>OY747126.1:97667919-100474169 GCA_963556465.1 Berberis vulgaris | reverse complement strand
CAAAATAGAAAAGTCATTAGAAGCAGGGATTTAATATTCCATGAAAAATTAATGTACAAGGATAGAGATAAAACACAACCTGTTAGAAATGTGCAGAGCGATCCTGAGTATGTTGAGTTGGATGGTATGCCAGATAATAATGTGGTACAACAAACATGTGAGAGTTTGCAGTCATAGGGTACTACATTAGAAAACATGACACAACAAAATGATACTCCACAGAGTCCAACTCCAGCCCCTGCACTTAGGAGATCTTCTCGAACTTCTGCACCGAACAAAAAGTATGTATCATTTGATTATGTAAATTATTTGCAACTCACTGACAAAAATTATTTGAACTACATGTTACTCACAGATGCTGGAAATCCCGAATGCTATGATGAAACATGTGAGTTAATAGATTCAAAACAGTGGGAGAATACAATGGAAGACGAGATGAAATACTCATCTCAAATGAGACATGGGAATTAGTTGAACTATTTAAAGGGAATAATGCTTTGCATAATAAGTGGGTGTATCAAGTTAAACAGGAACATGATGGTCCAAGAGATATAAAGCAAAACGGGTAGTCAAGGGGTTCCAACAGAATGAAGGAGTTGACTACACAGAGATATTTTCTCCAGCTGTGAAACAAAATACGATTAGAACTGTATTGAGTATTGTTGTAGCAAAATATTTGCATCTTGAATAGTTAGATGTGAAAACTGCATTCCTCCATGGCAACTTAGAGGAAGAAGAAATATACATGCAAAAACCTCAGGGTTTCACAATGAATGGTAAGGAGAGCTGGTGTACAAATTGAGAAAAAGTTAGTATGGTCTGAAACACGCTCCTTGATGCAGAAAAATGGTTTTCGCAAGTGCAATGCTGACCACTGCTGCTAGTTCAAGAGATTTGCATCTAGTTTTATTGTTTTGTTATTGTATGTTGATGACATGTTGGTTGCAGACTCAGATATGAGTAAAATTAAAATATTGAATAAGCAATGACAAGTGAATTTGCCATGAAAGATTTAGGGGCAACAAAGCAGATTCTTAGGATGAAGATTAGCAGGGATAGACAAAATTTTGTTTTGAAGTTGTCTTGGGCTGAATATGTTGAATGAGTTCTAAAGTTGTTCAATGTGAGTGGTGTTAAAGTTGTTAGCACACCTTTGGCAAATCATTTCAGGTTGTCAGAAGAGCAGTCTCTCAAGACAAAAAAAGAGATGGATCACAGGCTATGGTACCGTATGCCTCGACTATTGAAAGTTGATGTATGCCATGATTTGCACGAGACTGGATATTGCTCATGCAGTGGGAGTTGTGAGCAAATTTATGCGTGATCCTGAAAAGCGACACTGGGAGGTGTTAAGTGGATATTACGATATCTAAGAGGTACTATTGACAGATGTTTGTGTTTTGGTAAAAGTGATATCAGATTGCAGGGATTTGTAGATGTAGACCATGCAGGTGATGTAGACAATAAGAGGAGTACCATTGGTTATGTATTTACAGTGGGTAATACAACAGTTAGTTAGGTTTCCCAGTTGCAAAATATGGTGGATTTATCTACTAAAAAGTCTGAATATGTTGCCATTACTCAGGCAAGCAAAAAGATGATTTGGTTATAGGGTTTGTTAGAAGAATTGGGCTTAAAGCAAGATAAGGGTATTTTATACAGTGACAGTCAGAATGCAATTTTTCTTTGCCAATAACGCTACATTTCATCAGAGAACTAATCGCATAGATACCTGTTACCATTTCATCATATATGTTGTAGAAGATGGGATCTTGAAACTTGAGAAAATTCAGGGTAGTAGAAATCCAACATATATGTTGATAAAGGCAGTGACAGTTGAAAAATTGAGGTTGTGTTCAACCTCAGTTGGTCTTTCAACTTAAGAAGACCAGGATGAGCGCAACACTATGATGCAGATTGGTTTAATGTAGGAAGTTTCATTTTAGGAGACAATATGAAGTTACATTGTATGATAAATAGAAAATTTTCTTGTAGGAGACAATAGGAAGTTTTTTTGTACGAGACAATAGAAAGTTTTCTAGGAGGAGAACACATGTCTTTCTTGCATGAATCTATATATAGATTTCTTGTGAGAGGTTTGTGTAGACCTAGAGATTGAGAGAGGCTTCATTGGTGATTGTAGTGGATTGCGGTGCGCTCCGCGGACGTAGGTAGATTTGGTTGAACCACGTTAAATCCCTGTGTCATTTACTTTTGCTTTCTTTAGTTCATTGGATTTGTTTGGTTACTTGCCATCGTCTAGATTTTTCTTTGGTTATTATCTGATTTATTGAATCCCAAAATCCTAGGATTAGTAGTAACACTAATTCCTGCCATCTCCTCCTTTTTGCAGAAACAACTTGAAAGAGTTGACAAGGGAATTGTTAAGAGTAAGGAAATTGAAACTGGATTTGGACTTCCACAGAAAAGAAAGTAAAGTGATAATGGATCTATGGAATTCCCAAAAGAAAGATCAGCTCTATTAAAGTCAACTGGTTCTCTAATAGGTGGTTTAGTATAATTACTATGATAGATTCTAGGGCTGGGCAGGTCCGGGTAACCGGCCTGAAAATTAAAAACCGAAAACCAGCCCAATTTTTTTAAGCCCATAATTATGAGGCCCAAGACTGGACTGAGTTGGGCCGGTTAATTGAATTTCGGGTCGGTCTCGGTCCAAATAACCAATTTTCTGTGTCTCAAATTATTTTTTTCATACCTTGGATTAGAACAGATAAGACCCAATTCACCTCCATTTCTCATCTCTTTGCACAAATTGAATCGACCCCATCTCTCTTTGCACAATTAGATCCAAACCCATATCTCCAATTTTCCTCACAAACCCTTCAACTTAATCAACCAAAGCCATGGGGTTCGAGAACGAAGCAAGTTCTTCCTCTTACACTCTCCCAACAAAGGATACCCCACTGATCCCCAGTAGGCAAGCCGTCCCTTCTCAACTCAAGACCTTTGCCAAGTCTTCATCGCCATAGTTGGGGCAGGATTGCTATTCTTATTAAAAGCTCCCTACTCAAGTTCAAACTCAAATTTTGCATTATCTATAAACCCAATTTGTTCATCACAAAATCCAATTTTGATGGCGAAACACGAAGATTTACTAATCCCTGTCTTCTCCACACTCGAACCGATCTACGGTGAAGGTCCTCAACTCACCGAAGCCAAGACTCGGTTCGAAACGCTCAAATCAAAGTTTCTTGAAATCTTCGGTCACCAACCTGACGTCTTCGCTCGATCTCCAGGCCTCTTTGACTAGTTCTTGATTTGATATTGATATTTGATAAGAGGTTTTGCTTTGGAGATTTTTGAAATTTGATGTGAAATGCAGGGAGAGTGAATTTTATAGGGGAGCATATTGATTATGAGGGATACTCGGGGTTACCGATGGCGATTCGACAAGATACGATTGTTGCGATAAGGAAGCGTGGTGATAATGAAGCTAATAAGCAACTTAGAATTGCTAATGTGGATGATAAGTATACAACTCAGTAAATTTTGCAGATGGTTTTTGTTTGCAGATGGTTCGAAGAAGAATAGCAAATAAGAAGAAAAGGGAAAAAAAGAGAAGCAGGAAGAGGAGAAGAAAGGCACACGTCGCAGTGTTGCACAGGGAGTCGAGGAGTCGGTTACTCGACGGGCTTCAAAAATGGAAATCGAGGCTCGAACCAGAAACTTCGGGCTGGGCCGAGCTTTTAAAATCGAAACATTTATAATTAATAAAAACCAATCCGAACCGACCTGATCTGTCCGATTGTCGGTTCGGTCCGGGCTTTCAGTCGTAAATGCCCACCCCTAATAGATTTTATTAAGTAGTTGAGTTAAATACAATATTTTTCTCCCACTACATCACACACAGGCTGGCTTGCTGCAACTAACATTAAAATAAATTATTTGTAATATATTATTATAGATAACTTCGAAGCACTTGAGAGCTAATTAAATTACTTAACAAGAAAGAGATAAATTCGGACTTATGTAACAAACAAGGGTTAATTTTGAATTTTCATCTAAGATGCATAATCGTTTACTCACCGCCATGTCAAAATCAATGTATAACAATTAACAAGAAACAAAATGAAACCATTCCTAAGGACTTAGAATGCTAAAAACTGCTAATATCTATCATTTATTAAATAGAATAATCTATATTACAATTCAAAGTGGTGTTTTACTATTTATTGAAGACTGAGACAAAGTTAAATCAAAAGAATTAGAGATAAAAGATTGTTAGGATTAAAAGTTGGGAAGTGTATTGAATTTTAGGTTGAGATTCATTTTCCATGATGGTATATTTTTAAATATAAAACATATAGAAAGGCAAAAATAATGAAATTTTTTTGAAAAAAGTTAATAGAATGCACATGTGACGGATAGAGAAAATATTGTGTTTTATTTTTAGCAAAATGAAAATTATCATAACTATCTACATCGTTGTCGGATTTTGGTAAAGTTAATATCGTTGAAATGCATTTTTTAAGATCTTTCCAACAAAATCAATGATCATCACGAGCGCTAAAATTTTAAAAATATATATTCTATAATTAAAAAATATATAAAATATTTCGCGTTTTTAATATTTGTCAAAGCAATGAGACGGGCCGACCCAAAAAAAATGAGTCGGACATCTTAATGCACATTCAAACAAAAACTCTAAATTCATATTTTTGTTAATTCAAAGATTGGGGGAGAACTCATTCTCGGCGTTTAAATGTTTTCCCCAACAGATTCAAATTTGATTGAGTCTAACTTTAAATTTTGACAGAGTAGTGTTTTACTATTCATTGCTGATTGAGATAAAGTCAAATCGAAAGAATTAGAGATAAAAGTTGGTTAAAATTGAAAGTTGAGAAATGAATTGAATTTGAAGGTTGATATTCATTTTCTATAATGACATATTTGTAAATATAAAGCATGTAAAAGGGCAAAGATAATGAAAAAATTATGAAAAAAGTTGGTAGAATGTACATGTTGCGAAGAGAGAAAATATTGTGTTTTCCTTTTAGCAAAACGAGAATTATTATAACTATCTATATCGTTGTTGGATTTTGACAAACTTAGTATCGTTCAAATGCATTTTTGAAGATATTTCTTTCAAAATCAATGAGCAATACAATTGCTAAAATTTAAAAAATATATATTTTATAATAAAAAAATATAACATATTTCACGTCGTTAATATTTTTTTAATGCAATGAGACGGGCCGATTATATAAAAAAATGAGTCGGGCATCTTAATCCACATTTAAACAAAAACTCTAAACTTCAAGTTTTGGCAAATTCAAATATTAGGGGAGAACTCATTATCGGCGTTTAAATTATTTCCCTAATTGATTCGAATTTGACTGAGTCTAACCCTTAAATTTATCAAAAATAGGGATAGTGACTCAGTACAAAATATTTATCAAAAATAAAATTATACGGCACGGGGCATACTCTAGTTTTAAATAATTCAGAGTTTGTTTTATTTATATCACAAATAGGTATTTATAAGGATACAAATATAATCATAAAAAAAAACAAATATAATCCTAATTACAAAAGAAAAAACAATTTGAATCCCAATATTTCTACATAACTACAACTCTTGTTAATAAGGTATTCGTAATTATATAATTAATATAATTATTATTCATGTTAACATCATCAATCTTTGTGGCAGAAGTCATAAAAGGTTCTCAAGGAGAAGAGGTTCTCCTTTCCCTTCAAATTAGCTTCAGTAGCATCCATTGTAATATAATTTTCACACTGAAGCCCTTTTATTTCCAGTTCTCTAAGGTTCACCCGTGTAACTCTTTCATACCATGTCCACTCTCCAGTCCCATAAAGAAGAAGCTTAATGTTTGACGGCAAGTTAATTTCCTCATCCCAATCGGCATCTCAGTTAACCGATTACATCCCTGGATGTCTAGGTGTCTGAGGCTATTCATCTTTCTCACTGCCAAATTAGCAGTAAGAAGATTCAATTGTAGCCTGAATACCTTCCTAATCTCTTTTGCCTCATTGCCAACCCCACAAGGCACTCTGGCAACAGTGACATTCTGTTAGTTCCAGTTCTCTTCATCAATCCAAGTAGGAATATGTCATTCAGTCTAGGTTTTCAGGTGTTCTGTCAAACAGTATTAGGCTTGTCTCGCCTAGCTCATCCCATTCTTCTTTTCCATCAACCATGTTTACCAAACCAATGTTGATCTGGTTCCCCTTGAGTTCTTCTGCAATGAACCCATAAGCGCTGGGTGATCGTTGAATGTTAAGGCCTCTAGTCAACCTGTGGTGGTTTTTGCCATTTATTACAACATGTATATCTTTGGTAAATAATGTTTTTGCCATATATATATATAATTATTTTTTTTGTAAAATTGGAGCCTATGATTAAGAAGAAGAGTGTAAATTTAGGAGAACATAGAGAGTAGGAAGAGACTGAGCTTTGCACTACAAACCTTGGAGCTCATTCTTCCAATCCTCACAAAAGTTACAACAATTGCTTTAGAGGAGAAAATGCAAAGATTCGCACATAAGAGAAGGAGATTAGAATATTGAGTTGTAGGAAATCTGTGTTAATGACACGCAAAATTTGATATTGTTTTTACCAAAATTAACAACAAAATGAAATTGAAATCTCACCTTTATCGTAGATTGGTGTGGAAGGGTAAAAGTGTGAGTTTCTCGGTGAAATAGTTTTTTGATATGCTGACTGCTATGAGACCCACTCCAACCCCTTCATTTCCTCTCACAAGAATCCGGTTTGGGTGAAAAATCTACTTCCTTGGATTAATTTCTTTTGTTGGTCAGTATTGCATGAGATGATCCTGACTAAAGATAGGTTAATGAAGAGAGGAATCCTCACAAGAAATCTTTGTGTGTTTTGAAATGAGAATGACGAAACTCTGGATCACTTTATGCTTCATTACAGATTCTCCAAAACCATTTGGAGCAGTTTCTTGTCAAAATTTGGTCTGAGTTTAATGTTTCAAAGTTCTGTTTTGGATTGGCTAGCTAAGTTGGTGGTCCCAAGCTAATCCATCTTGGAACGTGGAGCGGTTATGGCGTAGGGTTCCTCATGTGCTCATGTGGTGTGTGGAAAGAGAGAAATATGAGGGTTTTTTAAAGGCTTAACAGATCGAAACACTATCTTTATCGAGATTGGAAAATTTATGGGAGATGGATTCAGGTTGTAATCTCTTTAGAGACTTATTTTATTACACATTCATGGTGTCTTGACATTCTTTGATATATGAATAGTTGTATCTTATTTATCTTCTTATCTTCAATAAAAATCTTCATGTTTGGTAAAAAATAAATGTCATTAATAATTTTCCATAGAGGAATGTTATTCAAAGAGCACCTTCCATAAAATATGTAATATATTTGAGATTTGCATTGTATTAACCACCTCTATCATGAACCAGGTGAACTTAAAAGTTCAGTACACATATGGCAAGGTGAATGAAATATTTTGAGTAAGATAAAGGAGAAACAATGTATAGTTTTGGTAATTGAATATAATGCTTCAAAGCCTCCTACTGCTTTTGCTAAAGCTATTTACTGGGTACTTGTTATGGAAATCACCTCTTCAAGAACCAATTCCACGCATAGTGAAAAAAATAAAAACTGGCAGATAATTCTAACGTTGCTATATTTTGCAATCATGTTATCAGATCTCCGGAACCAGCAGGCACAGTATGGAAGAGGATGAATTTGTTGAGCAAGCGGGGGTGGAATTTTCAAGATGGGGCGGAATTTTTAAGTTGTAACCAACCCTCGTGGAAGAATGGGATTTTAGCAACTAAAATAGTTGTTCTTGATGGAATGTCCTCTGTTTACAAAGCCCAAATGGCACACATTCTTCATGAAAATAACATCCTGCTGTGATCACCTCAACACATTCAAGCATTTCAGAATTTTCATGGGAACATCTGTCAAATTACGGCTTTGCATTCAATTGGACATAAATACAAGATAAAAATTTTACTTTTCAATTCTTCAACAACTCGAGTGAAATTTACAAAAATCACATTTCACTGTAATCATAATTCATGACTCATGAGAGAAGATCAATGGAGAGAAACCAAACAGAAGCTGAGAATGTTACAAGTGCCTAGGGAAAAGAATGTAACTCGTCATTTCTAAAACATCCTACATCCAAATAATGAAAATGTAGAGTAACTAGCAAATGCACACCATCGCCACAGGTAAACTCAAATGGAATGATTTACATCTTCCAGGCCAGAATACAATAGGTAGGGGAGTAACTTGAACTTGATCCCAGAATTTGCACGAGGCCAATTATTGAGATACTCCTCAAAATAGGTCTTGTTTTCTCTTGCTAATGTCAAATCCATAACCTGAAAATAACAGAAATCAACATATTGGAAGCAAGTGCACAATTAAGAATCAAATGACCCACTGCACTGACTATCCATTTCATTGTTGATGCAAATTGACCACCTAATTGCTGTTTCAGCTTTGTCAACATACTCCACTCATTATCATCAGTCTCATTCCAGTTGATTAGAAGTCGGCACACAAGCTTTTTTCTGGTCATCAGAAAGCATTGATAAAAGTTGCATCAAGTACGTTTCCAGGATCATCCTTTACGGACTGTCACAACCTACTCTTATCATTGACATTGTCCCCACATAACAACCCTTGTGGAAGAGTGGGATTTTTAGCTCGAAACAATAAAGAGCTACTAAAATATTTGTAACCCAAAACTGACAGATTTTAATTGTCTGAAAAATTCAGTCCAGAATTTCAACCAAACAAGCCCAAATGGCGCACGTTCTTCACGAACATAGTATCTTTCTGCTAAAAAATAAGGTGCAAGTATTCAATTTTTTTTATAGCTCCATATTATAACTATGAATTAATGTTAACATACATCATCCATTTCTCATCATCCATCGTGAATATTTTACAAGTTGTTGGAAGTTAACATACATATATAATCAAAAGTTCCAAACACCATCACCTCTGCTCACTGTCTTCCTTTTACCTTGTTTGTGAGGGGGCAGAGTTGTAAAATAGGTGAGAGAGAAAATAAAAAAAAGGTATAAAAATATATTAAAAAATAAGTTTGACCGTGTCGCCGAGTTCTATTTTTTTTTAAAAATTGCTGAGTCGCCGTGTCGTATCCGTGTCCGACACGCGTATCCGATTCCGTGCATCACTGGCTACCACTGTGAGGCATCAGGGTCATAACAGCTTAGCAGAAATCGTGACAAAATTGTTTGGACCAATCAAGTCCATCCAAGGGCTGAGGGCATTCTTCCTGTTGTTAACGTAAAATTATCAAAGGAAATATCATAATTCACAAACACGCACAATCTATGGTTCTTCATTCATCTTTTCCCAAACCTCTAATTCTACAAGGTTGTCAATCTGTTATTCTTTTTCAACAATTAATTTTGAAAACCTTTGCAAATCACTTTTATAATCTAAGGGCAAGATATGAAATACATAAATAAAGTTATAAAGTTAAATATAAGAGTTATGACCAGCACATGTGCATGCTAATTAGATGCGTCATTTCTTAGTTTTGGATGGTGATTCATGGTCATCTGCCGTGGTTGACAATATTGTGTGAAGTTGTATGCTTCTTTCTGACATATGTGCTAGTGAGTCGTAGAGAAGAAGAGTAAACTGACTACGTTATGCTTCTTTGCCCATTACAGCCGAGGTACGGGGCAGCCTTTAGGAGGAACTAGGTTAGTAGGTTGTATAGTGGTGGGATTGAATCGGTTTAACGATGTTGCTTGATGGAATGATGTGGAAGTGTTCGATAAAGTGATAACTTTGGATATTGAGGTGCACTTGGTGTTCCTTATTTCTCTGGATGTAGGGTCGATATTGTAAAGATCTAACTCAAAATTTCATTTGGGTGGAGGTGTCTTTTTTTTTTTTTAATGAAATAAAATTTACATGTTTTTCCAATTAAAAAAAATTTCTCTTTGCAATTTGCAAATGACCTCTTAAGTGGATCAACAAAACTTTCATTTGTGTTTTCCAGAGGGTCTCTTCTATGGTTATAAATTGTGCTTCTTAGTCGACAATAGACTTTTTAAGTTCTAGGATCTTTGTATTTGTTGTCTTCACCAATATAAGGACTTTGCAGTCCATTCTTGTGTGAGATAGTCTTCCTTAGACTAAATTAGTACTTTTTCACCAATTGGTTGAAATCAATGATATGTTGGTAAAAGGTTTTAGGGGCAAGCTTTCTAGTAAAAAGGGAAAGATGATGTACACAAATCGACAAATTATAATCATCTAATGTACTAATTTTTCCAATCTCCTATTGTACTAGTTTATATTTTATTTATTTATTCTAGGTGTGTGCCTTATTATTTTATTTTGTTTTTATTGGATTTGGGCAAAATTAGTGGAAACTTTTATTATTATTTTATTATTATTATTATTATTATTTTTTAATTATTTTTTTTAATTTTGCTTCAACTGTAACTTGGATGAGAGTTTGGTTTGAAAGATGGACAATACAAGGGAAGTCAGAAAAGGTGGACTGTGCTGTTGTATTCAGGGATTACTGTTTCGTTGGAGATATCTGGGCATTCTATTATTAGTATCTAATTCTTATGACTTTATTTTCTTTTTTGCTTTTCCCCCTTCTCATCATTGTAGTCTTTCTTTGCTTGCTTTGTATTGTTTTATCACTTTATGTCCTTTTCAGTATTGTAAAATGTCTGTTTCTTTGTGATTGAAAAAAGAAAGTCAATGTAATATATTGTACACAGCTGTAGCCAGTTTATTAATATTGTAAAACTGCCAGCTCATGCAAATGACATAATCAGTTCCCAAACTGTACAAATTTTTCGCACGACAGCCTACCTGATGGGGCACGCTGATCATACTTCTTTTGAAGTTGTCTCTATCTCTCCTACCATTAGGTTTTTCTAGAAAGAGTGCTATTTATGTTAATCATCCGACTTCATCAAAATGACATATTTGCCTACTGCAGTGGTGGGGGTGCACTTACAGTGGGCTTACCTCCAGCTTGGGTAGATGTTTCTGAGGACATAGCAGCAAACATACAACGAGCACGGTCTAAAATGGCAGAGTTGGCAAAAGCTCATGGGAAAGCTTTAATGCCCTCATTTCAAGATGGCAGAGAAGATCAACACCTGATTGAGGCCCTTACGCAAGAGATAACGGATTTGTTGAAAATATCTGAGAGGAAATTACAAAGACTTTCTGCAAGTGGGCCTTCTGAGGATTCAAATGTTAGGAAAAATGTACAGGTATAACGATCATCATTACTTATTGCCCCTTGCATTTTCATTTTAAACTGATGATTTTCATAGTTAAGAATTAGAATATCTAGTGATTAGATCTCATTTTCCTTGCATCCTTCAGTGGTGGATTTTGATTGCATCTTCATTTTTCTTGTACAGCGTTCTCTTGCTACTGACCTTCAGAATCTTTCAGTGGAGCTACGAAAGAAACAGTCTACTTACTTGAAGCGCCTCCGGCAGCAAAAAGAGGTCCTCATTACTTTTTCTTAATAATCTGTGTAACGTTAGTAGCATAGTTAGTTCCAAATGACCTGGTTAGAAAGTTTTCTACACAGCATATGGTTACCTCGCCATTTTCAAAATGAAAATGTATGGTTTGCTCTTTGAATAAGACTGCAGTTATTTTATTCATAAATACTTTAATTGATTTACAATTTAGGTGCCTCTTTCAAATACTCTAACATGTTCAAGTGCTTGGAGCAATACATATTTCTGAAATGGTGAAAATTTATGCTTTAGGGTCAAGATGGGGTTGACATCGAGATGAATTTGAATGGAAGTAAATCTACGATGGAAGTGGATGACTTCAGTGACATGGTATGCTCTCCCTTTTATTTTTACATCTTAGTTTGGGAATCTTCAGCATCCAAAAATGCTATCTGAATCTGATGAAAGTGAATTTTTTTAGATAATTCATTGAGATAATATATATAATTCTGATTTGGTTGGTGTATATTCTGTTTAGGGATTTAATGAGCACCAAATGTCAAGGTTGAAGAAAAGTGAGGCATTCACAGCAGAGAGGGAGAGAGAGATAACTCAGGCAAGCTTAAATGATTCTCTTTTCAGCTTCATTTTCGAAAAGTCCTCAATTAACCTACCTGATATTTGTTTGTAGGTTGTGGAATCAGTGAATGAGCTAGCTCAAATCATGAAAGATCTTTCAGTTCTGGTGATAGACCAGGTATGTATCTGTCTTTCATACTAGTCCACATGCCACAGAGCCAGTTTTGCTAACTGATCTCACTTCCTCAACCAGGGAACAATTGTTGATCGTATTGATTACAATGTCCAAAATGTTGCAACATCAGTTGAGCAGGGCTTCAAACAATTGCAGAAGGTTCATATTCTTGCATTCTTGTATCTTTAATTGCTACATATGTACTGCCAAAACATTGCATTGTATTTGATGTTGTCAAGTTCATATGAGGTTTTGATTTGCAGGCGGAAAGGACGCAGAAAAAAGGCGGTATGGTAATGTGCGCCACGGTATTGGTGATTATGTGCTTTGCTATGCTGGTTCTCTTGATCCTCAAGGAAATAATATTGTGAGATGTCATATAATGAGTTCAAGACAAGGATTTTTTTTACTGACGAAACTTCCCTTTCGGCGTAGTACACGTCAAAACTTATGGATACATGGAAATCATAGAAAGAGAATGGTGTATTCTTTGACAGCCCCAGTTTGATATGCTGTAGAAATCAGGTGAAAGAATTTGTTCAGGAGAGATGATAGAGGGGGTTGCGCAACTCTGGGAAGACACATGGAGTTATTTTTGTAGTTTCACGATTTCAATGGTATTGTACCTAGGAGACAGAGGCTATATTTTAAATTTTCCAGGGGTTCAGAGGTGTTTCCTTATCCCATAGTGTATCAGAATATGTTTTTTTCTTCCCAGTGTACTCAATGTGCAAAATGTTGCCAAATAAGATGAATCACAGCTGAGATGGAACTACTGTCCATTGCTTACATTAGCCAGGGAACAATAAAGACTTGTGTTCGAGTTGGTTGCTTTGTATACATTCAGTAAAGCATTTATGTTTCAATCGCATGGCCAAATAGCATATATTCTTTACCAGAACTGTGTCATGCCGTAATCACATCAACCAATACTAACGGAGGCAACATACGAGAAGGAAGAAAAAATAAACCAAAATACCTGGTTTTGCTGGAATTTTTTTTTTTCTTAATCACTGAAGAGTTAAACAAACTGTAAATTATAAGACACATTAGATTCCATATACCATGTAGGAAATTGCAGAATAGAAGAAAGTTTTCAGAAAACAAAGGTGATAACTGAGGCTCTCTCATTAGTGAAACCCAGTTAAATGATGGCCTTAGATATAATTCTGTAGACTTAATAAAGTGCAATAAGTTTACAAGACTAGAATTACTTTTGACATATTGAAGAAGGAAAGAATTGAAATTGCATAAAACTAACAGACTACCATCAAAAAATATAAATATATACACAATCTCAAGGATGGACATAATGAAGATTACCATGTACTGTTGGAGTTGGAGTTGGAGTTGGAGCAAGACTCTCGGTAAATATGGTGGCCTTGGCCTAGAACTATGTACGAATTGAACTTATGGAACATGAGAAACCTTGAACCAATCTTCTCCCTTGGCCTTCTAGCACCTTTTCTCCACATCAGGATTGCATCCATTAATTCATAGACTTAGAAGAGCAGTAAGGTGTTGCAGACCTTCTAGCAAGACTTTCTGGTTCTTGCAGCATTCAATTCAGAAATACTCCAGTGATGTTAGATTGGCTATCCAATCAGGGAAGTCTACATCTTGTGAACACTGCAGCTCTTTGCAGATCCAAACATACAAAGTTGCCAGTATAGTGGGACTAACCAGTTCGGTGGGCTGGTTTTACGATTTTGACAAGAGCCAATTTTCAAATTCTGCAAAGCAGTAATGTTTCTTAGCATCCTTTCCGGAAAATATACCAACTCATCAAACTTTTCAATTTCAAGGGAAGACTGACAAGGGAGGTTTTGCAAGGATTTTAGTACTAACGGAATCATCACGTCTGAAAATCTCCCACATAGGTCCACAAGAGCCATAAACACAGCATAAACCGGATTATTATGACCATTCCTCACTGCAAAATTTCAATCTTCAATAAGATAAGAGTGAAAGTTACTGAATCCAGATTTCAATGTACTTGTAGTTCATGAGAGAAAATGGTGATCAGTGGTAAATCAAACATAAATGAGAAAATTGGTTAAATCCGTTTATTTGTTGGAAAACTCTGAAATATGGCTTCAACCTGTAAAGCTATTATCTTTAAAATCCATTTCATTGGTTATGAATCGTGATCCAATTATCTTAAACACAACGTAAAAAAAAAAAATGAGATTTCCGTAAGCTTATAAACAATCCCGAAAGATTATTTGTAAATTGGTTCTTGTACTTAAACTTCTAAACGGTACAGTTTCTCTAAACCAAAATCGTGTGATGTGAGTGGAAATGTACAAAACACAAATCGGAGAAAACAAAATGCAAATAAACCTGAACACCAATTCCCACCATGCTCGAAGGCCAAAACAAATGAGTAACAACATAAATAAGGCTCACTCGACAAACCACATTGCTAACATTTGAGAAATTGCAAAATATGGTAGCAAATATTCAGAAAAACAAGCTTATTACTGACATTACCATCAGGCTCCATAGTAAAGGACATCTCGGATGAGACAGAACAGCCACATTTGAGTTTTACGTTTATCAGATGATCGTCTCCTCACATGTTCTCCCTCCTTTAGCTGTCATGCTTAGCATATTGCAAAATGAGTTGTCCCAAAGTAACACATGGCAGCAGACTGTTGCACTTTCCTGCAAGGGAACATATCATCAATGAAAAACAATAAAATTGGTGTATTGTACATCATCTAAAAAATAACTCTCTACTGAAGTGCAAATACTTGAACAAAACTAAATGAAGTAAAATACGTATTTGTCTTTGCATACTTAGCATAACACGATATGATCCATCATCATTTCTAGCTAAACAAAAGACCGAGAAATAACACATGTACCACAAAATCCAGAAACAGAAACATACCTGTGGTAAATACCGCTTGTTGCTAGAATTGCAAGTAATGAGATGTCCTGACCTTTACTTGCTTCGCGCAGTCCTACAACACAAAAATCACCAATCAGATTGTTTGTCTCAAAGGAGTAATCACAAATCTCCCAATTAGTTTGTTAATGTGTAACCATTAGGGTGAACCACAAAAACTTCATTCAATTCAAATGCTCGTAAATAACCAAAAATCATCAAAAAATGTTTAGCTGGAGACTATTTCTAACAAAATTTATATTCATCAGACATCATAGGATAACGAAATATTGTGGAAAACTCAATGAAACATGCCGATGAAATCATATAAGAGACATAAGGTTTACATAAATAAAAATTTGGTGACCAAGAATACAATGACCATCAGAAAAACTCTAAAGGAAAGTCAGAAAACAACTTGTTTTTGTTTGGTGACCTGAAGGATGAGGCTTCATTGGAATCTACATCTAACATAGAAGAGAAACCAATAAGAAGAAAAGAAAGGATTCACACTACTTGAATAAAAGCAATAAAAATAATTGGCAAAAAAAAAAAATGCTAATTTAAGTCTCGAAAGGCAGTAATTGAAGAAAGGTAACAATAAAATGAAATATATGGCATTCTGAAGGAGGAGGATTTAGGGTGTTTTGGCTCTTACCATGATCACAGATCGAAGCTTAAAAATATTCGTCATCATCGGATTCGGATATATATTAGTCATCATCGAATGAATATACTAACAACTGGAATGTGGGAAACCATGTCACTGGTCTCCCATTGTTCTACTAGGTCTTCATAGCATCCATGGATCTTTAGTGTTTTAAGAGCAGTGAGGTCTTGCATCCATTGTGGCAACACTTTCCAATTCTTGGGAGCATCAATTTCCAAATACTCGAGTGAGGTTAAAGTAGTACCAATCCAATCCGGCAAGTCCATTGGCACACCATACCCGCAAAAAGGCCGGAAATGTAGACGTCTAAGTGTTGCAGCAGAGTGTATTATCCCCTCTGGAAAACATGTCAACTTGGGCAATCCATACAATTCAAGTTCTTGAAGGAAAAGGTGCTCAAAATCCCCCTTGGAGAATTCCATCTCAGGACAATCCTTGATTCTCAGAGTAACCAGAGAAGCCTTCTCAAGCTCAGGCAAGCACTTCAAAGCTTCACAACCCCTAATGTCAAACGTTTTGAGAGATGAGAGGTTTTTGAGTCCCCCCTCTCTCTCCTCTGCTGCCAATGAAACCAAATTGGGGCATGACCAAATCTTCAACTCTGTGAGTGTAGCGAGACAATACAGTTCAACAGGAAGAGCTTTCAGGTTGCAGCAATCGGAGATCTCCAATTTGTGGAGAGCAGTAAGGTTAGTTAGCGCGCCTAATGGAAAATACTCCAAATCATAAAACTCATGAATTCGAAGAGAAGGAAGGGAAGGGAGGTCTCGCAGTGAACCCAGAACCATTCCATTGGAACACTCGCCATCAATCGCAACATATTCGACAGGGGACCATGCCAATGGGATTCCTCCTTTCAGTTCTGGGCATCTGTCGAGTGTCACTCTTTTGAGGTAAGGGAATACTGCTGCTATCTGTTGTGTTATTGGTGATGCTTGAGACAAGGATGAGGATGAGAATGGGAATCCTCCTCCTCTTTTTAGTTTTGGGCATCTTTGAAGTTCTTTCCCGCTTTTTCTTTTGAGGCCTGCTGCTTGAGATGACGATGAGGATCCCTCCAAACTTAGTCCTTCTAGCGATGGGAATGCTTCTTCTTCTTCTTCTGCACTTGCTTGAGACAGCGACGAAGACGATGACTTTGACCATCCCTCCAAATTAAACATGTCCACCAAAATTAGCTCTTCCAGCGACGGGAATCCTCCACCTCCTGCACTTGCATCATCCACCACCTCCTCCTCAATGAATTCCAGTGAATTCATACGATACAAATTCAAAACTTTAAGAAGAGGAAGTTTTCTTAGAGACCCCAGATGTTTACATCTTACACATTTCTCCAGAGAGAGACTAACCAATTTTGGGAGCAACGAAGCTTCTGTCAACCAACTTGGAGTTAAGGTTACTCCTCCATACCCTATAACACCCAAGTCTCTTAGATTTGAGTGAGGTTGGAGGCCTTCTATCACATTTTGATGCTGCTGCTGCTCTAGTGACTCTGAGTCTGGGTGTGAGTCCCAGTCTGGGTCTGAATCGTATTCGTCTTCGTCTACGTCTAAGTCTCGGTAACGTAAGTCCTGGCCCAAGGCCCAAGATAGCACCAATGAATGTATATTTTTCTTGCCCATCAAATTTGCCTCTTTAGCTTCCGTTGAAGTTTCCACTTGATGAAGCCCTTCTATTCTTAAACTTCCTCTAAGGTTATTCAGCCCTTGCAACCCAACCACCCCACTTCCATTCTCCCTATTCACAATGAACCTTCTTAATTCTCGAAGACAAGTTAATTGGCCAATCCCAACTGGCATGCTAGTTAACAACCAACATAACATAATATCTAAGTGTATGAGGCTCTTCATGTTTTCAATATGTGTTGGCAATGATGAGAGTTTATCACACCCGCCAAGATTCAATGTCTGCATATTTCTAAGCAAACAAAAAGATTCTGGCAGTGATGTAATATCATAATTGTAAGAAAGGTTAAGATACCTTAGATGTTTCATTTTACCAATGCAATCTGGTACCACTTCAATATTACAAGAATTCAAATCCAATGCCCGTAGGATGATAAAATCTGAGAAGCCGAATTTAAACTTCACGGTATCTAACCAAAGGAGACAGCGTAAGCGTGGCGAGGATCTTTTCATCCACTCCTGAATAGAAGATGGTGGTACTTCCCTACTTCCACTCAGTACGGACACATAACGAGCTCTTTTGCTAATATCTTTTGCACTTCCAGCATCAACAAAATACTCATACTCATCCCCTCTAATACTCATCCCCTCTAATATAACTTGCGAGATCATGCACAAGATCGTGCATCTTACATCCTATTATGTTGCCATATTCATCCTTCGTTACGTCTTGAAAGAATGATCTCTGTAGCAACGTTTTGAAAATCTCATTCGCAACATCCTCCAACTCTATTTTTGCTCGAGATTGGATTAAACCGTTTGCCATCCATAGTTGAATTAATATTTCTTTTTCAATGTAATAATCTTTGGAGAAAATCGAGCAATAAACAAAGCATTGTTTCAACGTTGATGACAAGTGGTAATAACTCAATCTCAATGCTGGTAATATGCCTTCCACGCTACTTTGAGGGAGCTCCCAAATTGCACTGTCTTTGACTTTATTCCATTCATTTTCCTCATTTTTGAAACGAAGCAAGCCACCCATAGCTTTTGCAGCCAAGGGCAAACCATCACACTTCTTCACAATCGCCTTGCCAATCTTTGCCAACGCTTCCCTCTCTTCATTTCCTTGACCAAATGCATATTGCTTGAATAAAGCCCAACAATCTTCTTCCGATAAACCGTTTAGGCGGCAAGGAGGAAATTTGCTGGTGATGTATGCTACTGTTGGCAGGCGAGTGGTCACAATAACTGAACTACCTTGTGCTCCACCTCTAAACAAACTCTTCAATTTGTTCCATTTTTCCTGGTTTTCTTCCCATACATCATCGAACACAATCAAAAGTCTCTTGCCGTGTACAACCTCTTGAAGGTCCTGTTGGAGAAGTTCCAAGTTTTCTTGACTACATTCCTTTCTTGAAATAGTGGCTACGATCGCTTTCATAAGACGTTTGATATCAAAATCATCTGATACACAAACCCAGGATCTAGAATTGAAATGGTTTTGCACCCGCTCATCATTGTAAACCTTCTGTGCAAGAGTTGTTTTGCCCATTCCCCCCATACCCAGAATGGAGAAAACGGAGACAGTGTCCTCGCTACTGCTGCTGCTGGCTTCATTAAGCACTGGCCTCTGACTAGCTGGTGGGTGCAGAGGCGGGGTACCAAATTCGAGCAAAGTTTGGTAATCTGACCCCAATAATTGCTTTACCAACTTTTCTATGTCTTCATCTCTCCCATAAACTTGGGGTTCAGTTAAGAGAGAAATAGTTATACGATCCGGAGATACCACCACGCTCTTTTCCTTTTCCTTTTGCAGCTCAAGCTTTGAACATTCTTCGGCTAAATCGTGAAAATCCTCGATGAGCTTTTGAATTCTCCCATGAAGTTGTTCAGTTACATTGCTGCTGCTGCTGCTGGCTCCCTCGGAGTCTAGTTCTTGTAGAGCTTCATATTCAAAGTCATCAAAAACATCATCAGCCTCATATGCTGCATCGTTCAGGTCATGTAGCCAAAACCGAACTCTAACTTCCTTTTCATTGAATTGCTTCTCCTCTGCATCATCAAGGACTTCTTTGATTATAAGGAAAGTTTTGAAAAGTTTCTTCAGCTCTTCCAACATAGCCACTAATGAGCCAAGATACTTCTGGTCTCTGTCGATTAAATTCTTGAGCCTTTCATACACAACTCCAAAGAATGGACACACTACTTGATCTGCTCCTGCCATCTCCTCTTGAAAAGAATTGACAAAGAAGAATTGTTAGAGTAAAGAAACTGAAACCGGAATTGGAATTTCACAGAGAAGAAAGTAAAGTTATAATGGTATTGTTTTCTCAATTATTTGTATGAAATTCCGTAAAGAAAGCAAGAGTTGATTTTTGGATTGAATTATTTTCCTTTAGTGGATTTACAGCTGGATGCATGACAATGCTAGTGCTCTCTATCTATCTAAAACGAATATTTGTTTTTTTGTAAAAGCTATGCTTGCGGGTGACTTGCTTTTTCACCTTGAAATAATGAGTATTTGTGGACTTGTAGTGAAAACATAGGTTCAAATGAAGAATATGTTTTATTTACTTTATATTTGTTTTCACATGAATAAGAACAAACAACAATATAAGAGTACTCTTGTGTCAAAAAGTCAAGCAATGAACTCTTATGATGTAACAACATAAGAGCAACTGAGCCACTTTATTCGGTTCATCATTTTATTTTATTAATATAAAAGTTTGGAATCCTTCGTGCCATTTTCCCAGGGAAAAAAAACACTCAAATGTATAATTTACTTTGGAGAAGAAAAAAAAATGACGAATTATGTGTGTGAGTGTGACAGGCCTTTGGTTTCACTTTTGAAAAGAGGACGCAGATGCTGGAATCATGATTTTAACGGTAGCCATTGGTGGGTCTAATGAAACCAAAAGGCACTCGCTGATAGTGTTGGCAACCCATTTCGTGATTCCGATTCTGTTTCAGTCATGATTTTTTTGGTTATTTTGAAATTGATCAATCTATTTTGATTTCGTCTTGTCCTAATTTAAAGTGGGATGAGATCGGGATGAAGATTTTCAATTTCGCTCATCTCGTTTCGTCCCGTCCCAAACTTATTTAATATTTATTAACTCAAAATTTTGTATGTCAAATTAAGTATGGTAAATGAAGTTTTGAGGAGTCGTGTAAACTTAACATCACAAATAATTGTCTTATAGTTTAAAACAATAATATTTTCATAGATAACTCATTAATATGTATAATGATAGAAAATAGACTATAGTATTCTTGAATTGTGACGTAAATAAATACATAAATAGAAATCGACAAATATAAGACCTAACGTGTTGTGGAACAAATAACCAAATCTAATGAGAAGGTTGATAATATAGTAATTATAAGACTATACGTTTAATATGCACATAATAATAACCTAGTAATTGCACAAAATTCAACCATGTTCATCACGTCCCGTTCTGAACCTGTTTGAAATAGGTGATGTCGGAATGAGTTTATCCCGTCCCAAAGATAAAACAACAAGATGAGATAGGAATGAGGTACATTCCACCCCGTGACCACCCCTACTTGCTTAATGAAATATGACCTTTAATGCTAGAGCGGCATTTTAAACGAATATTTACTTTTTGTAAAAGCTATGGTTATGGATGACTTGCTTTTTCCCTTTTTAAGAATGAAAACATATATAGTTAGCTAGGTTAACATCATGACTTTGAATTATTTGCTATTAGGGAGTCGACGCACTTTCTACCGCACAGATATTCAGTAATTTTTTTATTTTATTATAATAATTTTATAATAAAAACATATTATAATTAAATTTCTATACAAAATAATTATATATAATTTTAAGAGCCGATGTGTAGTTCATAAATAAATAAGAGGTTTCAAATAAATTATGTTAGGAGTTTACGTATAATTAATAAATGTTTATATGGGGCTGGTTTTGATTGTAAGTAGTTTAAATTTGTAGGGTGAAATTGTAAAAAGATATAATAGTACTTTTTTTATTTGAATGACATAAACACCCTTGTCACTTTTAATCAACTTTTTACTTTTTTTTTAAATATATTTTATCCTAATTTAAATTATTTAAAAATATTTTATCCTAATTTTTATATTTTATATTTAAATTTTAAGGATTGGAGAAAAAAGAAATAAGAAAATGTAGTTTTTATTTTTAATATTTTTAGTATTTGCGGATGACATAGATGCCTCAAATATAGAAAGAATGGAGAAACCAAATTAAAATGAGGTATGTATAGGGTGTTCAATTAGAACTTTTTTTTTTCTTTCTTTCCATGGGAAACCCCAATATATTCTAATATGATGTTCTTAATTTGTTCACATGAATAAGAACAAACCAAGAGTATAACAACACAATTTAAAATCCGCAAATCAAAATTAAACTCAGAATAAAAAAATGTTTATCTTACCTAAGAAGAATACCACTTCAAATTGTTTAGAGGACAAAGTGTACCGTAAGGCTATGAAGAGTTTCACGAAGCACACCTCAAGATTAGCCTATTTCAATGAATGCAGAAATCAAATCAATAAAAGAAGATAAATAAAAAGGAAGATCAAGAGTAAAGAGCTTACCTTTGCGAGAAAATAGCAACACAGAGATAAAGAGATAAGGGAAAAAAGAAAGGGAGAGATACGTGAATAACTACTAGCAAATCGAGTGAGAGGCGAATTAAGAGCAATATAAAAACAAAAGCAAGAAGAATCAATTTTACGTAATTCTAATTGTCGAGGGAAATGGCGAGGGACCCCACAGGGGAGAGAGCCGTCCATTTCTCAAGGATGCGCCTTTGAAATCTCGAGATACATACGTTGAAAATTCAAGCGCGCATCCCAATAGAGATGGACGACTCTCTCCCCCTGTGGGATCCCTCGCTGGTTTCCTCGACACTTAGATGGGGTCATCAATTTTTGGATTGAATTATTTTCCTTTAGTGAATTTACAGCTGGATGCATGACCTGCTATGCTAGTGCTCTCTATCTGAAACGAATATTTGCTTTTTTGTAAAAGTTATGCTTGTGGGTGACTGACTTCCTTTTTCACCTTGAGATGAGTACTTGTGGCCTAGTGGGTGACTTACTTCTTAAAGAATGAAAACATAGGTTCAAATGACTTCATTTTTATTTAATATAAAAGTTTGGGATCCTTCATGCCACTTACCTAGGAAAAAAAAAACACTCTGGACCCAATATGTTTGTATAATTTACTTCGGAGAACATAAAAAATGAAAATAGGGAATTATGTCTGTGAGTGTGATAGGCCTTTGGTTCTTTATTTTTGAAAAAATGATGCAGATGCTGGAATCGTGATTTCAACAAGGAAAATTTTACAGTGCTCGGCTGTATGTCCGGCTACAGTGCCTGGTGCACTGTAGCACCGTAAATATTCATCGAGATAGGAATTGTCGCTTATTTCGATGCATATTTACGGTGCTATAATGCACCGGGCACAGTAACCGAGCATTGTAGCATTACTCTTTCAACAATAGCCACAAGTGCCAATGGTGTTATGACCTAGTGGTTAGGGCTGTAGGTTTGTCTCTCACGTCCTAGTTTTGAATCTCACTTACGGCATGATTACTTTCTAACGAGTGTTGATCTGTAGGTCGCTCAATTGATCAGTTATGAGATTCTTAAAAATCAAACTCGCATTCCAAAAAAAAAAAAAAAACAATAGCCACTGGTGGGTCTAGTGAAACCAAAAAGCACTTGTTGATATGATCCTGATCCCGTATCCATCATGATTTTTCTGGTTCTTTTGAAATTGTTCAAATCTATTTCGATTTTGTCCTGTCCCAATCTAGAGTGAGATGAAATTGAGATAAATATTTTCAATTTCGCCCAGCCCATCCCAAACTTATTTAATATTTATTAACTCAAAATTTTGCATGCCAAATTAAGTGTGGCACATGAAATTTTGAGGAGTTGTGTGAACTTAACATCACAAATAATTGTCTTAAAATTTAAAACAATAACACTTTCAAGATAACTCCTTAATATACACAATGGTAGAATATATACTATAGTATTCTTAAATTGTGACGTAAATAAGAACATGAACAGAAATCGACCAAAAAAAAACCTAACATGTTGTGGAACAAATAACCAGATCTAATGAGAAATTTGATAATATAGTAATTATAGGACTATACGTTTAAATATGCACATAATAATAACATAGTAATTACACAAAATTCAACCATGCTCATCTTGTCTCGTCCCGTTCCGAACCCGTTTGAGATGGGCAAGGTCGGGATGAGTTTATCCCGTCCAAAAAATAAAACAACAAGATGATATAGGAATGAGGTACATCTCATCTCATGACCACCCCTACTTGCTGAATGAAGCATGACATGCAATGCCAGGGCTCCATCTGAAACGAATATTTTCTTTTTGTAAAAGCTATGGCTATGGGTGACTTGCTTTTTCCCTTTGAAAGAATAAAAACATATATAGTTAGCCAGGTCAACATCATGACTTTGAGTTATTTACTATTAGGGTGTCGGCACACTTTCTACTACTTAGATATTCAGTAATTTTTTTATTTTATTACAATAATTTAATAAAAAATTATAATTAAATTTCTATACAAAATAATTATATATAATTTTAAAGCCGATGTATAGTTTATAAATAAATAAGAAATTTCAAATAAATTATGTTAGGAATTTAGGTATAATTAATAAATGTGTGAAATGGGTGATTTTGATTGTAAAAGTATAAAATGTAGATGGTAAAGTGAAAAATCTAAGAGTCAGATGTAAGAGTGGTTTTATAATTTTTATATATTTTGAGGGCTTCAAATAAATTACATATAAGGCTTAGGTATAATTAATAAATGTTTATATGGATTTAATTTTAATTATAAATAGTTTAAATTTTACTTTTTTCTTGTAAATACCATATAGTTGGAAAGGCAAATCTGGAATGAAAAATCAGGACGAAAACACATTATTAAGCTCCATAGGATTCTAGTCCTTAGATATTTCTAAGAAAGTGTGTAGAAGTTCATTGTAGACCGTTAGATCAAATTGATCACCACCGTCTATTGAGGAGATGAAGTTGTATAAATATGCTAATGCCTCATTTGTTGTAATCACCTCATACGTCCGAAAGTCAAATGAATTTTTGGAATTATTTTTCAATTTCTTACGGGTATAAAGTACCCTGTTAAATTTTACTTACAAATTACTGAAGAGTTGGCATCCCGCAGTTGCCTCTCTTCTATGGAGATTTAAATAACAATTATGAGCATATTCAATGCAATAGTGTATTTTTGTACTGGTCGCTTGAGCATTCTACTATATAGACAGACCGCCCTAGTTAGCTAGGCAGGCGAAGAAAACATTTTATTTAAAAGCACGAGTCCATAGCGATTTGAAAACATTTGGTTGTTGTATTTGCTTTAATGGTGAACCCTTGTAGGGTTTTCTAGACTTTTTCTTGGAAAGACGGTCTCGACATTTTGCCTTCTGAAAAGGAAAAGAAAATAAGAATATTGAGAGACAGAGACAGATGATATTAGTAGTATATAATACAATTACATTTCAATAAGCAATGCTTGAATATATCTTGATTGGCATATACGATAAGACACAATCAGATAAGAATATGCGGAGCATGATTTGAAACACCGTATCATCAGATTACATTAATTATATATAATAAATTATTGATTTACTATAGAAAAAAAAACACTCCATGACCAAGGAGTCAGGGTAATGCATAGATGGGTCAGTCGACAGGTTGAATATATTAACCATTATTATATTTCTTAATGAGTCTTGAATAGACTAGTTTTAATCTCTAATAGAGAATTAGTGAATATTGTTAATATGAACCACACAATACATACCACGTGCTTCTCGCGCTGCAGAGGTAAGGTAACCTACCTACGTTTGAAAGTTTTTCTTTGTTTCTGATGAAGTTTCTTCTTCTTCTTCTTCTAAAAGTTGTATTAGGAAGCCTAACTCATTTACTAAAAATGTAGAAAGAAAACAAAGGCATTGATTTTAGTTACTTTTCTTGTGTGGGGTTGATTACCAAGAAAGTCAGTTGCGTTTTAAACCACTTATTTAGCTAGCTTTTGGAGTTTGGAGGAAGGACTGAGGACTCCAAACCAATAAAGAAGTTTATTTTGCCTTCTTCACACGATGAGTTGTGAGAAAAGTTGAAAGTGATAAGAAGACGAGTGATGAGAAGTGTCTAATAAGTAGAAATGGAGAAGCAAGACAGCCAATCCGACCGAATAAAGAATGAATGAAGAATCTTTCTCCGAAATGAGAAAGATTGGATGTATTGGCAATTCATTGACACACACATTTAACGCTAATTCTAGGGGGCGAGGGAAGGCGCGAGGGAGACGGCGAGAGGGAGGGGTGTGACCACCCATCCCCTCGAGATGCATGCTGTCGTTCATCTCGAGGGGAATGGATGAACCACTTATTAGCTTAGCTGTGTTTTATCAGAAATTCTTATTGTCGAGGAAACCAGCGAGGAAACCAGCGAGGAAAGAGAGGTGGCAGGGGGTGAACCGTTCACCCCCTTCAAGATGTGTGCCCACTTTTTTGGCGCATGCATCCCGAAGGGGATGAACGGTTCACCCCCCTCCACCTCTTTTTCCTCGCTGATTTCCTCGCTGTTTTCCTCGACAATAAGAATCACTCGTGTTTTATTGGAAGTTTCTGGATTCAGGAATTCTAAATATGCTAATGCCTCATTTGTTGTAATCACCTCATTATATCCTGATCTGATTCTCCAAACCTCGTCATCTCTTTTGGTTAATGTTGTCCATTCTTGTTGCAGCTGCACTCTACAAGACCTCTCCTCACCAGTCAAGTCTCTAATCTCTTCATCCGCATCAATGCTGGCAATTAAAGCAGAGATATGTTGAATACATAAATTTGTCTTACCCCAAACTTTAGTCCTCCAACTTCTGAGATTGCATCTGAGAGCCTTAAACTTCCACCATAAGCAGTAGCCAGGGTGGCCAGAGACTACTGAGTTGTTCCACCAAACTTCCATCTCCTCTGCCAGAGTAGGGTGATCAAGCCAACCATTATCAAAAGAAAAAAGGCGAGTACCACCACCAACAGACGAGTTCGCAAGCATGATCGCGTGATGGTCAGAACCTGCTGTACCTTTGATCCATTCGACTTTATCACCAAATTTGTCAATCCAATCCACCGAGGCTAGAAATCGGTCAAGTCGACAAAGGATAGGGAGATCCCTACGATTTGACCATGTGAATTTTCCCCCTTTTAGACTAAAATCAGCAAGTTCCACCTCATTAATGAATTGATTGAATTTCTGCATGCTTGTGGACCTCCTCCTGCATCCTTTTTTTTCCTTCATGTGACGGACAACATTGAAGTCACCTGCTAACACCCATGGCGATTGTACCCAACCAGCAATGTCATATAATTCTTCCCAGAAGTGGTCTCTAATCGAGGGATCACATGGGCCATAAATGTTAGTCCCTGACCAAATGGAGTTATCCGAGACCATTTGGAATTGAATAGAAAGGGAGAAAACCCCTTTCAATACTTCCCTCATCTGCAAAAGATCAGCGTCCCAAATAGCTAAAATTCCGCCCGACCTGCCAGTGGATTCCACCATAGCCCAATCAAAGGAACTATCACCCCACAATTTTCTGATAAATTCTCTAGAGCATCTCTCCAATTTTGTTTCCTGAATGAAAACAAGGTCTGGACGATTTTCTGAGATTAATCTACGACAACCCCTTTGACGCTCAGTATTTCCGAGCCCCCTACAGTTCCACGAAAGAATTTTGAGGTTCATGTAAAACCTTCAAACCCGTGGTTGTTGCATCTGTCCATTGCTGCGGCAGATATTGTACTCTGCGCTGCAGCTTGAACCATATCTAAAGCCCTGTTTTCATCCTGAATGAGGTCCACTCCCACTGTCAAGCCAATTTCTTTGAAAAGCGAACGATCTGATGCTTCTTCCTGAGTCGAATGACAGTCAGAGACAGCAGGCTCCGCACTGTCATTAACCCTAGAAACAAGAATTGGAGACTTGCCTGAAGTCCGATTGCTAGTGAGTAGAAACCCAAAATTATCGATGCGTGGGATCTCAAAACCTGGAGGAGCGCCTACGTGGTCTTGGGTGGAAGAGAAACTCTCCGCATGAGACACACCTAGATTTGTAGACAACCCATGGGCTTCAACACAATGTGCTGCGAGAGGCTCGAAACCCGGTGGGTAAGGTAAAGATGCCGAACAACCCTGGGTTTGGTTGGAGGACTCTCCTCTTGTCAGCCCGGCAGGGGCACTACAACCTTTCAAATCACCATGCCCTGACTTGTTGGTTGAATTAGATTTGTTGGATCTCTTTTGAAGCATGAACCTGGATCTGGTAGGAAAGACAGAGAAATTGGCCCATTCAGCGGCTCTGTCACGCTGTGCTTTCCTAGCAAGCTTTCGATCCCTACGGGCATGCCTAGACATCTTGGTCAAAAGGGGGTCCAAGTTGAAGACATCTTCTTCCACCGCTTCTAACACCCGCCAATAATTGCCAGCTATCTGTTGTTCATGAGACTTGGCCGGGCTGTGATCCGAAAAAGACTTAGGCCCTTTGCTGGGTGAGGGCCCAACAATACCTTTTCCTTTATCCTGCTGAGATGGACAAGCTGGCTCAGACCGCGAGTTTCCAACCTTACCCGCTGAAACGGCGCGTAAAGCCGGGGAATGGGGAAGCACTGGGTAATGGTGGGGGGACAGATCATTCAGTGTCGACAACCTAGGAGGCGGTTCCAATGCTGCGCATGGGGACACGTGTGGCGAAGAAGCGAAGACCATAAAAGCTGTGTGTCCAAACGGAAGAGCCACAGGTGTCCACTGAATCATTGACTCAGGCAACTCTATCAACGACCTGGCAAGGTTCTTTCTTGCAACGGGATCAGGAGGAAGATGATTGCCCCATACTTGGGACAAGAACTCGATGGGAGTGTCCCGATGAATAGTAGTTGCTGCAATGGTACCCTGACTGGCAATCGGGGTAGGGCTCACACTGGAGAGATTAGTGGCCACTACCTCCACAAAGGTTTTTTTGCGCGAGGGTGGAAAACCACTAAGCAAGAAGAATCCATTTTTGGATTGAATTATTTTCCTTTAGTGGATTTACAGTTGGGATGCATGACCTAATATTTGTTTTTTTTTTGTAAAAGTTATGCTTGTGGCTTGTGGGTGGCTGACTTCATTTTTCACCTTGAATAAAGTGTAATTTCACCCCTCTTAAACAGCAGTCTCGCTGGTTTCCCAGGCCAGCTAGAAAAGCTCGGGTGAGTGACTTACTTTTTAAAGAATGAAAACTCAGGTTCAAATGACTTCATTTTTAATTAATATAAAAGTTTGGGATCCTTCATGCTACTTTCCTGGGAAAACAAAAAACATTCAAATGTACTAGATCCAACATGTTTGTATAATTTACTTCGGAGAACATAAAAAATGAAAATAGGGAATTATGTGTGCGAGTGTGATGGACCCGGAGGGCTCCTGCGCACAAATCACATCCGTAAAATCTGATCCAATGGTCCATATTCATGAATTTGAAAAAAAAATTATTTCAAATTTCTTTTTTACTGCACCTTCCTTTCCCTTTCTTTCTTTTCCATTTCCTTTCCTTTCTCTCTTATCTCCTCACAAACACCGTCACATACTTCCAAACTCACTCTTCTTCACCCCTTTTTACTCATCTTCTTCATCAGATCGACAAGAACCAAAGCCCAAAATTGGTTTTCAGCAAGGGGTTCTTGGTTTCTCAAGGTTTTCAGCAAGGGGTTCTTGATTTCTCAAATGGTTTCTTGGTTTCTCATATGGCGCAATTGGCCCGGAGGGAAAGATTAAGGGTACAAGGGTTTGAGCCGCCACTGTCTTTGGTGGCGGCAGAAGAAGGGGAGATGCCGGTGTATGAAACGAGTGGGATGTGGTCTGAGATGTTCAATTTCACACCTGGGGCAGCTTCAACAGCTACAGACTTATTGGAGCATCAGATCTCATCTAATTATTAGTATCCAAGACCGCAACCGCCACCACAGCCACCGGGGCTTCCACAACCATCAAATGCGGTGGCCAACGAGTGGTATGAAAACAGACATATAGGGCCATTGGGAGATTCAAAACAACAACCCAACACTGATAACCGTGAAGACAGTTTATCTCAAAATCATCATCAGCATCCCATATCAAGCATAAATGCAGCAGACTCTGCAGCTGCCATGCAACTTTTCCTCATGAACCCACAACCAAGATCACCACCACCACCTTCTCCTCCTCATCAACTACCACCTCCTCCTCCTTCTTCTTCTTATCCTCTCCACTTGTTACTTCCCAATCAATCTACACCTTCTACCTCTAATCATCAAGGTTTTGCACCGGGTTTCGGCAGTGCTCATCACTCAATTTTTCCATCCCAATTCACACAACTCAATAGGGGTGATTCAGAAAGCAGGGACCTTTCATTAACGCTATCTTCTTCAGCCGAGGAATTAAGAATGGGCAAAGATGGGGTATTGTACTATGACCATCAAGGTGGAGGAGGGGCTTCTTTATACCAGTTCCGAAATCCGGGAACGCATCACCAACACCAACAGAGGAATTTCTCACAAAATCCCCATGCTGTCATGAACAGGTCTCCATTAGGAGTTGTGAATTTATTAAGGAACTAAAGTATGTAAAGGCAGCACAAGAATTATTGGAAGAATTTCTATCAGAATTGTTTAGGCACAAAATTGTTTCCTTTCACTATCATAATATTGCAAAAAACTCAACCTGTTTTGGGCTTCTTGTCGATTTGATGAAGAATAGGAGTAAAAACAGGGGTGAAGAAGAGTGAGTTTGGAAGTAAGTGGCGGTGTTCGTGAGGAGATAAGAGAGAAAAGAAAGGAAATGGAAAAGAAAGAAAGGGAAAGGAGGGTTCAGTAAAAAAAAAAAAATTGAAATAATTTTTTTTCAAATCCATGAATATGGACCGTAGGATTAGATTCTACGGATGTGATTTGTGTGCAGGAGTCCGTACTGCGCTTTGTGCGCAGGAGCCCCCGAGTTCGAGTGTGAGAGGCCTTTGGTTCTTTACTTTTGAAAAAATGATGCAGATGCTGTAATCATGATTTCAACAATAGCCACATGTGTCAATGGTGTTACGGTCTAGTGGTTAGGATTGTGTAGGTTTGTTCCTCACGTCCTAGTTTTGAATCTCACTTACGGCATGATTACTTTTTAACGAGTGTTGATCTGTAGGTCGCTCAGTTGATATGTTATGAAATTCTTAAAAATTCAATTCGTCTTTCAAAAAAAAAAAAAAACAATAGCCACTGATGAGTCTAGTGAAACCAAAAAGCACTTGTTGATATGATCGTGATTCCGTATCCATCATGATTTTTTTGGTTCTTTTGAAATTGATCAAATCTATTTCGATTTTTGTCCTGTCCCAATCTAGAGTGTGATGAAATTAAGATAAAGATTTTCAATTTCGCCCATCCCAAACTTATTTAATATTTATTAATTCAAAATTTTGCATGTCAAATTAAGTGTTGTACATGAAATTTTGAGGAGTTGTGTGAACTTAGCATCACAAATAATTGTCTTATAATTTAAAACAATAACACTTTCATAGATAACAACTCCTTAATATACACAATGGTAGAAAATAAACTATAGTATTTTTAAATTGTGACGTAAATAAGAGCATAAACAGAAATCGACAAAAATAAGACCTAACATGTTGTTGAACAAATAACCAGACCTAATGAGAAAGTTGATAATATAGTAATTATAGGACTATACGTTTAAATATGCACATAATAATAACCTAGTAATTGCACAAAATTCAACCATGCTCATCTTGTCCCGTCCCGTTCCGAACCCATTTGGAATGGGCGAGGTCGGGATGAGTTTATCCCGTCCCAAAAATAAAACAACAAGATGATATAAGAATGAGGTACATCCCGTCTCGTGACCACCCCTACTTGCTGAGTGAAGCATGGCCTGCAATGCTAGGGCTCCATCTGAAACGAATATTTTCTTTTTGTAAAAGCTATGGTTATGGGTGACTTTCTTTTTCACAAAATAAATGGAAAATCTAAAAGTCAGATGTAAAGGTGGTTTTATAATTTGTATATAATTTGAGGGCTTCAAATAAATTACATATAGGGCTTAGGTATAATTAATAAATGTTTACATGGGGTTGGATTTAATTGTAAATAGTTTAAATTTTTAGTGTGAAATGGTAAAAAGATGTAATAGTATTTTTTATTTGAATAAAATAAACACCCTTATCACTTTTTAACAACTTTTTACATTTTTCTTGTAAATACATTTAAATATATTTTATCCTAATTTTAGGATTTTCTATTTAAATTTTAAGGATGGGAGAAGAAAGAAATAAGAAAAGGTAGTTTTTATTTATTTATTTATATTTTTAGTATTTGGGGATGACATGGATGTCCCAAATATAAGGAGAATGGAGAAACCAGGTTAAAATGAGGTATGTACAGGGTGTTCAATTTAGGGTTGAAAATCGATCGGTTTGGTTTTCACCTAAACCGTGGGTCGCTTTTAAAATTTTCAAGCCGATTCGAAATCGAACCGATTCTAATTTATGCAAACTGTAACCGAACCTAACTGACTAAAATCGAACCAAACCGAACCGACAGACTATTTTAAACATATTATATTATTTATATATAAAATATATTATTTATTATATATATTCGGTTGGTTCGGTTTGGTCGGTTAAAATCACATAGAAACCGAAAATCGAACCGAACATTTTGGTTTTGAATTTTTAAAACTGATCCGAACCGAATTTAAACCAAACCAATCGGTTTGGTCGGTTTGATCGATTTTTTGTTCACGTGAATAAGAACAAACCAATTGGAGCCTTTTTTTATTTTTCTTTTTTCATTTTAGACCCCAATATATTCTAATACGATGTTCTTAATTTGTTCACATGAATAAGAACAAACCAAGAGTATAACAACACAATTCAAATTCCGCAAATCAAAATTAAACTTGTAATAAAAAAAAAGTTTATCTTACCTAAGAAGAATACCAATTCAGGCTGTTTGGAGGACAATGGGTACCGTAAGGTTATGAAGAGCCTCACGAAGCACACCTCAAGATTAGCCTATTTCAATGAATGCAGAAAATCAAATCAATAAAAGAAGATAGATAAAAAGGAAAAACAAGAGAAAATAGAGATAGCAGAGCTTACCTTTCCGAGAAAAAAACACCTCAAGGAGACAAAGATAAGGGTATAAGAAAGGGAGAGAGACAAGAATAACTACAGGTGAATCAAGTGAGAGGCGAATTAATAGCAAGAGAGGGGCGAATTGAGAGCAAGATAAAAACAAAAGCAAGACTTGGAAGAGTCAATTTTGGATTGAATTATTTTCCTTTAATGGATTTACAGCTAGATACTGGAATAAATTTCCACAAAGATATGAGCAAAACTAGGAGACAAAATGACTTCGTAGAGTCAAGCTTGGTTGTATGCCACAGTTGGATGCTTGACTTGCTACAATCATTGCTTTTGTAATAGAAGTCTTGCTTTAGGGTTTCGATCAGAAGATTGCCGTGCAAGTCAATACTCGCTCAACAATCTTAATATTTAGTCGAATTTTAAATGTGATTTGGAATTTTGACCATTGGTTCTGCATCCTGTGTAGTTCTGCGCCACAATGAATCAATTGCTGCACTGCTTAAGAATAATAATGACCATTTGATTAATTTTATTTGTGCATTACTTTTTAAAAACAAAAGCAAGTCTTGGAAGAGTCAATTTTGGATTGAATTATTTTCCTTTAGTGAATTTACAACTGGCTTAGAATTCTAGAGAGATAAAAGGAAAGCAAGACTTGGAAGAGTCAATTTACACATACCACCATGTGAGTTGAATGATATTTGTGGGTTTCCTTCTCTTTCGCCATGGAACAAACAAAAGCATAGGGGTCCCCTGCCCATGTGATCGAAGACTTTCCATCTAAAGAAGAACTTGAATGTAAAGAGAAAAAGGGTATCCACATCAATTATCTTTCTTTTAATGGTTTAGAATTTCCAGAGAGATAAAAGGAAAGCAAGACTTGGAAGAGTCAATTTACCCATACCGCCCACGCCATGTGAGTTGAATGACATTTGTGGAATTAATGGTTGTTGTTGGTTTCCTTCTCTTTCACCATGAAACAAACAAAAGCATAAGGGTCCCCTGCCCATGTGATCGAAGACTTTCCATCTAAAGAAGAACTTGAATGTAAAGAGAAAAAGGGTATCCACATCAATTATCTTTGTTTTAATGGTTTAGAATTTCTAGAGACATAAAAGGAAAGCAAGACTTGGAAGAGTCAATTTACCCATACCGCCCGCGCCATGTGAGTTGAATGATATTTGTGGAATTAATGGTTGTTGTTGGTTTTCTTCTCTTTCACCGTGAAACAAACAAAAGCATAGGGGTCCCTTGCCCATGTGATCGAAGACTTGTATTTTCCATCTAAAAGAAGAACTTGAATGTAAAGAGAAAATGGTATCCACACACAGTCCACACAAATATTGGAGGAGTTTGGTAGAACAATGTATGTATCATTGTTGAACAGAAATTTCAAGTTGAATCTCAAGATAGGAGCAGGAAATTACCTTCATAGCAAGAAAAAAATATACCATGATACTGTAACTTCTCGAATGAGCTTTGCACCTTTCTAAAACTGATGGTTCAACAACAAGACTCAATAGAGCCAAAAATCATCAACGCCATGAATGAATATGAATATGAATTTGATGCATTAACATAACGTTACCTTGCCTCTTTCTCATTCATTCATTTGCTCCTTACATCTGTGAGTACTCCCCCGCCCCCAGAAGAAAAAAGAAAAGGTGAATTATGTGTGAGTGTGAGTATGAGTATGACAAAGGAGAACGTATGCTTGAATCATGATTTCAAGATATTCACTGGTAGTGGGTTCTAATCACAGAGAAAAAACACTTGCTAAATGAAGAACCCAGGAAGCATGCATGAGAAAGGTCTGTGTTTTGGTTTTGTAAGGACAGTAATCACAATAAAGATTATTAAGGCAGAGTCTAGCCAGTACCAACTTCTTTATTCAGCATATTAATAATTATTAGTAGGGAGGCAAAGTGAAACATCCGCCAACATGTAGAAATTTAAGAACCAGAGAAGCACTAAAACAAATTCAACACTTGCCTCATGTTAACATGCATCAAACTTTGATTATGCACCCAAATGGGTTCTCTGTTTTTGTTTTGTTTTTGGTTTTTATGCCGTAATAATCAGTTTATGCAAATTTGTAGAGCATGTTCTTGACCAAAGTGAATAACATCCATGGATCATTTGCAATAATAATGAAGAATATGTCCGCTTGGGTCTTCAAATTGCTTCACTGTCACAACATTTTTTTTTATGTGAATATTTGGTCTCATTGATATTTTTATCTACCGTACGAATGGAATTTCTAAACTCCAGCAAATGTATTTTTGCCTTGAGAAGTGACAATTTAAATTCAGGGAGCTGGCTGTTTTTGTATTTGTGAAATACTTTGCACTTATCTTAAACATGAAAATATTATGTTGTAAAAAATGATTAAATAAATAAATGAAATAAATTTCTTATAATCACTTGTTACATGTGGGAGAGCTTCTAGCTCATTTGTATTGGATATGGTTATGCATAATTCGATAGAGTACAAAGATTGAAAGAGGGGTTTTTAATTGAGATTTTTGCCAACAAATAAAAAAAACTTTTATCTAAAAGACCTATCACAAGAAAATACATAAATTAACATCTAGGGTTCTTACCACGATTATAGATATAATCGGAGCTTAATAAACTAAAGCACTAGAGCTTCGAAAGTGGGAAATCATGTTGAAACGTTAATCTTCTCTCAGCTTGTCCTTGTTCACCCATGGTTTTTGTAGTTGTTCATTCGAATTTATAAACCTTGAGTGTTATAAGAGCAGTTACGGGTTGCTTCCAATGGGGCGACATTTCCAATTCTTGGGAGCACAAATTTCCATTTTCGAATTAAAGATAAAAAGTCCTCAATTAATCTGCCTGATATCTGTTTGTAGGTTGTGGAATCAGTGAATGAGCATGCTCAAATCATGAAAGATCTTTCAGTTCTGGAGATAGACCAGGTTTGTATCCAAGTCTTTCATACTAGCTAGTCTACATGCTTCTACACAAAGCCAGTTTTGCTAACTGAGTTCACTTCCTCTATCAGGGAACAATTGTTGATCGTATTGATTACAATGTTCAAAATGTCGCAACATCAGTTGAGCAGGGCTTCTGCAAAGACCAATTAAATTTTGTTCAAGGGTCAAGATTTAACAAGAAACAAGAACTTTCTTTATCAAATCACACATTCTATCCAAAAGGAGTGAGACATTGTTGGAATAGCCCATACCACTTACTCTCCCAAGCTTGTGAAGAGACTTGGCTTTCAGATATATGGCCTCAAGCACCAGACTAGCAGCATGCTGGGAACCTGCGTTGGCTACTGATTCAGCAGTACTGGCACGACCTTTCCTAGAAGATCGCTTTTCTGCAAGAGAAGGTTGCAACCGCTGTAGAGCAGCATGAAGATCTATTCCATCAAATACTTGAAGAGCACTCTCCAGGTTTCCTAGTTGATACTCCAATCTTCCAAGAAGGGCCCTTGCTTCCTACAAAGTTTATGCCAAATCCATAGCATCAGATGTCCTTCGTGGCACACAAATATAAGTAGTATAGAAAAAAACAGAAAATTAGAAATAGAAGTAGTATCTATCTTACCAACTAATAACACACTGAAAATCGATGAAAGGGACACCATCTTATCATTCTTTATTTTGAAAACAATTATGCCTCTATGCATGAAATCCACCGCTGCTTACTGACCAAAGCTTGGTCCATGAAATCAGCCAAATTCTTAGGTTACTACATCAGTAATTGGTAATCAGTAATCGGACACAAGAGGAAGTGTGCTCCTATATAAATTGCAAAGAAAATTCCAAACAATTGTACATGAATGCTCGACGCACCTTACTACATGGTTCCATATCAATCAGATATGGGAGATCTTATTGCCCCTGGGGCATACTTTTAACCTTGTACAAATACATTTAATGCAACCTGGTCAAGTTTTATAGTGACCAAATGAAGTTTGGGAAAACTTTTTAAAACAATTGGCTTATCTTAGCTGATAATTCAGCCCCGACGCTCTCAAGCAAAACTAACAACTTTTATTCCTGTATTACAAGTGTCTTTGATCTCTACAACAACTGATTTCACAGACCTCGGCTTATACTTAACTGACCAAAAAAGAAAAGAAAAGAAAAAGTTATTCATTTGCTGTGGCCTTATGTGCATGACTGCATCTTTAAATTCTCCAATATACTTATGGTGTTAGTCATTAGTGTCACGTAATGCTTATATTAGTTCATACATAGGTATGTTAGTTTCTTTGTGTGGGAACTAAAGCACCTCCTCTCTTGATTCTCACTTCAACTTAAAATGATAAACCGTAACAATTAGACCAAGGACGACAATAGTGAAATGGAAATACTATAGCTTTGATCAACTCATTTCTATCTCCAATAGTTAAGAATTCAATGAGAGAATGATCCTAAAATCAAATTGAAAATTCCACCTAATAAGGAACAGGATTATTTAGTGACTAACCTCAAAATTAAGGGACAAACCTTCCCGTAAAGAAGATTCCGCTTGCTAAATATTCGCCCCATCGAGTTGTGCCTCAACATCGGCAGTTTTCATCCGCAGCCCATTGATACAGACTTCTCGACCCGTTGATGGAATGTCAAGGTCATAGAACTCTCTAGATAGCCTTCCCAGCATTTTTTTAGCACCAAAATCAACCAAAAATCAGCTGGCGAACCAAGCTTGTAGATCTCCCCACTCAATTTTGCCTATCTAGTAAGCTGCATTGCTGCCGGCTAATTGCTAATTTATCAATTTAGATTTAGCGGAACTCAGAACCTATCAATGCTGTGCATCAAATTGCATATCAAACCAAATTGAATTATAAACTTATCAATTTTAGACCCCATCAAATATCAATTCACTTGAGATGTCTCAAGAAAGGCAATTAAATACATTAACACATAACCGTGAAACATGAAACCAGTTTCCGAGCATGGAATTATACACAAACCATTCATTCAAACATCACAAGTGCATCAAAATCTCAATCAACAACACATTCAATAATCTTATAATCCATCCATCCAACCAACTACATCTCCTCAAATAAAATAAAAATTCAACAACAATTCGAAAATATCGACTTATGTCGAACGAATCGGTTAATCAAAGAAGAACCCATTTCTCATTTTGTTGAAAAGTTTCAGACTGCAACAATAACAAGCTTATTTGATTCAAACCCAAACACTCGATAAAACAGGAATCAACAAAATCTGACCTCATTGTCGATTGAACATGAATTGGATTCACTTGGAGAAGAAGAAGGTTGAATGGGGTTAAAGGGTTTGAGACCCAAATGTGTGATTAGGGCTTCGATTGATAAAGAAGAGGGCGAGAGATGGATCGAGATGGAAATCGATAGAGAGATGGAAGAAAGGAGAGTTGTAGTTGTTGGGCTATAATTAATGGGCTTGAGCCCATATTGAAATGAATGAGCCCATAGACAGGGCTTGAACTTGGACTTATAAGTCTACTTACTAAGCTAGTACCTGTTAGCCCGATCAAGTATTATATAAAGTTCGAGGCTCTCTTACACGTTTTTACATGTTTACTATCCAATTCCAACCAACAAATCACATCAAACTATAAAGAATAAATGTCTAAAAAAATGTCTACTTTCAATTCATAAAAGATCTACTTTCAACCAACAATTCATAAAAGATCTACTTTCAACCAACTCCATCACTTCTTCCCTTCGTTTGGGGTTGGCGCATTTGCAAACAAAAATTTGCCTTGAATGGCAGAGACCCATCTCCTCCTCATCCTCCACCTGCTATACCTCCACCCCCACCTCCGTTTGGGGTTGGTTATTGATGTTCATGCAATAAACACCTCTATACAGGCTTCAACGGTTTGTTTTAATCAGAACCCATTGTGCAAAAATAAATAAAAATTTGAATGAATGAATAAAAAACAAAACAAAATTTTAATTGTTTTTCTAAAATTTGGTTCTTGATGTTCATGCAATAAACACCTCTATACAGCCTTCAACAGTTTGCATAATAAGAGACGTGAAGGGATGCAACTTGTTTTTATTTTTGGGGAAGGGAAAATTGTCTTGACTTTTTTTTTTCTTCTTTTAGATCACTTCTTTCTCTTCAACACATGCTAGAGAGCACGCTCTGGCACTCTCCTGGCGCTAGGGTCTGGCACTCTAGATTGATTGTTTATAGAGTATCACTATAGAAAGGTTTTACTGTATCTGTATGAATACATTTATATTTGTTGTCTAACTTTTTTTTTTTAAATAAAAATTTATTATGACTTGAAAAAAATCTTTTACATCAGTCGGGGGTACATGACGACTTTACCCGATAAAAAGAACCAGAGGACATACATCATAGCAAACCCAAAATAAATACTAACCAAACCCCTAGATCAATGCCTGTACTTGCTGTTACTTTTCTTCATTCTAGATGATCTTCAAGGAAATACCTTGATGTCTTTGAAGTTCGTCGCATCAAATCTTTTCGATAATCGAAGTTGGTCTGTCTTTAAACCTGACACTATTCTTGACCTAATGGTGTATTCATCCAAATCTTCTTCTTCTGAACTGATTGTATCCGAAATGTCGGTATCGGTCTCCATTTCGGTTTTGCTGTTAGCATTACGAACCAAATAGTTAATATGTTTTATATCCGGTGCTTCAAGTACTACTGCGTCCACTAAAGTTTCGTCATCTTGTACAATACCCGCATCTGCTGGAACCCCTACCTTCCAGTCATGCACCTTGTCACCACTATGATCGCGAATTTGAGCACCAATGTGAGCTCCACTGCCAGCACCATTGTCAGCGCCATAGACAAACCCATTGTCAATGTGATCATCGTCAGCTACTGCGTCCTCCTTTGTTGGCCCGGCGTTGCTGCCCGGAATCATTGCATTTATCTGTAGAGAAGCATTCCCACTGCTCTTCTTTTTCCCTGGGCTAGAGATCCCGACATCTCTGCCTACAGCCTTGATCAAAACCCCCTGCGCCCTCCCTGGTTCCAATTGGTTAACATACTCGTGCGCTCTCTGCGGCCTTGAGCTGCTACCTGAAGCAGTATCACATTCGTGCAGAAAAGCTTGGCTATCATTCGCATTTTTCCTAGGGATCAACTTCTTTGGATCATCATCTACAACATGTGATGTTTTGTTCACCAAATCAACTTGCTCTATTAGTGACGCTACGTGCTCTGTAGCGTACATGCTTTACCCCGAGCGCGACTTGCTCTAACGAAGCAAGCCCTGTTATTGGCAGAACACGCTCTGGCTGGGACGAAGCAAGCCCTGAAATTGTCTCTCATTGTTTTTCAATCGCTTTTTCAATCTCAACAGCTGTGTACCCCGCCTCAAGAAGTCCTTCCTCCGTTGTTTCTGGCTCTACCATGTCACTGACTGGAGCCTTCTCCTTACAAGGCAATTGATTATTCATTAGATTACTCTCGTCTTCAACTATGTTCTCCGTAAGTGACTCGAATTTGTTTGACAACATGACATTCCCCGAATCTTTGACCATCGGCCTCTCAGCACCAACTCCCTCCTAGATTTCCTCACCCTGATTATTCTTTACACCACTAGTGGCAGCTTCTGGCTTTGAAACTTAATTTTTTTGACCACTGGGACGTATTGTTGCTTGAGGACTTTGGCTTCCACCTTTTGTTTCTCAGTCTTCTCTTCTTTCACCAAGTTGGGTGTTCTCACATTGCCCTTATGACCTAACTTTTTTCTGCAATAATCCTCCTGATGCCCTAGCAATGAGCAATAATCACAATATTTGAAACCCGAGTATTCTATCTTTTGCCAAAAGCCCATATTGTTAGATCTATCTATCCAAATTCTACTCGGTAACTTTTCTGCCAAAGTCATCTCCACGCAAACACGGGCATAATCCGGGCGTGAAAGACATCGAGTATGATCATCCATGCGCAAAAAAACACCAAAAGAGTTCACAATTTCTTTCAAAAGAGGAGGATGAAATAAATGCAAAGGCAAGTTAGGCAACTATACCCATAGTGGAACCGATATCGGATCGACTTTCAGACTGAAACCATCATGCCAGCGGAAAGCTTTGAATAAAACTCCCTGAATCAAGAACGAGTCCCTTGCCAAAACTTTCTTTGCTTCCGCCTCAGATTGAAGCCGGACAAGAAACGTGACGTTGATCTAGCAAACCTAGCGAGAAATCGCCCATAATCCCCCAGGTTCGATGTATCGAATCTCGAATATCTTTCAATGTTGGTCTGTAGCTAAAGAACTGTAAGACTATCACGTGTTTTTCCATGAACGCTTCCCCACGAGTTTCGTCAGATGCCGTAAGCCCAATGGCAGGTTCTCATTCTTTTCGGAATCGAGTTCCCTCAACATGTGTTTCCTTAACCTCATCAACCAGTAGTTTCCCAAGTATTTGGGTGAAGGATGGCTTACTAGCCTCTTCTGTAGATACCCTACTCCCCATTGGGGGAGAGGAAGTGTTGACGGCTAGTGGAGCAGTCATACCATGTGAAACCCTGACCTAGCCAGACCTGCAAAGTGACAGCATCAGCATGAGCAGTCGATCATGTCTAACTGTTATACTGTTATAGCGGAAAGAAAAAGTCTCTCTTCTGTGGCTAACTATATATAGAAGAAAGTGACATATAAACATATCCAGCGACACATCAATATACAATAAAAGTGTAAAAGTCATATTCCTAAATCCTAACGAGGGCGATTAAGCGTATTCAAAATCAAGTATTTCGTAATATTCATGAATTCTTTCCCCAGTTCACCAATCACTAGCTTTATTTTCATTTTCCACAAATCCTAGAATCCCTCCTATAAAGAATCATCTCTGAATAAAAAAAAAAAAATAAAAAAAAAATAAAAAATAAAAAATAAAAAATAAAAAATAAAAAATAAAAAATAAATAATAAATAATAAAAAATAAAAAGTAATTGTATTTATACTTTAGCTTTTATGGATTTGTTTGTCATATTTTCGTGTATATGGTTTTATGTCATATTGATTTTATATATTTATTTCCTAATTAGATTTTTTTTTACATTTTTACAAATACATCTCCGAAGTTATCTCAACAACATATATAAACCAAGGAGAAGTACCATTTCTTCCCCCAATCCCCAATCAATCAACAAAACAATGGCAGGTTATTGCTTTGATGGAGCAGACTATTACAAGGATAGCCATTCCTGTTAGAGTGATCCGTCGTAGTTGTTTGGATCCAAAACAACTGAAACTGGGCTATTCATCTTCGAATCACTGTTTCGGAATTGGAACCACCATTGGACAAGTCAAGTCACACTTCCAAAACCAATTTGGTATTCCATGTGAAGATCAAATTGCTTTTATTGATATTATAACATATTGTTGATGACAACTTCATATTGAAAGTGTGGAACATACTGATGTGTGAAAATATTTGGTTACTCCCTAGGGTTGATATATACCCCGAGGTTCTCCCTGGGAGTATAGTCACTGTTGATGTTCTGCATTCTTGTTGGGCTGTTGATAAGAAATTGTATGATTATAGTTTAGAAGAAAGGATGGTGATTCCAAGGGATAAAGGTCTATCGATTTGTACGTTTCATGGTGTTCCCTGTGCAGAAACAATCATTGATCCCAAAAGAAGATTGGATCAGGAACTTGGCATTTCTCCGTTTTGCCAAGAGCTCATCTTCGGTAGAAATAAAGACCTGCAATTGTTAGACACAAATCAACTGCGTGATTATGCTCCTGGATCATCTTCAAGAGAATTTGGGGGATCTATAATGTGTATCGCATTTTTTTAAAGGTACTTCCTCGAGATTTCACTAGACCAAATAGGATTATTTATGTCCAAACAAAAGGTATGGGCTACTCTATGAAGGTAGAATGGATGGATAATATAGATTGCTTGCATAGTGATATATGCCGGACTGGACTGGCTATAGGTCATAATTTCTTTCATTTTTCTTCCATGACTGGAAAAATACTGCCTGGGGAAATGGCCTTACATGATCCAAACAACGTTCCAGATAATGTCCTGTACTTATGCGAGTGTAAGAGAAAACATATTGTACATGACCGAGCCTATCAGATTGTAACTGGTCTAGCTTGCTTATTTTGTGTTTAGTTTAATTATCATCCATGAATTTACTTATGAATTTTTATGGAAGGATAATGAAGCAGTCAGTAGCTAGTAACTCAATTTCTTGATCTATATAAAAATAGAATTCCAAACCTATTGACGATCTAAGCAGATAGGGTGTTAAACAGACCTAAACTGTAAGAGTTTGATGAAATAAGAAACTAAAAATAACATAGGTGAGTTTCCTTGAATCTAAAAAACCTAAACTGTAAGAATTCGATGAAATAAGAAACTAAATATAACAATCATTCATGCTTGTGGCGAATTTCAGAGCAGCCTTACTACTCTTCTAGGTTCTGCTTGTTATTCTGGATGTTGATTACTGTGAAACGAGGCTCCCGACAAAATGAGCAGCAAAATAACCAGCATCTTGTTATTGTAGGAAACTAGGAAACCAGAATTTCGGAGTAAGAGAAGCTCGCCATTCATGCGAACGCAAACAGGAAATAGTGCATCAATACAACCAATCTCACTAATTCTACTTTTTCTTATGACAAACTGTTTTGTCCAAGATTTCCCAACCTTGTAATCCTTCATAATCCATATCTCGTAACAATCATCATCTTCTACTAATAAACAAAGACAACCTTCCAACACCCTTAGTCTAATGGTTGTATAGAAACCCGGTTTGAGTTTTGGTTTTGGTATAACCCCAAATCTTTCACTGCCTAAATCAAACAAAACAATGTCTTCAAATAGACCAGAGTGGAGCTTAATCCAATAAACTGACCCATTGAGAAATACCCCTGAACTACTTGACCAAGATGGTATATGGGCACAAGCATTGTGATTTCGTGAAATTTTCTTTTTCTTTTTTTGAAATTACAAAAATAAAAATGAAACGAAAAAAAAGGCGAAAGAAAAAAAATTACATTTTTCGAGGGTTTTTTTCGAAAAATTTCGAGGTTTTTTCATAAAAATAAAAAACCAGCCACTAAAATTTACATTTTTTAGGATTTTTTCAAAAAAAAATTGGAACTTTTTTCATAAATTTCGAGTTTTTTTCTTCTAATTATCATTCATTCTAATTATTTATTAATTTATGAAACCACTCCCTAATTTCTTAATTATCACATCTTCTACTTATATATTGATTTTTGTAACTATCCCTTGATTTTCTAATTATAGACATTTTAGTTTCATTTAATGTGTTTTATACATTTATTTACTTGCATATTGTTTTTTAACATATTTAATATACCCGCAAAATTCATTATTTATTTCATTTATCCTCGAAATTTTTTTACGGTTTTTCTTTACACGCCGAAATATTTCTTAAAATCAGGAAACCGAAATTAACTCCAAAACGAAATCACAATCCTTGTATTGGGCATCAGTGAGGGCATGTCTCGTTTTTCTTCTCCATGACTTAGCTCCAAGAGTAAATACTTGAGTATCTGGTTCTATACCTGGGACACACATCTTATGAACTTCATCCCAACAATGAATTACAAGTACAACCTTGAATTCCTTAGTGATGAGATCAATCCCAAATCCAGATGTAACTCTAACATGCGACCAATTCAGTGTAAGGACTGAGCAATATTCGGCAATTTAAAACATTCTGCACTAGGATTCCAGATGTACATTGTATATTCAAAATTGGCATTGTGGGGTTCGAAATAATTAAGCAGAGAAGACATGCAAAGGACATCATCGCAAGAACCCAATAAGAATGATCCGAACGACCAATAGTCTGTACATGGAAGTGGGATCTTTGCGGGTTTAACATTAATGCCACCACCTCCATTCATAACATTGTAGATATCTTTTTTGGCTTTTAGGTAAGTAGGACACAGGATGAACTACTGAAACTTATTACAAAAGTGAGGACTACTATGTCATATTTTGCATACTAACCTGAATCGTAGTATGGGTTTTATAGGAAGTCTTGTAATAGGAAGTTTTGTAAGAATCTCTGCAATGATTTCAATTGGGAGATAATACTCCATTGATGATCTCTTCCTCTCCTTCATCTCCATTGTTGATTTACTTCTATTCACATATATAGTAGTTTGTTCTTATGAGTATTGGGGCTACACTTCTGTATTCCGAATCATAGCCAGATTAAACTAGGCCCAAAATAGAAAATTTCCAAATCATAACCAAACTTAGCCTACAAGACAATATCCCTCTCTAATTCCAAGTATAACTAGTTTTGAATTGAGGTCCGCCGGAATTAGAATGCATTGTAGTATACCAGAATTAGAATGCATTGTAGTATACCAAAACGCACTTTTACACTGTCCTGATCTACAGTCTCATATCCGACACTTTCAATTTTCTCACCCCTAAAAAACAAATCTTGTCACATTCTTTTTCTCATTAGAACGAATGTGTTTCTTCTGATTTATGTTCTTAAACATAACTACAGTATAAGCTGGAAAATATTGGGTTTTGGTTGATACATGAGCTAGCTATATACAATCATACTCGAACCATATGATGTCGAAACACCATGTACTTGGGAGACCATAAGGGTACAATTTTCATCGATGGAATCAGAATGTTATTATTTTCTTTATTTGTTTGTAGAGCTCTTGATTTTGAAACTCTCCTGATCCTGCTCCCAACATCAATTTTTTGGGAAGTCTTGTTTGTGGAATTTTTTATAACAACTCTACCTAGGGACAAGCCAATTTTGCAGTATAAAATTTTCAAGATGAATATACTTAACATGAACCTTACTAAAGGAAAAAAGGACTGTTAGAAAGGATTTCAATCCCTTTGGAATTGGAATTTTGACACGTTACTCTTGTGATTTCCTTGAAACATGCATGTGTGAATTTAGCATTAAGATGGTAATTAAGAACAATACTTAAATTAGTTTTTCACAGTTTTAGAGTAGTCAATCATGCTCACATAAAACTAATCAAACCAAAATTAATGATAGTCAGATAAAGCACCTGTCAATCATGAAAAGATAGCAAAATTTATTCAAAATTAGCAACGCTAGAAAATAAAAATATAAAGTTCACAAATTGAAAAACCAGAATATTATGATGGTTACATTGTTTCACTGTAAATGACAGGTTTGGGCTCTTAACTTATCATCGTATCAGTGACATCAACAAGTTTATGCTTCACATGTACAGGGGACTTACGCTCTCTCAAACTCACGTATGCAAACTGTTATTCACTTGCACCAGGCCGCGGTGTCACCATTGCTTTCAGAGAAATGAAATTATCTACATGATTAACAACATAATATATATCGAGGGAAGTCTATCTTAGAAAACAAAACAAGGGAAGTCTACCTTGCATTGCAATTTCAGTTCCTTCCACTCCTTGTGTGTGCATTGTAAAATTGAAGATTTTCTATCGCCCATCCAACAGTGCAATAAAATCTGTTGTCCGGTGATGAGATCAATCACAGTAGGTACAAAAGTACGGTCTAACAATGGAAGAATACTTTCCCAAGAATTGTTGTCTTCCTTCAACATGTACACATCCATCTCAATCTCATCGATGGATCTATCTTTCAAATGAACCAGACATGGGCACCCCTTCCAGCTCAAGCAAATGGCAACAATATTCTTCACGTGCTCTCAACCTATGGAGATCAGTTCGACAAGGCGCAATTGGTGAAACTGGGCAGGAACAGAAATCACTTGGAATATTTCATGGTGGAGGTCCAATGTCATAATTGAAATACCCTCATAATCTAACCAGTAAAGAACTCCATTTACTAAAACTGGTACTTGATCTTCAAAATACTTTGTATTGTCCATATCGCATGTGGTTGTGATATCCCACCAAGAACGATTTCCGAAAGTGTAGACCGCACACTTAGGAAAGGATCTTGCATCTTGATATCCATGCACAACTTTGTATTCCTCTTTCTTAGGATCAAAACTGAATCCAAAATATCTGGTCCTACTCGTACGAGCATCCACATCTTTCGAGTAAGGAAGGGGAAGGAATAGTACCTATTGTGTATAAGTATTGCAAACGTGAAATTGATTAATGTCTTGAAAGCATACTAAGCTATTACAGCTACCTAACAGGATACTGAAAGACAGCGTATAATCTTCGACAGTAGAAGGCGGTTTATTGTCATGATTCAAGAAAACCAATTGTCTATAGAAGTGAAGTTCCCTGTTTTTTTGTTTGCCGGTACTGCAATATAGCAAGGAGAGACTGCACCGGTTTGAAGATAGGGTCATGGCGAATGGTGTTGCACCAAAGCTTGGATAGGCAAAGTATAACAAATACAGAAACCCATGAAATAAGAGTGTCTATACAACATACTTTTATATCAAAATAACTCGTGTATTGGATCACACCACAACTGCAACCTTATAGAAAAAGATAATGTTTTATCCTTTTCAATTCAAAACATATTCCTGAATCAAATGCAAGCTTATCAAATACCCATTTCAGTTTTACTTTAAACCTTGAAACATTACTTAGATCCAAAAACACAATAATGTAACTGATCAAACAAAAATACATTCTATTTCGATCAATATTTAAAAAGCACAAGCAGTGACTTTTTCTAACATCATGAATAAAGCATGGACAGCCATACATTTTTTACGATAAACATGCTTGCTGTTGTAACTTGAGCTTCTTCAATTTATTACTATCAATGCCTTTTAGTTAGATCTATCTGCCTTTTTCTTCCTTCAACAATTTCTTCAATGCTATTGCTCTCTATTCAGGAATTGATGAAGTTGAGCTGATTGGGTGAAACCAAGCTTGCATGGAATCTAACCATTGAATGATCAAGCTCCTGGGATTCCCAACTTTCAAGTAGTGTAGCATTTCCACTCTCCAAATTATATGAAACTAGGAAGCGGGAATTACAGAGCAGGGCAAGCTTGCCATTCATCCGAATCAAAACAGGAATCACTCTACTGATAGAGCCAATCTCATTCAGGATGCTTTTTCTGATAACAATCTGCTTAGTCCAAGATTCTCTTACTTTGTACTCCTTCATAACCCATATATTGTAACAACCATTAGCTCGATCATGATGTGATAAATATAGACAATTTCCCAATGCCCCAAATTGTATGTCGCTAATAGGCATATTAAAGAGTGAATCAGGTTTCTGAATAACACCAAATCTTTCGGAGCTCAAATCAAATGAAACAATGTCGAACCACATAGTTCTGGGGTCAAATTTATTCCAATGAACTGACCCATTGAGAAATAATCCGTCCCAGAGGCATGAAGGTACCATCAGTGGGGACATGAGGCACATTTTTCCATGAGTTAAACCCTAGAGTATACATCCAAACCTCAGTTGTCCATATGAATTTCTTACGGAAAAAGTGAAGTATAATTACAACCTTGAATTCCTTAGTAATGGTATCAACCCCAAATCCATATGAAAATGAAGCCACAACATTGAAGGTAGCGATATGTGGTAACTTGAGATAATCTCTGGTAACAGGATTGCATATGATGAACATGGAATATTTGGTCTTGTGGGGAGGTTTAATGAAGGCGCGATTATCAAAAGATGACAAGCAAAGGAGGCCATTGCAGGAACCCACTAAGTATGACTTATCTATACCCCAATAATCTGAATAATCAAATTTGATCTTTGAGGATTTAAGAGTGCCACGTTCTTCATCTTCAACAATGGTGAGATCTCCTCCTTCCTTATTACACAAGACGAAAGAAGATGAAGGGGTTGATGATGATGATCTTGTCATCATCATTAAGTAGTGCATGGCACGGAACTGAGGATTGTCAATTATACTATGCCATGTTTTGCTTACTGACCTGAATCTTAGTATAGGTTTTACAGCAAGTCTTGTAAGAATCTCTCTAGTGATGTCAATTGGCAGATCACCCATTGATGATTCACTCTTCTTCTTCTCCATCTCCAAGATCGATTTACTCTTCACTGGTTCCATTGAAAGGGTCGTTTTGTACTGTGGGTAATTACATTATATAAGGTTTCCATATCATAATCAATCTAGGTCTAAATATAAAGTTTCCATATAATAACCACACTAGGTTTTTAATATAAAGTTTCCAAATCATAACCAAACTTGGCCTACAAGACAATAGAAGTTGTAGCTCTAAGTAGGAACTCATGGTGGCTACTTGCGCACACAACAGAGAGTAGGGAAAGATAGAATACCCCTTTCTATTCTTACCTACACTCTGATATCAGACACTGAATTGCTAGACCATACCATAGTTAGCAATTCTCCTAATAATTCAATTTTAGAATAAAACGTTTAGTACGTACTCGGAGTTTTCAATTATACGGATATATTTATGACTTTATGGTCCAAAAAATATTAAATACGAATTATTCAAATCCCGAATAATTTGGTTCATTTATTCTTGGACAAAAAATTCTTTGAGTTTTCAGAAAATTTTCCATTTTATTAAAAGATGGGAGACTCGACCCCATTGTATTGAAAGATGGGATGGACACAGAAATGGATTCGGGATAGACCCGGCCCCATTGTACTAAATGATGGGATGGCGCCAGAAGTGCGTTCGAATGGATCCGAATCCATTGTATTAAAAGACACAATAGACTGTCTCCATTGTATTGAAAAACGGGATGGAACCAGAAGAGGGTTCGGGATAGACCCGAATCCATTGTATTAAAGATAGACCCGTCTCCATTGTATTGAAACTACCAACTATTTCTAAAAGCATTTTGTAAATCATAACAACAAGGAAATATTGGTTGATTTGAAAACTCAAACATAATTTACTAATTCATTCAAAATCAATCAATAGTTGAAAAGAAAAAAAGTGAATATATCAATATTTCTTCATTGCAGATGGTTTGTCACATCAACAAATCTAGGTGCCAAACTGGACATGGCCTCTCTTCTTGAACTCATATATGAGATATTTTCTTCTCCTTCGCTCGGTGGCAGCAATGTTTTCAGAGACAGGAAATTCTCCACATGATTAATAACATCGTAATTATAGCGAGAAGAGACTTTCATTAACAGAAATTCCAATTCTTTCACACTCCGTGTATATGCATTGTACAATCTAAAATTTCCTGTGGTCATCCAGTAATTCAATAAAACCTGCTGTTTAGCGGGGAGTCCAAGCATAGAAAATCTTAAACTCCGTTCTGGTGAGGAGTTCAACTGGGAAAGTTGGAGGATATTACTTTGCTTCTCTTTTGCCCAAGAATTGAGGTCATTCAATACGTATATATCCATCTCAGCCTCATCATCGGATCTGTAACTAAAATGAGCCAAACACAAACTACCTCCAAACTCAAATAAACAACGGCAACATGGTGTATCTGTTGTCAGTTTAACAACCAAACAACAAGATGAAGAATGACATTTGATGATGGGGACTGAAATCACTTGGAATACTTCATGGTGGAGGTCAAACAACAAAATTTTATCATCATCATGGTCTAACCAATAAAGAGTTCCATTCACAAGAACAGGTACTTGTTCAGCATAACTCCATCTTTCAAACCTACGACGTTTACATAGTAAAAATCTATGGAAATTACATGTAGATGTAATGTTCCTCCAAGAACTATCCTCCCCCAAAGTGTATATCGACGTGCAGTCATAGCGTTCACCAATCAAAATTTTATATTTGCCCTTCAAAGGATCAAAACCAAATCCAAAAGTAGTCGGCTCACTTACATAAGGGGAAGGGAGTGTTAGTACCTCTTGGGTGCTTGGATTGTAAATTTTGTATCTACCAATTGCCGAGTGAAGGAAGCAAATCAAGCCATCACAACTACCCACAAAATCCAAGAACAACAATGTACGATCTTCAGCTTTGGTGATGGTGTTGGTGTTAAAATCCAAAAACATGAATTGACATAATCGGTCTTTCGTCTCTAGGTATTGGAAGATAGCAAGGACAGAAGGGTTGGCTTTAGCATGATTGAAGTGGGAGTCCAGGAACTTTTGGTCATGGTGAATTGTGTACCACCAAAGCTTGCACACACAACTGAACCTATAGAGAGATTTCACAGGAAGTCTAGTGAGTATATTCGACAAAATTACATCATCAGGAAGAATCCCCATGTTTGCTCTTGTAATTTGCATAAAGCGCCTAATAATTTCCAGAAGTTCTTCTTTGCTAAAACACCTCTTTCTTAAATAGCAAACGATTCTATAGAAAATAGAAATATATTTATAGATATATACCAGAAATAGGACAGTGTTCAAAATTTTCCTATTTCATGTAGATCAAAGTTTTAATAGCTTGATTTTGAATAAGAAACTAAAATAATATAGTTGGTGAGAAACTAAAGAAACATATATATGCACATCATGGGGTTATAAGGGTCCCATGGTAAGATATATAAATTCGAAACTCAAACTCAAAACACAAATATTTCTTATGTGATTGTCCTTTTGAACATGAGTGTCCTTTGATGTCTTCAGTATTGACCTGTCCTATGTGATTGTCTCCCTTTTGAACATTAACTTTTCTTCAGTCTTATTAATCTCTTTAAATTCTCGAGGCTGATTGGGTGAAATGAGATTTTCAACATAAAGGGCTGCTTGAAAGATCCCATACCGTGCTGTCTGAAAGATCCCATGCATATCGTAATAGTTCATTACGTTCAATTGGTGTAGCTTTTTCATAAGTCTGGTGATTGTAAGAAACCAGTGTACTAAATAAGAAGATAACCCTGTTCAATTTGAACCCCTATAATAGTATCAAAATAGCCCACCTATCAGATTCATAAGCCTGTGTATTCCCAAAAAGAGTAATTTAAATTATACTTACAATTTTCGTATATCCCCCCAAAACAGGTAATCTAAATTAACTTTAATTCTGTCAATTTGTGGTGTGTTGCCTTGTTCAATTTACTTCATGATGATTCCATCAATACCAAGTTATATATAAAGAATGTGTAAATGAACTTACAAATCTTCTGCTCACGGAGATGGGATCGAAAAGCACCAAATTTGATGAAATATTAAGGGAAAGACGAAGTATGAGCATGCTATTGAAGACGTTGCAACATATGTTGGGGAGGCCTCCGTTGATTGTGTACGAACAAAATACAAGTCCAAAGGCAGGGGCCTTTACCTTTCTAACTCTTTATCCTAAAAATGCATCCGTTTTCTTTTCCCGCTAAAACTCTGATCGATAAAGTGGTTGTAAGATGTACTTTAAGAGAGATTGGGTTGATTTTAGAGTGCCCAGCCCAGTTTTACACTGCCATCGTTCCACGCCGCCCACCATCAATCAAACCGAAATCCTTTTTTTTCTGGCATTAACTTGGAACCACGTGCGTCGAAAAGGGCCAGAAATCAAACACCCAGGAAAAAACTTCGAATTGGGAGGGCGATCGAAGGAACTTGGCAAAATAACCCCGTAACTTCGGGAGAAGGGGTATTCTCCTATCTTTTGATTAGAGTTGTGCTGATATAAATCACAGGAATACATGAAGCCAGGGATGTCAAATATCTGGGTGACAATATATAACCTCCACGAAACAAATTAAGACACGCATACAGAGTACTGGCTGGATATGTATATATATATATAGAGTCAGTCTAAATGGCGAGGAAACCAGCGAGGGAGGGGGTTGCAACCCTCCATCCCCCTCCCTCCCTAGCTGGTTTCCTCGCCATTTCGAATTTCTGATATATATATATATATATATATATATAACCATGGATGCAACACCGTAAGCCTCTTTCCTTTCAATTTCTCAATAAAACAGGGAATACCTACACAGAAATTCGATCAAATTATGTAAATTAAAAATCAAAGACCTTGACAAAAAATAAAAATAAAAATAAAAATAGAACTGGCATTCATGTTTGCAACAATTTTCAAAAACTAGGTTACTTTAGTGCAGCTTCAAGACTTCCCTTTGATGTCTTCAGAGCACTGACCTGTCTACCTTTGTATCCCTTTTAACCATTTTTCTTTACTTCAATCTTATTAATCTCCTCAAATTCTAGAGGACGATTGGGTGAAATGAGACTGATAGAAAGTATACCAGCTAGTCTGTTAGTATGAGCTGTTAGTGTATTATGATAGGCTGTAATGATGAGCTGTAGTTTGTTGTAATCTGTAGTTTGTTATGATAGGCTGTAAGGATGTAATCTGATACATCAATATAAATAGATACAATATACTCTGTATTGCTTGTTAAGCAAAAGCAGAGAGATTCAGTTGGTTCATATAATTCTATCTTGGTATCAGAGCTCTTAAGTTCCTCTTCTTGAATCAATGGCAACTCTCACAGTCCTCATCATCTTCTGGTTCACTCAATACAGGTCAGACTTCTTCTATGTCTTCTGCTCCCTCTTATCAAGTGTTGAATCATACTCTGCCAGTGAAACTAGATAGAACAAATTATATACTTTGGAAATCACAAATTGAGAATGTGATATATGCAAATGGATTTGAAGACTTTATTGAAGGAATTTCAGTTTGTCCAGCAAAAGAATTAAGTACAGGAGTCATCAATCCTGCCTTTGTTGCTTGGAGAAGACAAGATCGTACCATTCTAAGTTGGATTTATGCTTCTCTTACACCAGCCATAATGGCTCAGATTATTGGTCACAACACCTCTTTTTCAGCTTGGAAAGCTTTAGAACAAATATTTTCGTCTTCTTCAAGAGCTAGGATTATGCAACTACGATTAGATTTACAGTCTACCAAAAAGGGTGCACTGTCCATGATTGACTACATCATGAAAATCAAAAGTGCAGCAGACAATTTAGCTGCCATTGGTGAGTTAGTCTCCGATCAAGATCATATAATGAATCTCTTAAATGGTTTAGGTACTGAATATAACTCAGTAGTCACAGCAATTAATGTCTGGGATGATCAGATCTCACTTGAATCTATACATAGCATGTTGTTATCTTTTGAGAATCGACTTGAGCAACAAAGCTCTGTGGATAGTATTTCTCCTGTTACAACAAATTTGGCTAGTTCTAGTCATAAACATAGTAGTGGACAGCAGTTTGGTCAGTCTTTTGGTCGAGGTTTTAGTCATGGCAGAGGAAGGCACTATGGTGGCCAGTCTAATAGGGGACGAGGTCGTGCAAGAAACTCCCATGGACAACAATATGGACAACAATATGGTACTTCCTACGGCTCTACTCATAACCATCACAGTGGCCATTCATATACTCACAACAGTAGACAGTCCAATGATCGGCCACAATGTCAGTTGTGTGGTAAATATGGGCATGTAGCTCTTGCTTGTTATCATCGCTTTGATATTAACTTTCAGAATTCAGTGGGTTCTTCGTCTTCTGGATCTTCAACTGACTTCAAACCAACCATACCAGCCTTCGCAGCAGTTTCAAGTCCTTGTCATAATGAAGGGTGGTACTTGGATTCAGGAGCAAGTCATCATTTGACTAATGATCAATCTGGCATTACCAATTCTTCTCCATACATGGGTTTAGACAAGGTCACAGTTGGTAATGGTACTTCTCTTCCCATTGCTAATGTTGGTTCTTTATCATTTTCTTCTTCTTCTTCTCATCGTCCATCCTCTTCTTTCCTTCTTAAACAAATTTTTCATGTTCCTTCCTTATCTACTAATCTGATCAGTGTTGCTCAGTTCTGTGCTGATAACAATGTCTTTATTGAATTTTGGTCTAATCATTTCTTTGTGAAGGAACCACATTTGAGGAGGGTTCTAGCTCAAGGCACACTTGAAAATGGCTTATACAAGTTGCCTGTTCTTCCAATTCTTCCTGCCCCTAGTTCCAGCATTGCACTCAGTTCCAGCATTGCTTCCAGTTCCAGCATTCCTTCCAGTTCCAGTTCCAGCAATGGTTCCAGTTCCAGCATTCCTTCCAGTTCCAGTTCCAGCATTGCTTCTAGTTCCAGCAGTGGTTCCAGCATTGCTTCCAGTTCCAGCATGTCTGATCTGTCTAGTTTTTCTAGTACTTCTTGTCTAGCTAACAATGAGCAATTGTGGCATTATAGACTCGGACATCCTTCAGTAAATGTTGTTCATCATGTATTGAATCTTTGTAATCTGCCATTCAATAAATCTCTGTCCTCTGTTTGTTCTTCCTGTCAAATGGCTAAAAGTCATCGTTTACGAACAACTTTATCTTCTTCTCATGCTTCTCGTCCCTTGGAACTTATTCATACGGACATCTGGGGTCCTACATCTGGGGTCCTACATCTGGGGTCCTACATCTGGGGTCCTACATCTGGAACTTATTCATACGGACATCTGGGGTCCTACATTTGTTACATTTTTCATCCTGTTTGTAGATGACTTTTCCAGGTTTACTTGGTTTTTTCCACTACAGACCAAAGATCAGGCCTTGCCTATGTTCAAATTGTTCAAGCTTTGTGTTGAAAACCAATTTAACACCTCTATTAAATGTCTTCAATCTGATAATGGTGGTGAATTCAAGGTTTTTAAATCGTTTTTATTGGATTCTGGTATTGGACATCGATTTTCTTGTCCACATTCTTCTTCCCATAATGGTCGGGTGGAACGTAAACATCGACATGTTGTTGAAACAGGTCTTGCTTTGTTGGCTCATGCTCATATGCCTTTCCAGTTTTGGCAGTATGCTTTTCAAGCTGTTGTCTTTCTTATCAATCGCATGCCAACTACTTCATCATAAGTCTCCTTATCAGGTTCTTCTTAATCGTTTTCCTGACTATCGTGGTCTTCATGTCTTTGGTTGCTTATGCTTTCCCTTCATTCGTCCATATAATAAGCATAAACTTCAATTTAGATCTATTGCTTGTGTCTTTCTGGGGTATAGCTTAGACCATAAGGGATTTTTGTGTCTAGATCAAGTTTCTGGTCGAGTCTATGTTTCTCCTAATGTAGTGTTTGATGAAAACAGGTTTCCTATGCACCATTCTTCTTCATTGCATTCATCAGTTTCCACGTCCAATCAGTTGCCCACTTTGATCACTTCTTTTGTTCCATCTCATGCTCTATCTTCTACTATTGCTATTCCTCCTACTGATATTCCAGCTGATATTCCTCCTACTGCTAGTCCTTCTCTTCCTACTCGCATGGTTACTCGTTCTATGGCTGGCATTTCAAAGAGGAAACATATTCTTGATTTCTCTATTGTTAAAATTTCTGAACCTACTACTTTACGACAAGCTCTTAAGGATCCAAGCTGGGTTCACGCCATGGAACAAGAGATTTCTGCCTTGCATAATAATGGCACTTGGACTTTGGTTGATCCACCTAGTGATGTGAATATTATAGGTTGTAAATGGGTGTATAAACTCAAATACAAACTTGATGGGAGTATTGACAGGTACAAAGCTCGCCTTGTTGCCAAGGGTTTCAATCAAACCTATGGTTTGGATTATTTTGAGACATTCAGTCCCGTTGTCAAGACTGCTACTATCCGTATTGTTCTTACACTTGCTGTCAGTTTCAAATGGGACATTCGCCAACTTGATGTTCATAATGCCTTCTTGAATGGTGATCTTGAAGAACAGGTCTTCATGGCTCAACCTCCTGGTTTTTTAGACAAACAATTTCCTTCCAAAGTTTGTCAACTCAGGAAATCATTGTATGGCTTGAAACAATCTCCTCGTGCTTGGTTTTCCAAACTTAGTTGTGCTCTTCTCAGCTGGGGTTTCTCTGCCTCTCGGACTGATAGTTCCATGTTTGTCAAGTTTGATCGACATCCTATTCTTATTATGTTGATCTATGTGGATGACATCATTATTACAGGCAGTTCTTCGCAGCACATTTCTTCTCTGATTGCTCATTTAAACTCTGTCTTTGCTCTTCGAGACTTGGGGCCTTTATCATATTTCTTGGGTATTGAAGTTCATCAATATAATGGTGCACTTCATCTCAGCCAAGCAAAGTATATTGCTGATCTGCTTACTCGTACTGCTATGTTGGATTGCAAGTCTTCTCATACTCCAGGGGCAGTTGGCAAACTCTTGTCACAGTCTGATGGCACTCCTCTTGTGAATGCTACTGCCCTATCGCAGCATCGTTGGTGCTCTTCAATATGTTACCATGACCAGGCCGGACATTGCCTTTGCTGTCAATAAGGCTTGTCAGTTTATGCAGGCACCTACCACATCTCACTGGTTGGCTGTCAAGCGCATTCTGCGTTATCTGAAGGGCTCTTCTAATGATGGATTGCTCTTACAACCTGCTCGTGATCTTGCTATTGAAGCCTTCTCCGATGCTGACTGGGGCTCTGAACCTGATGACAGACGCAGTTCCAGTGGCTACTTGGTCTATTTAGGAGGCAATTTGATTTCTTGGTCTGCATCCAAACAGCGTGTAGTCTCTAGAAGTAGTGCTGAATCTGAGTATCGTGGCCTTGCTCTTGCTACTTCTGAGGTCATTTGGATACAAGCCTTATTGAAAGAGCTTTGTGTTTCTCTTCCTGGTCCTCCCATTCTCTGGTATGACAATGTCAGTGCTTATCACCTTGCTAAGAATCCAGTTTTTCATGCAAGGACCAAACATATTGAAATTGATCTACATTTCATCCGTGATCATGTTCTTCGGGGTGCTTTGCTTCTCAGTTTTGTTCCTACTACTGAGCAGTCTACGGATCTTCTCACCAAACATCTTACAAGTGCAAGGTTTGGCTATCTCAAGTCCCACCTTGGTCTTGTTCCTTGCCCCTTGCACTTGAGGGGGGATGATAGAAAGTATACCAGCTAGTCTGTTAGTATGAGCTGTTAGTGTATTATGATAGGCTGTAATGATGAGCTGTAGTTTGTTAGTATTAGTTGTAGTTTGTTATAATCTGTAGTTTGTTATGATAGGCTGTAAGGATGTAATCTGATACATCAATATAAATAGATACAATATACTCTGTATTGCTTGTTAAGCAAAAGCAGAGAGAGTCAGTTGGTTCATATAATTCTATCTGAGACTTCCAACATAAATGGATGCCTGAAAAACCCGGTACCATGGAAATACATTATGATCGATTGGTGTAGCCTTTTTTTTTTTTTTTTTACGGTCAAACATGAAGATGTTTATTAATGAAAGAAAGGGAAACAAGTTACAACGAGAAACATTCCTATATAAAGGAATGCCAAGACACTATGAAAGTGTCAAAACCCAAATCCCTAAATAAATTACATGTCGTACCCATTTTCCACAGCAATTCTCTAATCTCGATAAAGATAGAGTGTTCTGATCTGTTTAGTCCTTCAAAAACCCTTTTATTTCTTTCTTTCCACACACACCACATGAGAACGTGAGGGACCCTATGCCATAACCACTCCCCCCGACGGGATGGATTAGCTTTAGACCACCAACTTAGCCAATCTAGAATGGAACCTTCAAACATCAAACTCAAACCGAATTCCACCAAGAAATTGCGCCAAATGGATTTGGAGAAACTGCAATGAAGCATCAAATGGTCCAGTGTCTCTTCAGATTCATTGCAAAGCACACAAAGACTCCCAGTGAGGATTCCCATTTTTCTTAACCTATCTTTAGTCAAGATCTTCTCATGCAAAACTGACCAACTAAAGAAATTAATCCGAGGAAGAAGGTTTTTCACCCATACCAGATTTTTGTGGGAGGAAATGAAGGGGTTAGAGTGGGTCTCATAATGAGATGCAGCCAACATATCCGAAAATTCTTTCACCGAGAAGCCTACACCTTTACCCTTCCACACCAAACTATCTGGTCCCTCTGAGAGCATTTGTCTATCCAACAGGTGCATAAGATTAGCGAACTCATCTAGTTCCCCAGTGTTGAGGTGTCTGCGAAAGGAAAGATCCCAAGAGTTGTTGTTAGACCAAAAACTGCTCACATTCCCATATTGATTCTTGTTAATGAGAAACAACATTGGAAAAAGATCCTTCAAAGATTGGTTACTACACCAGACATCATGCCAGAAAGAGATGAGATCACCATTTCCACATTTGAGAGAGGTGTGTGGGTAGAAGCCACTTGCGCACCGGGAGATAGATTTCCACAAAGAGCATCCGTAGGAAGTGTATTTAGTTCTCTTTTCCCAAACCCATCTATTGCGCCCATATTTGTCCATAATGAGAGATCTCCATAAATTATCATTCTCTTCTGCAAATCGCCAAAGCCACTTAGAAAGTAATGCAATATTGAAAGTGAGCACCTGACGGATGCCTAAACCACCTCGAGATTTAGGGCAACAAATTTTCTCCCAGCCCACTAAATGCATCTTTCTAGAGTTATGAGTAGAACCCCAAAGGAAATCGCGCATGATCCGTTCCATCTTGGCTGCTATTGAACAGGGAACCTTGATAAGAGACAGAATGAAAACCGGGATAGAAGCTAATGTGGATTGTACAAGAGCTAGTCTGCCTGCTTTAGATAGAAATTTGCGTTTCCAAGTCGCTAGTTTCGATTCCATCCTTTCGAGCGTCTCATCCCAAACAGCTTTACTTTTGAAACTAGACCCCAAAGGCATGCCCAAGTACTTAACTGGAAGGTGACCTGCTGAACAACCCAATAGACCCGCCAACTGGTGCAGATGAGGGACATCTCCAATAGGCAAAACCCTTGATTTGTGAAAGTTGATTTTCAGCCCTGAAATAACTTCGAACCAAAGCATAATTCTTTTAAGAGCAAGAACCTGAGAAGCGGAAGCATCACAAAATAGGATAGTATCATTCGCATACTGGAGAATAGAGACAGGCGGACTACCCTTCGCGACAGAAAACCCTCTCACTAGGCCACCATCAACTGCTTTCAGAATCATTTGAGTTAAACCTTCTGCTGCTATAGTAAAAAGAAGAGGAGCAGGGGATCGCCTTGTCGCAGACCTTTCGAGCTATTGAAAAACCCGTGCAGCTGACCATTAATTTTCAGAGAAAAATTAGCTGTAGATCTGCAAGTGTGAAGCCAATCAATCCATTTGGAGTCAAACCCCATGCGAGTCATTACCAAATCCAAATATCTCCAAGAAACATTGTCAAAGGCTTTGGAGAAATCTAATTTGATAACAAGCCCTGGAACACCTTGTTTTTTTCTAGAATCAATAATTTCATTGGCAATCAAAGGGCTATCCACCACCTGTCTTCCACTGACTGCTGCACTTTGAAAAGGAGAGATGACTGAATGAAGAACTATTTTCAATCTGTTAGCTAACACCTTGGCAATTATCTTATAGGCCTCATTCAAAATAGTGATAGGTCTAAAATCATTTACCGTCCGCATTCCCGCACATTTGGGAATGAGCGAGATGATAGTGGTGTTCAACCGCCAATCAAGGAAGTTTCTCGAGTTAAAATCTGCAACAACTTTCAGAAAATCTTTTTTGATTACCTCCCACATTTTCAAATAGAACACCATTGAGAAACCATCAAGACCTGGAGAAACTTCAGATTTTAGATCTTCCATTGCTGCTCTAATTTCCATTTCCGAAAAGTTATCTACCAAGGCAGTAGCCGTAGACTGAGAGATAGACTTGAAGGTAATCCCCGAGAAGAAAGGTCGCCACTCCTCCTTTTCATTGAACAACTTCTTGAAGTGAGATATCAAGAGTGCTCTAATACTGACTTCATCCACTACCAACTCCTGACCCGTGCTAAGAGCTTCAATGGAGTTAAACAGTCTACGTCTGTTAGCCAAGGTATGAAAGAATTTAGTCCCCTGATCCATATGACGAACCCAGTTGACTCCTGATCTGATTCTCCAAAACTCATCATCTCTTTTGGTTAATGTTGCCCATTCTTGTTGTAGCTGCACTCTACAAGACCTCTCCGCAACAGTCAAGTCCCTAATCTCTTCATCCGCATCAATGCTAGCAATTAAAGCAGAGATATGTTGAATACATAAATTTGTCTTACCCCAAACTTTAGTCCACCAACTTTTGAGATTGCATCTGAGAGCCTTAAGCTTCCACCATAAACAGTAGCCAGGGTGGCCAGAGACTACTGAGTTGTTCCACCAAATTTTCATCTCCTCTGCCAGGGTAGGTGATCAAGCCAACCATTATCAAAAGAAAAAAGGCGAGTACCACCACCAACAGACGAGTTCGCAAGCAAAATCGCGTGATGGTCAGAACCTGCTGTACCTTTGAGCCATTCGACTTTATCACCAAATTTGTCAATCCAATCCACCGAGGCTAGAAATCGATCAAGTCGGCAAAGGATAGGGAGATCCCTACGATTTGACCATGTGAATTTTCCCCCTTTTAGACTAAAATCAGCGAGTTCCACCTCATTAATGAATTGATTGAATTTATGCATGCTTGTGGACCTCCTCCTGCATCCTTTTTTTTCATTCATGTGACGGACAACATTGAAGTCACCGGCTAACACCCATGGCGATTGTACCCAACCAGCAATGTCATATAGTTCTTCCCAGAAGTGGTCTCTAAGCGAAGGATCACATGGAACATAAATGTTAGTCCCTGACCATAAATGTTGATTAAAATCTAGTAACTTTTTTCTTATAACAAATTGCTTCGTCCAAGATTCCCTCACTTTGTACTCTTTCATAAACCATATGCTGTAACAAACATTAACGCCGTCATTATCAGTAAATGATAAATAAAGACAATCTCTCAACACCCCACAGTGTAGTCTACCACTAATTAATAAGGGAGAATCAGATTTTGGTATAAAACTAAATCTCTCTGTTCCCAAATCAAGCGAAACGATGTCAAACCCCGGAGCATATGTACCTCTAACCCAATGAACTGAACCATTGAGAAATACCCCTGAACCACATCCCCATGGTATATTAGCATATTCAGTGGGGGCTATACTTGCAATTTTCCATGACTTGGCCCCTAGCGTATACACTCGAATTTCTGTGTTCGGCTTAAGTTTACCCCTCTCGAAAAATCCTAGTAGGAGTATAACCTTAAAATTCTTAGTAATGGAATCAAGTCCAAATCCAAATCCAAATGAAAATGATAATTTAAATTTAAATGGTGTAATAATTTGTGGCAACTTCAGATATTACAAATGCATATAGAAAAGTTGCACTGAGGATTACCATTGATAGAAGAGAAGCAAAGGAGGCCATTGCAGGAACCCACTAAGTTTGGCTTATATGTACCCAAATAATCTGAATAAGGAAGTTTGATCTATAAAGACTTGGTAAGAAGATATGTAAATGACACAGGAGAATGTAAAGAAGAATACTTCTCTGCTTTATCAATAGACATTCATGGCTATTTATAAGCCTTTAACATACCAATAACGGTTCCACATTTTCCCTAAGAACATGGACTTCTTAATAACTAAATAGAAACACATAACTACTTGGTAACTGCATAACTAAACTGATTTCCAGCCCATAACTAATCCAACATAATCCTCCCTTAAACTGATTTCCAGATTTAACATCAGTTTACACATCAGAGCAGACTCCAAGCAGCACACGTAACTTCATAAAGGTATCCAATTTCAATGGCTTGGTGAGGATATCTGCAATCTTTCTTTAGTTCTGCAATGGATCAACTCTACAATCTCATCCTTAGTGAGGTTTCTAAGAAAGTGATATCGCACATCAATATGCTTACTCCGTCCATGCATCACAGGATTCTTTGAAAGTTTGATAGTTGAGCTGTTGTCACACCAGATGGTTGTTGCACCCTTCTGAACATGCTCCAGTTCTCCTAAGAGTCTTCTTAACCACACAGCTTGACAAGAGGTGGATGCTGCAACCACAAACTCTGCTTCTGTGCTGGATAAAGTTACCATAGATTGCTTTCGTGATGACCAAGATACAGCTCCATTACTTATCATGAAAACATAACCCGTCGTACTCTTTCTATCATCTATATCTCCTGCATAATCACTGTCAGAATAACCAATTAATCTGGAAGGTCCTCCTTTCTTGTAAAACACTCCTAATTTAAGTGTACCTCTAAGATATCTCATTATTATTTTCACTGCTTGCAGATGTAATTGTGTCGGATTCTCCATGTACCTGCTTATTAGACTAACAGAATACATCATATCAGGTCGGGTGTGGGATAAATACATCAAACTTCCCACCATTTGTTTGTAAATGGTGGAATCCACCTTTGTGCCACCTTCATCTTTATTTAGTTTAGTACCTGGAACCACTGGATTGAGCACATGTTTTGAATCTTCCAAACCAAACCTTTCTAGTACCTTCATTCCATACTTCTTTTGACATATGAAGATTCCTTCATCACCTTGATTCACTTCAATTCCTAAGAAGAACTTCATTTTACCCAAGTCGGTCATCTCAAATTCAGTCATCATTGACTGCTTAAATTGTGAGAGTAGCTCAATGCAATTCTTCCCAGTAAAGATTAAGTGTGTGCTCATAGGGGCATTTCTGAAATAATTCACCTCCATTACCAGTTTTAATGAACAGTGTGTGCTCGTAGGGGCATTTCTGAAATCCCTCCTTGATGAAGTATGAATCAATTCTGTTGTACCAAGCACGTGGTTCTTGTTTAAGGCCGTACATTGCTTTCTTGAGTCGATAAACCTTATGTTCTTCTCCTTTGATCTCATATCCAAGTGGTTGTTCCACAAAGACTTCTTCTTCAAGGTTACCATGCAGAAAGGCTGACTTCACATCAAGTTGATATACAGACCATCGACATTGTGCAGCAATAGCTAAAACAACTCTAATGGTATCCATTCGTGCTACCGGGGCAAACACTTCATCAAAATCCACACCTTGTTGTTGGAAGTAGCCTTTGGCTACTGGCCGAGCTTTAAGTTTGTCCACATTACCCTCCTCATTTAATTTGGTTTTGTAAATCCATTTCAAACCAATTAATTTTTTTTTCTTTTGGTATTTCAGTTAGTTCCCAGGTGTCATTTCTTTCTATGGCCTGCATTTCTACATCCATTGCGTCACGCCATTTTTTGCTCTTAACTGCATTTTGATATGATATACGATCACAGTCTGCAAACATCCCAAAGCTGACTGAGTTCTCATCATCTAATAAACCTTCTCCAGTTTCATAATTTCTCATCCATTGTGGCATTCTTCTCATTCGTCTTTCAAGTGTTTGTGCACTCCCTGCTGGTATTTGTTGGGTGTCACTTGTAGATTCAATAGGTGTTTATGCACTCCCTGCTGGTATTTGTGAACTCCATGCTGGCATTTGTGAACTCCCTGCTGCTACTCTTTCACTGTTTTGATCTACATTCCCTTCAACAACTAAGTCTTCTTGTTCATTCGCACATACTTCAGCATGCCCTTCAATTTCTTCCAAGTTGTCATCACTTTCACCCCAATCCAATATCGCATCCAAGTCCTTCTTATAACTGATATCCCAATCCCACTCTTCATCTTCATTGAAAACCACATCTCTACTAATAATTATTTTCCTGCAAATCGAGTCATATAATCTGTAAGCTTTTGATTCCTTACTTATGCCAAGAAAGACACACTTGATGCTCTTGTTGTCCAACTTGGTTCTCTTCTGATTAGGCACATGTGCATAGGAAATACTCCCAAATATCCTGAAATGGTCCACAGATGGCCTGACTCCACTCCATGCCTCTTCAGGTGTCAAGTTCTTTACGGATATTGTGGGGTTTCGATTGAGAATATGCATTGTCTAGTTAACAGCTTCTGGCCAAAAGGTTCTTGGAACTCCTTTTCCTGTTAGCATACATCGTACCATATTCATCATGGTTCGATTTTTTCTCTCCATCACACCGTTTTGTTGTGGTGTATATGATGCTGTTAGTTGTCTTTTAATGCCATGATCAACACAATAACTTGCAAATTCATGTGAGTTAAACTCACCTCCTCTATCTGTTCTTAAACATTTAATGCTCAGTCCACTCTCCTTCTCAACCATGTTTTTGAACATCTTAAATACAACAAAAGTTTCTGATTTTTCGAACAAGAAGAATGCCCAAGTTTTGCGACTAAGATCATCAATGAAGGTAATGACATACCTTTTGCCGCTGTTAGAGATTGGAGTAATTGGGCCACATAGATCTGCATGAATAAGTTCTAATTTCAGTGAAGCTCTCCACGTGCTTTCTCTAGGAAAAGGTTGTCTGTGTTGCTTCCCTGCTAAGCAAGTTTCACACACACTGGATATTGTCTTCAGTTTGGGCAATCCACTCACTAGTTGCTTCTGCTGCAACACATTAAGTCCCTTATTACCCAAATGGCCATACCTACAGTGCCAAAGATGCTCCAAGTTTTGAGATACTATGTTATGACAATGTTCCTGAGTCACAAACACCTTAGTGACTAGTATAAACATTCGATTCATTGTCATTGATGTTTCCATGATCAACCCTCTACTAGGATGAAACACCTTGCATTTGTTATTTTGGATTAGTATGGCCAGACCCTTCTCATGTAATTGTCCCACACTCAACAAGTTGTTCTTCAACTCAGGAACAACGTACACTTCAGCAACTACTTGGGTATAACCATTAATTTGCATTTTCACACTGCCTTTTCCCATAACTTCCAGGCTGCTATTATTTCCAAGCTTCACAAGATGCCTAAACTTTGTGTCAAGTGTGTCAAAGACACCAACATTTCCACTCATATGGTTACTACACCCAGAGTCTAGGAACCATGCACTTTCATCATCTCCCTTTGCAATATTCACATGAGCCATCAATAACATATCCTCTGTGGCTTGGACATAGTTGGCTCTAGGCTCCTTCCTTCGATTGGGACATTCATATTGAAGGTGCCCCAATTCGTGACATAGGTAACACTCCATATTTGATTTATCATAAGATTGTAGCCTACCTCGACCTCGGCTTCTTCCTCTATAACTTCCACATCCTCTTCCTCTTCGAGCAAACCCATCATCATAACTCACCTTGAGAGCCTGCTCTTCCACTTTGTGACTAGACATTCTCTGCTCATGTACTAGCAAGCTACTTTGTAGTTCATCTATTGTCATCTCATCGAGATCATTCGACTCTTCTATTGAGCAAACTACGTAGTCGAATCTAGGTGTCACTGACCTCAAAATCTTCTCAATCACCATTGTATCACTCATGCTTTCTCCAAGTATTCTCATTTTGTTAGCCACTGTGAGAGTTCTGCCAAAATATTCATTCACGTTTTCTCCTCCCTTCACCTGCAGGACCTCAAATTCTCGACGCAAAGCCTGCAGTTGTGCCCTTTTGACTCTTCCTGAACCTTGATACTTCAGTTTCATGGAATCCCATATTCCTTTGGCAGTTTCCTTATTCAGGATAGTCTCAAGAATAGAACGATCTATTGCTTGAAATAGATAGTTCTTTGCGTGAAGGTACTTTAGTCTTTCATCTTCCAAATGTTGTATATGTTCCTCGGTTTGTGGTGCATCATCTGCTGCGGCAGACACCCCATTCTCCACCGTCCCCCAATACTCTTTTGCACATAGAAAATTCTCCATTAGCATTGCCGAATGGTCGTAGTGACCATCAAATCTGGGAATGGCTGGTTGGACAAAACGACTGCCTTCTGTGGACATGCTTGCTTTGCTCTGATACCAAATATAAAGACTTGGTAAGAAGATATGTAAATGACACAGGAGAATGTAAAGAAGAATACTTTTCTGCTTTATTCAATAGACATTCATGGCTATTTATAAGCCTTTAACATACCAATAACGGTTCCATATTTTCCCTAAGAACATGGACTTCTTAATAACTAAATAGAAACACATAACTACTTGGTAACTGCATAACTAAACTGATTTTCAGCCCATAACTAATCCAACATGATCTCTAAGGATTTAAAAGCATTGTGGTAACCTTCATCTTCAAGTATGATAATAACTTCTCTTTCCCTATTATACAAGATGAAAGAGGAAGACGAAGTCAACGATGATCTTGATCTGCTCATCATCAAGTGTTTTGTGGAGAATTGAGGACTGTCAACTATAGAATCCCAAGTTTTGCATGCTGACCTAAACCTTAGTATGGATTTCACAGGGAGTCTTGTGAGGATTTCTGTTGTCATCTCAATTGGGAGACAACCCTCCACTGATGTTGGAATCATTGACGATCTCTTGTTCTTCATCTTCTTCTTGTTTTTTTTTTTTTTTTTTAAAGACCCAATTAACAAAGAACTCTCTGTTTTGTAAATAACTATGGATTTTAGGGAAATTAAATATATATAAAAATAATATGATAGGGTAGATCAAAGTTTTAGGAGTTTGATTTCAAATAAGAAACTAAATAACAATATAGCCAAAAAGATGTGATGGCTCAGTAGTTGAAAAGAAAAAAAAACTCATTCAAAAAAATAAAATAACAATGTAAATTTCATGATTGCACGTATCCATATCGTAAGATAATCATGGACCAAGCTTCTTTCTGCACCTAGAATATATACTTAAATCTTGGCTAAAACATGATTTAAGGACTTGTATTCCAGAAGAAAAAAAACAGGCTTATTCAATATCATATAAGGACTTGATTTAAGGACTTGTTTATTCCCAGGTTGAATGGTTAGGGTGGTGTGGGTTTTTCCACTACATACTAGGTTCGATTCCCACCCAAGGCTTCTTTAGAATGAGCACAATAATCCTTTATTTTTTGTCTTTCTCTCTCTCTATATATATATATATTCAAATGTTGCATACCATTTTTAATCTTTCTAGTTAGCTCTTTGGTTTATCTTTTGGTCACAGGAAAAAAAAGTATTTATAATTGTATTGTATAGAATCCTAGGGGATAAGTGGTATCAGAAATGATAGTGTAAATTGCAACGATTTGCTCCACATCACCAAAAGTGTTTCCTCACACCATTTAACTTTCTCACGTCATCTGCTTTATTTTCCACACCACTTATATAAACAAGGAAAGTCATTTTTCTCTTCCCAATTTAAATCGAAATGCAAGTCTCTCCTCCCCTCCCCCATTCAAATTTTCACTCTCCCTACATTCAAAATCAATTTTGATTCCTTCTCTTGGTGCGATTGTTTCTTCCCTTCTCGCAAAAACAAGAGAGCAAATCTTCCCTCTCGCATCTTTCATGCTCTTGGTTCAATTGCTTCTACAACATCTAGGATCCATTTTTCACTTCGTCTCAGATTTCAACTCCAATGCTTTTGAAATAAGCTTTCAAGTTATTCATTTCTTGCAAAAATTTCAAGAAATTAACAGTAAAATATTGATCTGGGCGAACAGTAAAAAAGTTTGCTAAAAATTTCCTATTCGCCCAGAACAATGCGAGTTTAATAATGCGATTTTTTTGCAAAAACCTTACATTGTTTTGGGCAAATAGGAAATTTTTTTTGGACAGATTTGCGTGACTTTAGTAAAATGGCCATTACTTTTTATTTCAAAAATTTTCAAGTGATTCAAATGGTATTTATTAGATAACTCAGAGTACTACAATTTTTGTGTTTTGATCAACTTGAGAATCAGTCTCGATCGAGCACATAAGTTGGCTGAAAGTCAGGGGCACTATCTCATTTTCATTGTGAGACAGATTTGCACGACTTTAGTAAAATGATTATAACTTGCTCATTTCAAAAATATTTTCAAGTGATTCGAGTTGTGTTTATTAGATAACTCAAAGTACTAAAATTTTCGTGCTTTGATGAGATTGAGAATCGGTCTCAATCAAGCATTTAAGTTGGCCGAAAGTTATGGACACTATCCCATTTTCATTGCGAGACAGATTTGCACGACTTTAGTAAAGTAGCATAACTTGCTCATTTCACAACATTTTCAAGTGATTCGAGTTGTGTTTATTAGATAAATCAGAGTTCTAATATTTTGTGTTTTGATGAGCTTGATAATCGATCTCAATTTAAGATTTAAATTGGTCGAAAGTTACCTATTTTAAAGTTACTATTTTTTTCAAAAACAGTTTTTTGGGTGATGTGGGTTAGTAGAAAACAAAAAAAAATACATTGTGGTGTGAGAAAACGCTTTTGGTGGTGTAAAGTAGTCGTTGCCTTTTAAAAAGAATGTTGAATTTCATTAACGGTCACAAAACTGTAATATTTCCACTAATTGTTTGGATATTTAGAGCATGCACAAAAACTTTTTATAAGGAGTGGATTGTTGGAAAATTATCTTTCACAAGTTTTACATGCGCGATGTAAAACTTGCGGGAGGAGGGTATTGATTTTGCATAGTACTACACTTTTCTGGTACCATTTGAGAGGGAGTGGAGTAAAGCACCATTTTTTTTTTCTAAATTAATTTACGATATCATCTGCCACAAGCCTACCAATATCATTTGCACTCTCAAATGGGGCATTAACATTTATATATCTAATAAAAAAAGTTATCTAATTTTAACAACGCATAAATAGCAATATACAAAGCTAACAATAAAAACTGAGCCACCCACATTGGATTCAGAAGATGGGGTTAGTTTACATATTTTAACACATTTTTGCGCTTACTTTGAATGCTCTTAGTTTGTTAAACTGTCACATTTAGAGATATAATCTGTCTAAAATGCCGTGATGTTTAACACATTTTTGCTCTTTTTTTGGGGGGATATTTGGCTCATGCCTGGAAATGTCGTGATGTTTAATGAGTGGTTCTCATTTTTTGTTTTTCCTATGTGTAAAATGACCTTTGAGGCCAATGGTGTTATGGCTTAGTGGTTAGGGCTGTGTGGGTTTGTTCCCCACGTCCTAGCTTCGAATCCCACCTGCGGCATAGTTACTTTCTTAAAGGTGTTGACCTGTAGGTCGCCCTGTTGATAGGTTCTGAGATCCTTAGAAACCCTGCTTGCCTTCCGAAAAAAAAAAAAAAAAAAACCTTTGAGCAATTATTATTATATTTTCCTAGAAAAATTGCTATTTATGTTAATTATCCGACTTCATCAAAATGACATATTTGCCTACTGCAGTGCCCCGTGGGGATGCACTTACAGTGGGCTTACCTCCAGCTTGGGTAGATGTTTATGAGGACATAGCAGAAAACATACAACGAGCACGGTCTAAAATGGCAAAGTTGGCAAAAGCTCATGGGTAGGCTTTACCATTTCAAGATGGTAGAGAAGATCAACACCTAATTGAGGCCCTTACGCAAGAGATAATAGATTTGTTGAAAAGATCTGAGAAGAAATTACAAAGACTTTCTGCAAGTGGGCCTTCTGAGGTTTCAAATGTTAGGAAAAATGTACAGGTAAAACGATGGTCATTACTTATTGCCTTTTGCATATTCATTTTAAACTGATGATTTTGATAGTTAAGAATTAGAATATCTAGTGATTGGATTTCATTTTCCTTGCATCCTTCAGTGGTTGATTTTGATTGCATCTTCATTTTTCTTGTACAACGTTCTCTTACTACTGACCTTGAGAATCTTTCAGTGGAGCTACGAAAGAAACAATCTACTTATTTGAAGCGCCTCCGGCAGCAAAAAGAGGTCCACATTACCTTTTTCTTAATATTGTTTGTAACGTTAGTAGCATAAGTAGTTTCATATGACTTGGTTAGAAAGTTTTCTACATAGCGTATGTTTACGGTTTGCTCTTTGGAATAAGACTGTAGTTATTTTATTCATAAATACTTTAATTGATTTACAATCTAGGTGCCTCTTTGAAATACTCAAAATGTTCAAGTGCTTGGAGCAATACATATTTCTGAAATGGTGAAAATTTATGCTTTAGGGTCAAGATGGGGTTGACATCGAGATGAATTTGAATGGAAGCAAATCTACAATGGAAGTGGATGACTTCACTAACATGGTATGCTCCCACCACCCCCCTTATTAACATCTTAGTTTGGGCATCTCCAACATCCAAAAATGCTATCTCAATTTGATGAAAGTGAAATTTTTTAGATAATTCATTGAGATAAAATAGATAAAATTCTGATTTGGCTGGTGCATATTTCTGTTTAGGGATTTAATGAGCACCAAATGTCAAGGTTGAAGAAAAGTGATATGGTTGAAGATTATTAAATGGTTGAAAAGTGTTATGGTTAAAAAAACAAATTATAAAAATTGTCTTGTTCTTTTGCATAATGAAAGGATTATCAGAAAATCTACGGTGCCTGGACCAAACCAAACCAGGAACCCTGGACTAGGCACCGTAGACTTAATCAAGGATTGACTTACTCAAGGATTATTGTTTAAAACAAACAAAACTGAAATGTCTAATAGCCTCTACAGCTTACTACATAGTTACTACAAAACCAAAAGCTATTAATGAACCACAAACACCTAACAAATAACAATGTGAGTTTTTTGGAGAAACCACCTAACCACTTAAACCCAATGAAACCATTGTACATCATTTTATAAGGGCATTATCAATCCTCTAAACCATTAAACCAACCATCCATGCCTTAATTAACTACTAGTAAGCATATCCATCGAAAAACATCAGATTGGAAGCATGGAAACTTTAGCAATAATCACTGGCACTGTTCTCGCACCAATTTGCTTTCTTCTTATACAGTGTCGACCATCAGTTCTTGAATTCCTCACTAAATTGATCCATTGCCTACGCCACCCACGACCACCTCCAGCTGGGGCTGTCACTACTGAGAGAATTTTGGATGCCATTGAAAAGAAACTTCTTCGGGCTTGAATTCTTGTATGAGAACATGTTAATCTCTAATTCTTATGTTTTTTTTTGTTAATTCATATGGTCAAATCACTTTTCAACCATATCAAATGTCAAGGTTGAAGATAAAATAGATAAAATTCTGATTTGGTTGGTGTATATTTTTTAGATAATTCATTGATATGCTGTAGAAATTAGAATATTTTTTTTTCTTCCCAGCGTACTCAATGTGCAAAATGTTGCCAAATAAGATGAATCACAGTTGAGATGGAACTACTGTCCATTGCTCACATTAGCTAGGGAACAATAAAGATGTGTTCGAGTTGGTTGCTTTGTATACATTCAGTAAAGCATTTATGTTCCAGTCGCATGGCCAAATAGCATATATTCTTTACCAGAACTGTGTCATGCCGTAATCACATCAACCAATACTAACAGAGGCAATATACGAGAAGGAAGAAAAAAAAACACAAAAACCAAAATACCTGGTTTTCCTTGAAAAAAAAATCACGAAAGAGTTTAACAAACTGTAAATTATAAGACAAACAGACATTAGATTCCATATACCATGTAGGAAATTGCAGAATAGAAGAAAGTTTTCAGAAAACAAAGGTGACAACTGAGGCTCTCTCATTAGCGAAACCCAGTTAAATGATGGCCTTAGATTTAATTCTGTAGACTTAATAAAGTGCAACAAGTTTACAAGACTAGAATTACTTATGACATATTGAAGAAGGAAATAATTGAAATTGCATAAAACTAACAGCCTACCATCGAAAAATATAAATATATGCACAATCTCAAGGATGACATAACGAAGATTAAAAGAAGAAAATTATTGGAGTGTATTGGCTCCAACCATGTACTGTTGGAGTTGGAGTTGGAGTTGGAATCGGTAAATATGGTGGCCTTGGCCTAGAACTATGTACGAATTGAATTTATGGAACATGGGAAACCTTGAACCAATCTTCTCCCTTGGCCTTCTAGCACCTTTTCTCCACATCAGGATCGCATCCATTAATTCATAGACTTTGAAGAGCAGTAAGGGGTTGCAGACCTTCTGGTTCTTGCAGCATTCAATTCTGAAATACTCCAGTGATGTTAGATTGGCTATCCAAGCCGGGAAGTCTACATCTTGTGAACACTGCAGCTCTTTGCAGATCCAAACATACAAAGTTGCCAGTATAGTGAGACTAACCAGTTCAGTGGGCAGGTTTTACGATTTTGACAAGAGCCAATTTTCAAATTCTGCAAAGCAGTAATGTTTCTTAGCATCCTTTCCGGAAAATATACCAACTCATCAAACTTTTTAATTTCAAGGGAAGACAGACAAGGGAGGTTTTGCAAGGATTTTAGTACTAACGGAATCATCACGTCTGAAGATTTCCCACATAGGTCCACAAGAGCCATAAACACAGCATAAACCGGATTAATATGACCATTCCTCACTGCAAAATTTCAATCTTCAATAAGATAAGAGTGAAAGTTACTGAATCCAGATTTCAATGTACTTGTAGTTCATGAGAGAAAATGGTGATCAGTGGTAAATCAAACATAAATGAGAAAATTGGTTAAATCCTTTTATTTGTTGGAAAACTCTGAAATATGGCTTCAACTTGTAAAGCTATTATCTTTCCATTTCATTGGTTATGAATCATGATCCAATTATCTTAAACACAAAGTAAAAAAAAATTGAGATTTCCGTAAGCTTATAAACAATCCCGAAAGATTATGTGTAAATTGGTTCTTGTACTTAAACTTCTAAACGGTACAGTTTCTCTAAACCAAAATCGTGTGATGTGAGTGGAAATGTACAAAACACAAATCAGAGAAAACAAAACGGAAATAAACCTGAACACCAATTCCCACCATGCTCGAAGGCCAAAACAAATGAGTAACAACATAAATAAGGCTCACTCGACAAACCACATTACTAACATTTGAGAAATTGCAAAATATGGTAGCAAATATTCAGAAAAACAAGCTTATTACTGACATTACCATCAGGCTCCCTAGTAAAGGACATCTCGAATGAGACAGAACAGCCACATTTGAGTTTTACGTTTATCAGATGATCGTCTCCTCACATGTTCTCCCTCCTTTAGCTGTCATGCTTAGCATATTGCAAAATGAGTTGTCCCAAATAACACATGGCATCAGACTGTTGCACTTTCCTGCAAGGGAACATATCATCAATGAAAAACAACAAAATTGGTGTATTGTACATCATCTAAAAAATAACTCTCTACTGAAGTGCAAATACTTGAAGAAAACTAAATGAAGTAAAATATGTATTTGTCTTTGCATACTTAGCATAACACGATATGATCCATCAGCATTTCTAGCTAAACAAAAGACCGAGAAATAACACATGTACCACAAAATCCAGAAACAGAAACATACCTGTGGTAAATACCGCTTGTTGCTAGAATTGCAAGTAATGAGATGTCCTGCCCTTTACTTGCTTCGCGCAGTCCTACAACACCAAAATCACCAATCAGATTGTTTGTCTCAAAGGAGTAATCTCAAATCTCCCAATTAGTTTGTTAATGTGTAACCATTAGGGTGAACCACAAAAACTTCATTCAATTCAAATGCTCGTGAATAACCAAAAATCATCAAAAAATGTTTAGCTGGAGACTATTTCTAACAAAATTTATATTCATCAGACATCATAGGATAACGAAATATTGTGGAAAACTCAATGAATCATGCCGATGAAATCATATAAGAGACATAAGGTTTACATAAATAAAGATTTGGTGACCAAGAATACAATGACCATCAGAAAAACTCTAAAGGAAAGTCCGAAAACAAACTTGTTTTTGTTTGGTGACCTGAAGGATGAGGCTTCATTGGAATCTACATCTAACATAGGAGAGAAACCAATAAGAAGAAAAGAAAGGATTCACACTACTTGAATAAAAGCAATAAAAATAATTGGCAAAAAAAAAAAAATATGCTAATTTAAGTCTCGAAATGCAGTAATTGAAGAAAGGTAACAATGAAATGAAATATATGGCATAATGAAGGAGGAGGATTTAGGGTGTTTTGGCTCTTACCGTGATCACAGATCTGAGCTCAATAATATTCATCTTCGGATGAATATTCCTCAGCATTGAATGGTGGATATACTTCAACAACTGGAAAGTGGGAAACCATGCCACTGGTCTCCCATTGTTCTACTAGTTCTTCATCGCAACCATTGTGGCAACATATTCCAATTCTTGGGATTGGGATCATCAAATTTCAAATACTCAAGTGAGGTTAAAGTAGTACCAATCCAATCCGGCAAGTCCACCGGTGCACCAGGCAGTAATTGTAGCTGTCTAAGTGTTGCAGCAGAGTGTTTTATCCCCTCTGGAAAACATGTCAACTTGGGCAACTTAATCAATTGAAGTTTTTCAAGGACAACAAGGTGCTCAAAATCCTCCTTGGAGAATTCCATCTCAGGACAATCCTTGATTCTCAGAGTAACCAGAGAAGCCTTCTCGAGCTTAGGCAAGCACTTCAAAGCTTTACAACGCTTAATGTGAAACGTTTTGAGAGATGAGAGGTTTTTGAGTCCCCCCTCTCTCTCCTCTGCCAATGAAATCAACTTAGGGCAATCCCAAATCTTCAACTCTGTCAGTGTAGTGAGACTAGACAGTTCAACAGGAAGAGTTTTGAGGTTAGCGCAAGAGGCGATAAACAACTCCTGCAGAGCAGTAAGGTTCCTTAGCGCCCCTGGTGGAAAATTCTCCAACTCACGAAACTTAGAAATTTGAAGAGAAGGAAGGGAAGGGAGGTCTTGCAGTGAACCCAGAATCATTCCATTGCAACTCCTGCCATCAATCTTAACATCTTGAACAGGGGACCATGCCAATGGGATTCCTCCTTTCAGTTTTGGGCATCCTTTGAGTGTCACGCTTTTGAGGCAAGGGAATACTGCTGCTATCTGTTGTGTTATTGGTGATGCTTGAGACAAGGATGAGGATGAGAATGGGAGCCCCCCCTCTCTCTCCTCTGCCAATGAAACCAACTTAGGGCAATCCCAAATCTTCAATTCTGTCAGTGTAGTGAGACTAGACAGTTCAACAGGAAGAGTTTTGAGGTTAGCGCAAGAGGCGATAAACAATTCCTGCAGAGCAGTAAGGTTCCTTAGCGCCCCTGGTGGAAAATTCTCCAACTCACGAAACCCAGAAATTTGAAGAGAAGGAAGGGAAGGGAGGTCTCGCAGTGAACCCAGAATCATTCCATTGCAACTCCTGCCATCAATCTTAACATCTTGAACAGGGGACCATGCCAATGGGATTCCTCCTTTCAGTTTTGGGCATCCTTTGAGTGTCACGCTTTTGAGGCAAGGGAATACTGCTGCTATCTGTTGTGTTATTGGTGATCCTTGAGACAAGGATGAGGATGAGAATGGGAGCCCCCCCTCTCTCTCCTCTGCCAATGAAACCAACTTAGGGCAATCCCAAATCTTCAACTCTGTCAGTCTAGTGAGACTAGACAGTTCAACGGGAAGAGTTTTGAGGTTGTCGCAAGAGGCGATAAACAATTCCTGCAGAGCAGTAAGGTTCCTTAGCGCCCCTGGTGGAAAATTCTCCAACTCACGAAACCCAGAAATTTGAAGAGAAGGAAGGGAAGGGAGGTCTCGCAGTGAACCCAGAATCATTCCATTGCAACTCCTTCCATCAATCTTAACATCTTGAACAGGGGACCGTGCCAATGGGATTCCTCCTTTCAGTTTTGGGCATCCACTGAGTCTCACTCTTTCGAGGCAAGGGAATACTGCTGCTATCTGTTGTGTTATTGGTGATGCTTGAGACAAGGATGAGGATGAGAATGGGAGTCCTCCTCCTCTTTTTAGTTTTGGGCATCTTTGAAGTTCTTTCCCGCTTTTTCTTTTGAGGCCTGCTGCTTGAGATGACGATGAGGATTCCTCCAAACGTCGTCCTTCTAGCGATGGGAATGCTTCTTCTTCTTCTTCTTCTGCACTTGCTTGAGACAACGACGAACACGATGACTTTGACCATCCCTCCAAATTAGGCATGTTTCTCAAACGTAGTACTTTCAGCGACGGGAATCCTCCACCTCCTGCACTTGCATCATCCACCACCTCCTCCTCGATGAAATATTTCAGTGAATCCATATGATACAACTTCAAAACTTTAAGGCGAGGAAGTTTCCTTAGAGATCCAAGATGTTCACATCTTAAACATCTCTTCAGAGAGAGAGAAACCAAATTTGGGAGCAACGAAGCTTCTGTCAACCAACTTGGAGTTCTTACTCCTCCATACCCTGTAACACCCAATGTTCTTAGATTTGAGTGAGGTTGGAGGCCTTCTATCACATTTTGTTGCTGCTGGTTTAGTAACTCTGAGTCTGCGTCTGAGTCTAAGTCTAAATCTGAGTCCAAGTCCAAACCGTCCCAATCTGAGTCATATTCCCAATATAAGTCGCCCCGGCCCATGCCCAAGCCCACGCCCAAGCCCAAGGGCCAACATAGCTCCAATGAATGTATATTTTTCTTGCCCATCAAATTTGCCTCTTTAGCTTCCGTTAAAGTTTCCACTTGATGAAGCCCTTTTATTCTTAAACTTCCTCTAAGTTTATTCAGCCCTTGCAACCCAACCACCCCACTTTCATTCTCCCTATTCACAATGAACGTACATAATTCTCGAAGACAAGTTAATTGACCAATCCCAACTGGCATGCTAGTTAACGACTCACATCCCTCAATATCAAAGTGTATGAGGCACCTCATGTTTTCAATATGTTCTGGCAATGATTGGAGTTTTCTACACCTCCGAAGACTCAATGTTTGCATATTTCTAAGCAAACAAAAAGATTCTGGCAGTGATGTAAAAGGATTGTCAGAAAGGTTAAGACACCTTATATGTTTCATTTCACCAATGCAATCTGGTACCACTTTAATGTAACAAGAACTCAAATCCAATGCCCGTAGGATGATGAAATCTGAGAAGACGGATTCAAACTTCACGGTGGCATACTTTGCATTGAGATAGCGTAAGCGTGGCGAGGATTTTTGCATCGACTCCAGAATAGAAGATGGTGGTACTTCCCTCCTTTCAGTCAGTAAGGACACATAACAAGTTCTTTTGCTAATACCTTCTGCACTTCCAGCATCCTCAACAAAATACTCATCCCCTCCAATATGAATTGCGAGATCATGCACAAGATCGTGCATCTTACATTTTATTATGTTGCCATATACATCCTTTTTTACGTCTTGAAAGAATGATCTTTGTAGCAACGTGTTGAAAATTTCATTCGCAACATCCTCCAACTCTATTTTTGCTCGAGATTGGACTAAACCGTTTGCCATCCATAGTTGAATTAATACTTCTTTTTCAATGTTATAATCTTTGGGGAAAATCGAGCAATAAACAAAGCATTGTTTCAACGTTGATGACAAGTGGTAATAACTCACTCTCAATGCTGGTAATATGCCTTTCACGCTACTTTCAGGGAGCTCCCACAGTGCACTGTCTTTCACTTCATTCCACTCATTTTCCTCATTTTTGAAGCGAAGCAAGCCACCCATAGCTTTTGCAGCCAAGGGCAAACCACTACACTTCTTCACAATCGCCTTGCCGATCTTCACCAACGCTTCCCTCTCTTCATTTCCTGGACCAAATGCATATTGCTTGAATAAAGCCCAACAATCTTCTTCCAATAAACTGTTTAGGCAGTGAGGAGGAAATTTGCTGGTGATGGATGCTACTGTTGGTAGGCGAGTGGTCACAATAACTGAACTACCTTGTGCTCCACCTCTAAACGAACTCTTTAATTTGTTCCATTTTTCCTGGCTTTCTTCCCATACATCATCGAGCACAAGCAAAAATCTCTTGCCATGTACAACCTCTTGAAGACGTCGTTGGAGAAGTTCCAAGTTTTCAAGATTACATTCACTTCCTGAAATAGTGGCTACGATCGCATCCATAAGCCGTTTGATATCAAAATCATCTGATACACAGACCCAGGATCTAGAATTGAAATGGTCCTGCGCCCGCTCATCATTGTAAATCAGCTGTGCAAGAGTTGTTTTGCCCACTCCCCCCATACCCAGAATGGAGAAAACGGAGACAGTGTCCTCGCTACTGCTGCTGCTGCTGCTGGCTTCATTAAGCACTGGCCTCTGACTAGCTGTTGGGTGCTTAGCCTTGCTTCTTTGGGTACGAAATTCGGGCAAAGTTAGGTAAGCTGATCCCAATAATTGCTTTACCAACTTTTCTATGTCTTCATCTCTCCCATAAACTTTGGGTTCAGTTACGAGAGAAATAGTTATACGATCCGGAGATACCACCACGCTCTTTTCCTTTTCCTTTTCCTTTTGCAGCTCAAGCTCTGAACATTCTTCGGCTAACTCGTGAAAATCCTCAATGAGCTTTTGAATTCTCCCATGAAGTTGTTCAGTTACATTGCTGCTGCTGCTGCTGCTGCTGCTGGCTCCCTCGGAGTCTAGTTCTTGTAGAGCTTCATATTCAAAGTCATCAAAAGCATCATCAGCCTCATATGCTGCAACGTTCAGCTCTTGTAGCCAAAACCGAACTGCTGCTTCTTCTTCGTTGAACTGCTTCTTCTCTGCCTCACTGAGGACTTGTTTGATTTTAAAGAAGGTTTTGAGAAGCTTCTTCAGATCTTTCACCAGACCCACTAATGAGCCAAGTTCCTTCTGGTCTCTGTCGATTAAATTCTTGAGCCTTTCATACACAACTCCAAAGAATGGACACACTACTAGATCTGTTCCTGCCATCTCCTCTTGAAAAGAATTGACAAAGAACGAACTGTTAGAGTAAAGAAACTGAAACTGGAATTGGAATTTCACAGAGAAGAAAGTGAAGTTATAATGGTATTGCTTTCTCAATTATTTGTATGAAATTCCGTAAAGAAAGCAAGAGTTGGAAGAGTAATTTTTGGATTGAATTATTTTCCTTGAGTGGATTTACAGCTGGATGCATGACAATGCTAGTGCTCTATCTATATCTTAAACGAATATTTGCTTTTTGTAAAAGCTATGGTTGTGGGTGACTTGCTTTTTCACCTTGAAATAATGAGTATTTGTGGACTTGTAGTGAAAACATAGGTTCAAATGAAGACTATGTTTTATTTACTTTATATATGTTTTTAATTTGTTTTCACGTGAATAAGAACAAACAATAATATAAGAGTACTTTTGTGTGTCAGAAAGTCAAGCAATGAACTCTTGATCTATTTAGTTATTTATTAAATTTTTTTTTGGAGGATTTGAAGAAAATTTATGTTTATACTGATGATGTAACAACCGAAAATTCTACGGGTCGAGGGAGGGAATGAGGGAGGGAGCGAGGGAAGCCACCTATTCATCTCGAGATGAGCATTAACACGTATTTCAAATTTGATGCGCTCATCTCGAAGTGGATGGGTCGCTCCCTCCCTTGACCCCTAGAATTTTTGGTTGTTACATCATTAGTATAAACATAAGAGCGACTGAGCCACTTTATTTGGTTCATCATTTTATTTTATTAATATAAAAGTTTGGAATCCTTCGTGCCATTTTCCTAAGAAAAAAAAACACTCAAATGTATTGGTCCCAACATGTGTTGTTTATATAATTTACTTTGGAGAACAAAAAAAAAAAATGAAAATGGCAGAATTATGTGTGTGAGTGTGACAGGCCTTTGGTTTCACTTTTGAAAAAAGGACACAGATACCGGAGTCAAGATTTCAACGGTAGCCATTGGTGGGTCTAATGAAACTAAAAAGCACTCGCTGATAGCGTTGGCATTCCATTTCGTGATCCCGATCATATTTCGATTATGATTTTTTTTTGTTATTTTGAAATTGATCAAATCTATTTTGATTTCGTCTCGTCCTAATCTAGAGTGAGATGAGATCGGAATGAAGATTTTTAATTTCGCTCATCTCGTCTCGTCCCGTCCCAAACTTATTTAATATTTATTAACTCAAAATTTTGTATGTCAAATTAAGTGTGGTATATGAAGTTTTGAGGAGTTGTGTAAACTTAACATCACAAATAATTGTCTTATAGTTTAAAACAATAACATTTTCATAGATAACTCATTAATATGTATAATGATAGAAAATAGACTATAATATTCTTGAATTGTGACGTAAATAAAAACATAAATAAAAATCGAAAAATATAAGACCTAATGTGTTGTGGAACAAATAACCAGATCTAATGAGAATGTTGATAATATAGTAATTATAAGACTATACGTTTAAATATGCACATAATAATAACCTAGTAATTGCACAAAATTCAACCATGCTCATCACGTCCCGTTCTGAACCTGTTTGAAATAGGTGATGTCGGAATGAGTTTATCCCGTCCCAAAGATAAAACAACAATATGAGATAGAAATGAGGTACATTCCGCCCCTGAGACCACCCCTGCTTGCTTAATGAAATATGACCTTCAATGCTAGAGCTGCATCTGAAACGAATATTTACTTTTTGTAAAAGCCATGGTTATGGGTGACTTGCTTTTGCCCTTTTTAAGAATGAAAACATATATAGTTAGCTAAGTTAACATCATGACTTTGAATTATTTACTATTAGGGTGTCGATGCACTTTCTACCGCACAGATATTCAGTATTTTTTTTATTTTATTACAATAATTTTATAATAAAAACATATTATAATTAAATTTCTATACAAAATAATTATATATAATTTTAAGAGCCGATGTGTAGTTCATAAATAAATAAGAGGTTTTAAATAAATTATGTTAGGAGTTTACGTATATATATATATTTTTTTTTCTTTATTTCCATTGGAAACCCCAATATATTCTAATATGTTGTTCTTAATTTGTTCACATGAATAAGAACAAACCAAGAGTATAACAACACAATTCAAATATCACAAATCAAAATTAAACTCGTAATAAAAAAAAAAGTTTATCTTACCTAAGAATAATACCACTTAAGGTTGTTTGGAGGACAAAGGCTACCGTAAGGCTATGAAGAGTTTCACGAAGCTCACCTCAAGATTAGCCTATTTCAATGAATGCAGAAATCAAATCAATAAAAGAAGATAAATAAAAAGGAAGATCAAGAGTAAATAGAGATAGCAGAGCTTACCTTTGCGAGAAAATAGCAACACAAAGATAAAGAGATACGGAAATAAAGAAAGGGAGAGAGACGTGAATAACTACTAGCAAATCGAGTGAGAGGCGAATTTAGTGAGTGATTCTACATGGTGAGGAAATGAGCGAGGAAAACAGCGAGGTGAGGGAGGTGGAGGGGAAAACCGTTCACTCCCCTTGAAATGCGTGCACAAAAAGTCAATGCACACATCTCGAAAAATGTGAACGGTTCACCCCTCCACCTCACTTCCCTCGCTCATTTCCTCGACATCTAGAATTTTGCTAAGAGCAATATAAAAACAAAAGCAAGAAGAATCAATTTTTGGATTGAATTATTTTCCTTTAGTGGATTTACAGCTGGATGCATGACCTGCTATGCTAGTGCTCTCTATCTGAAACGAATATTTGCTTTTTCGTAAAAGTTATGCTTGTGGGTGACTGACTTCCTTTTTCACCTTGAGATAATGAGTATTTGTGGCCTAGTGGGTGACTTACTTTTTAAAGAATGAAAACATAGGTTCAAATGACTTCATTTTTAATTAATATAAAAGTTTGGGATCCTTCGTGCCACTTTCCTAGGGAAAAAAAAACCCTCAAACGTACTGGACCCAATATGTTTGTATAATTTACTTCGGAGAACATAAAAAATAAAAATAGGGAATTATGTGTGTGAGTGTGATAGGCCTTTGGTTCTTTACTTTTGAAAAAATGATGCAGATGCTGGAATCATGATTTCAACAATAGCCATAGGTGCCAATGGTATTATGGCCTGGTGGTTAGGGCTGTGTAGATTTGTCCCTTACGTCTTAGTTTTGAATCTCATTTATGGCATGATTACTTTCTAACGAGTGTTGATCTGTAGGTCGCTCAGTTGATAGGTTATGAGATTCTTAAAAATCAAACTCGCCTTCCAAAAAAAAAACACACACACACAATAGCCACTGGTGGGTCTAGTGAAACCAAAAAGCACTTGTTGATATGATCCCGATCCCGTATCCATCATGATTTTTCTGGTTCTTTTGAAATTGATCAAATCTATTTCGATTTTGTCCTGTCCCAATCTAGAGTGGGATGAAATTGAGATAAAGATTTTCAATTTCGCCCAGCCCATCCCAAATTTATTTAATATTTATTAACTCAAAATTTTGCATGTCAAATTAAGTGTGGTACATGAAATTTTGAGGAGTTGTGTGAACTTAACATCACAAATAATTGTCTTATAATTTAAAACAACAACACTTTCATAGATAACTCCTTAATATACACAATGGTAGAAAATAGATTATAGTATTCTTAAATTGTGACGTAAATAAGAACATAAACAGAAATGGACAAAAATAAGACCTAACATGTTGTGGAACAAATAACCAGACCTAATGAGAAATTTGATAATATAGTAATTATAGGACTATACGTTTAAATATGCACATAATAATAACCTAATAATTGCACAAAATTCAACCATGCTCATCTTGTCCCGTCCCGTTCCGAACCCGTTTGGGATGGGCGAGGTCGGGATGAGTTTATTCCGTCCCAAAAATAAAACAACAAGATGATATAGGAATGAGGTACATCCCATCTCGTGACCACCCCTACTTGCTGAATGAAGCATGACCTGCAATGCTAGGACCAGGCACGGATTTAGGGGGGGCGAGTGGGGGCACTTTCCCCCACTGACTTTTTGAGATTTTTTTTTTATATAATAATTTATTTGTCCCTCAATTAGTTTTTTTATGTGCCCCTCTATTCTCACTTTTCACTTCAATCAGGACTTTATCCTTCAAATCATGTACATATCAAATTCAAATGAGTTATTCTAGACATCCCGGATAAACAGCCTGGTTTGCTGCTTGGAGGGGGCCAAAATACAATTTTGCCCCCCCTCTTTAAACAACTTTTTGGAGAAGGTGTTTAAAGAAGGGGGCAAACTTGTATTTTGCTACCCCGACAACAATCAGGCAACCTCTCCCAGGTTGTCTAGAATTTGGGAATTCAAACTCTACTTTTAGAGTTAGAGATAGAGGTTAAATCCCTCAAATCTCTCAAAGAATATAAATTCTAGCGGGTCTTCCCTGCTTGGAGGGCGAAAATACATTTTCCCCCCTCTTTATACACATACTCCAAAAAGGTGTTTTAAAGAGGGGGCAAAAATGTATTTTTGCCCCTCAGGCAGGGAAATCAGCCTGATTTCCCAGGCCAGCTAGAATTGCTCTTCAAAAAAATCAAAATCCACAGTTTCTTCTTTACACTCAATCGATTGGATAAGATGAGGGAAATCCCCATATTTCATCATCTTCAAAGATCTATAACTATTGAGTTATTTGAGCTCATTTTCACAAGATCCAGTAGGATCCAAACCACCTTATTCTTCTTCTTCTAGGTACCAGGTGCCTTCATTAATCACTGTGTTGTTCATCTCCGCAAAAAAATCGTAAACAACCCAATCTCTTCCTCATTTTCTTTATGTAGTAGTAATCGACAATTCAAACCTTTCTCTTCTGTTGTGTCCAGGCACGGATTTAGGGGGGGCGAGTGACTTTTGAGATTATTTTTTTTTAATAATTTATTTGTCCCTCAATTAGTTTTTTTATGTGCCCCTCTATTCTCACTTTTCACTTCAATCAGGACTTTATCCTTCAAATCATGTACATATCAAATTCAAATGAGTTATTCTAGACAGCCTGGTTTGCTGCCTGGGGGGGCCAAAATACAATTTTGCCCCCCTCTTTAAACAACATTTTGGAGAAGGTGTTTAATGAGGAGGGCAAACTTGTATTTTGCTACCCCGACAGCAATCAGGCAACTTCTCCCAGGTTGTCTAGAATTTGGGAATTCAAACTCTACTTTTAGAGTTAGAGATAGAGGTTAAATCCCTCAAATCTCTCAAAGAACATAAATTCTAGCGGGTCTTCCCTGCCTGGGGGCCAAAATACATTTTTGCCCCCCCTCTTTATACACATACTCCAAAAAGGTGTTTTAAAGAGGGGGCAAAAATGTATTTTCGCCCCTCAGGCAGGGAAATCAGCCTGATTTCCCAGGCCAGCTAGAATTGCTCTTCAAAAAAATCAAAATCCACAGTTTCTTCTTCACACTCCATCGATTGGATAAGATGAGGGAAACCCCCATATTTCATCATCTTCAAAGATCTATAACTATTGAGTTATTTGAGCTCATTTTCACAAGATTCAGTAGGATCCAAACCACCTTATTATTATTCTTCTAAGTACCAGGTGCCTTCATTAATCACTGTGTTGGTCATCTCCACAAAAAAATCGTAAACAACCCAATCTCTTCCTCATTTTCTTTATGTAGTAGTAATCGACGATTCAAACCCTTCTTTTCTATTGTGTTTCTAGAAGTGGTAATCATCTTCAATGAATATAGTAGTAATCATCTTCAATGACTGTCTTTGTTGTACTTTCCTTTTTGCTATATTTTAAAAAAAAATTCATGTTAACATAACTAATTTTTATATTATATTTAATTAATTATGACATCACTCCGCCCCCCCTCAACAAAAATCCTGGCTCCGTCACTTGCTAGGACTCCATCTGAAACGAATATTTTCTTTTTGTAAAAGCTATGGTTATGGGTGACTTGCTTTTTCCCTTTGAAAGAATAAAAACATATATAGTTAGCCAGGTCAACATCATGACTTTGAGTTATTTACTATTAGGGTGTCGACACACTTTCTATTGCTTAGATATTCAGTAATTTTTTTATTTTATTACAATAATTTAATAAAAATTATAATTAAATTTCTATATAAAATAATTATATATAATTTTAAAGCTGATGTATAGTTTATAAATAAATAAGAAATTTTAAATAAATTATGTTAGGAATTTAGGTATAATTAATAAATGTGTGAAATAGGTGATTTTGATTGTAAAAGTATAAAATGTAGATGGCAAAATGAAAAATCTAAGAGTCAGATGTAAGGGTGGTTTTTATAATTTTTATATATTTTGAGGGATTCAAATAAATTACATATAAGGCTTAGGTATAATTAATAAATGTTTATATGGGGCTAGTTTTAATTATAAATAGTTTAAATTTTAGGGTGAAACCGTAAAAAGATGTAATAGTACTTTTTTATTTGAATGACATAAACACCCTCGTCACTTCGTATCAACTTTTTACTTTTTTCTTGTAAATACCATATAGTTGGAAAGGCAAATTTGGAATGAAAAATCAGGACGAAAACGCATTATTAAGCTCCATAGGATTCTAGTCCTTAGATATTTCTAAGGAAGTGTGTAGAAGTTTATTGTAGACCGTTAGATCAAATTGATCACCACCGTCCATTGAGGAGATGAAGTTGTATAAATATGCTAATGCCTCATTTGTTGTAATCACCTCAGAGAATTCAAGCAATACAAGTTCTAGTTCTCTTAAGCTTATTTGTGTGTTATTAGCTTGTTTAGTTTTCCAAAATCTAAGTAAGTCTTTTGTGGACAAGGCTGACTAGTTTTCTTTGATAAGTCAAAGCAAAGTTTGCTAGTGCCGCACAAAAAATATTCGTAAAAAAAAAGCCCGTGACATATGGTAGTGCTCCATCTGAAACCAATACCTGTTTTTTTTTTGTAAAAGCTATGCTTGTGGGTGACTTCCTTGAAAGAAGGAAAATGTATACAGCTAGCCAGGTTTGCAGGGTATTACTTTTGAAAAACAGGACCGCGTATGCATGAATTGTGAATTTTGGTAAAGGACAATACATTCAAGGAAATCATAAAATTTGGCTTTTGCAAAAGCTATGGTTGTTGCGGGTGACTTCCCTTTTCCCGTTGAAGGAATGGAAACATGCATAGCTGTCTAGGTTACTTTGTGTTATTTCCTATATATCTATTTACTAATATGATATTCTACATGAACAAGGACAAAACAAGAATATAAGATCATCAAGTCCAAAGCGTCAATGGTGAGGGCGTTGGAGCTGGAGCCACATGTCACGGGTTTGAACCCGGCACAATAATAAAAATGGGTGCTCTGTTTTGTTTTTTTGTTTTTATGCATTAATAATCAATTTATGCAAATTTGTAACGCATGTTCGTGACCAAGGTGAATAGCACCTAAGGTTCATTTGCAATAATAATGAAGAATATGTATGCTTGGGTTTTCAAATCGCTTCACTATTAGGGATGGCAACGGGGTGGATTGGGGTGGATTTGAGCAAATCCATCACCGCTACGTTAGGAATAACGAATCCTCAAATCCTCTCCGCCAATCCGTTTATAAATTTATTTAAAAATCACCTCTGCCCCGCATGGATTGGTGGATTTTCGCCCTGCCCAAATATCCGTTAAAAAAATTTCTTCATTCATACATACATATAGTAAAAGATTATAACAAAAAATTACTTGTGAGATCTAATACATAATACAGCAAATTACAAAAATTAATTTCGATCTAATACATAATATATTAATACAAAAATTATAACAACAAATTACAAAAAAAAAAAAAAAAAATTCTATCTAAAAAATCTCAGATTTCAATCTCTGTTGGGGAGAGGAAGGCCGATATGGAGGTGGGAGGCTTCGACTTCTACTCGACTGTGAGAATCTGAGACTTCGACCCTTCGAAACCCTTGGCCATGAGAGGCGAAATCCTTGGCTGTGAGAGGCGAAACCCTTGGCTTCGAGTTAGTAACTGAACTTCGACTCTTCGTATTCGAGTGAGAAACTAAGATCTATGTGTGAGAAGGAGAGGCGAAGGGAGATCTGCGTATGTGTGTGAGAGAGGGAGAGGCGAAGGGAGATCTGCGTATGTGAGAGGTAGAGACGAAGGGAGATGGAGATCTGGCTCTGCGTCTGTGTGGGTGTGAATTTATTATTGTTGATTGAATATGAATTGGATTCACTTGGAGAAGAAGAAGGTTGAATGGGGTTAAAGGGTTTGAGACCCAAATGTGTGATTAGGGCTTCGATTGACAAAGAACAGCGTGAGAGATCGATCGAGATGGAAATCGATAGAGAGAGATGGGAATGTTTGAAAAGAGGAAGAGTTGTAGTTGTTGGGCTATATTGAATGGGCTTGGGCCATATTGAAATGAATGGGCCCATAGACAGGGTTTCTAAATGTGCAATGACTAAGAAAAATGTACTCTCTACACGACATCACAAGCAAGTGGGTCAATAGTTATTGTTGAAATAAAACAGGATCCTAACTTGTGTCACTAGAGGCTTGGCTGCATGAGTGAAAAATGACTAAAGGTCATGTAGTCAAATGGAAAACTACCTGGACTGAAATCAATGGATATTGATTTGTGTGAGAGTCACATTCTTTGGAAGCAGAAAAGGGATAGTTTCAAGAAGCGTGAAAACACTCCAGAAAATGAAAAGCTTGAGTTAGTTTACATAGATGTATGGGGCCAACCAAAGTCTCATCCATTGGTGGGAAGTTATATTTTGTAACTTTCATTGATGATCATAGCAGGAAAGTGTGGGTATACTTCTTGAAATATAAATAAGAAGTGTTTGATGTGTTTAAGAAGTGGAAGACACTAGTGAAAAATGAGACAAGTTTGAAGGTAAAGAAATTGAGATCCGATAATGACAGAGAGTACATTGATGATGATTTCAAAAGGTATTGTGCTACGAATGGAATAAGAATGGAAACGACTTTGCACAACAAAACGGTGTGGCAGAGATGATGAACGGAACATTGAATAAGAGAGTCAGATGTATGCGTTTGTAGGAAGGTTTTCCAAAACAATTTTGGTCAGCAGCAGTCAGTACAACATGTTACTTGATCAAAAGGGAATCATCATCTCCTTTGGAGTAGAGGATAGCAGAAGAGGTGTGAACTGGTAAGACTGTAAACCTTTCCCACTTAAAAGTTTTTGGTTGTGTTTCTTATGTGCATGTAAGTGATAATTCTAGGAGCAAGCTTGACTCCAAGTCACGTAAATGTTTTTTCGTTGGATATGGTGATGATGACTTTGGTTATAGATTTTGAGATAATCAAAATAGAAAAGTCATTAGAAGCAGGGATTTAATATTCCATGAAAAATTAATGTACAAGGATAGAGATAAAACACAACCTGTTAGAAATGTGTAGAGCGATCCTGAGTATGTTGAGTTGGATGGTATGCCTGATAATAATGTGGTACAACAAACATGTGAGAGTTTGCAGTCATAGGGTACTACATTAGAGAACATGACACAACAAAATGATACTCCACAGAGTCCAACTCCAGCCCCTGCACTTAGGAGATCTTCTCGAACTTCTGCACCGAACAAAAGGTATGTATCATTTGATTATGTAAATTATTCGCAACTCACTGACAAAAATTATTTGAACTACATGTTACTCACAGATGCTGGAGATCCTGAATGCTATGATGAAACATGTGAGTTAATAGATTCAAAACAGTGGGAGAATACAATGGAAGACGAGATGAAATACTCATCTCAAATGAGACATGGGAATTAGTTGAACTATTTAAAGGGAATAAAGCTTTGCATAATAAGTGGGTGTATCAAGTTAAACAGGAACATGATGGTCCAAGAGATATAAAGCAAAACTAGTAGTCAAGGGGTTCCAACAGAATGAAGGAGTTGACTACACAGAGATATTTTCTCCAGCTGTGAAACAAAATACGATTAGAACTGTATTGAGTATTGTTGTAGCAAAATATTTGCATCTTGAATAGTTAGATGTGAAAACTGCATTCCTGCATGGCAACTTAGAGGAAGAAGAAATATACATGCAAAAACCTCAGGGTTTCACAATGAATGGTAAGGAGAGTCTGGTGTACAAATTGAGAAAAAGTTAGTATGGTCTGAAACAGGCTCCTCGATGCAGAAAAATGGTTTTCGAAAGTGCAATGCTAACCACTGCTGCTACTTCAAGAGTTTTGCATCTAGTTTTATTGTTTTGTTATTGTATGTTGATGACATGTTGGTTGCAGACTCAGATATGAGTAAAATTAAAATATTGAAGAAGCACTGACAAGTGAATTTGCCATGAAAGATTTAGGGGCAACAAAGCAGATTCTTAGGATGAAGATTAGCAGGGATAGACAAAATTTTGTTTTGAAGTTGTCTTGGGCTGAATATGTTGAACGAGTTCTAAAGTTGTTCAATGTGAGTGGTGTTAAAGCTGTTAGCACACCTTTGGCAAATCATTTCAGGTTGTCAGAAGAGCAGTCTCTCAAGACAAAAGAAGAGATGGATCACAGGCTATGGTACCGTATGCCTTGACTATTGAAAGTTGATGTATGCCATGATTTGCACGAGACTGGATATTGCGCATGCAGTGGGAGTTGTGATCAGATTTATGCGTGATCCTGAAAAGCGACACTGGGAGGTGTTAAGTGGATATTGCGATATCTAAGAGGTACTATTGACAGGTGTTTGTGTTTTGGTAAAAGTGATAACAGATTGCAGGGATTTGTAGATGTAGACCATGCAGGTGATGTAGACAATAAGAGGAGTACCATTGGTTATGTATTTACAGTGGGTAATACAACAGTTAGTTAGGTTTCCCAGTTGCAAAAGCTGGTGGATTTATCTACTAAAAAGTCTGAATATGTTGCCATTACTCAGGCAAGCAAAAAGATGATTTGGTTATAGGGTTTGTTAGAAGAATTGGGCTTAAAGCAAGATAAGGGTATTTTATACAGTGACAGTCAGAATGCAATTTTTCTTTACCAATAACGCTACATTTCATCAGAGAACTATTCGCATAGGTACCTGTTACCATTTCATCATATATGTTGTAGAAGATGGGATCTTGAAACTTGAGAAAATTCAGGGTAGTAGAAATCCAACATATATGTTGATAAAGACAGTGACAGTTGAAAAATTGAGGTTGTGTTCAACCTCAGTTGGTCTTTCAACTTAAGAAGACCAGGATGAGCGCAACACTATGATGCAGATTGGTTTAATGTAGGAAGCTTCATTTTAGGAGACAATATGAAGTTTCATTGTATGATACAATAGAAAATTTTCTTGTAGGAGACAACATGAAGTTTTCTTGTAGGGGACAATAGAAAGTTTTCTAGGAGGAGAACACATGTCTTCCTTGCATGAATCTATATATAGATTTCTTGTGAGAGGTTTGTGTAGACCTAGAGATTGAGAGAGGCTTCATTGGTGATTGTAGTGGATTGCGGTGCGCTCCGCGGACGTAGGTAGATTTGGCTGAACCACGTTAAATTCCTGTGTCATTTACTTCTGCTTTCTTTAGTTCATTGGATTTGTTTGGTTACTTGCCATCGTCTAGATTTTTCTTTGGTTATTATCTGATTTATTGAATCCCAAAATCCTAGGATTAGTAGTAACACTAATTCCTGCCATCTCCTCCTTTTTGCAGAAACAACTTGAAAGAGTTAACAAGGGAATTGTTAAGAGTAAGGAAACTGAAACTGGATTTGGACTTCCACAAAGAAGAAAGTAAAGTGATAATGGATCTATGGAATTCCCAAAAGAAAGATCAGCTCTATTAAAGTCAACTGGTTCTCTAATAGGTGGTTTAGTATAATTACTATGATAGATTCTAGGGCTGGGCAGGTCCGGGTAACCGGCCCGAAAATTAAAAATCGAAAACCAGCCCAATTATTTTAAGCCCATAATTATGAGGCCCAAGACCGGACTGAGTTGGGTCGGTTAACTGAATTTCGGGTCGGTCTCGGTCCAAAGAACCAATTTCTGTGTCTCAAATTTTTTTTTCATACCTTGGATTAGAACAGATAAGACCCAATTCACCTCCATTTCTCCTCTCTTTGCACAAATTGAATCGACCCCATCTCTCTTTGCACAATTAGATCCAAACCCATCTCTCCAATTTTCCTCACAAACCCTTCAACTTAATCAACCAAAGCCATGGGGTTCGAGAATGAAGCAAGTTCTTCCTCTTACACTCTCCCAACAAAGGATACCCCACTGATCCCCAGCAGCCAAACCGTCCCTTCTCAACTCAAGACCTTCGCTAAGTCTTCATCGCCATAGTTGGGGCAGGATTGCTATTCTTATTAAAAGCTCCCTACTCAAGTTCAAACTCAAATTTTGCATTATCTGTAAACCCAATTTGTTCATCACAAAATCCAATTTTGATGGCGAAACACGAAGATTTACTAATCCCTATCTTCTCCACACTCGAACCGGTCTACGGTGAAGGTCCTCAACTCACCGAAACCAAGACTCGGTTCGAAACGCTCAAATCAAAGTTTCTTGAAATCTTCGGTCACCAACCTGACGTCTTCGCTCGATTTCCAGGCCTCTCTGACTAGTTCTTGATTTGATATTGATATTTGATAAGAGGTTTTGCTTTGGAGATTTTTGAAATTTGATGTGAAATGCAGGGAGAGTGAATTTTATAGGGGAGCATATTGATTATGAGGGATACTCGGGGTTACCGATGGCGATTCGACAAGATACGATCGTTGCGATAAGGAAGCGTGGCGATGATGAAGCTAATAAGCAACTTAGAATTGCTAATGTGGATGATAAGTATACAACTCAGTAAATTTTGCAGATGGTTTTTGTTTGCAGATGGTTCGAAGAAGAATAGCAAATAAGAAGAAAAGGGAAAAAAAGAGAAGCAGGAAGAGGAGAAGAAAGGCACATGTCGCAGTGTTGCACAGGGAGTCGAGGAGTCGGTTACCAGACGGGCTTTTAAAATCGAAACATTTATAATTAATAAAAATCGATCCGAACCAACCTGATCTGTCCGATTGTCGGTTCGGTTCGGGCTTTCGGTCCTTAATGCCCAAATCCTAATAGATTTTATTAAGTAGTTGAGTTAAATACAATATTTTTCTCCTACTACATCACACACAGGCTGGCTTGCTGCAACTAACACTAAAATAAATTATTTGCAATATATTATTATAGATAACTTCGAAGCACTTGAGAGCTAATTAAATTACTTAACAAGAAAGAGATAAATTCGGACTTATGTAACAAACAAGGGTAAATTTTGAATTTTCATCTAAGATGCAAAATCGTTTACTCACAGCCATGTCAAAATCAATGTATAACAATTAACAAGAAACAAAATGAAACCATTCCTAAGGACTTATAATGCTAAAAACTGCTAATATCTATCATTTATTAAATAGAATAATCTATATTACAATTCAGAGTGGTGTTTTACTATTCATTGACGACTGAGACAAAGTTAAATCAAAAGAATTAGAGATAAAAGATTGTTAGAATTAAAAGTTGGGAAGTGTATTGAATTTTAGGTTGAGATTCATTTTCCATGATGGTATATTTTTAAATATAAAACATATAGAAGGGCAAAAATAATGAAAAACTTTTGAAAAAAGTTGATAGAATGCACATGTGACGGATAGAGAAAATACTGTGTTTTGTTTTTATCAAAATGAAAATTATCATAACTATCTACATCGTTATCGGATTTTGGTAAAGTTAATATCGTTGAAATGCATTTTTTAAAATCTTTCCAACAAAATCAATGATCATCACAAGCGCTAAAAATTTAAAAATATATATTCTATAATTAAAAAATATATAAAATATTTCGCGTTTTTAATATTTGTCAAAGCAATGAGACGGGCCGACCAGAAAAAAATGAGTCGGACATCTTAATGCACATTCAAACAAAAACTCTAAATTCATATTTTTGTTAATTCAAAGATTGGAGAAGAACTCATTCTCGGCGTTTAAATGTTTTCCCCAACAGATTCAAATTTGATTGAGTCTAACTTTAAATTTTGACAGAGTAGTGTTTTACTATTCATTGCTGATTGAGACAAAGTCAAATCAAAAGGATTAGAGATAAAAGTTGGTTAAAATTGAAAGTTGAGAAATGAATTGAATTTGAAGGTTGAGATTCATTTTCTATAATGACATATTTGTAAATATAAAGCATGTAAAAGGGCAAAGATAATGAAAAAATTATGAAAAAAGTTGGTGGAATGTACATGTTGCGAAGAGAGAAAATATTGTGTTTTTCTTTTAGCAAAACGAAAATTAGTATGATGAGAAAAAAAATTCTATGAAAAAAACTTAGTATGAAAAAATTCTTTTAGCAAAACGAAAATATTGTGTATGATGAGAAATACAATCAAAACAGAAAAAAAAAAAAAAAAAACGAAAATTATCATAACTATCTATATCGTTGTTGGATTTTGACAAACTTAGTATCGTTCAAATGCATTTTTGAAGATCTTTCTTTCAAAATCAATGAGCAATACAATTGCTAAAATTTTAAAAATATATATTTTATAATAAAAAAAACATAACATATTTCACGTCCTTAATATTTTTTTAATGCAATGAGACGGGTCGATCATATAAAAAAATGAGTCGGGCATCTTAATCCACATTTAAACAAAAACTCTAAACTTCAAGTTTTGGCAAATTCAAATATTATGGGAGAACTCATTATCGGCGTTTAAATTATTTCCCTAATTGATTCAAATTTGACTGAGTCTAACCCTTAAATTTATCAAAAATAGGGATAGTGACTCAGTACAAAATATTTATCAAAAATAAAATTATATGGAGTGTCAATGGCACGGGGCATACTCTAGTTTTAAATAATTCAGAATTTGTTTTATTTATATCACAAGTAGGTATTTATAAGGATACAAATATAATCGTAAAAAAAAACAAATATAACCCTAATTACAAAAGAAAAAACAATTTGAATCCCAATATTTCTACATAACTACAACTCTTGTTAATCAGGTATTCCTAATTATATAATTAATATAATTATTACTCATGTTAACATCATCAATCTTTGTGGCAGAAGTCATAAGAGGTTCTCAAGGAGAAGAGGTTCCTCATCCCAATCGGCATCTCAGTTAACCGATTACATCCCTGGATGTCTAGGTGTCTGAGGCTATTCATCTTTCTCGCTGCCAAATTAGCAGTAAGAAGATTCAATTGTAGCCTGAATACCTTCCTAATCTCTTTTGCCTCATTGCCAACCCACTTCAAGAACCAATTCCACGCATAGTGAAAAAAAAATAAAAACTGGCAGATAATTCTAACGTTGCTATATTTTGCAATCATGTTATCAGATCTCCGGAACCAGCAGGCACAGTATGGAAGAGGATGAATTTGTTGAGCAAGCGGGGGCGGAATTTTCAAGATGGGCCGGAATTTTTAAGTTGTAACCAACCCTCGTGGAAGAATGGGATTTTAGCAACTAAAATAGTTGTTCTTGATGGAATGTCCTCTGTTTACAAAGCCCAAATAGCACACATTCTTCATGAAAATAACATCCTGCTGTGATCACCTCAACACATTCAAGCATTTCAGAATTTTCATGGGAACATCTGTCAAATTACGGCTTTGCATTCAATTGGACATAAATACAAGATAAAAATTTTACTTTTCAATTCTTCAACAACTGGAGTGAAATTTACAAAAATCACATTTCACTGTAATCATAATTCATGACTCATGAGAGGATCAATGGAGAGAAACCAAACAGAAGCTGAGAATGTTACAAGTGCCTAGGGAAAAGAATGCAACTCGTCATTTCTAAAACATCCTACATCCAAATAATGAAAATGTAGAGTAACTAGCAAATGCACACCATCGCCACAGGTAAACTCAAATGGAATGATTTACATCTTCCAGGCCAGAATACAATAGGTAGGGGAGTAACTTGAACTTGATCCCAGAATTTGCACGAGGCCAATTATTGAGATACTCCTCAAAATAGGTCTTGTTTTCTCTTGCTAATGTCAAATCCATAACCTGAAAATAACAGAAATCAACATATTGGAAGCAAGTGCACAATTAAGAATCAAATGACCCACTGCACTGACTATCCATTTCATTGTTGATGCAAATTGACCACCTAATTGCTGTTTCAGCTTTGTCAAGATACTCCACTCATTATCACCAGTCTCATTCCAGTTGATTAGAAGTCGGCACAAAAGCTTTTTTCTGGCCATCAGAAAGCAATGATAAAAGTTGCATCAAGTACGTTTCCAGGATCATCCTTTACGGACTGTCACAACCTACTCTTGTCATTGACATTGTCCCCACATAACAACCCTTGTGGAAGAGTGGGATTTTTAGCTCGAAACAATAAAGAGCTACTAAAATATTTGTAACCCAAAACTGACAGATTTTAATTGTCTGAAAAGTTCAGTCCAGAATTTCAACCAAAGAAGCCCAAATGGCGCACGTTCTTCATGAACATAGTATCTTTCTGTAGTCACCTCTGCACAAAACCTGCAAAAACAAACACACACAACTTTGCAATAAAATCATGGAAAACTCATTCAAGCATTCCCAATTTTGACACTTTTTCATCTTTTAAATTATGGCCTTGCATTCAATCAGACATAAACACAAAAAAGATTTTGCTTTTCAATCTTCAGTAAGGCAACAGTGAAAGTAATGAAATTCAGATTTCAATGTACTTGTAGTTCATGTGAGAAAGAGCGATCAGTGGTAACCAAACATGAATGACAATATATATATGAATTCTCTCACAATATAACAAATGAAATATTGGTGGAATAATCCCTTGATTTGTTGGAAAATTCCGAAATATGGTTTCAATTTGTAAAGCTATTATTTTCAAAATCTATTTCATTGGTTATGAATCATGATCCAATTATCTTAAATTTCAAATAAAAAACTTGGTAAATCTATTTTAATTGAAATCAAAAAGCAGTATTTGAAAAAACGCTAATAATGAGACATATGGCATTCTGAAGGAGGGAGGGAGGTGCTTTGGTTCTTACCATGATCACCAATTGAAGTTGAATCTTCTAGGTTTGAAACTATTGAGATGGACATCCGGAACGTGGGAAATCATGTTGAAGTGGTTGTCTTCTCTCTGCTCATCTCTATTCCTCCATCGTTATACCAGTTCATTGTTGCATCTCCAAATCTTTAGTTTATTAAGAGCAATGAGGTGTTGCATCCATCGTGGCAACACATTCCAATTCTTGGGAGCATCAATTTCCAAATACTCAAGTGAGGTTAAAGTAGTACCAATCCAATTTGGCAAGTCCTCCATTGCCGAACAAGGCAGGAATTCTAGATGTTTAAGTGTTGCAGCAGAGTGTTTTATCCCCTCTGGAAAACATGTCAACTTGGACAAGTCAATCAATTTCAGTTGTTCAAGGACAATAAGGTGCTCAAAATCCTGCTTGGAGAATTCCATCTCAGGACAGTGATAGATTCTCAGAGAAACTAGAGAAGCCTTCTCAAGCTCAGGCAAGCGTTTCAAAGCTGGACATTCACAAATGTGAAGGGTTTTGAGAGAAGAGAGGTTCTTGAGCCCCCACCTCTCATCTGCCAATGAAACCAACTTGTAGCAACTCAAAATCTTCAACTCTGTCAGTGTAGCGAAACTATTCAGTTCTATAGGGAGAGCTTTCAGGTTGTAGCAACAGGAGATTTCCAAGTTGTGGAGAGCTGCAAGGTTAGTTAGCGTGCCTGGTGGAAAATACTCCAGCTCACCAAACTCAACAATTCGAAGAGAAGGAAGGGAAGGGAGGTCTCGCACTGAACCCAGAACCATTCCATTGCAACTCATGCCATCAATCACAACATCTTGGAGCGGGGACCATGCCAATGGGATTCCTCCTTTCAGTTTTGGGCTTTTTGTGAGATACACGCTTTTGACGCAAGGGAATACTGCTGCTGCTGCTTGAGACGATGATGATGAAGATGACCATCCCTCCAAATTAGGCATCCACCTCAGACTTAGTTCTTCTAGCGACAGGAATCCTCCTCCTCCCGCACTTGCATCATCCACCACCTCCTCCTCAATGAATTTCAGTGAATCCATGTAAGAAAACTCCAATATTTTAAGGCGAGGAAGCTTCCTTAGAGATCCAAGATGTTCACATCGTAAACAACGCCAGAGAGAGATTTTCACCAAATTTGGGAGCAACGAAGCTTCTGTCAACCAACTCGGAGACAAGGTTACTCCTTGATACCATTCAACTTTCAATTTTCTTAGATTTCCATGAGGTTGGAGACCTATTACATTATGATGCCGCTGCCGCTGCTGCCGTGAGTCTGACTCTGACACTGAATCCGAGCGCAAGGCCCCCCAACATAGCTCCAATGAAAGTAGATTTTTCTTGTTCATCAAATTTGCCTCTTTAGCCTCCGTTGAAGTTCTCACGTGATGAAGCCCTTCTATTCTTAATTCTCCTCTAAGGTAACTCAGTGTTTGCAACTCATCCACGCCAGTTCCACTCTCCTTGCCCACAATGAACTTACTTAATGTTTGAAGATGAGTTAATCGACCAATCACAATTGGCATGCTAGTCAACAAATAGCATCCTTTAATACACAGGTGTATGAGGCACCTCATGTTTTCAATATGTTCGGGCAATGATGAGAGTTTAGTACACCCTCTAAGGTTCAATGTTTGCATATTTCTAAGCAAACAAATAGATTCTGGCAGTGATTCAAAAGGATTGTAAGCAAGGTTAAGATACCTTAGATGTTTCATTTCACCAATGCAATCCGGTACCACTTTAATCTCACAATGATTCAAATCCAATGCTCGTAAAATGATAAAATCTGAGAAGACGTATTCAGACTTCAGGGTTGCCGCATCCATTTCAGTATTTAACAGAATGAGAGATCGTAAGCGTGGCGATGATCTTTGCATGGACTCAAGAATAGAAGATGGCGACCATCTGTTACACAGTAAGGACACATAACAGGTTCTTTGGGTAAGAGATTTTACACTTCCAGCATTATCAACAAAATACTCATTTCTTGCAATATAACTTGCGAGATCATGCACAATATCGTGCATCTTACAACTTATTATGTTGTCATCTTCATCCGTCTTTATGTCTTGAAAGAAGGATCTCTGTAGTAATGCATTGAAAATCTCATTCCCAGCATCCACCAACTCTAATTTTGCTCGGTATTGCACTAAACCGTTTGCCATCCACAATGAAATCAATCTTTCTTTTTCAATGTTAAAATCTCTAGGGAAAATCGAGCAATAAACAAAGCACTGTTTCAACATTGATGACAAGTGGTAATAACTCGATATCAATGCTGGTAATATGCCTTTCACGCTACTTTGAGGGAGCCCCCAAATTGAACTATCTTTGACTTCATTCCATTCATTTTCCTCATTTTTGAAGCGGAGCAAGCCACCCATAGCTTTTGCAGCCAAGGGCAAACCTCTGCACTTCTTCACAATCGCCTTGCCAATCTTTGCCAACGCTTCCCTCTCTTCATTTCCCGGACCAAATGCATATTGCTTGAATAAAGCCCAACAATCTTCTTCCGATAAACCGTTTAGGCGGCAAGGAGGAAATTTGCTGGTGATGGATGCTACTGTTGGCAGGCGAGTGGTCACAATAACTGAACTACCTTGTGCTCCACCTCTAAACGAACTCTTCAATTTGTTCCATTCTTCTTGTCTCTCTTCCCATACATCATCTAGCACAAGAAAAAATCTCTTGCCATGCACAACCTCTTGAAGGCGCCGTTGGAGAAGTTCTAAGTCTTCAAGATAACATTCATTTCCCGAAATAGTGGCTACGATCGCATTCATAAGACGTTTGATATCAAAATCATCTGATACACAAACCCAGGATCTAAAACTGAAATGGTCTTGCACCCGCTCATCATTGTAAACCAGCTGTGCAAGAGTTGTTTTGCCAAGTCCTCCCATACCCAGAATGGGAAGAACGGATACAGTGTCCTTGCTACTACTGCTGCTGCTGGCGTTGTTAAGCACTGGCCTCGGACTAGCTGTTGGGTGCTTATCCCAGTAATTGCTTCTTCCGGTACGAAATTCGAGCAAAGTTAGGTAAGCTGATCCCATTAATTGCTTTACTAACTTTTCTCTGTCTTCATCTCTCCCATAAACTTGGGGTTCAGTTAAGAGCGAAATAGTTATACGTTCCGGAGATACTACCACGCTCTTTTCCTTTTGCAACTCAAGCCCTGAACATTCTTCTGCTAATTCGTGAAAAATCACAACGAGCTTTTGAATTTTCCCATTAAGTTGTTCAGTTACATTGTTGCTGCTGCTGCTGGCTCCCTCGGAGGCTAGTTGCTGTAGAGCTTCATATTCAAACTCATCAAAAACATCATCAGCCTCATATGCTGCATCGTTCAGCTCTTGTAGCCAAAACCGGACTGCTGCTGCTTCTTTGTTGAACTGCTTCTCCTCTGCATCACTGAGGACTTGTTTGATTTTAAAGAAAGTTTTGATAAGCTTCTTCAGCTCTTTCACCAGACCCACTAGTGGGCCAAGTTCCCCCTTGTCTTTGTAGATTAGATTATGGAGCCTTTCAAAAACAACTCCAAAGAATGGACACACTACTTGATCTAATCCTGCCATCTCCTTCTCCTTTTGCAGAAACAAAGTTGTTATTGTTGTTGCAAGAAGAAAAGAAGAATTGTTCAGTAAGGAAATTTGGAATTCCACAAAGAAGAAAGAAGAGAGTAAAGTAATAACTCCTTTCTCTACTGGTATTGGTATTTGTATTGCTCTTTCAATTATTTATGTGGTAATGGTTTTAAAATTCAACAGAGAGAAAAGGAAAGCAAGACTCTTGGAAGAGTCAATTTTGGCTTTACTTATTTGTAGGGGTATAATGGCTAAAGGTTCTTCAAACAAAAGCATATGGTCCCCTGCACACATGAAGACATATTTTCCACCCAGAATAAGAAATTGAATGGAAAGAGACAAGGTATCCACACTTAACATAGTCCAAAAACAAATAATGGACATGCTACTTGATCTGCTCCTCCTTTAGTGGAAACAACTTGAAAGAATCGATATGAAGAAGGCAGCGATTACTCTACACCATCATATATATCATTTCATACAACTATGTAATTATTTTTTTAATTTTTTTCCTATTAACCCACACCACCCAAAAAACAAATTTTGAAAAAAATAGTAACATAAAAATAGGGTAATTTTTGATCAATTTATACTCTCAATAAAACTGATTCTCAAGCTCATCAAAACACAAAAATTATATTACTCTAAGTTATCTAATAAACACAATTTGAATCACTTGAAAATGTTTTGAAATGAACAAGTTATGGTCATTTTACTAAAATCGCGCTAATCTGTCTCGCAATGAAAACATAGTGGTGTTCCTGACTTTCGGCCAATTTATATACTCTATCGAGACCGATTATTAAGCTCATCAAAATATAAAAATTGTAGTACTTTGATTTATCTAATAAAAACAATTTGAATCACTTTAAAATGTTTTGAAATGAGATAGTTATGGTCATTTTACTAAAGTCGCGCAAATTTGTCTCTAGCAATGAAAACGGGGTAATGTCACTGACTTTCGGCCAAATTATATGCTCGGCCGATATCGATTATCAAACTCATCAAAGTACAAAAATTGTAGTATTTTGATTATCTAATAAAAATAATTTGAATAACTTTAAAATGTTTTGAAATAAGAAATATATGGCCATTTTACTAAAGTCACGCAAATTTGTCAAAAAAAAAGTATGTTTTCACCCATTCGCATTACGCAATGCGAGGATTGGGCGAAACTTTGCATAGGTCTGGGCAAAGTTTCACCCAATCCTCGCATAGGCCTAGGCGAATGGGTGAATACATACTTTTTTTTCGGACAGATTTGCTTGACTTTAATAAAATAATCATAACTTTCTCATTTCAAAATATTTTCAGGTGATTCAAATTGTGTTTATTAGATAACTCAGAATACTACAATTTTCTTGTGTTGACGAGCTTAATAATCGGTCTTGATAGAGCATATAATTTGGCCGAAAGTCAGGGACACTACCCAATTTTTATTGCGAGACTGATTTGTCCGACTTTAGTAAAATGATCATAACCTGCTCATTTCAAAACATTTTCAACTGATTCAAATTGTATTTATTCGAAAAACTTGAGAATTGGTATAGATCGAGCATATAAGTTGGCCGAAAGTCAGGGAAACTACCATGTTTTCATTGCAAGACAGATTTGCGAGACTTTACCATAACTTGCTAATTTCAAAACGTTTTCAAGTAATTCAAATTGTATTTATTAGATAACTAAGTATTACAATTTTTGTGTTTTGATGAGCTTAAGAATCGGTTTCGATTGAGCATATAAGTTGAACCAAAGTCAGAGATAATACCTTGTTTCAGAGACAAAAAGGGTGAGAGAGGTGGCGGGGTGGTGGTGGTGGTTGATGGAGAAAAGAGGGAGAAAGGTGGCAGTGGCAGGAGGGAGAGAAGTGGCGGTAGTGATGATGGCAAGGTGATGGTGGTGTCTGATGGAGAAGAGATGAAGGGAAGAAAATAAGATTAAGAGAGGGGAGGAGAGAGATAAATTTTAATTTTGAGTTTTTATTAGTGGTGTGGGAGAGAAGTTGTGATATAGAAAATAAAGTAAGTGTTGTGAAAGAGAAAAAAATGATATAGTGGTGTGGGACAGTACTTTAAGTGGCGTGAAGTAGTCACTACCTAAGAAGAATTGTTAAGAGTAACTAAGTAAACTGAAACTGGATTTGGACTTCCACCGAGAAGGAAAAACAGTGTGTGTGTGTGTGTATTTGCCCTCAAAATAAATCGGTGTTGTACTTTGCCTCCAAGACTAACAGTCAACTTGCGTTCACAGTTTGTTTTCAAATAGGCAGCAACTATTTTGCACCACCTAAAGTACTGTCTCACACCACCATATCAAATTTTTCTCTCCCACACCACCTTCTTTATTTCTCACACCAACACTTCTCTCCCACACCACCAATAAAATCTCAAAATTTAAAATTTTCTCTCTCCTTCCCCCTCTTCATCTTCTTATCTTCCCTTCTTCTCCTCCCTCCTCTCTTTTCCATCAGACACCGCCATCATCACCACCACACCGCCACCGTCACATTTCTCCCTCTTTTCTACATCAAGCACCACCACCACCACCCCGCCACCTCTCTCACCTTCTTTATCTCTGAAAACAGAGTACTCTCCCTGACTTTCGGCCAACTTATATGCTCGATCAAGACTAATTCTCAAGATTATCAAAATAGGAAAATTATAGTACTCTGAGTTATCTAATTAACACAATTTGAATCACTTGAAAATATTTTAAAATGAGCAATTTATGATCATTTTATTAAAGTCATGCAAATTTGTCCCGCAAAAATAGGATAGTGTCCTGACTTCCAGCTAACTTATATGCTTGATCGAGATCGATTATTAAGTTTATCAAAAGACAAAACTTGTAGTACTCTAGTTTTCCAATTAACACAATATGAACTACTTGAAAATGTATTGAAATGAGAAAATTATTGCTAATTTACGACAAACACTAAAACTGTCCACAAAAAAAAAAAAAAAAAAAAAAAACAGTCTGTGTGTTTCACCCATTTAGTTAGAACAATGCGAGTGGGAGTCGCATACTCGCATTGGGCAATGCAAATGGAAGTCTCAAATTCACATTGGTCTGGGTGAATTTGAGTCTCCTACTCGCATTGCCCAATGCGAATGTGTGAAAACTTTTTTTTTCTAGACAGCTTGGGTGTTTATCGTAAAATAGCCATAACTTTTTCATTTCGAAACATGTTCAAGATTTTTGGGTGGTGTGGGTTAGTAGGGAAAAAACTACATGGTGGTGTGGAATAGTCGTTACCTTTCAAATATCCATATTTGGATTAGATTTTTTGAGGGTATTTTGGTCATCTAAATATGCATATTTTGAAAACAAACGTCTACTAGTCTTGAGGAAAAGTGCAATACCAATTTATTCTAGAACAATCTTAAATTAGCTATTTATTATAGGGAGATAAAGCAAATGGCCCTTATATTAATAAAAAGTGAAGAAACAAATACAATGGAAGGTGAGGTTTAATCGCTCTCTCGCTTAAAATTCCAAAGTAGTTTTGTATTTGTTGAGCGGTAAAGAGCATCTTGAACTAGGTCCCAGTGTGAAAAATAGGAGGGACTACACATGTTTAAGGGAGCAACCAAAGTCCCTAATTTGCAAAAATACAAACACAAGGTACTATAATAAAATGGGTTCTCTGTTTGTTTTATTTATTTATTAATAATCAATTTATGCAAATTTGTAGCAAAAATTCTAATTGTCCAGGGAAATGGCAAGGAAAACAGTGAGGGACCCCACGCGGGGGGGGGAGAGAGCCGTCCATCCCCCGGGATGCGCGTTTGAATTCTCAAGATGCGTGCGTTGAAAATTCATGCGTGCATCCCGGGGGAGATGGACGGCTCTCTCCCCCCCCTGTGGGGTCCCTCGCTGTTTTCCTCGACACTTAGACTGGTTCAATTTGTAGAGCATGTTCTTAACCAAGGTGAATAGCACCCATGGATCGTTTGCAATAATAATGAAGAATATGTCCGCTAGGTTTTCAAATCGCTTCACCATCGCAACATTTTTTTATGTGAAATATTTGGTCTCATCGATAGTTTTATCAACTGGATAAACGGAATCTATATAGTCCAGAAAATGGATTTTTGCCTTGAGAAGTGACAACCTACATTCAGGGAGCGGGCTGTTTTATGGAATCTTAAACATGAAAATATTTTGTTGTAAAATATGATGAAATAAATAAATGAAATAAGTTTATTCTGATCACTTTTACAAGGGGTAGAGCTTCTAAGCTCATTTGTATCGGATATGGTTTAAGCATAATTCGATTGTAATTTAAAAAATTCATAATCTGTGATGCGTGACACCATCCGCCACACTTCTAGCAATGATATATCGTTGTACTTTACCTAATAATTTAGCCCCACGGATAAAACCACACCAGAAATAAAGGAGGATCAATCTGCACTTGGCAACAAGCCCCTGCACTTGTGATGAAATGACAAGGTGAAATATTCTGAAGTAAGATAAATAAAAAACAAAGTCTGGTTTTGGTAATTTTTATGGAAATCACATTGCCATATTTTACAATCATGTTATCAGATCTCCTACGCACCAGCAGTCACTGTATGGAAGAGGATGAATTTAATGAGCAAGCGGGGGCTTTCCAACTTCACTTATTTGCTAAACTGGATTTTCAAGATGAGGCGGAATTTTTAACTGAAAAACCAGCAGATTCTCCATCCCAAAGAAGCTCATGTAGACCACATCCCAAGCTGATTATGTTGGAGAATACCTATGAGAGGGCAGTAGCAGTTCCATCCCCCAAACATTCCTCCCATCCCCATATATCTTTGACAGAATCATTCTTCACAAGCAAAAATCTAAGATTTCTGGGTTTTCTTAAAACAAAGTTTGCTCCCCCAAAACCCCAATTTAGTCATTGCTGCATGTGAAACACATCTTTAAGTGGATATACTGGGACTATGACAGCCTACTCTTATCACTGATATTGTCCCCGTGTAAGTTGTAACCAACCCTCGTGGAAGAGTGGGAATTTTAGCTACTAAATTAGTTGTTCTCGATGGAATGTCCTCTGTTTACAAAGCCCAAATAGAACATATTCTTCATAAAAAATAGCATATTCAAGCATTACAGATTTTTCATGGGAACATCGGTCAAATTACGGCTTTGCATTCAATTGGCCAGAAATACAAGATACAAATTTTACTTTTCAATTCTTCAACAACTCAAGAGTGAAATTTACAAAATTCACATTTCAATGTAATCATAGTTCATGACTCAGTGAGAAAAAATCAATGGAGAGAAACCAAACAGAAGCTGAGAATGTTACAAGTGCCTAGGTAAAAGAATGCAACTTGTCATTTCTAAAACATCCGACACCCAAAAAATGAAATGTAGAGTAACTAGCAAATGCACACCATCTCCACAGGTAAACTCAAATGGAATGATTTACAACCTCCGGGCCAGAATACAGCAGGTGGGAGAGTAATGCAAACTTGATCCCAGGATTTGCATGAGGCCGATTGTTCAGATATTCCTCAAATTAGGTCTTGTTTTCTCTTGCTAATGTCAAATCCGTAACCTGAAAATAACAGAAATCAACATATTGGAAGCAAATGCTCAATTAGGAATCAAATGACCCACTGCACTGACCAGCCATTTCATTGTTGATGTGAATTGACCACCTAATTGCTGTTTCAGCTTTGTCAAGATACTCCTCTCATTATTATCATTCTCACTCCAGTCATTTAGAAGTTGGCACACAAGCTTTTTTCCTGTCATTAGAAAGCACTGATAAAAGTTGCATCAAGTTCTTTCCCAGGATCATCCTTTATGGACTGTCACAACCTACTCTTACCATTGATATTGTCCCCATGTAACCACCCCTTGTGGAAGAGTGGGATATTTAGCTCAAAACAATAAAGAGCTACTAAAATCTTTGTAATCCAAAACTGACTTATTTTAACTGTCTGAAATATTCATCTTCATCTTGGAGCGAAAATAAAGAGTCCAGAATTTCAACCAAACAACCCCATATGGCGCATGTTCTTCACGAACATAGTATCTTTCTGTAATCACCTCCGCTCAAAATCCTGCAAAAACAAACACACACAACTTTGCATAAAAATCATGGAAAACTCATTCAAGCATTCCCAATTTAGACACTTTTTCATCTTTTCAAGTGAAAATTAGTCAATTATGGCCTTGCATTCAATTAGACATGAACAAAACAAAAATTTTGCTTTTCAATCTTCAATAAGGTAAGAGTGAAAGTTACTGAATCCAGATTTCAATGTACTTGTAGTTCATGAGAGAAAATGGTGATCAGTGGTAAATCAAACATGAATGAGAAAATTGGTTAAATCCCTTGATTTGTTGGAAAACTCTGAAATATGGCTTCAACCTGTAAAGCTATTATCTTCAAAATCCATTTCATTGGTTATGAATCATGATCCAATTATCTAAAAAAAAAATGAGATTTCCGTAAGCTTATAAACAATCCCGAAAGATTATGTGTAAATTGGTTCTTGTAGTTAAACTTCTAAACGGTATAGTTTCTCTAAACCAAAATCGTGTGATGTGAGTGGAAATGTACAAAACACAAATCAGAGAAAAAAAAATGCAAATAAACCTGAACACCAATTCCCACCATGCTCAAAGGACATCTCGGATGAGACAGAACAGCCACATTTGAGTTTTACGTTTATCAGATGATCGTCTCCTCACATGTTCTCCCTCCTTTAGCTGTCATGCTTAGCATATTGCAAAATGATCCTCTTTGCCGGCTTGCAAAATGAGTTGTCCCAAAGTAACACATGGCATCAGACTGTTGCACTTTCCTGCAAGGGAACATATCATCAATGAAAAACAACAAAATTGGTGTATTGTACATCATCTAAAAAATAACTCTCTACTGAAGTGCAAATACTTGAAGAAAACTAATTGAAGTAAAATACGTATTTGTCTTTGCATACTTTGCATAACACGATATGATCCATCATCATTTCTAGCTAAACAAAAGACCGAGAAATAACACATGTACCACAAAATCCAGAAACAGAAACATAAATGTGGTAAATATTGCTTGTTGCTAGAATTGCAAGTAATGAGATGTCCTGCCCTTTACTTGCTTCGCGCAGTCCTACAACACCAAAATCACCAATCAGATTGTTTGTCTCAAAGGAGTAATCACAAATCTCCCAATTAGTTTGTTAATGTGTAACCATTAGGGTGAACCACAAAAACTTCATTCAAGGAACCATGCCGATCAAATCATATAAGAGACATAAGGTCTACATAAATAAAGATTTGGTGACCAAGAATACAATGACCATCAGAAAAATTCTAAAGGAAAGTCAGAAAACAAACCTGTTTTTGTTTGGTGACCTGAAGGATGAGGCTTCATTGGAATCTACATCTAACATAGGAGAGAAACCAGTAAGAAGAAAAGAAAGGATTCACACTACTTGAATAAAAGCAATAAAAAGAATTGGCAAAAAAAAAAAAAAAAAAATTATGCTAATTCACACTACTTGAAGAAATGTAACAATGAAATGAAATATATGGCATTCTGAAGGAGGAGGATTTAGGGTGTTTTTGCTCTTACCATGATCACAGATCGGAGCTTAATAATATTCGTAATATGAGTGAATATACTTTAACAGCTGGAATGTGGGAAACCATATCACTGGTCTTCCATTGTTCTACTAGTTCTTCATCGCATCCATGGATCTCTAGTGTTTTAAGAGCAGTGAGGTGTTGCATCCATTGTGGCAACACTATCCAATTCTTGGGATCATCAATTTTCAAATACTCAAGTGAGGTTAAAGTAGTACCAATCCAATCCGGCAAGTCCACCACCGCATCATATTTGAAACAAGGCTGGAATTCTAGACGTCTAAGTGTTGCAGCAGAGTGTTTTATCCCCTCTGGAAAACATGTCAACTTGGGCAAGTTGATCAATTTCAGTTGTTCAAGGACAACAAGGTGCTCAAAATCCTCCTTGGAGAATTCCATCTCAGGACAATATTCGATCTTCAGAGTAGCAAGAGAAGCCTTCCCAAGCTCAGGCAAGCGCTTCAAAGCTTTACAATTATGAATAACAAGGGTTTTGAGAGTGGAGAGGTTTTTGAGTCCCCCCTCTCTCTCATCTGCCAATGAAACCAAGTTGGGGCAATCCCAAATCTCCAACTCCTGCAGAGCAGTAAGGTTCCTTATCGTCCCTGATGGAAAATACTCCAACTTACGAAACCCATAAATTCGAAGAGAAAGAAGGGAAGGGAGGTCTCGCAGTGAACCCAGAACCATTCCATTGCAATACATGCCATCAATGTCAACATCTTCGACAGGGGACCATGCCAGTGGGACTCCTTTCAGGTTTGGGCATCCTTCGAGTGTCACGCTTTTGAGGCAAGGGAATACTGCTGTTGCTTGAGATGACGATGACGATCCCTCCAAATTGCGCACAGACTCCTCCAAACTTAGTTCTTCTAGCGATGGGAATGCTTCTTCTTCTTTTTCTGCACTTGCTTGAGACAAGGACGAAGACGATGACTTTGACCATCCCTCCAAATTAGGCATGGTCCTCAAACTTAGCTCTTCCAGCGACGGGAATCCTCCAGCTCCTGCACTTGCATCATCCAACACCTCCTCCTCAATGAATTTCAGTGAATCCATATGATACAACTCCAAAACTTTAAGGCGAGGAAGTTTTCTTAGAGACCCCAGATGTTTACATCTTACACATCTCTCCAGAGAGAGACGAACCAAATTTGGGAGCAACGAAGCTTCTGTCAACCAACTTGGAGTTAAGGTTACTCCTCCATACCTTGTAACACCCAATTTTCTTAGATTTGAGTGTGGTTGGAGGCCTTCTATCACATTTTGACCCAGTCCCGGCCCAAGCCCAAGACCAAGGCCCAAGATAGCTCCAATGAATGAAGATTTTTCTTGCCCATCAAATTTGTTCTATTCTTAAACTCCCTCTAAGGTTATTCAGCCCTTGCAACCCAACCACACCACTTCCATTCTCCCTATCCACAATGAACAAACGTAATTCTTGAAGACAAGTTAATTGGCCAATCCCAACTGGCATGCTAGTTAACAACCGACATCCCCAAATATCCAAGTATATGAGGCACTTCATGTTTTCAAAATGTGTTGGCAATGATGAGAGTTGCTCACACCAGCGAAGATTCAATGTTTGCATATTTCTAAGCAAATGAAAAGATTCTGGCAATGATGTAAAAGGATTGTTAGAAAGCTTAAGATACCTTAGATGTTTCAATTTACCAATGCAATCTGGTACTACTTCAATATTACAACGGTCCAAATCCAATGCCCGTAGGACGATAACATCTGAGAAGAAGGATTTAAACTTCATGGTGGCATACTTTGCATTTAACCGAACGAGACAGCGTAAGGGTGGCGAGCTCATCCCCTCCAATATAACTTGCGAGATCATGCACAAGATCGTGCATCTTACATTTTATTATGTTGCCATATTCATCCTTCGTTACGTCTTGAAAGAATGATCTCTGTAGCAACGTGTTGAAAATCTCATTCGCAACATCCTCCAACTCTATTTTTGCTCGAGATTGGACTAAACCATTTGCCATCCATAATTGAATCAATCTTTTTATTTCAAGGTTAAAATCTTTGGGGAAAATCGAACAATAAACAAAGCATTGTTTCAACGTTGATGACAAGTGGTAATAACTCAATCTCAATGCTGGTAATATGCCTTTCACGCTACTTTCAGGGAGCTCCCAAATTGCACTGTCTTTGACTTCATTCCATTCATTTTCCTCATTTTTGAAGCGGAGCATGCCTCCCATAGCTTTTGCAGCCAAGGGCAAACCACTACACTTGTTCACAATCGCCTTGCCGATCTTCACCAACGCTTCCCTCTCTTCATTTCCGGGACCAAATGCATATTGCTTGAATAAAGCCCAACAATCTTCTTCCAATAAACCGTTTAGGCGGTGAGGAGGAAATTTGCTGGTGATGGATGCTACTGTTGGTAGGCGAGTCGTCACAATAACTGAACTACCTTGTGCTCCACCTCTAAATGAACTCTTTAATTTGTTCCATTTTTCCTGGCTTTCTTCCCATACATCATCGAGCACAAGCAAAAATCTCTTGCCATGTACAACCTCTTGAAGGTGTCGTTGGAGAAGTTCTAATTCTTGGAGATTGCATTCATTTCCCAAAATAGTGGCTATGATCGCATTCATAAGCCGTTTGATATCAAAATCATCTGATACACAAACCCAGGACCTAGAATCGAAATGGTTTTGCACCCGCTCATCATTGTAAACCAGCTGTGCAAGAGTTGTTTTGCCCACTCCCCCCATACCCAGAATGGAGAAAACGAAGATAGTGTCCTCGCCGCTGCCACTGCTGCTGCTGGCGTTGTTAAGCACTGGCCCCCGACTGGTTGTTGGGTGCTTAGCCCTGTAATTGCTTCTTCGGGTACGAAATTCGGGCAAAGTTAGATAAGCTGATCCCAATATTTGCTTTACCAACTTTTCTCTGTCGTCATCTCTCCCATAAACTTGGGGTTCAGTTAAGAGAGAAATAGTTATACGATCCGGAGATACCACCATGCTCTTTTCCTTTTCCTTTTCCTTTTGCAGCTCAAGCTCTGAACATTCTTCGGCTAACTCGTGAAAATCCTCAATGAGCTTTTGAATTCTCCCATGAAGTTGTTCAGTTACATTGCTGCTGCTGCTGCTGGCTCTCTCGGAGTCTAGTTCTTGTAGAGCTTCATATTCAAAGTCATCAAAAACATCATCAGCCTCATATGCTGCAACGTTCAGCTCTTGTAGCCAAAACCGAACTGCTGCTTCTTCTTCGTTGAACTGCTTCTCCTCTGCATCACTGAGGACTTGTTTGATTTTAAAGAAGGTTTTGAGAAGCTTCTTCAGATCTTTCAACAGATCCACTAATGAGCCAAGTTCCTTTAGGTCTTTGTCGATTAAATTCTTGAGCCTTTCATACACAACTCCAAAGAATGAACACACTACTTGATCTGCTCCTGCCATACTCTAATATATATACTAGGGATTGAGGTATAATTAATAAAAAATTATAATTAAATTTTTATACAAAATAATTATATATAAATTTAAGAGTCGATGTATAAGTTCATAAATAAATAAGAGGTTTCAAATACATTATGTTAGGGATTGATGTATAATTAATAAATGTGTGATGAGTGATTTTGATTGTAAAATTATAAATGTGGATGGTAAATATGGAAAATCTAAAAGTCAGATGTAAGGGTGGTTTTATAATTTTTATATATTTTGAAGGCTTCAAATAAATTACATATAAGACTTAAGAATAATTAATAAATGTTTATATGAAGTGATTTTAATTGTAAATTAATTGTAAATAGTTTAAATTTTTAAGGTGAAATTGTAAAAAGATGTAATAGTACTTTTTTATTTGAATGACATAAACAACATTGTGACCTTTTATCAACTTTTTACTATTTTCTTATAAATACCATATAGTTGAAAAGGCAAATCTGAAATGAAAAATCAAGACGAAAACACATTATTACTGTTCATAAGAGGAGCGTTATTTATAGATGTAGAGATATATCTAGTTACTAACAACAAGGTTAAAAGTTAAATTGGGTATAACCATATTCCATTTTAATCAAAAGTTAATTTTAGAGATATCATATTTCTTCCTCACTCAAACCACATTTCTCACTTTAAATTTTTATCATTATTTAAATATAATTTATCGTATTTTAGAATTTTCTATTTAAATTTTAAGGATTGAAAAAGATAAAAATAAGAAAAAACAGTTATTTTTTTAGTATTTGAGGATGACATGGATGCCTCAAATGTATGGCGAATAGAGAAACCAAGTTAAAACGATATATGTATAAGTTGTTCAATTGGAGCCTTTTTTTTTTTTCCATAGGAGACCCCAATATATTTTAATATGATGTTCTTAATTTGATCGCATGAATAAGAAAAAACCAAGAGTATAACAACACAATTCAAATTCCGCAAATCAAAATTAAACTCGTAATAATAAAAAAAATGATCTTACCTAAAAAGAATATCAATCCAAGTCGTTTCGGAGGACGAAGGGTATCGTAAGGCTATGAATAGCTTCACCAAGCACGCCTCAAGGTTAAGCTTGTTTCAATGAATGTAGAAAACCAAACCAGTAATAGAAGAAAAAGAAGATAAATAGAAAGGAAAAATAGAAATAACAGAGCTTACCTTTGCGAGAAAAAATCACCACAGAAAGACAGAGAGAAGGGAACAAAGAAAGGGAGAGAAACAACAATAACTACTGGCGATTGGCGAATTAAGAGCAAGAGGGACGAATTGAGAGTTATATAAAAACGAAAGCAAGATTTGGGAAGAGTCAATTTCGGATTGATTTATTATTTTCCTTTAGTGGATTTAAACCTGGATGCTATGGTAGTGCTCCGTCTGAAACCAATACTTGTTTTTTGTGAAAGCTATGCTTGTCGGTGACTTCATAGCTGAATCATGACTTTTGGTGAGTACAATAAATTCAACGAAATCAAAAAATTTGCAAGACTCCCATTTTCACGTTGAAGGAATGGAAAACATGCATGTATAGCTGTCTAGGTTACTTTGTGTTATTTACTACGTATCTATTTACTAATATGATATTCTACATGAACAAGAACAAAACAAGAATCAGAAATTCTACCCGTCGAGGAAACGAGCAAGGAGAGGGAGGTGGCGGGGTGGTGACCGTTCGCCTCCCTCGGGATACGTGTCGTCTTTTTTGGTGCATGCATCCCGAGGGAGGTGAACAGTCACCACCCCGCCACCTCCCTCCCCTCGATCGTTTCCTCGACGGGTAGAATTACTCAACAAGAATATAAGATCATCAAGTCCAAAGCGCCAATGGTCTACCATCTCAATGGTAGGGATGTGGGAGTTGTAGCCACAGGTCATGGGTTCAATTTGTAACGCATGTTCGTGACCAAGGTGAATAGCACCCATGGATCATTTGCAATAATAATGAAGAATATGTAAGCTTGGGTTTTCAAATCCCACTTCACTATTGCAGCAATTTTTTTTTATGTGAAATCTGTAATGTCCAGCGAATTTTTTTTTTTGCTTTGAGAAGTTGACAATCTAAATTCAGGGAGCTATTCGCCAAGTAGTTCACACTTCTCTTAAACATGAAAATATTTGTTGTAAAAAATGATATTAGTTTCTTCTAATCACTTGTTACATGTGGGAGAGCTTCTAGCTCATTTGTATTGGATTTCGTAACGCATTGCATTGTTTCTCCTCTGCATCACCAAGGACATCTTTGATTGCAGATAAAGTTCCAGAAGCTTCTTCATCTCTTTCTTACACTCCATACTGAACCAAATTCTGTCCTGATTAAAGAGCTGAGGTTTTTGCTGTAAATATATAGGTGTGGGAGATGGAACCATAGGTCACGAATTCAAATCCGCCAGGCAACATGTTTATGGTATTTATTACCACAGTTATAACATAGTTTGATAGGTTATTATGGGATCCTATAAACAGCACGCCTTCCAAAAACAAAAAAGCAAGTTGAAAGGAAATGGATTCGGGGTGGCTCCTGTGCACAAAGCGCAGGAGGACGTCCTGTGCATATTGCACAGCCGTCGGATCAGATCCAACGGCTCAAATCGACGGATTTCAAAAAAAAAAAAAAAAAAAAAAAATTTGAAATCCAGTTTTTTGAAATCCTTCTATCTGAACCGTCGGATCTGAACCGTCGGATCTGATCCGACGGCTGTGCAATATGCACAGGACGTCCTCCTGCGCTTTGTGCACAGGAGCCACCCCGGGTCCGAAAGGAAATATGGTTTTCTTGCAATCAAAATTGTTACAGGAAGGATACATTTCCACTAAGATACAAGCAAAAAAAGGGGACAGAATGATTTCTTTAGAGTCAAACTTTGTATTGTATGTATGCCACAGCTGGATGCTTGACTCACCAGAGTCATTTGCTTTTGTATTACAAGTCTTGCTTTAGGGTCAGGTTGTCTCGAAGATAGTCGTGCAAGTCATACTCGTTCAACAATCTTAATCGAATTTTAAATGTGATTGGAATTTTGACCATTTTATTTCTGCATTACTCCTTAAATTTCATTATAAATTCAGCGAATGCAAAATCTTTCATCGTGTTCAATAGATTACAGGCTAACAAAACATAAAACTGTACAAAAATGATACGAAAAATTCTCAAAGGCTACAACTTGTCCCTGTCTGAGCAACACAACGGAGGGAAAAGAGCAGCCAAATTATTTGAAACCACCAAGGATTTTAAAGCAATGGATGATCTCTTCTCTTCTACGTTATTCAATTTAAGATCACGAAAAGTTGCCACACAATCAGTTAGAAGCTTCCAAAATTTGCTGACAGAGCATAGACTGAAAACCTCTTTTCAAATAAATGAACTGAAGCTTTCAATGGGATCCGATTCTTCAAGCATTGCTGCAACCTGGAAGCAGTCAGAAGCATCTGATAAGCGTCCATCATCCTTGTGAACCATTCCTAAATAATACCATGCATTTCGGTTGGTCGGTTCAAGCCTTAAGGCATCTGAGAGGACGCTTCTTGCCACAGGCAAAGACTTCGCCCCCATCTTCCAAAGCAAGGCACCGAGTGCGACCTTGGAAGGTGCATGAAATGGGTCTAAGGAAAGAGCATTAGTATAAACAGCCATTGCAGCTTGAATTTGTCCTCATCCTTCACAGGTAATACCTAATGCAGTTGTACCAAAAAGTACTCTTCCAACAGTGAGACCTCCCAGATGGGAGCTCTACGCAAGCTCAATGCTGTCAAAGGAGAAATGTATGAGCACCCACACAAGAAGGCTTTGCAATACATCGACATCACTATCAATGGGTTCCTTCCCAAGCATTGTTGGATTCCGGAGTGACAGACAATTATATTGCCCCAGATGAAGCTAGACGAGTGGGTCTGAACTTAAAATGAGATGTGGGTAAGTTGAAAGCTGTCAACTCTGAGGCAATCTCTATTAATGGTATGGCTAGAGCTGTGCCACTACAGGTTGGTCCATGGGAAGGAAGATCAAACTTCTTGGCCGTTCCACTTGATGATTTTAAGGTGATTCTTGGCCAAGAATTCTTCCGAGAAGTTGCAGCAGGACCATTACCTTTCATGGACTCCTTGGGGTTTTTCGGACCCAGACTACGCATTGTACCAACCTCAATTCGACCAACAACTCATGATAGAATATTGTCGGCACTCCAAGTCAAGAGAGGCTTGGCCAAAGGAGAAGATACATACTTAGCTGTGGCAAAGCTAGAGATGGAAAATGATACTAGCAAAATCCCTGAGAAGTTGCACAAGTTATTACTGACTTCAGCGAAGTGATGCCGAATGAATTGCCAAAGAATCTACCTCCCAGAAGGCTCATTGATCACGAAATTGAGTTAGTCCCTGGTGCCAAGCCACCCGCACGTAGTCCATATCGCATGAGCCCTCCAGAGCTGACCGAATTGAGAACACAACTAAATGGCTTGTTGGAGTCGGGATTCATTCGGCCCTCTAAAGCACCTTATGGGGCACCTGTTCTTTTTCAGCGGAAACATGATGGCAGTCTTCGCCTTTGTGTTGATTATAGAGCCATGAACAAAGTCACTATAAAGAACAAATACCCGCTGCCGCTCATTGCAGACTTATTCGACCAACTTGGATCCGCCAGATACTTCACAAAACTCGACTTGAGATCAGGTTACCATCAGGTCCGCATTGTTGCTAGTGACGAACCCAAAACTGCTTGTTCTACTAGATATGGGTCATATGAATTCCTAGTAATGCCCTTCGGCTTGACCAATGCTCCAGCTACATTTTGCACCCTTATGAATGGCCTGTTCCGTCACCTTCTGGACAAGTCTGTGGTTGTCTATCTTGACGACATTGTGGTTTATAGTGGGACTATAGAAGAACACCTACATCATTTGCGAGAAGTGTTCCAAATCCTTAGGGATAATCATCTCTTTGTCAAGAAGGAAAAGTGCTCATTCGGCCAGACCCAGATCAATTTCTTGGGTCATGTTATTGGCAATGGCAAGATTCGGATGGACATGGAGAAAGTCAAGGCAATCCATGATTGGAACTCTCCTAAGAACGTGTCTCAACTACGTTCTTTCCTTGGACTCACAAACTATTATCGTCGCTTCATAAGGGACTACTCTAAGAGAGCTGTTGCCCTGACAAATTTGTTGAAACAAGACCGAACATGGGAATGGGATAGGCAGTGTGAAGCTTCATTCCAAGACTTGAAATTGGCCGTGATGAAAGATCCAGTATTGGCCTTGCCAGACATCACCAAACTCTTTGAAATACAAACAGATGCATCTGATTATGCCTTAGGGGGAGTTTTACTTCAAGATGGTCACCCGCTAGCATATGAGAGTCGAAAGTTGAATGATACAGAGTCTCGTTACTCAGCTCAGGAAAAAGAATTGCTAGCCATTGTACATTGTTTACGGGTGTGGAGACACTACCTCTTGGGATCTCAAGTCCTTGTTAAAACGGATAATGCTGCAGCAAGTCATTTCCTTACTCAGAAGATGCTAACCTCCAAACAATCTCGATGGCAGAAAAAATTAGCAGAATTTGACTTAGTATTGGAATACAAGCCAGGACGCACTAACAATGTAGCTGATGCACTCAGTAGAAGGGCAGACCTTGCAGTGCTAACCCATACTGGTCCGAGTCACACCATCTTGGAGAAGATCAAAGTAGGCCTACAGACAGATCCACAAGCGAAGGCGATTACAGAGTTGATCAAGCAGGGACAAAACTCGACGGTTCTGGATAAAAGATGGAGCAATACTCACAACTAGTAATCGCCTCTATGTTCCGAGAACTTCGATGAACAGTACCATTAGTGGAAAGAAGAGATAATTGTTTATTGCTTTCATGAAAAATTTCAAAGTTTTTGCGTAACAGTAGAAAGATTCAATTCTTGCCTTCAGTGTGCAATGTAGACACACAGTACTCTTTCAGTGCTCTAGCCTTTTCCAAACATATTTCGGCGTCCTTCCAATGTGAAAGACTGGAATATAAATTTGCAAGACCTCGCCAAACTTCAAATTCACGGACCTTATCATCCTCAACCTAAAATGATACGAGATGGCTATTAGATGAATTTCAGCAAGGAACCTGCGAGTCCGCGACTTATTTAACAATGTTAATACAAGACAAATTAATCAATAACATCATATTTTCAAGCACGAGGGAATTGAATGAAGAAAGTTGTAGTTTTCATAAAATAAAACAAGTATTAAATTAATTGCAACAAGATATATATCAAACTCAAATCCATGATCATATGGTATCAAACTCAAAGTTGTAGTGCTCTAAGCCCATGATCATATGGTATGAAGTCGCTGATACAGATTTCTGGTTCTGAAAAAAGTTAAAAAGTATAAGATTTGAAGCATCACACCGTTCAAAGTGCTTAGAAAAACTAGGGACATCTTCAGAGAATAAGAAGCATGTTGAATGGAAAATTATCCTATTCCTAACGTGACAGGATACAAAACAGAATAAAATTTCAAATTATCCAACAGTAATATGATGGCCAATTTTAAGTATATGCTGGCAACAGAAGTAGAAGCTAACCTGAAGGACGTTACTTCTAGCAGGGCCAAAAGATTTCCTTTGTGCTTGAACCAAGGCAAGTAAAAACCGGTATGTTTCTACTGCATCCATGGGCAGTGACTCAGATATTTTCAGTTTTGCTTTCATTTGAGTAGTGGTCCTTGCTCCCATTTCGAACTTTCATCTAAAGCAGCATCTGTAACCACTTCAGCTTCAGAATAACGCTGCTGGGCATATAAAATCAAGACAAGCAATCTCCAGCCTTTCAATATGGATCCCCCAGTCGAATCAATGAACTTTTTTGCACAACGTAAAGCAGCATTTGACTTTTGATGTTCTGCATATTGAACCCCTAACTCAAAAACTAAATCAGGATTATCTTGTTCAAAGGTTACTGCCTCATCTAATGATTTTAATGCTTCTGACTGAAGATATGATCTCTCGAGATCTGAGGAAGCAATCTTAGCTTGCTTTCCTAAGCGAAGGCCCAACATGCGAAGATCTGCACCCTTTAAATGCTCATCCTTTCCTAGAGCACTCACAATTGCCCTGCGTGCATATTCCACCCCCTCCGAAGCTAGAAGAGGATCCTCACTACAGATCTTGGCAGCTACTAATAATGCTATAGGATCATCTGGCCTTCCATGATTGTGTACAGATTTTCTCAGTAGATTCAAAGAAGCCTTGCTCTGTCCTGCTGCACTATAACTGAGTGCTAATGCGTTCCACCGGTCACAACGATGAAAAACACCAGGTAATACTTCTTCAAATTGCCTTGCCAGTATAACAGTTGGCCGCAGAGAGATAGGGCAAATGACAAATGCTCCATTACTGAAGGGTCCCATTTCATCTTCCCCTGATAGCACTTTTTCAAAAGAATCATCAAAAGTAGAACTGCCTCTTTCAGATTATTTTTTGGCGCATACGAACCATCAATCTGAGCAGCTAAAGTTGGTGGCCCAGCCTCTACACCACTATACAGCAGAAATAATGCAAATTCCTTCTGAATCCTTGCACAACATTCATTGTCAAGGTTCCACTGGCTAAGAAGAGCACGTCCATAGGCAGATATTGCCTCCTGATAGCAGCCAGATTGCTTCCAGTCGTGGAAGAAGATATACAGCCCTGCTAACTGTATCTTGCAACTTATTGTCCAGTACCACATTGGGGGTGCCTTCACTAACCATCTTTTCCACAGCATCAAGAGCGCTTTTACATTCCTGAGCGGCTTCTGCAAAGACCAATTAAATTTTGTTCAAGGGTCAAGATTTAACAAGAAACAAGAACTTTCTTTATCAAATCACACATTCTATCCAAAAGGAGTGAGAGATTGTTGGAATAGCCCATACCACTTACTCTCCCAAGCTTGTGAAGAGACTTGGCTTTCAGATATATGGCCTCAAGCACCAGACTAGCAGCATGCTGGGAACCTGCGTTGGCTACTGATTCAGCAGTACTGGCACGACCTTTCCTAGAAGATCACTTTTCTGCAAGAGAAGGTTGCAATCTCTGTAGAGCAGCATGAAGATCTATTCCATTGAATACTTGAAGAGCACTCTCCAGGTTTCCTTGTTGATACTCCAATCTTCCAAGAAGGGCCCTACTTCCTACAAAGTTTATGCCAAATCCATAACATCAGATGTCCATCGTGGCACACAAATATAAGTAGTATAGAAAAAAAACAGAAAATTAGAAATAGAAGTAGTATCTATTCTTACCAACTAATAACACACTGAAAATCGATGAAAGGGACACCATTTTATCATTCTTTATTTTGAAAACAATTATGCCTCTATGCATGAAATCCGCCGCTGCTTACTGACCAAAGCTTGGTCCATGAAATCAGCCAAATTCTTAGGTTACAACATCAGTAGGACACAAGAGGAAGTGATGCTCCTATATAAATTGCAAAGAAAATTCCAAACAATTGAACATGAATGCTCGACGCACCTTACTAGTTACTACATGGTTCCATATCAATCAGATATGGGAGATTTTATTGCCCCCGGGGCATACTTTTAACCCTTGTACAATACATTTAATGCAACCTAGCTAGTCAAGTTTTATAGTGACCAAATGAAGTTTGGGAAAACTTTTTAAAACAATTGGTTTATCTTAGCTGATAATTCAGCCCCGATGCTCTCAAGCAAAACTAACAATTTTTATTTCTGTATTACAAGTGTCTTTGATCTCTACAACAACTGATTTCACAGACCTCGACCTATACTTAACTGACCAAAAAAAGAAAAGAAAATGTGATTCATTTGCTGTGGCCTTATGTGCATGATTGCATCTTTAAATTCTCCAAAATGACAAAACGTAAAAATTAGACCAAGGACGCCAATAGTGAAATGGAAATACTATAGCTTTGATCAACACAGTTCCATCTCAAATAGTTAAGAATTCAATGAGAGAATGATCCTAAAATCAAATAGAAAATTCCACCTAATAAGGAACAGGATTATTTAGTGACTAACCTCAAAATTAAGGGACAAACCTTCCCGTAAAGAATATTCCGCTTGCTGAATATTCCCCCCATCGACCTGTGCCTCAACATCGGCAGTTTTCATCCGCAGCCCATTGATACCGACTTCTCGACTCGTTGATGGAATGTCAAGGTCATAGAACTCTCTAGATAGCCTTCCCAACATTTTTTCAGCACCAAAATCAGCCGGCGAACCAAGCTTGTAGATCTCCCCACTCAATTTTGCCTATCTAGTAATTAAGTTGCATTGCTGCCGGCTAATTGCTACAAAACATTAATTTATCAATTCAGAAGAAGCGGAACTCGGAACCTATCAATGCGTACATCAAATTGCATATCAAACCAAATTGGATTATAAACTCATCAATTTTAGACCCCATCAAATACCAATTCACTTGAGATGTTTCAAGAAAGGCAATCAAATACATTAACACATAACCGCGAAACACGAAACCAGTTTCCGAGCATGGAATTATACAAAACCATTCATTCAAACATCTCAAGTGCATCAAAATCTCAATCAACAACACATTCAATAATCTTATAATCCATCCATCCAACCAACTACATTTCCTCAAATAAAATAAAAATTCAACAACAATTCGAAAATATCGACTTGTGTCGACGAATCGGTTAATCAAAGAAGAACCCATTTCTCATTTTGTTGAAAAGTTTCAGACTGCAACAATAACAAAGCTTATTTTATTCAAACTCAAACACTCAATAACAACAAAATCTGACCTCATTGTTGATTGAACATGAATTGAATTCACTTGGATAAGAAGGTTGAATGGGGTTAAAGGGTTTGAGACCCAAATGTGTAATTAGGGCTTCGATTGATAAATAAGTGAGTGAGAGATCGATCGAGATGGAAATCGATAGAGAGATGGGAATGTTTGAAAACAAGAAGAAGAGTTGTAGTTGTCGGGCTATATTGACTGGGCTGGGGCCCATAGATAGGGTTTGATGAGTCTACCTGGTGGGCTAGTACCCCCGTTAGCCCAACCAAGTATTATATAAAGTTTACTAGAACCACAATTTTTTATGCAAAAAATCTAGAGAGCCACGCCCGCATAGCCAGGACAGCGACAGGGGGTTATCACACCGTGCAATTGTGTTTGATTGGGCCATTTTCAGCATTTTAGGATGATGAATGGTATTGGGCTAGGCCTAGCGTGGGTCTAACTTGCCTAGCTCTTTAGAAAAATTGTTTTTTTATGACCAGATGGAGGTTATTCTTTTATAAAAAAACTCGAGCCTTGCTAGGGGAGCGAGGCCCACGTAAGGCTGGCCCACCACCATCCATCATCTTAGAGATGCTGAAAATGCATCCATTTTTAGGATGATGGATGGTGGTGGGGCAGCCTTACGCGGGCCTCGCTCTCTTCAACACGTGCTAGAGAGCACGCTCTGGCGCTAGGGCCAGACACTCTAGATTGATTGATTATAGAGTATCACTATAAAGAGGTTTTTCTGTATCTGTATGAATACGTTTATATTTATTGTCTAACTGTTATTCTGTTACAACGGAAAGAAAAAGTCTCTCTTATGTGGCTAACTCTATATAGAAGAAAGTGATATATAAGCATATCAAGCGACACATCTATCTAACATTTCAGATAGCGTTTTTACTGTTCATGAACAGTTTTTTGTGAGAGTTTGTCCTACGTGGCATTTTTATGTCATTGGCAGAAGTGAAGTGAAAAAAAAAAATTCGATGCTTTCCTCTTCCCCTCATTTCCCCTTTCTTCCTCTACCCAAACCACTCCCACCAAGCAGAGAAGAAGAGAAGAAGAAGGACGAATGAAAAAAAAAAAAATCGATGCTTTCCTCTTCCCCTCATTTCCCCTTTCTTCCTCTACCCAAACCACTCCCACCAAGCAGAGAAGAAGAGAAGAAGAAGGACGAAAGAAGAACAAGTATGAGAAGGTAACATCCTTCTTCTTCTTTACATCTCCTCTTCTTCTTCTTCAGATCTGAAGTCCACCATTTTGGTTTTTTTTTTTTTTTTTTTTTTTTTAGGAAATGAAGAAGCTCTTGAAGGAAGGTAAGATCTGAAGAAGCTCAAAAAGATCTTGAAGTCCACCAGTTCCGTTTCTCATCAGAGGTGTGTTTCTCTTCTTCTTCTTCTTCTTCTTCTTCTTCCATTCTCTTCTTTGCTATTAGGGTTTCGAATTCTTCTCTTCAATACCCATTCTTCAATTCTTCGATTTGGTCAAGTAGGGTTTCGAATTTTCGATCTCCTCTTCAATACATGTTCATTGCTATTATGTTTCATCGTGTAATTTCTTCACATATTTGGTGTGCAAGTAGGGTTTATTGTGTATGTTGTCTTAGCTTTTTCATTCTCTGTTGATTTTCATTGTAGATCTGCTTGGGGTTCTGTTTTTTTTTTTTTTTAATTTCATTCGAAGGTTGTTAACTCTGTCGTGCAATTTACGTTGAAAAGATGTGATGGGTTGAGTTTCTAGGCGTTTTTCCTTGGTTTAGAAGAGGTGAAATGGGTTAACTCCTTTGTTTTTTTGATGATAGAGGTGAAATGGGTTTTTGATTTAGAAGGTTTTTGAGAACTAACGAATTGGTCGATGGTTTTTTGCACGTACTTGGATGGGAAAAAAATTAAGGTAGCAAAGCTGATAATTGCAGAAAAAGCTATTACTTTTTCATTCTCTGTCGATTTTTTGCACGTACTTGGATGGGGTTTCAGATAATTTGATAATCGTTGAGTAACTGTAATCGTTAAGGTAGCAAAGCTGATAATGGGGATTTCAATTGGGGTGGTGATTGGAGTACTATTGGGATTTCAGATAGGTAGTAGCGGTTCAGATCTCTTCTCCTCACTCTCTCCTTTCATTCTTCAATTCGGTGGAGGAGGAGGAGAGGTGAAGCCGAAGAGGAAAAGTAAGATCCTTCTTCTTCTTCTTCAGATCTGAGTACTTGCTTCAATTTTTAATTATTCTTGCTTCAATTTTTGCTCATTCTTAGCATCTATACAAGCTCATTCTTGCTTCAATTTTGTTGTTCTTTATTTTGGTTTTCATTTTCATAAGTTGTTCCATTGTTATCCTTTTTTCATGATTCACCTTTTCATAAGTTGTTCCATTTTCATAAGTTGCTTAAAAACTGCTCTCTTTTGTTAAAGCTGATAACTTGGATATTGCAATAGCTACTAATGACGGAATTAAGTGGTATGCAAGTTCAAAAGTGTTTACTTATCAATGTTCTGCTGTATGATTTTTTTATTCATATTTACTTTTGTATTTGTTGATTAGTTTATGAGTTTCTTGCTTTGAATGGGAGCTAGGTTTAGTTTTAAAATCTAATGACTTTACTTGGTGGGTCTTAGCATCTATACAAGCTCATTCTTGCTTCAATTTTGTTGTTTTTTATTTTGGTTTTCATTTTCATAAGTTGTTCCATTGTTATCCATTTTTCATGATTCACCTTTTCCAACTTCTATAATGTGCTTAAAAACTGCTCTCTTTTGTTAAAGCTGATAACTTGGATATTGCAATAGCTACTAATGACGGAATTAAGTGGTATGCAAGTTCAAAAGTGTTTACTTATCAATGTTCTGCTGTATGATTTTTTTATTCATATTTACTTTTGTATTTGTTGATTAGTTTATGAGTTTCTTGCTTTGAATGGGAGCTAGGTTTAGTTTTAAAATCTAATGACTTTACTTGGTGGGTCTTAGCATCTATACAAGCTCATTCTTGCTTCAATTTTGTTGTTTTTTATTTTGGTTTTCATTTTCATAAGTTGTTCCATTGTTATCCATTTTTCATGATTCACCTTTTCCAACTTCTATAATGTGCTTAAAAACTGCTCTCTTTTGTTAAAGCTGATAACTTGGATATTGCAATAGCTACTAATGACGGAATTAAGTGGTATGCAAGTTCAAAAGTGTTTACTTATCAATGTTCTGCTGTATGATTTTTTTATTCATATTTACTTTTGTATTTGTTGATTAGTTTACGAGTTTCTTGCTTTGAATGGGAGCTAGGTTTAGTTTTAAAATCTAATGACTTTACTTGGTGGGTCTTAGCATCTATACAAGCTCATTCTTGCTTCAATTTTGTTGTTTTTTATTTTGGTTTTCATTTTCATAAGTTGTTCCATTGTTATCCATTTTTCATGATTCACCTTTTCCAACTTCTATGATGTGCTTAAATATGTGCTTAAAAACTGCTCTCTTTTGTTGTGAACCATACTATTCGAGAAACATAGTTCATTCTTTTTGTTTCTCACTTCTTTCAGGTATACTCCATATTTCTCTAATCCCATTTGCCATTTGTTTGAAATCTCATAAACAAAAGCTTGAATTAGCAAAACAGCTGAATCTCAGACCCAGACAAGTAGAAGTTTGGTTGCTACAACCTCCTGTTCTCCTCTATCAGTGTTTCACAACATCTCTTCAAGTACTCACAGTCCACCTCTGTTTGCTTCAAATTTGTTCTGAAAATTTCACATATTTTCATTGAATCAGAACTAAAATACAAAATTTGAAACACCCATTAAAAGAGATTAACGAAGGTTTGAAAAAACAAATAAACAATGTACCTTGCTCATCTGTTCCGAAACCAAACTTCTACTTGTCTGGGTCTGAGATTCAGCTGTTTTGCTAATTCAAGCTTTTGTTTATGAGATTTCAAACAAATGGCAAATGGGATTAGAGAAATATGGAGTATACCTGAAAGAAGTGAGAAACAAAAAGAATGAACTATGTTTCTCGAATAGTATGGTTCACAACAAAAGAGAGCAGTTTTTAAGCACATATTTAAGCACATCATAGAAGTTGGAAAAGGTGAATCATGAAAAATGGATAACAATGGAACAACTTATGAAAATGAAAACCAAAATAAAAAACAACAAAATTGAAGCAAGAATGAGCTTGTATAGATGCTAAGACCCACCAAGTAAAGTCATTAGATTTTAAAACTAAACCTAGCTCCCATTCAAAGCAAGAAACTCATAAACTAATCAACAAATACAAAAGTAAATATGAATAAAAAAATCATACAGCAGAACATTGATAAGTAAACACTTTTGAACTTGCATACCACTTAATTCCGTCATTAGTAGCTATTGCAATATCCAAGTTATCAGCTTTAACAAAAGAGAGCAGTTTTTAAGCACATTATAGAAGTTGGAAAAGGTGAATCATGAAAAATGGATAACAATGGAACAACTTATGAAAATGAAAACCAAAATAAAAAACAACAAAATTGAAGCAAGAATGAGCTTGTATAGATGCTAAGACCCACCAAGTAAAGTCATTAGATTTTAAAACTAAACCTAGCTCCCATTCAAAGCAAGAAACTCATAAACTAATCAACAAATACAAAAGTAAATATGAATAAAAAAATCATACAGCAGAACATTGATAAGTAAACACTTTTGAACTTGCATACCACTTAATTCCGTCATTAGTAGCTATTGCAATATCCAAGTTATCAGCTTTAACAAAAGAGAACAGTTTTTAAGCACATTATAGAAGTTGGAAAAGGTGAATCATGAAAAATGGATAACAATGGAACAACTTATGAAAATGAAAACCAAAATAAAAAACAACAAAATTGAAGCAAGAATGAGCTTGTATAGATGCTAAGACCCACCAAGTAAAGTCATTAGATTTTAAAACTAAACCTAGCTCCCATTCAAAGCAAGAAACTCATAAACTAATCAACAAATACAAAAGTAAATATGAATAAAAAAATCATACAGCAGAACATTGATAAGTAAACACTTTTGAACTTGCATACCACTTAATTCCGTCATTAGTAGCTATTGCAATATCCAAGTTATCAGCTTTAACAAAAGAGAGCAGTTTTTAAGCAACTTATGAAAATGGAACAACTTATGAAAAGGTGAATCATGAAAAAAGGATAACAATGGAACAACTTATGAAAATGAAAACCAAAATAAAGAACAACAAAATTGAAGCAAGAATGAGCTTGTATAGATGCTAAGAATGAGCAAAAATTGAAGCAAGAATGAGCAAAAATTGAAGCAAGTACTCAGATCTGAAGAAGAAGAAGGATCTTACTTTTCCTCTTCGGCTTCACCTCTCCTCCTCCTCCACCGAATTGAAGAATGAAAGGAGAGAGTGAGGAGAAGAGATCTGAACCGCTACTACCTATCTGAAATCCCAATAGTACTCCAATCACCACCCCAATTGAAATCCCCATTATCAGCTTTGCTACCTTAACGATTACAGTTACTCAACGATTATCAAATTATCTGAAACCCCATCCAAGTACTTGCAAAAAATCGACAGAGAATGAAAAAGTAATAGCTTTTTCTGCAATTATCAGCTTTGCTACCTTAATTTTTTTCCCATCCAAGTACGTGCAAAAAACCATCGACCAATTCGTTAGTTCTCAAAAACCTTCTAAATCAAAAACCCATTTCACCTCTATCATCAAAAAAACAAAGGAGTTAACCCATTTCACCTCTTCTAAACCAAGGAAAAACGCCTAGAAACTCAACCCATCACATCTTTTCAACGTAAATTGCACGACAGAGTTAACAACCTTCGAATGAAATTAAAAAAAAAAAAAAACAGAACCCCAAGCAGATCTACAATGAAAATCAACAGAGAATGAAAAAGCTAAGACAACATACACAATAAACCCTACTTGCACACCAAATATGTGAAGAAATTACACGATGAAACATAATAGCAATGAACATGTATTGAAGAGGAGATCGAAAATTCGAAACCCTACTTGACCAAATCGAAGAATTGAAGAATGGGTATTGAAGAGAAGAATTCGAAACCCTAATAGCAAAGAAGAGAATGGAAGAAGAAGAAGAAGAAGAAGAAGAAGAAGAGAAACACACCTCTGATGAGAAACGGAACTGGTGGACTTCAAGATCTTTTTGAGCTTCTTCAGATCTTACCTTCCTTCAAGAGCTTCTTCATTTCCTAAAAAAAAAAAAAAAAAAAAAAAAAAAACCAAAATGGTGGACTTCAGATCTGAAGAAGAAGAAGAGGAGATGTAAAGAAGAAGAAGGATGTTACCTTCTCATACTTGTTCTTCTTTCGTCCTTCTTCTTCTCTTCTTCTCTGCTTGGTGGGAGTGGTTTGGGTAGAGGAAGAAAGGGGAAATGAGGGGAAGAGGAAAGCATCGAATTTTTTTTTTTTCATTCGTCCTTCTTCTTCTCTTCTTCTCTGCTTGGTGGGAGTGGTTTGGGTAGAGGAAGAAAGGGGAAATGAGGGGAAGAGGAAAGCATCGAATTTTTTTTTTTTCACTTCACTTCTGCCAATGACATAAAAATGCCACGTAGGACAAACTCTCACAAAAAACTGTTCATGAACAGTAAAAACGCTATCTGAAATGTTAGATAGACTAGTGTAATACCCGTGCCGTTGGCACTATTGCAGATTTTATCCTACATTCACGGATGTTTCGAAAGAGACATGCACACAATATCATTATATCCAAAAAAATGTCATTTTTTGAATAAAGTAATTTATCTGAACATGTCATAAGAAAATTTACATAAGTGACTATAATGACAATCAATGTCATGAACAATTAAAAAATCAAAATTTCGATAGAGCTTCCTCTGTATTTTTCAATATTGAAACTTGTTTGAACCTGTCATAAAAAATTACAATGACAATCAATGCCATGAACACTATTACAGATTTCATCCTACATTCACGGATGTTTCGAAAGAGACATGCACACAACATCATTATAGCCAAAAAAAATGTCATTTTTTTAATAAAGTAATTTATCTGAACATGTCATAAGAAAATTCACATAAGTGACTATAATGACAATCAATGTCATGAACAATTAAAAAATCAAAATTTCGACAGAGTTTCCTCTGTATTTTTCAATATTGAAACTTGTCTGAACCTGTCATAAAAAATTACAATGGCAATCAATGCCATGAACACCACATAATATATCCACACACCAAAATGATCATTTAATTAAAAAAATATTCCAATATAAAACATTTAAGTACATCAAAACTTTTTTTCTTAAGGAGAACCTTGTCCAATTATGGTAAAAAACTAAGCATTTTTCTTACAGTTCCTTGTACGGCTGAAATGAGAATCTGATTGTATTTCCAAGCAAGCAAATTAAGCTATCACCAAGTAAGCAAGCAAGCTGCCTGCAAGCAACACCTCCCGTTCACATCCATTTCTAAAACACTCATTTCTAAAACCAAATATTAGAAAGTCATGATTAATGACAATAACATGAAATTAAAGCAAACTAAGCTAGCAAACTAAGCTAGCAAACAAACTGCCAGCAAGCAACACACTCTCATTCACAGCCATTTCTAAAACCAAATATTATGAAGTCGTGATTAATGACAATAACATGAAATTAAAGCAAATTAAGCTAGCAAGCAAGTTTTGTGAACAATAATACTACTCTTTGAATTATAACAGACAACCATGCTATGGTCCATGGACCAAAATATTTGGTTGTTCGAGCTCTTGATAATTTTAGCCAAACTATTGATCCCTCAAATATTCACTAAATCTATTTAACCCATTATCAAAGGCTCCAACTTTCATCAAGTTAGAGGTGTAAGAAGAACTAATTAAATCGATCTCAATTGGAAAAACAAAAATTTCTCAAACACAACATGATGAATGAATAGTTACAACTCAAACTCTAGAACAATCTCAAAAGCAATATAAATAACCAAATCTAACAAACCCCATAACTTAAAAAAACTCAAATAAAAGCAAAACAAAAAAGAAGAGATACCTGGACATGGCAATTGGATTGAAGGCTGAGAGAAGTGGTTCGCGCTAAAAAACGGTGGGGTGTGGATTGCGCTCTCCGGCATTATCACCATTTTTCATCCGTTGGCACTACATAAATCAGATTATTTTTCTTTTAGTTAAATTCATGTAATGAACCCATCCGGCATAGCTACCGTGTAATGCCGTAGCATCTACTAAACTTTCAAAATGGTAGTATAGCTAGTTAGGATGAACCATATAAGAGTTGAGATAACATTCCAAAAATAAAACAAAAAAATAAAAAAGGATACCACAGATTAGATAAAACAGAACCAACATACGACATTAGGAAATTGACCTTTTGATACCTGGTTCTGCATTTTCCTTCTTTTTTTTGTATATAAAAATTAAATTGTTCATGCAAGAATCCGCCTTTATCTTTGTGGTAAGCTTTTGGACGCCAAGCCCTCCAGTCTTGGTTTTTTTTTTTTTTTTTATCCAAGGGGCTTTTTAATAGTAGCTGCAACATGAGGAGCTGAAGGTGATGCAACGAAGTGGCTTGATTGATATACAGCTTGGAACATACCCATATGGTCGTATCAAATAAGTCATCACTGAATAATCAAAAAATGGTTCAATTAACAATAAAGTACTTGATCAATCACCGAGAGAGATATATTTCATATCATTAAATCCTCTCACACATATCAAAATTAGCAACCTTCTTCCAGTTATACCCAAAAAGAAAATTATCCCAAATTGGTGTATAAAGGAACAAACCTTTGTCAACAGGATAGCCATCAATGTCAGCTGCTACTTCAGGGGTGAGTTCATGCATGGCACTGATTAAGTCAAGGGTTTTGAACACTACGCCTTGGACTTGAGGTCTCCAAGTTTCTTTTTCCCTAGCAATATTCGCAAAATGGTTCATAATGTAAGCTATCGCTGCATCTTCTAACTCCACCCTGTTTTCAAATCTGAGGCTCCAATATTGTTGTTGATCCTTATGGTTGATAATGATGAGGCAGAGTTTGGTGCACATGTCACCCTGTTTCCCCTATTGTAATCCAGCCTTTCTCTTCTAGCAAATAAAGTTCATTTTCAGTAACTTAGTAAGCTCAATTATGCTCTTAGTTCTAATCTCCATTCATTTTGAGTTAATTATCTAGCCTCTTCAATAAGATCTAACCAACAATGCTCATTTGTTTGTTCTCAATAAGGTTGTTGAGCTGACCAAAGCGTTGCCTATTCCATTCTTTGCAGCAGTTTTTTAGGAGCTTGAGCTTGTTTCCAAATAAACAAAGCAAGGTGCCCATCATATTGAAGCTATTTCCAATTGATCTCAAACATTTTGTAGAAATCTTTATCTTCAAACCATATTGTTCCAGTCAGAAAGGTCTAGGGTCTAAGGTAGGGGTTGTTGATTGGATGCTCCAAAAGGATTGCATGATGAACAGATCCAACAGCAGGAAGGAGGAAATCTTGGAAGGAACCAAATATTCAATCCAGTCTACAGAGAGTGGGGGAGAGTTTGTGATTGGACCAAGTAAATCTACCACCCTCGAGGACAAAATCAGCTAAAAAAAAGATACTGAAAATCTTTGATGTGAGCAGTTATACTTCCAGCAATGCTTTTCTCATCTACAGAGTACATTGTACTTTAGAATAGAGAGAAAAGAAGTTGGCACTGCTACAAAGTAGATTGTACTTTAAAGGAATTGTCGAATAATCGCAATTGGGTTTTTCTTTCATTTAAAAAAAAACACTTACAATGAATGAGTACAAAGAGTAAATTTCAACAGAGTAAAGAGATTTCAATGCCACCACAATGTTTGAGATAAGTTCAACAAAGTAAAGATTTTTCATCAGATATATGACAAAGAATTCAGTCAAAAAAATAGTGGTTTGAACACAATGCTCAACACAACAAAAATGTCATCAAGCTCATGCTTCAAACGGTTAAAACAAACACATTCAAATGATAAACCCAAACGGTTAAAACAAAATCTCATGCTCCACATAGAAAAAATCTCACATACGCAAGTATCACATCAACCAAAATTGGAAATACCCAAAAATTATAAAAGAGGGATTAGAATCGTACCTTGAGTTTCTTCTCTTTGGTTGCTCTTCGAGTGTTCATGAATGAGTACCACCACCACCACAAAGTTTGAGAATTGCTAGGAGTTGCATGTAGAATGGGTTGCAAGCCTTGAAAGCCCTCAGCTCTTGCAGCTCCTTCTACAACCTCCTGTTCTCCTCTATCAGTGTTTCACAACATCTCTTCAAGTACTCACAGTCCACCTCTGTTTGCTTCAAATTTTTTCTGAAAATTTCACATATTTTCATTGAATCAGAACTAAAATACAAAATTTGAAACACCCATTAAAAGAGATTAACGAAGGTTTGAAAAAACAAATAAACAATGTACCTTGCTCATCTGTTCCGAAACCAAACTTCTACTTGTCTGGGTCTGAGATTCAGCTGTTTTGCTAATTCAAGCTTTTGTTTATGAGATTTCAAACAAATGGCAAATGGGATTAGAGAAATATGGAGTATACCTGAAAGAAGTGAGAAACAAAAAGAATGAACTATGTTTCTCGAATAGTATGGTTCACAACAAAAGAGAGCAGTTTTTAAGCACATATTTAAGCACATCATAGAAGTTGGAAAAGGTGAATCATGAAAAATGGATAACAATGGAACAACTTATGAAAATGAAAACCAAAATAAAAAACAACAAAATTGAAGCAAGAATGAGCTTGTATAGATGCTAAGACCCACCAAGTAAAGTCATTAGATTTTAAAACTAAACCTAGCTCCCATTCAAAGCAAGAAACTCATAAACTAATCAACAAATACAAAAGTAAATATGAATAAAAAAATCATACAGCAGAACATTGATAAGTAAACACTTTTGAACTTGCATACCACTTAATTCCGTCATTAGTAGCTATTGCAATATCCAAGTTATCAGCTTTAACAAAAGATAGCAGTTTTTAAGCACATTATAGAAGTTGGAAAAGGTGAATCATGAAAAATGGATAACAATGGAACAACTTATGAAAATGAAAACCAAAATAAAAAACAACAAAATTGAAGCAAGAATGAGCTTGTATAGATGCTAAGACCCACCAAGTAAAGTCATTAGATTTTAAAACTAAACCTAGCTCCCATTCAAAGCAAGAAACTCATAAACTAATCAACAAATACAAAAGTAAATATGAATAAAAAAATCATACAGCAGAACATTGATAAGTAAACACTTTTGAACTTGCATACCACTTAATTCCGTCATTAGTAGCTATTGCAATATCCAAGTTATCAGCTTTAACAAAAGAGAGCAGTTTTTAAGCACATTATAGAAGTTGGAAAAGGTGAATCATGAAAAATGGATAACAATGGAACAACTTATGAAAATGAAAACCAAAATAAAAAACAACAAAATTGAAGCAAGAATGAGCTTGTATAGATGCTAAGACCCACCAAGTAAAGTCATTAGATTTTAAAACTAAACCTAGCTCCCATTCAAAGCAAGAAACTCATAAACTAATCAACAAATACAAAAGTAAATATGAATAAAAAAATCATACAGCAGAACATTGATAAGTAAACACTTTTGAACTTGCATACCACTTAATTCCGTCATTAGTAGCTATTGCAATATCCAAGTTATCAGCTTTAACAAAAGAGAGCAGTTTTTAAGCAACTTATGAAAATGGAACAACTTATGAAAAGGTGAATCATGAAAAAAGGATAACAATGGAACAACTTATGAAAATGAAAACCAAAATAAAGAACAACAAAATTGAAGCAAGAATGAGCTTGTATAGATGCTAAGAATGAGCAAAAATTGAAGCAAGAATGAGCAAAAATTGAAGCAAGTACTCAGATCTGAAGAAGAAGAAGGATCTTACTTTTCCTCTTCGGCTTCACCTCTCCTCCTCCTCCACCGAATTGAAGAATGAAAGGAGAGAGTGAGGAGAAGAGATCTGAACCGCTACTACCTATCTGAAATCCCAATAGTACTCCAATCACCACCCCAATTGAAATCCCCATTATCAGCTTTGCTACCTTAACGATTACAGTTACTCAACGATTATCAAATTATCTGAAACCCCATCCAAGTACGTGCAAAAAATCGACAGAGAATGAAAAAGTAATAGCTTTTTCTGCAATTATCAGCTTTGCTACCTTAATTTTTTTCCCATCCAAGTACGTGCAAAAAACCATCGACCAATTCGTTAGTTCTCAAAAACCTTCTAAATCAAAAACCCATTTCACCTCTATCATCAAAAAAACAAAGGAGTTAACCCATTTCACCTCTTCTAAACCAAGGAAAAACGCCTAGAAACTCAACCCATCACATCTTTTCAACGTAAATTGCACGACAGAGTTAACAACCTTCGAATGAAATTAAAAAAAAAAAAAACAGAACCCCAAGCAGATCTACAATGAAAATCAACAGAGAATGAAAAAGCTAAGACAACATACACAATAAACCCTACTTGCACACCAAATATGTGAAGAAATTACACGATGAAACATAATAGCAATGAACATGTATTGAAGAGGAGATCGAAAATTCGAAACCCTACTTGACCAAATCGAAGAATTGAAGAATGGGTATTGAAGAGAAGAATTCGAAACCCTAATAGCAAAGAAGAGAATGGAAGAAGAAGAAGAAGAAGAAGAAGAGAAACACACCTCTGATGAGAAACGGAACTGGTGGACTTCAAGATCTTTTTGAGCTTCTTCAGATCTTACCTTCCTTCAAGAGCTTCTTCATTTCCTGAAAAAAAAAAAAAAAAAAAAAAAAAAAAAAAAAAAAAAAAACCCAAAATGGTGGACTTCAGATCTGAAGAAGAAGAAGAGGAGATGTAAAGAAGAAGAAGGATGTTACCTTCTCATACTTGTTCTTCTTTCGTCCTTCTTCTTCTCTTCTTCTCTGCTTGGTGGGAGTGGTTTGGGTAGAGGAAGAAAGGGGAAATGAGGGGAAGAGGAAAGCATCGATTTTTTTTTTTTTTCATTCGTCCTTCTTCTTCTCTTCTTCTCTGCTTGGTGGGAGTGGTTTGGGTAGAGGAAGAAAGGGGAAATGAGGGGAAGAGGAAAGCATCGAATTTTTATTTTTTCACTTCACTTCTGCCAATGACATAAAAATGCCACGTAGGACAAACTCTCACAAAAAACTGTTCATGAACAGTAAAAACGCTATCTGAAATGTTAGATAGATTCTTTCCAAGTTCACAAATCACTAGCTTTATTTTCATTTTCCACAAATCCTAGAATCCCTCCTATAAAGAATCATCTCTGAATAAAAAATAAAAAATAATTGTATTTATACTTTAGCTTTTATGGATTTGTTTGTCATATTTTCGTGTATATGGTTTTATGTCATATTGATTTTATATATTTATTTCCTAATTAAATTTTTTATTACATTTTACTAATACATCTCCTAAGTTATCTCAACAACATGTATAAACCAAGGAGAAGTACCATTTCTTCCCCCAGTCCCCAATCTATTTCCCAATCAATCAACAAAACAATGGCAGGCTATTGCTTTGATGGAGCATACTATTACAAGGATATAGCTAGGGTTGAAAACCGAACCGTCGGTTTTTTACCTAAATCGTGAATTGAATCGACTTAAGTCGGTTTTAAAATTTTCAAACCGAAATCGAATCGACAATTAACAAAACCGATCCGAAATCGAACTGATTCTAATTTATGCAAACCGTAACCGAACCGACTAAAATCGAACCAAAACCGAATCGACCGACTATTTTAAACATATTATATTATTTATATATAAAATATATATTATTTATTATATATATTCGGTCAGTTCGGTTTGGTCGGTTAAAATCACATAGAAACCGAAAACCAAACCGACCACTTCGGTTTTGAATTTTCTAAAATCAAACTGATCCGAACCGAATTTAACCAATCAAATCGATTTTGATCAGTTCGATCGGTTTAATCGGTTTGATCGATTTGTTCAGCCCTAGATATAGCAAGGAGAGACTGCACGGGTTTGAAGATAGGATCATGGCGAATAGTGTTGCACCAAAGCTTGGATAGGCAAAGTATAACAAATACAGAAACCCGTGAAATAAGAGTGTCTATACAACATACTTTTATATCGATCGTTATAACTCAAAATAACTGTTGATGTTCTGCATTCTTTTATATCAATAGTTATAACTCGAAATAACTTATGCATTAGATCACACCACAACTGCAACCTTATAGAAAAGATAATGTTTGATCCTTTTCAATTCAAAACATGTTCCTGAATCAAATGCAAGCTTATCAAATACCCATTTCAGTTTTACTTTAAACCATAAAACATTACTTAAATCCAACAACACAATAATGTAACTGATCAAACAAAAATACATTCTATTTCAATATTTAAAAAGCACTGGCAGTGACTTTTTCTAACATCATGAATAAAGCATGGACAGCTATAAAAATTTTACGATAAACATGATTGCTATTGTAACTTGAGCTTCTTCAATTTATTACTATCGATGCCGTTTAGTAAGATCTATCTGCCTTTTTCTTCTTCAACAATCTCTTCAATGCTATTGCTCACTATTCAGGAATTGATGAAGTTGAGCTGATTGGGTGAAACCAAGCTTGCATGGAATCTAACCATTGAATGATCAAGCTCCTGGGATTCCCAACTTTCAAGTAGTGTAGCATTTCCACTCTCCAAATTATATGAAACTAGGAAGCGGGAATTACAGAGCAGGGCATGCTCGCTATTCATCCGAATCAAAACAGGAATCACTCTACTGATAGATCCAATCTCATTCAGGATGCTTTTTCTTATAACAATCTGCTTAGTCCAAGATTCTCTTACTTTGTACTCCTTCATAACCCATATATTGTAACAACCATTAGCTCGATCTTGATGTGATAAATATAGACAATTTCCCAATGCCCCAAATTGTATGTCGCTAATAGGCATATTAAAGAGTGAATCAGGTTTCTGAATAACACCAAATCTTTCGGAACTCAAATCAAATGAAACAATGTCGAACCACATAGTTCTGGGGTTAAATTTATTCCAATGAACTGAACCACGTCCCAGAGGCATGTGGGTACCATCAGTGGGGACATGACGCACATTTTTCCATGAGTTAAACCCTAGAGTATACATCCAAACCTCAGTTGTCCATATGAATTTCTTACGGAAAAAGTGAAGTATAATTACAACCTTGAATTCCTTAGTAATGGTATCAACCCCAAATCCATATGAAAATGAAGCCACAACATTGAAGGTAACGATATGTGGTAACTTGAGATAATCTCCGGTAACAGGATTGCATATGATGAACATGGAATATTTGGTCTTGTGGGGAGGTTTAATGAAGGCGCGATTATCAAAAGATGACAAGCAAAGGAGGCCATTGCAGGAACCCACTAAGTATGACTTATCTATACCCCAATAATCTGAATAATCAAATTTGATCTTTGAGGATTTAAGAGTGCGACATTCTTCATCTTCAACAATGGTGAGATCTCCTCCTTCCTTATTACACAAGACTAAAGAAGACGAAGGGGTTGATCCTCATCATCATTAAGTAGTGCATGGCACGGAACTGAGGATTGTCAATTATACTATGCCATGTTTTGCTTACTGACCTGAATCTTAGTATAGGTTTTACGGCAAGTCTTGTAAGAATCTCTCTAGTGATGTCAATTGGCAGATCACCCATTGATGATTCACTTTTCTCACTAGGCATCTTCTCCTTCTTCTCCATCTCCATGATCGATTTACTCTTCACTGGTTCCATTGAAAGGGTCGTTTTGTACTGTGGGTAATTACATTATATAAAGTTTCCATATCATAATCAATCTAGGTCTAAATATAAAGTTTCCATATAATAACCAAACTAGGTTTTTTATATAAAGTTTCCATATCATAACCAAACTTGGCCTACAAGACAATAGAAGCTGTATATCTAAGTAGGAACTTATAATGGCTACTTTCACACACAACAGAGTAGGAAGATGGAAGACCCCTTTCTATTCTTACCTACACTCTGATGTCCTATATTATCGACACTGAATTGCTAGACCATACCATAGTTTCCAATTCTCAAAATAATTCAATTTTAGAATAAAACGTTTAATACTCGGAGTTTTCAATTATACGGATATATTTATGACTTTATGGTCCAAAAAGTATTAAATACTAATTATTCAAATCCCGAATAATTTGGTTCAATTATTCTTCGACAAAAAAAATTAAAATTTCCATTTTATTAAAAGATGGGAGACTCGACCCCATTGTAATGAAGGACGGGATGGACACAGAAGTGGGTTCGGGATAGATCCGACCCCATTGTATTGAATGACGGGATGGTGCCAGAAGTGCGATCGGAATGGATTCGAATTCATTGTATTAAAAGATAGGATAGACTGTCTCCATTGTATTGAAAAATGGGATAGAACCATAAGAGGGTTCGAAATAGACCCGAATCCATTGTATAACAGACGGGATAGACCCGTCTCCATTGAAACTACCAACTATTTCTAAAACGCGCGTATTGTAAATCTTAACAACAAGGAAATATGGGTTGATTTGAAAACTCAAACATAATTTACTTTGCTAAATAATAGTTTTGTCCAAATAAGAAAAACTTATTACTATTTGGCTTATTCAAATATTTTATTTTACTTATATATTTTTGTTATATATATCTTTTAAAAAATCGAATAGTCCACTTATCTGTCTCGCATTATTGCCGTCTTGCATTTTTTTTTTTACCCATTCTTTGACCTAACGCAATATTTGAAATAATCCCGATTCAGTCTCAAATTATTAACGTTTTGAATTTTTTGGTATGTTGAATTGCTAATTATGGACCATACAGCCAGGAAAATATGTCAGTTAATGGTTCGAAAAGAGTATATGAAACCTTGTGTAATTTTCACATCTAACGTCTAAATTCATAATATTGAAACCATACCTGAATAATTGCTTCTTGGTGAAACTTATTTAAATTTATAAGAGTTTTTGGTATAAAATATGAGAGATTGATAATAGAAATAGTACCTCAATGTCCCTAGAACAACCTCCAATTTTCATCGAAACTACACATATCTTGCACATGCTTTGCATTGTACAAAACACGTTTTTTTATTTTATACCCTTCCTCTACTACTCCTGTTGAGCTAAAATTTTGAGAATAATTAAAGACCAATATCATAAATAATATATCAAAGTTTAGCTCATTTTGACACTCGTGACTCAAATTTTACACTAAGTGGGAGAAAGGGAATTTCTCTATTAATATCACGAAGCGAGCAGGGGCCGACCTTGAGCGTGACACAAGCCGATCGGGAAGCCTGCTAGCACCCATTGTTCAAGACCACATGAAAGGATGGTCATTAAACCATCACAAAAGATCATTTATAAAGATATTTAATGGCGGAGACCAAAATAGTATCTCAAGGAACAATGTCGAAATGGTCCGAAACTTTGACGCGTTATTTTTATTGATAATTTGTAATTTTTTGAAAATTTCAACTCAAAGAAGTTAAATACATTTGTTTTGTTTGTTAAGGACTCGAAACATGAAATTATGAAAGGATTTCCTGATGGATATAAAACAGAAATTTGAGAGACTTCAAGCCCCATAATATAATGCAATAAACTACAACAGTTTGTGGAATGGCAAGCATGAAAGGATCTAGCATACACAATATAGAGAAGTAATATGCATCTCTTGAGAAGCATAGGCAACGTTGCAAGCATAATGTTCCTGTACAATGGTGACAACCTCCCCAGACCCCAAACAACAACTCAGGTGTCGAAAAATAACACTAAATCCTTCATACCTCAAATGGAACAAACCGTGATGGAGTTGAGAATTCCAACAAAGTGACCTTATGCTGGTATGAGCAATTATTTCTGTTGGTACCACACGAGGGATACCCTCGTGTTGCTGCGGAAGCTAACCACCGGGTGTGAACAGTATCGTATGTGTGAACTATTCGTACAGATGAATAGTACCGTACGTATGAATAGTGCACAGTACTATGTCTATCTGTGAACAGTACTTTAACACAAATCTAAATAATTTGAACACACACAATTTACGTGGTTCACCCAAAACTTGGGCTACATCCACGGGCTGCTGCAAACCTTCACTAATGGAGAAATACAAGTGTTTACAACACTCACAACTCACAACCCATAACCCAATTACACCCGAGAAAATTACTCTCAATTTTCTCTCTCTCACAAGCTTAACTCTCTTAAGCTTTCACTCACTCTCTTCTTAGAGGAGGAGACAAGCTTCTCTTGACAAAGAGAAGAATGGTTTCTATGGAATGGGATGAGGATCCTTATGATGAGGATACTTTGAACAATGAATGGGAGAGGCCTTTTATAGGCTCTCCATTTGGTTGGTGAGGAAGAAGTCCACAATGGTGGTTGCCACCCACCATGAATAGCAATGTCAACAATGGTTGCCACCCACCATTGCCAATGTCAACAATGGTTGCCACCAACCATTGCCTCCATTCTTGCATAGCCATCTTTGACTAACACTTCACAATTCTCCATTTGGTTGGTGGGAAGAAGTCCACAATGGTGGTTGCCACCCACCATGAATAGCAATGTCAACAATGGTTGCCACCCACCATTGCCAATGTCAACAATGGTTGCCACCAACCATTGCCTCCATTCTTGCATAGCCATTTTTTACTAACACTTCACAATTCTCCACCTCGTACATCATTTGATAGACCTCAAATTTTGGACGAACTCCAGAAGAAGCTGCAAACACTTTAGAACTGAACCTCAACAAAGGTTGATCAGAAGACCCAACCGGCTGCACCATTCTGTCCATGGCTGCCTACGTATCCTTACAGGAATCAAGCCACCGTAGTTCTTATGACCGGGTGAAGACTCCACCTCACCCTAACACCGCCCCGCAGGGCCTCGCCCTCATGGGCTGATATGAAGCAAGTCCAAGCAATGCTGAAACTTGCTACCTGTCACCACCTTGGTTAACATGTCTGCTGGGTTCTCATCTGTGTGCACCTTCATTAGAGAAATATCACCTTCCTCTATGACATCCCGCACAAAGTGATACCTGACATCGATATGCTTGGTTCGAGCATGATGGACCTGATTTTTAGCCAAGTGGATCGCACTTTGACTATCACACCACAAGTCCACACAATCCTGCTTAATCCCCAAATCCCCTAGAAGACCCCACAGCCACAATGCTTCCTTCACTCCCTCTGCCATGGCCATGTACTCGGCCTCTGTAGTAGAAAGTGCCACTGTAGACTGTAACATCGATCGCCAACTAACTGGAGCACCATGTATACTGAACACATATCCAGTAGTAGATCGTCGTCTATCTAGATCGCCTGCATAATCTGAGTCCACAAACCCACGGATCTGACATGTATCTCCACCAAAGCACAAACCCGTATCAGCGGTACCTTTTAAGTACCTCAGGACCCACTTCACTGCTTCCCAATGTGTCTTCCCCGGGTTCGCCATGAACCTACTGACCACACTGACCGCCTGTGAAATATCTGGACGTGTACACACCATTGCATACATCAAACTGCCAACTGCACTAGCATAAGGTACACGTTCCATGTGTGCCTTCTGTTCCGCTGTAGTGGGAGATTGTTTACCAGAGAGTCGAAAATGTGGAGCCAATGGAGTCACCACTGGCTTAGCATCTTGCATCCCGAACCTCGCGATAACCCGCTCAATGTAGTCTTTCTGACTCAAGAACAATCGACGGTTCGACCTCTCTCTTCTGATCTCCATACCCAGTATTTTCTTAGCAGCGCCCATGTCCTTCATCTCAAACTCTTTACTGAGCTGAGATTTCAGCCTATCTATCTCCACCTTGCTCTTTGAAGCAATAAGCATGTCATCCACATACAAAAGAAGATAGATATAATCACCTCCACGAAGTTTCCGAATATAAACACAACAATCATACTCACTTCTGGAAAACCCATGCTTTAGCATGAAGGAGTCAAATCGCTTGTACCACTGCCGAGGAGATTGCTTCAATCCATATAGTGATTTTCTCAAGCGACATACCTGACGTTCCTTATCCTCAACCTTGTAGCCCTCAGGTTGATGCATATAGATTTCCTCATCCAAGTCTCCGTGCAAGAAGGCTGTTTTGACATCGAGTTGTTCCAGCTCAAGATCACCATGAGCAACAATACTCAATAGCACCCGAATGGAAGTGTGCTTCACCACTGGAGAAAAGATCTCATTGTAGTCCACTCCCTCTCTTTGTGCAAACCCCTTAGCCACTAGCCTCGCCTTGTACCTTGTACCACCGAGCTCGGAAGGATCCTCTTTCTTCTTGTACACCCACTTACAACCAATAGCTTTCTTCCCTTCGGGCAATGGGACGACCTCCCACGTTTGGTTCTTCCGAAGAGACTCCATCTCTTCTTCCATCGCAGCCAACCAACTCTCACTATTACTGTTCTGTATAGCTTCCTTGAAGGAGACCGGCTCGTCATCCTCCACCGAGAGTGCGTACTCAACCAAATTCACCTGCCCATAGTGCTTCAAAGGCTGGTCTGACCCCAGCTTTTGAACCTGCTTGTATGCTCGCCTTGGCCTAGTGGAAGCCAAACTATCCTCGAGCTGTTGTTGTTGAAGTGCATGTACATTCTCTTGCTGAACCGTCTCATGTTCAAGCTCATCATCACTCTCGTCATGAGTGTCTCCATGATCCTCCTCTTGAACACGACTAGAACCTGGTTGGTCTTTAGGTTCTATCTCAACTACTTGAGACTTAGAAGTCCCAACACCATCATCCTCGGGCACCATAGCTTTCGAAGAAGCTACCATGGAGTTCTCATTAAAAGTAACATCCCTGCTGATTATGAACTTAGAATCTTCTACACACCAAAGGCGATAGCCTTTTACACCTGCTGCATACCCCAAGAATATTGCCTTCTTGGTTCTCGCGTCAAGCTTTCCCTCGTTGACGTGGTAGTAGGATGTGCACCCAAAAATTTTGAGTTTCTCATAATCTGCATGTTCTCCTGACCATACCCTGTAAGGTATATCTCCATCTAACTTTGAATGAGGAGACCGGTTGCAAATGTAGCAAGCTGTAGCAACCGACTCTGCCCACCATTCTCTGCCCAAACCAGCATATGATCGCATGCACATTGCTCGCTCCCGCAATGTACGGTTCAGTCTCTCCGCGACCCCATTTTGCTGTGGTGTGTTCCTGACTGTCCAGTGTCTAGCAATTCCTTCCTGATCACAAAACTCCTTGAAGGCACCCTCTGTATACTCTGTACCGTTATCAGATCGCAGTGTCTTCAATTTCTTGCCCGTTCTGTTCTCAACCATTGCTTTCCACTTTAACTGTGCCGCTGGTAGAAGTCATTTCTCCACTAGCTTCTCTCAGGACCAAACACTTCAAATTTGAGCTTTACCACCCAAATCTGACAAAAGCTCTGATACCAATTGTTGTTACCACACGAGGGATACCCTCGTGTTGCTGCGGAAGCTAACCACCGGGTGTGAACAGTATCGTATGTGTGAACTATTCGTACAGATGAATAGTACCGTACGTATGAATAGTGCACAGTACTATGTCTATCTGTGAACAGTACTTTAACACAAATCTAAATAATTTGAACACACACAATTTACGTGGTTCACCCAAAACTTGGGCTACATCCACGGGCTGCTGCAAACCTTCACTAATGGAGAAATACAAGTGTTTACAACACTCACAACTCACAACCCATAACCCAATTACACCCGAGAAAATTACTCTCAATTTTCTCTCTCTCACAAGCTTAACTCTCTTAAGCTTTCACTCACTCTCTTCTTAGAGGAGGAGACAAGCTTCTCTTGACAAAGAGAAGAATGGTTTCTATGGAATGGGATGAGGATCCTTATGATGAGGATACTTTGAACAATGAATGGGAGAGGCCTTTTATAGGCTCTCCATTTGGTTGGTGAGGAAGAAGTCCACAATGGTGGTTGCCACCCACCATGAATAGCAATGTCAACAATGGTTGCCACCCACCATTGCCAATGTCAACAATGGTTGCCACCAACCATTGCCTCCATTCTTGCATAGCCATCTTTGACTAACACTTCACAATTCTCCATTTGGTTGGTGGGAAGAAGTCCACAATGGTGGTTGCCACCCACCATGAATAGCAATGTCAACAATGGTTGCCACCCACCATTGCCAATGTCAACAATGGTTGCCACCAACCATTGCCTCCATTCTTGCATAGCCATTTTTTACTAACACTTCACAATTTCCACAGTTACAACTCAATAAATCTTGAATTTTTAGAAGAAAATATTATAGATAACAAAGATAAACCTGCCTAAAAAGATAAACTAATTCATTCAAAATCAATCAATAGTTGAAAAGAAAAAAAGTGAATATATCAATATTTCTTCATTGCAGATGGTTTGTCACATCAACAAATCGAGGTGCCAAACTGGACATGGCCTCTCTTCTTGAACTCATATATGAGATATTTTCTTCTCCTTCGCTCGGTGTCAGCAATGTTTTCAGAGACAGGAAATTCTCCACATGATTAATAACATCGTAATTATAGCGAGAAGAGACTTTCATTAACAGAAATTCCAATTCTTTCACACTCCGTGTATATGCATTGTACAATCTAAAATTTCCTGTGGTCATCCAGTAATTCAATAAAACCTGCTGTTTAGCGGGGAGTCCAAGCATAGAAAATCTTAAACTCCGTTCTGGTGAGGAGTTCAACTGAGAAAGTTGGAGGATATTACTTTGCTTCTCTTTTGCCCAAGAATTGAGGTCATTCAATACGTATATATCCATCTCAGCCTCATCATCGGATCTGTAACTAAAATGAGCCAAACACAAACTACCTCCAAACTCAAATAAACAACGGCAACATGGTGTATCTGTTGTCAGTTTAACAACCAAACAACAAGATGAAGAATGACATTTGATGATGGGGGCTGAAATCACTTGGAATACTTCATGGTGGAGGTCAAACAACAAAATCTTATCATCATCATGGTCTAACCAATAAAGAATTCCATTCACAAGAACAGGTACTTGTTCAGCATAACTCCATCTTTCAAACCTACGGCGTTTACATAGTAAAAATTTATGGAAATTACATGTAGATGTAATATTCCTCCAAGAACTATCCTCCCCCAAAGTGTATATCGACGTGCAGTCATAGCGTTCACCAATCAAAATTTTATATTTGCCCTTCAAAGTATCAAAACCAAATCCAAAAGTAGTCGGCTCACTTACATAAGGGGAAGGGAGTGTTAGTACCTCTTGGGTGCTTGGATTGTAAATTTTGTATCTACCAATTGCCGAGTGAAGGAAGCAAATCAAGCCATCACAACTACCCACAAAATCCAAGAACAACAATGTACGATCTTCAGCTTTGGTGATGGTGTTGGTGTTAAAATCCAAAAACATGAATTGACATAATCGGTCTTTCGTCTCTAGGTATTGGAAGATAGCAAGGACAGAAGGGTTGGCTTTAGCATGATTGAAGTGGGAGTCAAGGAACTTTTGGTCATGGTGAATTGTGTACCACCAAAGCTTGCACACACAACTGAACCTATAGAGAGATTTCACAGGAAGTCTAGTGAGTATATTCGACAAAATTACATCATCAGGAAGAATCCCCATGTTTGCTCTAATAATTTGCATAAAACACCTAATAATTTGCAGAAGTTCTTCTTTACTAAAACCTCTTTCTTAAATAGCAAACGATTCTACAGAAAATAGAAATATATTTATAGATATATACAAAAAATAGGACAGTGTTTAAAATTTTCATATTTCAAGTAGACCAAAGTTTTAATAGCTTGATTTTGAATAAGAAACTAAAATAATATAGTTGGTGAGAAACTAAAAAAAAAAAAAAACACAACGAGACGTTTAATATCTAGACATGCATGAACAAAAATATCAGACTGCAATTTCAATAATGGAGAGTCTAGCCATGCGGGCAACACCATAAACCTTCTTATTAAAACAAATGAACCACCCAACCCCTAAAAAAAATAGACTGGAAAGAGCAGGAGATGAAGAGGAAGAACAGGGAGTGAATGGCTTGCTATCTATACAGAATTCTGGAATAGGGGGTAGTTTAAGACAAAAGAAGAGTGTCCTTCATTCACCTAGCATTCATGCTTGACACCATTTTAAAAAACTAGGTTAAAAATTAAGTACAATCTAGCTTCAGCTTCATCAATTGCAAACGGCCTCTTTTTCACCTGATCAAAGGAAGATACTTGTGTTTGATTACGAACATGCAAAATTTGTGACGGATGATATATATATGCACATCATGGCGTTATAAGGGTCCCATGGTAAGATAAATTCGAAACTCAAACTCAAAACACAAATATTTCTTATCATCACAGAGTTAGAAAAGGGAATACCTTTCGGATTAAAGGTTATAAAATGTATTTAGCAGAAAGGAAGCAAGATATGAGCAAGGAATAGAATAAGAAACATCTTCAAGAAACAAGAGGGAACCAATTAATGCATCCGACACTTCACCCAGAGAGCATGTTATCAATATCTTTAGCTTCCGCTTCGGCTTTCATTAGATGAAAGATTCATCAGATCACCTTCATGCTTGTTGCCAATTTCAATAGCCAGTATAGCTTCAGCTTCATGAGTGTCGTTTGATGTCTTCAGCATTGACCTGTTCTATGTGATTGTCTCCCTTTTGAACATTATCTTTTCTTCAGTCTTATTAATCTCTTTAAATTATCGAGGCTGATTGGGTGAAATGAGATTTTCAACATAAAAGGCTGCCTGAAAGATCCCATACCGTGCTGTCTGAAAGATCCCGTGCATACCGTAATAGTTCATTACGTTCAATTGGTGTAGCTTTTTCATAAGTCTGGTGATTGTAAGAAACCAGTGTACTAAATAAGAAGATAACCCCTGCTCAATTTGAACCCCTATAGTAGTATCAAAATAGCCCACCTATCAGATTCATAAGCCGTGTATTCCCAAAAAGAGTAATTTAAATTATACTTACAACTTTCGTATATCCCCCCAAAACAGGTAATCTAAATTAACTTTAATTCTGTCAATTTGTGGCGTGTTGCCTTGTTCGATTTACTTCCTGATGATTCCATCAATACCAAGTTGTAGTTATGCATAAAGTTGTGCTGTTATAAATCACAGGAATACATGAAGCCAGGGATGTCAAATATCTGCGTGACAATATATAACCTCCACGAAACAAATTAAGACACGCATGCATGAATAAAAATCAGACTGCAATTTCAAGTGGAGAGTACTGGCTGGATATGTATATATATATAGCCATGGATGAAACACCGTAAGCCTCTTTCCTTTCAATTTCTCAATAAAACAGGGAATACCTACACAGAAATTCAATCAAATTATGTAAATTACAAATCAAAGACCTTGATTAAAAAAAAAAAAAAACTTAAAACCTGGCATTCATGTTTGCCAAAATTTTCAAAAACTAGGTTACTTTAGTGCAGCTTCAAGACTTTCCTTTGATGTCTTCAGAGCACTGACCTGTCTACCTTAATTTGTATCCCTTTTAATCATTTTTCTTTTCTTCAATCTTATTAATCTCCTCAAATTCTAGAGGCCGATTGGGTGAAATGAGACTTCCAACATAAATGGATGCCTGAAAAGCCCCGTACCATGGAAATACATTATGATCGATTGGTGTAGCCTTTTCAGTCTGGGGATTGTAAGAAATCAGCATACTAGAATCACAAAGTAGTAAGAGTCCACCATTCATTTGACACGAAGAATTAACATTTTCCAATCTAGTAACTTTTTTCTTATAACAAATTGCTTCGTCCAAGATTCCCTCATTTTGTACTCTTTCATGCATAATCCATATGCTGTAACAAACATTAACGCCGTCATTATCAGTAAATGATAAATAAAGACAATCTCCCAACACCCCACACTGTAGTCTACCACTAATTAATAAGGGAGAATCAGGTTTTGGTATAAAACTAAATCTCTCTGTGCCCAAATCAAGCGAAACAATGTCAAACCCCGGAGCATATGTACCTCTAACCCAATGAACTGAACCATTGAGAAACACCCCTGAACCACTTGCAATTTTCAGTGGGGGCTATACTTGCAATTTTCCATGACTTGGCCCCTAGGGCATACACTTGAATTTCTGCGTTCGGCTTAAGTTTACCCCTCTCAAAAAATCGTAGTAGGAGTATAACCTTGAAATTCTTAGTAATGGAATCAAGTCTAAATCCAAATGAAAATGATAATTTAAATTTAAATGGTGTAATAATTTGTGGCAACTTCAGATATTTTCTTGTAGCAGGATTACAAATGCATATAGAAAAGTTGCACTGAGGATTACCACTGATAGAAGAGAAGCAAAGGAGGCCATTGCAGGAACTCACTAAGTTTGGCTTATATGTACATCTCTGAGGATTTAAAAGCATTGTGACAACGTTCATCTTCAAGTATGATAAGAACTCCTCTTTCCCTATTATACAAGATGAAAGAGGAAGACGGGGTCGACCATGACCTTGATATGCTCATCATCAAGTGCTTTGTGGAGAACTGAGGATTGTCAACTATAGAATCCCAAGTTTTGCATGCTGACCTAAACCTTAGTATGGATTTTACAGGGAGTCTTGTGAGGATTTCTGTTGTCATCTCAATTGGGAGACAGCCCTCCACTGATGTTGGAATCATTGACGATCTCTTGTTCTTCATTTTTTTTTGTAAAAGACCCAATTAACAAAGAACTCTCTGTTTTGTAAATAGCTATGGATTTTAGGGAAATTAAATATATAAAAAAATAATATGATAGGGTAGATCAAAGTTTTAGGAGTTTGATTTTAAATAAGAAACTAAATAACAGTATATGTGATGGCTCAGAAGTTGAGCAAAAAAAAAAAAACTCTTTAAAAAAAAATAACAATATAAATTTCATGATTGCACGTATCCATATCGTTAGATAATCATGGACCAAGCTTCTTTCTGCACCTAGAATATATACTTAAATCTTTGCTAAAACATGATAACACAGAGCTCTAATATTTTTGTGTTTTGATGGATTTGAGAATTGGTCTCAATTTAGGATTTAAATTGGTCGAAAGTTACCTATTTTTAAGTATTGTTTTTTTCAAAAACAGTTTTTTGGGTGGTGTGGGTTAGTAGAAAAAAAAAGTACATGGTGGTGTGAGATAGCGCTTTTGGTGGTATAAAGTAGTCGTTGCCTTTTAAAAAATGACAAACATTAATATTTGGTCGCAAAACTGTAATATTCCCACTAATTGTTTGGATATTTAGATCATGCACAAAAACTTTTTATAAGGAGTGGATTGTTGGAAAATTATCTTTCACAAGTTTCACATGCGTGATGTAAAACTTGCGGGAGGAGGGTATTGATTTTGCATAGTACTACACTTTTTTGGTGCTATTTGAGAGGGCGTGGAGTAAAACACCATTTTTTTCTTGAATTAATTTGTGATATCATTTGTCACAAGCCTACCAATATCATTCGCACTCTCAAATGGGGCATTAACATTTATATTTCCTGGATTGTTTAAAGATTGTATTATTCAATTTAACAACAACATTGTGAAATAAGAGCACACTAAAGTCCGTGACTAGGATCGTGACATTGCCCACGCTTCCAAAGTCGACGTCCTCGTCGGCTTACTGTATCGACACTAGCCCGATAAGCTTCTGATACCAATTGTCATAAACCAACCATTTCTCCCAAAAGCTCAAGTTGTTCAGGAAGGGAAGGTCTGTGACTAGGATCGTGAGACTATTCAAATTTTGTGTGAGTTTGTATCCGTTTGAAACAATGAACATAATTTAAAAAAATGTAAGCAGGTTGGAACCAGTAGATATATTCACGTAATGAATTCAACAATTCTACTCCATAGTCAAAATACAGCAATCACACATAAGAATACTAAATTTTGGTAAGCATCATAAAATCAAAACATAGAAAAATATGTAACAGTCAACAAAGAAATAATGCATATAAAAAAGCTATATAATAAACAAGAAATCGACAGTTCAATATATTGCGATTTGTATCATGATTGGGAAGGACCATACAAGACTAACAGGTTAATGAAACACAAAAACAGAAAGAAGAACATGGCTTGGAAAAGATCGTTAGAGACTAATGAGTAATGACAAGCAGATATCCTGAAAAACATAGCAAAAAATAAGGTGAAAAATGAACATAGAATACAAGACTAACGTCGAAGTTCAATGCAATAAACTTTCCCTTTCCTCCGAAAAATCAGTCTATAAAGGCCCTTCCAAACTGTTGATGCTTTTCTAAACTTCTTAACACATAATCTCCTGCCCCAAACCTTATAGGACTTGTTATGCGAAGATAGTTTTTTGTTCAAATTAGCTTGAACTAAACCAACATGATGATCTATTGACTCGGGAACAAACTAACCAAGCAAACCTGGCATCTGAAGTCTGAAGTCTGAAGTCTGGAAACCATGTAAATTAGGTATTGTGATTCTGAAACAATATGTGTCAGCTCTTACTCCAAGTTATCATTTGTGGTGTGCTCCGAGATGCTTTAAACTCCTTGCTAGTGAAAAAATATATACATATAAATAGTGATCTACATAGATTTAAGAAAATACTTGCATTTGGAAAAGAAAAGTTTTAAGACGATATTGCAGAAAACACTGACCTGTGTGAGAAGTGAATTAGCAGCATTTTCATAACTTTCAAGAGCAATGAGAGTTGAGCTATCATCATTAAAATCGACTAGTTTTTCAGAATTAATGTCGGATACTAAGGTGGTGTGATGATCTTGCACATTGCCTTCTAAGTTCTCATGGTCCTTTCCTTGTTGCAGACTACCTATAAAGGCATCAATGTTCTCTCCTTTGTTCTTGCTTGGCACAAAGCCTTGTTGAACAAAACTAGTCGGAGGAGCTTCAAAGTTCACCGGCATAGCTTCATATGCTGCATCCAAATTCTGGTGAGCCTCGTGGTAGTAAGTTGGAGCAGAACTTCCCATGGGGTGAAGCATTTGTGGTGTTGGTATGAAACGCAAACTATGTTCAGGAAACTGCATAACTGGGATCTTCGGATAAGGTTGTGGTACTAATGGATTGTAAGCTAAGCCACCATTATCATATACTTGCTGACCCATGAATGGGTTAATATGCCTTCCATAAGTTTCTAGATAACCTATCGAATTTGCATCTGGAACCAGTGAATCCGAGAACTTCAGTGTTCCCTCACCAACCTGCATACCCATGTTGTGGAACATTTGAACGGGCTGGTGGAAGTACGGTAGCTGCCTTGGCATGTAATGCTCCGGTGTGCAGGGACTAAAGGGTTTCCTTAACACTGTTTGTGTCGAAAGACTTGGCATATGGGGCAGATCCGAGATGGAAAGACCTTGAACATCAACCCTATTGTAAGATGTCACTGAACTGAAATCCGTTTGAGAGGGAATCATGATAGGCGCAATAGGTTCATTCTTTTTCTGTGTTCTCTTACCGGGCTTATTCAGAGACAAACGATATTTCTGCGACCACAGGATGATTATTATAGTAATTACTAATTTTGTGAATAAATTATGACTAGGCGGAGCAAAGATTCAACATACCTGAAGGCGGCTAGCAACATTTTCCCTCGTCAGTTCAGGATTGTTCATGAGCTCGAGAATTTTCTTAGGAACAGCCTCTATATTTGCAAACAACAGCGAAAAACTCAGAATCTGCTTTGGGAAATAAGAGCCTAGACTTAAAATGTAGAATAGGGATGAAAGTATCACATCAAAGATTATGAAACCGATTAAGCATTCTCTTGTGAACCAAAATGCAAGATTAACGAAATGTGTGTCAATGCTCTATTTTGGCTGAAACTTTCCCATGGTACTGTTTCAAGTGAACTTAGTTATCGAGTGAATAGGATGCAATATGAAGTATATATGAACAAGATCGCAAGTAAGTTCAAGGCTAAAAAATATCGAAAACAAACTTACTCTCCAATCCTAATTCGTTCACAGCTTCTTCGAATTGCTTTTTGAGTTCATCTGACCAGGCCAATCGTTTTGACCTCTTCAACGCAGTAGTGTTACTTGTGTTCTGTTCTGCCTCTCCCTCTGTCTTCTGATCATCTTCTTTCCTTTTCTTTGAATTTTTCGCGCTTATTTCATGAGATGGTTTATGTGGTTCATCAATTGGCTCTATGTTTGTTAGCCGATCAATCTTATTCAATTTCTTCTGAACTGTGTGTTGCCAAATATTTTTGAGCTTGTCAAACGGAATTGGTTTGATTAAGTAATCGCATGCGCCTTTTGCAATGCCCTTCCTCATAAGTTCTTCATCATCATTCGCAGACATCACTAGATTACAGAAGCTAGAAATCATTATAATCTCACACAAGATACAACTAGTTTAAAAAGTTTCAGAAATATAGAAACATAATATACTTACTAACAAATGGAATGTCCATCTCAATCCCAATCTGCTCAAGAAGCTCAAACCCATCCATTTCAGGCATATGGACAGCACTTAAAACAAGATCGAACTCGTTTCCTTGTCGAAGAAGAGCTAGAGCTTCTGAAGAACTCCTAGTCATAGTAACTAAATGTAGACAACAAAATATATATAAAATCATTCTTTCAATCATAAAACTACCCATCCTAAACCATATAGTGTACAACCCCTTGAAAAACCTTGTTATTATCAATTAACTTAGAATAAACATAAATCAAAGCACAACTCAAACATACAAAACTTAAATCGAAACAGTCTCATATGGGAATCAAAATCTCTATCATCAGATTCGAAAGAAATATTTTCAACCAATGTATCAACATACTCAACAATGGCATTATCTAATATTTACAAGTTAGTTAATCCAATCCAATGTAACAAACACAAATAAACATATAAATACCTTTGCATAGACAACTTCGAAGAAGCTTAACCAAGATGGCCAAAGATACTCTATCATAATCAATGAGAAGGATTCTAAACCCTAATGGAAACATAGCACTTACTTTCTTAAGATCCGTTTTTTTTTTTTTTTTTTCAGATCATAAACTCACCCAAACTGAGTATCAAACCTCCCCCTTATTTTTTTCATCTCTTCTCTTAAAAGTTTCAACAAACAAGTCCAAACCCAAGGAAGACTGAAAGAAAAAAGAGACCCAAGTTGAGTTGAGTTCCAACTCTCAGTTTGATCCCCCAACATATAAGGAAGTCAGTTAGATACAAGAAAAAATCTCATTTGATTAACAGTATAGAATTGGATCGGGGCTGCAAAAACATCTCATTTGATTAACAGTATAGAATTGGATTGGGTCGCAGCCCTGTGGGTCTAAACCCTACCCAATAGACTCATTTAGTCACAAAGATTACTAACAAAACAAAGTTCAAAATCTTGTATGCAACCATTACAAAATTTCACCCAAATCCATTGAATTGAATTCGTAACCCTAAAAAAAAAAACAGAACATTACAAAATTATCCACTTTTCTCCAAATGATGTGTTCTATCAACAGAGGATTTTTTTTTTTTTTTTTGCGAGGTGAACGGGGACGAAATTCCCAAGCTCCATGTGATCGAGTGAAATAATTCTCGAAGAAGTACCTTCAGAAAAATATTTATCATAGTTGTGATTTTACTTCCAAGCATATAATTACACATTTTTGTATAGGTGTTTTTTGATTTTTAGGGGTTTTATGGAAAAAAAAAATCCCCCCAAAATTAAGTTTTCTAGGGTTTATTTTTTCATGAAAAAGAAAAACTTTACCACAGGTGAAAAGGTTTCCCACTTGAAGCGGAAAAACTTTGTTTAGGCTTCCCCTCAGAAAACTTTTCCCTCAAGAAACTCAATATCAAATCATTCAAAGCCTCATTAATTGAACAATTCAACCACAAAATAAAAGTGTTCTCTCTATTGAAATTTTTTTTTCCTTGGTGAAATCAAACAGTTCATGAATTTTTTTTTCAAAGAAAACAAATCGAAAACTTTTCCAAAAATCAAACACTCCAACATTTGAGGTCCACAAGAAGTGATTAGCTTTTGGAGAAATGAAGAAATGCCATGCCGAGTTCCTGATCAGTAAACTTCTACATACAAACCTACAGATTAATTGCCCTGGTTTTTGGAATCATCATTATTTCTTCTGAACCAAAGTGATCAAAGTTTTTATCAAGCTGATGAAGAACATATACAGTAACTACTTCCAGGGAACATCTTGCAGTTTGTCTATTGATCTTCACATCGGATACTGAATTTGTTTTCGTATTGGCATTTGATTATCCAGTGGTTCTAGGTAGAAATGATGCCGATTGGCAAGATGAATAACCCGGCTTCGGATTCAAATAATAAAAAACCATGCATGCTACCATATTTGTTCATATTTGAAATGCATTGTATGGTGGATTTCACTGCCAAAGCTAGAAATGGTATTGTTGGTTGACTATATGGGGAAGAAAGGGACTACTAATTCAACAATTTTAGAGAAAATTTAGAGATTATGTTTGTTGTGATAATTAGGAGACATGCATGGAGTTTGTTAGTGTTTCTTGCCAATGCACTTGACTTGAGTTGCATAATCCATGTTGTTTACATTAAAAAAAAAAATCATATTATTTGAACGTGAATGGGAAAATTAGGCCATGAATTTGATCACAGGTATTGCACCATATATACTAGTAATTTCCCGTTTGGCGCGACACTTTCCACCAGTTTCAACTTTTGCAAAATAATTAAACCAAGGGTTATACAACATAACCAATATGAATTTGATGATTACACAACCAGCAATTTACTTAACAGATGATCGCATTTTTACTGTTCTTTTTCTTCCCTCAAAATCTCCCGGGATAATATTATATTAGGATTTTTTACTTAGAACGAATGATCATGCGGTCACAACTATGAAGCATCGTTGGTCTGGAAAATTAGTTTGTCGTATAAAGCAAAATTTAATAATGTGGTTTATAATGCACCAAGTGGATTATAGACGTATAACATTAGTATTGGCCATTGAGTACTTAATATTCCATTTTGTCTTTTCCATAGTTATATATATATTCGATGGTTATATCATTTTTCATCCTTCTCATAATAAAGCGTGGTATTATGGCTTTACTAAAGGTAAAATTTAAAGAGTGAAACATCTTCATGGTGTTGGTAGTGATGTTATTTGGAGCCGTTTTGCATAATGTTATATTAGGGGATGAGTGGTTCCGAAAAATGTATAATTTATGTTTGGTTAACCTAGGATTTGCAAGATTGAAATTTTGGTTGATCTTCTATGAGGAGAAAATAGTTTGATAAGTGTTGGGGTACATGTCGTTTATGGTGTGGAGTAACAAATTTGAAAGACATCATTGATTTTTATGTTCAACCACAATCGCCTGTTTGTCAAAATTCAATTTTCTTCAAAATTGTCAATCTAGAATCCAATTTCTTTATAGGTCTTGTAAATGGCAAATCTAGAGAATTTAAACTTTATGGAAAGACAAAATTAATATTTGGTGCACACAACAACGAATTAAATCGGGAACACTCTACCTATATATATATATATATATATATATATATATATATATGCCACATTGCTCTAGAAACTATTCGTATTAAAAATAGAGAAAATCAAAGGGAAAATCAGTACATCACTTGTTTAAATGGAAATTGGAAAGTTTGTCAACGGGTTAATTTGTTTTACCAAGAGTTTTTTTTTTCACTTAATCCAATGGATGAGATTGAACATTGAGAGCGCACAACCCCTGTCACGAGAAGATAATGCAACTTGTACATAATGCAAATGGTAGATAAGGGATATTACCATCCCAAGTTTTGTATATTTAATTTGAAACACATTGTTGCTACTTTAGAATGTTATGCTGAAATTTTATAAATATGGCATGTAAGAAAGCGATCAGAGGCATATCAATATCATCATCCTACTAAAGACTTTCTACATTGTAAATGGAGATGGAACTTCTTCTCACATAATCAAAATGCCTAAACTTTCTCCACCAACACCACTATATCCAGCACTGATGAATCTGGAACCTGCAAAACCTATCATCATATCAACATACCACTCTCGAAAATGTACAAACCACTTAGTGTATAGAACCTTGGATGCAAATTTGATGCACCAACACCGCGCTCTCTGAAACTTGATCCTTTTCAAATCACTTGTAACTAGCTCAAATTGGTTGTTTGGACAACGAACGTGAACCGATGCTTCAAGGCGTTTGTAGTTTTTTCTTTTCCAATAACGCTTGAAACTATTGTAAAAACTAGCAGACAGTCCTTGCATTGTAATCAAAGAGAGGAAAGAGCAATGGTCCCTTTGGTGGTCAAAAGTTGATTTTGGTGCAAAAGATGTTATTAGGGACAATTTTATACCTACAATTTCCAACTGGACTAGCTGAAAATTTGGCTGGCAACGAATCGGATTTTGATATTTGGAAATTCTTAATAGGAAAAAATCCGATTTCTTGATCTTGATTGCGAGTTCTAGTTATTTGAATAAGAATTGAATTTATTTGTTGTAAACCTACACAGACGTACGTGCTCATCATGACTATTTTGTTAGTGGCACTCATGAACTCAGGAAAGCTAAGATGTCATTTTTGCTGGCCTTTTTGAATGCTTAAGATATATTGAACGCCATTATTACTGGTTTTATTCTACAAATTGCAATTCTGAGGTTGTCACGGACAAACTATAGTGTTGACTGAAGCAATTTCATCTTCACATGAAATATCACAATGGTTTTGGAAGTTGGACTTTACATCTCGAGTGGTGGCTCCACAGTCTCGAACCAGTGGTATGAAGATGAATAACCGTGTTTTGGTTCGAAATGGTGACGGATCAGATCAAACCATAACCATCTAATGCTTCTTCATGTTGGAATGGAAATGGAGAATTAAAGCAAAGGCTAAAAATTAGTATTGTTAGTCACTTGGTAGAATGCTTGGGGAAGAAACTTTTGTGATACATCACGTAAACTTTAAGAAACAAAAATCTGAAATTTTCAAAATAAATTTTTTATTCAGGAATTTGATTGCCAACTTGTATTCAGATTATACTTTGGCTTAGCTCATTCGATAAGATTTTTTTCCAAATTGCTAATGGCATGACAACTCAATGGTTAGAGTTTGGCGGATGGTATCACTATGTCTTTGATAGGTTATGACTGGCAATTACCTTGGCTTAGCTCATTTGAGAAGATTTTTTCAAAAAAAAATTGAGCAAATGTTGCTTTTTCAGCTAGCTCTAATTATTTTGTATAGGATTTGAAGTTATTTGTTGTAAACCTACACGCAGACGTGCTCATCATGACCAGTTTTGGTATAGTGGCAGTCAAATCTGATGGCTTACACTTCAAATGGTGTCTATTTTTGTTGGGTTTTTTGAAATGCTTGGGGTTTGAACTCGGCTTTTGTCCAACATTCGAATCTGAAATTATCATTGGAATGATTTTTTGGAAGTGGTATGAAGATGAATAACAATGTTACGGATCTAAATAATGATGGATCATCAGATCACACAAACCAAATGTTTCATCATGTTGAAATGGAAATGGTGAATCAAAGCAAAAGCCAAAAAATGATATTGTCCGTTGATGGTTTCTGCTATTTGAAGAAGAAATAAGGATCGACTCCATTTTCTTCACCCATAGATCATAAATCTATAGAGTTTTGTTTAGCAATTGATTTTTATAGTTATTTATATATTATTCATTTTTTTTTTAAATTATGTGAAAGTAATTAATTATTATATTATTATTAATTAACTATGACTCATCACTCGGCTCCTCTTCAACCAAAATCTGGCTATTTTTTTAATGAAAATTTAGTATGCATTGGTGAAATTACAGCCACTATTTTTTTAATGAAATTTATAACTAGGAGATGCAAAGGTCTTGAATTCAAATTTCAATAACCGTTTCCGTAAATCCAACCAAGCACCAAATTTATGTAATCACCGTAAACTTTTACATTATGCATTATTTTACCATGTGCCAAACTGAGCTTACATACAAAAAGTTTTTGCATACTAGCTATTAACCTTATCAAAGAATCGCATATGAAAAAGTAAATTCCTTATTAGCGATTACAAACCATCTTAATATCCCGACCTACTGATACTAATTCATCCTCCTTACTAGTCAAAGACTTGTACAAGCGAGCAATCATCTTCTCATCACAACTTTCGACTGAACCCTTCCTAAGCCCATACCCGAATAACCTATTTTTCCCACCAACAGTAACACCACCATATCCAGTGCTAATCACCCTTGACCTAGCAAAACCATTCATCATATCAACATATGAGTCTCGAAGATGTATAAAACATTTCTTAGGTGCTCTGTATAGAACCTTTGGTACAAATTTGACACGCCACGACCGTGATTTCAGAAACTTGGTCTTATGCCAACCACTTGTAACTGGCTTGTTCCGAACACTCACCGATCGTTCAAGGCGTTTGTAGTCTTTTCTCTTCCAGTATCCCGTGAAGCTCTTATAAAAACTAACTGAAAATCCTTCCATTGTATGGTGCCTTTGGTGGTTGATGATTTTGGTGCAATTAGTATAGACAATTTATAGGTACATTTTTCGAATTGGGCCACATTTTGTTAAGTAGTTGAAAATAGGACTGGCAACTAGTCGGATCATAATTTTCTGGAAATATTGAATTGGAAAAATCCGATATCGTATTCTTCTATATCTTCATTTTGATTGTCAGCTCTAATTGAAAATGATTTGAAGTTGTTTGTTGTAAACACACGACTTTTTTGTGTTAGTGGTAGTCATGAACTCAGGAGAGGGTATTTGGTGGGCTGTCACAATCACTTCTGCAGGCCCAACCCAATTTCTATGGGCTGAACATTTTGTTGGGCCTTATCCTCTCAGTTTCATAAATACATTTTGTTGGGTTTATTTATAGGCTCGGCAATCAATTTCATAAATAAATAAATTTATTTGCCAGTCTTGAAATAAAATTTTCAACCAAAATTTTCAAATCAATGTGTTATTCTGCAATTCTAACTCGTCAAACTCAAGGCCGATGGTTTGGCTCTGATAGCACTTGTTGGGTTGGATGTTGAAAGTGACGAAGCTCAGCACCATCTCACAAAATGCACACGAGATTGTTGGTCAATGGACATGTCTCATTTACGATATTGTCTCCACTTTGTACATCCACTGCGCCCGCATGTGAGGTTTTTACAAATTGGACTCAACTGCCGCCGGCACCACTTCACATGATGTTGCTCTTTACCCGATGTGAGACTAAAGTTGTTGGATCAGCATTTTGCAAGTTGACATATGATCAATGGCGTTAGATCACAGATCACATGGTTGACGCAATTTGTAGTTTTTCTTATCAATCTACAAACTTTTTTTTAATCCCTTAACCCCCTCCCACCTCAGATGTTGCTGGCAGAATTCAAACCTTGAATTTATGATTCCATTCGCCACAGACCTACCACTAAGCCGATACCCCATTGACAAACTATAAGCATGATGCTGATGGTCATTTTTTGTTTCTAGAAGTCTAGCTAGATGTTTGATTTGTGATTCTGATTTTATATCCAATTTTTATTTTTTGTTTTTAGAAGTCTTTTGCTTGATGTTTGATTTGAGATCCGATTATTTTTTTTTCTTTTTTTTTGTCGATCTTCATTGTAATGGTTGTTCAACGATAAATATTTATGTTGATTTCTCATGATATTCAATTATTATTATCTTTTTAAATGCAATAGTATTGTTCATTAAGCAAAAAGTGAATTAGATTCATAGGACATTATTAATCATACAATAAACTTTTTCTCAGGCTAACTAAACAATCAAAGTTAATGCATCAATGGAACTTTTAAACAAGTGAAATGGAGAATAAAGTGCAATGGAGAATTGGGTCCCCTTAATAGCACCTTTGCATGTTCCCTACCAAGCAAGACCCTTGTTTGTTTCCTAGGTCTTGTGGTGGTGGTGTCTTTTGTTTTTTTGGTAACCCACCTCTCATTCAAGGAAGGGCTTGAAAGTGAGATTATTATTAGACATAATTTTCTTAAGGGACCCCCTTTTCTTTTATTTAATTACTTCCAAAACATGATCCCCCAATTCATGAATATATGGAGTGTTTAGAGTCGTAAGTATGCTTCCCTTGATATTAAACTAATAAGGAGTTTTGAATAGTGTTAGAAAATTGAACCGATAGTTCGGTTTTTAGCCTAAATTGAAAATCGAACTGTCTATGTAAACTGAAAACTAAACCGATAGCTTAAAATGTTACTAAAACCGATATAAACCCAAACTGATCGACTGAATTAAACATATTACATTATTTTTACATATTATATATATTTGGTCGGTTTGGTTTTATCGGTTAAAATCACTTAAAAACCGAAAATCAAATCAACCATATCAGTTTAAAATTTTCTTAAACCAACCAATCAGTTCGATCGTTTTATTCGGGTTTTTTTTTTCAACTACTTATCATGTCTTAACATCTCTATGTAAGGTTATGGTAAATCCTCTAAGCTTAAAAAGCCAATCACAATTAATAACAAAAATTTACCGTCTAAATACGTTTATGTGCCTAAATACATTTAAGCTTACATAGAAATGTGAACTAAATAACATCCACCAAAAACATAACTAGCTACTGTTAACTACTTAACTTAGTTCAGTATATTGAGAAGTATAATCAATGATTGATTGTCTTTATCCTCATAATTGTTTTTAAGGCGGTCAGGTTTTATAGTCACTTTTTTTTTTTTTTTTTGTTAATTTTGACCTTTTTACACTTCTACTTTTTTTTAGATAATGTTTGTAGTTGTGTTTTAAAGAGAATAGGTAAAAATAAAAAAATAAAAAAACCCAAACCTGACAAAAAAAGTGGCTCAAAGCCTGGCTGCCTCAACAAACTTTGGTTTTAATATGTGGCTGGCTAATTTGGCTATTCGATCAATTAACTAAACTAACCCTTTCATCTATGAACAGAGTTCTTATTGTTATCCTTGTTCAATAGTTTAAATGTTTAAAACAGTCTTAGCTAAATAATAGCTTTGGTAAGAAATCAACATTAAAAATAGTAGTGATCCATTCCATTAATGAATGTCGAACCATGTAAATCAATCCCACGAGTAGTCTCTCCTAGACCGGAAATTCTAGGGGTCGAGGGAAGGAGCGAGGGATGGGTGTAATCACCCATCTCCCTCGAGATGAGCGATGACGCTTGTCTCAAGGAGGATGGGCACCCATCCCTCACTCCCTTTCCTCGCTTCTTCCCTCGACACCTAGAAGGACTCCTCCTAGACACACCCGCAACTAGTGGCAATCAAACCAGCATTTCACATAGAAAGAATGTCTGACCAACAGAGCTACAACTATTTAAAAAGTTCTAAAACTAATTACGTTTACAAATTACAGCGTCTTCATTACATAAAGAACATATACTTGCGCATGTAACCAACCTAGTCTGTGTATTGTCTATATGGCTAAGCTCCAGATTAGGGCTTCTTATTCAAATTTATGTAATCACAAATCTTCTCACAAAAAGATGGAAAGTTTAGTGTTTAGGAGAAGAAGTTCAAGCTTCTTTTTTGAATAGAGTTTTGTTGAAGACTTAGAAAAGTTTCCTTCAAAACAAAAAGAGCAAAAATAATAATCCTGTTTTTTAATCAAAGAAAAAATAATCAAATAAGTAAAGTGAAAAGTTTCGAAGTATATGTATTTTATAAGGGATCTAAAATTTCTCCTATAAAGGGAATCAATTCATTTCGAAGGAACTTTGCATTTTTTAAAAACTATGTAAGAAAGCTGTGTCACTACTTTCGCTTTGCTTTCCTTTACTTCAAAGCTCATCTTTCTCAATCAAAGCTGCTTTCTTCGTGTACAGAAAGCTCAGTGAAGCAACCGACTTTTTTTCACAATCAATAATTTTTGCTTTACATGATATAGAAAAAAAAAAACTTGGTAGGAGTTCATATAGGATTTTTTAGGTGTAAAAGACTTTATAATCATTGCGCATTGTTTACATACTCTACGCGGATCAGCCATGGATGAGCGAAACCAGGATTTTCTTCGAGTTGGATAATAAAGAACTGTGAGACAACGGTGGAAAAGGTTGATATGGTGCATTATTTTCTTAGTGCAGATGATCCGGACTGTAAGATAATAAACATTACAAAGCTATTGTGAACACAATTCTGAATTCAAACACAAGCAATAAAGAATAGTCTATTATCAACAATCATCATGTATTAGGAGACAACATTTTCTTTTCTTGTAGTTATACTTTCTATTTAAAAGTTCAAATGGCACTTTCCATTTAAATATTAGTCCATTACATTGTTAACTTTGTTTGTTTAGCTGAAATTGAGAATATTAGGAAATTAGGTTTTTGCAACCAGGTTTTACAATTAGGGTGATGTGATATGTGATTATGAAAGAATGATGAAATACCCAAAGTGTTTAGTCTGTTACATTGTTAACTTTGTTTGTTTAGCTGAAATTGAGAATATTAGGAAATTAGGTTTTTGCAACCAGGTTTTACAATTAGGTGACGTGGCGTGATTATGAAAGAATGATAAAATACCTTAAATGTTTATGTGTATCTCGAAGTTATAAAAAATTCTCTAACGATATCACATCATTTTGATTGCATAACGTAATTGCAAAACCTAATTCTCTAGCGTCATTAAATTTACGTAAGACTTTTTTTTTTTTTTTTTGGAAAGCAAGTATAACCTTTATATTATTAATAAAAAAATCAAGTACCACACCTCATGCCACTAAACCTTGTAAAATCTTGCAAACTATTGTTTGAGATGTTGGGGATAACTTGAATATTCCAAGCTTCACACCCTGAATGCTCACCGTAAAGTTAAGCACTCTTGTGCTTCAGTTCCATCGAATTTTTATACACTTTGATAGTTGTTTTGCCACGTTTACGATTATACTACCAAAATGATGTACCAGATAATACGTATATTATGCTCTTAAGTTTTGCGAGACATACATGTATAGGGCGACCCTAACACCATGGATGAGTGTTTCCAGCTCAATCACCTTGGCACGACAACAAAAGCACCGACTGTTGACCACTTGATCTAGAAAATAAAAAAGCAGGTACTCTTTTTGAAACAAAATAAATAAATAAATAACGTTTCTGAGCATCAAAACCACAGAAAATTTTTCGCTTTTCTCGAGTGATTAGCATGGGGTAATTTTATTATATTTTTCACTTTTTATTTTGGAGAATCTAATAAAAGTTCTTCATTCACCATTTTTGTTCCTCGGTGAGTTTTGGTTACGAATAAACTTACATTGTATACTGCAAAGCCTTCTCTACAAGTTTGAGCTTTTACACTGAGAGATTTGACAATGTAAAGCAACTCGTGCAAGCCAAGTAATGACTCTTCAACTATATCTAGTCATTTACGTACGTAGTCTAGAATATTGGCGGTATACTATATATGTTTTCTTTTTCTTTTTTTCATAATATAGTTAAAGATTTGATTTTCTTGGAAAACATGTAATATTTCACAAAATTCCTTTATAATTTTTTGTAGTACTAGTTGTAATCTATAACTAGACACTCCATTATTTCAGTAGGAACATAACTAAATGATACTCCCTCAAATTTTCAAAATGAAATAATTTTTTTATGAAAAGGGAGGATGTGGTGTAGCTTAGAAGATAAAACCTATATGGCACTCTACTCATCACAGCACAACACCAATCTCCCCATATACTTCACTTCTCTCCCCTCCCCACATTTGCATTCTCCAAAGAATGCTCCATTTCCACTAAGCCCATCATCTCCAATTCTCCCAACAAAAATGGCAAGACCTCACTCTGATCTCCACCACCTCCCACTCTCCATTCTCCTCCTCCTCTGCCTCCTCTCTTCCACCACCACCACCACCACCTACTCCCTCACAACCACCACAAAAGATCAAATAGAATGCACAATGTGTGCAACTTGTGACAATCCATGTCAACAACCCACCCCATCTCCTCCCCCAGTACCATCTCCACCACCACCTTCCCCTACTCTCCCACCACCCTCTGACACCTCCAACTGCCCACCACCACCATCCCAACCCTCCTCTGGTGGTGGTGGTGGCACCTATTACTACTCCCCACCACCACCATCTCAACCCTCCTCTGGTGGTGATGGAACCTACTATTACTCTCCACCACCACCCACTGGTGGTGCTATTGGTGGTGGTGCAGCTCCACCCCCTCCCAACCCCATTGTCCCTTACTTCCCATTCTATTACTATAACCCTCCCCCTGCCTCCTCCTCCTCCTCCACCTCATTGAAGACCACCACAATTTTTTCTTCCTTAATTACCCTCATCATTTTCTTCTCTCTTCATCAGTAACTCTGTAGAATTCTTGCAGATCTATTATAAAATGTCCTTGTCGAATCTTAAGAAGAAGAAGAAACACGTATTGAGAAGAATTCAAGTTGGCTTAGCTACTCAAGTTGTAATGTTTATTGTTGTTGTAATTTTAGACTGATCTACAATTTTCAGATAAATTGCCCTATTATTTTACTTTTGTTCTTTATATCACTGTTACTAAAAAAAATAATGGAAGAGAAAATTACTAAATTTTTAGCTCTTTTTTTTAGGGACTCCTTTCTGCATAATTTAGTTCATCAGCTTTTTAATTTTCATTTTACAGTAAAAGGTGATGAGCTGGATCAGAATCTGGAGCATCAGCCCACTGACCAAAAATGCTCAATTTACACATTATGTTGCACATGCATAGCATCTGATGAAAATGTGAGGGAAAAAATGAGGAATTTGATACATGCATGGAAGAAAATGTTAGGTTGAGGAGTCCATAATTTTTGTTCTCATCACATTGTTGGGCTTGTGAGTCAATAATTGATGAAGTGTCCATGCAAGTTTTAATTGATTGACTTATTTTTTTTATTATTATTATTATTTATTGAAAGGCAAGCTAGAGTTTTGAAGATCCTCGAACCTTCTCATTAACAAAGTTGAATAAGAATGATGCCGTAAATTAAGGATTCTCCCTTAATTTTTTTAACTTGGAGAATTTTCTTGTGTGACGATGTACCAAACATCTTTGCAGGAGACCCCAAACCCTATTTTTGGGGCTATTAGGTGGTTTCATTGAAGCAAGAATTCCCCAGAATCACAAATTGCTATAACTTGAAAGTTTCCATCCTATGAAACTAATTTAATCAAATGCCGATTTCCATTGGAACTTTATTTGTTTCAGTTTTTAAAAAACTAATTTAAAGTTCGAAAATATTAGGAAAACAGGTTTTTGCAATCATGATAACGTGGCGTGATTTTGATAAAAATGATGAAATCTCCAAAATGTTTGTGTATATCGAGATTGTAAAAAAACTCATTTGATGATGCTACATCATCTTGATTGCAAAACCTGATTTCCTAGCCTCACTTTTTAAAGTTTTATTTCTCAATTGTATTTATCACGTGAGTAAATAGAAATTTGTTATAATTTGGAATATGATTTGCAGAGTAAGGGTCAAGGCTACATGGATCTAGTTAGTCTTCAGCAAATCAATGCTTCTCTAACAGTAACTGAGGATTTCGTTTTGGGCACTTTTGCATCTTGAAGTTAGGGTTACATTGGAAACAGTAAATTAACTTGATTTTTTAAACTCAAAGTCCATTTTTCTTCTTGGATCATACTATATATTGAATCTCACAATGTGAATCTGAAGATCATTAATGCCCAGTGCTTGTGTCTAGATGGTTGCGTAGACGTCGAATCCCGAGGCTTTTCAGAGATGCCACCAAACTATACAATTCAAATTTCTCTTACTCTCAAGCATTCTTGGTTAAGTTAATAGGGCCCATAATCAGCATTCAGTAATTGCACAAAACTATGTGCTTTTGTGATCATTAAGTAGCAATATCAGTGCAGTTGATCTGAGATTAACACATAGTTCAAAATACAAAAATTCTAGATGTCGAGGAAATGAGCGAGGAAACCAGCGAGGGAAATGAGGTGGAGTGTCCACCCCCTCGAGATGCGTGCGTTGACTTTTTGCGCGCGCATCCCGAGGGGGGTGGACGGTTTCCACTCCCTCCACCTCATTTTCCTCGCTCGTTTCCTCGACATCTAGAAAAGCTCTTCAAAATATAGAATATTATTTGCAGCAAAATCATATTAAACACAACATTTATCATCCAATATTCAGAAAACAATGCTTAAGAAAGTAGAAAAGTTGGGTCAGGCTAAAGAAAATAGTGTAGGGTGAATGTGATGTGAGCGACAGCAATATGGTAAGACAATTCATTAATTGTTATACACGAATTATATTTTAAAAAAACTTAATAATTGAAAAAAAAACACCGTAACAATAAAATACGCCCCGCCATACGCCCCAAATCATCACTAGGACGACAAAGCCGGTAACTAATCTCTTGAGTGAAGTACAAGGGATTGAATTAGGTGTGGTGAAGTTATAAATACTAGTATTGAGTATGACCAGAAAATAACAGACCCAGCCATGACTGTAAACCATTCCAAATAAAGGTACTGTCAACTAAGCCTATAACAATTTGGGGGTCCAGTTTGGTTCTGGTTGTGAGCTACCATTTTTAGTTGGCAATATCACACTTGTTAGACCTCATGAAAGTACATAATTCTGTCTGCATTTCCTGATTAGGTTTATTTTGTTACAGCACCAAACAGAACCTAAAGAAACCTCTGGCTGTAATGCTGGTGAAGGAAATAACGTGACTGGGTTCACAATTCATTTTCAATCGGATTCAGGAAGATTTTCGGATATCGTGCATTTTAGGCTATTCACGATATGCCCAAGCATGTCATTAATCGCATTCTATAAATATAGAGGGAGAGGTGGTGTGTTGGAAAGGTGCTTAAACGAAGATGAGAGATTTGTTGCTTCATAACGTGTCTCGCATCACTTGGACAACATTCCAAGTGAAGATCATCAAGTGTAAACTTTTTGCTAATAATCTGATAACTAGTTTTAAGCATAAACATCTGGTTTGGCTAGAAGGAAAGCTTCAACAGCCTTGAGCATCCTCACAAGGCCTTTTTCACCTGCCTTGCTTTCCTCTTCTGTAGGCACATAATCCCCAACTGTGGTGTATTCTCCATTAATCTTAACCAAAGTTCCCCCATCTGAGGACGCCCTCTAGCTTAATCTCAAATGAAGTTGATTCAAATTTTCCAACACTTCCAAGAACTGAATACTTGTACAGAAAGTTTGATTCGTCCAAAACTTCCACCTTGTTCTTCGCTGACTTCATGTCTTTGACAACTGCAAATATGATCGAACAATAATGTTGATATGAAATTTCTAGGTATGCTGGATAGGCTATTGTAAAACTTTTAAATTGTCTCTACTAAGTTGAAGACTATATATCTAACAGTGTTAATTAGGACCTTTAATCTAATGGGTTACTAGCTTAGTTAGTAGACTTGTGATGGATGGTATCATGAGTCCAGAGTTTAAACCTGTCGGCAGCATTTGAGATGGGAGAGGTCAAGATTGCATGGTTGCCATTTATAAAATATTGTTCCTAATTTAACCACCCAAGGGTGCTTAGGCTTGAGTGTGGAGTGTTAACTCAAATACATATGTGGAACATAGATTATAGATGTATATGTATAATGAAATATATATGTACATAAGTTTAGAAGAAAACCTTCGCCAAACTTAATGGTTTTGAAAGTTCCAGCTCCCCCGTTTCCTTCAAGTTCAATACTCTCTATGTACTTAGGTGCAATTTTAGGTATGATGATATGGGAATCAACTATCGCCGCCTTCCAAAACCTGGCGGGAGCTTAAATAGATATTTGTGTTTCTTCTACTTGTTCATTTGGATGGTTTTGTTGTCCTTTGTTTTTGGTCACATACATTCAGTATGTTCTTTAGAACTGCTAATTCTTGGCCTCTTTTCTCCAATTTACTGTTCCAAAATTTGGCCTTTTAGCGATGAACGAAATTGGAGATTTCGTTTTCAATGCCATTCGCCACATTTTGTGAGTAAAAATGAGAATATGTTACTTTGAACGAGTCTTCAATTGTTAGGATGAACCCTAAAGGTTTTCAATTGGACTGGGCAACAAAATTCCTTTGTGGATTAGACCTAAGTAGATAGTCCTAATCATGGTCAATAAACCCTAATAGAACGCCAAGTGGCTAAGTTGAAGACATGGAGAATCTCACTTCGGCAAAGGCAGAAATGTGTAGGCTTGGCTTCATCTGAATACTTTAATCAGACGACTATCTGCTATGTGATTGTAAACCAGTATTTCTAAAATGACATGATAGTTACACACTCATTTTCAGTATGCATACGGTATCCTGGCTTGATCAAGTTATAGCCCAACATTTCAAAGACGAAAAGTAGAGTAAAAGATCAAATGCAGTAACTCAATAACAATACGCAAACATGTAGTAGCGCTCGGTTTAAGAGAAGTTAAGAACCCCTACGCACGAAACACAGATTTTTAGCAGACTTGGTTTTCTCAAGGTTCCAGACAACCGGCAACCAGTGTCAGGTTGGGTTAGCGTTGGGGCACCCAAGCCAGACCTTGAAAATTCATTGATCTTCTTTGCATGCAGCACAACAAAGTCCTAAGCTTGTTACTGATTCAGCAAACCTGAAGATTGCTCTAAAATTGGACTTCCTGGTGCTGTGTGTGTGACCATGTACTGCATGCATAACATGACTCACCAACTATCAACTGTTTAAGCAATACTTTTCAAAAAAGCACACTCGAATGGGAAAAGAATCCCGAGATCTCAGGATTTCTCAGCTTTCCATCTTTCCTGATTGTTCGCATCTGCTAAATGTCGGCAGGTCTGCTCATCTTGCTTATAAACAAAATAAACAGAGTCTGCCTCAAAAGGCCTAGTGTTCCCTGCAGAAAATGGTATACTGGCTAGGATGCATATCTCAATCTCAACAAAATAAACAGGGGAAAAGAGATGTCCAAAAAACTGAAAAATAAGATTAAAGTCAACAAATCATCTAGTCAACAGTCATGAAAATATATAAATCGAGAAAAATAGTCTCATTTTGTTTGCTAAGGAGCAGGGTTGTTGCTGGTCGAAGATGACTCGGCAACTTCTTCTACTATTGCCTTGCCACTTTGGGCCCCATTCTCAGCTGATTCTGGCACAGTCCTGCATGGAGTTGACCTTCCAATTTCCATCCTATTCTCAGCTGGAGTAGTTGTGCCAATCTGCACCTCATTTGCTACCGGTGCTAGCACGGTCCTCACAATTCGGAACCGGTTCTCCAGTGGTGTTGTGGCTCCCCACTTTCCATCACACTCCAAAGGCTGAAGCACTTTCACCGACCCATCTAACATGCCAACCGCAAATTGATTTGGATCATGTGGGTGTGCAGCAATAACAAGAGGGTGTACACTGCCATGAACAGAAAAAACACGCTTAATGGGGATATTTTGGTCTAAAAGACTATTAATGAACTTTTTATGGCAATTCGGAATAAAACTCATTTTATCATCAGTTATAACAAAATCATGCCTTGCAGAACCAAAAGTACATGTACAATATTGATAACAAAACAAATGAAGGCATAAGCAAAGCCGAGACTGAGAAGGCATTGGCCCAGTTGGCTAGATTCATCTTACTAGTGACATAGATACAAATTTAGCTTTTTCATCTGTCTCATTTTGACTGGAAACCTTATCTCCCGATTTAAGTTATCTCCTTGCCTTATCTTCCATGAAAACGTGCATTTGCAAGGTCATATCCACCTCAACAATGTCGTTCACAATTGAGCGCAACCCATAGATATTCCTAATAGCTGTATATATTCATTAATAAGCATAGTTTTGACATGGTAAGTGCTATGCGTCTACGCGGCAATGATCCCAAACCAATTTTGCAACATGCACACAACATTACTGTGGGGATATGAAGTCAGCAGGAATTCATCATCGTCTTTTTGGTAACTATACTAGTATATTAGATTGATTTCCTGATAAAATCATTAATAAAATCAATGTGGTAAAATAACATTACAGGCTTACTATCATTAAAACCAAGATCCATGTCCTCGAGATAAATTTAAGCATGAATATAGGTAGTATGAAATCAAATATACCATAAAAGAGGTAACCAATTCATATCCGAAAGTTGAACGTTCTCGTATTTATTCCATCTCATCCAAACTGACTTTCTTCAGATTTACTAACATAGTTCTACAAGAGTTTTTCGGTTTTATTTGTATTTCTCCGCTTTAATCTTGAATTGAGTTGTTCTCAACTCGCCAATGATTATCATCAGAAGAAGCATAATAAAAAAATTTAAATACTACTAATCCGTATTGTTAGCAATTTAGCATGTAATAAAAAAGTTATGTTGTTCTAGAGCATACCTGCACACCAACGCCTGAGGCAGGTAGGCTGATGGGGCAATACGGCAGTTGAGCTTGAGTGTGTCAGCATCAAAAACTCCAATGTTGCCATCAAGGAATGATGCATACACTAGTTTACTCCTTTGGGAGTAAACTGCACACGTCATAGGTGCTGAAAGGACACCTTGTGGAGCCCACTGCAATGCAAAAATTGATCAGCTTCCGTGCTCAGGGATTAGAATTAAACATATGATGAAGCAACTTTCTACCTGTTTAACAAATTCCATCTTGGAAGCATCATAGACAGCAATTTGTGTTTCATTTGATACCAACAACCGAATCTGATCAAAGTTGAATTGAACATGGGTTTCACCAACGGCTTCCTTCCCATCTGGCAGTTGGATTGTAACTGACTTTCTCATATCCCAAGTATTAGTATTCCATAAGCAAAACTGCAGCAAATAACTATAACAGTAAATATCTGTGCAACCAAAATCATCAAACACGCCAACTAGTGAAATCACCAGTGTCCACCTTTTATTCAATTTGAAGTAAATCAACTTTGACAAATGTCAAACAGTACAAATAACAAATGGAAACTTTAAATTCTGGACAGAGATAATAATGATAACAAAAAACACACAAATTTTGGGGTAGAAAGAGCATCAAGAGTCCATAGTTTAATAATGTGAACATTCATATCAAAGTAACTTAAATGGCTCACAAAAAGGATCCCCCACCCAGATCACAAATATTAGGTGCAAAAACAAGGGAAGTTCTTAGTGTATAAAATATGAAAGTATTCATATCTTAAATAACTCGTACCTTTCCCAAGATCAGTTTCTTTTACCCACTATTTAATATGGCCTAATACAAAATACTTTGTATATAAGTTTCAAATACTGCATCTTCGTAAATTTCTTCTAATAATATTGTGAATATGAACATTTGCAAGGCCTCATGTTGGACATTCACACATTATCCACATGCCCTTTGCTAAAATCAACCAAGGGATAATAATCATTGAAGATGTTTTAGTCTTTTACTACATTAATGCGTTAAATGCTAAAAGCTAAACTCTCATAGCCATCTGCAAACAAGTCCATCAGACAGGGATTTGCCTGGCTAAGGTGGCATCGTGTTTACAAGTTCGATTGGAGGAAAAATATGTTGTTTCACTTTGGGAGCAATTAGAAAGCTTTGACTTGTTTTATTTCATTGTGTTGGCTACATGATGTAATTACTGCACGGAGACAAAGCACCAATGGTAACTTACCCGAGCATCAGCACCTGATGTAACGAGGATGTTAAGTTTGGTCGAAAAAGCTATACCAGTAATCTGCCTCTGGTGACCTCTTAATCTTGATCGCACCTGAAAATCATAAAATGAATCACTTAATACTGATAATAATCCAGAATCTTGGTATGAGACCCTAATTCTAGTGCTGCAAATAAATACCTCGTCAAACCTAACATTGTAAATGTGAACAGTTGAATCTTTCATTCCAACTGCTATAATGTTATTGTCATCCGGATGAAATGCTAGAAAAGTCGGTGTGGGTGGAGGTGGCATGAATTGTGTAATTACCTGCAGAACATGTAACATACAAAGAAATTCCAGATTTACTGATTACAACCATGCAAATGCATATCATACGTCCACATATGCAGATTGTGACAAACTTCACCTTGAAAGTCATCATGTTGAACAATGACACCTTCCCACCAGTGGCAGACATTACATATGAATCGTTCTTTGACAGTGCAATACATGGCAATGCCTCTTCAACATTTACACCTGAAACATCATTCTTCATTGCAAGACCACTATTTGGTTGCCAATGCTGAGGAACAACAGTGGCAGTGGCCTTTTAACCCTCAATTGTTCAGAAATGTTGTTCTTCAATAAAACACTTTTCTCAAATATTGAAATGGACTCGTGAAAATCATATACACATTAAAAGTAACCATACCTTGCCACTTGGATTATGTTCGGTGCGGGGCCACTTCCATAGCTTTTGAACACCCTGTGACCCAAGGGCCAAAACACCACTACCAGAGTTTGTGTAAAGCAGCCGAACAACCTGGATACAGATGGATCCATTAAGACACAAGAAGTTGATCGTACCTAGCATGATTTGATGGGGATCTGCCAGCAACCCCAGCTCAACTTAATTAATTGAAACAAATAAATTACAGATCTTAAACAGCAAAATACCTTGCTTAAAGGATCTGCAATGTCTGGAGCTGTAACTACTTGGCACTTAACCGGATCGACAATTTCTACCAAATCCCGGACTTCTGGGAGATCATCTCCATTCTACAAGAAAATAGATGAAATTAAATCACATCAAAGTGAATATGGTTCAGTAAAAACTTAGGCGAGTTATAGCTAGGCTAGGGTGCCACACAAATTATAGGCCCAAAACAAGAAGAGTATTTTCTGAAAAGTGGCCGACACCTTGGTTCCAGAAGGTTCTATGGGAACTCTCGACCCTTCAAAGGTTCGACTTTCAAATGCTCTTAGAGATCCGAGGGCTTCAAAGCTTGCAAGAATCTTAAAACCCTTTTCTGCTGTAGAAACAGCTAGAAGATTTCCTTCTTTGTTGAATCTCAAGCAGGGAACACTCTGAAGGAATCAAAGCAAAAATGTTAAACATCCAATTTTGAAGAAGAGAAATAAAAAGTAGAAAAATAAGATCGAAGATGGCTAACCGGAAGTCCACCCTCAGCATCAGTGCTTGTGAGAATGTTGGCATTATTCATATCCCAAAATTTAATTTGGTGATCTTCACCAGCAGCCAAAAAACGATTCTGTGTTGTATCAAACTGAACAACACCAACTGATTTCTTTATAAATCCTGAGTATGATCTTTTTATGGCGCCCTCACTCTCATTCCATTCTACCAGGAAAGAGTCCCCATCTTTACCTGTGCCGCAAGAGAACAACCTGTAGAAAACACGGTGTTACTCAAGGAACCATTCTTCAAGACTAGTAGATTATTTATCACAAAGTATATTACAAGGGACAAGTTTGCACTTTGAAGAACATTTTCCTTACCTCATACCATCAGCACTATAAAGCATTGTCGTATAGCCATGTCCAGGAGCATTGTAATCTACTCTAGATCCCAAATTATCATAGAGCCATGCCTTAATTTTCCCATCAATAGCAGTTGAAAAGATGAACTGTACAGAAAAATCAAAATATCAGGCAGAAAAAAAATATTCCACAGTATACAAATATCAAGATAAGAAACCCATCCTCAATGGTATGTCAGGTAAATTCTCACAGTAATCACCTTGCACGGAGCACTTCAAATAAAACAAATGTGTCTCAACAACCTCACAGGACCATGACAATAAACAGAAGAGTATGTGAGATCACCCGCAGTAGACTTGGAGCATTTGCCAATCGCTCCTCATTATTTTACATATTTAAGATCATTGTGCAGGGTGGTAAGTGAGATCTGATAGCTTTTGTATCGAATTAACTCATCAAAGTGAATTTTAACGATCCAATTTGATGCATTACCTCATGTGAAAATAGTTTACATAAGAGATAGCTTGTTCATGATTGAATTTGAATAGGAAACTTCACTGGAGAAGTTTGATTTGCGATTGTGGAGGTAACCATTTACTGATATACACTGCAAACTGCAGAGTACTGAGAGATCGTGTGTACCTGAATGCTCTCTTTGTGATGAGGACAAATTGAATAAACAGGTGCCTCATGCCCTTCAAAGTTGAAAATCTTCCGTCCTGTCATATCCCATACCTGTCAAATAATTTTTTTTTTAATTTAGCAAAACAAAGAATGAAGAATGTTTAAGTAATCATTTATTAAGTAAAATATAATTTTCTTGCTCTCACTTTAATTTGCTTGTCATCGCCGCAACTTACTACACATAATTGCTTGTTTGGATAAGAAAATGCCAAGTCATTCACACAACCAATGTGAGCATCAATCTATGCAATGACAAAAGGGGTAAAGTCAAGTTAAAAGTAATGGTTTATCAAGTGACAACAAAGAAAATGTTGAAAAAAATTAATTAATCAGAACTAAAAAAATTAATTAATCAGAACTAAAACAAACCTCCACACATTGGCGCAAATCATTATGCCCTTCAGTAGCATACAACTGAATCAAATTTTTCGTGAATGCAACCCCTGCAACAAGAAAACAATTATAAGAAATACTAACAAACACCTTCTAAACCATTCTCATGAGTAACACATACCAATCACATTTCCATCTGGACTCCATCTTACACGGCTAGTAGATAACAAGGGATCTTTGACAAAAGTAGCCTGTAAGATATATTCATATTAAAAAGCCAGTGATCAGTTTAAAAAATTTACACATTGGAGACCTGGAGGTAGTACACAATGAATCTACTAGATTGGTTTTTTGCTAATTATATCAATTCTCATTTCCATGTGTCTAAACAAACTTTGGAAATTCAGTAATAACTAAATGTGTGGTCAAACATTATAATCCGCATCCCATTCAGAAGTAGAAATTTTAATATGACACTCCATATGTCTGGTGTTGCCCAAGCTGTTTTTAGTGAGATTTATCTTCAGTAGTTTCCACACACCAATAACTTCTGCACCCTCTAAGGAGTATTATTACTTTCTTTTGAAATTTTAAATGTATAATTTTCCATTAGGAAACTTATGACCACAATGTTAGATTTGTTATGAAGCACTTTCAAAGAGGTTTAAAATGATATTCATGAATAGTTGATTCATCAAAAATACAATCATATATACTATCAACATTAATTTCCAAAAATTAATATTTACATTAATATAAAGCCCTCAAATATAGGTTGGTTTCAAGGTGAATACTAGAAGGGGGTGAATATGGAAGCAGATTGTGTCCTTTGCAATGGGGGAGTCGAAGCAAAAGCAGAGTCGTAAATTTTCAACCATGAAGGGGAGGACTTACAAAAATTGGTAAGGGAAGTAATGACAACTAGTTGGCATCAGGGTTCAATTTTTCCTATTTTCAAACAAGTGAAGTTTTCTAATCTTCTAATTGACTCAACTAACATGATGCATACACTCTACTTATAGTGGGCTTTTTTTCTTGTATTTTTGTAATTGCTTCTTATTAATTTTACCGCTTCTCAAAAGATCATGTAGATCAATTCATATGGTACTAATCTCTGGATAAAGGAAAATACGCACACACAGACCAAAGGGAGACAGGGATTACATACATTAAAATGCTTCCAACAAAAATATGTATGAACTTGTCAAATTCAATAAAAGAAAAAAGTATGTGAATCAGTAATATGATGAAACCTGGAATGGCAAAGAACTCGACACATCCCATTTCGTAAAGGGCTTTGAGACTAACTTCTCGCGCAACCTGATGTCCCATAGAGTAACTTCTCCATTTCCACAACCAACTGATAAAAATAAAAATAAAAATAAATAATAATAATAATAATAATAATAATAATAAATAAATAAATAAATAAATAAGCCTAAAATGATAACTCAACATAAAAAAGCAATTTTGCCATCAGAATGGTAGAGATGACAATACCAATAACTGATGTCTGACGGGACGGGTGGAAATCAATGCTAGTGACATCAGAACCCTGATAAAGGGTGCATGCTACTGTTTTTGGCAGTTGATCCATTGAGGATGAAGCCTGTTGGGCAGCAGGCTAAGTAACCAGAGAAATGAAATAAGAAATTAAATAATTAGTTGGCAAATCAGATGGAATCAATCCAACCAAATCAAGAAACATGATGATTCACAACCTGGAAACTTGACATTATTTACTTGAATTATGTATTACAAAAAATAGCTGCTTTATATAGACCAATAAAAAACTTAAAAAATCTAACCTAAGGAATGTGCGATTTAACAAAAAATCATAACACGAAGCAAGCCTAAATCCCTAATTTCCCTTGTATAACCACAATAGTAATTATGTAGTATTGAAGGAATATTATTATGATAATTCCTTTACAAGCTCATGCCACATAAAGCAAAAGAAACGAACAACAAATGTTGATATCAACATTACCACATCAGTTTGCCGTGCACGTTTCGTTAGGTAATCAATCTCCAGATTCTCCACCATACCTAGCGGCCGCTTCAAAACAGGCACTGTTAAGAGAGAAAATAGTGAAGTCAAGCTAATTATGACATTTTTCATAATAAATAAAACGGTTTTGACATCTCCAAGAGAAGCCAAAGTTGACTTCATCTTTAATAAATAAAAATATAATAAAATAATGATAATAAATTGCATCAATCAATTCATAGGCACTAAGTTATCAAATATCGTCAAGTTAACGAGTTCGAAATTTCCTTTCCTTTAGCTTGAAATAAAATAAGTGGTCAAGCTAAGCCTCCACTATAGAAGGAAAAATCAAAGTAGAATGTGCCGCTAAGGATAAGGATACGAGAGAAAGACTAGTTCTTAGAATCTTACAATTCAGGTTCGCTCCTTGACTTGATTCGCCAAATCCGGCATATTCGCCCATTTAATCAGAAAAATGTGAATTTTACACATCATGATTCAATTTTTACCCATCTAAGTTGCATGAATATGGACACAGGTATCTTGTCCGGCCCAATGCGGACATGTGTGTCATGTCTAGCCCGATATGGACACGACAAATCTGAAAAACCTAGGACAACTAGTAGGGCTAGGATAAGACATTAAAATACTATACAAATACTAGAACTTAATGAGTGATAATTATGCGACATGCTTAAATTATCGGTTTTTATAATCAACTTAGTATGCGAATAAATAAAAAGGTTGAGAAATGGTTTGAGAAAGTACCCAAGAAGTGTCCGAGGAGTGTTTAAGTGGTCAATCATGCCAACCCAGTGACACGTGAGGAACCGTGTCCAACACGGTGTTTGACACCAACATAACGACGTAAATGATGCTCCCTAGTTACACATGGACATGAGTCATGCTATTCACGATTCATGGAAGCATTGGTAAACTAAAAACACATGTTCTTTTTACTAGGTACTAGGTAAAAACATAAAAATAAAAGCTATTGTTTTGTCCTAAACACTTTCCCACACATCTTTTAAACTTCTTTTAGCCCTAACTTCCATCTTTTGTATGTGTTCGAGGAATCGAAAGCCATGAAACTTGATTAAGGGAAAAGAATCGAGGAAGAAGGCATGGAGGGGAAGGAGAAGATTTGGTAAACATTTGGACTACGAAAAAGATAATAAAGAAGATATTGAAGAGAAGATAAAATTAATGCAAGAAACATGGATGATGATTACTAATGGCATGAAGAAGATTGATGCTAGGGATTTTTTTGGGGGGGAGGGGGCATTATCTAACAACAATTTATGTAATTTTTTAGGAAACTATTCAGTTGTATACTTATAATATTGGAAAATCTATTTTGGACGATTTCACTTTATATAACATTATGAGAGAGTAAAATATCTACTTAAATTGTAGAGACATAATTCCGATTTTTTTTGTCGTGTGGGTTACTGTCGTGTTGTGATAAAACAGCATATATACCCTCTTTATTAGTATAAGATAAGAGATACTAAATGATCCGTTAAGACCATTACATTATATATATATAATTGTTTATGTGTTTCAAAATTCAACTATGAATCGCGAATTACCTTTCGATTAGATTCTCCAAAGTGGGAAACAATTCACGACTCGATTTATAGTAGACAACATTGAGAGACAATGTTTGTCATATGAAAATGATAACCTATACTCCAACAACTTTCCTTTAAAAGTGAAACACTCATGCAAGAGAGTTCTTTTATTATCTAAGCTTGTAGAAATATCCATTTCATCGATTTTGGGACTTTTAGCAAGGGACTAATGTTGTATCGAAATGTTGTAAGGGCGAGGCAGGAGGCGCCAAGGTCTATCACTAGACCCTTGGTAAGGCGGGAGGCGCCAAGGTCCACCACTAAAGCCCTGGCAAGGCAGGAGGCGCCAAGGTCCATCATTAGAGCATTGGCGGAGCCGCAACAAAGCCTCCGATAACATAGCCGAGAATTCAATGAAAACACGCTTACGAAAGTGTAAATACAAAGCTCAATCTCTTGAGGAAATAAACGCTTATTTGGACTCTGACCCCCACTTCTAGGTCGTGTTTGATTTTGACCCAGATATTTCAAATATTGAGTACCCTCCCCTCCTACAATTGACCATCAGACACCACTAATCAAATTTCCTTGATCATGAAAATACGTTTTTCGGCCAGCTACATTCCCAACTCCCACTTGTGTGTTTCAGAGATCAAGAAAACATCTTGAATGCACATTGATTCACCTAATCCTAACAATTAAATATCAACTAATTCAAAAGGTGGGAAGGATCAGACTTGAAAGGAAGGTAAGGTTGACACAAAAAGATGGTTGAGAAAGAAACGAACTTGGATCCTTGAGAAAAACCTTCTAAGAGTTTATTACATCAAACAAAGACAAGTCCTGCCTTTATGCTTTTGATAGAGCACCTTAATGAGGAACTTAAGTGAGATAAGATGCAGAACAAAGTAAATGGAAATTGGCTTAAATAGTTTTTGCTCTAAATTGGTATCCCACTCTGTTCAAATTTGTGGAGGACATCATACTGTCCGTTTAAGGGAAATCAAAGACCATCGCATTAAACCCAACAAAACAAACAGTTGACCACCAGAAAGAAAGAAAATAACCTCCTGTCTCTATATTTGTGTCTGCCACATGAAGGGTTAACGTGGAAGCATCAAATGTTTCATAGACATTGAATGAGCATTCCACATTGCATGCTACCCACTTTGTTGTGCCTTCATATCTGTGTCGGGGTTGAGTCATTCATGATGAACAAACAATACCAAGATTGTGTCAAGTTGCATGCGAAACACTCGCTAAGGTGTAATTTGATCTACTTTGGGCTATAACTAGAGATTTTGTGTTTTTTTTATTTAGTTTCTAGAAAAGGTTGGGAAGAAGGCAAAGGGGTAAGCGTGACAATGTCATCGAGGTAGGGGTCGTAAAATACAACCATTTGTTTTAGCCAATTAAAATTGGAAGAGTCTTAAACCTCTCTCTCTCATAAACCTGAGCTGTCAAAGTGTAAATAATTTTACAGAAAAAAATAAATAAATAAAAATAAAAAAAACTCAATTGAATATTCCCTATGATGATAAATGATATTCAGGGTAAACTAAAAGGATAATCTAGAAAAATATTAAATAACAAGAAAATTGTTAGCTGTAAGTAAATGTTTTCTCAATATGAACTCATATGACCATTTTACAAACTATTTGATGTCTTTCACATCAGCAGCTGCTTGAACACCAGTGTAACTGGATATTGAAATTCTGACCTTGATTTGGTTGTACAGGTAATACTGATGTAGTAACCGCTGCTGATTGGGCCGATGAGGATGCAGTTGCATTTGCCATCCAACCTGCTAAGACATTAGAACTTCCAGCTGCTGTGGTTGGGGGAGGAGGCTGCAATGATAAAGTTATCATTAGCCGACTCTCCAACAAAAAAATGCTACCATATAAACCAAGTTAAAGCCTTGAAGAATAACATCATACTGCGTGAACAGGAACTGGTGCATAGGTAGGGGGCCTCGCCACTGCTGTAACTGGAAGAGTAACTGGAGTGGGAGCTTGAACCCCATTTGACGGTGAACAGGAGTGGTCCACAAATAAGGTCTTAATGTCTGGATTTGACCTAGGATGCTTGCACGATTGGTGTTGCCAGTTCAGACTGGAGAAGCAACATGAAGTAAGAAAAAGATTACCAGTAAGAAAAGTTAAAATATCCTTATTACACAAACGATGATAAACTAAAGTAACCTTTATCCAAACAACAAATAAATAGTACAAAACCAAAGGAAAGGAGGGAACTGTATGATTGTTTGGAAACCAAACAGAGAATATATCTTTAATTTTTTTAAAGTGTAAAAATAAGAGATAATGATCTTCATAAGGACCATAACAACGTTAAAATATATATCTAGAAATAGGAAAATATGATCTTTTCTTTTAGCTATGTAGCAACGATGCAAGCAAAAACATACATAATGAGGACTTCAGACGCAAGAAGGATAAAATAAAGAGAGAGAAAACGAACAGCAAGGATTGATGTCGAAAAGATTAATATTCCATAGTTATAGTGCAAACTAGAATAAAACCAATACATCCAACTTTACCTTTAAATGGTAAAGAGATTTCTGGAGTATAGGCATGTGAGAAACGTTCTTAATAAAGATCAAATGTACTCTGAAAACTATGGTGAGGGATAAATACACACAGAAAATAATAATAAATAAATCTCATTTTCATTTCTAAGACTTTTTTTAAGGCGAGAGAGAGAGAGAGTAGACTTTTAGCAACAAAAAATCATAATAAAAATAAAGGGTGAGTATGCATTATAAAATCAATAAAAACGAATTTTACCTTTGGTTTATTAAAGTCCGTAACCTCGCTTGCTTTAGGGTGGGAAATACCAGCTTATCTCGAAACAGTGGATTCGCTTCAATCAGTTTTCTAAGCTCTATAAGCATCATGGTTCGAGCTGTTTTAGTATCACCATACTTGGATAACTGTTCATTTTCCCTGAATTTAAACGAAAGGATGATGAATTCAACAGGTAACACACAAGATTTTCTCTTCACTTCTATCTCCTTTTATCATCCTAATACATGTAATCATTCTCCATTATTCTTTTGACTATGTTTTGTATGGAAATGAAGAAGCAAGTTTACCTGAAGTTGTTGAGAGTTAAAAGCTGAGTGATTTCTTTGTAGAGCTCTTCATTAAATGCAGCAAAAACTTTCAAATCTTTTGTTAATATTTCAAGAGCTCTGCCTTTGTCTTGCCTGAGTACAAAACATGCAAGATGAGTACAAAATAGGAAAAGCAACAATTAACATAAAACTATAATGTCACCAAGCAGAGGCATGGCATGATAATGCAAGGATGGTAATGCTATTTTAGTTCATTAAATTGATAAGGGCATGTATGAAGTTTAGTTTCCATTTAAAAGGTATGAAATTGTCTTTTGACAAAAACATTAATCTCTCTTTGGTCCTGCATTCTTTCCAATACAACCTTCTTCAATACTAGCAATTACATTCAACCATTATATCTTGACGAATATAAATATCGTCAACATGTAAACCATTTTATTTGAGTAATAAAAGATAAAAACAGTGCGGTCTCTATACACGATTGATGCGAGTTTAGTGTAGTTATTAGTTACATAGAAGTGAAAGTTTATAATACAATTAATAGATCCCTGATATGTAAAGTGTAGACATTCACAGAAAGAGTAGAAGAATAAAAACAGCACAGAATACAACTAGAAAGGCTAAGCACGTAAATAACTGAATATGAATATCGTCAGTCATGGACTATGCTAGTAGCTATATGATCAAAAAATTTGGAAAGGTCGGAAGACATGGTCTACGGAGTAAAGGAGAAGAGAATGATAAGTCACCAAAAATCTCCTTTTTCTCAAAAGTTGGTTTTATCTTCATTGTTGAAGAGGTAAAAGGAAGTGGAGAAGGGTCTAAACAAGGAAGGATATGCCATTCTTGACTCTTCTTCGAGACTGGTATGTGCTGGTAGCCAGATCTGAGAAGAAGTTCAAGGCAACTTGGGTCACTATTTGTTGGCCCTCATGACCCATTACAAGCTTGCAGCTTATCAGGATCGAGGGGCGTAGCCCTCAAAATGGAAATGGTAGTTGAGCTTGAGGGTGCTGGAGTAGAGCGCCTGACATCCTAAGAGCTTACAGGCACTGTACTCTATCTCTTGGGCTTTGAATTTAAGTAACATCAACATGGTAAGAGTTCTATATGATCAGTCACTTGGCCATATGCTGATCATGTATTTGTGCAATATGCACTAATTTGGATGTCATCTTGTAACCTCCACAATAATGAACTCGGTATCTTCTCTACCATTTATATGTCGTTCTTTTTGGTCCCCCCTTTCCATAAGCATCCATTTGCACTTCCAATAATGTACGTACCCATGATGCGCAATGGATAAATTCTAGAACTAGGTTTTAATAACACAAAACCAACAAAAATCATTGTTTCATGACTAGCAGTAGCTGATCAAAATGGCATTTCATGTTGATCGCCATCTTCGAATGTCACTTAGCCTTCTAAAGTTATTATTAACAAATCATGCTCTTTTACGTCACTTATAACCGTTGTATTCACAAGATTCATTGGATATTAATTAATTAATTCCTCTAGCGCCACTCTTCCCTGAGTATTTGATACTTACCATCCATGACAATCAGAAAATAGAACATAAGCTCTAAAAGTGGAAAAGTCTTCACTGCCTTTTTTCAACAATTGGTATATCCAATCTAGAACAGTTTCATGTATTCAACTTACAACTGGGAGTTCACATTCAGAATCAAAAGTTTCTACGAGTTTAACCTAAGATTGTAACTAAACACTTAATTCAGACAACAAATGAAAGTAATATAAAGAAACATAGATCATACAAACAACAATCAGATGCCATTCCTGATCTCTAAAGTATATAAATGAATGAAAATCGATGGAATACTTCATTACCTTCTTCACCAGTAGAAATGTTGATTTGATAGTTTCTTATTAAAATGTATATGCATCATGTTTTTGTACTTTTACTACTAAATAATATAACCGGACAAGCAGCTTATAAACAACAACATCAACAACAGAGAAATGAAGAAACGAAAAATCCCACCGATCAAGCGCTTCAAGATACTTTTGTTTCCTGATCTCAAAAAAGACCTTCATCGAGTAACGATTATCATCAACTTTGGTAAAACCAGTCAGATAGCTCTCCACCTCGACCCACTCGCCAGCCATAGCCTTCTCTTCAAAATGTTTCATATTGAAGAAAAAAGCAGACTCTTGTTCCAACCTACCACACCACCACCAGATCAATAACAAAATTCCACAAACAGAGAAGCAGATACAAAAAGTTGGAACCAAAAAACTTACTTATGCGCAGCATCCTTGAACTTTTCTTCTTCCAGAAACTGGAGTATCAGAAGCACCAATTCCCTGCTCAAAGACGACATCTTTGAGCCTAATAGACCCTCAATTCCACTGAAACCCAAAACCAGAGAGATAAGCACAACAAAGGTCACAAAAATTGTTCAAACAACACCAAAACAATAAGTTAGATTAGAAACCTGAAAATTATGAATTAGGGCTTTAGATCCAAACAAAAGCCGCAACTAAAATTGCAAAATTCACATTTTTTTTCCAAATCAAGCACCAAATTTCCATAAAGAACTCATAAAAATTAAAAAGTATAGAACATGCAAACTATGACCATCATCAACAAAAAAAAAGCATCACTCATTAGGGCATTTATATCCAAAAAAAACCACAACTAAAACCGCAAAATTTACTTTTCATCCGAATCAAGCCCCAATTTTGCATAAAAAAACTCACACAAAGCACACAACATTTAGATTAACACCATCATCAACAAAACTAAATACCACGCTCATGAGGAGGCTTTAGTTTTTTTTTTTTAAAAAAAAAACTTTAAAAATGCAAATTTTTTATTTTTTCTCCAAATTTTGGCAAAAAAAACTCACAATCAAATAAGTACTTAACATGCAGATTAAGACAATCAACATAAAAAACCAATCATCTTTAAATCCAAACAAAAAACACAACCAAAACCACAAATTTTACTTTTTATATCCAAATTAAGCACCAAATCACCAAAAACACACTCGAACCAAAACACGGAACATGCAGATTAACACTTTCAACAACACAACTAATCATCACTCATCACCATGCCTTCGGATTGAACCCAAAACCTGCAAGAAAGCACAAAAACTCCGCAACATTTCCGCCCGAATTAAGCACTGAAAAAGGCGAAAACATGCACACAGAGCACAGAACATGCAAATTATAAAAGATCAACAAGAAAACTAAACTTCACTTGTTAGGGCTTCGATCGAAACCAAAACCTGCAACCAAACATCAAACATCAAATTCAACCGTTTAAGCTCTGAATGGGGCGGAAAACTCACCAAACACGGCCTCGAAATGACGAATCGAACTCCAAATCTCCGCCTCGGACCACCGCAACTCAATCACTCGGACAAACCTCTAGGGTTTCACAACCGCAAGAGACCGCAAAAGCTTCGAAATCGAAAGTGAGAGATAGATAAAGAGAGAGAGAGAGCGAAGTGAAATAGAGGAATGAACGAGTTCTTCTCAATTTCTTTCAATACGTTTTGCACGGGGTCCTTAAATATGTCCGGCGACTTATCACTTTATGATAATAACACGTACCTATCAAATACCTTATCTGATACGTAATAAGCACATCTGATATGCTAAAGTGACAGAACGTGTGGGGTGTGTCGGAATCCAAGCCAATTATTCAAATTTGGTGAATGTTCTTGTTTGACGTCCACCACGTCGGTGAAGTTGACGTGTCACTCTCATGCGGTTTCTTCAGAATATCTCGTGAGATAATGACGTGAGATTTTGTGAAATCAGGAACAGCTGGGATATTGAGGTCCGGAAATTGCATGGTGCACACGTGGATTTGGAATTAAATGATTTTAGGGAGGAATTAATGTTTTTTAGACTGTTCTGGTAATTTTATGAATTTTAATGATTTTTTTAAACAAATAAGGGAAAAAAAATAAAAAAAATATTTGTTTAATACAATCTGAGGATGTTTTTTTGACCGGTAGTGCCTTCTGGAATGACCCGGTGTCCTTATGGAGTCCAGCTGTTCAAAATCGAAGATTCTCGACCACATGAATACTGGATTTAAAGCTTTTTAAAAGAAAATTACCAGATGAGCTATAAGAATGGCGTGACTCTGTGGAGCTCACACTGGGTAAAAACATAAATTCTTTGCCACGTGTGCATTCTTCTAATAAATTATAAATTACCAAATGAGTTATTTGTAAGATGGAGAAATCTCATAAGCCCACATGACTTACAAACATAAATCCCTTACCATGTGTATGTTTTAGTAATTTTTAATGGATTTTAAAGCAAAAATGGGGGAAAATAAAATAATATTGTTTAATGGACTCGAGAGAAGTCTTTTGACCGGTAGTGCCTTCTAGAATGACCTGATGTCCCTATGGAGTCCAGTTGTTCAAAATCGAAAACTCTCGACCACGTGAATACTGGTTTTAAAGCTTTTTAAATGAAAATAACCAGATGAGCTATAAGAATGGCGTGACTCTGTGGAGCCCACACTAGATAAAACATAAATTCGCTACCATGTGTGCATTTTTTCTAATAGATTATAATTACCAAATGAGTTATTTGAAAGATGAAGAAATCTCAAGAGCCCACATGACTTACAACACATAAACTCTTTGCCATGTACGTGTTTTAGTAAATTTTAATTGCTTTTAAAGCAAAATAAGGGGAAAATAAAATAATATTGTTTAATGCACCTGAAGGAAGTCTTTTGACCGGTAGTGCCTTCTCAAATGACCCAGTGGCCTTGTGGAGTCTTAAAAATCGAAGATTCTCGACCACATGAATATTGGTTTTAAAGCTTTTTAAATTAAAATTACCAGATGAGCTATAAGAACGTCGTGACTCTGTGGAGTTCACACTGGGTAAAAACATAAATTATTTGCCACATGTGCATTTTTTCTAATAAATTATAATTATCAAATGAGCTATTTGAAAAATGGATAAATCTCTGGAGCCCCCATGACTTACAAACATAAACTCCCTGCCATGTATATGTTTTAGTGAATTTTAATGGCTTTTAAAGCAAAACAAGGGGAAAAATAAAATAATATCATTTAATGCACTCGAGGGAAGTCTTTTGACCGATAGTGCATTTTCGAGTGACCCACTGACCCAGTGTCCCTATGGAGTCCAGTTGTTCAAATCGGAGATTCTCAACCACATGAATACTGGTTTTAAAGCTTTTAAAATTAAAACCACCATATGAGCTATAAGAATGGCGTGACTCTGTGGAGCCCACACCGGGTAAAAACATAAATTATCTACCACATGTGCATTTTTTCTAATAAATCATAAATACCAAATGAGTTATTTGAAAGATGGAGAAATCTCAGAAGCCTACATGACTTACACATATAAACTCCATGCCATGTATATGTCTTAGTAATTTTTAGTGCATTTTAAAACAAAATAAGGGAGAAATAAAATAATATTGTTTAATGCACTCGAGGGAAGTCTTTTGACCGATAGTGCCTTATTGAAAGACCCAGTGTCCCTATGGAGTCCAGTTGTTCAAATCGGAGATTCTCAACCACGTGAATACTGGTTTTAAAGCTTTTAAAATTAAAATCACCTTATGAGCTATAAGAATGGCGTGACTCTGTGGAGCCCACACTAGGTAAAAACATAAATTATCAGCCACGTGTGCAATTTTTTCTAATAAATCATAAATACCAAATGAGTTACTTGAAAGATGGAAAAATCTCAGGAGCCTACATGACTTACACATGTAAACTCCATGCCATGTATATGTCTTAGTAATTTTTAGTGGCTTTTAAAACAAAATAATGGGAAAATAAAATAATATTATTTAATGCACTCGAGGGAAGTCTTTTGACCGGTAGTGCCTTCTCAAATGATCCAATGGCCCTATGGTGTCCAGCTGTTCAAAATAGGAGATTCTCGACCGCATGAATACTGGTTTTATAGCTTTTAAATTAAAATTACCAGATGAGCTATAAGAACGACGTGACTATGTGGAGCCCACACTGGGTAAAAACATAAATTATCTGGCATGTGTGTTTTTTATTTCCTAATAAATTATAATTACCAAATGAGTTATTTGAAAAATAGAGAAATCTCAGAAGCTCACATGACTTACAGATATAAACTCCCTGCCACGTATATGTTTTAGTAAATTTTAATGGCTTTTAAAGAAAAACAAGGGGAAAAACAAAATAATATTATTTAATGCACTCAAGAGAAGTCTTTTGACTGGTAGTGCCTTCTCGAATGACCCTGTGTCCCTATTGAATCCAGTTGTTCAAATCGGAGATTCTCAACCACATGAATATTGGTTTTAAAGCTTTTAAAATTAAAATCACCATATGAGCTATAAGAATGGCGTGACTCTGTGGAGCCCACACTGGGTTAAAACATAAATTATCTGCCACGTGTGCTTTTTTCTAATAAATCATAAATACTAGATGAGTTATTTGAAAGACGAAGAAATTTCAGGAGCCACATGACTTACAAACATAAACTCTCTGTCATGCATACGTTTTAGTAATATTTAGTGACTTTTAAAGCAAAACAAGAGGGAAATAAAATAATATTTGTTTAATGCACTCGAGGGAAGTCTTTTGATAGTTAGTGCCTTATCGAAAGACCCAGTGACCCTGTAGAGTCCACGCTGTTTTAAATCAGAGATTCTCGATCACATATATATTGGTTTTATTGTTTTTTTTATAATAAAATTAACATATGAGTAGTATGAAACACGTGACTCGGTGGAATCCACACCGTGTAAAAACATAGTTTTTCCACCATGTGTTTTTTTTTTTTTTTTTGAATCTAGAAACTCTCTAAAGTCCACACTATTTACAAATATAAATTCTTTACTTGTTACATTATTTTTTTTAAATTGAAACTATCAAATGAGATGCTTGAATTGGGCTCACTAGAATAGAACGAGGTCAAGAAAATCAAACTCCATTTGGATTGGGACCATATAAGATTTAGGGAATCAATCTTCCAAACTTCCTTAAAGGCCATCTACAAATGTGTATGCTATTTAATGTTTCCATCCTTATAAATCTAATATTTTTGTTGTCTCAGTGCATTGCAGGCAATCTTTAAGATTTCACTGTGTATGTAAATTTTATAAAGTTTGGATTTGTTTCTCTAGTTTGAAATGCTTTTAACATTGCACACCTAAATGATGAGGAACCAAATATATCTTACAAATTGCTCTCACGATTTTATTTTATTTTAAAAAAGGATATCAAGATTATAAGTTTGACTACATAAGAGAAAATATGTAAATTATGGCCCTTAATAGGAGTACCCCATCTGATATCTAGAAAACAGAGATGACAAATCACTAGTAAATGACAAGATTACTTTTTTTCTTTTCTTTCCACAGTATATTATACCTTGTGAGTTATACAAACGCATTTTCAATATACCTTTTATGTTCGACTTAGACGTAATATTAATTAGATGTCTTTGACAAAAAAAATTGCCAAACACAAAGAAATGAAACAAGGTACAAGGAAAACCATTTCTACGTTAAGGAATACCAAGACACCATGAATGTGTCAAAAAACAAGTCTTTAAAAAGATTACATGCCGAACCCATTAGCCACAAAAATTCCATAATCTCGATAAATATAGAATGTTTCGATTTGTTGAACCCCTAAAAAACTCACCTATTTCTCTATTTTCACGCACACCACATGAACACGTGAGGAACCCTACACCATAATCACTCAATGCATCGGGATGGATTAGCTTGGGACCACCAACTTAGCCAATCCAAAAGGGAACCTTGAAACATCAGACTCAGACCAAATTATGACAGTAAACTGTTTCAATAGATTTTGAAAATCTACAGTGAAACATAAGGTGATCAAGAGTTTTGTCATTCTCAGTACAAAGCACACAGAGACTTCCTCCGTGGAATCCTCTATTATTTAACCCATATTTAGTCAAAATCCTCTCATGCAACGCCGACCAGCAGGAAATGAAATAAAATAAATTAATGCAAGGAAGAAGATTTTTCACCCAAACCAAATTCTTATGAGAGGAAATGAAAGGGTTGGAGTGAGTCTTATAACGAGAGACAGCTAGCATATCAAAAAATTACTTAACCGATAAACCTGCACCTTTACCCATCCACACAAAAACATCAGATCCTCCGAGAGCATCTGATTATCCAACACCTGTATTAAATTAGCGGCATCCTCTAACTCCCCATCATTTAGAGGTCTCCGAAATGAAATATCCCAGGAAATTTCATTGGACCAAAAGTTGTAAACTCTCACTTTTCTGATTGTTAATGATAAACAACATAGAAAACAAATCATTTAAAGGTTAGTTGTTAGAATCATGCCAGAATGATATGAAATTGTCACTACCACATCGGAACGAGACATGAGGGTAGAAAACACTTGTGCACCGAGATACGAATTTCCACACATGACACCCATAGGAAGTGTATTTGGTTCTTGCATCCCAAACCCATCTATGTCGCCTATATTCATCAATGATGAGTGATCTCCATAAATTGTCATATTCTTCAACAAACCGCCAAAGCCACTTAGAAAGTGGAGCTAGGTTGAAAATGCTCATTTGGCGAATGCCTAAACCACCTCAAACCTTTAGACAACAAAATTTCTCCCAACCTACTAGATGTTTGACAATGTTTTAGATAGTTCATTTGCAATACACATACTTTTAGCGTTATCAGAAAATAACTGAAAATATTGGAAACTTTAATGTCATTTTAGTATATTACATAGTTTCACTTAATAATTGTCGCAACTGAAGTCAAACCTACACTCTGAAATTGGTTTTATTTTTTTAACTTAAAATTGAAATTGTTTAATGTTGGGTACAATAATGCGTTACTTAAAAAAAAACACTAAAAACCAACATGAGAAGAAAAAAAATATTTTAATTTTAAGCAGTAAATATTTTTATGAATTATTGTTTGAGAGCAACATAGTTTATTTTTTATTTTTTTTTAATTAAAACTTCACATGCTTTTGAAAAATATCGCTAAAGGTTCATAGAATGCAAATAACAAATGAAAATTGTTTTAGGTAAAGTTTCTTAATCAAAACTAACTTGGATCACTGATTGAACAATGAAATCACTGTCTAAATCGAGTGATCTACGCAAATTTCCCAAGTTTATGTGCAATTTGAGATATTTTGGAACTTTAATTGATCAAACACGTGCTTGTTTTACCAACAATTCTAGCCAGTCATTTTGCTATGTTTTTTTTTTTGCATTTTTTAGGTTTTTTTTTAACACTTCTACCATTCTATAGATAGTGTTTTTGTGTTTGTGTTTTAAACAGAAGGGGTAAAAAGTGTAAAAACACAAAAAAATGCTAGCAAACATGACAGACTGGACTTACTCTTTTGTACACGTGGTTGTTATAGCCATTTTATTAGAGTTTCAAAAATTAACAATTGTTTAATAAAGATTCTACCGTGGATTTTGTGGATTTTTCTTAGGATTAAATATTTTTAATATGGCCATAAAATTGTAGAGTCTATTGGGTAGTATATTGTTTGAATCTATTTTTTTAGTTTGAAAAGGGAAAACGACAATATGTATGTGACGGCGTAACATTAGATGGCAACACCTGTTTTCAATACCAACTATAACCTATCATATTTGTGGAAAATCGTCAAATGGACAAGATAAGTGATAATGAGATAAGAAATGATACGAAAACTAACTTATCATATTTGTGAAAAATTGTTAAATGGACAAGATAAGTGACAATGCTATGAGTGTTAGGGTTTGCTTATGAGAATTTCTAAATTTCACAATTATATGCGTTGAGGTATTTGCATATAAAATTGTAATTTCAATTTCACGGTGACAAGAATCCTACAATTTTGCACAAGAGTCTCAACTAATATATTTTTCTAAATATTTGATATACTAAAGGTTGTAATTATTATACTCGATGGAAGAACATATATAATAAGTCGGGGCATTTTCACACTTTAAAGAAGTTGCACACTTAAATGGGTACATGCAAATTTCCACCCACATATAGCTACCCTTCCCGCGTTGTCTCGAATAGTGCAATAAGATGTGCCTAGTTGCGAAGCCATTTTTTTTTTTTTTTTTGTCAAACAAGAAGATGTTTATTTAAGGAGAAGACAAACCACAAAGAAGATAGTACAATTCTAGAGCAATGAAAACACACAACAAAGAGCCCAAACTACCGACTCCCAAAAAAAAAAAAAAAAAAAAAAAAAAAAAAACCAAAACAGACCTGAGCAAACTCTCCCAAAAATCCCTGAAAAAAAACTCTGAAAATAAAGCCCCGTGAAGAACTAATAAAAAAAAAAAACTATGAGCCAAACAAACTCCAAACAAAAGCCATGATCGAACTGCAAAGACGAAGAAGATTGACACATGATCTCCACAAAAACCAGACCCGAAAGAAACTAGAACCACAAAATCGATAAAAAACCTCAACCTGAATACAAAACTTGCACCATATCCAAGGCCCGGTCCGCATCTAGGATGAGATCAACCCCTATCAAATTACCGATTTTCTGAAAGATGAACGGACTTTGTCCTCATCGCTGCTAAGCTCCGATTCAGCATTACGTCGCCCTAAGCCTCATCCTCTTCTTTTTCGTCATAAACTTCAATGCATATGTAGTTGAATCAAAGCCAACAATTGAATTCATCAAATTGGACTAATGGTTTCAATGTCTTTGTTTGATTTGAGTGAGTTCAAGTTTGCGTTGCAGGAAGAAAACAAGTAAAAAGATGGGAAGATTTTAGCCCGTTTCAAGCAAAAAAAATTTCATCAATTTATTTCAAACTCATTGGAATAAAAAACAAGAATTACAAGATATAATTATGTTCATTTTTTCAAATTTACCCATTTGAACTTCCAACATCGATGATATACCATACATGACTGTGAAGTTAAAAAAGGTAAAAGTTAACGGAGGTGAAGAGAGACCTACAAACTAAAAACTCAAGCAAATCCTTTTGTGATATCCAATGCTTGAGATTCGTGAACCCATTAATACATTACTGACAATCCTCCATGGCTTTGACAATCTCTTATTGGGTGTTCATCATTAACAGTCTTTTACGTTCTTCCTAAAATAATGAACATTAATGATGTGTTTGGTTGCATGAAATTCTATTCCATGGAAATTTGTGAGATAATTTCTATATTTTAGGCTAATTTGAGGTATCACTCCACATTTCACGATTTGATTTTGTGATCAATGGTGGGAATGAAAGTCCCATGAACATGAAAATCACATACCTTGGGGAACCAATGAGTGAAATTTTCATATTCACGAGACATCCATTCCCACCATTGAATCATTGATCACAAAATCAAATAGTGGATGTGGAGTGATACATCAATTTAGCCTAAAATATAGGGGTCATCTCATGAATTCCTATGGCATAGGGCAGTGTGTTTGGTTGCATGAAATCCTATGCCATGGGAATTCATGAGGGGATCCCTGTATTTTAGGCTAAATTGATGTATCACTCCACAACCATCATTTGATCTTGTGATCAATGATGAAAATGGAAGTCCCATGAACATGAGAATTCCACTCATTGGTCCCCCAAGGCGTGTGATTCTCATGTTCATGGGACTTCCATTCCCACAATTGATAACAAAATCAAATTGTGGATGTAGAGTTATATATCAAATTAGCCTAAAATATATGGATCCCCTCATGAATTTAATGCAACCAAACATACTCTAAAATGGGATTACAACCCACACACTAACTTGATCTTACCATGGATGTTCTAATAGCTCGTGACATCTGCTTTGATAACAAAAACACACAGGTAATTGTATCAAGCCAATGACATTGCATCAACTAGCATAAGTAAGTACAAAATTGTGTTTGGTCAAATAACATTGACTGGGGTATATAATGTTCTAAAGTGTCAAACATTGCCCTCTCCTTTTTTTGGTGACCCGTATTGAATGTAGCTGCTTAGATGGATTGAACCGGAGCAAAGAAAAAAACAAGTATTTATGTAAGGTGGAGGCGATGGACCGGAGCGAAAACAAGTCTCTAGGCAAGGTGGAGGCAATGGACCAAAGCGAAAGCAGGTCTCCATACGAGACTAAGTGGCGATAATATTAGCCCTCGGCTCAGGTTTGATTAATTCTATAGGGTCAATTATGTAGCTTTTAGGTATGGATTACAAAATAAATAAAATAGGGTCAACCATCCAAATAAAAAAAAGGGAAAATGACTTTTAGGGTTTACTTTTTAACAAAATAGATAATTTAGATACCATAGTTGATGTAATGGCTAATTTGTGCATAACTTTATAGTTTTATGACTAATAAATACTCTTTTATTAACCCATAAAGTTATATGACATATTTACCCTTTTAAACAAATAGAATACATAATTTTATGACCAACAATGACTACTAGAAAAAAAAACCTACGTTAATCTTTATTGAATGACAATTTTAGTTACTATTTGTTATTGACCAACAAGGACTATGAAATTTTTTTTTTAATTGTTTTTGACAAATTTTAGTTACTCTTTGTTAGTTTTATTGACCAACAAGGACTACAAAAAAAAACTTGAATGACAATTTTAACAAGGAATCAAGGACTATAAAAAAAAATTGCTTGTTCACTGACCTGAAAATAATGGACATCATATGATAAATCATAATTTTATTTAGGTTAGCGAACAAGCTAATTTTTTTGTCTATAGTCTTTGTTAAAGTCGTTTAATAATAATAATAATAATAATAATAATAATAATAATAATAATAATAATAATAATAATAATAATAATAATAATTGTCTTTCAAAAAAAAAAGTCGTTTAATAACAATTAACGTAGGTTATTATTATTATTATTATTATTATGTAGTCCTTGTTGGTCAATAAAACTAACAAAGAGTAACTAAAATTGGTCAATAGCAATTAATGTTGGGTTTTTATCTTTTTTTTTTTTTTTTATTCCTTGTTGGTTAATAATAAAGAGTAACTAAAATTATCATTCAATAACAATTTTATATTATAAATCATAATTTTTCATATGATAAATCTTTATCTTTTTCAGGTCAGTGAACAGGCTAATATATATATATATATTTTGTAGTCATTGTTAAAATTGTCGTTCAATAACAATTAACGTATGATTTTTTTTCTTGTAGTATTTGTTGATTAATAAAATTAACAAAGAGTAACTAAAATTGATCAATAACAATTAACATAGGTATTTTTTTCTTGTAGTCCTTGTTGGTCAATAACAAAGAGTATATAAAATTGTCTTTTTTATTTTTTTATTTCTGTAGTATTTGTTGGTAATAAAACTATAAAATTAGGTTTTCCATTTGTTTAGGAGGGTAAATATGTCATATAACCTTATGGGTTAACATCAGTTAATAAAATATTAATTGTTAGTCAGTATAAAATTAGACATAAATTAGTCATTACATTAAATATGGTATCTAAATTATATATATTTTAAAAAAAAGTAGGCCTAAATACCAATGGGCCACTATGAGTACCCGAGAGGCCTAGGCCACGCACGCACGCACGCACGAACTGTGAGGTTACCTTGTGCGGTGTAAAAACCTCTACTCATAAACCCTAACAAAGAACGAACTCGCCACCTCCTCATCGAGAACGAACGACAACAAGGTCACTCTTATCTTCAACGAGCTGGTAAGTCTTCTTCTTCTTTGAAGTTTATTCCAATGTCGTGTCTTGATTGATTGAGTTGAATATATAATTGATTGAGCTTACTGTAGCGTTAGAACGTAGTGCATCTCACCTGTTCGATGAAATGCCAGATATAGTTTATCAAGACTGAGCGACCCAAAGGGGTTTTGTAGTTTAGCTGTTTCCTATGTACTCCTCCCTCCTGTCCGTCAGTCACAAATCTCACCGACCCGAATTTCAATTTCAATCGGAAATTAATGAAATTCATCCTCCTCCGCCAATCTGCTTCTTCTCCTCTCTCTCGACCTGTTTGGTGAGTTCTCTCCTCTTCTCTCTGGTTTGTTCAAGAGCTCCCAATCGATACTATGGATTGGTTGAACCCAATCGACTGATTAGTTTGATTAATTTCAGATTTTTTTTTTGTTGCTATTTTTGGTCGAGATTATCTATGATTGGGAGTTATGATTGCTATTCAAATGGAGCTGAACCCAATAGATTCGATGGACTCGTTGAACACAATCGATTTGATGGATTAGTTCATCCCAATTGAATCAATCTGTATCTGATTAATTTTCTATTTTTTTCATAGTATCTCTGATTGATTTGTTCAATTGATTGTTTAATTAAGCAATGACGAAGGTAACGGGCATTTTTCAGTTCACCCCGATCGATTTAATCCATTATTTTTCAAGACTCGTTCTCTAGGTACCCCCATACCTTTTATCCGTCCGTCCATCCAAAATTCCACATTCTCAATCATCCAAATTCAGCCAAGCTTCTAAAGTGATCAACCAAACTAAGTCCAATCTCCATCTCCCAACGCCTTTCTTGAATAGGATTACATAACCAATCGCCCCGATCCCCACTCATTAGTCCAATCAACCTTGCCATTCAATCAATTGAACATACTACAAGCAATAGAGGGAGTTATCAACATCTGTGCCGTTTTGTTTTCCCAATTATTTGAGTTTAAAATATAAGTAGATATTGTCGTGATTGATTGAATTAAGAATCCGATTGAATCAATTCATTGAACAGTCGGAGACAATAAGAGGTTTCAACATCTAATTTTTATTTTATTTTAATTTTTTTTGAGCTTTCTTGGTTTGAAATCTCTCTGGTCAAACCCTCGGTCAAACCCTCTCTCCTTCTTCTACAATAGTGATTAATTGATTGAGAATTCGATTGAGTCAATCCATTGAGCAAACAAAGGCAATCGATAGAGCCATCAACATCTAGTGTGTGATTGAGTAGATTGAAATATTGCTATTCAAAAATGTGTTCAACTATTAGGGAATTGATACAACTATGCTTGCTTAAGCCTTCAGTGAGACCAATTAGACCTTTGTCTATAGTAATGTATGGGATCAATTAGAGTTGTGGGAAGCTCGCTTAAGAACCTTTGATTTGCTTGGATTTTCATGGGAGCCTAAAGAAGATGACAAACATGATCTTGCATTGGCACAAATACGATCATGTAAGTAATCATAACAATGACTCGAGCTGTTTTCCCAGCAGTTATTATGAGGAAATCCCTCCACTTCCTTTTTGATACAGTTGAGTAATTACTCTTTATTTATGTTGTATTTGTTTGCTTTGCAACTATCTTGTTCAATTTTCACCGCATTGCGGTATACTAGTTTTTAAATAGTCGGTGATTAGGGAGCTGTGAAGTTATGTGGCTTTCATCCGCTACATGTTCATGGCATGGTTTTTTATTTATGTATTAAAATTTACTTTTAAAGTCTCCTCATTACGGAAATTGAAATAAGGGTTAGAATAATCAATAGTGGTTTAAAACTTTAAACACTATTTCCATCCACCAAGCTTGGTTTCTATTATATCCATTTGTTTTGTTTTTTTAGAATTAAAGATTGTGAACTTTCATCTCATTTCTTTTACTATTAGTGGGTTCGGTATATTTTGGATATTAGGAATGGGAACACGATGGGTGCCTAGGTCCTTACCTAATCATTGGAACCTTCTGGTTGGTACTGTAACAACTAATAAAAAAGAGCATAAAAAAAGAGCATAAAGGATTTTCGAAGAAAAACGAAAATCCCATGGTACAAGAAACAAATAAACCCACTTCATAATTTGCAGAAACAAATAAACCCATTTCATAATTTATCAACTTAAATAAATAAACCCATTTCATAATTTGCAGAAACCAAAGGTGGGTTCGAAAGCTTAGTTGATGCAATGAAATCACAGTAAAAGTGAAGGAGATGAAGAAACTCACTGTAAAGATGAAGAGGATGGAGACCCCTTCATCTTGTGCAACATAATATAAAACCAAGGGGGATTGTCACGCCCCGAATTTCGAAGAAAACTAAAATTTCAAAATCCACGTAGGATTATCCGTTTTTCCAAAACTCGGGACGTGAGAATTCAATAACAACAGAAACAAATAGCAGCAGCAACTAAACATGATTAAATTACTGAAACAAATAAAACTCTAACCCGGAGAGACTGACGTTGCTAGCTCCACTAACGGAACTCCAGTAACGCTGCTCAAAAGTCTCTAAATTTGAAAGGCTAATCGGCTACATTCCAAAAGGAATGTACCCAAGAAGCAAAAGCTCACTTGGGTCAGCAATAAAGCTGTTGTGAGAAATCTTCATTATAAAATCAATAAATCTGCACATGACAACATCAAAATAAACAAAACAATAAACAACCACACCATCAGGTAATTCCTCAATGAGGCAAAGGTGTTATCATCCTAACTATAGAAATTAACTATGACAAGTCTGACCTGCAGAAATATGAGTAGACTTGCCATCCTGCATGAAAATGTTAGAAGCAACCAGATAATATTTCTAAGTTATCAGTCCTCACAAATGTGATTTATTTTCAAACATTGATACAATTCATAGTCATATTAGACTATTATTGAAATATTAACAAAACACATTTTCTACCTTTAGGAAGACATGTAGTTCTCATTCAATAATTGAATGAGCATTTAGTTTCTTCCTTTAAGGCAATTAAGCACATACACAAAAAAATCTCGCTTATTTTCTACAATCGCACTATCCTCCTTGTGCCGAACACACCTCACCCAAGTGTGCCTCTATTGCCTTCGAAACCACTCGGAGCGTACATGTTCCAAGTGGGGTGCCATCTCGAGGAACATGTCATCTCACCCGAAGTTCGATCCATGGCAAACATTTCCTAAATCTACACGTACAACCGAACTCACATGGAACGGTGCACCGATATGCAAGTAAGTCTACATACCCATAATAATATCACACGTATACAAGCAAGTCTGTATACAAAAATTTCTTTTCTTTTCACATTTTTTTCTTCGGAGTTGTGGAAAAGAGCATAAAAAAAATATCAACTAAAACTCAAAACTCTTTTATGGTGACTTTGTCAACCATAAGTAAATCAACCACAGTATCCACCGTTCTTTCAAGGAAGCATATAATATTCGTAAATAATGTTTTATAATAACAAGGTGATCAAGTGACATTTTGTCATTCATAATAAAATCCACCCCTTCCTTTGGAAGAACATAACCATTTCAAGATGCATACATACAGAGGAACACCATTAATCTTAAATGGTTCTACATCAATAGAATCAACAACACATTAAAACAAAACAAGCAATAGTGCAATATCAAACACTACTACATATAGTACTCTCCATATGAATGTGATTTTAGGGATAAACACATACATCCTAGTTTGGCAGAAAGTATCTCAAATGCTGAATCCAACCAAGCCACTACATGCAATCTCCGAAAAGACAATTTCAACACATAACACATGAAAGTGCATGACAATCATGGGTGAACACTTACACCAAAGCAACCAACCTCATTCGGCTTCAAACAATATTTTTCTTTACATCAAATGCAATTCAAGACAACCCAAGGCAGACGCTAAACCACTGTGTTCCCATCCCAAAACAGTCAAATAAATAACCTTGCCAACAACACCGAAATGAACAAGCTGTCCTAACCGGATAGCTTGACCAATCATTACGCAAATGTACATAACTCTCACGTTAGAACCCCAAATTGCATACCGTTTGGGGCAATGAAAAGTAGACACCAAGAGGTTTCCAACCATATTAGGCATACCCCATGATTATGTCTATAACAATACAGATTTTACAAACAAAGCATGCCATGTCAGCCTTCGACTGATTTTCCTATTATCACTAAAATGAGTATATCTTCCTATACAAAATTCAGATTATGATATCATAAGATCCTTTAAAAACTAGACTCAAACAGAAAACTTTTGGTATATAGCATGATACTGTACTTACTCAAAACCGCAATCAAAACCCCAACATCAAACTTCAGTTTTGATATTCCTTCTCATTCTACTTTCCCTTCAACGTTTCTCTCAGGCCACATCCTCTGACATCTCGTAAGTAATAACCAAAACCCTCAAGTTCTATAAAAGGAAGAAGATCTAAAAGAAACATTAGAACGAACAAATCATAAAACAGCAAAGAATCAACATGCCGCTATCTCATTGTAAATCCCTTCACACATCACAGTAAAAAGGTTAGAATTTGACAATTTGACAACAAATACCAAACACAAATTTCATGACTCCATGCAATTTTATATCATCTAACTATATAATATTATACACAACCTCTTTCAGGGTTTTAACCACAATTCTCGTCTCTGTTAGATAACTCCAATGCAAATGATCAATGGCAGAGTCTCAAATTTGGAAATTCGATTAAATTTCCAATTCAAATCAAGAATCTCAAAAAAATACAGATTAAAAGATTGATATCAAACAATTAACCTATAACACCTACCTTTCCTCCGACAAATTTAACCAAAATCAACAAATCTTTAAAAGAGAAGAAATTGAAGAAAAAACTCACTGATTTTAAATCTTATGGAGTCAACACCATTCAACAAAGTCGCCAACACCTCTCCATCGCCATCGGACCACCACGCAATCCTCCATTTCTTCTCTCGCACAAACCCCTCTCACTGTAAGCCGCCATCGAAGAAAGAAAAAGAGGAAGAACAACTCTTCCTGTTGCACAAGAGAAGAAAAGAAGGAAGGGTTTTGGTTTTATACTATGGGTGGTTATTCGGCCCCACTAAAATTCTGAGGGCACCCGTCCTTTAACTTCACAAAATAAAATCCTAATCATTATTTTGATGAAAGCCCAAAATCAAGCCCAAATACAATTAGGTAACAACTCATCAACATTAGGGTTTACAAAATTTTGACTAAATATAAACACTTTATTTTATTTAGTAATGACAAACAAAAATCTTTTTCCCAATAAATGAGATTACAATATACGCCACAATTAATAAATAAGAATTTATTTATTTATTTAATTTGGCGGGTATTACAATATATACAACTCAAAAGAATCTCGTCCCGAGAAGAAAAGAAAGTTAAGCGAATTTCGAAAAATATAACTTGTCAAACGAAAAAAAATATTGAAACAAAATTTTCAATTGAATTTTTAGTTGCATAAATTTTAATTGTCATTTAAAAAGTAGGGGTGTTACAATATATACAACTCAAAAGAATCTCGTCCCGAGATTCGCAAAAATGGTTAACTAAAATTCAGGATAACAAACCGCTACAAGGAAACTACATGGAGTAATGTCATCCACTACTGACATTAAAATCAGTTAGTCACAGAAATCTCATCTCGAGATTCACGAAGAAACAATACTAAAAGTTCAAGGTTCACCCTTGTTACTTTATCTCTAGACAGTTACACTATTACTCTCCCATATCCACATTCCGAGGATCACATTATTTATTAATTTTGGCGTATATTGTAATCTCATTTATTGGGAAATTTTTTTTTGTTTGTCATTACTAAATAAAATAAAGTGTGTGTGTATTTAGCTAAAAAATTGTAAACCCTAATGTTGATGAGTTGTTACATAATTGTATTTGGGCTTGGTTTTGGGCTTTCATTAAAATAATGATTAAGGTTCTATTTTGTGAAGTTAAAGGGCGGGTGCCCTCAGAATTTTAGTGGGGGCGAATAACTACCCATAGTATAAAACCAAAAACCTTCCTTCTTTTCTTCTCTTGTGCAACAGGAAGAGTTGTTCTTCCTCTTTTTCTTTCTTTGATGGCGGCTTACAGTGAGAGGGGTTTGTGCGAGGGAAGAAATGGAGGATTGCGTGGTGGTCCGATGGCGATGGAGAGGTATTGGCGGCTTTGTTGAATGGTGTGGACGCCATAAGATTTAAAATCAGTGAGTTTCTTCTTCGATTTCTTCTCTTTGAAAGATTTGTTGATTTTGGTTAAATTTGTCGGAGGAAAGGTAGGTGTTATAGGTTAATTGTTTGATATCAATTTCTTAATCTGTACTTTTTTGAGATTCTTGATTTGAATTGGAAATTTCATGGAATTTCCAAATTTGACACTCTGCCTTTGATCATTTGCATTGGAGTTATCTAACAGAGACGAGAATTGTGGTTAAAACCCTCAAAGAGTTTATGTGTATAATATTATATAGTTAGATGATATAAAATTGCATGGAGTCATGGAATTTGTGTTTAGTATTTGTTGTCAGATTGTCAAATTCTAACCTTTTTACTGTGATGTGTGAAGGGATTTACAATGAGATAGCGACATGCTGATTCTTTGCTGTTTTATGATTTGTTCGTTCTAATGTTTCTTTTAGATCTTCTTCCTTTTATCGAACTTGAGGGTTTTGGTTATTACTTATGAGATGTCAGGGGATGTGGCCTGAGAAAAACGTTGAAGGGAAAGTAGAATGAGGAGGAATATCAAAACTAAAGTTTGATGCTGGAGCAAAGTGGTCTGTACTAGTCGATAGGCATCCAAGAGTTAAGATGCATTATTGTCACGCCCCGACATTAAGTAGGCGTCTTGTAGTTGGATTGATTTTGTGTAGGTTTCTACAAGGGTTTTGATTGCGATTTTGAGTAAGTACAGTATCATGCTATATACCAAAAAATTTCTGTTTGAGTCTAGTTTTTAAAAGATCTTACGGTATCATAATCTGAGTTTTGTATAGGAAGATATACTCATTTTAGTGACAATAGGTAAATCAGCCGAAGGCTGACAGATGACATGCTTTGTTTGTAAAATCTGTATTGTTATAGACATAATCATGGGGTATGCCTTATATGGTTGAAAACCTCTTGGTGTCTACTTTTCATTGCCCCAAACGGTATGCAATTTGGGGTTCTAACGTGAGAGTTATGTACATTTGAGTGATGATTGGTCAAGCTATCCGGTTAGGACAGCTTGTTCATTTCGGTGTTGTTGGCAAGGTTATTTGTTTGACTGTTTTGGGATGGGAACACAGTGGTTTAGCGTCTGCCTTGGGTTGTCTTGAGTTGCATTTGATGTAAAGAAAAATATTGTTTGGAGCCGAATGAGGTTGGTTGCTTTGGTGTAAGTTAGTGTTCACCCCAAACGGTATGCAATTTGGGGTTCTAACGTGAGAGTTATGTACATTTGAGTGATGATTGGTCAAGCTATCCGGTTAGGACAGCTTGTTCATTTCGGTGTTGTTGGCAAGGTTATTTGTTTGACTATTTTGGGATGGGAACACAGTGGTTTAGCGTCTGCCTTGGGTTGTCTTGAGTTGCATTTGATGTAAAGAAAAATATTGTTTGGAGCCGAATGAGGTTGGTTGCTTTGGTGTAAGTTAGTGTTCACCCATGATTGTCATGCACTTTCATGTGTTATGTGTTGAAATTGTCTTTTCGGAGATTGCATGTAGTGGTTTGGTTGTATTGAGCATTTGAGATACTTTCTGTCAAACTAGGATGTATGTGTTTATCCTTAAAATCACATTCATATGGAGAGTACTATGTGTAGTAGTGTTTGATATTGCACTATTGCTTGTTTTGTTTTAATGTGTTGTTGATTCTATTGATGTAGAACCATTTAAGATTAATGGTGTTCCTCTGTATGTATGCATCTTGAAATGGTTATGTTCTCTCAAAGGAAGGGGTGGATTTCATTATGAATGACAAAATGTCACTTGATCACCTTGTTATTATAAAACATGATTTATGAATATTATATGCTTTCCCGAAAAAACAGTGGATACTGAGGTTGATTTACTTATGGTTGACAAAGTGTCACCATAAAATAATTTTGAATTTTAGTTGATATTTTTTTATGCTCTTTTCCACAACTCCGAAGAAAAAAAATGTGAAAATAATTTTTTTTTGTATACAGACTTGCTTGTATACGTGTGATATTATTATGGGTATGCAGACTTGCTTGTATATCGGTGCACCGTTCCATGTGAGTTCGGTTGTACGTGTAGATTTAGGAAATGCTTGCCATGGATCGAACTTCGGGTGAGATGACATGTTCCTCGAGGTGACACCCCACTTGGAACATGTACGCTCCGAGTGGTTTCGAAGGTAAGAGAGGCACACTTGGGTGAGGTGTGTTCGGCACAAGGAGTATAGTGCAATTGTGGAAAAGAAGCGAGATTTTTTTTGTGTATGTGCTTGATTGCCTTAAAGGAAGAAACTAAATGCTCATTCAATTATTGAATGAGAACTACATGTCTTCCTAAAGGTAGAAAATGTGTTTTGTTAATATTTCAATAATAGTCTAATATGACTATGAATTGTATCATTGTTTGAAAATAAATCACATTTGTGAGGACTGATAACTTAGAAATATTATCTGGTTGCTTCTAACATTTTCATGCAGGATGACAAGTCTACTCATATTTCTGTAGGTCAGACTTGCTATAGTCAATTTCTATAGTTAGGATGATAACACCTTTGCCTCATTGAGGAATTACCTGATGGTGTGGTTGTTTATTGTTTTGTTTATTTTGATGTTGTCAATGAGCTTTTGCTTCTTGGGTACATTCCTTTTGGAATGTAGCCGATTAATCTTTCAGGTTTAGAGACTTTTGAGCAGCGTTACTGGAGTTCCGTTAGTGGAGCTAGCAACGCAGAGTATCTTCGGATTAGAATTTTATTTGTTTCAGTAATTTAATCATGTTTAGTTGTTGTTGCTATTTGTTTATCTTGTTATTGAATTCTTACGTCTCGAGTTTTGGGGAAACGGATAATCCTACGTGGATTTTGGAATTTATGTTTTCTTCGAAAATCAGAGCGTGATAGTGAATTTTCATCTCATTTCTTTTACTATTAGTGGGTTCGGTCTATTTTGGATATTAGGAATGGGAACACGATTGGTGCCTAGGTCGTTACCTAATCATCAGAACCTTCTGGTTGGTATTGAAAAGAGTTACGATGAGATTGTAAGCATGGTCCTAGAATTACAATCTCATATAGAATTTCAATTATTGTCGAGGCTTTACTCTAATGTGACCCAAAAGCTTCTTGGTATGGCATGACAAAATCTGATTTCATAAGTATCTATAAAAGATTCAATGAGATCTAGGAAATATGTTTCATGTCCACCCGACGAAGAGCGCTTTTGTAGTCCCAAAGATTGAAAAGACCTGCAAAGATCATGCTGAGAAATCTTATATTGATTCCTCATCCCGCATGTACTCATACCGTATTTGAAAATTTTATGTAGATGCTAACTTGAAAGCTATGTAACAAAGACAGTAAGACACATTATTTAAAAAAAAAAAGCGTGTCGACACGTATCTTGTCGGATACTCGTGTGAACACTCGCTGAAACTCTAAATGGACACTCCATGCTTAGATTATCAACTTTTTCCATATATATTTGAAAAGTTTCAATTCTATACTAATGTTACAAGCATATTATGACAAGGTAGTAGAACATGAGTAGCAATGTTGACTTCCAAGTGAATGAATAGGATTAATAGTTCAAAATTATTGTTGAAAAGTAAATAATACTAACATATATAAGCGTGTTTCTGACCAACATATCTGACACTTCGTATCCATGTCGGATACCCATACCAGTATCCATGTCGTTGTTAGCTATGAACTGGTGTAGCGAGAGTTCTAAGGAATTTCTTTGCTTTTTATAAAATATGAAACAAAATTTGTAATCCTTCAATTTTATGCCATCTTTAACTTTGAGAAGGGAAAAGTATGACACAAACTTTCTCACAGATAGACTGCTGTCACATTCTTACCTTTTGACATTCAGAAAGAAAATCATTGAATCATTTCCATGGGGGAAAAGGAGCAAAGGAACAGTCAATCCAAGAAAAGAAAACAGATTCCAGGTGCAGAAAGAGGAGTAGAGAAGTCCACTTTCAAGAAGCCAAAGTCTGTTCAATCGAAATCCACAAATTTTCCAAAGAAGGGATTGACGAAACCCTTTAATAAGTCCCCCTCCAAGCATAAAGATCAATCAGAGAAGGTGAATGAGCCGAAATCTAAACGAGAAGCTCGTCTTCAGAGCAAGGTCAGTCACTTTTCAGATTGTTGCTGTTATCATTAAATATTTTGGAAATGGAAGTTTGGTTCATTTTTATTGCCAACATCCATATTTTATAATAATTATCATTTTTGGAATTAGTGTTGGTGTGTTTTCATTGATGGTCTTCAGTCTGAAAATAGCCCGAACTTCTCATTTACCAGATTGTTAGTGGTTTCTTTCGCAATTATATCTTTAACTCCTACACAAGCTGCAAAGCATAAATATTATCTACGAAGGGAAATATCTCTCTGTTCATGGGAGTTCATGTGGTATTTTATTTCAGTTTTTTCATGGATCAGTGTCCTAGTCTTCATAAAAATATCCTATAGGAGATTATGATATTTCTTGGTAATGTATATTCGTGTAATGTCAGTGCTACATCAAGTCAAAGATGCATCATCTTTTTGGTTTTAACTTATTGTAGGTAGAAACAGAGGCAAAGAAGAAGAAGAGGAAGAAAAACTATGATCTTCAACATGTAAGCACCAAGTTCTTTTAGGGGTTATGGATTTTTTTGATTGGTTAAAGGATTATTTTAAAAAAATAAAATTCTTTGTTACATTTCATATTTGGTTTGTATAGGAGCTTGCAGCCCTATGGGAGAAAATGAGGCGGCGCAATATTGCTAAAGAAGACAGATCAAAGTAAGAAGTTCATTTTTAATAATGGGGTTCTTTTGTAGAAATATTTTAGTAATATGGCTAACTTTGTTCATTTTAATATTTTAAGAATGGTGAGTGAAGCTGTACAGAAGATGAAGGGGAAGATACCTGAAATTGCCATGTCCCATGTATCTTCTCGGGTTTTGCAGGTAAATATTATTCTCTTGCTGACTTCTCTTCCATTTTCATTTGATTTACTATTAACTGCAGTAGCTTTGCTTGTTTCATATTAGACTTGTGTCAAGTACTGTACCCAACCTGAACGAGATGCCATATTTAAGGAGCTCCAGCCAGATCTTCTTACGCTTGCACGTAACGCATATTCAGTTCATCTAGTGAAAAAGATGTTAGATAATGGTATGTTTCTGCCGAGAAAGTGGAAAATTGAAAGTTACGGGAATGTTGGTTGGAGATTTAGGGCATTGAAAATTTGATTTTCTTCTTTCTGATTTTTTTTTTCTTCATGATGCTGCAGCCTCTAAAAAACAATTGGAAGGTTTCATCTCTGCCCTCCATGGGCATGTTGCCTCTCTTCTCCGTCATATGGTTGGATCTGTTGGTATGTTATAACCGATTCAGTTTACAGCAATAGAAGTTTTCTTGTATTTTTATTCTTTGTGAAGTCTGTTGCTTTATTTGTTAAATACATCTAAGGATTGTTAAAGTCAAAGTTTGAGTAATCTTGGGTATGGTGGATCATTATTTTGCTTGGACTTGTTTGACTTAGTTGAGTGATATCAGACTTTACTGATGTCTTTAACATTGGTTGCTTTTGAAAATGGACTTTAGTTGCTCCCAGGCTAAGAAGTAGGGGAAAAAGGGGCACAAAATTTCTTATAGAAACATGTTTTCTTGTGAAAACATTATATATTTCTTTATTACATATTCGTGCATATTTGGTCGAACTCTGTAGACCCGATGTTTTTAATATTGCCTAATGGTTCTTATTTGGCAGTTGTTGAACATGCCTACCAATTGGGAAATGCATCTCAGAGACAAAATCTATTGTTCAAGTTGTATTCAACAGAGTTTCAGTTGTTCAAGGATTTGGCTTCATCTAAAGAAAAAAGGTTTGCTTCAAGCATTAAGCATATCCATATCTCCTTTTTTTTTTTTTTTTGAAAGGCAAACAGGGTTTTTATAGGATTCCAGAACCCATAACGATGCCGCAAGTTGGGTTTGAACCCATGACATAGTGGTACCATCCGCCAAGCTCTAACCGTTGAGCTGTCATGCCATTGACTCCATATCTCCTTTTTACATCTGTGCAATCAGCTTAGGCATTTTTCTAAGAACACTGCCAAGATTTAGGCAAAGCTAAGACTCGGTCGCTGCTTGGTCTAGTCCTCCTTGCACATGATGGTTCAGTCGAAAACAAAAAGGAACCCCAGTACCACAAAGTTGTGATATATTCTCCGCTAATATAAGCTGATCTTTTTGAATGCTTGTTTCTTCTTGTGTATAAGTGATAATAACTGATATATTATCAAATAGAGTGTCATCAATTTCTCTGAATTGCATCGTAGTATGCATGGCCATTGCTCAGCTGTCACTCTATAGATTGCTCAGTATGTGTCATGCTATCATCTAGACCTTAGAAAAAAAATCTAAACCTCGGATTTGGAACACCGATTCTCTTCTCCTTAAGTCAGTGGATATATTACTTTATATAAAAAAAAGAACAAGTATTCATACCCCACATTGACCTTTCCTAACATAGGATGTAAATAATAGAAACATTTCTCAACTTGATACGTCATCATTAAGCTTTTGCACCTAAATAACATTTAAAGAATGATTACTCATTGATCAGAGTTGAACTATTTTCTAACCCAAAATTCTTGCTCTGCTACTGGTAGCTTCTGGTTTTTGATAGTTCACTTGTTTGGATTTTATTTGTCTTGTTTTTTCAGGTTGGTAGATGTAATTTCTAAATTGGGTCTAAGTAAAGCTTCAGTTCTTAGGCACATGTATTCAGTAATTCAACCAATTTTAGAAAAAGGAATAGTGGACCATTCTATCATACACACTGCATTATTGGAATACCTGACAATTGCTGACAAGGTAAGCAGAACATATATATATATTTTTTTTTTCTCTTTTTTTCATATGCATTTCTATTTAGTTCAAACTTCTAAACCGAGTAAGTTGAAAGTCCTCTGCCACAGATGTGATTGAGCAGCTGTCAGGCCCGCTGCTTGTTCGAATGATCCATACCAGAGATGGTTCAAAGCTTGGTATTCTCTGTATAAAAAACGGAGGCGCTAAGGTTTGTTGCAAATGACTTAAAGGGGATCCTTTGCAATTTTAGATTTATTCGAGATGGTTATTTCTGAATTTTTTTGTTGGTTTCAGGCAAGGAAGAAAATTGTCAAAGGCATGAAGGGTCATATAGGAAAGATAGCTCAAGATCAATATGGGAACATGGTAATGATGGCCTTCAGATTTTTCCTGTTCAGATTTGCATGGTTGTCATTTCTTCTTTAGGAAATACACATTGACATTTGTTTTTTCTAGCCTCCTAATGAGAGTTTCCTGTACTTCATCTGTGGCATCTTTAATTGAATTAGAGCTTAGTATTTTGTTTGATTTTAAACCTAAGGTTGCTTTCGATTGTTGGGTCTAAACATTGTAAAATTTTCAGTGAAACACTTGTATGGAATTTGTACCCCTTGCAGCCATATGGTTGTCAGTCTCCCTTTCCTTTTTTGACATCTGTCACTTTTGGTGTCTGTAGAGTTCTTGTTCGAAGCCTAGAATGTAATGGTAATCCAGTGGGAGGTTACAGTATCCGCAGGGGCTTGTGTTAGTTTCTTCATTGTTAAGAGTTAGTGTCAGATATTCCTTTTTCTTTTCACCTTAAACAGTGCATAGTGGCTGATAGTGCCCAAACTTTTTTCATGAGCACTAACCAATACCTTTTAGAGCCTTCTCTATGATGTGCTAACGACTCCATCCATGCATATCTTCCTCATCTTTTGCATCCCATTCCATTTTATTTTCATGAAAGATAGAATATTATTAAAATGAAAGAGAACTAGTACTTATTAGTTATTATATATATATTTTCAAAAAAAGGTTCAAATTTATTAAGACTGAGAAAGAGAGTGAAACAGAAGCTGAATTAAAGACCCAGAACAAAGCAAAAGGGTAAAAAAGGAATTTAACCTCCCTGAACCCCTTGAAACAGAAAATGGATTAGATCAAGAAAACACTGCCCCTACCTATTAGCCCAGCAGCAACATAGTCATCATTCAGCAATTATATTCATTTTTCTATTTTGTAAGTGGAATTTTCTTGTTTGCAGATGTGATGCAAGTTTTATGTAATATTTGTTACATAAGAGGGTATTCCATCTCATAATTCACGATGTAAAACAGGCTGTGTTGTTCTTCATGTTTGCTAAATGTTATGCTGAACGCACAAATATGTCTTTTTTTAAGTTTTGTGATTTTCTGCATCCAAGCAGACTCAGACATGTTTATTGTTGATGATGCAATATGGTTTTCATTGCGTGAACTGCAAACTACGTAATTACTTTTAGAAACTTCCATCATTGTTGGGAAAACATATTTCTTCTACAATCAGAGACAAACACTCCATAGATTATATATCTTTGTTCTTTACGCATTTTAACTTGAAATTCTTTACTTCTGTTGTTTATATTCTTTCAATCATCATCTACTGTTTTACATTTCAGGTTCTTGTCTGCCTTCTTTCCACAGTTGATGACACAAAGCTTGCAGCTAAGGTCAGTTTCAGTGTTCAACCACTTAAACTCACTGCATAATTTCCAAATTTCAATGGTTTGACTTATTGATTATTATTTCCTTTTAACAGATTGTAATCCGTGAGCTGCAAGAAGCTTTGAAGGAGCTGGTATCAAATAAGGTACTTAGCAAACCATTACTGGACACATGAATTTCATAGAATGTAGAGTAAGGCCCTTGATCAACCAAATTGGTAGTTTTTGGCTCGGATGTGAGCATGTGTGGTCCCATTGGCACTTCATTTATTTTGGTTAAATTTATTTAAGGTCACTAATTGACCACGTGGGTTCACATAGTGTTTATTGAGAGTTGAGACTCGAGTCCATTCCCGTTGCCCATGGTGTCGACCACTTGATACATGACAAATTCACCATACCCCTACTACCTTTTTGAGAAATCATTTATCTAACAACTTAAGCTCTAGACTTGATGTCAATTTAACATAGTATCGGAGCATTGACCCTAAGTGGTCGTGGGTTCAATTCTCGCCCATCATTAGACTCCAACACAATCATTTTAGTGTTTACAGGTGCTACGCTGACGGGGAGTACTATTATACCCCATCATGTTGCCCAGTATGTTGTCTTTGGCGTTCCAACGGTTGAGGCGGAAAAAATCACCCCTAGCTCTTTGTTGCAAAAATTCAAGCATCAAATTAGATTTTTGCATCACCACATTGCAGCAGAGCGCGTCACCTGCAGTGCTGCCGCAAAGAGAAAATAGGGGTGCCAATAGCATTTCAAATTTTTTTTATTTAACTAAATAAGTAATTGATAAATTGTTTAATTACTTGTTAATAATTAATATAAATCCAAACATCAAATTAGATTTTCCAATTGATCCAAGTCGTCTCCCATTTGCGACTGCGTGCGCCTGCATGAACCCAAATTGATCATCAACACTTCGATTCTTCAGGTGAGTTCTTCACTTCTTATTCTTCATCATCATCTGATCTTCCTTCATCGATTCTTCTTCATCAGTTCCCCATCATTATCATCATCATCATCATCTTCATTCTGTGCGTCTTCTTTCTGTGCGTGGAGCCGTGGACCTTGTTGATTCAATTCAACTAATCTCAGTCCTCTTCCACTCACAATCTTGACTCCTGGTTCAATCCTTGTCATCTTTATGGTGATGTGAGTTGGTTATTTAATAGCCATGTTTATCTTATTTGGATTAGGGTTTATTATTAGTATGCAAACTATATAAAAGTTAATAAATATATTATGGTCCGCGTCTCTTCATTGCGAGTCTCGCAACTCTCTCAATGGAGGTTGGTGTGTCGCTCTGATTCCCGTTTCAGACAACATATATTGCCCATTGCTTTGATTGCCTCTTCTTACATCTTAAGATTAAATAGGTGAATCAACAACCCGACTGAAGAGGGTAGTTGCTTAGTTATTTCTTTTCTTGCATTCAATTTACTGAACCCACCCTTTTAGGTTTCCACCAAACTTTATATCAGTTACAATGGGGATACCTTGGTATCTCGTGATTGATCTCCATGCCCCTTATTTTTTGAAGTTGGTACTAAACTGGTGTCTACATAAAAAAATCACATCGCAAAACAAAATTACCCCGATGTCCATAGATTGGATTGAAAGCTCAAAAGAAAGTTTGGATTGATACCATATAGAAACTAAGATATCTACTTGACTTCGGTGGCAACATTTTATTACTCAAAAGTCTTCGAATGAGTTTTTGTTGTCAACATTCCTAACCGTTTGCTTTTTCTGACTGGCAGAGTGGAAGGCGTCCCCTATTGCAGTTACTTCATCCAAATTGTCGGCGTTATTTTGGCGTGAATGATCTGGATTCACTTAATATAAATGTTCCTTCCCTCTGCAACAAGGTAAATTCCAAGATGCTAAGCCTTTTTTCCCGACATTTTCTTGTTGTGCATGTGGGAACTTCGACTAAAAGCTTTCCGTTTCAGGGTGATGGTTCAGAAGAATTAAATGAGCAAACAGAACAGTCAGAAGTTAGTGATGCCAAGGATGTTGAGAAGAATTCAGAGGGCGTAATAGCTGATCCAGATGATGGTACAACCCCTGGAGACAGTCTCCAGTTAGTGGGTGGAGGGAAAAAGGATCCCTTCGTAAGAAGACTTGAATTGTTGGTGAATAGTGGCCTGGCTGAGGTTTGTTGTCTCACTTGGCTTTGGCTGAAGTAGTTTTCTTTGTGTAGCAGTCATAGCAGTAGTACATAAATAGAATAAAAAAAAAAATCTTTTATTTTTTCCTTCCAGGGAGCTCATTGAGCTGATTCATGCTTTCCCAAAGTTAGGTGACTTTGTTCTTGAACTCTGTTTTGCAGAGTCTTATTGATACATGTATTGAAAGTGTGGGAGATTTACTTCAATCAAATTTTGGGAAAGAAATCATATACGAGGTGATTTGTTTTCCTCGCTCTCCCGGAAGAATGGCTCTATTGATTTTCTTAACTCATTTCATTTTTACATAGTAGGTAAATGCATTTATTCATTATTGTTGTTGGAATATACATAGAAGGCTGCTTCTTGTTCAACCAGAAGTAAAATTACCTTAGAAAATTGCTCTAGAAAAGGATTTCCATACATTAGAGTAATCTTACTTTTTCGATCCTGAGGAGAGGGAGAGGTGTTTGAGGTACCTATGTGAGGTGGTACCTATGTGATCTGAGACAAGAATTAACTTTTTAAGTATTTTAAAGTATCGGCTCAGTTTCATTCTTTTAACTTTCCTCTCTTTGGTCTGACCATCCGAGTCGAAATATCATGATCTCAGCTTTCCAAACAATTGCAAAGTTGTTTTACTTTTTGTTATTTCTCTATTTTCAATTTTCTTGTTAATCCTGATATTTGGGTGTAAAGCTGTGTGCTAGTTTTATTTTCGTCCTTTTTCCTGTGGCATGAACTATGGCCTTTCCATGTTAATTACAGTACTTTGTGGATGATGACTACAATTATTATTATCTCGATAAATTGCAAGTTCAACCCTTGTACCAACAATGGTTGGAGTTGAAGCAGAAATAGCTGTATAATCTCTTGAAAACTTATGCTTTGACTGTTCTTTCTGCTACTAACAGACATTCTCTCCCTGTAAATCTATAGTACTAGTTAGCATGTAACTATTTTGTAACTTCTTGTTTCAACTTATACAGGTGGCTACTGGTGCTGCTGGTGGCATTCTCCGTCCAACTTTGGATGATAAGTTAGATGCTTTACACAGAGCCATAGCATCCCTAGCTGCTCTGCCTAAACCAGATGACTCGAAACAAGAGCACGTCCTTGAGAATTTTCATTCTAGCAGAACCCTCAGAAAACTGGTCATGGACTGTCCCACCTTTGCTTCCACTTTATGGAAGACAGCTCTCAAAGGAAAGTGTGAAACATGGGCAAAGGGTCCCAGGTTAGATACTATACTGCATGCATATTTTAATTACAAATGCGTCTTTCGTGCTTCATGTCAATGTCTTAACTAGTGCACTATGTTGGATTTACTTCTATTTTGCAGTGCCAAGGTGGTTTCTGCATTCTTGGAATCATCAGATCCTGAAGTACGAGATCTAGCGAAGCCTGAATTGCAACCCCTATTAGATTCCGGCTTTCTAAAAATTTCTGATAACAAGGCAGAAAAATTGTAGATGGTGACTAGAGAGTGGATTTAGAGCAGCGATCAAAATTTAGGCCTAAATTAAAGTTGACATCTGCATGGACCTGTTTCTGTAATTTTGTTTTGTTTTGTTAAACTGTTACTGTATTTTATTTTCCTCGGGCAAGTGAAATATCGTAGTTAGTTTTTTCATTGAATAAAATGACAAATTCGCTGCAGTGATTTTGATACGCTCCTTGGGTTTTGTACCCAAGTTTGAATTTGGTTAACGTGCGTTAGCAAGCAAAACAGAGGTTGTTATGTGTCTTAAACAGGTGGGTAGACATGTTTTGAGCACAATACAATCTTTAAAGACTAGGGGCGTATTCTTGTGGAACGAGGTGAATTTGGAAGAAGTGGGATGAGGACTTCTCTCTGCAAGTGTAGTTAAGGCCGCCAATGAAGATGAACTTGTTGAGGTATGCTACTGCACGAGGCCTGAGAAAATTGGTATTAAGTTGTAAGAAATGCATTAGCATTAGTAGGTGAGGCAGTGACATCTCTTGGCACTTCTCATAGATCAGGCTTGCGCTTGCAGATCCACAGATACTGAAGAGTGATAATTTGCTTCAACCAATTGGGCTGACACACTCAAATTCTCTCATTGCCAAGGCTCTGAACTCGCATGACCTTGTTAAATCCAAGGGTTTGAGGGAAATGAGATGCCCCAAATCCTCAATTGCTAAATCCGGTACTGGGCAGTCTTGAATTAGTAATTTCGGAGGAGCGTTAGATGATGAAGCTGCCTGGCAATGCTGTCAACTTGGGTAAGTTGTTCACTTTTAGACGTGTGCTTCTAACACCTCTTTGCCGCTGTATTTGGAGATCATCGTAGTCACAACAATAAAGATATAAGTTGGTGAGTTGTTTATTGCTCAAGTTGGCTGCTTTGGCTTTACCCTCTGCTTTCTCAATGTTTCCAAGCCCTTTTATCATCTTCTTCTCGGGCTGGTTTAGTCCTTGCAACTCATTGATACCAGCAACACATCAATTTGTAATAAAATAAAAGAAATGAAAAACCACTTGAACTCTATTTGTCAAAGTTGCAATAATTTGGATTTATTTAAAATAGAGTGAGGCTAGGGAATCAGGTTTTGCAATTAAGTTCTGCAATCTAGATGATGTAGTAGCATCATTAGAGGAAGTTTTTACAATCTCAAAATAAATATAAATACTTTGGAGATTTCATCATTATTTCAAGATCACACCACATCACCCTGGTTGCAAGTCAAAGTTTATAGTTATTAAGAACAACTATAGAAATGAAAATTATGATTTGGCCAATTTCTATCTCAGTAAGACTCCTATTTTCTAATGGCTAGAGGTGGCAGAAAAATCATGTGCCTCGAGGAAGAGGCAAAGAGCCGATGGAAGATCTAATCTTGTATGGACGAAGAAAATGTTGTATGCATAGGTGTATGATGCAATGGAAAAGATCAAACTTTACAAATAACAAACTTAATATAAAAAAAATTCATATTCATTGCTTGAGATTGTTTTTTGGACAAAAAATCATTCAAAATGCATGACAAAGATTCCTTGAGTACATCGAAGTCCTAAAAATAACTATTGTGTCGATCAATCCCATGATCTCCTTGAAAATTTGAAACTTTCTCTATTCCATGTGAAGATTAAGTTTCTTCCATTCCATGTTATAAATATTCTTGATCATATTTCTGCAAATGCGAACTAGATTGGTCAAGGTTTTAGTCTCTCTCATGATTTATCACATTTATTTAGATAAAATGGAGTGATTATTCCGACTTAACATGGGTGGCTTGAGAAATTTGGTAATTTTGTCTAATAATATTAATAAATGTTATAAATTTTATTTTGTAGATCTACCAAAATTCATGTTACGCAGAATTTTATTTTATTTCATTAGTCTAAATAGATTAGTTCATCCAAATGTTTAGCTCACGTCAATTACATTTATATTTTGATTTATTAATATAAATGACAAATTTTGTCTACCACTGCATTGTGCAATTTTAGTATATATCAAATAATAAGTTTATATGCATTTGGGGTTTTGACAACTTATAATTAAAAGCATCTCCAACAATTGGGGCATTGGTCTTCATTTCACAAACCCTCTACTAAGCTGGAATCTTCATTTGAATAGCAAAGACTAAATGCCCAATATCCACACAAAAATCTGACAACCTATTTCATTTTCATAAATTTATTCCTTTTTAACTTTATAGTACTGTTACATCTTCCTCATCGTTTTGCAGTTCCCTGATTAACAACTCCATCACCTTTTTATACATAGGCATATAATGATCATTAATCATAGTTCTCGAGAGTCGGAGCTTACTGTACAATTCTCGAGGTGTCTCATAAATACCTACATGTTCCTCAGCGGCACTAACCTCACAAGAATCATTGTTGTTAGTTGGTAGAATAGAAACAATATGCATGATGCGACCAGGTGGATAAAAACGCTGGGTTTCTGTAGCATCTGATGATGTTGAGGGAATTTCATGTTCTACTGTATCGGCGAGCACATTTTCCTCTTCGGTTATTTCTTTTGCAGCTGCTTCTTCTTCTTTCCGGACATTGATATCAACCTCTTCATTCTCCTGCCCGTGAAGCTCCTTCTCGAGCTCATACCACAGTTCACCTTCAGTCATGTCTTCCGCTGCAGATGTACTAACATGTTCCACTTGAATGATCTCTTCTTCCTCCGTGTCATCGTGTGCTGATCCAACCCTCGGGCAAGCACAATCGACCTCATCTTCTTCTCGGTTTCTTATAACCTCTTCAATTACAAAAGAATCAGAGGTTCTTTTAGAGAATAGAGAAGCCTCAGGTTCATCAGTATCCTCCTTAAAGTCTGATAATGGACCTACAGCACGGCGACGAGCACCCATACATGACCATGAAGACAGGGATGAGCGGGTCCGGACTACAGCTTGAGCAGCACTTTGAGCACGCTTCATGACAACCTACGCACAAGTAAAATGTAAGTTGAAAAAAATGGAATGGAAAATACTGGACAAGATGAAACATAAGTTGGTGGTTCATGATAATCTTGGATGTGGAAATGTTCCTATGGCAGTAAGAAGCAATATATCTTTTATGGACTAAGATTGTTTTCTTAACATCCAACTTAAGGAAATAAGGCTGCATCTACTAAAAATGAAGTGGGAATGAGAGCTAAAATAGAGTCCTGGCAGTTGATGCTAGAATAGAAATTGTGTTGATAAGAAGGATGGTGGTCTTGCGATATTATGAACGAAGCTTTACTAGGTAAGTTTTGGAGGCATGGAGAGGAAGAGGGTTATCATGGATATACACGTGTAGAGGGGAAGATTGCGTGAGTGTTGAAGTTGGAGGCTTTAGAGGATTAGAGAAATTTAAAAAGATGACTCGTTTTATGATTGGGAATTTGGGATGAGGGAATAAGGTTAGATGAAGGCTATACGACTTGGGCTTTTGAAGGAATTTGAACGATTTAGGAGTTTGAAAGTTTTGCTTCTCTCCATGACTGGATCCGGGACCTGCCTCAAGCTCATGCTGTATCTGACTCTCAGATATGAGAAGGAAGTAAGTCTGGTAAATTCTTGGTTAAGTCCTATTACCAATCTCCTTCATTGTCTTTATAGAGACAGAACGAACCTCTTGAAGCCTCTATCTTTTTACTTCAATTCTAAAACTATTTGTGGAATCCATGCCCCTCCTAAGTTGGCTTTGGGCTTCAATCCACAATAGAATCCTCAACCAAGAGAATTATTGTTAATGCTTTCCTATTATGCATGTAAACTGGGGAGTCTGTAGATCTCCTACATTGTCCTTTCACTTTTAAGATATGGTCTTCTTTTCTGGTAGAATCAGGGGTCTGTTGGGTGATGCCTGTAAGGATTGGGACTACCCTTTTTCTTGGAAGATCAGTCTCATTCCAGTTAAAACAAAAGAAGTTTTGGCCTACAATTCCCCTTTCTATCTTGCAGGGTACTTATTTAGAGAGAAATGGGAGACCTTTCAAGGACTCCAGTCATGAAGCAGAGCGAATTATTGTGGGGATTAGAAGTCTACTATATAGCTGGTGTGGAATACTCTTGGAGTTAGAAGGTATCATTTTGAGGACTTCATAGTGTATTAGGAAACCTTGCTTTGGAAGTACTTCTGTTTTGGGTTGGGTAGTGTTTTTTAATTTTTGTTTAAAATTTTAAATTTTATTTAATAAAATGTAATGAAAATGTTCAAAGGAGCTCTCATACTTTATAAGGCTGTTTAGGGTTTGTACATGACTATAAATTAAGCTCCTTCAAGTCCCATATGGGGTCCCCAAAACAACTTTTAATTACTTATCAAGAGTGCATTTTTAAAACAAGGTAGCAGCATGTATAATGTCACGTATACTATAAATAAGGGGAAATACGTTATAATTTAAGCCAAATCAAACACAACATAACAACACGAAGCATATCAAGTTTTGCAATATTCTTAATTTTATGCACAGCATTTACCTGTGTGCTACTGGAGACTGGACGCAGAATGGTACCAGCCCCTGCAACTCTTGCTCTTGCACTAGCTATAGAAGGTAGACGAGACCCCAGAGCAGATGCAGAACGATAAACAACATTCAGGATTCTGGTATGCTCAACTTGATCCCGCAAATCATTTAGCCATGATGATGCAGTGACCTGAAAGGAAATCATAATTAGGACAAAATCTTAGCTAACATGGCTTGATCAAGTTTCGTGCATAATTGCAGAAATAGTTCCATGTAATAGGCAGTTAATTAGAGAAGGAGATTGGGTACCTCAGTACGTAGATCATCGATGGAAGCAGTTGAAAAAGTGGGCACCAGATCAGAACCATTAATGACGGTAGTGATGAAGTGCTTGCCTGATTCTGCTAAGTCCCATGTCATACAGGCAGCTGCAGAATTCCACGTCACCCTAGCATTAGCATGTTTTACTAATCAAAACGCGATCTGCTTTATGTCGTGGAACGGAAATTCAATGGCATTCGTATTCAGCAAAACTGAGTCCACAATTGTTTATATTTTATAAAATACAAGCTTCAAAGAATCAATAACCAGATTACTGAATCCTAATTAATAATAGAGACATCACCAAAGTTTTATTCCTGAAGTCAAGAATCAAGATGTTAACTCATTCTGATTCAGGGAGCTGGAATTTAAAGTAAAAGAGGAAAAAAAGCAAAGAACAATAAAAATAAAACAATAACCATAATAATAATAATAACAATAATAATTTCTGTCCAGTAAGTTAAGAGTTGACAAAAGAACATACCTGGAGCAAATGTGACACAAGTGGTGGACACAAATTCTTTCTTTTCTCTAAGGATATATGTCAAGAGCGCAGCAGTTCCACCACCTAATGAGTGCCCAACAATCTGGGAAAAGAAAAGGAAAATATAAGTTCATCTTTCATGCACAATCATTTAGACTACTTTTCTAGGTTGTACACCAAAAATTATTGCTAAAGAGCTGGCAGCCTCAAGACCGAAGCCATGAGAAGTCATTACTTTATTAACCTTTACACTAGAGATATATCCACTATAAACCTTAAACTGGTTTTAAGGAATTTTCTATCAAACTGTGACCAGGAAAACAGAATCGTAAATGTTCACCCCACTTCATCATTTAGTTATGGATTCTCTCATTAACTGGGGGCGGAGACCTTGGAGACTAAACTGAGAGCTAAGCGGGTATCACGGTGCTCTTAAGAATGATAAAATAGTATAATTCATGACTCATAGTTACCTTGACTTTGTAGTCAGGATTTTCACCGAAAGCATTAAGAAGGCAAGGAGTAGAACACTTGGCAATCCAACGAGCTGCAGCAACCATTCCGCAGTGTGCATATCCTAAGACTAGATTGCTGATACCACCTTTGTGCAAAACAGAATGATGAAAAGGAACCACTGCTCCAGTTGCCGCTGTTAATGTGTCCTTGATGCTATGTGTCCCCCGAATTAACAAGAGGAAACATTTTGATGCTCTATCACATAAAATTGTGAAAGCTGGCTTCAGAAGCTGCAAACATATGCACTAATTAAAGAACTATGAAATTAAGCACAAGTGATGAAAGTTGTCATCTCTTAGTTATAAGGTTTTAAAAAAGAAGCTAAAAAGACTAGTTTACGAGAAGACGCGAAACTTTACCTACCCCTGCCTTAGGCTCTTGAAGAAGAACATATTCTTCAGAGTAACCAGCTGATTCCAAGAAATCTGGAAATGATTTCTTCGAGAAAAGCATACAAAATGTCAACAATCGCAACAAATAAGTCAGCTCAGCCGTAATTTCGGGGCCCTTAAGTTGCACAGAATTGCTTCCAGCATATACACTTGCAACTTGTAAGTTATCCTGCAACAACATATAAATTCTTAACTTATATCTTACAATCTGGAGAACACTTGTAACTATAACTGGTTCACCAATACCATAGAAACTTTGCATGGTCTCATAGGTTAGCGAGATTTTAACGTAAGAAGGTGTGAATCATTTGATAAAAATTCTTATGCTGCACGCAGCCAAAATGTGAAACATGTATTGGCTAATCCGAACAAAGATGCCATGTAATAACACGTTATATGGACACTACATTGTCTGAAAGTTCATATTGTCATCCAACCTCCTCATATACCCAGGTCAGCTACTGATCAAAGCTTCAATTCATGCAAATCTAACATTTACCTACATTGCAACAAAACTCGTATCTTGCTATTCAAGCTTCTTAAAGAAACTCAACCGAGATACCAGAAAACAACTACATATTTTAAGACTTGTATTGAATCGTACACCCATCTCATACACTGAGATCAGCTACAAACCAAAGCTTCAATTCACAAAACTATTATAATTTTTACCTGATTGCACCAAATAATTGAAAGTTAATACTGCTAATAAAATACACCATATCACTGAAATGAACTAATATCTTATCTCAAGTTCTCAACAGACAGAAATACGAGTGTCCCAACTTTTTCTCCTAAAAAAGGCTAGATTTAACAAATAGGAAGACAATGACTGCGCTACAGACAATTCAAAAAAGAGAAAGATGGCCTTGAGAAATAACCCTATGCGACAGAGCAAGTAGAGAGAGCTATAAAATGTTTCCAAAACCATTACACAAATTTTTTTTTAGGTGGGTCAATTTTTAGTCTTTCAAGTTCCTTATAACCAGAAGTCCCAACAAATATATTTGCTGCTCACCTCAAACATCAATCAAGCAAGACCTGGGGCTACCTAGTCTATTATCCAACAAGGCAAAAAAAAAAAAAAAAAACTAAAAAAATGGTGGAAGTGAATTTCACAATTTATTACGAATGGAAAGTTCACTTTCCCCAACCCATAATCATGGGGGCCATTGCATACACAACAACACCCACTATCCGACTCCTCTCCGAATCTCCACAACCAGTTTACAAATAAGCCAGCTTAATGTCATATACTCTCCCAATGCTTAACCCAACAGGCCCTATTGAAGAAACTATCAGAGAGAAGGTCTCCAGCATTTCTATGACCATCACCCACTTAAGCAACTAAATGACACCTACGAGCTATTGCTCTTTCAGAATGGTCCTGTACACTGGATTTAAAATTCACAATCTTAATACAACTGATTATATATTATCTGTTATTTTTCTCCAATAATTTACGCTATCATAACAAAATTCCTCCCTTGGGAATAAATTCCAGAAAACATGTAAACATGCCAAGTCCCCCAAGCTCACGAACAACTTTGAGTCCTTCACTGTGCTCTTTCTCCATCTTACTCTATAGTCTATACTTGACAACACGTAATATACAAACAACTATCCCATCATCATAAAAACAAAGCTAATCCAAGAAACAATTCAACCAAAAAAACTACATCAAATAAATATCATTGTTTTACCACCAGAAACTCACTTAAAACACCAAGAAATACCAAAACACACACTCACCTGACGCCTCATGAGGTAATTTATCCCGAATGCCAAGTCCCCGATGGGCCATTTGCCAAGGGTTTCCGAGTAGGTGAACCTCAGCGTCTCCGTCAACGTCGTGATTGCTTCGAACCACGTTGCGGGCGCTTGTGCAGGCCTCCTAGTGATCCTCCTCCGCCCCGATCGACTCGATTTCGAGAAATCCCCATTTTGATCCTCCTTCGCCAACAATCGCCTACTCAAAACATACAGAATCATCGCCGCTCCCGCAGCGGTCGCCATCGTTGCTGTGGCCATCCACTCCCCCCCCCCAATCTCTCTCTCCGAATCTGAAAACCTAAAATTTGTCCAACAAAACCCTAAATTCGAACAAAATTAGACGTCTCTGGAAAACGAATTATATACAGAGATCGAAAAATGTGATAAAAACTGATAGTTTCGATCGAATTTGAGAAATGGTTTGGTTTTGTACATGAGCTGAGTGATGCGTGAAATGACGGAAAAGGGGTTAGTGTGGGGTTAAATGATGTGGTAGGGGTGAGGGTAGAATAGAAAAAATACGTGGTTTGGTTTTTAGGCTCGTGGAAATAGATACGAGAGAGGTGAAACGCGGGGAAGGTGTGTTCTAGCTGGGAATGGGATATTTAAAGAACCTCCACAGTACATATGGACATGTTGCTGGAAATTGATAGATGGAGGCGGAGTTATCAATTTAAAAGAGGTTATTTATGTATGTATAGTTGTGGACCTAACTTTGACATTGTTAATTAAGTTAATGGTTTGACTATCGAAAAATATTACAATTTTTACGTTGCCTATTCTGTTCTTCTACGATTTGGTGAAGTTGAGAGGAGAGCAAACTGTGAGGGAGGGAAAATGATTGAGAGAGAGAGGGACCGCGAGATGGATAGTTTGACCCCTCTCTCTCTTTCCCCACTTTTTTGGTTTTCTCTCCACTCTCCAAAAAATCTAACAAAAAACTCCAATAAGAAAGACAACCGCAAAGTGTCATTATATTACTCTCTCTCTCTTTATATATATATATATATCTCGGTTTCAATGGTTTAGGTGTTCTCTTTGTAACCCTCTTTGGTATCTTCTTCATCATTCATTTGAGTTTGTTAGGTTGTTCAAGTGCGGTGAGGGACCCTTTCCTTGATGAGTGAGTGAGTGAGTGAGAGAGAGTGGGTTCCTCTTGCTTGTCTCCCCTCCATTCATTTGTGCATTTATCACTCATCTTTCGAGTCCCCTGTTTTTTTTTACCTTTTGGGGTTTCATGGGGTTGTGAGATTTGTGATTGGGAAGTGTATGGTGATTTCTATAATGGGGTTTTTGTTTTGGTGATGGGTTTTGAGTTCTAGTTTGGTTTGTGGAGTTTTTCTTGATGGGGTTTTCATGGTGATGTTCATTGTTTGATCAGATTTTGGTATTGGGTTTGTAGAGAAGTTGGTTCTGTGCGGCAGAAACGTAGAATTGAACAACATATTTTAAACTACAAGATATCAATAACATGTAATTTTCTCTTTCTAACTCATGACTCACTGTAGTCATTGTAGTCTCTTGTTTTTTTTTTTTTGCTCTTTTGATGCCCACGTGACTGGCACCTCGCGGGGTGCACGTGCTTGGCACCATTCAGGCTGTCACGGACTAGCAATCCGTGCGGCACTAGCTATCCAATTCACTAGTAAGCTTATGAGTAGTTACTTTGACGGACACAAATATTAACTTGAGAATGCACAATATCAATCTGTAGACAATATAACAATGCACAATAGTCAGCAAAAGCTCTCATTAACATTCAATAGATTACAATGGGGATGAACGTTCGGAAGGACGTTGCTCAAGACTAGTTCGATGCTATCGATCGATGGAAATACAAGTTTGAAGTTGAAAAGCAATGCAAAGAAAATAATAAAAATGCTAGCGGTACAGTCGGGTCCGACTATGCAATGGAGGCAACACGTCCTCACAGTCAAGAGCTCAAACATTCCTCCTATAATATAGATGCTAAGCATTTGGGCACTTTTCAAAAGGGAACATTGAGTTTTGAGACCATTAGGAAAGTATTTAAAGGCTTCTGACGTTCATTTCCCTGACCAACGGTACTAGTCCTGACACAGGCTAATCTCCAGTGTTCCCTGGCATTGCTCGTTAATTAGTTGTAGGTCCTAAACCAGATAACCCAATTAAGGCATTACCACCCCATCCTCCTGAGTCAAGTTCGTTCCTTGAATCGAACTTATTGCCACCTTCGCCAAATCCCGGATGTAACAAAAAACAAAGATTTACTACCTCCATCCCCTTGAACCTCCCCGTGATTCGTCTCCTATCTCCAATCCCACCCAATCTAGAATCCCCACTCTACATTTTTTGTGCAGACCTCAGTCCTCTATCGACACCAAGGGTGGTGGAAGCCGAGAGTTCATATTAACATTAGCACAACAATAGTTCAGGTAAGCAGGATCAGACCATGGCCTCTACTTCCACACAAATCTCCCATCGGGACAATGACATGACAGTTCAACGATTAGAGCTCGACGGATGATATCACTAGGTCATGGGTTCAAACCTAGCTTGCGACATCTGTAGATTTTGAGATCCTATAAAAACCCTCCTTATATTTCAAAAAAAAAAAAATCTCCCACCAGACCATCCACTGTGAGAGCGAGGGAGAACGACAGTTCAGAGAGAGAGAGGGAGAAACAAACCCTTTTTTTTTTTTTTTTTCAATTTGCTTGTTAAAGAATAACAAAGAAATTCCCCACAAACTGCACAAATCACCAACCCAAATCTAATTTTCAAAAAAATGAAAAGCGATTTATTTGAATCAGAGAAATTCCATACTCCAGATGTGAATTGGAAAAAAAAAAAAAAAAAGAGCTTTATCTATGTGATAGATAGAGAGAGGGTGCAGAGTCACTGAAACCGAAACCATAGATCGAGATATACATATTGGTTTTGCTTATCTTCTTCATTTGCATATCTGTGCATGGAGAAGAAGAGTGGAGGTTGCGGCGGGGGGGGCGATGGGTGTGGTGTCTGCTGCAGAGAAGAAGAAGATAAGTAGGGGCCGAGAGTAAAAGTTGCAGGGAGAAAAAAGAGAAAAGAAAGAAGGGAGTGAGGCAATTTTGTATTTTAGGGTTTTTTTATTAAGTCAATATTTTGTAGTCGATCTATTATATATCACGACACGTGTATAGTTGATTTCTCGCATGGTGGGTATTTTAGAAAATGGGTGTTAGACGGTTGCCAAGTGTATCAAACTATTTGGCTGAGTTATACCAACTATTTGTTTAGGGATGTTTTTAGTTTGTTACACTAATTTAAAATATTTAATAATGAATAACATTTATTTATGGTGAAACTTTTTTTCAATTAGGAGCGTTAATTGGCTCTTGAAAGAAAGAATAAGGGTAATTTTTTTCTTGTTGTAATTGTTTTTTTTTTTTTAAAGAGCAAACAAGGTTTTAAAGGATCCGAACCTTTACATTATGATAGGATGTGTAAACAAAAAATACCCATCAAAATACAATTTGTTTGTCACATATACTCAACAATAGAGGAAATGAACTAAACTAATATATCATTCTAGTTTAAAACAAAAAATTAATCTACATCCAAGCAATATTTAAAAGCTAAATTAAAAAAATAAAGTTGATGACAATTTTGTAATCCCTCATGAATTCCGTGCAACCAAAAACACTCTAAAAAAAAGAAGAGACAAAGTTATTTAAAACTTTTCATAAACAATTTGTTCGCAAACTTCCACCCCAACTAAAAATAACAATACACAAAATATATGTGCATTAAAAGCAATAAAGACTGAGAATGACCCTATTTAAACAAGATCGGGATCAGGTTCCATGGTTGACCTATCTATATCAACTATTTTAGCAATGCCAATATTATGATTATGATGCTTCTTATTGTTCTCCTACTATACCATAGAGCTAATTCTTGTACTTCACAGAAGCTATTGGAGCTAGTACATGCCGACTACTTCTCTTCTTCTTGCTCTGATTATAACCTGGAAATGGATCATAACCAGGAGGAAATGGCAAGGACTCGTACCCTGGAACTGGCAAGGACTCATAATCTGGAACTGGCAAGGAGTTTCGCTGCATTGGAAGAACTCTCAGAAGACGCATCTTAAAAATCTTTGCAGGAGGTTTAGGATGCATCTTCTCAACTTTCTTAACAATCTCCTCCAGCATTGTCCTTCCAGTCTGACCTGTTGGATCCCCTCTAACTGAGTCCATTTGTGCAGCAAGAGCCACTTTCCCAGCCAATTCCTGGCGAACACATATCCTCAAACTAGGAATCGTCGTCCAGTATATTTGAGTCTGCTCAACATATCCACCATAACGAACCCTAGGCCTTTCCCTGGAAAACCCAGCCAGAAGTTCACTCCTCCCCCCAAGAATCTCGATAGTACAATCCGGCATTCTTGACAATGCTGAAAGACCACCAGCAGTAGTAACCAGCTTTGCCGCAATCCTACTACCAACTAAAGCAGCAAGATTCGGCCCAACTCTTATCATTCTACTCTCAACAAAGTTTACAATCTTCAGCTTCATTGCATTAAGATCAAAAACCTGATCACAGGCCTTAATTGTCTTCTTAAGTTCTTCTTGACTAGGCAGTTCTCCAGTAGTAGTCACTGCCTCCAAAGAAAAAGTCACAATCGTATCATAGGGCCGTTGCATGGGATCAAAAACAATTGAGTCCATCTGAGTTGCAATCCCCTGAGTTGTAATCCTCTCTACAGCCTCAGTTGCAACCCCCTTTACAGCCCGAGCATGATCAACTGGATAGTGTACCAAAGACTCAAATTCTGGAAACTTCGAGCTATAGTTGTGATGGATGAAATTAGTGATCATTGCAATCTCCTTGTCAATGTCAACTGAAAGCGAAATACAATCAACTACAAGCTGATATTCTTCCTCTGAGATCGTATGACAATCCTTTCCAAGGCAAGATTCGGGATGACCATGCCCAGGAACTGGCCTAGTTCCATCTTGAAGTATAAGTCGAGGTCCTTTGTGAATTGCACGTTCTATACTGTGTTTTATATCTATGTAAATCTGCGTTTTGTGCAACTTGGGAAGACTCTCCGAGTCTTGAAAGTTCAGGTTTTGCATGGAAAGTAAAATAGATTCTTCGTTTTCTTGATTGAGAGGAGTAGGTTGCGCCGGCAACTTGGTAAGACTCTCCAAGTCTTGAAAATTCAGGTTTTGCATGGCAAGTGAAATAGCAGATTCTTCTTTTTCTTGAGTAGGTTGGTCGTCTAGCCAACCATCACGCGCCATAACAACTGGTGTGGCAGATAAAAATCTGGGTGAATTGCAGGAACTAGGAGGAAACTGTGGGGAGGTTCTTCGTGGGAGAGGTTGAAGGAGAGTTTGTTAGCTAGTTTATATAGGAAACCGTGAGGAGAGAGTTTAGGTTGACTTGGAAGTCTAAATTAAAAAAAAAGCCGGAGATATTATAAAGGTTGTTGAATCCGATTTGAATTAGGAAACTTGAATGAGATTTCTTTCCTATTCCTAATATACTAGCGACCTAACGATCACCTCCTAATTAATAGACCAATCTGTTGAAATAATTCAATAAAAACCATATGGCAAACTTCTTCATTGATTGTGAATTTGCTTTGGGATTTCATCATTCTTTTGAGATCACGCAATATCATTCTGATTGTAAAACCTGATTACCTGGCATTTTCGTTTGCATTGGTATTAAAAGATTATGGAGTCATGAAAATGATGAAATAAGCCTTATTTTTCATAGTTTTAGAATGGCAACGACTACTCCACACCACTAAAAGTGTTTTCTCACACCATTTAGCTTTTCCACACCACTTATATAAACAAGCAAATCAACATTTTTGTCCCCCATTCAAAACGCAAAACGCAAATCGCAAACACCCGATTCTTCTTCTCCCTTCATTCGATTTGTTTGATTGTTCTCTTCCATTCTCTCCCCCATTTGTGGGTCGATTGGTTCAATTGCTTAACATAACATTTTGACAGGGAAATGAATCAATGTTTTGTTAACATAACATTTGAAATTTCAGTTTTTTTGGAGGATTCCTTATTTATTTAGTCAGTACTCACTAGTTTACTAGAAAATGAATCAATGCGAGAATCTTGGCAGAAAAATGTATTGTTCACACGAAACAATGCGAGAATTTGCAATAACCTCGCAATGAACAATGTGAGTCGCAGAGGTCCAGGCGAGGTTATTGCAAATTCTCGCAAGGGTCCAGGCGAGGTTTTTTCAAAATCTCGCAGAGGTCCAGGCGAATGGGTGAAAACAATTTTTTTTAGGACATATTTACGCGACTTTAATAAAACGACCATAACTTTCTCATTTTAAAATATTTTTAAGTGATTCAAATTGTGTTTATTAGGTAACTCAGAGTACTACAATCTTCGTGTTGATGAGCTTGAGAATCGGTCTTAATCAAGCATATAAGTTGGCCGAAAGTCAGAGATACTGCCCCATTTCATTGCAAGACAGATTTGCGCGACTTTAGTAAATGATCATAACTTACTCATTTCAAAATATTTTCAAGCGATTCTATTTGTGTTTATTAGGTAGCTTAGAGTGATACAATTTTCGTGTTTGATGAGCTTGAGAATTGGTCTCGATCGAGCATAAAAGTTAGTCAAAATTCATGGACACTATTTTGTTTTCATTGTGAGACATATTTACGCGACTTTAGTAAAATGAAAATAACTTGCTCATTTCAAAACATTTTCAAGTGATTTAAGTTGAGTTTATTAGATAACTCAAAATACTACAATTTTTGGGTTTTTGAGGTTGAGAATCAGTCTAGATCAAACATATAACTTGGCCGAAAGTCAGGGACATTATCCCGTTTTCATTACGAGACAAATTTGCGCGACTTTAACAAAATGACCATAACTTGCTCATTTCAAAACATTTTCAATGATTCAAGTTGTGTTTATTAGATAACTTAGAGTACTAAAATTTTTGTGTTTTGATGAGCTTGAGAATGGTCACAATTGAGGGTTTGAATTGGTTGAAAGTTACCCTATTTTTTTCAAAAACAATTTTTTTGGTGGTGTGGGTTAGTAGAAAAAAAAATACATGATGATGTGAGACAACACTTTTGATAGTGTGGAGTAGTCGTTGCCATTTCAAAATTTATTAATTACAAAATTTTGCTTAACAATTCAGATTTATATGCATCCTTTTTTTTTTTTTTAACAGACCCACTACCAATTACCATATTATCTAAAATCTGGTCTTTTTTACTTTTCTTTTCTTTTAACATTTTCACTAGCCACCGTCTAAATATTATGGTTTGTAGAGAATAAGGATTATGATTTCATTTTCCAAGACAATTTCGTTACTTTAATTTTAAGAAATATTTTGTTGTGTATAAAAATTTCGATTGTAATTTTGAATTATCAATATAATTTAAGTATTTTAAATTCTTACATACTACTTAAAAACTTTAACAACAATCATAATGTCATACAAATTATATATTGCATAATCACTTATATAACAAAAATTTACAATAAAAAAATATAGAAATCGCTTATATAACAAAATTTTATAATATATCATAAGGAATCCCATATGGGGTTTCCAAAAATTGACAGGCAAGAAATGCCTAATGTAGGGTGCACTTAGTCGCCTTGAATAGAGTGTTCGTTTCATGGGTGTTGGCATAACGCGCCTTCACTAGGCGTTCATTAGCTTGTTGCCTTGCCTCTAACCCCCAACGGGACGGTTGAATTATTTGTGTGCTTCTATAGATAGTGTTTGTGGTTGTGTTTTAAAGATGAGGTAAAAATATAAAAACACCCAAAAATGCTAACAAACATGATTGATTAGACTTACTATCATCTAATATATAGCCCATTGTGAATCTCATCTAAACTATATAATGCAAGTTTCCCTTAGGAACAATGAATGTGTCTTCGTCCTGACTTTCAGATTACTCAAAATACCATCCAAATTCTATTATATTTACAAGAAAAATCAATAGGTAGGTAAATAGTGACTGGAGGTAATTTTATAATTTTAAATGAAAAACTATTACACATGTGTACAATTTTACCCTCCAAATTCAGATTATTTACTATCGAAATCCGTTCATCTCAACTATTTTTAATTATACATAAGCCCCTTATAAAATTTATTCAAAACTCTTAATTATTTGTAAACTATGCATATGCCATTAAAATTATAAATAATTATCTTGTTTAGAATTTCAATAATAATTTTTACTTATTATTGAAAGGTTGTAATCAAAGATTGTGATTTCGCGAAATTATACGAAATTTTGCCTAAATATTCGTTTTTTTAAATTACGAAAATTAAAAGGTCGAAAGAAAATTTATATTTTTTTAAATTTTTTTGAGGTTTTTTCTTAAATTTTAGGATTTTTTTTTTTTTATAAATTTCGTTTTTTGGTAAAAATGCAAAAATCAGCTACTAAAAATTACATTTTTCGAGAATTTTTCGAAAAAACTTCGAAAATTTTTCATAAAATTTGAGTTTTTTTTTAATAATTATATATTGATTTTTGAAACCAATCCCTAATTTCCTAATTATAACTTCTTCCACTTATGTATTGATTTTTTAAATTATCCATTAATTTTCTAATTATAGACATTTTAGTTTCATTTATTTACTTACATATTATTTTTTTCACATATTTAATATATCTACGAAATTCATTATATATTTCTTGTATCCTTAAAATTTTTACATTTTTTTTTATACAACGAAATATTTCTTAAAATTAGGATATCAAAATTAACTCGAAAAACGAAATCACACTCCTTGGTTGTAATAATAAAAAAAAAAAAAAATACCAATATTCACATGTGTAGAGAATGTCAACACCCTAGTTATATTAATTCAGTTAATGTGGGACTAAATTATCCATCTTTCCCGTGGACTTATAGGTGTGATGTGGGTCTAATGTCCATCTTGTGGTTTTGTTGCTGAATTGTTCCCAAGCTATGTGTGTGTACAGTAACCAAAAGGACGCTATAAGGCATCTTCTAAAACAATAGAATGGATTGAATCTTGATGAAATTAATGTGAGCCATAACTTAAAAGAATGGACATTTTTAACATTAGCATATTTCACATGACCAGGAAAATACAAGTAAATTTGAAAATACAGTCATGGCCGGGTCTTCATTTATTGTACTTTTTTTCGTTGATTTTGGTTTGTATTTTCTTTTCGAGTCCTATAAACTTTCATCCAAAACGCATGACAAACATTCCTTCATATAGGACTAAAGTAATTATTTATGTAAAACAAAAATCCTCTAGTCCTTCATCTTCCATTTTCAGGTATGTTAAAATGTTATAAATAACATAAATTATTATACCAAGCTATCTCCATGGTGTTTTCGTTGTCTCTGAGGACATTTTAAAAATCTTGAATTCCCTAAAACAATTTGTTTTCTTCAACATGAATGGATTGAGAAATTTGGTAAGTATTGAGGAAAATGTTTTCATATATCTCTTCGTTTCATTTCAATGTCATTTGGAACTAGTTTAGAGTTTTGTGGTTGAATTGGAAATCTAAATCAAGGTAAATCTGGAGAACCATGTATGTATGAATATTAGGAAAATTGTTGAATCTAAGTTGAGTTGAGAAACTAGTTTCAAACAAAATGAGAAATCTTCCTTTTTATTCCGATTAGAGACTGTTAGATGGGCTTTCGTTCTTTGTAGTACTAAAAAGGGGTTAATGTGGAGTTAAATGATGTGGTAGGGGTGAGGGTAGAATAGAAAAAATACGGGGTTTGGTTTTTAGGCTCGTGGAGATAGATAGATACGAGAGAGGTGAAACGCGGGGAGGTGTATTCTAGCTGGGAATGGGATATTTAAAGAACCTCCACAGTACATATGGACATGTTGCTGTAAATTGATAGATGGAGGCGGAGTTATCAATTTAAAAGACGTTATTTATGTATAGTTGTTGACCTAACTTTTACATTGCTAATTAAGTTAATGGTTGACTATCGAAAAATATTACATTGCCTATTCTCTTCTTCTACGATTTGGTGAAGTTGAGCAAACTGTGAGGGAGGGAAAATGATTGAAGGATAGAGGGAGAGCCAGGGACGGAGCCACATGGTGACTTCAATTTTTTTTTTTTTTTAGATGGTCACCCTTGTAGACGAATCCGTTCTGCCCCACCCCTTCCTCTCTATCTCTTCTCATTTGCTTTCTCTATTTGTTTACTGCGACACCGACAATCGCCATTTTTTGCTTGACTTAGTTGTTTTTTTCACCATCGTCATCAATAACTAGCAACCACATCAACCTCTTTCCTTCTTTGAGGAAGAAGTTTAAAAAAATGTATTTTCTCGATAAATTCGTATTTTGAGATATAATTTTATATTTTATTCATAGGATTTTTCTGGAGATACATAAAAATTTTAATCTATTAAAATTTTTCTCAAGATACATGTTTGTATCTGTTTGAAGGAGATTTTGGTAATCAACATGAGCATTTTGACAGTCAATGCACGTTGATTACTAGTCCTGGAGGGAGACTGTAATAATATTCAATGATAGAGTAACCTCTAATTAGCTATTTATGATAGGTGCCAAATCGTAATAACCAATTTTTTTGTCCACATCTAATTTTACATTTGAAATTATTTTTTACCAATTAATTTTATATATCAATTTGATTTGTCTCCCATATATTTATCTTTTGTGCACCTACAAAGTAGCTTGTTAAATTCATTTTCTTTTCCGTAGATTAGATGGAGTTTTGTTTAGCAATTGATGTTTTGTATAGTTATTTATGTATTGTTCAAATTAAATTTTTTTATTAAAATAATTAATTACTATATTATCATTAATTAATTATAACTCATTATTCCGCCCTTTTCAACATAAATTCTGGCTCCGTCACTGGGAAGAGCTGCTTCATGCCCAAAGTAGCGTACATAAACATCAATTCCCCCTTTGAATTATGCAAAGCTCAATAAATCCTACTTCTATAATCTAAAATTGCAAACCACTTAATTAGTTGTAGGTCCTAAACCGGATAACCCAATTAAGGCATTACCACCCCATCCTCCTGAGTCAAGTTCGTTCCTTGAATCGAACTCATTGCCACCTTCGCCAAATCCCGGATGCAACAAAAAACAAAGATCTACTACCTCCATCCCCTTGAACCTCCCCGTGATTCGTCTTCCTCCCACCCAATCTAGAATCCCCACTCTACATTTTTTGTGCAGACCTTCAGTCCTCTATCGACACCAAGGGTGGCGGAAGCCGAGAGTTCATATTAACATTAGCACAACAATAGTTCAGGTAAGCAGGATCAGACCATGGCCTCCACTTCCACCGACGTAATGACATGGCAACTCAACGGTTAGAGTTTGACAGATGATACCACTAAATCATGGGTTCAAACTTAGCTTGCAACATCTTTGTGAGGGAGAACGATTGAGGGAGAAAGGGATAACGATTAGGGTAAAGAGAGAGAACAGTTGAGAGAGAGACAGAGGGAGAACCAAACCCGTCTTTTTTTTTTTTCAATTTTGCTTGGCAAAGAATAACAAAGAAATTCCCCACAAACTGCACAAATCACCAACCCAAATCTAATTTTCAAAAAAATGAAAAGCGATACTATTTGAATAAGAGAAATTCCATACTCAGATCCAGTTGTGAATTGGAAAAAAAGATCTATCTGATAGATAAAGAGATAGAGAGAGGGCGCATAGAGTCACTAAAACCATAGAGATATACATATTGGTTTGGCTTATCTTCTTCATTTGCATATTTGTGCATGGAAAAGATGAGTGGAAGTGGTGGCGACGGGCGATGGGTGTGGTGTCTGCTGCAGAGAAGAAGAAAATAAGTAGGGGCAGAGAGTAAAAGTTGCAGGGAGAAAAAAGAGAAGAAAGAAGGGAGTGAGGCAATTTTGGATTTTAGGGTTTTTTTATTAAGTCAAGATTTTGTAGTCGATCTATTATATATCACGACACGTATATAGTTGATTTCTCGCAAGGTGGGTATTTTAGAAAATGGGTGTTAGATGGTTGCCAAGTGTATCAAACTATTTGGCTGAGTTATACCAACTATTTGGTTAGGGATGTTTTTAGTTTGTTATACTAACTTAAAATATTTAATAATGAATAACATTTATTTGTGGTGAAATTTTTTTTTTCAATTAGGAGCGTTAATTGGCTCTTGAAAGAAAGAATAAGGGTAATTTTTTTCTTGTTGTAATTGTTTTTTTTTTTTTTTTTTTTGTCTTTTTTTTTAAAGAGCAAACAAAGTTTTAAAGGGTCCGAACCTTTACATTATGATAGGATGTGTAAACAAAAAATACCCATCAAAATACAATTTGTTTGTCACATATACTCAACAATAGAGGAAATGAACTAAACTAATATATCATTCTAATTTAAAACAAAAAATTAATCTACAGCCAAGCAATATTTAAAAGCTAAATTAAAAAAATAAAGTTGATGACAATTTTGTAATCCCTCATGAATTCCGTGCAACCAAAAACACTCTAAAAAAAAAAAAAAGACAGTTATTTAAAACTTTTCATAAACAATTTGTTCACAAATTTCCACCCCAACTAAAAATAACAATACACAAAATATATGTGCATTAAAAGCAATAAAGACTGAGAATGACCCTATTTAAACAAGATCGGGATCAGGTTCCATGGTTGACCTATCTATATCAACTATTTTAGCAATGCCAATATTATGATTATGATGCTTCTTATTGTTCTCCTACTATACCATAGAGCTAATTCTTGTACGTCACAGAAGCTATTGGAGCTAGTACATGCCGACTACTTCTCTTCTTCTTGCTCTGATTATAACCTGGAAATGGATCATAACCAGGAGGAAATGGCAAGGACTCGTACCCTGGAACTGGCAAGGACTCATAATCTGGAACTGGCAAGGACTCATAATCTGGAACTGGCAAGGAGTTTCGCTGCATTGGAAGAACTCTCAGAAGACGCATCTTAAAAATCTTTGCAGGAGGTTTAGGATGCATCTTCTCAACTTTCTTAACAATCTCCTCCAGCATTGTCCTTCCAGTCTGACCTGTTGGATCCCCTCTAACTGAGTCCATTTGTGCAGCAAGAGCCACTTTCCCAGCCAATTCCTGGCGAACACATATCCTCAAACTAGGAATCGTCGTCCAGTATATTTGAGTCTGCTCAACATATCCACCATAACGAACCCTAGGCCTTTCCCTGGAAAACCCAGCCAGAAGTTCACTCCTCCCCCCAAGAATCTCGATAGTACAATCCGGCATTCTTGACAATGCTGAAAGACCACCAGCAGTAGTAACCAGCTTTGCCGCAATCCTACTACCAACTAAAGCAGCAAGATTCGGCCCAACTCTTATCATTCTACTCTCAACAAAGTTTACAATCTTCAGCTTCATTGCATTAAGATCAAAAACCTGATCACAGGCCTTAATTGTCTGCTTAAGTTCTTCTTGACTAGGCAGTTCTCCAGTAGTAGTCACTGCCTCCAAAGAAAAAGTCACAATCGTATCATAGGGCCGTTGCATGGGATCAAAAACAATTGAGTCCATATGAGTTGCAATCCCCTGAGTTGTAATCCTCTCTACAGCCTCAGTTGCAACCCCCTTTACAGCCCGAGCATGATCAACTGGATAGTGTACCAAAGACTCAAATTCTGGAAACTTCGAGCTATAGTTGTGATGGATGAAATTAGTGATCATTGCAATCTCCTTGTCAATGTCAACTGAAAGCGAAATACAATCAACTACAAGCTGATATTCTTCCTCTGAGATCGTATGACAATCCTTTCCAAGGCAAGATTCGGGATGACCATGCCCAGGAACTGGCCTAGTTCCATCTTGAAGTATAAGTCGAGGTCCTTTGTGAATTGCACGTTCTATACTGTGTTTTATATCTATGTAAATCTGCGTTTTGTGCAACTTGGGAAGACTCTCCGAGTCTTGAAAGTTCAGGTTTTGCATGGAAAGTAAAATAGATTCTTCGTTTTCTTGATTGAGAGGAGTAGGTTGCACCGGCAACTTGGTAAGACTCTCCAAGTCTTGAAAATTCAGGTTTTGCATGGCAAGTGAAATAGCAGATTCTTCTTTTTCTTGAGTAGGTTGGTCGTCTAGCCAATCATCACGCGCCATAACAACTAGTGTGGCAGATAAAAATCTGGGTGAATTGCAGGAACTAGGAAGAAACTGTGGGGAGGTTCTTCGTGGGAGAGGTTGAAGGAGAGTTTGTTAGCTAGTTTATATAGGAAACCATGAGGGAGAGTTTAGGTTGAATTGGAAGTCTAAATAAAAAAAAGCCAAAAGGTTGTTGAATCCGAATTGAATTAGGAAACTTGAATGGGATTTCTTTCCTATTCCTAGTATACTAGCGACCTAACGATCACCTCCTAATTAATAGACCGATCTGTTGAAATAATTCCATAAACACCATATGGCAAACTTCTTCATTGATTGTGAATTTGCATTGGGGTGAATTTGCTTTGGGATTTCATCATTCTTTTGAGATCACGCAATATCATTTTGATTGTAAAATCGGGTTACCTGGCATTTTCGTTTGCATTGGTATTAAAAGATTATGGAGTCGTAAAAATGATGAAATAAGCCTTGTTTTTCATAGTTTTCAGAATGACAACGACTACTCCACACCACTAAAAGTGTTTTCTCACACTATTTAACATTTTCACACCACCTATATAAACAAGCAAATCAACATTTTTGTCCCCCATTCAAAAGCAAATCGCAAATTGCAAAAACCCGATTCTTCTTCTCCCTTCATTCGATTTGTTCGATTGTTCTCTTCCATTCTCTCCCCCATTTGTGGGTCGATTGGTTCGATTGCTTAACATAACATTTTGACAGGGAAATGAATCAATGTTTTGTTAACATAACATTTGAAATTTCAGTTTTCTTGGAGGATTTCTTATTTATTTAGTCAGTACTCACTAGTTTACTAGAAAATGAATCAATGCGAGAATCTTGGCAGGAAAATGTATTGTTCACACGAAACAATGCGAGAATTTGCAATAACCTCGCAATGAACAATGTGAATCGCAGAGGTTCAGGCGAGGTTATTGCAAACTCTCGCAAGGGTCCAGGCGAGGTTTTTTCAAAATCTCACAGAGGTCCAGGCGAATGGGTGAAAACAAATTTTTTTAGGACATATTTGCGCGACTTTAATAAAATGACCATAATTTTCTCATTTTAAAAATATTTTCAAGTGATTCAAATTGTGTTTATTAGGTAACTCAGAGTACTACAATCTTCCTGTTGATGAGCTTGAGAATCGGTCTTGATCGAGCATATAAGTTGGCCGAAAGTCAGGGATACTGCCCCATTTCATTGCAAGACAGATTTGCGCGAATTTAGTAAATGATCATAACTTACTCATTTCAAAATATTTTCAAGCGATTCGAATTGCGTTTATTAGGTAGCTCAAAGTGATACAATTTTCGTGTTTGATGAGCTTGAGAATTGGTCTCGATCGAGTATAAAAGTTAGTCGAAATTCATGGACACTATTCTGTTTTCATTGGGAGACATATTTGCGCAACTTTAGTAAAATGAGCATAACTTGCTCATTTCAAAACATTTTCAAGTGATTTAAGTTGAGTTTATTAGATAACTCAAAATACTACAATTTTTGGGTTTTTGAGGTTGAGAATCAGTCTAGATCGAACATATAACTTGGCCGAAAGTAAGGGACACTATCTTGTTTTCATTACGAGACAAATTTGCGTGATTTTAACAAAATGACCATAACTTGCTCATTTCAAAACATTTTCAATGATTCAAGTTGTGTTTATTAGATAACTTAGAGTAATAAAATTTTTGTGTTTTGATGAGCTTGAGAATGGTCACAATTGAGGGTTTGAATTGGTTGAAAGTTACCCTATTTTTTTCAAAAACAATTTTTTGGGTGGTGTGGGTAAGTAGAAACAAAAATACATGTTGGTGTGAGACAACGCTTTTGGTAGTGTGGATTAGTCGTTGCCATTTCAAAATTTATTAATTACAAAATTTTACTTAACAATTCATATTTATATGCGTCCTCTTTTTTTTTTTTTTTTTAACAGACCCACTACCAATTACCATATTATCTAAAATCTGGTCTTTTATTTATTTTATTTTTTTTCTTTCTTTTTTTTTTCTTTTAACATTTTCACTAGCCACCGTCTAAATATTATGGTTTGTGGTTGCTTGTGCAGTTAAAAAAAATATCGAGTAGAGAATAAGGATTATGATTTCATTTTCCGAGACAATTTCGTTACTTTAATTTTAAGAAATATTTTGTTGTGTATAAAAATTTTGTTTGTAATTTTGAATTATCAATAAGTATTTTAAATTCTTACATACTACTTAAAAAACTTTCACAGCAATCATAATTTCATACAAATTATATATTGCAGAATCACTTATATAACAAAAATTTACAATAAAAAAATATAGAAATCGCTTATATAACAAAATTTTATAATATATCATAAGGAATCCCATATGGGGTTTCCAAAAATTGACGGGCAAGAAATGCCTAATGTAGGGTGCACTCAGTCGCCTCGAATAGAGTGTTCGTTTCATGGGTGTTGGCATAACGCGCCTTCACTAGGCGTTCATGAGCGTGTTGCCTTGCCTCTAACCCCCAACAGGACGGTTGAATTCTTCGTGTGCTTCTATAGATAGTGTTTGTGGTTGTGTTTTAAAGATGATGTAAAAATTGTAAAAAACACCAAAAAATGCTAACAAATATGGCTGATTAGACTTACTCTCATCTAATATATAGCCCATTGTGAATCTCATCTAAACTATATAATGCAAGTTTTCCTTAGGAACAATGAATGTGTCTTCGTCTTGACTTTCAGATTACTCAAAATACCATCCCAATTCTATTATATTTACAAGAAAAATCAATAGGTAGGTAAATAGTGACCGGAGGTAATTTTATAATTTTAAATGAAAAACTATTACACATGTGTACCATTTTACCCTCCAAATTCAGATTATTTACGATCGAAATCCGTTCATCTCAACTATTTTTAATTATACATAAGCCCCTTATATAATTTATTCAAAACTCTTAATTATATGTACACTATGCATATGCCCTTAAAATTATAAATAAGTATCTTGTTTAGAATTTCAATAATAATTTTTATTTATTATTGAAAGGTTGTAATCAAAGATTGTGATTTCGCGAAATTTTGCCGAAATATTCGTTTTTTTAATTTACGAAAAAAAAAAGGTCGAAAGAAAATTTATATTTTTTCGAAAAATTTTGAGGTTTTTTCTTAAAATTTAGGATTTTTTTTTTATAAATTTCGTTTTTTGGTAAAAATACAAAATCAGCTACTAAAATTACATTTTTCGAGAATTTTTCTAAAAATTTCATAAAATTTGAGTTTTTTTATAATTATATATTGATTTTTGAAACCAATCCCTAATTTCCTAATTATAACTTCTTTTACTTATGTATTGATTTTTTAAATTATCCATTAATTTTCTAATTATAGGCATTTTAGTTTCATTTATTTACTTACATATTATTTTTTTCACATATTTAATATATCTACGAAATTCATTATATATTTCATGTATCCTTAAAATTTTTACATTTTTTCTTTATACAACGAAATATTTCTTAAAATTAGGAGATCAAAATTAACTCGAAAAACAAAATCACACTCCTTGGTTGTAATTAAAAAAAAAAGTACAAATATTCACATGTGTAGAGCATGTCAACACCCTAGTTATATTAATTCAATTAATGTGGGACTAAATTATCCATCTTTCCCGTGGACTTATAGGTGTGATGTGGGTCTAATGTCCATCTTGTGGTTTTGTTGCTGAATTGTTCCCTAGCTATGTGTGTGTACAGTAACCAAAAGGACGCTATAAGGCATCTTCTAAAACAATAAAATGGATTGAATCTTGATGAAATTAATGTGAGCCATAACTTAAAAGAATGGACATTTTTAACATTAGCCTATTGCACATGACCAGGAAAATACAAGTAAATTTGAAAATACAGTCATGGCCGGGTCTTCATTTATTGTACTCTTTTTTCGTTGATTTTGGCTTGTATTTTCTTTTCGAGTCCTATAAACTTTCATCCAAAACGCATGGCAAACATTCCTTCATATAGGACTAAAGTAATTATTTATGTAAAACAAAAATCCTCTAGTCCTTCATCTTCCATTTTCAGGTATGTTAAAATGTTATAAATAACATAAATTATTATACCAAGCTATCTCCATGTTCTTTTCGTTGTCTCTCAGGACATTTTAAAAATCTTGAATTCCCTAAAACAATTGTTTTCTTCAACATGAATGGATTGAGAAATTTGGTAAGTATTGAGGAAAATGTTTTCATATATCTCTTCATTTCATTTCAATGTCATTTGGAACTAGTTTAGAGTTTTGTGGTTGAATTGGAAATCTAAATCAAGGTAAATCTGGAGAACCATGTATGTATGAATATTAGGAAAGTTGTTGAATCCAAGTTGAGTTGAGAAACTAGTTTCAAAACAAAATAAGAAAATCTTCCTTTCTATTCCGATTAGAGATTGTTGGATGGGCTTTCGGTCCTTGTAGTCCTAAAAATTAAAGCCAACTTCTTTTGTCATGTCTGTGTTTGTAGGGCTGGGTACATTCGTTTGTTCGTGATGGAATGGGATAAACATTATCTCGATCTCATCTTAAATGGTTTTAGAATGTGATGGGATGGGACGAGATAGAAATGTACTAAGTAGGTATCTAATGAAGAATAACAAAAAATTCAATTTCACATTGTTCAAATACAAATAATGTTTAATTTATGTATATATAATTTTTATGATAACAATATTAAATGTCATATAAAATTTATTTCATGAATTCTATATGACCTAATATATTCAAACTAAAGTTTCTATCTAAACAAATCAAGCAAATAAATTTTCAAACAATAGATGTTTTGATTTAATTTCAATACATCTTAAACTTTCCTTTAGAAAAATAGTTTATTTAAAATTAATAATAAAAAATATTAAATAAATAAGCTAGGGCGAGATTGAAAATTTACATCCCAATCTCCTTATACTTCGAAATCACATTCAATTCTAGATCGAGATGGGATCGAGATGAGTTTGATCAATCCCAAAAAAACCTGAAAAAATCGAGACGAGATTGAAATTATGGGATGGGACACCCACCCCATGCCCTGTAGACAAGATTCATGTGATTGTGAATTTGCATTGGTGCTGGTTGAATGCCCATCTAAAAGATTATAGCGACATGAAAAATATAATGAAATAAGTCAGAATTCGTTTTCATACCAAATAAGTCATGTTTACGCTTGGAATTTATAAACTACAAAATTTTGCACAACAGTTCAGATTTATATGCGTCCTCTTTTTGAAATAGACCCACCAAGGCACCAACAGTTCAGATTATGTGGATGACTTTTCGCTTGTGCAATTAAAAAAATATAATCAAGAGAATAATAACTGTGATTTCATTTTCCTGAGGCAATTTCAGTATATTAATTTAAAAAAAATTTAGTTGTGTATAAAAATTATAAAAAAAATTTCGATTATAATTTTAAATTTATTAATACTAACTTATGCATTTTAAACTAAAAAAATTTCAATTTTTATAATATAAAAATTGTAGGGTGCACTCACTCGCCTTGAATAGAGTGTGTTCGTTTCATGGGTGTTGGCACAACACGCCTTCACTAGGCGTTCATTAGAATTCACTAGACTTGATGACTTTTATCCCTCACGGACATTTTAAAAATATTGAATTCCCTAAAATAATTCGTTTTCTTCAACACAAAGATTGGGACATTTTGTAACTGGTAAGCATTGAAGAAAATGTTTTCATATATCATATCAAGTCACTCCATTTCATCATGTTCATTAATTTTTATATATAAATTGAAAATAATGGTAAAAATCTTGTTGTTTTTAAAGCTAAAATCACAAATAGTTTTTTGTAAAACATCCTTTGTTGGGGGAGAAGACATTGACCATACCACCCCATATGTATATTCATGTTTCACTCGCTCTCTAAATCTCTAGCTGGAAAGCAAATACACTCGAAAATTTTCTCTTTCTTAGTTTCTTTAGAAGCAGGCGACCCATGTCTGGCTCTCTCTCTAATTCATCCATTGTTGAGATAATGTTGGTTTGAATAGTCGTTACAAAAAAAAAACTTTAATAGCTACGAAAATTAGCGACAGTTTCAAAAAACCGTCGCTAATTATATGATTAGCGACGGCAAAAAATCGTCGCTAATTGCTTTCAATACTATTTCAACCCATAATTATAAAATTCCGTCGCAAAATATTTAGCGACGGCTTAAAACCGTCGCTAATTCTTGTATTAGCGACGGTAATTTAGCCGTCGCTAAGATTTACAAATAAAAATAATTGTTTTTTTTTTTTTTATTAGCGACGGCAAAAAACCGTGGCTAATTGATTTTTTTTTTTAAATTAAACACTAAAGAGATTAGTTACGATAATTTACCGTGGCTAATTGGTTTTTGATTTTTTTTATTAGCGACGACAAAAAACCGTGGCTAATTGGTTTTTTTTTTAAAAAAAACTAAACACTAAAGAGTTTAGCTACGACAATTTACCGTGGCTAATTGATTTTTATATATTTTTTTTGAGATCAAAGAAGATCAGATCAGATAAAAAAATATCATATCAGATCGGATCGGATCAAAGAAGATCAAAGAAGTTCAAAGAAGATCAGATTAAATAAGATCAAAGAAGATCAGATCAGATCAGATCAAAGAAGATGAGATCAAGGAAGATAAAAAAAGATCAGATCTAAGAAGATCAGATCAGATAAAAGAAGATAGTTTACCGTTGCTGATTTAAATAGCGACGATTAAACTAGCGACGGTATTGTGACAGTTTTTGTGGCGTGGCTAAATCATTGTAGCGACGGTTTTTTGCCAATTAGCAACGATTTTTAGCCGTTGCTAAAACGTCTTGTTTTTTGTAGTGAATCTCACATTAAGTAAGAAAAAATTGTCACAAAAATTTATAAGAAATGATGCATTACCTAAAGCTAGCATATTCAAGTCATATATTCATTTTGTTATTATTACTGAATGACTTCCCTTCAAGTGTTTCTAGTAAATAATTTTGGTTGCGAACCAATTGAAATTTAAGTTACATTACTGTTTGGCAACTGGTTTAATATTATTCTTCAAATTCGGAATCAACTTATCCAAACCTTGGTTTAAGCATTGGCCATGCCACTTTGGAAGAAAAATTAGAAAATTCACTACAAAAAAAAGCAAAATTAGCTACGGCAATTAGCGACGGTTTATTCGCTAATTTAACGGTTTGCGACGGCAATAAACCGTCGCTAAATATTCTGATACGGTTTTCACTATACAAATTAAAATAACCGTCGCTAACCATTTTGCGATGGTTTAAAACCGTCGCTAATACGGACATTAGCGACGGAATTCCGCCCGTAGCTAATGTTAAGAAATTTTTTTGTTAGCGACGGTCCAAATAGCGTCGCTAACGTGATTTTTTTAAAAAAAAATATATCAAACCAAATTAGCGACGGATTTTTGGCCGTAGCTAATGTTTTTGTGATTTTAAAAAAAATTTATATGAAAACACCTTAGCGACGGTAGGAGGGCCGTAGCTAATGCGATTTTTCTAAAAAAAAAATTATTAGAAAAGAACTTAGCGATGGTTTTATGACCGTAGCTAATGTTTAGAAAAAAAAAATTTATTAGCTACGGTCTAAATACCGTCGCTAACGTGATTTTAAAAAAAAATATAATAAACCAAATTAGCGACGGCGTTTTGGCCGTAGCTAATGTTTTTGTGATTTTAAAAAAAATTTATATGAAAACACCTTAGCGACGGTAGGAGGGCCGTAGCTAATGTGATTTTTCTAAAAAAAAAAATTTAGAAAAGAACTTAGCGACGGTTTTATGACCGTAGCTAATGTTTAGAAAAAAAATTTATTAGCCACGGTCTAAATACCGTCGCTAACGTGATTTTTTTAAAAAAATAATAAACCAAATTAGCGACGGCGTTTTGGCCGTAGCTAATGTTTTTGTGATTTAAAAAAAATTATATGAAAACAACTTAGCGACGGTAAGAGGGCCGTAGCTAATGTGATTTTTCTAAAAAAAAATTAGAAAAGAACTTAACGACGGCATGGTGACTGTAGATAATGTTTATAAAATTTTTTTATTAGCTACGGTCCAAATACCGTCGCTAACGTGATTTTTTTTTTTTTAAAATATAACAAACCAAATGAGCGACGGCTTTTTAGCCGTAGCTAATGTTTTTGTGATTTAAAAAAAAAATTATATGAAAACACCTTAGCGACGGCACGAGGGCCGTAGTTAATGTGATTTTTCTAAAAAAAAAATTTACAAAAGAGCTTAGCGACGACATTGTGACCACGGTAGCGACGGTTTAGAAAATAACGGTAGGAGGGCCGTAGCTAATGTTTTTGTGATTTTTCTAAACAAAATAACGTAGCGACGACACTTTTTAAAAAAAAAATTATAAGAAAAGAACGTAGCGACGGTTGTAGGGTCGTAGCTAATGTTTATAAATTTTTTTTTTTGTTAACCACGGTCCAAATACTGTAGCTAATGCATTTTAAAAAAAAATAATTTATAAGAAACCAATATAGCGACGGCATTAGGGTCGTAGCTAACGTTTACAATTTTTTTTGGTTAGCCACGTTCAAAATACCGTAGCTAAATGTGAAATTTTTTTTTAAATTATATATAGCAAAATCGTTATATATTTATAAACTGGATAAAATCACTAATAACACAATTCCGTCCAGCCGGGTTAGGAGACCTAGCTTTAACATAGGCGACCCAGATCGAATCCCACCAATGAAAATTTTGTATTATATTAAAATTTTTATATTAGCGACGACAAAGTGCCATGGCAAAATTTTTTTTTTTAATTATATAAAGAAAATAGCTATATATTTATAAACTGGATAAAATCACCAATGGCCTTTCAACCCAGTTAGTAAACTCATTAGAGAAGATCATATCAGATCAAAGAAGATCAGAGAAGATCAGATCAGATCAAAGAAGTTCAAATAAGATCAGATCAGATAAAAAAATATCAGATCAAAGAAGATCAAAGAAGTTCATAGAAGATAAAAGAATATCAGATCAAAAAATATGGGATCAAAGAAGATAAGATCAGATAAAAAAATATCAAAGAAGATCAAGTACAAAAAATATCAGATCAGATCAAAGAAGTTCAAAGAAGATCTGATCAAAGAAGATCAAATCAAATAACATCAAAGAATATCAGATAAGATCAAATAAGATCAGATCAGATAAAAAAAAGATCAGATCAAAGAAGTTCAAATAAGATAAAAGAAGATCAAATCAAAGAAGATGGGATCAAATAAGTTCAGATAAAAAAATATGGGATCAGATCAAAGAATATAAAAGAACATCAGATCAAAGAATATCAGTTCAAAGAAGATCCGATAAAAAATATCAAATCAAATAAGATCACAGAAGATCAGATAAGAGCAAATAAGATCAGATAAGATCAAAGAATATCAGATCAGATCAGATCAAATAAGATAAAAGAAGATCAAAGAATATCAGATAAAAGAATATCAGATCAGATCAAAGAAGATCAATGAAGATCACATAATATCATGTCAAATATGATCAGATCAGATTAGATCAAAGAAGTGAAAAGAAGATCAAAGAATATCAAAAAAGATAAAAAAAGTTCAAAGAAAATCAAAGAAGTTCAAATCAAAGAAAATGAGATAAAAGAAGATCAGATCAGATCAAATAAGATCAAAGAAGATCAAATCAAAGAAGATGAGATCAAGGAAGATAAAAAAAAGATCACATCAAAGAATATCAGAGAAGATCTAAGAAGATTAGATCAAAGAAGATCAGATCAGATCAAAGAACATCATAGACTAATTGGTTAGCTAAAAAAAAAAATAACACCAAAGAGATTAGCTACGGCCAATTGGTTTTAAAAAAAAATATCAAACACTAAAGAGATTAGCCGTGGCTAATTCTTTTTTCATTTTTTATATTAGCGAGGGCAACAAACCGTCGCTAATTGGTTAGCTAAAAAAAAATTAAACACTAAAGAGATTAGCTACGGCCAATTGCCGTGGCTAATTGGTTTTTATAAAAAAAAAATTATTAAACACTAAAGAGATTAGCCACGAAGTGAGAGAAACAAGACTTCAGTTCTTATTTCAACCGAAGGACTTCGATTAACTCCATCATCATCAATTTTTTTAGGTAAGATCATTCTTCTTATTTAGATGTCATCTTCTTATTCTTTTTCTTCAAATCTGTCTAGATTTTTGTTTCCCTTCTTTTAGCAAATCAAAACATTAAAACCCACAAAGAATCCACTGTTTTCAACAACCCCATGAGGCCATTCTTGAAGGAATTCTAGGGTTTTCAAATGGCATTCACTGATCAGGGGTTGGTCGGTCCTGTTTTTTCCTCTTCACGAGGTTCTGTCCCCAAATCAGTTTTATTTATTCATTTACATGTTGATTCAATTGTGTTTTGTTTTATAAGAAATTGAATCTGAATTTTTATTTTCATTGTGTGTTTGAGATTCTTATAGTGTGTTATTTGTTTGTTCATGGTGGGATTGTTCAGGTTGGTAAACATTGGCTAAAATGTCTACCTTTATGGGTGTTATTGTTTCGGATCCCTGGCTTCAAAGCCAATTCACTCAGGTCGAGCTTCGTGGCCTTGAAACCAAGGCAAGTGTTTTTATTGAATTGATTTGTGACTGATATCAGTTGTACGTTGATGGATTATGGGAAATGAATTGTGAATTTGGATGGACTTCATGCAGTTTATTTGACCAAGGAGTCAATTGGGTGGTCCAGTCACACTGAGAGATTTTCCACCTGTTACTTATTTGGGATCGACAAATAAAACACTTTGTTACGTTTTATGCCGTCTATAAGTGTATATTTGAAAAAAAAATATATTGACAAAAATTTTACTTAGCCACGGTATAATAACCGTAGCTAAGATTTACAAATCCTAGCTACGGGTTTTTGCCGTCCCTAATCGAGAAAAAAAAAAAAAAAAGACACAAAATGAAAACCTTTCCGCGCGAAAAAATTTGGGAATCCCGCGTTTATCTTGTTTTGTGAAGAGAGTATACATTGCAGAGGACGAAGGAGAGAGAGGAAGAATCATTGAGAAGCAGAGAGAGGAAGAATCATTGAGAAGAAGAACCTGTGAGAGGAAGAATCATTGAGAAGAACCTGTGAGAGGAAGAAGCTCTGCGAGGAAAACGCTCTGTGATTTGAGAGGAAGAAGCTCTTTGATCTGCGAGGAAGAAGCTCTGCGAGGAAAACTGTGAGAGGAAGAAGCTCTGTGAGAAAGAATCATTGACATCCCGCGTCACGGTGTTTTGAGAGGAAGAAGCTCTGCGAGGAAAAGGCGCGATTTTCAGAGGAAGAAACTGTGAGAGGAAGAAGGTCTGAAAGGAAGAACCATATTTTGAAGGGAAGAACCCTCGATTTTCAGAGGAAGAAGGTCTGAGAGGAAGAACCCGCGCCGCGTCACCTGCTGAGGGGCCTGAAATCCTTCTGCATCCAGGAAGATCATCTCATTCTTCATCTTCTTCAACTTCAAGGTGGGAGAAATTTGGGGTTTTTGTGCTCTAACAAGGGTTTTTGTGCTCTAACAAGGTAAGTAAAAATAAAATCACAGACTCTTAGGTTTATATTGCTTATATTTTTATATTGTAGAATTCACAGACTCTTAGGTTTATATTGTTTATATTGTAGAATTCACAGACTCTTAGTCTAAAGATGGAAGTAGAATCTCTCACTTAGGTTTATATTGTTTTGCAAATTTTAGTGTAAAGATGCAAATTTTTTATATTGTTTTGAACTGTAAACTCCAAACTCACAGACTTTTAGTCTAAAGATGGAAGTAGAACTCTTCTAGGAATTCAAGCTAGACGTCTAAACCTTCCCAAGTCTGTTTTCATATATACGTTTTAGTTTTCAGTGTAATAGTATGATTGTAAAATTTCTTCCATACAATCAAAATATACTTGTAAAATTCCTTACATGTTCAAATTTAGCAAAACTTTTTCATGGAGCTCAAGTGGTATTTAATGAATTATTAAATCTTCTTACCATCTATAGCAATAGATGTGGATGGTAGAATTAAGTCAGACCGTCCACACTTTTGATGTATTTTAAGTGTACCAACCAATAGTGAAATGCTTGATTAGATTGGTTTTGTTTTGACCATGTTAGGATTCACAATTGTGAAACTTAATCGACTACATCCACTGAGTCTTTTATGTACAAGATCCTGTTAAAACTGAGTGGCACGTCCCTGTTAAGATAAAGCCTAGAGAATTTTATGATGTCAATGGAGGGTCGTCTACATCCACTGAAGAAGAAATTGTTGAATCTGAGCCCGTTCCTGTTAGAAGGTTTGATAATATGGATGGTGATGAAGATGTTGTAATAGAGTGTTAGCAAGTTGGGTCTTCTAAGTTCATAGAGTAATGTATGAAGTTTGATAATATGTATGGTGATGAACATGTTGTGCATCTCAACTTTAATGCTATTTTACAATATGCACAGCATATGATTGATACTTATATTTTATTCAATGGTTTAATATATGTGGTTCAATCTATTTGGCTCTATGGCTGTGATAAATTTGATGTTGCTTTCTGAACTTATTTTTTTTCTATGCATGAATATGTGCAATCTTGAATGTTATAACAGGTTAAAAAAATATAGAGATGAGGCGTCTAACTCAAAGAGGACAGTTGCATTCTCGAAGAGCAACCTTATCACAACATGCTTCTACTTCACAAGCTATATCAAGTCAGGAAAGGTCACAGCATGTGTCTCAACTATCTCAAACAGATACTGTAGTCCCTGAGACTATTACTCCCTCTATTGCTGGAGAGGGACAGCCGCTATCTGAAGATCAACAAGACCTTGCTGACCATGATATGAATGAAATTGAACAACAACTAGAGAGGATTGCGGATGGACGCCTATCTACAAGGCATTAGGGATGAAGCTGTTCGTATAGGTAATGTTTGCTGACTTATCGCAAGTGTATAATTTTTTTTTCTTCCAGATATGACATAGTTTGAGGAAATCGAATTTTTTTTTAATATTCATGATATATAGCTTATTTCACTTTGGTGCTATTGGAATTGCAGTACAACGATATAAGAAACGCAGGGGTATGCATCAATATGATGGCCCAAACCATATAAAATTGATGGTGGTGAAATGCAATGACTTTGGACAGCCTATCGGCAAGACAGCAGCAAAAGTATCCACTGAAATTGGTATAATAGCACGGGATGGAAGTAAGGTGCCTCTGTCACCTTGCAAATGGCCGAAGATATCACCAGATGTAAAGGACACTATTTGGAAGCTAATATCGGTAATAGTCTTGCAAGTTTAATAATATACGACATAGCACATTTTCCCAAATCGTATTTCTATATTACTTATCGTAGCTTCATAATTATTGGAATCCTACGTTTTTGTTACAGGCAAAGTTCTCATTCGAAAACTGTACGGACAAAACTAAGGTCTTTGTCTATCTTGACGAGTGTTTAAAATTTGATAATTAGTGTTTTTATATATCGTCATGTGATTATATTATACTAAAAAAAACTTTATTATAAAATTTGACAGAGATGGGTCCTTACTAAAGCTTGCGATTGTTGGAAACAATGGAAACACAATTTGTTCAGGGCATATCATAGGTATGATCGACCACTTGAGCAACAATATGAGCATACTGATGATGGGGTGGATAAGGCTCAGTGGCGGATGCTTGTACAGTACTGGAGGAGCGAAAATTTTAAGGTGTATATGTTAAGTACTGTAGTTTAACTAGTACGATAGTTCATATGATTGAAAGGAATTGTAACTGTGAATTTGTGTTTGTATGCAGAAAGTCAGTGCACAAAATAAATCAAATCGCGCCCGATTGAAGATGATTCATCGATGTGGAACCATGTCATTTGCACGTAAATGGGAGGAAGAGGTAGCAATTTTTTTTCCTAATGATTTCTATATATAATGTATGTTGTGTGCCATGCCGCTCATATATTACCCCTTAATTCATGTAGATGTACTAGCTTATGTATATTATTTTAATGTAATTTGTATTATTCCAGAGAGAAAAAAACCCAAATGGACAAGAACCAGATCGAATGCAAATGTTCAAAGCAACTTACACATTATCTGATGGATTATTCCCTCAGCCTGAAGCAGCAAGGAGATATGTACGTTATATTCTATGGAATTATATGAATGTACCTAGTTAATGTGTTGTTCAAATGTTGTTAACCATCATAAACTGTATTTGATCATTTATGGTTTATGGGTATGCGCATCTGTTTTGATGTAGGAGCAAATGGAACAACTAACACAGCCAACAAATGGCCAAGAGGGAATGAATAGGGAGGAGGCGTTTAGAGATGTGATGGGGGGGGGGGGGGGGGGGGGGGGGGATGGACATGGGAGGGCCAAGATGTATGGGGTTGGCGTCACTCGAACAATGCTCCGCAATGCAGTGGGGGATGAAGCTAATGCCAAAGTACGTGAACTAGTGCAATCACATGAGCTTACTAAGCAACAGCTGGTTTCAGCACATGATGCAACTGCACAAGAGCTAGTAGCTACGAAGGCGAAGCTAGCAGCCACTGAAGCAAAGCTGGAGACAACGACATCAAAGCTGGAGACAACGACATCAAATTTGGAGACAACGACAGCAAAGTTGGAGACAACGACAGCAAATCTGGAGACAACCAATCGGAAGGTAGACACGTTGACCAATGATATGGAGGCATTTAGAGCATTCATGTCAAACATGCAACCTCTAATGGGATCCGCGACGCAGCCAAGCAGGGTGAGTAATTAAACTTTAACCATACGCACCTAATATACATGAATAATTAAACTTTAACCATAGCTAATTTGAATGCTGAATGCTGCTTGAATGCTAAAGTGATGAAATGCTTGAATGCTGAAATGTATGTTGAATCGTATGCTTCAATTGCGTAAATGTATGCTGAATGCTATTTGTATGCTTGTAAAAGGTTGCTTGGAAAAGTAGTAACAATTTGCTGAATGCATAGGTAAATGAACGTGAGAAAGCAGATGGCTCAGATCAGGGAGCTAGTGGAGCTCCCTCGTAGACACCCCCAGCTCTTTTAAGTCGTTTTGGGTTGGTTTTTATTACCGTGTCTAAATTTGAGTAGTGCCATCTAAATCTGAATCTTTGCAGCATGTGTTCTGTATGTGTTTTAACTTTGCATGCGTGTTCTATATGTGGTATGAAGTTTGCTCGTGGAGATGAAATGGATGAGAAGGTTCATAAGGACTTTTACAAGTGATGGTTCTCACATCATTTTGGTGTTAGACAGCGATCCTCCATCTCAAAGGAATAAGGTTGTACTTCTTTACTCATTGAAAATTTTTTATTATTATTATTTATTTATTTTTACGTATACTAAAGCTAGTACTAGGTTAGTGCGACCTAAGTTGAACAGGGCAATGGGAGAAAATAGAAGAAGGGAGACAATAGAACAGAGAAGGTAAACATGATAGGGTTTAGTATATTCATTCATAGACACAGTTTAAATAAAATAAAGGTGTATAGCTTTATCTTGGTTGTGGCACTGCAAGCTGAAAGCTAGAGTGCTTTGAACATTTCATAAATCACATAATAAAAAAGTCAAGTCCACTAATGCAGTGACAAAGGATGAAATGGCTACCAAGCTACAATTATGGAAGAACTTCTGTGGCAATAATGTAAAAAGATTAACAATCCAACAAGCTGATATAAATCAAAGGAAAACAATTTTACAAGAATAATTGCTAATTTCAGCTAATTCATAGATTCTCACCCTTGTCTCTCTTAATTCTTATATCTTATTGCTTTCAGTAAACAGGTCTGACACTTGTAATGCATGAATATGAACAATTGGTGGCAATCCGTCGTCCGTTTATCTTATGTTTTACTTGTCTTATTGTTCAGGTGACATTAATCGATTAACATGGGAAGCAAAGGTCGCCTTCCACCTCCTCATATGAGGCAACCTCTTCCAGGTGCTGGACTGATGCATCTTGATCCATTTGGTCCTGGTATCCACCCTCCACCAGGCCCGTTCCCTCCTTTTGACATGTTGCCTCCCCCGGAAGTCTTAGAACAGAAGATGTCTACACAACATATGGAGATGGAAAGGCTTGCAACAGAGAACCAGCGGCTTGCAGCTACTCATGTAGCTTTGAGGCAAGAACTTGCTGGTGCACAACAGGAGTTGCAGAGGTTGCAGGCCCAAGTCGGTGCTATGAAGAATGATAAGGAACAACATATGAGGGGCATCATGGATAAGATAGCTAAGATGGAAGTTGATCTGCATGCAGCAGATTCTGTTAATGCAGAGTTGCAGCAGGCACATACTGAAGCTCAAAGCTTGGTCACTGCAAGACGGGAGCTCTTTGCTAAAGTTCAACAACTGACTCAAGATCTCCAGAGGACACACACAGATACTCAGCAGGTCCCTGCTTTGATGTCAGAACTTGAATCTCTTAGACAGGAATATCAGCACTGCAGGTAATGTATCACTGCATTAGCCATTTCATCCTTTGTCACTGCATTAGTGGACTTGACTTTTTTATTATGTGATTTATGAAATGTTCAAAGCACTCTAGCTTTCAGCTTGCAGTGCCACAACCAAGATAAAGCTATACACCTTTATTTTATTTAAACTGTCTAGGAATGGTATACTCACTGGTGCTACCCATATTGTGTAGAAGCTACATTCATTCAACCTCCCTGTCTACGTGTTTCTATTCCAGAACGAATTTCCATCACAAGCATGGGGCTTTACTCTATTTGCATCTGATCTCTAAATCATATGAAAAGGGTGCGGCTTGGGTTCCACAAGGGAAAAATTAAAATCTTTATCAAGAGGATGATGAACTGCATGTTGATGCTTCTAATGAAGGTTAAATCTTAAGAATGAGATGTTTGGCTAAAATACTATTTGTTAAGTACTAGATTTAAATTTGGTGATTAACTTGCATGTTTGAAGTATTCAACGCAATTATTATTTCGAATGTGGAGTTATGAGTTATTTATCTATATTTTTATCCAAACTACTATTTTAAATATTTTTGTTTACTTAAAATAGATGCTTCTAGAAGGTTTATTCCTCATGTCTCGGTCCAATTGAACATCCCACATTACGCATCCATGGTTAAAAACTTTGGCCTGGAGTATAAGGTGTGAGACATTTAATTATTGCTCCCATTGCAGCTATTTCATTGGGCATGTTGATAAACCAACACTTCTGTTTGAATTTTTAAGTTATAGTCTTATAGATGTTGACCAACTTTTAACTCATTGGTCTGACATCCCCTTTCCTCTAGTGAGGGGTTGGGTGCGATACCCAATATTTCTTCTTGCCTTTGGGTTGCTGAGTTGCAGTTTAGCAGAGAAGAGAAGAGAACGAAAGAGAGATATTTAGGGGGTTAGGGTTTGAAGCGCTATCCTAAATGTAGTGATATGAATATGAAGCGCTATCCTAAATGGAAGTAGCATAGCGCTTTTGAAGCGCTATGCAAGCACATTAAAAGCGCTATGGTAGTTTTGGTAACGTTTTTTCCCATAGCGTTTTTTAAAGCGCTATCTAAGACATAACTAAGATAGCGCTTAACTAAAAAAAAATTAAAAGCGCTATTGTAGTGTTTTTTTTTTTGCTTTTTTTTTTTTAAAGACAAATAAGCGCTATCCTAGTGCCCACTTGGATAGCTCTTTAAAAAAGCGCTATCTAAGTGGCGTTACCTAAGCTAATATTTGTAGCAGTGAATATTCGAAAGACAAGAAGCAGACAAGCGACGCCGCCGCCATGGAGATAACAACATCGATGGACAAGAAGAAGAGCAAGGAGAAGAAGAGCCCCAAAGTGGAGGAACCAAGCAGCGATGACTCTGCGCAGCTGAAGAAGTCGAAGAAGAAGAAGAAGAAGAAGAAGAAGAAGAAGAAGAGGAGCGCTGAGGAGACTGAGACTGAGACTGAGACTGAGTTGGTGGGGGAGTCTGTCAAGAAGCAGAAGTTGCTGGAGAATGGAGAGGTGGTTGCTGCTCCTGCTGTAAAAGAGGATCCGAATGCGACTTCGAGGTTTAGGATTTCTAAGCCTTTGAGGGAAAAGTTGAAGGCTAATGGGATTGAGGCTTTGTTTCCCATTCAAGCTATGACCTTTGATACCATTTTGATGGGTCTGATTTGGTCGGCAGAGCTCGTACTGGTCAGGATGGTTTTCGAAGTCTTTGATGGTTTTTGTGGAATTTGATCTTAAATGCGAAATGGGGGGTGTGCTTGTGTTTTTGTTTTGCAGAAGTTGTCGATCGAGAGGGAAAGTCGTCACTTTTATCTCTTGTCAAGGCTTTCGACTCTGTTCTTGAGGTTTATGAAGGTTTCTGCAACTTGAAACAGGTGAGATTTGGTTCAATTTGGTGCTTCGTTTGTCTTTTGGATGTTTAGGGTGTTTGGGTTTGTGTTAGTATAGCTGTTCAGTTCAGTTCTCTTGCAATTTTATGGGTTGATTTTTTTATTTTGTGTTTGGGGATTTTGTTGTTGTGGCTTTTCAGTTCTTCTCCCCCTTTTGTTCCTTTCTAAGAACTAGGCCTAAACTCTAAAGCTTACTTAATTGTATTTTTGTTGGCGTCTTGCAGCTTTGGGACGAAGTTTGTTAATTAAAAATGCGTGTATTGAACTCATTAAGAATCTAGAGGCCAAGGACTATGGAAGGTAAGAAGGAAGCTTCTCTCATGCAATCTATACTGTATCCCGAGTAGAACGCTCTCCCATTTATAGTATTCTATATGATTTAAACTCAAAGGTTAACATGGATGTCTATCTTGTATTCAATTCTGTGGAAGAATATGTTAAAATGTAATACTAGCTACCAGTGGGTGATTAAAAATCGTGGACGTATTCATTAAACTTAAGTAAATATCATTGCACATTAGAAATGCTAATAGTTAGCAAACGAAAAATGTACATATGTACACTAAAAGTATGTACGAGTCCATGTTTTCAAAAAAATTATTAAAAAAAAAATGAAATTTCCGTTCACACAAGACATGCTACCTGTTACCTAGTTCATCTTTAAGTAGTGTAAATATTCTCTTATGATACTGCCATGTTTTGAATTTATGATTTTTTTCTTTCTTCTTTATTCTCTCAAGCCTTTTCATTTACATGCATGTAATCTTATTGATACTTTTTATTGCTGTGTTTGAAATGCTTTGCTAGTGCCATAAGGTATTCATATGCTGAACCATGCTGTAAGCGTGACAAGACCAAGACTTGAGGCACTCCTTCAGGTAATTTGATTACACATTAAGTTGCATACCTTTGAAATGTAGTTTATGCAAAAGTTGGCATATCTTCAAGTTTGTTTAATTTTTCCTTTTTTGCTGATTTTTTAGGTGAAAAGGAAACTCTGTTTTACTACCTATAAAGAAAAAAAAAATCAGCACATGTAGGCTACAGTGTCCATATAATTCCTGTGATTAATAGTCATGTAGTTGGCTTCATTTTAGTGTTCATGAGTCACGACATACATGCTCGGAACGGATGTCCATGTAATTGTATGTTCACTTTGTGGATTTTTTGAAATGGACCTAGAATGATCGTATGCCCCATCACATGTTCTTGGTCCGAGCAAAATTACATGTTTGTTTTGTATTATCTCCGTCATCTATGTTAAGCATGTTGACTATATTGAAGCATGACATATATAAAACTTTAAGGCAGTTAACAGTTTTGAGTTGTTGTGATATCTCTAATTAATGTAAGCTTGAAACCTTCAGCAAGTTTGTCAGAAATTTTTGTTCTTCATGTTTACCACTCACAAGCACATTTTGAAACTTTTGCTTCCGAGTGCAGGTCTTGTAATCTCAATAACTTTATTCTTCATAGTAGTTCTTTTTGAGATAACATTTTTTTGAGTCTGGGATAATTGAACTAAACTAGCCGCTGGACCTCATCTCCTGGTTTTTAAAGAACAACTTTCCTTTTTTAATAAGAATAAAAAATTTCATTTTCTGCGTAATATATTTTCAAATGCTCTTGCCCTACCTTATTTTTGTTATGGATAGTACATATGCCCTCTTTTAAATACCACTAAAAGACCTCTGATTGAAAATTTGATTTTCTCGTATTCTGTTTAATTAGTACAATTCAATGCATCCAACTTCCTGTTCATCTCTTCATTTAATTGTTGTTACTGCCTAACAAAATACTGACTAATGTTGTGCATATAATTATTCTTAGTTTCTGTGTGTTTATTGTTTTAAATGGGGCTGCAGGTGGAAAGGAGCATCCATGGTGGTGCCGAGGAACGTCCACAACTTCAAGCAAATCTTCCACCTCGTGGACCTTCCACAAGTGGCAATAGAAACTGTGCACCCTCCTCAAGTCACAATAGGATCAGTGCTGCCGAGGAGCGTCCACAACTTCAAGCAAATCCTCCACCTCGTGGACCTTCCACAAGTAGCAGCAGGAGCAATATGCCATCTGGCAGTAACACCATGATCAGTGCTGCTGAGCGTCCACAACTTCAAGCTAATCCTCCACTTCGTGGACCTTCCACAAGTCGCAACAGGAGCAACATACCATCTAGCAGTAACATCATGATCAGTGCTGCTGAGGAGCATCCACAACTTCAACTTATTGAAGAAGCTGGTACTTCCTGATGGATCCATATTGAGGGCCAAACTTCCAGCGTAATTAATTAGGTTAGACATGTGGGTAGTTCTGAGAGAGAATGATCTAGCCATGATTTATGAAGCAGACTTGGAAAGCTTCACTTAGTTTACATTGTAGAACTTCTTGGGACATTTATTCAATTCTGCATGATCTTTCCAAAATTAAATAGCGTAATATTTTTTTAATTTACATTGTAGAACTTCTTAGTTTACATTGTAGAACTTCTTGGGACATTCATACGGAAAAGCGCTATGGTAGTTAATAAAAAAAATTCACCGAAATTAAATAGCGCTATTGAAGCTAATTAAAAAAAAAATCAACAAAATTAAATAGCGCTCATCAAAGCGCTATTCAAGCTAATTTTTTAAAAAAAAATTAGCGCTTTCTAAGGCGCTATTGAAGTTAATTAAAAAAAAAATCAACGCTTAGATAGCGCTTTATTAAGCGCTATCTAACGAAGCGCTATTCAAGTACGCGCCTTGCATAGCGCTTTTTTGAGCGCTATCTAAGCCTATTTTTAAGCGCTATGCAAGCCTATATTTGTAGTAGTGACCTTCTGAATCTTCCAATAGCAGTGGATGAGTCCAAGGTTTAAGAAATACATTGCTTATGTGTGCATTACTAGATTAGTTACCTCATGTTTTAGATGTAAATGCTGTGTGCTTATTTGAAATATCCGTTTCGAAGTTTTGATATAGGATGTTTTAGCTTGTTTGCTGCATTCTAATCCCCTATCTTATATGGTCTACCATAGCTTGACAAAAAGCTTTTCAAGAAATACTTTGCGGATCATCCTCATGAAAACCTTCCAGATTTTTCCGACAAGGTATCTACTTAAGTTTATCTTTTGAAGCTTGGTTTGTAATGCATGTTAAACTTTTTTATTTCTTTATAGAGGTGTCAACATGGGTTGCCATAAGATTATTAGTGTAATTCCTTGAGATATGTGATATATATTTGCTGGTTTGTTGGATAGAATTTGATGCTGACCATTTAACAGCTGGGTGCTAACTTAGCATGCATTTATGTAAATCTGTCCACATCTCATGGGGGTGGTTCTGATGTGGGATATCTTCATGGTTAAACCGATCAATAGTGGGGTTGGGATGTATGTATGCACAACATGCTGTTTTTTTTTTTTTTTTTTTTTTTTTTTAATATTTTTTGTAAGAAAGATAAGAGATATATTAGTGATGATTGAGCAAATCAGTGAGACACTGAACTCCCTATAACACAAATACTATGTAGATATGCAAAAGGGGACATCTTTTAGTTGTTGCCACCCAGGTAAAAAATACTTACATATCTATGACTACCTGAGTACCTGATGCTAATGTTCTAGTTCTTTTGTATCCGTGACTATCTGATGCGTAACTTTGATCATATTATTGTCTGCACTAAACCTGCTCCAGATCCATTGGTGGATAAATCTGTCTCCACTCTCCACCATTCCACTGTCTAACCATGCTACTGAGCTACCCAAGGCAAAGACGGAAACACAATAAAATTCACGTGTGAATCTGTTCCAAAACTCATGAGTAGGACGTCCAAGTAAAGTATGGTCAATTGATTCCTTCTCAATACTACACATCTAGCTTTGATTCAGAAGGACTACACCTCTTTTCACACAGTTGTCTATTGCTATGCAGTCTCCGGTGCTAGGTGAGGCGAGGCTACGGTGGTCTGGGCACTGTGGTAGACTAGGAGAGGCTTTTTGGAATCCCATATATATATGCTGTCTGTCTGAAAATTTCTTTAATCATTGTTGGCAGGAGATGAGACTACAGATCAGAATTCCATTCCCTTCCTTCAAGATGAAATCAAGTCTTTGAATGGCCTACATCTTATCTCGGAACCCATCAAGTTTGAGGAATCTGCACCCGAGCCTGCTGTTCCAGTTCCAGCCCCTTCCCCTGTTGTCAAAGAGTCTAAACCTGCAGAAAAGAAAGCTATGCCAAAATGGTTTAAAAGGTGATATATGACCTGCAGTGTAGGCAAAGTTCTTTTCCTGCACAATACTTCAAACAAGAAATGGATCTTTTGAGTGGATTCAATTGGATGGAAAGTACAATCAAAGCCAAGGATTGAGTAAGGAGGGATTGACCATCTGTATGTATTCTAAAACTTGAATCTCTAGTTGTAAATTTCTCTTTAACATGTTTAGTTACTTTGTCTTTGGCAATTGGGACAGTTTTATGCATTTGATTGAGAAAAGTATTTGGATTTACAACTAGAGAATTCATTTTTCTATGGCTTAAGATGCATTTAACTACATGAAGTTGTGAAATTGCTTCCAAACGGGACAGTAGAGAATGAGGTGTGAATGGGTTGGTTTTCATATACCTTAAAAATTTTACAATGTTACACAACTGGAATGTGCTTGGTATGTTGTAGTTATCTAATGCAAATCTAATGTGCTTGGTATGCTTTCTAAACTGGGAATATCTCTGTTTTTTGGACTGCAGGGAACTGCAAAACAGGATTGCAATTAGGGGGACGAGCAGCAGCACGGTGGGTGCGCACTGGACTGGGCAGTCTGTCGCAAAACATAGTGTTCTCTGTTTGGATGGGTGCTGCTTTTACTGCGGTCCGAAGCTGCGATGACATGGACTGCTAGCTGCTGTGATGCTGTGTTCTGGCTGTGTTCACATGGACTGCTGCTGCGATGACATGGACTGCTGCTGCTATGCTGTGTTCTGGCTGCGATGACATGGACTGCTGCTGCTGAGTGCTGCGGCCTGACTTGCTGCGTGGTTGCGGTTTTTGATATTCTACGGCTGCGTGGATGCGGTTTTTGATATTCTGCGGCTGCGTGGATGCGGTTATTCTGCGGCTATGTACGCTGGTTCCCCGTAATTGCCTTCAGTTCTAGGTCATGATTCTGGGGCTTCTGGTGAGGCCGCGACGCCTCCCAAACCCCCCAGGAAGGTGCCCAAGACTCCACACAAGGTACTAATCTTTGGCCGGTTTCATTTCTTCCTCTCTTTAATCTTTAGTTACTAAAATACTAATATAAGTTTGTATTTCTCTTCTCCAAAATTTTCCAGGAGTAGAAACTAGAGAAAGTAATCTACATGCTTTCTTTCTTTCTTTCTTTCATATTTAGCTTTCTTTCCACCCCTCTGCCTCTCTCTATTTTATTACTTGGTTGGTTGATCGGTAAGAGAAATTCTCAGATACCCATCTTTAATATCTGCTGATTTTGGTATTTTGAAAGGTTTGTTTAGATACCCATCTCTTGTATTTGCTTGTTTTGGGGGTTTTAAAAGGATTTGTCAGATACCCATCTTTAATATTTTGTTATTTGGGAGGTTTTCTTAGATACTCATCTCTGCTATTTGCTTGTATTTTGGTATTTGGGAGGAAATCTCCGATACCCATTTCTAATATTTGCTTAAATTTGTTATTGGTTTCATGATTAGTTTGTGGTTGATGTAGGTTGTGTGATTTTGAAGGAGGGGGATGTTTATGATGTGGGTTTTGCTTGAATAGAATATTTGGATAGAAGTTGTAGCAGTGGAAGATTTATATGGATAGCTGCTTCAGTGCCACCTGTTGTTCTCGGGTGCGGAAATTTTGCATTATTTACACCTATTCCTTTGTTTTCTATTTTCAGCTTTGATTATTTGTTATTTTGAGTTTAGTTGATTTTTTTAGTATTGCTATCAGTAGAGATCAGGAAGAGTATGGATTTCATTTATGTTCGATATGTTGAACTTTGCTTTCTTGAAATTAAATATATAATTTCAAATTGTGAAGGTGTTTGTAAATAGAACTGTTATATTTGTTCTTAGCGGTTCACATCTAATTACTGTGGTTTCTCTTTCTGGAGAAAGAAATTAATGTCTTATTAGACATTTAGCATTGGGTGTGGAAACAATTGTCTAAAGTCAGTAAAATGAGCTTCTATTTAGGATTTTAGGGAAATGTTGTACATGGCGCTGTATTCTTATATTGCTTTTAGAGTTGATTCTGTTTTCTTTTGCATAAAATTCTACCCATATCCATGATTGTAGTAGGATTGTATGGTTGTGGCATTTTCCATCTTGTGATGATACAACTGTTTCATGTTTCATCCCTCTAAATCAGGTGGGAGAATTTAGTTTGTTAGCCATTATCGAGTATGAATCATAATTAGGTCCTAACAGTTCCTTCAGTTTCTCTTGACCCATCCTAAGTTTGCAAAAGGATTTCATACTAAATGTTTAGCACTTATGATGCGGGTAATGTCAGTCTTTCTGATGCATAAGCCTGATAGACAAGTCTGCAGTTAAAAAAAAGGCTGTAACTTGTACTCCTTTTCTCTTTGTCTTTCCTGCTATTGCCCCAACCAAGAATCAGTTATTTAGAGCCACACTTTGTTTTGATTGCTGCATCTTACACTTGAAGCATGTCAGAGTAATGCAGCTCTACCCTGTAGTTTTTTGCCCCTGTAAATAGGTTATAATTACTGTTTTTCATCATTATGATGGTTTTCATTTGCAATGTTTTGTATTCAACCTGCTATTTGCAAAATCTGATCATGGTGAATTGTGATTGAACAGTGACAGGGAGGGTGACAACAAAGGTAGATGTGTATAGTTTTGGGGTGATACTAATGGAGTTGATCACAGGGAGAAAAGCCCTACAGGAAACAGAGCCTGAAGAGAGCATGCACTTGGTAACATGGTTCCGAAGAATGCACATTAATAAAGACACCTTCCACAAGGCAATCGATTCCAACATCAACCTTACAGAGGAGACACTTGCCAGCGCCACCATTGTTGCAGAGCTTGCAGGCCATTGTTGTGCAAGGGAACCTTATCAAAGACCCGACATGGGTCACGCAGTAAATGTTCTATCGTCATTGGTGGAGCTATGGAAGCCTTCAGATCCAGACAGTGAGGATATATATGGCATTGATCTAGACATGACCCTACCACAGGCACTTAAGAAATGGCAGGCATTTGAGGGAAGTAGCCGTATGGAGGGAGACACATCATCATTCTTGGCCAGTGTAGACAACACCCAGACCAGCATACCTGACCGCCCGTCCGGTTTTTCATCAACCTTCAATTCTGGGAGGTGAAAAAACGAACAAAAATGGATAAGTTGGGGTCCATAGACGATCACAATTTTGTTTTATGTAATTATCTCAATTTGAGGTTGACAGTATTTGAGATTGTATTTTTTTGTGATGGACAATTTATTGAGTATATGAAAATTAATTTAATTTTGTTCAGGTTTAAGATGTTTATAATTTGCCAAAATTTTAAATTAATATAATGACAAAAAAAAGTATATGCTAATTTTAAAATTAATATAATTTAAATATAAAAAAAATCATTTTTTTAATACCATTTAGCCACGGCCAAAATGCCGTCGCTAAAATAAATTTTTTTTTTAAAAATCGGTTAGCCACGGCCAAACTGCCGTCGCTAAAGTAAAAAAAAATTTAATTTTTTTAAAAAAAAATCAGTTAGCCACGGCCAAAATGCCGTCGCTAAAATAATTTTTTTTTTTAAAAATCGGTTAGCCACGGCCAAACTGCCGTCGCTAAAGTAAAAAAAATTTTAATTTTTTTAAAAAAAAATCAGTTAGCCACGGCCAAATTGCCGTCGCTACAATAAAAAAATCAGTTAGCCACGGCTTAATTGCCGTCGCTAAAATAAAAAAAAATTTAATTTTTTTTTAAAAATCAGTTAGCCACGGCTTAATTGCCGTCGCTAAAATAAAAAAAAAATTTAATTTTTTTTTAAAAATCAGTTAGCCACGGCTAAAAGCCCGTCGCTAAAATAAAAAATTTTAATTTTTTTTAAAAAATCAGTTAGCCACGGCCAAAATGCCGTCGCTAAAATAAAATAAAAAAATTAATTTTTTTTACAAAAATCAATTAGCGACGGTATTTTGCCATCGCTAATATAAAATTTTTTTAATTTTTTTAAAAAATAAGTTAGCTACGGATTAGTTTACACTTTAGCGACGGTTGTATGCTGTGGCTAATTAGCTACGGTTCGTCGCTGAATCAAATAGCGACGATAAATGTAGCTATGGGATAGCGATGGTTGGTGTGCCGTCGCTGATTACTTTTAGCGACGGTTTTTAGCCGTGGCTGATTTCCATTTTTTTTGTAGTGATTGGAGAGGAGTGAGCGAACACGCGACAGAACCCAGTGAGTCGACTGATCCTGAAGTTGAGGAGTTCGGTAAGGTTGAGTGCAACACTTGGGTTTTATGAAAAGGTTATGGTGAGACAAATTTGGACACCAAATTATGATCACCAACACAAAAAATGTAGAATATGTTATACAAAATTTATTGAAAATTTTATATTTTGTGAATTAGCATGTTGAAGTGTGCGATGTATGTATGGCAAGTTAAATGTCAAGTTCATGAATGACAGATAACAAGGGAGAAATTGATTTACAAATCTTGCGAAAAAGTTATTACGTCTAATAAATATGTGTAAGTGATTGATAATTATAATTCTTGCAAAAGTTATATAGTTTATAACTTAACGAAGTTCAATGGATTATGGAACAACTTGAATAAAAATGGGAATTTACTTTTGATCACTACATGTGCATGATAAAGCACACACATACCATGTCTTGCAATATAAAGGAGTGTGCTTCGGCTTTATAAATACTTCATCATCGGAACATATCACATTCTAAATATATGCATATAATAGATGAAAGGTTCAAGAAGATGAATCCTTGCAAATGTTAATTTGTTTCTTGAAGTGTGGAAGAATGATTTGGAAAAGATGAAAGAAGCACTAAAATCTAGTACAATTTATTAAAACTCTAGATCAAAATCCAATTACATATCTAAATTTTAGAGAAATTTGTTGAATCGGGGAATTTGAATCCTGTGAGACAAAGACATAGGAATCATAGTAATTTAAAAGGGAGTTAAAGTCTTTTATTCACAAGGACTTAAACTCATGTTCTATCTTTTGTTTATATAGCAAGCAACACAACATGTAAAGGAAAACAAAATTACAAAGTGAATTAGTAATACGCATACAGCTGAAACGCATAAGCAAAACAGCAGCAACAATGTAGCGTCAAATTGACAGCAAATAAAAAGGTGCCGCCAAGTAGAAGGATTGGTTATGTTCAAAAAACATATGTTTATATTTTTGTAGATACAAATAAGGGTGGATGATAATATTACATGTTTTATCGGACTAAAGTAACTCTGATGAACGCGAGTCAAAAAAACCATGTTTATATTTTTTTAGATACAAATAAGGGTGGATGATAATATTACATGTTTTATCGGACTAAAGTAAATCTGATGAATGCGAGTCAAAATAATACTTTCAATAATTCATAACTTTTTAAATCTTGAAAACATTAATTAGTCTTTCGACAACTGTTCTGCTGCTAATATCAAAATTTTCAACTAAAATTTCAAGTTAACTAATGCCAAACGATCAAAACAATACTTTCAATAATACATAACTTTTTAAATCTTGAAAACATTAATTAGTCCTTCGAGAACTGTTATGCTGGCAATATCAAAATTTTCAACTAAAATTTCAAGTTACCAAATGCCAAACGATTGACATGTATTTGAGTCATTGGTTAATAAACAACAATTTGTCTGCAATATATCTTGCGACCATGTCTTCTTTGGCACCTGAATACCTACCAACCAACCAAACAAGATCCACACTTTTAACAAGTACCACGCTTCATGACTTCAATAGTATCAGATGTTATGCAAATTATTTGCGAAAAGATAAACAAGCAATACCTCCCAGAAGATCATGCAATCCTGATTCATTCCTTTCTTCCCTCTCTTTGAGATGGCGGAAACAAAGTTCTTTAATTTGTAACCATTAATAAGCCTGAAGAGCGCAATATCAAATCATTCTTCTTTGCTTCTTTTACCATAGCTTCTGATACTTCAACCCCACTTTCATTCTCAGAGTTCTTCCCTTTATTGATGGAGAGTGACCTTGTCAGTTCATTGACCATAGACGTAAATCGACCTATTCTCTCTTTAATAAATTGACCTATTCCCTTTCTTGATGGTGTGAGATGGTGATTTATATATATATATTTGTTTATATTGGTGATGTTCTTTAGTAAATTATGGTGTGATGATTTATATTAGTGATGTTCTTCAGTAAATGGTGGTATGCTTCAGAAAGTACGGAGTGATGGGGTCAAAGTCACTGCTATTTAAAGTTGATAATCTTAAAAGGAAGTTAATACGAGACGTTTGGAGTTTGTTGCACCAACTTAAAATATTTAATACTAGGAGAGTTTATTGATATTTAATACTAGGAGAGTTTATTGACGGTAGTGTGGTATTTCTTATTTTATTTTTGTTTTTTGTAAAGAGCAAATAAGGTCTTAAAGGGTCCCCGAACTTTAACAATATGATAGGTTGTTTAAACAAGAAAGACACATCAAAATAATATTTGTTTTATCATATGTACTCATATGAATAAAATTCACCAACCATAGAAAAGATGACAAAACTAATATTTCATATTTGAAAATTGTATTTAAAACAAAAAAAAAATTGAACCTAGCAATTCTTAAAGAGCTAATTAAAAAAAATAAGGTTGAGCGCAATTTTGTGATCACTCATGAATTCCATGTAACCAAACGCTCAAAAAAGACATTTAAATTTTTTTTACAGACAAATAAATTTGCAGTGGATACCACTTTTCTGGGAGCTAATTCTTGAACTTGACAGAAGCTTTTGGAGCTAATTCATGCCGACTACTTCTCTTCTTCTTGCACTCATAACCTGGAACTGGCAAGGACTTTTGCTGCGTTGCAGGAGGTTTCGGCTGCCTCTTCTCAACTTTCTTAACAATCTCCTCCAGCATTGTCCTTCCAGTCCAACCTGTTGGATCTTCTCTAACCGAGTCCATTTGTGCAGCAATAACCACTTTCCCAGCCAATTCCCGGCGCACATACATCCTCAAACTGGGAATTGCTCTCCGGTAAATTTGAGTCTGCTCAACATATCCACCATCACGAACCCTAGGCCTTTCCCTAGAAAACCCCCCAAGAAACTGGATAGTACAATCCGGCATCCTTGACAATGCTGAAAGACCACCAGCAGTAGTAACCAGCTTTGCCGCAACCCTAGTACCAACTAAAGCAGCAAGATTCGGCCCAACTCTTATCATTCTACTCTCAACAAAGTTAACGATCTTCATCTTCACTGTATTAAAATCAAGAACCCGATCACAGGCCTTAATTGTCTTCTTAAGTTCCTCTTCCCTAAGCCGTTTCCCACTAGTATTCCAATCAGTACTCAATGCCACCAAAGAAAGGTTCATAAGCATATCAGAAGGCAATATCATGGGATCAACAACAGTTAAGTACAGAGTTGCAATCCCCTTTACAGCCCGAGCATAATCAACTGGATAATGTACCAAAGACCCAAGTTCTGGAAACTTCGAGCCATAGTTATGGCGGAGAAAGTCAGTGATCATTGCAATCTCCTTGTCAATGTCAACCGAAAGCAAAATACAATCAACTACAAGCTGATATTCTTCCTCGGAGAGCATATGACAATCTTTTACAAGGCAATATTCGGGGTGACCATGCCCAGGAACTGGCCTAGTTCCATCGTGAAGTATAAGTTGAGGTCCTTTGTGAATTGTGCGTTTTACCCTGTGTATTATGTCTATGTAACGCTGTGTTTTGTGCAATTTAGTAAGACTCTCCAAGTCTTGAAAATTCAGGTTTTGCATGGTAAGTGAAAGAGATTCTTGGTTTTCTTGATTGAGAGGAGTAGGTTGGTCATCAAGTGCCATAACCACTGGGCGCGGCAGAAAAAATTTGCAGCAACTAGGAAGAAACTGTGGGAGAGGTTGGGAGATAGTTTATATAGGAAACAGAGACTTTTGTTTTTGCAGGAACTAGGAAGAAACTGTGGAAGAGGTTGAAGGAGATTGAGGTTGGGAGATAGTTTATATAGGAAACAATGACTGCAAAGTTTTGTGGAAATATAAATCAAGAAGGAAACCTGAGAACTATTAATGAGGAAAATCGTCTAATCCAAGTTTAATTAGGGAACCAGTTTATTATCATGACTTGAATACTAAAACGAGAAATCTTCAACCTTTCTGTCATTTTGGAGTGTATAAATTTTTTTATGACTATTCACAATTACTATTTCTGTCATTGTGACACGTCCCTATTTTTTTTTTCAGCGCAATTTTGTATGTAACTACAAATATTAAAGAAATGAATTGTTTGTTAACAAATAGCATAAAACCTCCAACACATTTTTTTGAAATTAATATTTAAAATAATAACTATAGAATTAAATGAAAATATATTCTATTAGCTAACTCGAACAAAATTTGAGCCTCTTATAAACCATTTTTTCTATAAAATTATATTAGGATCTTATTATGTTCGCAAATTTCATTTTTTTATCATCTTCAACGAGATACTTATCCTAATTATTTTGTGATTTTAGTTATATATTCTAGTGATTACGCTCGTTTGCTCCTTGGTTAGTTATCCATATTGTGACCTTATTTTGGCTTAAAATTGGACTATAATGGATTTTATTTGGTACATGCAATGTATTTTTGATAGTTGTAACTTTTTTTATTATTTACTAGTTTGTGTAGGAAAAAAAATTTGACTCCACCCTTGATAACTATTATTATAAATTAATAATTATTTGCAATTTCACCTCCTTAACGAATATCCTAAGTCTGCCACTGACTGGATTATGGAACTATTAGAATAAAAATGAGACTACTTTTGATCACTACATATGCATGATAAAGCGCACAAATACCATGTCTTGCAATATAAAATAGTGTGCTTCGGCTCTATAAATACTTATCATCCAAACATATCACCACCTAAATATATGCATATGAAAAAGATGAAAGGTTCAGGATGATGAAAGCACTTTTTTTTTTTTGTTCAAGCGTGGTAGAATGATTTGGAAAAGATAACAGAAGCACTAAAATCAAGTACAATTTATTAGAACTCTAGATTAAAGCTCAATTACATATCTAAACTTTAGATAAATCTGTTCAAGAGGGGAATTTGAATCCGTCATGTTTGATTATTGGTGTTAAAGCAATAATGAATTCTTGCCTAAAAAGTACAATCACACATCAAAGTTAAAATCAAAGAGAGAAAAAACAAAATGCCTACTGAAATTGTAGAACAGGGCAAGAGGAATGACATTGTGGATATTTTATGATTATATTACCTTGAAAGCATTTTTTAGTTCTTCTAAAACTGTACATTATGTTCGCAGTATCAAAATTTTCAGTAAAATTCAAGTACCTAAATCCAAACCATTGACATGGATTTGATATATTGGTTAAAAAGGGATGAAGTTCATTACTATGTAAGTTGATAACATAAAACAGACTAACATCAAGGCAGTCTCATAATTTTGGAACATAATTTTGTAAACAAGAAGTTGTTAGCTAGCGACCATTACATTTGTTTTTAGTTCTTCATAATTGTACTTAACTACAGACTTAGAGATGAAAGAAAGCTAAAGGGCCTTGAGATTGCCGATGAAAGTTATATTGACATTCGAAATGATTATTGTAGATCAAACAAAACTGTGGGTACTCATCTTCCTATTTCTCATGCCTTCTTTGGCGACAATGTGTCACTGGCCTTTCGAGAGGGGGGTTAAACAATGAAAGAAGAGACAAACTGCTGAAATATCATCTGTTGCAATGCCCCTTCTCTTGTATTTCCATGCACGAGTTGCACATTCAACCAGCCGCTCCGCTGCTTTTGGTCTATCGGGCGTTGAAGAAACTATTTTAACTGCTTCTTCGTTGGAGATGACATCCCATAACTAGAACATAAAAGCAAAAGCAAGATTAGTAGGCTTTCACAGCTGCTGCATTTCTAAAGTTTTGAACTGTCTGTGTTAAGATGCTAACCCCATCAGTAGCTAACACGATAAATTGGTCTCTCCTAGTAATCTTCCTCTGGGTGACTTCGGGCACAGAAATAACTCCGTAGTCCTTAACACAGTGGTCTCCAAAGGTTCTTGACATGGCAAGTCCAGGTGTTTCTCCATCCGGTAACCAGACTCTATGTACACCGGGTTCATCACTCAAACAGAACACGCGCCCTTTGCAGTTAATTATCCGCTCTGCCTCCTCTGTGGCCAAAAGCTTCTGAATTATTAATATCCATGCGTGTGCATATATATATATATATATATGGGTGATTAACAGAGATATAAAGATGGAGGGGAAGATAGTTACGAGGTAAATTAGGTTTGAAATCAGTCGTGAGCTGAACAGGAACCAAAGTGTCATCATCAGAAATGGTACCCAACACCGCGCGTGAGTCACCAATGTTTGCTATAACAACGATGTCTCCCTAACAAAGCATAAATACTTGCAACAGTTCAAGTACTAATCTAACAATTCAAGATCTCAGACTTCACGTTTCAGTTACTAATAAACAAACTCTAAAACATTCAAGCACAGCCTTTCGGCAACTAAATTAGCACTTTCATTACCTGTTTGACAATCGTCAAAGCTGTGCTACCGCTGTAGAAGGAATTTATCCCTTGATGTTGCTCAAGTTCCCGATCAATGTCAGCATAAGTCTTTAAGAAGGATTTCTTCCATATATTGAACATATGATGCTTTTCATCAGACCCCAAGTCAAATTTTTTATCAGCTGACGCTGAAACTTGAGTCTCCTGCCAATTGCATAGCAAGGACAACAGCAATGACTCTCTAACCTGTTTTGCCACAAAGTGCCCCCATGAACCATGCCCATCGAACACCCCACAAAAGAGCATGTCTTCTTGGCATCCGAATTCCTACCAACCAACCAAACAAGATCCACACTTTTTAATAAGTACGACGCTTCATGACTGAAATAATATCACATGTTTTGCAAGTTATTTGTGAAAAGATAAACAAGCAATACCTCCCAGATGATCATGCGATCCTGATTCATTCCTTTCTTCCCTCTCTTTGAGATGGCTGAAACAAAGTTCTTTGATTTGTAACCATTAATAACGCCTGAAGAGCGCAATATCAAATCATTCTTCTTTGCTTCTTTCACCATAGCTTCTGATACTTCAACCCCACTTTCATTCTCAGAGTTCTTCCCTTTCTTGACGGAGAGTGAACTTGTCAGTCCATTTACCATAGAAATAAATCGACCCATTTTCTCTGCAATACAATTCAAACACCACTCAATTCCTCTCCCTATACTCGAAATTCCAAATAAAACTCAACAAATAGACTCTTCTTCTCTTAGCAAACAAGGAAAAACTTATTCACTTTACTAACTCATGATTTTCATTTATTACCTCCTTTTTTTCCCATCTTGATCAAGTCCTTCTTCAGAAGTATCTATATATTTCTATGCAATGAAAGCTCTTTCAAGATTCTCCTATTTTTTCACCTCAACCAAGTTTTTTCCGAATTAACCCCACATATAAACTTGATTTTCTAAAAACTCTTCGAAGATTTTTTAATCAAACTAAGATTTTTGCTGAACTTATTCACAAACATATATCTTAAGACTCCAAAAGTAAGGAGGATTTCATCAAGAAAACAAACACCAATCAAAGATATACAGAAAATTCAATACATCATTTCAAGCTAAAATATTTTAGAAGAGCAGAATTAGAAAATACAATACGAACCACAACATGTTCTCATCCCTTCACTTTGTTCTTAAAGAATCCAAATCTTCAGAGCACAACCACAACTTCAACAAAGAAACAAAGATTTTCTCACTGAATTCAACTAATCTGAATTCTGGTTTCTACAAAGGAAGAATTCAAGTTCTAAAAACACGGAAACTAGACTTTGTTTACCTCAGAAAAACAAGTCACAGGTTCGGAATCACACCGAAATTTGCAGTTTCTTTATCAGAAACTGGTCAAGAGTTCTGGTGCGCTTTGTAGTATTATGAGTTTGAGAGGGTTTAAATATCATTAGCTCCATTACCATTTGGCTTTGCATTTGTTTATATTTTTGTGATGAAAAACATAGCTTTCACTGATGAATCAAAAGTGGATGGGCAAAATGATTGGTCAGGTTAGGTTTTTTTCGAGGTTTGAATGGCGAAAATACCCCAGCATTTATGAGTCATGAATATGAAAAGGAAGGGTAATTTTGGAATAATAAGGTTTTAGGATATGTTTTGTTAGATACTTGTACCACATTGGTGGGTAAATTAGTTATCTGAAAACTCCATATTCTATACATCAGTAGTAGGATAACTATCCAACTCTGGCATAAAACCATATTGAGGATTTATTTATTTATTTATTATTTTCTTTTTATTGCAGCCAGGGTTATGTGGCGAGATCTTAAAAGAAGGATGAAATTTCCTAGCCTCACTCTTTATCGAAACACTAGAAAACCATGTTTTTTTTTTAATTTACTTTTTCATTATTTCATTCACCTCTTTCAAAGATAAGAAAAAAAAAACAATTTATAATGGTTGATATGTAGCGAAAATAGCACCTATAGTTTCTCAACTTTATATTCATTACGCATAGATTTTTAGGATCAAATGATGTGAAATCTAATCAATCACGGTCTTCCCCTATTGCTCCCAAACCATTCGGCATTATATATATATATATATATACGGGTGGGATCGGGAACAAACATTTGTGACAAAGAAATTGACACGCTGTCGTCAGATGACATATCATCAAATGGTTTAGATTTAGTCCTAATAACTAACTAATTTTAGATGTTAAAAGTCCTATTTTATAAAAAGACTAATAACTTCTCTTTTCCCCTATTTTTTCTCAAATCTTTTTATTGCGTAGGGGTAGGGGAATCTATACATCTATCAAAACACATAGCAACACAAACATCCAAAATCAGATATATGGGACAAATAAATAAGAAACCAGTTCCAAACAGGCAAATAACGATGAACAAATAAATGAGAGAAGCACTTAGAAGTGGGTTGGGGGGCACAAAACACAAACATTTGCCTCATCAAAGACATAAACCACTAAGTTCCTCCCAAATGATACTCTCCGAACTTCTTCAAGTAACTATAACTCAACGACCTCAGAAAATTGCATATGGGAACAGATTCCATAAACATTTTACCACTGGATGAGAAATAATCAGGTCTGTCACCAATCTAAGTAAGAAACAAGACATCTCAGAGTGATACAAGGAAGAAAATTGAATGGGAGGCAATTCATAATGAATGAGGAGATGGTTAACAGCTGACTACTAGTTGCAACAAAACTTGACAACAGTATTATCCTCTTTTTTTTTTTTTGAATTAATGATCCCATAACCTATTAATTGGACGACCTATAGGTCAACACCCATTAAAAAGTAACCATGCCGCAGGTGGGATTCGAAACTAGAAAGTGAGGGACAAATCCACACAGCCCTAACCACTAGGCCATAACACCATTGGCACAAAAGCATTATCCTCGATCCTCCTTTCAAATAGAAACTAAAACACTACCATCCAACCTTAGCAATAAAAGCACAAATTCAACGTAATTATTTTTTGAAACTCTGTGTTAATTCAATGTAATTTTTTTAAAATTTTGTGTTAATTCAACATAATATATATTTGATTTTTTTTAGAAACTCTTTGTTAATTTTTTTTACCATAAAAAATTTTTTGAGAAAAAATATGGGGAGAGAAGCTATTAGTCTCTTTATAAAATATGACTTTTAAGCTCCACACTTAGTTAGTTATTAGAACTAAATTTAAACCATCTAATGATATGTCAATTTCGTAGTCACAAATGTTTGTCCTCGGATCCCACCCGATATATATATATATATATCGCATTATTTTCATTTATTTATGTAGTTATTTATTATGGGTGGCACTATTGGTTTTGTAATGCAAGTGTTTGCCAAGTAAATAGTCACTTAGATAGTGATCACTTAATTTAAGTTTAAAGAAAGTTTGTATTTAATAACTTAATAAAATTTAATTTTTTTAACCATAATAAAAAAATTTGAGAGAAAATACGGGAAGAGAAGCTATTAGTCTCTTTATAAAATAGTACTTTTAACCTCCACACTTAATTAGTTATTAGGACTAAATCATCTGATGATATGTCAATTTCGTAATCACAAATATTTGTCCTCGAATCTCACCCAATATATATCACGTTAATTTTATTTATTTATGTAGTTATTTATTATGAGCAGCGCTATTGGTTTTGTAATGCAAGTCTTTGCCAAGTAAATAGTCACTTAGATAGTGATAACTTAATTTAAGTTTAAAGAAAGTTTGTATTTAGCAACTTAATCAAATAATTAGTTAAATAGAAACTAAAACACTACCATCCAACCTTAGCAATAAAAGCACAAATTCAACGTAATTATTTTTGAAAACTCTGTCTTAATTCAACGTAATTTTTTTAAAACTCTGTTAATTCGTCGTAATATATATTTGATTTTTTTTAGAAACTCTGTGTTCATTTTTATTTATTTTTACCATAATAAAAATATTCGAGAGAAAATTTATTCGAGAGAAAATATGGGGAGAGAGAAGCTATTAGTCTCTTTATAAAATATGACTTTTAACCTCTACACTTACTTAGTTATTAAGACTAAATCTAAACTATTTGATGATATGTCAATTTCGTGGTCACAAATGTTTGTCCCCGGATCCCACCCGATATATTTATGATATCGCATTATTTTTATTTATTTATGTAATTATTTATTATGGGTGGCGCTATTGGTTTTGTAATGCAAGTCTTTGCCAAGTAAATAAGTACTTAGATAGTGATCACTTAATTTAAGTTTAAAGAAAGTTTGTATTTAGCAACTTAATCAAATAATTAGTTAAATAAACCAGATGGAACAGGTAAGCTATCTTTAATCATGAGTTTGTATCCTAGTCTTTAGATACTATATCTTATGGCCCATGAATAAATTTATATATTTTCGAAAAACATACGCCACCCACTTGAACATCGACCAACCGCAAGTTTTAACTAAGCAATCTAATTAAGATTTTAATAGTCTTATTTTCTGGTCAAATTGATTTTGAAATGGGTTATCGGCTTATCCAATTGTCATTATCAGATCTTATCAGTATCGTCTGCCATGATCGATGAAATGTTCAACTGTGTTATTGTTTTTGTTATCTCTGTTTGGTGGGTGCGTCACATATAGTTAGTATTCTATTTTGAGAAACATTTTCTAAGAATTTATTTAAGAGTGATTCTACATGGCGAGGAAACGAGCGAGGGGAGGGAGGTGGAGGGGGGGACCGTTCACCCCCTCGGGATGTGTGCCATCATTTTTTTCGCACACATCCCGAAAGGGGTGAATGGTCCCCTCCCTCCACCTCCCTCTCCTCACCCATTTCCTCGCCATTTAGAATTTTTGTTTATTTAAAGATCATAATTATTTAACCATGAAGTCTTCTTCTTCACCTAAAGGCACCAAAACATTAACTATTACCAAAGGGGATTTCACAGTAGGTTCCTATCAAGAATGTGACCTACATTTTAAGTATATACAGGGACAGTGTTTTAAAAAGGGTTAGGTGGTGGATGGGTGGCGAGCAGGTGCTTAGTGTTCAGGGGTATAAGCGGCTTCTAAGCGATTTTAGGTTTTGTATTATAACTTTAATAATTTACAAAATGTAGACATAACACCTTATCAATTACATCCAATTTACATATGCAAAATTTGTAAACATGAAAAATTAACAATCATGAACAAAATTTATTAAAACTCAAATGACTGAAGTTGGTCATGATAGGTACTTTATACAAAGTTGAATTGTGGACAAATATCCAAACTTACTCTTTTATTTTTCTTCAAATTGCATGAATGACCTCAGTCATGTTTGATAAAATCTACATTATTAAAATTGGTACAGGCAGATCCTTTGAGAATTCCATTAAGTAATCATTATTTACTACATTCAAACATATACTGAATAAAAAACAATTAAATTATTTTTTTCCAAAAAGAAAAGGAAAACAAAAATCAAATAAAAACGCAATCAGCCTTATTCAAATTAGTCTCAGCATCCTCTTTCATCGCCCTGAGAACAATCAATCTCAACTCATTGTTCACATAAAATTTTGCAACTAGGGAAAAAAAAAAACCCACCTAGGCGCCTACCTGATTTTTCAACCCATCCAGTCATTAATTTGAGTGTTTCTCTAATGCTAGGCCATTTTTTAGAAGGTGAGATCCTATTTCTAAATAAATAAATATGCTAAAAAACTAGGTTTCTACAAGCAACCATGTTTGGCTTCTCATTGAAAAGTTTGTATATTTCATTCTCTGATGAATTGTATCACCGGTCTAGGTCCGACAGCATGTTGTTGCTCTGGATCCATAAAAACTGTACTTGTATCACAGGTTTACGGTTCTGTTATTCTTCCGGGATATAGAAAAACCTCGCTTATCTTCAAAAAGTAAAATAAAACAAAACCTAATGATACAGATCGATTTCATGACAGTTGTTGCAGAAACTTTGAAAAGGAACTACTAAATCCATACAAAATATAAACGTAGGCAAGATAGTTTGCTGGAAATCATACTCAATGATGTGATATGGAAATGAATACCAAATAATTACATGATGAATATATTGACATATATTTAAAATTTTAAATTTAACAAATCAGAAGACAATTAAGAGGGAAGATGGAGCCAATCATTAACTGCAACTATTGCAGATTAAAAGATAGTCGATCTGAAATTTTATATTAAATTGGCATATTTGTATCGTCTAAAAATAATAGTAATATTTTTGAGCTATTACAATCCATCAAACAATTTTAAATCAAAACTAAATTTAGTCAACAAAATGAAAAATAGTTACAAAAAAAAGTAATACAATAAATTAGATCACCATGAATAGCATCACTTGTAAGTCCATACTATTTGTGGTGATATAATTATTGAATCACTTTATTTATGAAAATGCATGTGTAAAATTGAATTGTTATAGCTAAAAAATGTTACTATTTTTTGGATTGGTACAAAAATGCCAATTTAGTATAGTGACAGCTCATATTAAGTCTAAGGCTTCACCTTAACGCATTGCGTATTAAATCGTTGAACTAGTCCAAGACTTAGTTCGCATGAATTGTCCAAGCAGATTACTTTACAGGTATGGTAAATAATCCAATACAATACACATTTATGCAAATAATTTTTAAGATCTTTTCAGTAGCTGACGATAAAACTTAGTTTATGTGATTGAGTGGAAACTGATGTCTACATCTTCTGATGTCAGAGATGATTGTTTAACTGGGAATCCATGCACTTTCGGCAAAGACAGTGAACCTTGCCAATGGCGGCCATGTAGTCATCCGACCTGTATTTACATTGAAAAGTAGATGGTTCAGACGTAGGAAATTGCAGAGACAACAGCTCACCCATATGTCTCAAGAAAATGTAATTCTTCATAATCATCATCATCATCAAAGTTCATTCTCAAAATTTTCGGGGTCGGTTATATGGATTTTGATTTTCCAAACAATGCGATCTTTCCACATATCCTCGCCTAATCCAAACTAAGAAAATGTAATTGGTAATTAAATATCCTTTATGCAAACCTTGATCCATATGGAGACCGACATGCAGCGAATATCTTTCTGTGACAGCAGGACTTGTTAAAATCGTAGTAAAAAATCCAACTGCAAGGGATATCTCTAGTACAACGGTGAGGCCATCATCATCTACAAACTGAATTGTTTGGGCAAAGTGATATTTCTTTGGATGCAAGTGCCACCAAATGCAGTTTGTCTCAAATTAAAGGCACAACAAACTGAAATTGCATCCTCACATTGAACAGTCCACCATTTCAGCCTCCTTAGGAGGTAGAACAAAGTGTTTTTTTTTTTTTTTTTTAAAAGCAAGCTGAGGTTTTGAGGATTTCCGAACCTTATCATTAAAAACAAGAGCATAAAAATACATCAAATTATCACCGTTCAATCATCCCTTCATCATTCACTACATCATCACACAGGAAAAGACTATATCATCATTGTTACAGTCACCTTGGGCTGCTAAGCTGAGGGCATACCCTAGTGCTCAAGAAATGGGATTAGCAACAGTATTTCCAACCTGAGTATACCTGAGTAACTTGAAATGGCAATCGTTTAGCGAAGAAAATGAGAAAAGTATGCAAGTGAACTGGAGTAGAAAAACCATTTTTAACTCGTAAACTCAATACTAATCCAACAAATGGTGTAAACTGGGCAAGTTCAATCTGCCATGGCATTATAAGCAAAGCTACCTTTTTCATAATCAATTGATTAACCTCTCCATTTCTCTGCAGAGAAAATTTTAAAGCAAAATCTCTTCTATTGAGTTGAGAAAGCTACTTTTCAATTAGTTCAGGGAAATCTTATATAAACTCATTGTTCGATTAGGGAACCCAACTTAATTCAGTTATATTTTTCTTCGAAGTGGTGAGGGCACTCAACTCACATGAAGGTGTTTAGGTCTTCTTACTAATAAACTGAATTGATTCTGGGTTGTTTCCTCAAATTGTTATTCCATAGTTGGGAAAAAAATGTCGAACACCAGAAAATTTGAAAACTGCCTCCATATAAGCACTCTTTAATCTCTCATGTTTGTAATACAACTGTGCATGCTGATAAATCTCCATTACAGGTTTATTCTTAATCAAACTCCATCCTCACAATTTTTCATCAATCAACTCTCCATTTAACAATCAATATGACATCTAAAAAATTTACTTAAGTCATCTAAAATCCAAGCCAATGTATAAAAAAATAAATAAAAAAATGTTAATTTGCATTGTTAGTTGGTATGTAACTTTAACAATCAATATGCCATCTAAAAAATTATGGACCTCCCAATGGCAAAGGAATTCAGATAGTGGGTTTACAATAAAGATTAGGCACAATCCATTTAGAACTCAATATTTCCAAAAGGAGCTTATTGGCTTGTAATCAAGAGTTTCAAGACTATTAGATTATAACTCAAAACAACTCAAATTTAATCAAGCTTCACTTAATTTGTTTTCTCATTTGAAATTAAGCAATCACAATGTTTGTTTGAAATAAATTAAAATCATTGCTTACAACTCAGTTAACTAAATCCTAACATTTATCATTGCTACAACTCAGTTAACTAAATCCTATCCCAGCGACAACAACATATGTTGATAACATGCACATTCCCATTACCCCCTATGGCCCCACCAGGTACATAATCCCTTAAACCACGAATACTGCTATCCTATCCCAGTGACGACAACATCTGTTGATAACATGTATATTCACATTAAACTATATGGCCCCACCAGGTACATAATCCCTTAAACCACGAATACTGCTACCGCTACTGTGTCTTAAAATGCTAATATTTCATGTTTGTGTTAGTCCACATCTTCATGAATTAAGACTTGAAAAATTCCTAGCACATTTCGAAACCACCTCACCCTCAATATAAAAAATAAACCAGTAAATTCAAAAATTATATATTGAAGTCACAAGTTTGAATTAACTTAATAACAAATAAAACAAACAAGAAATATACATATTAAAGTCACAAGTTATGAGTGTTAAAAATAGGCAAGAGATTGAATTTATAGATAAATATTTTGTAAAAGAGCAATAACCCTAATTGACTGGTAGGTGTGATATGAAGACAATTCTTTATTAGCATCATATGTATACTTAAGAACCAGCAGCTCTAGAATATGATTCCAATTTCTAACCATTGACTCCATCGGTTTAGACTACAATGCACAACTAAAGTAAAAGGTAACTAAGAGTTAAAGTTTGATAAACAACTTGTTGTTGTTGTTTGTTATATATATATATTTTTTTTTTTTTTTTTTTTTATCCCTTAACCTCTCCCACCCCAAATGCCGCCGGCAGAGTTTGAATCCTGGACCTGTGATTCCATCCGCCACATATTTATAAATCAATATGAATGGGAAAGAATGTCTATGGAGTGAATGTTTACTAATAGCACGGAGGGTTGTCTGTCTTGAATAAAAAAATTCCATACTACAAATAAACCATGTATAGGAGATTCACGAAGAAATAGTTTTTCAGTAGAAAGATCTAAAAGGAAATATAGTAGTAGTATGTGGATTGTGTGAGTAGATCTTTGATCGACTCGTACCCATAATCCTAAAGAGGCTTTAAAAAAAACAAACGGAAACCCCTTTCCATGACTCCGAGCTTGACCTAAATTTCTATATGGACGACTCTATTATGATAAAATGGGGGGCGGCTTATGGATCAATATAGAGCGCTCTTTGCATAAATAGATAAACCCAGGGACGGATTTACGTGGGAGCACCTTTAGAAAAAAAACTCGATTTGCCTAACTTGCAATCAACGACGCCATCCTGCCCCACCCTTTCTTCTCTTCCACTATTCTCATTGACGTTGACAACCCCGTTCCTCCATTTCTTTTTTTTCTTTACCCTCTATTTGTTTACTGGTAAAAGTGTATTAACTAACTTAGTAGAGATATAGCGTATGGAATCACATATCACGAGTTCAAACTCGGCCGACAGCATGAGGTGGGGAGGGTTATGGGTAAAAAAAAAGTTTACTATGAGAACAACAACCGCTCTGCCTCCACTTCTCTTCCTCTCATTCTCTCTCTGTTTGATTTATTTTCCTTTCTCACCAACGCCCCAACCTCTTTTTTCTGCTTTGAAGAAGAATAATGTTTTTAAAGTATTTTCTCGAGATGAATTTGTATATCAAGATCTAGTTTAGTATTTTATTCATAGAATTATTTTGGAGAAATGACCCATTAGTATTTTTGGCCCTTAACTTTATACACCAAATGAATTGACCAGATCAATAGAATTGCACGATGCCGAGTTTTCGCCTTGTTACGTACATTTGAAAGGCAAGTGTGCCGCCGTCCTCTATATATTTATCTCTTGTGTACATACAAAGTAGATTGTTAGATCAATTTTCCTCACCCATGGATTAGATGAAGTTTTGTTTAGCAATTGGTGTTTTGTATAGTTATTTATGTATTGTTCAAAATTTAACAAAAATTATATTAAAGTACTTAATTATTATATTATCATTAGTTAAATATGACTCATCACTCTGCCCCCGTTCAACGAAAATTCTGGCTCCATCACTGAATAAACCTACTGCTGGTACCCCAATAATCTGAATACTAGTTAGACTTCTGAGGATTTAAGAGTGCCACCTTCGTCTTCAAAAATAGTAAGATCTCCTTTGATAATAACACGCTCAAATTGTATAATCTTTGTTTTACGTTCTTTGATCATGCTTTCATCTTGATGAATCCAAGTGTTTGTTTTGCACAGGGACTCTTGCTGGAGCAAATGCTCGACTAATCCGCCTATTATTCTAAAACCTTTTATTCTTTTATTCTAAAACCTTTTACATCATAAATTAAGAATGAGAGATGGTGTGTTTAGGGTGTTTTAGGATAAGGCGGGCTATAGTGGTAGAGAGTCAGTTGCTTATAATCTACCTACTTACTCTGCGTCAATGATAATTCCTAAATATCAGCCAGTCGCATTTTTTATCGTTGAACGACAGTAATCAAACATTTGCGAGTGTTTGATAGCTGACTGCAGGTCAACTGACAAGGCTTTCACACTTGGGAGGTAAAGTTGATCGTCTTCCAAACTTGAGCATAAATGTCAGATGAGAAAAATACCCAACCTGCTTAGAACACTGAATGATACACAATGTCACAAAATTAATTAAATGAAAATTATATAAAACCTAATCCAAAACGCAATACTACAAATTCAAAAGACTCAAATCTCCACTGCAGGTATAAAGGAACATAAAAAAAGGGTGAGAATGCACCAAAACTCTAATTCACCATAACAAAACACTGCTTCTACATAGCTAAGAGAACAAATACTGGAACCACTTTCACTCAAATCTCTCATTTCTTGGATTTCTTAGCACCCCTACAAAAAAAAGGAGAATAGAAGTGTCAGTTTTGCAGGAGAAAATTCAAGTACAGCAAAATGTTAAATTAATTAACAGGAAAGTTACTTACTCTGCTGGTTTAGGGGTGGTGGTTGCTGTTGGTTTAGCGGCAGCTACAGCTGGTGGTACTCGCTCTACAGGTCCCTGTACAATATTAAGCAAACCATTAAAGCATGAGTGTATTTACGAAGGAAATAGTTAAACTGGAGTAAAAGCTAGAAAAGTCCCAACAGAACAAAATTAAAAATATATATATATAAGGAACACCTCTACAACTAATTTTCAATTATCTAAGCAACATATCCAAACTTCAACTGCAACACTAGATATGAAGCTTACAGATTGAATAGAGCACAGCAGGACAGAATTAAATGCTTAAGATGGAGAATCTGTAAAGTAACATCTCACCTGGGCCAAACGCTCTTCCCTCCTGGCATGCTTCCTTTCCCTGCTAGCCTTGTTTTTGGCTCGCTTAGCTTCAAATTGGTCTGAGATTGTTTTCTCTCTAGCCTTCTCAGCCTTGGTCTTGTGAATACTTTCCATCAGCACACGCTTGTTCTTGAAGACATTACCCTTCACCTTCATGTACATGTCATGATACATGTGCTTGTCAATCTTCTTGGACTCCCTGTACTTACGGAGCAAACGCCTAAGCACACGCATCCTTCTCATCCAGAGAATCTTTGTTGGCAGCCTAGCTTCTCTGGTACCCTTACGCTTACCTGTAAGCATAACCCAAAATGGTCAAGCATCAATTACACAACAAATTAAATTAATCTTACCAAAAGCAATGTAAGAGACATACTAGTGAATACTCGAAAATATAAATTCAGGTGCTGAAAAATAAAACACAATAAGATGGTTACGAGAATCTTATTTTCCAAGAAAGAACAGCTTTTTTTTATTCCACCCAGGAACCTAACACATGTATTTCTTGGGAAGGGTGGGTACAGTGACTGATGGTTACGAGAATCTTATTTTCCAAGAGTAGAGAAGAGCAAAGAGAATATCTTACGTAAATTATGTTCTAGTCCTACAACAAGAATTTGAAATTCAAAAGGATTGACATGCTCATTTTGATGAGTTTTGAATGCTAAGTATACTTGAGTCGAATTTCTATTTAATAATTTTATACTGGAAGACAGTGCTTTATCTAGGAAACAAAGCAGCAGATAGAGAAGTATCTCTCCGTGTATCAGTTCCAGGATCGGGAGTTAAAAGTCATAAAGGAATTCATTAAAGAATCACAAGGTGGTTCTAGTTTTTGAACATACCATATCCAGAGTGACGACCCTTCCTCTTGGCCTCCTTCATCCTGCGTGCACGAGATCGAGAGTGAATCTTGGTTGGTTTCCTGATGATGAAACCATCCTTGACAAGCTTCCTGATGTTTTGCCCTGCAATCAACCAAAAACAACACACAAGTTTCAGCCAACTTCAATAATAACACCTAAACCATAATAAGTATAACCAACCATTAACTATTAACTTGTTGCGGTTAGCTTCGTTCAAAATCAAATAATAAATTAAGGATTTTGTTCATGAAAGCTCATCTCGAACATTAAGCTCAAGAGTGAATGATCAAAACCAACAATTAGAGCTACAAAAGGCAATTTGTAGTAAACCAACTAAAGTAAACTAGGATCTTAATTCCAACTCAAATATCAACAACTCCTAACACAACTGAGTTTACTCGAAATCTCAGGGGCAAATGAACTTTAACATAAACAATGAACCAACAAAGCTAGACGTAGTAACCCAAATTTTTACTTACTGGGTAGCTAGGATTGAAGCCACAAACATCATAAGGGTAACAATTAAGCTGTATTGATTACACCCACACCACCAACAACAAAAAAACCTAACTTTACTATTCCGTTGTGAACCAATTAACCTACAGATCATAACCCAGAGATCAAAATCAACAGAGATAACAAAACCCTCAAAAACCCTAACACCAATCATCAATACAAACTACAGGTTCGATCCACACACCAAAAAAACATGGAGACTGGATCAAGGGGCAAAAACCCAGTATGTAAAATCGATCACTCGAATCGAAATCGAATGCTTTAGATCGAAAATGAAAGAGGAGATAATGATGAAGAAGAACGTACGGGAGTTGGCCATGGAGATGTCATTCACCTCGTTAGGGTCCATCCAAACCTTGCCCCTACCGCATTTGAGGACGCTGGCGGAGAGCCGCTTCTGTAACTTGAGAGATACCATCTTCACCTCTCTCTCTCTCTAGCTGCTGTGGAACCAGAGACTGGTTTGAGAGAAAGATAGGGTTTTATATGGAGGAGGCGAGAGGGGAAAACCTAAGGTTTCTTTTGTTGGTGTCCTATTTTCACTATGCTCAAGTGGTAAGAGCCACCATTTTTTTCGAATGAATTTGGATATGCGACACCACCACGCTCAGTGTTGTTTTTTACTCGTGTATACGTGCTAGTTGCCAATAGAGAACGAGCTCAGCGGTAAATTTGTGGCGAATGAAATCACAAGTCACGATTATTTGGGGTGGGAAGGGTTAAGGGATTTATTTAAAATAAAATAAAAATACGTGCTAGTTGCATTTGCGGGTTTTGCGACCACCATCACCCACAACCACTTATGAAGTTAGTTTGCAACAAGAGGTTACCTTCATCTACCATCGTCACCATCTATGACCGTCAAAATCTTGAATTGTAGAGTTTCAGAGTCATACGTGCTCCTGGCGTGCCAGGGTTACACATGAACAAGTACCAAATTTGACGACAAAATTTTTCTAGTTTTATTTATTTATTTAAGCTTCAAACAGGTACGACTTCACACTTGCCCTTAAAGTAGATTATGCTCTGTATCCATCCATTAGCCAGCCACTTTCTTCGTCTGCCACAAAATGAAACGCCAATAACCACTAGTTTTCCTTCTCTTCAAATTGCAGCCAACAAACACGGCCTCCTTCTTACGAACGATCAACACTAAATTACGGGAATGGAGTCTCCTAATCAAAGACACCTTTGAACACATCTGCCTTCGAAAAATATGGATGGTTTGGGCAAGTCAATGTTGTGGTGTCCTAACAGTCGAGAATTTAAAGAGTACCAAGAGATAAATTCGATGCACATAAACCACAAATAACCAATATTCTGCACAGGAAATCCCTGACTTCATTACAATCAAGTTGCACTTTTTTTTTGTTCACTAGTACGTTTGACAGGTTTTGTATTCAAGATAGTTTAAACCATGGCAAAATTTTCTCTTGGATGTCAGATATTCTGTATCATCTCCCTCCCAAACATTTCTTAGTGAGATTCCACTGAAAACACTGCTGTAGTGATGACTGTGGAGGGGATGATGATGCAATTAACGAAGCCTGCTCATGACAATGTTGAACTGATTAACCTGAAGGAAATGAGCAAACCTTGAACAGTAGGGAGTGCATACAATATTAGCCAAAACATATCTAGTTCAATTTTTTCATCAATTGCTCATGAGCACCACCAAAATATTCAGTATAGGAACATCAGATAACAAATCAAAGCATGTTACTTGAAGATATGCAACTAAATGTATACACTTGAGTGTAATATAAATTGGGTAATAGTTCAAGTCACCAAGGTTGTCAACGTACAGTGTTTGTCAAGTACAAACCGTCCCAAGTTGTCGCACGGTTCTGTTTAAATAGCACCAGTTGGATTTGAGTTATATTGGGCTATTGCATAAACAAATTGACAACAGGTATTTCCTTGTGTAAAGCAGAAAAAGTCTATTCCTTATTGCACCTGAGGTGTCTGCATGAAGAGATACTGCATCCAAAGGTAAAGTGTAAAGTGTAAGGAGCACAGTTGGACTCTGAAAATTTAGTTCTGCAATGAACAACACACCTCAAATGATTTTCCAGATCTTTCAAATTCCAGCATGCTGAGAGCAACTTCACAGCTTTGTGATACGATTGGTTCAGGGTCCTTCACAAATTCTTCAAGAAGTGCAACACTTTGGCTATCTACGAAGTATCAAAAGCATAGAACAAAATAACGGCATTCAGTCAGTGCATGTCCCCAGTAAAGAAAAGGATAAAAAGTCTAATAACAGGGAGAAGCAATTGCAGAAGCAGCTGAAATATAAGACAATAATTTTTCAGAGACATGCCCATTTTTAGAATGATTGTTCTAAATAGGAAGTGAATCATGCCCTAGTAGCATATTCTAGTCAAAGAATTGTAATGTGTACAGATCTGGAACAATTTGCACCAGTATACTCTTAAACCTGTTGCCAAGTAAACTGTGTACATTTTACTCAGCTATGAATTATTGAAGCATAACATAGCACATTGTTTGTATGATTATTAACTTCCTGGAAGTATGTGTGGCAAATAAAAAAAATATTGACTATTACCTGCAATTGATCCAAGTGCTTCAGCAGCTTCATGTCTAACCATAGGGTGCTCGTCAACATCCTTCAGCACTCTGGAAAGCGCAGCATTAGCAGCTTTGTTCTGAAGCTGGCCCAGGACGTAAGCAACCTATATTAACATGCAACAGATCATGCATGGAAAACCATGCTATAAATCTAGGCACTAATCGCACATAAACAACAACCATAATCAATGTAGAAAACAGCATCTAGCTTTAGAGTGAACGACCTTGCACTACTTCCAATAGTTCAAAAAAATAATAATAATAATACACTGTATGGTCATATACTCTTAATACTAAGACAATTTTATTTTTTATCAGAAAAAAATTGTTGTATTGATATATATTGTGAAAAAGTAAGAGAAGGGGCAGTATACATGGACAAAAACCCCTTCTCAGCAGACTATACATCAGACAAGTAAAATTTCCCAACTGAACATATAAGAAGAGGCAAAAGAGATGACCTTAAATCTATCCCAATTTATCCCCACATCCACTGGGTCACTTTCATATCTACCCACAGTTGCTGGATTGTTTTAGTTGTGTTGTTGAAAACCCCGTTGTTCTTTCTCTAAAATAACCCAAACCAACACATGAATTAGCCTATCCCAAATCCATCTCCCCAGGACAATGATATAGGTCATGTTTTGATGTTTGAGGGACAGCCAACATCCAAATCCATCTCCCCAGGACAATGATATAGGTCATATTTTGATGTTTGAGGGGCAGCCAACAAACTTTCAACCACTAGCAGGAAGGAAGGAGCTCTTTGGGCTCAATTGAAATTTAGACAAAGACATGGACCAAAGATCCAAGCTTTGTGTGTGTGTGTGTGTGTGTCAGATTGCATACAGATCAGCCTCCACTTAAAAAATGTTATCCACAATAAGTGTTCTCCTATGAAGGATAGTCCAAAGCAAAAAAGAACCTCTTGGAGGGACTTCCTTCAACCACAACTTGATGGAACTTAACTTACAAATTTTGCCATGGTTGGTACGGCTGCATGGAACTAATCTTTAACTGAGAATCGGGAGTAACTATCATTCCAAATCCATTTCTCATCTTGGTAATCTAGGCCAACCTCAGCAGTAGTGAGGGAGAGCAGAGCAGACATTCGAGGGATTTCCTTTCAAGTTCCTTCTTAAGTGACCCAAGCCTGGCTTTTGGCTGCCCCCGAATTCTCAAATAAGACCAGCTTCGTTCCTCGAGGCATTGAATTTGGCTGGGAATTGGAGCTTGAAAGGAGAATTGCCGATCCAAGTGTTGCTTTTTCCCCCATTATGAAAAGCTTCATAGGAGATTGTGCTTGAAATATTTGGCCAAGATACCTTTCCAAAAGGAGACACCATAGGAGGAACTGAAGCCAAACTCCAAATAAATTCATGAAATTGAAATATTATAAAGGTTCACGATACTGCATTCACCTAGACGGTTCTAGTCAAAATTTAAAGTTGGAAGTACCTTGATGGTTTGAAGCATAATATTTCTCACAATATTCCTTAAGGAATGGCAAGAGGCACTACTTTCCCTTATAGTCTGCCAATAGAGCTTAAAATTACCTTGAGCTCTATGACTCTTTAAAATTTCGAAAGGGGGGCCAACAACCCGAATTAACATAGATTCAAAGCACCATATTGTCATACGATACTACCGCATATCCTACAGCTCACCTATTACAAGACCTTACAATAAGAACAACCTTCAGACGTGTCTGCTCCCTCATTCCAATTTAGGATCACCATCAGGCATAGGATGTAGCTGATGGCTACATGGTTAGCGCCTTGTATAAACAGGTGATATTTCCAACATGACCCTTCTTTCATGATGCTCTATTCTTTCCCTCCATTTTTCTTCCTCTTCTTCCTATACTAGTTATCATCTTTAAGCATAATTTATCATTTCGATAAACATGAGAAGTTTTACATTGTTGTCAATGCGTTCATGCGAGGTCAACGCGATGACCACCCCATACCGCATGAAGCACGCAGCTAAGCAATGGAGAAACAAAGAAGGAATGTTTCTGAAATTTTTATAAATGCAAATAAAATGCACTTGTGCTCTCTATCTAAGATCCTAAATAAACAACTCAGGCTGCATTAGTGATAACTAGACATGCTACATACTCACAACTCAACCATATAGAGATAACAAAATCAGGTTATATTTTCAATATTAAAAATCATATAAAAAGAACACAATCAGAATGTGATGAATTTATAACAAGGTAAGGGAAAAAGCTGATGTGTTGAAGAAGGAAGATGGGAATAAATAAATAAAAAACACGCATAAGCTTCCATACCATTCACAAGTTTATCTACCAGCGTAATCATTTATACATTCTCCCTATTGTGTGTTCGCCTATCAATCTAGCAACAACTGCGCAAAGTAAATGAACATAGTCAAAATCAGCCCAACATACCTCATGGCGGAGAAGAGCACTTTTAGCACCCAAAGAATCAATTATAGCATTGACAGCTTCTTCACTTCCATGGTTTCGAAGTGCAAAAAGAGCTGAGTATCTTTCATACATGCCTTTATTTTCATCCAGAAGAACTTCCCTTGAATAAAAAAAAACATACTAAACAAACCAGCTGAAGATGTATGAGAGGCAAGACATGTTAGGATTAAATGGATTTAAGCAAACCTCAATTTTTCAACTGAAGCATTAAGACTGGCAGGTCTGGCTGGATCAACTGAAAGAAAAGGTGAAGCAGCCTCTACGGATGTTTCATCGTCACGACCATTAATTTTCTGTTCTTCAATTCGTCTAAGAGCCAACTCACAAGTTTCTCGCACTTCCTGAGCAGGGTCTGACGTCAAAGCCTTCTCTAGAAAAGGGATGTTACCTTCCAAACCAATTGCTCCAAGAGCCTCTGCTGCCTAGTCAGAGGAATCATTTATTCAATAGAAACATAACAAACAACAAAGATAAAAGTATAACTGATAATATAAAAGAGGAAAAATGTTGACACCTCATGGCGAACAATGGGATGCAAAGAAAGATCTTCAAGAACCCCTTTTAATGAAGGAACAGCCTCAGCATCTTGCATTTGACCTAGCGCAAATGCTGCCTCATGGGCAAGCAAATTTGAAGGATCCCTTGCCGCTACAAAGACAATAATCAAGAGGATCATGTAAGAAGTAGGATGAGTTCCATTGAGGATATCTAGACATATTTCACATTCCCAATACCGTTTACTGAGATACAAACAATAAATCAGACATATAGCTAGAAGCTCAAACTTGTAGAAAGGAGCAATTTTTCATATGTCACACGGAAGTGGACGCGAGGTATTATCTATTATATACCAGGGGTCATTATGGGGAACTGCACTATGAACAAGGGAATTGCCATGGACATACACCAGAAAATCTGATTTAGGTCTATTCTAGGCCAGACGTTCATAGAAGCTCGACATTGTAGAAAGGAACAACTTTTTCATATTATCAACCACAAGTTGAGGCATGGGTTTATCTATTATTTATATAATATCAATAATAATCATAGGTAAACACAAAACTCACACGGAAATGCAATATACAAACACACTGAAAAATCTGATCTAAAAACAATCACTTAAACCCAAATCTTGTAATATTTTCATTAATAGATTCAAGCAAACTAACCCATTTCAGGATAACCTTCAACATTTGAAAAACAACTAATGGGGTTTGCTATATAACCAAAAAGATGCAAACTTTACTCAAAATCAATCAATTCTAGCAACATAGAAGTCCAAACAAGGCAAACAACTAATGGTCTCAGACCTTAAAACCAGTCAATTGTCCATAAACTTTCCGTCAAAAGCAGTAAATACCATTGTTTAACTTGCAACCCAAAATCTCAAACAAACCAAAAGTGAAATTAAAGAGATTGAATGAAGGGTTCGAAATGAGTTACCAATAAGAAGCGCCTGACGAGGTCCAGAGCCTTTGAGATTGCGAAGTGAGAAGAGAGCTCTAAAGCGTTCCGATATTGGTTGAGTCTGATCGAGCAATCGCTCGCAGAGAAATTTCTCAGTCTCGAGAGATGAGTCGAAGAGATTTCCTAAAGCCATTTGTTTGCAGAAAAATAGAGAGAATTTTGGGCCTGATTTAGGGTTTTTTTGGGGAAGAAGAAGGCGTGGGTTAGGCAACACCACATATGTGGTGGGATAATTAAAAGTTACATTTTTCGAAGGTTTTTTCAAAAGAAATTCGAGATTTTTTCGTTGATTTCGGATTTTTTTTTTTCTTCGTAAATTTCGTTTTTTCGTAAAAATACAAAACCCAGTTACCAAAATTTACATTTTTTTCGAGGGTTTTTATTGAAAAATTTCAGAGTTTTTACGTAAAATTTGGGATTTTTTCATATTATCAATTCTTCTAATTATTTATTGATTTTTAAAACCACCCCCTGATTTTCTAATTATCATTTTTTCTACTTATATATTGATTTTTGAAACTCTGATTTTCTAATTATATATTAATTTTATGATTGTTTCATTTCTTAATATTTAGGTTTCATTTAATATGTTTAATAGATTTATTTACTATAATCTATTTTCACATTTTCATATACCTTCGAAATTCATTATATATATTTTTTTTATGTATTCTCAAAATTTTTACATTTTTTCTTTACACATCTTCATAAAATCAAAATACCAAAATGAACTCGAAAAGCGAAATCACAATCCTTGGTTTTTTAAGCATGGTTCAAAATTGAAATATGATAAATGAGTGAGGCTAGGGAACCAAGATTTGCAATCAAAATCTGCAACCAATATATCATCATCAAAGAAGGTTTTTTATAATTTCGAGATACACAAACATTTTGAGAGATTTTACCATTCGTTTAAGATGACGCCATGTCACGCTGGTTGAAAAAATCTGATTTCCTAGCATTTTTGTCATCTTTCATTAGGTTAAAGAAAAAAACATTTTTCCCTGATGCCTATGAACTCGCCAACATATTCATGTCGAGGTATAATCTATATGAATGTCTATTTATTTTAACTTTACAGTGTACCTTTGAAACCATGACGTAAATAGTATGATTTCTTGTTACCAAAGTTTGAAGTTTCCTAAAGTTTCCTTAATATATTGGTACCCTCACCCCATATGAGATCAACCGGAAACTCCGTTTCAAGGGTATGTACCTACACCATAGGTCGTTATCCCCGGAGCAGTATCCAATACTGTCGACTTGCCCGGTCGATCATTGCCCTTGCCGCAGACACCAACACTTCGTGATCATCCAGTGCTTACAAAAAGTAGTTACAATATCCGACGTTATATCCTTTTCAGTAGAATTGCTGTTGGAAGAACTAAAACTAAATTTGCTTCTATTTCAGGAAAGGAGAATGACCTTTAAATGGAATATAGTTAAAAATTTAGCTAATGGAATATAGGTAAAAGCTTATTACCAAGTGTTATATATATATTCTAGTAATAATTTTATTCATAATCTACTATTACATCATTGAAACTTTGGTTGCCAAGTCACAACAATTGGCATCCCCACGAAATGTGTTCCATCCTCCCAAGTAATTCTACCAAACACACTCTTAGTTATTCCGGGTGCTATCTTAACATTTTCCGCGGAGATATTCACCTGAAAACTCAACTTCTCATCTTTCTTTTTAAACAACAACTTTGACGGATCCACGCTCACTGTAGTTCCACTTGGATTTTCGATTTTTGGTGTATAAGTCGATGTACCATCGTTAACGTTTATTGCTGTCCTAGTGACAATCACTTCATATTTTGTAGCATCGGATTGTTCAAATGAGACTGAAATAGAAGGATAGTTGAGATCCCACGGTTTGGTTCCATTCTCAGGGCAATGTACCTCCTTCCTTGTGATTGAATTGATGTCACGTTCACTATAATTTGATGCACAGAGAAAATCGATATAATCCTTGGTCGTTAGGTTGAAGACCAACCCAGGATTAAGGGCCTTCTCTGGGTTCAAATGTCCTGATCCGTAGTCCCAAACAGTTGATACATTATTATTTGCCTCATCCAACAATGGATTCCCTTCATTATCGCGCACATAAGCTGTGGTCATCATCGCGGATCTTATCATAGCCGGTGACCAATTAGAATGGGCTCCTTTTAGCAATGCAGCGATGCCTGACACATGCGGGCAAGCCATCGATGTACCAGACATTATGTTAAACTCGGTACGCCTGGTATCACTAGGTAACTCTGTTGGAGACAGATTCTCAGGCCATGTTGCTAAGATATCTGTGAAGCATTAGTCAAAGATGGCTATGCAAGAATGGAGGCAATGGTTGGTGGCAACCATTGTTGACATTGGCAATGGTGGGTGGCAACCATTGTTGACATTGCTATTCATGGTGGGTGGCAACCACCATTGTGGACTTCTTCCCACCAACCAAATGGAGAATTGTGAAGTGTTAGTCAAAGATGGCTATGCAAGAATGGAGGCAATGGTTGGTGGCAACCATTGTTGACATTGGCAATGGTGGGTGGCAACCATTGTTGACATTGCTATTCATGGTGGGTGGCAACCACCATTGTGGACTTCTTCCCACCAACCAAATGGAGAGCCTATAAAAGGCCTCTCCCATTCATTGTTCAAAGTATCCTCATCATAAGGATCCTCATCCCATTCCATAGAAACCATTCTTCTCTTTGTCAAGAGAAGCTTGTCTCCTCCTCTAAGAAGAGAGTGAGTGAAAGCTTAAGAGAGTTAAGCTTGTGAGAGAGAGAAAATTGAGAGTAATTTTCTCGGGTGTAATTGGGTTATGGGTTGTGAGTTGTGAGTGTTGTAAACACTTGTATTTCTCCATTAGTGAAGGTTTGCAGCAGCCCGTGGATGTAGCCCAAGTTTTGGGTGAACCACGTAAATTGTGTGTGTTCAAATTATTTAGATTTGTGTTAAAGTACTGTTCACAGATAGACATAGTACTGTGCACTATTCATACGTACGGTACTATTCATCTGTACGAATAGTTCACACATACGATACTGTTCACACCCGGTGGTTAGCTTCCGCAGCAACACGAGGGTATCCCTCGTGTGGTACCAACAATTGGTATCAGAGCTTTTGTCAGATTTGGGTGGTAAAGCTCAAATTTGAGGTGTTTGGTCCTGAGAGAAGCTAGTGGAGGAATGACTTCTACCAGCGGCACAGTTGAAGTGGAAAGCAATGGTTGAGAACAGAACGGGCAAGAAATTGAAGACACTGCGATCTGATAACGGTACAGAGTATACAGAGGGTGCCTTCAAGGAGTTTTGTGATCAGGAAGGAATTGCTAGACACTGGACAGTCAGGAACACACCACAGCAAAATGGGGTCGCGGAGAGACTGAACCGTACATTGCGGGAGCGAGCAATGTGCATGCGATCATATGCTGGTTTGGGCAGAGAATGGTGGGCAGAGTCGGTTGCTACAGCTTGCTACATTTGCAACCGGTCTCCTCATTCAAAGTTAGATGGAGATATACCTTACAGGGTATGGTCAGGAGAACATGCAGATTATGAGAAACTCAAAATTTTTGGGTGCACATCCTACTACCACGTCAACGAGGGAAAGCTTGACGCGAGAGCCAAGAAGGCAATATTCTTGGGGTATGCAGCAGGTGTAAAAGGCTATCGCCTTTGGTGTGTAGAAGATTCTAAGTTCATAATCAGCAGGGATGTTACTTTTAATGAGAACTCCATGGTAGCTTCTTCGAAAGCTATGGTGCCCGAGGATGATGGTGTTGGGACTTCTAAGTCTCAAGTAGTTGAGATAGAACCTAAAGACCAACCAGGTTCTAGTCGTGTTCAAGAGGAGGATCATGGAGACACTCATGATGAGAGTGATGATGAGCTTGAACATGAGACGGTTCAGCAAGAGAATGTACATGCACTTCAACAACAGCAGCTCGAGGATAGTTTGGCTTCCACTAGGCCAAGGCGAGCATACAAGCAGGTTCAAAAGCTGGGGTCAGACCAGCCTTTGAAGCACTATGGGCAGGTGAATTTGGTTGAGTACGCACTCTCGGTGGAGGATGACGAGCCGGTCTCCTTCAAGGAAGCTATACAGAACAGTAATAGTGAGAGTTGGTTGGCTGCGATGGAAGAAGAGATGGAGTCTCTTCGGAAGAACCAAACGTGGGAGGTCGTCCCATTGCCCGAAGGGAAGAAAGCTATTGGTTGTAAGTGGGTGTACAAGAAGAAAGAGGATCCTTCCGAGCTCGGTGGTACAAGGTACAAGGCGAGGCTAGTGGCTAAGGGGTTTGCACAAAGAGAGGGAGTGGACTACAATGAGATCTTTTCTCCGGTGGTGAAGCACACTTCCATTCGGGTGCTATTGAGTATTGTTGCTCATGGTGATCTTGAGCTGGAACAACTCGATGTCAAAACAGCCTTCTTGCACGGAGACTTGGATGAGGAAATCTATATGCATCAACCTGAGGGCTACAAGGTTGAGGATAAGGAACGTCAGGTATGTCGCTTGAGGAAATCACTATATGGATTGAAGCAATCTCCTCGGCAGTGGTACAAGCGATTTGACTCCTTCATGCTAAAGCATGGGTTTTCCAGAAGTGAGTATGATTGTTGTGTTTATATTCGGAAACTTCGTGGAGGTGATTATATCTATCTTCTTTTGTATGTGGATGACATGCTTATTGCTTCAAAGAGCAAGGTGGAGATAGATAGGCTGAAATCTCAGCTCAGTAAAGAGTTTGAGATGAAGGACATGGGCGCTGCTAAGAAAATACTGGGTATGGAGATCAGAAGAGAGAGGTCGAACCGTCGATTGTTCTTGAGTCAGAAAGACTACATTGAGCGGGTTATCGCGAGGTTCGGGATGCAAGATGCTAAGCCAGTGGTGACTCCATTGGCTCCACATTTTCGACTCTCTGGTAAACAATCTCCCACTACAGCGGAACAGAAGGCACACATGGAACGTGTACCTTATGCTAGTGCAGTTGGCAGTCTGATGTATGCAATGGTGTGTACACGTCCAGATATTTCACAGGCGGTCAGTGTGGTCAGTAGGTTCATGGCGAACCCGGGGAAGGCACATTGGGAAGCAGTGAAGTGGGTCCTGAGGTACTTAAAAGGTACCGCTGATACGGGTTTGTGCTTTGGTGGAGATACATGTCAGATCCGTGGGTTTGTGGACTCAGATTATGCAGGCGATCTAGATAGACGACGATCTACTACTGGATATGTGTTCAGTATACATGGTGCTCCAGTTAGTTGGCGATCGATGTTACAGTCTACAGTGGCACTTTCTACTACAGAGGCCGAGTACATGGCCATGGCAGAGGGAGTGAAGGAAGCATTGTGGCTGTGGGGTCTTCTAGGGGATTTGGGGATTAAGCAGGATTGTGTGGACTTGTGGTGTGATAGTCAAAGTGCGATCCACTTGGCTAAAAATCAGGTCCATCATGCTCGAACCAAGCATATCGATGTCAGGTATCACTTTGTGCGGGATGTCATAGAGGAAGGTGATATTTCTCTAATGAAGGTGCACACAGATGAGAACCCAGCAGACATGTTAACCAAGGTGGTGACAGGTAGCAAGTTTCAGCATTGCTTGGACTTGCTTCATATCAGCCCATGTTGATTGCCCATGAGGGCGAGGCCCTGCGGGGCGATGTTAGGGTGAGGTGGAGTCTTCACCCGGTCCTAAGAACTACGGTGGCTTGATTCCTGTAAGGATACGTAGGCAGCCATGGACAGAATGGTGCAGCCGGTTGGGTCTTCTGATCAACCTTTGTTGAGGTTCAGTTCTAAAGTGTTTGCAGCTTCTTCTGGAGTTCGTCCAAAATTTGAGGTCTATCAAATGATGTACGAGGTGGAGAATTGTGAAGCATTAGTCAAAGATGGCTATGCAAGAATGGAGGCAATGGTTGGTGGCAACCATTGTTGACATTGGCAATGGTGGGTGGCAACCATTGTTGACATTGCTATTCATGGTGGGTGGCAACCACCATTGTGGACTTCTTCCCACCAACCAAATGGAGAATTGTGAAGTGTTAGTCAAAGATGGCTATGCAAGAATGGAGGCAATGGTTGGTGGCAACCATTGTTGACATTGGCAATGGTGGGTGGCAACCATTGTTGACATTGCTATTCATGGTGGGTGGCAACCACCATTGTGGACTTCTTCCCACCAACCAAATGGAGAGCCTATAAAAGGCCTCTCCCATTCATTGTTCAAAGTATCCTCATCATAAGGATCCTCATCCCATTCCATAGAAACCATTCTTCTCTTTGTCAAGAGAAGCTTGTCTCCTCCTCTAAGAAGAGAGTGAGTGAAAGCTTAAGAGAGTTAAGCTTGTGAGAGAGAGAAAATTGAGAGTAATTTTCTCGGGTGTAATTGGGTTATGGGTTGTGAGTTGTGAGTGTTGTAAACACTTGTATTTCTCCATTAGTGAAGGTTTGCAGCAGCCCGTGGATGTAGCCCAAGTTTTGGGTGAACCACGTAAATTGTGTGTGTTCAAATTATTTAGATTTGTGTTAAAGTACTGTTCACAGATAGACATAGTACTGTGCACTATTCATACGTACGGTACTATTCATCTGTACGAATAGTTCACACATACGATACTGTTCACACCCGGTGGTTAGCTTCCGCAGCAACACGAGGGTATCCCTCGTGTGGTACCAACAATATCAACACCAGGCGCAATCAAGTCCGGTTTTATCACATACTTGGATGCAAAGCTTGGACCTCTAGATGAAAACCCGGCAACAACTGGGGCCGGTTTTGTATCCACTATGGTACCGCGGAACACAATAGTAGCCCGTGGATCCTTGGATGTGTTTAGATAACGATGTACATTGTCCCCGGCTGATTTTGTTATCAATAAAGCCGGAAGTACATGAGCATCGGAAATCAAGCTTTCACCTTCAGGTGATGTGTTAGCTAAAACCATCCCAACTCCACCTGCCCTTTTAACAAATTCGCCCTTTGCAACACGCTCTATCAATCCGCGTTCACAAATGACAATTTTTCCATGTGCGAGATCCGGGTCTAATGAATTTTCCAAGCAAAGTGAAGCTAGATTTCCATTCCCCGACTTGGAAATATCCTTGGCATAAACAAGAGGGAGAGTTGGTTCCTTCGGTAATGGAGCTCCATTGTAAAGCGAAGTGCCTATTATAACGGTACCATCAGCTAATATAAGATCAGCAGGAAACTTCCTATCAATCGTACCAGCACCAACAGTTGTTATCCATGGAGTGATATTAGATACCGTCGATTTGACCGGTCCATCGTTGCCTCCTGAAGCAGACACAAACACTCCATGATCCATTGCCCCAAATGTAGCAATTGAAACTGGGTCTAAATAGTTTGTCTTCGGATCTGACCCAACTGAAAAGGAAATAACGTTCACTCCATCTTCCACTGCTTTATCAAAAGCAGCTACAATATCTGCTTCAGCACAACCTCTAGCCCAACAAATCTTGTAAACCGCAATTCGGGATTTCGGAGCAATGCCACTGGCGATCCCATTAGCATAACCGAGAAAGTTTGCAGATTCAACTATACGGCCAGCTGCAGTGGATGCGGTGTGAGTCCCATGACCTTCGTAATCTTTAGCAGAAGGGTAACTACTTGGGTCTGCTCCAAAAAGTGTGTTAAAAAACCTAGCTCCAATTAACTTATTGTTGCAAAGGCTTTTCGAAAAGTTTGTACCTTCGACACACTCACCTTTCCAATGCAAAGGTATCGGCCCAAGTCCATTGTCATTGAAACTCTTTCGTTCAGGCCAGATCCCAGAGTCAAGTACTCCAATTATGACATTAGAACCAAAATCAGACTCATTGAGTAATGATCCTATATTGTTGATCTTGTCAACAAGACCTAGGAATTGAGGCGAACGGGTGGTTTGGACTTGACGAATTTTACTAGGAAATATAGCAAGGACTTCTGGCCGGGCTTTGAGTTTTCTGGCCTCGTCTCCAGTTAATCTGGCACCAAAACCATGAAAAACAGTTCGGTATACATGTAACAAAGAACTTTGTGGGGTGATGTTCTTTCCCTGAGTATTAGAAGAAGTGAGACTACTTACAATAGAATGGTACCAATGCTCGACATCATAAAAAAGAGACGGTTTCATCTCATTGTTGATGCGGACTATATAAACTTGCTTCTCTTGAGCCACAGTGAATGCAAGAACCGAAGAAAAGACTACAACCCACAAGAAACCCATTTGAGATGCGGAAGAAGAGGAGATAGGGATGAGTTTGTGATGAAAATTTGGTGAATTATAGCGAAGAAGAAACGAAGAAAACTTTCAAGTTGTGACAAAGACAGAATAAATGCTATTGCCATACAAGTTTGACATTTATCGCAAAATTTCTGAAACTATTTAGCATGGATGACAAATGAGTGAGTGAAGTACAGAGTGCTAATAAAAAATGGTTAGAGTTTTGGTGCTTGTATATATGTTTTGTTAATATCAAAACCATTGACTGCGAAGAGCCAAACTATCTGCATTTGATATTGGATGCTTTGTCAAGTTCTTTTAATCCAGTTTTGCATGAAAGGATTAGCCGTGTGATTTGAGTAATCTCATCAATATAGAATTTTACATGGTGGCAGATAAGTTGGCTGTAAGGATGTAAGTACTGTTACATATGTGATTCGAGTAAAATGCATTGAAGGCTAACACAGTGGAGAACAATGCGAAGAAGGGGTCAAGTATTTCTGTGGTAAATTGCATTGAAGGCAAAATTGGAGTGTAATGAATAAAAGAAGAACGATAGAATGAAACTGCTGTTTTCTGTTTCAAGAGAATGCGATTCTGTTGAAAAAATGAATGCTATGCCTGGCTTGACAAATGGTGCTCTCGCTGTTTTTAAAAATCCTTTGTTCAGTTTTCTGTGCACAAAGTGGACCTGAGTTTATTTTGAGAGAATTATTATTGCTTTTAGTAGTAATCAGGCTTCAACTGTAGTTTATTACTGTTTATACGTTTTCTATGAAAAGGATAAAAGGATTCTGTGCAAATGTCAAGTCCCTTCTCTATGATCTCATGTCAATGTTTCTATGCCTAATGGACAAATGGTTTCAGATGAATTCTCCAATCAATTAGAGTATAGACATCAACCATAGCACCTTCAGAATACGACTTAAACATCATAATACAATGGCTTCATGGCCCCTCGGCCTGACGGTACATTTTCTTGCCATATATGGCCCAAAGCCTATCACATTCGAGCTTTAAATCAAAACTTCAACTCTGTTTCAAAGATGCATTTCAGAAGGTTAACAGAATTCCAATAAATTGTAATTCAATAATCATCCAAGTAGGAGAACAAAGATCAGAATTTCAAAACAAAGAATATGTTTCAAAGTGGTGAAGCTCATATTCTATGGATGTACAAGAGTCTGTAATGAAATTGTATCCAGTACGAGGAATTTTTTATAATCACTGCAACACTACCAACGAAAGTTACCAAAAAAAACTAGTGTCTAAATTAAATTTGATAAATCAAGAAAACCCTTTTGGACTCAATAAACTTGAGAATCAAATCACATGATTACCTAAGCTTTTAAGGCAAAATAAAACAATTCCCTCAAAATGAAATAGGATACATAAGAGGTATTCATCAAAAGAAATTAATCTTCAGCATTAGCATGGTTAAATTGACATCACTGGGAATGCATGAAAAAGTAGAAATCAATGACCAAAAACATACAACCAAAACTATATGAACTCATTCAAATCAAAATCAATTGTGGGGTGTGCTCAGATAGTGTAATGAACATGGTTATTTTCCCTGACCCACAAAGGGTCTCATAATGAGCTGGGATTGTCAAAGGTTATCATCATAGCAACTAAATAACACAACTTTAATTAAGAAAAAATTCAAAAGAGAGAATAACATCCAAACCCACTTTTGAGAGAGGAGATGGGGAAGAACAGCTTGGGGATTTTTGTGATAGGGGAGAAGAAAGAGGAGGCAGAATGGGACAGAAGATGAAAATTTATAAGAAACCTTGAAGCGTTCCGACTTGTAGCTGTAGGGTTTAGGATTTTGTTCAAGTTTCCTACTCCACCCGTAAGCGACTTTTTTGAAAAAATCTAATTGTCGAGGGAAATGGCGAGGAAAACAACGAGGGACTCCACAGGGGGGAGGGGGAGCCGTCCATTTCCCCGAGATGAGCGTTTTGAACCCTCGAAATGCGTGTATTGAAAAGTCAAATGCGCATCCCGAAGGGATGGACGGCTCCCCCTCCCCCCTGTGGGGTCCCTCGCTGCTTTCCTCGACAATTAGACGGGTTGGACTTTTTTACATCATCAGTTTTGCTGATGCACACTATCACTTCCTTTTTTTATTTTTATTTTAATGTGCTTTAGGATACCACCGATATAAACACTATTTCATTCACTATTCATCTTCTCTCTTCACAACAACTAATGGAGCAACACCACCAGGCTCGCCTCGTCACCGCCTTTCCTCTCTTCTTTTCTTTTTCTTCTTATTTTTCTCTCCACCGACGACACCACCCCACCTCGCCTCATTTTTCTCCACTTTTTTTCCCTAAAGCAGATTCGTGCCCATCCGCACGAGCCTGCGCGAGTGGAGATTCTCAATTTGCATAGGCTTGTGCGAATGGGGGTTCCAAATTTGCAGGAACCTGCTGTCAGGACTAGTACCGTTAGTCAGGGAAATCAACTTCAGAGACCTTTCAAGACTTTCCTAATGGTCTCAAAACTCAATGTTCCCTTTTGAAAAGTGCCCAAATGCTTAGCATCTATATTATAGGGGGAAGGTTTGAGTTCTTGACTGTGAGGACGTGTTGTCTCCATTGCATAGTCGGGTCAGACTGTACCGCTAGCATTTTTATTGTTTTCTTTGCATTGTTTTTCAACTTCAAACTTGTATTTCCATCGATCGATAGCATCGAATTAGTCTTGAGCAACGTCCTTTCGAACGTTCCTCCCCATTGTAATCTATTGAATGTTAATGAAAGCTTTTGCTGACTATTGTGCATCGTATATTGTCTACAGATTGATATTATGCATTCTCAAGTTAATATTTGTGTCCGTCAAAGTAACTACTTATAAGCTTACTAGTGAATTGGATAGCTAGTGCCGCACGGATTGCTAGTCCGTGACACCTACCCTATGGCAAAAAAAAACAGAAAGAGAATGAGGTGGTGAACATAGAGAACAAGAGGAGATGAAAATAAGAAGAAGAAGAAGGTCTAGTAGGGCACTAGTAGTAATGCGGTGGTGGCGGAGCAAGACAATGCAGGGTGGTGGTGAGGCGAGGCAAGGCAATTGTTCCCTGAGAGAGAAGAGAGGTGATGGTTAGTTTTTTTTGTTTATATTGGTGGTAGTGTGTTTCATAAAGTAAGGGTACTGATATCCTTTAGCAAAATTGATGGTGTCAAAAAGTCACTGCCGTAAAATAATGAAGGCAACAAGTCGGTGTATAGTTGAATAAGGAAGGTTGGTTTGATTAGTTCCACCCCTTCAAAATTACAAAGATACACCACCCATACAATGGATTAAGCTCAACCATTGCAGAAAAATAAAATGTCTAATTTGGATGGTGAGATGGTCACTGGAGACTGAAGAAGAAATTGCCATGAACCATTAGACTATCCTATATATTTGTCTTGTCCAAGTTTCAATTTGAAGTTAGGATATAGAACCATGAATTATTGACCATAAGTTTAGCTTACGCCTAGTCCAATCTGAACTTGGATACGATTTTATTTTTTATTTCTTTTCAAGACCCTAAATTTTCAAAGGTGGTATGGGTTAAGCAATTTTGTTCACAACCATCCAGAGCTTCTTTGGAGTGGTGCAAGCTAAAGGGCATTGTAAAAAAAGTGCTAGTGTTGTAGGACTCTTGATGTGACCCAAGGCCATGAACTAACTGACCTTCGCAGCACTTCTCCTGGGAGCAATGTTCAAGCCTAGCTAAAGCCTATTTGGTTGCAAATAGTAGATAAAGGGACCAAATATTCTCAGCAATCCCATTAAAATCAGCAGTGATCTGTTAATTCAGGCAATACAATTGTTACAAACCATATTAAGGTACATTAGCATTGATTCCTCAGATAGATCAACTCTTTTGAACTTTTTTTTTTTTTTTTTGGAAAGTTGAGTTGGATTTTTATAGAATTTCATAACCCATCAATAAGGTGCGACCTACAGGTCAACACCATAAGAAAGTAACTATGCCGTCGATGGGTCTCGAACCTAGGACGTAGGGGATAAACCCACACAGCCCTAACTCTTCAAAACTTAAGAAAGCGGATTGAGCTTATTGAAAAATTTTATAAGCAAATCTCGAAGCGTAAACGCTTCGAGATTAAAATAAAAAAACACGTAATAATCCTATAAGGTATGCATAGTTTCTTAATACATGGATCTCTTAACAATTGACATCATCTCCTGTTGAAACAATAACTATCATCAAATTTTTAGGCAATGTTTGATCAAAGCCTGGAAACTGATGCATCTTCCATGCCTCCGAGCAAATATATAGGGGAATATATATCAGAGTACGTTCATAATATTTCTCACGATGTGAATGTTCATTCTGAAATCCAAGTTCTTGCGTTGAATACATTAAATTCTCTTAAACATTTCGTTAAGGTTGGACCTAGGCATACTATCCATGTTCACGAGGAGATCGAAGCCCTTTTAACTGAAAAACGCTTACTACTATAGTGTTTACTTGAATGAGACATTTAAAGAAATCACATATAACATTGCAAGGAATGTGATTTCTCGAAATAAGTCAAAATTTTATGAAATATTTTATATTTTGGAGCTGTCAAAATCTTTTTCGAAATTCGAAATATGTCGAAATTTTCTTGAGAAAAGAAATAAATATTTCAATCTCAGTATATTTAACATTCTATAATGTTATTTTAAAATCAAAATTTTGTTATATGAGTGATTTTTATGTAATATATAATCAGAACATCTCCAATGAATCTTCAAAAGCTATTTTAGGGGTCTCATATGAGAAATTACATGCTCCAATGGATTCCATAAACTATTCTCCATTTTAACTTCACATCCAACTTTTTTCTAAATTTAGGGGTCACTCATCCCCTAAAATCTTAAATAACAATAAAATATTTCAAATCTTTAATTTCTAAATTAAAAACCAAAACCAAAATCAAAACAAAAGGAATATAAGATAAAAAAGTAGAAAATATATTTAAATAATGATGAAAAAGTTAAAATAGGAGATGTCGTTGAAGTGGTGAAGAAATAAAAAATCCCTAAATTTAGCTTTTATTTAAAATGAGGATGGTTGATCTCCCATTTTGACTTTTACTATTGGAGATGGTTGATCCCTAAATTTATCTTTTGGTTAAGAAATAAGAAATCTCGAAGTAGTGTATGACTTTTTATTTATTAGTTAAGAGTTTAAAATGCATAATTTATATTGTTAAATTCGAAATTACAAACAAAATTTTTACGTTTTTCTACACAAAACGAAATATTTCTCAAAATATTTATTAAAATTAAGTGACCCAAATTAACTCGAAAACGAAATCACAATCCTTATGGCATGGCTAATATTGTTGCCAACGCTATTGATGTATTCTCAAATTCATTTCAACTCGAATATGTCCAAATTTCACAAAATATTGTTTATTTTAGATTTATCGAAATATCTTTCAAATTTTGAAATATTTAATTTCTTTTTTCTCTAAGGAGAATTCTCTTGAGACAAAAATAATTTAATCTCCGTATATTTTAACTTGCTATAATTTTATTTTAGTATTAAAGTATGAAGTAGTCAATGAATGCGAGCAAAAGGAGCTGCGTTTGGCGCGGAATTCAGTTACACAAAGTCCATAACTGAAAATGGAAGATTGTGATACAGTGTTCCTGTGTTATGTTTAACTAATATAGCACACGGCGATGGACACAAGTTACACAAAATTTCGCCGACATTATGTGTAACCGAAATTTTCGTTTTTTTTAAATTACAAAAAGAAAAAGGGTGAAGAAAAAAATTACATTTTTTGAGGGTTTTTTTGTAAATTTTATTTTTCATAAAAATACAAAAAGTAGATGCTAAAAATTACATTATTTTGAAGATTTTTCAAGAAAATTTGGGGTTTTTTTTTGTAAATTTTGAGTTTTTTTTTCTAATTATTATTTGTTGATTTTTGAAACCACTCTCTAACTTTCTAATTATCATTTTTCTATTTATATATTGATTTTTGAAACTTCTCCATAATTTTTAATTATTTATTGATTTATTTACTTGCATTTTTTTTTTCATATATTTAATATACCTTCAAAATTTATTATAATTCAAATATTTTCAAAATTTTTACTTTTTTTTTCTTTACATACCGAAATATTTCTTAAAATCAGGATACCGAAATTAACTCAAAAACGAAATCACAAACCTTGGACACAAGTACTTGATCCACCATATCTTTACTTGGCTTCTAAGTTTCAAGTGATGGGTTAGTTTTCTAAGGGCACCCTGAGGTGAATTCTGGAATTCGAAATGGAATGAATAGCTTTGGGCTAGCACATAATTAAGCCTACTGTTCAATGTCTTGTTTATCATAGTCCAAAAAATTGACCATGTAAACGTCTCACATTTGATAAACTCACGTATGCGCCCAATCTCTTGCATAAATAAGAAAATGTATTTTTGTGCATGCGTAGCGGGTGTTTAGGAGCTAAGTCTATCGGTAATGAGAAAAACTTCAAAGCTTCATGCACCATGCAAACCTAGTGCATTAGTCCAGTAAGTGCATCTACTGGCCTAATGGTATTGTATTGAAGAAAGAGTTGCATATTACAAGGCAGTCTCATTGTTTTGGGTTTCAAGCAAAATGAAACAGGTTGTTCATGGAAGTTTTGATTTAGCGTATTCATATCTCTATATATACATGTCCTCATAAGTTTCGAGCATTAACAAAGTTTCAAGTTAAACACTCATGCTGTCCTCCTTTATTACTCTGAAAAAAAAAAGAAATATAAAACACAACATCAATGATGTAAAAATACGGACAATGTGAACAAATTAACATGGGAGTAAACCCCATGAAGATCAAGGCTAAATAGTCCAAATTTCAGGACATTTCCAAACCTAGTTTTACGACTCAAAACCCAAATTCAGTCATGAATATTTCTTATTAGTCGAAAATCAAACCTACCAAGAACAAGATTGACTGGGTATAAATTTATTGAGCACCTGGGTCGGTTAAACCATCAAATCCGCATGGACATTTACATTTTACTTTGGTCTAATCCCAAAGAAAAAACTTGTATACCTGCTATTTTGTTTGGCTATTACTCAACATGAATGTGTTTCATTGCATTGATGGTAGGAGGAGGAAGTACCCTTTCTTTGATTCAATTCTCTTGTTTTTAAGGTGATGGCCCTTTAATTCCTTTGATCCTCTTGTGGTGGAAGTTGATTTGCAAAAAGGGCACCTATTTTCAATTGTTAATTACACAACAAAATCGATTGGAACATCATGAACGCTTGCGTCAATGGGGTACCAGCTTAACAGTAGGCATGTGATGAATGGGGTTTGAAGTTGAACCTTGCTAGCAGCATCTAGGATGAGAGGAGTTAAGGGGATTAAAAAAAAAATCAATTGTTAATTGCACAACGAAATCGATTGGAGCATCATGCACTAACACTAGGAAAAAAAAATCCAAAAAAATATAACACGCCCACCGTGGCCACAAGGTTAAGAGCCTTGCGCTCTACCAACTGAGCTAGACGGGCTGAATGAACACCTTAAAGTTTGCAATTATATGTTCTAAATAGTTTCATATGATAGCCTAACCCAACAAAACTAGCTTTAAAAAAAACAAAAACAAAAACAAAATCAGAATAACGTGACATGATCTCAAAAGAATGATGATATTTCCAAAAAATTTATATGTATCTCAAAATTGTAAAAAACTCTTTTGAGGATGCCACATCATCCCGATTGCAAAACATAGTTCCCTAGCCTCACTAAAAAAAAAATCCTAATAAAGATCTAAATTTGTGATACTCTAATATGCTAACGACCCATTGTTGAGCAGATGACGAAAGGCATCCAAAGTCGAATGCTTTAAAACAAAAAGAAATATAAAACACAACATCAATGATGTAAAAATACGGACAATGTGAACAAATTAACATGGGAGTAAACCCCATGAAGATCAAGGCTAAATAGTCCAAATTTCAGGACATTTCCAAACCTAGTTTTACGACTCAAAACCCAAATTCAGTCATGAATATTTCTTATTAGTCGAAAATCAAACCTACCAAGAACAAGATTGACTGGGTATAAATTTATTGAGCACCTGGGTCGGTTAAACCATCAAATCCGCATGGACATTTACATTTTACTTTGGTCTAATCCCAAAGAAAAAACTTGTATACCTGCTATTTTGTTTGGCTATTACTCAACATGAATGTGTTTCATTGCATTGATGGTAGGAGGAGGAAGTACCCTTTCTTTGATTCAATTCTCTTGTTTTTAAGGTGATGGCCCTTTAATTCCTTTGATCCTCTTGTGGTGGAAGTTGATTTGCAAAAAGGGCACCTATTTTCAATTGTTAATTACACAACAAAATCGATTGGAACATCATGAACGCTTGCGTCAATGGGGTACCAGCTTAACAGTAGGCATGTGATGAATGGGGTTTGAAGTTGAACCTTGCTAGCAGCATCTAGGATGAGAGGAGTTAAGGGGATTAAAAAAAAAATCAATTGTTAATTGCACAACGAAATCGATTGGAGCATCATGCACTAACACTAGGAAAAAAAAATCCAAAAAAATATAACACGCCCACCGTGGCCACAAGGTTAAGAGCCTTGCGCTCTACCAACTGAGCTAGACGGGCTGAATGAACACCTTAAAGTTTGCAATTATATGTTCTAAATAGTTTCATATGATAGCCTAACCCAACAAAACTAGCTTTAAAAAAAACAAAAACAAAAACAAAATCAGAATAACGTGACATGATCTCAAAAGAATGATGATATTTCCAAAAAATTTATATGTATCTCAAAATTGTAAAAAACTCTTTTGAGGATGCCACATCATCCCGATTGCAAAACATAGTTCCCTAGCCTCACTAAAAAAAAAATCCTAATAAAGATCTAAATTTGTGATACTCTAATATGCTAACGACCCATTGTTGAGCAGATGACGAAAGGCATCCAAAGTCGAATGCTTTAAAACAAAAAGAAATATAAAACACAACATCAATGATGTAAAAATACGGACAATGTGAACAAATTAACATGGGAGTAAACCCCATGAAGATCAAGGCTAAATAGTCCAAATTTCAGGACAAACTTTGTTTTAAGCCTCAAATCCCAAACTCAATCATGGATATTACTTATTAATTGAAAATTATATTTGACAGAGACCAAGATTGACTGGAGATAAATTTATTGAGCACATGGATTTGTTTAACCATCAAATCCGCATGGACATTTACATTTTATTTTGGTCTAATCCCAAAGAAAAAAACTTGTATACCTTGCTATTTTGTTTCGCTAATACTCATCATGAATATGTGTCTTGAAAAACAGTGTCAAAACAGTCTGAAACTTTTGACACATTATTTCTATTGGTAATATAGGAAAATTTCAACTAGAACAAAGCACAAACAAGTTAAAAAAAAAACGAAGAACAAAGAATTTGTTTGCCAATGACCCAAAAAATAAAATTATGAAAGGGTGACTGGAACATACTATATTCCCCAAATTCTAATTGTCGAGGAAAACAGCGAGGAAGGGAGGGAGGACCCTCCATCCCCCTCGTGATACGTGTAAGGGATGGGACGCACGTATCGCGAGGGAGATGGAGGGTCCCCCTCCCTCCCTCGCTGTTTTCCTCGGCAGTTAGACGGGTTCTACTATATTGGCCAAAAAAACTAATTTAAGGTTTTCTATAAAAAAAAAAAAAATGCTTCAATGAAACATACTATATATACTCTCATTTTAACTTTGTCTCTCCTTTCCCCTTATATAGAGAGATGATCTAAAACATGTGATTCAATTTAGGATTTAAACCCTGCCGACGACATCTATGATGAGAGGGGTTCAAGGGATTTAAAAAAAAAAAAATAGAAGAAAAATCCAAATGTAATTTGCAGTTATATGTTCTAGATAGTTTCATTTGATAACCTAAACCAACAAAACTTACTAAAAAAAATCCTAATACAGATCTAAATTTGTGATTGTGAGGGCTCCAACATGCTCATCGACCAACATTCTCTATAAACGGGCAGATGACAAAAGGCATTTTAGCCAAATGCTTTAAAACAAAAGAAATATAAAACACAACATCATAAAAATACGAACAATGTGAAGAAATTAACATGGGAATAAACCCCATGAAGATCAAAGCTAAATAGTCCAAATTTCAAGACAAACCAGTTTTAAGTCTCAAATCCCAAATTCAATCATTGACATTACTTAGTAATCGAAAATTCAACCTGACCAAGATTGACCGAGGATAAATTTATTGAGCACCTACGTCTGAAACCATCAAATCCACATGGACATTTACATTTTATTTTGGTCTAATCCCAAAGAAAAAATTTATATACCTGCTATTTTGTTTGGCTAATAATCTACATGAATACGTGTTTCGAGAAACAGTGTCAAACAGTAGGCTAAATAGTCCAAATTTAAAGACAAACCAGTTTTAAGTCTCAAATCCCAAATTCTTAGTAATCGAAAATTAAACCCGACCAATATTGTCCGAGGATACACTTATTGAGCAACTACGTCTGTTAAACCATCAAATCCGCATGGACATTTACATTTTATTTTGGTCTAATTCCAAAGAAAAAGTTTATATACCTGCTATTTTGTTTGGCTAATACTCTACATGAATACGTGTCTCAAGAAACGGTGTCAAAACAGTCTAAAATTTTGACACGTTTTTTTGTTAATGTAGGAAAATTCCAGCTAGAGCGGAGCTCAAACGAGTTAAAAAATGGAAAAAAAATTATGAAAGAGTGAATTAAAGCATATCTCCAAGGGAGACTCTAAATTGACCAAAAAACTAATTTTGGGTCTTCTATAGAAGAAAAAAAATTTTGCTCCAACGGAACACCCTATATATACCTCATTTTAGCTTGATCTCTTCCTTCTATATGGAGGCATGATGCCATCCCCAAATACTAAAAAGTATTTAAAAACTTTTTTTTTTCCTTCTCTCTTTTCCAATCATTAAAATTTAAATGAAAAATTCTAAAAATTAAGAAAAAATATATTTAAATAATGATAAAAATATTAAAATGAAAAATGTGACTGAAGTGATGAAGAAATAGGAAATCTCTAAAATTAGCTTTTGGTTAAAATAGGATGTGGTTTATACTCCAATTTAACTTTTACACTAGGAGATGCTCTTAGGTATTCAATTAGCATCACCATTAGTGCTTACTTTTCTTTGATGGGTCTCTCCAATTGGCCAAATGCCTTCGCACAGCTTCGGGCATTGATATCCTCACCAGCACTGCAGCCAATTTTAAATTTTGCTGCAGTTAATACATTAACAGGTACATATTTTCAGAGCAGTCTGGGGCGAGGTAGCAATTGGAAGGGTGGAAGCCAGAGAGAAATGGCGGATTGTAGACTTTGAGTTCAGCCTTTTTCTGCCAAAATGGCTAGCTTCATTCATAGTAAGAGGATCCAAAAAAAATTCATTCTAGGCACGCCATATTATAAATTGTAAGGACTCTTTCATTGCCATGATTAGAACTAACAAGAGGAAGTTAACTCTCAGGAGAACCTAAGAAATATGCCAACATATTAACCCCCACCCCGACAACCCCCAAAAGATAGATAAGTACTTGCGTTCACAATCCATTTCATAAATAGGATAAGCCTTGATATATTATACAGGTTACCACTGAATCAATGATGTGAATAAGAGCATGATCATTTCATTAAACATATCAAGATACCTTTGTTTCTGAGTCGCTATTACCTTTTCCAAAATGATAAGATGGTCCTTAAAGATCGCACTTTCCTATCAAGGGAGTCCAGTGTCACAAACCGATTTCTTTTCTTCACCACTTCCATCTCAATTTCCTTCTTCATCTTCATTCCCATCTCACTGCACAGGCAAAACAGCAACAAAAAAAGTACAAAAGCACAGAAAATACTAAAAGTGCTAATCCACAACTTCATGAAAAGTTTTCCAAGTTAAGAATGATAAGTACTAAATAATACATTTTGCTGAGATATGGTCACTTTCAAAAGAAATTGAGATCACTGTTAATATATACAAAATGAAGCATTCATTTCATTGATTCGACACACATGTTAGATGTTACCATTGGCTTTCAAACTCATCCCTAAGTTCAACAACGAAGGGGCAACTATGGGATGCCAAACATTTATTACTTGATAAAAATCTTATAAACCTGTCGGGGGTGCATGACGATTTTACCCGAGAAATAAAAATAGTTTGATCAAGAAAAACCTTACGAAAAAGGTCCTTGAACAAAAGGCCAAGTTCACCAAGGAGTAGGCCTTACAAAATAAGGCATTCCATCAAGTAAACCATTCCATAACAAAAAGAAAAATTGAAAATCAGACCTATTTCACCAAGGATAAGGCCTAAACCAAGGAGAAGGTTTAGGCTTTAAAGACATTATTCAATGATTAGGCCAAATTCACAAGAGACTCAGCCTCATAAACAAACAAATAAGTAGGCAAGCAAGGCCTTAACCAATAAGGGCTAGAAACTAGGAAAAATGAACCTAGCATCAACCCAAAAACCTAAGCAATCTTTTTTCAAGAACCATTTGCACAACTTGCAACTTGCACAAATTGCAAAATCCATTTCCATCAATTGCAACTTGCAAGCATAACCAACAACTTGCCACTATAATTTGCAACTTGCAAACACAAAACTTATCAGCACAATTGCAACTTGCAGTCACCGCAGAACACCGTCCCAAGAACCTTTGCACTCGCTCGCCAAAACACCACACACTCTGCCCTCTGCGACATCACTTCTGCCTCAGTTCAGCAGCCAACGCTGCCATCTTTTGCTCCAACCTCCCCACCGCCTAGAACACCCACCACCTGTAGCAAACCAGGTGCTCCTCTTGCCAGTTCCAGCCCCTCGCAGCAGCTCTATCCGCCATTAAAACCATCAAAATGTGTACCAAAATCCCGTGTTTCTTCCCACTCCACGCAATATCTTCGCACATAATTGTACAAACAAAATCCTTCAAATAAGCTCATCTAGCCTGTCGAACATAAGGCGTGTGAATCTTGTCTAGATGAACCAACCCGCCAATCCTAATCAACTGCTCCGTATTCATTCTCTACTAACTCCCTCCTTCTGAGCGTTATCCGCAAGTGCATCTGTCACTGCATTAGCTTCCCTGAAAATATGAACACAACTAAATTCCATGTGAGATGTCAAACTTTTATATCTCCCGCCAAGCGTTTTCCATGAACCAAGGGACTTTGAAATCCTCATAGAACCAACCCCTCACAATTTTGGAATCCGTTTGCAGAGAAACTTTTGCAAATTGTAACTTGTTACACAAAAGAAGGTCTTCAATAACTACCCGAACCTTCGCAGAATTATTTGATCATTCGCCCATAACAACTTGCTTAGCCACTAGACAATTACCCAAACTGTTTATGATAATGATAACGCATATCGCCTTGTTATTCCTTGAAGAACCATCTACATTAAGTGCCACAAATTCCTCATGAAGAAAATTCCAGTAAACTATTCTATTGCGCTTCTTACGAAGCGGGGTTATAGGAAGACCAAGAGAGATCAATGATTTCTTGTTCGCACTCACCCGCTTGGGAACGAAAAAAGAATTAGCCAATCGAAGACTCTTTCTTACTAGCAAAATGATTGTCCCCATATTCGGCTTTCCATTATCAAAAGTCCCCCGACAACGCTGCTTCCAAATCTCCCAGATGATGAACATTGGCGTTAAAAAATAGAGAAGACCCACTTGTGAATTCTTACTGGCTTCCCAAGCCAAACAGTCAAAACAGTAATAATTTCCGCCGGCCTTCTAACATGGATATCAAATATCGCCTCAAAGTGTCTCCATACCCCTTTAGCTAGGCTTCCCTCAGGAAAAATGTGATTTAAGGTTTTCACACTCGGTGATTCACAACAATAGCACCTCGATGCTAAACTAATCCCGCACCTATAGAGCTCCCCATCAACTAGGACACCTCTTAATAAAAGCTTTCAAACGAAAACCAAGATTTTGGACAGCATAATAGGCCACCAAATCTTGTCAACCAACATGGATTTACCCTTCTTATCATGGAGAAGTTCATACGCCGAATGCGAACTAAAAAGACCAACCGAATCCGAGGTCCAAATACAATGATTCTTTATGATGGTTGAAGATTCATTGCAGGTTTTTAGTGGAGGGGTGGCAGCTAGTCCAGGATTGAAGTTTTTATTGCAATCACGGGTTGGGGTTGTAGGAGCAGGGTGCTGGAAATTCCTTGTTGGTTTTCGGTCTGGATGGAGGCTGGGTAGAGCAGTCTTGTGCTCAACCTGGGTGCGAGGGCGGGGTGGCGAGTAGTTGGATGTGCCCATACTAGGTGGCAGTATGGACTTTGGTTGGTGGACGTTGCTGAGCTGCTTGTGGCGAGTTGCTGCGAACGATGATGCCGACTATTCTGGCAGTAATGTTGGATTAGCTGTCCGTATTGGTGGCAGCGTTTCTTGTGTGCGCTGATAGTGTTATTGGCAGCGGGGAAGTCTTGCTGGTTTTGCAGTGGATCAATTTGCACAGCAGGGTTTATATGCTTGTGACAGAGCACATTATAGCAGTGCATGCAACTTGCAATTGTGCTTGCACGCTTGCAAGTTGTAAATTGTGATTGCAAGTTGTTGGTTGCAAGTTTTTTGTTAAGCTTGCAAGTTGCAATTGGCCTTAAATGGTTTTTGCAAGTTGTGCAAGGTGCAAGTTGCAAGTTGTACAAATGGTTCTTGGGAAGAGATTGCTAATGGTTTTTGGGTTGCTGCTAAGTATGGTTTTCCTTTTTCCTAGTTCAAGACCTCATCCATTAAGGTCTTTGCCTACTTGCTTACTTATTTGTTTGTTTATGAAGCCTAGTCTCTTGGTGATTTTGGTCTAGACTTTGAATAAGGTCTTTAAGGCCTAATACCTAGATTTAGGCCTTATCCTTGGTGAACTAGGCATGGTTTTCAATTTTCATTTTTGTTATGTAGTTGTTTACTTTATGGTAGGCCTTCAATTGTAAGGCTAATCTTTGGTGAACTAGGCCTTTTGATTAAGGACCTTATTCATAAGGTTTTTCTTAATCAAGGTCACAGTGTAATAGGACAGTTTCTTTCATGGACCTAGAATTAAATTTTTGTTTAGCTATGTCGAATGTCCACTAGTTTTCTTTTTCTCGGGTAAAGTCGTCATGTACCCCCGAAAGGTGTATAAATTTTTTATTAAGTAATAAAGGTTTGGCATCCCATAATTGCCCCTCCCCACTGGAGGTTTAATTTTTTTTTTTTTTTTTTTTTTTTTTAATATATATATATATATTATCACAATATAATACCTTGGTTTCTTAGTTAGCATAGTCTCTAGATATTGCACTTTCTCACAAAAGGATTGCAGTGCCACGACCTTTTTTCCTTCCCTTCCATCTCCATCTGCATGTGTAAGCAAAAGGGTTAAACATGAGTATCAAAACATAGAAACAATATTATAACTTAGTGTGCACAATAAGTTTCCTTATACCCAAAGTCACAATACTCAACCTTATAAAACATCTCATTTGGGTATGCAAACATATCATTTCCACTCAAGACTTTGCAACCAACACGTCCATTTCTTTATATTGTGAAAATTAGCATTGAATTTCAAAATCAGCCAGATGTCCAACAATGATGTAACCTAGCAGAATAAGAGTGTCTTCATTTCATTACCTTTTCCAAAACAATAGTATGGCCGCTAGAGAATGCATTTTACTAGAAAGGGATTGCACTGCCACAATACGGGATTGCATACGTCTCTTCTTCGCCTCCATCTCACATCTTTTCTCCAAAATCTCACTTCATAACAAAAGCGTAACCAATAAGTAGAAAAACATAGAGAAAATATATTGGAAGAACTAAGATACACAACTTCAAGAAAAGTTTTCCGTGTTAAGTTCATCTTCGGAATTGAACTACATAATATTGAACACGTCATGCATTATATCATTGTTTCTCAGCTACCATCATTCTTCAATTAAAAAAAAAAAGTATTATCATGACAATATGATACAAGAAGATACCAGTGTTTCTCATATAAGATGGTCTTCCGATATTGCACTTTCTCACAAAGGTATTTCAGTGCCACAGTCCTTCATCTCCATTTTTATGAATAAGCAAAAGAGTTACAAATAAGTAACAAAAAACAAGACGCTAATACTTGAAGCACTAAGGTAGCATTTGTTTTTTGTTCGATCAAAATTTTGTTCTAAATAAGGTGGTCCACTTTGATCAGGTGTTTAATTTTACTTCTATTCAGACTTAAAAGTTCTTAATAGGTTCTGAATTCATAACAATTTAATAAGCACCAAGGAGGTGCTTAGCACTTAGTGCTGGAAAAAAAAAAAACTTTACAAACCACCACATGTTTGTATCAGAAACCCTATACACAAGGAGAGTCAAGTTCCCACTAGAATGGTGTCTAGCTGTCAGCCCAATAGAAATTTAGTATTTACTATTTAGGGACTAAAATGAAAATGTTTACAAAATCTATTTTTTTTCAAACTTTTACACAAGGAAAGGTATATGCCAACAATACTATCTAATTTTACCACACAACACACACTAATTGAGAAAAGTTAGTGAAACGATTATAATTTCTACGAAAGATATATAATAAATCCAGTAGATTGAGTCAAAGATATATAATAAGATCCAGTAAATTGAGAAATTTTAGGGAAACAATTATAATTTCTAATTTCATGTTAAAACAATTGAGTCAAAGATATATAATAAGATCCAGTAAATATTTATGGTAGATCGTCAATTTGCAATGAACAAATTCATTCAAAGTAGACTTGTATTCATCATTATAAAAGCTCGGTTAGTTGAGACCATTAAAATTCTTTAATCTTTGCTCTCTTATTAAATAACTCATATGCATTTGAGTAAAAAATAAGCAACGCTTAAATTTTTTTCATGCATCTAATTACTCTTTTATATTTACTTACTATAATAAAAGGATTAGTATATTACTGTTAAAATAAAGTAATAAACTTTAACTAATCTAATCTAAGTCCCAAAGAAACCAAATGGGATGAATCATGTTCTCAATGGAAAATAGAACAGTGGCACAGAAACAAGCACTATCCACAAAACCTGACTGACCAGGGAGTGTTTGCTTCTCTTATGATCTTTGAGAAAATGAAGAATCTATACTCTCTAACCCCCAGCGGCAAGGAAACGGTGGCACGGGCAGCCATAGCTGCTATCATATCAGACTTCCTGCCTCGATACAAAGCAAAACAAACCGTCCCTCCCCATAAATCCACTCCAAGCAGCAGAGAATATGCCCTCGCACCAGAACCTCTGGCCAAGATTGACTCCAAGGCAAGCTCGGTAATCATTGAAGGCAAACTGGAGCTGATAGTTCAGTGTTCTAAAGAGTGCCAAGGGATTTCAAGAGTACCAGAGAGAGGTAGCAGGGAACCTGCCCTGTGGAGCTTGTACTTGTTTCTTGCTAATGATGAATGAAGGGATCATTACCCCCACGGCATCATCCTTAATCAGTTGGAGAATTTGTAGTCAAAAAATGGTGGTTAGAGCGGGCAAGCCAGGTTTTGCATTTGGAATGAAACTCAAAGAACTGAAGCTGAAAACAGCAATATTTTTGGCAAGTTTATCAAGAAAGGTTGGCGAATTAAATCAGCGATCATCAATCGTGATCAGCTTCAGGAGTACACAGATCTCTCTATCCATGAATGGGATCAAAGGGAAGGCCTAAAGGCTAAAGCAAGAATGAGATATGTATTATCTAGAAAGATTTGGTATTTTCGAGGAGAAAAGGTGGTCTCACATGGGGCAAAAGGAGACATGAGCTCCAACTTATTTCATAACTTGTCCAATCACCAAAAAAATTTAAATTCTAGAGATCGACTGAGCATTGAAGGCACGCTCATTGAAGACTACAATGTGATCAAACCCCATACTGTCTTACTACACAAAATTGTTTGTCTTACTTCACAAAATTGTTTACAGAAAAAGCGGCTTGGAGGTCCAATTAGATTGAGTGTCATTCAGCACAAATCCCTTCTTAGCTGAATGGATTTCAAGTTGCATAACATTTGAGGACACATTAAGTGCGATCAGAAGTTTTAGCAAGAACACCTTCACTGAGAGTTGGCGCATTCCTAAAGAGTTTTATTTAAAAAAGGTGATAATGGCAATTAGGTTGTTTTTTACAGGCAATAAAGTAATTGCAGAAACCATGGCTTCCCTTGTTAGATCAACTCTCCATAATTATCATCTCCCACTATCAGCGTGTCACTGTTAGACAGAGGCAGATTATTACATTAACTGGCAGTTTATACATTATAAGCAAAGAAGCACGGACTCTTCGAAAAATTTGCCGTATCCGTGTTCGATATGTATCTGACACGACACTCGACACGCCTCCGACACATGTCAAACACTTGGTCAACATGTCGACAGGTGTCAGACCCATGGTCAATGTAGTCAACATGTCGGACACGCCTCCGATACACTCGAAACTTGGTCAGGACAGTCAAAACTCGAAAACCAACTTTGTTTTATTTTTTTTGCTTTTAGATGTTTGCAAATAACCACCTAATTCAATGGTTGTTGATCCAAATGAAAATGACTTTTTCGATTGTAATTTCAAACAAATAGTCCATGCTTCTTCTTTTCTAATTTGTTTATTCTCTTCTCTACTTCTCTATTATACTTTTTCTCTATTTTAAGACACTCCAGGAATTTATCATATTATTTTTATGTTTATATGACATTAAAAAAATAGTATGACGTGTCCCCGAGTCCGAATTTTTGGAAAATTGCCAAGTCGGTGTGTCGTGTCCGTGTCCATTCATTCTTGATTATAAGGGATAAATGATGTTTAATAAGTAAAATTAAAAAAGCAGAGAGATAAGTTTGAACCTGCTCATCCATTGCAACCTTCTTTGTCAAAACTAACGGCGCTTAAGATGTTCTTTTTTGAAAGTTTCAAGGGGGTGAGGCAGGGAGGTCTTTCAATATCTGCAAAAATCTTGCAGATATATATATAAAAGATTTGTATTCAAAAACGTGTATATAGAAAAAAATGAATCTTTAGGAAAATCTTTCAATGGTCTAGATAATTTGTTGGAAAGTCACCTGCAATAAGGGAAAAGTTTGACCATCATGAGATGCAAACCCCCATAGATAGAGCCAAATCTTTGTTCTGCTTGCTCCATATACCAATCCTGCAAACAGTTACCTATTAGTTACTTTGAAGGAAAAAAGAGAGGAAAATGTCATCAATTGCGTCAAAGTTATGCTTACTTTTTTCTTTTCAATGGTTCTCCCACAAAAATCAAGTATAATTTTTTTTTTCACACCGTTTCCTCAATTCAACAAACTTTTACAATTCATATAGTTATGTATTTTTGTATTCTCTTGTTAGAGGGAGATTGGTGTGTCATGAATAATGGGGATGAACCTGATGAGATGCAAAGAGCTTTGGATTTGCTTTGTGCAATAGGATATAGAAAAGTAAATGTCGATTGCGTTCCCGTAAACCTTGCGAAAACATGAATCAGAATAAAACCAAATATTCTGATGGCTCGTCACCTATTTGGAGATTGTAAGCTAGATGGTCAACCTAACATTAGAATGAAGACTAGGACTAACCCAAGTAAGCAAACATTGATAACCACATGAGGAAGAAGCACTTGCACCACCACCTTATTATTAGCAAATGTATCATTTGAGATTGAACAATAACTTTTTTAATGAAATAATTGTATTTCTTACCAAATTTAAGGAGTTGTATACTCTTACAATATGTTGAGATTTCTTTCTTGCATATAACTTTTTTTTTTTTTTTTTTTTTTGAAAGGCAAGCCGGTTTTTTAGCCCAGGATCCGTAACCTAGTCCCGAGATGCGACCTACGGGTCGAACACCACCCCGAAATAAAGATGCCTTCAGTGGGTCTCGAAGCAAGGATCTGTGGATCAAGTCCACAACGCCTTAACCAATCGACCACAGCCCCTTTGGCAACTTGCATATAACTTGCTTCCTCAACTACAGTATGTTTGCAATTTTTATTTTTTCTTTTATCCCTTAACCCACCCACTCCAAATGCCGTCGGCAAGGTTTGAATCCGAGACTTGTGATATCATCCACCACAAGCCTACCGGCTAAGCTAGTACCTCATTGATGGCATATTTACGATGGATGAAAATCCTATCAAGTTATGCAGATAATGTCAAGGTCAATGAAACCAAGATGCAACACTTTTAATGCCAATTTAACCAATTAAGAACTATAAGCGGTCCTTTATAGAAAAATGAAACATTAACGCTGCTTCTTGGGCCAGATTATAAAAACTTGTCGATGGCACTTTGTCTATGGGGCTTTTATATCTTACTTTTAGGGAGAGTGTAAAATGTTCGTTGATAACAGAGATTGTCCACCACTGGCAGAGGGATAAGCTTGACTCCCATATATAGGGTAGAAACTTCAGAGTAAATCCACAAAAAATTAGAGAGTTAAAAGATTTAATGTATGTGCACTTAACATCACACAATGCTCTGTAACAATCAGAAAAGAAATGCATTAATCATAACAAGTGGGTTATGAAAGATTTGGTAAGTAAGCATCCTCCATGCCTGTAATTTGCATATATTATAAAGGGTTCCAAAGGTAGTGTGAAGGAGCAGTATAATCTACCATGAGCATAACTTTGAAAGTTTCAGGAGTGTGAAGATATGCATGTTTCCATGGGTGCATAGATAAAAGCGTTGTGTCTAAGTGAGTTCAGATCTAACACAGGCAAATCTGATCCAAAATTTCCTTCTCTAGAATTAGTTTAAATTAGTTTAAATCCATTTCTGTACCGGCTTTGATGTCAACTCTATCTGTGACTCATTTGTTATCCGTGAAACGATCAAAGTGAGTTCAGATCTAATGCGGCATAGCTTGTTATGCACATCGAGTAACATGGTAATGCCAAGGTTATTAAATACTAAGAAAATACCTCAAAGTAGAACGCAACCACTGTAATAGGGAAGGGTTGTAACTCCCCCGCACAGCCCCAGGAATCGAAGGAACCAATTGATGCTGGCAAGAATTCACGAAGATATACTGTATTATAGAATCTAGATCCTTTGAGTTAGAATGGTCTGACAAAACCCTCATAACCACAAAATGAGGACCAAGACAAGTGTTAGATGGCTAAGAGAACCAAATTGGACGTGGATCAGAACAAAAAACGACTGACCAAGGAGATTTTGCTTTTCTTATAATCTTTGAGAAGATGAAGAATGGGCGGGTCTCTCTACTCATTAGTCGAGTAAGAAGGAAAGGGTGGGCATGAATATCCATGGTTGATTATCTATTTATCTTATCAGACTTTCTGCCCTAATACAAAGTAGAACAAACCATCCCTCCCCACAAACCCACCCCAAGCAGTAGATGCTATGGCCCTCACATAAGAACCTCTGGCCAAAATTGATCCAAGGCAAGCTCGGTAATCATTGGAGGCAAACTGGAGCCGACAGTCAAGTGTTTTAAAGAGTGACAAAGGGATTTCGCAGACAACTTGCCCTTCGGAGCTTGGACTGATTCCTTTCTAAGGATGAATGGAGGGACCAATTCAGAGATGTAGATTAAGTTACCTCAGACCACCATGTAATCATTCTCAAACCAGCCCTCTTGTATTCTCAATCAGGTCCATTCTGCTTTTAATTGACATGGATGGTAGAGCCTAGTTTCATCAATAAACTGGAGAAATGTTAGTAGCATCCTGAGTATGAAGTGTAAACTAGATTGCAAAGGCTTTCCATAGCATTAACTGGTCTTTATAGATTTTATGGAAAAGAATGGGGTTAAATCAGATATAACCGAGATGTATCTGCTTATCCGCTGCAACCTTCTCTGTCAAAATTAACGGATCGTTGAAAGTTTTTTTAGAGTTCCAAGGGCATCAGAAAGGCAGACCCCCTTTATTCTCAGCCATTATCATTCATGCTAAAAAATATGGTATCATCTGAGATTTCCCTGTGTCTAATCTGGAGCTCTTATCCCTATCCTTCAATTTGTTGATGACGGACTCATCGATTAAAGCAAGCGATGGCCAAACAAGAGCTTTTTTGGTTCCAAGTGGTGCCGAGGCTGACAATAAACACCCTTATAAGATTGGACATGAACTTGCTAGAATCCTTCATTCAAGACTTTTTACTCTTTCCCTTCAAAGTACTAAAGTCTAGAACAAGGTCATTAAGAGAGTGGGGAGTCAACACCAGAAATTGCAAAGCAAGCATTGTAGTTAAGGCGTTGAGGTGGAGGCGAGGCGGACGGGCCTGAAAACACCTGAGGCGTGAGGAGGATGGCTCAAAGAATTGAGGCGGTCTCAACATTTTTAAATTTTTTAATAATAAATTGAAACATATCAACATAGTAGTATACATCATCATTTTGATAAGTATTATAAGCAAATAAGTACAAAAAGTGACAACTACCTAGAATCGAAATGGACATATAATATAGTATAGTATAGCATAGCGAAAAGATGCACTACATAAGTGTCAAATAACTTGCAAACATCCACTAAATTATTAAAAATCAATAATCTTGAAATAGTACAAACTTGAGAATATTGAGCATTTGTTAGAAGAAATTGTTGGAATGATTGATAAAAATCCATAAGTATGATCACTATTGGTATTTCAAACCAAAAACATAAAAATCAATGAACTATGCAATAAAAATCAATATTGATGTTTATCACAGACTGATCAAAACATATGTTTTCTCCAAAAAACAAAAGTGTCAAATTTATCAAAACTTAAACACGTTTTATCTTTGTTTTTTTATCAAATTTATCAAATATTACACCAAAAAACATAAAACCCTATTCTAGAGTGGGTTGCAACCTCTTTTTGCTGCAATTAAGTTGCAATTGGGCTGGCTGCAATCATTTTTTGATTGAGGCAGACGCCTCATTTCACCGCATTGCCTCACTTTAAGGCAGGAATTTTGCAAAAACGCCTTGAGGCGGGCCTAGGCGGTCGCCTTAACTACAATGAAAGCAAGAATGTAAATGTTAATCAAATTGAGCCTCTCAAGTCTTCCGGTTTACACACTATCATTGGTTTCTATTTCTGCCAAGTTTGGCATTGCTAATATGCAGGAATTTATAAAGGAGTTTTTTAGGGGCACTACTCCAGAAACCAAGAAATTCTCCTAATCTCTTGGGACAAGTTGTGTCTACCTAATAGAAACCAAGGCTTGCAATCAAGTGTATCAGGGTCTTAATGGGCACCTCATAAAAGATCTTACTCTATTGAAATTTAACATTCATATAAGTATAATCAGTTTTAGTCTGCATGGTTTATGTAGAAGACTAATCAACCTTACAAGACATCATGTTAGAAGGCTATATCCATAGGATAACATGATCCAAGCTATTCGATTAAAAGTGAACACCAGGACAAAGATCTCAATGGATGATGCATGGGCTACCGAAGTCTCACCCAAAATAGCTTACCCACAAGTTTTCAGCATCTCTGCTAAGAAATTTCAGAATTTTTCAAATACGAGGAAGGATTTTAACTTACATCCAATAAAGTCTTTAGAGAATGACAATCCAATTGTACAGTCTTATCGGCATTTTTGAATCTCGATCATGTGGTAGGGAAATGACAATGGATTTAAAGTTAAGTCCTTCTACAAAAGTCTGACGAGATTGCTTTTGCCAGCTCAAAATTCACATTTCAACCAAGGATCACTGCTATAAGGTATGGATCACCAACCCGCCCCAATCAGTTTTCTTTCATCTTTTGGCAGCATGAGACAATTGATAACCTAAGAAGAAGAGGGATGCAGATCACAAACTTGTGCCATATCTGTTGTCTCACAAATGAAGCAGTCGATCATATACTGACCAATCATCCATTCTCCCAAATCCCAACAAATCTGGACAGCTATCATGCATGAATCCAGGGTCAGTAAAGGTTTTAAGGCTCTTTTTGTTAGATGGATAAGCAATTGGGAGAAAGAAGGGCCATTGGCAGCTATAGGATCATCCATATGGGAAACATTTCCCCATTCCTTTCCTGTCTCTTTGGAAGCAACACAACAACAGAGCAGTCCGAAATGAACCCTTAGTTGAAAAGCTCATCTTGTCATTCAAGCTGAAATTTGAAAATAGGCCAATCCTTTTCTTTTTTGAAGAATGCTCATTAGATGTATTCATGTTAACTGAGGCACCTTGACATGAGATAATTGACGAAAGCAATTGAACAAAGAAACAAAGAATAAATTAAGGACAACTATTATATCAGAAAAACTAAAAAAACATGTGAAACACTACAAGAAAACAAATGATAACAAAAAACTAGAAAAAGTATAATCTTCAATTAGTAAAAATCATAAAATAGTAAATGATAAAAAAGGATAAACCTATAAAAGATTTAATAGAAATAACACAAACCCACAGACTGAAAGAAAATCAGGACACAGAAAACCAAATAATTATTGAAACAAACAAATAAGTCAGCTAAAAAAGATTTAAAATAATAAACGTGGATAAAACCAAAAGACACAATAACTTGGTACACTCAATGGGAAACCTTACTTTTATAAATGCTAGTTATGAACCAAAAAATAAATAAACATGAGAAAGAAGGGAAACAAAAACGCTTTTAACATCACAAAGACCAAAAAAACACTCAAATGTCAGAAAAAATGAAATAACTAAATTTTCAGACATCAACTAGCAAAGGTGTCAGTATAAAAACACAAAAGAAGGTATAACTAAAAAGGAAATTAACACAAAAACGACAAAATAACATTCGATTATTATAACATGGCATATATATACACACACACATAATAGTTCCTCAAGTAAATAATATCGGTGGCTGAAAAAAATAAAAGAAGAAAAACAAAAACATATACGGATCAATCAGGAAACATTGTTTGAAACGGGAAACAAATGCTAGACATAGATCATAAAAAATTAATAAGAAGATATCAGGAAAAAATAATCTAAAATCACAAAGGAGTTAGAATTGAAGAAAAAGAAAAGAAAAGACAGATACACAATCAAAACATTGACAAATGGAAGCTATAAGAAGGAAAGATACAATCTAGAACCTGAATGAAGAAAACCTCAAGTACGATAGACATAACAAATATTAATTGTAAAAAAAGGGAGAGAATATTGAAAGTCAAAAAAATATTAAATAAATTCATTTATAATAAGCAAGAGATCATAAGATAAATTAATAAAAGAAAAAAAGAACAATGCAAACAGAAGGTTAAAACTTTAATTTGGAAATAAAAAAAAGTGGTCAAACATGGACAAAATAGATAAACATACAATTTAACTAACAATAAGTGAAGCAAAAACCTGAAAAATAAATAAACTAGTGCAGATAAAATAAAAATGAGTAAACCTGTAGAAAAAGCTTAGTAAGTTGTTGAATAACATGGAGTGAAGTCGTCGAGACCAAACTTGAGAACAGGCAAATATGCTTCTAAATTCCAGTATCCAAATCCCTTTGTGCTACCAATCGCAACAACAGTAACCAACAAGGCAACAACATATGATCCACTAAAAGACCATCACATCGTGTATTCTTTCTACAAGAGCATACAAATGTAGAATAGACCACGAGTTTGATAGGCTCCAGCAATTGATGACAGAAGAGATTCAATAACTCCAAGCAATTGGTAAAAAAAAATTCCTTCCAAAAAAATGGCCAAAGAAGGAAAATCATTCTTAAAAAAAATACAAAAGAAAATTGCAAGGACAGGTACTCAAGGTTTAACCAAAAAGCAATTAATATGCAGGAAGTGAACCAACTTGGTGCATGACGTAATACTATCTTCCCTAAAAAATCTCCCACCATGACACAGTTTGACGAGTATTTCTTTTCGTAGCAAACTAATGTAGCATATAGCTTATTGTTGTTCTTATTACTAAATACCGACTGCTCGAGTATTGACGCAGTAGATTTGCAGTAAAATGTACCAAATAAGTAACAGAAAACTATATCATGCCCATGTTGTTGCTTCTCAGACACCCTAAACTAGATTACCCGCAAACTATTTCCTCCTGCCATATTTACACTAATCAAATGCAATTTAAAGTGTTTGAATACGAAAATTTGAGATACTGCTAACTCCACATTTCTGTAACACAAAATTTTAGCTCAAGATATTACCAATCAGATAAAAGGATTAGATGCTTAGATCTCATTATGTACCATGAATACATCAACCCAACTAAGAAAACAAACAATCTTAGAAGAGCAGTGAATACTAAAAGAGACAAAACATACAAGAATGGGAATGTACCAGTCACATAGAGTATTCATTTATTGGCTCCAGTATGGAGTGATACAACGACAACGCAATCTTTAAAACACAAGATCGTTCGAGACGCTCTCCAATGTCCGTCATACACCTATGGCAAAAGACCAAATTTCAACAGATATAATAAAAAGCAGTAATTACTGAGCCTATCTAAATCTCACAGAGCCTATCTAAATCTCGCGGAGCCTATCTAAATCGCAGTAACTGAGCTATATGCTAATATCTTTTGCATTGTTTTCCACTGCAATCGCAACTACACAGAAAGTTTCCCACTTTTCTATCTTTACTATCGAATCGAAACAGATAACAGTTGAAAATCAAAAGAAATCCTAATGTTCCTCCTTCTCCTCCTTCCTAATGTATGTTCGTATTGTCTCTGATTTAGTAATATGAAACCCTAACGAAACAAAGATCAAGAAAATCGGAACGTAAACCCTAAAAATCCCTAAATTTTGCATCAATAAACCCTAATTTCTCTTCCATGAAGAAAAGATTGATTGATTGTTACCTTCACGGAGAGAGATTACTCGACGATTGATCGAAACCCTAGAATGGTCTGCAAAAAACGAATCTTGATTTCAAGAGTGAAGAGTGAGTGAGTGATCACTAAAACATCACTCTATAAAGACATCTATATATAGAGCGCACCCTTTGTATAAATAGACAAGTAGACTTTCTATTAATAAGTACTTTTTTTTCACAAATTTTTTTTGACATTTACAAAAAAAAATTGATAATGGATTATAAAGAAATTTTCTTTTGTTGTTAAGGCTAGCAAAAAATAAATAAATAAATAAGGTTCTGTATATCGGACTAGACTAGAGTGTAGGAACGGATGATAGGTGTGCTTTTATAAAAATAGTGGCCAGAGATAATGAATGTCGTTGACAAAATAATTGTTGAATCTTATGATCAATCACGATGTCAAAGGTATCATCCACTTAAGAGCATCTACAATGGGTGAGATTTTATGGGATTCCTTTAAGTTTAGAAGAAAAAGTTTCTTTCATCTTGCATATACTTGTCTCTTAGCTATACTAGAGGTTTCAGCTCTATTGTTTATATGTTTATTGATTAAGCGTAGATATAAGCTCCAAAGCAATATTGGTGAGTAAGATAGGTTGTTGCATTACATATACACCCTAGTTAGGGTTTCAACATAAATATTATATCCTCCAACCGCAAACGCTGCTATGGCCTTCTTACCGTGAAAGTGAGGAGAGCTTAGAAGCAACATAGCCTCGAACCAGAATTGAGAATTTTTCATCATCAGCAGCTTCTATACCCACCTAAGATGGAAAAGACAATGTTTGAACAAAAAATGGGGATCATTGATCCTTCGTTTTATAATGCATTTGTGATGAAGTGACATCGTATGCAAATCTACTTACTGAAAATTGGTTTATAATAAGAATTTCTAGATTTTACTATGTTATGTAAAATATGCGAGTGGTATTCTACATGGGGGGTCATGCATAGTCGTTATGTTAGGTAAATTCATATCAAAATGTATTTTGTGTAAAGTTTCATTGATGAAATCTGAAAGCGCATACACAAATTACAATGGGTATAAATACTATAAAATAAGTAGTTAAGATCAAGGAAACCAAAATGCAACACTTTGTTAGGGCCGAAAAATCTAGGTTTGGCACTGGATGCATGATTCTTATCAGACCCATGAACATGGCCTTACTGGGGGACTCGTAAAAGACCTTACTCTATTGAAATTTAACATTTCATAGAAGTATAAGTTTCAGTCAGTATGATTTATGAAGAAGATATCAACCTTACAGAACATCATGTTACAAGGCTATATCCACAGGATAACATGGTCCAAGCTATTCAATTAAAAGTGAACTCCAGGACAAAGATCTCAATGGATGATGTTTGGGCTACCGAAGTCCCACCCAAAGTAGCTTACCTACAAGTTTTAAGCAGCTCTGCTAAGAAATTTCAGAATTTATTAAATACGAGGAAGGATCTTAACTTACATCCAATAAGAGGGTTTAGAGAATGACAATCCAATTATCCAGTCTTATCGGCATTTTTGAATCTCAATTATGTGGTAGGGAAATGACAATGGATTTACAGTTGAATCCTTCTACAAATTTCTTATGAGATTGCTTTTGCCAGCCGAAAATTCACATTTCAACCAGGGATCACTGCTATAAGATATGAATCACCAACCCGCTCCAATCAGTTTTATTCGTCTTTTGGCAGCATGAGACCATTGATAAGTGATAACCTAAGAAGAAGAGGGATGCAGATCACAAACTTCTGCTAAATCTGTTGTCTCAAAAATGAAGCAGTCGATCACATACTGATCAGTCATACATTCTCCCAAATCCCAACAAATCTGGACAGCTATCATGCAAGAATCCAGGGTCAGTAAAGGTTTTAAGGCTCCTTTTGTTGGATGGATAAGCAATTGGGAGAAAGAAGGGCCATTGGCAGCTATAGGATCATCCATATGGGAAACATTTCCCCATCCCTTTCCTGTCTCTTTGGAAGCAACGCAACAACAGAGCAGTCCAAAATGAACCCTTAGTTGAAAGGCTCATCTTAGCATTCAAGTTGAAATTTGAAAATGGGCCAATCCTTTTCTTTTTTGAAGAATGTTCATTTGACGTATTCATGTTAACTGAGGCACCTTAACATGAGATAATTGACGAAAGCAATTGACTAAAGAAACAAAAATTAAATTAAGGACAAGTATTATATCAGAAAAACTAAATAACATGTGAAACACTACAAGGAAAAAAATGATAACAAAAAACTAGAAAAAGTATAATCTTCAATTAATAAAAACCACAAAATAGTAAATGATAAAAAAAGATAAACCAATAAAAGATTCAATAGAAATAACACTGAAAGAAAATCAGGAAACAGAAAACCAAATAATTATTGAAACAAACAAATAAGTCAGCTAAAAAAGATTTAAAATAATAAACGTGGATAAAACCAAAAGACACAAAACCTTGGTACACTCAATGGGAAACCTTACTTTTATAAATGCTAGTTATGAACCAAAAAATAAATAAATAAGAAAAAAAGAAAGAGAGAGAAGGGAAATAAAACGCTTTTAACATCATAAAGACCAAAGAAACACTCAAATGTCGGAAAAAATGAAATAACTAAATTTTCAGACATCAACTAGCAAAGGTATCAGTATAAAAACACAAAAGAAGGTATAACTAAAGAGGAAATGAAAAAAAAAACGACAAAATAACATTCGATTATTATAACATAACATATATATACACAGACACATAATAGTTCCTCAAGTAAATGATATAGGTGGCTGAAAAAAATAAAAAAACAAAAACAAAAACATATACGGATCAATCAGGAAACATTGTTTAAAACGGGAAACAAATGCTAGACATAGAACATAAAAAATTATTAAGAAGATATCAGGAAAAAATAATCTAAAATCAAAAAGTAGTTAGAATTGAAGAAAAATAAAAGAAAAAAGATAGATATACAATCACAACATTGACAAATGGAAGCTATAAGAAGGAAATATACAATCTAGAACCTTAACGAAGAAAATCTCAAGTACGATAGACATAACAAATATTAATTGTAAAAAAAAAGGAGAAAATATTGAAAGTCAAAAAATATATTAAATAAACTAATTTATAGTGAGCAAAAGATCATAAGATAAATTAATTAGAAAAAAAATAACAATACAAACAAAAAAGGTTAAAACTTTAATTTGGAAAAAAAAAATTGTCAAACATGGACAAAATAGATAAACATACAATTTGAGTTATTTAAAAAACATAAATAATAAATATTATAATTGAACAAAATAAATGGAAAAAAGAAATTACTGAAACAAATAGTTAAATAAAAAGGAATGAAGTGACAAAAAATAGTGAATGGAGAAATATATATATATGAGGAAATTTTATTTTTAAAATAAGTAAATGGTAGTCATAATTGAAGTAGAAAGACAACTTATAAACAAGTGGCAATAGAAACACCACAAATTAGGAAAACACAAATGGCAAAGCGAAAACTAACAATAAGTGAAGCAAAAACCTGGAAAATAAATAAAATAGAGCAGATAAAATAAAAATGAGTAAACCTTTAGAAAAAGCTTAGTAAGTTGTTGAATAGAATGGAGTGAAGTCATCGAGACCAAGCTTGAGAACAGGCAAATATGCTTCCAAATTCCAGTATCCAAATCCCTTTGTGCTACCAATCAATAACCAACAAGGGAACAACATATGATCCACTAAAAGACCATCACATCATGTATTCTTTCTACTAGAACATACAAAACTAGAATAGACCACGAGTTCGATAGGTTCCAGCAATTGATGACGGAAGAGAATCAATAACTCTAAGCAATTGGTAAAAAAAGGCCAAAGAAGGAAAATCACTCTTACAAAAATATAAGAAAAACACTGCAAGGACAGGGACTCGAGGTTTAACCAAAATGAAATTAACATGCAGGGTGGATGACGTAATACCCTCTTCCCTGACAAATCTCAACTCGCATGTGGCGAAGGGCGTATGTTGCTCCATCTAGCTGGGAGCCCACCACTCACGGCGATCCCATCTGGTGCCCCCTACTCGTAAGAGGACAAGAAAGACTGAGGAAGAATGAAACAGATAATTTCACATTTCCGGAGATGTGGACCTGGGAATGACATCGCTACCCCCCTTTCTGCTAACACTCAACCGGATCCCTAGGACTCACAGCAAGGTCATTTGCCCTTTTGGGGGGTAGAGTGGTGGGTCAGACAAATGAGAAAAAACCACCATGACATGTTGTCCAAGTATTCTTTTCATAGCACTAATGCAGCATAGCATATTGTTGTTCTTATTACTAAATACTGACTGCTCGAGTACTGATGCAGTGGGTTTGCAGTCAAATGTACCAAATAAGTAACATAAAACTAGATCATGCCCTTGTTGCTTCTCAGACAACCTAAACTAGATTACACGCAGACTATTTCCTCCTGCAATATTTACACTAATCAAATGCAATCTATAGTGTTTGAATACTAAAATTTGAGATACTGCTAACTCCACATTTCTGTAACACAAAATTTTAGCTCAAGATATTACCAATAAGATGAAAGGATTAGATGCTTAGATCTCATTATGTACCATGAATACATCAACCCAACTAAGAAAACAAGCAATCTTAGAAGAGCAGTGAATACTAAATGAGACAAAACATACAAGAATGGGAATGTACCAGTCACATAGAGTGTTCATTTATTGGCTCCAGTATGGAGTGATACAACGACAACGCAATCTTTAAAACGCAAGATCGTTCGAGACGCTCTCCAATGTCCATCATACACCTATGGCAAAAGACCAAATTTCAACAGATATAATAAAAAGCAGTAATTACTGAGCCTATCTAAATCTCGCGGAGCCTATCTAAATCGCAGTAACTGAGCTATATGCTAATATCTTTTGCATTGTTTCCCACTGCAATCGCAACTACACAAAAAATTTCCCACTTTTCTATCTTTACTATCTAATCGAAACAGATAACAGTTGAAAATCAAAAGAAATCCTAATGTTACTCCTTCTCCTCCTTACTAATGTATGTTCGTATTGTCTCTGATTTAGCAATATGAAACCCTAACGAAAGAAAGATCAAGAAAATCGGAACGTAAACCCTAAAAATCCCTAAATTTCGCATCAGTAAACTGTAAACCCTAATTTATCTTCCAATAAGAAAATATTGATTTTTACCTTCAACAGAGAGAAAGATTACTCGACGATCGATCGAAACCCTAGAATGGTCCGCAGAAAAGGAATCTTGATTTCAAGAGAGAGAATGAGTGATCACTCAAACGTCACTCTATAAAGACATCTATGTATAGAGCGCACCCTTTTGTATAAATATACAGTAGACTTTCTATCAATATGTACCTTTTTTTTTTTTAATTCGATAATGGATTATAAAGAAATTTTCTTTTGTTGTAAAGACTAGCAATTCTATATTATAATTCAGAGTGGTGTTTTACTATTCATTGTTGAATGGGATAAAGTCAAATCGAAATAATTAGAGATAAAAGATGATTATGATTAAAAGTTAGAAAAATGTATTGAATTTGAGGGTTGAGATTCATTTATCATGATGACACATTTGTAAATATAAAACATGTAGAAGGGCAAAAATAATGAAAAACTTAAAAAAAAAAAACGTTGGAGGAATGTACATGTGGTAGAGAGAAAAAATATTGTGTTTTATTTTTAGCAAAATGAAAATTATCATAACTATCTACATCGTTATCGAATTTTTGTAAAGTTAATATCGTTGAAATGCATTTTTTAAGATATTTCCAACAAAATCAATGATCAACACGAGAGTTAAAATTTTAAAAATATATATTCTATAATTAAAAAACATATAAAGTATTTTACATTTTTTATATTTTTCAAAACAATAAGACGGACCGATCATACCATAAAAAAATGAGTCAGGTATCTTAATTTACATTTAAACAAAAATTCTAAACTTAATATTTTGGTGAATTCAAATATTGGGGGAGAACTAATTCTTGGAGTTTAAATTTTTTCCCCAACTGATTTAAATTTAACTGAGTCTAAGTCTAAACTTTATAATATATATTTTTACTTTAAAATAAGTTTACACTTCAATACTGATTCAAAACCAAAAAAAATAGTGAAAGAGGTGTTCAGTATAAAATATTTAGCAAAAATAAAATTATATAGAGTGCCAACGACACGGGGCATACTCTAGCAATAAATAAATAAATAAGGTTTTGTATATCCTGCAACCGCAAACGTTGTTATGGCCTTCTTATCATAAAAGTGAGGAGAGCTTAGAAACAGCATAGCCTCGAACCATGATTGAGAGTTTTTCATCATCAGCAACAGCTTCTATACCCACCTAAGATGGAAAAAAGGACAATGTTTGAACAAAAAATGGGAATCTTCGATCCTTCGTTTTATGATGCATTTGTGATGAAGTGACATCGTATGTAGATTTACTTACTGAAAATTGGTTTATAATAAGAATTTCTAGATTTACTATGTTATGTAAAATCTGCGAGTGGTATTCTACATGGGGGATCATGCATAGTCGTTATGTTAGGTAAATTCATATCAAAATGTATTTTGCGCAAAGTTTCATTGATGAAATCTAAAAGCGCATACACAAATTACAATGGATATAAATACTATAAAATAAGTAGTTATGATCAAGGAAACCAAGATGCAACACTTTGTTAGGGCCGAAAAATCTAGGTTTGGCACTAGATGCATGATTCTTATCCAATGTTGAGAATATCTTAGATATATCTGAGATAAGATAATAACTAATTTTAACACGTTAAATATCCTTATGTAACTCAATATATCACGATAATTAGGATATTAACTAGTTCTGAGTATCCTTTGCAACCGAACGGTATGGTCTTTACAAAGTTTAATTTTATAAATTGTTCACACAAACCATCAATCACACATGATCAATCTGGCAAAAGCAATAGTTCACCCACCATCACAAGAACAATGGAGAATAATGATCATGTCTCCTTACTCCAGGTACTTGAAAATGCTATCAAAGATAATCATCCTCTTCCCCCCAATCAACTTCTCATTCATGACACTCTTTTAGGACCTCAGTTAGAACTCTAATATTTTAGGCTGCAAACTGTCCGTATGCAACTTCAGATTGTCCAACACCACTGACTCACTGCGCATTCCTAAGCCCACAACCTTTTCCCTTCTCACTAGATTCCGAGATGGTAGTGGTCTCTTGTGATGCTTGTTTGTATGCCTATTCTCAACAAGGAGCATTTGGAGTTTATGCAATTGATGCGTTTAGGGGGATATGTGTTAAGACAGCTAGCAGTATACTTGGCCGAGCTTTTGATAGTACCATGGCGGAGTGTTTTGCAGCCGAAGCCGCCCTTGTACTAATTCAAGAAAGACAATGACGGTCAGGATTTCTTCTAGGAGATTGTGGGACCTTACATACAATTATACGGGAAAAAACTAGGGTTGAACAAAAAACCGATCAAACCGATTAAACCGACCGAACCGATTGATTCGATTTAAATTCAGTTCGGATCGGTTTCGATTTAAAAAAATTCAAAACCGAAGTGGTCGGTTCGGTTTTCGGTTTTTATGTGATTTTAACCGATCAAACCAAACCGACCGAATATATATAATAAATAATATATATTTTATATAAAAATTATATAATATGTTTAAAATAGTATGTCGATTCGGTTTTGGTTCGATTACGTACGGTTTACATAAATTGGAATCGGTTCGGTTTCAGATCGATTTTGTTAATGGTCGGTTCGGTTTCGGTTTGAAAATTTTAAAACCGATCTAAATCGGTTCGGTTCACGGTTTAGGTGAAAAACCAAACCGACGTTTCGGTTTTCAATCCTAGAAAAGACAAAAGATAGCCAAACGGACCTGTGATGGATGTGGAGGCCTATTCTTAGTAGTATCAAGACACTTCTGTCTAATCTTGATAACTGGTACTGTAATTGTATTCCTCGCCGCGAACTCAATAGAGAGACACACGAGCTGGCTACATCTATTCGACGTACTTTTTGTAATCATATTTAGTATTATTAATGCAGTATGCTTTAAGAAAAAACAGTTCTAAACCAAGCATTCAGTTGAATAACGACACGTGACACAATATATGACTAAAAAAAATCTAAGTTTTAGTTAATTCAGTTGAACAATAAACACGATTAACATCTAAGTTTTAGTTAATTCTAATTCCTAACTTTATCATGCAATTAAAAAATCAAGGATTTGTGATACATAAATATTATAATATTTTCATTTATCACCTATATTTTTTTATCAAATAGCGGATGGTATAAAATTGGTATATATAGATTTAAAGGTGCAATCTTTGAAGATTTAAGAGAAAAAATCTAAGTTTTAGTTAATTCAGTTGAACAATAAACATGATTAACATCTAAGTTTTAGTTAATTTTAATTTCCAACTTTATCATGCAATAAAAAAATCAAGGATTATTTGTGATACATAAATATTCTAATATTTTCATTTATCACCTATATTTTTTTTATCAAATAGCGGATGGTATAAAAATGGTATATATAGATTTAAAGGTGCAATCTTTGAAGATTTAAGAGAAAAAATCTAAGTTTTAGTTAATTCAGTTGAACAATAAACATGATTAACATCTAAGTTTTAGTTAATTATAATTTCCAACTTTATCATGCAATTAAAAAATCAAGGATTATTTGTGATACATAAATATTCTAATATTTTCATTTATCACCTATATTTTTTTTTATCAAATAGCGGATGGTATAAAAATGGTATATATAGATTTAAAGGTGCAATCTTTGAAGATTTAAGAGAAAAAAATCTAAGTTTTAGTTAATTCAGTTGAACAATAAACATGATTAACATCTAAGTTTTAGTTAATTATAATTTCCAACTTTATCATGCAATTAAAAAATCAAGGATTATTTGTGATACATAAATATTCTAATATTTTCATTTATCACCTATATTTTTTTTATCAAATAGCGGATGGTATAAAAATGGTATATATAGATTTAAAGGTGCAATCTTTGAAGATTTAAGAGAAAAAAATCTAAGTTTTAGTTAATTCAGTTGAACAATAAACATGATTAACATCTAAGTTTTAGTTAATTATAATTTCCAACTTTATCATGCAATTAAAAAATCAAGGATTATTTGTGATACATAAATATTCTAATATTTTCATTTATCACCTATATTTTTTTTATCAAATAGCGGATGGTATAAAAATGGTATATATAGATTTAAAGGTGCAATCTTTGAAGATTTAAGAGAAAAAAATCTAAGTTTTAGTTAATTCAGTTGAACAATAAACATGATTAACATCTAAGTTTTAGTTAATTCTAATTCCTAACTTTATAATGCAATTAAAAAATCAAGGATTATTTGTGATACATAAATATTCTAATATTTTCATTTATCACCTATATTTTTTTTATCAAATAGTGGATGGTATAAAAATGGTATATATAGATTTAAAGGTGCAATCTTTGAAGATTTAAGAGAAAAAAAATCTAAGTTTTAGTTAATTCAGTTGAACAATAAACATGCTTAACATCTAAGTTTTAGTTAATTATAATTCCTAACTTTATCATGCAATTAAAAAATCAAGGATTTGTGATACATAAATATTCTAATATTTTCATTTATCACCTATATTTTTTTTATCAAATAGTGGATGGTATAAAAATGGTATATATAGATTTAAAGGTGCAATCTTTGAAGATTTAAGAGAAAAAAAATCTAAGTTTTAGTTAATTCAATTGAACAATAAACATGATTAACATCTAAGTTTTAGTTAATTATAATTCCTAACTTTATCATGCAATTAAAAAATCAAGGATTTGTGATACATAAATATTCTAATATTTTCATTTATCACCTATATTTTTTTTATCAAATAGTGGATGGTATAAAAATGGTATATATAGATTTAAAGGTGCAATCTTTGAAGATTTAAGAGATTTTTTTTTAGAGAGATATAATCTTATTAGATAAATCCCATTACAAATTCCAGTCTATAAATAGGACCAGATTTTGTGTTATTGCCCAAAGTCTTATCTTCATAAATTTTTATAAGGTGTTTCAAAAACAAAAAAAAATGTCCTCATTTTGTATCAAAGTTATGCTTGTTTTCCTTTGTTCTGCTATGATTCTACAAGAATCAGGTACAAAGAATTTATCCTTTATTAGTTGGAGATTGGTGTGTTTTAGTGCAATTTCGATTCATTTTATTTATGTTTTTTTCTTGTTAGTGGGAGATTGGTGCATTGCAAATCCAGCAATCTCGCCGCAAGATATGCAAAGGGCTTTGGATTGGTTGTGCGCACATGGATTTCGAAAGGGAGGAGATGTTGATTGTAGTGTCTTACAACCAGGGGGTGTTTGTTTTGAACCAAACACTCTCGTATCCCATCTTTCTTATGCTATCAACGATTTATATACTCGTAGTTGGTCTTGTTCAATGGATGGAATACCTGATATTGGTGTGAAAACCGACGTTGACCCAAGTAAGTTTATGCATAGATATAGCAAATACTAGGTTGTGGATATTATTCATATTTAGTATAATTAATTGTTGATTTTTTTCAACTTTCAAAGTTTACGCTAAGAGGAGTTTTACAAAACATGGTTTCCTAGTCTCACTCTATTATTCTCGTTATCTATGCTTATTTTGCCTTGTTCAACAATGTCCGCCAACTAGAGTCACTAGATCTCGCTATATAACATATGGTGCTAACTATTAACTCACTTCCGATCCCTTGATTTATGGCGCCTTCAGAAAGTATTAGTTTATTTTGAAAACCACATCATATTATAAACTTTAAGCATAATTGTAAATATTGATATTTTGTTTTTTTTAATTACTCTAATTGATTTTATCTAATTTATTTGAATGCAGGTTATGGGAATTGCCATTACAAAGAAATTGACCGTTGAAATTGTATGGGTTTGGGTCATATATCAATTGAATGTTAAATATTATTGAATAAATGTATCTCAGAGAACATTTTAAGAATCCTAATTATTTATTATGTCAATTTTTTTTCCCCTTCATGTTCTTGCCTACAAAATACATACAAAGGAGTCTAATGCATTCGAAAATTAGAATAAACAAGAGAGAAATATACTCATCAACCAACCACATAATCAAACTATATACTTTCCTTTGAAACCAAATATAATTAAGATCATCTATCACATAAATATGATCTTAACAGATGACTTAATAATTTTATAATTTTTTCAATCCTCAATTTTAGAGAGTCGGGTTTTTTACATTTTTACCTCTTCTATAGATAATGTTTGTAGTTGTGTTTTAAAGAGAATGGGCAAAAGTGTTAAAAACATCAAGCCTGACAAAAAAATGGTTTTAAGCCTGACTGCCTAAACAAACTCTTTTTCAATTTCTACATAGAATTGTATAAAATTTTGGAACAAACAACAACAAGAAAATGTTGAGCATTTGATTGCACGAACTTATAAAATGGTAAACATCTAGTTGTAATAATAATCAAGCACGTGAAATGGTCGAATTGATTATGCTATGAAAGTCATTGTGCATTGCTCACATATCATTATTTTACCTAGGTTGTTGCCAAATAACACCACCATTTTTACTTAAGGACACCACCACTCTTACCTTCTTTTTCTTTCTTCACTGGATTAACACCACCCCGCCCCGCCGGGCAACAGTGATGGTGGATAAGAAAAAGAATAATAAGAAGGGAGGAGGAGGAGAAGTGGCGGAGTGGTGGTGGTGATTGATGGAGAAGAAGAAAAAAAAAAGGAGGAAAAGAAAAGAAATGAAGAGAGGATAAAAGAGATGATATAGTTTTTTTTGTTTATATTAATGATATCCTTCAGCAGGTGGTGTCCTTCAGTAAAAGCAATGATGTTATTTAGCAACAACCTTTTACCTATCAAGTTATATGAAATGTTCATTATCTTCCCTTCTATGTCTATGTACACCCACTTATAATTGTCAATTAAAATGCTATGACAATAATAACAACAAGAACAACAACAACAAATTCGATACAACATATCTATGATACTAACCTATATATAAAAACAGTTGGTATCAAACACAAGATCAGAATATCAATTGCTCAACTTAATGTTTGTTTTCTTCTAAGTGCTTAGTCAGGACGTAGATTTGAAAGGGAAAAATAGATGTTTTTCTCAAATAACTAATCATTAGTTTTCTTGTATAATTTTGTTCTTAAAATGCATTTAATTAAATGGTACATCAAAAGCAATGCTACCTCAATTAATTATTTTCAAATTGAGAAAAATGTTAAGTCAATGTCTTTACCAGCGAATAATCTAATTCCAAACTTATATTTCTTTGGTAGTGTCAATAAAAGCATAACACAATTTTATAAAGAAGAATTGTCGTTATTGTCGTCAGTTTAACCTTTCCTTTACAACCCTAAAGTTGGTGGATAATTACAACTTTTACATGAGTTCAAAAGTTACGATTGTTGCATTTCTTCTTAAACTTCATTGCACTCGGGGAATACACATAGAAATGAATACACATTGCAAACTTTCTGAATTTCTTTTCCCATATGGGAGTATAAAAAAGACTTGATGATTTGAAAACGTAAAAAGTGCATGATCAAGTGCGCTTCATCTCAGAGTTTACCTGAAGTGCGAAGAACCTTTAGGTAAGTATGCTCATATAGTTGGACAATCCAATTAACAAAATCAACATAAATTTTTGGGTAGGGCTTGATATAAATAACATAAATAAGGTTGAAGTTTCGTTCGATCCGCTATCATTTTTCAACGGATAGTTCACAGTGCTCATTATATAGAGAAAAATAATGATTTGCCATGGATCTGATGGAATTCGTTTTCCATATTATGAACACTGCGGCTCAGGAGGTGGCCTCGCAACCCCCCGCATAAAGTTTTCATAATATTCAAAATCTCATCCCCCTGGAGCCACCGCTTGATCCAGCTCCTCAACCACCCTTGAATCCCGCCCCAGGGCTTGACCGCCCTTTCGGTACAGAACCCACATATGACACCACGCCGAGCGCTCTTTGCCGGCGGGACGTACTTCAGAAGTTACACTGATTAGACCCTTTTGATCCAAAAGGGCGGTCTGCCTTCTAGGTAGAACTGAGTGGCTTCGTGTTGTTGTTGTTGTTGTTGTTTTCGTTGTTATTGTTGTTGTACAAGGAGTTAAATACCGTGTATGGTTCATAAAATCTTAGCAATTTTTACGATTGTATCAACAATTTTAGTCAGTCATGTTTGCTAATATTTTTTGGGTTTTTTTTTTTACTTCTACCACTTCTATAGATAGTGTTTGTGGTTGTATTTTAAAGAAAAGAGACAAAAAATATAAAAATGCCCAAAAAAACTAGCAACCATGACTGGCTAGACTTACTCCAATTGTATTCAAACACAAAACCAATATAACAAAAATTACGATGCATGACAATCATTTTCAACATAATAATAAAAATATTGCAAACCAATTTGTAGATTGAATTGATTAAAAAACATTTTACTCCTAGCTAAACTCGTACATTTTGTCCGAAACTTATAATTTTAAATATTTATTCGCTAAAAATGAAAAAGAAATGGAATGCATTACCAACTACGGAAATAATTAATTTTTTCCCGAAGTTTTCCGTCAAAATTAACAATAGTATCTTATATACTTGCAACTGATGTTGACAAACCTTCTATTTTAATCAAAATGATCAGAATTGTCAAAATTAATCAATTAGTTAACTAGACCATTTTTTGTTTCATGAAATGCGGAAGAAAGGAATATTGGAAGCAGAAACACAACTCTCAGTGTCCAAAACCATGATTTATTATATATATTGTTCAATTTATTATCGGAAATGGGCTTTGATGATGATGATTGTTCAATTTATTATAATTAGATACTTAAGTAAACCACACAACTACTCACTATTTGCCCCAGATTCCTTCTGCATCAAAAGAGAAATCGAAGTCGAAGTTGAAATAAGCGTCAAAATCATAAGAACAATCATCACCCAATGCGTCCTCGACCGGTCCAGGGTTGTAACTTAGTTGGGAAGCATAGTCGTTCATCATGTCAGCATTCAGTGCTTCCTCGCTCACTTCTTGAATTGGCATGACTCCCTCTTGGTTCGACTGAATTGACTCAGTTTCGATACAAACTTGCTTGGGTGGTGGTGGTGGTGGTGGAGGCATTGTGGAGTTGGGAAAGTTCAGCTTGGCTTTGTCACCACGGATCTTCAATGCAGCAATGTCGTAAGCCCGAGCTGCATCTTCTTCTGAGTCATAAGTGCCTAGCCAAACCCTCGCTCCCTTGAATGGGTCACGAATTTCCGCTGCCCATTTACCTGATGGCCTCTTCCTGGTTCCCCTGAAGTCACTCACCCTAAGCCTCTTTGCTGGCTTCACAGCTTCAACAGGGTGGTTCTCTGTAACCAGAGTTACAGTGATAACTTCTTCCTGGACGATCTTCTTACCCTTACTCCCTGCATTAAATTAAACATTGAAATCCAATTTAGTAAAAAAAATTGCAGATAGAAAGCACCAAAGTTTACAGTTGATGCTTTCTATCTGCATCAATGTTTACATACTCGTTCAAAAGATTTATGCAATCACATTATATTTATGTATGAAAAACAAAATCACTAATGAATATAAAGATGACATAGATAATTTATCTGAAATTTTTGTTACTGTATTTGGTTTGGGGAGTCAACATTCTTCTTTTTACAACAAGGATTTTACTAGGTTTGGGTTTTGTAGTTTCTCCCGTGCCTCCAGGAGAGAGAGGTTTTGACGATCCTTATCCACTAGAAACTTAGAAAAACTGTCATTCTTTCACACATATTGAATTGCAGAAAAATGGTGACAAGGGTTTATAAAGAGTGAAGAGAGTGCATGGTGTTTTCATAAGAAGACGAGTGGAGTGGAGAGGGTGACATTGTAAATTCGATTGGTTTCTTCAGAAACTTGGTGATATGTGACACTATTTTCGACAATTGGTTTATCTTCAAAATGGTTAATTTTAGGGGGCGAGGGAACGCGTGAGAGAAAGGGAGCGGTAACCCATCCCTCGAGCGTTCCCTCGCTCCCTAGAAGGGCTCCTTCAAAAGATGAGGATGAATTACCAAAGTAGAGTACTTTGGGTCCATGCCATGCTTGATATTGAGAATATTTCTTCCCTTTTGTTATAACTTGCCCACCAAGTTGTTGAGCATTTTTTCAAGATTTCAAATGGATGACCTCCTATAAGGATTCAAGTTTCTAGATCCAATGTTTTTAATATGCGTTTGATCAACTTAATATCAAAAACTACATTCACACATCGAGCACATCCTTGTGGTGATGGGATGCGCCATTGAACCCCATTGTATCTCACCATAATATGTAAATGCATTTTAAGGATGATAACAACAGTTAGACGAACAGATGAGACTTGTGGCTAATGATACCACAAATCCAGGATTTGAACCCTGCTGGGGGTGAGAGAGGTTAAGGGATAACAATTTTTTTTAAATGACAACAATTCAGAAAATAATAATCATTAAATAAAAATGATTTTTAAATAATTTTATTTATTGAAGATTCTCGTGGTGGGAGAAAATCCTTCACAATCTCAAATCTCAAGAATATCCAAGAAAAATGGAGCCATAAATTAAAGGAAAAAAGCTTAAATTGAGTTAATTTTAAATAAAATTTCTAGTAGATTTTCCAAATTGGGATGTAAAAATTAAAGATTTGATTTTCATGATAATTCCCAATAAAAAAAAAAAAAAAAGTCTAGTTCATGGCTCACACATGTTCTTCATGTGTTACATGTAGCTAACTTGAATAATACAATGCAAGTTCCTCAAAAACATTAAATTAATGACCAAAATACCCATGTAAATATTGAAAATTTTCGTAAGTCCTGATAAATCAATGTTTAGAGCTTCTAATGGAAGATAATTAAGAGAAAATATACGATAGTGATTTGTCTAAATGTTTGTTATATTTGGGATTTAAAAATTTTTGGATTACTTTCTTAATGTGAATTCGAAAACTTTGGTGTTTTCTCCATCATCAATGTTTTCAAATTTGTTCAAAAATCTTTTATACAAGTCTGTAAACATGATTAAAACACGACCACTAACATTATCTATAGAAGGGGTAGAAATGTAAAAAACTCAAAACTCAAAACCTGGCTGCCTAGAATTGGGAATTTACGCATGAAGAAAACAAAGTCACAAATGAAGGTAAAGATGATGGGGATTGTCGAGTAGAGGAAACCTTACCACGCTTGGTCTTTGGCGAATCAACATTAGTCTTGTTGGTACAATTAGGGTTGTTACAAACTTGAGGAGGTTTGCACTTCTTGAGGTACCTCTCAAGGTCATTGACGTCGAGTTTCTCCCATGCCTCCTGGAGAGTGACATTCCAACGATCCACATCAGCAAGAAACTCGGAAACAGTCGTCGTTCCTCCACACATCTTGAATTGCAAAAAAATAGTGAGAGAGGCTTGTGTTTATAAGGAGTAAGGAGTGTGGAAGTGGTTTCACAACAAGACTAGCGAGTAGGGCAAAATCGTAAATTAACTTAATTTATTCATAAAATTTACCTACATGTGGCAATTTAGACTTAAATGTTAGATTCTTCTTCAAGAACTTCCAAATTTTAGCTCCTTCTAGAGTGTGAATTCATACCTAGCTATGCCATTTGGTCAACACTTTTTAAAGATTTTAATTTTGATTTTGTTTTAAAATAAATTTATTAAGATTTCATGCTACTAACCTTGTGTATAGATAGGAATTTCTAGATTTATTTATTATTATATTTATAATTAAAAAAAAATCTAGAGAGTCAGGCCCTTAGCACCAAGACAACGCCTGGGGCTCTTTGTCCATGTGATTGTGTTCGATTAGGGCATTATGAGCATATTTAGGATGATGGATAGTATTGGGTCTGGCCTGGCACGGGCATGCGTGCCTAACCTGGCTCTCTAAACAAGTTCATTTATAATATAATAATAATAATTATTATTATTATTATTGTTATAAGCTAAAATCTTTTATAGATTCTCAGGGGGAGAAAATCTTTCAGAATCTCAAATCTAATGACTATCAAAGAAAAAGGGAGTCATAAATAAAGGGGAAAAAACTTTAAAACTTGAGCTAATTATTAGATAGATTTTCCAGTAGATTTTCCGAATTGGGATGTGAAAGTTCTGAGAAAAAAATTAAGTCTAGTTCATGGCTCACATGTTTTTCTATGTAACAAGTTGTAAATATAAGGCAAATTGTTCCTAAAACACTAATTTGTTGAGAAAAATATTCATGTAAATATGTAATTTTCATCAACGTTGGAAAATTTCATAAGTCATGTTTGATCTTTTAGAACTTTGATGGAAGATAATTAAGCTAGAAAGTCTTCGAGGAATTTGTATAAATGTTTATTAATTTAGGGATTTGAATTTTTTGGATTACTTTCTTAGTGTAAATCCCAATTGAGTACTTTAGATAGAGAAACACAATTTCTCCAGATACAAGTACACATTAAACACCAGTGAAGAAGATGGTTGAGTGAATTACTAAATTACAATAGTTATGTGAAAGTGAATGGGAAAGGCCATAAACTTCAGTTGAAGACTTAATAACAAAATTCATTTACAAGGTTTAAGTATATGGAGAGGCTACGAGCTTATTTGTTGACTTACAATTTAGGGCGAAAAAATTGAGAAAATTGTATGACGTCACATTAGGGTTAGCTCTAATGTTCCGCATGAGAACTTTGTGCAACGTCTAAGGTTAGTTCTTAAGAAAAAATGATAATGTGCATGGAGTTAGTTCCGAACTAAGAACGAGATAAATTTGTGTTGCACTAGGGTTGGCTTTGTAACATGGGCGAGAAGTATTTATGACATCATAGGTCAGTTCTGAGCTCAGGAAGAGAAATTTCTATGACGTATGAAAAGTTATGGAAAATCCAATGTAAGAGCGAGAAATGTGTGTGATGTCAAGGGGCGGCAAATGTTTGTTTTTTTGTAGCTTGTCGATCTTTCTCACAAAATGAATAATAATTTTTTTAAATTCATGAGATTTTTTTTTTTGGGTGCTTATTCTTCATGAGAAAACTACTCAACCTTCTGTACTCCCCCACTTGACATCTTTAAGTACGTATAATAAACTGTTAAGTGAATTGTTTTCCGTTTTCTCTCGATTACAATTCATTTAATGCATAATCTACCTAAAAATTTGACTTAACATATATCTGAACGTAGACATTATAATAATGGGTTAATTGCACTTCCCCCCTAAAACATATAGCCAATTCAGCTTTGCCTCCAGTTAACATTCATATTGCACTTTCTCCCTCAGACTAACAGTCAGCATGCCTTGACTGTCAAGGCACGTGCTAGATTAAAAAAAGTCAAATTTTACTGCTCAAAATACCCTTTAATAATCTGAAAGCTGAGATTCAAAGTTGATGTAATTAAAATCGAAGGCTGAGTTTCAAACTTCCACTAAGACGTTGGGATAATCCGCCAACTCCTCCTTCACCACCACCGTCTCCATTTCACCTCCACCATCTTCACTTCACCACCAAGAACTCTCATATCTGCTTCTACTATTATATCTACATCATCTCTGCTTCTACTACTCACCTCTTATTCTACTACTCATCTCTGCCAAGTTTTGATGGCAAGCTTGAGTTGTAGCTTGTCTTCATCATCTGTTAGGTCAGTTCTATTGCAGAAGACAAAGTTAAATTCAAATTTATTTTAAGGGGTTAAGTTACTGTTAATTAACAACTCCTAATTGATTTTCTTGCAGATCCCATAATGTCACAAACACAATCAAACAAGTTATGAAGTTTGAACTAGGCAAGTTTTGTAAGGAGTACATGTACATTGGATGTTAAAACACAATGTAAATTCATTTGATGTTCTTGCAACAAAGTTTGATGTTCTTTCAATAATGTAAATTCATTTGATGTTAATTGGATGTTAATAGCACATTGTAATCAAATGCTTAACATCAATGTAATTCAATTGACACAACATTATTGCAATTCAAAACTTGATATAACACTTTGAATAACATTCAATAACATTTAGTACCTAACAACCTGATATAGCACTTGCAATAACATTCAGTATTTAACAACCTTAACATTCAGTACCTAATAACCTGACATAGCAACCTGCGTAGCACTTTCAATAACATTCAACATCTGAATTTACAACCTGAAGTGTACCATACCAACAAACATTTAATATCATATCACACCAACAAGCATTCACTACCATTTAACAGAACTTGCAACCAACACAAGATATTTAGAGTATCATACCAACACAAGTCTTGACATAACACAAATGCATCGTTTCGTGTACCATACCAATACAAGCATTCAATACCATCAGAAAACACATAATGACAATGTCAATAAACAAAAAAAATTGTCTTTCAGTAACTACTTTCACCAACTGTCTAATTGTCTTTCACTAACTACTTTCACCAAAATGAGAATGTCAATATGAGTCACTAAAATGATAATGAATCACAAACTGTCTAAGGTCATCTCCAGGCTCCCTAGGTCTCCAACTGCTTTGTCCCATTGCAAATAGAGTTTGTCCCCTCCTACCCCTACCATTCCCACGCTGAAACACTGAATTAACTGGTGGCCTCATTGGTGGGGGTCAAACTCCTTGTGCAAAGGGCTGAGTTGTAAAGATGGTACTCTGACTGTTGTGTAAAGTTGGAGTTGTAGGCATCTCATGCTGGAAGTTTGGTAGTTTTGGAGGACATGTGAGCATTTCCTTAGGAAGTTCACTGTTTCCTCTTCCACTAGTAGTTCTTGCACCCATTGGTTTGTTGTTCCTTGCCCTCGTGCATTTAGGCCTCTTAGAAGTCTTTTCATCCTCAGCAGTCTGCTCCCTATGAGGGTTTCTACAGGTTCTACTGTAGTGACCCTCCATTCCACACTTTCTGCAACTCCTGTGTTCCCTGTGAACCTCATTTTCATTTTCATCTCTTTTTTTCTGCCTCTTAGGTCTCCCTGGACCTTTTTTCACTAGAGGAGGCAATACTAAGTATCTTGGCTGCCACATAAAAACCCTAATCAGACATGTAAATACTAACTAGCTTTTGAGATACTAATAAGACATGGAAATATTAATCACAAGCAATGAAGATAAAACTTACTTCATCTCATTCACGCATATTTCTTATGCTCACAATGCCCCTAGAGTATGTTTCCACGTAGGCCTTCACAAAATGATAGGGGCTACAGTATCTGCATTAAATGAAAATATGTATATAAGTAATGATTATATAAACAATCACATAAGTAATGAGAAAACTACTTACTCTGCCCACTGAGGTATTTGATTGACTAAAGTCAAGACTCCATACACACATATGACACCTGTGAGTTCCCACTGTCTACAGTCACAATATCTAATAGATGTCTTGACTCTAAACCTATCACTAGTGTTATTATGTTGCACTGCGATGAAGCTATCACTGGACCCAAACATCCTGAATTGGTTCTTCATTTCATAGTACTTGTCAACCAGCTTTTGAGCCCTAGGTACTAACTCATTGATGTCTCAAGTGATACTTTTCACCCTTCTGTCGTACATAAGCCTTATGACAAGCATGTGATAGTCATCAATGAACTTGCATATTGGTTTGTCTCTTAGGTGAATGATCCAGTTATTGAAGCTTTCACTAAAATTGTTAGTGATATGCTCTGAACATAGCCTAGTGTCAAAATAGGTCTTGCACCAACTCTTCACATCCCTATCAACCAGCCACTGATGAGCCCTTGGATTAGCTTCCTTAATCACTTTCAAGTGGAAGACACACTCAACCTCTTTGTATGCCCTCGTGGCCTTCAAACTTAGTCCCATTAAGAAAGTCCCACCAAAACACGCCTTCTTGAAGTTCTTGTACATATGCCTAAATAAATTTCTCCAAATACAAGTTCACATTAAACACCAGTGAAGAAGATGGTTGAGCGAATTACTTAAATTATATATGCTAAATTACAGTAGTTATGTGAAAGTGAATAGTAAAGGCCATAAACTTCGGTTGAAGACTTAATAACAAAATTCATTTACAAGGTTTAAGTATATGGAGAGGCTACGAGCTTATTTGTTGACTTACAATTTAGGGCGAAAATTGAGAAATTTATATGACGTTACATTAGGGTTAGCTCTAATGTTTCGCATGAGAACTTTATGCAACGTCTAAGGTTAGTTCTTAAGAAAAAATGATAATGTACGTGGAGTTAGTTCCGAACTAAGAACGAGATGAATTTATGTTGCATTAGGGTTAGCTTTGTAACAAGGGCGAGAAGTATTTATGACATCATAGGTCATTTCTGAGCTCAGAAAGAGAAATTTGTATGCCATATGAAAAGTTACGGAAAATCCAATATAGCAAGAAATGTGTGTGACGACAAGTGGCGGCAAATGTTTGTTTTTCTGTAGCTTGTCGATTTTTTTAATTCATGAGATTTTTGATTTATATTTTATTTATTTTCTGGTATTTATTCTTCATGAGAAAACTACTAAACCTTCTGTACTCCCCCCACTTGACATCTTTAAATACATAGAAATAAATTGTTTTCCGTTTTTTCTCGATTACAATTCATTTAATGCAGAATCTACCTAAAATTTTGACTTAACATATATCTGAAAGTAGACATTATAATAATTCCTTGGTTTTTGTTGTTAAATAAATGATTAAAGTATCATTCTCAATGCATGATGATCGAAATGCGTGATTGTCCGTGGAAATCAAATATCAACCTTTCTTTTAGTTAGGGGCATAAATGCATCATGTAGTAGCATTTGATCATGTTTAGTGCACGCCCGACCTTGACATTTTCGAGGCCTCAGACAGAATTGTACAGTACGCTCCGTATATACTTTTTTATAAAAGCGAAAGAGAAGTTAAATACATTTTCATTATACATTTCTGGTTAGTTTGCTTACAATCGATATCAGTTATACTTAAGCCCCCTTTTAGTTTTGGGGTATGTAGGGGTGAGGGACCAAAAGAAACTTATTGAGGATGTGAAAATTTATGGTGTCACATTAGGGGTAGCTTCAAAATAAGGGCAGGAAATGTGCGTGACGTCACACTAGGGTTAGCTCCGGCACTAATTGCTTTTCCGTCACTCGTCATACTAGGGTTAGCTCCAAAACTAAATGCTTCATTGAAAAGTCATTTGTTGTCTTCTTGTTGTTAAATATTACATACAATAAATAAATAAAATCAATTTTCGCTTTCACACATTTGCATTCAATTCAAAGTAATGTTTTTAATCCACCCAACTATTAAAAGTTAACAATTTTTATTTTTATTTTTTTAAATTTTTATGAGATAACTAAACCCTAAACCCTAAAGTGTCATCTGAGCGCATGAGATATGAATGCAATGCATGGTTGTCGATGAGAATCTAAAGATCAATCAATATTTAATTAGAAGTAACAACATGTCATGTTATATCGCATTTAATTGAGTTGTGTATTATTTTGCCTCAAGCCAACCCCATTAGGGGTGGGCAAACGGGTCGACGATCCGCGGGTTCAAATCGAACTGGATCGTTTTGCTCTAAACGGTCCGGATTTTAATTATGAGTTTTTAGATACGGTTTGGATCGGTCTGGGTCCGTTATAAAACGGTCCGGTCCCGATGCCTATTTTTAAAAACGAAACGGTCCGGTTGGACCCGTTTCAAATCACATTAGTTGTAAAAACCTAAATATGGAACTAAGAGTCTAAGACTCTTTACTCTTTAATACTACTGCGTGGTCTCATTAGAATCCAGGTCGATTCAATTTCATTCGCAAGTTCTGAACAGGAGAATATACACTACAGCTCTGAAACTGAACTCCCAAAAGAAAAAAATGGAAGCAAAACTTTGTGCTTCCATTGGTCTTCCACCACCTTCCAACTCAGACACTCTCGATCACCATCGCAGCCTCGTCGATTTCAACAGTCTCTTCGACAATTTCAACCAAATCCTCCTTTCATTATCCTCTTCCCCATCAAACCCTAATCTCAATTTCTCTTCAACCTCCATATATATCTCATCTCAACCAAACCCCAAACCCACCCCATCCAAATCAAGTTCCTCCTCCACACTTATCACCAAGCAGAATCTCTCCGTCCTCGAAAAGGCTCTTCTCGGCTCCTCTGTAGGAGGAATTGCAGGAGCATTCACCTATGTTTGTCTCCACCCACTCGACACCTTAAAACTAAGCTCCAAGCTCAAGGTGCATCAGAGCTGTACAAAGGAAGCTTTGACGCCATTGCCAAGACCTTCCAGATTAAAGGACTTTGTGGGTTTTACAGTGGGGCATCTGCGGTGATTGTTGGTTCCACTTTCTCATCTGCAATCTACTTTGGGGATCATCTTCCAGAGTGACTGATGAAGCAGTTCAGAAGGCTGTAAGCGTTGGAGACAATCCACCAATCTTTGCACATTATTTTCCTGCACTAGAGTTTCTTTTTTTACTTATCTAATCTTGGTTTTAATTCCAGGCCACTGCTTTGAGGGGTTCTGACCACCGTTGTGCAACACTAGTGACTGCCAGACTAGACACACAATAGAAGAAGCTCAATAGATGAACCCATCAGTGTCAAAGTTGAACCAGAAATCACCTTATTTTTAGCAATTCAACATCAAACTGTTAGAAGTGTAAATTGTAGAAGCAGAAAAGTGTAAATTGTAGAAGTGTAGTTATTCACTTATTCATATTTGTAGAAGTAGAGAAGTGTAAACTGTTATCATTAAGTAGTGATAAAGACGCAGAGAAACTTGTTATTAGATTCCATTCTATCTGTGATTTGAAACCGTAGGAACCGTAGGAATCAGACCGTTCCAAACGGTTCGAGTTAGGTTCGATTCCAATATTCAAAATGAGGGGATCCGGACCGGATTAGATCCGTTATTTTTAAACGGTTCAAGTTAGGTTCCTCCAAATTTGAAACCAATCCGGACCGTGCCCACCCCTAAACCCCATTCCCTTTCCAAACTGATATATTAAAGTCGATCGATGTGTTTTTTATTCAAAAAGGCATAGTATAAAAGGGAGTAATCATGTTGAATCGTGTCAAATAGATAGATTATATCGTGTTTTTGTATTTTGTTGAAAAGAAAACATTTCAGAAAAATTATAAATGAAAGAGGGAGTCAAGAGAACGAGGGAGAAAGATGAAAATTTTCACCTTGAAGATAACCACAATTTATTACCTTTAAATATATGTTTTCTAGTTAACATGAGCAGCATGCTTGGGGTGTAACTCGGGAAGATTAGCAACTCAATCCAAGTCCAACCCATATTGATAGGCAGCCCCGTAGCGTGCTCGGGTTGCCCGAATTTTTTGCATAGAAACTAATTTTTGTTTCTTCTAAAAATTTGTTCAAGAGTTGAAATCATGACCCTATTCTATAGGGATGGAAGAGTTCAACCACTAAGCCATAAATTTCTTAATTATTTTTTTTATGTTAAATAATTTAGCAAAGTGGTCAAAGCGATGAAGTGATTTGCCATGACTTTGCTTTAAGCGAAAAACGATCCTAAAAAATAATTTTAATATTATATAAAAAATGAAAATATTTTTCATATGACTAGTTTACTTAATTTTGGAATTCTTAGATTAACTGTAATGTGTTTGTTAGGAACCTAGTCCTAGTACGTTACTATGTTGGTAACAAGTCCTAATTCATAAGAAGTCCTGTTTAGGTAAGTCAGTAGGCAAGAGTCCTACTTTAGTTGAAATAGGTAAGTCAGTAGGTGAGTCCTAGTTTAGCATTACTTGGATATTAGGAAGAGTCTGGTTAGGAATCTAGGATGTAGAATTTCCTATAAAGTCTATCAATTGTAATCAGAAGTTCATCAATCAAATAACTTTTCTAAACTTTGGTGGCTGATCTCCAATCAAAAGATCAATAGGTGGTTCGATCTCCAATCAAAAGATCGATTATATTAGCTTTCGGTATCGGATCCTATCATCTGGTATCAGAGCATCGATTCTGCCCTACCCATCCCTTCCAAAATTTTTTTTTCCTTTCACCCAAACCTACACCATGACTGTCAAAGAACTCGAAGAACAGGTTGCTGCCATTAACGCCCATATCCACACCCTCCTCCAAGATCGCCAAACTCAAACCCAAACCAATGCCCAGATATTGCAAACTCTTCAATCTCTTCAACCCGCTGGGTCCTCCCAATCAGAAACTTTTCACCATCACAATCCGCCAGGCGGCAATTTCCAAGGACGACCCCTTCGCATCGACTTCCCTCGGTTTGAAGGCGGTGATCCCGAAGGTTGGCTTTTTCAAGCCGAACAATTTTTTGAGCTCAACCAGGTTGCGGTCAATCAGAAAGTCACCTTGGCTGCAATCCACTTGAAGGGCGATGCCATCGCTTGGTACCGCTGGATCAGACAATCTATTGGCGACCTTTCTTGGGAACAATTCTCCAAAGCCATCTGTTCCAGATTTGGTTCCCGCAAACACATTGATCCATGCAGTTCTCTTTCGAAGCTGACTCAAACAGGCACGGTTCGTGAGTTTATCACGGCCTTTGAAAACCTCATCAACTTGGTTCCTGGATTGCTCGAACCTCATCAAGTAAGCATGTTCCTTTCAGGATTACGGGCTGATATCCAATCAGGCGTGCGCCTGCTTAGGCCTGCGAGTCTGACCCAGGCCTTCGAATTGGCTCTCTGCCAAGAGGATGCTGTCCATGCCACTGCCATTTTTTCTTCATCCAAAGGGGTCTACCGCCACCCTTTGCGTCCGGGGGTTCTTCCTCCTAATATTAAACCCCCTGCCCCTTCGCCCGCCTTGCCTGCTGGCGTGAAGCGTTTATCTTGGGCTGAACAACGCGAGAGGCGCGAAAAAGGTTTATGTTTCAATTGTGACGAAACTTTTAAACCAGGCCATCGCTGCGTTAGGCCGCAGCTGCTGCTACTGGACGCTGCCCTGGATGAGTGCTCGCTGGATGACAGCGAAACTCTTGCTGATGACGACCCTGCTATGGAGATCTCCCTCCATGCTCTTATGGGTTCGACCAGGCCCGAAACCATGCGCGTCACTGGCACCTTGAAGAATCGGCAGATTTCAGTCCTCATCGACTCTGGTTCCACGCACAATTTTCTTCATCCGCGTGTTGCGAAACAATGCGGTATTCCTATTGAATTTGCCAAGGAATTTCGGGTCATGGTCGCTGATGGGGGCTATTTGTCGAGTCGTGGGTCTTGTCGGAATCTCGCAATGACCATCCAAGGCTTCGACCTATGCGCTGATTTCTCCCTGCTTGCTGTCTCAGGTTGCGACGTGGTGTTAGGTACTCAGTGGCTTCGCACATTGGGTCGCATTGTGTGGGACTTTAGCCAATTGGTCATGCAATTTACTGTCTCTGACCGTGTTTACACTCTGGTGGGCAACAACTCTCCCATGGTTGCAGTTATGGACTGCGAGCAGATGTCTCGCGCATTACGTCGCGAACAAAAGGGCATCCTTTTGCACATTAAGGCTATTGACGTCCAGCCAGGACCGATTGTCCATGCTACTTGTGCGCAGCTCGCAACGCAGGAGGAGAACCTGCCCAGGACGTGCAGAACAGAGGAGCAGAACAGGGTGCACCACGCCCAGTTCGCTGTCTCTCAGCTTCTTTCCAGTTTCTCCGATGTCTTTGGCCTTCCGGCGTCGCTTCCGCCTAACCGGGAACATGATCATCGCATTCCACTTCTGCCCGGCGCCGCCCCGGTTAATGTTCGGCCATACCGTTACCCCCATTTTCAGAAGGCTGAAATTGAGAAAATGGTTGACGAACTGCGGACTGCTGGTCTTATACGCCCAAGTCTGAGCCCGTTCTCTTCTCCGGTGCTACTCGTCAAAAAAAAGGACGGCTCCTGGCGTATGTGTATCGACTATCGCGCACTCAATAAAATCACTGTCAAGGACCGTTTTCCTATTCCAGTCGTGGATGAGCTACTCGACGAATTAAATGGCGCGACCATCTTTTCTAAGTTCGACCTTCGCTCCGGCTATCATCAAATCCGAGTCCACGACAACGATATTTCCAAAACAGCGTTTCGTACTCACGATGGCCACTATGAGTTCTTGGTGATGCCGTTCGGCTTATCCAATGCCCCGGCTACTTTTCAGAGTCTCATGAACGAGCTCTTTCGCCCGTTTCTCCGCCGGTTTGTCTTGGTATTCTTCGACGATATTCTGATCTACAGTGCCAATCTTGATGATCACCTGCATCACTTGTCTGTGGTTCTTGGGCTCCTGCGAGCCAACAACTTATACGCAAAGGAATCCAAGTGCTCCTTTGCACAATCCTCCATTGCTTACCTGGGGCACGTCATTTCAGCTGCGGGCGTCTCTGTTGATAACGACAAAATTGATTCCATAACAAATTGGCCCCTGCCATCTTCTATTAAAGATCTTCGCGGCTTCTTAGGCTTGACCGGTTACTACCGCAAATTCGTTCGTGATTATGGGCGGATCAGCGCCCCTTTGACTCAGCTCCTTAAAAAGGATTCTTTTCAGTGGACTGAGGATGCCACTATGGCCTTTGACAGGTTGAAACAGGCGTTAACCACCACTCCTGTGCTCGCCTTACCGGACTTCTCTTTGCCATTTTGCATTGAAACCGACGCTTCTGGTCATGGCATCGGTGCCGTTCTTATGCAGCAAGGACGTCCAATTGCTTATTTCAGCAAGGCCCTTTCTGGCAAGCACTTAAGCCTATCGGTTTATGATAAAGAGATGCTGGCCATCATCGCAGCCGTTCACAAATGGCGCCCCTATCTCTTGGGCAGGCATTTCACTATTTTGACTGATCATCGCAGTCTCAAGTACTTCCTGGAACATCGCCTATCTTCTCTTGAACAACAAAAATGGGTTACAAAACTGTTGGGATATGATTATGAGATCGTCCACCGCTCTGGCTCTAGTAATCGGGTCGCTGATGCTCTTTCTCGCGTACCCGACGCTGCCTCCTTGCTCGCCATTTCATCCCCGACCTTTGCTAGTCTTGCCGAAATCTGCCAAGAGTGTCATTCTGATCCAGCTCTGCACAAAGTTATTTCTGCATTGTCACAGGACCCTGCCGCCCATACTCATTACTCCTACGCGCAAGGGATTCTGCGCTATAAAGGCCGTATTGTCGTCTCGCCTTCCTCCCCATGGTGTGCCAAGCTCTTGTACGAGTTCCATTCTTCGCCAACCGGGGGCCATTCTGGTTTCCTGCGCACTTATAAAAGGCTCCAACATAACTTCTATTGGCCAGGTATGAAGGGTGCGATCAAATCATTTATTGCCCATTGCGATGTTTGCCAACGCAACAAGGCGGAAGCCATCTCCCCACCTGGCCTGCTTCATCCCCTGCCTATTCCTGATGATGTTTGGCTCGACATCTCCTTAGACTTCATTGACGGCCTGCCCGTTTCGAATGGGAAGTCTGTGATCCTCGTGGTTGTAGATCGCCTGTCCAAATATGCCCATTTCAGCGCCATTGCTCACCCATATACCGCAGCTTCTGTCGCCGAGACCTTTATCCGCGACATTGTTCGGCTTCATGGCATGCCAAGATCGATTGTTAGTGATCGGGATCCTGTTTTCATTGGCAACTTCTGGGAATCATTTTTTGACATGCAGGGAACGCAATTGTGCCGCAGCTCCGCTTATCATCCTCAATCCGACGGGCAAACTGAGGTCACCAATCGCACGCTGGAATGCTATCTACGCTGCTTCGCAGGTCACCGCCCTTCCAGTTGGGTGCCATGCCTGCCGTGGGCTGAATGGTGGTATAATACCACCTACCATTCTGCCATTAAGATGACTCCTTTTCAGGCCGTTTATAGTCGACCGCCTCCATCCATTTCAGCTTATGTTCCTGGTTCTACTGCAGTTCATGCTGTCGACATCTCGCTCCGTGATCGTGATCATACTCTTCGCATTTTGAAGGATAACTTGGTCGCTGCCCAGGCTAGAATGAAGCTTTTTGCTGATGGCAAGCGTACGGAACGCCAATTTGAGCTTAACGATTGGGTATTTCTGCGTCTCCAGCCATACCGCCAGTCCACTGCCTACTCTCAGCCGTACTCCAAGCTCTCTCCGCGCTTTCACGAGCCTTTTCGCATCATTGAACGGATCAATTCGGTGGCATATAAATTGGACCTTCCTGCCGGTTGCCGCATCCACCCGGTGTTTCATGTTTCCGCCTTAAAAAAGCAATTAGGCGTGGGTACTATCGTCTCCACCACTCTCCCTACTCATTCCGATGTTGCGGAGTGGATTCCGGAAAAATTACTGGACCGCGGCCTCATCAACCGTCATAATCAACCTGTTACTCGCTGGCTTATCAAGTGGCAAGGTCACCCTATTGAGGAGGCCACTTGGGAGGACTATGAGGATATTCGCCGTCGGTTTCCTACTTTTCAGGCTTGAGGACAAGCCGTTTTTCAAGGGGCGCGGGATGTTAGGAACCTAGTCCTAGTACGTTACTATGTTGGTAACAAGTCCTAATTCATAAGAAGTCCTGTTTAGGTAAGTCAGTAGGCAAGAGTCCTACTTTAGTTGAAATAGGTAAGTCAGTAGGTGAGTCCTAGTTTAGCATTACTTAGATATTAGGAAGAGTCTGGTTAGGAATCTAGGATGTAGAATTTCCTATAAAGTCTATCAATTGTAATCAGAAGTTCATCAATCAAATAACTTTTCTAAACTTTGGTGGCTGATCTCCAATCAAAAGATCAATAGGTGGTTCGATCTCCAATCAAAAGATCGATTATATTAGCTTTCGGTATCGGATCCTATCAGTGTTAAATTTATTTGATCTTAAATTTCATTTTTTAAATTATTTTCTGAAATTTCTGAGGTGGGGTGTCCTCAAAACTGCAATGGTGCAAATAGCCACCCAAGTTTTATAACAAATTCCCTCCCTTTCTTCCTTCTTCTTCCTCATTTCTCCCCTGCATGTTCTGTTCCGTTTTGCCCAGTTATATTCAAGCTTCGCCGAATGTGTAACAGTGAAGAGAATAAGAAAAAGATTCTGAAAATTTTGGGAGAATTTTAGATTCGCTTTTGGTTAATCAAGCGAACGCTTCAATCGCTTCAAGCTTCAACAAAAAAGCGGTCACTTTTCTCGCTTTAAGGTTGTAGAAGCGAAGCGTGTTGTCACCACTTCACTTTTCGCTTTAAGTGGTAGCTTTAGCTCACTTTGACTACATTGTAAATTAGGTAATATAGATAATAAATTTACAAAACACTCAAATTCTTCGGGTTGTGGGTTCTCAATATCCTAGCCTAAGCCCAATCCAAAATTTTGACCGAGCTTAAAATTTTGAACCCATGGGTTGGGCTACATCAAATTTTATAGCCCATTGGCCAAATTATTCGGGTTGGTCTACCAAAGTTGCACTTCTAGACCCTGCAGATGCCAAAACATTGTTCACACACAAACAATATTCGCGCGACATTGTATGCGGCATGCAAACACTTTACAAATGTTTAAAAATACTTGCCGCGTCTGAAAATAAATTGGATGGTATGCAATGGTGTGCAAACACTTTGGAGGGTCTAAAAACCGATGCATACAAACACTTTTGAAGGGTTTGAAAATCAATTGAAAAACGTTTTTGGATGCCTACCATACAACCATACAATTGGATGACAAAAAATCAATGCAAATGTTTAAGAGAAATTATTATTAGTGTTATTATTGTTATTACATGCCTAACATCAGAAAGTCGAAGGTAGAGAAACCCAAAGTGGTTGATGGATCATATGGGAAAAACATGAAACCCAAAATTGAAAAGCCCAATAGAGAGTATAGATCCAGTGGGTACAAGATCAAGCGCATCCTTAAGAAGCCCACCTTGAAAAGCCCAAGGTAGAAGGCAAGAAGGTGTCCTTAGTTCCAACCGTACAAGGTCTTGTATATTGTCAAACGGGCTCCAAGCTTATTCCACTTCAAGGTAATTTTACATTAACCCTAATGTTTTTGTGTACTATTTCAGATTAAAAAATTTCTCAATTCAAAATAATCGTAAGCTCGTTAAATGACATTTCATTTTGTATCATCGCAGGAGCTATAGCAAGAGTAACGATGCTTCTAAATCCATCCCTGTTGATTCCTGACTTGTAAAATGAACAAAACCATCAGTGGCCGAAGGCACTACAATGTTAAAGTCAGGTGACTAGGTAAGGATGGATGTAGACTGTAAATTAGATTGTAAGTGTGTACCTTTCTCATCCCTCTCATTCACCTTATTTAGCGAGTATTTCACTCATTCATTGGCTCTACTGTTGAGGCGTGATGGAGGGAGGAGATTCCGCTCAAGATCTTACTTGTCCATGATGGAGTTTCGTTCGACACTTGGCTCTATTTGGGGCTCACTACTTGATTAGGTCAAAAGCTGTGCAAGTAGATCCTGGACTCGTGACAACAAAGGTTTGTGTTCGGGCCTGATCATCTTGGGCCAAGCTCCAAAATTCGCAAAATGCTAGGCTCGCGTAATCTGAGCTTGGGCACCTGACTTACAAGCTAAACATTGACTAGACTGAGGGCCGGATCATGCTTGGGCCTGCTTGAGACCGCGCTGAGGCCTCTCCGTATTAGGATTGACTTGTGCCACGTGTATAGCTGATCAGATGACTGTTTGACGTATCATTCAGTAACATGTTTGGCAGTCCACGAGAAGAGGCACGAAAGTGCGCCCTTATCGATCTTGAGCAAGGCAACTGATAAGAAAAGCTATTTTTTTAACGACATTGGTTTCTTCAGAGGTTGAAGACAAGTGGAAGCTGTCAGAATGCAAGACACTCCTCCATACCTCACCATTAAAGACTTGCAACACCCCAACTAATGTCAACAATGGTACAACTGGTGATCTTCTCTGTTCACCTCACCTTCTCCAGAAGAAGAACATGAAATTGTTCTCTGTGGCATCTCTTGTTATTAAACTTTGATTCAGTAATGCAGCATTTTTTTTTTTATCTTACATTTTTGTTTTGAATGTTGTTGATTTTTTTGGTTGGTTCATTTGACAACTGGGGGTGAATGTATTCACATTTAGTAAAAGAAAGTTTTGTTCTAGTTTTTGTTCTCCAACTAAAACAACTCTCCAATTAGGTCATTGTCTGCCCATCTTAACTTCCATGAAAAATAGGTTTTCATGTTCTGTCATTTAAGAAGAACCAACAGTAAGAGTCATTAAACACATTTTGCATATGTGATATCAATGTTATAGGAGATTGTCTCCATGACATTTCATGTGATTGGAACTTATAGGTAGATGAAATGAAATGTCCCAATGGTCTAAACTTAGGTAGTGCTTGATGTGCTACCTGGTTGTAGACATCCAAAAAAAAAAATCTAATATGTGACCCATCGATGCAGTAGGTTCCATGTACATAACTAATACTACACACCCAGGGGATGTGCATGATTGCATCAACCACTCTAATAAGAAATTTGGAAGAATCACCAACAAGGTCCTCTGCCAAATCCCCTTTTTGTTGTTTTTTGTGGCCCATGCAAAGTCAATGATGCCATTGCTTTCGTCCCCTAAAAAATTGCTACAAGATGGAGACTCTCCCCCAATAGTCTTGGTACAAACACATGTTACATGTGCATGTAAAAGGGACCTTCAAACTATCCCTCAAAATAGTAGGAGATCTCAGTAATCCTTCCCCTACATGTGTGAGTTCTGACCCAGTCAGATGATCAAGATTCAGAGTTTTACAAGGAAGCCTATTAGTCTTCACTAATACCGCTTCAAACTCCTCTATTCAGATCAATATCGCCCTAAAACAATCGAAAATTTCATGACATATCGTTCACTCTGACAACACAGAGACACAGAGAAAATGGAGGAATCAAAGAAAAGGAAGAGGAGGATACAAGTGAGTGGTGGTGGGATTCCTGGGCTATTGGTTGTGGGTGGAGCTTTTGTTATTGCAGCTCTGGTAGCAAAGCATACAAACAAGAGAAAAGCAAATAACAAAAACCACCAAGACTTACCTACTAGCCCATCCGAAAAGCTTAAGAGCAAAGATGGAGGAGGGAGCGACGGGCTTCTTTCGATTCTTGAAACTCCACCTGCATCAGAGGAGTCTCATCTCTGGTACCAAGAAAATATGTTCTTTCGTTTCTACCTTTTTGTTCTGTTGGAATATATATACTGGTTAGTGATTTTGACTTTCAGCTGCAGGATCAGTATTGAGCAGAGTGTACCTGTGACCGATGATTCCAAGGAGGAGATCGGTGCTGATGCTTCATTGCTGTTGGAGCCTGAGGCAGTGAAAACTATCATCGTGGTAATTCTAGCTGATCATCCATATGATAGTTTTAGCGGATAGACTATATCTTAACAGGCTGCTAACTGGGCTAACTACATTTGCTATGCCTGTTGATTTAGGAAAAGAGATTAGATCTGGTAATCAACGGCAAAAAAGAGAACTGCATCCGTGAAGAAGAAGAAGTTTTCTGTGCTAATTCAGACACTGAAGTGGTTTCGGTCAAAGGTGAAAAGGAGAGTTGCATACATGAAGAACAGGAAATTCTCTGTGCTAATTCAGAGATTAAAATTCTTTCAGTTACAAGCGAAAAAGAGAGCTACATCCATGAAGAACAGGAGATTTTCTGTGCTAATTCAGAGGTTGAAATGCTTCCAGTGGCTGATGAAGTTCATACAACCCCAGATGAACTTCCTCTAAGCAAGTTTGAAGGTTTTCTTTCATCAAACATGGACATGGGTCTACTTGTGGATGCAAATGTCAACAAGGAAGATTACTGCGAGTTTGTGTCATCCAAAGAAGTTGCCGCAGTGATTGCAGAAGGCAGCGACTTGTCCGAAACTTTTGATATCCTGAAAGAAAATCTATCTGCGCAACTTGAAGAAGTAGATCATTCAAAGGGCAATATAGATCATTCAGGGGGTCTGGTGTCAACAAAAGCAACTAAAATTATTGAAAAGTGTGAGATTAGCAGAGACGGTGATATGGTCTTAGAAGAAACACAAACAGTGCTACTCACAGAGACAGATCCCAATGCTGATGGAGAAAAGTTCGATGGTATCAACAATGATATGGTCTTGGAAGAAACACAAACAGTGCAACTCATACAGAGATATGCCAATGCTGATGAAGACAGTAACTATGATGGTGATTATGACAATGATGTCGATGATGATGAGGACGAGGATGATAAAGGAGAAGGATCAGAAGGAACTCGTGACTCTTCAGTGGATTTAAATGCAGATGCAATATGGCCAGCTGAGTCACTTGAACAAGATTCATCTGTATTGAAGGATATGAAGTTTGGTCTGCATGTTTTAAGACAGAAGTCAAATGAAGCAAGCAATGAAGTTGAACAAGAAGAGACTGTTTTCAAGGGTGTGTCGCGCATTGAGAAGAATTCAGGCCTTAGATCAAAGCACCCTCCAAGGTTATTGTTATCGAGAACAAGTTTGAGTCTGTGGTTGGTACTGATGGTGGGACTACTACTTTTGTTGTTCATACAGCATAGTTCTGTATTTCAACATCTTCATAACCCACCATTGTCAACTTTATAATTCACCGTTTCTGTATTTTGCTATATATTGTTTGAAGAATAAACTACCAAGTCTGGAAACTTTCAAGGAGTAGTCTTTCTTAACATACTCAGTGCAAAATATAACTTTCAAGGAAGTGTCTTTCTTAACATATGTCAGTGCAAAATATCAATTACAAAGGAACTAACCTTAGCTCAGTAGGTTGGTTGACAATAACTAGCAAATAAATGAATGGCTGCAAGGAAGCTATTTCAAGGTTAAATCCCATACTTAAATATGTCATCAGCATCCGTGGCTGCATCTGCAACCTAAGTTGAAGTACCATGGCCCTTGACCATAACTTGAACGCCAGAGTCACCCTAGGCTTTGAAGCTTTGAAATTCAGCAGAAGTGACAAACTGAAAATGAAAACTATTAGTAGTCTACCATTAGTGAGGCACATTTTCAGCACAACCATATCCATTCAATTTGTTGAATACACCAAGATACATGTTTACTGACAGAAGGATCTTGATATCTCAGAAAATCCATAGCAGCATTAAGTATGCAAAGTTCTACCTCGAAAGAACTTCTCGCTGTGTATCAGTTATACTAGTACTGTAAAAAATTCCCATGATCAATAGTCTTTCTTAATTTAGAGTGTATTGTACAGGTAGAAAGTCCCTACAAGACTGGTTTGTACGATATAACGCATTCATTACAACAACAACAACAACAACAAAAAGGGTAGAAAAAGGTCACCTTTACAATACTGCAAAACAATGTGAAGGCTAGGTATACTTTTAATCAACTGCCACTCATTTCCCTATATACAGTCCTCACTCCACAGACTGGCTAAATTGGCTTCTGATGGTTTATTTCTCTATCTGTTTACAACAAATAATGTGAACATCTAAAAAAGGACTAACTAAGATCTAAGTTTAAGATTGCTAGGGAACTGCCCTTCTGAGGACAAAATTTTATAACCCATGTCAGCATCTTCGATGGACAAGTTGGGCCTCACAAACCATTAGCATTCGAGAAACTAGCGGTCATCTGATGATATTGGCCAACTACACCCCGCAGACCAACCTAAAACACCAAGTATCAGATCCATATTTGAGTAAACATTAACCTGAAAAGGAAACAAATGCTTGTATCAGCGAAATAAAGAGGGAAGAATTGCATAAGATGAAATTTGGTCAAGTTTGACATACCAGATTGTCAACGCTAGCTTCTATTTGGAACAACAATACTGCCATTCCTTTTCTTTTATCAATTTCTGCCTGCTTATTCAAAGAATTGGCGATTAACAATTTGCAGAGAAGGTAATGAACGAGATCCAAGTAAGGCAGTTATATGCTGGAAGCAACTCAAACAAAAAAGCATTACTCACCACACAAGAACAAATGGAAATTCCCACAGTAGCTAACGCTGAAGTCACCTCTGCCATCATGCCTGAAAGTACATAAAGTAGTCTCAAAATAGGAAATTTAGAGCATCAGGACTATAAGTAACATCTGGTACACATACAAGCAAAGATTACACCTGACAATTGCAAATATATGTTCTTCCATGATGGTAACTAAGGTGTCAGCCCAAAAAAAAAAAAAAAAAAAAATATATATATATATATATATATACTGCCATTCCTGTCTATGCATGTACCTTTCCTGTCTATGCATATTACACACAGCCACTGGACCGAGTGCCCTTCAAGATTATGCCAGGAGGCAATCTTACTTGCTTGCCAGATATCCAAACCTGGCAAGGCTTCCCTATATATAGGAAGGTTAACCTGTATCAATTTGGCCACGCCATTCCCCTGTGACAGGAAATCTCCATCGCTCTTCAAACTCATATTTTGCACGTGCTTGTTATGCTTTCCATTGACCTTTGGGGGACTAGCTCTACCATTTTGAACCTGGAGGGAGTCTGCATCGGTTCTCTTCAAAGCAGAAAATTTTGCTACATTCTCGAGGATTTTTTTCCATACAGATTCACTTTCTTTGGGAGAGTTTAAGAACTTTTCTGATTCACTTTCCTCCTTGAAATCTGTAACAAAGTTGTTTACAGCATCTGTTGTCATTTTGGTAGCAGAAAATGCAGCCTGGTCTCTCAAAAACTGCACAAGATAGTATTTTGGTCTCAATTTCAGTTTACATAAGAAGAATAATAGACAGGTAAAGAAAATACCCCTACTTTCATGATCTTGAGCCGAGCGCTCCGTGTCTTTGCATGTTGCAACCAGTGCTGATGTCTCTGAACAGAAGATTTACTGGAGAGGGCCTGAAAGGAGGAAATGAAAATTGGGGGGCATAAGGAAAGTGTTAGGAGTTAAGGTAGTATTATTCCAGCTCCAATGCATATGTATTGTGACAACCAAGCTGGCATTTTTATTGCCAACAATCATGTTTTTCATGAAGCGAACAAAGCATATTGAAGTTGATTGTCACTTTATTCGCGACTTGGTTATGAGTAAACAGATTGCTACTCCTCATGTTCGTTCTGACGACAAAAAGGAGTATACTTAGCTTCATGCTTCATGATTACAGTTACTCAAGATGAACAGAAAGTAAATATATAATTCAGTATCAGCAGCACTATATAACATTTGAATCTTATATAGTGGCATGAAAGGGTAAAGTGTTATATCATTTTCTTTCAAATTTCAGTTTTCAATAGGATAGAATCAATGGAGCTCATTAATTGACCCCAGAAATCATCTAGTGCATGGCTTTATTGAGGTGTTAAACTGTTGTGAACATTCTTCACTCATTCAGATATTCATGTAAATTGTTCATATGAAACATGGACAAAATAAAGACAAATATAGTGCGTTACTGACATTGTATGTGATTATCTCCACAACCTCAGCATTAGCAAGTACATGTGCAGGAGAAACAAGATTTCCATTGACCTGCAACAGATAAAGTTAGTAACTTTGTTCATCCTAAAAACATGTACATTAGAATCTCGATAATTTAATACTCAACAAATTAATAACCTCGGTAAAGAGTGATACTACAGTGCACCGGGATTGTGCCCGGTTTTCATGCCTGGTGCTACCAGGCACCGTCGATATTCCTCGAGATAGGCATATGTTCCTATCTCGAGGAATATCGACGGTGCCTGGTAGCACCAGGCATGAAAACCGGGCACAATCCCGGTGCACTTAAGAATTCCCGCTCGGTAAATAATACTTTTGGCTGATCTCGACTTGGGAATAACGTGCTAATAAAAAATTAGCTATTTATAAGATAATATATTATACAAAAATTCATATTGGTCCAACATAATATATAAATTAATAATTTCTTGAAACATAGTGCTTATGATTCTATGATTCAACTGACTTTCCTAAATATGACTCGAATCGTTGTTTGCTTCTTCACGAAATTGATGTTACCTTAAATCTCATCTCTAAGTTTCTTAACAATGGTAACTAAGACGTTTCGGTGTAGTTTTTGCGTGGTTCAATGTACAATCTATTTTTGGGAAAAATAAGTAGATTCATGAATTTTACTTGGTTAAGAAATACATAATTGCTAGTTCGTTAAACGAGAAACTAAATACAATGTATAATATTTAAGAAAATAAGAAATACCTTGATAAATTAACAAGTTATTAATTATTCGATAAATTAATAAATTTTTCCTTGGTCCCAACACTATTAATTTATAAAGGTTTAACTAATAGTGAGTACAAACCTTTGCAGCCACCATTTTGTTGCCAATTTCAGTGTGTATCATATAAGCATAGTCAATAACGGTACCCCCAGTGGGTAAGTTTTTTATCTGATACGAACAAACATTAAAAAGATGTAAGAGGCAAAAAAATGGATAATACAAAACATTCTTACAAAAATGTGGAACACAAGCCTACCTCTCCCTTTGGCGTAAACACAAATACACGACTACCTAACAGCTCTCTTGTAATAGTATCTACAAATTCTCTAGAGCTCATGTTCCCAACAAATTCCTCTTGCCATTCTCTGATGGCATTTAGCCACCCAATCTGGGGAAGAAAAAAAAAAAAAACTTAATCATGACAAAGAACTTAAGGAGTTTCAAGGACTAGTTGTGAAATTCTCCAACAAAATATATTCACTAAATTGATCAATTACCCTCAGAGCAATGTTTGCATTATTCAGATAGACTGCTTTCCCTCTTGAATTTCTTCCTTTGGAATTAACATGCCCAAGCAAATCAGTGACAAACACTTTGCCACTGTAATGAGCAGCAATGCCTCTCTCTGCGATCAGATTCATTTCTTCTGTCCTTATCTGCAAAACGAATAAAAGATCAAATAAATAAGTGTGTTGCTTCTTAAAAGCAATAATGCAGCTCTTTTGCTATTCGTAAAGAATCCAAGAGCTTGCAGCAAATGCATTTGACAGAATCAATCCAAGAAAAGCAAAAAATAATTGAGGCAATTCACCTGAACCTCCAGCCGAAACATGCTTTCATATAAAAATGGTATAACAGTGCTATGTACACTCTGGTACCCGTTCGGCTTTGGGGTTGCAATGTAATCTTTCATCTGTTAGTAATAAATCAGTTTCAACTCTTGAGATTCAGTAATATTCAGAAACAAAGAGAACCTACACAATACTCACAGTTCGAGGAATGGGAGTCCAGATTCCGTGTACAAGCCCAAGCACGTGATAGCAGATCTGTACATAAAAAAAACAGTGTGAATATTATAATACCATGTTAGGCTAGTAAATATGCTACATGATAACTTCCACATAAACGTTGGCTCACCTGTTGTGCACTACATAAAGGCCCAACTCCAATGCCAGGTTTTGGTTTTACGATAATACGAAGCTGGTGTATTAAGAACATTGACAACAAGAAACATATGTGAGAAATCAAATTCAAAATAGTACCTATGCTAATCAGTGCATCTTACAATATTCTAAGGACAATACAAACAGACCTGTGCAATTTGATTGACCTCATTTATTGAACCTTTAGATTTCAGCACAGCTTTATAAACACTACAAACAAACAAACAAACAAATGGAATCAGTCATAACAGAAATATAGGACATTCATGAAAATAAGGGATAATGGCAATATATTTAACTTTAGAAAGGAAAAAGCAAAATATCAAACAAAATATCCAAATTGATTGGAAAAAAATTCTACACATCTAATTATGATGGTTATGGCACCCATCCTGAGATATGTCCATTCATACTGTCATAAGTTATGTGATTAACATCTATTTAACTCTGGGAGTAGTCATGAATCATTAAACAACTCCTTTGAATCTCAAGCGTTAGTATCTATAAGTAACACGTATCATAAACAAGGCCATGAATAAAACCAAAATGAAATGGAAATAGAGACTTCTAACAAAGTTTATACCCTTACCTGTAAGGTTCTTTACAAAGAGGCTGAACTTCTGTTCTTATTGTGACAAGGTCTAAGAATTGATCATCCTCAATTCTTTTCATCAGAATCTTCTTTGCCTGGGAGAGAATTAGAAATGAAGAAACAGAATTGTAACATGGGTTTGACAGTGAGGCAGAACATTTATGCACCTCTCATAGAAAATAACTGAAATTAGTACTAAAAGGTAAACTCTTCCACTAGTTGGAACTCCACTATGTACTAAAGCTCTTCAAAGGAAAGATGAAGAATACCTCAAGAAGATCCTTTTCATGCTCCTTATAAAGGTCGGCAACTCTCCTCTTAACTTTAGCATAATCATGCGCATTTGTATACAGAAAAGAAAGATTTTCAAGTTCTGACTGCAGCAAATCACAAGCTCAGTATGAAATAAATGCGCAACCTTGCGTTCAATAAAATACTCCAAATGTCCAATTTAAAAATATAGTTCAGCTTAGGAAAATCAGTATCTGTTGTTTTTACTTTTTTAATAGATAGATAATATAGGGTAGATAATGAGAAAAGAGGAATAAAATAATAATTAAAAAAAGCTACAACCTAAGAGGAATAAAATAAATGAAAGAACTAGAGTGTCAGCGTGGAAGTGAACGGTCATACTTTAATCTGATACATGCCTAGTAACTTTGCAAGTGGGGCAAAAACCTGCAATGTCTCCGCTGCAATGCTGGACTGCATAAAAAGTTACACCATCAATACAATGACAAACGAAGTAACTCATTATATATCACAGCGAACCATGTAATACCTGCTTATGAGGAGGCATATGTGAAAGAGTGCGCATGTTATGTAACCTGTCAGCCAATTTAACAATGATAACTCGGACCTGGAAAGAAATCATCGCTTTAGTGACCAACTGAAAACAAGAGGCAAAACAGGGGTCCATGTGCTACAAATAGAAAAAGGTACCTCTTCTGTCATGGCGAGGAACATTTGTCGTAGGTCATCAGCTTTTACATCTTGGACTGAGTTGTTTTCGTCTTTACATTGTAGTTTGCCCAGCTTGGACACCTTAATGAGAAGAATGAATGAGATGAGTGCATCGAGCAAACTACAAACATAAATGACAAGAAAATGGGGAGAAAAGAAAGGACAGGGGAAACAGAATGAGCACCTTTGTCTCTCCTTCTACAATGCGGCGCACAGTAGAACCAAACTCTTTTTCGATTCTTTCAAAAGATACAACATCAGTATCTTCAACTGTATCATGCAACAGTCCAGCAGCAACTGTTTCCCAATCCAACTCCTAGAAGATAGTGGTCCAATTAGTACATAATTATGAGTTTTTTAAAACATACCTAGGAAACATAATGTTGAACAATATCAAGAATTCAAATAGTGCCAAAAAGTATATGTATCCACTAACAAGTTCACCGAGGATACGTGCGACTTCCACTGGATGAATAATAAAAGGCTCCCCACTGCGTCTTCTCTGACCATCATGTGCCTCAAAAGCCAGCTGAACCAACCCAACAATAGTTATATTAGAATATAATCACCAGTACCAGAACTATTTGCAAAGAAACATTTTGATCTTTGTTGCATCTCTTCAATGCCAAATGTAAATAGAACAGAAAATCTGTAGCCAGACTGAAAAGAAGCCAAGTGCCATCAAATCGGGGGAAATGACTTACGTTCAAAGCACAGTGAACCAGTCCCAACTCTTGTGGTGGAAGATATGAAATATTTGATTTAAGATCCTGAAAAAGTCGTAAGAATGGTGAAAAGTTAGCATAAGATATGAACTGATCCATCTTCAAGCTCATGAACTATGTTTTATAATTGAACCTACAAACAGTATGAACTCACACCAATTCTGATTTCCATACAACTGGACACACAGGATTAATAGTCATACCGTACCTCCCACAATGTTTCAGGAGAAACTGGATCGAAGGATTCAAGAGAGGAAGAGGACAAGCAAGCCAACTGCCATCTTTTACACGCAACACGTAGTGCACTGGATTTGGGAAACCTCGAATAAGGTACAGAGTCACCAACCTCTGCCAAGCACCACTCATCCACCTCATGGTCTCCACCACTATGGAAAGACTATCAAGCAATATTGACACATTGAACAAAGATCATGAACTTGTAAGTCATAACTTAAGAATGTAAAAGAGCAAGCAATGAGAACTCTCGTAACATGTTTACTTGAGGCCAACCCAAATAACTTTAGAATAGAAAGAATGCTTTACCGACATAAGGTCGAATAGATATCACATATTATGCCTCTTATTGTTAAGGCGAAATTACTGTTATCTTATATATTAATTTGAGCTATTTAAGATTCATCAACAGAACTTATTTAAGGTTTCATCCCCGATTCATCAACAAAATACTTTCTTAGTTTGCAACAGTAATATGATTTGTTGCAACACATACTAATGTACTTGAATGGCTTAAAACAAGATGGCTCAATAAGGCACTTAGAGGAGAATAGTGCTTGACATTTCATTGGCTATTGCATCTTAAACATTAGAAGTATTACAAGGCCAATAATTTTACTCGTTTGACTTACAAGGTACAATCCCTAATTGCATTTATCTTATAGCAACAGTAATGGTGGATTTTTACATGCTCTCAAGTGATGTTTTCAAAAGATAATGAGTTAGTTGTAATGTTTGCTTTTCATATTAATATTTTGGCAAGGACGACAGTACTCCAATAGACTCGAATAATGCTCTAGTATAACTTCTACAAAATTGAGGATTATAGTAGAAATTTTTAGAATGGAAATAATTTGGCTGAATAAATTATAACCTTCAATCAACCAAAACATGGAACAAATTACACAGTTTAGAACCTCGGTGATGTTTACATACTAGGTCAGAAGATCAAACTAACTAAACTTGATTAGTAGAGTTGTAGTATAAGAAAGAGAGATTTACACAGTAACTTGTAGTTTCAGGCTTTCAGTAAATTATTTTGGCTACACAGTGTTAGAGGCTTATTCAAAACCCTAAAAAACCAACGAAACATTGACCAAGCTAATTCTTGTCATCCTTTCTCATCTCCTATCATCAATCAAGTTTCTAAAAACTATCATTGCAACATAAACTCCAACCACCAGTGCTCTGCGAGCCAGCTTTCTACATTCAATTCATCTATTTAAAAAAAAAAAAAAAGAGCCATCTAACCTATGAAGGAGTTCTCATAAAGTTCATCTTGGCTCTTTTGTAAGCCATCTAAAACATCTACTACTACTTAATCATTCCAGGTGTTTCAATTGAAATGTTCACATAAACCGTCAATTCTACAATATACAAGGGATAATATAAACAATATGGTCAAAACAGGTAAAAAGAAAAGTCCATTTTGGAAAGAAATAACTAATTAAAGATTTTTGTGACCAAAAATAATTTACTGAAAGCCTGAAACTACAACAAATGGTTCAAACCCATGTAGTTAGTTATATGTTCAAAATCTCGCTTTCTTTAGTTTCCTCAACAATTTTTATTACAAGTAAAAATAACTTTGACATTAAATACATGAAGCTCAGAACGAGGTATTAATATTTAGACTAACAAAAAAACCAGTAATTATAGTTGAATCTCGAAATGAACTCACAGCATTCGTCCGATTTCTCCATGAAGAATGTCCAGTTGGCAAGGAGAAAGAACAGTGCGAATGAGCAGTACTTGCAAGAAACCCAGTTAAGGCCCTTGGCGCCTTCCAAGCACACGATAATACACTACACTCGTATCTCCCATTTCCATCCCCTTTCGTTAGCTTACAGAGGTTCACACGTTCTACAGAAACTACAAAACATAAATGATTATAAATTCTTAGACGATCATACAAGAAAATCAAATACTTAAAGATTCGATAATTGAAGTGGAAAACGAACTCACCTGACATCGAAGGAGCCGATGCCATTTCTCAATCTCATTGAACCAAACACACTATTTCAAACCAGAAACTACAAAAAGTGACAAAAAAAAAAATTAATGTTGGATTCAATTTCATCAAACGAAATAAAGACATTGAATTAACAGAAACTGCAAGAAATTACGAAAGAAAGAGTAGAAATCAAGTAGCTGAACTCACCTGACATCCAAGAAACCAAGGCCATTACTCAATCTCATTGAATCAACCGAAACACTGCAAGAACAAAAGCTACAAGTCTCAAGAATTTTCGAGAAAAGCAAACAAGAGTACAATTAAAGAAGCAGAGTTATCAAAATTGAACTCACCTCGCATCAAGAAGCCATTGGCAACCTCATTAAACGAACGAACGAAAGAACAGATTCTTTGAACTTTATCTTCGAGAAATGAAGATTGAGAAACCGAGGTTTTGGCGAATTCTTGAATCCGTGATGAAATTAGGTTTTTCTTGTGGAAAAAAAAAAGGTTTTGTGCGAGGGAGGGAGAAGAGAGGAGAGGAGAGATAGAGATGAGCGAATGCCACACAAAGACCGGAAGAAAATTCAAAGAGATATTTTTGTGAGTGAGGGAAAAAAAGAGAAAGATTTTGTTTTTTCTTTTGGTTTTGGTTTTAGTTTTGGATTTGGTTGGAATGCAAAGGAAGAAAAAGGTGTGGAGATTTCATGGAACAGGGGTATTTATAGGTACGCTTCACTGGCGTGTGCGACTCACGAGTTTATTTACAAGGAATCCTCTTTCACTTCTTGGTTTACAATAATGCCCCTTTGGTTTTACAACTACCATAAAGCCCTTTTTTTCCCTAAAAATTTTAATTTTAAATTTATTTTAAAGAGTGAAGCTAGAGAAATAGATTTTGCAATCGGAATGATGTGGGATGATCAGAGAATTTTTTGCAATCTCAAAATACGCATAAATATTTTGAAAATTTTATCACTCTTTCAAGATCACGTCATATCACCCTGATTTTCTAGTATTTTCATTTTTTTAATTGTTTTAGAATAAGAGCATTACGCACTGCAGTTATCATTTTTTTTTTTTTGATTATTTTCTTGTCCACGATTGATGACAAATAGCATTTAGGATGGCGGCCATGTAGCATAACTTTCAAAGCATGGCGTGAATCTCACATTTATTAGTCTCCGCATATGAAACTTTCAATTGTGAAACTCTTACAAAAGTATTTGGCTAAATATGGTATTTTGATATATAAGATGATTGGTCGCACTAAGAGCCATATTAGGACTTTGTCTCAAATATAACTTGTTAGTTAATCACATATACTGCACCTTCAAAGTATCTCTATTTTTCCCCTAAAACCCAACTTCCAACAGAGTAGAGTGAGTTGATACAAATAAAAATGTAAATTTGCAGTTCATATACCACTTAAACTCTCTTTATTTTCTTACTTAAGTTGTAAAATTTTGATTTGGATGTAGGAAAATGGTTAAAAGGGAAAATAAGGTTGAATTTTGAGCTGTTGATATCACTTGGTTACGGGTTTGAACCCAGTTTACAATGTCTTTATTAGTTTATGGTGTATTGATTAGTTCTAAATTTTGAGAAAGGAGTAAGTAGGCATTATATGAAATCTCAAAGAAGGATTGATTTAATTGGGAGTGGGTGTCGTCTCTATTTCAAGAGATTGATTGATTGATTGATTTATTTTATTTCGCGAAACAACGGCTGTGAAAGCAAATGTACATGGATTGAAAACTACTTCAAGAGATTAATCCAGCATTTCTTTTGTCGATGCCATTTCTATTCCATGGACTATATTTTCCTTGCACCGAATTTTCATTTTGGACAGACGTACAAAAAAAAAAGTATAATCCAAGAATATGCCAATTACCAAAACAAATGTGCATCGCAATGCATGAATGGCTGAGATTAATGTTATCCAAATACAATCTTTTATCATTATTTTTGCTGGACCTAAGAAGTATTCAAAAGAATATGCCTCCAAACTTAGCCCTAAAGTAGATGTCTGTAAGCCATATTTGTTGGAGACATAACCAAACGTTGCTGCAACAAAGACTAAAAGCACAGACAAAAGGTCCTTTCGTTGCTTCTACTCTCGCGTACTTGTTTTGACAATTCAAAAGTGGGGGAAGGTTTTTTTTTTACTTAAGATCTTCCCATACATCCTTCGTAGTAGTTAGACAATTCAGACTGGAAGTAAGGTCTTTGGAGATAAAGTTCCACATTCATGAAAGAGTCAAAGTGTTGCATCACCCAAAATTTTATACTTGGGCGAGTTTGTTGCTGGTTTCGAGATTGATCCGTCAATAATACTAAGTTTGTTCTTTATTGATTATGGTTCGACTCCAAATCAAATAGTTGTCGCTAGTAAGAGGTTGGGACACCATCATCCTTGAGTTATCATAATGGTGAAAAAAGAAGGGCAACAAAGTATTCAGTGTGGCAGATAAAATCATAGGTTTAGGGTTCGAATTCTACCGACGACATCCAGAATGGAAGGAATTAAAAAAACAATAATAAAATGATCAAATTATTGGGGCCTTCTTTATTCTAATTAGTGTTCACGCACTTCCATGCATCCTCACCTAGAGGCCTAGCTAGTTAAATCACTAAAAGTCAACCTAAACACAACCAAATCTTGTAAACCATAGCAGCAAAGAAACAGAGTGGCAAACATAATCTAGTGTTCTGCCTCCCACTTTATAATGTCTATTTTTGTAGAGTAGTTTCCTAGGTGGGTGATTTTAATATGCATGAACAGATCAGGAAAGAAGAAACATTAGGATAATAGTGAAAAATAATAATATTTTTAAAAAAAAATGAATATAATGCCTTCCACAAATTAGGTCATGTCATTATCCCAACATATCCATTTAGTGATATTATATACAACTATAGTGACCCACCTCATTTTTTTTTTTATCGAAAATTCTAAGGAGCGAGGGAAGGAGAGAGGAAAAGGGAGCGGGGGATCCATTTTCTTTGAGATGTGCACCCTCACTTATCTCGAGGGGAGTAGGTCTTGAGAATGGCTCGTTTTTTAGTATAACTTTTCACTTGCTAATTAAGCTTCTCATGTTCAAATCTTCTTTATATAGTATGGCTTGTGATGGAACCATATAAACCTTGTATGGTTTAAAATTGAGACGTATAACATTTTTCGGAAATATTAGGAAATTAGGTTTTTGTAATCAGGGTGACGTATCGTGATCTTGAAATAATGATGAAATTCTCAGTCGAAATTCTAGCTGGTCTGAAAAAAACCAGCGAGGTTGCTATCTGGGGGGGCGAAGTTACACTTTTGTCCCTCCCCCACTTTAACAACCTTTTGGAAAAGGTTTTTAAAAGAGAGGGGGGGGGGGGAGGGGCAAAAGTGTAAAATCTCTCGCTTATCTCAAGGGGGATAGGTCTCGCTTCCTTTCCTCGCTCCCTAAAAAGGCTCTTTTTTTATAGTAGAAATTTTCACTTGCTAAGCTTCTCACGTTCAAATCTTCTTTATATAGTATAGCTTGTGATGAAACCATATAAACCTTGTATGGTTTTAGATTTAAACGTATAACATTTTTCGGAAATATTAGAAAATCAGGTTTTTGTAATCAAAGTGGCGTGTCGTGATATTGAAAGAACGATAAAATTCCCAGAGTATTTATGTATATCTCGAGGTTATAGAAAACATCTTTTAATAATATCATTTCATCCTGATTGCAAGAACTGATTTTTTAGCCTAACTTTAGATTTTCCTTCTATTGTTTCCAGTTGGCATTTTATTGGTTTTCTTACTTTATCCTTTCGAAAAAGTAAATTCAATCTAAATGCATCACTCGTGAAGCGCGTGATTGCCCATATCTCTACCATGATATCTATTGAATACTTCAATTTTTCCAACTATTTCACCCATGATGTTCAATTTTTTATTTTTTTATTTTCCATTGACTTCAGTTTTCAGTTAAACATGGTGACTGAATTATGCAACTTTCTGAATCAAGATCCAACAAAAATCAATTCATTGACTCGCAAACTAATTCTACGAGATTATGATTAACAAATTGACCACAACATCCAAAGTTAACGCTTAATTAAACTTTTCAACTATGCCTCCACTACAATCATGATTTAATTCCGCTGCATCATCATGAAGAAGATGTCTCAAAATACAATCTCTTAAAATGTAATTATTCATTATAAAACAATGACAGAAAAAGACTTAATCTAAACAAGGGCATTATGGCACACATTACTGTATGAAAGGGCATTACGGCACACATTCACCTTTAAAAAATTGTGAATGCAGGACTATAGGAGAGATATACTACTAATTAAGAATTCATTTGCAAATTCAATGAAAAACTAACTTGTTCGATCTCTTTAACCAAAACACCACCATGGAGTGGCTAATACCCAGAAGCAAAACTTTTGGCCAAGTCTGGAAAACATCACATGGACTGACTAGCAAGTCCAAATGAATGGCAGAGAGTAGCATCCACATATACCAAGTCAATCTGAGTAAATCCATAGTTTTTCTCAGGGAGTTACTGAGTGTTATGTGCTTTATTTAGTGCTCTTGCTACTAAATTCTACTAATAGTACTATAGTAAGCCTCACTCAAGTAGAGTATCAAGTTACCAATGAACATTGATGCGTCCAAATCCGTTATTCTCAAGATCTAACCAGCAAAACAATGTTAGATTGTCAAATACCACATGTTTGATGATCGAAAGCACTCTGATGTATAAGTTGATTAATTGTGAAAGAGAATGAACTTAGACAAAGTATAATTGTGTTGTGTTTGCATATCTCCTTCATGAATCCCTTCCTCACCTTATATAATGTGAGTAATTAACTATGTGCGTAACTTAAGCATGCAGGGCGTGATGAATGGGGATGTTTCTTATAACAGTCTCCTCCTTCACTGAGATGCGTCCTTGAGGGAATAATTCCCACAATGACTTGTCTCATTTATAACATCCCACTTCTCTTAGAGAATGGATCCATTGGGCCTGGGGCCTTGGCCCCTACCGTCACTTTTTTTTTGGAGAGGGGTCTGGGCCCTTAGCTTTGTTCATGGTTCGGGTTGTCAAATGCCTCTTTGGGCTATGATGACTGGACCTTTTATTCATATTGATTGAGCATGTTGCTCATATTTAGTGTGAGTGGTTTGCTCCTCGTGATTGGTGATCTTTGCCACGTATACGATCGTGATCAAAAGATTATTTGATGTATCATCAGTTACTAACCTTCGTTAGTGAGCCTGCTTGCATGGGCACTAACTCTTCGGTGGCTGGCTTTTCAAATCCATTATTGTCAAGAGAACGTCCTCCTCCTCGAAGCTTGGATGAAGGAGACATAGTCTTGGCAGCAATAGGTAGCTCAGAGGCCAACACATGACCATCTTGAGGGGGGAAGGAGTGAAGAGAACATCCTCCTCCTTGAAGCTTCCATACGACATCGTCCTGTAGGCGGATAGATCCCAGTCAGCATGGTCCTGCTCCATCACATCAAGCAGCTCCAGCCCCCCAGTCATTACACGACTAAATAGCAAAGTCTCAGCAAACTCACCTAGCTCCATCTCGCGTACCTCCTATTGTGCCCATGCACGAGCAAAAACCTGTTCACGTTCCATCTGTTTTCGGTCGGCTTCCACTACACCAAAATTACCTATTAATAGCAATTGACGATAGCGTTTTTAACGTTTATGCTATAAAAACCCAAATTCTAAGGACATCACACAGTTAAAAAGCTATCTAAATTCGGGCGGGCCTTTTGGCGCTTAACCAAAAATTTCACTCAGCACATATGCATCACTCTCCTCCCTCGCTCTCGCCCAAATACTCATATTTCATACCAAAAGAGATCGAGAAAGAGAGAGATCGAGAGACCCAATGAGAGAGAGATCGAGAGACAGTTCAGGGAGAAAAAAGATGGAGGGAGAGAGATATATCCAGGGAGAGAGCGAGGGAGAGAAATCGAGATACAGAGAGATCGAGGGAGACGACACAGGAAGAGGGAGGGCGCAGGGAGAAAGAAGTTGAAGAAAGAAGAGAAGAAGAAGAAGCGAAGCGTTAAAAGATTCAAGAGAGAAAACACACAACACAGCGAACACAAGAAAGTGAAAGAGATCGATCGATTTCTCTCTCGATTAAATTAGATCCACTTCTCATTTCGAACCCTCTCTTCGATTTGCAGAGATGCCGAGTCGTCACGAGAGAGAGAAGGGCGTAAACGTTCAAGTTCTTCTCCATTGCAGGTAAGCGAATCCAACTTTAGGGTTTCTCAAAATTTCGAATCTTTCTCTTTTGTTTCACTTCACTCTCTTGATTTGATGAATTTACTTGCTTTGGACTCTCTCATTTGTGTACTAATTTCTTGTTTTTCATCCGTTGTTTAGGCCATTCAACGACGAGGAGTTGCGGAGCAATGCGCCGCAAGTGGTTACCTGCAACGACTACCAAAGAGAGGTCGCAGTGTCTCAAAACATTGCTGGGAAACAAATTGATAGGGTTTTTACCTTCGACAAGGTATTTTTTCTCATTAAGCAGTTTTAAAATATAGATCTATAGCTTGTGTGAATGGATTTTTGGGTTTTCAGATACATTTGATGAATTTGAGCTATGTTGGATGAAACCCATATTTTTTATTTTAACAATTTGGGTAGAAAACGGGTAAAATTTACATTTTTTTTGATATGAAAGCCATATGTGAATGGAAGCAAAAATAGATTTACTTGAAGTCCGAAACATTTGTGATAACGATAAATTTTTTTGTTTTGGGAAATTTTTCCATTCATTGATGTAATTTGCATATTAAGTTGATTTCCTCGTTGTCTAATATTTTTCCAATGATTTCCTTCTGTTTTGTATTCAATGTTGTGTTTGTGCATCCTGCAGGTTTTTTGACCCTCAGCTCAACAAAAGAATTTATATGACTAGGCTGTAGTGCAAGTGAAATTTTAACTCTACTTGAAAGGGGTTTTGCAAAATGTCGCACCGCAGAAACTTTATTAAACAAGCAATCTAGGTAATTATCAATCCATCGCTGTTGTGCTTATCTCAGGTTGTGAATTCGTGCCGTGTTAACATTTGTTTTCTAATTTCAGTCGATCGCATTCATTGTTTTCAATTACAATTCACATAAAAAAGCCACTCCAAAAGGTGAAGAGCTTATTAAATGCGGGAAGCTAAATTTGGTTGATTTAGCTGGGTCAGAAAATATTTCCCGTTCTGGTGCCAGGGAGGTATATCCCATCTTGTACATTACTGCCCTTAAGTATATATATTTGGATGAACATCTAAGAGTAGATTGAGAAGACATGTTGCGTTTAAATAGTTTGTGCTTCAGAACTTGTGACTTTTAGTGTGTATTTTCCAAAAACAAAATGCATCAAGTTTTCAACCTTCGGATATCTTTTCATACTATTACTATGCTGAGTATGCTCTTGTTGCCTATTAGGTTAACCTTTTAATAATTGTATGAACAAAGTTGAAAGTGCTTTTAATAATTCTATTATAGCGTCCGCAGACATAGCGTTTTTGAAACGCTATTAATGACCTTTTTTCTTGTAGTGAATGTCCTTTTTATTCCTTATTTTCCATGTTAAAGATTGGTTTCTAACTAATAGCATAGAAGAGATCCTTGTGAACCCACTTTTTTCTTTTAAATTTTCAGGGTGTTTATTTTATAATTTATTTCATTCTCATAACTTTATATTTTCATTGGTATGATTTGATGTAATCATTTCCGTTGATTTATATGTTGCATTGAAACATTGTATCCTGTGTTATGGCGATCAAGTACTTCTTTAATCTCTTGCACCCCGTCCCAACCCCCTTAAGGAATTTTCTCTCTTTAAAATAAGTTTGTCAGTAAGCTAGACTTCCCCTTTCACTGGATGAGCAGTAAGTGAAACATTTTTTTTTCCATGTTTTGAAGGCAACTGCTGGTGGTGGAGGACGTGGGATGCGTCTTGCCAAGGAACCTGAAGAGTTTGTGAAGTTGTTACAGGTATTGCCCCGGGAAAATTTCAAGTATGCATGTGCAGATTGAAAAAAAATCTTCTACAATAAATCTGAATGAACTTCCTGTTTCAGTAACAAAATTCTTTATTTGCCAAACCTCTTAGGTTCAGAGAATCCGGACGTCATCGGTTTCAGCCATTCAGGTACATATATTTCTCTTGAAGTTCTTTATTTGCTAAGCATTGATTTCATCATGGCTCTTTACTCAACTTCAGAAACTAGTTCTGATTGGTTCCTTGTGTTGATCACTTTGCTGGGAACTTTTTCAAACTCTGGGTTTTACTTATTATTAATCAACCAAAGCCTTTATGTTAAATTTTTTATTATTGATTTCTATTGTGAGTAGGTAGAATTGACAGATCTAAGAGTACTTTGGTTTTCAAAATGTCATTGCACTGCATGATATTATTTGTCCAGATCTCTGGAACCATTGTTATCAGATAGTATTACTGTATGACTATTTATGTCGCTTTAGATGCGCATTGTGCATTCAAATGTCAATTTTTTTATCCATGTGCAGGAGCAATGGAAGAGTAATGCTCTTGTCCCTAAGCGCAATGATAGATCACAGCTGATGATGAGGATGGTGGGCGTGATAGAAAAAGAAGAAAAAGCAACAAGAGGAGAAAGCGTGACAAAAAGTCACAACATGAAATGGATGAAGCTGAGACTGAAATGAAGTATGACAGTGAGGAAATGGATGATGTGGAAGAGAAAAAACAGATGAACGACCAGGGGAATGATGCAGCTGAGGATCCTCTGGCTACTGCTGGGCTTGAGGATTGCGATGCTGATGATGATGTGGTAACACTTTCTTATTGTTTCGCCAACATCTTATTTAAAGAAAAATTAAGTCTATTGATGATCTTATGACAATCATTACTCCAGGGTGCACCCTCGTCTGCTATCAACCGATGTCAACAGGCATGGTCCATTAGAAGGTCATGTGATTAAATTGCTTAACAGTAGAGCACAACTACTATAGAAAAAAAACAAAAATTATAATTGTCGAGGAAACTAGCGAGGGAGGGAGGACCCTCCATCCCCCTCGCGATGCGTGCCTCCCATCCCCTGCACGCATCGCGAGGGGGATGGAGGGTCCTCCTCCCTCCCTTGCTGATTTCCTCGCCAGTTAGCCTCTTTCGAAAAAAAAAATCTGATCATGTTTCAAGTTTTAGAAGGTAAAATATGGAGAAAATTTGTCGTCTTTATCTCCAATCTCTTGTTTTTTCCTCTCTTTTTAGGAAGACTTCCCTCGTTCTTTCTTTTTAAATTTTACTTTAATAAATCCTTAGCCCCCAAGTGTTATGTATCTGCTGAATATTACAAGATTTGATTTTGTGGTAATTTTACTGTTTGTGAACTTACCAGGTCCTCAGCATGAGCAGACTAGGTCCTCACTCCTCAGCATGAGCAGACTAGGTGGAGCTGGTAAATCCTTAGCCTCTCTCAGTGTTGTATCAATACTAAGAAAAAGACTAGAAAAGTTGAGCTGGTAAGTTTCTTACGCAGTCAAGTCTTTATTCTGTCAGCTGAAAAATATAAGAAGGCCTTTGTTATGTATGCATTAAGGCAGCTGGTAAACAATAAAGAATTTTTAATAGTTTATATGGCATAAACACTATGGAGAATTGTTGTTATTTTTTTTTTTAGTTTATATGGCATAAACACTATGAAAAAGTGCTTTTTTTTTTATATAATAGGAGAAAGTGTTGTTACGTAATTGCTCATGTCTGCATTCCCATGTATTTATAAAAAATTAATAAGAAATACATAACTCATGAATGTTTTATGTTTAAATCATCTAAATACTCCATCGAAAGCCGTTATATATTGCTCCCTCTAATGGAGTACTTTAGTGATCATAGTTTCCTAGGGGTGCAAATATCTGGTTTTGCCTGTGTTTACTGCCTCTTATAATTTATAACTGATAATTATATGTCTATTTAAATTTTACAACCACTATGCCACTTGTAAGTAGTGCAAAATCTCGAATAGTGCATGTAGAATGTGGTTTTATTTCTGTCTTGTTTGGTTTTTACAGGAGTTTAAGGAACTGCAGCTTGCAAGGTCTAGTTCCTGACCTAAGCACAATACCAAAGCTTGGTTATTTGTAAGTTCATTATAAATCAAGAGAAATTGGAGAGCAAGCACTGTAAGTTGGCTTTGTTTTGCAAATGGATAGGTAGACAATTTGATTTAGCTTGTTCATGCATCGTCAAATGGTTTTGTTTGGCCTCCACCCTGGCAGGTACTGCCATTTGATACCAATTACCTATCTGCTTCAATTCTTCAGCCATAATCCTTGGACCCCCTGCTCTCATTTCCTCCTATTTATTGTGGTGTTTGGGTAGACTTAAACTAAAAACCTTCAATCTATTAATCTTTATCTATATAACATAAAAAAGGCCCTTACATATTACAAAAATAAAATGAAATGAGTGTCATACTAAGGGCTGTTCAATAATTAGACACTGAAGAATAATAAATGTGGAATTTCAAGTTTTTCAATTCAATAAAAACGAGTCTTTGATTTTCAAAGTCGTCGTTAAATTTTAACTTTCAATAAAACATGTGCTGCGTGGTACGCCTTTTAGCACATAAATAGTTTAGCTTTGGTGTGAATAAAGTTCTAGTGCTTTATCTGAATAAAATGCTAGTGGTTTGAATGAATAATATGCAAGTACATCAGGTGAATAAATTGCTATTAGTATGGAAGAATAAAATGCTTGTGTTTTGAATCAGTATAAAGTGTGTAAGAATAAAATGCAGTTTTAGCAAGTAGTAGTAAATAGTAAGTGATTAAAAGGTAATCCCTTTCATTTAATATTTTTTAATCACTTACGGCCTGCTTGGTTGCACGAAGAACTGACACAGAAGGAAAAACCAATTTTGTGAAGTTCAACAGAATAGAACTCCATGGAGCAAATGTCTGTCTTTGGCAGTACAAGTTATATATATTTTTTTTCTTAGAAAAAAAGCTCTCAATTGGATTCTAACTTTCCATTGTTTGGTTACAAACATTTTTCGGGAATTTTTTTTTCTAGTTAATAACTTAAGCTACCCAAACACCGCGTTTCTTCATACTTAAACCTTCTCCCTATAGTTTTGTGTTTAAATGAGCAAACAAATGATGATCATTGGATAAAGCCTATCTCTGGCATAGCAAGCTTCTTTGGAATGAGTTGTACAAACATACATTGATAATGTTTAGTCTTCAGACTTAGAAAATCTCAACACAAGCAGCTCCCACAAATTCAAATGTTAGAACTTTCAGATGTTAGAACTTTTTAAGTTGAAAGACACCTTAGACAATTCAAAGTATGTTGTTTTGACACTTTGATTGAGCCATCAGATTAATTGAAAGTGTTTTTGCCTTGTTAACTTGTCAAGTTGTTTTTTTCCTTTTTTGTGAAGAAAAAGCATATGCGTTTTGATGGTTAGCATCTATATCTCTAAATTTTGCGGTAGGGCACACCTACATTGCTCAGGCATTTATTCATTCATGATCATATAGTGAAGATGGAGGTTTCACAACTTGGTTCGTAAAATGGTGTCCAATTGCTCTGGCATTTATTCATTTATGTAACTTGTGTGTTTTGCAGATCAGACAGCCGATCCTATTCCTTTCGGGGTTGCAAGATGAGATGGTCCCACCATCCCACATGCAAATGCTCTATGATAGAGTAGCCACTGATAACAAGCGATGCTTATTTGTTGATTTTCCAACTGGCATGCAAATGGACACTTGGCTGGCTGGTGGAGACCACTGTTGGAGAACAATTCAGCTTTTCTTGGAACAGAATGTCTGAGAAAAAGAAAGACGAATCAAATGGCAATGTCGATAGTAATTAGTCCCAATACTAAATCTCCTACTTGTAATTCTATTTCTTTATGTTTGAATGTAAATGATAGCTCGTCTTACAGTGCTTGAAAGTGAAAAACAAACTGATTTGTTGAGCTTCAAATTATATTAGAATAGCCATTCCACTTTTACCGTTGATGTCTCTATTTGATGGAATTTACCATCTTCAGGGAAATCTGATAAATATATCATTCACCTCTTTGTTCAGTTTTCTTCCAAACGTAGTTTGAAATTGTTTAGCTTCTATGGTTAAAGAAATCAGTGTTATAATAGCGTTTATGAAATTTCAAATTGATAGCAAATGAAAAAAAAATAATAAAAAAAATTTGCTATGTATACCTACCATAAACGCTATAGTAGAGTCTGAAACGCTATTGCAGACTCTACCATAGCGTTTTTAAAACGCTATAAAAGGATCTACCATAGCGTTTTAAAAACGCTATAAAAGCCAAATTTTCTATAGTGGTTTAAAACTGCTATAATAGACCCAGGGTCTATTATAGCGCCGGCAGACATAGCGTTTACTAAAACGCTATAGTATCCTACCATAGCGGTTTTGAACCGCTATTAAAGGGCGTTTTTTTTTGTAGTGTTCGCTAACCACAACGTCCAGCTGGTTCTTCAAAGACCCTAGTTTAGCGAGAGCTAGGGCTAGCCGCTCCTCCGCCTACGCATGAAGCCCTTTCAATCGGACAACTTCAACATCAAACTCCTGCTGAAAAGCCTGCCAGTCCAGCTCCAACTGGTCCATATCGGCTTCAAGAGATTGATTGATTCTCTTGAATTCAACTAATTTCTTTTGAGCAGACTTCAACTCCGCAGACAGCTCAACTCTCTCAGCCAGAATCCTCAGCCAAACTCTCATCCTCAGCCTTCTAGGTAGAGCAGCCAGCCGCCTTTTTCACAGGGGCGGAGCCAGGATTGCAGATAAAGGGGGGCAAACAATATATATATAACTATTTACGAAAATATTAAGAAATTGGGTTTTTACAACCATATTTTGCAATCAGGTTGACATGGCGTGATCGTGAAAAAAATGATGATTAATTCAACCATACAAACAATTTACATGACATGATTAATTCAATTGTAGCTAGCTAATTAAGAGGTTCCCTTTTTTACTTGAAGAAGACAAAAACAGGCAAGGTGGTATAAGATGAGAGTTGGCGATGAGCAGACCTCAGACTTTCTTTCTGGCTTTGAGGTAGTAGGACAGTATGGTCCAAGTCCAAGGAGTAGTAGCAGCAATAGCTTGACTGGACTGGATGGATTCAAGTGAATTTGTCGGACAACAATTTTATTTTTGGAATCCTCCTTCCTCTTCTCCTCTTGCTTTATTTGTCCATCTGTCTCTTCTTATTTGAAACTCACTCCTAAGTCAGAGTCTCCGAGGATAACACTTACACAACCAACCCACTATCTTTTGTCTTATTATTCTTGTTTGTCTTATCGGAAGGGAAATATACGTGTGTATATAGAGAGAGCTTTCTCCTTTTGGGCTAGCTCAGGTGAAGCAGACAAACAACATCTTAGCTGAATTGACCTACAACCATCGTGTTTTTCCAACCGCCCTAAACCCAAATGATTACTTTTAATTTTGAAAGATCAGAGAGAAAACAAAGCAGATCAGATCCCAACCCCCAAATTAATCTAATGTGTTAACTAATCTTTTATCACTCTTATCACCATATGCTAGCTGAGTCTGAGGTAAGATAATCCTAATTTTTCTTTTCTTTATTTTTTTTAACAAAACAAAAGAAAACCAATGATGATGACGATGTAAAATTTCCTTGACTGGTCCCCAACCCAATTAAAATTTTTAATATGAATATGATCACATGAGAAGCAAACCCACCATGTATGGCACATCTCTTCTGGTTTCTTTGTTGCTCTCTGCGTGTGTAGGAGGTGAATGGATTAAAATGAGTTGGTAGAAATTAAGACAGAGAGAAGGAAAGATTAAAACAAAAAAAGAGGGTGGGAATTAAAAAAAAAATGTGTAAATCTAACTGTCGAGGGAAATGGCGAGGAAAACAGCGAGGGGAGGGGGGTGGACGCCACCCCCCGGGATGCGTGCGTTGACTTTTCTTGCGCGCATCCGGGGGGGATGGACGCCCCCCCTCCCCTTGCTGTTTTCCTCGCCATTTCCCTCGACAGTTAGCCTCTCTCATTAAAAAAATAGAGAGATTGAGTTGGATTGGGATTGGTGAGGGTGGAGTTAAAAAAAAATTGTTGTTTTAATTTTTAGTGGAGTTAGAAGTCAAGATTTCATAAAGAGGGGCAACATAAAAATTTAAAGGGGGGCAATGTAAAAAATATGAGTAACTTAGTGAATTTTTTTAGAAAGATAAGGGGGGCAATTGACTCCCTTACGTGACATGTAGATCCGCCCATGCTTTTTCAGCGCATCCACCTCAAAGAGAACGTCTGACAACTTCAGCTGTTGCTCAACAAAACTCTATCCAAATAGTGAATCTTTTGCAGGCGAACTCCACCTCATAACCACGCTAGCGTAGTTCAGGTGGGTCATTCCCTAATCAAGGACATAGAGAAATGAAGTTAGCGCATGCTAATAAAGAAAAGACGGGGATCGAAGTCTGCACAGGATATAAACCGACTTACCAGCATCAAGTATTTATGTCCCTTGTCCAAATGATCCCTCGTCGTTCTCCTCTGGCAGCGGAGAGCGATTGGCTAGCTAGTGGTACCAGCTCCCAATGTGTTGACGAGAGGCCTCTTGATAATCCACCTCACGGTGCCAGTGGTACCGGTATTCAAGCGCAAGCTAGCGGAACCAAACTGGTGAGACCATGCACTAGGATGAAGGGACTTGGGATCTGGGACCATGTCTGCCCCTCCTCTCACTACGCGGGAGGGAGGAGTGAATCAACCTCCACTCCTTTTCCCTTGTTCGAGGTAGACAAAGGAATCTCCAATTGGGACGAACTTTCTAGAGCCGGACGGAAGGGTGTAGAGTCTGGCAGACAATCAGAGCGCGGGTCAGCCATCCGCACAATGGGAGAGCCAAAGCCACTCAACAGTCTCCAAAGCTTCAGCGGCCCAACAATCACTTTAGCATTAAATGCAACACGATGCCCCAAGAATCGGCCGAGCGGAAAACTATCATGGCCTGCTCACGTTCGTTCCATGACAGGAGTTAGCGGCTCCACCAGCAAGCCCGCTAACTAGAGGGAGTAGTTGATGATACATCAAATCATCACCCTATTGCAACTGTACATGTGGCACAGAACAAACCCTAAAGGGAGCAGGCCAGGATGCGCCAGGCCCAAGTATGGTTTCAGTCAGGCCCAGCTCAAAGTCACAGTAGCCCAAAGTCCTTCAAGAAGTAAGTAAGCCCAAAGTCTTTCATCCAAGTTCTTCTCATTTGATGCTGGATCCAGCGACTGTATCCACATTTCCTCTTTGGCTTTTAAGTTTTTCAAAAAATCAGAAATTTCTTCTCAAATTCACAGTTAACCATACATTTTTTTTTTTATTGAAATTTTAGATGGTTTTATTTAACTTCAATTTTTCTTCTAATTCATCTCTGTTCACTAACACTGCTGGTTTGTATGTGTAGTTTGAACTTATCAATGGACAACTCCCTTAATCCCTCTTCATTGTTTTATAGGTGAATCTGAAGCTCATCAATTTCCATTCGGGTTTGTTTCCAAATACAATCTTTTTACGTTAAGTTTCGAAGGGCAAGGCAAGGCAAGGCAACGAACCATAGTTTCCAAGGGCAACTGTCATCAATCCTATTCTGAAGTAAGACTTCTCTCTTAAATCTTTCGCTTTTTTGGTACAAAATTTCGAGTATGGATATTGTTGATTCCTTCAAGAGAGATATGTTTCACAAAACCTGAAATTGTAAAATTTCTTCTCACCAACAATCAGAATTCAGATCAAATAGTAGAGCAAACAATTCGAAATAATTCATGGGTGTTTGTTTGTTTGTTTGTCAGAAATCTCTGGGGTACCTCAATTAATTAGATGGTACATACATTTATGCAACGCTTACTTGGTGGAGTGGTTCGATGTACATACAATTAATTGATCCTATCTGGGTGTTCATGTATACCAATTAGTGCAATTAAAGTAGAGGACTACTAACCACATTATTGCAAATTTCTGTCAGATGGATGAAGCAAAAACAGTTGATGTTCCATTACCTGTAATTAACCAAATGTCTTGGAATATAACTATTTGAATTCCATTACCGTAAGTTCAAGCAGCGAAACGATGACTTATGACAGTGACCAACAAAGAATAGAAAATTTGATACAACAAAATCTATGACAGTATAAATGAAATCTTCTTGGTGGACACAATGAACCGCAACACATTGCCATACAAGATTTAAGGTACTACTCCCCATTACACTTCAAAGGGAAAAGGAAAAGTAGTATATGCATTCCATGATATATTGAAGAAACCATAACAACAATCATATGATGAAAAAAATAAAAATGTAAAGTTCCCTACTCAGCCATTTTAGTCAACCGATGGATGGTACTTCTTGCAAGTCTGTTACCAGGATCGATCCTCAAAACCGTTCTTAGGTCTTCTGCCCCAAGCTTGTATTTTTCAATACTCTCATACAAAAGCGCACGTTGTACTAGGACAGATACATTCTCGCCGTCTTGTTCTAACACCTACAAAACAGTATGCACAACATAAGATTCTAAGCAATTAGATGAAACCAAAACATTAATGCAATAGGATGAAAAACAAAAATTAAAGATGAATGAGCAGTATTATCTACTCCTTCCTTGATTCTTATCCATTAACTAAGTTGCAGCATCAAGTTGGCAATTGATTCAGCCGCAACAAAAAAAATTAACAGCAACCACTTAGCAATGGCCAAAACTAGAAATCTACGACAATCTAAATATGAGAAAAATATAGAACAGGTCAGTCTGTATTGGCAAACACACTTTTAAATGTCTTAAGCAACATTTCTTCTTATAAGAGCCAAGACCATAAGAGAATGTATTTCATTAGCGCCACTCAAGTTAGGAAACTAAAACTATAGTTTGCATTAGCAAGTTACTTTCTTCTATTGGGTTTTGCATTATTGTTATAGTTACCTACGGTTATTCTAAATGCAACCCGTGGTGCAATACCACAGAACTTATCTTCTGCGTCTACTTAGCTACCACTTCTGCTGTAAATCTTTCCTTTTGCTGCACTTCTCTCTTTAGTTTATTTTTTTCCGAGGAAGAACTGCATAAATAAGTATCTCATTGAGATAATTGTGAAATGTATCTAAAGATTTACAATGCACAATGACCCACTTCTCCGCGTCATTTTCAATTCCTGAGTAATATAAAACTATTATATAGGGAGACATTTTAATGGATTACACATTGATTATCGTGGCATACATGCCAATTCCAACATACAGGCAACATGTTCAAAATCTAATGGTTAAAGTTTTCATATGGGCATTCCAAATCAAGGAAAGCTGTGGAGAAAAATAGTGGTCATACTCAAATGGCGACGAATAAGACAAAAATAGCTTTCCAAGCTGGAAGCTATGGGTATCAAGATGGGCATTATCTACGAGATTGGCAATAATTTTTTCAATAATTGAGGTGTTATTGAAAAGAGGCTGCCTGGTCTGCGGGTATCATCATGAGGTTCAAGAGCGTGGTTGAGAAATGATTTATTTACATAACCCGGGTAGGCACCTTCAACATAGGTTCAAGATGCATTGTCTTTCTTCTTTTGGAGCTGTCATTGTAAACCAGTAAGGATTTTCTACGAAATTGAACTTTTGTTTCAAAAATAGTGGTCCTATCATCCTATGCATTTAACAGCGATTCTTATTGGAAAATCAAGATATTGGCAATCTCTACAATATATTCACACGCATCATGACACAATTTTATCCTAATATCATGAGTCGAAATATCACAGTATAAAGATTTTTCAATAATGGGTCACATGACAATGGGGTATATATGAATATATAAAAGAATCACTAACTGAAAACTCTAGATTGGTTCATAGGTATATCATGTTTACAGAAAGAACACTTACACCAAAGGAAACAAATAGGCAAAAATTGTTATACCTTTGTACAATCAGCAATGGCTTTCTTGTACTCGCCAACTTCTTTATAGCACGAAGCTCTGCATGATAGAACTTCCACAGCATTGGCACTATCTCCAGCTTTCTCTAGAAGTACCACTGACCAAGTTAGCCACTTTATAGCATCAGGATGTTGCCCCTGCTTATAATTATCCATTCCCTTGTTCTTTGCTGCCGAAGCAGTGACCCCAGTTGGCGGTGGTGGAAGCCCATCAAGCTCAGTTGTACCACCCGCGTCATCTCCACCAAATTCATCCATTCCCCAATCATCCATCTCAGAGAATGGCTGGTTTCCAGAAGCACCAGGTGCGGCAGCAGATCCCAATCCAGACGACGGTGAGAACCATTTATCAATTGGATCCACTCCCTTTGATTGGGACTGAGAACTACTCTGTATTGGGATATCAAAATCTCCAAAGTCATCCACTTTCTTGCTTGATCCCATTGATGGGGCACTCGAATTCATCCCGAAATCCCCGAAACCATCCATATTAGCTTTGGATCCCACTGAATTATTATTCATGGTGCTTGATTTCCCAGCACTGTGAAAATCTCCAAATGAGAAATCATCAGAACCACCACCATTACCATTACTTCCTGAGGTCTTAACCTTCGAATTCGCCTCCTTCTTTGCTGAAAAATCCACCAAAGACCCAAATGGATCCTTCTTCGCCCCCTGCGAAGCTCCCAAACCTCCACTCTTCATTGAAGTCCCACCAAGGACCCCACTTTTATTACCAAAATTACTCCCCAAGCTCTCCCCACCACTCCAACTGGTACTATTCATCCCACCACCACTCTTAGGCAAAGAACTCCCCAAATTCCCCATTGAAAATGAGTTCTTAGATGCCGATATTGGCGCGGCACTCTTCAAAGGAACATTCCCTCCACCACCACCCCTCCCCTGCCCTAGAGCTGAACCAAGCAAATCACTGAACAAGTTGGGATTTTTCTCAGCGATCCCAATACCCAGACTTGAACCCCCACTCGATTTCATGGGTGCAGTCGAATTCCAGCTCTTCCCAGAGATATCCCCCACCATGGATGTTGGGTTCGACAGCCCTGCAGATCGGGCTGGTTGACTCGGCAGAGGTTGGTGAGTCCACGCGGGCGTATTCGACGATGTGGATCTCGCGGGTTGTGACGAGAAGGACGAGGTGAAGGATGGGGTGGAGCTCGAGCTCTGTTCCTTCAAGGGTTTATTGGATCGATTGTTGGAGAAATTCGAGCCCAGATTGAAATCAAAATCGAAACTTGACCCCCTTTGTTTCGAATTCATGGTGGCTCTCGAAGTGAATCTGTTGAAATTTGGTGTAAAGATGAGAACTTTAGGAGATCAAAAGTGATGAAATTGAGATCTAAAGGTTTTGTTTAGCTGTTGAGATCTGGAAAACAGAGAGAAATAGAGAGGAGACAGAGCGAGCGAGAGAGAGGGGTGAGTGCTAAATTGCGCCTGTTTGATGCCGAATATTGCGGTTAGGTTTAATATAGGCTGTTGCTAAATAATATTACCATTTCTGCTTATGGAAACCATCAACTCCTACTTTTTGAAGGACACCACTACCTTGCTGAAGAACACCACCATCTGCTGAAGAACACCGTCAATAAATAAAAAAACTAGCTCTCTTTTTTCTCTATTCCTTTCTTCTCCATCAACCCTAACACCACCACCTCTCCTCCTTCTCCTCATCCTCCCTTTCACGACCACCACCCCGCCATTGCCACTTCTCCTCATCATCCTCTTCTTATTCTTATTATTCTTCTTCTTCGTCAATCACCAATACTACCCCGCCACCATCACCGTCACCTCTCCTCCTCCCCCCATCTTAATTTTTTTATTATTCTCTCCCCTTCCCCTTCCCCTCACTTTTTTTTCTTATTCCTTTTCTTCTCTCTCTTCTCCCAAACACCACCACCACTGTCGACCGGTGGTGGTAGGGCTGGTCGGGGTGTTGCTTAGGTGAAGAGAAAAGAAAAGGTGAGGGTGGGTGGTGGTGTCCTTCAATATATCAAAAATATGGGCTGGTGGTGTCATTTAACAAAAGTGGTGATGCTATTTAACAATAGCCTTTAATATATACATAATTTATTTGGAATCTGTCTTTTGAAAAAAATATATATGCATTGTGCAAACTTATTATGAAAGACTTGCTCCGGCACGCCAATGGGGTACCAACTCAGTGGTAGATTTGTGGTGGATTGATAATACACCAAACAGTTCTTTAATCCACGTCGTACGCGCGTCATGATGATATCGACAACAGAGCAGAGCGGACCCAATTGCCCATCAAATTCGACAATGCCCAAACAACATTAAGCCCAATATTCGGCATAATCCAGAGGATTTGATCCAAATTGCATCGCACTACTAAGCTCACACGTCACATAGTAAAGCTCAATACCCGTAAAAGGCCTAATCAGACAAGTATCTGGAGAATCACCTAAGACGGGCAGGTCAGCAATACATTTGTTTCGACTATAAAACATATACCAGAGTATAAGTCGTGCATGAAAACTTACTTGCATGGACAACACTCCAAATGTGAAACTTCTCCTGCAAATCTATGAGAACACAAGTTATGTATGAAAACTTACTTACATGGACGACTCCCAATTAGGAAAGGATCTCCAGCAAGATCTCTTTCTCTAAACTATGTCACCAAAGACATAGCCGAACGATGACTCTCGCATTATAAATAATACACAAAGTTGATGAAGAAATGTACGCTACAGAACCCAATTTACAGTTTTAAGCATTTCTCAAGCCTTGTCTGACTTTAGCATCGAAGTGTCATCGGCCACCACCGTAATATTGTGTTACGTTCCCCCGCTGTTACGCCAGAAATAAAAGGTTCCACACGAGCTCCCGTTCTGCGGCGTGGTGGCAGGACCGCTAGGGGATTGGCTCTGGGTGTAGGTAGGGTAAAATCTGCAGGGGTCATGCAAATAAATAGGCCCCTTCCCTTCTGCCGAGTGGTTTAGATCCAGGTTAAGGTCAATGAAAGCAGGATTCAACTACGTCATTGATGGAATCACAACTTCAGGTTCAAATTTCACTGACAACATTTGGAGTGGGAGAGATTAAGGGATAAAAAAAGACTTGCTGCCAGTTTCTTAAAAAATGAAATTACTAGTTTTTTTCATAGATGTGATCCTGGTACTTTACCTGTATTCAATACTCAATTTCATATATCCAAAAGTTCCAAACTAGCTTAGATGTTTCAACAGCTTAGAGACCTGCGTTACAAATTTTGATGGTGTCTGTTTACTAAAATTTAAAAGAGTAAGAAGTTGGAAAATTTGAACTTTAAGAAGAAGAAGATTGCTTACTGATGTTAGAACTGTTGAATAGAAGCAAAACCAAACTATCTGAATATTGGTCAAAATTCTACTTAAGACTTCAGTCAAAATTTTGTTTCTAATTAGAAGCAAAAACAAACGTCCCTTAAAAGAAAGTTCAACATTCATCTCATATCTTTGTTCTCAATGTTTAAGCCGCATCCATAAAAAAAATCGGCCAGCACATTTTAGACATTGAACTTATCGATGAAATGATGCCCCAAAAGTTTTGGTTGACATTCATATCAATTTAAAAACATTGAGATGATCATCGACAAAAGTTTAAACCCTACAATTGTGTATTTCATTCAAGTAGTAAGATATGGGAGGTATAGTGGTCCTTATCCATTATGACTACGAGTTAAAACAATGTCTAAGCATTAGATCAAAATGATTGTTGCTAACGTTAAGGCTAATTCTCATTTCTTGCTTTTTCATTTCTCCTTCATTTCTCTATTTGGTTGCACGGAAAATAAACATGAAAATTGAAACGATTTATGTGAATTCGATTACGAATCCTACCCCTCGGACTTGCATTCTCATGAGTAGTAGGAAAAAAATCTTATGAAAAATCAATTTTCTGTCAGTAAATAGATCACAACCAAACAACGGAAACTGCATATAGAAAAGAAAATAAAACCAAGGAAAATGGCTAACCAAACATATTATTATCCCACACAACATCAAATCCTTTCAAACTTGGAGCGACAAACCAAACGAAGGCCCTGTTTGTTTTCTTTTTAATTTAGCTATTATGATGTATGAAGTACATTTCTTCAAATCCATCAGTTTGTCTCTAATCTCAATTTGTTAGTACTAATACACATTTTCTCACACCAAAGACCTTCATACCAAATATAATTATGCAACAAATACCAAAATATTTTGTTTAATGGAATGGCCAAGTTTACACAATGCCTGGAAAAATAAGCAATCAACAATAGTGTCAGTTTGGCTCTCCTTTTCTTCTTTTCACTGAAGGTAAACTTTTTCCTAACCTAACTCAAAAAAAAAAAAAAAAAAAACATAATTACAATCATGATATTTCTCTTTCAACTAAACACAAGATTTGCGCCTCCTCGGACACTGCCATCTGATGATGGCGATGATCCATAAACACAAGAGTTTTCTCCCTTCAAAATTGATACCACCTAAAATAAAAAGATGCACCTCATCAGTACTTCTTGCCTTGATTACTTTTTTTTTTTTTTCAAATTTAATAAAAAATAAAAAATAAAAAATCTGCAGTTGTTCATAAAGCTTAAAATTACCTGGTTCATGGTGGGTCTAGAAATGGCTTTTGCTTTTGTGCATTGAGTTGCCGCAGACATCACTCTGTAAATCTCATACATGTCCAAGTCCTCCATATCTTGGTCTAACAACTCATGAAATGCACCTTGTTGCAGGAAAGGTCCAGCCTAAAAGAAATCATGAAAATGACGTACATTAGAAGTCCTTTAAGTGCTAATACTATTTGTCTTAACCACGCTGCGGTAAATGCTATTAGGTATACAGATGACCAATCACATCTTGAAAGAGATCATGAAAATGGTGTAATACTAACCAGCTCCATCAAATCTTCATCATCCCTGGGCATTGATCTCATACAAAACAGTCTCAGAAGCAAAATCCCAAATGCAAAGATGTCTGATTTTATTAGCTCCAAGGATTCCTGACATGAACGATCATTTTTTGTGCACCTTTAAACAAGAAAACCAAGTTTGTGTTACCAATTAAGATAGCAAACTTTGTGAGTGTGCTAATGTAATTTACATAGGGTGTGTCTAGTTATGTGTTTGTAAGCTCTGTGAATACAAACCTGGCAGGGTAGTGAACCACCAATTGCTCTTGTTGTAACCATCTCGTTCGCCCAAAACCAGAGATCTATTAGGTACCATAAGGAGTTATAGATTAGAGATAGTACTATACTGAGTTGGAAAGGGAATTACAAGAGTATTAGTGTTCTCACCAGTGGTTGGAAGTCCTGGGACAAGAAAATGTTACAAGGCTGTAAATTGCCATGAACAACGGGGCTCACAGGACTTTCATCGTGCATGTATCTAAGGCCTAGTCCGATTTCTATAGCTATCTTCATTTTGTTCTGAAATGTCAATGACCTTGATCCTGCTCAAGGAATTATCTACATGATGTTAAGAAGATAAAACAAGAAACAACTTATGGTTTAGGATTCAATTAAGTCACTCATGTTTTCTGTTTTCTATTGTCAAGTCTTTCATTTCTTAAAATGGCACAGCTATGTTGATAGTGAGGTGAAAAACTGGCTTGGTATTCAAAGCAATTTCTCCTTGTTCCGTTGGTAAGGTTTTCTGAATTTTGTGCATATAAGTCCATCGGTTGCTTTCTTTGTTGGTTGATTCTCGATTTTGTTGTTGGATTCAGCTTCCTCTTCCCCCACCAGATAGGAACGAAGAAAAACCGATCTGTTCAGTTTTGTGTACCTTACAAGGGGATCAAAATTGGTTCTAATTCCTATAGAGCGATACAAGCCTAACTGTTATGTTCTGTTCTGCTTTGCGTACTTTATAAGGGGATTGAAATTGGTTCTAAATCCGATAGACTGATAAAAGCCTACTTGTCGTAACTTCTAACACTAGTGTGGATGTGAAAATTTTGAAGAGAACGAAGAAGAAGATTTTACCATAGAGATATTGATCAAGATTCCCTTTTGCTGCAAGTCCATAAACCAGAACCGTTCCATTTATACTCACATGATAAGCAGTCAACCCCAATATGTTTCGATGGAAAAGTGAAGATGTTGCTTGCTTTTCAGCTTCAACAATGCTACTTGAAACATATCTTAATCTTTTGACCATAATGTGGAAGTGAGGGTTATCGAGGAACCCATCATACATATCAAACTCTTCATGTTGGCTGATACAACTTGATTGGAATCCACCAGTCATGATTAAAACCTTTTGGAAGCTTAGGTTCAATGGTTCTCTAAATATCAGCATGGCTTCAGAACATCTCCCAAGTTCAACATTATCATAGAAACCATCTCGCTCAACTCTTCTGAAGTCTTCTAGTCCTTTCTCTTCTTCAATGATCTCTTCACTTGTAGTTACTATAGGGTTTTCACTTTCTTCACGATGTGCTGAATAAGACACAAGTTCATCACCTCTAGAAGTCCCTGAACCCTCACCCGGATAAAAGTTAATAAGTTCATCACCTCTAGAATTCCCTGAACCCTCACCCGGATAAAAGTTAATATAATCTTCAGCTTCCCCCTCATCGTTCACTATAGCTATGTTGCAATCGTCAAGGAGACTTAAATCACCACCAAAGCACCTGCAAAATTTGAAAAGTTTTTTGATGTTGTAATCTTTTGGTAGGATCAATGGGAGTTCTGAACTATTTGCCATTTTCAAGGGCTAGTTTTTTGGATTTATTGATGTAAATGCCATAAATGGCTTCAGGTAAACGATAGATGTATGTATAAGTTATAATTAAGGAAGCGAAAGAAAGACCTGTCCATGACTACCCAGGTTGCCCTGAACCTATTGGCTTCCTCGATTACAATCAAATTTGGTTTGAATCCCACTGCTACCTTTACCTGAAACTTCACCTGTATAGACCAAATGATTCAATGAAAGCTAAAAATACGGTAAAAAACAACTCTACACAAACATCATCATTAGAGCTACTATGTTCACTAAATCAAGCGGATCAAGAGAGACGTATTGAACCTACTGAGCTGTAACTATAAACTACCCTGCATTGTATTTGCTATGTTAATGATCCAATGAGTCTAGTGAATTGTGTTAACAAAATCTATATTTACAAAGTCTGAAACCGCGACTTACACCATTGCTCTTGCATTTTTCGTAGTACGGTCTAAGAATTTGTCTGTAACCATCCCTTCTTTGATTGATTTGTCCCTGAAGGAACTGTATAAACTCATCTCCTTGGCAAGGAATACTCTCTTGATGATGATGATGCACCTCAGAACATAAACTGGAACTACATGTTGGATTGATAATAGTAAGCACCAAAAGATCATCACTCCGTTCAAGAACTTCACGGAAAGCCCACTTAAGAGGCGCAATGCCTTTATCGTCTATGGCAGCTTTGGCACCTTCTAGCACAACGATTACATTCTCTCTTCTCTCCCTTTTCCGAATCATCTTTTCCTATTGGTCGTGAGATGGATAAGAAGTATTTTTCGTTCAAATACTAAGGATTGAGTTTTTTTACCTAATCATCTAAGCATATTTTCATGATTTTGAACATATAGCATCCCATTGTTTGTGTTTCTTCTTGTTGTTACCATAAAAACCAATGTTTTTTTATCGAATTCTACGTATACTATTACATGATTTTGTTGCAAAGCGTGGCCTCAGAAGCCTGCTTGACTTTGGTTATTACTATATTTTAGTTAAACTAATGGTTAGAAGATGCGTTAATCAGAGAAGCCAATGGTCCTTAACAAGGCATACAAAAAATATGAATTATAGATGAACAAGGTGGTAGGCTTGTATGTTACAAACATGACAAATAATTTGGGAGGAAAAAACTACACGTGGCCGGATGTGGTAGGTGAAGAGGATATGATTTGCAGGAAGAAATTTGGCCTAATATAGTTAAATCTCTAGATTATGAAACCAATGCTCAATTGCCCATACTAATCTTCTCTAGGTTTTAATTTCCATTCTCCTTTAAACACTAAAGTTGCTACATAAAAAAACAGAGGAAATTCACTTTTCTGATTATCGCATCTGAAGTTAACAAGGACCATAGTTAGCAATTTGGCGTACAGACAAAATGTGAAGTATGTTTAATCACACTTAAATATTTGGTCAATAACATTCGATGCATCAACTATTTGAATATGCTTGTGTTCGAAAGTTTTTAATAAATTCATCAACATTGTCTATGATGCATTGAAAACTTAAAGGCTTTTAGGATTTTGTAATAGTGTTGTAATGGTCAACCTTGAAATTTATGAAAAAATAAAATAGGAAGTTTTCATAAAATAGGAATTACCTATCGTGGTGCTGGCTAGCGCACTGCCGGAAATTCGCCTGTCTGAGTAGGACAATAGAACATGTTAGATTTTGGTCTTGTTCCATGTTATGGATTCAGCTCAAAATTTTTTTTCTGGGTGTTTGCTTTCATAAAAATCTGGAATTTGGAATCTTGATTTCAGCTGAACATTGTAGTTCATTGTATTCCTCGACTAAACCACTTAATTAGGTTACATTTGGCCACGGATTTTTATCTCAATAGCCCTCCAACATTGTTTCTTCTTCCATCTTATTAGCCTTCACAAGCTGCTGTATTGTCTCTTACCCTTTTCTGTTAGATTTCGATATTTTCCACTTAACCTCAATGCTTAAAATCATGCTATTTCGCGTTGACAGTTCACACTTCTTGTGTTTGTGTGCGTGCTTTTGTACAAGTGACTAGAGGTTACTTGAATACAAACTTAACACAGAAACAGACTCAATCAGATCTTCATCAGTTTCCTTTTTTTGTTGAAAAAATTGATACATTAATTGCGATTCTAAAAAGTTGAAACAATATAAAAAATCCATTGTATCGTAATCCATTGATTGTTACTAAATTACATAGTGGTAACGAAAATGCACTTAAACGTCTCAACCACATGCAGTGTAATTACTCTATGGACATGGTGGTGGGCGTTGTTTACCGCCGTAGACTACTTTTGCATTTTCACAATGAGATTGAACACCGGTGGCAATTGGTTTCATGCCGGTATATCCCAGATCAACATCAAATATTCTCACATCTTGACATGGACTACTTGCACTGCAATTGAGTGTTACTGCAACTTCTGAGATTGTAGTCCCTCTGATGTTTGTAAAATGAATGCCATTGATCGCCACTCGTGAAGGCTGCATTGATTGGATGAACAACATATGAATTAATAACTAACACAATGACTAGTTCAAGATTAAAGAGAAGAAAACATATACTATGGCAATTCATGAATCATTGTTAATGCACATGATGAAGAATGGAAGATGGTTTATTTACCCCCTTATTGCAATTCTTCTTTCCGCCGCAGTAATTCTGATCAATGATGATGGGGTTACGAACATTATCCATTATGATATCGTCAAAATTAATGGTTGTGGCTTTGCTTGGAGGTGATCCACCCCAGGTTTTGATTCGGACTCCATTATCAGTCTTCAATAATGTGCAATTCTTCACAATCACCCCAGTCACATCCTCTTCCCCAGCACGCTTGCCTAAGCTCCCAATGCTTTGTCAACGTAAAAGAGTTAGTACTGGAAACTTACATAGAAAATGCGTCAATCTAAACATAAGTAGTGGTGATAGATTGTTACCTAAAGCCATGGCCAGGACCGCAAACAACATCAGTGATGGAAACGTCCTTAGTACCTTGGATAATACCGACGCAATCATCACCTGTACGTATAATACTTTTGGTTATATTAACAGCAGTGGATTGGCTAATGTGGATTCCATCAGTGTTTGGACTTTCAGCAGGGGCTATGATTTCAATGTTTCGTACGGTAACATGACTGGACAGAAGGATGTTCAAGTGAAATCCCATACTATTAAGCGAAGTGATCCCTTCAATAAGTGCATTTCCTACTTTGCTAAACTTAACGTTCTGCAACAAAAAATCTTACATTCAATCAATTGGGCAATTTATATAAAATTGACAGTATAAAACTATGTCGAGTTGTTCAAAAAAATTAACTTGGGTTAGAAAAGATATTAATCTTACGGTTGGAAGCATTTGGCAATTAGAGTTTCCTTTACAATCATTGTATTCCCAAGCTTGAGCTCCTTGTCCATCAAAAATTCCTTTACCAGTGAGTATTAGACCGTCAATATTTTCAAATGAAAACCAGAAATCTTCTTCATATAAGCTAATATCTGTTTGCGCTTTAATGGTTCCAGCCACTTCAACAGTTATTGGACCTACGCATGGCCCCTGAAATACGACTGGCCCTGTTAGAAACTCTCCTTCAGGAATAAGTAGTTTTGCTCCTGGGGTTTGGCATGCTTTCTTCCAAGCCCTTATGAATTCCTGCACAAACCATTCTTGGAAAAATTGGTTAGAACTTTTGATATGCCGATATATCCCTTATAATTAAAATTTAATAATAAATAAATACTTCACCGCGACTCACCATATTAGAATCTTTCTTACCACCCGGCTTAGCACCGAATTGTAAAACATCAACTATGACACCTGGAGGACCGCCACCACCACCAGCAGCTGCTGGACGAGCAGCTTCAGCTACATAACAAAACAAAACCGAAGACAAGAGAGCAATAGCTTTAATATTCATTTTTGCCATTGCTACTGTGGTTTTGCCAACCCGAACTTAATTAGAATGATATTTGTTCAGATTGAAAAGTGTTTTTCGTATTCCATTTTATAGGTAAATTCTTTCCATCCTGTAATCTATGTATAGTACTTCCAACTACAAGGCAAACTGTTAATGAAAATCGAAAAAAAACAACTAAAACTACTAGGATGACTACTGGTTTTGTTTTAGCTTCCCTAAATTTAGTAGTTTTGTGGTTTGCCTTGAGAGTACATTTGTTTGTACATAGAGGGTGATTTTTCCACATCGTGGAATTGCATTCCATGCAGCCAAACTTGCCTTAGATTTTGTTATTATCGGTAATAAAACATGGTAACAAATTCTCTTTACAACCGATAAGAAAAGTTCTGTTTTATAGTTAGGATTTCATTGCATCTACAGCCTTTTTTTTTCCCATCTAACGACAAGCTATTCCCATGCTATTAGTATATATTTCCATCTGCAATTCTCAAACCTATAGATATCTAGCATACGCGATTCATTACCACTTTAGATTAACTTAAGTGCTACGTACTCTGATCAATGACAAACTCTGCATAGACAATGAACACTAATTCGCAATAAAAGATGTGGGGAAACAATTAACTTACAATGTAGAAAATTAGTTTAAAGCAAATGCAAATGTGGATTGAAGACAGTAAATTGTAACTTTTGTGTCTGCAAATAGTAGATGGTTCGCGAAGTTGATGGCCTTATTAAAGGTTTGTCAAAAGCACATTGTCCATGGAAGTTGATGGTATGCGAAGTTGATGGTCTTATAGGGAGGGTTATGGACAAATCCCATGTCCAAATTGACTAAACTAATCCTGTTTAGGTGAAGACATGTGTGCCCTTATTACATTGTCGAAATTGTTGCAGCCATGTCGCACTCTCAATAGATAAAAATTCGCGTTTCTTTTGATAGTACAGTAGAAACTCTAGCTGCATTATCCTGTGCTTTGTCCGAACACCAATCTTGCTTATGAAATTGTTATGCTTTTATTAACCAAAAAAAATTTGTTATCCTTTTTTTTTTTTTCTTATCATTGTATCACCATGAATTCAATCAAAAATCCAAAATTTCATCTTAATTTTTAATAAATTGAATATTAAAATAGAATTTTTAAGGAAAAAAAATTTGTGGATAGAACTTGTTTAGGCCTGGGTAAGGGTAAAAAAATTCTGTAATTTCCATCAAAGCCTGATGCAACGGAACCTATAACTTCATAACTATTATATGAACAAAAAAAGTTTATTCAAAAAATAATAAAAATTAAAAATAGGGAAACTAAAATAATGAAAAAGTAAAACCAATAGTTATTCCTGCTAGTTTTTTGTCGATAAACAGTTAGCTAATTGTTGGGAGTGCTAAAGATAGATTTAACGGTAGACAGCAATTCTTCTAAACGAGAATTAAGTATTAGTATAAAATGAAAACAAAACCACTTTTGTTAATCAGATTAAAAAAAAGTGTTGTTCTTCAGAACAATAGCACTTCAATTCAAGGTTGCATAATAAAAATAATAAATGGCAACCTTTAGAATTGTAGGTAAAGCTATTGTTCTTTCTTTAGTTTTATTCTGTTACGCAGCGGAAGGTGCTGGTCGTCGTGGTCCTCTTCCGATAATAGGTGGTGGTGGTGGTGAAGGTGGTGCTAATCCTATAGTAGGTGGTGGTGATGGTCCCATAATAGATGTTGTACAGTTTGGAGCTACGCCGGGTGGTAAGAAGGATGGTAACATGGTGAGTTGACGATATTCCAAAATTTATGATTTTTATTGGAAATGAATCATCATTTCAAGCATTGAAATGATTTGTCCATGAATTGTTCATGCAGGCATTTATAAGGGCTTTTAAACAAGCATGCGCAACTCCAGGTGCAAGGCTAGTAATTCCCCCAGGAGAATTTCTAGTTGGGCCAGTCGTATTTCAAGGGCCATGCAAAGGGCCAATCACTGTAGAACTCGCTGCAGTCCTAAAAGCACCAACAGATATCAGCTTATACGAAGAAGATTTCTGGTTTTCGTTTGAAAATATTGATGGTCTAAGGTTTACTGGAAAAGGAACTTTAGATGGACAAGGAGCTGAATCTTGGACATACAACGACTGTAAACAAAATACAGGCTGCCAAATGCTACCTGCCGTAAGATTAATTTTTCTTCAAACTGATCTAGTTGATAATTCAACGTAGTTTTTTTTTATATTGTAGAGATCTTTTTTTCAAATGATCGCCTTTTCCACAAAACTTGGGCTCAATGCATTTTTCTCAATATTTAGATTTGTTGGTGCAGAACGTGAAGTTTAGCAAAGTTAATAATGCAATCGTCGAAGGGATACATTCACTCAATAGTATGGGATATCACTTGAACATTCTCCAGTGTGATAATTTTCTAGTACAGAATATCAGAATCGAAGCCCCTGATGAAAGCCCAAACACTGATGGGATCCACATAAGTCAATCTAGTAGGGTTAAGATCACAAAAAGCATCATAGGTACAGGTGATGATTGCGTCGGCATTATACAAGGTTCTTCAGACATTGCTGTCACTGATGTTGTTTGTGGTCCTGGACATGGCATTAGGTATATAACAATCTATCCCTATGTATTGATCAACGTATTTCCAACATAAGATTCATAATACTGACTGTTTCAAACTCTTTTTCGCGGACTAAGTATTGGGAGCTTAGGCAAGCGTGCAGGCGAAGAGGATGTGACTGGGGTACTTGTGAAAAATTGCACATTATTGAGAACTGATAACGGAGTCAGAATCAAAACTTGGGGTGGATCACCTCCAAGCAAGGCTATGACCTTCCGTTTCGAAGATATAAAGATGGACAGTGTCCGGAACCCAGTCATCATTGATCAGAATTACTGCGGCGGAAAGAAGAATTGCAATAAAGGGGTAAACCATCCTCCATTCTCATATCTCATGAACAATGAATCAAATGATAGTATTTTTTTTTTCTTTTTCTTTAAAATCTGTTGAATTCATGTTGTTAACTCATATGTTATTGGTGCAATGCCTGCAGCCTTCACGAGTTGCGGTTAGCGACATTCACTTTGCAAACATCAGAGGGACTACAATCTCAGAAGTTGCAGTTACTCTCAATTGCAGTTCAAGTGTTCCATGCCAAAATGTGAAAATCTTTGATGTTGATTTGGGCTATGTTGGCAAGAAAGGACATGGCACCCCTGTTACTTCTCATTGTGAGCACGCGAAAGCACTTTACGGTGGAAAACAAAACCCACCACCATGTTTATAGGATTGTTACACCACTGTTGAGATGTTTAAATTAGTATAATCTCTCTTGCCACCATGAATTGGTTGCAAATTTGCAATACATGTAAGGTATTTTTGAAATCCAACCAGGATGTGATTTCGCTCCGCTTCTATATCTAATTCATATTCTAATACTCGTATAATTGGAGTGACTAATTTTATACATGTGTGTGGATTAATGGCTGGGATGTTCTTATTAAGCAAGAGAAAAAACTGGGCATGTTTTTCTCGCCGTAATAATTCTGTTTTCTGTTATTTCTGTAGGGTCTGAGCTTTAATTTCATGGTACAAATCAACCTGTCAAATGTACAAACCCGGCATTTTACATGATGACTGTTTTGTTTACACAGTAAGAATCTATATTCATGTGATATATGAACATTTCTATATCAATTCCATCAGAAAATTACCCTTGAGCATAACTAATTACCAATGTTTTAGAAATTTTGATGCAGTGGTCGCTTACAATAATTTTGCACCAGTGTCCATATTGCCTAAATCAAGCCCAATCATTGAATCTACATGAACCGTATGTAAAGAAGCTAAGGTTTTGACAATTGCATCGTATTTATATAGCGAGCTTACTAAGTAAAAACCATTGATGCCATTGGGGAAGGGAAACCATCCCCATCAACTAGTTAAACAAGGAATCAAGATCGAAATCAGAAGCTAGTCAGACAGCCCAGACGTATCAATCGCCATGCATATCATCATTTAGTAGGGCGTTTTTATGATTTGGAAATCTGAACTGTTCAGCTTTTTCAATTATTCTTATATGTTCATTATCAGGAAAAAACAGTGATATTTAATTTTTTTTAGGGTGAGCAGGTAGTTTATTGGATCCCAAAACCATTAAATGCCATTGGCAAGGGTTCAAACCCTGGACTTGTCCAGTTTGAATTGGAAAGTAGTCAATTTGTACAATTTTGTTCTATTACAGAATTTTTTGTTTTATTTTTTAATAGTGTCACAGAATGACTTCCCACTCTTTTGGAGTTAACTTTATCCAAGATCGAGTTGTGAGTACTAGAAAGTCGAATCACCCAACAAAATCCCGACTACAAACCTTGTATCAGCTAAAAAGCAGCTTCTTTAGCATGTTAGTCTGCCATAGTGCTGTTAAGCACTCTTCCCGCGATCTTAAATGCATTCTGAGCCAAAATTTTTGCTCAAAACATTACATTAAAATGGCATCAGAAGCAACACTAATAACCACCTCATCAGACTGAACTGCAGTATTGACATTATCATTGGCACAGTTCCTACTTGTCATAACAGTGGAAGCAAAGGCAAGTTCGCGTAATTATGTATCTAAACTCAGTTGAATATTTGAAGACATCTAGTTACTGATGAATCCTCCAACCATACTATCTACTGCAAGTCCGATTCTAATACGTACCTTTCCCAAATTTGAATATAATGCCTATATAAAATCTTCTATTTTGATCACATTCAACAGATTATATTCATCAGCGTTCTCAAAATGTTTCACAAAATTGTTCCAGTGCAAAAGTAAGGTCTTAAGATATTAAAAATTTTAACTTCTGTAGAGAAATTAAAAAAAAGTGATTATGATTTTGATGGTACGGGTTGTTCAGGTACTCTCCTGTGACAAAATAATCAGACTGATTGGTGGTTGAACCTGATGCACTTGCGACTTGATTTTCCAGATTGTTATCTAACCCAGCAGTATGAAGGCAAGTATGGCCTCCGGCAATGACTCCTATTGCAAACAGCAGTATAAAGTCTAATTTTTTTGGTGGATTTCATATAAGAAAATTGAGCTAATGGTGCTACGTGCTTTGCAATTGCTGATTTTAAATACATTGTGTTTAGTATATTCGGTTTGTACCGCATCTCAAACCCTACATAAATAACATAATAATGGCATCGCTTTCCCACACAAATTAAATGATATTTTGTGTGGTTAATAAGAAATCCCACAAACCAATCCACACATTTCTTTCAAATAGTCGTGTGAATTCTACAAAAAATTTTATAGATGAAGCCAAATAAATAAACACATTATGATATATATGAACTTGACACAAAACAGAGCCGATCAGATCCTCTTTGGACCTAAAAGAAATGGCGTATACTTGTTGCTACTTTTTCGTGGTGGTAAGTGTGATTATACTTGAACACATCAATTCTATGGACATGGTCCTGGGAGTTGCTTACCACCATAAACTACATTCGCATTCATACAATGAGATCTAACACTACCCGTAGAACTGGGTTTCTTGCCAGTATACCCCAAATCAACATCAGTAACTTTCACACCTTGGCATGGACTCATCGCACTGCAATTGAGAGTGACTGCAACTTCTGAGATAGTAGTCCCTCTGATGTTTGAAAATTTAACATCGCTGACTGCCACTCGTGAAGGCTGCATCCATTGCAACAATAACACCGTGAACAATATATTCATCAACAACAAAGACAATGACTAGTTCATGATTTGTAGAAAATGAAACATGTATTATGACTTGATTCATTGTTCGTGAAGTGTGAAGAATGGAAGATGGTTTACCCCCTTATCGCAATTCTTCTTTCCGCCGCAGTAATGCTGATCAATGATAATGGGGTTACGAACATTATCCATTTTGATATCGTCAAAATGAATGGCTGTGGCTCTGCTAGGAGGTGATCCACTCCAGGTTTTGATTCTAACTCCATTGTCAGTTCTCAATAATGTGCAATTCTTCACAATCACCCCAGTCACATCCTCTTCGCCAGCACGCTTGCCTAGGCTCCCAATACTTCGGCCATGTAAAAAAGTTTGAAACAAAGTTAATATCGTAAACTAACGTACAAAATGCATCAATCTAAACATAGAAGTGGTAATAGATTGTTACCTAAAGCCATGGCCAGGACCACAAACAACATCTGTGATGGAAACGTCTTTAGTACCTTGGATAATGCCGACACAATCATCACCTGTACCTATAATACTTTGCGTTATATTAACAGCAGTGGATTGACTTATGTGAATGCCATCAGTGTTCGGACTTTCAGCAGGGGCTTCGATTTGGATATTTCTTACAGTAACATGACTGGATAGCAGGATGTTCAAGTGATATCCCATACTGTTAAGCGAAGTGATCCCTTCAATAACTGCATTTCCTACTTTGCTAAACTTCATGTTCTGCACCAACAAATCTTTATTTCAATCAATGATCTCTTAAAATCATGACTGTATAACCAAATCAACTTGAGTTTATATTAATCTTACGGCTGGTAGCATCTGGCAATTAGAGTTTGATTTACAGTCATTGAATTCCCAAGCTTGAGCGCCTTGTCCATCAAAAGTTCCTTTACCAGTGAGTATCAGACCATCAATATTTTCAAACGAAAACCAGAAATCTTCTTCGTATAAACTTATATCTGGATCGGCTTTAATGGTTCCAGCAACTTCCACAGTTATTGGACCTTTGCATGGCCCCTGAAATACGACTGGTCCAGATTTAAATTCTCCGGGAGGGATAAGTAACTTTCCACCTGGAGTACTGCATGCTTTTTTGAAGGCTCTTATAAATTGCTGTATCAACAATTTATGAAAAAAAAAAAAACCATTACAATGTAGGATATGTTGATCTAGGCATTTCAGTAGCTGCAGATATTGGAAATTCTTACATCTTCAACTCACCATGCTAGAATCCGTCTTGCCACCCAGCTTAGCTCCAAATTGTACAGCATCAATTACAGGATCACCACCAAGACCTCGAGGACCAGCTTCTGCTATGTAACAAAATAGAACGAAGCCCAGAAGAACAATAGCTCTAATATCAATTGTAAAGGTTGCCATTGTTGCGGTTCTGCAACCTTAAAAGTGCTACTGTTCTCATTACAAGAGTCGTTTTATTCCTTTTGTATTCATAGTACCTTCTGTTTTAGGTAAATTCATTTTTATCTATGTATAGTAATTTCAACTGCTACGCGAATTGTTGGTTTTGTGTTTGTTTAGCTCCCCCTATTTTCGCTATGTTGTATCTCTGACCAACCATGGCAACTAATTTCGTTCGTTGGGGAATTTTTGTGGTAAAAAAACCACAACTATATATTCATGCTAGGTGTTTTTTTTTTTCCCCCTAAAATTGGGTTAAACAAAACTATGTAATAATTGAAGGGTGTAATATTATACGAAAATACTAGAAAATCAGGTTTTGCAACTAGAATGTGGCGTGATATTGAAAGAATGATGAAATTTTCAAAGTGTTTATGTGTATTTCGAGGTTGAAAAAAACCTACTTTGATGATGCCACATCATCTTGGTTTCCTAGCCTCCCTGAATGCTACATAGACGTTTTCATGATTGGTAAAAATTTTGCGAATTAAACATTCAAAAACCTCTAAGTGAGTAAAATATAAAACAAGTCGGACCAAAGTATATAAATAGAAACATTTATCGTTTTACAACTATAAAGCTTTAAATACAAAGTTAAGTTTAAAAAAAAATATTAAAAAGAAGAAGAAGAAAATTAAGATAGCTTATTGTTTGTTTTCAAATAAATGATTAAATTCAATTATGTTAATTCATGATGAAAAATTTATGTTTCAAATTACAACAATTTTAGGTAGTCAGGGTTGGCAATCATTTTTTTTGTTAGGTTTTAGGCTTTTTACACTTATAAATGATGTTTATGATTGTGTTTTAAAGAGAATAAATAAAAGTGTAAAAAACTCAAACCTGACAAAAAAATTAGATGGATAGTGTGAGTGAGAGTAATTAGTGGTGCCAAATAGTGATCGCCTTTTGTTCGAAGTCCCCTACTTTTTGATACCATCAATTCTCGTCCTTAATACAATATTAGAATCGAAATTAACTCAAACAACAAAATCACAATCTTTGATAGAATTAACATAAATTCTAAATGGCGAAGAAACCAGCGAGGGAGAGGGTGTGACTGCTCGTTTCCTTTGAGATGCATAATAGCACAAATCTCGAGAAAAATGAGCGGTAAAATCCCTCCCCCTCGCTGGTTTCCTCGCCCCTTTCCTTGACAATAAGAAAAGTTCTAGAATTAATATTAGGGCTTGCATTTTATAATAGTCGTCATCCCTGATGGGATTCCGTGCATTAAGTGCTGATATTTTAATCATGCCATTACGTTTAGCCAGGAGGTTTTGGCCTTAATTACTTTGACGTTTTTGTATAAGTCCGCTAATTAGGCGATGAGTCTAAAGCTTATCCTATCTCTGTCAACATCTTGAAAACTTCAAAAACAGAAAACAAAAATGGTGATTTATTGTAACAACGATTGAAAACGAAAGAAACCTCTCTCTCTAAATTCATTCAAAATCTACAAATTAGGGTTTCGAAACCCTTCAATCGAAACCAATCATGGCGACTAATACGTCTGATTTGTTGGGGCTTAAACAGCCGATTGTCGATTTCAATCTCAATTCTTTGTTTCAATACGCCCAAGCGAATGTCGAAGGGTTCCCTTCTTCTTCTTCGCCATCCACATTCGCTGTCAAGCAGGTCAGTTTCTTGATTTTATTGAATTTTGTTTGGTAAGTGTGTTTTGATTGAAATGAGAATTTGGTTTTGGTGGATTAGTTTGGGCATGGACAATCGAATCCGACTTATCTCATGGAAGTGGGTTTCGGAGATTCGAAGAAGAAGTATGTGTTGAGGAAGAAGCCTCCAGGGAAATTGCTGGATTCTGCACATGCTGTAGATAGAGAATTTAAGGTAAAGTTCCAAAATTTATCTTTTTTTTTTAGAAGGATTGGACTTGAACTCCCCTCAAACTCCTAATTCATACCCAGCCGCGGTACACCTTTCATAATTTCACGACCCTAGCAAACTTTAAAAGTCGTTTTAAACTCATTTGAGCTCTGTTGGAGCTGAAACTATCAGAAAAATTACACACTACCAAAAAAACAACGTATCAATTTTTGTACCTTTTAGACACCGTTCCTCAAGATCGTCTTGCTCAAGGCAGCCCTTGCTTGCTTTGTGCTATTTATAGAATTTTTTTATTTTTTATTTTTATATCACTTAGCATAGATCTCAAGGCATACATACTGAAATTAGTGAAACTTTGACACATATTTAATTTTCCTCAAAATTTCTGCTAAAACGGAATATGGAAGGCTATAAAATTAAAAATGTGTTTTGCATAATGCACAAAATGTGCAAGGTATGTGCAATTTCAAGGACTTGAATTAGAAAAATTAGTAGGTTGTCTTGGAGAGTGCATATTAGTGTAAATGAGGGACTTGAGGTCCTATTTCTATCTTTTTTTTTATGATGATGTTGTAATTTTGTTTGATCGTGAACTTGTGTATCTTGAAATAAAATTTATGAATTGGGTATGTTGATTTGGATGAAATTATAAAATTGAGTGCTTAAATAATAGAATTGTCATGTGTCTTATACGAGATTTACCATGCTTAGTTCTGACTATAATTGTCACATAACAATCATGGAGAAGAGTGAAGACATACTAGTTTATTGAGTGTACTGTGCAGTGGAATGTTTATGTTAATGATAATTTGTGACCGAGTGAATGTGGTAAGAAAACCTATTGCAAGTTGATAGTTAGCATAGCTCAAGGGAAGTGGCTGAACCTATCTATCATTGTTGACTTTTATTGAGAGGGTAACGATTTATTTTGTATTGTTATTATAATAAGTTTTTTTTTTAACTAGTGTAGTTTAGTGTACTACTAAATATGCGAAGGATGTGCAAGACTAGTACTATCAACTGGGAATTGATTCGCCAATTTCTAAGTAACATTTGACCGTCAAAAATGATATCGACACATATACGATAAATAAAAAATATATAACGTCATGAAAGAATTTAACAAAGCATATCATCATCACAAATAGTTTTGAGGGCTTTTTTTTGGGGGAGGGGGGGGGGGGGGGGGGGGGGAGAGGGGGGGATCGATAAAACAACAAAGAGTATTAGAGCGAGGAACTCGCTAATGAAAGCATAGAGCCACACTCCCAACTAGTGAACAGCCCCCCGTCCCCCTAAAAAAAAAACACGCACACATACTTCGAGATGTGAAGATCTTTCAGAACATCCCATGTCATACCCCAGTTTCAGACCATCAGCTTGGAGGAAAGGTAAATTTTGTCAGGCTCCAGAGATTTCCCTTTGAAACTATGAGAGAGTTTTGTGAATCGGGCACCAGAGATTTTTCTTTGAAAGTGCGAGAGATTTTTTTGAATTTGGGGTAATTAGTGAAATATAGTCAAAAGAAGGTTATGAAAACAAATGCTTTCTTAGTTTCTTTTAAGGCAAATTACTTGGCAAGTTTAAAACAATGCAACTCGAGCGAGTAGTCTGATTATATGGTAAGTGACTCATTGCGATTAAATTAATGATTTTGATAACTCTTTAAAGAGGGTATGTTAGCCATGATGACATGAATGTAACATGTCACCCACATTAGCTACTTATATTGCCACAACACGCTTCACTGAAACATCTAAAGGCAACATCAGCAACTAGACACATAAGGGGGCTTCAGTGCAGCGCGTGTTAGCGAGCATCCAAACCATATAATAGATGTCATGGCATCACGTTCCAACTCAAGGAACATTTTTCGTACACCATTAGCATGGTTATAGTGGCGACGGAGCACAAGGAAACATGATGCACATTCGTGATAGTTTGAGGAAACCCCTTGTGCTTGATGCAAGATCACACAACCCACGTCTAGTTGCCTGAAGTTGTCCTTGGCTTGAAGAAACAACCCACACGACTTTGTTACTTCATCCTCACTCCGCTAAATCCTTATCAATGCATCACCCTTAAACTCTGATCTTCTTTGAGGCGCCTTGGGAATACTGAAGGATTATATATAACACAGATTTTAACATTTGTTTTTATCACTTTTTGCTCTGTAAACGACTAAGTCTCCAAAAAAAATTTATTTTGTTTCATTTTACTGAATATGGCAAAGGGCATTGTTGGGATACATATGAAAGTCCACTATGAAGCCTTTGCCAATACTTGTACCATATCTTCATAAAGATAACTGGTACAAATGCATCACTGTGAAGCCTTTGCCATACACATGACTGACTAACGTGGGAATTCTTACATACTATCGTAGCGTTAAATCTGGGAAAGCGAGATCCTTCTTCAAGTACTTTAGAGAAGGTATTTACTTCCATTGTATTAACAAGATATCTAGCCTCGCCAATGGCATGACAGCTCAACGGTTAGAGCTTGGCGGATGGTATCACTAGGTCATGGGTTCAAACCCATTCTGGAATCCTATAAAAAAAACCTTGCTTGCCTTTCAAAAAAAAAAAGGATATCTAGCCTCTAGACCTCCATTATTGGGGATGATTAGATTTTAGTCCTAGTTATTCGCTAAGTAGATTGTGAAACTTCATAGTGTTGAAATTTTAAGTCTTAAGACCAATTGAGAAGAAAAGGAAACATGATTTTGTGTTGTATCCTTTTTGAAGATTTAACTGTTATTTTCATCTTGAAGGTTCTCAAGGCATTGGGCGTTCATACAGAAGTTCCTGTTCCTAAGGTTTTTTGCTTATGTAATGATCCAAGCGTCATTGGAACTGCATTTTACATCATGGAGTTCTTGGAAGGAAGGATATTTTTAGACCCGGCACTTCCAGTAAGATATTTTCTACTGATGTTTCTTTTGAGCTGCATTTGACATTTGTCTAATACGTCATTCTATTTGGCTAATGTTCCAATGATGATATATGCTTATTCTCCACAGAATGTTATATTTTCTTCCTCCATATTAAATTCAGTTTCTTAGAGGGAATTGTGCATCAATGTTTTCTTTGTAGTTTGAAATATCAAAGTATTTTTTCTTATGATCATTTTTTTAGATTTACACGTTATGAATAAGAGCTCTTCTTAATGATATTGCCTTAGACATATAAAAAAAAGTATCGATCATTTACTCGAAGGTTGTAAGTGCTTCTTATGATTTATGCAATGTTCTTGGGCCAAGAACTATCATGGTCCTTAGCATCTATATTCATTGATTCCTAATTGTCTGATACTATTTTATCCATTTTGTCTTATGACCAGGGGGTGGCCCCTAAAACAAGGAAGGCTATATACCATGCAACTGCCAAAACCTTAGCTTCTCTACACAGTGTTAATGTGGACTCAATAGGTTTAGGCAAGTATGGGCGTCGTGACAACTATTGCAAACGACAGGTGCGTCAAATTTTCTAAAACCTTAGGTGAGCCTAAAGTGTACTTTTCTGGTGGATTCAATTAAAAATAATTTATATGCCACATTATGTAGATTCTTATTCGACTTGGTTGTAAAGATCCCAATTTCTTTGAGCTAATGGTGTCATGCTTTCTATTGGTGATAATAAATAGGGGAGAATGTGATTTGCATGAAGCAAAGCATACTTTGTTCTGAAAGAACTATTTTACTTAGTTTGTAATGATATTGGGTGTTGTTCTGACTTCTTTGTATGACAGGAATGTCATTGTTACAGGTTTGATAACTGTTAATTGTATTATTATGTAAAAGTTCAGGTAGACAGGTGGGCAAAACAATACATCGCTTCCACTGGTGAGGGAAAACCGGAGCGTAATCCTAAAATGCTAGAGTTGGTTAGATGGTTGCAAGAGCATATTCCTCGTGAGGATTCTTCAGGAGCGACAGTAGGCCTAGTTCATGGTGACTACCGGCTTGATAATCTTGTATTCCATCCAAATGAGGTTTGTTGCTCTGCACACTCTTTACATATTCAATATAACGTGTCTCAACAACAAGCCTATTATTATGATTACCAAATTGTACTCTATTTGACCAAATATAAGCATCATGGAACATCTAATCCCTACATGGAACCATGACTTGCATGAATTTCTTGTGAAAAGAAAGAGATACAGAATTATAAAGGTGTTATCTTCCTTTTCATGAAGTGATATAATGGAAGTTGCATAGGAATAATTGTTTCATACAAGTTCTTCTGTTATTGAATCACATCTAATGAATCAACATTTCATGAGGCAGGATCGAGTGATTGGAATCCTTGACTGGGAACTGTCAACCCTCGGGAATCAAATGTGTGATGTAGCATACTATTGTATGGTAGGTATTTAACTTCTGTGTTTTCATCCACAGCTATTATATTATGTTGTTATTCTTTGTTGATATCGTCTTTTATGTGATGCTGGTTGTCATTTTGATCCTAGAAAACAAATATGTGTTTATTTATCCTGACTTCTATTCATGGCAGAGGCACATTGTGAATATGACGTTCGATGATGTGCTATCCTATGATGGATTTGAATCCAGTGGTGCTCCTGAGGGGATTCCTTCCCTAGCAGAATATCTGGCAGAATACTGCTCTGCAGCTGTAAGCACCGTTTGTTAATTCTGGCTGCATACGAACTTTTTTTTACATTTAGTCTGCGTAGTCAAAACCTCCAGATTCCTTGTGAGAAATTTATGGTAATTATTATCAGGATGGTAAATGCATAATAATTACCATAAAATTTTCACAAGGAATCTGGAGGTTTTGACCTATTAGGATGGTAAATGCAGCCAATGGTAGCCTTGTTAGTTGGTTAAGGCTGTAGTGCTTTAACCCCCACATCTTGGGTTCTACATCCACTCGCTTGCCTTTCAAAAAAAAAAAAAAAGGATGGTAAATGCAGTGTACATGCAAGGTAGCTGGGCACATCTTTTTTGTGTGGGTTTTATGGCACTTTGCATTGTTTTAAGCTATATGTTTATCTTGTTTTTTATATTCAAAGCCTGGAAAAAGTACTATTACCATATGGTAACAGATCTTAACTAGATCTCCTTTGCGTGTATGTCAGTTGCATCACTTTTTTCTTATAATTTTGTTTCCCTGCTCCCCGTATGTTTATATACGTATTAAGGACTGTCTTTAGCTGTCTTTATTATTTTCTTGACATCCTAAATTGCTTCATTTCTGGCTTCTAATTTTCAAGGGTCTGAGTTTTTAGTGGACACTTTGATTTGTAGGGGAAACCGTGGCCAGCAGCAAATTGGAAATTTTATGTTGCCTTTTCCTTATTTCGTATGGCGTCGATCTTAGCAGGGGTGTATCACAGATGGACTCTGGTATGTGAACAGTTAGACTCTATAACAAAAAAGAGATACTATACAGCAATCATGTTTCTTATACACTTCTTAACATGCATTTAGAAGCTAATGCAACATTTGCTCACCAAAATGCAGGGTAATGCTTCCGGTGGTGATCGTGCCCGGTATACAGGGAAGGTAGCTAATATTTCCATAGATTATGCATGGGCATTTATCAATCAGAAGTCTGTGCTTCCTGATAAGCCACCTATATTGGGTAATTTTAATCACTAAATTTCTTTGGTGGCATTTAAATGATGCATCTATTTGTTGTAATTGGTTTTTCAGTTTTTTTTATTGATTTTTAGTCATGTGTGTTGGCTGAAGGGGTAGAAAGGAATATTTCATAGGTGCATGATGCTTCATAACCTAATCCTGGAACTAGAACTTTAATCATCTGAATGCTGAGATCAGCTTGATGGGGTAAAAAATATTAGTGTCTAGTATTACAAGGATTAAGAAACATGGTTCTGTTGTTTGAGACCTTTTCCAGCTCTGGCTTAACCATCTATTTGGTATTACACAAATTTGTCAAGCAGATGGCATTCTATCAATGCCCTTCTGGGTGATTACGAATTTGGGTCCAGCTAGTATATTATATATACTGCAGGCAGCCACCTGTGCTTGTTAAAAAGATTCTGATCTAATGAAGAAAAAGGCTCAACAATTAATTTTTTTGTTCTTCCGGATTCAGTTTATTGCTTGGGCCATCAATCTTGATTACCTTATCCTAAGGGCTGGTGGTTGATTGAGATCCATGTAACTAGGACACTTCATTTTTAGGATAATAATCCATTGTCTATAGGTACGGACACTTGTTTTGAACATACCATCTTTAGATCATCAAGATTTTCACATATCTTTTGAATGCCCCCAATTCCTTATACGTGATAAGAGTATCATGGAAAGATAATGTGTGAGTTTATATATATATACTGATCCTGGCATATGAGCTTCATTACAGTTCATGTATCACAGTTTAGGTACTGTGTCAGTTATTGGTTTACATTATACTTTCAAATAGTTATTAGTGATGAATGTCAACAATGGCTAATCAGCTGTTGCCATGAATGGTTAAGGTTTGATATTCACACGCAACCATTTAAATTGTTCAGTTACTGGAGATCGTTTGAAACATTTTGAAAATCAGAGTGAAGTTCAACAAAGTGGGAGATTTGCGCCAAATCAAAAAGTTCTGCAGTTGCGAAAAAAATTGCTGAAGTTCATGGAAGACCACATATACCCCATGGAAAGTGAGTTTTCCGAGCTTGCTCAGTCTAACATGCGTTGGACAATTCACCCAGAGGAGGAGAACCTAAAGGAGCTCGCAAAGAAAGAAGGCTTATGGAACTTGTTTATACCTGTATGACTTCAGAATCTTGGTCTCTGTCATTCTCATTAGTCATTACAAGTTTGATTCTCTGTGAAGTTCCAAAGGAAAATAGTCCTGAATTCATCTCTTCTAACTTTGACTAGTATTTTTCTAATCAACTAATGCATGAGTTTTGTGTTTAAATGTAGTTAGACAGTGCTATTAGAGCAAGAAAACTGCTTTCTCAGGGGGCAACTGAAGTTCCAATTGGGGGCAACAATCTCATTTTAGGTGCAGGGCTTACAAACCTCGAGTATGGATTCCTTTGTGAGATCATGGGGCGTTCAAGTTGGGCTCCTCAAGTGTTTAACTGCGGCGCACCTGACACTGGAAATATGGAGGTAATGGAAACTTTCCTGCTGCATGATGAATGATGAGGTGGTACGTTTTTCACATTATTTCCTCTGCTAGCATGCCTTATGCTGCTTATATCTTGACCATTTCCTTCTTCTTAATGTTATTTATTTATTTATTTATTATTATTTATTTATTTTAATTATTATTCTTTTTTCTGATGGCCTCTAGTTACTGGGTGTAGTGTTCAAGCATTATTAGTAAAGAAATTATTACTTGAACAAACTAGGCCTACTACTTTAGTAAGCTGTATTTTGTAGTTAACTGGGTGTTCTTCAACAACCGTTATCTCTATTACCTATGTGATATACTTAGTGTTACATCTTGCAAATTGCAATTTATCGTAGAAATCTTACTCTCATAGAAATCTTAGTCTTGTTTCCTATTTCCTTGACGGTAGCCAAGTGACATATGACATATGTCATGTGAATATGGTATGCCTTTATGAGCATAGATGTTTAAATCTTATTGGTTTCAATTTCATTATTTGTTTTTGCTCAAGGAGAATTTTTTTTTTCTTCATATATTTAAGTTTAATCATGCTGGGTTAACCTTGTACAATTTCTTCAGCAACTTTCAAGAAAATTCAAGGTAAGCCGGAACTATATCTGTTAAATCGGGATATGCCACATAATTTAACATACGAGAGACCAAATCTTTATATATGGGTGTATGTATAAAGAGCTTATTTTATGCATATGTATATAAGTGTATTCACGCAGTTATATGTCATATACTGGTTTTTAGCTACAAGAAAGCTGGAAGAATCTAATGAATGTTATCACCTTTGTTGATGATGACAACAATTTTTTTTTTTCTCGTTCTTTCTTCATATCAGGTATTATTGCGGTATGGAACTAAAGACCAAATTCAGGAATGGCTCATTCCTTTACTTGAAGGGAAGATCCGCTCTGGTTTTGCAATGACAGAACCACAAGTAGCATCTTCTGATGCAACAAATATTGAGTGTTCAATAACCAGGTTGGTTTGCAGAAGCTTGTAGTTTAAAAGATGAAATATTGTAGATTTATAGGTCATGGATGTAACTTCTCGAACCTGCATCTGAGTTTCTTGTTAATAGAGAAGCTAAAAAAAATCATGCATAGAGTTGATTTTATAAGTTCTTGGTGTGATACTTCGAGCTTCCTTACCAAACAGCTCAACTTTCTTCATTGTAAAATTTGTAAACAATGTGAAGGAGATTCAATTAAAGTTTGAAATATAAGATTGGTCTTTGATTCTGTAATGAAGGGAATGAAATTTTAGGGCAGGCTTTAGGAAGTAAGATTTTGTTCATTATGAAGCTCAATTTCGAACCAAATAAATATTGACGCAGACCTGCAAAGATTATTCTTCAAAAATGTTGTTGTTGTTTCTTGGTTAGATAAACCAGAACCTCATGATTTCAAATCCTCTGTTCTGTAGTGAATTTTCTGGATTAGGGTGATCCATCTGAAGAGACTAGAAGTTAATTTATTTATTCTGGTACTGCAGATAGAAAGAAGCCCCACCCTCCTCTTCCCCAGCCCAGCACTTATCTGATTTTCTCACAAAATTAGTACACATGTTGGTTGCCTAGTCAAAATTTAGATGCACTTAGCTGATTTTCTCACAAAATTAGTACACATGCTGGTTGCCTAGTAAAATTTAGATCAAGTACCATTGCCTCTGGATATTTTGAAAGTAGTGTCAATGTTGGCAAAGTTACTATTGACCCAACCCATGCAAAGTGAAAAGTAAATTTTGGTTAATTCTGGAATCTCGAACCATGAAATATTGTATAACAGTCTAAGTGACTGCTATGAGCTATAATCTGAATGTTAGTTGGTATTTTGATCATCATACAAATATACAATGAATGGGTGATCATAGAAGTGATGACAATGATGATGAAAATAAAAATAACATCATTAATGTTGTTAGTACTTAATACTAATAGCAATCATATGATCCCAACAATACAATGACACTTTTGTATGCTTTCAACAGGCAAGGGGACTGTTATATTATCAATGGCACCAAGTGGTGGACAAGTGGAGCAATGGATCCCAGATGCAAACTACTGATAGTCATGGTTAGTTCTGTGTGGAGTTCCACTACTTCATTATGATTTATCGAGGCAGTCTACGTTTTGTTACTCATTGTTTATGTTACAGGGAAAAACAGACTTCAATGCTGCAATGCATAAGCAGCAATCGATGATATTAGTGGACATCAACACCCCCGGCATACACGTCAAAAGACCATTAACAGTATTCGGTTTTGACGATGCCCCTCATGGGCATGCAGAAGTATCATTTACGAATGTACGAGTTCCAGCTAAAAACATTCTGCTGGGAGAAGGCGGAGGGTTTGAGATTGCTCAGGTGAGAGTTCTTTGATGTTCTTGAGTGAAGACGAAGACATCAGATAGAAAGGCTGGTCTAACATGTTGTATATGTGCACACTTGCTGGTGCTGGGACAACAAATGTACTGTTGTCATACACAAATGAGTCTGGCAGGCCATCCAGCAGTTTCTTTAGTGTCTTTGCTGAATCATGGAACATTGTAATATTCTTTATTGAATTTTTGCAGGGTAGGCTTGGACCAGGAAGGCTACACCATTGTATGCGATTAATAGGTGCTGCTGAGCGTGGCATGCAGTTGATGGTGCAAAGAGCTCTTCAACGGAGAGTTTTTGGAAAGTTGATAGCTGAGCAAGGCTCATTCCGCTCTGATGTTGCCAAGGTAACATAGCTGCACACTCGTGTTGGTTCTGGAAGTAAGAGTGTAAGTATTAGAGTCTAAATAAAGTTGCTTGTTGTTTTGTAGTGCCGAGTGGAGCTAGAGAAGACGCGATTGTTAGTATTAGAGGCAGCAGACCAGCTCGACCATCTTGGAAACAAGAAAGCCCGTGGAATACTTGCCATGGCCAAGGTACTTCTTTTTTACATCAACTGTTTAGAATATTTTCGGTGGAAAGTTTGTTTCCCTTTTCTTGGAATCATCTTCCGAACTCCTAGGACTTATAGTTTTGTGCTTGTAAGACATGCATTAAGGTTACAACTCTTAGAAATTGTTGTCATTCCCAAATTATGTGAGATTTTTTAATTCTAAGATAAAGCCTAAAAATGTCATCAATGATGTTGCGTGTGGCACAAACCTTGATGTTTTAACTCCGAAAGAGCCATAGCTTCTACGTTGCTTCTAAGATCAAGCAGGGGGACCCTTTCATGGGCTGATGCAGACTGTATCAGAAAGAATTATTCTAATGTCATGAAATTATAATACTTTAGGAAGCCCCACTCGTTTTATGTCTATCAAGCTGAATAATTCTCTCCCCAGACCTCTCCGAATTTGTATTCCATCCAATAAAACTACTATTGCTTCTCTGAAGGGAGGTCTATCCCAGCCACCCTTAAATATGAACTACTGGCTCAAACCCTGAAATATCAAAACTATTACTGACCTAAGAACCGCGTAGGTCTATTGCTCTTTGAGAAAGTAATAATATCTAGCCAAGGGAGTAGCTAGCTTAGTGGTAGGGTTGAAAATCGAACCGACTTTGGTCGGTTTCAAAATTTTCAAACCGAACTGATTTTAATTTATGCAAGTTGTAACCAAACTGACTAAAATCGAACTAAAACCGAACCGACCGACTATTTTAAATATATTATATTATTTTTATATAAATTATATATTATTTATTATATACATTCGATCGGTTCGGTTTTGTCAGTTAAAATAACATAGAAATCGAAACCAGAACCAACCACTTCGGTTTTGAAATTTTTAGAATCGAAACAGAATCGAACCGAACTGATCGGTTCGGTTGGTTTAATCGGTTTGGTCTGTTTTTTGTTCAACCCTACTTAGTGGGAAGACTTGTGGCAGATGGTATTATCACAAGTCAATTTTTTTAGGGATTCATTAAAAACTCAGTCTGCGTAACCTTAAAAAAGAAAGTAATAATATCTGCCCCCCACAAAATTATGAAACTCCTGGAATTCAATGTTGTTCCTGGAAACTGCTAACTTTAAATAAACTCAAATCTTTTGTTGTTTTTGTATGGGATGGGCAGGTTGCTGCTCCGAATATGGCATTGCAAGTGCTTGACATGGCGATACAAGTTCACGGTGCTGCTGGTGTTTGTTCAGATACTGTTTTGTCGTCTCTCTGGGCTGCAGCAAGGACATTAAGAATCGCAGATGGCCCGGATGAAGTGCATTTGGGAACGATAGCTAAGTTAGAATTGCAGAAGGCTAGACTTTGAAAAGTCTTGAAGCTTATTCCAGCAATGAGCAATATCATCCTAAACATTAAGTAAAATGAATCTGTCTGAAAACCGCACAATGACCATCACAGCTACCAGATCCAGTGGCCGCCGATATAAGAGAAAATAAAATCAAAATAAAATATAAAAGGCTGAAGTCTTGCAATCTTTGAATAACTCATGTAAGTCTTCTAAGGCTATCTTGTACTTGTATCCGTCTCATATGTCTAATTATAAATGCAAAGCTGGAATTTTGTTCTGCGATGATTTGTTAATCACCTTGTTATCTGTTGGCGCTCAATTGTTTGTTTTATGAACTCTACTTGAATGAAATGGAACAAGAATTTAGAAATGTTTGTACCACCTCAATTGCCTTTTGCTGGCATTGTTGGTCAAGTTGCAAGGATCTTTCATCTGTTTGTAAAGATTGTTTGATGTGTCTGTACATAAAAGAGACCTGCAGTTGTCAAAATTGAAAATAGGAAAATGGGCCGGATCTTCAAAGCAAAATGAGCAAAGCAGTTGAAGGTGCAAAGAGATCTTCAACGAGAGTTTTTGGAAAGTTGATAGCTAAGCAAGGCTCATTCCGCACTGATGTCGCCAGGGTAACTCATGTAGGCTCTGGAAGTGAGAGTATTAGTATTAGTCTCATTAAAGTTGCTTCTTGTTTTGTAGTATCAAGTGGAGCTAGAGAAGACGAGAACATTAGTATTAGAGGCAGCAGACCAGCTCGACCATCTTGGAAACAAGAAATCCCGTGGAATACTTGCCATGGCCAAGGTACTCCTTTCTTAAATAAACTGTTTAGCATAGTTTTGATGGAACACTACCCTTCCCTTTTATTGGAATCATCTGCCGAATTCCTAGGACTTATAGTTTTGTGCTTGTAGTACATGTATTAAAGTTACAACTCCTTGAAAGAGTCGTCATTCCCATATTATGTGTGAGATTTTTTAACTTCTACGATAAAGCCTAAATGTTGTCATGATGTTGCTTGCGGCACATATCTTGATGTTCAACTCTAAAAAAAGAGCCATAGTTTCTATGTTCTTTAAGAGTCGTAACTTCTCAGATACAAGCAGTGATGACCCTTTCAGAAATTTTGTAATGTCGTAGGACTCGCTTTATGTCCCTTCAACTGAGAAATGGTCTGAGGAGCTAAGTCTAAACCTTTAGTCTCAATGCGGTGAATCCAAGAAACTGATTATTGGTAAATACAGTACGCGAGTGTGATAATGCTCAGGTTTTATTTTGCGTTTGGTAATTCAACTATTATCCAACATTTTTATTCACAATTTTGAATTTTTTGAATTAATGTAGGAAGTTATCTATCTCTATATAGCTAGGTTACTCTTATCTTCTAGGCCCATTTTAAGGTTTGGCAGCGATGTTTTAGTAATGTAAGTGTTTGTTCAACGACTTGGTCTTGGTCTTGGTCTAGTTTCTTGATCAATACCAAGCTGTAGATTGAGTGTTGGTGCCTGTGGGTGAACTTTTGGATAAGAGATTAAGGTAATGTGTTCTGATACCTACATCAATTTAAAACAATGAAAAGTAGAGATTGTGAAAAAAAAAAAAAAAACTTAATGCTTCTGTACATACACCAATTTTAGATGTATGTCGTCAAATCCAGCAAATGTGAGATCGATAATGGGCGCTTGACAGAATTGGAATTTGCTAATATTAAAGGAAAGATGGAAATGCTCTGGGAGGTTACTTAATTACTTCATTGCTTTGCCACATTGAATTATCAGATACAATTCCTTGCTTGCATTGATGAATCCAAACTACTACACTACTTAACATCAACCCATATCAAACTTGCTCCAAGAAAAACAGATCAAACACTTCTCTTTATTAACTTCAATAATTGATCTTTCTATCCACAAGAAAAAGGAAGTATAGAACCCCAAAATAATAAATGTATTTAAAGGGTTAGAAGAGAAGAAAAATGGACCATGGAGTGTCTTCTGGTCTCCCCTTTACTCCATTCCTCCATGTTAGGTTGTTCTGCCCCATACAAAGCTCCTGACTTCTCACTGCAAAAATAACACATTCTGACACACCCTTTGATCCTTTTCCATGCCTCTTTTCTTGACTTCTTTTGACCCAACACAATTCTCACCCCAAACACATGTTTATTAACACCACCACCTTTCTTCCTCCTCCTCTTCTTTCCCTTATCACCACCACCAATGGTGGTCAAGTTTTCCATTTCTAGGTTTCAGGAACCATTAGCTATTACCCTGTATCACTTTATCCCCAAAAGTGATCGGATATGGTTTAATATTTTGTCGTGAGTAGGGCTGAACAAAAAACTGATTGAATCGATCTAAATCGAACCAATCGGTTCGGTTTAAATTCGGTTCAAATCGATTTCGATTTTAAAAAATTCAAAACTGAAGTGGTCGGTTCAGTTTTCGGTTTCTATGTGATTTTAACCGACTAAACCAAACAGACCGAATATATATAATAAATAATATATATTTTATATATAAATAATACAATATGTTTAAAATAGTCTGTGTTTTATTTCGGTTTTGATTCGATTATTGTCGGTTCGATTACGGCTTGCATAAATTAGAATCGGTTCGATTTCGGATCGGTTTTGTTAATGGTCGGTTTCGGTTTAAAAATTTTAAAATCAACTAAAGTCGGTTCAGTTCACGGTTTAAGTGAAAAACCGAACCATTGGTTCGGTTTTCAACCCTAGTCTTGAATAGGGCTAATAATCACTATTTAACATTTTCTTCGCCACCCCAATTGTATGATTGGTTTTTGAGTTATGAGATTAAGATTCATCCAATAAGATAAAAACAAGTAGACAAAATCCCAATAACCAATACAACATAAGTCAAAGATACTCATATTTTTTCATTGATCTTGCTTTTCATCTTCTACTGCACTTGTACACACTATAACAAGCTATAAAATATAGAAAACCTTACATAGATGGACCTCGACTTCGATCGGGTCATGGGTCGGAAACCTTGGGTCTCAACCCATTAGGGAAGAAAATGCTAAAACCTATTCATTCAGCTAGATAACATATTAGTTGGACAGATTAAGGACTAAAACACTTCAATGTGGAGCTTTTCAAAGCTGCCCAAATGAGTGTGCAAGATAAGCTAGTGAACCAACCAATGGTGCATTGATGTAAGTAGCTGGCTCGGATTGCTCGTAATCAGTTCGTTCATCGGGGAATTGATCATGGGCATCCGGCCCACCAATGACTGCACCAACAAGGATATTAGGGTTAGGAGATTGGGTGGTCAAGAAACTGAAGCCTGATGAGCATTGGATCTTGGCGGGATGCACTCCGACCGACGGTAGAGATGCACCTCTATGGTGTATCCTCTGTGGATACCTCTTATTACCATATCCCACCATGTAGGACATCTTCAAAGGGTTGTCTCCCAGCAAGTAGTCCACCTATAGCACACATTGTGGATTAAACTAAAGTACATCATCATTAAAGGATAATAATTACTTAAGCAAACCATGCTTTTAGAGTTCAATCAATGAACCTGTTTTTTGGCAATGTTCCTGAGTCTTTTAGGAGTGATTGTGGTTCCACCACAAGTCACAAACTTGTGTGCAGAGGTCAAGTACTTGGCATATGTTAGCAACAGGAATGAAGAGGAAGTCACATACTGCATGTTACTGTCACTCATCTTGAACAAAAGCCCACCTGTTGAGCAAAAACTAGCCGTTAAAATTTTACAAAAACATGAAAAGGAGTGAAAAGAGTGTGTGAAAATGACCTGGGGTGTATTGGGTTTGAGAAGAAGAGGTTCCTGGAATCAAAGAACAAATAAAGTTGTCTGCATGACCTTTGTAGTCATGGAGAGATTGCACCTTTTGTACAAGAAATGCCTGAAAAATTGCAACAATTTCATCAGTTTCAAAAACCCAATTTTGCTAACCTAGATTAAAATTAAAAACCCATTTTTTCTAGATTAGATTTTTGAACAATCAATGGGAACTTTGACAATTGACAAACCAACATGCAAGATGTTCAAGAACCCATCTGTCAGTATAGGTCTCTTAGTTTAAAAAAAAAAGGTTTTGACAAAACCAACACTAATAAAAATCCATAAACCCATTTCTCTAAATAGCTTCAATGAAACAAAAATGAGTAAAAGAAAGGGACCTTAGAGAGGAGAATCCTTGCTCCAGCATGTTTGTTATCCCAACCAAAGGTGTTGTCAGACTCATCAGCACCAAGGGTTCGGCCATTCACTTGAATGTAGTTTAGATAAGTTGGGTTTTTGGTTGCTTTGTGAAGCCAAGCAGCACCCCACAACAACTCATCCTTCAATTAGAACAACAAATTGAAACCCATTAGTGATCCACACACTAAACCAAAATAAGTTCTAAAATAAGCAAAAATTGCTTACTTCATAGCCAGAGTAAGAACAGTAGAATGGGCAGACATAGGGCTTCAAGCCATTACTATAAGCTCCTCTATACTTGTCAGCAAACCCAAAAACCTACACACCAAAACATTGAGTCCAAAAATGTCAGAATCTAAAGAAAGAGAAAGCAACAACTCATGAGAGGGTTTTCTTACAGAGATAGCTCTTCTGATGAGAAGTTTGGAGTAAGTTGGGTCACATCTTCTGAAGACCAAAGAAGCAGCTGCAAGTGCTGCAGCAGTCTCAGCAGCAACATCAGAACCAGGGTTGTTTTTGTCTATCTTAAAGACTGATCTTGGTGTGTCCATGTCCTCTGGCCTCTCCCAACAAGCATGGTCCTTTTTAGCATCTCCAACCTGAAACCAAAAACCCCATAATTAAATAATGGGAAATGGGCAACAATGGGTAATGTAAGAGACAGACAAAGCCCCATTTCCAGAAAAGAAGCTTCAATAAAACCTCATTTTTGAAGCACAAAACCCTTGAGAACATACACATTTGCCTAAAAAGAGCACTAAAAGCTGTAATGACTCCTCTACTTTAAACCATTATTGGGGGTATAGATGAACAAGTAAAACCCCATTTTTAAGACCTCAAATAGAACCACATTTTCTTTAGAATCTCAGCAACAAGAGCAAAGTGAAGAGAAAGCAAACCTGAACATAAATAGTGCCAGGATGAACAGTAGCTTTGAGAAGGTAATCAGTAGCCCAACGAATGGCTTCTCTAGCATTCTGCAACTCACCCTTCATCAACCCACCAAACTCAAGCACACTCCATGAAAGCATGGTAGTAGTAAAAGCCATGGGGAACCCAAACTTCACATTGTCCCCTGCATCATAGTACCCTCCAACCAAATCAACCTGCAATATTTTTTTTTCATTTTTTCACAAAAATAAACAAACCCATTTCAGTTTTCCTTATTCAAAACCACCCCATTGAACAAAATCAAACAATGGGTACTTTAAAAATGTCGCAAAACAACTCCTTACATGCATTGCTGCACCATCGGAAAGACCAGAGTTCCTCCTCCAAGTGATCCTCTGGTTGGGAGGGAGCCTCCCTGACCTCTGGCCTTCAAAGAAGAGGATTGACTTAGTGAGAGCATCTCTGTAGTTCTGTGTAGCAAATTTGTGGTGGCGGGTTTGGGGACGATGGATTGCAAAGGCATTGCAGAGGAAAACAGAGGAGAAGAAACAGAGGAGGAGAAACAGAGTAGAAGAAGAACAGAGGAAAACAGAGGAAGCCATTTGGAGTGCCCAAACCAATTAACTACCACCAAACCAACTGACCAACTGACCAACTGACCAACCAACTCTGCTTGTTTATGAATGACAAGTAGAAAGCTCACTATTTATAAGCAAAAAGCGTTTCTATAACCTCTTGCTTTGTGATTAGTAGCTCCACTAGTTTTTTTTTGGTACAAATCTTTTTACTTTGGCTTTTTCCATTTGTTGGGGTTTTGATGATTTTATCTTGCTTTGCACTATATATTTTTCAATTATTAAGTAGCACGACAAAAGGGGGAAATCAATGGGTCATGGTTAATAGAGTGCAATAACTTTGTTTGAAGATGTATATAATTTGCTAAACTAGATTATGTGCACCAAGGCAAAGGGATCCACTCTACGAGAAACTAAAATGCTAAACCTTTGTTTATGGTTCAATGTAATCATCCCCAGGATTAGATTTTGTCGGGTTCAATGTGAAGTGAATTTCGTATGGAGTAGGGAGTTTGCGCACTATACTATGTTGTAGGCCAATTCAGTTCTTTCTTGAATCAAAGCGGAATACTATTTTCTTTGTTACCATACTCTTATGTTTTCTTGGTTTACATTAAGGTATTCAAGATAATTAGTCAGCTCTATTCTATTCTTTTTTCTTTTTTCTTTTTTATTTTCTAATAAAAAGTAGGAAACATTGAAAACAAAGGGTTGTACTAATTAAGAGGTGTTTCTTCTGCCTCTCAATCTAAGTAGAAGTATGGATTTTGCAAGTGGTAGCATTTTTTCAATAAAATCCTTGGTTCAATACTAACTAGACTAGAGAAGGCTTGCACATAGGTGAAAGAAACCCCAAAGAGGAGTACTTTTGTTAAAGAAATTTTTTTTTTTTTTTTTTTCAAATTAAACTTCCGTGGTGGAGAGAGGCAACTTTGAGATGTCAGACCTTTATTAATTTTTTTAATAATAGATGAAATACATTGAGAGTATCTTAGTACAAAACAAATCATTCTGATTTTCGCAGATAGAGTCATACATATATGTTTAACCTAATGTAAATAAAGAATGAAGACACGCACATAAAACATAATCACACAACTCACTGATTTGGAATCCTAGTGATTCATTTTAGTAGACAACAGGTGACTAACACTAAGAACATGCCACCCTGAATATCATAATTAAGTTCACAACACAATAAAGGTTTCTTTGGGTTTAATTTGCAGAGGCTTAGTCTTTTCGAGGATTATTAATCATGTTAAGCTCCTTAGTTTAGAGACATTAATAGGAAACACTGTTAACGGCAGATCCAACGTCCTGCGTGATTTACAGCTCTTAAGGAGTTTTTGTGTGGATGTTTATAATTGATGAAAGCACTTAACTTGGACATATTAGATCCTCTAATGAAACCCTGGAATGGTAAGTCAAATAACATGCATGTATATGGATTATCTGATCTCCATGTGTGATTCATAATGTGCTTTGATCCCACCAGGAATTCAATCCCAAATAGCGTTAGTTAATACAAGTGTTATGTCAAAATTCCTAATGCATTTGAACCCTAAAGGCGTGATACCATTGCTTACAAGTCTCGTGGTTTAACTTTAGACCCATCAAAGATTATGTCTAAATGAGCGGTAAACAATTGCCTTGCACAATTGGTGATTATACATTAACAATGTTGGTTTACCTCTAACAAGTTTTATGGGTTATCTTCGAGTTGTTTTTTCTTTCAATCAAATATTAGGCCATGTATGATTAAGCACTGGTGTCCAGAATCTGCACTGGGGGAAGGGAAAGAATGTCTCATCCAAACCCCATTTCACAAAGTAACAACACAAACCCATGTACACTTTATACATGTTCATCCAAATGAACTAATACTTCAATCCATACTTCCAATCCCATTTCTCAATCCATGTTGTCGTTCTAAGGGTACTAAGAGTGATGGGTTTTGCTATTTTGACTGTCCATATCCATCTTCCAAAGACGGTGCTCCGTGCTCGCAACCAAACCAATCCACATATGCATACGACACACATCCTATTAGAGTTTGATTGTATCGTTCATCTTTTTTTCAGAAAAAAACCAATTCCTTCGTAGTGAAAATGCGGTATGTCAAGTGCACCATAGGTTACATTTGACATTTTTACTCACTGTGTTTATATTAAAATCTAAAATAATTAGCTAATTTGAAAATTTGTGATTGGTTAAAACTTTTTTCTTTCTAGTTGCTGATTGGTTGTCATGCTTGAAAACTCCTAGAAAACAAATTCACTTTTTCCAAACAACAATAAGATACATTACCTTCTAATAAAGTTACACATATAATGACACGTATAAGATTATAAATATCACCATAAGCTCTTCTTTTTAAGTAACCACTTGTAAATAGGACAGTATTTGCCTCGACTCTTGACTCCAAAGATCATACACTCACTTATGTTAACCATCTCATATGTTAAACAAAGCAGTTGCAAAGGAATATTAGATAAATCTCTTATTTCCATGCATCATAACTTAACAAAATGATGAGTTCTTTATATATTTTACAAATTTTGAGCACTCTTTTATCGAACTTGCCTAAGTTGTGGGAGTGTTGTTAAGGTTTGAGCAAACATAGCAAAAACAATGGGACTCCCCTAATGAAACATACTAATGAAAAGCCTAAAAACCCCAAGTTATCAATTAGACTTGTGACAAACACGTTCAAGAATCTAACTTTGCGACTAACATATTTGGTTATGAGATCCATAAAACCTATAAAATCAAATAAAAATGTAAATTTTTTTTTTATCCCTTAATCCCCTCATTGAACTACAGTGTAGTAAGCTATTAAAAATGAGTAAATGGAAATCAAAACTTGTGATTTCATCCGTTATAAGCCTACTGTCAAGCCGGTACCCTCACAAAGTAGAATCCAAACTTAATAATCACAAATATTGAACTACAAATTCAATATTTTCCACGAAGAAATTGTATATACCCAACAAGGGTTCATGATTGAATAGGATAAGAGAGGGTCCAAGGGTGTGGGGGGGGGGAGTTCCATGTGGCTTGTTCACAATGTGGTTGATCAACCATTTCATTGGTCCCATTCCTTCTCCTTGATAGAGTTTGAGAGAGTTCAGAATCTGTTTGTATAATAAAAAACCCTGTTTCTAGGGAATGAGGATCCAATGTGATGTTTGGGATAAGACTTGAGAGATTGGTGAATCAGTCCTCCCTACTTGCTGAGAAGAAGCCCAAAGCATTGCTGACCATTCCCACAAGGCCACAAGCTTAGCCAAAATATGGAAATAAAGATTTTCTCAAAAAAAAAAAATTGAAGCTTTTGTGATGTGATTTTGACATAAAGGGACGGCTCAGAGTTGAATTAATGGTGTTTCATGTGCGGCTCTCATGTCCCTCACATGGAGAATCACATAGGAATTATTGTCTCTGTAGGGTGGCTTCTTGTACCCTTACAGGGTTTTTGGGTTTTCTTTCATGCTTCTTGTTTGAGAGGGTGTGTTTATGGCATATATATGACCTAATAATATTTGACTGAAATTTTGGGTAGGTTGCCATTCATTGATTCGGGAGTGAAAATTGAGTTTTGTTAAGGGGATCATCGAGGGTTGATACAAATATTTGTCTTTTTTTTTTAATCCCTTGACCCCTTCCATACAAATATTGCTGGCAGGTTTCGAATAATAAACTTGTGATAACATTCATCACAAGCTTACCAACTGATCTAAAGAAATTTAATATGATGTCATACTCTCCATGCTGCTCCAAAGTTCAACTATTCTCATTAATGCATGATAGGTGAGAAGGGAATTAATGGACCCCAAAGCCCAAGCCCTAGGTCTTGGCTTTAGCCCATTTACACTGTTGGAGCTTGAAAACAGAGAAATTCTAAATGGCGAGGAAATGAGTGAGGAAACGAGCGAGGGGAGGGAGGTGGCGGGGTGGGAACCGTTCACCTCCCTCGGAGTGCATGCACAAAATGATGGCACACATTCTGAGGGAGGTGAATGGTCCCCACCTTGCCACCTCCCTCCCCTCGCTCGTTTCCTCGCTCATTTCCTCCCCATGTAGAATGACAAGACCATCCTTATCAGGAGCCCCTTGAAAGTTTCAATGCCCATGTAGGATCCCATGCAACCTTTGGCAGAAATTATAGGGAGCGAGGGATGGGTACCCATTCCCCTCGAGGAGTTGTTCTACACAACGAGGAAATGAGTGAGGGGAGGGAGGTGGCGGGGTGAGGACCGTCCATTCTGCTCGGAATGCGTGCTGTCGTTTTTGTATGCGCATCCCGAGCGAGGTGGACGGTCCCCACCCCGCCACCTCACTTCCCTCGCACGTTTCTTCGCTCATTCCTCGCCATTTAGAGAGATAAGAGAAATTGCCTCAAAATGTGCAGCATTGCCCATCCCTCGCCCCTTACCCTTGCTCCTTCCCTCGCTCCATAGAAGGGCTCCAACTCGATATATCAAGGCATTTACCGGGCAATGATTTGGGTTCGGCCTAGCTTGATATTCAGAATTTGGGTCAAGTCCTTGCCCCAAGTTTCAACCCAAGGACCACGACAGCATACTTTTTTTTTTTTTTTTTTTTTTTTTTTTTTTTTTTTTTTTTTTTTAAACAAGTAAGGTTTTAAAGACTCCTTAACCTTTATATTAAAAAAAAATAGTAAAACTTTGATTACATATCTCTTGACGCAAGTGATCTCCATATTTCTTGTTTCCTTTCTTACACTTCATGGATCTCCGACAGGCTTAGCACATAATTTTCTTCGTTAACTTTTAATCAAGCCACAACAGCATACCTCGTTGGCATGTGCAGTAGAAGATAAGGAAGCAACTCTCGAGTGAGTGATCGTACAACTCAGAACATATTAAAGCGCGTATATTGACTTGAATCAAAACTGACTCTTTAACATCTTTTTTTTTTGTTAACATTGCTTACATGCATTGCATTGCTTAAAGCAACATTGTTAAGCCAGCCTGTTCGATGCCAAATTTGTCAAAGTTCTTCATTTCGCACCACGGATCAGCCCATAAATTTTTCGGGCATTGCATCTATTGTTCAGACGCATTACCCAACATTTTATTTCTTTTTCTTTTCTTTTCCGCGCATGTGATGAAAGTGACAACGACGAATATTACAATAAACACTGGTGAATCACTAATGTACATAACTACAGTGTTTCCACAACTGAGCCAAATACAGGACTGGTACATGCAATAGCATAAAGAATAATGCTTAGTCAAGTAGGAAGATAGTATTTAAACATGTTGCATGGAGAAAAATTGCAAGTTTTTAAGTTAGCTCAACTAGATAGATTTTATATTGGGTCAATTTTTTTTGCTCTAACAGATGATAATATATACTCTTTTAAGCAATATAGATTGAGATGAGTTCAACAAAAACAAAAAAAGGATTAGTGAATGAATATGGGATTGGTGGAAGATTCATCCATGCATTAAACCTCAATTATACAATCTAATGAACTAATCATACTCAATTATAAATAGTGATGAAACTCTTCATCAATCATTTAAGACATAGCATGTGTGCTTGTGTGTCAAAGATGAGGCAGTCTAGACTTCATATATATATATATATATATATATATATATATATATATATATATATATATGTGTGTGGGTCTGTGAGATCCTTAGCCACAGTCACATATCATCGACTAGTGGTAATGGGTCTTTACAACCTTCCCGAGGCTAACTATTAGAAGTCACCTAATCCATTTGTTTTCTGAAACATACACGTCAAGACCCCACTGCTGATTCAATGCTCAACGACTCCACCATTCAAACTCTGTCCAAACTTCATTACTCATTTGGACTCGTACATCACAAGTCAATCACAAATATGATAATCCGGATTCTACTAACTATGATCACTCCAACTAATCATCGATCATCCAAACAAAATTGTTTCACTGATATACATGAACAATGTTAGGCGACTAGACCATCGTGATATCACTAAAATTACGTATTATTCGTGCTTATTAAGGTATTCGCGTTGCGAATTTAAGAGCCGATTTGCCCTGGGCTAGTACATGTTATTTCATATTAACTCATCTTCTTCTATACTTGATCAATGTGCAAGGAAAGAAGAAGGTACCAACAACTTGCTGCCTTCAATACTAATTAATTCAATCGAGATCTACGCGTTTTCGACTTCGAAAAAAGCCATTCAAGTTGACTACTTCACTGCAATTATAATCTCCCATATCTCACACCGATCAAACAACTCTAAAATAATTTATTCAAACACTTTCACCCACACTACATAATTTATTCAAACACTTCTATATATGATGAATTCCTTCCTACCTTCATTTCACCACCTCAACTAGTACATCAAGAATGGCTACTAGTACTACTAAGCTCATTATCAACCGCATTGTTTTGGTTACATTTCTCCTACCTTTCTTCTTCTTCTTCTTTGTTTCTCTAGCCAATGTAGACACCCCTATGTCCACCACCCCCATAGTTGCACCAGATTCGGCATGCAATGGCACAGTGTACCCCAAGTTTTGCAAGTCCGTTCTACCGCGAAATGAAACATGTGATATTAGAGAGTATAGTCGCTTTTCGTTGCGTCGGTCACTGTCCAGTGCTAAGAAGTTCTTGCGTATAATCGAAAAGCATTTGAGGCATCAAAATACACTCTCGGGAATTGCAATACAAGCGTTACAAGATTGTCGCCTACTCGCGGGGTTGAACGTAGATTTTTTGTCAAGTACCATTAGTACTCTCAATACAACCAAACCTATTTTGAGTTACCAAAGTGAGGACTTGCAAACCTTGCTTAGTGCTCTAGTGACAAACCAACAGACATGTTTCGATGGTTTACAAACCTCAGCTCCGGTGTGGAGTATTAGGAATGGGCTATATAGTCCACTGTCTAATGACACAAAGTTGTATAGTGTGTCCTTAGCTTTGTTCACCAAAGGTTGGATCTACAAAAGGAAAAAATGCAAGTGTGGCAAAGGAAGAAGGAGGCTAGCATTCTCCGATCTCGATGTCATTCATCACGGCAAACTACCATTACGAATGTCGAATCAAAGTCGCAAAATCTTTGAATCCGCTAGTCGAAGGAACCTCCTCCAAACGAACGCCGATGAAGTTTTGATAAGCAACGTTGTTGTGGTGAACCCGGATGGCACTGGGAATTTTAGTACCATTACCGATGCTGTCAATGCAGCTCCAAATAATACCGATGTTAGTAATGGGTATTTTTTGATATATGTTGTTGCCGGGGTGTATGAAGAGTATGTATCCATAGCCAAGAACAAGAAAAACATTATGATGCTCGGAGATGGCATCAATCAAACAGTGATCACTGGTAATCGAAGTGTCGTCGATGGATGGACTACATTTAATTCTGCGACATTTGGTAAGTTATGTCTATTATTACAAATTTATTTTGTACCTAGTTTCGGTTCCTTAAATTTATTTAGGACAACTTTATTGTAATCGTAATTATTAATCTATATGCTATATGCTTATGTTATCGTTGCAGCTGTGGTTGGGCAAGGATTCGTCGCGGTGAATATCACCTTCCGTAACACTGCCGGAGCAATCAAGCACCAAGCAGTGGCAGTTCGAAATGGGGCTGATTTATCTGCATTCTATAGTTGTAGTTTCGAAGCGTACCAAGATACATTATACACACATTCATTAAGGCAGTTTTATAGAGAATGTGATATATACGGGACCGTAGATTTTATTTTCGGAAATGCAGCAGTTGTTTTCCAGAATTGCAATATCTATGCACGATTACCCTTGTCGAACCAATTTAACGCGGTCACAGCTCAAGGAAGGACCGATCCTTTCCAGAACACCGGTACTTCAATCCATAATTGTAGTATCCTGGCTACTCCAGAGTTGGCTTCGAGCAATTCGAGTACCAAGACTTACCTAGGAAGGCCATGGAAGGAGTACTCGAGGACGGTTTTTATACAATCATTTATTGATAATGTGATCGATTTATCAGGATGGAGGGCGTGGAATGAGACTTTTGCTCTTAGTACATTGTATTATGGCGAGTTCAATAATACTGGACCGGGTTCTAACACCAGCAGTAGGGTTACTTGGCCGGGGTACCATGTGATGAATGTGACTGATGCGGCTAACTTTACAACGTCGACTTTCATTTTCGGAGACGATTGGTTGCCTGAAACCGGGGTGGTTTACACAGGTGGTCTGCTGAGTTTATAAAACTAAACTTTTTTTTCTTCTAATTGTTCAGTTTAATTGTATTTCAATCCATAGAATCAATTATCAAAGCTTTGTAAGTTGGTATTCTATTTGTTGTTTAATGGTCCCTTGTTTAATTAATTAACTTGGGGTAATGGAAGAGTTCATTCAAATAGATTGATAAATATTTGTTTAATCTTGAATGTTGCCAATTGAAAATTATGAGATTATTTAGTAGGGGATGGATTTTATTTGGTATATTTCCTCATGGAATTGATTGCAAGTCTAAGAATAGCGTGGCAAATGGATCAAATTTTGATCCTATAATTCCAAAGTTCAGGTTTTTCTTATATCAAAATCTGATACTTTGGCAAAGAGTTTAGATTTTGATTGATCAGGCGAACCTTTTAACCTGTAACTAAGATCCTTGAACCACAATTGTAACATTTTGAACCTCTTAGATCCTTGCAGGCGGCATTTGGGGCGGAAGGGGTTAAGGGATAAAAAAAAACCTTTTAGGTCCAAGCCTATTCGATTTGGGCTCCTGCATGGACTTGGGTTGGCCTTAAGAGTCCTCGTGCATGTCGTGAATACGGGAACATTTTATTTATTTATTTATTTATTTATTTATCTTTAGGTTATTAAAAAAAAAAAATCAATCTTCCTACACAGAGAAATCTTCAAACTGCCTAAAAATAGTATACAAAATATGTGGGAACATATGTTGTTATACTAAATTACTAATGGCTCTCATTTGAGGACTCACCAACAAACTTCTATTCTGTCTCCAATCTCTCCTTTCTCTTAGGCAAAAACCTCTAAATCATAACAAAATTCAACTCCACATTTGCCTGTTTTAGACATCCTTACAAGTATATAAGCCCTATGGATATTGGCAATAAACATCAACTCACAGAGCTTTCAGCTCTAATAAGCTTTCCTTCTTTATGTTTTAGCAGCTCTTTAACTTGGTAGAGAATTCTGAAGCTGATCGCGAAACCGCCGTCAGTTTCAGTTTGAATAAAAGAAAAAAAAAACAAACACTTGGGTTTGTTTTTATTTTCTCTGCCAGAGTAAATAAATAACCAAAGAGTTGTTCAATAATGGCGAAGGTAGCCGTAATTGGCATTGCTTCTGTGGTACTTGTTGCCATGGTTGTGGCTGTGGCAGTTACTGTCAATAACAATAATAAGGCGAGTGACAAAGGCAAAGATGCAGGCGGCGGCGGTGGCGGTGACAGTGGTGGACTTAAGACCTCAGTTAAGGCTGTGGAACAAATTTGTCAGCCCACTGACTACAAGCAGGCTTGCGTCGATAACATCTCAAAGTCAGCTGGAAATGTTACTGATCCAAAAGAATTAGTTCAGGTGGCATTCAAGGTTGCGGGTGAACACATTAAAGAAGCCGCTAAGAGGTCTGAGACGATACAGACATTGGCTAAGGATCCTATGACTACTCAAGCACTTCAGAATTGTCGGGAGCTGTTTGAGTACGCCATGGATGAACTAAAACGCTCAGCTGAGGAAATGGGTAACATGGATATTACTAAAATGGATGACTTGATCAATGACCTCAAGGTATGGCTCAGCGCTGCGGTGACATACCAAGAAACATGCTTGGATGGATTCCAAAACACAACAGGTGATGCTGGTGAGCAAATGAGGAAAGCCTTAAAACTTTCCGGTGAGCTTACAAGCAACACACTTGCCATTGTTAATGAGGTTAGCTCTTTCGTCACCTCCTTAGACACACCAAAGACCACTCGCCGACTCCTGACTAATGAAGAGGAACATATGACCATTGAGGATGGATTCCCTACCTGGGTCAATCACCATAAGCGCAGACTTCTTCAAGAGGCTCTTCCAGCTAATCTTAAGCCCAATGTGGTTGTAGCTAAGGATGGAAGTGGGAAATATAAGACTATCAAAGAAGCCATTAATGAAATCCCCAAGGCCAATACACAAGCCTTCATCATTTATGTCAAGGCAGGAGTCTACGAGGAAAATTTGTTGTTCGATAAGACAGCCACCAATGTCATGTTGATTGGAGATGGCCCAACGAAGACCAGGATCACAGGCAACAAGAGTTTTGGCGATGGAACTGCCACATTCAAGACCGCAACAGTTGGTAAGTGACATTGGTACAGGATGTTTCCTAGATTTTGTGTTGGTTTTCTATCTATTATGAACCTAATCATTTGTGCATATTTTGATCATGCAGCTGTTGTTGGAAATTTTTTCATTGCCAAGGGTGTAGGATTTGAGAACTCCGCCGGTGCTGAGAAGCATCAAGCTGTTGCATTGAGAGTGCAATCTGATAAGTCAGTTTTCTACAACTGCCAGTTTGATGGATACCAAGATACACTCTACACCCATACCAACCGCCAATTCTACCGTGACTGTACCATCACTGGCACAATAGATTTCATCTTCGGTGACGCTGCTGTTGTGTTCCAAAACTGCAAAATCCTTATTAGGAAACCAATGGATAACCAACAATGCATTGTAGCAGCCTCAGGGCGTAAGGATAAGCGTCAAGCCACCGGAATAGTCCTCCAAGGTTGCACCATCTCTGCTGACCCAACTCTAGTACCTGTCAAGAATACAATCAAATCATACCTCGCTCGCCCATGGAAGGCATATGCTAGGACTATTATCATTCAATCTCAAATTGACGACGTGATTGATCCTAAAGGGTTTCTCCCATGGACAGGTACCGCGTTCCTTGACACATTGTTCTACTCTGAACTCAACAACAAGGGACCTGGTGCAGACACCTCAAATCGCGTTAAATGGGCTGGAATCAAGACTATCAATGCCCAACATGCACTAGATTTCACTCCATCCAAATTCATTATCGGAGACGAATGGATCAAGCCTACTGGAGTCCCATATTCTCCTGGCATGATGTCCACCTAGAAGAACAAGTTGTTTTGTTCCCAAAAAATTGTAATCTGAGAAAAATTGTCAGAAAAAAATCTCTATATGTATTTTATTTCAGTATGTATTTTAGGAAAAGAAAATTAATTTGAAGAAAAAATTACATTCATTGTTCCTTTTTCTCAAACAAGTAGTATTACTTTATTTATTTTTCTCTATTTTTCTTATCTGTTGACATACAATTCCCGTCGATACATCAAGAAAACCAATAGATTCAAAAACTACATTGGAAAAAAAATGATCAGTTTCTTTTTTCTTGTATTTTCTCTTTTAATAATATGTTTGAAACCATGTAATGGAATATCTACTGTTACTAGCAAAGAAATTGTATCCGAATATTTGAACTGCCATCTCTTGAGAAATCTATTTTCATTTGTTTGTGTGTGTGTGTTTTTTTTAAGCCATCATCTGATAAATCATTTTTCATCCAAGATTTCGCTTTAGTATTGAACAACCCGTTTGCTATTAAAATTGTGAATTTGTTCTCAATTTATGTATATCGATCTCATTATTAAAAAGTATATTGCAAGTAATATTTCATTAGCATTCAAAGATATTTTCAATTCTTTGATTACAATCATGTCAATAAATCAAAGAAATAGATATCATGTTCATCCTTTGTCAATTTTGGCAATGGTGTTCGTTCAAGTTACATGACTTGGAAGAACATGTCGCTTTAGAAGTAGCACTTAACGATTGTTCCTCATTTCCCTTTCTCAATTTGTTTAGGGGCTCAACTAAAGCACTGGATATGTAGCTTCGTCTGCAATACCAAGCATCCAATGACACCAAACGCTTGCGGGAAAGAAAAAAAAAACTCACTTTTTTTTTGGAAAGCGAGCGGGGGTTATTTAGGATCCCCAAACCTGAAAAATAAAAAAAATAATGTGTTACACTTACATCCGAGTATAGGCTGTGCCTATTCTATCCTCATATATAATATCTTTCGTATCCTGCGCAAAGGAACTAGGAACAATTTTCATGAACACTGTATTTGGATCTAAGCTCGCCAATTTATTAGCAATCCTATTTGTTTCTCTGTAAATATGTTTGATTTTATAGTCATCGAGTGACCCCAGCAGGCGCATAATTCTCTTGATGATCTGTCTTAAGTCCCATGCTGTAGCCCTTGCTTTAGTAAGAAACTGGATGACACAAGTGGAATTTGTGCTTATTTCTAGCTTTTGAATACGATGTAACCTAGCTAATTTTAAGTCAGCCTCTACTCCTTGTAGCTCATGTTTTACAACTGTATGGCCCTTATCTGATCCAGAGCAAGCAGCAATGAATTCACCTTCTGCATCTCGAAGTACTGCTCCATAACCACCCCTATCTCCTCTTAGTGAGCCATCAGTATTCAGCTTGTGCCAACCATAAGGAGGTTTAATCCATCGACAAATGACTGGGAGCTGAATTCTATAAGTTGCGTCTATGTTCCATCTTCCAAAAAACCATCTATTATACGGGTTGTCATCCACAATGAGTTCGTCCACACAAAATTTGAGCCGAACATCATTGTATATGCGTTTCACTAGCTCAGTACCTATGCAGTATTGTCGCTCATGGATTCTTTTATTCCTTTCAGCCCAAATATAGTACACCGTAGCATTGAACGTGACCTTTTTAATCTGAGAGCTGAGGCTGCCTCCTTTGAATTGTTGGTCGCACCATTGAACTTCTTCCTCCCATCCTGAAAATTGTCGAGAGTAGCTAAGGTAATGTAGCATTTCCTTCCATACATACTGCGAGTAACTGCATTCAAATAAGAGATAAGAGATGTTTGTCTGTTTCACTGGCACGATTGCACATAGGACATGTATCCTGTTGGACAACTCCCCATTGCTTTAATTTGCTTAATGTCTTCATTGCTTTATGGACTAATAGCCAGATGATAGAACTGTGTCGGGGAATGTTTCCCTTGAACCATACTACTGGTGACCAGTCAACCTTACTTTTATGTAGGGGTGGGCACGGGACGGGATGGGACGAGATATACCCATCCCTATCCCATCCCGTTCATACGGGATCGGGACGGGACGGGATGGGAAAAACCCCATCCCGACCTCGTCCCATCCCAAACGGGATCGGGACGGGACGGGATCTGCGGCATCCAAAAAATTTGAAGCAACATCCAAAAGATTTGAAGCAACATTTGCCAAAAAATTTGAAACAAACATCCAAAAAATTTGAAGCAATATATACCTGTAATTCTGTAAATAATTTGAAGCAACATCCAAGAAGTGATAAACTGTAAATAATTTGCTATGTTCAAGATGACTTCTGGACTACAGCCAGAATTTAACTATCATTTCTTAGTAATCTTTATGAACATTGTAACAAAGAAAAAGATGCTTTCAGTTATTCAATCAACTAGGAATTTATGCCATCCTTCAGTATCTGTTCAGCTACACAGCAAGCACATCAAGTTGTCAACTATTGAATGGAACCTACTAAGGGAAGCTCTCAGCCCAAAGTCTCTATCTGACTGAACAATCCTAAACCTTGACCACATTCAACTCTAGAGGAGTTTTAAAAGTTACGCTACTTAAATTACCAACGTTGTGTATAAAAATCAGTTTTAGCCATCTTTTGAGTTAGCTTAATTACTTTCCCAATTTGGACATTTATCTATATAATTTGAAACATTGCAGGGAAGTGATTGTTGGATATGGAGCCCAAAATGATTAATGGTATTCAAAACAGTCAATATCATAATGTAAAAACATATTTGTATTAGATCATCAAGATGGCGCAAGAAACAATCATGGAAAATTAGTGACCATCACTATCATTAAAATAAATAATTAAATAAAAATATTAATAATTAATATTAATAAATTAGTTCGGGACGGGACGGGATTGGCGGGATTGAAAATCTCCATCCCATCCCATCCCATTCTAGATCGGGACGGGACGGGATCGGGATGAAATTATTCAATCCCATTAAGACCCGGAAAAATCGGGACGGGACGGGACGGGATCGGGACGGGAACGGGATCGCGGGATGGGATGCCCACCCCTACTTTTATGTTTCCTTATAGCTTCATAGGTGGATTTGAGTTGGAAATGACCATCATTGCTGGCAGTCCACAACACTTCATCCCGGTTCCTATCATCAATTTCCACATCCTCTAAGTAGCTCCCTATTTCCGAGATACTACTTGCAACACTGGGAGCCATATGCCAGCTGTTATCCCTTATTATAGCCGAGACCTTGGCATCCTTATGCAAAGTTGAGTCATAAAGTAAATCTGAAGGGAATCTGTCAAGTAGAATTCCTAAGGGGTGCCATGGTTTCTTCCAGAATAATGTGCTTTCTCCATTACCTATGGAGTGTAGAGCTAGTCGTGAGGCTTTATCTCTGCACTCTAGTATCCTTCTCCAACACCAGGAGGCATCTCTCGGTGTCGCCATGGTCCAAAAGTTTATCCATTTAATCAGATATTTGTATATCCATTTGACCCAAGCTGAGTTTCTGCGAGCCACAATACTCCATATATGCTTCATATTAGCAGCCTCATTCCCAACTCACTTTAATCAAGTTGTTAAAAACATTTTATACAAAAGGCTGATACTGAATGTTGAATAATTTAAGTTATAAAAAGAATGATGGCAAAAACTTTCAAAGATGATGTTAGAGCATCTCCAATAGTAAAAGTTAAAATGGAAATTAATCATTCCCATTTTAATAAAAAAAAACTAAATTTAGGGATTTTCCTATTTCTTTGTCACTCTAATCATATTTCATATTAAAAAAATTTAATCATTATTTAAATACATATTTCCCTAGTTTTTGAAATTTATTTGATTGAAGAAGAGAACATGAAGATTTATAATATTTTATTGTTATTTTAGATTTAGGAGATGGTTTGGTTGTTCTTAAATTTATGAAGAAGTTGGATGTGAAGTTATTTTAGGAAATAGTTTAGTGGATTGATTGGAGCATAAATTTTCTCCCATGAGACCCCTAAAATAGTTTTTTTTGGTTATTTTAGGGGGTCCATTAGAGATGCTCTTAGTCGTTTACGTGCCCATCCATAAGAGATACAAACCTTCCGTGTGTCCCAAATACTAGTCGTCCTAAACTAAAAACAAAATTTTGTCACTAAAGAACTATAAAACGGCAGATTTATAATCACAATGTTCAATGTCTAGACCTAATAAGAGCATCAGCACCACCCACAATATGCTAACATCATTGAGCGTCAAAAGGAATGGCTCGTAATCCTTTTGGTAGACAACCTTTGGGTTTTTTTTTTTAAAAGTCCAGTTTTTTTTTTTTTGCAGTAGAAGTTGGGTCATGGGTGTCATTCTTTTTGGCTCCCAGGACGCGGAAATAATGCACATTCCTTTACTAAGAAGTGGACAACCTTGTGTTGAGTGTTTGTTTTTAGTTTTAATCATAAGTTCAACTTCTGATTGGAGTAAGCATCAGGGAGACTCAAAAATTATTCCAATAATAGCTTTAAAATAATTTTGTAATGATAGATGTTGCCCCCATCTTCTTAAAAACAAGTAGGGTTAAATCTTGACAACACACCTTCATTATTTTCACCAAATATTGTCGTTTTACCTATCTTCACAATGACTATTCAACGTTAAGAAACTTATCACCTTCATCTTTATTTTTATTTTTTTCTGTATTTTCCAAGTTTTTATTCATCTTTCTAATTCTCTCTCATGTGTATTTTCAAGATTTCATTATGTAGCATGTAATTTTGAAAGTTTTGACAAATATAATGATCACCACCATACATGTTGGGTTTCCAACCCACCATCTCTACCTTCCTATATGTGTCTTCTCAGGGTAAAATTATCAACCAATTTTCATTCAGCACCTAAAAACAAACACCTTTAATTTTACAATTTTTAATCAACAACTCATTTAGAAGCAAAACAAACAGCTCATTCAAAAACTTATTCAAAACTTCTAACTCTAGTTAGAAATTAGCTTATCTGTTCACGATTTATCCTCCATATAATTAGTTGAGCCCTTATAAGGAGCGAGGGAACCCGCGAGGGAAAGGGAGCGAGGGATCTAAGTAATTAGTTTAATATAACCTACTCGGATCTAAGTAATATTTTATTCCGAGCTTAATTCGAATTATAATTTTCCTCGTGATTTTTGGAGACTTGCCGTCGAGATGCGCACGTAGCAAGATACAAAAATTTGTGTTCAAATGTACCAAAGTATCATCATCAGCGTAATAAACAAACGATTTTTAGGGATCAACTCCAAAACCCTTTCTCTCTCAAAATAAAAATCTCACCTTTCTGTCAAAGACGCCTTCTTTGGTGCTCTTTGATGGCGGCTTCTTCTTCTTCCTCTCTATCGTCTTCGTCGTCAGACTCGTCTTCTTCGTCTCGACGAGAGCGTCGTCGACGTCGCAAGCACAAGGAGTCGCTCAAGGTTCGCAAGAAGAGCAGCAGTGGGTCTCGATCGTCGAAGCGGAGGAGAAAGCATCACCACTCTTCTTCTTCGTCTGAGAGTTACTCAGATTCATCTGATGATTACAGGTACCAGTTAAAGCGTGTAATTTGATTTCAATTTGATTGGTTTTGAATTTGATCGACTGTAGAAGAAAATTGTGCATAGTTTGAATCTTGGGTGCTATTTTTTTATTTTTATTTTTTTTTATGTTGGGGCTTGACCTAATTGGTGAAATTGAGGAAGTAAAAGTGGGTTATTGTTGATGATTGGTGAATTTAGGATTGAACCCAGAATTTTACACTTGAGAAATCTGTTCTGGAGATAGGGTTTGAGATTTTTATGTGTGATTTGACCTAATTGGGGATTTGACAAAGTGGGTAATGAGTTAGATTGATGTAGATTAGTGTATAAAAAAACTTTTAAACGAATTAGATCCCAAATTTTGAAACATGTTGTGATCTAAACTTTGAAATCGATTAGAATTTGGCTTTGCAGTTGAGCTAAACTCTTTTGCAACTCAAGAACTAGTATTTAACTTAAGATTTCCCGAAATTCCATCAAAAGGAATTCATTTTCTTCTTCAGTTCAACATGGAAGTTATAATTGAAATACTATTGCTGAATCTGGTTCGTTATCTCAAGATCAAAACTGCCACACCCCATGAGATAGTTTGATTATCTTTTGCCCATATGGGATTCAAAATTACGGAGAGTACATAGCATGGGATTTTTTGTTGTTCTTGAGGGGTGAGGTTTTCTGTGCTTTGAAATCTAAAATAGTTACTATAAAGAATGTAGTATACAAGGGAGTAGCAGCATTTTGACATCTTTATTCATCTTCATTTTGGTGGTAGTTCTACTGACAGCGAGCATGATACTTCTAGCCATTCAAAGAAACATAGACACAGCAAATCAAAGAAGGTTCTGATCTCAAATTCTCTTACGTTTATTAAAATTTTCTTTTCATTTTGGCTGTAATTTTTCCTATGTTTCTCCGTAGTCAAAAGACAAGGATAAAGGCAAGACTCATCGACACAAACACCACAAACATAGTGTAAAAGAGGTAGGCCACTATTGTCTATGTAGATTGCCCATTTTTTATACTTTTACAGTATGAATCTTCTGAAAATGGGCATTTTGTTTCTTTACTTTATCCTTTTCCCCTTTATTTTAAATGTTGTGTTAGAGGTATTATACTATTTGGTATACAAGCACTATGTTCGCACTTAGTTGAAAGAGTTGGATTTTATTAAAAAGTAGGAAACAATAGAAAGACATGATTAGTATATGATTCTAATGGAATAGGAAAATGCCACAGACCTTGCTTTTGTTGCTTGTTTTGGTAGCTTGCTTAACATGGGCTATGCTGACTAATTAAGCAAACAATGACCATGTTTGACCTTTCCCTCTTTGTGCCTTTTATGTCTCTCTCTCTCTCTCTCTCAACTGTGCTTAAACTCAAATTTATACATACTACGTCAAATATCTATGTTTAAGGGAAATATTTTTTTATTCTATCAAAGGTGACTATGCATATATGCCATTTACTGTAGAACAAAGCTATGCCCAAACTTCAGAATCATCAGTTCCTCTCCTTTTCAATCTCCTCTCTATTTCTCCGTCGCAGCACATCCATCAAACGGTTCTCGTCGGGTTAGGTTTCTCCATGAAATTTCTGTCATCCTCTCCTCATTGAAGTTGCTGGTCCTTTCAATAAATCCGTATCAAAACCAAAATAAATTAAATAAACAAACCTATTTCTACAGTCGAACACATTTTGAGTAATTAGTGTAAAATTGTTGCAGAATTTCCCCCATTTTAGATCTTGAATTTGCCTTCACAACCGTCCAAATCTCCGCTCTCTCTCCTTACCAAGTAAAAAATATTATTTTTGTTCATACTAAAGGCTTTGAAAGCGTGATTCAACACATACACCAAATTTCATGCTGGGAACTTGGAAATTGACTAGCTTGGAAGAAATGACACTGGGGGTTTTAAATATCAAGAATCTCTAAGATTGATTGCTTGTTAGCGCCCCAGCAATCTGGTGTCCGGTGGATGGAGATGAGTATTTATTAGAGAGAATTGTAGAAGAATGGATAGAGATGATTTCTAATGGAGGTAAGAAACTTGGCTTGAGAGATCACATCAGTGAATTTGAGGAAGAGCTTTTGTTGCTTGGGACAATTGCCAAAAAAATTGTAGACGTGTGGCTTACTTGTTGACATGGTATGACCACGTCAGGCAATAAGTTAATACGGCAAGTTGTATAGCAAGACTCAATGGAATATGATTGATATATGCTTCTAATGGAATTTCAATATCATGCAACTACATCTCTTTCCAACTTCGGCTTCGATGGATGACAATTTATCTTTAGTTTCCTCTTTATCTGTTGTGGTTTCTTGATCGATAAGAATAAGATCAGTTTATTGAATGCATTGTTATATCGATGATAAACTTAGTGGAAGGTAGTTATTCTAATGTATATTTAAAGCAAATGGATTTGCAGCCGATTTTCATGATAATCCATTCTTCCCCAGTTCGGTCAGTTTCGAGCCATGCATAGGAGGTGTTTGATTGCCGTCTTTCTTTACAAAATCAACATATCCTTCCCGCCAACCTCTTTATTTAGCATTCCATGACGTAGTATAATAATGGGGCATATTTTTATGTTATTGGTTGTTAGTTTTTATTTGAGGTACTTATGTTACTTTCTGCCTTTCTTTGGATTGGCTCTTCGATATTGGAGCTGTGGCCTGCGATCTGGTAACTGGACGCTGGATTGGATCGGGTGTCTTTTTCTGACTTTTCCTGGCAATCTGAGCTATATATAGAAACAGAAGAGTGAGAGGAGCAGTAGCCCTGTGCAGCTTTCCAAGGTTTGTTAATCTGATGTTAGTTGATGACAACATGCTACCATACTTTTCAAATATATCTCTTATTAAAGCATATTTGTTTATGCAGTTCTTGGGACGGAACAAAGAAGATGGAGTCCGACGCAGTGCTGTGTCTGGCAAGAAGGTTAGCATTCTTCAACGTTAGATGATTTGATTGAAAAAATTATTTAAGTGCACTCAAGCAAATGTGAGTACTTTCTTGTCTGTAGATTTTGCTAAAGCTTGACAAATCAAAAGAGGACAAGGTGGCCGAAGACAACCGGAATGCACTGCTGAAGTTTCTGAATGCTAGTTATGATTGAAAATGGGGGCTTTCAGATTTCTGTTTATGCAGTCTTTAATGTTGATTTATGCGTGAACTTATGATGTACCATAACAGCTTAGTTTAGGAAAACATCTTTCTTGGACCTTTGTTTTATTTTCACTTGCAAAATGGGTTGAGAAGTTTGATTTCATGTTGTAGTAACTAGTAAATACTGGCGAAGAGTTGTTGAAAATAGTGTTTGTTTGGAACCTGCATGGGCAAAGGAGTTTGATTTCATATTGCAATGATTCAGTATTCTCCACCTTAACTGAGTTGACACCGACTTTTACCTTCAACATTTTTTGAGATCTTCAGTTCTAAAATCCACTTGTTTAGTCGATGCTGAGCAACTGTTTTTTTTTTTTTCGGATTTACTAGGGTGCTTGGGGGTGGTGATCCAATTAGGGAGGGTGGGTGGTGGTGATGGACATGAGACTGGTGTTGGTGGGTGGTGGCATGGGCAGCTATGGAGCAAAATTACCGAGCATTGCTTTGAATATGCTTACGCAGCTACGCTAATCAGCCTAACTAAACTAGATAAAATAACATCTCAACTTGTTTTCCCAGCATCTTTGATAATATGAAAGATAATGTTATTACCGTAGCAACTTTTAAGTAAGCTACTTGTATCAAAGAATAATTTTTAGAATGATGCTTCAGAGCTTTTCTTATTATCGAGTAAATGGGCGAGGGAGGGGGGTGTTACCACTCATCTCCCTTGAGATTCACAAAGGCATGCTTTTTGAGGGGGATGAGTGGTAACACCCCCCTCCCTCGCACATTTCCTCGCTGGTTTCCTCGACAATAAGAAAAAGCGGATGTTTCAAACTTTCAGATAGTGAGATATATTTATGAGAAATTCTAGGTGTCGAGGAAACCAGCGAGGGGAGGGAGGTGGCGGGGTGGGGACCGTTCACATCTCTCAGGATGCGTGCCATCTTTTTTGGTGTGCGTATCCCGAGGGAAGTGAACGGTCCCCACCCAGCCACCTCCCTCCCCTCATTCATTTCCTCGCTGGTTTCCTCAACACCTAGAATTACTATATATTTATAGGTTCCTAAGTAGGCACGTGACTATTTAAGCAAGAATACTTCCTCTGTCACAGGATAAGGAATTGCCTAGCATAGTTGTATGCCTAGGACATAACCCCTGATGATAAACAAGAGCTTGATGAGGCTCTTCAGAGAGAGGTAAAACATAAATGCACATGCTGTATCATAAATCTGATGGAACCATAATGCATGCGGTGTTAAATCTGTTAATGTGGTGCTGCTGGGACTGTTCTTAATAACATCGAGTTACAGTGCTATTAGATTAAACCGTCTACATCTAAAATCAACCTGTGCGCTCACCTAGCAGTTAAACATTTCTTTGATTGATGAGGCAATCCTTCACCCTTGACTTCCTTCTCTTGTCTTTTAAGGCAACATCCAATGTAAAGTGAACATAACAGGGGGATCTACAAAAAATTTTGCGACCGCGTGCATCCAGTCTCTCTTTCTCTTTGTTTTATTGGTTTGATGATCTTTATAGGTACAATATTATGTGCCTGATGGCCTAAAAGAACTTGATAAGTTATTCTTACCTTTTCCTTTTCTTCCAATTGAGATAATGGTTTGTCTAGGAGGGCTACACATATAAGAAAAGCAAATATGCCAAAAAGATCACTAAGAACAGTAGACTTTCGGAGTACATTTTTAATTGCTTTTAATTGGCTACACATGTAGACTTTCAGAGTACATTTTTAATTGTTCTCAATCTCCACCACCAAGGTTTCTAGCGTTTTAAACAATCCCATTAGTTCAGATTGAAAAAGAAAATTTTGAACCCTTTTTTATCAGATTCGGTTAATTTATGTTGTTCTTGATTACATGAGTTTTTATTTTATTTTTTATCAATGTTAATTCATTTTAAGTGTTTTTTTTTAAATGAAATAAAAATCCAATTGCGATTATTTGACAATTCCGTGAAATTACGATGTACTCTGTAGTAGTGCCAATGGCATGGGTATTACACTAGTTTAAGTACATATCCAGTCTTATTGTGTTTATTTCAATATTTTATTTGATCTTATCACATTTTAAATAATTGCTCAAAATAAAACCTTTTGATGTCAAATAAGACGACCTAATTCGTCTCACCGAATAGCTAAAACCAGATGAGAACGCGCTTTTCATTTTTAACATTTTTGCTCGACAACCGATAGTTTAGCAAGTCCAGGTTTCGTCGACATTCTCGATTCGAAGGTTTGTGATTTCAAGGCCCAGGCCCATTAAAAATCTCGGACACCACCATCAAACTAATTTGGTCTGATGTTCCAAGCGGGAAAACGGTCACTTCTATTTTGAACCAAAACCAAAACCCCTCTTTCAGATTTTCTTTCTCTCTCTCTCTCTCTCTCTTCAATCTTCAGTTCAACTCTCTTTAAGATTGTTTGAACCCTAAAAATCCCACCTTTACCTTTCCATCTTTGTTCCAAGGACCCTAATTTCCCACTCCACTCCACACCCATTCCCAGCTTGTTTTTGTTCCCACCCAAGATCTAGGGTTTATAAATGGCCCTGAGATTACCCAATAATGGGTTTCTCTTCATTTGGGGATTTCTTCGAACAACAACATGAGCGACAATAGAGAAGACGACGCAGGTGGCGAAGCTGGAGGGAGCAGCAGTGGGAGGTTCTTGCAGAACGTGCAGCCTCATCGTGACCCCCAATTAAATTGGGAGGTGAATGTGGCAAAAAATCTTGAGGAGTACTTGCTGAAGATCTGTGCTGGTTATGCGAATGGGGGCCATGAGGATGGCGCTCTCTCGGTCAATTTCGCTGAAGGTTTGGGTCTAAAGGCTCAGTCTTTAATTTGGGTTTTGATGGGCTTGGATGGATTTTGTGCTAATGGTTTTTTTTGTTCTGGGTGTTTTGGTGGAAATGTAGCTGCTTTGTTGATTCAGGGGTCAGTTCAGGTGTATAGCAAGAAGGTTGAGTACTTGTATTCGCTGGTTTTGCATGCTCTGGAGTACATTTCGCAGAAAAGGTTTGGGTTTTGATTTCATCTTCTTTTTCTATTGATGGGTTTTAAGTAGAGCATCTGTGAGTTCTTTCATGGAAAGGTTGAATTCCTTTGTTTGATTGTATTTTGTAATTTCGTGGAAAACCCAATCCTCAAATTGACTGTGTCACGAGAAATCAGCTATAAGAAAATCCACATACCCATCAAACCCATACCTGTATTGATTTAGGAGTTTGATTGAATCTTCAGAAATCAAAATCACTACCGTGCCTATTGATTTGATGATACCTTCCAATCTCAAAGTTGATTGATCAAGTGATTTAGGGTTTACCAAATTGATTGAGGAAGAAGTTATACAAAAGGGAATCAATTTAATTGAATTAGGGTCTCATATACCCTGTGATTGAGGAGTAGAATTAGAGAGATTTTATAATAATGAGATTTTTTTGTTGTTGAGCTGGATGTTTATGGAAATCAGAACATTAGCTCTATTAAAAAAGCTGGTTTTGAGTTGTTTTCTACAACCAAGAGGAAAAGGGAGAATTCATGTTGTTCTGAGGGAGGAGAAAGAGGGGAGAAGAGAATGGTGGAGATGATACTTGTAGGTTGAAGATGACGAAAGTATGTGTCTTGGTTTTGTTGAGATTGCTTAACACATTGTTGTCAAGGTGTTATACTTCCTTTCATTATTTGCCGGGGGAGCACAAAATTGGAAATAAATCTGATGAAGGTTGTTAAATAATTAGGGTCACATGAGGTATTGAGCTTAGAGTTGGGTTATTTATGCGGCGTTTTAGTGTAAATTGGGGGGAGACCGATTCGAACTAGGTATTTAGTGGTTGGGTTTAGCGGTCACCGATTAATCGGTGAGAAATTGGTGAGTCACTGATTAATCGGTGATAATTCGAGATTGTTCCGTTGGCTGATGGTTGTCGTCCTATTGGTTGTGGTGGTTGTTGCTCTATAATGTGTGATGTTTTGGACATTATCACATAATTTGCTCTATAATATGACCTTTGTTGCTCTATAATACATGTCATATTAATCTTTATTGTTAAGATATGTTATTTATTATTATTTACAATAATGAGGGAATAAAATGTATACTTTGAAAAAGTAGACCGATTAAATTCAATTAATCCGCTTAATCTTAAATCGGTCTTGGACCGCGAAGGGTCCGTTATCCGCATTTACTACATCGGCTTAGAGAAATGAAATTGTAATCAAACAACATAATTAGGTCCATTTTCATGGAAAACGGTCTAATTCTATGGAAATGCCTGTAATCAAACACATCCCAAGTTGTTTTAAGGAAGAATTCCTTCAATACTAGACTTTACCTCTCCCCCAAAAAAAATCCATGATTTTGAGGTTTCAAACTAATTTTGCATGCTTGATTCACACTAAAGAAAGTGGTGTCCTCTTTCTGGTGCCTGTGAAGAGACCCTAAAAAATTAGGGAGTTGGGGTATGAATTTTGTGGGACATGGTTCGAGATGCTTCTAGTTTGGTTTGTTTGATTCAATTTGGTATTGGTGAAAATAAAATTGAAGTTCAATACCTTAATGTTGACTGTATATGATATTCACTATTCAGAACATCTTCGCTAGTTTCTTTAAATAACAACAAGACTTGAATAAAAATGTAAGATAAAACCCAAGGTTCAAACAAGAAATGAAAAGAAGAAAGATGTTATGATTATTGAAACAGCAACCTGATGTAGTCGAATATGGAAAAAAAACATTGTAGTTTAATCACAAAAAAAATGCCAAAATACATTTTATATTGGTTAAAAACAATACTCAAACTTTAGTCTGTAGAATTCCTTTCTAGTTCTGCTTTTGGATTGCTTGAATCTTAACAATTAGGTATTTGGATTGCACTTCTATGCAGTTAAAACGGATAACGGATCCATAACGGTCCAAGAGCGTTATAGGTTATAATGGGATATATCAGGATATAATAGTATATAACGGAATAGTTTTAAATATATTTTTAATACCCCCATAAAATATTAATGTATTATAGAGTCAAAAAAGTAAATTATGTTCATAACATTAAATTCAAAAACAAAAAAAATTAATAAAAAAAATCTTCCCTTCGTATGAGAATGAGATCGATACAGAGAGTGCGATCGACTCTTTGTCTTCTTCCCTTCTCTCGTTCTCTGTCAAATGACAAGATCTGGTTATCTGTCGATTGGCAATGATGAGCTTTGGTCCTTTTTCTTTTCAATGAGTCTAGGGTTCTGGTTTGATCGAGAATGAAAACAAAACATTAAAACGGTGTTATTGAAAAAAAATGTTATCTCAATAACGGCCATATAACGTCGTTATATCGGAGCCGTGAAAAATATAATGTGATAATGACATAACGTAACGCCTCACCCCTGTTAAACGTTATATCGGCGTTATAACGTTGTTTTAACTGCACAAGTTTTGCTTAAGTCATGGTGCGCCTCTATTGAGGCATGGATGTCTAGACTCATGGCGTAAGTATAAATATGCTGTTACGAGGCTTATAGTATTGCGTTTAACTCTAACTAGGCAATAAATTGTTGAAATTCACAAACTTTTTTTTAATTAATTATTTTTTTTTAAATCAGAAACTTCAGCTATTCAATTCTTATTTTATTTTTAATATCTCTATGCCAGATTGTCCTATTGTATTCCTTCTTATGCCCCAGTCTGCCTTTCACTGGGTCTCAATGTTTTATTTTAGGATTCGTCTCCATATGTGTTATTCATTTGAGATTGTATCATTTACTCTCCAATGAAAATAGAAGCAAGAATTCCACCACTTGAAGAGTTGAGGTGTGCTGCATTTTTGGGTTTTTTCTGCTTTTATACCTATATTTTCTTGATTGGTATGGAGCAAGGAATGTGATTTTGCAAAATTATGCGAAATTTCGACGATAATTTCATTTTTTTTGAAATTACGAAAATAAAAAGTGCTAAAAAAATATTTACATTTTTTCGAAAAATTTCAAGGTTTTTTCGTAAATTTTGAAATTTTTTTTCGTAAATTTTGTGAAAGTACAAAAATCAACTACCAAAAATTACATTTTTCAAGTGTTTTTTTGTAAATTTCCAGGGTTTTTTTTCTTCTTCTAATTATCATTTTTTCTAATTATTTATTGATTTTTAAAACCACCCCCTAATTTTCTAATTATCATTTCTTCTACTTATATATTGATTTTTAAAACTACTCCCTTATTTCTCAATTATATATTGATTTTATCTTTGTTTCATTTCTTGGTAATTAGGCTTCATTTAATGTGTTTAATAGATTTATTTAATTGTATCTTATTTTTTTCATATATTTCATATACTTACGAAATTTATTATATATATTTCATCTATTCTCGAAATTTTTACATTTTTTCTTTACACCGAAATATTTCTTAAAATCAGGAAACCGAAATTAACATGATAAACGAAATCACAATCCTTGGTTGGGAGAAACTTTAGTTTGTGCCTAGTCTTCTATTACTTTTTGTTTCATGCTTAATACTTCTTTTAATATGTTAGTTGGAGTTTTAAAAATTAGCGTGAATTTTGATTTATTATTAGCGCTACTGTGTGTTCTGTTTTCACACAGGATACAGTTTTCCTGTTCCAATCTTGAGGCTTCAGATTGCATATTTTTTATGCAATTTTTTCTATGGATTATTTATTTATTCCATTTTGAGAGATAAGTTGATCGATTGTTTTTAATTGTGAAAAATTGAAGAAATATACAAATAAGCAAAAATTTCTGTTTTATAACTAGTCGACACTCAGAATAGTATTTCCAACTCAAGACATCACCCTCAAACAGTTGACTTGTGGAAGATGATCATGTAAAGTTCTTCATTATCATGTAGTTTTACTACTTGCTCATCCCATGCCTATACTTGCAACCTTTTATTTATTTTATGAATACGGGTCATAACTTTCTCATATTGTTATCACGGAAATGATTTAATTGTGTGACATCTTGTACTTTCTGGAACAGGCAGCAGGATCAAACAGAAACAACTCCAGACCGACCTGGAGTAGCTCCGTCAGAAGCAGTTGTTGAAGAAGACGACGATCCATTTTTGGGTTTGGATGATGTTCCAGGTAATTAGTTTCAAAGCTTCTTCTGTATGCACATCTGACTTACATAACTGTTCAAGGCTTATATTATTTGCATTGGCAGTTGATCCTAAAAATAGCCTGGATGATGGACTCGGTCAGGGCGATATACTAAATAAGTTTGTGAAACCCCCAGCAAACTTAGTAGTATTTGAAGGGGATTCTTTTGATGCTAATGGTGATGCTGGTGAATTGGAATCCTACCTGGTATGACTGTTGTTATCACATACACACACTTGCAATATAAGTATGACGCGACACACAATCCTTTTGCAACTCATTGAGTGAATGACATTCTGATTGCAGTTAGCCACCCATGACCTTTACCGGGACTTCATCCTGTTAGATCCTTCTGATGCGGGAGCAGTTGATGATTTTCTGAAGGGGGATGAAGCTTGTACACAGAACAATGTTACTGACAGAGGAAGCTCACCGAGGTCCAAGACTCAAAAGAGTATTATTCAATCACCAACTAGACGATCTGGAGGAACTCCTCATAAATCACCACTACGAGAGGAACATGATGCTGATCCACCAAGAACTCCTCCGCCTAGTGTTGGTGTTGGATTAAATGATGATCATACTTGGCATGACCCTCCTCCTTGGAATCTTCCTGAAAATGACTACAATGAAGATGGAATGAATGTTGGGTATGAGGAACCTATGGATGGATCGGACAGTGACAATGATGATCCATGGAAACCTTTGGATCCTTACAAGCCTGGGAATTTGAAAACAAAACCATATGAAAAAGGTTAGTTTTTGTGCTTTTGATCATCCCAAATTATTTGCTATTATGTGCTGAATTTCTCAATTCCCTTTGCTATTCTCCTGAACAGTGAAGGAGCCCAGCCAGGAAATACGTCCGACTAAGCCAATCTCTTCAGCAACAGAATTTCCTGTTGCAAGACTTCATGGTCTTATAAGCCCAGAATTTTCAGAAATTTGGGAAGCACGGGTCCGTGAAAGAGAAAGACTGCAGGGTTCACAATCACCTTCACTGTATGAAAAGGTCTTTCACCTTCCAATCTCAGCCCTTTACATCTGTTTAGGACTCATTACTTATGCTTGATATCTGATTGCAGCTGCGGCAATCACTTACTATCGGAGGAGATGACACTTGCAATCCTTTTAGTGATAGTGCGGATGAGAACGAGGATAATGACACACCTGATTTTGGAGAAGCTAATTTCGACATGCCAAACGATATTTCCATGGAGGCAGAAGCATCACTAAACCATGACAATGTATGGTTGTTCAGGAATGAATTCTCTTCCTTGTTGGGACAGTGATTTTAGTTTTCGGATCAGTTTGAGCTTTTAGACATGAGTTTAATGACTTAAAACATGTGTTTGATACCGTTGGTCTTTTATACAGTGTCTCTATTTGAAGTTACAAGGGATAACTTTCTATGTAGGCAATAGTTATAGGCAATAGTTATCGTTCTTTATTTGATGTCTTTGAGAAACCCATTTTCCTCTTTAGTTGGATAAAATGTTTCATCTTTTGCAGACTGGTGCTGATGCTGTTCATTTTGGTGAGAATGAAGTCCATGGAGGGGAAGATCTTGATGGTGATGCAAGCCTCGAAGATCTATGTCGCTCGCATTTGGTACATAGTCTTATAGATTGCTTATTAGATTATGTTTATCATCTTGCTTCTGATCATGCTTTAGGGAAGTTATTTTGTCGTCATCTTGTTTCTGTTTTGGTGGGGAACTTTTGTTTTAGTCCATGCTTCCCTGTCTTGATCTGAAGGGTACTTTGTATGCTCTTTGTTTGACTTTTAGATACATGATTCAAATTCATTTCTGTTGTCATTATTACCCATTTTCGACATCCTTGCATTTACCTATGACCTTTTTTTTAATCATTTGTTTGCAATTAGTTTGTTCTTTCTATATTTTGTCTTCTGTTATTTAAGATCTGGAATCAATTCATATGTTTTCTTTTTGGCCCATTAGTATAGTTGGTAATACTCGGACATTCAATGTGTTTGATGATTTTAAGGTTTGTTCTTCAAATTACTTTTGTGGTACAGGTTTGTTTCAATTAGCAGGGTTATAAGAAAAAATGCTGTGCTGATGTGTGTTTATTTGTAGCTTGATCTAGTTATTATTTTCATACCTTACAAATATTATGTTGCTTACCTTTTAATTGTTTTCCTACATTCGGTAATACTATTGCATTTGAAAGCACGATGGACATGATCACTGAATTGGGGTGAAGTGCAAAAAATGCAACTGGCATGATCCTAAAATCTAAATGGATGTAATATTTAGCACACTTCCCGAGCTTGAAAAATATGATTTCACTGCAACCCCTATACATGATATGTGTGCGTGTGTTGGGGGGGTGGGGGCTATGTTGTCGGGGGATCTGTCGCGGCTCTATTTTTTCTTTAAAGCGACTCACCCTAGCTTAGAACACCTCAAGTCCATACACTAGTCAAGGTGGAGGCTACCACATGAAAATCTCTACCTTCTAAAAAAGGCTTTGTTGCGGTAGCGCCTTGCCAAGGTTCTAGTAGCAAACCTTGGTGCCTCACGCCCCGCTTCGCTCTTGACAACATGGAGGAGGGGTGATCATTATATTAGGTTAGGTGGATTGTACGTATTCTTGAAGCTTGCATGATCATAAATGGGATTTTCCACATTAAAATGTTTTAGTGGGAGTTTAAAATTTTATAGAACTCTAATTTGAAATAATTACTATTATCATTATCTTTGATCGAGGGAATGGGTGAAAGGTGGCATGAATGTATAATCATATGAGTATATTGAAAAATACTCATTTTAATATTGATTTTCTAGTTGAAAATCAATTTTGTAGAGGTACTTTTCAAAACTTTCAATATGGCTATCACTTTTGTAGTTGTGGAGCGAGGGTTTCATTAAGTGTGAAGAACTACGATACCTTGATAATATATGTGTAGGCGTTGTAAAATTATGAACTCGTCATATTTTACATCTTAGGATTAGATTTTTACTAAATAGGGAAATTTAAGGATTTAGGTTTGGAGGGCAACGAAAATACAATAGCAAAGTGCCCAGAACACTCTTGCATAAGTTCTCAAGACAACATACACTTGGTGTCGTGAGCTCTAGTTGAGCTTACGGTCTCTAAAAATGATCGCAAGAACGTGGGATTGTGCCATACGCTACATCATCCACTGACAAGTAACAACAAACTCACAACTACTCACTTCCCATGCTCTCTTGCTGCCTCACCAGTTGCCACGTTTTCTATTACTGATGAAGCTACTTCATTTCTTTTGGATCACTAGAAATTTATGGTTTAAAAGAGAAATGGGTAAATGTTTCTCAATTTTTGTCGGACTATTTCTCTGCGATTTTTCTAGTGATCTTTTTTTATGAGTTTTGCTAGCTGTCGAGGGTTTGAGCGAGGAAACCAGCGAGGGAAATGAGGTGGAGGGGGTGGAAACCGTCCACCCTCCTCGGGATGTGCGCGTGAAAAATCAACGCGTACATCCCGAGGAGGGTGGACGGTTTCCACCCCCTCCACCTCATTTCCCTCGCTGGTTTCCTCGCTCAAACCCTCGACATTTAGAATTTCTCTTTTTTATTCTCTTTCCCTCAACTATTGAATCTATCAAGACTCCCAAAAGCACTTTAGGGTTATATTGTCGGAGGCATTGCTAGTGCTCTAAAGGCTTATTTTTGTTTCTTAAAACGCTTCCCAGCCTTAGAGCGCCACAGGGCCATAAGGTGAGGGTGACTACACTAAAATTATCCTTTCAAAAGAGGCTTTGATTTAGCAGCCGTTCGCTTTGCCAATGTTGTAGTGGTGGACCTTGGCACCTCACACATCGTCTTGCCCCTGACAACACAGCTTCAACGAACCCCATCGTTTTGTCAGCTCTCATTAAGATCATATCCATCATCTTGTGAGATCCCCTTGTACAATATTTGAAAGATTTAATTTAATTTTCTAAACGAAAACATTTATCGATAGAAAAAAAATTTCAATAAAGAAGTAACTATTAAAGTCTTGCAAAACATAAGTTGCATAAATATGAATGGTTTACTCATCAAAATGGCTAAAATATTATTTCTCATTCCATAGGAGAATATTTGGAACTTTTGAACATTCCTAAAACAATTAGTCGCTCTCATTATAATTTAAGAAAGTTTTGTAAAAGTAGTGTTTTATTGATAAATTAGTTCTAACATCAATATAAAATTTGTTCGTTAAATTTCAAATACCTTATTAGTTTAAAACTTACATTCAAAAAAATCCAAAGAAAGTTATGTTAACCCTGTGTGTTAAAATTTTTTAAGAACCAAAAATAATAAAGAAATGTGAAATCTTTAGTGCTTAATAATAGACTAGAAGGAAAGTGAAACTTTACAAAGAACAATATGAACATCTTATTTAAGATTTATGGAGGGAGGCAACCCCGAAGTAGTTGTAATTCTTTTTACAATACATAAGTGAGAATGACCAAGCACCTTGAATGTTATTTAGAGGGTGGACATTAAAGGGGATACTAACTAAGGGTCTTGAGTGTTAGGGTCACAATCACAATGGTAAACGAGTCATACAACCAGGTAGATACAGCTCAGCCAAAAAGCTAGCTCTGGATACTTCATAATTGTTAGACACCATGCTACACCCGAATGCTCCAAGAACACAGTACAAAACTAGTATTGTATGGGCATGCAATGTTAGTGAATTGTATTGTAAATCATAACGTGTAAGATTTAGATTTAATCAAAATTGTAAGATTTATTAATAATACTATATATATCATATGTTATATTTTATATATAATATATAATATAATATAATATAATATAATATAATATAATATAATATATATATATATATATATATATAATGTATATGTTATATATTATATACATATATATAACTAAAAACCATAAACATGGATATAAACAAGCACAATATAGTTACCATAAAACATGGATATAATTTCAATGTCCCAATAGCTTATGTTTTTAAATCATAGAGAACTATAGCCCAATTGGCTCTTGAAGATCCACTCTTTTCTCTCTTTCTCCTTCTCTCTCCCAACAAAGGTAAACATTTTAGTCCAAAGTCCAAATCTAAGAATTTGATAGAAGATGAAGAGAAAGATGGAAGTGTTTGGAAAAAACAACCAAGTAATGAGTCGATTTCACTCCAGCAGTTCCAGATCTAAGGTTTGTATTTTGTTCTCTCTTCCCCTTTTCTCTTTTTTCTTCTTCTTATTCTTATTCTTCTTCTCAATCTCTCTGTTTGTTAGTGTTTTCTTATTTTTGGTCCGATTGACGAAAGTGCCCTCAATGGATTATATTTAGGGATGAGAGGGTTTTTGGTGGATTGTTGTTAGTGACTCGTTGATCTTAGTATCCTCTAAGTTTATCGGAGGAGACGATCGATTTCTCTTCTCTATTGATGTTTACCTCCCCAAAATCTTCCTTTTTTTCTCTTACAATCGAATTGCATGATGTAATTGGAAATCGCAATTTTGCGATTTGGATCTGAAATCATAAGCGAGTTGACATGATTAAGAAAGGATGCGATTTTTGGACTGATTCAAATCGGCAGGGGTCCGATTCAAGTTAAATCATGCTTTAAGACCGATTCAATAACATTGTGGGCATGCACTTGCAAATCATTTCTTAGTTCTTTATAACTTTTGCCTTAGTATTTCCATAAAAAATGACACAAGTAGCATACAATATTATACCTATTATTTGTTGCTTGATTTTAGATATGAGAAATTTAGATTACATACAAAATACGTCTTATCTAAACTTGGTAATGTTAGGATACCCATAAAAAATGACACATGTGTCTATACCCGTATTCGGGCATCAATGATTCTTAGGGAAACCATCAATAAGAGGATAGTATATGTGTCTTCGCCACCGCTTCTACTGTATAATGAACACAGTATTAAAACTCTAGAAGCCCTTACTAACGAACTGCCCTACCCCAAAACTGTTCAGTTTGATTGAGAACAACCAATTTTGTTTCATCTGTTCTCTTTTAAGGTAATTTCTCTCTAGAATTTAAGAACCCGTATATCATGCCAAGAAAAATACTTTAAAACCCTAAAACCAACAAAGCAGTTCTCTGTGTTCAAAGTCCATTCCTTAGGTGTTTTTAGGCAGCCAAGTGTTTCAACGAGACAAGGAAGTAAATTAGGAAATCAAGGGTTAAAGAATAACTGTTAGAAGTTGGGATTTAAGGTTATAGCCTTATAGGAGTCAAGGAATGTACTTGGATTTGGAGGCTGTAAGATTAGATATGTGATTTGTCACAAAATTTTGAAATTTTTTAATGGTCTAATGGCAAAATCATAATATGCATTTTGGTTTGCAGAAAAACTGATAAATTACCCATGATATAGTATGAGCATTTCACAAAATTTTTTAGCACTAGTTAACTTCTAAACTTTTAGTCTGTTTTAAAGCTTTCAACGACATATTTCTTTAATGTTGCATTTTACAATCTTTCCACATTGGCTCCTTTTCCATATGGGGTTCAACTTTTCCCCCCCAAAAAAGATCATACTTTCTAAAGATTGAAACTGACCAGAAAACTAACTTTTGGCATATTTGTTGTAATATAATCATCATTTAATTCACATTTTGGAGGCTTTCAAAACAACTTGGGCAGTGTAAGGTTGCAAGGCAAAGATTCTCGTTTCCTTTTAGTTTGCCTCCGTAGCCGATTCCTTTGGGGGGGGGGGGGGGGGGGGGGGGGGAGTGTTGGGCCTATAAATCCACTCTGGTGGAAATGCGTTGAAAGGTATTCTTTTATGACATTTTGCAAAAAGGTACCAGCTACACCTTTTTTTTTCTTGGCTGAAAATATGGACAATCAAAGCGCCTTATTTAAGGTAAAGACACAACTTCTCTTCCTTTGTTGTGGAAATGGCGTAAAAACACACCCTTAGTTTAATATAGGCATTTTTTGTAATTAAGGCTCAAATACTTAAATGTACCATTGTAAGATTTTCCTTTGATGTCGATATATTCTAAGTATTTAAGCCCCAATGAGAGTTCGAAGGGAGGTGGTTGTAGCTAGAGGGGATAAAATTAGCATCTGGCATGATGTCTGAAGAGGTAATGAACATTACACGTCAGATTTCCTTGGTTGTTTGCTATGTGTCATATGAAACAAGGGAGTTGATGGAGTTTGGGGTGTTGGTAATGGAGTTATGGATTGGAATCTACATGTTAGGAGGAGTGCTCTTTCTGTGGGGGAAACAGTTTGAGTTTTTGGTATTGTCAGGTGAATTAGAAGGTGTAATGTTAAGAAATTAGAATGACAAATGGGTGTGGAATGATGATAAGGTTAATGGTTTTTCGGTCACATAAAAGCTTGGCTTTGGATCAGGTTCCCCCTTAACTTTTTTTTAACCTTTCCACTAAATTAGTGTGGAAAATAGGGATCCTGTCTAGGGTGGCTTTCTTTATGTCGACAACTGTGTGGTATAGGATTCAATTCAAGCTGAACTCGCTCATTGAGGCATGGATATTGACTTGGTATGTATGTTTTGCAATGTGGATCATAAAAATACTTTACATCTTCTCCTTCATTGAGGATGGGTACATAGGATGTGGATTCATTTCTTAGGGTTAGTTTGTGTTGGGTTTTGCCGGCTTCAGTAAAGGAGTTGTTGAAGTGCTGGAGTTGCCCTATGAATTTAAGGATGAAAGGCAAGGTGATGTGGAAGATGCTCACTTTTGCTGTGTGTTAGTCGATTTGGAAGGAACGAAAGAATATGATTTTTCTGCAATAAGTTTCTGGATTTTGAAGGTGTACTTATGGAGATGTTAATTACGCTACGGAGTTGGGTTTCTCATTATGAAAGTTTTAAAGGAGTTTCTTTTGAGCCTGTATATACTAATTGGGATAGTCTTATTTTAGGACCTTAATTCTTTTAAGGTTCAATAAATCTTACCTTTTGAAATATAAAGATTTTCCTTTGAGGACATTTCGTTGCTTAGCACCAATCAAAACAGGGTGTAGTTTCAGCAGGTGCTTTTCATCTGTAGAATCTTAGACATTTTTGTGTATTGAGTCAGAACAAAAATGCTAGGAAACCAGGTTTTTGCAACCATGTTTTGTAACCAGGGTGACGTGGCGTGATCTCGAAAGATTTATGAAATCCTCAAAGAGTTTATGTGTATCTCGAGGTTGTAAAAAAACCTCCTCTAACGATGCCACATCATCCTGGTTGCAAAACCCGGTTCCCTAGCCTCACTCGAGTTAGAATTCTTGTTATACAGCTTAATTGTTTATCTTATGTTTCTTTGGACAATGTTCAGATACTATGTTAATTCTGTTGAGATGTTCTCCGTCTCCCAGTCTTAATTTCCTTGTCACTGTTACTCATTTTATCATCTCTGTTCATGCAGGATGCGCTGCTTGCTAGCATTGCTGAGACTGAGACACAAACCGAACTGGCTGCTCGTGTTTCAAATTGGAAGCAAGGAATTGAAGACACATTGGAAGAGCAGGTACATGCTAGTCTCAATCTGAGTGTTTTTTTTTTTATTTAGTTAATATTATCAATTATGTACCCTTCAAATATTATCAATTATGATTTAAATTTCTGTACCCCTCCTGTGCGCACACCAGCCTCTTCTCTTGCTGCATTTCATTCATATTATTCTGGTACTCTTAACTGATTGGAACTTGTTTGTGATAGGATTCACGCCCACCATTTGATATTCATGAATACGGCGACAGAATTATGGAGAAATTGTCCTCTGGAGCAGAGAGTGATCCTTGCTTGTCATTTTCAGATGTTGTCAGAGGCCAGGAAAAGCATGAAGTTGCAAGGACTTTTGCTTCACTTCTGCAGCTGGTGAGTTATCTTGTTTATTATTTTGAAAAAAACTTTTGCTTTTGTTTATATAATTTGATTTGGGACTTGACCCAGTGAATATTATCAGAGAGATTATCGCTTAGAGCTCCTTAGCCTTGGGGTATTGACCCATATCCACATCTGTTCTGTATCATCTTTGAGACTTCAGGAACTTGATATTTTGGTACCTATTGGCTGCTTCTCCAAGAGATGTCCATTGGGCAGACCACATAGGATGGTGTGTAAATGGTACAATACTCTATACCACGTACATGTGCTTTTATGATCCCTTTTCTTTAGTCTATGTACAATGACACTATTATACAAAAAAAGAAAAGAAAAGCGGACACTATGTTTAAATCATCATATATCTTTACAAAGTCTCAGTTCTTTACAAATTTACAAATGTTACAAGCAAATTCGTAGTAATGTGGACCTAACTTATTGCTAAAGGGGTAAAGTAAACAATACTAAAATGTACGATGTGTCCCCAACGTATCTTGTATTGTGTTTTTTGGATGACGTGTCTGACACCTCGTGTCAGGTACCGATTCTTGTGTCCTGTCATTGTTACATAAGCTTTAGTATACCTTGGGAAGGTCCTAGTTAAAAATGATTCCCAGTCTGTAATTATTGTTTTTATTTTGACATTCAATGAGTCGCCAAGTGCCAATAAATAGAACAGTTCCCCTTCCCTTTTCGTGCTGCTGATAGACTTGTTTATACCTCGTAAAAAGACAAAAAATGGAGATCTCTTATCTAGTTGAACCATTTACAATTTTCCAGGTGAACAACGGTGACACTAGCCTGATTAGAGATGAACCCAGTGACAAGGCTGTGTGTCATGAGGCTGTAAATCCCTTTCATGTGCGGCTTCTTAACCCTGACAAGATGCGAGAGCGCTTCCAGTTTCGTCCATTTAAAAAGAGGGTGAAATCTCCCAATGGCAAGGATGATCGGCAAAGCAAAAGGACCAAATCCACTGATGAAAAGCATTCAACCAGGTCATCTTCCTCTGCATTTACCTCCTTGGTAAAATCTGCAGAGTCAAATGGGAAAGAGCTTGGAAACAGAAGAACTACTGTAAAATCTACAGAGTCGAAGCTTGGAAGCAGCAGTGCTACAACCCCCGATGGCAAGAGAAGACGGAAGTCCAGGTTGATTGACCAGCCAAATGAATAACTAAATTTTAGTCTTAACGCTTTAATTTTGTTGGTGGCCCTGCCCCGACAGCTTGTACGTTTCTAACAAACCAGACTTGCTGCCTGTATCTGTATTTATTATCACAGTTTTAGGACCTGAAGGAGGCGAGGCTCAGTAGATGTTGTAAGTTAGATCTTTGTAATGACAGTTTAAACTCAATGTTCAATAATTGTAGTTTCAACTTTGGAATACAGACATTTCGTTAGACTTATTTTGCAGTGTTCTATTATTACTATAGTTTTGTCCTCGCTGCAAATATATCAAGTGTTAGTATATCTAAGCACACATTCTCAAGGGTAAGGTAAACTGATTGAGATTAGATTAGGTTATTTTAGGTGTTTGTTTCTATTTAGAACGACAGGCACTTGTGTTCGGATAGATACTATGGTGTATGGATGTTGTTATCAGCTGAGTTCTGACAAATATACTTTAATGCCAAGCCAAGTTTATATGAGGACTGAAGGGTGTATAAATAAAGACTATATATAGAGCAAGCGCTTCACTATAATAAAACTGTAGAAAGACCAAACTCTGAGAATAGAGAAGTTAATTTTGTCCACCCAGCACAAGATTAACGATTGTTAAAGCATTGCCGCATAGCTGGCCAAAACTGGCATTCTGGCCACTTAGCAAACTTTCAGCACCTTGCTGCCCAGGAGCTGGATGCTCAATGAATTCTTCCTCGCACGTCTCTGAAGCGTGTATAGCTGCTTGTATAAATGTGGTAACATCATTGTATACTTTTTCTTGCAGAGCTCCAATAGCGTCAGCCAGCTGATCAACTGCATCCAAGTAGCTAGTGTTGCAATCAGTCAGGGCTTGCTCAATGACAGTGTCTTTCGTTTGGTTAAGCAATACCCCGATATGGTCATCCACAACACTGGCATTGTCCATTGCAGCTTTGATGGCAATGATAGCAAGGCCTGTAAGGTCTGTATGTCGGCTTTCTGGGTCAGCTTCAAAGGTTTGAATACATAAATCTACATTTACAGCATTCTGGCAAGTATCAAGAATCCTCTTGTTGGCACCAAGTGATGGCAATGATGGTGCTTGTGCTGGTGCTGCTTTCCTGGGTGGGGTGACAGCGAAAACATAGTTTGGTTGTAACATGACCTCGAGAATCAAAGGTAAGAAGAAGAAGCTGAAACTTGAGATGGAACCCATCATTTTTTTTTTAATGTTAATCAGATTGGATTCAAAATTGTTTGGTGATTGTGAGAGTTGTTTTATAAGGGGAGTTGTTGTTTGGTAGTTTTCAGGTTGAGAGAAAGAGACGCTTTGCCATTCAAACAAAGTCTAAAAAGTTCAAATGCAAGAAAAGTGGGGGTTGTTTTGTTGACTGTCTAAAATTTTCTATTAATGGTTGGATTGCTCAAAAATAAACATTTCGTTCCAAAATTAACAAATCACCCAAATGAACACCATTGATACATTGCTTATTTGTACTTATTACCAAGTTAGTAGGGGAAAGATTTACGGTTCAAAGAATAGCATTCTATAGATAATGTGCCTTGAAAGTTCTTGATTGATTTTTAAGTTTCTGATGCCATCAAATGACCAAATATAGGCTTTCATCTGGTTGATATCGTAAGTCAAATCTTCAATGCTTCTCATTGTGCGACAAATATGAAAACAAACAAATTTTGTTAGGAGTGATAATACACTTTAAAGCTTAGAATCTCGCTATCATTTTAAAAATCAACTAGATTTACAAGGTTTTCTTTGAGATATGTTGATGCAGCTTTAACGGACCATTCGTACCATCCTTATTATAGCAATTCAACTGATGTGCCTTATGTCTTTAATTTACCAGAACTATATAAATCAGAAAATTAATCTGGGAAGAAGAAGCCTTTTCTGTGTTAGTATGATCATAACTTCAAGTATTGTATTCAACAATAATTTGGCTTGGATCAAGTTTGGAAAGAGTCACTAAGATTTACTCTGTGTCTTTGGAGAGCATAGTCATAACATATATATGCATTGACATAAACAAAAGAGAAGTTTAGGAGGATTGACAGGCACCATTTAATGATTCCTACCCAGGAGATCACTTGAGCTAATTTTAACTTAACTGGATGATTTCTATCCAAGTTATTTTCATGATTGCAAGAATGTTAACCAGAAAAAGCAACTTTTTAAAAATGAGGTTGAGTTTGACAAAGTGTGATACAAAATCAACCATGGGGTTGTTCCAACTCTATTGAAAAGCTTGTTCCTTTTTGTGTATCGATTGATTTGAGGTGATTTTGCAAATAAGCTGCAAAACTTCTACTTGATACATGCAGTTGTTGTTATGTTTGAAATCTATAAATGTAATGGCTTATCCATATATTGCTGAATAATGTTGCAGGAATCCGGAGCAGCTGAGTCTAAGATTGCTCGCCTTACTACTGCAGCATTGATCAAGAGGTTTCTCACACTGCACGCTCCTTGTGCTTGATGTAGTAATGATATGTTTATTGTTCAATTGCTTTTTCATGGGCAAGGAACTGGGAACTCACAGCGGCATTGGGCCTGGGCCATTTATGCCGACTTCCTAATCGGGCCCAACTAGACCCATAAAAGCTTGGAGCCCAATTTATGCTTGAACTCCAAAACTTGCCCTAATTTCCTCTTTCGTCTTCCTTCCTCTCCTCATTATCTCTGCAAATCCCTTCTCTCTCGCCAGCTTTCAAGACTCAAGAGGTAAGCTTTTGCGTTCTCTTCTTCACTCTTTGGTGTTGTTTATTATCTAATATGTTTATTAGAGTCTCTGCAAACCTTATAGTGAACAATTTCATCAAAACAAGTAGAGTTTCTCCTCCAATCCTTCACAGAAAAGAACCCAACAGACAACCCCTTCTCCCGCAAATCTCACTCCCCTAAAACCCATCTCTCCAATCCCCTAATACCCATTGCTCCCAAGTCCGATTTTCTCTCAAAGGTGTGACCTTTTTGGGTTTTTGAGTTCAATTCATAAAACGATACCAACCCCTAGTTTCTATACTCCCAAACATTAGTTTTGTATTACACATATAGAAACAGATCAAAACCCAAATACCCAAATCTCCAAATCAGTTTTTAGTTGAATTTGGTGTAGAAAACTAGCTAAAAGATTGAATTTTTGAAGTTCGGGTGTTGTGGAAATGGGCGAAATTGAGTCGGAGAAGATTAGGAACATATGTATTCTAGCCCATGTGGATCATGGGAAGACAACACTAGCAGATCATCTGATTGCAGGGTCTGGGAATAAGCTGGTGCATGAAAAGAATGCAGGGAAGCAGAGGGCTATGGATTATTTGCCCGAAGAGCAGCGGCGGGCAATTACGATGAAGAGTGCGTCGATAGCATTGAAGTTTAAGGACCATTTTATCAATCTGATTGATTCTCCGGGTCATATGGATTTTTGTAGTGAGGTGTCTACTGCTGCTAGGTTAAGTGATGGAGCTTTGGTTTTGGTTGATACGGTTGAGGGCGTGCACATACAGACCCATGCCGTACTTAGACAAGCTTGGATAGAGAAACTAACTCCTTGTTTGGTTTTGAATAAGATTGATCGGTTGATTATGGAACTCAAGCTTAGGCCTATGGAGATTTATAATAGGTTGAAGCAGATTATTAATGAGGTTAATGGGATTGTTAGTGGTTATAAGTCTGAGAAGTATCTATCGGATATTGATTCATTACTTGCATCTGGACCATCTGGAAATGAGATGGTTGGTGATGAGGAGATTGTCGAAGATGATGAAGAGGATACTTTCCAACCTCAGAAAGGGAATGTGGCTTTTGTTTGTGCTTTGGATGGATGGGGGTTTTGTATTAGTGAATTTGCAGAGTTCTATGCTTCCAAGTTTGGAGCTAGCTCTGCAGCTCTGTGTAAGGCGTTATGGGGTCCCCGGTATTTTAATCCTAAGACCAAGATGATTTGTGGAAAGAAGGCAATGGAAGATAGCAAGGCTATCTACCAAAAAGATGATGGTAAAGGCCCTCGACCAATGTTCGTACAGTTTGTGCTCGAGCCGCTCAAACAAGTTTATGATGGAGCACTTGAATTTGACGGGGATAAGGAAATACTGAAGAAAGTCATTAAGAACTTTAAGCTGAACGTAACTGACCGTGAGCTTCAGAATAGGGATCCTAAAGTTGTGCTTCAAGCTGTCTTGAGTCGCTGGCTTCCTTTATCCAATGCCATCTTATCAATGGTGATTAAGTGTATGCCTGATCCGGTTGTAGCTCAGTCTCATCGGATATCCCGATTACTTCCAAAGAGACAGATTTTGAATGGTGATGGAGCTAGTTCTGATGTAATTGCTGAGGCAAACAAGGTGAGGCAATCTGTGGAGACTTGTGACTCTAGCCCTGAAGCACCATGTCTTGCTTTTGTTTCTAAGATGTTTGCTATTCCAACAAAGGCCCTTCCTATAAGGGGTCCTCATGATGAGATCATAAAAAATTTCAATGAAGAAAGTGGGAATGATGAGTGCTTTCTTGCCTTTGCGAGGGTATTTAGCGGTGTTTTATTTTCAGGCCAGAAGGTTTTTGTGCTCTCAGCCTTGTATGATCCATTGAAAGGGGAAGCAATGCAGAAACATATACAGGAAGCAGAGTCGCATTCCTTATATCTAATGATGGGGCAAGATTTAAAACCAGTGACCACAGTGAAAGCTGGAAATGTAGTAGCAATACGAGGCCTCGGACAGCATATCCTGAAGAGTGCAACCCTCTCATCCACAAAAAATTGTTGGCCTCTCTCAAGTATGACATTCCAAGTTTCCCCTACTTTGAGAGTGGCAATCGAACCATCTGATCCTGCCGATATGGTTGCACTCATGAAAGGGTTGAAGCTTCTAAATCGAGCTGACCCATTTGTTGAAGTCACAGTTTCTTCCAGAGGAGAACAAGTACTTGCAGCTGCAGGAGAAGTTCATCTTGAGAGATGCATAAAGGATTTGAAAGAGAGATTTGCAAAGGTAAGCATGGAAGTATCACCACCCCTAGTCGATTATAAAGAGACCATTGAAGGCGAAGGAATTAATCCAGTAGATAACTTAAGTGTGTTGATGGGAAACTCCAATTTTGTTGAGAAGACTACTTCCAACGGAAAATGCATTGTCCGAGTTCAAGTTATGAAACTTCCACCTTTGCTTACAAAAATCCTCGATGAAAGTTCGGATCTACTCGGAGAAATTGTACAAGGCAAACAAGGACAGAGAAATGTAATTGTGGAAACACAGGGAGACAAGAATGGTCTTGTGGATGACAATTCATTGGAAGTTCTTAAGAAACGTATATTGGATGCTATAGAGAATGAAATTGAGGCTAGTAGTAAAGAAATCGACAAGGATAGGGCTGAAAAATACAGAAGCTTGTGGCTTCAGTTTCTGAAGAGGATATGGGCACTTGGGCCTCGGCAGGTTGGTCCGAATATCCTCCTTGTTCCAGATCCTAAAGGAGGAGCTGATATTAATGATGCCCATGTTCTCATCAGAGGTTCTTCTTATGTATCTGAAAGATTGGGTTTTGTTGATTTGTGTGATACAAAGACCAAAGAAGAGCAAGCTAAGGATGCGGAAGAGTCTTTAGAAACAATCAGCTCAATGTTGTACATGGAGGCTAAGACTATGGAGAGCAGTGTAGTCTCTGGTTTTGAATTAGCTACGGCATCTGGACCATTGTGTGATGAACCCATGTGGGGTTTGGCTTTTCTCGTTGAAGCTTATATTTCTCCAGTAGTTGGGGGTGGTTCTGATGAACCTCTTGAACCGATTTCACAACGACCAGATCAATATGGCATCTTCACGGGTCAGATTATGACGGCTGTGAAGGAAGCGTGCAGATTAGCAGTGCTCCGAAATAAACCTCGACTTGTGGAGGCTATGTACTTCTGTGAGTTGAATACTCCCACTGAGTACTTGGGAGCCATGTATGCTGTGCTTGCAAGGAGGCGAGCCCACGTGTTGAAGGAGGAAATGCAGGAAGGGTCTTCACTATTCACCGTTCATGCCTATGTTCCAGTCTCGGAAAGCTTTGGTTTCGCTGATGAACTTAGGAGATGGACAGCTGGAGCTTCTAGTGCTCTGCTTGTTCTCAGCCATTGGGAAGCACTGCCATATGATCCTTTTTTTGTACCCAAAACAGAAGATGAGATTGAAGAGTTTGGAGATGGTTCCAGTATTCTGCCAAACACAGCAAGGAAGCTTATTGATGCTGTTAGGCGACGGAAAGGCCTTCCAGTCGAGGAGAAAGTAGTCCAGCATGCGACAAAGCAGAGGACCCGTGCCCGGAAAGTGTGAAAGTCATTCAGTGGAGTTGAGGTAGAAATTTTTAAACCAGTTGTAAGTCAATCCCATGGTTTACGTATACCTATACTGGTTTGAACTCAATTTTCAGTGAGTTCGAATCTTTGTATGACTTGGTGATGGGATGTACTAAATCATAGTGGTTCTGGAACAGTTATTATGATTCACGAGTTGCATTTGATTAATAATTTACGCATCAACTACTAATGTTCCATTTAGATTAGTTTGAACTACAAGTCATTTTTTTTATCTTCAAGATAAAGTTGTTTCCTCATTTGTTGAATGGTGTTTTGCATTTTTCTTGAATGATAACAAAGCAGAGCTGGCCGACAGACATTGCAAGCATCGATTATCTTAAATAGCTTGGATAAACATTTTGTTTTATGTAGGCAGAACAATTGATGAAATTACTGGGCGTGCTTTTCAAGTTCATAAACAATGCGATCAGTGGCGTTTTGCTGGAAAACTATGCTTTTCAAGTTGAATGTTGTTTGCTTTGCATTGTGTTCTGTGTGATTGCAAAGTTTATCAAAGCCTCTGTCGACGGACAAACTATACCTTATAAAGGAAGGGATTGTGTGTGGAAAGGTTCCTCTTTTCAATTTCCCTAAAATATGCATGTATAATGATCAAAGCAAGAACAAAACAAGTTCAGGACCAGCCTCAGTGATGCTGGTTAGCATAAAACAAATTTTCAAAAAATTAAAGATAAAGATGATAAATCTGTCAATCAGCACTGGGAACTAAATTCATTCAAACTTAATCAACAACGAAACTACATTTTACTTCTTACTTGATACTGATTCATAATCTTCAGCCATATTTAAAGGTTTTTCTTTGTTGTGATCCAAGAGATGAATTGTTTCCTATAGTTGTATTTCCTGACTGCAAATTCATTGAATAGGAAGATACAGAGGAGAGAAGGGTTGGCTTTGGCATGATTGAATGTGAAGCAATTAAGTTTTTGTCATGGTTAATGGTGTTGCACCAAAGCTTGGACACAGAACTGAACCTATAGAAAGAAAGTCTGGACTCTGATGAGTACACTGGTGAATGGTATTGTTGTTGTAGTTGTTGCTGTTGCCTTCCCCATTGATAGTCTTTGTCCTCAATCCCTCCCAAACCCCCTCTTGCTTTTTCAAAAGTTTTCGAACCATGAAACATTATTGTGATCGTTCTTTGTTTAAGGTCAATGATAAAGATAACACAAGTATGCTATAAACATAAATCTCTTCTTCCTTTTGAGACTGGCTAGGCCTATACTCCATTTTCAGGCCTAGAAGAAAATAGAGAGAATAAGATCTAAGGAATTGTACATGGAAAGCCAAGTTGAACTCTGTCTAACAATCGGGATTTATCGAACTTCATTTCTGCTTCTGCTGAGACTTGAGTTCTTTCACCCGCTCTTCTGTAGCTTTAAGTGCTTCTCCATAGATGCTTATCAACTGAAATAACATTTGCAGTGATCCGTTAATGGCGTTTTATGTGAAAATCTATTCAGTAAGAAGCAATTCTCAAGCTATTGTAACTGTTCCTACACATGGTTTGAAAACCAATGACCTTTGACAAGGTTTCATCATACCTGATCGATTTCCTCTGTGGAAATTATCAATGGAGGGGACATCATTATGCCATCCCCAGCAACCCGTACCAACATCCCGCGCTTCTGACACTCGGCTCCGAAATAAGCCCCTACGCCTGCCATAGAATAGACATTCGAGAATTATGATTTCTCAGCCAAATGCAATAAACCACATCCTGCAGATGCAGATGCAGATTTCAGAATGTTAAGCGTACCCCACTCTGGAGGGAACAAGTCATTAGGTGATTTGTTGTCAGTGAACTCAGTAGCCAGAATTAATCCAGTTCCTCGTATCTGCATAAATCATTCAAAGAAGTGTCAATAAGGGAAAGAGGGAAGAAAGTTAGGTATTAGGAAGTTATATTTGATTGGAAGCCTATGCAGTACCTCCCCAATAATTGGACTGCTGGAGAAGGCTTTAAGGCCATCTTGAAACCTTGGTGAAACACTTCGAACGTGCTCAACGATATTTCTTTCCCTGAACACAATGATAGAACATAAGTTGCTATGAAAATACAATGTATAACATTTTGCTCAAAAGCTTGTGCTGTTGGCGCAAATTGGCAGTGGATTTAAAATTAATTCTAAATGTCTGGGAAAGAATAAGAAGGAAAAAGAAGAAGAAGCATACTTGTAAAGTTTAACTGCTTCCAAAGCAACCGCGCATGCCACAGGGTGACCAGAATAAGTAAATCCATGTGAGAATACACCTGAAAATAACAAGATTGAGAGAAATATGTTCAGAGAGAGTAGCATCTTCAGCTAACGAGCTTACGACAGGCATGATGTGAACATACCAAGGCTGTTGCTTTGAGAGTGTATGACCTCTGAAATTTCAGGACTCACAAGAACTGCACCGATGGGCATGTATGCAGATGAAAGAGCCTGGAAAAAGTGAATTACGAAAAATGAAGGAATTAGTACCTGTCCTGATAAGTAGAAAAACCTTTTTTTCCACAACCTTACCTTCGCTAAAGAGACAAGATCAGGCTTAATATTATACTTGTCACACCCAAACATTGTTCCAAGCCTTCCAAAAGCGCAGACTACCTAATTTAAGAAACATAGGTACACAACAGATTAGAGAAACAAAATAAAAGTTTGAAGTCATTTGCAACGAGGAAATCAAAACACCATAGTACCTCATCCGCAATGAAGAGAATATCATATTTTTTGACAACTTCTTGAACCTACAAAATAAACGAACACATTACTAACCCAATAGGAACATGCCCTAGGGGACATCCAATGCCAAAGTGACTGAAGGGATATGGCATGAATCCATGAATAATGTACTAAAATAGCCTGGAATCTTATAACGCTTGGAAAATACTTTCTACCGTTTTTGGTACTTTTGTTGAAAAAATGAAAAGACTAACCTTCTCAAAATAAGTTGCAGGAGGAGGGATCACACCTCCGGCACCCATGACAGGTTCAGCAATGAAGGCTGCAATCTAAATAGATGCAAAACTTAGTGAGACAAGAAACTACACGTAGTATATATATGAAGGTGAAATGGAGAAAATGTCAGAAGGTTGTACCGTTTCTGGTCCCTCCTTGAGGATAAGCTTTTCTAAATTATCGGCTAATCTGGTTGCAAAGTCCTCCTCCGACTCACCTAGGAAGCATATACTTGTAGTTCTCAATATTTATGAACGTTACACTTAAAAAACTTCATACATAAAGCAAAGTAGGATCAGAACCTGGTAAGTGAAAGCGCCAGTAATGGGGGCAGTCCGTACGCAATACAAAGGATACCGGCAGATCAAACTTTTGATGCAGTGCTGGAAGACTGTAAAGAATTTCCTTTTATAATGCATAATGTCAAAGAATTTATCAAGGATCATACGATGAACAGAAGCCAGAAAAGAATACAAGTAAAAATCCTTCAATCACAAGATTGACTAGATATGTGATACTGAAAATAGATCAGTATTAAAAAATATAACTACAATTTGTATTGAAAGAAACTTCTGTCCGTGTTCAACGCACCCTGTGAGACTAGCTGAAATTAAGCTCGAGCCATGGTATCTGTTGAATTATAAAGAATATTCAGAGTAGGATGATGAGCAACACATACTAAGAAAACATTGACGTGCTGCACATCTAGTTGAATGAATAAGAACATACGATTTTTCCCGTGCTATGAATTTCTTCTTATTAGGCCTTCCAAGCGCATTGTTATAATACCAAACCAGCTTCACCTATTGAAAAAATCCAGATAAATGGAAAAGTTAAATTTTGAAGTCTGATTAGAATCTGATTGAAATGAGCAATTAAGCTTATATTAACATGGCTCAAAGGCGATGAATGCAATCCTTGCTTTGACATGGCCAAGTAATCTTGTTGCCAAGCAATATTCGAACCAATGAGATGCAATTTAAAAAAACAAAGTTGCTAAGTGAGATGAACATACCTGAGTGTCATTACATTCTGAACCACTATTTGTAAAGAAGACTTTTCCCATTTTCCTTGCTGTAAAGGTTTCAAGAAGCTCCGTTGCAAGATCCTATAAAAAGGAAAGTTTCCTGTAAATGCCTGAGTGGATCGTCATTTGGTGAAAAGTATACTAGATTGATTTACGTGAAAACCAAATCTAATATTATGTAGAACTAGAACAAACATAAAGAGGAGTAATGAATACCAAGGCGGGCTTTGTCGTACGATTCCAAAAAGAGTGGTAAAAGGGCAAAGTATTCAATTGTGCAGTCGCAGCATCCACTAGACGACGTTCACTCCCACCTAAAAAAAGTGCAAAATTTATTTAGGCTCATGAAGTTTTAGAGTTTACAAAATGACCAATATATTTGGAAACCAGAACTCAGTAATTTCCGTATGAACTTTAGTTTTACCCAATGCTGTGCTCCATAGACCAGCAAGAGAGTCAAGGTACTTATTCCCATTACTATCATAAACATAAGAACCCTGCATCGCCGACAAGAAAAGGTTATCTTTGTTAACACAAACAAGACTTCTAATCAACTCTATCATTTCAACCAAGCACCATATTGATTATGTGATGATAGAGAGAAAAACTCATTTACCTCAGACTTTTCGATAACTAGAGGGGGAAGATCAGAACTATGCCACCCAGCAGTGAATGGTGCTAGCATATCATGCCCCTCATACCTGAGATATCTTGAACAATTAATATGGGACAACAGATCCACCGATGCCATCCCTTAACTAAGGACGGGCTGATTTCCGTCGAGTATGCATAGATAATTAATTACACAATATACTTAGCTTGTGTGCATGTAGAACGAAAAATTGACACAATGGGCCGGGATCAAATTTTGGAGCAAAAACAATTACATGGAAGATAATACCTTTTATCTGGAGCAGCAGAAGCTGAATCCACTTTTAGCTGTGTTACTGTACTATGGCATCGCGCCAACGCAGGTGATTGAAGGAAATGTTCGTGAAGACTTTCTGAAGCTGCAATATTTCTTACATATGCACTAGCCTGTGTAAAGCATTACAAGATGAACTAATTCTGCTAGGTTGCACATCGTAGTCTAATGTTGCATAATATGATTTGAAAACTTGAATCAGTCATTCAAATTCCAGATACTGAAATTTGATTTGAATATATATAATCTCATAAATTTGACTTTTTGCTACAAATCCAAATAAATCATTAGTATCTCATATGCGTATACAAGTAGATCCAGGTTAAAACTAGACAGATTGAATCCATCTCTATCTATGAAATTGTAAACATGGTTTAATGAGTTGGAGTCCTAGATCAAACAAACAAATGTTGTGTCAGAAGCGATAATACACTACACCAAATTGACATTTTTGTAACAATCCAAAAAATAGTAACACTTTTGAGCTATAACAATCCACAAAGCAATTTTACACATTTTCACAAACAAAGTGATTCAACAATTGTATCACCACAAATAGTATGGGCTTACAAGTGATGCTATTCATGGTGATCTAATTTATTGTATCACTTTTTTTGTGTACCTATTTTTAATTTTGATGACTAAATTTAGTTTTTATGAATTGTAATAGCTCAAAATGTTAATGTTTTTTAAGTTACAAATATGCCAATTTGGTGTAGTGATACTGAACTGGGTTCTGTGACAAGGAACCAAAGATGAATAAGAAAATCATCAAATATGGCTTAACTGATAAAGATCAATACAGACCTAAATGGATATCAATGAAATTCTTTAAAAAAGAAATTGAGAATCAATGAACAAGTAGAGAAAGAGAACCTGAGTAGTGAGAGATGATAGCAAGGAACGTTTGTTGATCATCATCTTTGCTTGCATAGAAGAGGAGCAAACTCTGACAAGTGACAGCCCAATATATAATATGATGCAATTGCAATGCAAGTGATGAAGGGGGAGCAGAAAAGTTTTGTTGAAGAATCTTAGAGAGAGATGGTCAGATTGAGAACATGGTTTTCAGAGAATTGTATGTTTGATCCAAGTGTGTTATATGATGGAGAAAATAAAGGAGATATATGAGGTAGTATTTGCTATAAACTGCTAACATTGCTATAAAATAGGATGTTTATGTTACTAGTCAAGCCACTTCTTGGTGTTATCCTAAACGACCTGACTTGTATGACTTTTCTTCCTATCTGTCATCCTCATCCTCATCCTCATCCCTAATTTGTTGGGACTTGGAGGGGTCAGAGTGATATCATTCCCTAAATGGAACTTGGACACTTAGAAGTCAGATTCCATTTTACTACCTATTGGTCTTCCTTTTGAAGAACAAAACTAAACACACTTGTTTCTTTCAGATTAAATAAGGAGCAAGTCTAGTCAGCCTTTGTTTCCTAGCCTCTTTTTAGTTTTTTTTACTTTTTTTACATTCTACCTTGTCTCTTTAAAATACAATCACAAAATAAGTGTTAACTTGGGTTCTCTAAATTCAATTGTGTAGGGTCTCTCCAGGAACAACAAGGACTTGAATCTGCATGCAGATTTTCTTGTGGCCACTGCACACTCCGATGAACTTTGCAAAATTCCCTTGTATTTCAAAGGTTTGTCTACACAAAACAGTGTTGTGCACGAACACATACAAGAGTGCATCAATGAAGCTTTCACTTTCGTCTCTAAGCATCAATCAACAGTCTTTTAAACTCTGCTAGGGTAGTACCACAAATCTCAAACATTAGACATTGCAACAACAACGACAAAGACATTGGCATAGGATCGAAATATTCGAAACTACAAACCATAAACTACAAGTTTAGATTTCTGCCTGTAATCACCACTATACCAAATGGACACTTTTGTAACAAATCTCAATAGTCAATAACAGTTTCACAAACTAGATCACACCATACTATTCAGTATTCATGGTGATTCAATTAGGAGCTTTGCTAGGTGTCAAGGGAGGGGTCGAGGGAAAGGAGCGAGGGATGGGTGGTCCTCGAGATGAGTGCATCATCTTGGATATGCGTGCTGGCACTTATCTCGAGAAGGATGGGAAGTGAAGTTGTTTGAAAAGTTGTTTGATGAACTGTTACAGGATACTTTTTTTTACGGTTGTTACAACAAATATGTCAATTCGATTAGGTTCTTCACGTACTGCTACAACAAAGCTGCTTGGCATAAAAGTTTTTCAGCAATGCCACAAGAAATCCATCATTAAATAAATTGAAGGGTGAGGAATCTATTATAAGATGACTCCAAAAAAAGATTAGACATTAAACCGAATATGTCAATACATCGACAACAATAAAAGGAACAAATCAAAACATCGATTCCAACTTTAACAAGGGTGACTATTGAAGAATCTATTATAAGATGACTCCAAAATAGATTAGCCATTAAACCGAATATGTCAATACATCGACAACAAGAAAAGGAACAAATCAAAACATCAATTCCAACTTTAACAAAATTGAATTGCAAACAGTAATGTTGCTTAATTGTCACCAAGATCGGACAAGTCTGTCTAACAAAAAGCATAAAAACAACTCCTCAAACCCTAAATCCTCTGCTATTCCTCTTTCCTCTAGCCTTCTCAAACTTCCTTCCCTTTGATCTGACATAAGGCTTGGTGTGGCTGTGAGGCACACCAGGAGCCCTACCAAAGTGCTTCACTGCTTCACGGCTCTTGGGGCCTCTCAGCAAAACCTGCAACATGCAGCCAAAACACAGTGATTAGAATGAAGCTTGATATTCTAGAGGTACAAGTTCAAAGGATGTAAAATGACTTGCTTTTATGGCACAGCATTTAAGGACTGGTTGGAAAGTTTAATATCCTCAACAACATTTGCAGATACCTTGACTAAAGCTTAGTTCTTAACCCTCCATTTATGATTAGGGCTTATTGGCTTAAAATCAAAATTAAACTTGAGTTTCTACCCCTGAAAGAGGTGCAATACAAAGAAAAATTTGTAGATGCCTTCATGTTATACATTGTAAAAAAAAAAAAATTCAGTGAAAATTTAGTTGTTGATAATGGCGTTCAAGATGCTCTTAATGAAAAGAAGTATGCAGCTAATAGTTGAACACAACTCTCAACTCTCCAAATTTAAAGCATTGTCTGACTACGCTTGAATAGGGAGAACTGAATCCAATGTATTTTATCTGCTTTCTAAGTAGAACTCTAGTGCTTAAATGAAATTTAAGCTCTCACAACAAAATCAGAAATGTATAGGTTTGAATGTCAAAACCGAAAGAGAACCCTATTTTATCTGCCGCTTTGAATGTATACTTGTAAATGGGGAATCTGAGCTGAAATTAAGGGCTTATCCGAGCAACCAAAATGTGTAGCCTCAGTAAAATCTAGCAATCAAACATTATATGCCAAACACACCAAAACCAAAAATAAAGAAACACCTAAAACGAAAATAACCCAGAAGTGATATATCAATCTAAATTATACACTAGAGAATCCCAAATAACATTAAAAAAAATATATATGTGCTTCCTTAAGAAATGCAAACTAATAAATTTACTACATACCGTGTTCTGCCCAAGAGGAGCCCTGAGTGCAAGCTGATCAAATGTCAAGCACTCGCCACCAGCTTTCTCAATCCTAGCTCTTGCAGTTTCAGTGAATCTCAATGCGGTGACTTTCATGGCTGGAACCTCATAAACCCTGGTATCATCGGTCACTGTCCCAACAAGCACAGCAATCTTACCCTCCTGTAAGAAGAGGAAAGAAAAAACATTAACCATGATCAGAAACCTAACTACCAAAATAGAGTACCCTATCAAATTAAACAAGTACCCAAAAGAAAAAAACAAGATCAAGAGTAAAGGAGCAACCTTTCCACTCATGAAGCGAATGAGCCTAGATAGAGACATTGGAGGCTTGTTGATTTTGCTCATAAACAACCTCTTCAAAATAACAGCATTGAAATTGCTTCCAGTTCTTCGCACCAAAAAGCGGTACAGCTGAAACAAACCATTCATCATCAATTTCAAACTAAAATTATACAAGGTAATCAGTAAACAACAAAACCAAAAAAACAAAAAACACACGCACAAGAACCATCTAAATCTCTATCAAAGTATAGACCAAATTGAGAAATTACTTACCCCAAAACAATTCAAGCATCATCTAAATCAAGCAAAACAAGAGATGCCCAGATAACAATTAAACCAAAACAACCCAAGCATTGCATAAACCACCTGAGAATAATCTCCTTGCTTTGACTGAAGAGAATTTGACAGATAAAAAAATTCCACCTTTATCTGTTTTGAGCTTGCTATTATTAACTTGTACGTCCTTTAGTTTAATAATTGATTAATGTTTTGTCAATTAAAAATAAAATCTCTCTTAAAAATACATCAAACAATAGATGCCCATAACAATAAAACCAAAACATCCTAAGCGACCATCTCAACTATCATTATATAGTCGCAAAATGAGAGATACCCAGACACCAATTACACCAAAACAACTAAAAGGGTATCTAAATCTCTCCTACACAAGACTCCAAATCAATCACAAAACCAAATACAACCCAAACATCACATCAGATCACATACAGTCACCTAAGTATCGACCACAAACACCTAAAACCAGATATACCCAATAACCAGATTCAAGACCATAAATGAACTAATACAGAAAATGAGAGTATGGGTTTTACAAGACTCACCTTCACGAGGAGCTTGAGATAGATATCATCAGATTTGGGTGCGGTCCTCTTGGTCTTCTTCGACTTGCCTCCAGCAATTAAATCGATACCCTGCAAACACAAACACAACATACATCAGTGGGATCGAAACACGAACACAACATTGATACATGAAGAGAGGGGGCACGGAGAGGCTAACCATGGTGGAGATTAGGGTTTTTTTGAGACGAAAGTGAAAGACCAAACTATCTTTATAGTCTCATTTACAATGCTATAGTCTAGGGTTTTTGGCTTGGGTCCTCCTAAATAACACCACCGTTTCTTTTGAAGAACACCACCACCACCATTCTAAAGGACATCACCACTTACTGAATGACACCACTACCATTTCCATAGCGTTTGGACAAAAACCCTGACTCTATCCAAATTTTCAACTTTTTTATGTATTGTTTTCAAATTTTATGGTTTATATGCACTCTTAACAAATTGTATTATTGCAAAAAATCATTTCAATGACGTTGAGTAAAAAACTTGACTTAGGAAGTTCCGAAATATGAATGCTTGAAGACAATGTCCAACAAATATTTTTGCAATAAAAACAAATTTTAAGAGTGTATTTAAACTAAATAAATTGCTAAAAATAACAAATAAGTTCAAACAAATTTTTTTAAATGGGCAGATTCTAATATTTTGTCCCATCGAAACGGATCCTGCGACTTTGGTCACTCAATTTGCATGATACGCTATGTGTGGGTAGAATACTTGACTCTATCCATTTTTAAAATTGTTTTGTTTTAAATTTTAAAAAAGAAATTGAAAATTTGGACATACTTAGGTTTTTTTTTTACAAAACACACATCATCACTTACTGAAAGACACCACTACCATTTTCATAGCGTTTGGACAAAATCCCTGACTCTGTTCAAAATTTCAGTTTTTTTATGCATTGTTTTCAATTTTTATGGTTTATATGCACTCTTAACAAATTGTATAATTGCAAAAAATCATTTCAATGATGTCGAGTAAAAAACTTGACTTAGGAGGTTCTGAAATATGAATGCTTGAAGACAATGTCCAAAAAATATTTTTGCAATAAAAATAATTTTTAAGAGTGTATTTAAACTAAAGAAATTGCAAAAAATAAAAAATAAGTTCAAACAAATTTTTTTAAATGGACAGAGTCTGATCTTTTGGCCCATCGCAGCGGATCCTGCAACTTTGGTAACTCAATTTGCATGATCCGCTACGTGTGGGTAGAACACTTGACTCTATCCATTTTTAAAATTGTTTTGTTTTAAATTTTAAAAAAGAAATTGAAAATTTGGACATACTTAGTTTTTTTTTTTTACAAAACACAACGGTTCCTACAAATTTGTTAATCCAATTCGCAGGATCCACTGTGCTTGGTAAAAAAAAACCCGACTCTGTCCATTTTCAAGCAAACGTGGCGCTCCGTACGATCCTAAGTCTCCCATTTGTAGGATCAACTGTGATCATTGTGTATAACTAGCACTTCTGCTTTATGCCACCACTCACTAAAAATATAGATTTTTCTCTTTTTTAGACTATGCAAATTTTATTTTCATTTGGTATTTTGGTTAACGTGATTGTTTTGGAATACTAACTCATGAAAATTGATATTTGTATAGTACAAACAAACATTAGTTCTGCATGACCAAAACCACTTACTTAAATAATCAAGTAAATGACATTTCTTTTTTGTTACTAACTTGGTTGTTTTGAAGATGGGTGTTTCGTTAATAATGACAATCATAATGTAGTAGTAATCACTGTAAGCATATTTAATCTTTTACTATTTTTGACATGAATGACATATTGGAGGAAATTGAAATAGACCAGATGGTTTAAGAACGAATGACGAAGATAGATAGGGAGGGAGTAACTGTTGTCATTTGTCGTTTGTGGTGACTGAGTGCCATCTAATTTGGTTTCTTTAGAGTTTTATTTTTTATTTTTGTCATCTATGCTTTTTAGAATTGTGTGGAAGATTTTATCTGATTGATCGAGACATGATTTATTTAGATTTTGAGGGTATAGTGAGACTTGAGAGGAGGAGGTTAACTTGATGGTGGAGATTAGGGTTCTCCGTCTTTGTAGCCTACGTACGTAGTCTAGCGTTTTACAAAATGGGCAGCAATGACTGTATATAATCTAGCACTTCTGAAAAAAAATATCGTTTGTATTTTGGTCAGCGTGTTTGTTTTCGAATGCTAATTTATGAAAATTGATATATTGAATAATACAAACATAAGTTGTACATGAACAAAAACCACTTGAAGCATCAAGTAAAAGGCATTAGTTTTTTGTTTTTATCTTGGTTGTTTTGAAAATGAGTATTTGATCTCTTAATAGTTAATAATGACAATCATAATTTGGTAGTAATCACTTTAATCATATTTAATCTTTTACTAATTCTGACATGAATGACATTTTGGAGGAAATTGAAATAAAAGTGAAGTTAGGAACCAAGTTTTGTAACAGGATGAAGATAGGCATAGACATAGATGGAGAGAGCAGGAGTAATTGTTGTCAGTTGTGGAAAGTAAGAGCCATCTAATTTGGTTTTTTAGGGTTTTATCTTTGTCATCCATGTAATTCAGACTTTCGATTGATCAATAGTGGTCTATGATGTTAGGGATTTAGAATAGTGGAGTACATCCGCAACTCTTGCCTTTTACTACCACATCTAAATAAATGCAATTGTATGTATTCTTTTTACCTTGTACCACCACCAAAGGATTGTTTTGTGTTCTTTTCTTGGAAAAAAAATTTTATTTTCATGTTCTCGAGTTTATATCATGAAATTTTTATTTTGATTGTACAAGCATTGCAATTGTATGTATTCTTTTTACCTTGTACCACCACCAAAGGATTGTTTTGTGTTCTTTTCTTGGAAAAAAAAATTTATTTTCATGTTCTCGAGTTTATTTCATGAAATTTTTATTTTGATTGTACAAGCATAAGTTACATTGACTAACTAAACGCAACCACTTGCTCAAAGCATTGGAGAAACAGAAGAAACTATGAGTTTGATGACGATGAATTGAATTGATAGATTAGAGATATATTGCATAATGTTGGTGGTGGTCGCAACATAAATTGCTCCTTAGTTCTCTTTTCTCTTGAAACCTACGCGAATTATAAATACAAAGTAATATAATCTTAGTAATATATCAAGATTTGTTAAGTTTATTCTTTTGTTATGTTGTGATGCAATTTAGAAATTTTATAAAATGATTCAACTGCAGTCGGATCTTCAATCCCCTCTTTGGGATAAGTTGGCACTCACGTGATGGACACCCTCCTCAGGCACAAGGATGCTGAGTAGATTTTTTTCATTTGGGTTTGGGGTTTGATAGAAAGAAGGCGGAGAAAGGGTGACTAATTGCAACGTAGTCTCAATATTTCGTCCAAATTCTGTACATGAAATTGATAGCTGTGAATTCCAAGTCTCGCCTAGCAAAGTAGCGATACTTATAAAGCTTTCTGGTATTTGCACCAACCAAAGGGAGAGTATGAATGATCGAGAGTCCTGATCTCAAATAGACTCCTCCGACGCCTCTGCTTGGACCATTTCATTGTTGATTCATTCACCCACCATTGCATTATTCCCACTTGGACCGCAGCACTCTATAGATTCATTCAGTTGCATGTTTTCTTGGAGTCCCATTGTGCTTTAACAATTGCATGACCTGTCATTAATTGTAAATTGCAACATATCCAGTATCTCAAATGATGACTACAGGTAAGCGAGAAAACTCAAGTCATATAGTTACTCGTATAAGGGTAGCAATATGAGTTACAGACGAGAGGGCAACAGTATTTGGATGGAGAGTCGTTCAACCTTTACAATATAACACTGTAAGGATCATCCAAGCTTATTCAATATACATTCATTTAGAGTTCCCTCTTGAAAACTAATCACTTGTTATTTTGTTGATCTATGGGTGCACATCCTTGTTTACCCTTTTTTGGATCAGGTAAAATCCTTGTATTCAATTACTTCGGAAGTTGAGAGATGGGACGAGTTATGCTGTTTTCAATTTCTTTGAAGGTCCAGAAATGGAACAAGGTCTTTTGTTTTTTGAGTTGTCTATCATGAGAAGGCCTCGTCATCTCATATGCAACATGAGGAGCTCCGGTTTTTCAATCAATAGCTTCCATTCATTACAGAACATTGCAACGGCTGCCCCATCCACAACTCGGTGATCAGCCCCAATATTAACCTGAGAAGGATATAAAGCAGAGTTACATCAATACCTTGTGCTGTAACCTACTAATGAAAATGTAAAATTCAAGCAAAATTATTTTTTTCGATAATAAAATTTCGTGCAACAATTTTGTTACTGGAGAGATGTGACAACTTGCACATGCCCACAATCCAGCCTCTTAAACCATTGACAATTACAATTTGCAAACAAAATATGGTAGCATGTCGTTCAAATCATGATATTCAGATATTGTTGGGGTTTCTTTACCAGGAATGGATTATTCAAAAGGCGTTTGTTGGAGATCTGAATCATCCAAGGAACATTAGCAGGCCTATCCTACTGGTCGAACCAGAGTTTGAAACCAAACTTCTCTTGGGATGATAGATGGGGCAATCCAGGCCATCGAGAAGCTAGGAACAGTTGGGCTTCTTCCATGCTTCCAACTGCAGCTGCTTGCCTCATCATCGGGAGGACAAGCTGAAAAAGAGATCATGAATTTTACGAATGCGTAGTGGCAAAGACTCATTTTCGCAGCCAGTTTCAGCAGTCACGACATCCCAACATACCTGATAGAATGAAGGATATATCCCACTTTCTATTAACATGTGGGATCCGTGTGCTAAGACTGGATTGCAGGCTTTATTGTTATTTATGGCAGACAAATTGCTTTGGTCTAATTTTGGGCTTTCCAATGTTCTAAGGCTGCTTCCAGGAGGTGTTATTTTCAGTGTTTGGCGGAGGAAGTGAATTTTCATCTTTCTACTATAGCTTATGATCATGACAAAAACACCTTTTTTATTTTTCTTTTGTGCCATGTAGCCAACATAACTTATTACTACGAGCTAGTCCTGATCATAGCAGAAGAGGTTTAGATATTTTGTGTTAGTGCTTCAAAAGCCTGTACTACGATATCAAGGAATTCTAAAGGCCTTACAGCCAAACCCATGAGCTTCAGTCAAAGATCATATCTAGCTGTATGGTTAGAAATGCCATCGCATTAGCTGTTACACCCTCAACTGTAACGTCATAAAACGGTCTGTCTAAGAAATTGGATGGATGAAGCATTGGCAGCAAGCACACATTATTGCCAGATATGAAAAAACGAGGTAGTAACTGCTTACATTGACAACAGATGCAGGATATACACCACCATCATCTGCAAACCGCGGAAGCTTTTGGATTCTGCCAACTGCAATGATAGCAACTTCAGGCAAGTTGAGGAGAGGAGAACCAAACTTCCCACCAACTGCTCCGATGTTGCTTAGAGTTATTGTTCCACCAGAAATATCCTCAGAGCTTAGCTTGTTACTACCTGCCAGCTTTTGTAACCGTGATATTTCCTTTGTTATCTGATTGAAAAAGTGAAAATCAATACACTCTGCCGCATTCTTATAGAAAGCGAGAAGGGAAAAATGCATCAAAACTGAAAGAAAGGTTTCCATTATAACTATTATGGACCTTTACTTGTTCGATCCAATAAGGACCAAACAAGACTTTATGTTGTGTGTGGGTGGAGTCAGCCGGGGGTGGGGGTAAGTGTAATTACTAACTACATTAAAATATTTACTTATATGGTAACTTGTAGCATTAGTCATTATGGTATATAACTCACTTCAAGAATTTGAATCAAATTTGTCATACTCAGCTAGGGACCTAAGTAGCCTGAACCCAGCATGTTGAAAACTCTAATGGTAAGAGCCAGTCAGCTCCAGCTGGTGTGCCAACCACTAGGAGGTAGAAAGTTGAAGTTTAAAAATGAGGGAATTCTATTAAAGTATCAGGGACGTTTCTTGGTGTAAATTAAGAGATGTGACATGATTTACATATGAAACCTATGAAAACAACTGCTCTCTTTTCAAAGAAATAAGCCCGCCTTAATAGATTAAAACCTAGGAAGCATGAGGTGACTGACTAATGGCCCATTTGATGCAGTCAACTGTAATACAAATGCCCTTGTGATGCAGGTGCATCTAACGCACATACCACACACGTATGGGCATCAACACATTTTTGGGATTTAGTATTGTTTATATTTTTCAGTTATCTAGTACCTTTCTGTTCGGATTAAGTTTATTTCTTTTACAAGTTATCTCTACTATAAATAAAACCTTGGCCATCATAAAATGTAGTTTATTCTGCTGAATATTTTGTTGAGAATAGAAGTAGATGTTTCATGTTTTCTTTGTCTTCACAGGTTTTAAGATGTATGAAAGAGTTGTTCCACACAAAGCCAGAAACAGAAACACAAAAGGAGGGGGGAAATGACAATTCTAAAATCTGCGTGCCTGAAATTTTAATATTTACAAGGATAAAAGGAGATAAGAAATGCAAGTATGATGTTCACAAATCAGGAAAGCTAACCTCCAGGATTGATAGTGATTGAACTTTCTTCACGTTTGGCACAACCAAACCATATGGAGTTGCCATAGCAATGCCAATGTTGTGGTGCCCTGCATCAAAGGAAAATTGCACTTATAGACAAACAGCAAAATGTGGTAAACAGCTTAACGGTGAAACGTTTAATTCTGAATAACCATCTTAAACCTGACTTGTCTCATGACTCATCCATCAGATAAATTTTATCTAGAAAACGTGATGCTAAGCATAGCAGCTGGAGCAAATTCACATTATGTGAAATGATACAATTTCTTTAAGCAATAGGATGAAGCATCATCCAAGAAAAAATTTAATGATCATTTTACGTAAGATATACTCCTCCAAATGAAGTCAATATCCAAACGAAAATAGTGAAAACCTAATTAGATAAGAGACCCCCAAGTCTATGTGTTTATGGCTAACCAGGTTCAAACTTGTGTCCCAGTACACAGATCATCCGAAGTGTTTGTGTGTAGTTATTTATAACATGTATATGCAATCCCAACAGTCTGTGAGACGGAACTCAGAGACGGGGTTAGTCATCAAAGGAAGCGTCGAAGATTGAAGACCATGTGGTGGAGGACAAATCTCATAATCCTCCATCCAAGCAGGTTTATGCCTCTTTTCCCAAGGATGTTACTCTACTTTCGAAGAAAAGAGGTACATGGTCATCTCCAAGTTTGAGGCATTCAGCAAAGGTAGGAATCATAGGCCGTTTGACCAGGATACACTTGATAGTCAAATCGTGCTGGGGCCATAGAGTGCTGAATGGTTTGGTGTTCTCCGATTCCAACTCAATTCGCCTTGAGAATATTATAATGATTCTTTCTCGGCTTGTTTCTGGGGTCAATGCTCAATTTCCTATATCCCTCTAAGACTCGTCGAGCTTCAAGTGGATCGTTAGTGTTTGTCTTTTTCTTTTTTGTATTTGTTTTTTCTTTGGATGTCACTATTCTAACTTCATGGACTGCAATGAATTTCAACAAAGGAAATAAATAATTAACATGTGAAATATTGACTTGATAACAGTAGATAATCGACAAAGGCAGAAAAGTTTTCCAACAACAAAAATAACGGAAAAATAAATTATCTATAGCAGTTAATGAGAAATTGGCAAAAACGTAAAGTTATCATAGGACATTCAATGGAAGTATCTCACTAATGATACCTTTAAGGATGACCTCAAGTGATTCCTCTCTGAAAGAACTGTTCATTAGAGGATATTTACTCAATGCCATTGAGAGAGATTTTACTAAGAACGGTAGGTAAGTGTGTTTGACATCTGGATCAGAATTTTTATTTTGGAAAGCTTCTTTAAGATCTACAAGAGCATCACAATTTATCTCTTCCAAATAGTGAAAATGTGGCACTTTTGCAGCCATGGTCATCGTTTTAACCATTGAACGCTGGAATCCCCTGAAAACAACAAAGGAAACATAATTTGTTATTTACCAATTTTTTTTACATTCACAAAATTATATAATGATCATCAGGGCTAAACCTCTAATCATTGGAATCATAATATTAGCATTTACGACAGTTACATAAAATCCAGTCAATTACTAAAACTCATCAGGAAGTACAATCCATTATTAACAGCTATCATGCCGTACACATAACATCACAGTATGGTCAATTTTTTGTCGACAGAATTTCTTTCTTTGCTGATAAGCAGAGAGACCAAACCTCCAGAAAATGAGGGGAAGTATGTGCTTTAATGCCAAGAAAATGTACCATTTGCATGTTCCACTATCTGCTAATGTTACAACAGAACTCTCATTTTTCTCAGTAAGTGTCGATTCTGGTGGAGATCACGGAAATAATATGGTATTGAAGCACAAAGCCCCATAAACTCAATGGTGTTCACTTCGAGGATATTATAAATTGGGATTCTTATGTTTTGGATTTCTAATTCTTTGTTCGAGTCCTAAGGTTATAGTATATGATGCTTCCTATCTTAGCTGTTGAGCACAATTTGAACTTAAAATATATATATCTAAATAAATAAATCACCTCTTTCATGGCACATGCAACATTACCTTAAGGTAATTGTCTTATCTTCAAATTGGTGTCCATCTTCAGTCAATTTATGTAGAATGTTTTCCTTCTTCGCGAGAAACTCCTCCGGAGAACTTGCACACAATGAGGGTAATGGTTCCATGGACTTTCCTTTATTAGCAACGTAGTTTATGACGTCTTGCATACAAACCCTTCCATCTTGACCAGTACCAAGGATATCATTTATATTTATACCACATTGTTTCGCATAGTTACGGACAGCGGGTGTGGCTAGAACACCCAAAGATTTTGAGAGACTTTCATTAATTGAGTCATATGCCTCAGAAATCAAAGACGAGGCATCAGTCAAATCATCAGAAGGGAGTGTTGAAGTCTGATATTCTTCAACAACCATCTTCAGAAGAGTTTCTCCAACCTGCAAATTGACCCAATAATGGATATGAATGGCATCCATTGCATATAAATATTTTTGTAATAAATCGTTGTCCCTGGATCCTACCCCTATTTAGATATACAACCATTTTTTATTTATTTTTTTATTTCATTAAGTACATGATGGTTATAGATTTTATTCCTAGTATTGGTTTCATCGTTTAAAAGTATTATTTCTAATTATTTATCATTGAATTGTAAAATGATTCAAATACTTCAAGAACGAAGTTCTAAATCATATTATATCAATAATCATGCTCATCCTTCCCCCGCGGGTGGATTAGAATGGTGAATAAAAAACAGTTTGGGAGAGTGCCTGAAGAGTCCAAGGTATCAACCCCGTGACATATACAGAGACACGTCTAACGCATATCCAAGGAATGTCTGACACACAAGGGGACTCAAACCGACCTAAGTGATTCCTAGTCTTCTACTGGCCATAGATTGATAACTCTTTGACTTTGAAAATGTGTCAAGCATGGCTGGAATGCATATTAAATATAAAATCAAGTGTTACATTTTCTTCCTTCCAATGACAAAAATATTTAAAAGAAGAAAAGGAGGTAACAGTTGAATGTACTAGCAGGTTTTCGCATGGCCCATACAATAAGCAGAATCCAATAATCATAAAATTTGGCTGAAAATATCCTTCACTAAAATTAGATTTTGTGTGATTGAAATGATAAAGCACGATTGTAACATTGGAGAAAGTACACGAAAATGGTATGTAGAAGGAAACTAGTTTAAATTGAAGAAAACGTACACATTTAAGAGACTGCACTACTTATTTACCTTCACAATATCACTGGGTTCATAAAGAATCTTTAAAATTTTTCCCTTGTAGCGACTTGTTATTTCAATAGTTGCTTTGTCACTTTGAACTTCACAAAGAGGTTGAAATTCCTCAACTTGGTCACCCTGAAAAATTTATCAACACCAGTCAAACATAATGTCAAACAGTCATAATAGACAAGATATTATGAGCAAACAATATCATTACTACAAAACAGTGCATCTACTAATCTTTTTTTTTTAAATCTTGTATTGGAATAACTGAAGTAAGTTATGAACCTTATTTATTACTTCGTTACTTCTTTTTTAAGGTTAAAAGAAAGTCGGGATTCTAATTCAAGCTCTAATCTTATAAACAAGTTAAAGCAAATATAAGAGAACAGCCATAAAATACCTTAGCGTCTTCACTGTTTTTGGCAATGTGGCCCAACACATCTTGTGTGCCTTTGATAAACACAGTCCATGTGAATCCAACATTGCATCCCATGTTCTCTTGAAAATTACCATAGTCACTCAACTAGTACTTTCGATATCTCCACATGAATTAGAACTTTCATGCGGCTTTGACAATGAAGATTCAAATTTGAATATCTTCATAACTCTATTCTATATATTTGACCACTATATACACAGTCGGTACTCTACATTCTTCCTTGCTCCATTCCATGTGTATCAACAATCTAAGTATATTCCTAAATGTTCCCCTCAGTGTGCCTCCATTGCTTTGCTCCATAAGCCTCATACATACCCCATTATGTAACCAACACTCCACTCCAAATGCCCTCAATGATAACCAAATTTACCAACACCCCTTCTACAATCCCGTATATACAAGTATTTGGGCACAGCCCTTGTGTCCTCAACAATCAACCATATTTTCAGTAGCCCATATTCAATTAAGAATATTTTTCAAATGCTAATTAAAGTTAGATGCAAAGGGTTTTAATCTATTGAGCTCCAACTCTTGTAACTATAATTGCATTCTGAAAAATCAACACTTATAGTTAGGTATAGAAACATGTCGGATTAGCGATTATCAAAATGATCCCATTAGGATCTTCTAGTGTGCACCTAGTATTGATCACTAATTAATAACAAAATAAACTACTTGAAGCAAAGCACATACTGATGAACAAATACAAAGCTCACCTCTTTGATAAACCATCTAAGGAGCTCACACTCAGCAATACCTTCACCAGTCTGTGCCAAGGGCACCTCAACTACTTCCCCAACTTCAACATCAACACTGGATTCGCTTGAAAAGAAGCATCTTTGAGTTTCCACTGTACACCACTTGTTTAACTACACAAAAACACTAAATCAATCAATTCCATCACTGGGTTTCCTCCAAATCAACAAAACACAAAATCATATCAATGGGTATCTATATGTACAACAACTTCACAAAACCCTAAAATTCATACCAAAATCATGTCCAGAACATGCAAATCACTCACAACGATTGAATTTTGAGTTAAAGGGGTTGTTAGAAACTACTTACATCGATCGGAAACGAACGAGATTTGAAGAATTGAGAGCGAAACCATTGAAGTGGAGACTGATTTGGCTGAGTGGATGTAAGTGGTGGTGAAGGTTTACTAGGGAAGGCAGAGGCATAAAGTGCGCCGGAAATCCTCCATGGGGTTTTGGGTAAAATGCGCCGAGGAAGCATCGTAAAGGGTGCGTAGAGTACACAAGCGAAGAGAATTCTATGAAAGCTCTCTTTGATGAATGAATGAATGAGAAGAAGAGACACTGTGTTGAATGGGGGAAAAAATGACAGTTTTTCTTGTTTCTTTTCTCGAGGGAAGGTACAGAGTCTGCAGGTGACAGAGATAAAGATGGACAGGTCAGCCTTTACATTTTAAGATTAAAAATGTAGTTGGATGGAGTCGGATGGAGTTGGATTCAATCATTTTAATTAGTGTACATTGTATACTCCGCTGCTACGGTGAATAGGGATGGCAGTGGCGCATATTTTCACTTATATTTGCTTTACTCAATTCGTATGGTGTGAATTTGGATATAAATAAATGAATTTTGAGGCGAATACAAATTTAGCCATATTTATCCCACGAATATCCGTTTAGATATTGATATTACAAAAGTACATTTAACCTTTTAAAAGCCAAAAAAAAAAAAAAAAAAACTACATTTCATTCGCCCTCTCACTTCTGTTCAGTTTTTCTCACATACAATAGAAGAGAAAAAAAAAAGTATTTGGCTTCTTCTCTCTTGGCCAAAGTTTTTCTGCTCGGTGTTTGCTCGTTCATACCACTACTTCTGACAAGGCATGTGTCAGGACTAGTACCGTTGGAAAGGAAAATCAATGTCAGAGGCCTTTCAAGACTTTCCTAATGGTCTCAAAACTCAATGTTCCCTTTTAGAAAGTGTTCAAATGCTTAGCATCTATATTATAGGGGGAAGGTTTGAGCTCTTGACTGTGAGGACGTGTTGCCTCCATTGCATAGTCGGGCCAGACTATACCACTAGCATTTTTATTGTTTTCTTTGCATTGTTTTCAACTTCAAACTTATATTTCCATTGATCGATAGCATCAAACTAGTCTTGAGCAACGTCCTTCCGAACATTCCTCCCCATTGTAATCTATTGAATAATAATGAAAGCTTTTACTGACTATTGTGCATTGTTATATTGTCTACAGATTGATATTGTGCATTCTCAAGTTAATATTTGTGTCCGTCAAAGTAACTACTCATAGGCTTACTAGTGAATTGGATAGCTAGTGCCGCACGGATTGCTAGTCCGTGACAGTTGGTATCAAAGCCAGAGTTTGTTGGATGCAAACCAGGATGCAGGAACTAAGTGAGGGCCTTGGCGCGATGGAGGAACGACATGCTAGTCGAATGCAAAGACTAGAAAGCAAAATGGACCAGTTGAGCTGTTTGGGAGAACAAATCGGTCGCCTTGATGGACTCTTTCACTTGGCAGACAGAGTGGATTCGCTGGCTGAGCACGTCGACAATTTAGAGGGAAGAACAGTCGTTATGGAAGAGTCACCTCACCCCACAGCTCAGGTGATGAGTGTGACTTTCAATTACAGTTGGAGGACTTATTTGCAAGGGTTGGCTTACTGACCAAGGCCATAGGGACGACTGATCACCCTAGGATGAAAGTGCCTGAGCCAAAGTCATACGCAGGGGTACGAGATGGGAAGGAGCTAGAGAACTTCTTGTTTGATCTGGAACAGTATTTTCGCGCGGTGAACCCCGAATCAGAAGAAGCCAATGTCACCATGGCGACCATGTACTTAGCAGGTGATGCGAAACTATGGTGGAGAACCAAATATGCAAATATGGAAGAAGGTCGCATCCTTATTAGAACTTGGGCAGACCTCAAAAAGGAACTCAGAAATCAATTATTGCTTAAGAATACGGATTTCTTAGCAAGGAGGAAGCTCCACACCATCAAACAGACATGCAATATTCGAGTCTATGTCAGGCAGTTCTCAACTTGCTTGCTAGATATTCGAGACATGTCTGAGAATGACAAAGTTTTCTGTTTCATGAAACAAGCTCAGCCGCTTCTGCAAGCAGAATTACAAAGGCAGAAGGTGACAGATATTACAAGTGTTATTGCAGCAGCAGAAAGGTTTAGCGATTATATGCCCATGGCTGGATCCACTTCGCTCAATCACTCCACAACTAGAACTGGCAGTACCAATTCAAACTCAGAGTCGAATGCTCGATCACCTCACCAAAACTGGGGAAACTCAAATCAGAACCGAGGAAACTACAATTCTCGGACGTCTAAACAGAATTGGAGTTCCAACAGAAATTGGAATGCCAGCCCTAGCAACTCAAATTACAACAACAAGGGAGGGAAAAACTACTCTGGGCAGTGGAGACCATCTACACCTGCCCCATGCATTATTTGCAATAGCAGGGATCACCCAACAGACAAATGTCCATCCAAACCAGCCCTACACTCATTGATGTCCTTGCTTCAAACAGAACCTTCTAACTCGACCGCATCGAGCTCGAACCCCACCAACAGTGAGACCTCCTAGATGGGAGCTCTACGCAAGCTCAATGCTGTCAAAGGAGAAATGTATGAGCACTCACACAAGAAGGATTTACAATACATCGACATCACTATCAATGGGTTCCCTTCCCAAGCATTGTTGGATTCAGGAGCGACAGACAATTTTATTGCCCCAGAGGAAGCTAGACGTGTGGATCTGAACTTAGAAGGAGATGTCGGTAAATTGAAAGCTGTCAACTTTGAGGCAATATCTATTAATGGTATGGCTAGAGCTGTGCCATTACAGGTTGGTCCATGGGAAGGAAAATCAAACTTCTTGGCCATCCCACTTGATGATTTTAAGGTGATTCTTGGCCAAGAATTCTTCCGAGGGGCTGCAGCAGGACCACTACCTTTCATGGACTCCTTGGGCTTTTTCGGACCCAGACTACACATTGTACCAACCTCAATTCGACCCACAACTCATGATAGAATATTGTCGGCGCTCCAAATCAAGAAAGGCTTGGCCAAAGGAGAAGATACATACTTAGCTGTGGCAAAGCTAAAGATGGAAGATGATACTGGCAAAATCCCCAAGGAAGTTGCCCAAGTTATTGTTGACTTCAGCGAAGTGATGCCGAATGAATTGCTAAATAATCTACCTCCCAGAAGGCTCATTGATCACGAAAATGAGTTAGTGCCTGGTGCCAAGCCACCCGCACGTAGTCCATATCGCATGAGCCCTCCAGAGTTGACCGAATTGAGAAAACAACTAGATGGCTTGTTGGAATCGGGATTCATTCATCCCTCTAAAGCACCTTATGGGGCACCTGTTCTTTTTCAGAGGAAACATGATGGCAGTCTTCACCTTTGTGTTGACTATAAAGCCTTGAACAAAGTCACTATAAAGAACAAATACCCGCTACCACTCATTGCAGACTTATTCGACCAACTTGGATCCGCCAGATACTTCACAAAACTCGACTTGAGATCAGGTTATCATCAAATCTGCATTGCTGCTGGCGACGAACCCAAAACTGTTTGTTCTACTAGATATGGGTCATATGAGTTCCTAGTAATGCCCTTCAGCTTGACCAATGCTCCAACTACGTTTTGCACCCTTATGAATGGCATGTTCTGCCACCTTCTGGACAAGTCTGTGGTTGTCTATCTTGATGATATTGTGGTTTATAGTGGGACTATAGAAGAACACCTACATCATTTGCGAGAAGTGTTCCAAATCCTTAGGGATAATCATCTCTTTGTCAAGAAGGAGAAGTGCACATTCGACCAGACCCAGATCAATTTCTTAGGTCATGTTATTGGCAATGGCAAGATTCAGATGGACATGGAGAAAGTCAAGGCAATCCATGATTGGAACACTCCTAAGAACGTGTCTCAACTACGTTATTTCCTTAGACTCGCAAACTATTATCGTCGTTTCATAAGGGACAACTTTAAGAGAGTTGTTGCACTGACAAATTTGTTGAAACAAGACCGAACATGAGAATGGGATAGGCAGTGTGAAGCTTCATTCCAAGACTTGAAATTGGCCGTAATGAAAGATTCAGTATTGGCCTTGCCAAACATCACCAAGCCCTTTGAAGTACAAACAGATGCATTTGATTATGCCTTAGGGGGAGTTTTGCTTCAAGATGGTCACCCGGTAGCATATGAGAGTCGAAAGTTGAATGATACAGAGTCTCGTTACTCAGCTCAGGAAAAGGAATTGCTAGCCATTGTATATTGTTTACGGGTGTGGAGACACTACCTTTTGGGATCTCAAGTCCTTGTTAAAACGGATAATGCTGAAACAAGCCATTTCCTTACTCAAAAGATGCTAACCTCCAAGCAATCTCGATGGTAGGAAAAATTAGCAGAATTTGACTTAGTATTGGAATACAAGCTAGGGGCGCACTAACAATGTAGCTGATGCACTCAGTAGAAGGGCAGACCTTGCAGTGCTAACCCATACCGGTTCGAGTCACACCATCTTGGAGAAGATCAAAGCATACTTACAGACAGACCCACAAGCGACGACAATTACTGAGTTGATCAAGCAGGGCAAAACTCGACGGTTCTGGATAAAAGATGGAGCAATACTCACAACTGGTAATCGCCTATATGTTCTAAGAACCTCTGGTTTGAGGAAAGAACTTTTGAGTGAATGCCATGACACCCATTGGGCGGGACATTCAGGTTGGAGACGAACACTTGCATTGCTAGAGAGGGGGTACTATTGGTCGCAGATACAGAAGGATGTAATGGCCTATGTTCGAACATGTCTTATTTGCCAGCAAGATAAGGTTGAAAGAGATCGACCAGTAGGCTTACTAGAGCCCTTGCCTGTTCCGACTCGTCATTGGGAAAGTGTTTCCATGGACTTCATTACTGGGTTACCGAAAGTAGAGTATTTCAGGTGTATCCTTATAGTTGTTGACCGATTCTTAAAGTATGTGCCCTTTGTGCCGACCGGACTAACTTGCACAGCCGAAGATACGACGCAATTGTTCCTCAAGCACGTAATGAAGTATTGGGGACTGCCCGAAAACATTGTTAGCGACCGTGATGCTCGCTTAACCGGAAAGTTCTGGAAGGAGTTGTTCAAGTTCTTGGGATCCAAACTTAATATGTCGACAAGCCAACATCCCCAATCTGATGGGCAGATTGAGCGCTTTAACTCTATGCTCGAAGAGTACCTTCGTCATTTTGTAAGTGCAAATCAGAAAAATTGGGTGGGACTACTTGATGTTGCACAATTCTGTTTCAACTTACAAAAGAGCTCAGCTACTCACTCCAGCCCCTTTTAGTTGGTTACTGGTCAGCAACCATTGACACCACATATAGTACTTACCGGATACCAAGGACCCAACCCAAGAGCTCTTGAATTTGTCAAAGCTTGGCAGAAAAACATTGAAGTTGCTCGAGCCTATCTTGAGAAAGCCTCCCATCACATGAAGAAATGGGCCGACAAGAAACGACGGATTGATCATTTTGAAGTCGGGGACTTGGTATTGGTGAAGCTAGATATGTTCAACAAGTATAAAAGGACAGCTAGAGCACACAACAATCTATTTCGCAAGTATGAGGGACCGGTACAGATTATTGAGAAAGTCGGCAAAGTCTCCAATCTCGTCAAGTTACCACATTGGCTCCGTTTCACCCATCCTGTCTTCCATGCAAGTAACTTGAAGTCCTACCATGCAGATGCCACTGATCCCACAAGAAATGTATCTACCCGAGCATTGCCTAAGCATCCTACTAAACCAGATCAAGAAGTGGAAGAAATCTTAGCTGACCGCCTCATCAACAACACAGGCCCGGATAGAGAGTATTTGGTCGAATGGCAGGATGAACCTCCTTCAGAGATCAGTTGGGAGCCAGTCGAGCATCTGTTGTTGTACCTCTCAAAGCTGGAAGAGTACTTGGAAAAGTTCGCTGCGAGGGCGTCAGCAAATTGAGTGTGGGATAGTGTCAGGACTAGTACCGTTGGTCAGGAAAATCAAGGTCAGAGGCCTTTCAAGACTTTCCTAATGGTCTCAAAACTCAATGTTCCCTTTTGTAAAGTGCCCAAATGCTTAGCATCCATATTATAGGGGGAAGGTTTGAGCTCTTGACTGTGAGGACGTGTTGCCTCCATTGCATAGTCGGGCCAGACTATACCGCTAGCATTTTTATTGTTTTCTTTGCATTGCTTTTCAACTTCAAACTTGTATTTCCATCGATCGATAGCATCGAACTAGTCTTGAGCAACGTCCTTCCAAACGTTCATCCCCATTATAATCTATTGAATGATAATGAAAGCTTTTGATGACTATTGTGTATTGTTATATTGTCTACAGATTGATATTGTGCATTCTCAAGTTAATATTTGTGTCCGTCAAAGTAACTACTCATAGGCTTACTAGTGAATTGGATAGCTAGTGTCGCACGGATTGCTAATCCGTGACAGCATGGGTGGTCTTCAAAGAGAGGCGGTCGGTAGCTTCAAGGTATGTTGGTTCCACACAAAAGCAACTGAATTTTTGTGGGTTTTCAAGCCGTTTAGCAAGATCGAGCATGATCAGGATCAAGCAAGATCTGTATGGCGACAGGGCAATCTTTAGCTTATTGATCTCTGCAGTGGTGAAGGTACAAAGGAGGAGGAGCGAGAGGAGGGTGACGAGTGCAAATGTGTCCATTATGGTGGAGAAATCTGTAGATTTTGTGATGGTGGTGCTTTGGCGTGGAGAGAAGGAGATTTTTTTTTTTTTTTTTTTTTTTATGGAAAATAAAAGAAAACAAACTAAAGATTTTTCTGCCAAACATGAAGGTTTCTCCTTTTCTCCAAAATCTCCCATTATCTGAGAATAGGGTTACTGCTATTATGCTGGAATACTTTTTTTTTTTTTGTGGTGGTGGTGTTGTTATCTCACTTTCTCCAAAAATTTTCATTTCATTGATTGTTGTCGCACACAAATAACCCCAATTTGGGTTACTGCTGCTATTGATATTGAGAATAATACATATATATTTTTACTAGTGTTACTGATGTGGTATTGATAAGATTTTTTTAACGGATATTCGGGCGGGGCGGATGTCCGTCAATCCGTCCGGATCGTGTACGATTTTTTAAATTTTGTGTAAACGGATACACGGGGCATGAGATCTGTGATCTCCAACGGGACGAGGATGGATTTGTCCAAATCCGCCCCATTGTCATTCCTAACGGTGAAGATCATTTGTATCGAATATGAAATATCAGTTTTTTTAAAAACTTGGCGGATCATATTCACCAAACACAAAATATGTCCATTTGTTTATCGAGTCAAAATATGGAACTTGAACATTGCTTGCTAGTAAATGAGTTGACCTTCTTGATCTAAATAGACACGCTCAATGTTACCACAAAATGTGTTACAAGCTGATACGATCTAACATGAAATGACACAACCCAGTCTCAGCTCGTTTAGCATGAATAATAAAAAAAATTAAGGGAGTTATCCGACTCTTTGGCTCCCCCAATTTTATATTTTAGCTTTTGAAAATTGCTTGGTGTACCCAAAGACAATTTGTTAACTTTAAAACAATACATTGAGAGAAAAAGATTATTCATGTTGTTGATTGGAGACTCTCTATGAAACATTCCTAATGTAAATTTTTGGATTTACAATTTTAGATTTGAAATGTAATATTTTGAATTGCTGTATTGGTTTATATTTTATAATTCATTTATTTTAAATATGTATTTTGTTTGTCAATTCCTCTACGATGGATGAACACATTGAAATTTAACAAATGAGTGACCAAATTTTAGTTTTATTGATAAGAGCTACATTTGTTCTTTTATTCAATAGTAAATTAATAATCTTGAACGAAAGTTTCACCATCAAATTTTTTTATTAATAAAAATGATAAATCAGTGTTATATACTTTAGGTTGGTGCAACTGAGCTCAATAGTCGAATATACGTAACAACTCCCAAAATTACTAGATCAAACGGATTGACACAGGTCATGTTTGACCTTAACCGTAAAACAATTAGGACAGGTTAAACATGATACGAAATCTAAACAACCATGAGCTGACCCAACCTGTTTTGAGCTTATTTCGTGTTGGCTTAGCGGGTTAGGATGACAGTGCCGCTTGCTTGTCAGGCCTAATCCATAATAAACGGTAGCTTTTTATTGGTAATTTTCTTTTACAAGCTAGAAATGTTGGAGAGTATTTACAGCAATAAAGTTGCAGTGTATGTATGCATAAATGTTTGTCGCCAAGAATGTGTCCATTCTTTATATGTTTTCATTACTAGTGCTATATCTAAGTTGCAATCAACACATAGTCGAAAAAAATTTGCGGGTGCGAAATTGTGCATTGTATATGTTAACAAATGGCATCCCTATACTTGCATTTTAAGGCCGATATCATTAGCACTTGATGCGGAGAAATACATTATCAGGAAATATCATCTCGCGCAAGAGCTATTAGCGCATCCATGGAGTTGTTGCATACAAGTAGAATTTTGTCAAGAAAAAAATGGTAAATCATTCTCACATCTTGGCTTCAACAAAGCTTTGCCTCAACTATATGGTTTGAAACGATGATAATTTCGACCTTCCTTTATTGGACTTGAATTGAAAGTTTACATCCAAAGCCCAGTCTACTTTCAAGCCCATCTAAGTCATTATTGGGCTTCAAATTTTGAATAGGTTTGAAAATCCAATGTTCGCCTCTTGTCAAAATCAAGGAAACTTTGTGTGAGTAATTTTATTTTTTTATTTTTTTTATTTTTTTTTGTTTATCTTTTAACCCTTCCATCACGGATGTCATCGGTAGAGTTTAAACCGTGAACTTATGATTCCATCTACCACAGACCTATCGTTAAGTTGGTAAACTCATTCTTATGTGAGTAATTAAAAGTTACCTCAATTATTTTGACCCATGTAAGATCAAATTTTAATGCAATTAGTCACTTTTATGTAGGGATGGGTCGGAATGAACTTCATCCCTATCTAATTCCGTTCATTCGGGGTCAGGATGGGACGGGATAGACCTCATCCCGTCTCAAGCGGGATTGGGACAGAATAAACACGTACTAAATAGTTTTTCAATAAAAATAACAAAAAGAGTTTTATCTCACATTACTCAAACACCAATAATATCAAATTTATATAAATATAATGTTCATCAAAAATAATAATAGATATTAAATAAATAAATATTAAATTTTTTTTTGGAAAACAAATAAATATTAAACTTCATTTAGAATTCATGATTTATTTCATTTAGATTTCATATAAAATTTCACCGCACATTGATTTAATTTCAGCACAACTTAAACTTTAATTTAGAAGAGTATTTTGATTAAAATTAGTAATAATAAATATTAAATAAATTTGAGACGTGACGAGATAGACGAAATTGAAAATGTCCATTCCGATCTCATCCCACTCTAGATCGGGACAAGACGGAATCGACATGGGTTTGATCAATCCCAAAAGGACATGAAAAAATCGAAACAAGTTCGAAATCGCGGGATGAGATGCCCACCCCTACTTTTATAGATACTTTGTCATGGATAAAATTTCAACTAGAGAAAAAAACAAAATCACATTTTTCACATAATCACCTCTTTCACTTTGGAATAAACCCTAATTTTTTTTAAGGAAAATCTCATCGAACAACTTTACATTAACACATCATATAAAAGGTCTTCTTTGTAAAAATTATAATGTTTTGAATCATTTTTTTTGCGACAATGGACTTAGACCAACACTACATCATATTGGTATTTTTGTAACAATCCCCAAAATAATATCACTTTTGAAGTGTAACAATTCACCTAACAACTTTACACATTTTTGCAAACAAAATGATACAATAATAGTATCACCATGAAGAGTATGATTATAAAAGTGATACTATTCATGGTGATCCAACTTATTGTATCATTTTTTTTTTTGTTACTGTTTTTCATTTTTTTGACTAAATTTAGTTTTGATTTGAAATTGTTTGGTGAATTGTAACATCTCAAAAGTGATACTGCTTTGAGAGTTGTTACCAAAGTGTCAATTTGGTGTAGTGCAAGGATAACGACCTTTAAAACATTCAATCAAATGAGGAGGAAAATTCTGTCAAGGAAGATTAGTTAGTGCTTTGGTCAATTACATTGAGCACAAATGTTTGAGTAATTATGATTAGGATGAGATGTGCAAGTGGTTGAGGACCTATAGAGATTTTTATCAATGACAAATCACTATCATATCTAAGTCTTTGAAACACAAGGAACACTTTTGTGCGGAATTTCGCTCAAAATCCGCCCTAAGTATCTACCACTTTCTTTTCTTTTCTTTTTCTTCTTCTTCTTTCTTTCTTTTCTTTCTTTCTTTTCTCTCTTTTTTTTTTTTTTTTTTTTTTTTTTTTTTTTTGGCTTTTCACGTCTTCCGCCAGTTATTACCACTGAGGTGATATTCCATTGGCAAATAAGATTAGTTGATGCTTTTTCTTTCGACAAAGAAGATGTACAAAGGATGGCAGCAAAGGCAACAAGCACACTTGGGTAGGACAAGAAAGGGAAGGATCTAATGTCAAACTTTGGTGGAAACTAGTGGTTATTGCTCGTGGCGGATCCATGATTTTAGTTAGGGGGTGAAATAGTAAAAATACATTGCATATACCAAATTGAATCCAGTATAGTCCAATTTTAAGCCAAAATAAGATTACAATATCGATAATTATAGCAAGGACAAATGAACATAATAACTAGAATATATAAATAAAATCACAAAATTATTAGAATAAGTATCTAGTTGAAGCTTAAAAAATATGAAATTTGCGAAAATAATAAAATCTTAATACAATTTCATAAAAAAAAATGGTTTATGTGAGTCTCAAAATTTGTATGAGTTGGCTAATGGTATATATTTTCATTGATTTATATAGTTAATATTTTAGATATTAATTTCAATTTTTTTGAGGTTTTATATCACTTGTGAGCAAACATTTTATTTTTTAATGCGTGGTTAATTACGTATAAATTTAAATTGAAAACAAATAGGTAGGGGTAGGTCATAATGACAGAAATAGTAATTGTCAATAGCCATAAAAAAAATTATACGCTCCAAAATGATCGAAAATAAGTTTTTATTAAACCAAACAATTTTTTATGTTTGTATTAATAAAATTGCATTGAAAAAAAAAATCATACGCTCCAAGAGGACCGAAAATAAGTTTTTATTAAACAAAACGAATTTTTTATGTTTACAATTATTAATAAAATTGCATTGAAAATAAAAAAAACAAATTAGGTGAGTAAAGAGTATCGAACTCAGGTCGTTTGCTTAAAATTATAAACTTCTGAACATTGCACTCATTAAAACACATGAAAATAATTGAATAAACAATAATCATATTGCATTAAATATTATATAATTGACTTTTTTATAATGCTAAATATTTTAAAATTTGAGGGAGAACTGCCCCTCTCCCCTTAGAGGATCTGCCCCTGATTGTTGCATAAGCTTTAGAATGAGATAATGGGACATGAAATGGCATTGGTGCTTAGTGACATCCATCTCCCCTAGCATCAACTCTCTCAAATTGCAACTAATTTCAACAAAGTGATTGTAGAACACAGAGAGCTACTACTCTCATACTCATTTCAAGGGAGATAAATTGTCTCTTGTTTGAGTTTAAGCATACAAAACTTGCATTGAGGGGCCAAAATATGCACTGTGTTTGCTAAACAACCCTCGTTGGCACTTCGAAATGCATGTTCAAGTGGCGTACCCTACTTAACGTAGGGTAATACGTGACAACGCGAAATGGGTATGAGTACTCGGTGTACGTTAGCCTTCCCATTGTTCAAGTGGCGTTCCCTACTTAACGTACGATAATGTGTCAATGTGAAATGGGTATACAATGTAATGCATTCCCATTGTCCAGGGGATAGTGTGATTTGAATCACATTTTGTTGACATTACAAGTGTAGCGGGATCATGGTTGTTTGTTAATACTGATAATCTAGCTAACTTAAAGAACAAACGATTTGGAGAAAAAGGTCATAGAAGTCATGCAATTCTATCTTTAAATGTAATGGCAAAGAGATTAAGTAGCTTTTCCAAAGAGCATATGTGCCATACTGACTATCATCAAATCACTTGGACTAGGAGAATGTCTCTCCATGGGGAAATAAGAAATAAAGGGTCTAGTACTGGTTTTGGTGATACAAATTCTATTTACTCACTTAGAAATTTCAAAATAAGAGATTTTTTTTTTTTTTTGTAGAGACGACTTTCTCACTATACAGCCATGCATATCCTACTTGTCCGAAGATAAGATTTGTTAACCGTTCAGTTTAACCATTAACTTGAAGACTACATATGATAGAATTTTAAATTTGAAGACTTGCTTTCGCTCTGGTTCATAACCTCCACCTTGTATGAAGACAACGAAAGTCAACATGAGCAAATGTGTTCCTAATAAGTAAATGAAAATTCACAAAATCCTAACTAGTGAGTTTCAAACCCACGACATCTCACTAAAAGAATGACTGTCCAACCAGCAGAACTACAATTCGTTAATAAGTTCAGATTCTAGCAAGTGATACATGGCTCAATGTTCACCCAAGTTGAAATCAACCCAATCAAAGAAGGCAACCTGGAAAGACTGTTTTAACTTTGTTGGACATGGAGTGTGAGTACTTGAAGCCATGTGGGCTTGGGAAGGTCTGTGGCCCATTAAAAGCTACAGCACCCCAAAAATTCCAAAGAACCGTCCTCCTCCCAAACAGTTTCTTCCTTTTCAGCTTACGAAGGACTCCATGGTCCTTCCCATATGCATGGGAAGAAGGGTGAACCTATTGTCTGGGCTATAACAGACACATCGCTAGATCGAGCCATCTCGACCATTCCCTACTTTCCAATAGAAGGATCTAATAGTGAAACACGATTCGTGTTGATGGACACGAATTCTTTAGGGTGTAGACGGAGTTGTTGATGACGCGCCTCCATCTTCAATACATGTGATTCACATGTCATATGTTTTTAGTGTGAAACATGTGTTTTAATATAGCCTGTAGGTAACAAAATGCGCCTCCGGAAAAAAATGGGGGCTGGGCTAGTACGAGTACAATAGATGTTTCTATCTCGTCAAAAGTCATTACTAAGTAAGGCTTCCTTTTCTTCGATTAGAGCTAATTTTTTGCTACAAGTCCCCATTGTAGGTTGGGCTTGTATGTTGTATCATTTGGTGTGTGTGTTTTCAAGCAACAAAATTTGGTAAATACATCCTTATTGTCTTACAAGTAGTGGGTGTTATTGATACTAAGAGCCTTCAATGTGTGACTAAGAATATGAACCAACAACCTCGCCTGTTATTTAGGGGAAAACTCTGATCACTGTAAGGGGAAGTCTATTAGGATTGTATTTATTCAGATGTCTAATGACGAGGACAGTAATAATGTTGAATATAACGATCGACATTATCAAAGCAACTAACATCCAGGACAAGCAGGGGTCGTCATTTTAATTCATGTGACTAACACATGGAGCACATGTAGGGTTAAGAGAAGTTTTGCCTGGATTGTAAGTTCATATAGTACAGTGTTCGGTAAACTATTTTGGGTTTGATTCTGCCTAATTTCAGAACTTAATAACTTTCAAACAAACCATAAATAAGATCCATGTTACGGTAAGTTCTACTTTAGAAAATAACAGCTCACGTGCATTCTAACAACCAGTATTTGTATTACAGCATCTACCGGAAAGCATTTGAAAAGTATATGCAGTGCAATGATAATGAAGGATAGAGTTTCCTAATCCTTCATTTCCAGTGTGTTGTGGCCACGAGTATCTCAAATTGGATGACAGTAATGGATCGGATAAAAAGTATAATGTTCATCAATCAATATGCATTATGTTTGTCAACAACGAACGATCAAGAGCTTCCACTATAAAAGTCAAGAGATTCCACTATAAAAGTAAGTACAAACAGAACACACTGGACAAGTGAAGACTTACACAGGATTTGTTTGTTCTGATTTGGTAGAAACAGCCAAGTAGGTATCCTACACATCTCGTCGTTTAGATCCACTACTAAACAACGTTCTGACTTTTTGACAAGCTTTTGATCATTGACGTTGGTTGTTGATGTCTGAATGGTCTGGGTGTTACGTTATATTCACTTTCTCTACTTGAAATCAAATCATTTGTGTCAATGACTTCTGTTAAATGAACACTGTCAGGTAAGTAAGACGAGAGTTCAATTTAACGATGTTTTCTCTTCTTCTAACAGATAATTAGGCACTCAAATCTCCAGACTTTTTATCTCAAAGTAGAAACTCATGGACCAAACGAGTCTGAGAGAAAAGTTTATGGACTAGGCCCCTCCACTAGGGGAAACCACAGAAGGGATTTCATGCCACATCTAGGCAGCCTGTCTGATAATAGCTTCATCCAGCACCAGGCACACAGGATCCCTTTGTTTTTGGGGATAAAAGAAGACAAGTCCTCGATTCTTAGGAAAATAGCTCATATGCTTTATAAAGGAAGATATTATGAGGAACATTTTCGTACGTATGATCTGGGATGAGATGCAGACTCTGCTACATTATACGACACAAAATTTGGTAATTATCCTTGATGCATCTGATCAAAACAATGGTTTACAATGCCTCACTTATTTACTAACACTGTAGATTTGTCGTAAAAGACTAAATGCTTTATTTGCCAAACCTCACCTATAAATCTGCCACTCCTTGTGCAATCTTCACTGCATTCCATCTCTCTCACTTTCTCCCTTCCCCTCCCACATTCATTAACAAAAGAGACCGCCAAACCAAAAAAAAAAAAAATGGTTGAAGAACATAAAAAACAACAGTACCCCACAATGCCAGAGGTAAATAACAAAATATTAAAACCCATCACTCTTTTGTGGTAAGTACTCTGACATTATTTTTCTTGATCTGTCTGTTTCTAGATTTTAGAGGAACTCAAGAGCATCAAGGACATAGCCTTGCCGATAGCTGCCATGGGCATTGTGAACTATCTGAAAGGGATAATCTCGGTTGTATGCATGGGGAGACTAGGCCGACTCGAGCTAGCAGGTGGTGCACTTGCAATTGGCTTCACCAACATCACAGGCTATTCGGTTCTTTCGGGACTAGCCATGGGCATGGATCCTCTATGCAGTCAGGCGTTCGGTTCAAGCAACCCACGACTAGCACTTCTCACCCTACAAAGAACAATTCTGATGCTATTATGTGCCTCTGTTCCTATAGGATTCCTATGGATTAATCTCGAACCTGTCATGCTTAAACTCCATCAAAATCCCGACATCACTCAGGTAGCAAGCCTCTATTGCCAATCTGTGCTACCAGATCTCATTGCAAATAGCCTACTTCACCCACTTCGGATATATCTTCGTAGTAAAGGTACGCCATGGCCCCTAACGTGGTGCACTTTTTTTAGTTCTCTTCTTCACCTTCCTATGACCATTTGCCTAGCATTCACTCTTGGGTATGGAGTGCCTGGTGTAGCAGTTGCGACCTTTGTCACCAACTTCAATACTCTAATTTTCCTACTATGTTACATGTATCGAACACAATCTTCACACGAGTTCCCATATGCACCATTATCACAGACATCTTCCGCGTTTCATTCACCTAGTTTGCTTAAAGAGGAATGGGGGACACTGCTTGGACTTGCTCTACCAAGTTGCCTAGGCGTTTGCCTAGAGTGGTGGTGGTACGAGTTCATGACACTCCTAGCCGGGTATCTACATCAACCTCATATCACCTTGTCAGCGTCTGCTATTGTTATACAAACAACATCACTCATGTACACATTACCTGCATCCCTCAGTGCTTCGGTCTCTACCCGAGTAGGAAATGAACTAGGCGCCTGTAGACCAGGTAGAGCACGCCTGACAACCATTGTTGCCATTATACTAGCAACCCTAGTGTCACTACTAGGCCTCCTATGGACTACCATAGGCAGAGTGCCATGGGGAAAGGTCTTTACCCAAGACCAAGATGTTCTTGAACTAACAACAGCCGTACTACCGATAATTGGACTATGTGAGCTAGCAAATTGCCCACAGACAACAGGCTGTGGCGTGCTACGAGGAAGTGCTAGACCTACCATTGGCGCTACCATCAACCTTTATTCATTTTACTTGGTGGGTACACCAATAGCTATAGGTTTAGCATTTTTCACGGATTTAGGTTTTGTGGGCCTCTGCTACGGGCTCTTGGCTGCCCAGATTGTCTGTGTCTTCTCCATCATAACAGTGATCTGCAAGACAGATTGGGATAAGGAGACATTGAAGGCCAGAGACTTGGTAGGGAGGGGCACATGTGCACATGAAGACCAAACAAGAAAAAAATTTGAACAAGAGGATGAGTTTCTCAAAGTAGTAGTTTTCGAAACGTGAATGCAAAGGATACTACATATGAGACTTTAATAGATCCGGCACTACATACAGCTCATACCATATATTATTTTTATATATTGCTTTTCTTAGTATCATTCTCTAGATAGTGCACATCTTTTTACATCCAACTCATTTCAATACATATATTTAAAATATACATACACATCTTTGATAAGTTTCACACTTCTCCTGTGTGTATGTATAAAGTGTTTGTGTGTTCATGTGTCCATGTGTGCATGTATGTTTGTCAGTGAAGAAACCATCTTCACCAAAAATTGATGTTTAACCTATCAACCTAAGAGGGGTGTCTCAAAAAAGGGGAGTAGGTATTCAATGTATAGAACTTGCTCATTAACAGGTACCAATGTCAAAAGAAATAGGCTTGTATTGCTTTATTTCCTTCCCTTTCTGAATTGGCACCATTTCATCTCTCCTTAGTAACTGGTAAGTCTATGCAACTTTTATTCATGGTATGACCTTTTCAGAAGGATGTTTATCTCAGACTTTACTGTTTCATCCTTTATGGATCTGCACTTGAACTCAAGGAACATGTAATGTTGACATCAAGGTAGTCAAAGCGTGAAGCGAAATCCGATGGCTTGGCTTTTTTCAAAAAGCGAAGGATAAAGCGGTGGCTTTACGCAAGTGAAGTGGCCCTTAAAAAACAATTCATATTATATATATTTTTAAATGCATAATGGAAATATATGCTCTGAAAAATTAATCAATTCCATCAATAAGTAAGAGAATTCGGAAAAAAAAACACTTTGAAAGAGAAAATAAGTAAAAGAATTCGGAAAAAAAAAAATGGAAACGCTTTGTAACATGAAAACACCGCTTTGGGAGCTTCAGGATTCGACAAAAAAGCGCAAAAAGCCATTGCTTTTTCTGGCTTTAGAGTAATGCTTGGCCTGACTTTTGGCTGTAAGCGATGAAAAGCCATGGCTTTGACTACTCTAGTTGACATCACATGTTTCATTAATAAAATGCCGCGATGATCAACTATTCACTGTGGAATTAGAGTGAAATTTGTTAGATGAGTGCGAATTTGGCTTCTGAGGCAGGCAAGCATTTTGCTGTAAAGTTAGATGTCGAGAAGGCTTTGGTTTTGAAAAAAGAAAGTGATAGGATTCTATATTCTAAACCTCCTATTCATTATACTTATTCCAGGAGAAAGAAGCAGAATGCTGAAGAGGGTAATGGGACTGAGGCAATGCTGAATAGGAATGCTGAGACTGAGGATTGAGAATGCTCTGTGGACTGCAAATGCTCTGAGGTGCAATACTGCAAATGCTCTGAGGTGCAATACTTTGTGGACTGCAATGTGCTGGACTGGAAATGCTATGAAGTGCAATGCTCTGTTGAAGTAATAAGAAGATATGAGCTGTCGACAGTTATGATGGGTTAATTAGCTGTCAGTAGTTGTAATTAGCTGTCAGTAGTTGTGAAGGAATAATTGTAATTAGCTAAGTGCTATAAATAGAGAATACTGAAGAGAAGAAAGGTGTCTATTGATTGATAATCCAATTGTACAGAGAGCCTATGCTCTGGAGAGTAGCTCTCTCGAATCAGCTTTTACATTCAATACAATACATCACATTTCCATTCCAATTGCTGAGATTCTACAATTACAAGTCTTATCATTCTGCCAGTTCTCTTCTCTGCTGGAACAGTTCTTTCTAACAACAATCTTTCCTTGCTTGAATATAGTCTGCACATAACAATTAGCTTACATTCAGTAAGTCAGATCACATTCAGCAATTCAGGTCAGTTCTTCACATTACTTTACTTCAAATCATATCAATTTGGTATCAGAGCCAAACCCCACATCCAAGGTTCGAATCCCGGCAGGGGCGACCTATAGGCTAGATTAAAATAATTTAGCATTATGTATGGGCATAGTGCTAAGTTGTTGAATACTGGTAGCTGAGAGAAGGCTCACTGGGCCAGTGTCGATAGAGTGGGCCAACGAGGACGTCGGCTTTGGAAACGTGGGGCAATGTTACGATCCTTGTTATGGGTCTGAAAAATTTTCAATCAAGGGAGATCCATCTTTGGGAAAGAGTTTGGTGTCATTAAAGGCTATGATGCGTACTATAAGTCAGGAGGGACATGGTTACTTGGTGGAATTGGGTCAAATGGTTTTCTCAGGAAGTAGAGTTTCAGACATTCCGAGTTCCATATTGGAGGTCGTACGCAGATACAAAGATGTTTTTCAGCTACCTTGTGGGTTGCCTCCAAAACGGGGATACGAGCACGCCATTGTGATGAATGATGGAGCCGGTCCAGTGAATGTGCGTCCTTACAGATACCCCCAGTTCCAGAAAAATGAAATCGAAAGGTTGGTTACAGAAATGCTATCTGCCGGCATTATACGCCATAGTGTGAGCCCATTTTCGAGTCCTGTTTTGTTGGTGAAGAAAAAAGATGGAGGGTGGCGTTTCTGTGTCGACTACCGCGCACTGAACAAACAAACGGTGCCGGATAGATTTCCTATCCCCATTATCGACGAATTGTTAGACGAACTCCATGGAGCGGATATTTTTTCGAAATTGGACCTGAAATCGGGTTATCATCAAATCAGATTGCAAGAGGGTGATGAAGCCAAGACAGCATTTCGGACACACGAAGGGCATTACGAGTTTTTAGTCATGCCCTTCGGTTTGACGAATGCACCTGCGACGTTCCAAGCCCTGATGAATTCTATTTTTCGTCCATTTTTGCGTAAGTTCGTCCTCGTCTTTTTTGATGATATATTGGTATATAGCAAGGGACTCGAAGATCATTCGCACCATTTGGAGATTGTCCTGCAGTTGTTACAAGCCAATCAGCTGTTTGCTAATCAGAATAAGTGTGAATTTGGTTGTTCGACATTGAGCTATTTGGGACATAATATTTCTGCTGATGGTGTAGCAATGGAGCAGTCCAAAGTCCAAGCTATGTTGGAGTGGCCTCAACCAAAGAATCTTACGGAGTTGCGAGGGTTTTTGGGTTTGACAGGTTATTACCGTAAATTCATCAAAGACTACAGTAAGGTAGCATGGCCTCTCATTGCTCAGTTGAAGAAAAACGGGTTCAATTGGCAACAACCGGCTGAGGAAGCATTTCAGAAATTAAAGATCGTCATGACTCAAGCTCCGGTGCTCGCCATGCCGGATTTTTCTAAAGAGTTCGTCGTTGAGACCGACGCATCTGGTTATGCAGTGGGTGCGGTTTTGATGCAAGCACAACGACCGGTCGCTTATTTCAGTCAAGTGTTGGGGCCACGTGCTAGGCTCAAGCCCATTTATGAGAAGGAATTGATGGCGATTGTGTTGGCAGTGACGAAATGGAGAGCTTATTTGTTGGGCCGAAAATTCGTGGTGCGCACTGATCAGAAAAGCTTACGATTTTTGATGGAGCAACGGGTCATTGGTGCCGAATATCAGAAATGGGTGAGTAAATTGTTGGGTTACCAATTTGATATTCAATATCGAACGGGTTCTTCGAATATGGCGGCTGATGCCTTATCCCGTATTCCTCCATCTCCTTCTTGCTCTCAACTCACGTTACCGGCTTGGCGTGATTGGTCCATACTGTTTTCTGAGATTAAGGAGGATACTGTTTTGACTCAGCTGAAACAGCAAATTGTGCATGGATCAGGACGACCTGGATTTTCAGTGTTTCATGATTTACTTTATTACAAATCCAGGTTGGTTATTCCTTCCTCTTCCTCCCTCATTCCTATTTTTTTTCGGGAGTTTCATGCTTCTCCTGTGGGGGGTCATTCGGGGGAAACAAAAACTTATCAACGGATCGCTAAGGAACTCTATTGGGTGGGCATGAAATCGGATATCCGACGGCGGGTCAGTGAATGTGATATTTGTCAGCGAAATAAGCATTTGGTTGTGTCTCCAGCAGGCTTGCTTCAACCGCTTCCTATACCCACTCAAGTTTGGGACGACATTACAATGGACTTCATTGAGGGTCTACCGCGTTCTGGTGGTTTTGATACCATTTTGGTTGTGGTTGATCGTCTGAGCAAGTATGCTCATTTTTCAGGCTTGCGACATCCATTTTCTGCGGAAGGGGTGGCTTTGGTTTTTTCAAGGGACATTATCCGTTTGCATGGTACACCTCAGTCTATTGTTTCAGATCGTGATAAAGTGTTCCTTAGTAAATTCTGGCAAGAATTGTTTCGATTACAAGGTACCATCTTGAAGCACAGTACCGCCTACCACCCACAGACCGATGGGCAAACTGAGGTAACTAATCGATCCATTGAGACTTATCTTCGTTGTTTCTCTTCTGATAAGCCAAAACAGTGGAGTAAATGGCTTTCATGGGCTGAATATTGGTATAATACGTCCGTTCATTCGTCTTCCGGTTATTCCCCTTTTCGCATTCTTTATGGTCGGGACCCTCCTCCCTTGATTCGTTATGCTACTGGATCAGCAGTTACTTCTTCAGTGGAACATTTATTACTGGACAGGGATAGTGTGTTGGCTGATTTAAAACAGCATCTGTTAAGGGCGCAACAGCGCATGAAATTTCAGGCGGATAAGTCTAGGCGTGATGACTCTTTTGATGTGGGTGATTATGTCTTTTTGAAGTTGCGTCCTTATCGGCAGCATTCCCTGGTTGCTAGGAATAATCACAAGTTGTCGGCGCGTTTTTATGGTCCTTACAAGGTTTTGACTAAGGTAGGAGCTGTGGCCTATCGGTTAGATCTTCCTGTCCACACAAGGATTCATCCGGTGTTCCATGTTTCTCAGCTAAGGCGCGCTAGGGGTCAATGTTTTCCTATCACTCCTCTGCCTGATCAGCTGAGCAATGAAGGGGAATTATTGGTGGTTCCTGAATCCTTATTGGATGTCAGGCCTACGGGGAAAGGTGTGTCGACTGCATTGGAGGTTTTGATTAAATGGCACGGCTTACCTGCGTTTGAGTCCACTTGGGAAGACTTCAATTTGTTAAATCTGCAGTTTCCTTCTTTTCACCTTGAGGACAAGGTGCGTCTTTGGGGGCCGGGTATTGATAGGATTCTATATTCTAAACCTCCTATTCATTATACTTATTCCAGGAGAAAGAAGCAGAATGCTGAAGAGGGTAATGGGACTGAGGCAATGCTGAATAGGAATGCTGAGACTGAGGATTGAGAATGCTCTGTGGACTGCAAATGCTCTGAGGTGCAATACTGCAAATGCTCTGAGGTGCAATACTTTGTGGACTGCAATGTGCTGGACTGGAAATGCTATGAAGTGCAATGCTCTGTTGAAGTAATAAGAAGATATGAGCTGTCGACAGTTATGATGGGTTAATTAGCTGTCAGTAGTTGTAATTAGCTGTCAGTAGTTGTGAAGGAATAATTGTAATTAGCTAAGTGCTATAAATAGAGAATACTGAAGAGAAGAAAGGTGTCTATTGATTGATAATCCAATTGTACAGAGAGCCTATGCTCTGGAGAGTAGCTCTCTCGAATCAGCTTTTACATTCAATACAATACATCACATTTCCATTCCAATTGCTGAGATTCTACAATTACAAGTCTTATCATTCTGCCAGTTCTCTTCTCTGCTGGAACAGTTCTTTCTAACAACAATCTTTCCTTGCTTGAATATAGTCTGCACATAACAATTAGCTTACATTCAGTAAGTCAGATCACATTCAGCAATTCAGGTCAGTTCTTCACATTACTTTACTTCAAATCATATCAGAAAGATAAATGAAATTTAAGGTAGAGTATGTTTTTGGAATAAGAAGAAGAAAAAAAAAAACGAATAAGTTTCTACACTCGCATCCTCACCTGACCAGTGTAGGTAGTAGTAGTAGAAATAACTTGTGTATCATAAGTTCACAAGATTCAATATGATATCCCATACCCATTTTCATGTTTGGCACTTAATATCGTTTTTTTTTTTTTTTTTTTTTGTATGAAAGTTGCAATCCCATATGAGAATATTCCTAAATCAAATGACTTCACCACCTAAATCCATGCAAGTTGCAGAAAAGACATTGCTTGTCCTTTTCATATATAGGTATCGATATGGACTTCTCTATCCCATTCAAACCTTCATAAATAGAAATATCTCATCTAAGAAGTATAAAGCCCACAAGAAATCTCTAGTTTTAGGAGTAATTGATGTGACCATAAATGGACTCATGCAACCATATCTCCTCATATATTCTTACTGTGGGCGTACGAACTTCATTTTCATTGCCCACAAAAGCTCTTCCATGTGTAGGTGAAAAGTAATGTCATACGTATGGGTTTGTTATACCCATAGCTTTCATGATCATCCTCCAAGTGCTAGCCAACCAAAAGATGTCCTAGGTGAAGTCTATAAGATGCCAATTAGAATAAACCCAGCTTTGCCAGATTTCAAGGCCAAATCAGTATATCAGACCAGTCTAAGTTCTTTTCAAAAAAAACAAAGATATAACAACAATGATGATAATGTCTTCATCTATAATAAATATCTGTCCAACTCCTTTATAAACAAAAGTAAATCTCCGTTCCAGATAAATCTCCGTTCCAGATCTTAATCTTCTAAGAACCAATAAACCCCATCAATAACACAGATCTTAATCTCTGGAAGAATGTATCCAATATACCCTAGTGGGCACTGCCAGTCTTGTTCTAACCTTGACATGACTCTATATTGCAACAGCCTATATTACATTAGCAGCTCCCGCACAGATGCCAAATACAAATGAATGGTCCAAAGCCATGAAAAAGGTATAACCTGCCATGATGATCCAATAGTGAGGGCTTCTATACATTTCCGGTTCAAAGAGATACCTTTGACAACTGGAGGAGAACCACTACAAGCTATGGCTATTGCACCAGCGGTAACGGTAGGACGTGATCCTATCATGAAAATATTCAAATATATTGATGGAGTGCCAAACAATAGGAGGACTGATCGAAGAATCTAACTTAATAAGATGGTCTAAACACCACTGATAAGTAACTATCAGTGTATTAGTAGGACCTGCATTATCCATCAGCAGGAACCTAAAAATGAAGAAGAAAATAAGAGGGGGGGGGGGGGGGGGGGGGGGAGGGGAGGGAGGAGGAACTGAGTTCTAGCATTATCCATGACAACTAAATAGAGGATGACACGTGCAATGAATTACTTTAGAAGGCGGTGACATTGTCAAGGGGAAATTGCTGCCAGGAATCAAAAGTCACTCTATACTTGCAAGATAAATTTGTCCATTAGATCTATTAAAAGGGGTATTACATCAAATATCACTAAATTGAAATGCCCCCAAAAAAAAGACGCAGCACAAGGGCATAAACCCATTTCCAATTACTCTCCTTTTCTAGTATATAGGAAACATAACTTCAATATCACACCATCTGCAGCTAAATGCTTCGCATTATAAGTTAGTATAATCAAGCACTAGCTAAGTCCACTTACAAGTTACAAGTGCATAGCTTAAACATGATGCAGTTGCTATTAGCATTTCCTTCAATCCAGCCGTTCCATCTACAGAGACAATGGAGAACATTAATTTAACAGTAAGGCTACAAATTTCTGTATGAAGGATGTATTTACAAATTTAAAGGAAATCCAAATTTTTACTATGGCAATAGTGCAATACTAAAACCAGCGATGCTAGGTTGAATTCAGAGTTGTAATCAAGAGATAACATGTCAACTGAAATTGTTGTTTAGAACCAAATGTTTCAGGACGGATACTAAGGTTAGTAAAGAAAATGATCACATTCACTCAATACAGTATTTTAATAGAAGATCACTAATTACGTTGGACAGTTTATAACCAATTTAGGATCACTTTTTTAAGAAAATTCTAATAGATGGTTTGGGTGTATATAAGTAGAACATATCAGGACCAGTGGGTGTCTTGGTGGGAGTGGAAGCATCTACAAAAACAAAACTAAGGATCAAAGGTTCATTGGAATGGAGGGAGATCTCTTCATCACCTTTCTTAGAAAAGGAAAGTTTTGCGGAAGACCTTATGCTATTTCTTGGGCACTTAATAGATTAAAAAGGGAAATTTTGACAGGACACGGAGCTTGAGACATGTTAGAGATTCATGTGTGGACCATGTCAGCACTGCCAGTGAACTCTATAAGCTAGGGACATATGGCTCATGTACATGGAATTCTAAATGAAATATGTTTCCACACCTCCTTTTGGTTTTGACAAGCCCTATAAATATCTGATCTAAAGTTTAAGGCAAGCAATAATCGTCTCACAACTTTTCTTTCTAGTCTTCATTATTTTTTTTTCTTAGGCACATTTACTTGGATAGTAGCTATTTCCAAATTTCCCATCATCATATCTTGTGAAGTTCATTCAAAGGTATAACTCAAATGCAATTTATTAGATGCCCAAGTATGGAGGGGAAAATCTCAGAGGTTGCTATAACAAACCTTCCAAAGGCCATCATTGAGATAATGCATGTTATCCACCCCAATTCCTTTGTTGATAGCTTTTCTGCAATACCAAAAGGGTGCAATTATTTCATCGCACAGGCAAATCAAGAAGAAAGTAACAAATTGATGAAGTCGGAGAGAATTTATTTTGGAAATACACCTTAAAGAGGAATTTATATCAGAAGCTATGGTTCCCAGAATATAGAGAGAACATAAGCAGAATTGTCGCCAAAAAAAGATAATACTGAAATGAATATGAATGGCATGAAACTTTGACTTATGCACAAATGTACATGCAAAGATTGTAATAAAAAGAGCTACGAGTGAGAACTCACAGCCAAAAAGCTTATCATAAAAAGGAACCCCTAGGAGAATGACCAAGTCAACCCCCAATCGCTCAAAATAAACAAAAAATCATCTACTGAAAAAAGTACATAAGAAGTAAGCAGAGCGCATTACTTACATATCTTTTGCCGACATCTTCGTATAACCTATTGCAAGAGCGTGTTGCTTTCCTTCAGCCATTGATGAAGAAGGTGTAGAGTCGGCATGTAAGGACCATCACGAATATTGAAAAATAATGGCACGTTGTTCACTAGAACAAGGTTCAGGTGATTTTGACTATACAACAAAAAAAAATTGTCAGATTAACTCCATGTAACATTAGGAAACCATATTAGCGCCATAAGAAAAATAAACAAATGTATAGGCAGTATAGCATACCTCAGGACATAAATATCAAGTATATACTCATGATTATAAATATAACCGATAGTACGAACAATTAAATGCAATAGCAGCAAAGTAAGCAACTGAACATACAAGTTTAATAGAGTTGGGATTCAAATAATCTTATATACGCTTTTACTTTGATGTGTTTGAGCCTGAACTAATAATCTTTAGAACTGTTTAGGTGGCTCCACTTTTAGAATCCTCAATTTGAAATTGAAATATTTTATTGGTCGGTATGGAAGAAAGAGATTCCTTTTGTTGCCCAGCAATTTATGGAACTCCCAAGCCACTGCGAAGTCCCCAATAGGTACAGTGAAAGAAGAAAAGACAGAAAATGCAACTTGTTGTCGTTGAGTAGCTAAGTTAAACCACAGCTTAAATTTTCGTTTGAAGCAATGGGTTAAACTTTTCAGTCCAACCTGTTGTACCCTGAAGACCAAGCGATCACTCCCAAGTAAATATATCAACCATGGATTTTACATTCCAACCAGTTGACCCCACTGACTTTTACCTTTGCTCCAAAAAGATAGGCCCGAATGAACTAGTTTAGATCTTTTTTAGCAAGTTGAGAGACATAACGAAACTTTAAACATCTTTCTACTGGTTGAATTATTTAGCTCTATTTTTTTTGAGTTATTTTCTGTGTTGACTATGTAAGCTTGATTGCCTATTTTTCGTTTGAGTATACCGGAACCCACAAAATTGGTTAAAACTTTTTTTTTCCAGTTGTGGCCCTAGGAGTTGTCCATAAACAATCTCCCTTGTATTGTAAATTTGTAAAAGTTGGTTGTTGATGAATGAATATTGGCCTAGAGAAAGTTTCCCTTATAATGCAATTTGAAATTGTCGTGTCTACGGGGATATAGGGTTTCTCTTGCATCTAGAGACCATGATTAGATGTTATGCCATCATCATCCTAGTGATGATCCAAGAAGTTGGTTAGTGACAGTGTTTTTGTACTGGTTAGTGACTTTCATAACTCTTTGAACATATGAATACTCTGACAAAAAAAAAAATGATCCAAGAAGTTGGAAGAGCGTTGACACTCCATCCTCATTAAGGATAGAAGATAGACAATGGAAACCTTGCCTCCAACGTTTATTTCAAATAATCAATTCCATATTTCCATTTTTTTCATCTTGCCTTCAATTCCAACCCAACCTGTTCCAACATTAACTCAATCAATACCAACCGGTCCAACCATAATCTACCATATACACCCTAAACCCATCAATCTTCTTTCAATATCCCAATCCCGTCACCCACCTAAAACTTGGGTCATATATGCTCGCATTATACCTTGACGAAGTACACTAACTAGAACAAAACTGACCGATGGATAGCTGAGCTTATTCAGGCAGAATGATGGTTGATATCGTCATAATAGCTTAAGTATTTCAAAGCTTGGTTGGGATTGGATTAAATCTCAAGCTGACCAAATGAGTAATCCTAACACAATTATTCAGACATATAAATTACTTTTCGTTTTATTATAACAAAACATTATAAGGAAAGAAGGAAATCAAAAAACAAATAAAGAAGCCTACACTCCTATCAAGAAAAGCATGACATGTATGGAAGGAGAAAATGTAGCATAGGGGATCCCTTATCCCCTGCATACTGTATAAACCCTCGTTAACATTAAAAATGGAAATAATTTTTTATCCATGTACATGAAGTGATATAAATCTTAGCATAAGCACAATAACGCAGTCTCTTGAAGTTTATGGACTAATTTGTCTCTCGCAAGAAACTAGGAATTTAGTCATTGAGAATGACAAAAATGTAAAACAAACCATTTTGCAACTATGAGAGGCGATTTCTTAGGAAGCAACTCATCCAATACTGGTTCCAGGCCAGGGTACTGAAGTGCAAGAAAACATTCACATACGTAAAGATTTCTCAGCTTATCGCACATTCAATACAAATTTTTTTACCATATTTAATTTGAGCCACTTTTTTTATCAAATAATTCAATCAACATTGTTAATTTGAATAAAAAGCAGGTGGAAATTAAGTGTTCTGATCGAACAAGACTCAAACCCTAGAAAGAGGAGTTGAAATTTGTTTGCGAAGAAAGATTTCTTCGTGTTAAAAGTTCAGATTCAACGAAGAAAGAGAAACTTGATTGAAATCGCAAACAAAACCTAATGAAGATACTTACTTCTTGAACATTGTTGCTGAGAGAGAGAGAGAGAGAGAGAGCGAGTTTCGATTATGAGGTTTGTTTACGCGCTGCTTGGTTTTTAAACAGTGATGATGGGATTAATGAGTTTAATGTTTGGGATTTACTATTTGCACCAATAGTATCTATATTAACACCCAATACTCAACCCCGAGTCGCGAGTCTCCGGACGCACTTATGAAAAACTTGTTTTCGGGGGGATGTTTTTCAACATTGCTTGCTCGAAAATTCTAAAGTGCACTGGTGGTGCTAACCCCCACCGTTCATTATGCATCGAGATTGGTGTAGCACCTATCTGGAGGCAAAATGGATGGTGGGGGTTAGCCTGTAGTAGTGCTCTTGCTTGCTAGTAAACCAGTGGACGTACTTGACACGCTCAGTGTTACAACAAAATGTATTACAAGCTGATATGATCTGACTTGAAATGACACGACCTAGTTTCAGCCTGTTTAGCACGATTAACAAAAAATCAAGAGAGTTAGCTAACTGTTTTGCTCAATATCCCCAACTTTATATAATAGTTTTAACTTTTGAAAATTGTTTGGTATATTCAAACACATTTTGTTAACCCTAAAACAAAACATTGGGAGAAGAAGATTATTCATGTTGTTGATTGGAGACTTTGTATGAAACATTTCTAATGTAAATTTTTGGATTTACGATTTACGATTTTTAAATATTTTGCAAAAATTTTGAAATTGATATATTAGTTTACATTTTATAATTTATTTATTTTTAATGTGTATTTGGTTTGTCAACCCCTCTACGATTGATGGACACATTGAAATTTAACGAATGCGTGACTGGATTTTAGTTTTGTTGACAAGAGCTACATTTGTTCTTTCGTTCGATAGTAAATTAATAATCCTGAACGAGAAAATTCTCTATATAATAAAGTTCCACCATCAAATATTCTTTATTAATAAAAATGATAAATTGGTGTTGTATTCGTTAGATTGATGCAATAAAGTCGAAATATCTCAAAATTTCGATGCAACAAACAATTGATGCAACTAAGCCAAATGATCGAATACACGTAGCAACTCCCAAAATTAATAGATCAAGGGGATTGATACATATCATATTTGACCCTAATCGTAAAACAAGGCGGGTTAAACATGATACGAAATCTAAACAACCATGAGTTGACCCAACCTGTTTTGAGCTGATTTCGTGTTGGCTTAGCGGGTTAGGATGAAAGCTTGTTAGGCCTAATCCATATTAAGCTGTGATTTTTTATTGGTATTTTTCTTTAGTGAGGCTAGGGAATCAGGTTTTGCAACCAGGATGATGTAATATCGTCAAATGAGATTTTTTACAACATCGACATACACAAACTTTTTGGGGAATTTATCATTATTTCGGGATCACCTCATGTCACCTTAATTGCAAAACATGGTTCCTAGCATTTTTTATTTTTCTTTTACAAGCGCGAAATGTTGGAGAGTATTTACACTGGGGGTGGGCATGCCCGGTTAACTGGACCATGTGGCCTAAATCGAGGACCAAACTGAATTTTCAAAACCAAAATTTTATAGACCGAGCTCGGCCCGGATGACCCCGATTAACCGAAACTTCGGGTTGGTCCGAGCCGGTCTCAGTCAAGCCCAAACTTTTAGCCCAAGTTTTCAGCGCTATTTGTTTCAGCTCAATTGTTTTAAGCCCAGTTTTTTCAGCCCATTTCAGATAAATTGTATCCCATTTCAGATCAATCGTATTATAACAAAAGAATACATCTTAAAATTAAACATTTGTGCTGCTGCAAGATCTGTTTGATAAACATCTGTGCTGCTGCTCCATGATCAGGGAGGGAAAGGAGAGAGGATAGAGAGAAGTGAGCTTTGAGTTTGACCTTTGTTTGATGTGAAGATAAAATTCTTTGTCATCTTCGAAGTATAGCTTGTTAGATGGGGAGATAAAATTTACTATTTAGAATTTGGGCTTGCAAACTTGTTAGATTGTCTTTTGTGGCCTGTGGGTATAGCGTGGGCTTTTGATGGGGAGATAGAATTTGCAAGTTAGAGAAAAATGCAAAGGTATTTGGGATAACTGGTTATTTAATTATTATTTTTAAATATTCGGACCGGGCTGGTTACCCATCGGGTTTTGAGAATAGGAACCGATAACCGGATTGACGTATCCGGGTCGGGCCGGGTTTTGGGACCGACTAATAAAATAACAATAAAAACCGGATCGGATCGGACCACTCGGTCCGGTTTTAGGTCCGGGCCGAGTTTTCGGTCTCAAATGCCCACCCCTAATTTACACCAGTCAAGTTGCAGTGTATGTATGCATAAATGTTTGTCGCCAAGAATGTGTCAATCCTTTTTATGTTTTTATTACTAGTGCTATATCTAAGTTGCAATCAACACAGTCGAAAAAAATTTGCAGGTGCAAAATTGTGCATTGTAATGTTATATCCTACGATGGCATCCCATACTTGCATTTTAAGGACGAGATAATTAGTACTTGGTGCGGAGCAATACATTGATAAGAAATATCATCTCGCGCAAGAGCTTTTAGCACATCAAAGGAGTTGTTACATACAAATAGAATTTCGTCAAGAAAGAAATGGTAAATTATTCTCACATTCTGGCTTCAACAAAGCTTTGCCTAAACTATATGGTATGAAAGATGATAATTTCGACCTTCCTTCATTGGACTTGAATTGAAATACATCCAAAGCTCAGTCTACTTTCAAGCCCATATTGGGCTTCAAATTTTGGATAGGTTTGAAAATCCAATGTTCACCTCTTGTCAAAATCAAGGAAACTTTTATGTGAGTAATGTTTTTTTTTTTTTTTTTTTTTTTTTTAATCTCTTAACCCTTTCCATCCCGCATGTCGCCGGCAGAGTTCAAACTGCGAACTTATGATTCCATCAACCACAGGCCTATCGTTAAGTTGGTAACCCATTCTTATGTGAGTAATTAAAATTATAATGCAATTAGTCACTTTTACGGATGCTTTGTCATGGATAAAATTTCAACTAGAGAAAAAGACAAAATCATATTTTTCGCATAATCACCTCTTTCACTTTGGAAGAAACCCTAATTTTTTAAAGGAAAAATCTCATCGAACATACATTAACACATCATATTTTTTTGAATTATAATGTTTTGAATCATTATAATGTCAAAAGTCTTCTTTGTAAAAAAATTATAATGTTTTGAATCATTTTTTTGCGACAATGGACTTAGATCAAGGATAACGATCTTTAAAACATTCAATTAAATGAGGAGGAAAATTCTGTAAAGGAAGATTAGTTAGTGCTTTGGTCAATTACATTGAGCACAAATGTTTTGAGTAATTATGATTAGGATGAGATGTGTAAGTGGTTGAGGACCTATGGAGATTTTTATCAATGACAAATCAGTATCATATCCAATTACTTGTGACTCAAAGAACACTTTTGTGCGGAATTTCTTCAAACTCCGCCACAAATATCTACCACGTTCTTTTTTTTTTTGGCTTTTCACCCGGTGATTCTAAATGGTGAGGAAACCAGCGAGGAAATGGGCGAGCAAGGGGAGTGTGACCCTTCATCTCCCTCGAGATATGCACCAGTGTGAATCTCGAGAGGAATGGGTCAAACCCCCCCGCCCGTTTACCTCTTCCACCCCAAATGTCATTTGCAGGATTTGAACCTTGTTGTGTGATTCCATCCGCCAATTATTACCATTGACCTGATATTCCATTGGCAAATAAGATTAGTTGATGCTTTTTCTTTCAGCAAAAAAGAAGTACAAAGCATGGCAGCAAAGGCAACAAGCACACTTGGGTGGGACAAGAAAGGGAAGCACCTAATGTCAAACATTGGTGGAAACTAGTGGTTGTTGCATAAGCTTTAGAATGAGATAATGGAACATGAAATGGCATTGGTGCTTAGTGACATCCATCTCCCCTAGCATCAACTCCCTCAAATTGTAACTAATTTCAACGAAGTGATTGTAGAACACAAAGTGCTACTACTCTCATACTCATTTCAAGGGAGATAAGTTGTCTCTTGTCTGAGTTTAAGCATACAAAACTTGCATTGAGGGGCCAAAATATGCATGGTGTTTGCTAAACAACCCTCGTTGGCACTTCGAAATGCATGTTCAAGTGGCGTTCCCTACTTTACGTACGATAATACGTGTCAATGCGAAATGGGTATGAGTATTAGGTATACAATGTAATGCATTCCCATTGTCCAGGGGATGGTCTGATTTGGGATCATGGTTGTTTGTTAATAGTGATAATCTAGCTAACTTAAAGGACAAACGATTTGGAGAAAAAGGTCATAGAAGTCCTGCAATTCTATCTTTGAATGTAACGGCAAAGAGATTAAGTAGCTTTTCCAAAGAGTATATGTGCCATACTGACTATCATCAAATCACTTGGACTAGGAGAATGTCTATCCATGGGGAAATAAGAATTAAGGGTCTAGTACTGGTTTTGGTGACACAAATTCTATTTACTCTGCTTAGAAATATCAAAATAAGTGATTTTTTGTTTGTAGAGACGACTTTCTCACCATACAGCCATGAAAAGCCTACTTGTCAGAAGATAAGATTTGTTAACCATTCAGTTTCACCATTAACTTGAAGACTACATATGATAGAATTTTAAATTCGAAGACTTGCTTTGAGCTTTCGCTCCGGTCAACATGAGCAAATGTGCTCCTAATAATTAGTTGAAAACTCAACAGAGCTACAATTTGTTAATAAGTTCAGATTCTATCAAGTGATACATGGCTCAATGTCCACCCAAGTTAAAATCAACCCAATAAAAGAAGGAAACCTGGAAAGACTGTTTCAACTTTGTTGGACATGGAGTGTGAGTACTTGAAGCCATGTGGGCTTGGGAGGGTCTGTAGCCCATTAAAAGCATCAGCACCCAAAAAATTCCAAAGAACTGTCATCCTCCCAAACAGTTTCTTCGTTTTCAGCTTACAAAGGACTCCATGGCCCTTCCCATATGCATGGGAAGAAGGGTGAACCTATTGTCTGGGCTATAACAGACACATCGCTAGATCGAGCCATCTCGACCATTCCCTACTTTCTGATAGAAGGGTCTAATAGTGAAACACGATTCGTGTTGATGGACACAAATTCTTTAGGGCGTAGACGGAGTTGTTTATGACGCGCCTCCATCTTCAATACATGTGAATCACATGTCATATGTTTTTAGTGTGAAACATGTGTTTTAATATAGCCTGTAGATAACAAAATGCACCTCCGAAAAAAATGGGGGCTGAGCTAGTATGAGTACAATAGATGTTTCTATCTCGTCGAAAGTCATTACTAAGTAGGGCTTCCTTTTCTTCCATTAGAGCTAATTTTTTGCTAGAAGTCCCCATTGTAGGTTGGGTTTGTCTCATTTGGTGTTTGTGTTTTCAAGCAACAAAATTTGGTTAATACATCCTTATTGTCTTAAAAGTAGTGGGTGTTATTGATACTAAGAGCCTTCAATGTGTGACCGAAAATTCTAGGGGTTGAGGGAGGGAGGGAGCGAGGGATGGGTGTAACCACTCATCCTCCTCGAGATGAGCAACAGTGCGCATCTCCATGGCGATGCACTCATCTCGAGGAGGATGGGTGGTTACACCCATCCCTCGCTCCCTAACAAAGACTAAGAATATGAACCAACAACCTCGCCTGTTATTTAGGGGAAAACTCTGATCACTGTAAGGGGAAGTCTATTAGGGTTGTATTTATTCAGATGTCTAATGACAAGGACGGTAATAATGTTGAATATAACGATCGACATTATCAAAGCAACTAACATCCAGGACAAGCAGGGGTCGTCACTTTAATTCATGTGACCAACACATGGGGCACATGTAGGGTTAAGAGAAGTTTGCCTGGATTGCAAGTTCATATAGTACAGTGTTCGGTAAACTATTTTGGGTTTGATTCTGCCTAATTTCAGAACTTAATAACTTTCAAACAAACCATAAATAAGATCCATGTTGCGGTAAGTTCTACTTTAGAAAATAACAGCGCACGTGCATTCTAACAACCAGTATTTGTATTACAGCATCTACTGGAAATGATAATAGGATAGAGTTTCCTAATCCTTCATTTCCAGTGTGTTGTGGCCACGAGTGTCTCAAATTGGATGACATTAATGGATCGGATAAAAAGCATAATGTTCATCAATCAATATGCATTATGTTTGTCAACAACGACGATCAAGGGCTTCCACTATAAAAGTACAAACAGAACACACTGGACAAGTGAAGATGGGGAAGAAGAGGAAACAAAGTACACAGGACTTGTTTGTTCCTTTTTGGTAGAAACAGCCAAGTAGGTATCCTACACATCTCGTCGTTTAGATCCTCTACTCAACAACGCTCCTACTTTTTGACAAGCTTTTGATCATTGACATTGGTTCTTGATGTCTGAATGGTCTGGGTGTTACGATAAATTCACTTTCTCTACTTGAAATCGAATCATTTGTGTCAATGAGTTCTGTCAAATGAACACTGTCAGGTAAGTAAGACGAGAGTTCAATTTAACGACGTTTTCTCTTCTTCTAACAGATAATTAGGCACTAAAATCTCCGGACTTTTTATCTCAAAATAGAAATTCATGGACCAAATGAGTCTGAGAGAAAAATTCATGGACTACGTCCCTCCACTAGGGGAAACCACAGAAGGGATTTCATGCCACATCTAGGCAGTCTATCTGATGGTAGCTTCATCCAGCACCAGGCACACAGGATCCCTTTGCTTTTGGGGGTAAAAGAAGACAAGTACTCATTTCTTAGGAAAATAGGACACATGTTTTATAAAGGAAGATATTATGTGGAACATTTTCGAATGTGGGATGAGACGCAGACTCTGCTACATTATACGACACAAAATTTGGTAATTATCCTTGATGCATCAGATCAAAACAATGGTTTACAATGCCTCGCTTATTTACTAACACTGTAGTTTTATCATAAAAGACTAAACGCTTTACTTGCCAAACCTTGCCTATAAATCTGCTACTCCTTGTGCAATCTTCACTGCATTCCATATCTCTCTCACTTTCTATTTTCTCCTCTCACATTGGAGGTCACCAAACCAAAACAAAAAATTATGTTTGAAGAACATAAAAAACAACAGTACCCCACAATGCCAGAGGTAAAGAACAAAATATTAAAACCCATCATTCTCTTGTGGTAGGTACTCTGACATTATTTTTCTTGATCTGTCTGTTGCTAGATTTTAGAGGAACTCAAGAGCATCAAGGACATAGCCTTGCCGATAGCGGCCATGGGAATTGTGAACTATCTCAAAGGGATAATCTCAGTTGTATGCATGGGGAGACTAGGCCGACTCGAGCTAGCAGGTGGTGCACTTGCAATTGGCTTCACCAACATCACAGGCTATTCAGTTCTTTCGGGACTAGCCATGGGCATGGATCCTCTATGCAGTCAGGCGTTCGGTTCAAGCAACCTACCACTAGCACTTCTAACCCTACAAAGAACAATTCTGATGCTATTATGTGCCTCTGTTCCTATAGGATTCCTATGGGTTAATCTCGAACCTGTCATGCTTAAATTCCACCAAAATCCGGACATCACTCGGGTAGCAAGCCTCTATTGCCAATCTGTGCTACCAGATCTCATTGCAAATAGCCTACTTCATCCACTTCGGATATATCTTCGTAGTAAAGGTACGCCATGGCCCCTAACGTGGTGCACTTTTTTCAGCTCTCTTCTTCACCTTCCTATGACCATTTGCCTAGCATTCACTCTTGGGTATGGAGTGCCTGGTGTAGCAGTTGCGACCTTTGTCACCAACTTCAATACCCTAATTTTCCTACTATGTTACATGTATCGAACACAAACCTCACAAGAGTTCCCATATGCACCATTATCAAAGACATCTTCATCGCTTCGTTCACCTAGTTTGTTTAAGAAGGAATGGAGGACACTGCTTGGACTTGCTCTACCAAGTTGCCTAGGCGTTTGCTTAGAGTGGTGGTGGTACGAGTTCATGACACTCCTAGCCGGGTATCTTCATCAACCTCATATCACCTTGTCAGTGTCTGCTATTGTTATACAAACAACATCACTCATGTACACATTACCTGCATCCCTCAGTGCTTCGGTCTCTACTCGTGTAGGAAATGAATTAGGTGCCTGTAGACCAGGTAGAGCGCGCCTGACAACCATTCTTGCCATTATACTAGCGACCCTAGTCTCACTACTAGGCCTCCTATGGACTACCATAGGCAGAGTGCCATGGGGAAGAGTCTTTACCCAAGACCAAGATGTTCTTGAACTAACAACAGCCGTACTACCGATAATTGGACTATGTGAGCTAGCGAATTGCCCACAGACAACAGGCTGTGGCGTGCTACGAGGAAGTGCTAGACCTACCATTGGCGCTACCATCAACCTTTATTCATTTTACTTGGTGGGTACACCAATAGCTATAGGTTTAGCATTTTTCACGGATTTAGGTTTTGTGGGCCTTTGCTACGGGCTCTTGGCTGCCCAGATTGTCTGTGTCTGCTCCATCATAACAGTGATTTGCAAGACAGATTGGGATAAGGAGACATCGAAGGCCAGAGACTTGGTAGGGAGGGGAACATGTGCACATGAAGACCAAACAAGAAACAAATATGAACACGAGGACGAGTTTCTCAAAGAAGTAGTTTTCGAAACGTGAATGCAACGGATACTTAAAAGTATGAGACTTTAATAGACCCGGCACAACATACAGCTTATACCATATATTATTTATATATATTGCTTTTCTTTGTATTATTCTTTAGATAGTGAACATCTTTTTACACCCAACTCATTTTAATACATATATTTAAAATATACATACACATCTTTGATAAATTTCACACTTCTCATGTGTGCATGTATAAAGTGTAAGTGTGTCCGTGTGTGCATGTATGTCATAGTGAAGAAACCATCTTCACCAAAAATCGATGTTTAACCTATCAACCTAAGAGGGGTGTCTCAAAAGGGGGAGTATGTATGTATAGAACTTGCTCGTTAACAGGTACCAATGTCAAAAGAAATAGGCTTGTATTGCTTTCTTTTCTTCCCTTTTTGAATTGGCACCATTTCATCTCTCATTAGTAACTGGTAACTGGTAAGTAGTAAGTCTATGAAACTTTTATTCATGGTATGACCTTTTTCAGAAGGATTTTTATCTCAGACTTTACTCTTTCATCCTTTATGGATCTGCACTTGAACTCGAGGAACATGTAATGTTGACATCACATGTTTCGTTAAGAAAATGCCGCGATGATCAACTATTCACTGTGGAAATACAATGAAATTTGTTAGATGAGTGTGAATTTGGCTTCTGGGGCAGGCAGACATTCTGATATAAAGTTAGATGTCGAGAAGGTTTTGGTTTTGAAAAAAGAATGATCTTTTACCCTTTCGCAAGGGTAAAAGATAAAAGAAATTTAAGGTAGAGTATGCTTTTGGAACAAGAACAAGAAAAAATAAAACGAATAAGTTTCTACACTCGCACTCACACCCTCACCTGAACAGTGTAGTAGTAGTAGAGATGACTTGTGTATCATAAGTTCACAAGATTCCTAATGAGGAACGATGATGAAGGCACAAATATTTGATACCACAAAGGACGTTCTATCCTACAATAACACTACCTAATGTCCGTATTCACAAACTTTTTCTCAAAACTGTACAAAATACAATGTCGAGTCACAAATTTAGTTTTTTGCATTCCATACAATATGATATCCCATACCCATTTCCATGCATTCCATAGAATATGATATCCCATACCCATTTCCATGTTTGGCACCCTTAATATCGTATTTCTTCTCTTTCTTTTTTTTGTATGACAGTTGCAATCCCATATGAGAATATTCCTAAATCAAATGACTTCACCACCTAAATCCATGCAAGTTGCAGAAAAGACATTGCTTGTCCTTTTCATATATAGGTATCGATATGGACTTCTCTATCCCATTCAAACCTTCATAAATAGAAATATCTCATCTAAGAAGTATAAAGCCCACACGAAATCTCTAGTTTTAGGAATTGATGTGACCATAAATGGACTCATGCAACCATATCTCCTCATATATTCTTACTGTGGGCGTACGAACTTCATTTTCATTGCCCACAAAAGCTCTGCTCTTCCATGTGTAGGTGAAAAGTAATGTCATACGTATGGGTTTGTTATACACATAGCTTTCATGATCATCCTCCAAGTACTAGCCAACCAAAAGATGTCCTAGGTGAAGTCTATGAGATACCAATTAGAATAAGCCCAGATTTCAAGGCCAAATCAGTAAATCAGACCAGTCTTATTTCTTTTCAAAAAAACAAGGATATAACAACAATGATGAGAACGCCTTCATCTATAATAAATATCCGCCCAACTCCTTTATAAACAAAAGTAAATCTCCGTTCCAGATCTTATCTTCTAAGAACCAATAAACCCCATCAATAATACAGATCTTAATCTCTGGAAGAATGTATCCCATATACCTTAGTGGGCACTGCCAATCTTGTTCTAGGCTAGCCTTGACATGACTCTATATTGCAACAGCCTATATTACATTCGCAGCTCCCGCACAGATGCCAAATACAAATGAATGGTCCAAAACCATGAAAAAGGTATAACCTGCCGTGATGATCCAATGATGAGGGCTTCTATACCTTTTCGGTTCAAAGAGATGCCTTTGAGAACTGGCGGAGAACCACTACAAGCTATAGCTATTGCACCAGCGGTAACGATAGGATGTGATCTATCATGATAATATTCAAATATATTGATGGAATGCCAAACAAATCGGGGGACCGAGCGAAGAATCTAACTTAATAAGATGGTCTAAACACCACTGATGAGTAACTATCAGTGTATTAGTAGGACCTGCATGTGCAAGGCCTATCATGGACTTTGGGGGAGTACAAGCTCTACATAATTGTGTCAGCATTACTTTGATACGGATTTGCCAATTCACATCAGCATACAAGTTTAGGTGATGCGCACACCAAGCTTGTTGTAGGCTATCCAAGTTTTCATAGTTTAGAACAGCCTATATGAGAAGCTGAAAGTTAATACTTGTACTAAATGCTAGTACATGAGTGCTCGCAAGACAAAACTATTCCACTCAGGCCAAGCCACTTTAACGCGCTAAAGAGAATGTTTCGGCCTCTAAAATAAGAAACTTGAATAACAGGATTGCTTCTGACCAAAAGAATACAGTATCCTCGAGCAATAGGATTTCCCAAAGTGTGGTCTGAGTAGATATTGAGAGGGTTCAAGGAACAATGTCAGGATCTTCTAAAGCTAAATAATGAAATTTCAGGCGTCAGAAAATTTCCATCAGCAGGAACCTAAAAATGAAGAAGAAAATAAGGGGGAAAAAACTGAGTTCTAGCTTTATCATGGACAACTAAATAGAGGATGACACGTGCACTGAATTACTTTAGAAGGCAAGGACATTGTCAACGGGAAATTGCTGCCAGGAATCAAACCTCATGTCGACTCCAATAAGTTACTCTATACTTGCAAGATAAAAATCGTCCATTAGATCTATTAAAAGGGGTATTACATCAAATATCACTAAATTGAAATGCCTAAAAAAAGACACAGCACAAGGGCAAGCAACCCATTTCCAATTACTCTTCTTTTCTAGTATATAGGAAACAAAACTTCAATATCACACCATCTGCAGCTAAATGCTTCGCTTTATAAGTTAGTATAATCAAGCACTAGCTAAGTCCACTTACAAGCACATAGCTTAAACATGATGCAGTTGCTTTCCTTCAATCCAGCCGTTCCATCTGCAGAGACAATGGAGAACAGTAATTTAACAGTAGGGCTACAAATTTCTGTGTGAAGGATGTACTTACAAATTTAAAGGAAATCCAAATTTTTACTATGGCAATAGTGCAATACTAAAACCAGTGATGCTAGGTTGAATTCAGAGTTGTAATCAAGAGATAACATGTCAACTGAAATTGTTGTTTAGAAGAAAATGTTTCAGGACGGATACTGAGGTTAGTAAAGTAAATGATCACATTCACTCAATACAGTATTTTAATAGAAGATCACTCATTACGTTGGACAGTTTATAACCAATTTAGGATCACTTTTTAAAGAAAATTCTAATAGATGGTTTGGGTGTATATAAGTAGAACATATCAGGACCAGTGGGTGTCTTGGTGGGAGTGGAAGCATCTACAAAAACAAAACTAAGGATTGGAGGTTCATTGGAATGGAGGGAGATCTCTTCATCACCTTTCTTAGAAAAGGAAAGTTTTGCGGAAGACCTTATGCTATTTCTTGGGAACTTAATAGATTAAAAAGGGAAATTTTGACAGGACACGGAGCTTGAGACATGTTAGAGATTCATGTGTGGACTATGTCAGCACTGCCAGTGAACTCTATAAGCTAGGGACATGTGGCTCGTGTACATGGAATTCTAAATAAAATATGTTTCCACACCTCCTTTTGGTCTTGACAAGCCCTATAAATATCTGATCCAAAGTTTAAGCCAAGCAATAATCTTCTCGCAACTTTTCTTTCTAGTCTTCATCACTTTTTTTTCTTGGGCACATTTACTTCGATAGTAGCTATTTCCAAATTTCCCATCATCATGTCTTGTGAAGCTCATTCAAAGGTACAACTCGAATGCAATTTATTAGATGCCCAAGTATGGAGGGGAAAAGCTCAGAGGTTGCTACAACAATACCTTCCAAAGGCCATCATTGAGATAATGCATGTTATCCACCCCAATTCCTTTGTTGATAGCTTTTCTGCAATACCAAAAGGGTGCAGTTATTTCATCGCACAGGCAAATGAAGAAGAAAGTAACAAATTGATGAAGTCAGAGAGAATTTATTTTGGAAATACACCTTAAAGAGGAATCCATATCAGAGGTTATGGTTCCCAGAATATAGAGAGAACATAACCAGAATTGCCTCCATAAAAAGATAATACTGAAATGAATATGAATGGCATACAACTTTGACTTATGCACAAATGCACATGCAAAGATTGTAATAAAAAGAGTAACGAGTGAGAACTCAGCCAAAAAGCTTATCATAAAAAGGAACCCCTAGGAGAATGACCAAGTCAACCCCCAATCCCTCAAAATAAACTAAACATCATCTACTGAAAAATGTACATAAGAAGTAAGCCGAGAGCATTACTTACATATCTTTTGCCGACATCTTTGTATAACCTATTGCAAGAGCGTGTTGCTTTCCTTCAGCCATTATGGCCTGGAAGATTTAAGGGATTAGACAGTAAGAAAATTATTGATTCTAGCAACTAAACAAAACATTTAAGGCATAACTTAGATTTAGTGATGGCAAATAAATAAAGAGAACTACAACCCACCCACCACTAAGAACAACAACATATTTCTTATCATACATGGGTCATAAAATGGATAAACAAACGCATGCAAATCTAATCAGCATTAGGTAGAATGATGTATCAGTATCGTACCACAGGAGTTTCTTCTAAAACGTTTTCATCCAAAGCACCGCCAGGAGAAGTAAGTCCAGGACACATGATGTTTGCACCAGCTAGGACAAATTTAATTGCACCCCTATCTACTTGTAGTTTTTTCATTATATCTGGATCTGCAAAACAATAAGTGGGCACATTTACACCTTAAAATGAATAGCAATTGAAAATAAGCAGGAAGTTGGATTTTGTTAACTATTTCATGTTTATTGCAGAGGAACATCTTTCTTTTCCCACTCTTATTATCTAGCATTGTGGGCAAGGCAGTCGAGGCAGATCACAAGCTTGTCCTATGGGTAATCAAGTATCAAGAACGACCTCTGTAAACTTCAACAAATTTTGGGTCTCCATTTCTAGATCCAATTTTAACTGTCTGATATACAAGGAAGGGGGTCGATTGCAAGGGACTCGTAATAATCCTTCTAATCTATATTACAATTCAGAGTGGTGTTTTACTATTCATTGCTGACTGGGACAAAGTCAAATAAAAAAAATTAGAGATAAAATATGGTTAGGATTAAAAGTTGAGAAATGTATTGAATTTGAGGGTTGAGATTAATTTTCCATGATGACATATTTGTAAATATAAAACATGTAGAAGGGCAAAAATAATGAAAAACTTTTGAAAAAAGTTAGTGGAATGTACATGTGGCGGAATGAGAAAATATTGTGTTTTGCTTTTAACAAAATGAAAATTATCATAACTATCTACATCGTTATCGGATTTTGGTAAAGTTAATATCGTTGAAATGCAAATTTTTTAGATTTTTCCAACAAAATCAATTATCAACACGAGCGCTAAAATTTAAAAAATATATATTATATAATTAAAAAACATATAAAGTATTTCACGTTTTTAATATTTTCAAATCAATGAGACGGGGCAATCATACCAAAAAAATGAGTTGGGCTCTTAATGCACATTTAAACAAAAACTCTAAACTTCATATTTTGGTGAATTCAAAAATTGGGGGAAAACTCATTTTTGGCGTTTAAATTTTTTCCCAACTAATTCAAATTTGACTGAGTCTAACTTTAAAATTTATAATATATATTTTTACCTTAAAAGTATATAGTGAAAGAGGTGTTCAGTACAAAATATTTAGCAAAAATAAAATTATATGGAGTAGCAACGGCACAGGGCCTACTCTAATAGAGATACATGGCTAATGAAGCTCATACTGCAGATAATGGTTATCAAGATAATTGCCCAGAGTTGAACAAAAATATTACAACATCTCAAGCTTATTGAATGACGCCATTTACTATATGGAATGCACAAAAGAGCTACTTGATAAAAGAGATACTTTACATTGATGAAGAAGGCGTAGAGTCGGCATGTAAGGACCATCACGAATATTGAAAAATAATGGCACGTTGTTCACTAGAACAAGGTTCAGGTGATTCTGACTATACAACAAAAAAGAATTTTGTCAGATTAACTCCATGTAACATTAGGAAACCATATTAGCGCCATAAGAAAAATAAACAAATGTACAAGCAGTTTAGCATACCTCAGGACATAAATATCAAGTACATACTCATGATTATAAATATAACTGATAGTACGAACAATTAAATGCAATAGCAGCAAAGTGTGCTGAACATACAAGTTTAATAGAGTTGGGATTAAAATAATCTTATATACGCTTTTACTTTTATGTGTTTGAGCCTGAACTAATAATCTTTAGAACTGTTTAGGTGGCTCCACTTTTAATATCCTCAATTTGAAAATGAAATATTTTATCGGTTGGTATGGAAGAAAGAAATTCCTTCTATTGCCCAGCAATTTATGGAACTCCCAAGCCGCTGCGAAGTCCCCAATAGGTCCAGTGAAGGAAGAAAAGACAGAAAATGCAATTTGTTGTAGTTGAGTAGCTAAGTTAAACCACAGCTTAAATTTTTGTTCGAGGCAAATGGTTAATTTTTTCAGTCCAACCTGTTGTGCCCTGAAGACCAAGCGATCACTCCCAAGTAAATATATCAACCATGGATTTTACATTCCAACCAATTGACCCCATTGACTTTAACCTTTGCTCCAGAAAGATAGGCCCGAATGAACTAGTTTAGATCTTTTTTAGCAAGTTGAGAGACATAACGGAACTTTAACCATCTTTCTACTAGTTGAATTATTTAGCTCTATTTTTTTCAGTAATTTTGTGTGTTGACTATGTAAGCTTGACTTGCCTATTTTTTGTTTGAGTATACCGGAGCCCACAAAATTGGTTAAAACCTTTTTTTTTTCCAGTTGTGGCCCTAGGATTTGTCCATAAACAACCTCCCTTGTATTGTAAATTTGTAATAGTTGGTTGTTGATGAATGAATATTGGCCTAGAGAAAGTTTCCCTTATAATGCAATTTCAAATTGTGGTGTCTATGGGGATATAGGGTTTCTCTTGCATCTAGAGACCATGATTAGATGTTATGCCATCATCATCCTAGTGATGATCCAAGAAGTTGGTCAGTGACAGTGTAAAGTTTTTGTACAGTTTTTGTACTGGTTAGTGACTTTCATAACTCTTTGAACATATGAATACAGTACATTGTTTTTCTAATAAAAAAATGATCCAAGAAGTTGGAAGAGCGTTGACACTCCATCCTCATTAAGGATAGAAGGTAGACAATGGAAACCTTGCCTCCAACGTTTATTTCAAATAATCAATTCCATATTTCCATTTTTTTTCATTTTGCCTTCAATTCCAACCTAATCTCCAAAACCTTAAACTTGTTCCAACATTAACTCAGTCAATACCAACCGGTCCAACCATAATCTACCATATACACCCTAAACCCATCAATCTTCTTTCAATATCCCAATCCCGTCACCCACCTAAAACTTGGGTCATATATGCTCGCATTATACCTTGACCAAGTACACTAACTAGAACAAAACTGACCGATGGATAGCTGAGCTTATTCAGGCAGAATGATGGTTGATATCGTCATAGCTTAAGTATTTCAAAGCTTGGTTGGGATTGGATTAAATCTCGAGCTGACCAAATGAGTAATCCTAACACAATTATTCAGACATATACATTACTTTTCGTTTTATTATAACAAAACATTAAATGGAAAGAAGGAAATCAAAAAACGAATAAAGAAGCCTACACTCCTATCAAGAAAAGCATGACATGTATGGAAGGAGAAAATGTAGCATGGGGGATCCCTTATCCCCTGCATACTGTCTAAAACCCTAGTCGACATTAAAAATGGATATAAATTTTTATCCATGTACATGAAGTGATATAAATCTTAGCATAAGCATAATAACGCCGTCTCTTGAAGTTTATGGACTAAATTGTCTCTCGCAAAAAACTAGGAATTTAGTAATTGAGAATAACAAAAAAGAAAAACAAAATGTAAAACAAACCATTTTGCAACTATGAGAGGCGATTTCTTAGGAAGCAGCTCATCCAATACTGGTTCCAGGCCAGGGTACTGAAGTGCAAGAAAACGTTCACATTACGATCATTTAATCGTCGAAAATCACCGCATATTCTACGATACCTACTAACAATGCAAAGCTAAGTTAGACTATAAACCTCTTCTGCAATACTATTTCTGATCTTCCGTTGCACAGATGCCTTCACTTGGTTTTGACCCGATACATCTTCCGAAGTGAACCTGCAAAATGAATAAAAAAAAAGTATAAATTTAGTAAAAAATTTAGACTTTCTTCTCGACAATTTTAACCATACGTAAGATTTCTCACACATTCAATACAATTTTACCATATTTAATTTGAGTCACTTTATTTATCAAGTAATTCAATCAACATTGTTAATCTGAACAAAAAGCATGTGGAAATTACGCGTTCTGATCGAACAAGACTCAAACCCTAGAAAGAGGAGTTGAAATTTGTTTGCGAAGAAAGATTTCTTCGTGTTAAAAGTTCAGATTCAACGAAGAGAAACTTGATTGAAATCGCAAACAAAACCTAGTGAAGATAAATTGAACGGAGAAATCTTTGAATTCGGAAACAGAATCGAAGAACGAGAGAGAGAAAATACTTACTTCTTGAACATTGTTGCTGAGAGACAGAGAGATCGAGTTTCGATTTTGAGGTTTGTTTACGCGCTGCTTGGTTCTTAAGCAATGATGATGAGTTTAATGAGTTTAATGAGTTTAATGTTTGGGATTTACTATTTGCACCATACTATCTATATTAACACCCAATACTCAACCCCGAGTCGCGAGTGTACAGACGCACTAGGTGGGTTTTTTTTTTTTTTTTTTAAGTAGTTGGAACCTAACTTTCAACTAGAGTTATAAGTTATAAACGAGCTTCTGAATAAACTATTTATTTTGCTTTTGAATAGGTTGTTGATTAGAAGTTGTAAAATTAACATGTGTTTGTTTTAGGTGTCGACTTGAAGGTTTTTTTTTTATTTTTTTATTTATTATTGCCCACCATCAAACTCCGCCCATTGCAACGGCCGGTCCCAAGCCCGGATAAAGGAGGAGGGTTGGTGTTAGGCTTGTGATAGCCAACCGTAAAAAACCCATCACATCCTTTTTCATGGATATTGGTTCAAAAAGATTAATGCAGAAGGATAGGGTGTCCCCCGCTATAAGCGACGCGCTGCACCTACGCTCGGGTGTAGTGACAAATGAGCAAGGCGCGCTGCAGCGGCGCCCGGCTTAAATAGGCAAGGGTTTTCGCACCATTCTGGACGGGGGCGAGTAAAAAAGCTAGTCCAGGTTAGAGCTAGAGATAGAATGATTAGATTAGCCTCTTGGAACATAGGAACCTTGACGGGAAAGACAATAGAGTTAGTTGATGCCCTGCGTAGGAGAAAAGTAAACATAGTTTGTCTTTAAGAGACAAAATGGAAGGGGAACAAGGCTAAAGATTTAGGAGGAGGATTCAAGCTCTTCTATTCTGGTAAAGATGGCACTAGAAACGGGGTGAAAATAGTGGTAGATAAAGTTTTTAAGGATGCAGTAGTCGACGTTAGGAGGTTTGGGGATAGAATCATAAGTATTAAATTAGCTTTAGAACTAGAGATAGTGCATGTTATTAGTGTGTATGCACCCCAAGTGGGTTTGGACGATGAGACTAAGAAGGATTTTTGGGACTCTTTAGAGGAGTTAGTTCTTGGAATTCCCTCTTCCAATAGGGTTTTTCTAGGCGGGGATTTGAATGGCCATGTCGGTATGGATAGAGTTGGGTATGAGAGGGTACATGGAGGTCAAGGCTTTGGGGATCGAAACACTGCGGGGATTTCTATTCTAGATTTTGCTTTAGCTCAGGATTTTGGGATCGTAAATACTTTTTATAAGAAGAGGGAATATCACTTGGTGACCTTTGCGAGTGGGCGTAATAGAAGTCAAATTGATTATTTTCTTGTGAAGAGACACGATTTAGGTAGGTGTAAAAATTGTAAGGTTATACCAGGGGAGTGTCTGACAAACCAACATAGGCTGTTAGTTCTCGATTTTTGTCTTAAGAGTAGGGGTCGTATTGCTATAGAACAAGTTAGACCGAGGATTAAGTGGTGGACCTTACAGGGAGATGTGTGCCAAAGATTTAGAAAGCGGATTTTGGGTGGCCAGTCAGTTTCAGAGGGTTGGGAGAATCTAGAAGCAAAGGATCGGACTAGTAGCGCGGATCTTTTTAAACATTTGACAAACCGAATCAGAAAATGTGCGAATGAAGAGTTAGGACAGGCCGAAAGAGGAGGTTTCTATGGTAAGGAGACATGGTGGTGGAACGCGGATGTGCAACAAACCATTGCGGAAAATAAAAGATGCTTTAAGGTGTGGCAAAAAGATAGGTGCTTAGAATCTTATGAGCTGTATAAGCAGGCTAAGAAGTTGAGTAGTAGAGCAGTAGGGGAAGCTAAGAAGAGAGCGTATGATGCTCTTTATGATAGGCTAGGTACGAAGGAAGGGGAGAATGATATTTTCAAGATAGCTAAAGCTAGAGAACGAAAGACTAGGGACTTGAGTCATGTTAAGTGTGTTAAGCATGAGGATGGAAGAGTTTTAATGCAGGATAAATCTATTTTAGATAGATTGAAGGATTACTTTTGGAACCTACTCAATGGAACACATGTAGGGGAGTTAAACTTGGAGGGGTATGTTTCACAGGAAGGGAGAGATCGCGTGTTTCATCGCAGAGTTAGTGCCACAGAAGTGAGAGAAGCTTTAAAAAGAATGAAGACGGGGAAGGCCGTTGGACCGGATGATATCCCAATTGAAGCATGGAAATGTCTGGGAGAAGTTGGGATTCAATGGCTAACTAAGCTCTTTAATATGATTTTGGAAACTAGAAAAATGCCAGATTCATGGAGACATAGCATTGTGGTACCAATTTATAAGAACAAATGGGATATCCAGGATTGCTCGAACTATAGAGGGATAAAGCTTATGAGCCATACGATGAAACTTTGGGAGAGAGTTATAGAACAAAGACTTAGGAGTTTAACCACGGTTTCGGATAATCAATTTGGATTTATGCCGGGTAGGTCTACTACGGAGGTCATCTTCCTGCTTAGGCAAACTATAGAAAAATATCGAGAGGCACGTAAGAGTTTGCATATGGTTTTTATTGATCTGGAGAAAGCATATGATAGGGTCCCCAGGGAGTTAATTTGGTGGGTGCTTGAAAGGAATAAAGTGTCTCAATGTTATGTCGATATCATTAAGGATATGTATGAAGGGGTTGTAACAAATGTTCACTCAGTAGGTGGGATGTCTAGTGAATTTACAGTGTCAGTAGGACTACATTAAGGGTCGGCGTTAAGTCCATATCTCTTTGCTTTGGTCATGGATGAGTTGACGAGACATCTGCAAGAAGATGTACCTTGGTGCATGTTATTTGCAGATGATATTGTCTTAATGGATGAGACTAGTGCAGGTTTAGGTCAGAAATTAGTTAAGTGGCGGAAGGCTTTAGAGAGTAAAGGTTTTAGAATTAGTCGTTCGAATACGGAGTATCTAGTGTGCAACTTTGGGTGTGAACCAAGAGGGAGAAGAAATGCAATTGAGATCGAATGTGTCGAGGTCCCAGAGTGTGAGGCTTTTCGATATTTAGGATCTATAATTCAAAAGAATGGGGCTATTGGAGAATATGTAGACCATAGGATTAAAGCTGGTTGGTTGAAATGGAGAATGGCGTCAGGAGTATTATGCGATAGAAGGATGTCTGCAAGTCTAAAAGGAAAATGCTATAAGACAATTGTTCGACCAGCCATGCTATACGGTTCAGAATATTGGGCTACTACGGGACAACATACGCATATGATGGCAGTAGCAGAAATGCGTATGTTAAGGTGGATGTGTGGTAAAACTCGTAAGGATAAAATTAGAAATGAAAGAATTAGGAGATACTTAGGTGTAGCACCCATAGAGGACAAAATTAGATAAAGACGTTTAACTTGGTTTGGTCATGTGCGGAGGAGACCAAGCACGACGCCAATTAGAAAATGTTTAGATTGGCAAGTTATTGGAGGGTGTAGACGGAGGGGACGACCGTTGAAAACTTGGATGAAGACGGTGAATGAAAATATCATTGAGCTTGGATTAGGCGAGGAAATGTGGGAAGATCGCATTGCTTAGAGAACCAAAATTCATGTAGCCGACCCCGAAAATCTCGGGAATGGGCTTTGATGATGATGATTGTTGCCCACCATCACAAACTACCAACATTAACCCCATTATCCACCTATTTTATTTATTTCAAATACCATTGAGATCCCTTTCTACTAGGGGTGGACAATGTCGGTTCGGTTCGATTTTAAGCCCAAAACCGATTTCGAACCGATTTCATTCGGTTTGCCCAAAACCCAAACCAAAATCGAATTTTGTATTTGTAAACCGATGAATTCGGTTAAACCGAATTTCAGATCGATTCGGTTCAGTTGGGCCGAAATTTCGGGCTCAAGCACTTGAAAGAATTTCATTAAAATATGACCAATTTTTTTACATACCCAATTTTTAGCCTAAAATTGAAAACTTTGAGAGAAGAGAAGCGATTCAGTGCAACAGGGTGTACTGCAGTGCATTTGTTGCACTAATTGGGTATTGACACTTACTTGTTATTTAGTTATTTATATATATCTAATTAATCGGTCGGTTCAGTTATAAATCGGTCGGTTTAAAGCCGTAAACCGATTTTGAACCGTTTATAATCGGTTCGGTTTATATTATTTTCTTTCTACTCATATTTCGGTTCGGTTATCAAACCGAATTTGAAAATCGGTTCGGTCGGTTGACCGAATTTAAATCGATTTTTGCCCACCCCTACTTTCTACAACTACCAACAATTACCATATATCATTTTTTAATTCCTTGTATAATTTTTAATAAATAGGAAGAGAAAGTGAAAAAATAATAAGAATAATAGTGTGATGAGAGGCCGGGGAGGGTGGTGGCAACAGTTGAGACACCGCTCACATGATAAAGAGAATGTGGAAAAAAAAGGGATGACTGGTAAATGAGAGGGGTAGCAACAATCATTACGAATTTATTGTGAGATTAATATTGGAATAAAATTTTATTAAACACTTATTTTACGGACAGTTACACAAATATAGGTGCTTGGTATGATTTGCAAAAAGTAGTTTATGGAATTCAAATTCCACACCTCCATATCCTGTAGTTAAGTGGTCCCACAAATATTTACGGGTTAAAGTCTCCCGTAAAACTTTGCAAGTCTCGCCCTTTCCTTCAACTTCTACTTAGACAGTCTAACTTTATAAGGAAACAAATTTTTTTAGAGCTCTTTCATGTGTTTACTTGTGTAGTCGTGAACGAATAATTTTAGTTAGATTTTCATTAGTGTTTGGGAGCATATTTTGACATTATATTATTAGTCATTAGTGATAATTCATGTCTGTATGTACATTTGTATATATTATTATTATTATTATTATTTAATAATTTTTTTAATAATGAAAAATAGTAAGGGGAATAATGAATTAATTAGAATTGTTTTTCATATTTTATGTAGTTGGTGTTTGCATAAATGTAACATCCAAGCCAACCAAGCAAACATTTGGTGTATGCATTATTTTTCATTAATTGTTACCAAGCAATTGTAAAGCAATCCACTGCAAATTAATGCATATGCAAACTAATGCAAATGCAAAATTTTGTTGAGTGCAAAGTTTTACAGTGTACCAAGCGGAGCCTTAATGGTAAGTGATCAGCATTCCCATAGCGCTTATTCCACTCAGAACTTCAACTTCTGATCATAACTAAGAACAAACAATTTTTTTAAAGTGTCCAACTTCTTATTAATATTTATGAGTCTATTTTAAAAAAAAAAAATCACCCTCTAAGTGTTTGTTCAATATAATGAATTATTTTGTCTACCTCTCTATTTTTTTTTTTTCAAAATAAATGTTCAATTTCATGACTTATTCCTTTTTTTTTTCCTCCAATGCTTTTGGTTCATGCAATCCTTCAATAGTAGTATTCTAAAAAACGACTTAGGGGGATTTTTGAAATCCCCTTTAAAAAAAAATTATTCAATTAGAAAAAATTAAAATTAAGACTCTATTTTTTAAAATATATTTTGCATATGTATCTTGACATTGAATTGGAATATTATGTCTAATTTTTTAAAATAAATTATAATTAAAAAAATTCGCCTAGGCTTTACCCAGTCCTCTAGGGGCTAGTCTCCTACTCGCCGTCCGCTTACTGTCTAGCGATTTTTAGAACATTGCTTAGTAGTAATACTATTTTTTTCCAATGCCTTTGGGCGACAATCTCAATGCCAATAATATTTTAAAAATAAGGGATTTATATGTGAAATCTTTGATATATAATTTTACATTTTAAATGATAATTTATTTCTTTCATCTTATACCTTTAATTTTCACCTATTTTTGTGGTATATCTCACTACTCACATATTTATCATGGGAAAATATTTCATTCTCTTTAAACGATTTGCAAATATAAAAGAAGGGCTTGGTTTACCTATGATTGTTTGATAATAACACACACTTATATCAATGTAGTTAATCTTTTAATGAAAGATGCATATAAAATCTTTTAAATGAAATATTGGAGGAAATTATAGTCATGGTCAACTTTAATGTGGTACAAATTAATGGAATAAAAAGTTGTCAAAATTTCTGCCACATTACCAATACATGAAAATTACTAAGTTTTTATGCCCTTCATGTAATATTTTAGTTTTATCCACCTTACGATTCAATCAACATTATTGTCGACAGTCCTCTAGATATATTGTATTGCGTAGATCGAATGATGATAAATGGTAACAAATAACACCCGGATAAGGATGAGCTGCTCCCCGCTACTGGTAGTTGATTACAAACAAAATGTTAGATACACTTTTATTTTTATTTTCACTTAGAAAAAAAACAAAAACTTCAATGGAATATCACAACAAATTGACCAAAAACGAAATAGCATAATATATGCAAATAATTATAGAAAACTCCACTCTTTTGTTTTTTTTTTTTTTTTTTTTTTGCATTTTACCATCATTTCATCGTTCACGGTTGTGCTCGGATTTGGTTATTCTCAATCCATTGATAATATCGATGATAATGTTTTTATTTTTTATTTTTTATTTTGTTAAAGATCGATGATAATGTTTGTCAATTAGCCAAACAATATAAATACGACGAAACACTAATAATTAAAGACGTAAGTTTGGTTTGAATAATATTTGATTTTAGGTTTTCTTGTGGTGGCGGTGATGGTGATGCATAAGTGACAAGTTCCGGTATTAGTCAGATTTTCCATTTTTAAATGTACAAGAGTACAAATATAAAACGATAAGGTTTGATTTTTCTCTAATATCATGATATTGACATTAATTTCAACCAGTAAACTATTCAAAATTAAGAGTGTATTAACCTATTTCCAACATAGAATGTTGCTCTTACTTTGCAAGCTATTATAATAGAGTGATTCTACACAGCGAGGAAATGGGCGAGGGGAGTGAGGTGGCGGGGGTGGGAGCCGTTCATCTCGTTCGGGATGCGTGTGCGAAAAATTAATGCACGCATCTCGAGTGAGGTGAACGGCTCCCACCCCCGCCACCTCACTTCCCTCGCTCGTTTCCTCGCTCATTTCCTCGACACTTAGAATTTCTGTTTATAATATGGCCAAAACCACGTGGCCATGAAATATCTTTGCAAACCCAATCGTCCTCGCTGTTAGTCTCTCCAGTCTCCATTGCTTTGTCCATTTTACCATCTTTCTTACTACAAAAAAAAAAAAACTCTGTTATATTTAAGTTCATCAAATTAAACCCCCCTTCATCACCAACCAACACAAACAACACTACACTACCATTTTCATTATTTTGATTTCAGAGAGAAGAGCTATTACTATTACTACTACAAGATAAGAAGAAGATGGTGGGCTTGAGTGTTCTGCTTGAGGCCCATAACCATGGCCCATCGCAAATCATCAACAAAACCACCATGATCAAGTCTCCTCTTTCTTCTCCATCTTCATCATCACCAGTGTTTCCTTCTGTTTCATTTCTTTCTGAGTGCTTTCTTTGTAAACAGAGACTTTTGCTTGGAAAGGACATCTTCATGTACAAGTGAGTCTAATGGTACCCGAGATCTCATTATTTATTTATTTTTATTTTTTTGAAAAAAAAAACCCAGATCTTGATTTCTCTTGAATAAATTTTCACACATTTTCTCCATCATGGTTTAATTAATTAATTTATTTATTTTGTTGCTTGTATTTTCAAGATTAGATGTTACATGAATAGTTACTCTTAAATAACATGAAACTCTTTAAAAAAAAAAAAACATGAAACTCCTTTAGGGATCAACCCCAAATCTTCACTACTTCTTTTTGTAATATTCATTCAATGTAACTTTTGTTTGAATAAAAAAGCTGATTTTTTGAAAACCCACATCTTGGTTTTGCTTGAAAATGATACATTTTGTTTGGGTTTGTCCAGAAATGCTGATTCAGTATGTTTCTTATATCTTACAACTTTTATTTTTAATCCATATTTATTTTTACCAATTTCTTTTAAATTTGATCGCCATAATTTTGATTAAAAATGTTTGAACTGTTGTTGATTTTGCAGTGGAGATCAAGCATTTTGTAGCATGGAATGCAGATGCAGGCACATAGAAAGGGAAGAAGAACAAAGTCTTAGTAGGGTTTCCATGGCCTCCCAACGCAAGAGGAACAAAAACTAATAAGTTTCTGAAGATTAGGAAATTAAATTTCTATTTTACCCTTTCCTTTCTTTGTAATGACGGGAGTAGTAGTAGTCTTCCCTTTTGTAAATGAGATGATGGTTGGAGTTTGTAATGAGGGGTGTTTTGGTAATGTAGTACATTTTTCAGGTTTGTAATGACGGGAGTAGTAGTAGTCTTCCCTCCATGTTACAACTTACAATTTGGAGGTTCACCCGTTGCTTCCCTACCTTAATGTAAATCATTATATCATACTTTTTACAATTAAGGAAATATGAACTTAAAAGACAATATACATTATGACTTTTGGTCAAATTTATAGAGAGGACGTTTAATTACAAAAACAATATTAACTAATAAATGATATCTTCCTGCAGTATAAGTAATATGTTCAAGAGACCTTCATCATCAACAAAACTCAAATCAACAAACAATGGCATCCATGTTGGGAACTCTGGTCATTCTTCATCTGCCATTAGCAGTGGTAGTGTTGTTGATTAGTCTGAAAAAGCTCCACCTTTCAAATTTAGTCAGCCAATTTTTGTTTGGGCTTGATTTACCAGAGGCTCATAATGATTCATTTCATCATTTTTTGAGCTTGACTCATCAATCATCTCATTTCATCATTTTTTTTTTTTTTTTGCCAGAATGACTCATTTTTCATTAATCATCTCATTTTTTGGCCCAAAATGACTCATTTTTCATTAATCATCATTTCTCATTTTTCATTAATCATCCTTTTTTTTGTCCAGAATGACTCATTAGTCATCTCATGTGTTTGTTTAGGCATTGGGTTAGATTTTGATAAAATATTGGGTTGGGCTTTGGTTTGCTAATAATTGGGCTTAGTTTTAGATATAAAATTCTACAGTAACCGGGACGAACCGGAATGGTCCGAGATTATTTTTGTTAAAACCGGTTCCGTCCCAGTTCAGACCGGTCCGAGTTTTGAACCGGGATAAAAATAGTGTAGACCAATTTTTCCCGGTCTTAACCGGTTCGAGACCATACTGGAACGAAGGTCGGGATCGGGATTCTTGCCCACCCCTGACTATTACAACTACCAACCCATCTTACTAGATCCAAATTCTTGGATATTCCTTGAGATTGGAGTATATTTACAACAATATCCCATTAAAATCCCTTATCTGTTTGTACTACAGCTCAAAATTTTATTTCAATACCATATGTTCTAGAATAGTTAGGTGGACCGATATCCAATGTTGATTTTCATCATCAGATGTCTATAAAATGGGGAATTCTAATTCTTCCTATAAAATACTTCCAAGTCTGTTTCACATAAAAACGCTCTATACAGTTGTTATATGTCACTCACTAAAACACAACACAGAAACTAACCACACGGATTCAAAACCGGCTAACCAGCCCATCAAATGCAACCAAACACATACCTTTTGATACTGAATCAGAGAGATTGGGAGAAGGAGAGATGGGTAGCAGCAAGGGAAGAACAGTGATGGAAGTGGGTCATGATGGGGTGGATAGCTGAGCTTACTCAGGCTGAATGATGGTTGATATAGTCGTGATTCAAGTATTTCAAAGCTTAGTCGGCAAATTTACATTTTTGTCCATCCTCTTTAAAATGTAATCACATATTAAAACGTGTAAAAAAAACTAACAAAGCTGGCAAACCAGGGCTGGCTAGAATTTCTGATACAAGCATGACATATATGGAAAGGGGAAATACAGCATAGGTGATCCGGGATCCTTATCCCCCCTGGATACTGTCTAAAACCCTCGTCAACATTAAAAATGGATATAAAAGTATTATCCATGTAACATGAAGCAATATAACTCTTGGCAGAAGCACAATAACACCGACTCTTGAAGTTTATGGACTAAATTATCTCTCGCCAGAAACTAGAAATTTGGTACTTGAGATTAAAAAAATAAAAGGAAATGTAAAACAAACCATTTTGCAACTATGAGAAGTGACTTCTTAGGAAGCAGCTCATCCAACACTGTTTCCAGGCCAGGGTACTGAAGTGCAAGAAAACGTTCACATTACGATCATTTAATCGTCGAAAATCACCGCATATTCTACGATACCTACTAACAATGCAAAGCTAAGTTAGACTATAAACCTCTTCTGCAATACTATTTCTGATCTTCCGTTGCACAGATGCCTTCACTTGGTTTTGACCCGATACATCTTCCGAAGTGAACATGCAATAAGAAAAGTAGAAATTAATTTAGTAAAATTTTAGACTTTCTTCTCAACAATTTTAACCATGCATAAAGAATTCTAGGCTTCTCGCACATTCAAGTAATTTTTACAAATTTTTTTTTAGTCACTTTATATTTATCAAGTAATTCAATCAACATTGTTGATTTGAATGAAAGCAAGTGGAAATCAAGTGTTAAAACACAAAAAATACAACTTGTTGATCGAACAAGATTCAAACCCTAGAAATGGAAGTTGAAATTTCTTTGCGAAGAAAGATTTCTTCGCGTTAAAAGTTCTGATTCAACGAAGCGAAACTTGATTGAAATCGCAAACAAAACCTAACGAAGATAAATTGATCGGAGAAATCTTTGAATTCGGAAATAAATATCAAAGAGAGATAGAGAGAGAGAAAATGCTTAGTTCTTGAACATTGTTGCTATGAGAGAAAGAGATTCGATTATGAAGTTTTGTTTACGTGACGCTTACACCCAATACTAGGGGTGAGCTCGGGATGGGATGGACCTCATCCCTATCTCATCTTTCCCTATCTCATAAGATTTTGTACATGCTACGCTGGTGACATAGAGGGGCTATTTAGGAGGATGTTTTTTAACCAATATGAAAGTTGAGGTTTTAATCTCAACCATGCATTAGATCAAGATTGTTGTCACGGAGCAAGACATCTTTTTAAATTTTCCTTTATCCTAAAATATATGAGGTTGTAATTAGTAATGCCATTGGAAGGGAAAAAAATTCATATGTGCGTCCAATATGGATCCTATGGGTGCAAATAGTAATTTTATAGACTAAGATTCCGTTTGGTACACTGTAAAATAATGCATTTTACAAATTGATGCATATACATTACTTTACAGGTGCTTTGTAGTAACTAAAAAAAATCGATGCAAATTAGACAAGTGATTGTAGCTAGTGTCGACGATTGTAATAGTAATTGTTGCATGGGTGATTGTGGTTGTGATTGTGATTGCCAATGTGGGCGATGATGGTGGTGCCAATGGTGGTGGTTGTTAAAATAATGGTGGCGATAGTGGCGGCAGCGGCAGCGGTCATAGTGGTGGTGATGGTTGCAGTGGCTATCATAGTTGTGGCGGTGGTAGTAGTGAAGGTGGTGATTATGCTAGTGGTGGTAATGTTATGCTATGGTAGTGGTGATCGTAGAGTTGGCAGTGATGGTGGTAGTGGCAGTGGCTATGGTGGTGGTGGTGGTTGTTATGTTATGGTGGTCGTGGCGGCGGTGCACGATGATGATGTTTATGGTGATAATAGTGAGGTGCCATTGGTTGTGGTGATTATGTTATAATAGTGGTGGTGGTGGTTATTATTTTATGGTGGTCGTGGTGGTAACGCGCGACGACAACGATTATGGTGGTAATAGTGAGGTGATGTTGGTTGTGGTTATTATGCTATGATTGTGGTGGTGGTGGTGGTAGTGATTGTGATGGTTATAGTATGGTTGTCGTGATACTAGCGACGATGGTAGTTGTGAAGGTGGTGATGGTTGGAGTGTTTATGAAAAAGTTGGGAGTACTCGAGGAGATGATGAAAGTTTTGCAAAGTAATGCGGGAGATTTTGTTTCGCAAAGTTTTGCAAAATTTTATAACTAGGAAATGCGGAGGCTCTGAATTGAACTTCAATAGTTGTTTTCCGTAAAGTTAACCAAACACTTAAGTTTGTGTAACCATTGTAAAATTTTGCATTATGCATTCTTTTACCGCATACCAAGTGGAGCCTAAGTGTTTGTTCAGTTTAATGAATTTTTTTTTTTTTCAAAATAAATGTTTAGTTTCATGACTTATTCATTTTTTTTTTCTCCAATGCTTTTGGTTTATGCAATCTGTCTATTGGCAGTGTTTTAAAAAACAGTCTAGGCGCTAGGTGGTTGGGAGCCATTCAGGCGGGCTAAGCGCTTGGGCGGGTTTTTGAAGTTTATTTTATTTTTTATTTCCAGTTATAAAAAAAATTATACTTTTAAATATACATTTTGCATTTGTATCTTCACGTTGAATTGAAAGTAATTTATTTGCTAATATGCTTAATTTTTGTAAATTATAAATTATGATTAAGAAAAACTGCCTAGGCTGTAGCTAACGGCATAATCTTTTGGGTGCTAAACTCATGTTCACTACATGCTTACTACCCAGCAATTTTGAGAACACTGCTCAATGGTAATACTATTTTTCTCCAATGCTTTTGAGTCACAATCTCTGTCATTGAGAGTAATGCCAAAAATATTTTTTTAAATGAGGGACTTATATGTGAAATCTTTGATACGTAATTTTACTTTTTAAATGGGGTAATTTATTGGTTTTATTTTCCGTCTTTAATTTTCATCTATTTTCGTTGTATATCTTACTTCTCACATATTTATCATGTGACAAAGTTCATGATAAAGAACTCTTTTGGTTCATTTTACCAGCTCATCTGAAAAATAAAAATAAATAAATAAATATATATATATATATCTTCCCAATTTTTGGGGAATGTCAATGAAACCCTATATTTGTTTTATTTCGCGCATCTATAATATGAATGAAAGTCCAATGACTCCGTTTGATCTCGAATAAAATGTAAAAATATTTCTCGAGTACTTGAAATCATAGAAGTGAAGAAAGATTAATTTCTTATTAGTCAAAGAGCATCTTGTATTTCATAGAAATTTGGAACAATATAACCCTTACGTGAAGGCCATCCTATCCTCTCTTTAAATGATTTGCAAATATAAAAAGGCCTTGATTGCCTATGAATGTTCACTAATAACACACATGGAATATTGGAGGAAATCAAAGACATGGTCAAATTTAATGTGGTACAAAATTAATTTATTTGCTAACCAAAATTTGCTAACCAAATTTAGTCTGTTTGTATGTTAGTATATCAACCAAAATTAATTGATGAAACTTACATTAATCAAGGATTGTGATTTCGTTTTCAAGGTAATTCTGCTAAGTTGATTTTAACATTTTTTTCGTAAAATATTTTGTTGTGTAACCAAAAAATGTAAAAATTTTAATAGAAAATTTGAAGTTATCAATATAATTTAAGTATTTTAAATTCTTATGTAATAAATAAAGAGTCTCACAAAACTTATAATGTCATACAAACTCCTCATTCAGCCACCCACCTGACACAAGAACTAGTCTTTACAGTAGTAAGCTCAAATTTTTATTTTACAACAGTAAGCACAAGAACTAGTCTTTACAGCATCTTTCATGGTGTCTTGGCATTCCTTGATATAGGAATGTTTCTCTTTATTTTTTATTTTATTTTCTTTCATTAATAAACATCTTCGTGTTTGACAAAAAAAAATAATAATAATAATAAAATAGCAGAGGTCGAACCATAACTAGCTTTGAGAGCAATTATATCCGAATCTACATCCATATACATTGGTTTTCTCATCATCAAGTCTGTTTCACGTAAAAAACTCCTTATACGTCACTCAACACAACACCAAAAATTCTAGCCTACTAAAACCAAAATCAAAATCAATCCCATCAACACAGCACACAAACTAAGCACACTGAACCAAAACCAAAATCAAAATCAAACCAGCACACAAACTCTTTGATATGTAATTACACTTTTTAAATGGGGTAATTTATTAATTTTTAAAAAAAAAATGGGGTAATTTATTTGTTTTATCTTTCGTCTTTAATTTTCATCTATTTTCATGTTGTGTGTGGAAAGAAAGAAATAAAAAGGTATTTGAAGGACTCAACAGACCAGAGCACTCTATCTTTATCGAGATTAGAGAATTGTTGTGGAGAATGAGTTCAGATTGTAATTTGTTTAGGGATTTGGGTTTTGACACTTTCATGGTGTCTTGACATTCCTCGATATAGGAATGTTTCTCTTTGTTTTTTGTTTCCTTGCTTTCATTAATAAAATCTTCATGTTTGCCCAAAAAAAAAAAAATCATCTATTTTCGTTGTATATGTTACTACTCACATATTTGTCATGTGAAAGTATTTCATTCTCTTTAAATGATTTGCAAATATAAGAGAAGGTCTTGATTGCCTATGAATGTTCACTAATAACACACTTAATATCAATTTACTTGGAATCTTTTAACGAAACGTGCATATAAAATATTTTCAATGGAATACTGGAGGAAATCAAAGACATGGTCAAATTTAATGTGGTACAAATTAATGGTATAAAAAAGTTGGCAAAATTTCTGTTAACTTTTGGCTAAGGTGGTAATCAAGGCGGCAGTTTTCTAGTGTCGCATGAGGATATGTAGATCCCACTATATAACAAAATATTAGAGATACATGGTAGTACACAGTTTTATGCCCCTTCATATAACTTTTTTATTTTATTTTATTTATAATTTTATAACATTTTTTTTAACAACTGAAACATGTTTTAGAGCATTATCATAGGGTTGCAAATAGTATGGATTACTTCAAATTGCACTGATATTTGGAAAAGATGGGCTGTCTTGTAATTCAATTGGGAATTTCATAATGTTGATGGTATGATAAGAGGTAATAAATATGGATGAGTGGATGCATGGGCTAGTAATAAACAAAATGCTACATGCACATTTATTTTTATTTTCCCTTATTCAATGGAAAATCACAACAAATTGACCAAAAAATAAATATCACAATATATGTTTGCATGTTATTGAAAATTCCACTTTTTTGTTGCATTTTTACCATCATTTCATTGTTTACTTGTGATTTTAGGTAAGTTTAGTTTGGATAATATTTGATTTTATGTATTCTTGCAGCAGTGGTGATGGTGACGGTAGGATTATCCATTGAATTATAATAGGGCCAAAACCATGTGGCCACAAAATGATAAAATGGTAGTGTAGTGTTGTTTGTGTTGGTTGGTGATGAAGGGGGTTTTAATTTGATGGACTTAAATATAACAGAGTTTTAGTTTTAGTTTTTTCGTTCTTTTTTTTCTTTAGTGAGAAGAGAGTGATGATAGGTTAAAGAAAAGATGGTAAAATGGACAAAGCAATAGAGACTGGAGAGGCCGGTCTGAGGGAGAAAACAAAATTTCTACGCAGCCCGCGTCTATAGCCTGCCCTATGGCACGGACCCTCCCAGGCACGTGTCTTTGGGAGGGTGTCTCGCACGTGAAGAACCCCCCCACTCAGTCTGCTTCGAATTGGGTAGAACAATGGCTAACCCTTAGTAAAACCCTTGCATCCGAGAAATCCTCTCCTCCTCATCGACTGCTCCTCAACAATCCACGGTGAATTCGCGCATCGATCTACTCCTCATCGACGAATTCCCATATGCTTGCATGGTGGGATGGGAATCCATATGTATATTTAACTAAATTTCACTCTTTGCCAACACTAAATTTCAGTGTTGCATCAACCCCCCCTCCCTCTTCACTGCCAAAAGTTCAGCTTAGAGAAGGGTCTCCTCGTAGGATCATGAGATCCTTGGTGTGTGGTGTCATAGAGAGGAGGGACATATGTAAAATTCTTGGTGGCAAAACAAGCTGTCTATTTCTGAAGGAAGCAACAGTGACTTGAGCAAGGAACCTTCTGATCTGCCTCAACCTGATTAGGTTAAAGTATTTGTTTTGGATCTGATTAATAACCCAAACAGTTCTCAAAAATCTAGTATGCTAACTGAGCAGCAACCATCAATCACTTAAAATAAAGCACGAATTAAAATAAAGCACGAAGACCACCTCAGAACATGTTAAAACATCTATGTATCATAAGAAACACGTTTGAAATACCTCTTACATAGAATTCAAAATGTCACAAGTTTAAACAAAAAAACTACCATTATCATAAGAAACACCACTAGCAGTGCATTAATCAAATCCCTTATCAAAGCCCATTTATCATTGTTCGCTTCAGCTTCACCCGCGCGAGCGTGATACTGATTAGTTTCGACGAGATTTCTTGCCTCATCGTTATATTCTACCACTTCTGAGCGAACCCACTTTTTATAACTAGCATGAGCCTCGGCAGCTGAGGCAAAACCCTTGTACAAATTACCTCTATATCCTGTTACTTGGATTGCACAATCTTGCCAAGTTTCGTAAATTCCAGGGACACGACCGCAATATACCACATATGCATTGTATGTCATTGTTGGGTTAAGATCCTTATTTCAACATACAAAAATTTGTAAAAAATTTGCAGGATTATCACGAATTTCAGTAGTATAATTGAACAAAAATTTGTAAAAAATTTTGCAGGATTATCATGAATTTCAGGGTAAAAAAATTTTAGGGTATAAATTTCAGGATTATCTTATTTCAGTAGTATGAATTTCAGGATTATCTGATTTCAGGGTATTAAATTTCAGTTTGAAGATAAATTTAAGTTTTATTTTCAGTATAATTTCAGTTTCAGAAGATAAATTAACCAAAAAGAGTTTAAAATTTTCAGTATAATTTCAGTTTCAGAAGATAAATTAACCAAAAAGAGTTTGAAATTACATACCAGAAGAGGGAGGAGCAGGAGCAGTGCGAGCGGCGCAGAGGAGGAGGAGCAGTGCGAGGAGGAGGAGGAGGAGCAGGCGCGAGGAGGAGTAGCAGTCGATTCGATGAGGAGGAGCAGTCGAGGAGTCGAGGAGGAGCAGTCGATTCGATGAGGAGGAGCAGTCGAGGAGTCGAGGAGGAGCTGTCGATGAGGAGCAGATCGATGCGCGAATTCGCCGTGGATTGTTGAGGAGCAGTCGATGAGGAGGAGAGGATTTCTCGGATGCAAGGGTTTTACTAAGGGTTAGCCATTGTTCTACCCAATTCGAAGCAGACTGAGTGGGGGGGTTCTTCACGTGCGAGACACCCTCCCAAAGACACGTGCCTGGGAGGGTCCGTGCCATAGGGCGGGCTATAGACGCGAGCTGCGTAGAATTTTTGTTTTCTCCCTCAGACCGGCCTCTCCAGTCTCTATTGCTTTGTCCATTTTACCATCTTTTCTTTAGCCTATCATCACTCTCTTCTCACTAAAGAAAAAAAAGAACGAAAAAACTAAAACTAAAACTCTGTTATATTTAAGTCCATCAAATTAAAACCCCCTTCATCACCAACCAACACAAACAAGAGAAGAAGAAGAAGAAGATGGCGGGCTTGAGTGTTCTGCTTGAGGCTCATAACCATGGCCCATCGCAAATCATGTGTGCATGTGTTTGTGTTCGATTGGTGGATAATGACGATCTCTATGATGATGAAATGTATTGAGGCTCCCTGGCGCAGGCTTGACCCACCTGACCTGACTCTCTAGATGGATTCTACATTTTGGCTGGGTTTTTTCGTAAGTGCTGATTTAGTATGTTTCATATCTTACAACTTTTATTTTTAATCCATATTTATTTTTACCAATTTCTTTTTAAATGATCTCCATATTTTTTATTATAAATGTGTGAAATTTTGCAGTGGAGATCGAGCATTTTGTAGCATGGAATGCAGATGCAGGCACATAGTAATGGAAGAAGAACAAAGTTCTAGTAGGGTTTCAATGACCTCCCAACGCAAGAGGAACAAAATCAAAGTTTCTGAAGATTAGGAAGTAAAACTTCCTTTTTACCCTTTCCTTTCTTTCTAATGAGGGGAGTAGTACTTAGTCTTCCCTTTTGTAAATGAGATGATGATGATGGTATTTTGGTAATGTAGTGTATTTTTACCCACTTGATTCTAGGGAGCGAGAGAGGGCCTCCCACCGCCCACCCTCCTCGAGATGGGCGGTGGGAGGCACACCCTCGCTCCCTCGACTTACTCATTTTTACTTTGATTTTATAGAGTCAGGCCCGCGCTAGGCCGGCCCATCACCATCCATCATTCTAGAGATAAACCCATTTTCAACATCTCTAGAATGATGGATGGTGATGGGCCGGCTGTTAGCCTGGCTCTCTTACAAGGCTGGTAATTTTAGGTTTGGATTAACAATGGATGTTTAAATGGATAAGGACATGGTCTTTATACATGCCCCCAAGACCAAGTGAGCATCCACAGTAGTTAACAAATATTTTTCATCTTCCTGCTCCTATGTACATGTAAAAATCCTGCTTAACAAATGGAGAGAGAAAACTTGTACCTGATTTTATTGGGCATACTCCATCCACCTCCATCTTCATAGCATTTCTCCGGCCATTTCACGTGGAGGTGCCGAGTAGACTACATGATCACGGAAGTTGGTCGAGTGGTGGTGGGTCCAGGTGGAAACTGGGAATTTACCGCCGGCGGAATGTGGTTTCCCCATTCGCACGAATCTACTCGAAGGTTAAAAAAAAAAAAAAAACTCAAATCAAGGAGAAGAGAAGAGAGAAAGAGACGCTGGGCGGAGTGGTGCCGCCTGCGATGGAAAAGAAAAGAGAAGAGAAAAAAGAATGAGAAGAAGAAGAACAACAACAAATGAGAAGATGAAAATAGGAAAAGTAGTGGTGGGGGTATTAGAGTGGTGTTGCTGTTATTGAGAGAGAAGATACACGACGGTGAAATGTTTATATTGATGGTGTCATTCAACACATCCAAAAAAGGAAGTAGTGAGGTCTTTCAACGAAAATGGTAGTGGCAAAAAGTCAGTTGCCTTTTTTTCCCATGTTACAACTTACAAATTGGTGGTTCACCCGTTGCTTCCCTACCTTAATGTAAATCATTATATCATACTTTTTGCAACTTGACACATTTAACACACACTACAAAAAAAAGACGATTCAGCAACGGCTAAAAACCATTGCTAATTGTCAAAAAATCGTTGCTAAAATGAATTAGCAACGACACAACAACCGTCGCAATACCGTGGCTATTTTAATCGTTGCTATTTGAATCAGCAACGGTAAACTATCCCGTCGCTAATTCGCAACGGCAAAAAACCGTCGCTAACTCAAAAAATTCCGTCGCTAAAGCTGTTGAAAATTTCGACCAAGACTGTCGCAAATTGAAAAATAGCGACGGTTTTTATGCCGTGGCTATTTAGCGATGGTTATTTTGCCGTGACTATTTAGCGACGATTTTTGCCGTGGCTATTTAGCGACTGTTTTTTGTCGTCGCTAAATTGCAAATCTAATTGACAAAACAACCACGGTATTTGCCGTGGCTATTTAGGAACAACTTTGTTGCAAATCATATCGACAAATGACAATTACAAATTACAAATTACAAATTACAAATGATAATTCATTTTTAATAATGAAATTAGCTATTAATGATTGTCCATTCTGAAAATTAATATCAACTACTAGAACTAAACTTAATTGATAAAAATTACACAGAATCTCTAGAATATCATACAAAAATTACAAAGAATCCATACAAAAATGACAAAAAACCGCAAAAAAAAATTTCGATCTATAGAATATCTGAAATCAGATCTATCTGATCTCCGAGATATGTTTGTATGTTAGTATGTCAACCAAAATTAATTGATGAAACTTACATTAATCAAGGATTGTAATTTCGTTTTCATGGTAATTCTGGTAAGTTGATTTTAACATTTTTTTTCGTAAAATTTTTGTTGTGTATAAAAAAACGTAAAAATTTTAATCAAAAATTTGAAGTTATCAATATAATTTAAGTATTTTAAATTCTTATGTGATAAATAAAGAGTCTTACAAAATTCATAATGTCATACAAACTCCCCATTCAGCCAGCCACCTGACACAAGAACTAGTCTTTACCGTAGTAAGCTCAAATTTTAATTTTCTTAAAATAATGTATGTTCGAGGATAGCGAGGTCGAACCATGACTAGCTTCGAGAGCAATTATATCCAAATCAACATCCATATACATTGGTTTTCTCATCATCAAGTCTGTTTCACGTAAAAACTCCTTATACGTCACTCAACACAACACCAAAAATTCTAGCCTACTAAAACCAAAATCAAAATCAATCCCATCAACACAGCACACAAACTAAGCACACTGAACCAAAATCAAAATCAACCCAGCACACAAACTCTTTGATATGTAATTTTACTTTTTAAATGGGGTAATTTATTAATTTTCAAAAAAAATGGGGTAATTTATTTGTTTTATCTTCCATCTTTAATTTTCATCTATTTTCGTTGTATATCATACTACTCACATATTTATCATGTGAAAGTATTTCATTCTCTTTAAGTGATTCGCAAATATAAGATAAGGTCTTGATTGCCTATGAATGTTCACTAATAACACACTTAATATCAATTTACTTAGTATCTTTTAACGAAACGTGCATATAAAATATTTTCAATGGAATATTGGAGGAAATCAAAGACATGGTCAAATTTAATGTGGTACAAATTAATGGTATAAAAAAGTTGGCAAAATTTCTGTTAATTTTTTGCTAAGGTGGTAATCAAGGCGGCAATTATCACATTGCCTCATAAATCTCAACCGTTTACAGTGTCGCATGAGGATATGTAGATCCCACTATATAACAAAATATTAGAGATACATGTAGTACACAGTTTTATGCCCCTTCATATAACTTTATTTTATTTTATTTATAATTTTATAACATTTTTTTTTAACAACTGAAACATGTTTGAGAGCATTATCATAGGGTTGCAAATAGTATGGATTACTTCAAATTGCACTGATATTTCGAAAAGATGAGCGGTCTTGTCATTCAATCGGGAATTTCATAATATTGATGGTATGATAAGAGGTAATAAATATGGATGAGTGGATGCATGAGCTACTCCCGGCTACTGGTACATGAGTAATAAACAAAATGCTACATGCACATTTATTTTTATTTTCCCTTGTTCAATGGAAAATCACAACAAATTGACCAAAAAATAAATAGCACAATGTATGCAAAATAATTATTGAAAATTCCATTTTTTTGTTGCATTTTTACCATCATTTCATTGTTTACTTGTGATTTTAGGTAAGTTTAGTTTGGATAATATTTGATTTTATGTATTCTTGCAGCAGTGGTGATGGTGACGGTAGGATTATCCATTGAATTATAATAGGGCCAAAACCATGTGGCCATAAAAATGTATTTTCACCCCCTAAGTGGAAAAACCAGGCCGGTTAGAAAATCTGGGCCATGAATCCTCGCTAAAGTCAAAATATTTGCAAACCCTATCGTCTTCTCTGTTGTTGTTCTCTCCAGTATCCTTTGCTTTGTCCATTTTACCATCTTTTCTTTAGCCTATCATCACTCTCTTCTCACTAAAGAAAAAAAAGAAAGAAAAAACTAAAACTAAAACTCTGTTATATTTAAGTCCATCAAATTAAAACCCCCTTCATCACCAACCAACACAAACAACATAAACAACAACACTACACTATCATTTTGATTTTTGAGAGAAAGAGCTATTACTCTACTACAAGAGAAGAAGAAGAAGATGGTGGGCTTGAGTGTTCTGCTTGAGGCTCATAACCATGGCCCATCGCAAATCATCAACAAAACCATCATGATCAAGTCTCCTCTTTCTTCTCCATCTTCATCATCACCAGTGTTTCCTTCTGTTTCATTTCTTTCTGAGTGTTTTCTTTGTAAACAGAGACTTTTGCCTGGAAAGGACATCTTCATGTACAAGTGAGTCTAATGGTACCTGAGATCTCATTACTTATTTTTTTTAGTTATTATTTATTTTTTTTTGGAAAAAAAACTCATATCTTGATTTCTCTTGAATAAATGTTCACCAACATGAAACTCCATCTAGGTGTCAACCTCAAATCTTCACTTCTTGTTGTAATATTCATTTATCCCAATTCTAGAGAGCCAGGCCCTTAGCGTCAGGACAGCGCCAAGAAGGCTATCTTGTGTGCGTGTGTTTGTGTTCGATTGGTGGATAATGATGATCTCTAGGATGATGAAGTGTATTGAGGCTCCCTGGCGCAGGCCTGACCTGCCTGACCTGACTCTCTAGATGGATTCTACATTTTGGCTGGGTTTTTCCGTAAGTGCTGATTTAGTATGTTTCATATCTTACAACTTTTATTTTTAATCCATATTTATTTTTACCAATTTCTTTTTAAATGATCTCCATAATTTTGATTATAAATGTGTGAAATTTTGCAGTGGAGATCGAGCATTTTGTAGCATGGAATGCAGATGCAGGCACATAGTAATGGAAGAAGAACAAAGCTCTAGTAGGGTTTCAATGACCTCCCACCGCAAGAGGAACAAAAACAAAGTTTCTGAAGATTAGGAAGTAAAACTTAATTCCTTTTTACCCTTTCCTTTCTTTGTAATGACGGGAGTAGTACTAGTCTTCCCTTTTGTAAATGAGATGATGATAGTATTTTGGTAATGTAGTGTATTTTTACCCCCTTGATTCTAGGGAGCGAGGGAGGGCCTCCCACCGCCCGCCCATCCTCGCTTCCTCAACTTACTCATTTTTACTTTGATTCTATAGAGCTAGGCCCGCGCTAGGCCGGCCATCACCATTCAAACCCATTTTCAACATCTCTAGAATGATGGATGGTGATGGGCCAGCCTGACGCTGTCAGCCTGACTCTCTTACAAGGCTGGTATTTTTAGGTTTGGATTAACAATGGATGTTAGATTTAAATGGATAAGGATTGATGTTTATAGAAAGGACATGCAGTTCACGTGACAAGCGAGAACTTTTCGACATGGTCTTTATACATAGCTAATTAGCGTAGCTAATACATGCCCCCAAGACCAAGTGAGCATCCACAGTAGTTAACAAATATTTTTCATCTTCCTGCTCCTATGTACATGTAAAAATCCTGCTTAACAAATGGAGAGAGAAAACTTGTACCTGATTTTATTGGGCATACTCCATCCCACCTCCATCTTCATAGCATTTCTCCGGCCATTTCACGTGGAGGTGCCGAGAAGACTACATGATCACGGAAGTTGGTCGAGTGGTGGTGGGTCCAGGTGGAAACTGGGAATTTACCGCTGGCGGAATGTGGTAGTGGAAGATAGGAAAGGTTGGTGGGGGTAGTAGAGTGGTGGTGTTGTTCTTGAGAGAGAAGATACACAATGGTGAAAGGTTTATATTGATGGTGTCATCCAACACATTGCTTCCCATGTTACAACTTACAAATTGGTGGTTTTTTTTTATTTTTTTTATTTTTTATTTTTTATTTTTTTAAATTGAATCTCCAGTGGGGAGGGACAACTATGGGATGCCAGACCTTTATTACTTATCAAAAAAATGATTTACAATCGAAACGGGGGTACATGACGACTTTACCCGTAGAAAATCCAAGCCAAGAAAAGGAACCGAATACGGTGTCCAATCAAAATTCTACAAAAACCCAGCACAAAAACTGCTTAACAAGCCTAGAAAAATAAAGATCCATACAAATAAGAAATTGACGCGCATCCTTGCACCTGCGGCAAACCACCGGTACCCTACAAATTGGTGGTTCACCCGTTGCTTCCCTACCTTAATGTAAATCATTATATCATATTTTTTGCAACTTGATACATTTAACACACTGCATTATTAGTTGACATTCATGAGATTTTGTTGGCAAAATTGGTAAATTTGAAATTAGAGAATTGACCAAACAAATTAATGCGCCCATTAATATTTTGGGAGTTTCAATCACGATTAAGGAAATATGAACTTAAAAGAAAATATACATTATGACTTTTGGTCAAATATATAGAGAGGATGTTTAATTACAAAGACAATATTAACTAATAAATGATATCTTCCTGCAGTATAAGTAATATGTTCAAGAGACCTTCATCATAAACAAAACTCAAATCAACAAACAATGGCATTCATGTTGGGAACTCTGGTCATTCTTCATCTGCCATTAGCAGTATTAATGTTGTTGATTAGTCTGTTGGATGCCGAAAAAGCTCCACCTTTCAAAGTTACTGAGTGGTGCAAAGAGTTTGATACTGAATACTACGATCTTTGTGTATCTTCTCTAAAATCTAGCACCTCAAACCTTTTCAATATTTTCTTGCTGCCCAGAATCACCTTTGAGAATTGTTTAGCCAATGATACGGCTATTGGTTTTACTATAAGCAAAATGCTCAACATTAGGAAGCCTAATTTTGGTCCGATCACTAGAGGATGCTTAGTAACATGTCTTAACAACTATGCCCTTGCCATTAACAATACTCAATCTGCTATTCGAAAATATAACGTAGGCATAACACCTAGTACTGATATCGAAAGACAAATCTTTGTTAACTTGGGATATGCTCAAGGAAATATTACTACATGTCAAGATGAGTTGAAAAATCATACAGTGAGATTGCCAGTGTTGATGTCCAAGATTGAAACTTCAAGGCAACTCGCTCAACTCGCTATTGATATCCTTCTTTATTTCTCGATTTGAGACTGTTCAATTTGTCACTTATTTCATAATTTCTATCATAAATAGTACCATGGTTACTCCATTCGCTAGTGTGATATGTGATTGACTCTTGTTCATGCTTCCGGAATGAGGAAAGAGTGAAAGGACAAGTGAAGAATCTCATGTTATTTGAATGAAGCTTAGGGAGTAGGAGGGTCTCTAGGGCGTAACGACTTCGTTATAAATTGGGGAAGTATAATGTTCATAAGTTAATACATAATCTTGATTCATCGGTCGTCGCCATTCAATCTATACTACAATTCAGAGTGGTGTTTTACTATTCATTGCTGATTGGGACAATCAAATAGGATTAGAGATAAAAGATGGTTAGGATTGAAAGTTGAGAAATGTATTGAATTTGAGGGTTGAGATTCATTTCCTATGATGACATATTTGTAAATATAAAACATATAGAAGGACAAAAATAATGAAAAAAAAAATTGGTGGAATGTATATATGGCAGAGAGGGAAAATATTGTGTTTTTTTAGAAAAATGAAAATTATCATAACTATCTGCATCGTTATCGGATTTTGATAAACTTAGTATCGTTGAAATGCATTTTTGAAGATATTTCGAACGAAATCAATGATCAATACAAGGGCCAAAATAAAAAATATTTTTAGTTAAAAAAAGTATATTGTATTACACGTCTTTAATATTTTTCAATATTTTAAAAGCAATGAGATGAACCGATCATACAAAAAAAATGAGTCGGACATCTTAATGCACATTTAAACAAAATTTCTAAATTTCATGTTTTGGCGAATTCAAAGATTGGGGGAGAACTCATTATCGGCGTTTAAAATTTTTCCCCAACTGATTCAAATTTGATTGAATAGGTTTATACTTAAAATCGACTTACACTTCAATACTGATTGAGAGCGAAAATGGGATAGTGACGAATGTGTTCAGTACAAAATAATTAGCAAAAAATAAAATTATGTGGAGTGCCAACGTCATGGGGCATACTCTAGTTATCTATAAATTACAAAAAAGTCTTTAGATATAACTTTTGAATTTTTCATTTTGCCCTCCACATTTACATTTTACAATCAAAATGAGTCATTCTCAAACATTAATTACCACCTAACATAAATTACTTGAAGTTCCATATTTATTTATAAACTATACCTAGACCCTTAAAATTACATATAATAATAATTTAAAAAAAATACTAAATACCCGCACATTTATATATATATATATATATATCCCTTAACCCCTCCCACCCTAGATGTCGCAGGTTGGTTTTGACCATGTGAAATAGTGATACAATCCACCACTGCTCAACTACTAAGCCATCACACATTTGGTAAATACCCGCACACATAGAACGTGTGGACTGGACACCCTAATATGATTTAGCAAAAGTTCTATGCTAGTACCAGGCACGTGGCTACCTTGAAAAAAAAAATCTGCCCACCTTTTCTCCCTCCCTACAAAAGGTCTTGTTCAAAATTGTCCCTCTCCATTAACCTCTCCTCATCTCCTCTTTCACACAAAACATAGAAAACAGAGCAAACAAACATGAAGCTCTCCTGTTTTTCAGTCATCATCTTCTTCAACATTTCCTCTGCTCAAAGCCAAACAATCAGGCTGAGCTGTTGAGGATACCAAGCTTCTAACATACCCACCTGAGCTTTCGAATCAAGTTTTCTTCATTGGTATTTCAGCTTGTAGGTTGAATTGCCTTGTTGGTGATTCATGCAATGCATCCACCTCTTTGCCTGATGGAATTGGGCTTTGTTACTTGAAAACGTCAAATTTCATTAGTGGGTATTAGTCTGCCTCTTTGCCGAGTACTTCTTTGTTAAGGTCAGTGGACCGGTGCTTCCTAATCCCACTTCATCAAATATCAAGGTGAAGAGGGCAGTGAGAGTGCGTGCGTGGGTAATTGTTGTTGTGGTTCTTAGTTCGATATTCGGTTTGATGCTTTTGGACAGTGGATTGTGGTGTTGGTGTTGTAGGAACAACCCTAAATTTGGGGCATTGTCTACACAATATGCACTTCTTGAGTATGCTTCAGGTGCTGTTGTTCAGTTCTCGTATAAGGAACTTCAGCGATGTACCATAGGGTTCAAGGAGAAACTTGGAGTTGGAGGTTTTGGGGATGTTACAGAGGTATTTTTACAAATAGAACTGCTGTTGCAGTCAAGCAGCTTGAAGGCATTGAGCAAGGGGAGAAACAATTGAGGATGGAGGTTGCAACTATTAGTAGCACCCACCACTTGAATTTGGTGAGGTTGATTGGGTTTTGTTCGAAAGGTCGCCACAGGCTGCTGGTATATGAGTTCATGAAAAATGGGTTTCTTGACCAGTTCCTATTCCCAGAGGAAGAAAGATCAGGAAGATTGTTAGATTGGCAAACTCGATATAACATAGCACTTGGTACTGCAAGAGGGATCACTTATCTGCACGAGGAGTGTTGCGACTGCATTGTTCATTGTGATATAAAGCCAGAAAACATACTCTTGGATGACAACTTCAATGCTAAAGTTTGCAATTTTGGCCTGGCAAAACTTATGAACTCAAAAGACCATCGATACCGAACGTTGACAAGTGTAAGAGGGACCAGAGGATACTTGGCCCCATAATGGCTTGCCAACCTTCCAATCACATCCAAGTTCGATGTGTACAGCTAGGGAATGGTACTGTTGGAGTTAGTAAGCGGACGAAGGAACTTCGATGTATCAGATGATACAGGCAGGAATAAGTTTTCACTACGGGCTTATGAAGAGTTTGATAAGGGAAATGTGAGTGCCATTGTTGACAAAACCATGTCAGAACATAAGGTGGATATGGAACAGGTTACAAGAGCGATTGGGGTTAGTTTCTGGTGCATCCAAGAGCAACCATCTTAGATACTGACGATGGGGAAAGCTGTGCAGATGCTAGAAGGGATCACAGTAATTGATCACCCACCAACGCCAAAGGCGGCAACCGAGGGTTCTATTAGTGGGACTAGCGGTAATGCTAGTGCTTTCTCCATCTTTGCAACCTCTGGAGCACCGTCATCATCCTCCTCATCTCTTCCAACTGGGGGCGCTTTGTCATCTACCTCGGCCAGGAACTTTACTCGGAGGAGGCGGATCACAATGTTCACCCTGTTGATCACAATGGAGGATATGTTTTTACACTTAGGGTGTGTTTGGTTGCATGAAATCCTATGCCATGAAAATACATGAGGATATATCACTCTACATCCATCATTTGATTTTGTGATCAATAGTGGGAATGGAAGTCCCATAAATATGAGAATCAATTTAGCCTAAAATGTAGAGTGATATATCAATTTAACCTAAAATATAGAGATTCCCTCATGAATTTTCATGACATAGGATTCCATACAACCAAACACACCCTTAATTCACTTAGTTTTTTTTTTTTTTTAGTTTTTGATGAGGTAGCAACCTCATCAACCAGGCACGCGCCTGGTACCATCCAGGCAGCGTAGAACTGCACATGATTTAGTTAAGTTTAGTTAGTTGGGAAGAGTGTGACATTGAAAATTATGACCTCGTTTTCATCACCTGCACAACCATATCATGTTATTACAACTACCAACCCATCTTACTATATGCAGATTCATGGATATTCCTTGAGATTGGAGTATATTTACAACAATATCCCATTAAAATCCCTTATCCGTTTGTACTAAAGCTCAAAGTTTTATTTCAATATCCAATGTTGATTTTCATCGTCAGATGTCTATAAAATGGAAAATTCTAGGGGTCGAGGGAGGGAACGAGGGAGGGAGCGAGGGATGGGTGAAAGCCATCCATCTGCCTCGAGATAAGCTTTATCACACATCTAAAAATTGATGCGCTTATCTCGAGGCGGATGGGTGGTTACCACCCATCCCTCGCCCCCTTTCCCTCGCTCCCTCCCTCGCTCTGTAGCAAAGCTCAAACCTATAAAATACTTCCGAGTCTGTTTCACATAAAAACGCCTTATACAGTTGTTATATGTCACTCACTAAAACACAACGCAGAAACTAACCACACGGAACCAAAAACCAAAACCAAAACCAAAACCAAAACCAAAACCAAAATCAACCCCATCATTCATTCAAACCGGCTAACCAGCCCATCAAAAGCAACTAAACACATACCTTTTGATACTGAATCAGAGAGATTGGGAGAAGGAGAGATGGGTAGCAGCAAGGGAAGAACAGTGATGGAAGTGGGTCATGATGGGGTGGCCGTAATCACCCTCATCAACCCACCTGTGAATTCCCTCTCCTTTGATGGTATGATCTCTCTATTTATAACCCCCTTTTTTTTATTTGAGTCTCCTCGAGCTTGATTTGGTGTTTACAGGTTGATATATGTGTGGGGTTTGTTGGGTATTTGGTGTTTTGTTAACTTTACGAAGAAGTGTCTTAGGTTAAAGGTGTGTTTTTGATTGATTTGTTGGAAGAATTGTGGGATTTGTAGCATGAACAATAATGGGTATTCATTTGTATTGTTTATTATAATCAATTATAGTTTCTCTCTGCTTAAAGGTCTGATTTTGATTGATTTTTTTTGGGTATATAGTTCTGAAACTTGAAGAATTGTTGCATTTGTATTATGAATAGAAATTGGTATTCGTTTAATATAGAATTAGGAGGTGGGAGAAATGATGTAATAATACGTTTGTTTCACGGACTTAAAGGTCTCATTTTGATCCAAGTTCCTTGAATAAAAGTTTGGAATTTGAAGGAATGTTGGCTTTTGTAACACACAGAGAAATGGGTATCCACTTAAAGAGGATTTGGGCTTGTTTGGTGGTATTAGGTGCAATTGGAGAGTGTAAATCTTAGGGATCAAAATGAATGAATCATGGGGCTGAAATGGCCTCAAATCGAGATACAGAGTCTGCCGGTCTTTACAGGGACTCCTCATCCATGGTCATGTCTGATAGGAATATCAAGGGCTGTTAGTGACGCTACGACCTGTGTTTTAGTGAAGCTACAATTTCATCTGCAGTTGTCTTTACAGCTCACATTATAGTGTCTGCGAAACACCACGCTCTTTATTATCTTTTCCCTGATATTTTTTTGTGGGTAATATTTAGAAGTAAAACTTGTAAACGATTTACCCATTGGGGTTGCAGATTTAGTACGCTTTAAACACATCATTTTGGATGAATTCCTGGAGTAGAAATTATCGTTTCTTCACTTTCTTTTAATTATCTTAATGATGCTTACCGTTCTGCAATATAGGTTTTGAAATTTACAAACACGGTTAGGATATATTTTCTGAATTCTCCATTTTGTGTGGGTGAAAGATGGCCGAGTACTGGGAGGTGGATGTTTATGAGTTATCAACATCCTCAACCACAAGTTTATGCACCCTTTATTATTTTCAGATGGTACTGTCTTTGATGTTCCCTGACCAACAAGGATCCAATTGGAGAAAAAAACTATTAAAGACTTCTGATAGCACTGAAGGCATTAGTCAGTGTAATGGTTTTAATCTGTTGGATTTGAATTGTACCTAGCCACTGCTAATGATTTCAAGGCATATGATTATGGAGACTTGATATCAAGAAGAAGATCTATGGATAAGGTTTATGAACCCGAAAGGGTTGTGGATGGTGGGTGGCTATCAAAATTCTTTAAGAGGACATTACTCTTATGTGTTCGAAGTGGTAGTTTTGGACTTTTCGCACAACATATTTGTAAGGAGGTGATCTATCTTTATGTATTTGAATTTATTCCCTTAAAGAGTTGATCCTACCTTGGGAGAGTTGTTAATGATTAGGAAGCACAAGAGGTGGGTTGTTTGATGCTATACTCTCTTCTATGTTATCAAATACCATGGGCTGCAATATCTAATTGGAAGGGCAGGGTAGTGTATGGGTATTTTCCAATCCTTGTTTTCTATACAAGGAGAAAATGAGACACGCAAGTACTTTAAAGTCTATTCTCACAAGCATTTTTCTGAAGAGAAACTTCAGAATCAGCCAATCACATACTGCATGAGTGACCGCTTTAATAAGATTATGGCAACGATTCATACTAGGGATAGAGATAGGGCTTGATCAATTTATTTAGCCGTGATGAAGCAGCGCATGAAGAGGTTTATTTTATGCAAAAATTATCCCTAATCCCTTTGCAATTGGATGGTCCATTCGAGAGAGTGGCAACTCAGGATATTTGAAGTAATTGTTTAGTCTTGTGAAGATAAATAACTATCCACTTCCATTACTGACAGAGAAAGTTTCTGCTGTAGATAAATGTTAATGTTCTCAGTTCTTGGTAAAGAATTAGCTCCTTATAATTAAGTTTTTACTAGAGTGAGAACTGATGCACCGAGTGTCAAATGATTTGTTCGGTCACATATATCAAGTATTCTTCAGCACAAGAAAGGTTTGAAGATATGGATAATCACTCTTCTAGTGAAACTTGACATTGAAAACCCTAATAAGTAATAAGTCTGAAAATGTTTCTGTAGCATATTGGATAAAAAAAGTATACATGGAGCATCCTATAGGAGTATGTGTGTGTGTGTTGTTGTTATTGAAATTTGAAAAGATTACAAACTATTTAATCACAGAAATGTGTGTTACCAGTAGAATTGTTTACATCAACATAAGAAGAAAGAATGTTTTGTGTAAGATGTAAACGAATGACCAGTCTGGATAGTGAACCTATTAAGAATAAAAAGTTAATGATACTTTGATACAAGGTCATCCTGTAACTCTGAAATACAGTCACTACAAAGTTGATCCTTAGAGAGTAGAGAATTCTTACTTGCAAGCATAAGATCCAAGCTACAAGTGTCAGAAGAAAATGACAGATCCAGTTTTCTTCATTAAATTGGATGGTATTTGGCATCATCAGCCAATATGAAAATTGGAATCAGTCTTTTCAGGCTCATGTCAACAATGATATGCTGAAACTCTTGAGCTCATTACTTAATCAATGATATGCTTACCACATTTCTGATGTTCACAATTTTTAGGAGAGTCAAATTTCCCCTCATGCAGGGAATTTTTGCATTTCTGATATTTAAATGCCAAATTGAGAGCTATGGACCAGCTCTGAGAAGAGAACTTTTCTCCTTAACTGTATACCATTTAATCAATTCTCCTGCATTCTAAAAGAACTCCATCTTCTTTCAGTATTAAACAGCCTTAAGGAGAGCTACGAACAAGCACTGCAAAGAGACGATGTGAAAGCAATTGTTGTAACAGGTAAAACTTACCTTGATACAGTATGTCTCTCTTGTGAAGGATGACAGTAAATTTGAAAAATTATGATGACAAATGAAAGTGACAATCTTGAGACACTTGAACAGGAGCAAAAGGGAAGTTTTCTGGTGGTTTTGATATCTCGTCTTTTCCTGAAATTCAATCAGGGAAAGGTATGTGTGGTGCTTTTGGTGCTTTGCATTCTAATACTCTCCCATTACAACTTTTGTTGACGTTCTCTCTTAACTTTGCAGTTGAACAGCCAAAGCGTGGTTATATATCAATAGAAATTATAACTGATGTTTTGGAAGGTAGATTGTTGATTTTTCCTTTTGCATTATGTGCGTATTAAATCACTGTTGTATGATATTTGTGCTCACAGATTCCACGGTTAAAATTCTTGTCAGGTGCAAAAAAACCTTCTGTTGCCGCTATAGATGGTCTTGCTCTCGGTGGCGGTTTAGAGGTCGCGATGGTATGTTGCTAAAATTATAATGTAAGTTGTTCTTGGTGCAATATTTTCATGTACATCAGATAACCGGATTGTTCTATGTTTTTAGGCATGCCATGCTAGGATCTGTACCTCTACTGCACAACTCGGCCTCCCTGAACTTCAACTTGGAATCATTCCTGGATTTGGAGGTATAGCTGCGTCTTTATATTAGATTTAAAAGCATTGTGTTGATAGTTTTTACTCAGTTTTAGTTTCTGTATTATGACGAAGAGGATAATATGAAATATCTTAGCCATTCTGTAGACGCTGAACGATGTCGGCAACCAATACAAAAGAACACTTAGTACAATATAGGTATCTGTGATATGATCTCAGATGTCTGTGATTGGTGGAATCCTGCTACCTCATCTTTGTGACCTGAGTGGAATCTTGATTCTTCTAAGTACCATGAGAATGTGTAAATATGAAGACTCATTTGAAGGGGGATGAAACATGTTAAGTAGCTTATTTAGCATTGTATGTTAAAAGTTACTTATTTAATCTATGGATAATTTCGACATCAGTAAAAGTTTAGTATAGACAGTTAATCGTATTTACTTTTCATGGCTCAGGGACACAAAGACTGCCGCGCCTTGTCGGTCTCACAAAGGGTCTTGAAATGATTCTGGTATGTTTGTTATTATTGTTGTTGATTATATTTTCTGACAATTAAGCGACTTTCTTTTGTTTGTTTCTTATCTCAATTGAAAAAATATTTCCAACAATTTTTACCCCAATCCCATTTCCCCAGATGTCTAAGCCAGTAAAGGGAGATGAAGCACATGCATTAGGCCTTGTGGATGCCATAGTTTCTCCAGATAAATTGGTAAACACTGCTCGCAGGTGGGCCTTGGATATTTTGGAGCGTAGAAGACCATGGGTTGCTAGTCTTCACAAAACTGACAAGTTAGAGTCACTCGGTGAGGCTAGGGAAATACTCAAGTTTGCTAGAGTTCAGACCCGAAAACAAGCTCCCAACCTAAAGCATCCACTAGTCTGCATTGATGTTATTGAAGAGGGTATTGTTTCTGGGCCTCGAGCTGGGCTTTGGAAGGTATATATCTACTTTTCCTGCCGTCCTTTACAAACCACAGTTTAATAAAGAAAGGTGATGACAATTATATATAATTTTTCAGGAAGTAGATGAGTTTGAGCAACTTGTAAAATCTGATACTGCCAAGAGTTTGGTCCATATATTCTTTGCTCAACGTGGGACTTCAAAGGTTTGGATTAGAAATGCTTATTTCTCTCTCTATATATCTTTTTTTTGTCTCTATATTTAATTTGTGGTGGAAGGAAATCTTACTTTTTGGCTCAAAAGATGATGTTATTTTTCTATATCCAGCTTGGCAAGTATCACGTATGAGTCTCTTTGTATTTCTGTGAATTTGACTGAATTCACGTGATAATTCTGAGTTGTGAGTTCAATTCCATCTAAATGGCCTTAGTTTGTTGGTGACCCTAGCTAGTTTATGACATTGTTCTACTCAAAAGATAGAAGTCATGTTCATAAGAATTTCTAAGGGTTGGTTATCTCTTAAATAAGTTGATGGAACCAATAATCATTCATGTAAGAGTCTTGATCAGTAACTTTTGAAGGCTTCTATTCTTCAGACATGTTACTTGGACATTTCGGTTACCTGAGAACCAATAAATTTGGTTAAGCATCCTGTTGGTACTGTTTATTTAAGAATTAGTTACCTGCTGACACCCTATTGTCTATACTTTATTTGCTATTCTGTAGAAGTAAACGATGGAGGCTAATACTCCAAAAAACTTGCAACAGGTTCCTGGTATTACTGATCGAGGATTGATGCCAAGGAGAGTAAAGAAAGTTGCTATTATTGGGGGAGGACTAATGGGTTCTGGAATAGCAACAGCATTGATTCTAAGTTATTATCCTGTTCTTCTGAAAGAAGTCAATGACAAGTTCCTCGAAGCTGGTGTTAACAGAGTCAAAGGTGAGTTCATCAAGGCCTTTTTCCGGTATGATATGTTTTTATTCTTGGAGCCTAACACTTCCGTAATATGTTTTAGCCAATTTGCAAAGTCGTGTCAAGAAAGGGAGGATGACAGAAGCGAAATTTGAGAAAACTTTTTCTCTTCTCAAAGGTGTTCTTGACTATGAAAGTTTCAGGGACGTTGACATGGTCATAGAGGTGTGTTGAGCTTCTTCACCATCTTAGTAAAGCTCATATTACTATATTTCAACTGATCTTTGTTTCTAATGATCAAAACAGGCTGTTATAGAGAATGTCTCTTTAAAGCAACATATTTTCGTTGATCTTGAGAAATACTGTCCACCCCATTGCATACTAGCTAGTAATACATCTACAATAGACTTAAACTTGATTGGAGAGAAGACTCGTTCCCAGGATAGGATTATTGGGGCCCACTTCTTCAGGTATATCTCATGGTGTTTTTTTTTTTTTTTTTTAATATTTTTATTATTATTATTAGTTTTTTTATTTTATCACATTGTGTGTTAATAGTATGGTTCATTCATCGTCTTCTGCTTTTATGCAGCCCGGCTCATGTTATGCCACTCTTGGAAATAGTTCGTACCCAGAAAACATCTCCTCAAGTGATTGTTGATTTACTAGATGTTGGGAAAAAGATCAAGAAAACCCCTGTTGTGGTTGGGAACTGCACTGGTTTTGCTGTTAATAGGATGTTCTTCCCTTATACACAAGCAGCCATTTTACTAGTTGAACGTGGTACAGATGTCTATCAAATAGACCGTGCTATTACCAAATTTGGAATGCCCATGGGACCATTTAGGTATTTAATGATTAATGTCATTTTGACGTACATAGAGTTTGAATCTAGTTTGCCGCCATATCCTGGTCCTTACTGTTACTCACCGATTTGTTGGTGCAGAATGGTTGATCTTGTTGGTTTTGGGGTTGCAATTGCCACAGGCATGCAGTTTCTTGAGAGTTTTCCCGAGAGAAATTATAGATCAATGCTGATCCCAATGATGCAAGAGGATAAGAGATCAGGTATACCCTTTCCATGTCTTTTCTTACCCAATTATACATTTGCTAGCTTGATCATTTAACAAATAGCTGACATCTGATGCACTTGTTTCAGGTGAAGCCACTAAGAAGGGATTTTATGTCTATGATAATAGGCGTAAGGCTAATCCAGATCCTGAAATCAAGAAATATATTGAGAAATCGAGGAGCATGTCTGGGGTGCAGGTTGATCCCAAGGTCAGTCTCTTTCTTTCTCTCTCGCACACATGCACACACTCAGGAGGTTTAAGTCCATATTTAAGTTTCTTTCTTAATATCTTAAAATTGCCCAGGATGCAATGGCATTTTAAAACACTTTCTACCGGTGCATTGCGAGTACCTTTCATAATTTAGTTAAACATGGATTGTACACAGAAAATTCTTACAACATGGTGACCTTACGTCAGTATTTTTCTGTATGCAATGTAGCTTAGAGTAAAATTACTTAAGAGGAGTTTCATTGTTTACTTATCCGGGTTCAACTTGCACACAGTTAGTGAAGTTATCAGAGAAAGACATCATAGAGATGATATTCTTCCCTGTTGTAAACGAGGCCTGCCGAGTCCTTGCTGAAGGAATTGCAGTGAAGGCATCTGACCTTGACATCGCTGCTGTTATGGGCATGGGATTCCCACCGTACAGGTTTGTAATTTTGTTCTTACCCGTGTTTCTCTTACAAACAGTATTGTGTCTTTAGTATGATGAAGATTTCAATCTGATCAGGGGAGGTCTCATATTCTGGGCTGATTCACTGGGATCCAAGTACATCTATTCAAAATTGGAAGAATGGACAAAGATGTATGGGGACTTCTTCAAACCTTGTGCTTACCTGGCAGAAAGAGCTGCTAAGGGGGCTTCTCTGGTTTGTAATCTAACTGTATCTTCTTGGTCACGGTATATAGAGTAAATCTCCATACTATGTTTACGACTACCTCAAATGGTATGCAACCAAACGTTGTGTTTTAGACCCAAATCTTGGTTGAAACACTCATCCAGGCTATAACACCTTACCTACTTGTTAGCTCACCAGAACAGGACTAGTTCAGTACCTTATTCTTGGTTATTATGAACTGTTACTCATCAACAACATGTCAAACAAATGCAGGGTGCTCCAATGGAACAAGCCAAGTCTCGATTGTAAGTGACAGTCTTTATTTTGTTCGCTCGGTCTTCTCTTGTTTGTAGAAGCTAGAAAGAAGTTCAATGGGGCTGAATAACGTGAGATGGAGCGGTCCAAAACATCAGAAGTGAAAGCTCAAATAATAATGTTATGTTATCATCTCAATTCTCACCCAAGGTTATACTATATTTCCAAATGTTGTAATTGTTTTATTCTTCTCTTCCATTCAAACATTTATTTTTAGTTCTTATTTCCCCCCTTTGAGATCGTAATAACTTGAACTGTTAGTTTTTGATACCATGAACTAGCACCATGTAACAAAATAAACAATCCATTGGGTGGTGTTTCTTAATTAACTCGCGAATAGCCGGAAGCATTTCTTGATTAGTGCATTTGGGTTAAGGTATGCTATTCTATTTCCACTTGCAGTATGAGTTGTTGTTGATGATAATATGAAAACCATTAAGATTCTAAATAATACAAGTCTTTATGTAGATCATGGCTATAAGCCTATAACAGCAGGGTCATGCATCCTGCATTAAAAATAATCACTCAAATTCTCAGAGTGAGAGTTTAGATGAGTCTGATGAGATGTCTTCCCCACTTTGTATCATATTACAAATTTTTTGTTTGTACATTTTTCATTCTTTATGTATATAATCAGTCTTGCAGGATTCTTGGTCGTTACTTGGTAAGGAAAGTTCATTTTTCATATCCTGTGTTTTTGGTTTGTTGAATAAGTACCATTAGTATATCTAGAACTAGACATTGTAGTAGGCACAGAACAGTTATGCAGGAAAGCCTGGAGCCTTGGTAAGTAGTGTAGGTCATCTTTTTAGGGAAACAATATTGAATGTTTTCGACTTGAGAACATCAATATTTGAATGTGATTCAGTGGCAGTCGATCTGCCTTGTGAAAGAATTCTGAGACATGGTCATCATGTTTTATAGGTTTTGATGGTTGTTTAATTTCATATTTTGCCTTTGGTGAGATGGTGTAGATTTGTCGTTGGTTTCGCATTGTACCATGTCAGGTGTTAGTAGCAATTGTAGACTGTAGCTTTACAGAAATTGAAGGTTGGCAGGGTTCAGACAGGGGTTACTGAATTTGTCAAGTCACCACATATGATCCTATATGTTTACTTTTTGCACCTGCTAATGATGAATTTGATAAACTACCAAATTACTAGGGTGATATTATCATTTAGTCACAATGGATCCACGAAGGTTTAACCATGCGTAAGTCACCTACGCTACGATGCATGTTTTGGCTTGTGTTGTATCCCAATTCCAAGTCATTTGTAATTTGTTTTTGCAGAAATGCAACTAAAATACCATTCTCCTGTTGGATGAATGTCACATTTTAGAAACTACTTTTCTTCCAAGTTCACAATATACCTACACAACATTCTTTACTATCGAATTACTATGCGTAACCATATCGGACCGATACAAATGAGCTAGAACCTCTCCCACATTTATTAGAAGAAACTCATTTGATTTATTTATTTAGCCATTTTTTTATTACATAATATTTTCATGTTGAAGATAAGTGAGGAGTATTTCTACAAATCCAAAAATAGCCAGCTCCCTGAATTTAGATAGTCATTTCTCAAGGCGAAAATATAAAAGAAAACGAAAAAAAGAAAAAGAAAAACGAAAAGAAAAAAGAAAAAAGAAAAAAGAAAAAAGAAAAAAGAAAAAAGAAAAAAGAAAAAAGAAAAAAAGAAAAAAAGAAAAAAAGAAAAAAAGAAAAAGAAAAGGAAAAGGAAAAAAGAAAAAGAAAAAGAAAAAGAGAACCCATTTTATGATTTTGTAACTTGTGTTTTAGTGTTTGCAAATTAGGGACTTTGGTTGCTCTCCTAAACATGTTTAGTCCCTCTTTATTTTCCAAGATTAGATTAGATTAGATTAAATTAAATTAAACCCCACCTTCGACTTACAAGAGCTATATATGTTGTTTCATGCATCCGGTTCTTTTTGGATCTCACTCAATTCGTCAGTTGTTGTTGTTTCTATCCCTCTCTCTATCTTTCTCTGGTGCTCTTCTCTTGCAAAGGTAACTTCTGCTCTCTCCATTTTTTCTTGCTTGTCTCTCTCTCTCTTTTTTTTTTTTTTTTTTTTTTTTTAATCTTCTTTTTCTTATGATTTGGGTTTTTGCATTCATTGAAACAGCCTAACCTTGAGGTGTGCCTCGTGAAGTTCTTCACAACCTTACAGTACCCTTCGTCCTCTAAAACGGCCTGGATCGATATTATTTTTTAGGTAAGATAGACTTTTAGTGTTTTTTTTTTTTTTTTTTTTTTTTTTTACGAGTTGTAATTTTGATTTGCGGAATTGGAATTGTTATACTTTTATTATATTCTTATTCATATGAACAAATTAAGAACATCATATTAGTAAGTAGACATACAATAAATAACATATAGTCTTGATGTGCCCGTACGACTAATGCATAGTGTCATGTGGATTCAAACTCGCACACATATAACACATATTCTTTCCTCACCCAGGCGATGTGAGACTATAACCCTAATAGCCTGTTTTTGTAAGTTTTTCTGGAAAACAACTCGAGCTTTGGTCTTGATTGATTGGCAATTCGGAGGTTTGGGTTTGATTGTTTGGAAATTCTGAGCCCTGGGGTTGATTGTTTTGAGATTCTGAGTTTGGGGTTTGATTGTTTTGAGATTCTGAGCTTTGGGGTTGAATGTTTGGTGATTCTAAGATTTGGATTTGATTGTTTAGAGATTCTGAGTTTGAGGCTTGATTGATTGGAGATTCTGAGTTTGAGGTTTGATTGATTGGAGATTTTGAGTTTTGGGTCTGACAGATTATAGATTTTGAGCTCAAAGTTTTATTGAATGAAGATTCTAAGTTCCAAACTTGATTGTTTGGAGATTCTGAGCTTTGGTTTTGTTTGAATGTATATTAAGTTCTGACCTTGATTGTTTGGAGATTGTGAGCTATGGGTTTTCTTGGTTGGAGATTCTGAGTTTTGGGTTTGATTGATTAGAAATTCGGATCTTTGCATTGGAGGTTGATCAATGATCATTGACGAAATGAGGATTGTGACTCGAAGTTTGAAACAAAATGGGGCTTGTGAAGAAGAGGTGAGAAAGGAGAGCTAAAGAAGGATGGGTTGTGGAAGGCCCAAAGAAGTGCGAGAAGACGCCGAGGAGGAGGAGAATGGAAGCTAAGATTGGCAGATTAGATCTTGGACGCGGCCATGAGATGAAAAAGGAAGAAGAGGTCTCTATCTACTACATGAAAACGGAGCAGAGAGTGGAACAGGGGAGGAGGAAATGGAAGGTTTCAGTTATTCCACCTTGTGAGACTTTCCAACCGTTTTTCAAAAATTGAAGGACTTGAAGTTTTTTTTTTACAAATAAAAAATACCATGATTTAGTAGAAAAATCCAATGTCAAAAAATAGGTTAATTTGAAGTGGTGATCTTTTTAATAGAAAGAATTTAGAATTGTGTTTAAAAAATAAAAGTGTGTTCTTTTTTAACACCATGTTTTACTAGAATCACTTCAAAATAAAATAAAAATAAAAATAAAAATAAAAATAAAAATAAAAATAAAAATAAAAATAAAAATAAAAATAAAAATAAAAATAATTTCTATCTTATTTTGGAAATGTTCTTTTATAAAACACTCCCGAACAGACTATAAATCATTTTTGATTTTCAATAAAGGTCTGGTTTTTAAAAAAAAAATCCCAAAGTGACTCCTATAATTAAAAAATCTCTAACAAACCAAACACCCTAATAATTCAAAATACGAAACCTAGACAACCCCATGACTATGCTTCAACTTCTGTTGTGTTTTAACTTTTAATTAGCATTCCTCTCACCCTTCTCTGTGACTTTCTCACCCTTCTCTGTGACTTTCTTGTGCTATCATTTTTATTTGGTTTATAGCTATGTTTTTGCAAAAAATTATCATCTTGTCGAAATGACTAACTTGTCAATTCGTTATTGGTGAAATTACTAGCCGTGATTTTTTTTTTTTGATGAATGACTAAACCGAGTCAATTTGGGACTGTCAAAAAGACTAACCCTAGTCATTTTTCGATGCTCGAAACAACCAACCTGGGTAGTTGGAGACGGGGGAGGGAGATGAAGTAGAGATCATTGGAGATGGAAGAGAGCGAGAGGTCCTAGAACCCTAAATCGTTGGAGATGCTAGGGGGCGTCGTGAGAAGGGGGTCTTGAGAAGCTTTTAGGCTTTCAGTTTTAAGTTGTTGAACTTACAGTTTGGTTTCAGTTGAGGGTAAGGTTTAAGTCAATGAAAATGATAATTTTTAATTTAGTTTGGGATGTGGCTTGGATGATTTTAGAAAACATCAACCCAAACATGGGTTTATTATTATTATTATTATTATTATTATTATTATTATTATTATTATTATTATTATTATTATTATTATTATTATTTTTAATAAGTTGGTTATTTTAGTAAAACATGGGTTGAAAAAAAGAACACCCTAATAAAGTCCCAACTATTCGAAAAAGTCTAACAAGGTTATTCGAGCTTTGTAACTATAGGAAAACCACAACTAAATTGATTCAAGCACATTGAAAAGTTGAAAGAAGTTTTGTTTTAAGAATCCTCGGGAAAGAGATTATTTTGGTTTTTCATGAAATTAAATTTTGTGTTTATCGTGACATCGCTTTTATGCTGCATGCAACAATAAGTTTATTTTGAAAATTTCATAGGTTAGGGTTGTGTTGCATACAACTTGCTTTATATACACGTTTTATTGTCTTATACCAAAGGTTCTAATCCTGGGTAGCTTACACGTAGTTCAGTAATAACTCGGACGATTAACTCCAATAAGAATTATTATATATCTACACCTAGGAACACTTAATTAGCTCAAGAAATATTAAGAAATTTAATATTTAAATACTTATTTAATATAAATGAGCATCATTATTATAAAATAAAATTATGCTAGTTAAAAAGTATTGCAAGCATCTCAAATTGTCAAATGCAATTAGCTTACTACATAATTCAACCGGGGGGAAAAAATGTGAAAATAAAGAGAAAAAAATGACTCACCAAGTTGAACCCGATTACTCACTCCAGTTTTTTATTACTCGGCAAGGCAAACCTAGTAATTGGTGACATTTACTGAGGACTTGGTGAGTAATAACGGATTACTTCTAACTATACAAAAACTGAATAAACAAATGAAAATATAGTAAATAATGCGAAGTCACCTAGTTAGCTAGCTACATATGTTTTCATTCTTTCAACGGGAAAAAGGAAGTCACCCACGACCATACAACCATAGTTTTTATTTTTATTTTTTATGTATATATATATAATTTTTACCCTTAACCCTCCCCACCCCATGCCTCCGGCCATAGCTTTTACAAAAAACAAATATTGGTTTCAGATGGAGCACTAGCATGGCAGATCATGCATCTAAAGGAAAATGATTCAAGCAAAAATATATGATTTCCTTCAATGTATTGTCCTTGCATGTTTAGAACAAATATAAAATTTCCTTGACAAGTTTTTTGGACTGGTTCACAGCTCCATAGATCGTAAACAAACTCCAACTACCATATAATTCATTCTTTTATTCCTCACTCATCCATGGTATTGATGAAGACATTGCAACTTCATTCATATTGAGTCCAATGCACTTGAGTGCTCTTATATTATTGTTCATGTGAAAACAAATTAAAAACATTAAAAGTAGGTTTACAGTAAATGACACGAAGAACCATAGCTAGCTGTGTATGTTTTCATTCTTTCAAGGTGAAAAAGGAAGTCACCCACAACTATAGCTTTTACAGAAAGCAAATATTCGTTTCCAAGTCTTGCTTTCTCTATGGAATTCCATGCAAATAATTGAGAGCAATACCATTATCAGTTTACTTTCTTCTCTGTGGAATTCCATATCCAGTTTCAGTTTCCTTACTCTAACTACAATTCTTGTTCTCAATTCTTTCAAGTTGTTTCTGCAAAAGGAGGAGGAGATGGCAGGACTAGATCAAGTAGTGTGTCCATTCTTTGGAGTTGTGTTTGAAAGGCTCAAGAATTTAATCTACAAAGACAAGAAGGAACATGGCCCATTAGTGGGTCTGGTGAAAGAGCTGAAGAAGCTTATCAGAACATTGTTTAAGATCAAACAAGTCCTCAGTGATGCAGAGGAGAAGCAGTTCAACAATGAAGAAGAAGCAGTTCGGTTTTGGCTACAAGAGCTAAACGATGCAGCATATGAGGCTGATGATGTTTTTGACGAGTTCGAATATGAAGCTCTACAGCAACTAGCCTCAGAGGGAGGCAGCAGCAGCAACAATGTAATTGAACAACTTCATGGAAAAATTCAAAATCTCATTGAGATTTTTCAAGATTTAGCCAAAGAATGTTCAGAGCTTGATTTGCGAAAGGGAAAGGAAAAGAAGGTAGATATATCTCCAGATCGTATAAGTATTTCTCTCTTAACCGAACCCCAAGTTTACGGGAGAGGTGAGGACAAGGAGAAGTTGGTGAAGCAATTGTTGGGCTCAGATTACTTTGCTTTTGATCAATATGGAGCTCGAATAAGTAAGCACCCAAGAGCGCTACGGGGGCCAGTGCTTAACAGCGGCAGAAGCCAAGACAATATCTCCGTTTTCCCTATTCTGGGTATGGGGGGCCTTGGCAAAACGACTCTTGCCCAACTGGTTTACAACGATAAGCGGGTGGAAAATCATTTTGAAGTCAGATCATGGGTTTGTGTATCAGATGATTTTGATATCAAACGTCTTGTGAAAGTGTTCTTAGCCTCTGTTTCAGGAAGTGAATGTGATGTTGAAGACATAGAACTTCTCCAGCGGCGCCTTCAAAAGGAGGTTCATGGCAAAAGATTTTTATTGGTGTTAGATGATGTATGGGAAGAAAGAAAGGATGAGTGGAACAAAATGATGAAATTTTTTGAAGGTGGAGCTCAAGGTAGTTCAATTATGGTGACTACTCGCCTGCCGACAGTAGCATCCTTCACCAGCACCAGCACACTTCCTCCCCATTGCCCAAACAATTTATCAAAAAGAGATGGTTGGGCTTTATTCAAGCAATATGCATTTGGCCCTGGAAATGAAGAAAAGCCAACAATGCGGAAGATCGGCAAGGAGATCGTGAAGAAGTGTGGAGGTATACCTTTAGCGGTAAAAACTTTAGGGGGATTACTACGCTTCAAAAGTGATGAAAATGAATGGCTATCTATCAAAGACAGTAAAATTTGGGACTTTGACAACACCATTTTACCATCCTTGAGATTAAGCTATTACCATTTGTCATTTATGTTGAAACAATGTTTTGTTTATTGCTCAATCTTTCCCAAAGATTATGAGATTGAAAAAGAACAATTGATTCAACTATGGATGGCAAATGGTTTGGTGCAGTCCCGAGCAGAATTTGATTTGGAGGATGTTGGGAATGCGATTTTCAACGAGTTGTTATGGAGGTCTTTCTTTCAAGACATAAAGAAGCATGAAGATGGTAACGTAATAAGGTGTAAGATGCACGATCTCGTGCATGATCTTGCAAGTTATATAGCAGGGGATGAGTACTTTGTTGAGGATGCTAAAAGTTCAAGAAGTCCTACAGAAGGAACTCGCCATGTGTCCCTACAGTTTCGATCTTCTAATCTTGAGTCCTCGCCACGGTTACGCTCTCTTGTTCGGTCAAAGTATTGTTCCGTGACTCTGAAGTCTGAATTCATCTTCTCAGATTTTATCCTCTTACGGGCATTGGATTTGAATTGTTGTCAGATTAAAGTGGTGCCAAATTGCATTGGTGAAATGAAACATTTAAGGTATCTCAACCTTTCTTGGAATCGTGCTATTTCATCGCTGCCAGAATCTATTTGTTTGCTTAGAAATATGCAAACATTGAGTCTTGGAGGGTGTGATAAACTCTCATCATTGCCAGAACATATTGAAAATATGAGGTGCCTCATACACCTAGACATTGGAGGATGTAATTCGTTAACTAGCATGCCAGTTGGGATTGGGCAATTAGCTTATCTTCGAACATTATTAAGGTTCATTGTGGGCAAGGTGAGTGGAAGTGGTGTGGATGGGTTGCAAAAGCTGAATAACCTTAGAGGAGAATTATGTATAACCGGGCTTGATGTTGTGGAAACTTTAACGAAGGCTAAAGAGGCAAATTTGATGAGCAAGAAAAATATACATTCATTGAGCCTACGTTGGGACTGGGGCTCGGACTCAGATTCAGACTCACGACAGCAGCGGGATCAAAATGTGATAGAAGGCCTCCAACCTCACTCAAATCTAAGAAAGTTGGAAATTGAAGGGTATAAAGGAGCAACCTTGTCTCCAAGTTGGTTGACAGAAGAAGCTTCTTTGTTACTCCCAAATTTGGTGCAAATCTCTCTCTCTGCTTGTCCATCATGTGAACATCTTGGATCTCTAAGGAAACTTCCTCGGCTCAAAGTTTTGAAGTTGCTTTGTTTGAATTCGCTGAAATTCATTGAGGAGGAGGTGGTGGATGATGCAGTTGCAGGAGGAGGATTCCCGTCGCTGGAAGAACTAAGTTTGAAGTGGATGCCTAATTTGCAGGGATGGTCAACGTCATCATCATCCTTGTCGTCGTCCCAAGCAAGTGAAACAGTATTCCCTTGCCTCAGAAGCGTGAGACTCGAAGACTGCCCAAAACTGAAAGGAGGAATCCCATTGGCATCGTCCCCTGTCCAACATGTTTACATTGATCACACCGATTCCAGTGGAATGGTTCTGGGTTCACTGCGAGACCTCCCTTCCCTTTTTTCTCTTCGAATTTATTGGTTTGGTGAGTTGTATTTTCCATCAGGCACACTAACTAACCTTACTGCTCTCCACAACTTGGAGATCAGTTATTGCTCCTACCTGAAAGCTCTTCCTGTTGAACTGAAGAGTCTTGCTACACTGACAGAGTTGGAGATTAGTCATTGCCCCAGATTGGTTTCATTGGCAGAAGAGAGAGAGGGGGGACTCAAAAGCCTCTCCTCTTTCAAAACCCTTGTTATTATGGATTGTCAATCTTTGAAGTGCTTGCCTGAGCTTGAGAAGGCTTCTCTTGTTACTCTGAGAATCAATAATTGTCCTGAGATGGAATTCTCCAAGGAGGATTTTGAGCACCTTGTTGTCCTTGAACAACTTGAATTGATTGACTTGCCCAAGTTGACATGTTTTCCAGCGGGGATAAAACACTCTGCTGCAACACTTCGACATCTACAATTCCGACCTAATTATGGTGCGCCGTTGGACTTGCCGGATTGGATTGGTACTACTTTAACCTCACTTGAGTATTTGGCAATTGTTGCTCCTGAGAATTGGAATGTGTTGCCACAATGGATGCAACACCTCACTGCTCTAAAAGAACTAAAGATCTTATGCGGTGAAGAACTAGTAGAACAATGGAGGAACAGAGACAGGCAGAGAGAAGAAAACAGCTTCAGCATGATTGCTCACATTCCACATGTTGATTTATATTAGAAGCTGAAACGTTAAACCTCTGGTGGTTAAGTTTATTATGCTCCAATCTGTGATCGTGGTAAGAGCGAAAACACCTCCCTCCCTTCATAATAATGCCATATATTTCATTATTAGCTTTCTTCAGTTATTCTCTTTTAGACTTAAATTAACATAGTTTTACCCAATTCCTTTTATTGCATCCTTTCTTTTCTTATTTCTTGTAACATCAAAGTCTTAAATTAAGTGGTTTCTCTCCTATGTTTTCTGAATTTCCTTTAAAGAATTTTTCTGATGATCATCGTATTACTGGTAACCAAATCTTTATTTTAATCATTACGTCTCCTATATGATTTGATCGGAGTGGTTCATTAAGTTTTTCACAATATTTTGCAACATGCTAAGTATGATGGCTAAAGGAGGGAGAACATGTGAAGAGACAATTATCTGATCAACTGTAAAACTCAAATGGGTGTGTTCTATCACATTTGAGATGTCCTTTACTACGGTGCCTATTGGTAATGTCAATATAAGTATGTTTTTCTGAATACTTGCAACAATATTTTGTAATTTCTCAAATGTTTTTTTTTTTTTTTTTTTTTTTTTTTTGTTCTTACTCGTACGTTTTGGCCTTTGAGCATGGTGGAAATTGGTGTTTAGGTTTATTTGCATTTTCTTTCTCTGATTTGTGTTTTGTACATTTCCATTCACATCACAGGATTTTGGTTTAGAGAAATTGTACCATTTAGAAGTTTAAATACAAGAACCAATTAATTATAATCTTTCAGGATTGTTGTATTTATGGCATTCTTCTTGTTTTTATACTCTCCGACCTGTTTTTGGAAAGCTTACGGAAATCTCAATTGTGTTTTTTAACTTCGTGTTTAGATGATTGGATCATGATTCATAACCAATGAAATGGATTTTGAAGATAATAGCTTTACAGATTGAAACCATATGTCAGAGTTTTCCATTAAATCAAGGGATTTAACCAATATTTCATTTGTTATATTGTGAGAGAATTCACATATATATTCTCATTCATGTTTAGTTCCCATTGGTCACTCTTTTCTCTCATGAACTACAAGTACATTGAAATCTGTAGTTCATAACTTTCACTCTTACCTTGTGGAAGATTGAAAAGCAAAATTTTTGTTATGTTTATGTCTAATTGAATGAAAGGCCATAATTGACTGATTTTCACTTGAAAAGTTGAAAAAGTGTCTTAATTGGAAATGCTTGAACGAGTTTTCCATTATTTTTATGCAAAGTTGTGTGTTTGTTTTTTGCAGGATTTTGTGCGGAGGTGACTACAGAAAGATACGATGCTCTTGAAACCCTGGACTCTTTATTTTCGCTCCGAGATAAAGATGAATATTTCAGACAATTAAGAGGTGATGTCAATCAATTAATTACATTCAGCTAAAGCCGTCTGAACCCATAAATTTGGTTAGGCATCCTGTTGGTATTGTTTATTTAACCTGCTGACACCCTATTGTCTATTAATTTGCTATTCTATAGAAGTAAATGGTGGAGGCTAATACTCAAAAAAACTTGCAACGGGTTCCTGGTATTACTGATCAAGGATTGATTCTGAATAGCAACAGCATTGGTTCTAAGTAATTTTCCCTTTCTTCTGAAAGAAGTCAATGGCAAGTTTCTCCAAGTTGGTGTTAACAGAGTCAAAGGTGAGTTCATCACCGTCTTTTTCCGGTATGATATCTTATTATTCTAGGAGCCTAACACTTCCGTAATATGGTTTAGCCAATTTGCATAGTCGTGTCAAGAAAGGGAAAATAACAGAAGTGAAATTTGAGAAAACTTTTTCTCTTCTCAAAGGCGTTCTTGACTATGAAAGTTTCAGAGACGTTGACATGGTCATGGAGGTGTGTTGAGCTTCTTCACTATCTTAGTAAAGCTCATATTACTATATTGCAACTGATCTTTGTTTCTAATGTTCAAAACAGGCTGTTATAGAGAATGTCTATTTAAAGCAACAGATTTTCACTGATGGTCTTGAGAAATACTGTCCACCATTGCATACTAGCTAGTAATACATCCACAATAGACTTAAACTTGATCGGAGAGAAGACTCGTTCCCAGGATAGGATTATTGGGGCCCACTTCTTCAGGGAAATCTCATAATTTTATGTCATGACGAGTCGTTTTGTTTTGAAACTGGTCATGTACTAGTGCATTGCGAGTACCTTTCATAGTTATAGTCAAAAATGGATTGTACACAGAAAATTCTTGCGGTATGGTGACCTTACGCCAATGTTTTTCTCTATGCAATGTAGCTTAGACTGAAATTACTTGCACTACACCAAATTGACACTTTTGTAACAACTCTCAAAACAGTATCACTTTTTAGATGTTACAATTCACCAAACAATTTCAAGTCAAAACTAAATTTAGTCAAAAAAATGAAAAACAGTAACACAAAAAAAATGATACAATAAGTTGCATCACCATGAATAGTATCACTTTTATAACCATACTCTTCATGGTAATATAATTATTGTATCATTTTGTTTGTGAAAATGTGTAAAATTGTTAGGTGGATTGTGACACTTCAAAAGTGATACTATTTTAGGGGTTGTTACAAATATGCCAATTTAGTGTAGTGTTCAGAGGAGTTTCATTGTTTACTTATCCGGGTTCAACTTGTACACTGTTAGTGAAGTTATCAGAGAAAGGTGTCATAGAGATGATATTCTTCCCTGTTGTAAACGATGCCTGCCGAGTCCTTGCTGAAGGAATTGCAGTGAAGGCATCTGACCTTGACATCGCTGCTGTTATGGGCATGGGATTCCCACCGTACAGGTTTGTAATTTTTTTCTTACCCGTGCTTTTCTTCCAAACGGTATTGCATTTTTAGTCTGATGAAGATTTTGATCTGATTAGGGGAGTCTCATATTCTGGGCTGATTCACTGGGATCCAAGTACCATCTATTCGAAATTGGAAGAATGGACGAAGACGTATGGAGACTTCTTCAAACCTTGTGCTTATCTGGCAGAAAGAGCTGCTAAGGGGGCTTCTCTGATTAGTAATCTAACTGTATCTTCTTGATCACAGTCCATACCATGTTAAATGTGCTGCTAAATGTATCTGGCAGAAAGAGCTGCTAAATGTGCCTTCTCACACGCCATACACAACTTGAACTCTTGATGCCATACACAACTTGAACTCTTGGAGTGCTTTACAAGACGTCAAACCGCATTTACAAGGATGTCAAGGCACGTTAGGAGTGACTTTAGCTTAGCTAAGAGGACGTGATCAACATTCAACAACAACTAGATAGACTAAAGAGTGTCAACCCATTGTTTTCTTTCCATTATCTTATGGTTGCGACTTTTTAATACCATCACTTTTACTGAAGGATTACCACCACCTCTTTAATGTACTGAAGTAACACACCGGTATAAAACCCTTTCTCATCGTTGTTCCTCTTCTTTTCCACATTATCTTATTTTTTCACAGCAACGACGGAATGGTACCACCTCCACCTTCTTCTTCTATTTGCACTCACACAAGCTTCTGCAAATTGGAAACCCCCCATGTGCGAGAGAATTCCTCACTAATGTTGGAAGATGATTTTATTCTAGGCCCATGTTGACATGTGATTTAGTGCAAAAAGTAGGCCAAACTTTAGTTTCACCAAAACATCATTAAGTCGAAAAATTGTCCAAATTTTAACTGCCCCAAAACTTCATTGGTTTACCCAAATGAGCCAACTAAGAAATCTTAAGTTTAATTATGAAAATATTGGTTCACAGTAAAACTATTTTCCTGGTTCGAAGGATCACACAACCTTAGCATCTCTGCTCTCAAGACTTTTTATACATAACAAGAAATCTGAAAATTTATTGATATTATTCACACCATTGTGAAAGGATCACACACCTTAGCAGCTTTGCACCTACATTTTATTTTGATGTAGTGAACTTTAACCAACCTCCGGAAAGTCATAAGTAAAAGTATAGCTCATAATTAAAATAAAAGTGACTCCTTATCATGTTTCTTCCACCTTCAGTTCTTTGCATATTATCCAGCCAACCCACCCGAAGTGCACTACAATTCTTATGGTTTTTCAATTAAGTTGAATGTGAGTGCCCGTATTTCTTAATTACTTAATTAATTCGTATATTCAATTAAAACTTTGACCCGCCAAACAAGACTTGAAACTCGTTTTTGATTAGTATTAAGATATTGTTCTATTCCCACTTGCGTTCAGAGTGGTTAGTAATGTGAGATTGACCCACCAAGCAAAGCTGGTCGGGAAGTCATTCTTGATTAGTATAATTTGATTATTGAGTTGTTGATGAGAAATTAGGCTTTACATCATTTCTTAATTAATTAGTATATTTAATTAAAACCGACATGTCAAACAAGACTTGGGAGTCATTTTTAATTAGCATTAAGATATAGAGTGAGGCTATGGAATCAGGTTTTGCAATCAATCTCTGCAACCAGGATGATCATCAGAGTATGTTTTTATAATCTCGAGATACAGATAAATACTTTGAAGATTTCATCATACTTTTAAGATCACGCCACATCATCCTGATTATAAAACTTTTGCAAAAACCTGATTTCCTAATATTTTGTGTAAGATATATTAGTTTATTCTCACTTGCATTCAGAGTGGTTGGTAATATGAAATTGACCCACAAAACAAGACGGGGAAGTCATTATTGATTGATATATTTGATTACTAAGTTGTTAATAATGAGAAATAATGATATGTCTCATTTTTTAATTAATTAGTATATTTAATTACTGAGTTGTTGATAATTAATTAGAAAATCAACCGACCAAACAAGCCTTGGGAGTTGTTCTTAATTAGTATTGGATTAGTATATACCATATATTTTTCCCCACTTGCACTAAAGAGTTTTTTGATATCATGAACTTAGACCATGTGACAAAAAAAACAATCCATTATTGGGTGGTGTTTCTTAATTGACTCACCAAACTAGTCCAAAAGCATTTGCTGATTAGTGCATTTGGGTTGTTTAAGATATGCTATTCTATTCCCACTTGCAGTATGAGTTGTTGATGATAACATAAAAAAACCAACATTACTATTTAAAGTCTTGCTTTCTTTTTGGATCTCGCTCTCCATTTGCCTCTCACTCAATTCGTCATTTGTTGTTGTTTTTCTCCCTCTCTCTCTCTCTTCCCTTTTCTATGTTTCTTTGCGGTGTTTTTCTCTTCTCTATTTTCTCTTGCTTGTTCTTTTTATTTATCTTTTTTTTTTTTTCTAATGATTTGGGTTTTTTGCATTCATTGAAACAGCCTAACCTTGAGGCATGCCTCATGAAGTTCTCCACAGCCTTATGATTTCGTATACCGAAACGGCCTGGATTGGTATTCTCTTTCAAGTAAGATAGATTTTTAGTTTATGTTGTTTATACGAGTTTTAATTTTGATTTGCGGAATTGAAATTGTTTTGATCTTATTCAGGTGAACAAACTAAGAATATCATAATAGCAAGTAGATATACAGTAAATAGCACAAATTCTTGATGTGAACCTAGCTAGCTATGTATGTTTTCATTCTTTCAAGGTGAAAAAAGGAAGTCACCCACAAGCATAGCTTGTAACAAATGCAAATTTTGGTTTCAGATGGCACTAACATAGCTAGTCATGCATCCAGGTGTAAATCCTCTAAAGGAAAATAATTCAATCCAAAATTGACTCTTTCCAAGGCTAGCTTTCTTTTTGGATTTCGCTCTCAATTCTCCTCTCTCACGTTCTCGATTCGCTAGTCGTTGTTGTTGTTGTCTCTCTCTGTGATACTCATCTCTCGCAAACGTAAGCTCTGTTCTCTATATTTTCTCTTGCTTTTCTTATCTATTTATCTTCTTATTCTTATTTTCTATTGATTTAAGTTTTTAAATCCATTGAAATAGGCTAACTTTGAGGCGTGCCTTGTGAAGCTCTTTACAGCCTTAAGATGCCCTTCGTCCTCCGGAACCACCTTTATTGACATTCTTCTTAAGGTAAGAAATTATATATATATATATATATATACACGAGTTTTAGTTTTGAATTTCTAAACAGAATAATTATATACAATTTTAAGGGCCTATGTATAACTTATAAATAAATAAGGGGTTTCAAATAATTTATGTTAGGGGCATATGTATAATTATTCAATGTTTGAGAGATGTTGGTTTTGATTATAAAAGTATGAAATGTTAATGACAAAATGAGAAATCCAAAAGTTAGATATAACGGTTTTTTTGTAATTTCTAGATAATCTTAGGGCTTCAAATAAATTATATGTTGAGCCTATGTGTAATTAATGAATGTTTACATAGACTGATTTTGATGAAAAATCAAAAAAATTAGATGTAAGAGTCTTTTTATAATTTATATGTAATTGAAGGAATATAAATAAATTATGTTAGGAGCTTAGCTATAATTAACAATGTTTGAGGGGCGAATTTTAATCATAAATAATCGAAATTTGAAAGGGTAAAATGGTATATAAAAGTTTTTAACTTAAAATTATAAAATTATTCTTATGTCACTACTATTCACACACGCATATATATATTATTTTTATTGAAAATATAATAGAGTTCATAACAAAAATCTATGGGTTTACCGTTGCTAAGGGGAACTCTCATTAAATTACACTATTTTATATTGTTGTGCTTGTTAACATTTGCACATGCAATCAACTTGAAAAGAAAATGAAAAATGTAAGCACCACAAAAAGGAAAAAATAGTAGAATCAAACTCACCAAATCAGTGACATATTTTTTTTTTTTTTTTTTTGTCAAACACGTAGATGTTTATTAATAAAAGCAAGGGAAACAAAAAATAAAGAGAAACATTCCTATATCAAGGAATGCCAAGACACCATGAAAGTGTCAAAACCCAAATCCCTAAACAAATTACAAGCCAAACCCATTCTCCACAACAATTCTCCAATCTCGATAAAGATAGAGTGTTCTGATCTGTTGACGGGAAGGATTAGCTTGAGACCACCAACTTAGCCAATCTAAAATGGAGCCTTGAAACATCAAGCTCAAACCAAATTCTGTCAAAAAACTGCTCCAAATGGATTTGGAGAAACAGCAGTGAAGCATCAAATGGTCCAGCATCTCGTCAATTTCATTGCAAAGCACACAAAGACTCCCTGTGTGGATTCCTCTTTTTCGTAACCTATCTTTAGTCAAGATCTTCTCATGCAATACTGACCAACTAAAGAAATTAATTCGAGGAAAAAGGTTTTTCACCCATACCAGATTTTTGTGAGAGGAAATGAAGGGGTTCGAGTGGGTTTCATAGTGAGATGCAGCCAACATGTCCGAAAATTCTTTCACCGAGAAGCCCACACCTTTACCCTTCCACACCAAACTATCAGATCCCTCTGAGAGCATTTGTCTATCCAATAGAAGCATTAGATTAGCGAACTCTTCTAGCTCCCCAGTATTTAGGGGTCTTCGAAAGGAAAGATCCCAAGAATTGTCGTTAGACCAAAAATTGCCCACACTCTCATATTGATTGTTGTTAATGATAAACAACATTGGGAACATATCCTTTAAAGATTGGTTACTACACCAAACATCGTACCAGAAAGAGATGAGATCACCATTTCCACATTGGAGAGAGGTGTGAGGGTAGAAGCCACTTGCGCACCAGAAAATGGACTTCCACAAAGAGCATCCGTAGGAAGTGTACATAGCTCTCTCTTCCCAAACCCATTTATTGCACCCATATTTGTCTATAATGAGAGATCTCCATAAATTATCATTTTTTTCTGGAAGTTGCAACAGAAGCGCAACAGTTTCTGGAAGTGGCAGCAGAAATAGCACACAAATCCAGAAAATAGTTGGCATAAAAATAATTTCTCATTTTCTAAGTAATCCAAATTTTCGGAAACAAATTTAAAACTCATACTTGATTCAAACGCCAATACCCTGCATTAATGCCCATTAAATAGTAGCACATTCACAATTAGTAAAAATCTTAGGTCCACAACACGCTCAACAAAAACAATAGCAAACAATGGTGACTGCCCACATACATTGGCCTCGTCTCGGAAACCATACACCATATTAGGGCTGAAAATCGAACCGACTTAGGTCAATTTTAAAAATTTCAAATCGAAACCGAACCGACCATTAACAAAACCGATCCGAAACCGAACCGATTCTAATTTATGCAAATCGTGACCGAACCAACTAAAATAGAACCAAAATCGAACCGACCGACTATTTTAAACATATTATATTATTTATATATAAAATATATATTATTTATAATATATATTCGGTTGGTTTGGTTAAAATCACATAGAAACCGAAAACCGAACCGACCACTTCGATTTTGAATTTTTTAAAACTGAAAACCGATTTGAACCGAATTTAAATTTGTATAATAGGTAAGATATGAATAGGGGAGATGATAGGAGAGTTGAGTTTCAATTTGAAGGGGAGGAAAAAAATGTTGTTTATTTGTTTATATAGGTGGTGTGAAAATGAAAGTAGGTAGCGTGAGAGAGTTAAATGGTGTGAAAAAACACTTTTGGTAGTGTGAAGTAGTCGTTGCCTAACAATAATTAAGGCCACATTTTTTTTAGATTTAGGTTGAACAGAAGGGAAAACAATAAAGTAAATACCCCCGAAGGCTTTGAGAAGTGTGCACCCATCTACCCGACAAAATGAGAAATCAGATTGTATGAACATATCATGCAGAGAATATCAATCGTGTTTTGTGAAAGTATCCTCACAAGCTCCGAAAGTGTTACCATAATATCCTCATGAATGATCTGGCCTTTTATATCGGCGGTTGCTACGTGTACTTGACTATTTGGCTCTATTGCACTAACTCTTTGTTACACTAACATTTTAGAATTTTTCAACTTTATTGCACCGACCTGAAATATGTACCACCGACTTACCAATTTTTATCAATTAAAACCATTTAATGATGGATTTTTCTCGTTTAGAAGAGTTAGTTGGCTCTTGAAAGAAAGACAACAGTAACTATTATTTGTGAAAAAAAAAATCTATTCACACATTTATTAAATTTCAAATCTTCGAACAAATATCATAGCGGCTAACCATTGTCTCAAGTTTTATAATAGATAGTAAACACTATGGCAGTTTATTTATTTATTTTAAGAGCAAAACATGGTTTTAAAAGGGTCCTCCAACCTTATACTATGATAAACGTAGTTTATGTAAATAAGAAATACACATCAAAAGACTATTTGTTTGCCATATATACTCACACGTATACAGTATTCATCAAATATAGATGAGGAGTTGACAAAACTAATATATTAGATTCAAACAAATTTAGTTAAAAATCAATAAAAAAACAAAATCATGCAACAAAATATTTACAATAGGAATTTTGCATAATAGGAATTTTAGGGTTACTAAAACATGTTAGGCACACCAAACAATTTTTAAAAGCCAAATTTAAAAAATAAAGTTGGGGGCATCAAACCCAAACATTCGATTACACGTACCAAATCTCTTTGTCCTGTCAAGCAAATCGACAATGCCGCGGCTCCTGTGATTCCGTTCAAATCTTTTACAGGTCTATACAGAATCTGTGAGGAAAATTATTGAGATAAGCATATGAGTATCATCTTCTAATATAGCAACAACAATATAAAGAAGGAAAATACCAAGCAGGTTATGCTAATGAGTGAGTTTCTAAAGTTTACAAAGCTTTCATGTGAACCTAGCTAGCCTAGCGATTCATTTTTCCTTCTTTCGAGGTGAAAAAGTAAGGCTTCATGTGACCACTACATTATGACTCTTCTAAGTCTTGCTTTCATCCAAAATTGACTCTTCATTATGACTTTTTACTTTCTCCTCTGTGCAATTCTAAATCCAGTTTCGGGTTCCCTACTCTTAACAATTCTTCTTTGTCAATTCTTTTAAGTTGTTTCTGCAAAAGGAGGAGGAGATGTCAGGACTAGATCGAGTAGTGTGCCCTTTCTTTGGAGTTGTGTTTGAAAGGCTCAAGAATTTAATCTACAAAGACAAGAACGAACATGGCCCTTTAGTGGGTCTGGTGAAAGATCTGAAGAAGCTTATCAAAACTTTCTTTAAAATCAAACCATTCCTCAGTGATGCAGACGAGAAGCAGTTCGACAGTGAAGAAGAAGCAGTTCGGTTTTGGCTACAAGAGCTGAACGATGCAGCATATGAGGCTGATGATGTTTTTGATGAGTTCGAATATAAAGCTCTACATCAACTAGCCTCGAAGGAGGGAGCCAGCAGCAGCAGCAACAACAATAACGTAATTGAACATCTTCATGGAAAAATTCAAAATCTCATTGAGATTTTTCAAGATTTAGCCAAAGAATGTTCAGAGCTTGATTTGCAAAAGGGAAAGGAAAAGAACGTAGTAATATCTCCAGATCGTATCAGTAATTCTCTCTTAACTGAACCCATAGTTTACGGGAGAGATAAAGACAAAGAGAAGTTGGTGGAGCAATTGTTGGGCTCAGATTACTCTTCTTATGATCAATGTGGTGCTCGAAGAAGTACGCACCCAAGAGCGCTACGGGAGCCAGTGCTTAACAGCAGCAGCAACCAAGACAATATCTCCTTTTTTCCCATTCTGGGTATGGGGGGCCTTGGCAAAACGACTCTTGCGCAACTGGTTTACAACGACAAGCGGGTGGAAAATCATTTTGAAGTCAGATCCTGGGTTTGTGTATCAGATGATTTTGATATCAAACGTCTTGTGAAGGCGTTCTTAGCATCTGTTTCAAGAAGTGAACGTGATTTTGAAGACACAGAAGAACTCCAGCGGCGCGTTCAAAAGAAGGTTCTTGGCAAAAGATTTTTGTTGGTGCTAGATGATGTATGGGAAGAAAGAAAGGATGAGTGGGACAAATTGATGAAATTTTTTGTAGGTGGAGCTCAAGGTAGTTCAATTATGGTGACTACTTGCCTGCCAACAGTAGCATCCTTCACCAACACCAGCGCACTTCCTCCTCATTGCCCAAACAGTTTATCCGAAACTGATTGTTGGGCTTTATTCAAGCAATACGCATTTGGCCCAGGAAATGAAGGGAAGCCGGCATTGGTGAAGATCGGCAGGAAAATCGTGAAGAAGTGTGGAGGGATACCTTTAGCGGTAAAGACTTTAGGGGGATTATTACGCTTCAAAAGTGATGAAAATGAATGGCGATCTATCAAAAACAGTAAAATTTGGGACTTTGACAACACCATTTTACCATCCTTGAGATTAAGCTATCACCATTTGTCATTTATGTTGAAACAATGTTTTGTTTATTGCTCAATCTTTCCCAAAGATCACGAGATTGAAAAAGAACAGTTGATTCAACTATGGATGGCCAACGGTTTGGTACAGTCCCGAGCAGAAATGGATTTGGAGGATGTTGGGAATGCCGTTTTCAATGAGTTGTTATGGAGGTCTTTCTTTCAAGACATAGAGAAGGACAAAGATGGTAATGTAAAAAATTGTAAGATGCACGATCTTGTGCACGATCTTGCAAGTTATATTGCAGGGGACGAGTACTTTGTTGAGGATGTTGAAAGTTCGAGAAGTCCTACAGAAGGAACTCGCCATGTGTCCCAACAGTTTGGATCTTCTAATCTTGAGTCCTCCCCGCGGTTACGCTCTCTTGTTGTGTATATGCACTATCGCGTGACTCTGAATACTGAATTCGTCTTATCAGATTTTATCCTCTTACGGGCATTGGATTTGAGAAATTGTGGGATTATGACAGTGCCAGATTGCATTGGTGAAATGTTTCATTTAAGGTATCTCAACCTTTCTTGGAATGGTGCTATTAGATCGCTGCCAGAATCTATTTGTTTGCTTACAAATTTGCAAACATTGAGTCTTAGAGGGTGTAATAGACTCTCATCACTGCCAAAACATATCGAAAACATGAGGTGCCTCATACACCTAGACAACGAAGAATGTCATTCGTTAACTAGCATGCCATTTGGGATTGGGCAATTAGCTTGTCTTAGAACATTATGTAGGTTCATTGTGACCAAGGAGAATGGGAGTGGTGTGGATGGGTTGCAAAAGCTGAATAACCTTAGAGGAGAATTATGTATAGATGGGCTTGATATTTTGGAAACTTCAACGGAGGCTAAAGAGGCAAATTTGATGAGCAAAAAAAATATACATTCATTGAGCCTATGTTGGGCCTGGTACAAGGGCGGGAACTCAGACTCACTACAGCAGCGACATCTGCGAGATCAAAATGTGATAGAAGGCCTCCAACCTCACTCAAATCTAAGAGAATTGACAGTTTTCGGGTATGAAGGAGTAACCTTGTCTCCAAGTTGGTTGATAGAAGAATCTTCATTGTTACTCCCAAATTTAGTGGAAATCTCTCTCTTGCACAGTACATCATGTGAACATCTTGGATCTCTGAGGAAACTTACACGCCTTAAAATATTGAACTTATCTGACATGCTTTCACTGAAATTCATCGAGGAGGAGGTGGTGGATGATGCAGATGCAGGAAGAGGTGGAGGATTCCTGTCGCTGGAAGAACTAAGTTTGGGCAAGATGGCTAATTTGGAGGGATGGTCAACATCATCATCATCATCCTTGTCTCAAGTAGCAATAACACAACATGTAACACTATTCCCTTGCCTAAAAAGCGTGAAGATCATAGGAAGATGCCCAAAACTGAAAGAATTACCACTGGCATGGTCCCCTGTCCAATATGTCAAGATTGATGGCAGATATTGCAATGGAATGGTTCTGGGTTCACTGCGAGACCTCCCTTTCCTTTCTTCTCTTCTCATTCCTCATTTTTGCAAGTTGGAGTATTTTCCATCAGGCACGCTAGCTAATCTTATTGCTCTCCAGAAGTTGAAGATCTACAATTGCGACAACCTGAAAACTCTTCCTGTTGAACTGAATAGTCTTACTACACTGACAGAGTTGGAGATTGGGGATTGCCCTAAGTTGGTTTCATTGGCAGAGGAGAGAAAGGGGGGACTCAAAAACCTCTCCTCTCTCAAAACCCTTGTTATTTGTGATTGTGAAGCTTTGAAGCGCTTGCCTGAGCTTCACAAGGCTTCTCTCGTTACTCTGGAAATCAGTTATTGTCCTAACATGGAATTCTCCAAGGAGGATTTTGAGCACCTTGTTGTCCTTGAACAACTCCAATTGCATGGATTGCGCAAATTGACATGTTTTCCAGAGGGGATAAAACACTCTGCTGCTGCAACACTTCAACATCTACAATTTCAGCCTTGTTCCGAATATGGTGCGGCAGCAGTGGGCTTACCGGATTGGATTGGTACTACTTTTACCTCACTTGAGTATTTGGCAATTGATGCTCCCATGAATTGGAAAGTGTTGCCACAATGGATGCAACACCTCAAAGCTCTTAAAACACTAGAGATCCATGGATGCGATGAAGAACTAGTAGAACAATGGAAGACCAGGGGAAAAGAAGACAACAGCTTCAACATGATTGCCCACATTCCAGATGTTGATTTAGTACCCTACTATCTGTGATCGTGGTAAGAGCCAAAACACCTCCCTCTCTTCTTCATAATGCTAAATATTTCATTATTAGCTTTCTTCAATTACTCTCTTTTAGACTTAAATTAACATCGTTTTACCCAATTCCTTTTATTGCATCCTTTCTTTTCTTATTTCTTGTAACATCAAATTCTTGAATTAAGTGGTTTCTCTCCTATGTTAGATGTACATTCCATTCCCATGAAACTTTGTCTTTTAGGTCACCAAACTAAAACAAGTTTGTTTTCTGAATTTCCTTTAAAAAAAATTTTTCTGATGGTCATCGTATTCTTGGTAACCAAATCTATATTTTAATCCTTACATCTCCTGTATGATTTGATCGGCGTGGTTCTTTCAGTTTTCCACAATATTTCCTTACCCTGTGATGTCTGATCAATTTGAGATAAACAATTTGATTGGTGTTGTAGGATTGTGTGAAGCGAGCAAAGGTGCTGGACTTGCATTCTAGCAACAAGCAGAATTTAGCAGAGGTTAATATGTTTCTGTCTCTGGAATTGGTGGTCTATATGATGTTTCTCAGTCTTTTGTTTAGCTAGAAACGATGATGACGATTTGAGTTATGCCAAGGAAGAACAGTCAAATACATATTTTGCTTCAATTAGTTATCTCCAAGTATTTGCTTCTCATTAACGAGTTATTTTTAAGAAGATGTACAATACTTAAATGTTGTTGTCTCTCAGTTGTGATATCTTCCCTTGCAGAAAGAGCAACACTCTGGAAGCTATACGTTACTTTGGGACAACTAGGTATTTTGACCATTGTCAGAGGCAAAGCCAAAGAGGATTATTTTGAAACATGCTAAGTATGATGGCTAAAGGAGGGAGCACATGTGAAGAGACAATTGTCTGATCAACTGTAAAACTCAAATGGGTGTGTTCTGTCTCATCTGAGATGTCCTTTACTACGAAGCCTGATGGTACAATGTCAATATAAGTTTGTTTTTCTGAATATTTGCAGCAATATTTTGTAAGTTTGCAAATGCTTTTTTCATGCGGTTTCTCGAATGAGCCTTATTTTTGTTGTTACTCATCTATTTTGGCCTTTGAGCATGGTGGAAATTGGTGTTCAAGTTTATTTGTTTTCTTTGATTTGTATTTTGTACATTTCTATTCGCATCACCGGATTTTGGTTTATAGAAATTGTACCATTTAGAAGTTTAAATACAAGAACCAATTAATTTATGGCATTCTTTTTGTTTTTATACTCTCCGACATATTTTTGGAAAGCTTAAGGAAATCTCAATTGTGTTCCTTAACTTCGTGTTTAAGATAATTGGATCATGATTCATTACCAATGAAATGGATTTTGAAGATAATAGCTTTACAGATTGAAACCATATGTCAGAGTTTTCCAACAAATCAAGGGATTTAACCAATATTTCATTTGTTATGTTGTGAGAGAATTCACATATATATTCTCATTCGTGTTTGGTTACCAACTTACCATGATCACTCTTTTCTCTCGTGAACAAGTAATTGAAATATGGATTTCGTAAATTTCACTCTTTCCTTATTGAAGATTGAAAAACAAATTTTTTGTTGTGTTTTTGTCTAATTGAATGCAAGGCCATAATTGACAGATTTTCACTTGAAAAGATGAAAATGTGTCTTAATTGGGAATGCTTGAATGGGTTTTCCATTATTTTTATGCAAAGTTGTCAGTGTTTGTTTTTGCAGGATTTTGTGTGGAGGTGATTATAGAAAGATACTATGTTCGTGAAGAACATGCACCATTTGTCTTGTTTGATTGAAATTATGGACTCTTTATTGTGTGCTGACTTCTAATCGACTGGAGTGACAATGATAATAATGAGAGGAGTATCCTGACAAAGCTGAAACAGCAATTAGGTGGTCAATCCACATCAACGATGAAATGAAAGGTCAGTGCAGTGGTTTATTTGATTCTTAATTTAGCACTTGCTTCCAATATGTTGATTTCTGTTATTTTCAGGTTATGGATTTGACATTAGCAAAAGAAAACAAGACCTACTTTGAGGATTATCTTAACAGTGGGCCTCGTGCAAATCCTGGGATCAAGTTGACAGTCACTCTCCTACCTACTGGATTCTGTCCCTCAAGTTGTAAATCATTCCATTTGAGTTTACCTGTGGAGATGGTGAGCATTTGCTCTACATTTTCACTATTTGGGTGTAGGCTGTTTTAGAAATGACAAGTTGCATTCTTTCCCTAGGCACTTGTAACATTCTTGCTTCTGTTTGGTTTCTCTCCATTGATCTCTTTGAATCATTTGCAGGTCGAGTTCGCTTTTAAGGGGCAGAAAGAGGAGTGAGGAAATCAAGGGTGGAAAAGTGGAGTCTTTGGAGGGTAAGAAGGTTGATGAGAAATGAAATTTAGAGGTTGAGCATTGTGGGGTGGAAGAGGAGTTTGATTCTCTGACAGTGGGTATGTCTAGAGGAAGATATAGGGAGAGGGAGATGGTACGGGACGAGTGAATAAGGGTAATGAGGAGCAATCTGTGGAGGTTTGTGAGAGTGAGAAGGTTCAGATTACTGAAGTTCTAATTTGGGTCATGGGGAAGAAGAGAAGTTTGGTTCTCTTGCAGTGTAGAGGAAGGTGGAGAGAGTAGGGATGAGGAAGAGAGAATAGGGATGCTGAGGGGGAAGCTTTGGAGGTTTGTGAGAGTGAGAAGTTTAAAACTTTTGTGTAGAAAGTCATGGGGAAGACGTGAGTTCGGGTGGCTCTCTTGCTAAGCCTCGACGAGGGGCGACAAGAGCAACTAGGTCTACAAAGGTGGATTCTTTAGAGGTTTCTGAGAAAAAAAAAATGTTGGGGATTAGATGAATTTGAATGAGGTTGCACCTGCTAAACAGAGGAGAACATGAGCAGCTTCCAAGAGGGGTAAGAATTCTGAGAATAAAAGAGGTTGTTTCTGAAGTTCCAAATGAACTGTTGAATTTCCATAAGAAAATAGATAAAAAGTTATTAAATTATTAAATTAGGATATGGTTAGTGCGTAAAGGAAATAGATAAAAAGTTTTCTATGAGAGCCCACCACAACATGCAGTGGAAAAAGTCTTGGGGTGCCATAGATTGGTGGCAAACTCTTTTCAAATGAAGTAGTCACTACAAAAAAAAAAAAAAAAAAACATTAATAGCTACGAAAACTAGCGACTGTATTTTTATACCGTCGCTAATTATATGATTTGCAACGGTAAAAAACCATCGCTAATGCTTTTGACACTGTTTCAACTCATATTTATAAAAATCCGTCGCTAAATATTTTGCGTCGCTTAAAACTGTCGCTCGTCGCTAAGATTTAAAAAAAAAATTATATATATAAAAAACATTTAGCGACGCAAACAACTGTTGCTAATATTTTTTTAAAAAAACCACGTCACCGATCCGCGTGAAATCTTATCTCAACCGTCAATAACACCCAAAAACTTCAGCTCAATCCAACGCACTAAACCAATCACGTCACCGATCTGCGTAAAACTAACACAACCAATCCCCTTCAATTACCTCTCTCTATATAAATTTAAATTTTCTCTACAAACTAACTTATACAAAAAATTTCTCTAAACTAAAAATTTTCTCTCAATTTCTCTAAACTAAAAATTTTCTCTCAACCTGCAGAGAAGAAACCCACAGAGGAGAAGTCTGTTGCCTCCCTCGACACTGATCCCGACCGCCTCTCTCTCCCTTCCCTTCCTCCGCCGCCTCCCTAGCTGAAAGAAATCTCTGATATGAGATTTCAGATATTCTATAGATCGAATTTTTTTTTTTTGTCATTTTAGTATGAATTCTTTGTAATTTTTTTTAAAATTTTTGTATGATATTCTAGAGATTCTATGTAATTTTTGTTATAATTTTGATCAATTAAGTTTAGTTTTGGTAGTTGATATTAATTTTCAGAATGGACAATCATTAATAGCTAATTTCATTATAAAAAATGAATTATCATTTGTAATTTGTAAATTCAATTTGTCAATATGATTTACAACAAAGATGTCCCTAAATAGCCATGGTAAATACCGTGGCTGTTTTGTCAATTAGAGTTGCAATTTAGTGACGGCAAAAAACTATTGCTAAATATCCACGGCAAAAATCGTCGCTAAATAGCCATGGCAAAACAACCGTCGCTATTTAGCAAAAACCGTCCATTTGCGACAGTCTTGGTCGAAATTTTCAACAGTTTTAGCGACGGAATTATTTGAGTTAACGATAGTTTTTTGCCGTTGCGAATTAGCGACAGGATAGTTTACCGTTGCTGATTCAAATAGCGACAATTAAAATAGCCATGGTATTGCGACGGTTGTTGTGTCGTTGCTAATTCATTTTAGCAACGATTTTTTGACAATTAGCAACAGTTTTTAGCCGTTGCTGAATCGTCTTTTGTTTTTTTTGTAGTGAATTCACAGTTGGCTTCATTTACTCTTTATTGATCTTTGACTAACACATAATGCAAATGAGTTTGCATGTAATTATAATCATTTCAATTGTCCTTGAATCTACAATTCTCATCAATCTCTGTTGCTACTACTATCTTTGTTAGCTAGCAAACATGGCAACTTAAGTTGCTTGTGTTTTTGGTTCTCTGCGGTCTGTTCTCCTTTATGCACCACTAGTGCAATGAACTTCTTGAGCAAGAAGGTTGAATATGAGGTGGAGAACACCGTGGTGGTGGTGGACTTGGTGGAGGCGGTGGAGGTGGCGGTTTTGGAGGACGAGGCAGTGGTGTCTTAGAAGGAAGTGTTGGTGCTGGTGGTGGACTAGGTTGTGGATTCGAAGGTAGAGCTGGTGTAGGAGTTGGAGGTGGTCTGCCTCAAAAAACTTTTAAGTATTAACAAATTTTACTGACATTCTAGCAATTACTTTTTGCTACCTATCATGTGAGTGACACATGAGAGCATTTCAAACATTTCAAAAGATTTAAAGATTTCCACTAATCAAATCCACTTACTTAACAGTCGATACACAAAATAGATGTTTGACAGAGTTTCAAGAACAAATGGCACCCATGATGAATTATACCTGAGCTAATGGGAGGCAAAAGGTAAATAACCCTTCAATAAAACAAGTTTAACTTTAACATGAATTGAAATTTTCTGAGTGTCTAAACTTGTAAGCTGTCACACAAAAGTATAAAAAGAATGACGTTAATTATATCATACAATGTTATTAAATTAACCACGTTATAATCAATCACAGTTTTTCTCCCACTTTCGGGGTCATATACCTTTTAAATAATCAAATTAAATTACAATATTATTACGCAAAGACAAGTCGATTGATAAAGATATATATTTGAACTTAATAATTAAGATCCTCTCATGCAAAACTAACCAACAAAAGAAATTAATCTTAGGAAGAAGATGTTTCACCCAAACCAAATTTTTATAAAAAGGAAATGAAGGAGTCGGAGTGGGTCTCATAATCCTAGAAACACTCTTTTGTAAATGTCAAAGAAAAAAAAAAGTAAAAATACTCTTTTGCATAAACTATTGTCTATGCAAAACAGTAATTGTATAAGAGAGAGATTAGAACTATTCTTTTGTTTGGTATAAACAGATTAATTGAAACTTACTGCATCACCAATGGGACACTAGCTCAGCTGACAACCTAATTAAAAGTAGGGAAAACCCTATTATCATCACTTTGATGTCCCTTTCCCCGATTCGTGAAGTCCAATATCAGAAGATCGATCGATCTGATGATAACGACACGAATTTAATAGTTGAACCGTAAATCCAAAATTTCCACGCGACATCATTTTCCATCACAAATACAAAAAAATAAAAAATACTTTTCTTGTATAACATGCAATACATGTGATTAATATAAAATTGGAAATATCCTTCTTGCATGATTTACTAACCAACAAGGCACCACTAATTAAAAGGTGGGGTCTTTATAATTAAAATTGAAAAATGGTTCTAAAAAGTCTTGAATAATAATTTGGTTCATCCTTGAAGCAACTTCTCCCATTCTTTTTATAGATTAGAGGAGCGATCCCATTTTTTTAATCTCTTCTCATTTATTAATTTCTTTCTAATCTTCTAAACTTCTTCTAAAAATGGAAGAACTTGCTGTCTTGATTATTGGAGTCATTGGTGAGTTAAAAACTATACAATCTTTTCATTCTTCTATGGTTTTGGAGCTTTGGGTTTCTTATTCTGACATAGATCTTCACTCTTCTTACATTTCAGGCAACATCATTTCAGTTCTAGTCTTTCTTGCTCCTACGTAAACTTATTTTCCTTCCCTTCTTGATGTTGAGATTATGAGATGTGTTATGTTGTGAAGTTATTTGTTGTTTAATAATCAAGAAAAGCCATGACTATGTATTATTTTGCATGGGATAACAAATGGTTGTGATTTGCAGAGGGACATTTTGGTGAATAATCAAGAATAGATTGACCGAAGAATTTGACAGCCTTCCTTATATTTGTACATTGTTGAATTCAGCGTTGTGGACTTACTATGGGATTATAAGACCCGGTGAAGTACTTGTGGCGACTGTCAATGGTTTTGGAGCTGTTGTTGAAGCAATTTATATTGTAATTTTTCTCATATATGCACCAAGGAAAATTAAGGTAATAACTTTCACTTAAAATTTTCCTCATTTAAAATTTGATGTCTTTTTTTGTGCTCAACTTTGTTTGTATTTTTGTTTTAGGTTAAAACCGCGATTATTGCAGGTGTTGTGGATATAGTATTGCTGTTGGCTGCAACTTTAATTACTGGTTTGACAATGCAAGGAGACTTGAAAATTAGTGTGACTGGATTTATGTGTGCTGGTTTAAACATACTTATGTATGGATCACCTTTGGCAGCAATGGTAATCAATGATCACTCCCTAATCTCCCTGACAGAAGGTTTATATGATTTCTTTGTTCTTAAGATTTTTTCAATGGTTAACTTAATTATTGTTCCGGTTTTATTTATATAGATCATATCTTAATATTTTTCAATAATGTTTAGCTTAAAAATGAAGTGGTAGCTGATCGAAACCCGAATTATATGATGAAACAGAGAACAGTAGTGACAACAAAGAGCGTGGAGTACATGCCATTTTTTCTCTCATTTTTTCTCTTCTTAAATGGTGGAATTTGGGCAACCTATGCTGTTCTTGTAAGAGATCTATTTCTTGGAGTAAGTTTCTAACACTCGGTCTAAAACTTAATTACAGTCAACTTAAACATGATGCTTTTATGTCTTTTAACTTACAAAAACCTACAAATAAATGCATATTTTTATGAGTGAGGCTACGGAATTAGGTTTTTGCAACCAGGATCACTTAGTATCATTGATAAGATTTTTCACAATCTTGAGATATACATAAACACTTTGAAAATTTCATCATTCTTTCAAGATCATGTCACATCACTCTGGTTGCAAAATCTGATAGCAAAAACTCGGTTTTCTAATATTTTCATATTTTTATTGTTTATATATATATATATATATATATTTTTTATTTTTTTTTCCCACCTATCTTTGTCACTAATTTTTGCTCAACAACTTTCCGGTTAAAGTCAATGGGGGTATTGCCCTTTTTGTTTTGCGGGGAACATGAAGTAAAGATTAGGAGATTTGGAAAGGAAAAATAACAAACACATGCAACACCATTTTTAGAACGACGAATTTCCATTTTATTGTTAAAAAGTAGGTCCTTAAAGTCATTTTTTCCATTTTATTTTGAAACTATCGACTTAATATACACTCAAAATTTTAGATAAGTCGATAATGTGACACACGAGAATTATTTCATATTTCATATTTTATTTATTATTTAATTAATTCAATTTGATTACTACAATAAGTGAGTGACCATGAGCAAATCCTAGTTCGCAGTTAATCTAACATCCCCACAAAAACTTGTGGAAACCCTACAAACAGGTCCTTCCACTAGTGATGAAACAGTGGAAGAAGTTCTCAATAATGCATGAGCAAATCTTAGATTGGCATCAATCAAACATCTCCCAAAAACTTGTGGAAATCCTACCAACCTGTCCTTCCACTAGTGATGAAACAGTGGAAGCTAACAAAAGGAAAGAAGTCTCAATAATGCTCATAAATATGTTGCTATATGTCAAATGAGTATGGGGCCTATTGTACTCTATGCAGGAAGCAAGAGTGATATTCATATATCCATATTCATCATTCTCCACCACTCCATAACAACTCATTAATGATTGTGATTTTGGTTTATGTCAACAACAAAAAGGATTTGCAAAATTAGCGACATCCTACCACCAGGCATCTAGTGCTGTGAACACATCTTCGGTATGTGTTACTTAGGCAACATAGTATCAGAAACCCCATTTACACACTCAAATATGCAGGCATCAGAACGTATAAGGATCTCGTCACATCTCTAGATCATTGAACCTTGTCTTTACCATCTCAATAACTAGATCATTGAACCCCGTCTTTACCATCTCTAGATCATTTACACATTTTTTGAAAATGTAACATATTTTTTTGCCCCCTTTGTGGATTGAATCCGCCCGTCCAGGCTATAGCACCTTACCTACTTGTTAGCTGACCTTATTCTTGGTTATTATGAACAGTTACTCATCAACAACGTGTTAAAACAAATGCAGGGTGCTCCAATGGAACAAGTCAACTCTCGATTTTAAATGACGGTCGTGATTTTGTTCACTCGGTCTTCTCTTGTTTGTGGAAGCTAGAAAGAAGTTCAACGGGGCTGAATAACGTGAGATGGAGAGTTCCAAAACATCAGAAGTGAAAGCTCAAATAATAGTGTTATGTTATCATCTTAATTCTCACCCAAGGTTATACTATATTTCCAAATGTTGTAATTGTTTTATTCTTCTCTTCCATTCAAACATTTATTTTTAGTTCTTATTTCCCCCCCTTTGAGATCGTAATAACTTGCACTGTGAGTTTCTTAATTAACTTACGAAACTAGCCGGAAGCATTTCTTGAAAAACCCAATAAGATGATTAGTGCATTTGGGTTAAGGTATTCTATTCCCACTTGCAGTATGAGTTGTTGTTGATGATAATATGAAAAACCAATAAGATTCTAAATAATACAACTCTTTATGTAGACTATGGCTATAAGCCTATAACAGCAAGGTCATGCATCCTGCATTAAAAATAATTACCCAGATTCTCAGAGTGAGAGTTTAGATGAGATTTTGAACAGTTATGCAGGAAAGCCTGGAGTCTTGGTAAGTAGTGTAGGTCATCTTTTTAGGGAAACAGATCTTGAATGTTTCCGACTTGAGAACATCAATATTTGAATGTGATTCAGTGGCAGTCGATCTGCCTTGTGAAAGAATTCTGAGACATGGTCATCATGTTTTATAGGTTAATTTTGATGGTTGTTTGATAACCTAGGGTTGATGTTGTGGTTGATAAACTACCAAATTACTAGGGTGATATTATCATTTAGTCAACAATGGATCCACGAAGGTTTAACCATGGGTAAGTCACCTACGATCGATGCATGTTTTGGCTTGTGTTGTATCCCAATTCCAATTCCAAGTCATTTGTAATTTGTTTTTGCAGAAATGCAACTAAAATACCATTCTCCTGTTGGATGAATGTCACATTTTGGAAACTACTTTTCTTCCAAGTTCACAATATACCTACACAACATTCTTTACTATCGAATTACTATGCGTAACCATATCCAGTACAAATGAGCTAGAACCTCTCCCACATTTATTAGAAGAAACTCATTTGATTTATTTATTTAGCCATTTTTTATAACATAATATTTTCATGTTGAAGATAAGTGAGAAGTATTTCTACAAATCCAAAAACAGCCAGCTCCCTGAATTTAGATAGTCACTTCTCAAGGCGAAAATATAAAAGAAAAAGAAAAACGAAAAGAAAAAGAAAAAGAAAAAAAGGAAAAGAAAACGAAAAAGAAAAAGAAAAACGAAAAGAAAAAGAAAAAGAAAAAGAAAAAGAAAAAGAAAAAGAAAAAAAGAAAAAAAGGAAAAGAAAAAGAAAAAGAAAAAGAAAAAAGAAAAAAGAAGAAAAAAGAAAAAAGAAAAAGAAAAAGAAAAAAAGAAAAAGAGAAGCCATTTTATGATTTTGTAACTTGTGTTTTAGTGTTTGCAAATTAGGGACTTTGGTTGCTCTCCTAAACATGTTAAGTCCCTCTTTATTTTCCACTTTGGGGCCTAGTCCAAGATGCTCTTTATTTACAGCTACAAAAAAAACTACTTTCAAAATTTGAGAGAGAGAGAGAGAGAGAGAGTGTGTGAGCGATTAAATTAAACCCCACCTTCGACTTACAAGAGCTATATATGTATTTTCATGCATCCGGTTCTTTTTGGATCTCGCTCAATTCCTCAGTCGTTGTTGTTTCTATCCCTCTCTCTGTTCCGCTCTCTATCTTTCTCTGGTGCTCTTTTCTTGCAAAGGTAACTTCTGCTCTCTCCATTTTTTCTTGCTTGTCTCTCTCTCTTTTTTTTTAATCTTCTTTTTCTTATGATTTGGGTTTTTGCATTCATTGAAACAGCCTAACCTTGAGGTGTGCCTCGTGAAGTTCTTCACAACCTTACAGTACCCTTCGTCCTCTGAAACGGCCTGCTGGATCGATATTCTTTTTTAGGTAAGATAGAATTTTAGTTTTTGTTTTTTTTACGAGTTGTAATTTTGATTTGCGGAATTGGAAATGTATTGTTATACTCTTATTTTATTCTTATTCATATGAACAAATTAAGAACATCATATTAGTAAGTAGACATGCAATAAATAACACAAAGTCTTGATGTGAACCAAGCTAGCTATGTATGCTTTCATTCTTTCAAGGTGAAAAAAGGAAGTCACCATAAGCATAATTTTTATAAAAAGTAAACAATGATGTTCAGTATAGTTTTATTTATTTTAAATTTTAATAACAGCAAATTAATTTTTTTTTGAGAATTTGACTAAAATTTTGTTGCTATTATTAGTCTAAATATCTTTACTGGAGTGCGACACTCCCCAATTGAACCAAAGCTTCAAAACCCTAAGTTGAAAACAAAAATATCTCATTAAACTAAATTATCATATTGGCCCTGATGAAGTGATCCTAATTTTAGTTATAATTCTTTGTCAAACCCATCGATATCCTCCTCGATGCAAATTTAAGCAATTAAATCATTAATGAAACAACAAAGGGGAACACAAAATTTTAAAAAAATATATACCTTGTGAAGTAAGTCCTTTTGCATATTCAAAGAGTACTATATTGTCTATTTTGGGCTCAAGGCTCGCCCGCACGACTTTAAAATGCGTAGTGTCATGTGAATCTAAACTCGCACACATATAACACATATCCTTTCCTCACTCAAGCTATGTAAGACTATAACCCTAATAGACTGACAACCTTTGAGCCCGCCTACAAAAGGTAGCCTGACAGCCTCTGAGCCCGCCCACACAAAGTAGTCTGTCAGCCTCAGAGCCCGTCCACATAAGGTGTTACAATCCACCCCCTTATGGCCCAACGTCCTCGTTGACACATTTTCGACTGGGTCCGACTCTGATATGTCTTGTATGTGGCTCCGCCACTGAGCATTAGCATAGTAGGTCATACATCCAGGTGTAAATCCACTAAAGGAAAATAATTCAATCCAAAATTGACTCTTCCAAGTCTTGCTTTCTTTTTGGATCTTGCTTTCGATTCTCCTTTCTCTCGTTCTCGATTCGCTAGTTGTTGTTGTTGTTGTCTCTCTCTGTTCTGCTTTCTCTATCTCTCTGTGGTTCTTATCTCTCGCAAAGGTAAGCTTTGTTCTCTCTATTTTCTCTTTTTTCTTATCTATTTTATCTTCTTATTCTTTTTTGTCTTCTTCTATTGATTTGGGTTTGCATTCATTGAAATAGGCTAACCTTGAGGTGTGCCTTGTGAAGCTCTTTACAACCTTACGATATCCTTTGTCCTTCGGAACGGCTTGGATTGACATTCTTCTTAAGGTAAGATAGACTTTTAGTTTTAATTTTTTTTTACTAGTTTTAATTTTGATTTGCAGAATTGGAATTGTGTTATACTCTTGTTTTTGTTTTTATTCATGATAACAAATTAAGAACATCATATTAATAAGTAGATATATAGTTAATGCGTCAAAATCCGTCTCTAATGATTTTTTACCTGCAAAGATGAATAACGGTGAAATAGAGACCACCGATGTAGTGGCCAAAGACACTCTGATAATAAGGTGTTTTAACAAAGATAGAAATAGACTAATAAAATTAGAATTGCAAGTGTGTACCTTCTCCCATCCATTTTGTTCACCGTACATAATGAGTGTTTTACTCCTTCATTAACTCTACCGTTGAGGGGGTGATGATCTTGCTCAAAATCTTATTCGTCCATGATTGAGTTGATTTTGGCACTTGGCTCTCTTTGGGATCCAATACTTGATTGGACATAGAATTGTGTAAATGGACTTTGAGTCTGCTATAGTCAAGAGGTCTGTATTCAAGCCTTATTTTTCTATGCCAAGCCCCAAGATTCGCACCACATTGGATTCACATAATCTAGGCTTGAGCGCCTGACTTACGGGTTGAATAATAATTAGCCTGGCCTAGGTTGGACCTGACTTGAGTCTGATTTGTTTGACCCTTTCATCAAAGCTGATCTGTGCTATGCGTCCTTGTATTTTGAAGAGGAATTCATCTCTATCAGGTCAATTCAAAGAGTTTCCTTTCGTTTTCAGGTTTTAGTTGAGATTTCCTATTCTTGAACAAGGAACGGAGTTCGAACAAACTCTACGGAGCAATTGTAATCCTAAAAAAGAAAAAAAATTACAAACTAGTGACACAAAATATATTACCATTATACACGTTATTGATTCAAGCATCAATAAGAAACTTACTTCAAATATAATGGAATAGGAACCTTGTGTTTTGGATTCCATTAGACCTGAAGCCTTGAAGACTGGTTTTGTTAATCACAGACTCTCAATGTGCATACAAGCGATTCTCACATACTTCGGTTCAATGAATCGCCAACAAAAACCAATATTTTCCCTCTCAATATCTCCAAAAATGTCAAAAAAATATGTAATCCATTTTTTAGAAACCATATTAACTTTAACAACTGAATTGAACTTGTATTTTGACAAAAAAAAAAAAGAAAAAAAAAGAAGGAAAAAGTTACCTTGGAATGGAACACCCATTAGGCTTCCACCTCCATCAAAGATAATCTGTGTCATTACGCCCATTCTTTTGACAATCAAACTATTCGTGGATAACCGGGCATGTTCCTCCAGGGTAAAGCGTAGGACGATCATCTCTAACCCAAGTACCATCAAAGATGTTGCATGAAGCGAAGTTCTGCAACAGAGTCTGCTCTGTTTTTGTAAGTTTTTCTGGAAAAGAACTCGAGCTTTGGTCTTGATTGATCGGCAATTCGGAGGTTTGGGTTTGATTGTTTGGAAATTCTGAGCCCTGGGGTTGATTGTTTTGAGATTCTGAGTTTGGAGTTTGATTGTTTTGAGATTCTGAGCTTTCGGGTTGAATGTTTGGTGATTCTGAGATTTGGATTTGATTGTTTAGAGATTCTGAGTTTGAGGCTTGATTGATTGGAGATTCTGAGTTTGAGGTTTGATTGATCGGAGATTTTGAGTTTTGGGTCTGACAGATTAGAGATTTTGAGCTCTGAGTTTTATTGAATGAAGATTCTAAGTTCCAAACTTGATTGTTTGGAGATTCTGAGCTTTGTTTTGTTTGAATGTATATTAAGTTCTGACCTTGATTGTTTGCAGATTGTGAGCTATGGGTTTTCTTGGTTGGAGATTCTGAGTTTTGGGTATGATTAATTAGAAATTCGGATCTTTGGATTGGAGGTTGATCATTGACGAAATGAGGATTGTGACTCGAAGTTTTAAACAAAATGGGGCTTGTGAAGAGGAGGTGAGAAAGGAGAGCTAAAGAAGGATGGGTTGTGGAAGGCCCAAAGAAGTGCGAGAAGACGCCGAGGAGGAGGAGAATGGAAGCTAAGATGGGCAGATTAGATCTTGGAAGCGGCCATGAGATGAAGAAGGAAGAAGAGGTCTCTATCTGTTACAAGAAAACAGAGCAGAGAGTGGAACAGGGGTGGAGGAAATGGAAGGTTTCAGTTATTCCACCTTGTGAGACTTTCCAACCGTTTTTCAAAAATTGAAGGACTTCATGTTTTTTTTAACACATAAAAAATCCCATGATTTAGTAGAAAAATCCATTGTCAAAAAATAGGTTAATTTGAAGTGGTGATATTTTTAATAGAAAGAATTTAGAATTGTGTTTAAAAAATAAAAGTGTGTTCTTTATTCACACCATGTTTTACTAGAATCACTTCAAAATAAAATAAAAATAAAAATAAAAATAAAAATAATTTCTATCTTATTTTGGAAATGTTCTTTTATAAAGCACCCCCGAATAGACTGTAAATCATTTTTGATATTCAATAAACATTACACCAAATTTGCACTTTTGTAACAACTCTCAAAACAGTATCACTTTTAAAATGTTGCAATTCACCAAACAATTTCAAGTCAAAACTAAATTTAGCCAAAAAAATGAAAAATAGTAACACAAAAAAAATGATACAATAAGTTGGATCACCATGAATAGTATCACTTTTATAACCATACTCTTCATTGTGATACAATTATTGTATCTTTTTGTTTGTGAAAATGTGTAAAATTGTTACACTTCAAAAGTGATACTGTTTTGGGGGTTGTTACAAAAATGTCAATTTGGTATAGTGAAAGGTCTGGTTTTTAAAAAAAAATCCCAAAGTGACTCCTATAATTAAAAAATCTCTAACAAACCAAACACCCTAGTAATTCAAAATACGTAACCTAGACAACCCCATGACTATGCTTCAACTTCTGCTGTGTTTTAACTTTTAATTAGCATTCCTCTCACCCTTCTCCGCGACTTTCTCACCATTCTCTGTGACTTTCTTGTGCTATCATTTTTATTTGGTTTATAGCTATGTTTTTGCAAAAAATTATCATCTTGTCAAAATGACTAACTTGTCAATTCGTTATTGGTGAAATTACTAGCCGTGAAATTACTAGCGAGAGGTTGTAGAACCCTAAATCGTTGGAGATGCTAGGGGGCGTCGTGAGAAGTTTTTAGGCTTTCAATTTTAAGTTGTTGAACTTACAGTTTGGTTTTAGTTGAGGGTAAGGTTTAAGTCAATGGAAATGATAATTTTTAATTCAGTTTGGGATGTGGCTTGGATGATTTTAGAAAACATCAACCCAAACATGGGTTTATTATTATTATTATTATTATTATTATTATTAAGTTGGTTATTTTAGTAAAACATGGGTTGAAAAAAAGAACACCCTAATAAAATCCCAACTATTCGAAAAAATCTAACAAGGTTATTCGAGCTTTGTAAATATAGGAAAACCACAACTAAATTGATTCAAGCACATTGAAATTTGAAAGAAGTTTTGTTTAAAGAATCCTCGGGAAAGAGATTATTTTGGTTTTTCATGAAATTAAATTTTGTGTTTATCATGACTTCGCTTTTATGCTGCATGCAACAATAAGTTTATTTTGAAAATTTCATAGATTAGGGTTGTGTTGCATACAACTTGCTTTATATACACGTTTTATTGTCTTATACCAAAGGTTCTATCCTGGGTAGCTTACACACAGTTCGGTAATAACTCAGTCAATTAACTCCAATAAGAATTATTATATATTTACACATAGAAACACTTAATTAGCTCAAGAAATATTAAGAAATTTAATATTTAAATACTTATTTAATATAAATGAGCATCATTATTATAAAATAAAATTATGCTAGCTAAAAAGTATTGCAAGCATCTCAAATTGTCAAATGCAATTAGCTTACTACATAATTCAACCCGAGGAAAAAATGTGAAAATAAAGAGAGAAAAAAAAATGACTCACCAAGTTGCACCTGATTACTCACCCCAGTTTTTTATTACTCGGCAAGGCAAACCTAGTAATTGGTGACATTTACTGAGGACTTGGTGAGTAATAACGGATTACTTCTATCTATACAAAAACTGAATAAACAAATGAAAATATAGTAAATAATGCGAAGTCACCTAGTTAGCTAGCTACATATGTTTTCATTCTTTCAACAGGAAAAAGGAAGTCACCCACGACCATACGACCTTAGTTTTTATTTTTATTTTTTATGTAACCCTCCCCACCCCATGCCACCGGCCATAGCTTTTACAAAAAACAAATATTGGTTTCAGATGAAGCACTAGCACGACAGATCATGCATCTAAAGGAAAATGATTCAAGCAAAAATTTATGATTTCCTTCAATCTATTGTCCTTACATGTTCAGTGTTCACTTACTGTTCACTGTTCAGGTTTATTTACATTTTGTTCTGTGGTTTGTGTTAGTTTTGTTCATTTCCATTCACATCACAAGATTTTGGTTTTGGAGATAAATGTAACATTTGAATAACAAATCAACCCATATAAATAGCGTTTGGTCAGCTTTAAAGTGTTGTTACACTAAATTGACATTTTTGTAATAATCCAAAAAATAGTTACACTTTTGAGCTATAACAATCTATAAAACAATTTTACACATTTTCACAAACAAAGTAATTCGATAATTGTATCACCACAAATAGTATGGACTTAGAAGTGATGCTATTCACGGTGATCTAATTTATTGTGTCACTTTTTTTGTGTTGCTATTTTTCATTTTGTTGACTAAATTTAGTTTTGACTTGAAATTGTTTGGTGAATTGTAATAGCTAAAAAATGCTATTGTTTCTAAGTTATTACAAATATGTCAATTTGGTGTAGTGTGAGTAATTAGAAACATATGATCATTGGAAAATGAGAAAGGCTACATGGCGAGGAAATGAGCGAGGAAACCAGCGAGGGGAGTGAGGTGGAGGGAGGGGAGCCATTCACTCTCCTTGGGATGCGCGTGTTGACTTTTCTTGCACACATCCCGAAAAGGATGAATGGCTCTCCTCCCTCCACCTCACTGCTATCGCTGGTTTTCTCGCTCATTTCCTCGACATTTAAAATTCCTGTTGGAAAATATGATCTTGTAACTTCCACTCTTGCCTTGTTAAAGATTTGTATATGGCCAATTGAATGCAAGGCCACTCTCATTCATGTTTAGTTACCATTGATCACTCTTTCCGACTCTGACGTGAAAAAGGAAGTCACCCACGACCATAGCTTTTACAAAAATCAAATATCTGGTTCAGATGGAGCACTAGCCTGACACTGGCAAGTCATACATATAAAGGAAAATAATTCAAGCTAAAATTTATGACTTCGTTGAATGTATTGTCCTTACCACTGATCCCTCACATGCTTCATTCATATTTGGTTCAATGCACTCGAGTACTTTATATTGTTGTCACTCACAACCATAGCTTTTACAAAAAGCAAATATTCGTTTGAGCACTAGCTCAGAGGACATGCATCCAGCTGTAAATCCACTACTAAAGGAAAATAATTCAATCCAAAATTGACTCTTTCAAGTCTTGCTTTCGTTTTTATCTTGCTCTAAGTTCGCCTCTCTTCCTCTTAATCCGCCTCTAACTCGAACTCGCCAGTAGTTATTGTTGTCTCTCTCCCTTTCTTGTTCCCTTCTTTCTATCTCTCTGTGGTGCTCTTTTCTTGCAAAGGTAAGCTTTGCTCTCTTTATTTTTTCTTGTTTTTCCCATTTATTTATTTTTTTCTTCTTTTATTGATTTGGTTTTCTGCATTCATTGAAACAGACTAACTTTGAGGCGTGCTTCGTGAAGCTCTTTATAGCCTTACGGTACCCTTCGTCCTCCGGAACGATTTGGATTGGTATTCTTCTTAGGTAAGATAAACTTTTATTTTTTTTATTATGAGTTTTCATTTAGATTTGCATAATTTGAATTGTGTTGTTATATTTTTTTTGGTCCAAACACGAAGATTTTTATTGAAGATAAGAGAAAAAAATATTAAGAACATCATATTGTTTTGTGTCGTTATACTCTTGTTTTGCTCTAATTCATGTGAATAAATTAAGAACATCATATTAGAGCATATTGGGGTCTCCTCTGGAAAAAAAACATGTTCCAATTGAACACCCTATACATACATCATTTTAACCTGATTTCTCCATTCCCTTATATTTGGGCCATCTATGTCATCTCCAAATACTAATTTAAACAAACCAAAAAAAAAAAAAAAAAAAAAAAAAAAAAACTCCCTTTCTTATTTCTCTCTTCTCCAATAGTTTAACTTTAAATTGAGAATCCTTAAAAGTTAGGAGAAGAAGACAACAGCTTCAACATGATTGCCGACATTCAAGATGTTGATTTATCATGCTCCAATCTTGATCGCGGTAAGAGCGAAAACACCTCCCTCCCTTCTTCATAATGTCATATATTTCATTATTACCTTTCTTCAATTACTGTCTTTTAGACTTAAATTAACGTAGTTTTACCCAATTCCTTTTATTGCACCATTTCTTTTATTATTTATTGTAACATCAAAGTCTTGAATTAAAGAAGTTTTTTGCAATCTCGAGATACACATAAACATTTTTGAGATTTTATTATTCTTTTAAGACCACGCCACATCACGTTAGTTGTAAAACCCCTGATTGCAAAAACCTCTCCCGATCAAAAAGTGAAAAAAAAATTTAAAACTCATCTCAATCACCCATTCCATACGTATTCAAGTGAAGCTGGCATTTTAGGCCCCACAAACCAAACATTGACATGTCACATTGTCTTTAAATAGAACTAGTGTACCTTCTGTGCCATTGGCACAACCATACATTTTTCACATAGCATGTACCAGTGTTATGCCGACTCTGATCCTTGGTCGGGCCTTCGGCACTCCCCAAATAGTACACTAAATTATTAAATATAAAAACAAATTATTACTTACCAAAACATTGATTAATTATTCTGAAAAAACTAAAGTGTTGAGGAAGGGTATTTCACAATTTGGCGAACAAAGATGGTAGAGGCATTTTTGAAATATTGTGAATGAAGAAGCAATTTGAAAAAGGAAAATTCTAATTGTCTGAGGGAATGGGCGAGGAAATCAGTGAAGGAGGGAGAAAGCCCTTCATCCTCCCCGCAATGCGCGTATTCACTCCTCTGCACGCATTGCGAGGGGCCCCCCTCCCTCGCTGGTTTCTTCGCCATTTAGACTGACTCTTTGAAAAATTATGTACATAGATTGATTTGGAGACCAGCAAATCTGGACAGTTGTTGCTGAGGAGGGATGAGGTTGGACGATATTTTTATAATTTAGCAAATAAGGAGGGACATTTTTGAAAATTCGGCAAATGAGAGATTTTTGTAATTTAGTAAATGAGTAGGGGTAGTTTTGTAAGTTGGCTAATGAGATGAGAGGGGATTGGAGAATGAGGAGGGTAGTGTTGTAATTTGACAAAATAAAGGCATTTTAGTAATTTAAGAATATGGGAGGGCATATTCTGTATTCCACCTTTATTAGAGTAACTAAAATCTTAACAATGTTTGATAATTCTAAGCCATAATTGCTGACCATAACCGACTACTTGAGATTTTTTTAATTTTCACATGATCATTACAGGACTGAAAAAGCCACATGACTTACATTGTTTCACTATAACGTAGGAGCAAACTTGATAGGTGTAGTGTAGTCACCAAGAAAACGGCTGCGCGTTAGCGCAACGGCTTTCGCGCAGGCTTGTTCGTTAGCGCAACGGATGAGCGTACTACCGCGAAAGCCGTTGCTTGTTGCCTACACGGAATTATACTCAAGTACGTTGTTGCTAACGCAACCGTCAGGTTGTTCTGGCCCCCGGGGCGCATAACTGAAGTGAATTTTCGTTATGAAAAAGATATAAAATTAGATGATCGGGCAAAATTGGTAGATCGAAGGTGACACATTTGTGCGAAAAATTCTAATTGTCGAGATGAACGGTTTCCACCCCCCTCCCCCCTGGTGGGGCCCCTCGCTGGTTCCCTCGATAGTTAGACGGGTTCACACTGAAAACCAATCTCGTTTCCGCAATAGATAATTCAATCCAATTCATCTACTTGAGTTGGGATTGAGGGGGACTCCTGCGCACAGTGGGCAGGAGCAGCTCCTGCGCGGGCCTCCCAACCGTTGGATCAGAATCTAACGGTTCAAATCATATGAATTTGAAATTCAAATTTTATTTAAAAAAATTTCTCACCAAAAACCTCTCTCGTCCCATATGATCTAAACCATTGGATTCTAATCCAATGACTGGGAGACCCGCGCAGAGCCCCCCTCAATCCCTTGAGTTGAGACCTTGCAAGAAAAGAAATTCTGCAAAAAAGTACATATGGATTGTCTGGAAAACCTGCCAAAAAATTGAAGTACAGGATAGAGTGACAATAATTAAGGCCGCAATTTTCATGAGTAACAATAAGGCAACCACTACTTTATACCACTAAAAGTCTTTTTCACATTATCATTGAGTTTTTTTTTTCTTACTTGCATCATCAAAAAAATTATTTTTTAAAAAATAGTAATTTAAAAATAAGGTAAATTTTGACCAATTTAAACTTTCAATTGAGATCAATTCTCAAGTTCATCAAAACACGAAAATTGTATTACTTTGAGTCGTCTAATAAACACAACTTGAATCACTTGAAAAATGTTTTGAAATGAACAAGTTATAGTCATTTTACTAAAGTTGCGCAAATTTATCTCGCAATGAAAACGGGATAGTGTCCATGACTTTCGGCTAACTTATGTGCTCGATCGAGACCGATTTTTAAGTTGATCAACAAAAAAATTATAGTAATTTGAGTTATCTAATAAACACAACTTGAATAACTTAAAAATGTTTTGAAATGAGCATGTTTTGAAATGAGCAAGTTATAGTCATTTTACTAAAGTCGTGCAATTCTGTTTCGCAATGAAAATATGATAGTATCCTTGACTTTCGACCAACTTATGTACTCAATCGAGACTGAATCTCAAATTGATCAAGTTCACAAAAATTGTAGTATTCTGAATTATCTAATAAACACAATTTGAATCATTTGAAAACATTTTGAAATGAAAAAATTATGGTCATTTTACTAAAGTCACACAAATCTGTCCGAAAAAATTTGCTGAAAATTTCCTGTTCGCCCAGAAACAATGTGAGTTTTTGCAAAAAGCTCGCATTGTTCCAGACGAATAATAGTTTTTTTTTGTGATTTCTGAAGTTTACTTTGTTTTTGTGATTGAAAATTTTTCTGAAGTTTCCATGAGAATATTTTGTTTTTTTTGAAATTTTTTAGGGATGTTGCGATTTGGGGTTCAATTTTAAGGGAGAGGGGAGAGACTGGTTTCGATTTTGCAAGAGATTCGAGAGAGATGGAAGATTTGAATGCGGGAGAGGATAGAAGATTTGAGTTTCAATTTGAATGGGGAGGAGAAAAATGTTGTTTATTTATTTATATAGGTGGTGTGAAAAAGAGTGGTGGTATGGAAATGAAAGTTGGTAGCGTGAGAGAGTTAAATGGTGTGAAAAAATATTTTTGGTAGTGTGGAGTAGTCGTTGCCTAACAATAATTAAGGCCACATTTTTTTTAGATTTAGGTTTAACATAAGGGAAAACAATAAAGTAAATACCCCCAAAGGCTTTGAGAAGTGCGCACCCATCTGGGCGACCATATGCTGAAAATTATAAAATGACATATCATCCAGAGAATATCAATCGTGTTTTGTGAAAGTGTTACCATAATATCCTCATGAACGATCTTGCCTTTTACATCGGGGGTTGCTACGTGTACTTGACTATTTGACTCTATTGCACTAACTCTTTGTTGCACTGACATTTTGGAATTTTTCAACTTTATTGCACCGACTTAAAATATGTAACAACGACTTACCAATTTTTATCAATTAAAACCATTTAATGATGAAATTTTCTTGTTTAGAATAGTTATTTGGCTATTGAAAGAAAAACAATAGTAACTATTATTTGTGAAAAAAAAAATCTATTCACACATTCGTTAAATTTCAAATCTTTGAACAAATATCATAGCGGCTAACCATTGTCTCAAGTTCTATAATAGATAGTAAACACTATGGCAGTTTATTTATTTAATTTAAGAGCAAACATGGTTTTAAAAGGGTCCTCGAACCTTATACTATGATAAACGTAGTTTATGTAAATAAGAAATAGACATCAGAAGACTGTTTGTTTGCCATATATACTCACACGTATATAGTATTCATCAAATATAGATGAGGAGTTGATAAAACTAATATATTAGATTAAAAAAAAGTTAGTTAAAAATCGGAAAAAAAAATCATGCAACACAAAATTTACAATAGGAATTTTGCATACCATCACTAATCATAACAGACTAATTTTGCACACCATGTCCAAGAAATCTATACCTAAATAGAACTTGTGATCATCAATTGGAGCAATAGTTATGTCGACTTTATCTTGCCATTGTCCAAGCCGAATATCGGTGCCACGAGCTATTCCTTCAATTGGGAGACTTTTAGCATTAACTCCCTTGATATATCCTTTCTCCTTAGTATATGATAGGCCAATTTCTTCAGCAAGGTCTTTGGCCATGTACATTGTGTCGGCTCCGGTATTCACCATGGCTTTCAAAGTCTTGTTCCCGATCTCCGTCTCCACGTACATCCTTTCACGCGGTTGTTCCTCGACCTTAGGTTGAATGACACTTAGAATATTCATTGAGGCGATCTTCCTTTCCTCTTTTGCTTCTTCCTCCATGACAAACGCAGCAAGTTTTCCCAGGTTGGGACACTCGAATGTCCGATGGGGTCCATTACATAAGAAGCAAGATATCTTATTGGGTGATCCATCTCTTTTCTCCTTCCCCTTGTCTTTGGAGCTCTTGTGTTCCTTGGAGGACTTTTCTTTGTCTCTCCCACCTTTGCCATCATTACTCGGCTTTTTCCCTTTTCCATTGGATGAGTCATTTCTCTTGAACTCAATCAAGAACTCGGCCGCAGCCATAGTCGTTGCAAGGTCTTGCACACCTCGCCTCTTCAATTCCAACTTGGCCCAACCCGTTAGGCCATCAAAGAAGCTAAACAAAACATCATTTTCTCCCATGTCAGGAATCTCCAATAGCAGCTCCGATAACTCCTTCACATACTTCCTTATGCGACATTCCTTATGTTGAAGGCGACGAAGCTTGGTGAATTCTTGAGTGAATTCTTCCCAAGTGTCGATGGTGCACAATCCCTTCTTGACATCATCAGACCTTCTGCGCCACCAAACTGTAGCAACGTCATTCAAATACAAGGAGACACTACGTACCTTTGATGCTTCATCTCTTATGCCAATCGCATCAAAGTAGCGCTCCATGTTCCACAAGAAGTTGTCGATCTCCCATGCACTCCTTGCCCCGTCATAGGCCTTAGGTTTTGGAGCTTCAACTCTGTGAGTGATTGTCCCTGGTGTAGCCCCACCATTGGCTACCACAGCCATACACACATTGAGTTGAGTTTCAAGCTTCTCAACTCTTTGTTTATAAGCATGCATCGCCGCATCTTTGGCAACAATTTGGGTTTTTAGGGACTCGATCTTTTTGGACACCATGTCCACTATTGTGTTTAAGGCTCCTTGCATTTATTCCCGTAGCTCTTGGTCCTCCCCATTGGACGCTTGCCCCTCGATGCGTTGGTCCATGTCTTCGACTTTTTCCCTCAAGTCGGACATGGTGGCACACAACTTAGCCAACCTTTCATCCATCGCAGCGATCATGTCATTCGACTTGTCCTTGCGTACTTTCTCACCTTTGTCGTTATTGCCAATTGATGAGTTGTTGACCTCCGACGACATTCTCTTGTGTAGAATGATTTCACCAACCTTGCCAATTGATGAGTTGTTGAACTTGTATTGTTTGAATTCTCTGAGGTGACTACAACAAATAAGGCATTAATCTATTTATACAACTCCGCCTCCTCAATGGACGGTGGTGATCAATTTGATCCAACGGTCTATAATGATCTTCTACACACTTCTTTAGAAATATCTAAAAATTAGAATCATATGAAATTTTATGGAAGATTCTAGAAAACTCTCTAGAACAATGTGGAATACTCTACATTATTTACACTTGCTAACCTCACTTGGCTATAAAAAAGATAGTTGTGACATATGGTAAACGTAATTTATGTAAATAAGAAATACACATCAAAAGACTATTTATTTGCCATATATACTCACACATATACAGTATTCATCAAATATAGATGAGGAGTTGACAAAACTAATATATTATATTGAAAAAAAATTAGTTAAAAATTGAAAAAAAAAAAAAAATCATGCAACAAAAAATTTAGAATAGAAATTTTGCATACCATCACTAATCATAAGAGACTAATTTTGTTTTAGAACTACTAAAACATCATTAGACACACCAAACAACTTTTAAAAATCAAATTTGAAAAATAAAGTTGAAGACGTGAAGTCCAAACATTCGAGTACACATAACAACTCTCTTTGTATCTTGTCAAGCAAATCGAAAAGGCCTTGGCTCATGAAATTCTGTTTAAATTTTTTTACAGATCCATACAAAATCTGTGAGGAAAATTATTGAGATAAGCATATGAGTATCATCTTCTAATATAGCAACAACAACAATATAAAGAAAGAAAATACCAAGCAGATACGCTAATGAGTAAGTTTCTAAGGTCCACAGAGTCTTCATGTGAACCTAGCTATCCTAGCTACTCATGTTTGTCCTTCTTTCAAGGTGAAAAAGTAAGTCACCGACAACAGACTCTTTATTTTACAAAAAGCAGATGGAGCGCTAGTACAGCAGGTGAAAAAGTAAGTCACCGACAACAGATGGAGCACTAGTATACTCAACAAATACATATTAAAAGATTATTTATTTGTCATATATACTCAACAAATACAGTATTCATCAAATATAGATGCGGAGTTGAATAAACTAATATCAGATTCAAAAAATTTAGTTAAAAATTGAAAAAACAAAATCACGCAACAAAAAATTTACAATAGAAATTTTGCATACCATCACTAATTGTAATAAACTAAGCTTGTTTTAGAGCTACTTAAACATAATTAAACACACCAAACAAATTTTATAAGAAAAATAAAGTTGAATGCATCAAGCCCAAATATTCTGAGTAATGTATCCTCTGTGCACATTTATCAGCCGTCGGATTAGATCCGACGGCTCAAATTCAAAGATTTCAAAAAATGGATTTTAAAATTTAATTTTTTTTAAATTCATGAATCTGAGCCGTCGGATCAGATCCGACGACTGAGACATGTACACAGGATGTCCCCCCCCCCCCCTCATTCCACGAAGTTGACGTTTAGAAAAAGCAAAGTTCTTTCATGTGAACCTAGCTATCCATGTTGTCCTTCTTTCAAGGTGAAAAAGTAAGTCACCGACAAAAAGCAAAATATTCGTTTCAGATGGACCACTAGTACAGCAGGTCACTCATCCAGAGATGTATGTCCACTAAAAGAAAATTATTTCAATCCAAAATAATTGACTATTTCAAGTCTTGCTTTCACGTTGGAATTCCATAAATTCATTATCACTTTATACTTTCTCCTCTCTGCAATTCCAAATCCAGTTTCAGATTCCTTACTCTTAACAATTCTTCGTTGTCCATTATCACAGAGCCCTGACCACTAGGTCACAATACTATTGGCAGCTTTATTTTCTCTTTATTGCTCTATTTATTTTCTCTTGTTATTTTTATTTATTTATCTTTTTTTTTTTTTATTGATTTGGTTTTTTGCATTCATTGAAACAGACTAACCTTGAGGCTAGCTTCGTGAAGCTCTTTATAGCCTTACGGTACCCTTCGTCCTCCAGAACGATTTGGATTGGTATTCTTTTTGGTAAGATAAACTTTTATATTTTTATTATGAGTTTTAATTTAGATTTGCATAATTTGAATTGTGTTGTTATACTTTTTTTTTTTGTCCAAACACGAAGATTTTTATTGCAAATAAGACGAGAAAAAAATATTAAGAACATCATATTGTTTTGTGTTGTTATACTCTTGTTTTGCTCTAATTCATGTGAACAAATTAAGAACATCATATTAGAGCATACTGGGGTCTCCTCTGAAAAAAAAAAAAAAAAAAAAAAAAAAAAAAAAAAAAAAAAAACATGGTCCAATTGAACACCCTATACATACCTCATTTTAATCTGATTTCTCCATTCCCTCATATTTGGGCCATCTATGTCATCTCCAAATACTAAATTTAAAAAAAAATAAAAAACTCCCTTTCTTATTTCTCTCTTCTCCAATAGTTAAACTTTAAATTGAGAATCCTTAAAGTTAGGAGAAGAAGACAACAGCTTCAACATTATTGCCCACATTCAAGATGTTGATAATGTCATATATTTCATTATTACATTTCTTCAATTACTCTCTTTTAGACTTAAATTAACGTAGTTTTACCCAATTCATTTTATTGCATCCTCTCTTTTATTATTTCTTGTAACATCAAAGTCTTGAATTAAGGAGGTTTTTTGCAATCTTGAGATACATATAAACACTTTGGAGATTTCATTATTCTTTTAATACCATGCCACATCACCTTAGTTGTAAAACCCCTGATTGCAAAAACCTCTCCCGATCAAAAAGTGAAAAAAAAATATCAATTTTAAAACTCATCTCAACCACCCATTCCATATGTATCTTGATGAATATGAATTCAAGTAAAGCTGGCATTTTAGGCCCCACAAACCAAACATTGATATGTCACATTGTCTTTAAATAGAACTAGTGTACCTTTCGTGTCATTGGCACAATCATACACTTTTCATATATCATGTATCAGTGTTATGCCGACCCTGATCCTTGATCGAGCCTTCGGCACTCCCCAAATAGTACACTAAATTATTAAATATGAAAACAAATTATTACTTAGCAAAACATTGATTAATTAAAGTGTTGAGGAAGGGTATTTTACAATTTGGCAAATGAGAATGAGAGAGGTATTTTTGGAATTTGGTGAATGGATGAGCAATTTGAAAAATTATGTACATAGACACCAATTTTTTGGAAATTTGGCAAATGGGGGAGGATTTTTGTAATTTAGCAAATGAGTAGGGGTAATTTTGTAAGTTGTCTAATGAGATGAAGGGCAATTTTCGAGATTGGAGAATGGGAAGGGTAGTGTTGTAATTTGTCAAGACAAGGGCATTTTTGAAATTTAAGGAGATGGGAGGGCATATTCTGTATTCTACCCTTATTAGAGTAACTAAAATCTTAACATGTTTGATAATTGACACTGATTACTCAGTGATATTTGGTTCCCATGTACAGTAGAAAACTTGGAACTAATGAATGAACAATCAAGCTCAAATCAAATAGGAGACACTACCCTTTTGCTATCTCATTGGAGAATTAGACCAAGAGTCAAGAACGTATCATGTATCTTGTCTAAGCCATAATTGCTGACCATAACAGACTACTTGAGATTTTTTTTTTTTTTTTCACATGGTCATTACAGGACTGAAAAAGCCACATGACTTGCATTGCTTCACTATAACTGAAGTGAATTTTCGTTATGAAAAAGATATAAAATTAGATGATCGGCAAAATTGGCAGATCGAAGGTGTGACGCATTTGTGCACACCAAAAACCAATTCTCGTTTCCGCAGTAGATAATTCAATCCAATTCATCTACTTGAGTTGAGACCTTGCAAGAAAAGAAACTCTGCAATAAAATATATATCGCTTGCTTAGAAACCAACCCAAAAACTGAAGTAGAGGATGAGCCCTTCTGGGGAGTGATCTCGAGATAAGCGAGGATGCACATCTCGAGGGAGATGGGTGACGCTCTCTTTTCTTCGCTCTTTCCCTCGCTTCCTAGAATTTTCGGTACAGGATAGAGAGACAATAATTAAGGCCGTCACTTTTCATGAGTAACAATAAGGCAATGACTACTCTACACCACCAAAAAGCATTTCTCACATTATCATTGAGTTTTTTTTTCATTAATTACTCGCACCATCAAAAAATTTGATTTTGAAAAAAATAGTAATTTAAAAATAGGGTAAATTTTGACCAATTTAAACCTTCAATTGTGACCGATTCTAAAATTCATAAAAACACGAAAATTGTCTTACTTTGAGTTATCTAATAAACACAATTTAAATCGCTTGAAAAATGTTTTGAAATTAACAAGTTATGGTCATTTTACTAAAGTCGCACAAATCTATATCGCAATGAAAACGGGATAGTGTCCATGACTTTCGGCTAACATATGTGCTCGATTGAGATCGATCCTCAAGTTGATCAAAACAAAAAAAATTGTAGTAATCTAAGTTATCTGATAAATACAACTTGAATTACTTGAAAATGTTTTGAAATGAGCAATTTATGGTCATTTTACTAAAGTCGCACAATTTTGTCTCTCAATGAAAATGGGATAATGTCTCTGACTTTCGGCCAACTTATGTACTCGATCGAGACTAATTTTCAAGAACAAAAATTTTAATACTTTGAATTATCTAATAAACACAATTTGAATCACTTGAAAATGTTTGAAATGAAAAAGTTATGGTCATTTTTACTAAAGTCACGCAAATCTATCTGAAAAAATTTGCTGGCAAATTCCTGTTTGCCCAAAACCTCGCATTGTTCCAGACGAATAATAGTTTTTTTTTTTGTGATTTTTGAAAATTTTTCTGAAGTTTACTTTGTCTTTGTGATTGAAAATTTTGCTGAAGCTTTCATGAGATTACTTTGTTTTTCTGAAAATTTTGGGGGAGGTTGCGATTTGGGTTTCGATTTTAAGGGAGAGGGAAGAGATTGGTTTCGAATTCGCAAGAGATTCGAGAGATAGGGAAGATTTGGATGGGGGAGAGAAGGGAAGGCTTGAGTTTCAATTTGAACAGGGAGGAGAAAAATGTTGTTTATTTATTTATATAGGTGACGTGGAAAAGAGTGGTGGTGTGAGAAATAAAGTAGATAGTGTGGGAGAGTTAAATGGTGTGAAAAAACAATTTTGGTGGTGTGGAGTAGTCGTTGCCTAACAATAATTAAGGCGGCATTTTTTTTAGATTTAGGTTGATCAGAAGGAAAAACAAGAAAGTAAACACCCTCAAAGGCTTTGAGAAGTGCGCACCCATCCGACCGACCATATGCTAAAATTATAAAATGAGAAATCGGATTGTATGAACATATCATGTAGAGAATATATCAATCGTGTTTTGTGAAAGTATCCTCACAAACTCCGAAAGTGTTACCATAATATCCTCACGAACGATCTCGCCTTTTACATCAGGAGTTGCTACATGTACTCGATTATTTGGCTCGATTACAGCAACTATTTGTTGCACTAACATTTTTGGATGTTTCAACTTTGTTGCATTGACCTAAAATATATATGACCGACTTACCATTTTTATCAATTGAAGCCATTTAATGATGAATTTTTCTCGTTTAAAAAAGTTAGTTGGCTCTTGAAAGAAAGATAATAATAACTATTATTTGTAATAAAAATCTATTCACACATTCGTTAAATTTCAAATATTCGAACAAATATCATAGAGGCTAACCATTGTCTCAAATTCTATAATAAATAGTAAACATGACAGTTTATTTATTTATTTATTTTAAAAGCAAACATGGTTTTAAAAGGATTCTCAAACCTTATATTATGATAAACATAGTTTATGTAAATAAAAAATATACATCAAAAGACTATTTATTTGCCATATATAATCACACGTATACAATATTCATCAAATATTGATGAGGAGTTGAGAAAACTGATACGATAGATTTGAAATTTTTTAGTTAAAAATCGAAAAAACAAAATTATGCAACAAAAAAAATTACAATAGGAATCTTGCATAATAGACTAGTTATTTTTAAAAGTCAAATCAGTAAAATAAAGTTGTTCGTATCCTGGCAAGCAAATCGACAAGGCCTTGACTCCTGGGATTCCGTTCAAATTTTTTACAAGTCTATACAAAATCTGTGAGGAAAATTATTGAGAGAAGCATGAGTATCTTCTAATATAGCAACTTTTCTAGAGAGCCAGATCCATTACCATCCATAATCTCAGAGATGTTCATAATGCTCCAATCGAACACAATCTCTCTAGATTTTTTTTATAGCAACAACAATATAAAGAGTACCAAGCAGGTTAACCTAATGAGCAAGTTTCTATAGTTCACAAAGTCTTCATGTGACCTAGGTAGCCCAGCTATTCACGTTGTCCTTCTTCGAAGGTGAACCGACTCATTATTTTAAAAAAAATTGTAAATCCACTCATCCAACTGTAAATCCACTAAAAGAAAATATTTCAATCCAAAATTGACTCTTCTAAGTCTTGCTTTCTTTTTGGAATTCCATAGTATCCATTATCACTTTACTTTCTCCTCTGTGCAATTCTAAGTCCAGTTTCAGCTTCCTTACTCTAACAATTCTTCTTTGTCAATTCTTTCAAGTTGTTTCAGCAAAAGGAGGAGGAGATGGCAAGAGCAGATCAAGTAGTATGTCCATTCTTTGTTGTTGTGTTTGAAAGGCTCAAGAATTTAATCAACAAAGACCAGAAGGAAGTTGGCTCATTAGTGGGTCTGGTGAAAGAGCTGAAGAAACTTCTCAAAATTTTCTTTAAAATCAAACAAGTCCTCAGTGATGCAGAGGAGAAGCAGTTCAACAAAGAAGAAGAAGCAGTTCGGTTTTGGCTGCATGAGCTAAACGATGCAGCGTATGAAGCTGATGATGTTTTTGACGAGTTCGAATATGAAGCTCTACAGCAACTAGCCTCGGAGGAGGGAGCCAGCAGCAGCAGCAGCAGCAACAACGTATTTGAACAATTTCATGGAAAAATTCAAAATCTCATTGAGATTTTTCAAGATTTAGCCAAAGAATGTTCAGAGCTTGATTTGCAAAAGGGAAAGGAAAAGGAAAAGAACGTAGTGATATCTCCAGATCGTATCAGTAATTCTCTCTTAACTGAACCCCAAGTTTACGGGAGAGATGAAGACAAAGAGAAGTTGGTGAAGCAATTGTTGGGCTCAGATTACTTTGCTTTTGATCAATATGGCGCTCGAAGAAGTAAGCACCCAAGAGCGCTACGAGGGCCAGGCAGCAACCAAGACAGTATCTCTGTATTTCCCATTCTGGGTATGGGGGGCCTTGGCAAAACGACTCTTGCCCAATTGGTTTACAATGACAAGCGGGTGGAAAATCATTTTGAAGTCAGATCATGGGTTTGTGTATCAGATGATTTTGATATCAAACGTCTTGTGAAAGCGTTCTTAGCCTCTGTTTCAGGAAGTGAATGTGGCACTGAAGACATAGAAATTCTCCAGCGGAGCCTTCAAAAGGAGGTTCTTGGCAAAAGATTTTTGTTGGTGCTAGATGATGTATGGGAAGATAGAAAGGATGAGTGGGACAAATTGATGAAATTTTTTGAAGGTGGAGCTCAAGGAAGTTCAATTATGGTGACTACTCGCCTGCCAACAGTAGCATCCATCACCAGTGCATTTCCTCATTGCCCAAACATTTTATCAAAAAGAGATCGCTGGGCTTTATTCAAGCAATATGCATTTGGCCCAGGAAATGAAGAAAGGCCAGCATTGGCGAAGATCGGCAGGAAGATCATGAAGAAGTGTGGAGGTATACCTTTAGCGGTAAAGACTTTAGGGGGATTACTACGCTTCAAATGTGATGAAAATGAATGGCTATCTATCAAAGACAGTAAATTTTGGGACTTTGACAACACCATTTTACCATCCTTGAGATTAGGCTATCACCATTTGTCATTTACGTTGAAACAATGTTTTGTTTATTGCTCAATCTTTCCCAAAGATCACGAGATTGAAAAAGAACAATTGATTCAACTATGGATGGCCAACGGTTTGGTGCAGTCCCGTGCAGAAATGAATTTGGAGGATGCTGGGAATGCGATTTTCAACGAGTTGTTATGGAGATCTTTCTTTCAAGACATAGAGAAGGACAAAGATGGTAACATAATAAGTTGTAAGATGCATGATCTTGTGCATGATCTTGCAAGTTATATTGCAGGGGATGAGTACTTTGTTAAGGATGTTGAAAGTTCAAGAAGTCCTACTGAAGGAACTCGCCATGTGTTCCAACAGTTTGGATCTTCTAATCTCGAGTCCTCGCCGCGCTTACGCTCTCTTATTAAGTTAAAGTACCCTTTCACAGATCTGAAGTCTGAATTGATCTTCTCAAATTGTATCCTCTTACGGGCATTGGATTTGAATTCATGTGGCATTAAAGTGGTACCAGATTGCATTGGTGAACAAAAACATCTAAGGTATCTCAACCTTTCTGACAATCCTATTACATCGCTGCCAGAATCTATTTGTTTGCTTAAAAATATGCAAACATTGAGTCTTCAAAGGTGTGGGATTAAAGTGGTACCAGATTGCATTGGTGAAATGAAACATCTAAGGTATCTCAACCTTTCTGCCAATCCTATTACATCGCTGCCAGAATCTATTTGTTTGCTTAAAAATATGCAAACATTGAGTCTCAGAAGGTGTTATATACTCTCATCTTTGCCAGAACATATAGAAAACATGAGTTGCCTCATACACCTAGACAATGCAGGATGTAGTTGGTTAACTAGCATGCCAGTTGGGATTGGGCAATTAACTCTTCTTCGAACATTATGTATATTCACTGTGGGCAAAGAGAGTGGATGTGGTGTGGCTGGGTTGCAAAAGCTGAATAACCTTAGAGGAGAGTTACGTATAACCGGGCTTGATGTTGTGGAAACTTTAACGGAGGCTAAAGAGGCAAATTTGATGAGCAAGAAAAATATACGTTCACTGAAGCTATGTTGGGCCTGGGTCTGGGCCTTGGACTCATACTCAGACTCACGACAACAGCGGGATCAAAATGTGATGGAAGGTCTCCAACCTCACTCAAATGTAAGAGAACTGCAAGTTGAAGGGTATGAAGGAGTAACCTTGTCTCCAAGTTGGTTGACAGAAGCTTTACTCCCAAATTTGGTGGAAATCTCTCTCTCAAGTTGTGGAAGATGTGAGTATCTCGGATCTCTAAGGAAACTTCCTCTTCTCAAAGTTTTGAGGTTGTCTTCCATGGGTTCACTGAAATTCATTGAGGAGGAGAAGGTGGTGGATGATGCAGGTGCAGGAGTGGGAGGAGGGTTCCCGTCGCTGGAAGAACTAAGTTTGGTGCGGATGGATAATTTGGAGGGATGGTCATCTTCATCATCGTGGTCGTCATCGTCTCAAGCAAGTGCAAAAGAACGAGTAAGTAGATTGGAGGTAGCAGCAGTATTCCCTTGCCTCAGAGGCGTGAGACTCGAAGACTGCCCAAAACTGAAAGGAGGAATACCATTGGCATGGTCCCCTGTCCAACATGTTGACATTGATGGCGACTGCAATGGAATGGTTCTGGGTTCACTGCGAGACCTCCCTTCCCTTCCTTCTCTTCAAATTTCTAGGTTTGATGAGTTGGAGTATTTTCCATCAGGCACACTAACTAACCTTACTGCTCTCCAGAAGTTGGAGATCTACAATTGCTACAACCTGAAAACTCTTCCTGTTGAACTGAATAGTCTTACTACACTGACAGAGTTAAAGATTCAGGGTTGCCCTAAGTTGGTTTCATTGGCAGAGGAGAGAAAGGGGGGACTCAAAAACCTCTCCTCTCTCAAAACCCTTGTTATTCTCAATTGTGAAGCTTTGGAGCGCTTGCCTGAGCTTCACAAGGCTTCTCTCGTTACTCTGGAAATCAAAAATTGTCCTCAGATGGAATTCTCCAAGGAGGATTTTGAGCACCTTGTTGTCCTTGAAGAACTTCAATTGATTGACTTGCCCAAGTTGAAATGTTTTCCAGAGGGGATAAAACACTCTGCTGCAACACTAAGACATCTAAAATTCCAGCCTGGTGAGCCGGTGGACTTGCCGGATTGGATTAGTACTACATTAACCTCACTTAGGTATTTGCAAATTGATGCCCCTGAGAATTGGAAAGTGTTGCCACAATGGATGCATCACCTCACTGCTCTTAAAGAACTATATATTTCGAAATGCAATGAAGAACTAGTAGAACGATGGTGGAACAGAGATGAGCAGAGAGAAGACAACAGCTTCAACATGATTGGGCACGTTCCATATGTTCATTTATATTTGAAATTAAACATTGAACCCTAGTGGTCAAGTTTATTAAGCTCCGATCTGTGATCGTGGTAAGAGCCAAAACACCTCCCTCCCTTCTTTATAATGCCATATATTTCATTATTACTATCTTTTAGATTTAAATTAACATAGTTTTATCCAATTCCTTTTATTGCATCCTTTCTTTTCTTATTTCTTGTAACCTCAAAGTCTTGAATTAAGTGGTTTCTCTCCTATGTTACATGTAGATTCCAATGAAACGGTCTTTTAGGGCACAAAACAAAAACAAGTTTGTTTCTGAATTTCCTTTAAAGAATTTTTCTGACGGTCAACGTATTCTTGGAAACCAAATCTTTATTTTAATCCTTATGTCTCCTATATGATTTGATCAGCGTGGTTCCTTCAGTTTTCCACAATATTTCCTTACCCTGTGATGTCTGATCAATTTGAGATAAACAATTTGATTGGTGTTGTAGGATTATGTGAAGCGAGCAAAGGGGCAGGACTTGCATTCTAGCAACAAGCAGAATTTAGCAGAGGTTAATATGTTTCTGTCTCTGGAATTTGTGGTTTATATGATGCTTCTCAGTCCTTTTTTAAAGCTAGAAATAATGATGATGATTTGAGTTATGCCAAAGAAGAGTAGTCAAATACATATTTTGCTTCAGTTAGTTATCTCCAAGTATTTGCTTCTCATTAACGAGTTATTTTTAAGATGTAAATATTGTTGTTTTTCAATTGATGATATCTTCCCTTGCAGGAAAGAGCAACACTCTGGTTGCTATACTTTACTTTGGGACAACTAGGTATTTTGACCATAATCACAGGCACAAGCCAAAGAGGATCATTTTGCAACATGCTAAGTATGATGGCTAAAGGAGGGAGAACATGTGAAGAGACAATTATCTGATCAACTGTAAAACTCAAATGGGTGTGTTCTGTCTCATCTGCGATGTCCTTTATTATGGAGCCTGACTGTATTTGCGACGATATTTTGTAATTTCTCAAATGTTTTTATTATGTGATTTCTCAAATGAGCCCGATTTTTGTTCTTACTCATCTATTTTTGCCTTTGAGCATGGTGGAAATTGGTGTTCAGGTTTATTTGCACTTTGTTTTAACCAATTAATTATAATCTTTCGGGATTGTTGTGGTTATGGCATTCTTCTTGTTTTTATACTCTCCGACATGTTTTTGGAAAGCTTACAGAAATCTCAATTGTGTTTTTTTAACTTTGTGTTTAAGATAATTGGATCATGATTCATAACCAATGAAATGGATTTTGAAGATAATAGCTTTACAGATTGAAACCTTATGTCAGAGTTTTCCAACAAATCAAGGGATTTAACCAATATTTCATTTGTTATGTTGTGAGAGAATTCACATATATATTCTCATTCATGTTTGGTTGCCATTGATCACTCTTTTCTCTCATGAACCACAAGTAATTGAAAAATAAAACTTTTGTCATGTTTATGTCTAATTGAATGCAAGGCCATAATTGACTGATTTTCACCTGAAAAGATGAAAAGGTTTCTTATTTGGGAATGCTTGAATGAGTTTTCCATGATTTTTATGCAAAGTTGTGTGTGTGTGTGTTTTTTTTGCAGGATTTGTGCGGAGGTGATTACAGAAATATACGATGCTCTTGAAGAACGTGCGCCACTCGGGCTTGTTTGGTTGAAACTCTGGACTCTTATTTTCGCGCCGAGATAAAGATGAATATTTCAGACTGTTAAAATCAATCAGTTTTGGGTTATAAATATTTTAGTAGCTCTTTATTGTTTCGAGCTAAAATTCCCACTCTTCCACATGGGGTGGTTGCACGGGGATAATTTTAATGGTAAGAATAGGTTGTGACAGTCCCAGTAAAGGATGATCCTGGAAATGTACTTGATGCAACTTTTAACAATGCTTTCTGATGGCAGGAAAAAAGCTTGTGTGCCAACTTCTAATCGACTGGAGCGACGGTGATAATAATGACAAGAGTATCTTGACAAAGCTGAAACAGCAATTAGGTGGTCAGTTCACATCAACGATGAAATGGATGGTCAGTGCAGTGGGTCATTTGATTCTTAATTGAGTACTTGCTTCCAATATGTTGATTTCTGTTATTTTTAGGTTACGGATTTGACATTAGCAAGAGAAACAAGACCTATTTTGAGGATTATCTGAACAGTCGGCCTCGTGCAAATCCTGGGATCAAGTTGACAGTTACTCTCCTACCTACTGGATTCTGGCCCTGAAATTGTAAATCATTCCATTTGAGTTTACCTGTGGAGATGGTGAGCATTTGCTAGTTTCTTTTCCTAGGAACTTGTAACATTCTCACTTCTGCTTGGTTTCTCTCCACTGATCTCTTCGAATCATTGGCAGGTTGAGTTCGCTTCTTAGGGGCGGAAAGAGGGGTGAGGTAAGCAAGGGTGGAAAAGTGGAGTCTTTAGAGGGTAAGAAGGTTGGTGAGAAATCAAATTTAGAGGTTGAGTGTTGTGGGGTGGAAGAGGAGTTTGATTCTCTGGCAGTGGGTAGGTCTAGAGGAAGAGGGAGAGGGAGATGGTAAGGATGAGTGAACAAGGGTAATGAGGAGCAATCTGTGGAGGTTTGTGAGAGTGAGAAGGTTCAAATTACTAAAGTTCTAATTTGGGTCATGGGGAAGAAGAGAAGTTTGGTTCTCTTGCAGTGTAGAGGAAGGTGGAGGGAGTGGGGATGAGGAAGAGAGAATAGGGATGCTGAGGGGGAAGCTTTGCAGGTTTGTGAGAGTGAGAAGGTTAAAACTTTTGTGTAGAAAGTCATGGGGAAGAATTGAGTTCTGATGGCTCTCTTGCTAAGCCTCGACAAGGGGCGACAAGAGCAACTCGGTCTACAAAGGTGGATTCTTTAGAGGTTTATGAGACAAAAAAGGTTGGGGATGAGATGAATTTGAATGAGGTTGCACCTGCTAAACAGAAGAAAACATGAGCAGCTTCGAAGAGGGGTAAGAATTCTGAGAACGAAAGAGGTTGTTTCTGAAGTTCCAAATGAACTGTTGAATTTCCATAAGACAGTCACAAGCACAAGATGCAGCGTTGGTTAAAGAGAGGGAGTCTGAGGAGGTAGTTGGAAAGGCTTCTGAATGCAGTACTGTTCCAATTTCTGATGCACCAATGCTGCCAACAACGTTAGACTTGGAGAAAGAAGCTATTGATGAATCCAATGTTGATAATAAGCGTGATAATGCTAATGCAGGAGGTAGTAGTCCAGTGGAATCGATCGAGAGAAGATGACATTAGGTCGAGTGGTTTGATTACTTGGAGGTTTATCTTCCGAAGCAGATACATGAACGTTTGACATAATCGTTGCTAGTATGAGAGAAAAAGCTAAGAAGTTCAATGAGTTCATGGCAGAGCAGCAAGATTTAAAGGGCATGTAGCTGAAGTAGCATGAATGTGTTTCTTGTGCATTATGCTTGTAATATATTATTATTATTGCTAAATGGGGATACGATTTATGATACGATTCAACAGAACCCCATACGTGATCACACGGATTCTAGCCCAACCAGCTATTGGCTTTATATAATTCGTTTTACCTTCTCTTAAGGGGTTGGATGGGTGTGGAAAATGTGGCGTAACCCACATGGATCAATATCGTCCCCAACTTTCATGTGTGAAAAATGCATAACTTGATCATTTTACGTACCAATTTATTGATTGAAATTTCCAAACATTATTAAATTAAGATATGGTCAGTGCGTAAAGGTGGAGTTTCAGTATTAACAAATTTTGGGGAACGAAGCAGTGGTGGCTTAGGAGGAAGTGTTGGTGCTGGTGGTGGACTAGGCTGTGGATTCGAAGGTAGAGGTGGTGGAGGAGTTGGAGGTGGTCTGCCTTAAAAACTTTTCAGTATTAACAAATTTTACTGACACTCTAGCAATTACCTTTTGCTACGTGAGTGGCACGTGAGAGCATTTCAAAAGATTTAAAAATTTTCACTAATCAAACCCACTGACTTAACAGTAGATACACAAAATAGGTGTTTGACTTTGACGGAATTTCAAAAACAATAACACCCATGATGAATTACACCTAAACTAATGGGAGCCAAAAAGGTAAATAACCCTTCGAAAAAACAAGTTTAACTTTAACATGATTGAAAATTTTCTGAGTGTCTAAACTTGTAAGCCGTCACACAAAAGTATAAAAGAGTGACGTTAATTATATCATACAATGTTATTAAATTAACCACGTTATAATCAATCACAGTTTTTCTTCCACTTTCGAATAATCAAATTACATATACCTTTTAAATAATCAAATTAAATTACAATATTATTACGCAAAGATATATATATATATATATATATATTTGAACTTAATAATTACAATTTGCAAAGATGGAGAACTTGGCGAGGTTTCCTTGGATTAAGCATTTGACTTTGGACAAAAATACTTTATCTTTAAGCAAACTTTGTAGTTTTTGTCGTATAAACTTCCGCACAGTTATGAATAATTTTACGCTGCTTTATTTGGGTGTTTTTTTTTTTTTTTTTTTTTTTTACCCATTTCTCTTTAAAACACGACTATAGAAGTGTCAAAAAATCCCAAAAAAACATGAAAGAGACACCCAAACAATACAGCATAGCATTACTCGTCATGTTCGTGTAGGTGCTTAAGAATCAAACTTCACACAGACACAGATACGTTTCTGATTTTTTATTTGGGTGTTCAAAGGGTCAAGAAATAAGTAGACATGCTTCTAGATAATTAATAACGATGTTATTATTATTAACAAAATACAACCATCGCTATGTCAACGAATGCTAAGACACCATAAAAGTGTCAAAAACACAAGTCTCTAAAGAGATCACAAACCGAATCCATCTTTCACAACAATTTCCTAATCTCGATAAAGGTAGAGTGCTCCGATCTGTTAAGCCCTTAAAAAACTCTCACACTTCTCTCTTTCCACACACACCACATGAGTACATGTGAAACTCTGCGTCATAATCACTTCGCGCGCCGGGATGAATTAGCTTGGGACCACCAACTTATCCAATCCAAAATGAAACCTTTAAACATTAAATTCAGACTAAATTCTGATAGGAAATTGCTTCAAATGGATTTTGAGAATTTGCAATAGTCTCGTCATTCTCATTACAAAGCACGTAAAGACTTCCTGTGAGGATTCCTCTCTTCTTCAACACATCTTTAGTCAGCTATCATGCAAAACTAACTAACAAAATAAATTAATTCGAAGATGAATATTTTTCACCCAAACCAAATTCTTATCAGAGGAAATTAAGGGATTGAAGTGAGTTTTATAATCCTAATTAAGAACACTCTTTTGTAAATGTCAAAGGAAAAAAAAAGTAAAAAATTCTCTTTTGCATAAACTATTGTCCATGCAAAATAGTAAATTGTATAAGAGAGATATTAGAACTACTCTTTTGTTTGGTATAAACAGATTAACTGAAACTTACTGCATCGCATGGGGTACTAGCTCAGCTAACAATCTAATTAAAAGTAGGGAAAACCCTATTATCATCACTTTGATGTCCCTTTCCCGATTTGTGAAGTCCAATATCAGAAGATTGATCGATCGATTTGATGATAATGACACGAATTTGATAGTTGAACCGTATATCCAAAATTTCCCCGCGACATCATTTTCCATCACAAATAAATAAATAAATAAAATACTTTTTTTTTATAACATGCAATACATGTGATTAATATAAAACTGGAAATATCCTTCTTGCATGATTTACTGACCAACAAGGCACCACTAATTAAAAGGTGGGGTCTTTATAATTAAAAAAATGGGGTCATTATAATTGAAAAATGGGGTCTATAAATTCTAGAATAATAATTTGGTTCATCCTTGAAGCAACTTCTCCCATTCTCTTTATAGATTTCTAATCTTCTAAACTTCTTCTAAAAATGGAAGAACTTGCTATCTTGATTATTGGAGTCATTGGTGAGTTAAAAACTATACAATCTTTTCATTCTTCTATTGTTTTGGAGCTTTGGGTGGTTTCTTCTTCTGACATAGATCTTCACTCTTCTTACATTTCAGGCAACATCATTTCAGTTCTAGTCTTTCTTGCTCCTACGTAAACTTATTTTCCTTCTCTTCTTGATGTTGAGATTATTATGTTGTGAAGTTATTTTGTTGTTTAATAATCAAGAAAAGCCATGACTATGTATTATTTTGCATGGGATAACAAATGGTTGTGATTTGCAGAGGGACATTTTGGCGAATAATCAAGAATAGATCGACCGAGGAATTTGACAGCCTTCCTTATATTTGTACATTGTTGAATTCAGCGTTGTGGACTTACTATGGGATTATAAGACCCGGTGAAGTACTTGTGGCGACTGTCAATGGTTTTGGAGCTGTTGTTGAAGCAATTTATATTGTAATTTTTCTCATATATGCACCAAGGAAAATTAAGGTAATAATTTTCACTTAAAATTTTCCTCATTTAAAATTTGATGTCTTTTTTTGTGCTTAACTTTGTTTGTATTTTTGTTTTAGGTTAAAACCGCGATTATTGCAGGTGTTGTGGATATAGTATTGCTGTTGGCTGCAACTTTAATTACTGGTTTGACAATGCAAGGAGACTTGAAAATTAGTGTGACTGGATTCATGTGTGCTGGCTTAAACATACTTATGTATGGATCACCTTTGGCAGCAATGATAATCAATAATCACTCCCTAATCTCCCTGAAGGTTTATATGATTTCTTTGTTCTTAAGATTTTTTCAATGGTTAACTTATCGTTCCCATTTTATTTATATAGATCATTTCTTAGTATTTTTCAATAATGTTTAGCTTAAAAATGAAGTGGTAGCTGATCGAAACTCGAATTATATGATGAAACAGAGAACAGTAGTGAGAACCAAAAGCGTGGAGTACATGCCATTCTTTCTCTCATTTTTTCTCTTCTTAAATGGTGGAATTTGGGCTATCTATGCTGTTCTTGAAAGAGATCTATTTCTTGGAGTAAGTTTCTAACACTCTGTCTAAAACTTAATTACACTCAACTTAAACATGATGCTTTTATGTCCTTTAACCTACAAAAACCTACAAATATATGCATATTTTTATGAGTAAGGCTACGGAATCAGGTTTTTGTAATTAGGTTCTACAATCAGGATGATGTAGTATCATCAAATAAGGTTTTTCATAACCTCGAAATACATGTAAACACTTTGAAAATTTTATCATTCTTTCAAGATCATGTCACGTCACCCTGATTGCAAAACTTGATAGCAAAAACTTCATAGCAAAAACTCAGTTTTTAAATATTTTCGTATTTTTTTTCCCCACCTATCTTTGTCTAATTATCTTTGTCACTAATTTTTGCTCAACAACTTTCTGGTTATAGAAATGCTAAGCCATCGGAGAGCCACCTCAAGAACAACATATCAAATGTATTAGATGAAGGTTGGCAACAAGAGCACCTCCTCTCATCTCCAAATCCAAATTTGGAAGAGTGATGATCTGTAGAAGGAGATGGTTGATGTTGAAAGTGCATTTTAAAGGGAGTTTTACAGTGTTGTAGGAGAAAATAAAATGGGAAAAACATCGGTGATTGGAATGGGATAGAACAAGTTTTTCGTACTAGAAAGACATGCAAAATATGTTTTTGCTATTCACATTTTATTCTCCGAAAAATGCAATGCTTTTGTATATGCTTGGAGATTGTATTAAAGGGTTGAGATATTTAATTTGTAATCGAGACTAAGTAAACAATCCAAAATTAGGGTGTTGGAATAATTTTATTTTGAGAAATATTTTGTCCTTGGATTGGGCTTGCACATATTTTAAGCCCAAAGTAAGGCCCACTTTGATCTTATACCTCTTGGGTTTCCATTTTAGTTTGTTGGGCTCACTCAAGAACCTGTGAGCTTGCCAATTGATTACTTTAACCCAATATTTTTTTCTTTTTAATTTTTTTTTTATCCCTTAATTCCTTCCATTTCAAATGTAGCTAGTAGGGTTTGAGACCTGGATTTGTGATTTCATCCATCACAAGTGATTAGAGATCATCATAGATATCTGTAGTGGCAACAAATTTTGACAGGGCAATCCAATTAGCAACATCCTACCACCAGGCATCTAGTGCTGTGAACACATCTTCGGTATGTGTTACTTAGGCAACATAGTATCAGAAACCCCATTTACACACTCAAATATGCAGGCATCCGATTGTTTAAAGGATCTCGTCACATCTCTAGATCATTGAACCTTGTCTTTACCATCTCAATAACTAGATCCGAGACTGGTAGACTAAAAATGGCTGAGATTTCAAAAATCCTGTATCCTCAGCCGAATCAAATATGCCTTCAATTTTATAACCAACCCCTACTCAACATCACATGCTTCTCATTATATTTTGGAATGAAAGATCAAACAATTAACAATATACACTCACCATTTTGACGAATCTCTCTTATTTCAATTGACTGGCTGACTATGGATTTTAATAACCCCTCGATTCCCATTTTCCCACTCGGATATAAATGATGAAATGCTCTCCTAATTCGTAGCTTTCCTACGAACTGTTTGATGGACCCGTAACAACTGTGTTTTTAAGAGTTCCAACACACGTGGCAAGCTTAACACTTGGTTCTCCACACTTTCAGACCCCCTAGACAACAACACTTCTTTACATCATATTTTGGAAATCGCTATCACTGAAGCTCACCAGTATAATAACTCAGATAGTCCTGACTCGATCACCTTTGGCCCTCCCATAGAATCTGCTAACACACTCATGAACTTGATCCAAGCCCAGGTCCACTCAGCTAGATCTCACAGTATCAATTGCACCCATATCCCGATCCATTGTTTCCCTTACCATCTTCACCCTGATATGATGATGTCAGTTTTTTTTGCCAACATCCAACAGAGAGCTCTGGGAGTGTATGATGCCAATCTGTGAGATGAAGTCATGGCCAATGTGGCTAACTCTATAGCAAGAAAGGCTTTAGACAACACAATGGCATAATGTTTTGCAACTAAGCTGTGGGCTAAACAATGGCGTACATGTTTACTTCTAGGAGACTCAAGGACCCTTATTTATATTTTGAAGGATGATCGTTCTCAGGCCACACCACACGTTGGGTATGGCATCCACTTATTAATAACATTAGATGTTTACTTTCTATTCAAACTTTTTGATAGTGTAATTGTATTAACCGAACTCTCAACTCTGAAGCTCATGCTTTAGCTACGAAAAAAAAAAAACTTTTTTTTTTTTGGAAAGTGAGCTGGGTTTTAAGGATCCCAAAACCTTTATATAAATGAAACAAAAGCAAAAACAACAATAAAAACAGAAACAAACTCTCACAAGAAAGAGAAGTCTAGTTAGAGTGAACATGGTTACTAGGCCCATAAAAATCTTCAACTAGCATCAGCCAAAGAATAAACTTTTTTTTTTTAATCCGAGTCTCCATTGTTAAGGAGGAAAGGATTCAACCTTTGTACTTTTTGTTTGCTTTCTTAGTCCTAAGGATCTTCGAGGGCAGAGACTAAAATCTTTAGTGCAAGATTTTGAAAACAAATTGATTGCAACCTCTTCACTAGAAAGATCTTGCTCATGTTCCTCGTTACTACTCTGCTCATCTGTTGTGGTGTTCTCTTTGTCCTGAGTCGGTGTGTGGTCACTTGCCTCCACATTAGCACTACGTTCGAGCATTGGGTTGATAAGAATCAATGGTTGTGGACTCAGCGTTATGACATCACTCTAGTCATCATTTATGTTATGCTCTGCCACATTGGCAGCCTCTACTACAAAAAAAAAATAAAAAAAAATTTAATCGGTATTGTAATCTTAATCTCTTTTAATATTTGTATAACCTTTTAACAAAAAAAACAATATACACCAGCTCAAACAATTAACAAAAACTGAGGAACAAAAACTGAAATTCTTGAAAAATATAAATCAAGCCACATGATGTCACACCTTCATTTCTAAACCTGAAACCTATTGTGACTTTTTACCAACCAAATTATACCCTACACAATTCAAAAACCATATATTCCCCTTCAAATGCCATTGTTAAAGACTTTGTAGATATATATATATAGAGAGACATGAAACTCTCATACAGATCAACTCCAATGTCTCAGTTGACCCTCCTGTGCCTCACTCCTCTGCTCAACACTATTAGCACCACCACCACCAGTGGCGGCAGACGATGAAACACTGTCAGCAAATGATGTCCTACACTCGTACAACTTCCCAATTGGTCTACTTCCCCAAGGGGTGACTAGCTATGAATTGGATGAAGAAACTGGCAAGTTTGCAGCCTACTTGGATGGCAGTTGCAGTTTCAAGATTCAAGGATACCCATTGAAATACAAATCCAAAATCACAGGTGTTATATCGAAAGGGAAGTTGTCCAACTGAAGGGTGTTACTGTGAAGGTTTTGTTTTGTGGGTTAACATAGTAAAAGTGACTCGAACTGAAAATGATCTTTCTCTTTCCGTGTTTGACAAATGTGGGGTGGTGCCCAGCATTCTTTTTCAATGTCTCTTTTCATGGAGATTATATTTAGTTAACCAGCTCTGTATTTCAAACTCAACACCTTGAGCAAAAAAAAATTACTTGGTTGGAATTCTTAAGAGTGTGAGGAGAGTGTACCAATGAATTTATTCAAACAGTTCGATATTGTGAATGATGTGGGAGATCATCATTTTGTGGATGAGAAGTCTTCTGGTGGAAGTGGAGTTGCAATGAAAATTATGAAAGAGTGGAAGATCCTAGAGAATAACCTGCCCGAATCAATCTATATACGGGCTTATGAAGGAAGAATCGATCTTCTTAGAGCTTGTATCGTTGGAGCTACAGGTACTCCTTATCATGACGGTCTATTCTTCTTCGACATCAAGTTTCCTGCAAACTATCCATCCCAACCACCCAAGGTGCACTACCATTCTTATGGTCTTGAAATCAATCCAAATTTGTATTCAAAAGGGATGGTATGTTTGAGTCTTTTAAACACTTGGTATGGAGAAAGAAATGAGAATTGGAACTCAAAAGAGTCTACGGTTCTACAAGTACTGCTTTCAATTCAAGCTTTGATTCTCAATGACAAGCCTTACTATAATGAGCCTGGTAGAGGAACTCCTGAGTGGGATCAGTGGGACAAGAAATGTTGTTTACTTTATAACAACCAAGTTTTTGAGCTAAATTGTAAGACGATGATGTACATCTTGAATAGGCCACCAATGCATTTTGAGGGACTTGTTTCATTGCATTTTTGCGAGCGAGCCAATGCAATTCTGGCAGCTTGTAAGGCTTATGTGGGTGGTCATGTCAGAGTTGGCGGTTATGGGTTGTGTTCTTCATCTTTTGAGGTCGTCTCGAATGAATTCAGGGCATCAATGGATTTAATCTATCCAAAGCTACTAGAGTCATTTATGAAGAATGAGTCCTCTTTAGTTCATTCCGTCGAACAAGTCAAACTAGAAAAAGAAAAGGCCACTTCTCAACCTCTGCTTGTTGGGAAAAGAAAAGAGTCCTGTTTGAGACATTGCGACGAACAGCTTGAAATGAGAAAAGAAAAGACCGCTTCTCAACTTCAAATGATGAGGGAAAGAAAAGATGGGTTTGCGAAGAATGAGTCCTTTTTCAGACATTCCGGCAAACAGCTCCAAATGGAAGAAAATGTCTCTTCTCAACCTCAAGTGGTTGCGAAAAGAAAAACTGGGTTTGCAAAGAAAGTTCTTAATACGGTGAAGAAGATGTTTGGATTGGAGAAAGTCTTGAATAATAATTTGGTTCATCCTTGAAGCAACTTCTCCCATTCTCTTTATAGATTAGAGGAGAGATCCCATTTTTTTTTTATCTCTTCTCATTTATTAATTTCTTTCTATTCCTCTAAACTTCTTCTAAAAATGGAAGAACTTGCTGTCTTGATTATTGGAGTCATTGGTGAGTTAAAAACTATACAATCTTTTCATTCTTCTATGGTTTTGGAGCTTTGGGTTTCTTATTCTGACATAGATCTTCACTCTTCTTACATTTCAGGCAACATCATTTCAGTTCTAGTCTTTCTTGCTCCTACGTAAACTTATTTTCCTTCCCTTCTTGATGTTGAGATTATGAGATGTGTTATGTTGTGAAGTTATTTGTTGTTTAATAATCAAGAAAAGCCATGACTATGTATTATTTTGCATGGGATAACAAATGGTTGTGATTTGCAGAGGGACATTTTGGTGAATAATCAAGAATAGATCGACCGAAGAATTTGACAGCCTTCCTTATATTTGTACATTGTTGAATTCAGCGTTGTGGACTTACTATGGGATTATAAGACCCAGTGAAGTACTTGTGGCGACTGTCAATGATTTTGGAGCTGTTGTTGAAGCAATTTATATTGTAATTTTTCTCTTAAAATTAAGGTAATAACTTTCACTTAAAATTTTCCTCATTTAAAATTTGATGTCTTTTAATTCTTGTGCTTAACTTTGTTTGTATTTTTGTTTTAGGTTAAAACCGCGATTATTGCAGGTGTTGTGGATATAGTATTGCTGTTGGCTGCAACTTTAATTACTGGTTTGACAATGCAAGGAGACTTGAAAATTAGTGTGACTGGATTTATGTGTGCTGGCTTAAACATACTTATGTATGGATCACCTCTGGCAGCAATGGTAATCAATCATCACTCCCTAATCTCCCTGACAGAAGGTTTATATGATTTCTTTGTTCTTAAGATTTTTTCAATGGTTAACTTATCGTTCCGGTTTTATTTATATAGATCATTTCTTAATATTTTTCAATACTGTTTAGCTTAAAAATGAAGTGGTAGCTGATCGAAACTCGAATTATATGATGAAACAGAGAACAGTAGTGAGAACCAAAAGCGTGGAGTACATGCCATTCTTTCTCTCATTTTTTCTCTTCTTAAATGGTGGAATTTGGGCAACCTATGCTGTTCTTGAAAGAGATCTATTTCTTGGAGTAAGTTTCAAACACTCTGTCTAAAACTTAATTACACTCAACTTAAACATGACGCTTTTATGTCCTTTAACCTACAAATAAATGCATATTTTTATGAGTGAGGCTACGGAATCAGGTTTTTGCAACCAGGATAACTTAGTATCATTGATAAGATTTTTTACAATCTCGAGATATACATAAACACTTTGAAAATTTCATCATTCTTTCAAGATCATGTCACATCACTCTGGTTGCAAAATCTGATAGCAAAAACTCGGTTTTCTAATATTTCCATATTTTTATTGTTTATATATATATATATATATATATATATTTTCCCACCTATCTTTGTCACTAATTTTTGCTCAACAACTTTCCGGTTAAAGTCAATGGGGGTATTGCCCTTTTTGTTTTGCGGGGAACATGAAGTAAAGATTAGGAAATTTGGAAAGGAAAAATAACAAACAAATGCAACACCATTTTTAGAACAATGAATTTCCATTTTATTGTTAAAAAGTAGGTCCTTAAAGTCATTTTTTCCATTTTATTTTGAAACTATCGACTTAATATACACTCAAAATTTTAGATAAGTCGATAATGTGACACACGAGAATTATTTCATATTTCATATTTTATTTATTATTTAATTAATTCAATTTGATTACTACAATAAGTGAGTGACCATGAGCAAATCCTAGTTCGCAATTAATCTGACATCCCCACAAAAACTTGTGGAAACCCTACAAATAGGTCCTTCCACTAGTGATGAAACAGTGGAAGACGTTCTCGATAATGCATGAGCAAATCTTAGATTGGCATCAATCAAACATCTCCCAAAAACTTGTGGAAATCCTACCAACCTGTCCTTCCACTAGTGATGAAACAGTGGAAGCTAACAAAAGGAAAGAAGTCTCAATAATGCTCATAAATATGTTGCTATATGTCAAATAAGTATGGGGCCTATTGTACTCTATGCAGGAAGCAAGAGTGATATTCATATATCCATATTCATCATTCTCCACGACTCTCCATTCCTCAAGTTAAATGTGAACACCAACTTTATAACAACTCATTCATGATTGTGATTTTGGTTTACGTCAAAAAGAAAAAGGACTTGAAAAAGCTTCTGATTAAAGAATTTTTTTACAATGGTGGTACATTATTCCGGCGCCGGCGATATTTATTTGTTTGTTTGTTTGTTTGTTTGTTGTGTGTTTATAAGCAGATACCTAATGGGACAGGGTTCATACTTGGAATAATGCAATTGGTACTTTACGCGATTTATAGAAATGCTAATCCATCGGACAGCCACCAACATATCGAATGTATTAGAGGAAGGTTGGCAACAAGAGTACCTCCTCTCATCTCCAAATCCAAATTTGAAGAGTGATGATCAGTAGAAGGAGATGGTTGATGTTGCAAGTGCATTTTAAAGGGAGTTTTATAGTGTTGTAGGAGAAAATAAAATGGGAAAAACATCGGAGATTGGAATGGGAGAGAACACGTTTTTCGTACTAGAAAGACATGCAAAATAGGTCTTTGCTATTCGCATTTTATTCTCGGAAAAATGCAATGCTTTTGTATATGCTTGGAGATTGTATTAAAGGGTTGAGATATTTAATTTGTAATCCACACTAACAATCCAAAACTGAAAGGAGGAATCCCATTGGCATGGTCCCCTCTCCAACATGTTGACATTCATGGCAGCGATTCCAGTGGAATGGTTCTGGGTTCACTGCGAGACCTCCCTTCCCTTCATTCTCTTAAAATTTCTAAGTTTGGTGAGTTGGAGTATTTTCCATCAGGCACGCTAACTAACCTTACTGCTCTCCACAAATTGGAGATCAGATTTTGGCCCTACCTGAAAGCTCTTCCTGTTGAACTAAATAGTCTTGCTACACTGTCAGAGTTGGAGATTTTGTATTGTGACAGCTTGGTTTCATTGGCAGTGGAGAGAGAGTGGGGACTAAAAAATCTCTCCTCTCTCAAAACCCTTGTTATTCGGTGTTGTCAATCTTTGAAGTGCTTGCCTGAGCTTGAGAAGGCTTCTCTCATTACTCTGAGAATCGATAACTGTCGAGAGATGAAATTCTCCAAGGAGGATTTTGAGCACCTTGTTGTACTTGAACAACTTGAATTGATTGACTTGTCCAAGTTGACATGTTTTCCAGAGGGGATAAAACACTCTGCTGCAACACTTAGAAGTCTAATATTCCAGCCTAATTATGATGCACCGGTGGACTCTCCGGATTGGATTGGTTCTACTTTAACCTCACTTGAGTATTTGGAAATTGATGCTCCCAAGAATTGGAAAGTGTTGCCACAATGGATGCAATACCTCACTGCTCTTAAAGAACTAAAGATCTATGGATGCGATGAAGAACTAGTAGAACAATCGAAGACCAGTGACAGGCAGAGAGAAGACTACTGCTTCAACATGATTGCCCACGTTCCACATATTATGTTGTCAAGCGGAAGATACCCTAGTTATTAAGCTCCAATCTGTGGCCCAAAACACCTCCCTCCCTTCTTCATAATGGCATATATTTCATTATTAGCTTTCTTCAATTACTGCCTTTTAGATTTAAATTAACGCAGTTTTACCCAAGTCAATGTGGTTTCTCTCCTATGTTAGATGTAGGTTCCAATGAAACTTTTTCTTTTAATTCGCCAAACAAAACAAGTTTGTCTTCTGAGTTTCCTTTAAAGAAAATTTCTGATGGTCATTGTATTCTTGGTAAACAAATCTTTATTTTAATCCTCATGTCTCTTATATGATTTGATCGGCATGGTTCCCTCAGTTTTCCAAAATATTTCCTTACCCTGTGATGTCTGAATAATTTGAGATAAACAATTTGATTGGTATCCTTAATGTTGTAAGACTCTGTGAAGCGAGCAAAGGGGCCGGACTTGCATTCTAGCAACAACAACAAAAATTTACCAGTCTCTGGAATTATGTGGTCTATATGGCGTTTCTCGGTCTTTTGTTTAGCTAGAAATGATGATGGATGGTTTGAGTTATGCTAAGGAAGAACAATCAAATACATATTTTGCTTCAATAAGTTATATCCAAGTAATTGCTTCTCATTAAAGCGTTATTTTTTAGATGTACAATACTTAAATTTTGTTGTTTTTCATTGATGATATCTTCCCTTGCAGGAAAGTGAAACAATCTGGATGCTGTACGTTACTTTGGGACAACTAGGTATATATTCTGACCATTGTCAAAGGCAGGAGCCCAGAAAGAGGATCATTTTGCAACATGCTAAGTATGATGGCTAATGGAGATAGAACATGTGAAGAGCAATTATCTAATCAACTGTAAAACTCAAATGAGTGTGTTCTGTCTCATTGAGATGTCCTTTACTACGAAGCCTGATGGTAATGTCAATATAAGTTTTTTTTTTTTTTTTTTTTTTTTTTTTTTTTTTTTTTTCTGAATATTTGCAGTGATATTTTGTTGGCCTTTGAGTATGGTGGAAATTTGTGTTCAGGTTTATTTGCATTTTGTTTTCTCTGATTTGTGTTTTGTACATTTCCATTCACATCACATAATTTTGGTTTAGAGAAATTGTACCATTTAGAAGTTTAAATACAATAACCAAATAATTAAAATCTTTTGGGATTGTTGTGTTTATGGCATTCTTCTTGTTTTTATACTCTCCAACATGTTTTTGGAAAGCTTACGGAAATCTCAATTGTGTTTCTTTTACTTCGTGTTTAATATAATTGGATCATGATTCATAACCAGTGAAATGGATTTTGAAGATAATAGGTTTACAGATTGAAACCATATTTCGGAGTTTTCCAACAAATAAAAGGATTTTACCAATATTCATTAGCTATAGTGTGAGAGTATTCACATATATACTTTCGTTCATGTTTAGTTACCATTGATCACTCTTTTCTCTCATGAACTACAAGTACATTGAAATCTAGAGTTTGTAACTTTCACTCTTACTTTATTGAAGATTGAAAAGCAAAATTTTTGTTGTGTTTATGTCTAATTGAATGAAAGGCCATAATTGACCGATTTTCACTTGAAAAGATGAAAAAAGTGTCTTAATTGGGAATGCTTGAATGAGTTTTCCATGATTTTTATGCAAAGTTGTGTGTGTTTGTTTTTTGCAGGATTTTATGCGGAGTTGATTACAGAAAGATACTATGCTCTTGAAGAGCGTGCGACATTTGGGGTTGTTTGGTTGAAACTCTGGACTCTTTATTTTCGCTCCGAAATAAAGATGAATCTTTCAGACAATTAAGAAGTGATGTCAATCAATTTCTAGTGGGTAGACCCGTTAAGGTTCCAATTAATTACATTCAGCTAAAACCGACTGAGAACAAATAAATTTGGTTAGACATCTTGTTGGTACTGTTTATTTAAGAATTAGTTACCTGCTGACACTCTATTGTCTATACTTTATTTGCTATTCTGTGGATGTAAATGGTGGAGGCTAATACTCCAAAAAACTTGCAACAGGTTCCTGGTATTACTTATGGAGGATTGATGCCAAGGAGAGTAAAGAAAGTTGCTTTATGGGGGAGGACTAATGGGTTCTGGAATAGAACCATCATTGATTCTAAGTAATTATACCGTTCTACTGAGAGAAGTCAGTGACAAGTACTTCCTCCAAGCTGCTGTTAACAAAGTCAAAGGTGAGTTCATCAAGGCCTTCTTCCGGTATGATATGTTTTATTCATGGAGCCTAACACTTCCGTAATATGTTTTAGCCAATTTACAAAGTCGTGTCAAGAAAGGGAAAATGACATAACCGAAATTTGAGAAAACTTTTTCTCTACTCAAAGGCGTTCTTGACTATGAAAGTTTCAGGGACGTTGACATGGTCATAGAGGTGTGCTGAGCTTCTTCAATATCTTAGTAAAGCTCATATTACTATATTTCATCTGATCTTTGTTTCTAATGTTTAAAACATGCTGTTATAGAGAATGTCTCTTTAAAGCAACAGATTTTCGCTGATCTTGAGAAATATTGTCCACCCCATTGCATTCTAGCTAGTAATACGTCCACAATAGATTTAAACTTATCGGAGAGAAGACTCGTTCCCAGGATAGGATTATTGGGGCCCACTTCTTCAGGTATATATCATGGTTTTTTTTTTTATCACAATGTGTGTTAATAGTATGGTTCATTCATCGTCATCTGCTTTTATGCAGCCCGGCTCATGTTATGCCACTCTTGGAAATAGTTCATACCCAGAAAACATCTCCTCAAGTGATTGCTGATTTACTAGATGTTGGGAAAAAGATCAAGAAAACCCTTGTTGTGGTTGGGAACTGCACTGGTTTTGCTGTTAATAGGATGTTCTTCCCTTATACACAAGCAACCATTTTACTAGTTGAACGTGGTACAGATGTCTATCAAATAGACCGTGCTATTACCAAATTTGGAATGCCCATGGGACCAGTTAGGTATTTAATGATTAATGTCATTTTGCTGTACATAGGGTTTGAATCTAGTTTGCCTCCATATCCTGGTCCTTACTGTAACCGATTTGTTGGTGCAGAATGGTTGATCTTGTTGGCTTTGGGGTTGCAATTGCCACGGGGATGCAGTTTCTTGAGAGCTTTCCTGAGAGAAATTATAGATCAATGCTATCTCAATGATGCAAGAGGATAAGAGATCAGGTATACCCTTTCCACGTCTTTTCTTACCCAATTATACATTTGCTGGCTTGATCATTTAACAAATAGCTGACATCTGATGCACTTGTTTCAGGTGAAGCCACTAAGAAGGGATTTTATGTCTATGATAATAGGGGTAAGGCTAATCCAGATCCTGAAATTAAGAAATATATTGAGAAATCGAGGAGCATGTCTGGGGTGCTGGTTGATCCCAAGGTCAGTCTCTTTCTTTGTCTCTCGCACACATGCACACACTCAGGAGGTTTAACCCATATTTAGTTTCTTTCTTAATATCTTAAAATTGCCCAGGATGCAATGACATTTTAAAACACTTTCTACTGGTGCATTGCGAGTACCTTTCATAGTTTTAGTTAAACATGGATTGCACAGAAAATTCTTACGAGATGGTGACCTTACGCCAGTATTTTTCTGTATGCAATGTAGATTAGAGTGAAATTACTTGAGAGGAGTTTCATTGTTTACTTATCCGGGTTCAACTTCTACACAGTTAGTGAAGTTATCAGAGAAAGACATCACAGAGATGATATTCTTCCCTGTTGTAAACGAGCCCTGCCGTGTCCTTGCTGAAGGAATTGCAGTGAAGGCATCTGACCTTGACTTCACTGCTGTTATGGGCATGGGATTCCCACCTTACAGGTTTGTAATTTTTTTCTTACCCGTGCTTCTCTTCCAAACAGTATTGTGTCTTTAGTATGATGAAGATTTCGATCTGATCAGGGGAGGTCTCATATTCTGGGCTGATTCACTGGGATCCAAGTACATCTATTCGAAATTGGAAGAATGGACGAAGATGTAAGGGGACTTCTTCAAACCTTGTGCTTACCTGGCAGAAAGAGCTGCTAAGGGGGTTTCTCTGGTTTGTAATCTAACTGTATCTTCTTGCTCACAGTATATAGAGTAAATCAACATACTATGTTTACGATTCCCTCAGATGGTATGCAACCAAACGTTGTGTTTTAGACCCAAATCTTGGTTGAAACACTCATCCAGGCTATAACACCTTACGTACTTGTTAGCTCACCAGAACAAGGACTAGTTCAGTACCTTATTCTTCGTTATTATGAACAGTTACTCATCAACAACATGTTAAACAAATGCAGGGTGCTCCAGTGGAACAAGCCAAGTCTCGATTGTAAGTGACGGTCTTGATTTTGTTCGCTCGGTCTTCTCTTGTTTGTAGAAGCTAGAAAGAAGTTCAATGGGGCTGAGTAATGTGAGATGGAGCGGTCCAAAACATCAGAAGTGAAAGCTCAAATAATAATGTTATGTTATCATCTCAATTCTCACCCAAGGTTATACTATATTTCCAAATGTTGTAATTGTTTTATTCTTCTCTTCCATTCAAACATTTATTTTTAGTTCTTATTTCCCCCCTTTGAGATCGTAATAACTCTAACTGTTAGTTTTTGATACCACGAACTAGCACCATGTAACAAAATAAACAATCCATTGGGTGGTGTTTCTTAATTAACTCACGAATAGCCGGAAGCATTTCTTGATTAGTGCATTTGGGTTAAGGTATGCTATTCTATTTCCACTTGCAGTATGAGTTGTTGTTGATGATAATATGAAAACCATTAAGATTCTAAATAATACAAGTCTTTATTTAGATCATGGCTATAAGCCTATAACAGCAAGGTCATGCATCCTGCATTAAAAATAATCACTCAGATTCTCAGAGTGAGAGTTTAGATGAGATGTCTTCCCCACTTTGTATCATATTACAAATTTTTTGTTTGTACATTTTTCATTCTTTATGTATATAATCAGTCTTGCAGGATTCTTGGTCGTCACTTGGTAAGGAAAGTTCATTTTTCATCTCCTGTGTTTTGGTTTGTCGAATAAGTACCATTAGTATATCTAGAACTAGACATTGTAGTAGGCACAGAACAGTTATGCAGGAAAGCCTGGAGTCTTGGTAAGTAGTGTAGGTCATCTTTTTCGGGAAACAGATCTTGAATGTTTTCGACTTGAGAACATCAATATTTGAATGTGATTCAGTGGCAGTCGATCTGCCTTGTGAAAGAATTCTGAGACATGGTCATCATGTTTTATAGGTTTTGATGGTTGTTTAATTTCATATTTTGCCTTTGAAGTGAGATGGTGTAGATTTGTTGTTGGTTTTGCATTGTACCATGTCAGGTGTTAGTAGCAATTGTAGACTGTAGCTTTACAGAAATTGAAGGTTGGCAGGGTTCAGACAGGGGTTACTGAATTTGTCAAGTCGCCACATATGATCCTATATGTGTTTACTTTTTACACCTGCTAATGATAGGGTTGGTGTTGTGGTTGATAAACTACCAAATTACTAGGGTGATATTATCATTTAGTCAACAATGGATCCACGAAGGTTTAACCATGCGTAAGTCACCTACGATGCATGTTTTGGCTTGTGTTGTTGTATCCCAATTCCAAGTCATTTGTAATTTGTTTTTGCAGAAATGCAACTAAAATACCATTCTCCTGTTGGATGAATGTGACATTTTAGAAACTACTTTTCTTCCAAGTTCACAATATACCTACACAACATTCTTTACTATCGAATTACTATGCGTAACCATATCCGATACAAATGAGCTAGAACCTCTCCCACATTTATTAGAAGAAACTCATTTGATTTATTTATTTATTTAGCCATTTTTTATAACATAATATTTTCATGTTGAAGATAAGTGAGAAGTATTTCTACAAATCCAAAAACAGCCAGCTCCCTGAATTTAGATAGTCACTTCTCAAGGCGAAAATATAAAAGAAAACCAAAAAAAGAAAAAGAAAAACGAAAAGAAAAAGAAAAAAAGGAAAAGAAAACGAAAAAGAAAAAGAAAAAGAAAAAGAAAAAGAAAAAGAAAAAGAAAACCCATTTTATGATTTTGTAACTTGTGTTTTAGTGTTTGCAAATTAGGGACTTTGTAACTTGTTGTTTCTATCTCTGGTGCTCTTCTCTTGCAAAGGTAACTTCTGCTCTCTCCATTTTTTCTTGCTCGTCTCTCTCTCTCTCTTTTTTTTTTTTTTTTTAATCTTCTTTTTCTTATGATTTGGGTTTTTGCATTCATTGAAACAGCCTAACCTTGAGGTGTGCCTCGTGAAGTTCTTCACAACCTTACAGTACCCTTCGTCCTCTTAAACGGCCTGGATCGATATTATTTTTTAGGTAAGATAGACTTTTTTTTTTCTTTTTTTTTTACGAGTTGTAATTTTGATTTGCGGAATTGGAATTGTTATACTCTTATTTTATTCTTATTCATATGAACAAATTAAGAACATCATATTACTAAGTAGACATACAGGAAATAACACAAAGTCTTGATGTGAACCGAGCTAGCTATGTATGCTTTCATTCTTTCAAGGTGAAAAAAGGAAGTCACCCATAAGCATAATTTTTATAAAAAGTAAATAATGATGTTCAGTATATTTTTATTTATTTTAAAATTTAATAACAGAAAATTAATTTTTTTGAGAATTTGACTAAAATTTTGTTGCTATTATTAGTCTAAATATGTTTACTGGAGAGCGACATTCCCCAATTGAACCAAAGCTTCAAAATCCTAAATTGAAAACAAAAAAATCTCATTGAACTAAATTATCATATTGGCTCTTATGAAGTGATCCTAATTTTAGTTATAATTCTTTGTCAAACCCATCGATATCCTCCTCGACGCAAATTTAAGCAATTAAATCATTAATGAAACAACAAAGGGGAACACAAAATAAAAAAAATATATATATACCTTGTGAAGTAAGTCCTTTTGCATATTCAAAGAGTACTATATTATCTACTTTGGGCCCAAGGCTCACCCGTACGACTTTAAAATGTGTAGTGTCATGTGGATCCAAACTCGTACACATATAACACATATCATTTCCTCACCCAGGCGATGTGGGATTATAGCCTCTGAGCCCGCCCACACAAGGTAGCCTGCCAGCCTTATGGCCCAACGTCCTCGTTGACACATTTTCGACTTACACCTTGGAATGGAACACCCATTAGGCTTCCACCTCCATCAAAGATAATCTGTGTCATTACACCCATTCTTTTGACAATCAAACTCTTCGTCGATAACCGGGCATGTTCCTCCAGGGTAAAGCGTAGGACGATCATCTCTAACCCAAGTACCATCAAAGATGTTGCATGAAGCGAAGTTCTGCAACAGAGTCTGCTCTGTTTTTGTAAGTTTTTCTGGAAAAGAACTCGAGCTTTGGTCTTGATTGATTGGCAATTCGGAGGTTTGGGTTTGATTGTTTGGAAATTCTGAGCCCTGGGGTTGATTGTTTTGAGATTCTGAGTTTGGGGTTTGATTGTTTTGAGATTCTGAGCTTTGGGGTTGAATGTTTGGTGATTCTGAGATTTGGATTTGATTGTTTAGAGATTCTGAGTTTGAGGCTTGATTGATTGGAGATTCTGAGTTTGAGGTTTGATTGATTGGAGATTTTGAGTTTTGGGTCTGACAGATTAGAGATTTTGAGCTGAGTTTTATTGAATGAAGATTCTAAGTTCCAAACTTGATTGTTTGGAGATTCTGAGCTTTGGTTTTGTTTGAATGTATATTAAGTTCTGATCTTGATTGTTTGGAGATTGTGAGCTATGGCTTTTCTTGGTTGGAGATTCTGAGTTTTGGGTTTGATTGATTAGAAATTCAGATCTTTGGATTGGAGGTTGATCATTGACGAAATGAGGATTGTGACTCGAAGTTTGAAACAAAATGGGGCTTGTGAAGAGGAGGTGAGAAAGGAGAGCTAAAGAAGGATGGGTTGTGGAAGGCCCAAAGAAGTGCGAGAAGACGCCGAGGAGGAGGAGAATGGAAGCTAAGATTGGCAGATTAGATCTTGGAAGCTGCCATGAGATGAAGAAGGAAGAAGAGGTCTCTATCTGCTACATGAAAACAGAGCAGAGAGACTTTCAGTTATTCCACCTTGTGAGACTTTCCAACCGTTTTTCAAAAATTGAAGGACTTGAAGTTTTTTTTTACAATTAAAAAATCCCATGATTTAGTAGAAAAATCCAAATGTCAAAAAATAGGTTAATTTGAAGTGGTGATCTTTTTAATAGAAAGAATTTAGAATTGTGTTTAAAAAATAAAAGTGTGTTCTTTTTTCACACCATGTTTTACTAGAATCACTTCAAAATAAAAATAATTTCTATCTTATTTTGGAAATGTTCTTTTATAAAACACCCCCGAACAAACTATAAATCATTTTTGATTTTCAATAAAGGTCTGGTTTAAAAAAAAAAAAAATCCCAAAGTGACTCCTTTAATTAAAAAATCTCTAACAAACCAAACACCGTAATAATTCAAAATACGAAACCTAGACAACCCCATGACTATGCTTCAACTTCTGTTGTGTTTTAACTTTTAATTATCATTCCTCTCACCCTTCTCCGTGACTTTCTCACCCTTCTCTGTGACTTTCTTGTGCTATCATTTTTATTTTGTTTATAGCTATGTTTTTGCAAAAAATTATCATCTTGTCGAAATGACTAACTTGTCAATTCGTTATTGGTGAAATTACTAGCCGTGAATTTTTTTTTGATGAATAACTAAACCGAGTCATTTTGGGACTGTCAAAAAGACTAACCCTAGTCATTTTTCGATGCTCGAAACAACCAACCTGGGTAGTTGGAGACGGGGGAGGGAGACGAAGTAGAGATCATTGGAGATGGAAGAGAGCGAGAGGTCGTAGAACCCTAAATCGTTGGAGATGCTAGGGGGCGTCGTGAGAAGGGGGTCTTGAGAAGCTTTTAGGCTTTCAGTTTTAAGTTGTTGAACTTACAGTTTGGTTTTAGTTGAGGGTAAGGTTTAAGTCAATGAAAATGATAATTTTTAATTTAGTTTGGGATGAGGCTTGGATGATTTTAGAAAACATCAACCCAAACATGGGTTTATTATTATTATTTATATTATTATTATTTTTAATAAGTTGGTTATTTTAGTAAAAACATGGGTTGAAAAAAAGAACACCCTAATAAAGTCCCAACTATTCGAAAAAGTTTAACAAGGTTATTCGAGCTTTGTAAATATAGGAAAACCACAACTAAATTGATTCAAGCACATTGAAATTTGAAAGAAGTTTTGTTTTAAGAATCCTCGGGAAAGAGATTATTTTGGTTTTTCATGAAATTAAATTTTGTGTTTATCGTGACATCGCTTTTATGCTGCATGCAACAATAAGTTTATTTTGAAAATTTCATAGGTTAGGGTTGTGTTGCATACAACTTGCTTTATATACACGTTTTATTGTCTTATACTAAAGGTTCTATCCTGGGTAGCTTACACACAGTTCAGTAATAACTCGGACGATTAACTCCAATAAGAATTATTATATATCTACACCTAGGAACACTTAATTAGCTCAAGAAATATTAAGAAATTTAATATTTAAATACTTATTTAATATAAATGAGCATCATTATTATAAAATAAAATTATGCTAGCTAAAAAGTATTGCAAGCATCTCAAATTGTCAAATGCAATTAGCTTACTACATAATTCAACCTGGGGAAAAAAATGTGAAAATAAAGAGAGAAAAAAAAATGACTCACCAAGTTGAACCCGATTACTCACTCCTGTTTTTTATTACTCGGCAAGGCAAACCTAGTAATTGCCAATGGCATGACAACTCAACGGTTAGAGCTTGGCGGATGGTACCACTAGGTCATGAGTTCAAACTCAGCTTGCGGCATCTTTATGGGTTCTGGGATCCTATAAAAACCCTGCTTGCCTTTCAAAAAAAAAAAAAAAAAAAGGCAAACCTAGTAATTGGTGACATTTACTGAGGACTTGGTGAGTAATAACATATTACTTCTATCTGTACAAAAACTGAATAAACAAATGAAAATATAGTAAATAATGCGAAGTCACCTAGTTAGCTAGCTACATATGTTTTCATTCTTTCAACGGGAAAAAGGAAGTCACCCACGACCATAGTTTTTATTTTTATTTATTATGTATATATATATATATAATTTTTACCCTTAACCCTCCCCATTCCATGCCTCCGGCCATAGCTTTTACAAAAAACAAATATTGGTTTCAGATGGAGCACTAGCATGGCAGATCATGCATCTAAAGGAAAATGATTCAAGCAAAAATTTATGATTTCCTTCAATGTATTGTCCTTACATGTTTAGAACAAATATAAAATTTCCTTGACAAGTTTTTTGGACTGGTTCACAGCTCCATAGATCGTAAACAAACTCCAACTACCATATAATTCATTCTTTTATTCCTCACTCATCCATGGTATTGATGAAGACATTGCAACTTCATTCATATTGAGTCCAATGCACTCGAGTGCTCTTATATTATTGTTCATGTGAAAACAAATTAAAAACATTAAAAATAGGTTTACAGTAAATGACACAAAGAACCATAGCTAGCTGTGTATGTTTTCATTCTTTCAAGGTGAAAAAGGAAGTCACCCACAACTATAGCTTTTACAGAAAGCAAATATTCGTTTCCAAGTCTTGTTTTCACTATGGAATTCCATGCAAATAATTGAGAGCAATACCATTATCAGTTTACTTTCTTCTCTGTGGAATTCCATATCCAGTTTCAGTTTCCTTATTCTAACTACAATTCTTGTTCTCAATTCTTTCAAGTTGTTTCTGCAAAAGGAGGAGGAGATGGCAGGACTAGATCAAGTAGTGTGTCCATTCTTTGGAGTTGTGTTTGAAAGGCTCAAGAATTTAATCTACAAAGACAAGAAGGAACATGGCCCATTAGTGGGTCTGGTGAAAGAACTGAAGAAGCTTATCAGATCATTGTTTAAGATCAAACAAGTCCTCAGTGATGCAGAGGAGAAGCAGTTCAACAATGAAGAAGAAGCAGTTCGGTTTTGGCTACAAGAGCTGAATGATGCAGCATATGAGGCTGATGATGTTTTTGACGAGTTCGAATATGAAGCTCTACAGCAACTAGCCTCAGAGGGAGGCAGCAGCAGCAGCAACAATGTAATTGAACAACTTCATGGAAAAATTCAAAATCTCATTGAGATCATTGAGATTTTTCAAGATTTAGCCAAAGAATGTTCAGAGCTTGATTTGCAAAAGGGAAAGGAAAAGAAGGTAGTGATATCTCCAGATCGTATAAGTATTTCTCTCTTAACCGAACCCCAAGTTTACGGGAGAGGTGAGGACAAGGAGAAGTTGGTGAAGCAATTGTTGGGCTCAGATTACTTTGCTTTTGATCAATATGGAGCTCGAATAAGTAAGCACCCAAGAGCGCTACGGGGGCCAGTGCTTAACAGCGGCAGCAGCCAAGACAATATCTCCGTTTTCCCTATTCTGGGTATGGGGGGATAAAACACTCTGCTGCAACACTTCGACATCTACAATTCCGGCCTAATTATGGTGCGCCGGTGGACTTGCCGGATTGGATTGGTACTACTTTAACCTCACTTGAGTATTTGGCAATTGTTGCTCCTGAGAATTGGAATGTGTTGCCATATATTTCCTGAGAATTGATTGACACCTCACTGCTCTAAAAGAACTAAAGATCTTATGCGGTGAAGAACTAGTAGAACAATGGAGGAACAGAGACAGGCAGAGAGAAGAAGACAACAACTTCAGCATGATTGCCCACATTCCACATGTTGATTTATATTAGAAGCTGAAACGTTAAACCTCTAGTGGTTAAGTTTATTATGCTCCAATCTGTGATTGTGGTAAGAGCGAAAACACCTCCCTCCCTCCCTTCTTCATAATGCCATATATTTCATTATTAGCTTTCTTCAGTTATTCTCTTTTAGACTTAAATTAACATAGTTTTACCCAATTCCTTTTATTGCATCATTTCTTTTCTTATTTCTTGTAACATCAAAGTCTTGAATTAAGTGGTTTCTCTCCTATGTTTTCTGAATTTCCTTTGAAGAATTTTTCTGATGATCATCGTATTATTGGTAACCAAATCTTTATTTTAATCATTACGTCTCCTATATGATTTGATCGGAGTGGTTCATTAAGTTTTTCAAAATATTTTGCAACATGCTAAGTATGATGGCTAAAGGAGGGAGAACATGTGAAGAGACAATTATCTGATCAACTGTAAAACTCAAATGGGTGTGTTCTATCACATCTGAGATGTCCTTTACTACGGTGCCTATTGGTAATGTCAATATAAGTTTGTTTTTCTGAATATTTGCAACAATATTTTGTAATTTCTCAAATGTTTTTTTTTTTTTTTTTTTTTTTTTCCTTTTTTGTTCTTACTCGTACGTTTTGGCCTTTGAGCATGGTGGAAATTGGTGTTTAGGTTTATTTGCACTTTCTTTTCTCTGATTTGTGCTTTGTACATTTCCATTCACATCACAGGATTTTCGTTTAGAGAAATTGTACCATTTAGAAGTTTAAATTCAAGAACCAATTAATTATAAACTTTCAGGATTGTTCTGTTTATGGCATTCTTCTTGTTTTTATACTCTCCGACCTGTTTTTGGAAAGCTTACGAAAATCTCAATTGTGTTTTTTAACTTCGTGTTTAGATGATTGGATCATGATTCATAACCAATGAAATGGATTTTGAAGATAATAGTTTTACAGATTGAAACCATATGTCAGAGTTTTCCAACAAATCAAGGGATTTAACCAATATTTCGTTTGTTATATTGTGAGAGAATTCACATATATATTCTCATTCATGTTTAGTTCCCATTGATTTCTCTTTTCTCTCATGAACTACAAGTACATTGCAATCTGTAGTTCATAACTTTCACTCTTACCTTATGGAAGATTGAAAAGCAAAATTTTTGTTATGTTTATGTCTAATTGAATGAAAGGCCATAATTGACTGATTTTCACTTGAAAAGATGAAAAAGTGTCTTAATTGGAGATGCTTGAACGAGTTTTCCATTATTTTTATGCGGTAAAAAGTGATCTTTGTTTCCAATGTTCAAAACAGGCTGTTATCTCTTTAAAGCAACAGATTTTCGCTGATGATCTTGAGAAATACTGTCCACCATTGCATACTAGCTAGTAATACATCCACAATAGACTTAAACTTGATTGGAGAGAAGACTCGTTCCCAGGATAGGATTATTGGGGCCCACTTCTTCAGGGAAATCTCATGATTTTATGTCATGACGAGTCGTTTGCTTTGAAACTGGTCATGTACTAGTGCATTGCGAGTACCTTTCATAGTTATAGTTAAAAATGGATTGTACACAGAAAATTCTTGCGGCATGGTGACCTTATGCCAATGTTTTTCTCTATGCAATGTAGCTTAGAGTGAAATTACTTGAGAGGAGTTTCATTGTTTACTTATCCGGGTTCAACTTGTACACTGTTAGTGAAGTTATCAGAGAAAGACATCATAGAGATGATATTCTTCCCTGTTGTAAACGATGCGTGCCGAGTCCTTGCTGAAGGAATAGCAGTGAAGGCATCTGACCTTGACATCGCTGCTGTTATGGGCATGGGATTCCCACCGTACAGGTTTGTAATTTTTTTCTTACCCGTGCTTTTCTTCCAAACGGTATTGCATTTTTAGTCTGATGAAGATTTTGATCTGATTAGGGGAGGTCTCATATTCTGGGCTTATTCACTGGGATCCAAGTACCATCTATTCGAAATTGGAAGAATGGAAGAAGACGTATGGAGACTTCTTCAAACCTTGTTCTTATCTGGCAGAAAGAGCTGCTAAGGGGGCTTCTCTGATTAGTAATCTAACTGTATCTTCTTGCTCACACTCCATACCATGTTAAATGTGCTGCTAAATGTATCTGGCAGAAAGAGCTGCTAAATGTATCTCACACGCAATCAAGATTTGGAACAAGCCAAGTCTCGACTGTAAGTGACAGTCTTGATTTTGGTCGCTCGGTCTTCTCTTGTTTGTAGAAGCTAGAAAGAAGTTCGATGGGGCTGAATAACGTGACATGGAGCGGTCAAAAACGTTAAAAGTGAAAGCTCAAATAATAATGTTAATGTTAGCATCTCACCCAAGGTTATAGTATATTATTTGTAATTGTTTTATTCTTGTGTTCCATTCAAACATTTATTTTTAGTCCTTATTTCCTTTTGATATATGAGTAGGGATGCTCAAAATGTCATGATATATATATCTTAAGTTGAATTATTAAAGTATTGGTTCACAGTAAAACTATTTTTCTCTGGTTCGAAGGAGCACACAACCTTAGCGTCTGTGCTCTTATAACTTTTATAAATAACCAAAATTTATTGATATTGTTCACACCATTGTGAAGGGATCACACACCTTAGCATCTTTGCACTTATATCCTATTTGGTGTAGTGAACTTTAACCAACCTCCAGAAAGTCGTAAGTTTATACATGTAAAAGCAATACCCATAAGTAAAATAAAGGTAAATGACTCTTTATCACGTTTCTTCCACCTTCAGTTCCTTGCATATTATCCGGCCAACGCACTCGAAGTGTACTACAGTTCTTATGGTTTTTCAATTAAGTTGAATGTGAGTGTCCGTATTTCTTAATTACTTAGTTAATTAATATATTTGAATAAAACCAATTTGCTAAACAAGACTTGAGAATCGTTCTTGATTAGTATTAAGATATATTATTCTATTCCCACTTGCGTTCAGGGTGGCTGGTAATGTGAAATTGATCCACCAAACAAGGCGGGAAAGTCATTCTTGATTACTGAGTTGTTGATAATCTATGTATCATTTCTTATTTAATTAGTATACTTGATCAAAACTAACCCACCAAACAAGACTTAGAAATCCTTCTTAATTAGTATATTTGATTAAGGTATACTATTTATTCTATTGTCACTTGCAATGCGAGTTTTTTTTTTACATGAACTTGCACCATGTAACAAAATAAACAATCCATTATTGGGTGGCGTTTCTTAATTGACTCACCAAACTAGACGGGAAGCATTTCTTGGTTAGTGCATTTGGGTTGATTAAGGTATGCTATTATGATCGAGTTGTTGTTGACGATAATATGAAAAACCAGTACGAGAGAAAGCTTAGAAGTTTAACGAGTTCATGGCAGAGCAGCAAGATTTGAAGGGCATGTAGCTGAAGTAACATGAATGTGTTTCTTGTGCATTATGCTTGTAACAATTTATGATACGATTCAACAGATATATAATTCGTTTGGAAAATTCTAGGGGTCGAAGGAGGAGTCGAGGGAAAGGGAGCGAGGGATGGGTGTAACCACCCATCCTCCTCATGATGAGTGCTAATGCGCATCTCCAACGCGATGCGCTCATCTCGAGGAGGATGGGTGGTTACACCCATCCCTCGTCCCTCTCCCTCGCTCTGTAGCAAAGCTCAATTCGTTTTACCTTCTCTTAGGATGTTGGATGGGTGTGGAAAATGTGGCGTAACCCACATGATCGATAATGTCCCCAGCTTTATGTGTGAAAAATGCATAACTTGATCATTATTAAATTTCCAAACATTATTAAATTAGGATATGGTTAGTGCCTAAAGGAAATAGATAAAAAGTTTTCTATGAGAGCCCACCGCAACATGCAGTGGAAAAAGTCTTGGGGTGCCATGGATTGGTGGCAAGCTCTTTTCAAGTGTAGTTCACAGTTGGCTTCTTTATTGATCTTTGACTAACACAGTATGGCAGTTTATTAATTTATTTATTTATTTATTTTAATAGCAAACATGGCTTTAAAAAGTATTCGAAACTTATACTATGGTAAACGTAGTTTATGTAAACAAAAAATATAAATCAAAAGACTATTTGTTTGCCATATATACTCAATAAATATAGTATTCATCAAATATAGACGAGGAGTTGAATAAACTAATATATCATATTCAAAAAAATTTAGTTAAAAATTGAAAAAACAAAATCACGTAACAAAAAATTTATAATAGGAATTTTGCATACCATCACTAATTGTAACAGACTAATTTTGTTTTAGAGCTACTAAAACATGATTAGACACACCAAACAAATTTTATAAGAAAAATATAGTTGGATGCATCAAGCCCAAACATTCTGAGTACCCGTAGCAACTCTCTTGTCTCTTTGTATCATGTCAAGCAAATAGACAAGGCCTTGGCTCCTGGGATTCCGTTCAAATCTTTTACAGGTCTATACAAAATTTGTGAGGAAAGTTATTAAGATAAGCATATGAGTATCATCTTCTAATATAGCATCAACAATATAAAGAAAGAAAATGATTGAGATAAGCATATGAGTACCCGAATAAGTTTCTAAAGTTCACAAGGTGAGAAATCAAAGTTTAGAAAATGATTGAGAAAATGATTGAGAAAATGATTGACGTTTAGAAAAATCAAAGTTCTTTCATGTGAACCTAGCTAGCCTAGCTATCCATATTGTCCTTCTTTCAAGGTGAAAAATCAAAGTTTAGAAAATGAGAAGTTTAGAAAGCGATTGAGAAAATGATTGACGTTTAGAAAAATCAAAGTTCTTTCATGTGAACCTATCTAGCCTAGCTATCCATATTGTCCTTCTTTCAAGGTGAAAAAGTAAGTCACCGACAAAAAGCAAAATATTCGTTTCAGATGGACCACTAAGTACAGCAGGGCACTCATCCAGAGATGTATATCCACTAAAAGAAAACAAAAATTCTAAATGGCCTGGAAAACCAGCGAGGATGACTGTTTGGGGGGCGAAGTTATATTATTGCCCTTTCTCTTTAACAATCTTTTAAAAAATGTATTTAAAAAGGTGGGGGTAAAAGTGTAAATTCAACTCCTCCCAAGCATCATCCTCAGGCCAGCTAGAAAATCTCAAAAGAAAATTATTTCAATCCAAAATTGACTTTTTCAAGTCTTGCTTTCTTTTTGGAATTCCGTAAATTCATTATCACTTTATACTTTCTCCTCTGTGCAATTCCAAATCCAGTTTCAGGCTCCTTACTCTAACAATTCTTCTTTGTCCATTATCACAGAGCCCTAATCACTAGGTCACAACACTATTGGCAGCTTTATTTTCTCTTTATTGCTTTCTTTATTTTTTTTTTGTTTTTCCTATCTATTTATCTTTTTCTTCTTTTATTGATTTGGTTTTCTGCATTCATTGAAACAGACAAACCTTGAGGCGTGCTTCGTGAAGCTCTTTATAGCCTTACAGTACCCTTCGTCCTCCAGAACGATTTGGATTGGTATTCTTTTTAGGTAAGATAAAATTTTATTTTTTATTATGAGTTTTAATTTAGATTTGCATAATTTGAATTATGTTGTTATACTTTTTTTTTGTCCTAACACGAAAATTTTTATTGAAGATAAGACGAGAAAAAATATTAAGAACATCATATTGTTTTGTGTTGTTATACTCTTGTTTTGCTCTAATTCATGCGAACAAATTAAGAACATCATATTAGAGCATACTGGGGTCTCCTCTGGAAAAAAAAACATGTTCCAATTGAACACCCTATACATACCTCATTTTAACCTGATTTCTCCATTCCCTTATATTTGGGCCATCTATGTCATCTCCAAATACTAAATTAAAAAAAAAAAACTCCCTTTCTTATTTTTCTCTTCTCCAATCGTTAAACTTTAAATTGAGAATCCTTAAAGTTTGGAGAAGAAGACAACAGCTTCAACATGATTGCCCGCATTCAAGATGTTGATTTATTATGCTCCAATCTGTGATCGTGGTAAGAGCGAAAACACCTCCCTCCCTTCTTCAGAATGTCATATATTTCATTATTACCTTTCTTAAATTACTCTCTTTTAGACTTAAAATAACATAGTTTTACCCAATTCCTTTTATTGCATCATTTCTTTTATTATTTATTGTAATAACATTAAAGTCTTGAATTAAGGAGGTTTTTTGCAATCTCGGGATACACATAAATATTTTGAAGATTTCATCATTCTTTTAAGACCACGTCACGTCACATTAGTTGTAAAACCCCTGATTGCAAAAACCTCTCCTGATTAAAAAGTGAAAAAAATTTAATTTTAAAACTCATCTCAAACACCCATTCCATGCGTATCTTAATGAATCTGAATTCAAGTGAAGCTGGCGTTTTAGGTCCCACAAACCAAACATTGACATGTCACATTGTCTTTAAATAGAACTAGTGTACCTTCCGTGCCATTGGCACAATCATACACTTCACATAACATGTACTAGTGTTATGCCGACCCTGATTCTTGGTCGGATCTTCGGCACTCTCCAAATAGTACACTAAATTATTAAATATGAAAATAAATTATTACTTACCAAAACATTGATTAATTATTCTGAAAAACCCAAAGTGTTGAGGAAGGGTATTTTACAATTTGGCGAATGAAGATGGAAGAAACATTTTTGAAATTTGGTGAATGGAGGAACAATTTGAAAAATTATGTACATAAACACCAATGATTGATTTGGAGACCAGCAAATCTGGATAGTTGTTGCTAGGGAGGAATGAGATTGGACGATATTTTTATAATTTAACAAATAAGGAGGGACATTTTTGAAAATTTGGCAAAGGGCGAGATTTTCGCAATTTAGCAACTGAGTAGGGGTAGTTTTGTAAGTTGGCTAATGAGATGAGAGGGGCAATTTTTGGGATTGGAGAATGAGGAGGGCAGTGTTGTAATTTGACAAAATAAAGGCAATTTTGTAATTTAAGGGGATGGGAGGGCACATTCTTTATTCTACCTTTATTAGAGTAAATGATATTTAGTTCCTATGTACAGCAGAAGATTTGGTACTAATGAATGAACAATCAAGCACAAATCAAATAGGAGACACTACCCTTTTGCTATTTCATTGGAGAATTAGACCAAGAGTCAAGAACGTATCCTGTATCTTGTCTAAGCCATAATTGTTGACCATAACAGACTACTTGAGATTTTTTTTTTTTTTTTTTCACATGGTCATTACAGGACTGAAAAAGCCACATGACTTGCATTGCTTCACTGTAACTGAACTAAATTTTCGTTATGAAAAAGATATAAAATTAGATGATCGGCAAAATTAGTAGATCCAAGGTGTGACACATTTGTGCACATCAAAAACCAATTCTCGTTTCTGCAGTAGATAATTCAATCCAATTCATCTACTTGAGTTGAGACCTTGCAAGAAAAGAAACTCCGCAAAAAAAAAAAAAATCGCTTGCTTAGAAACCCTACCAAAAACTGAAGTACAGGATGAGCCCTTTTAGGCAGCGATTTCGAGATAAGCGGGGATGCACATCTCGAAGGGGATGGGTGACGCTCCCTTTTCCTCGCTCCCTAGAATTTTCGGTACAGGATAGAGTGACAAAAATTAAGGCCGTCACTTTTCATGAGTAACAATAAGGCAATGACTACTCTACACCACCAAAAGCATTTCTCACATTATCATTGAGTGTTTTTTTTCATTAATTACTTCGCACCATCAAAAAAATTGTTTTTGAAAAAAATAGTAATTTAAAAATAGGGTAAATTTCGACCAATTTAAGCCTTCAATTGAGACCGATTCTAAAGTTCATCAAAACACGAAAATTGTATTACTTTGAGTTATCTAATAAACACAATTTAAATCGTTTGAAAAATGTTTTGAAATGAACAAGTTATGGTCATTTTACTAAAATCGCACAAATCTATATCGCAATGAAAACGGGATAGTGTCCATGACTTTCGGCTAACTTATGTGCTCGATCGAGATCGATCGTCAAGTTGATCAAAACAAAAAAAATTGTAGTAATCTAAGTTATCTAATAAACACAGTTTGAGTCACTTGAAAATGTTTTGAAATTAGCAATTTATGGTCATTTTACTAAAGTCGCACAATTTTGTCTCACAATGAAAATGGGATAATGTCTCTGACTTTCAGCCAGCTTATGTAATCGATCGAGACTGATTTTCAAGAGCAAAAATTTTAATACTTTGAATTATCTAATAAACACAATTTGAATGAATCACTTGAAAATGTTTGAAATGAAAAAGTTATGGTCATTTTTACTAAAGTCACGCAAATCTATATGAAAAAATTTGATGAAAATTTCCTGTTTGCCCAAAACCTCACATTGTTCCAGACGAGTAATAGTTTTTTTTTTTTGTGATTTTTGAAATTTTTTCTGAAGTTTACTTTGTCTTTGTGATTGAAAATTTTGCTGAAGTTTTCATGAGATTACTTTGTTTTTCTGAAAATTTTGGGGGAGGTTGCGATTTGGGTTTCGATTTTAAGGGAGAGGGAAGAGATTGGTTTCGAATTCGTAAGAGATTCGAGAGATAGGGAAGATTTGAATGGGGGAGAGAAGGGGAGACTTGAGTTTCAATTTGAATAGGGATGAGAAAAATGTTGTTTATTTATTTATATAGGTGACGTGGAAAAGAGTGGTGGTGTGGGAAAGAAAGTAGATAGTGTGAGAGAGTTAAATGGTGTGAAAAAACAATTTTGGTGGTGTAGAGTAATCGTTGCCTAACAATAATTAAGGCGACATTTTTTTTAGATTTAGGTTGATCAGAACAAAAAACAAGAAAGTAAACACCCTCAAAGGCTTTGAGAAGTGTGCACCCATTTGGCCGACCATATGCTGAAAATTATAAAATGAGAAATCAGATTGTATGAACATATCATGTAGAAAATATATATCAATCGTGTTTTGTGAAAGTATCCTTACAAACTCCGAAAGTGTTACCATAATATCTTCACGAACGATCTGGCCTTTACATCGGAAGTTGCTACGTGTACTTGATTATTTGGTTCGGTTGCACCAACTATTTGTTGCACTGACATTTTAGGATGTTTCAACTTTGTTACATTGACCTAAAATATATATGACCGACTTACAAATTTTATCAATTAAAACCATTTAATGATGAATTTTTCTCGTTTTAAAAAGTTAGTTGGCTCTTGAAAGAAAGATAATAGTAACTATTATTTGTAAAAAAAATCTATTCACACATTCATTAAATTTCAAATCTTCGAACAAATATCATAGAGCTAATCATTGTCTCAAGTTCTATAATAGATAGTAAACATGGCAGTTTATTTATTTATTTATTTTAAGAGCAAACATGGTTTTAAAAGGAGCCTCAAACCTTTTATAGCAACTTTTCTAGAAAGCCGGACCCAATACCATCATAATCTTACAGACGTTCCTAATGCTCCAATCGAACACAATCTCTCTAGATTTATTTTTCAGAAATTCTAAATGTCGAGGGAAAGGGAGAGGAAATCAGCGAGGAAACGGAGGTGGCGGGGGGTGAACCGTTCACCCCCTCGAGATGTATGCCCATTTTTTTGGCGCACACATCTCAAGGGGGGTGAACGGTTCACCCCCCACCACCTCCGTTTCCTCGCTGGTTTCCTCGCCCTTTCCCTCGACACATCGAATCTTATAGCAACAACAATATAAAGAGTACCAAGCAGGTTAAACTAATGAGCAAGTTTCTTTAGTTCACAAAGTCATCATGTGAACCTAGCTAGCCCAGCTATTCACGTTGTCCTTCTTCGAAGGTGAACCGACTCATTATTTAAAAAAAAAAAATATTCGTTGCAGATGGAGCACTCATCCAACTGTAAATCCACTAAAGGAAAATATTTCAATCCAAAATTGACTCTTCTAAGTCTTGCTTTCTTTTTGGAATTCCATAGTATCGATTATCACTTCCAAATCCAGTCTGAGCTTCCTTACTCTAACAATTCTTCTTTGTCAAATCTTTCAAGTTGTTTCAGCAAAAGGAGGAGGAGATGGCAAGAGCAGATCAAGTAGTATGTCCATTCTTTGTTGTTGTGTTTGAAAGGCTCAAGAATTTAATAAACAAAGACCAGAAGGAACTTGGCCCATTAGTGGGTCTGGTGAAAGAGCTGAAGAAACTTCTCAAAACTTTCTTTAAAATCAAACAAGTCCTCAGTGATGCAGAGGAGAAGCAGTTCAACAAAGAAGAAGAAGCAGTTCGGTTTTGGCTGCATGAGCTAAACGATGCAGCGTATGAAGCTGATGATGTTTTTGACGAGTTCGAATATGAAGCTCTACAGCAACTAGCCTCGGAGGAGGGAGCCAGCAGCAGCAACAACGTATTTGAACAACTTCATGGAAAAATTCAAAATCTCATTGAGATTTTTCAAGATTTAGCCAAAGAATGTTCAGAGCTTGATTTGCAAAAGGGAAGGGAAAAGGAAAAGAACGTAGTGATATCTCCAGATCGTATCAGTTTTTCTCTCTTAACTGAACCACAAGTTTATGGGAGAGATGAAGACAAAGAGAAGTTGGTGAAGCAATTGTTGGGCTCAGATTACTTTGCTTTTGATCAATATGGCGCTCGAAGAAGTAAGCACCCAAGAGCGCTACGAGGGCCAGTGCTTAACAGCAGCAGCAACCAAGACAGTATCTCTGTATTTCCCATTCTGGGTATGGGGGGCCTTGGCAAAACGACTCTTGCCCAATTGGTTTACAATGACAAGCGGGTGGAAAATCATTTTGAAGTCAGATCATGGGTTTGTGTATCAGATGATTTTGATATCAAACGTCTTGTGAAAGCGTTCTTAGCCTCTGTTTCAGGAAGTGAATGTGGCACTGAAGACATAGAAATTCTCCGGCGGAGCCTTCAAAAGGAGGTTCAAGGCAAAAGATTTTTGTTGGTGCTAGATGATGTATGGGAAGATAGAAAGGATGAGTGGGACAAATTGATGAAATTTTTTGAAGGTGGAGCTCAAGGAAGTTCAATTATGGTGACTACTCGCCTGCCAACAGTAGCATCCATCACCAGTGCATTTCCTCCTCATTGCCCAAACATTTTATCAAAAAGAGATGGCTGGGCTTTATTCAAGCAATATGCATTTGGCCCAGGAAATGAAGAAAGGCCAGCATTGGCGAAGATCGGCAGGAAGATCGTGAAGAAGTGTGGAGGTATACCTTTAGCGGTAAAGGCTTTAGGGGGATTACTACGCTTCAAAAGTGATGAAAATGAATGGCTATCTATCAAATACAGTAAATTTTGGGACTTTGACAACACCATTTTACCATCCTTGAGATTAAGCTATCACCATTTGTCATTTACGTTGAAACAATGTTTTGTTTATTGCTCAATCTTTCCCAAAGATCACAAGATTGAAAAAGAACAATTGATTCAACTATGGATGGCCAACGGTTTGGTGCAGTCCCGTGCAGAAATGGATTTGGAAGATGCCGGGAATGCGATTTTCAACGAGTTGTTATGGAGATCTTTCTTTCAAGACATAGAGAAGGACGAAGATGGTAACATAATAAGTTGTAAGATGCATGATCTTGTGCATGATCTTGCAAGTTATATTGCAGGGGATGAGTACTTTGTTGAGGATGTTGAAAGTTCAAGAAGTCCTACAGAAGGAACTCGCCATGTGTCCCTACAGTTTGGATCTTCTAATCTTGAGTCCTCGCTGCGCTTACGCTCTCTTGTTTGGTTAAAGTACCGTTCCGTAACTCTGGAGTCTGTATTCGTCTTCTCAAATTGTATCCTCTTGCGGGCATTGGATTTGACTTCATGTGGCATTCAAGTGGTACCAGATTGCATTGGTGAACAAAAACATCTAAGGTATCTCAACCTTTCTTTCAATCCTTATATTACATCGCTGCCAGAATCTATTTGTTTGCTTAGAAATATGCAAACATTGAGTCTTCAAAGGTGTGGGATTGAAGTGGTACAAGATTGCATTGGTGAAATGAAACATCTAAGGTATCTCAACCTTTCTGACAATCCTCTTACATCGCTGCCAGAATCTATTTGTTTGCTTAAAAATATGCAAACATTGAGTCTCAGAAGGTGTAATAAACTCTCATCTTTGCCAGAACATATCGAAAACATGAGTTGCCTAGTACACCTAGACAATGCAGGATGTTATTGGTTAACTAGCATGCCAGTTGGGATTGGGGAATTAACTCGTCTTCGAACATTACGTATGTTCGCTGTGGGCAAAGAGAGTGGATGTGGTGTGGCTGGGTTGCAAAAGCTGAATAACCTTAGAGAAGAATTATTTATAACTGGGCTTGATGTTGTGGAAACTTTAACGGAGGCTAAAGAGGCAAATTTGATGAGCAAGAAAAATATACATTCACTGAAGCTATGGTGGAACTGGGACTGGGCCTTGGATTCAGACACAGACTCACGACAACAGCGGGATCAAATTGTGATGGAAGGCCTCCAACCCCACTCAAATGTAAGAGAACTGGAAGTTCAATGGTATGAAGGAGTAATCTTGTCTCCAAGTTGGTTGACAGAAGCTTTACTCCCAAATTTGGTGGAAATCTCTCTCCAGAGTTGTGAAAGATGTGAGCATCTCGGATCTCTAAGGAAACTTCCTCGCCTCAAAGTTTTGAGGTTGTCTTCCATGGGTTCACTGAAATTCATTGAGGAGGAGGTGTTGGATGATGCAGGTGCAGGAGGGGCAGGTGGATTCCTGTCGCTGGAAGAACTAATTTTGGTGCGGATGGATAAGTTGGCGGGATGGTCATCTTCATCATCGTGGTCGTCATTGTCTCAAGCAAGTGCAAAAGAACGAACAAGTAGATTGGAGGTAGCAGCAGTATTCCCTTGCCTCAAAAGCGTGACACTCAGAGGATGCCCAAAACTGAAAGGAGGAATCCCATTGGCATGGTCCCCTGTCCAGCATGTTGACATTGATGGCGGCTGCAATGGAATGGTTCTGGGTTCACTACGAGACCTCCCTTCCCTTCCTTCTCTTCAAATTTCTGGGTTTGATGAGTTGGAGTATTTTCCATCAGGCACACTAACTAACCTTACTGCTATCCACAGCTTGGTCATTGATCATTGTGACAACCTGGAAGCTCTACCTGTTGAACTATATAGTCTCGCTACACTGATGGAGTTGGAGATTTTGCGATGCCCCAAGTTGGTTTCTTTGGCAGATGAGAGAGAGGGAGGACTCAAAAACCTCTCCTCTCTCAAAACCCTTGTTATTGACAATTGTGAAGCTTTGGAGCGCTTGCCTGAGCTTTACAAGGCTTCTCTTGTTACTCTGGAAATCAAAAATTGTCCTGAGATGGAATTCTCCAAGGAGGATTTTGAGCACCTTGTTGTCCTTGAACAACTTCAATTGATTGACTTGCCCAAGTTGAAATGTTTTCCAAAGGGGATAAAACACTCTGCTGCAACACTAAGACATCTAATATTCCTGCCTGGTGCGCCGGTGGACTTGCTGGATTGGATTGGTACTACTTTAACCTCACTTGAGTATTTGGAAATTGATGCCCCCGAGAATTGGAAAGTGTTGCCACAATGGATGCATCACCTCACTGCTCTTAAAATACTATATATTTGGAAATGCAATGAAGAACTAGCAGAACGATGGTGGAACAGGCAGAGAGAAGACAACAACTTCAACATGATTGCGCACGTTCCATATGTTAATTTACGTCCGAAATTAAACATTGAACCCTAGTGGTCAAGTTTATTAATCTTCGATCTGTGATCGTGGTAAGAGCCAAAACACCTCCCTCCCTTCTTTATAATTCCATATATTTCATTATTACTATCTTTTAGATTTAAATTAACATAGTTTTATCCAATTCCTTTTATTGCATCCTTTCTTTTATTATTTCTTGTAACCTCAAAGTCTTGAATTAAGTGGTTTCTCTCGTATGTTAGATGTAGATTCCAATGAAACGGTCTTTTAGGTCACCAAACAAAAACAAGATTGTTTCTGAATTTCCTTTAAAGAATTTTTCTGACAGTCAACGTATTCTAGGAAACCAAATCTTTATTTTAATCCTTATGTCTCCTATAAGATTTGATCAGCGTGGTTCCTTCAGTTTTCCACAATATTTCCTTACCCTGTGATGTCTGATCAATTTGAGATAAACAATTTGATTGGTGTTGTAGGATTATGTGAAGCGAGCAAAGGGGCAGGACTTGCATTCTAGCAACAAGCAGAATTTAGCAGAGGTTAATATGTTTCTGTCTCTGGAATTTGTGGTTTATATGATGCTTCTCAGTCCTTTTTTAAAGCTAGAAATAATGATGATGATTTGAGTTATGCCAAGGAACAGTAGTCAAATACGTATTTTGCTTCAGTTAGTTATCTCCAAGTATTTGCTTCTCATTAGCGAGTTATTTTTAAGATGTAAATATTGTTGTTTTTCAATTGATGATATCTTCCCTTGCAGGAAAGAGCAACACTCTGGTTGCTATACTTTACTTTGGGACAACTAGGTATTTTGACCATAATCACAGGCACAAGCCAAAGAGGATCATTTTCAACATGCTAAGTATGATGGCTAAAGGAGGGAGAACATGTGAAGAGACAATTATCTGATCAACTGTAAAACTCAAATGGGTGTGTTCTGTCTCATCTGCGATGTCCTTTATTATGGAGCCTGATTGTATTTGCGAAGATATTTTGTAATTTTCAAATGTTTTTATTATGTGGTTTCTCAAGTGAACCTTATTTTTGTTCTTACTCATCTATTTTTGCCTTTGAGCATGGTGGAAATTGGTGTTCAGGTTTATTTGCACTTTGTTTTCTCTGATTTGTGTTTTGTACATTTCCATTCACATCGCAGGATTTTGGTTTAGAGAAGTTGTACCATTTAGAAGTTTAAATACAAGAACCAATTAATTATAATCTTTCGGGATTGTTGTGGTTATGGCATTCTTCTTGTTTTTATACTCTCCGACATGTTTTTGGAAAGCTTACAGAAATCTCAATTGTGTTTTTTTTTACTTTGTGTTTTAGATAATTGGATCATGATTCATAACCAATGAAATGGATTTTGAAGATAATAGCTTTACAGATTGAAACCATATGTCAGAGTTTTCCAACAAATCAAGGGATTTAACCAATATTTCATTTGTTATGTTGTGAGAGAATTCACATATATATTCTCATTCATGTTTGGTTGCCATTGATCACTCTTTTCTCTCATGAACCACAAGTAATTGAAAAATAAAACTTTTGTCATGTTTATGTCTAATTGAATGTAAGGCCATAATTGACTGATTTTCACCTGAAAAGATGCAAAGGTTTCTTATTTGGGAATGCTTGAATGCAGGGGCGGACCCAGGATTTTAGTCAAGGGGGGGGCGAAATGAAAAATATTTATTAGTTGATAATAGTAGTTATCAATGGTAATGCCAATTTCATTTTTTTACCGAAGCTAGTAACCAATAAAAAAAATTCAACTATAAAAAATACAATGCATATATCAAATTGGATCCGAGTGTAGTCAATTTTAAGCCAAAATAATGTCACTATTGATAACTTTAGCAAAGAGCAAACAAGCATAATAACTAGAATATATAATTAATATCACAAAAGAGTTCGCAGTAAGACTTTAAAGCTATTTTTTGGCTAGGCTAGAGGATTTTTACACCTTTATTCATTCTCTTTAAAATACAATCACAAACATTATCTATAGAAGGGATAGAAATGTAAAATACTTAAAACCTGACCAAAAAGTGCCTATAAAGCCTGGTTGTCTAGAATTGAGAATCACAAAATAATTAGGATAAGTTCTAGGTGAAGCTAAAAAAAATTTGAAATTTGCGAATCTAATATGATCATAATACAATTTCAAAGAAAAAATAGTTTATATGAGGCTCAAATTTTATACGAGTTGGCTAATGGTATATATTTTCATTAAATTCTATCGTTATTATTTTAGATATTAATTTTAACAAAAATGCTAGGAAATCAGGTTTTTGCAATCATGTTTTGTAATCAAGATGACGTGTCGTGATCTGGAAAGAATGATGAAATCCCCAAAAAATTTATGTTTATCTAAAAGTTGTAAAAAATCCCTCTAACGATGCCACATCATCCTGGTTGCAAAACATGATTTCCTAACCTCACTCTAATTTTAAATATTTTTTTGTTAGGGGTTTAATATCACTTGTGAAAAACAATTCATTTATTTAATGTTAATAAATTTTTATTAAACTAAACATTTTTTAATGTTTGCAATTACTAATAAAACTGCATTGAAAATAAAATAAAAAATGCACTCGAAGAGTATCGAACTCAGGTCTTTTACTAAAAGCAATAAACCTCCAACCACTACACCAACAAATACACATTAGAATATTTTCATAAAAAATTAAAATATCATATTCTACGTTACATAATCGATTTTTTAAGACTAAAAATATATACTAAAAATATTTTAAAAGTTGAGGGGGGGCAGCCGCCCCTTAATAGGTCCGCCCATGCTTGAATGAGCTTTCCATGATTTTTATGCAAAGTTGTGTGTGTGTGTTTTTTTGCAGGATTTGTGCGGAGGTGATTACAGAAATATACGATGCTCTTGAAAAACGTGCGCCACTCGGGCTTGTTTGGTTGAAACTCTGGACTCTTATTTTCGCGCCGAGATAAAGACGAATATTTCAGACTGTTAAAATCAATCAGTTTTGGGTTATAAATATTTTAGTAGCTCTTTATTGTTTGGAGCTGAAATTTCCACTCTTCCACATGGGGTGGTTACACGGGGATAATTTTAATGGTAAGAATAGGTTGTGACTGATGAGTTAATCTAGTTGTCTCCAGGAGTTGTCTATGTATGGTTTGCACAGTTAGGATTTAGAGTCAGCAGTTACTAAAATAAGGGTAGCAGTTAAGTTTATGTAGTTAGTTTTGTTTTTAGAAAACGTGGGCTGTAATGTTAGTGGTGCAGTTATGATTTTGTATTTGCTTATATAATAAGAAAACCAGAAAATGATGTAAGTGAAGAGCATTGCCAAAAATCCTCTGTGTTTGTTTGCGTTTCAAGTTTGTTACTAGCTTTAAGAAAACCAACATTTGGTATCAGAGCATAAGTTGTCAAAGCAATGGCCAATGAAGTAGGAGATCAATCAAAGACACTTGCAGTGGTCAAACCGATGGCAAGAGGAGCCTCAATCCCGATCCAATATCCAACGTTAAGCGAAACGAACTACGGCATATGGGCTGTCAAGATGAAGATAATCTTGCGTTCACTAGGAGTATGGTCAATGATCGAAGGTGGAGACACAGACGACGACAAAGATCAAGGCGCCATGGTAGCCATTTCTCAAGCCGTGCCAGATGACGTGATGATGGCAATCGCGGAGAAGCAGACGGCAAAGGAGGCTTGGGACGCACTCAGGGAGATGCGGGTTGGTGAAGATCGCGTTAAGAAGGCACGCGTACAGGTGCTGAAACGACAACTGAACAAGTTACACATGGAGGATTCAGAGACAATAAATGAATTTTCCATGAAGCTTACCACACTGGTGGGTGAGATCCGTTCGCTGGGCACGAAGCTCGACGACAGCGAAGTTGTTGAAAAACTGTTCAGCGCAATTCCAGATAGATTTCTCCAGATTATTGGAACAATTGAGCAGTTTGGCGATACTGAGAAGATGCCGGTTTCAGAGGCGATCGGTCGTCTCAGAACCTTCGAGGAAGGGCTTAAAGGGCGACTGCACTCAAAGGGCAGTGGAGAACAGTTACTCCTTACCCAGGCCGAGTGGGAGGCAAGAATCCACAAGGCAAGGAGAGATGAAGGTTCCTACAGCAACAAAAGAGGAGGACGTCACGGGAGAGGACGTGGTCGTGGGCATGGAAATGGTGGAGGTCGAGGAAATGGTGAACGCAAAAACGAAGACCGAAAGCCACGCAACTTCGACATATCCAGGGTTAAGTGTTTCAATTGTAATGAATATGGTCACTTTGCAAAAGAGTGTCCCAAGCCAAACCGAAGAGAGAGGGCCAATTTTGTTACAACACAAATCGATGATGAACCGGCACTGTTGATGGCTGAATCTTGTGTTCTCAACCACGCAATACAGAACGAACAGGTGTTACTACACGAAGACAAGGTGGTGCCAAAGATTAACAGCACCCAAGTCAATGCTTGGTATTTAGATACAGGCGCAAGTAACCACATGACCGGTTGTATCGAAAAATTTGCTGAAATTGACACGACCATTAAAGGGTCAGTCAAATTTGGAGATGGCTCGGCTATAGAAATACAAGGAAGAGGTTCTGTTTTATTTGAATGCTTCACAGGTGAACATCGTGTACTTACTAATGTCTACTACATCCCGAAGTTGAAGAGAAACATAATAAGCCTTGGTCAGTTAGATGAGAACGGATGCAAGGTTGTAATTGAAGGAGGAGTAATGTCTATCTTGGACAGATCACAAAGGCTACTAGCAAAAGTGAACAGATCAAGGAACCGGTTATATGTGTTTAACATGGTACCAGCCCTACCCGAATGCCTTCTGGCGAGGAGCAAAGTAGAAGCCTGGCACTGGCATGCAAGATACGGGCATGTGAACTTTCATGCCTTGAAGTTTCTAAGTCAGAAACAGATGGTGCGCGGCTTGCCCATAATCGAGCATGAGGACCGCATCTGCGATGGTTGTTTGATTGGAAAGCAACACCGAAATCCTTTTCCAGCAGTGGCGAAATTTCGAGCAGAATCACCTCTTGAACTGTGGCATGGAGATTTGTGCGGGCCAATAACTCCTACTACACACGGAGGCAAGCGCTATTTTCTGCTGTTGGTTGATGATTGTACTAGATTCATGTGGCAGGTGCTGATCCGAAACAAAGACGAAGCATTTGCGGCATTCAAGAAGATCAAAGCATCAACAGAAATGGAGAAAAACAGCAAGCTGAAAGCTTTTCGCACAGATCGTGGCGGCGAATTTACCTCAAATGAGTTCAAGACTTACTGTGAGCTATTGGGAATTAAGCGTTATCTCACGGCGCCTTATTCTCCTCAGCAGAACGGAGTTGTTGAACGAAGAAATCAGACGGTGGTCGGCATGGCAAGGAGCTTGTTGAAAAGCATGGGAGTCCCAGGCGAATTTTGGGGAGAAGCGGTATCAACTGCCGTATATCTCCTAAATCGAGCACCAACAAAAAGCATCATCGGCAAAACTCCCTATGAAGCATATTACAACCGCAAGCCAACTGTTGATCACTTTCGCATCTTTGGATGTGTGGGACACGTAAAAAATGTTACACCTCACCTTTCAAAACTTGCAGACCGAAGCAAGCCAATGGTGTTTATTGGTTATGATTCGAATGCAAAAGGCTATCGGATGTTTGATCCAAAATCAAAACGAGTAGTGGTGACACGGGATGTCGTGTTCGAAGAGGAGAAGAAGTGGGAGTGGAGCAAATTTCCAGAAACAGAAACAGGATCAGCAGGGAACATTCTTACAGCATACTATTTTACCATAGCAGGCGCATCTGATACGACAAATCAGAAAGATAAAGAGGGTGTCAGCGATTCTGGCATTGGTATCAGCAATTCTGGCATGGATTTCCCACAGCCGACACAGGAACAAACTGATAACCGATACCAGTATGCTACACCAGTGATGAACACGAGATCCAGAGCATCTGTTTCAAACTCACCATATACTCCAACAGCAACTGTTGAAGAATCAGTATCAACTGAAACACTACAACCCTCGACATCTGATGAGAGTTCATTAGTAGGACCACGGGGTAAGCGTGACATCAAAAGCTTGTACGATGCAACAGTCCCAATAGAGTTGCAGTATTCAGGTCTGTGCTTACTAGGAGAAGAGGAGCCGTCGAATTTCGAAGAAGCCAAGGCAGATCCGATGTGGAGAAGAGCAATGGAGGAGGAAATTTCCTCTATTCGAAAAAATGAAACTTGGAAGCTCGTTCCATTACCCGACAACCACAAACCTATAGGTCTAAAGTGGGTTTACAAGCTAAAGAAGGACACTCAAGGCAGAATTGTGAAGCACAAGGCGAGATTAGTGGCAAAGGGGTACGTTCAACGACAAGGCATAGACTTTGATGAAGTTTTTGCCCCTGTTGCTCGGCTAGAGACAGTCCGTTTGCTGATCTCTATTGCGGCACATGAAGGATGGGAGGTGCATCATATGGATGTGAAGTCAGCCTTCCTCAACGGTGATTTGGAAGAGGAAGTGTATGTCTTTCAACCGCCGGGATTTGAAATAAAAAGAGAAGAGCACAAGGTGTTAAAACTGCACAAAGCATTGTACGGTTTGCGACAAGCACCTAGAGCCTGGAACTCAAAACTGGACAAGTCATTGAGGACACTCGGTTTTGAGAGGTGTTCTTTAGAGCATGCCGTGTACATGAGAAATCAAGGTAAAGGGAATTTAATTGTTGGAGTCTACGTGGATGATTTACTCATCACTGGAGAGTGTATTCAAGACATAGACAAGTTCAAATCACAGATGAAGAAATTATTTAGCATGAGTGACCTTGGGTTACTAAGTTACTATCTGGGAATTGAAGTCTGTCAGAATTCTCAAAGGATTACACTCAACCAGTCGGCATATGCAAGAAAGGTTTTAGACAAATGCGGCATGAAAGATTGCAACCCTTCGCAAATCCCGATGGAACCTCGTCTGAAACTGAGCAAGGAAAGCACAAGTCCACCTGTAGACACAACTCTGTACCGAAGTATTGTTGGCAGTTTCAGATATCTACTGCACACGCGCCCAGATTTGGCATTCTCTGTCGGCACGGTGAGTAGATACATGGAGAAGCCCACAACGGAGCACATGGCCGCAGTGAAGCACATATTGCGGTACGTGAAAGGAACTTTAAACCTCGGTTGCGTTTATGAGAAGAAGGAAGGAAGCTTGGAGCTGATTGGTTACTCCGATAGTGATGATCTAGCTGGTGATACTAATGACAGGAAAAGTACCTCAGGTTTAATATTTTTCCTTGGGTCAAATCCTATTAGTTGGTGTTCACAAAAACAGAAAGTAGTTGCGTTATCTTCTTGTGAAGCGGAGTACATCGTTGCCTGTGCAGCAGCGTGTCAAGGAGTGTGGCTGGGACGACTGTTGGCAGATTTGTTAAAGACCGAGGTTAAGAAAGTGGTTCTAAAGATCGATAATCAGTCCGCAATTGCATTGAGCAAGAATTCAGTTCACCATGAGAGGAGCAAACACATTGATACCCGATTCCACTACATTAGAGATTGTGTTGAATCAGGAATGATTGAAATTCAACATGTTTGCACAGAAGATCAGCGTGCTGATATTCTGACAAAGTCACTTGCAAGATTGAAGTTCTTGGAGATGAGAGAGAAAACTGGTGTGCGGATCGTCAGTGGAGGACAACAAGCTTAAGGAGGAGATTGATGAGTTAATCTAGTTGTCTCCAGGAGTTGTCTATGTATGGTTTGCACAGTTAGGATTTAGAGTCAGCAATTACTAAAATAAGGGTAGCAGTTAAGTTTATGTAGTTAGTTTTGTTTTTAGAAAACGTGGGCTGTAATGTTAGTGGTGCAGTTATGATTTTGTATTTGCTTATATAATAAGAAAACCAGAAAATGATGTAAGTGAAGACCATTGCCAAAAATCCTCTGTTTGTTTGCGTTTCAAGTTTGTTACTAGCTTTAAGAAAACCAACAGTGACAGTCCCAGTAAAGGATGATCCTGGAAATGTACTTGATGCAACTTTTAACAATGCTTTCTGATGGCAGGAAAAAAGCTTGTGTTATTTTTAGGTTACGGATTTGACATTAGCAAGAGAAACAAGACTTATTTTGAGGATTATCTGAACAGTCGGCCTCGTGTAAATCGTGGGATCAAGTTAACAGTTACTCTCCTACCTACTGGATTCTGCCCCTAAGTTGTAAATCATTCCATTTGAGTTTACCTGTGGAGATGGTGAGCATTTGCTAGTTTCTCGACATTTTCATTATTTGGGTGTAGGCTGTTTTAGAAATGACAAGTTGCATTCTTTTCCTAGGCACTTGTAACATTCTCGCTTCTGCTTGGTTTCTCTCCACTGATCTCTTCGAATTATTGGCAGGTTGAGTTCGCTTCTTAGGGGCGGAAAGAGGGGTGAGGTAAGCAAGGGTGGAAAAGTGGAGTCTTTAGAGGGTAAGAAGGTTGGTGAGAAATCAAATTTAGAGGTTGAGCGTTGTGGGGTGGAAGAGGAGTTTGATTCTCTGGCAGTGGGTAGGTCTAGAGGAAGAGGGAGAGGGAGATGGTAAGGATGAGTGAACAAGGGTAATGAGGAGCAATCTGTGGAGGTTTGTGAGAGTGAGAAGGTTCAAATTACTAAAGTTCTAATTTGGGTCATGGGGAAGAAGAGAAGTTTGGTTCTCTTGCAGTGTAGAGGAAGGTGGAGGGAGTGGGGATGAGGAAGAGAGAATAGGGATGCTGAGGGGGAAGCTTTGGAGGTTTGTGAGAGTGAGAAGTTTAAAACTTTTGTGTAGAAAGTCATGGGGAAGACGTGAGTTCTGGTGGCTCTCTTGCTAAGCCTCGACGAGGGGCGATAAGAGCAACTAGGTCTACAAAGGTGGATTCTGTAGAGGTTTCCAAGAAAAAAAAATGTTGGGGATGAGATGAATTTGAATGAGGTTGCACCTGCTAAACAGAAGAGAACACGAGCAGCTTCGAAGAGGGGTAAAAATTCTGAGAACAAAAGAGGTTGTTTCTGAAGTTCCAAATAAACTGTTGAATTTCCATAAGAAAATAGATAAAAAGTTATTAAATTATTAAATTAGGATATGGTTAGTGCGTAAAGGAAATAGATAAAAAGTTTTATGAGAGCCCACCACAACATGCAGTGGAAAAAGTCTTGGGGTGCCATAGATTGGTGGCAAGCTCTTTTCAAATGAAGTAGTTCACAGTTGGCTTCATTTACTCTTTATTGATCTTTGACTAACACATCATGCAAATGAGATTTGCACGTAATTATAATCATCTCAATTGTCCTTCAATCTACAATTTTCATCAATCTCTCTTGCTAGTACTATCTTTGTTAGCTAGCAAATATGGCTACTTAAGTTGCTTGTGTTTTTGGTTCTCTGTGTACTGTTCTCCTTTATGCACCACTAGTGCAATGAACTTTTTGGGCAAGAAGGTTGAATATGAGGTGGAGAACATGCTTTTTCACCGTGGTGGTGTTGGACTTGGTGGATTTGGTGGAGGTGGTTTTGGAGGACGAGGCAGTGGTGGCTTAGGAGGAAGTGTTGGTGCGGGTGGTGGACTAGGTTGTGGATTCAAAGGTAGAGCTGGTGGAGGAGTTGGAGGTGGTCTGCTTTAAAAAAAAATTTCGATATTAATAAAATTTACTCTTTGACACCTACAACATTTTAGCAATTACTTTTTGCTACCTATCATATGGTACGTGTGAGCATTTCAAACATTTCAAAAGATTTAAAGATTTCCACTGATCAAACCCACTGACTTAATAGTCGATACACAAAATAGGTGTTGACAAAGTCTCAAGAACAAATGACGCTCATAATGGATTACACCTAAACTAATGGGAGCCAAAAGGTAAATAACCTTCGGAAAAACAAGTTTAACTTTAACATGATTGAAAATTTTCTGAGTGTCTAAACTTGTAAGCTGTCACACAAAAGTATAAAAGAGTGACGTTAATTATATCATAGAATGTTATTAAATTAACCACGTTATAATCAATCACAGTTTTTCTCCCACTTTCGGGGTCATATACCTTTTAAATAATCAAATTAAATTACAATATTATTGCGCAAAGACAGGTCGATTGATAAAGATATATATTTGAACTTAATAATTACAATTTGCAAAGATGGAGAACTCGGCGAGGTTTCCTTGGATTAAGCATTTGACTTTGGACAAAAATACTTTATCTTTAAGCAAACTTCGTAGTTTTTGTCGTAAAAACTTCTGCACAGTTATGAATAATTTTACGCTGCTTTATTTGGGTGCTTTTTTTTTTTTTTTTTTTTTACCCATTTCTCTTTAAAACACGAATATAGAAGTGTAAAAAATCTCAAAAAAATATGAAAGAGACACCCAAACAATACAGCATAGCATTACTCGTCATGTTCATGTATGTGCTTAAGAATCAAACTTCACACAGATACGTTTCTGATTTTTTATTTAGGTTTTTTTTTTCTTCAATAGCAAATCATACAAATATGTTGAGGGAAGCAAATGCGAGAAAGATGGAGGCAGGGTCATATTATGCATATGGCATCAAATTCTAATCCACTTTGACATGTTTAGACCAAATAGAAATTTTCCTTGACAAGTTTATTGGACTGCAGGTTCACAGCTCCATATATTGTAAAACAAACTCCAGCCACCATATAATTCGTTTTTTTTATTCCTCACTCATCCATGGTATTGATGAAGACATTGCAACTTCATTCATATTTGGTTCAATGCACTCGAGTACTTCATATCGTTGTCACTCACAACCATAGCTTTTACAAAAAGCAAATATTCGTTTGAGCACTAGCGAAGCAGGACATGCATCCAGGTGTAAATCCACCAAAGGAAAATAATTCAATTCAAAATTTACTCTTTCAAGTCTTGCTTTCGTTTTTATCTTGCTCTAAGTTCCTTCTCTCTTCCTCTTAATCTGCCTCTAACTCGAATTCGCCAGTAGTTATTGTAGTCTCTCTCCCTTTCTTGTTCCCTTCTTTCTATCTCCCTGTGGTGCTCTTTTCTTGCAAAGGTAAGCTTTGCTCTCTTTATTTTTTCTTGTTTTTCCTATCTTTTTATCTTTTTTTTCTTTTATTGATTTGATTTTCTGCATTCACTGAAACAGACTAACCTTGAGGCGTGGTTCGTGAAGCTCTTTATAGCCTTACGATACCCTTTATCCTCCGGAACGATTTGGATTCGCATTCTTCTTAGGTAAGATAAACTTTATTTTTTTTATTATGAGTTTTAATTTAGATTTGCATAATTTGAATTGTGCTGTTGTACTTTTTTTTGGTCTAAACACGAAGATTTTTATTGAAGATAATAAGAGAAAAAATATTAAGAACATCATACTGTTTTGTGTTGTTATACTCTTGTTTTGCTCTAATTCATGTGAACAAATTAAGAACATCATATTAGAGCATACTGGGGTCTCCTCTGAAAAAAAAAACATGTTCCAATTGAACACCCTATACATACCTCATTTTAACCTGATTTCTCCATTCCCTTATATTTGGGTCATCTCCAAATACTAAATAAAAAAAAATAATAAAAAAAAAACTCCGTTTCTTATTTCTCTCTTCTCCAATAGTTAAACTTTAAATTGAGAATCCTTAAAGTTAGGAGAAGAAGACAACAACTTCAACATGATTACCCGCATTCAAGATGTTGATTTGTTATGCTCCAATCTGTGATCGTGGTAAGAGCGAAAACGCCTCCCTCCCTTCTTCATAATGTCATATATTTCATTATTACCTTTCTTCAATTACTCTCTTTTAGACTTAAATTAACATAGTTTTACCCAATTCCTTTTATTTCATCATTTCTTTTATTATTTCTTGTAACATCAAAGTCTTGAATTAATGAGTTTTTTGCAATCTCGAGATACACATAAACACTTTAGAGATTTCATCATTCTTAAAACCTTAGTTGTAAAACCCCTGATTGCAAAAACCTTTCTCGATGAAAAAATGAAAAAAATCAATTTTAAAACTCATCTCAACCACCCATTCCATACGTATCTTGATGAATCTGAATTCAAGTGAAGCTGGCGTTTTAGGCGCCACAAACCAAACATTGACATGTCACATTGTCTTTAAATATAACTAGTGTACCTTCCATGCCATTGACACGACCATACACTTTTCACATAGCATGTACCAGTGTTATGCTGACTTTGATCTTTGGTCGAGCATTCGGCACTCCCCAAATAGTACACTAAATTATTAAATATAAAAATAAATTATTAATTACCAAAACATTGATTAATTATTCTGAAAAAACCAAAGTGTTGAGGAAGGGTATTTCACAATTTGGCGAATGAAGATGGGAGAGACATTTTTGAAATTTGGTGAATGGAGGAGCAATTTGAAAAATTATGTACATAGACACCAATGATTGATTTGGAGACCAGCAAATTTGGACAGTTGTTGATAGGAAGGGATGAGATTGGAAGATATTTTTATAATTTAGCAAATAATGAGGGACATTTTGCCCTAAATCTCAAGGTGGTTTAGGCATTCGTCAGGTGCTCACTTTCAATATTGCATTACTTTCTAAGTGGCTTTGGCGATTTGCAGAAGAGAATGATAATTTATGGAGATCTCTCATTATGGACAAATATGGGCACAATAGATGGGTTTGGGAAAAGAGAACTAAGTACACTTCCTGCGGATGCTCTTTGTGGAAGCCCATCTCCCGGTGCGCAAGTGGCTTCTACCCTCACACCTCTCTCCAATGTGACAATGGTGATCTCATCTCTTTCTGGCACGTTTGTTGTAGTAACCAATCTTTAAAGGAACTGTTTCCAATGTTGTTTATCATTAACAACAATCAATATGGGAGTGTGAGCAGTTTTTGGTCTAACGGCAACTCTTGGGATATTTTCTTTCGCAGGCCCCTTAATACTGGGGAACTAGATGAGTTCACTAATCTAATGCTACGTGTACTTGACTATTTAGCTCTATTGCACTAACTCTTTGTTACACTGACATTTTAGAATTTTTCAACTTTATTGCACCGACCTAAAATATGTAACACCGACTTACCAATTTTTATCAATTAAAACCATTTAATAATGAATTTTTCTCGTTGAGAAGAGTTAGTTGGCTCTTAAAAGAAAGACAATAGTAACTATTATTTGTGAAAAAAAAATCTATTCACACATTCGTTAAATTTCAAATCTTCGAACAAATATCATAGTGCCTAACCATTGTCTCAAGTTCTATAATAGATAGTAAACACTATGGCAGTTTATTTATTTATTTTAAGAGCAAAACATGGTTTTAAAAGGGTCCTCGAACCTTATACTATGATAAACGTAGTTTATGTAAATAAGAAATACACATCAAAAGACTATTTGTTTGCCATATATACTCACACGTATACAGTATTCATCAAATATAGATGAGGAGTTGACAAAACTAATATATTAGATTCAAAAAAATTTAGTTAAAAATTGAAAAAAAAAACAAAATCATTCAACAAAATATTTACAATAGGAATTTTGCATACCATCACTAATCGTAACAGACTAATTTTGTTTTAGGTCTACTAAAACATGTTAGACACACCAAACAATTTTTAAAAGCCAAATTTAAAAAATAAAGTTTGGGGCATTAAGCCCAAACATTCCATTACACGTACCAAATCTCTTTGTCCTGTCAAGCAAATCGACAAAGCCTTGGCTCCTGTGATTCCGTTCAAATCTTTTACAGGTCTATACAGAATCTGTGAGGAAAATTATTGAGAAAAGCATATGAGTATCATCTTCTAATATAGCAACAACAATATAAAGAAAGTAAATACCAAGCAGGTTATGCTAATGAGTGAGTTTCTAAAGTTTACAAAGCCTTGTGAACCTAGCTATTCATGTTTTCCTTCTTTCGAGGTAAAAAAGTAAGGCTTCATGTGACCACTAGTACAGCAGGTCACTCATCCAACTGTAAATCCACTAAAAGAAAATATTTCAATTGATTCTTCTAAGTCTTGCTTTCTTTATCCTTTCAATCCAAAATTGAGTCACTTTTTACTTTCTCCTCTGTGCAATTCTAAATCCAGTTTCAGGTTCCCTACTCTTAACAATTCTTCTTTGTCAATTCTTTTAAGTTGTTTCTGCAAAAGGAGGAGGAGATGGCAGGCCTAGATCGAGTAGTGTGCCCATTCTTTGGAGTTGTGTTTGAAAGGCTCAAGAATTTAATCTACAAAGACAAGAAGGAACATGGCCCTTTAGTGGGTCTGGTGAAAGATCTGAAGAGGCTTATCAAAACTTTCTTTAAAATCAAACCATTCCTCAGTGATGCAGACGAGAAGCAGTTCGACAGTGAAGAAGAAGCAGTTCGGTTTTGGCTACAAGAGCTGAACGATGCAGCATATGAGGCTGATGATGTTTTTGATGAGTTCGAATACAAAGCTCTACATCAACTAGCCTCGAAGGAGGGAGCCAGCAGCAGCAGCAGCAACAACGTAATTGAACAACTTCATGGAAAAATTCAATATCTCATTGAGATTTTTCAAGATTTAGCCAAAGAATGTTCAGAGCTTGATTTGCAAAAGGGAAAGGAAAAGAAGGTAGTGATATCTCCCGATCGTATAAGTAATTCTCTCTTAACTGAACCCAAAGTTTACGGGAGAGATCAAGACAAAGAGAAGTTGGTGAAGCAATTGTTGGGCTCAGATTACTCTGCTTTTGATCAATATGGTGCTCGCAGAAGTAAGCACCCAAGAGAGCTACGGGGGACAGTGTTTAACAGCAGCAGCAACCAAGACAATATCTCCTTTTTTCCCATTCTGGGTATGGGGGGCCTTGGCAAAACGACTCTTGCGCAACTGGTTTACAACGACAAGCGGGTGGAAAATCATTTTGAAGTCAGATCCTGGGTTTGTGTATCAGATGATTTTGATATCAAACGTCTTGTGAAGGCGTTCTTAGCATCTGTTTCAAGAAGTGAACGTGATTTTGAAGACACAGAAGATCTCCAGCGGCGCGTTCAAAAGGAGGTTCTTGGCAAAAGATTTTTGTTGGTGCTAGATGATGTATGGGAAGAAAGAAAGGATGAGTGGGACAAATTGATGAAATTTTTTGTAGGTGGAGCTCAAGGTAGTTCAATTATGGTGACTACTTGCCTGCCAACAGTAGCATCCTTCATCAACACCAGCGCACTTCCTCCTCATTGCCCAAACAGTTTATCCGAAAGTGATTGTTGGGCTTTATTCAAGCAATATGCATTTGGCCCAGGAAATGAAGGGAAGCCTGCATTGGTGAAGATCGGCAGGAAAATCGTGAATAAGTGTGGAGGTATACCTTTAGCGGTAAAGACTTTAGGGGGATTATTACTCTTCAAAAGTGATGAAAATGAATGGCGATCTATCAAAAACAGTAAAATTTGGGAATTTGACAACACCATTTTACCATCCTTGAGATTAAGCTATCACCATTTGTCATTTACGTTGAAACAATGTTTTGTTTATTGCTCAATCTTTCCCAAAGATCACGAGATTGAAAAAGAACAGTTGATTCAACTATGGATGGCCAACGGTTTGGTGCAGTCCCGAGCAGAAATGGATTTGGAGGATGTTGGGAATGCCATTTTCAATGAGTTGTTATGGAGGTCTTTTTTTCAAGACATAGAGAAGGACAAAGATGGTAATGTAAAAAGTTGTAAGATGCACGATCTTGCAAGTTATATTGCAGGGGACGAGTACTTTGTTGAGGATGTTGAAAGTTCGAGAAGTCCTACAGAAGGAACTCGCCATGTGTCCCAACAGTTTGGATCTTCTAATCTTGAGTCCTCGCCGCGGTTACGCTCTCTTGTTGTGTATATGCACTATCGCGTGACTCTGAATACTGAATTCATCTTATCAGATTTTATCGTCTTACGGGCATTGGATTTGAGAAATTGTGGGATTATGACAGTGCCAGATTGCATTGGTGAAATGTTTCATTTAAGGTATTTCAACCTTTCTTGGAATGGTGCTATTAGATCGCTGCCAGAATCTATTTGTTTGCTTACAAATTTGCAAACATTGAGTCTTAGAGGGTGTAATAGACTCTCATCATTGCCAAAACATATCGAAAACATGAGGTGCCTCATACACCTAGACAACGAAGAATGTCATTCGCTAACTAGCATGCCATTTGGGATTGGGCAATTAGCTTGTCTCAGAACATTATGTAGGTTCATTGTGACCAAGGAGAGTGGGAGTGGTGTGGATGGGTTGCAAAAGCTGAATAACCTTAGAGGAGAATTATGCAAAGATGGGCTTGATATTTTGGAAACTTCAACGGAGGCTAAAGAGGCAAATTTGATGAGCAAAAAAAATATACATTCATTGAGCCTATGTTGGGCCTGGTACAAGGGCGGGGACTCAGACTCACTACAGCAGCGACATCTGCGAGATCAAAATGTGATAGAAGGCCTCCAACCTCACTCAAATCTAAGAGAATTGACAGTTTTCGGGTATGAAGGAGTAACCTTGTCTCCAAGTTGGTTGATAGAAGAATCTTCGTTGTTACTCCCAAATTTAGTGGAAATCTCTCTCTTGCACAGTACATCATGTGAACATCTTGGATCTTTGAGGAAACTTACTCGCCTTAAAATATTGAACTTATCTGACATGCTTTCACTGAAATTCATCGAGGAGGAGGTGGTGGATGATGCAGATGCAGGAAGAAGTGGAGGATTCCCGTCGCTGGAAGAACTACGTTTGCGCAAGATGGCTAATTTGGAGGGATGGTCATCATCATCATCCTTGTCTCAAGTAGCAATAACACAACAGGTAGCACTATTCCCTTGCCTCAAAAGCGTGAAGATCATAGGAAGATGCCCAAAACTGAAAGAATTACCACTGGCGTGGTCCCCTGTCCAATATGTTAAGATTGATGGCAGAGATTGCAATGGAATGGTTCTGGGTTCACTGCGAGACCTCCCTTTCCTTTCTTCTCTTCTCATTCCTCATTTTTGCGGGTTGGAGTATTTTCCATCAGGCACGCTAACTAATCTTATTGCTCTCCAGAAGTTGGAGATCTACAATTGCGACAACCTGAAAACTCTTCCTGTTGAACTGAATAGTCTTACTACACTGACAGAGTTGGAGATTGGGGATTGCCCTAAGTTGGTTTCATTGGCAGAGGAGAGAAAGGGGGACTAAAAAACCTCTCCTCTCTCAAAACCCTTGTTATTTATGATTGTGAAGCTTTGAAGCACTTGCCTGAGCTTCACAAGGCTTCTCTCGTTACTCTGGAAATCAGTTATTGTCCTAACATGGAATTCTCCAAGGAGGATTTTGAGCACCTTGTTGTCCTTGAACAACTCCAATTGCATGGATTGCGAAAATTGACATGTTTTCCAGAGGGGATAAAACACTCTGCTGCTGCAACACTTCAACATCTACAATTCCAGCCTTGTTCCGAATATGGTGCGGCAGCAGTGGGCTTACCGGATTGGATTGGTACTACTTTTACCTCACTTGAGTATTTGGCAATTGATGCTCCCATGAATTGGAAAGTGTTGCCACAATGGATGCAACACCTGAAAGCTCTTAAAACACTAGAGATCCAAGGATGTGATGAAGAACTAGTAGAACAATGGAAGACCAGGGGAAAAGAAGACAGCAACTTCAACATGATTGCCCACATTCCAGATGTTGATTTAATACCCTACTATCTGTGATCGTGGTAAGAGCCAAAACACCTCCCTCTCTTCTTCATAATGCTAAATATTTCATTATTAGCTTTCTTCAATTACTCTCTTTTAGACTTAAATTAACATCGTTTTACCCAATTCCTTTTATTGCATCCTTTCTTTTCTTATTTCTTGTAACATCAAATTCTTGAATTAAGTGGTTTCTCTCCTATGTTAGATGTACGTTCCATTCCCATGAAACTTTGTCTTTTAGGCCACCAAACTAAAAACAAGTTTGTTTTCTGAATTTCCTTTAAAAAAAAATTCTGATGGTCATCGTATTCTTGGTAACCAAATCTATATTTTAATCCTTACATCTCCTGTATGATTTGATCGGCGTGGTTCCTTCAGTTTTCCACAATATTTCCTTACCCTGTGATGTCTGATCAATTTGAGATAAAAAATTTGATTGGTGTTGTAGGATTGTGTGAAGCGAGCAAAGGTGTAGGACTTGCATTCTAGCAACAAGCAGAATTTAGCAGAGGTTAATATGTTTCTGTCTCTGGAATTGGTGGTCTATATGATGTTTCTCAGTCTTTTGTTTAGCTAGAAATGATGATGACGATTTGAGTTATGCTAAGGAAGAGCAGTTAAATAAATATTTTGCTTCAATTAGTTATCTCCAAGTATTTGCCTCTCACTAACGAGTTATTTTTAAGATGTACAATACTTAAATGTTGTTGTTTCTCAGTTGTGATATCTTCCCTTGCAGAAAGAGCAACACTCTGATGCTATACGTTACTTTGGGATAACTAGGTATTTTGACCATTGTCAGAGGCAAAAGCCAAAGAGGATTATTTTGAAACATGCTAAGTATGATGGCTAAAGGAGGGAGAACATGTGAAGAGACAATTATCTGATCAACTGTAAAACTCAAATGGGTGTGTTCTGTCTCATCTGAGATGTCCTTTACTACGAAGCCTGATGGTACAATGTCAATATAAGTTTGTTTTTCTGAATATTTGCAGCAATATTTTGTAAGTTTGCAAATACTTTTTTCATGCGGTTTCTCGAATGAGCCTTATTTTTGTTGTTACTCATCTATTTTGGCCTTTGAGCATGGTGGAAATTGGTGTTCAGGTTTATTTGTTTTCTTTGATTTGTATTTTGTACATTTCTATTCGCATCACCGGATTTTGGTTTATAGAAATTGTACCATTTAGAAGTTTAAATACAAGAACCAATTAATTTATGGCATTCTTTTTGTTTTTATACTCTCCGACATGTTTTTGGAAAGCTTAAGGAAATCTCAATTGTGTTTTTTAACTTCGTGTTTAAGATAATTGGATCATGATTCATTACCAATGAAAAGGATTTTGAAGATAATAGCTTTACAGATTGAAACCATATGTCAGAGTTTTCCAACAAATCAAAGGATTTAACCAATATTTCATTTGTTATGTTGTGAAAGAATTCACATATATATTCTCATTCGTGTTTGGTTACCATGATCACTCTTTTCTCTCGTGAACAAGTAATTGAAATATGGATTTCGTAAATTTCACTCTTTCCTTATTGAAGATTGAAAAACAAATTTTTTGTTGTGTTTTTGTCTAATTGAATGCAAGGCCATAATTGACAGATTTTCACTTGAAAAGATGAAAAAGTGTCTTAATTGGGAATGCTTGAATGGGTTTTCCATTATTTTTATGCACAGTTGTCAGTGTTTGTTTTTGCAGGATTTTGTGTGGAGGTGATTATAGAAAGATACTATGTTCGTGAAGAACATGCACCATTTGTCTTGTTTGGTTGAAATTATGGACTCTTTATTGTGTGCTGACTTCTAATCGACTGGAGTGACAATGATAATAATGAGAGGAGTATCTTGACAAAGCTGAAACAGCAATTAGGTGGTCAATTCACATGGACGATGAAATGAATGGTCAGTGCAGTGGTTTATTTGATTCTTAATTTAGCACTTGCTTCCAATATGTTGATTTCTGTTATTTTCAGGTTATGGATTTGACATTAGCAAAAGAAAACAAGACCTACTTTGAGGATTATCTGAACAGTGGGCCTCGCGCAAATCCTGGGATCAAGTTGACAGTCACTCTCCTACCTACTGGATTCTGTCCCTCAAGTTGTAAATCATTCCATTTGAGTTTACCTGTGGAGATAGTGAGCATTTGCTAGTTACTCTACATTTTCACTATTTGGGTGTAGGATGTTTTAGAAATGACAAGTTGCATTCTTTCCCTAGGCACTTGTAACATTCTTGCTTCTGTTTGGTTTCTCTCCATTGATCTCTTCGAATCATTTGCAGGTCGAGTTTGCTTTTAAGGGGCAGAAAGAGGAGTGAGGAAAGCTTAAGGGTGGAAAAGTGGAGTCTTTGGAGGGTAAGAAGGTTGGTGAAAAATGAAATTTAGAGGTTGAGCATTGTGGGGTGGAAGAGGAGTTTGATTCTCTGACAGTGGGTATGTCTAGAGGAAGATATAGGGAGAGGGAGATGGTACGGGACGAGTGAATAAGGGTAATGAGGAGCAATCTGTGGAGGTTTGTGAGAGTGAGAAGGTTCAGATTACTAAAGCTCTAATTTGGGTCATGGGGAAGAAGAGAAGTTTGGTTCTCTTGCAGTGTAGAGGAAGGTGGAGGGAGTGGGGATGAGGAAGAGGGAATAGGGATGCTGAGGTGGAAGCTTTGGAGGTTTATGAGAGTGAGAAGGTTAAAACTTGTGCAGAAAGTCATGGGGAAGAAGTGAGTTCTGGTGGCTCTCTTGCTAAGCCTGGACGAGGGGCGATAAGAGCAACCAGGTCTACAAAGGTGGATTCTTTAGAGGTTTCTGAGAAAAAAAAATGTTGGGGATGAGATGAATTTGAATGAGGTTGCACCCGCTAAACAGAAGAGAACACGAGCAGCTTCGAAGAGGGGTAAGAATTCTGAGAACAAAAGAGGATAACTTAGTATCATTGATAAGATTTTTCACAATCTTGAGATATACATAAACACTTTGAAAATTTCATCATCCTTACAAGATCATGTCACATCACTCTGGTTGCAAAATCTGATAGCAAAAACTCGGTTTTCTAATATTTTGATATTTTTATTGTTTAGATATATATATATATATATTTTTTTTTTTTCCCCACCTATCTTTGTCACTAATTTTTGCTCAACAACTTTCCGGTTAAAGTCAATGGGGGTATTGCCCTTTTTGTTTTGCGGGGAACATGAAGTAAAGATTAGGAAATTTGGAAAGGAAAAATAACAAACACATGCAACACCATTTTTAGAACGACGAATTTCGATTTTATTGTTAAAAAGTAGGTCCTTAAAGTCATTTTTTTCCATTTTATTTTGAAACTATCGACTTAATATACACTCAAAATTTTAGATAAGTCGATAATGTGACACACGAGAATTATTTCATATTTCATATTTTATTTATTATTTAATTAATTCAATTTGATTACTACAATAAGTGAGTGACCATGAGCAAATCCTAGTTCGCAATTAATCTAACATCCCCACAAAAACTTGTGGAAACCCTACAAACAGGTCCTTCCACTAGTGATGAAACAGTGGAAGAAGTTCTCAATAATGCATGAGCAAATCTTAGATTGGCATCAATCAAACATCTCCCAAAAACTTGTGGAAATCCTACCAACCTGTCCTTCCACTAGTGATGAAACAGTGGAAGCTAACAAAAGGAAAGAAGTCTCAATAATGCCATAAATATGTTGCTATATGTCAAATGAGTATGGGGCCTATTGTACTCTATGCAGGAAGCAAGAGTGATATTCATATATCCATATTCATCATTCTCCACCACTCCCCATTCCTCAAGTTAAATGTGAACACCAACTTTATAACAACTCATTCATGATTGTGATTTTGGTTTATGTCAAAAAGAAAAAGGACTTGAAAAAGCTTCTGATTAAAGATTTTTTTTACAATGGTGGTACATTATTCCGGCGCCGGCGATATTTATTTGTTTGTTTGTTTGTTTGTTGTGTGTTTATAAGCAGATACCTAATGGGACAGGGTTCATACTTGGAATAATGCAATTGGTACTTTACGCGATTTATAGAAATGCTAATCCATCGGACAGCCACCAACATATCGAATGTATTAGAGGAAGGTTGGCAACAAGAGCACCTCCTCTCATCTCCAAATCCAAATTTGAAGAGTGATGATCAGTAGAAGGAGATGGTTGATGTTGCAAGTGCATTTTAAAGGGAGTTTTACAGTGTTGTAGGAGAAAATAAAATGGGAAAAACATCGGAGATTGGAATGGGAGAGAACACGTTTTTCGTACTAGAAAGACATGCAAAATAGGTTTTTGCTATTCGCATTTTATTCTCGGAAAAATGCAATGCTTTTGTATATGCTTGGAGATTGTATTAAAGGGTTGAGATATTTAATTTGTAATCCACACTAACAATCCAAAACTGAAAGGAGGAATCCCATTGGCATGGTCCCCTCTCCAACATGTTGACATTCATGGCAGCGATTCCAGTGGAATGGTTCTGGGTTCACTGCGAGACCTCCCTTCCCTTCATTCTCTTAAAATTTCTAAGTTTGGTGAGTTGGAGTATTTTCCATCAGGCACGCTAACTAACCTTACTGCTCTCCACAAATTGGAGATCAGATTTTGGCCCTACCTGAAAGCTCTTCCTGTTGAACTAAATAGTCTTGCTACACTGTCAGAGTTGGAGATTTTGTATTGTGACAGCTTGGTTTCATTGGCAGTGGAGAGAGAGTGGGGACTAAAAAATCTCTCCTCTCTCAAAACCCTTGTTATTCGGTGTTGTCAATCTTTGAAGTGCTTGCCTGAGCTTGAGAAGGCTTCTCTCATTACTCTGAGAATCGATAACTGTCGAGAGATGAAATTCTCCAAGGAGGATTTTGAGCACCTTGTTGTACTTGAACAACTTGAATTGATTGACTTGTCCAAGTTGACATGTTTTCCAGAGGGGATAAAACACTCTGCTGCAACACTTAGAAGTCTAATATTCCAGCCTAATTATGATGCACCGGTGGACTCTCCGGATTGGATTGGTTCTACTTTAACCTCACTTGAGTATTTGGAAATTGATGCTCCCAAGAATTGGAAAGTGTTGCCACAATGGATGCAATACCTCACTGCTCTTAAAGAACTAAAGATCTATGGATGCGATGAAGAACTAGTAGAACAATCGAAGACCAGTGACAGGCAGAGAGAAGACTACTGCTTCAACATGATTGCCCACGTTCCACATATTATGTTGTCAAGCGGAAGATACCCTAGTTATTAAGCTCCAATCTGTGGCCCAAAACACCTCCCTCCCTTCTTCATAATGGCATATATTTCATTATTAGCTTTCTTCAATTATTGCCTTTTAGATTTAAATTAACGCAGTTTTACCCAAGTCAATGTGGTTTCTCTCCTATGTTAGATGTAGGTTCCAATGAAACTTTTTCTTTTAAGTCGCCAAACAAAACAAGTTTGTCTTCTGAGTTTCCTTTAAAGAAAATTTCTGATGGTCATTGTATTCTTGGTAAACAAATCTTTATTTTAATCCTCATGTCTCTTATATGATTTGATCGGCATGGTTCCCTCAGTTTTCCAAAATATTTCCTTACCCTGTGATGTCTGAATAATTTGAGATAAACAATTTGATTGGTATCCTTAATGTTGTAAGACTCTGTGAAGCGAGCAAAGGGGCCGGACTTGCATTCTAGCAACAACAACAAAAATTTACCAGTCTCTGGAATTATGTGGTCTATATGGCGTTTCTCGGTCTTTTGTTTAGCTAGAAATGATGATGGATGGTTTGAGTTATGCTAAGGAAGAACAATCAAATACATATTTTGCTTCAATAAGTTATATCCAAGTAATTGCTTCTCATTAAAGCGTTATTTTTTAGATGTACAATACTTAAATTTTGTTGTTTTTCATTGATGATATCTTCCCTTGCAGGAAAGTGAAACAATCTGGATGCTGTACGTTACTTTGGGACAACTAGGTATATATTCTGACCATTGTCAAAGGCAGGAGCCCAGAAAGAGGATCATTTTGCAACATGCTAAGTATGATGGCTAATGGAGATAGAACATGTGAAGAGCAATTATCTAATCAACTGTAAAACTCAAATGAGTGTGTTCTGTCTCATTGAGATGTCCTTTACTACGAAGCCTGATGGTAATGTCAATATAAGTTTTTTTTTTTTTTTTTTTTTTTTTTCTGAATATTTGCAGTGATATTTTGTTGGCCTTTGAGTATGGTGGAAATTTGTGTTCAGGTTTATTTGCATTTTGTTTTCTCTGATTTGTGTTTTGTACATTTCCATTCACATCACATAATTTTGGTTTAGAGAAATTGTACCATTTAGAAGTTTAAACACAATAACCAATAATTAAAATCTTTTGGGATTGTTGTGTTTATGGCATTCTTCTTGTTTTTATACTCTCCAACATGTTTTTGGAAAGCTTACGGAAATCTCAATTGTGTTTCTTTTACTTCGTGTTTAATATAATTGGATCATGATTCATAACCAGTGAAATGGATTTTGAAGATAATAGGTTTACAGATTGAAACCATATTTCGGAGTTTTCCAACAAATAAAAGGATTTTACCAATATTCATTAGCTATAGTGTGAGAGTATTCACATATATACTTTCGTTCATGTTTAGTTACCATTGATCACTCTTTTCTCTCATGAACTACAAGTACATTGAAATCTAGAGTTTGTAACTTTCACTCTTACTTTATTGAAGATTGAAAAGCAAAATTTTTGTTGTGTTTATGTCTAATTGAATGAAAGGCCATAATTGACCGATTTTCACTTGAAAAGATGAAAAAAGTGTCTTAATTGGGAATGCTTGAATGAGTTTTCCATGATTTTTATGCAAAGTTGTGTGTGTTTGTTTTTTGCAGGATTTTATGCGGAGTTGATTACAGAAAGATACTATGCTCTTGAAGAGCGTGCGACATTTGGGGTTGTTTGGTTGAAACTCTGGACTCTTTATTTTCGCTCCGAAATAAAGATGAATCTTTCAGACAATTAAGAAGTGATGTCAATCAATTTCTAGTGGGTAGACCCGTTAAGGTTCCAATTAATTACATTCAGCTAAAACCGACTGAGAACAAATAAATTTGGTTAGGCATCTTGTTGGTACTGTTTATTTAAGAATTAGTTACCTGCTGACACTCTATTGTCTATACTTTATTTGCTATTCTGTGGATGTAAATGGTGGAGGCTAATACTCCAAAAAACTTGCAACAGGTTCCTGGTATTACTTATGGAGGATTGATGCCAAGGAGAGTAAAGAAAGTTGCTTTATCGGGGGAGGACTAATGGGTTCTGGAATAGAACCATCATTGATTCTAAGTAATTATACCGTTCTTCTGAGAGAAGTCAGTGACAAGTACTTCCTCCAAGCTGCTGTTAACAAAGTCAAAGGTGAGTTCATCAAGGCCTTCTTCCGGTATGATATGTTTTATTCATGGAGCCTAACACTTCCGTAATATGTTTTAGCCAATTTACAAAGTCGTGTCAAGAAAGGGAAAATGACATAACCGAAATTTGAGAAAACTTTTTCTCTACTCAAAGGCGTTCTTGACTATGAAAGTTTCAGGGACGTTGACATGGTCATAGAGGTGTGCTGAGCTTCTTCAATATCTTAGTAAAGCTCATATTACTATATTTCATCTGATCTTTGTTTCTAATGTTTAAAACATGCTGTTATAGAGAATGTCTCTTTAAAGCAACAGATTTTCGCTGATCTTGAGAAATATTGTCCACCCCATTGCATTCTAGCTAGTAATACGTCCACAATAGATTTAAACTTATCGGAGAGAAGACTCGTTCCCAGGATAGGATTATTGGGGCCCACTTCTTCAGGTATATATCATGGTTTTTTTTTTTTTTTTTTTTTTATCACAATGTGTGTTAATAGTATGGTTCATTCATCGTCATCTGCTTTTATGCAGCCCGGCTCATGTTATGCCACTCTTGGAAATAGTTCATACCCAGAAAACATCTCCTCAAGTGATTGCTGATTTACTAGATGTTGGGAAAAAGATCAAGAAAACCCTTGTTGTGGTTGGGAACTGCACTGGTTTTGCTGTTAATAGGATGTTCTTCCCTTGTACACAAGCAACCATTTTACTAGTTGAACGTGGTACAGATGTCTATCAAATAGACCGTGCTATTACCAAATTTGGAATGCCCATGGGACCAGTTAGGTATTTAATGATTAATGTCATTTTGCTGTACATAGGGTTTGAATCTAGTTTACCTCCATATCCTGGTCCTTACTGTAACCGATTTGTTGGTGCAGAATGGTTGATCTTGTTGGCTTTGGGGTTGCAATTGCCACGGGCATGCAGTTTCTTGAGAGCTTTCCTAAGAGAAATTATAGATCAATGCTGAACCCAATGATGCAAGAGGATAAGAGATCAGGTATACCCTTTCCACGTCTTTTCTTACCCAATTATACATTTGCTGGCTTGGTCATTTAACAAATAGCTGACATCTGATGCACTTCGTTTCAGGTGATGAAGCCACTAAGAAGGGATTTTATGTCTGATAATATATTGAGAAATCGAGGAGCATGTCTGGGGTGCTGGTTGATCCCAAGGTCAGTCTCTTTCTTTGTCTCTCGCACACATGCACACACTCAGGAGGTTTAACCCATATTTAGTTTCTTTCTTAATATCTTAAAATTGCCCAGGATGCAATGACATTTTAAAACACTTTCTACTGGTGCATTGCGAGTACCTTTCATAGTTTTAGTTAAACATGGATTGCACAGAAAATTCTTACGAGATGGTGACCTTACGCCAGTATTTTTCTGTATGCAATGTAGATTAGAGTGAAATTACTTGAGAGGAGTTTCATTGTTTACTTATCCGGGTTCAACTTGTACACAGTTAGTGAAGTTATCAGAGAAAGACATCACAGAGATGATATTCTTCCCTGTTGTAAACGAGCCCTGCTGTGTCCTTGCTGAAGGAATTGCAGTGAAGGCATCTGACCTTGACTTCACTGCTGTTATGGGCATGGGATTCCCACCTTACAGGTTTGTAATTTTTTTCTTACCCGTGCTTCTCTTCCAAACAGTATTGTGTCTTTAGTATGATGAAGATTTCGATCTGATCAGGGGAGGTCTCATATTCTGGGCTGATTCACTGGGATCCAAGTACATCTATTCGAAATTGGAAGAATGGACGAAGATGTAAGGGGACTTCTTCAAACCTTGTGCTTACCTGGCAGAAAGAGCTGCTAAGGGGGTTTCTCTGGTTTGTAATCTAACTGTATCTTCTTGCTCACAGTATATAGAGTAAATCAACATACTATGTTTACGATTCCCTCAGATGGTATGCAACCAAACGTTGTGTTTTAGACCCAAATCTTGGTTGAAACACTCATCCAGGCTATAACACCTTACGTACTTGTTAGCTCACCAGAACAAGGACTAGTTCAGTACCTTATTCTTCGTTATTATGAACAGTTACTCATCAACAACATGTTAAACAAATGCAGGGTGCTCCAGTGGAACAAGCCAAGTCTCGATTGTAAGTGACGGTCTTGATTTTGTTCGCTCGGTCTTCTCTTGTTTGTAGAAGCTAGAAAGAAGTTCAATGGGGCTGAGTAATGTGAGATGGAGCGGTCCAAAACATCAGAAGTGAAAGCTCAAATAATAATGTTATGTTATCATCTCAATTCTCACCCAAGGTTATACTATATTTCCAAATGTTGTAATTGTTTTATTCTTCTCTTCCATTCAAACATTTATTTTTAGTTCTTATTTCCCCCCTTTGAGATCGTAATAACTCTAACTGTTAGTTTTTGATACCACGAACTAGCACCATGTAACAAAAAAAACAATCCATTGGGTGGTGTTTCTTAATTAACTCACGAATAGCCGGAAGCATTTCTTGATTAGTGCATTTGGGTTAAGGTATGCTATTCTATTTCCACTTGCAGTATGAGTTGTTGTTGATGATAATATGAAAACCATTAAGATTCTAAATAATACAAGTCTTTATTTAGATCATGGCTATAAGCCTATAACAGCAAGGTCATGCATCCTGCATTAAAAATAATCACTCAGATTCTCAGAGTGAGAGTTTAGATGAGATGTCTTCCCCACTTTGTATCATATTACAAATTTTTTGTTTGTACATTTTTCATTCTTTATGTATATAATCAGTCTTGCAGGATTCTTGGTCGTCACTTGGTAAGGAAAGTTCATTTTTCATCTCCTGTGTTTTGGTTTGTCGAATAAGTACCATTAGTATATCTAGAACTAGACATTGTAGTAGGCACAGAACAGTTATGCAGGAAAGCCTGGAGTCTTGGTAAGTAGTGTAGGTCATCTTTTTCGGGAAACAGATCTTGAATGTTTTCGACTTGAGAACATCAATATTTGAATGTGATTCAGTGGCAGTCGATCTGCCTTGTGAAAGAATTCTGAGACATGGTCATCATGTTTTATAGGTTTTGATGGTTGTTTAATTTCATATTTTGCCTTTGAAGTGAGATGGTGTAGATTTGTTGTTGGTTTTGCATTGTACCATGTCAGGTGTTAGTAGCAATTGTAGACTGTAGCTTTACAGAAATTGAAGGTTGGCAGGGTTCAGACAGGGGTTACTGAATTTGTCAAGTCGCCACATATGATCCTATATGTGTTTACTTTTTACACCTGCTAATGATAGGGTTGGTGTTGTGGTTGATAAACTACCAAATTACTAGGGTGATATTATCATTTAGTCAACAATGGATCCACGAAGGTTTAACCATGCGTAAGTCACCTACGATGCATGTTTTGGCTTGTGTTGTTGTATCCCAATTCCAAGTCATTTGTAATTTGTTTTTGCAGAAATGCAACTAAAATACCATTCTCCTGTTGGATGAATGTGACATTTTAGAAACTACTTTTCTTCCAAGTTCACAATATACCTACACAACATTCTTTACTATCGAATTACTATGCGTAACCATATCCGATACAAATGAGCTAGAACCTCTCCCACATTTATTAGAAGAAACTCATTTGATTTATTTATTTATTTAGCCATTTTTTATAACATAATATTTTCATGTTGAAGATAAGTGAGAAGTATTTCTACAAATCCAAAAACAGCCAGCTCCCTGAATTTAGATAGTCACTTCTCAAGGCGAAAATATAAAAGAAAACCAAAAAAAGAAAAAGAAAAACGAAAAGAAAAAGAAAAAAAGGAAAAGAAAACGAAAAAGAAAAAGAAAAAGAAAAAGAAAAAGAAAAAGAAAACCCATTTTATGATTTTGTAACTTGTGTTTTAGTGTTTGCAAATTAGGGACTTTGTAACTTGTTGTTTCTATCTCTGGTGCTCTTCTCTTGCAAAGGTAACTTCTGCTCTCTCCATTTTTTCTTGCTCGTCTCTCTCTCTCTCTTTTTTTTTTTTTTTTTAATCTTCTTTTTCTTATGATTTGGGTTTTTGCATTCATTGAAACAGCCTAACCTTGAGGTGTGCCTCGTGAAGTTCTTCACAACCTTACAGTACCCTTCGTCCTCTTAAATGGCCTGGATCGATATTATTTTTTAGGTAAGATAGACTTTTTTTTTTCTTTTTTTTTTACGAGTTGTAATTTTGATTTGCGGAATTGGAATTGTTATACTCTTATTTTATTCTTATTCATATGAACAAATTAAGAACATCATATTACTAAGTAGACATACAGGAAATAACACAAAGTCTTGATGTGAACCGAGCTAGCTATGTATGCTTTCATTCTTTCAAGGTGAAAAAAGGAAGTCACCCATAAGCATAATTTTTATAAAAAGTAAATAATGATGTTCAGTATATTTTTATTTATTTTAAAATTTAATAACAGAAAATTAATTTTTTTGAGAATTTGACTAAAATTTTGTTGCTATTATTAGTCTAAATATGTTTACTGGAGAGCGACATTCCCCAATTGAACCAAAGCTTCAAAATCCTAAATTGAAAACAAAAAAATCTCATTGAACTAAATTATCATATTGGCTCTTATGAAGTGATCCTAATTTTAGTTATAATTCTTTGTCAAACCCATCGATATCCTCCTCGACGCAAATTTAAGCAATTAAATCATTAATGAAACAACAAAGGGGAACACAAAATAAAAAAAATATATATATACCTTGTGAAGTAAGTCCTTTTGCATATTCAAAGAGTACTATATTATCTACTTTGGGCCCAAGGCTCACCCGTACGACTTTAAAATGTGTAGTGTCATGTGGATCCAAACTCGCACACATATAACACATATCATTTCCTCACCCAGGCGATGTGGGATTATAGCCTCTGAGCCCGCCCACACAAGGTAGCCTGCCAGCCTTATGGCCCAACGTCCTCGTTGACACATTTTCGACTTACACCTTGGAATGGAACACCCATTAGGCTTCCACCTCCATCAAAGATAATCTGTGTCATTACACCCATTCTTTTGACAATCAAACTCTTCGTCGATAACCGGGCATGTTCCTCCAGGGTAAAGCGTAGGACGATCATCTCTAACCCAAGTACCATCAAAGATGTTGCATGAAGCGAAGTTCTGCAACAGAGTCTGCTCTGTTTTTGTAAGTTTTTCTGGAAAAGAACTCGAGCTTTGGTCTTGATTGATTGGCAATTCGGAGGTTTGGGTTTGATTGTTTGGAAATTCTGAGCCCTGGGGTTGATTGTTTTGAGATTCTGAGTTTGGGGTTTGATTGTTTTGAGATTCTGAGCTTTGGGGTTGAATGTTTGGTGATTCTGAGATTTGGATTTGATTGTTTAGAGATTCTGAGTTTGAGGCTTGATTGATTGGAGATTCTGAGTTTGAGGTTTGATTGATTGGAGATTTTGAGTTTTGGGTCTGACAGATTAGAGATTTTGAGCTGAGTTTTATTGAATGAAGATTCTAAGTTCCAAACTTGATTGTTTGGAGATTCTGAGCTTTGGTTTTGTTTGAATGTATATTAAGTTCTGATCTTGATTGTTTGGAGATTGTGAGCTATGGCTTTTCTTGGTTGGAGATTCTGAGTTTTGGGTTTGATTGATTAGAAATTCAGATCTTTGGATTGGAGGTTGATCATTGACGAAATGAGGATTGTGACTCGAAGTTTGAAACAAAATGGGGCTTGTGAAGAGTGTTAAATATCAATATTAGCCCATAGCCCAAGTGATTTTGAAGCTTAGCCCAAGTGATTTTGAAGCCCAAAATCCAAACCAAAATAAGCCCACACCAAATTGAGATGATGTTATTGCTTACATCATTTTAGTTAGGTGAGAGTTAGGTAAGCATTATTTAATTTCAATGGTCTAGATTAATTTGTGTTTATTTTAATGAGTGGTTTAGATTGGTTCTTGTAACCTATAAAACCCCCCCATTGTATTTGAGTTTCATTCATCCAAAAATGTAAGCTTAAGAAGAAAGCATTAGAAAGCCTTCTTAAGAGTTTCTCTTCTTTGCAATTTTGTGAGATTGTTCTAAAGAGTGTTTTTCTTCTTCTTGATAAATTAGAGTTTTATACTCAACATTTGGTATCAGAGCCTGGGTTGTAAGGTCTCTTGAAATTCCGAGTATGCTCTGTGGTTGCAGTTTTAACTGATCTTCCACATCAGAAAAGATTTCTTGAGATTATTGTCGGGGTTCTTACAAATCTTATGAAGCGTCTTTGTGTGTAGAGTAGTTTAGTACTTTGCACGTTTGTCACTCAAGCTTGTTCGGTATAGTTAAAGTCTTGCCGCTACGATGGGTGATCTTCAAGTCGTTGGAGGAATCAAGAAGCTCAACAACCAAAACTACAACACGTGGGCAACATGTATGGAGTCTTACCTACAAGGTCAAGACTTGTGGGAGGTTGTCGGTGGTGATGAAGTTACACAACCGGCGGTAGAAGATGCCAATGGCGTCTTGCGAAAGTGGAAAATTAAAACAGGCAAAGCGATGTTTGCTTTAAAGACCACTATTGAAGAAGAAATGTTAGAGCATATCCGGGATGCCAAAACACCGAAGGGAGCATGGGACACCTTTGTTACACTTTTTTCAAAGAAGAACGATACAAAATTGCAACTTCTCGAGAATGAGCTGCTATCGATGGCGCAACGTGACAGGACGGTTGCCCAGTATTTTCACAAGGTGAAATCGATATGCCGCGAAATTTCAGAACTAGATCCGACAGCTGCTATTGGGGAAGCTAGGATAAAGAGAATAATTATCCATGGCTTGAGACCCGAATACCGAGGCTTTGTTGCTGCAGTACAAGGATGGCCGACACAACCATCTCTTGTTGAGTTTGAAAATTTGCTGGCTGGTCAAGAAGCTATGGCTAAGCAAATGGGAGGAGTCTCGCTAAAAGGTGAAGAGGAAGCGCTCTACACCAACCAAAGCAGAGGCGGTTCAACTCAGTACAACAAAGGTGGATCTAGAAAGACTGGTGACAAGACAAAAAGTCATCAGGGAGGGAACAGCTTTCGTCCAGGGGGAGCTTCCAAGAATCATGACAACAATAGAAGGTTCGATGGTGAATGTTACAATTGCGGGAAGAAGGGCCACATGAAGAAATATTGTTGGTTCAAGAAGAAGTCTTCTGAGAGCAATATTGCTACTTCTTGTTCTAAAGATAATAGCGAAGACAGTTGGGATGCCGAAGCATTTCTCGCTATGGAGGAAGAAGAATTAGCTCTCACGGTAACAACACCAGAAAAGATTGACTACGTGAATGATTGGATCGTAGACTCAGGCTGCTCCTCATGGTGTTACACATCACAAGATGTGGTGTTCGATGAAGCATCCTCATGGTGGACCTCAGAAAAGGAAGTGTTGCCAGACTCAGAAGAATTCCAAGACAAGCTGCAACAAAAGATGGGGGAGCATACTATTCAAATTCAACCAAGTCCAGACAAAGTTGAAGATCCATGTGAGAATGATGGCGAACAAAGAGTAACCCAGAATCCTTGTCAAACTGGGGTGTATCAACAACCAGACGAAGAAGGCATACCTAGTGAAACAGAAGAACCAACTCCACTACGAAGGTCAACAAGAACTAGAAGGCCAACTCCCAAATACGCCAATGCAGCCATAGTTGAAGAAGAAGCTATAATAGAACCTGAGACGTTTGAAGAAGCATCACAAAGTTCAGAATGGATGACAGCTATGAAAGAAGAGATCGCTGCACTTGAGCAAAATCAGACTTGGGAGCTCATGCCAAAGCCAACTGATGTGAAACCCATATCCTGCAAATGGATTTACAAAATAAAGCACCGTCCAGATGGGTCAATCGAGAGGTACAAGGCACGATTGGTAGCTCGTGGTTTCTCTCAACAGTACGGACTAGACTATGATGAAACATTTAGTCCAGTCGCAAAACTTACAACCGTACGAGTCTTACTTGCACTTGTGGCCAACAAAAATTGGATCTTGTGGCAGATGGACGTGAAGAATGCATTTCTCCATGGAGAGCTGGATCGGGAGATCTACATGATCCAACCAATGGGTTTTCAGAGCCAAGATCATCCTGAATATGTGTGTAAGCTGCGGAAAGCACTCTACGGATTGAAACAAGCACCCAGGGCGTGGTATGGTAAGATTGCTGAATTTCTAACACAAAGTGGCTATTCAGTAACACCTGCAGATTCCAGCTTGTTTGTCAAAGCCAATGAAGGAAAACTAGCTATCGTGCTAGTGTATGTGGATGACTTAATCATAACCGGTGATGCTGAGGCAGAAATTCTTCGGACAAAGGAGAATTTATCAGTCCGTTTCCAGATGAAGGAACTTGGTCAGCTCAAGCACTTCCTTGGTCTAGAGGTTGATCGCACACAAGAAGGAATATTTCTCTGTCAACAGAAATATGTCAAAGATTTGTTGAAGAGGTTCGGAATGCTCGAGTGCAAGCTGAGTTCGACGCCGATGGAGCCAAATGCCAAAATGTGTGCACATGAAGGAAAAGATTTGGAAGATGCGACGATGTATCGACAATTGGTAGGTAGTCTGATCTACTTAACCTTGACTCGACCTGACATCTCTTATGTAGTTGGTGTGATGAGTCGGTACATGCAAAATCCAAAGAAGCCTCATTTGGAAGCAGTTCGGCGAATACTGAGATATGTGAAGAGTACAATAGCTTATGGTCTTCTATACAAGAAAGGTGAAAGTTGCAAGCTAGTTGGTTATTGTGATGCTGATTTTGCAGGAGATCATGATACTCGCAGATCAACTACTGGGTATATGTTTACCCTTGGATCCGGAACGATTTCTTGGTGTAGCAAGAGACAACCGACTGTGTCCTTGTCAACTACAGAAGCAGAGTACCGAGCAGCAGCAATGGCAGCTCAAGAAAGCACGTGGCTAATACAACTGATGAATGATCTACATCAACCAGTAGATTATGCGGTTCCATTGTACTGTGACAACCAATCGGCAATTCGTTTGGCGGAGAATCCAGTTTTTCATGCTAGAACTAAACATGTGGAAGTACATTATCACTTTGTTAGAGAGAAAGTTCTGCAAGAAGAAATTGAGATGAGGCAAGTCAAGACAGATGAGCAAATTGCGGATTTGTTTACTAAAAGCTTGAGTGTTGGAAAGTTTGAACAATTCCGCCGTCAACTTGGCATGATTCAAAGAATGTGGGCTAACATTGAGGGGGAGTGTTAAATATCAATATTAGCCCATAGCCCAAGTGATTTTGAAGCTTAGCCCAAGTGATTTTGAAGCCCAAAATCCAAACCAAAATAAGCCCACACCAAATTGAGATGATGTTATTGCTTACATCATTTTAGTTAGGTGAGAGTTAGGTAAGCATTATTTAATTTCAATGGTCTAGATTAATTTGTGTTTATTTTAATGAGTGATTTAGATTGGTTCTTGTAACCTATAAAACCCCCCCATTGTATTTGAGTTTCATTCATCCAAAAATGTAAGCTTAAGAAGAAAGCATTAGAAAGCCTTCTTAAGAGTTTCTCTTCTTTGCAATTTTGTGAGATTGTTCTAAAGAGTGTTTTTCTTCTTCTTGATAAATTAGAGTTTTATACTCAACAAAGAGGAGGTGAGAAAGGAGAGCTAAAGAAGGATGGGTTGTGGAAGGCCCAAAGAAGTGCGAGAAGACGCCGAGGAGGAGGAGAATGGAAGCTAAGATTGGCAGATTAGATCTTGGAAGCTGCCATGAGATGAAGAAGGAAGAAGAGGTCTCTATCTGCTACATGAAAACAGAGCAGAGAGACTTTCAGTTATTCCACCTTGTGAGACTTTCCAACCGTTTTTCAAAAATTGAAGGACTTGAAGTTTTTTTTTACAATTAAAAAATCCCATGATTTAGTAGAAAAATCCAAATGTCAAAAAATAGGTTAATTTGAAGTGGTGATCTTTTTAATAGAAAGAATTTAGAATTGTGTTTAAAAAATAAAAGTGTGTTCTTTTTTCACACCATGTTTTACTAGAATCACTTCAAAATAAAAATAATTTCTATCTTATTTTGGAAATGTTCTTTTATAAAACACCCCCGAACAAACTATAAATCATTTTTGATTTTCAATAAAGGTCTGGTTTAAAAAAAAAAAAAATCCCAAAGTGACTCCTTTAATTAAAAAATCTCTAACAAACCAAACACCGTAATAATTCAAAATACGAAACCTAGACAACCCCATGACTATGCTTCAACTTCTGTTGTGTTTTAACTTTTAATTATCATTCCTCTCACCCTTCTCCGTGACTTTCTCACCCTTCTATGTGACTTTCTTGTGCTATCATTTTTATTTGGTTTATAGCTATGTTTTTGCAAAAAATTATCATCTTGTTGAAATGACTAACTTGTCAATTCGTTATTGGTGAAATTACTAGCCGTGAATTTTTTTTTTTTTTGATGAATGACTAAACCGAGTCAATTTGGGATTGTCAAAAAGACTAACCCTAGTCATTTTTCGATGCTCGAAACAACCAACCTGGGTAGTTGGAGACGGGGGAGGGAGACGAAGTAGAGATCATTGGAGATGGAAGAGAGCGAGAGGTTGTAGAACCCTAAATCGTTGGAGATGCTAGGGGGCGTCGTGAGAAGGGGGTCTTGAGAAGCTTTTAGGCTTTCAGTTTTAAGTTGTTGAACTTACAATTTGGTTTTAGTTGAGGGTAAGGTTTAAGTCAATGAAAATGATAATTTTTAATTTAGTTTGGGATGATTTTAGAAAATATCAACCCAAACATGGGTTTTATTATTATTATTATTATTATTATTAAGTTGGTTATTTTAGTAAAACATGGGTTGAAAAAAAGAACACCCTAATAAAGTCCCAACTATTCGAAAAAGTCTAACAAGGTTATTCGAGCTTTGTAAATATAGGAAAACCACAACTAAATTGATTCAAGCACATTGAAATTTGAAAGAAGTTTTGTTTTAAGAATCCTCGGGAAAGAGATTATTTTGGTTTTTCATGAAATTAAATTTTGTGTTTATCGTGACATCGCTTTTATGCTGCATGCAACAGTAAGTTTATTTTGAAAATTTCATAGGTTAGGGTTGTGTTGCATACAACTTGCTTTATATACACGTTTTATTGTCTTATACCAAAGGTTCTATCCTGGGTAGCTTACACGCAGTTCGGTAATAACTCGGACGATTAACTCCAATAAGAATTATTATATATCTACACCTAGGAACACTTAATTAGCTCAAGAAATATTAAGAAATTTAATATTTAAATACTTATTTAATATAAATGAGCATCATTATTATAAAATAAAATTATGCTAGCTAAAAAGTATTGCAAGCATCTCAAATTGTCAAATGCAATTAGCTTACTACATAATTCAACCTGAGGAAAAAAATGTGAAAATAAAGAGAGTGAAAAAAATGACTCACCAAGTTGAACCCGATTACTCACCCCAGTTTTTTATTACTCGGCAAGGCAAACTTAGTAATTGGTGACATTTACTGAGGACTTGGTGAGTGATAACGGATTACTTCTATCTATACAAAAACTGAATAAACAAATGAAAATATAGTAAATAATGCGAAGTCACCTAGTTAGCTAGCTACATATGTTTTCATTCTTTCAACGGGAAAAAGGAAGTCACCCACGACCATACGACCATAGTTTTTATTTTTATTTTTAATGTATATATATATATATATATATATATATATATATATATATATATATATATATATATATATATATATATATATATATATAATTTTTACCCTTAACCCTCCCCACCTCATGCCGCCGGCCATAGCTTTTACAAAAAACAAATATTGGTTTCAGATGGAGCACTAGCATGGTAGATCATGCATCTAAAGGAAAATGATTCAAGCAAAAATTTATGATTTCCTTCAATGTATTGTCCTTACATGTTTAGAACAAATATAAAATTTCCTTGACAAGTTTTTTGGACTGCTTCACAGCTCCATAGATCGTAAACAAACTCCAACTACCATATAATTCATTCTTTTATTCCTCACTCATCCATGGTATTGATGAAGACATTGCAACTTCATTCATATTGAGTCCAATGCACTTGAGTGCTCTTATATTATTGTTCATGTGAAAACAAATTAAAAACATTAAAAGTAGGTTTACAGTAAATGACACAAAGAACCATAGCTAGCTGTGTATGTTTTCATTCTTTCAAGGTGAAAAAGGAAGTCACCCACAACTATAGCTTTTACAGAAAGCAAATATTCGTTTCCAAGTCTTGCTTTCTCTATGGAATTCCATGCAAATAATTGAGAGCAATACCACTATCAGTTTACTTTCTTCTCTGTGGAATTCCATATCCAGTTTCAGTTTCCTTACTCTAACTACAATTCTTGTTCTCAATTCTTTCAAGTTGTTTCTGCAAAAGGAGGAGATGGCAGGACTAGATCAAGTAGTGTTGGGATGAAGTTGGCTTGAATAGTCCCACATCAAGTAAGGCGGAGTTGTCACTAAGGTTTATAAGGGAATGGTCTACTCCCTAATAGTAACGAGGCCTTTTAAGGGAAAACCCCACACCACCTAGGCCCAGTTGGAAGGCTCGACCCGATAGGTGGTGTTTAAGTTGGGGACAATATCGTTGCTATGTATAGTGGACCAAGGGGTGCGCGCAAGTGCACGTGCGCGACGCCCCAACAATTGGTATCAGAGCCGATGGTTCGGCTGGGACTTGGTCGGTGAGGTGAAGGTGCAGGCGGCACATTATTCAGGGGATAGGCGTAGGCGCAGGTGCGCGGTCCGCCAAATGAATGATCCAGATCCTTGCCGATATGGTGTCCGAGAATATCCTACAAATCTGGACGAGGTGGAGTTAGTGCGGTGGTTGCGACTAGGTGGAGCCAACAACGCCGGAAATAGTCGAGCCTGGACAAGGTGGAATGAAGTGCGGAGGTTGCGACTAGGTGGAGCCAAAAACGCCGGAAATAGTCGAGCCCATACACCGAGTGCTACCCACAGGATCGTGGTTGCACAGTTGCACTTGAGACTCGAGGAGAAGGTGTACTTCGAGATGTTGCAGACCGGTGGATGGATTGTAGGATGTGTGACGATTCGCGCCAAGGTGGAGATTGTTGGGATGAAGTTGGCTTGAATAGTCCCACATCAAGTAAGGCGGAATTGTCACTAAGGTTTATAAGGGAATGGTCCACTCCCTAATAGTAACGAGGCCTTTTAAGGGAAAACCCCACACCACCTAGGCCCAGTTGGAAGGCTCGACCCGATAGGTGGTGTTTAAGTTGGGGACAATATCGTTGCTATGTATAGTGGACCAAGGGGTGCGCGCAAGTGCACGTGCGCGACGCCCCAACAAGTAGTGTGTCCATTCTTTGGAGTTGTGTTTGAAAGGCTCAAGAATTTAATCTACAAAGACAAGAAGGAACATGGCCCATTAGTGGGTCTGGTGAAAGAGCTGAAGAAGCTTATCAGAACATTGTTTAAGATCAAACAAGTCCTCAGTGATGCAGAGGAGAAGCAGTTCAACAATGAAGAAGAAGCAGTTCGGTTTTGGCTACAAGAGCTAAACGATGCAGCATATGAGGCTGATGATGTTTTTGACGAGTTCGAATATGAAGCTCTACAGCAACTAGCCTCAGAGGGAGGCAGCAGCAGCAGCAGCAGCAACAATGTAATTGAACAACTTCATGGAAAAATTCAAAATCTCATTGAGATTTTTCAAGATTTAGCCAAAGAATGTTCAGAGCTTGATTTGCGAAAGGGAAAGGAAAAGAAGGTAGTGATATCTCCAGATCGTATAAGTATTTCTCTCTTAACCGAACCCCAAGTTATGGGAGAGGTGAGGACAAGGAGAAGTTGGTGAAGCAATTGTTGGGCTCAGATTACTTTGCTTTTGATCAATATGGAGCTCGAATAAGTAAGCACCCAAGAGCGCTACGGGGGCCAGTGCTTAACAGCGGCAGCAGCCAAGACAATATCTCCGTTTCCCTATTCTGGGTATGAGGGGCCTTGGCAAAACGACTCTTGCCCAACTGGTTTACAACGATAAGCGGGTGGAAAATCATTTTGAAGTCAGATCATGGGTTTGTGTATCAGATGATTTTGATATCAAACGTCTTGTGAAAGCGTTCTTAGCCTCTGTTTCAGGAAGTGAATGTGATGTTGAAGACATAGAACTTCTCCAGCGGCGCCTTCAAAAGGAGGTTCATGGCAAAAGATTTTTATTGGTGTTAGATGATGTATGGGAAGAAAGAAAGGATGAGTGGAACAAAATGATGAAATTTTTTGAAGGTGGAGCTCAAGGTAGTTCAATTATGGTGACTACTCGCCTGCCGACAGTAGCATCCTTCACCAGCACCAGCACACTTCCTCCCCATTCCCCTAACATTTTATCAAAAAGAGATCGGCTGGCTTTATTCAAGCAATATGCATTTGGCCCAGGAAATGAAGAAAGGCCAACATTGGCAAAAATCGGCAAGGAGATCGTGAAGAAGTGTGGAGGTATACCTTTAGCGGTAAAAACTTTAGGGGGATTACTACGCTTCAAAAGTGATGAAAATGAATGGCTATCTATCAAAGACAGTAAAATTTGGGACTTTGACAACACCATTTTACCATCCTTGAGATTAAGCTATTACCATTTGTCATTTATGTTGAAACAATGTTTTGTTTATTGCTCAATCTTTCCCAAAGATTATGAGATTGAAAAAGAACAATTGATTCAACTATGGATGGCAAACGGTTTGGTGCAGTCCCGAGCAGAATTTGATTTGGAGGATGTTGGGAATGCGATTTTCAACGAGTTGTTATGGAGGTCTTTCTTTCAAGACATAAAGAAGCATGAAGATGGTAACGTAATAAGTTGTAAGATGCACGATCTCGTGCATGATCTTGCAAGTTATATAGCAGGGGATGAGTACTTTGTTGAGGATGCTAAAAGTTCAAGAAGTCCTACAGAAGGAACTCGCCATGTGTCCCTACAGTTTCGATCTTCTAATCTTGAGTCCTCGCCACGGTTACGCTCTCTTGTTCGGTCAAAGTATTGTTCCGTGACTCTGAAGTCTGAATTCGTCTTCTCAGATTTTATCCTCTTACGGGCATTGGATTTGAATTGTTGTCAGATTAAAGTGGTGCCAAATTGCATTGGTGAAATGAAACATTTAAGGTATCTCAACCTTTCTTGGAATCGTGCTATTTCATCGCTGCCAGAATCTATTTGTTTGCTTAGAAATATGCAAACATTGAGTCTTGGAGGGTGTGATAAACTCTCATCATTGCCAGAACATATTGAAAATATGAGGTGCCTCGTACACCTAGACATTGGAGGATGTAATTCGTTAACTAGCATGCCAGTTGGGATTGGGCAATTAGCTTATCTTCGAACATTATTAAGGTTCATTGTGGGCAAGGTGAGTGGAAGTGGTGTGGATGGGTTGCAAAAGCTGAATAACCTTAGAGGAGAATTATGTATAACCGGGCTTGATGTTGTGGAAACTTTAACGAATGCTAAAGAGGCAAATTTGATGAGCAAGAAAAATATACATTCATTGAGCCTACGTTGGGACTGGGGCTCGGACTCAGATTCAGACTCACGACAGCAGCGGGATCAAAATGTGATAGAAGGCCTCCAACCTCACTCAAATCTAAGAAAGTTGGAAATTGAAGGGTATAAAGGAGTAACCTTGTCTCCAAGTTGGTTGACAGAAGAAGCTTCTTTGTTACTCCCAAATTTGGTGCAAATCTCTCTCTCTGCTTGTCCATCATGTGAACATCTTGAATCTCTAAGGAAACTTCCTCGGCTCAAAGTTTTGAAGTTGCTTTGTTTGAATTCGCTGAAATTCATTGAGGAGGAGGTGGTGGATGATGCAGTTGCAGGAGGAGGATTCCCGTCGCTGGAAGAACTAAGTTTGAAGTGGATGCCTAATTTGCAGGGATGGTCAACGTCATCATCATCCTTGTCGTCGTCCCAAGCAAGTGAAACAGTATTCCCTTGCCTCAGAAGCGTGAGACTCGAAGACTGCCCAAAACTGAAAGGAGGAATCCCATTGGCATCGTCCCCTGTCCAACATGTTTACATTGATCACACCGATTCCAGTGGAATGGTTCTGGGTTCACTGCGAGACCTCCCTTCCCTTCTTTCTCTTCGAATTTATTGGTTTGGTGAGTTGTGTTTTCCATCAGGCACACTAACTAACCTTACTGCTCTCCACAACTTGGAGATCAGTTATTGCTCCTACCTGAAAGCTCTTCCTGTTGAACTGAAGAGTCTTGCTACACTGACAGAGTTGGAGATTAGTCATTGCCCCAGATTGGTTTCATTGGCAGAGGAGAGAGAGGGGGGACTCAAAAGCCTCTCCTCTTTCAAAACCCTTGTTATTATGGATTGTCAATCTTTGAAGTGCTTGCCTGAGCTTGAGAAGGCTTCTCTTGTTACTCTGAGAATCAATAATTGTCCTGAGATGGAATTCTCCAAGGAGGATTTTGAGCACCTTGTTGTCCTTGAACAACTTGAATTGATTGACTTGCCCAAGTTGACATGTTTTCCAGCGGGGATAAAACACTCTGCTGCAACACTTCGACATCTACAATTCCGGCCTAATTATGGTGCGCCGCTGGACTTGCCGGATTGGATTGGTACTACTTTAACCTCACTTGAGTATTTGGCAATTGTTGCTCCTGAGAATTGGAATGTGTTGCCACAATGGATGCAACACCTCACTGCTCTAAAAGAACTAAAGATCTTATGCGGTGAAGAACTAGTAGAACAATGGAGGAACAGAGACAGGCAGAGAGAAGAAGACAACAACTTCAGCATGATTGCCCACATTCCACATGTTGATTTATATTAGAAGCTGAAACGTTAAACCTCTAGTGGTTAAGTTTATTATGCTCCAATCTGTGATTGTGGTAAGAGCGAAAACACCTCCCTCCCTTCTTCATAATGCCATATATTTCATTATTAGCTTTCTTCAGTTATTCTCTTTTAGACTTAAATTAACATAGTTTTACCCAATTCCTTTTATTGCATCCTTTCTTTTCTTATTTCTTGTAACATCAAAGTCTTGAATTAAGTGGTTTCTCTCCTATGTTTTCTGAATTTCCTTTGAAGAATTTTTCTGATGATCATCGTATTACTGGTAACCAAATCTTTATTTTAATCATTACGTCTCCTATACGATTTGATCGGAGTGTTTCATTAAGTTTTTCACAATATTTTGCAACATGCTAAGTATGATGGCTAAAGGAGGGAGAACATGTGAAGAGACAATTATCTGATCAACTGTAAAACTCAAATGGGTGTGGTCTATCACATCTGAGATGTCCTTTACTACGGTGCCTATTGGTAATGTCAATATAAGTTTGTTTTTCTGAATATTTGCAACAATATTTTGTAATTTCTCAAATGTTTTTTTTTTTTCTTACTCGTACGTTTTGGCCTTTGAGCATGGTGGAAATTGGTGTTTAGGTTTATTTGCATTTTCTTTTCTTTGATTTGTGTTTTGTACATTTCCATTCACATCTCAGGATTTTGGTTTAGAGAAATTATACCATTTGGAAGTTTAAATACAAGAACCAATTAATTATAATCTTTCAGGATTGTTGTGTTTATGGCATTCTTCTTGTTTTTATACTCTCCGACCTGTTTTGGAAAGCTTACGGAAATCTCAATTGTGTTTTTTAACTTTGTGTTTAGATGATTGGATCATGATTCATAACCAATGAAATGGATTTTGAAGATAATAGCTTTACAGATTGAAACCATATGTCAGAGTTTTCCAACAAATCAAGGGATTTAACCAATATTTCGTTTGTTATATTGTGAGAGAATTCACATATATATTCTAATTCATGTTTAGTTCCCATTGATCACTCTTTTCTCTCATGAACTACAAGTACATTGAAATCTGTAGTTCATAACTTTCACTCTTAGCTTATGGAAGATTGAAAAGCAAAATTTTTGTTATGTTTATGTCTAATTGAATGAAAGGCCATAATTGACTGATTTTCACTTGAAAAGATGAAAAAGTGTCTTAATTGGAAATGCTTGAACGAGTTTTCCATTCTTTTTATGCAAAGTTGTGTGTTTGTTTTTTGCAGGATTTTGTGCGGAGGTGACTACAGAAAGATACGATGCTCTTGAAACTCTGAACTGTTTATTTTCGCTCCGAGATAAAGATGAATATTTCAGACAATTAAGAGGTGATGTCAATCAATTAATTACATTCAGCTAAAGCCGTCTGAACCCATAAATTTGGTTAGGCATCCTGTTGGTATTGTTTATTTAAGAATTAGTTACCTGCTGACACCCTATTGTCTATTTATTTGCTATTCTATAGAAGTAAATGGTGGAGGCTAATACTAAAAATACTTGCAACGGATTCCTGGTATTACTGATCAAGGATTGATTCTGAATAGCAACAGCATTGGTTCTAAGTAATTTTCCCTTTCTTCTGAAAGAAGTCAATGATAAGTTTCTCCAAGTTGGTGTTAACAGAGTCAAAGGTGAGATCATCACCGTCTTTTTCCGGTATGATATCTTATTATTCTAGGAGCCTAACACTTCCGTAATATGGTTTAGCCAATTTGCATATTCGTGTCAAGAAAGGGAAAATAACAGAAGTGAAATTTGAGAATACTTTTTCTCTTCTCAAAGGCGTTCTTGACTATTAAAGTTTCAGAGACGTTGACATGGTCATAGAGGTGTGTTGAGCTTCTTCGCTATCTTAGTAAAGCTCATATTACTATATTGCAACTGATCTTTGTTTCTAATGTTCAAAACAGGTTGTTATAGAGAATGTCTCTTTAAAGCAACAGATTTTCGCTGATGATCTTGAGAAATACTGTCCACCATTGCATACTAGCTAGTAATACATCCACAATAGACTTAAACTTGATCGGAGAGAAGACTCGTTCCCAGGATAGGATTATTGGGGCCCACTTCTTCAGGGAAATCTCATGATTTTATGTCATGACGAGTCGTTTGTTTTGAAACTGGTCATGTACTAGTGCATTGCGAGTACCTTTCATAGTTATAGTTAAAAATGGATTGTACACAGAAAATTCGTGCGGCATGGTGACCTTACGCCAATGTTTTTCTCTATGCAATGTAGCTTAGAGTGAAATTACTTGAGAGGAGTTTCATTGTTTACTTATCCGGGTTCAACTTGTACACTGTTAGTGAAGTTATCAGAGAAAGACATCATAGAGATGATATTCCTATGCCTGCTGAGTCCTTGCTGAAGGAATTGCAGTGAAGGCATCTGACCTTGACATCGCTGCTGTTATGGGCATGGGATTCCCACCGTACAGGTTTGTAATTTTTTTCTTACCCGTGCTTTTCTTCCAAACGGTATTGCATTTTTTGTCTGATGAAGATTTTGATCTGATTAGGGGAGGTCTCATATTCTGGGCTGATTCACTGGGATCCAAGTACATCTTTTCGAAATTGGAAGAATGGACGAAGACGTATGGAGACTTCTTCAAACCTTGTGCTTATCTGGCAGAAAGAGCTGCTAAGGGGGCTTCTCTGATTAGTAATCTGACTGTATCTTCTTGGTCACAGTCCATACCATGTTAAATGTGCTGCTAAATGTAACTGGCAGAAAGAGCTGCTAAATGTGCCTTCTCACACGCAATCAAGATTTGAAACAAGCCAAGTCTCGAACTGTAAGTGACAGTCTTGATTTTGGTTGCTCGGTCTTCTCTTGTTTGTAGAAGCTAGAAAGAAGTTCGACGGGGCTGAAGAACGTGACATGGAGCGGTCAAAAACGTTAAAAGTGAAAGCTCAAATAATAATGTTAATGTTATCCTCTCACCCAAGGTTATAGTATATTATTTGTAATTGTTTTATTCTTCTCTTCCATTCAAACATTTATCTTTAGTCTATATTTCCTTTTGATATATGAGCAGGGATACTATTTATTCTATTGCCATTTGCAATGCTGAGTTTTTTTATACCAGGAACTTGCACCATGTAATAAAATAAACAATCCATTATTGGGTGGTGTTTCTTAATTGACTCACCAAACTAGACTGGAAGCATTTCTTGGTTAGTGCATTTGGGTTGGGTTGATTAAGGCATGTTATTCTATTCCCACTTGCATTGTGAGTTGTTGTTTATGATAATATGAAAAACCAGTAAGATTCTAAATAATTGAGATAGCATTACCATTCACTTTCCTTTCTTCTCTGTGGAGTTTCAAATCCAGTTTCAGCTTCCTTACTCTGAACAATTCTTCTTTGTCAATTCTTTCAAGTTGTTTCTGCAAAAGGAGGAGGAGATGGCAGGAGCAGATCAAGTAGTGTGTCCATTCTTTGGAGTTGTGTTTGAAAGGCTCAAGAATTTAATCTACAAAGACCAGAAGGAACTTGGCCCATTAGTGGGTCTGGTGAAAGAGCTGAAGAAGCTTCACAAAACTTTTTTTAAAATCAAACAAGTCCTCAGTGATGCAGAGGAGAAGCAGTTCTACGGTCTGTAATAGACAAATGGAATGAATCGAAGACATGCGATAACAAGGCACACCTTAAAAAAAATAACATAATGCTAAAAAAAACCTCAAAATAAGATATTTTCTATAAGCTAGCAGGGCAATTTTTAGACCAAATCTCAACATGAAAGATTACTAGATTAGATCAGGTAGCTAAATTACTTGCAGTTTACAAGATTTCAAGAGCAAGTTATGAAGGGGTCCAAGATGCTAGATGGTCAAATTGTGGAAAATTAAGGCAAAATTTAAGTGAGGTTATCATAGACAACCAGACAAAACCATTCACATCATATTGTGACAACGAAGAATTCTTGCCATTGTTTTTTCTCATAAGTTATCTACACTTCCACCCTTTAATTAATTAATTAATTAAGATGTCAATATCAAAGTATTAAAATGTTAGTACCGTCCTAGTTTCCTGGAACTGGAACCATAAAAAGCTTAAAAAGAGCATCGAACCCTTTGCCATTCTAGAGTGAGTTAAAAGCATGGAAATCGCGAAACACCAAAGCAAGAAAAATAAAATGTCGAAAATTACAGGTAACAACATTATTAAACTATTGTACCTAGCTTGTTGTACTTGACATCCTATAAACATGGACACATTTTGAAGGTATCATCACCTGGACATGAACATGATAATTGATGCCATGCACAACTTGAACTCTTGAAGTGCTTTACAAGATGTCAAACCGCGTTTACAAGGATGTCAAGGCACGTTAGGAGTGACTTTAGCAGCTTTGCACCTACATTCTATTTCTATTTTGATGTAGTGAACTTTAACCAACCTCCGGAAAGTCATAAGTTTATAGATGTAAGTGAGGCTATGGAACCAGGTTTTGCAACAAGCTCTGCAACCAGGATGATCATCAGAGTAGGTTTTTTACAATCTCGAGATACACATAAACACTTTGGAGATTTCATCATTCTTTTAAGATCACGCCACATCATCCTGATTATAAAACTTGATTTCCTAATATTTTGCGTAAGATATATTAGTCTATTCTCACTTGCATTCAGAGTGGTTGGTAATGTGAAATTGACCCACAAAACAAGACGGGGAAGTCATTGTTGATTAATATATTTGATTACTAAGTTGTTGATAATAAGAAATAGTGCTATGTCTCATTTTTTAATTAATTAGTAATTGATTAAAACTGACCCGCTAAACAAGACTTCGAAGTCGTTTTTCAATTAGTATTAAAAAATTATTTTATTTCTACTTGCGTTCAGAGTGGTTAGTAATGTGAAATTGACCCACCACGCAAGGCCGACTGGGAAGTCATTTTTATTAGTATATTTGATTACTGAGTTGTTGATGAGAAATTAGGCTAAACAAAACTTGGGAGTCGTTCTTAATTAGTATATACACCAAAACAAGAAAAATAAAATGTCGAAAATTACAGGTAACAACATTATTAAACTATTGTACCTAGCTTGTTGTACTTGACATCCTATAAACATGGACACATTTTGAAGGTATCATCACCTGGACATGAACATGATAATTGATGCCATACACAACTTGAACTCTTGAAGTGCTTTACAAGATGTCAAACCGTATTTACAAGGCACGTTAGGAGTGACTTTAGCTTAGCTAAGAGGACATGTGATCAACATTCAACAACAACTAGATAGACTAAAGAGTGTCAACCCATTGTTTTCTTTCCATTATCTTATGGTTGCGACTTTTTAATACCATCACTTTTACTGAAGGATTACCACCACCTCTTTAATGTACTGAAGTACACACCGGTATAAAACCCTTTCTCATCGTTGTTCCTCTTCTTTTCCACATTATCTTATTTTTTCACAGCAACGACGGAACGGTACCACCCCGCCTCCACCTTCTTCTTCTATTTGCACTCAAACAAGCTTCTGCAAATTGGAAACCCCCCCATGTGCGAGAGAATTCCTCACTAATGGTAGAAGATGATTTTATTCTAGGCCCATGTTGACATGTGATTTAGTGCAAAAAGTAGGCCAAACTTTAGTTACACCAAAACTCCATTAAGTGGAAAAATTGTCCAAATTTTAACTGCCTCAAAACTTCATTGGTTTACCCAAATGAGCCAACTAAGAAATCTTAAGTTTAATTATGAAAATATTGGTTCACAGTAAAACTATTTTCCTGGTTCGAAGGATCACACAACCTTAGTGGTCTGGGTCCCAGCCTGGTTTTCACTGCCTGGGGGGCGAAAATACACTTTTGCCCCCCCCCCCCTCTTTAAAAACCTTTTTTCCAAAAAGTGGTTAAAGAGGGGGGGCAAAAGTGTACATTTGCCCCCAGGCAGCAACCTCGCCCCTTTCCCAGGCCAGCTAGAATTGGGGCTGCTCTTAAGACTTTTTATACATAACAAGAAATCTGAAAATTTATTGATATTATTCACACCATTGTGAAAGGATCACACACCTTAGCAGCTTTGCACCTACATTCTATTTTGATGTAGTGAACTTTAACCAACCACCGGAAAGTCATAAGTTTATAGATGTAAAAGTATAGCTCATAATTAAAATAAAAGTAAGTGACTCCTTATCATGTTTCTTCCACCTTCAGTTCTTTGCATATTATCCAGCCAACCCACCCGAAGTGCACTACAGTTATTATGGTTTTTCAATTAAGTTGAATGTGAGTGCCCGTATTTCTTAATTACTTAATTAATTTGTATATTCAATTAAAACTCTGGCCCGCCAAACAAGACTTGAAACTCATTCTTGATTAGTATTAAGATATTGTTCTATTCCCACTTGCGTTCAGAGTGGTTAGTAATGTGAAATTGACCCACCAAGCAAGGCTGGCCGGGAAGTCATTCTTGATTAGTATAATTTGATTATTGAGTTGTTGATGAGAAATTAGGCTTTACATCATTTATTAATTAATTAGTATATTTGATTAAAACCGACTTGCCAAACAAGATTTAGGAGTCATTTTTAATTAGCATTAAGATACAGAATGAGGCTAGGAAATCAGGTTTTGCAATCAAGCTCTGCAATCAGGATGATTATCAGAGGAGTTTTTTACAATCTCGAGATATACATACACTTTGGAGATTTCATCATTCTTTTAAGATCACGCCACGTCACCCTGATTGTAAAACCTGATTGCAAAAACCCGATTTCCTAATATTTTCGTAAGATATATTAGTCAATTCTCACTTTGCGTTCAGAGTGGTTGGTAATGTGAAATTGACCCACCAAACAAGACGGGCAAGTCATTGTTGATTAATATATTTGATTACTAACTTGTTGATAATAGGGGTAGGCAATGCCGGTTTGGTTTTGAGCCCCAAACCGATCTCAAATAGATTTTATTCGGTTTGCCCAAAATTCAAACCGAAACCGAATTTTATATTTGTAAACCGATGAATTCGGTTGAACCGAATTTCGGATCGGTTCGGTTGGCCCGAAATTTCGGGCTCAAACACTTGAAAGACTTTCATTAAAACATGCCCAATTTTTTTACAGACCCAATTTTTAGCCCAAAATTGAAAACTTTGAGAGAATGGGGGCAATTCAGTGCAATAGAGTGTACTACAGTGCATTTGTTGCACTAATCAAGTATTTGACACATACTTGTTATTTAGTTATTTATATATCTAATTAATCGGTTGTTTCGATTATAAATTGGTCGGTTCAAAATCGTAAACTGATTTTGAACCATTTATCATCGGTTCGGTTCGGTTTAAATTATTTTCTTACTACTCATATTTCGGTTGGATCGGTTAACCAAATTTAAATTGATTTTTGCCCACCCCTAGTTGATAATGAGAAATAGTGCTATGTCTCATTTTTTAATTAATTAGTATTTGATTAAAACTGACCTGCCAAACAAGACTTCCGAGTCATTTTTATTAGTATTAAGAAATTATTTTATTCAACTTGCATTAGGGAAATTCTAAGTTGCACTGGTGCACCGTAGCACTAACTCCTTGCGTTAGGAGTGGTTAGTAATGTGAAATTGACCCACCAAACAAGGCCGGCTGAAAAGTCATTTTTTATTAGTATATTTGATTACTGAGTTGTTGATGAGATAATTTCTTAATTAATTAGAAAATCGACCGACCAAACAAGACAGGGGAGTTATTCTTAATTGGTATATTGGATTAGGATATACTATATATTTTTCCCCACTTGCACTAAAGAGTTTTTTGATATCATGAACTTAGACCATGTGACAAAAAAAACAATCCATTATTGGGTGGTGTTTCTTAATTGACTCACCAAACTAGTCCGAAAGCATTTGCTGTTTAGTGCATTTGGGTTGTTTAAGATATGCTATCCTATTCTATTCCCACTTGAGTTCAGAGTGGTTAGTAATGTGAAATTGACCCACCAACTAAGGCTGGCCGGGAAGTCATTTTTGATTAGTATAATTTGATTATGGAGTTGTTGATGAGAAATTAGGCTTTACATCATTTTTTTAATTAATTAGTATATTTAATTAAAATCGACTTGTCAAACAAGACTTGGGAGTCATTTTTAATTAGCATTAAGATACAGAGTGAGGCTATGAAACCAGGTTTTGCAATCAAGCTCTGCAACTAGAATGATCATCTAGGTTTTTTACAATCTCGAGATACACAGAAACAATTTGGAGATTTCATCATTCTTTTAAGATCACACCACATCATCCTGATTTCCTAATATTTTGCGTAAGATATATTAGTCTATTCTCACTTGCATTCAGAGTGGTTGGTAATGTGAAATTGACCCACAAAACAAGACGGGGAAGTCATTGTTGATTAATATATTTGATTACTATGTTGTTGATAATGAGAAATAGTGCTATGTCTCATTTTTTAATCCGAAATTCTAGCTGGCCTGGGAAAATTAGCCTGGTTGCTGCCTGGGGGACCCAGACCCTGTAAAATTACTCTTTTTTAATTAATTAGTATTTGATTAAAACTGATCTGCTAAACAAGACTTCAAAGTCGTTTTTCAATTAGTATTAAAAAATTATTTTATTTATACTTGCATTCAGAGTGGTTAGTAATGTGAAATTGACCCACCAAGCAAAGCCTACTGGGAAGTCATTTTTTATTAGTATATTTGATTACGAGTTGTTGATGAGAAATTAGGCTTTGCATCATTTCTTAATTAATATATTTGATTATTAACTTGTTGATAATAGGGGTAGGCAATGTCAGTTCGGTTTTGAGCCCCAAACCGATTTTGAATTGATTTCATTCTGTTTGCCCAAAATCCAAATCGAAACCGAATTTTGTATTTGTAAATCGATGAATTCGGTTGAATCGAATTTCGGATTGGTTCGGTTGGATCGAAATTTCGGGCTCAAACACTTGAAAGACTTTCCTTAAAACATGCCCAATTTTTTTACAGACCCAATTTTTAGACCAAAATTGAAAACTTTGAGAGAAGGGGGGCAATTCAGTGCAGCAGGGTGTACTGCAGTGCATTTGTTGCACTAATCAAGTATTTGACACCTCCTTGTTATTTAGATATTTATATATCTAATTAATCGGTCGGTTCGGTTATAAATTGGTCGGTTCAAAATCGTAAACCGATTTTGAACCGTTTATAATCGGTTCGGTTTGGTTTAAATTATTTTCTTTCTACTCATATTTCGGTTCGATTATCAAACCGAATTTGAAAATCGATTCGGTCGGTTAACCGAATTTAAATTGGTTTTTGCCCACCCCTAGTTGATAATGAGATATAGTGCTATGTCTCATTTTTTAATTAATTAGTATTTGATTAAAACTGACCCGCCAAACAAGACTTCGATGTCGTTTTTATCAGTATTAAGAAATTATTTTATTACAACTTGCGTTAGGAAAATTCTAAGGTGCACTAGTGCACTGTAGCACCCCGTAATTTTTGTACGTACTGAATATTTTTATATTTTTGTGTGATTGTCTTCATTAAGTTATGGGCATAAGTATGAGCTATTTGTTTGTCTATGTGATGTGTAGTTTGTTTATTTAAAAAAATTAATTTCCTATCTACCTTCCTTTACCGAATCTCGGGACGAGATTCTTTTGAGTTGTATATATTGTAATACCCGTCTAATTAAATAAATATAAAAATTTCTTTTGTAAACCCTAATGTTGATGGGTTGTTACCCAATTGTATTTGGGCTTGGTTGTGGGCTTTAATTAAACTAATAAGTAGGGTTTTATTTTGTGAAGGAGGGTGGGTGCATTCAAAAGTTCGGTGGGGGCGAATAGCCACCCACCTTATAAAGAGAAAACCCTATTTTTCTTTTCTTTCTCCTTCCTTCTTCTTTTCTCCTTCTCCTTCCCTTGTGTTTTCTTCCCTTGTGTTTTCTTCTGTTGCTATTCAATTCAATAGCACCTCCGTTCCCATTGCCGCCATCGAGAAGAAAACACAAGGGAAGGAGAAGGAGAAAAGAAGAAGGAAGGAGAAATAAAAGAAGAAGGAGAAAGAAAAGAAAAATAGGGTTTTCTTTTTATAAGGTGGGTGGCTATTCGCCCCCACCGAACTTTCGAATGCACCCACCCTCCTTCATAAAATAAAACCCTACTTATTAGTTTAACTAAAGCCCACAACCAAACCCAAATACAATTGAGTAACAACCCATCAACATTAGGGTTTACAAAAGAAATTTTTATATTTATTTAATTAGACGGGTATTACAATATATACAACTCAAAAGAATCTCGTCCCGAGATTCGGTAGAGGAAGGTAGATAGGAAATTAATTTTTTTTAAATAAACAAACTACACATCACATAGACAAACAAATAGCTCATACTTATGCCCATAACTTAATGAAGACAATCACACAAAAATATAAAAATATTCAGTACGTACAAAAATTACGGGGTGCTACAATATATACAACTCAAAAGAATCTCGTCCCGAAATTCGATAGAAGAAAGAAAGTTAAGCGAATTTCGAAAAATACTACTTGTCAAACGAAAGAAGATTTTTAAAAATAAAAATTTCAATTGAATTTTAGTTGCATAAATTTTTTTAATTGTCATTGAAAAAGTAGGGGTGTTATATGCACCGTAGCACAACTCCTTGCGTTAAGAGTGGTCAGTAATGTGAAATTGACCCACCAAGCAAGGCTGGCTGGAAAGTCATTTTTTATTAGTATATTTGATTACTGAGTTGTTGATGAGATAATTTCTTAATTAATTAGAAAATCGACCGACCAAACAAGACTTGGGAGTTATTCTTAATTAGTATATTGGATTAGGATATACTATATATTTTTCCCCACTTGCACTAAAGAGTTTTTTGATATCATGAACTTAGACCATGTGACAAAATAAACAATCCATTATTGGGTGGTTTTTCTTAATTGACTCACCAAACTAGCCCGAAAGCATTTGCTGATTAGTGCATTTGGGTTGTTTAAGATATGCTATTCTATTCTATTCCCACTTGCAGTTTGAGTTGTTGTTGATGATAACATAAAAAAAACGAATAAGATTTTGAATAAATCCACTAAAGCAAAATAATTCAATCCAGCATTGATTATTTCAAGTCTTGCTTTCTTTTTGGATCTCGCTCTCCTTGTGCCTCTCGCTCAATTCGTCATTCATTGTTGTTTTTCTCCCTATCTCTGTGTTCCCCTTTCTATGTTTCTTTGTGGTGCTTTTCTCTTGCAAAGGTAAACTCCGCTTTCTCTAGTTTCTCTTGCTTGTTCTTTTTATTTATCTTTTTTTTTTTCTAATGAGTTGGGTTTTTTGCATTCATTGAAACAGCCTAACCTTGAGGCGTGCCTCGTGAAGTTCTCCACAGCCTTACGGTTTCATATTCTGGAACGGCCTGGATTGATATTCTTTTTCAAGTAAGATAGACTTTTAGTTTATGTTGTTTATACGAGTTTTAATTTTAATTTGCAGAATTGGAATTGTATTGTTATACTCTTGTTTTGTTCTTATTCAGGTGAACAAACTAAGAATATCATAATAGTAAGTAGATATACAGTAAATAACACAAATTCTTGATGTGAACCTAGTTAGCCACGTATGTTTTCATTCTTTCAAGGTGAAAAAAGGAAGTCACCCACAAGCATAGCTTTTACAAAATGCAAATTTTGGCTTCAGATGGCACTAACATAGCTAGTCATGCATCCAGGTGTGAATCCTCTAAAGGAAAACAATTCAATCCAAAATTGACTCTTCCAAGGCTAGCTTTCTTTTTGGATTTCACTCTCAATTCTCCTCTCTCTCTTGTTCTCGATTCGCTAGTCATTGTTGTTGTTGTCTCTCTCTGTGATACTCATCTCTCGCAAACGTAAGCTTTGTTCTCTATATTTTCTCTTGCTTTTCCTATCTATTTATTTTCTTATTCTTTTTTTCTATTGATTTGAGTTTTTACATCCATTGAAATAGGCTAACTTTGAGGCGTGCCTTGTGAAGCTCTTTACAGCCTTACGATACCCTTCGTCCTCCGAAACGTCATTTATTGACATTCTTCTTAAGGTAAGAAATTATATATGTATTATATGAGTTTTAGTTTTGATTTGCGGAATTAGAATTGTGTTGTACTCTTGTTTTGTTCTTATTCATGCGAACAATTAAGAATATCATATTAGTAAGTAGATATATAGTTGATGCGTCCAAATTTGTCCCTGTTCATTTTTTACCTGCAAAGACAAACAACAATGAACTAGATATCACCGTTGTGACGACCAAAGATATTCCAATGATAAAGTTAGGTGTTTGAACAAAGATGGAGATAGACTTATAAAATTAGAATTGCAAGTGTGTAACTTCTCTCATCCATTTTTTTCACCTTATATAATGAGTGTTTCACTCATTTTTTGACTCTACTGTTGAGGGCGTGATGGAGAGAGAAAATCTTGCTCAGAATCTTACTTGTCTCTAATTCTCCTTTGGCACTTGACTCTCTTCGAGACCTTATACTTGATTGGACAAAGAATTGAGCAAATGGACCTTGAGCCTGCTATAGTCCAGAGATCTGTATTCAAGCCTTATTGTCCTAAGTCAAGCCCTAAGATTCACAACACTGATGCAAACTTAACTAACCCAAACAAATAGATTAATTCAACCCACTTGTAATAACCGCAAGTGCACGGTGTCTAACTGGTAGACAACGGCAAGTACGGGTCGATCCCACGAGGAAGGTGGATGCAATTGAATTTAATAATTTAATTAAACTAATGTGGAGAAAAATGGGGTTACATCATTTTTAAAACTAAACTAAAAATAAATTAAAACTAAGAAAAATAAAATAAAATAAAAGATAAATGAGATGGATTTTGTGGGCTTGGACTCACCAATGAGTTAACAAAAACATTTAAATCTAAATTACTGAAAATTTAAACGAGAAGCTTTAGGGATGAGAATCTCTTGCTTACACCGAATATGTGATCGTTAGAATCCAATTCAACTTATATCATGTTTCTATCAAACATTAACAAATTATTTCAAGCAAATACGCTCTTACCAAATATTAAGTGTCTTCTTAGGGCACACTTAATCAAAGTTTAAGCTTAATATTTTTATCACATGCTTTGAATATGAATAAAGGGTAATTCTAACTACCAAACATATCAAGTTTAATTTCTCGAACATGAAAGGTGAAAGCAATTTATCAAAAATTCAGAAATAAATTGTAATTAACAATTAAGCACACACTTCAGTAAATAAATCAAAATGAATTATGCAACCCCTTTGGTTTGTCGCAAACTCTATGTGGTGGTACTCAGTAGATCAGCAGGTGGTTCGAACACGAATCCCGAGACAAATGGCTGCAAATGCTCTGTGGTGGTACAGAGCAGAAATCAAGGTGCCAATAGCCAAATAACAGATTTGACTCGGTCTCCCGCCCTTGCTACAGTGCGCTACAGTACCGCCTCGCTCCACCTTTTTCTCTAGCGAGCAGCAGCGCTGCTCCTCCTTCCTTTGTGCTCCTCGCGAGGATCCTCGTCCTACAAATGTCTCCAGAACCTGCAAAAGAAGAGAGAAGGTGAGGAAACAGCAAGAAAACTACAAAAAACGAAGGAGGACGAGGAACAAGGACTCCCTGTTTCTGCTTGCGAGCTCTGTCTCGCGAGGCGGCGTGGTGGTGGTTCTCAGTCTATTGTGATGGTGGTCATGAGAGAGGGAGGCAGGAAGGAGCTCGAGACGAAGAGAGGCCGAGAGAAGAGGAGGAACAGGGCGCTGTGGCGAGGCAGAACAGAGCCATTGTGAGGCTCTGTTTCGTGGCGTTGTGGTGGCGGTGCTGTCTGGAGGTGATGGTAGTTGATGGATGATGGTGGTTGATGGATGATGGACAGGGAGAGGGACAGAGAGTGGTGGCGGAGTGAAAGTTTGACACGAAAAAGGGTTGTCACGCCCCTGTTTCGTGGTGGTGGCGTGATGACGGTGGCGGAGCTCGGTGGTGGCGAGGTGGATTGAGACAGGTGAGGACAGTGGAGGATGTGTGTCTGTGGATGGTGTTGTGTGATCAAAATCACAGTGAGAAGAGGCTTTAATTTTCTGTATTTTCTTTTCCCTTCTCTTCTCCCCTTTTGTGAAGGAAGAGGATTTTGATCTTCTAATGATTTTTTTTCCTTCCCTTCTCTTCCTCCCCTTTTCTCACCCTATTCTCTTCTATTTATAGAGAAAGATCAAAATGAATAGGGATGAGATTAAGGGAACATTCATCAAGGTATAAATGAGAGAATATTCTTTAGGGGTAGGATTGGGTTTGGGGTTATGGGTAGGTTTTGGGTTTAGGTTTGTGACCATCTGCTTTATTCCACCGTTAGAATTGACTAATTGTCATTCATTAACTTGTCGCCTTGATATGATTTCATCGTTTACGCTCAAATTCCTGCAAAGACATTAAAACGAAATAATTACTATAAAATATAATAATTGAAACACTAACATATATAAATTGAGGGATATATTATGTAATAATTATGTGAATATCAAATACCCCCAAACCTATATTTTGCTAGTCCTCGAGCAAAACAATAAAAAGAAAATCTTAACTCACTTTCGCAGGAATCATCGGTTACACTTACCTTAAACGTGCAACAAGGCTTTAAACCCTTAGATTACCTCTAGTGGACGAGTTATAGTCTCGTGAGGGTTTCCAGAAATGTTACCCACAAACATTACTGAATCAATCAAAACTTAGTCAAACAGTGTTCATTTTAAAACTTCAAGAAATGCAAGAAACCAACAGTGTCATTTTAATGTATCAACAAATTTCCAAATAATTTAATATTCTCCACAAGTTAGAGAAAAATTCACAATCATCCTCAACTCAATGTGTGTGTGTGGATAGCACTATCAACATAACTTTTCATTTCAGAGTAAAACAATGACTAAATCTCCTGTAGAAAGTTTGTTTTGACTTCAAACCTCTCATATCACTCACAATAAAACACTCAGAGATTTGGTATTTCACTCAGTTTATATGTGAGAAAAAGAGTAAATAATGAAAAACAATCATCTCACATATAGTAATATGAAGATCGGACTTTTCAAGAATGGAATGAACATGATCTCATGGACAGGAATATCAATTACTTTTGGGAATGTTGAATCAAACACCATAGGTCTTGGTTATTAAATCTCCACATCTACAGAACCAACCTTTACCTAAGATCAACTAGGACTTTATTGGATTATAATGGGGCTTGGGTAATAGTTAATAAGGAATGTCAACAGATTCTAACAAAAATTTCTAGGAATGTATACACTCATTATACGAACAATTAGGGCTATCAAGAATAAACCAATGTTGCGCACCATTAATTTTTTCTTCATTTTCACATCTTTATCCTCATTGAAGAATCAATTTTTTTTTGGGGTTTTTTTTTTGTACATAGAGGATTTATGAAATATCTCATATTTTGCTCTTTAATGCCTTTACACCAAATATATTCATCCGTACACATTCCCAGAAAAGTTGGGTAAATGTTAATGGGTTAACAAATAAAAGTTATTCTAAGGCTCAAAAGGCTACAAAAAGGTTAATGTTATGGGTAAGTTAAAAGGCTAGTTAATGGTCTAAAGAAAAAATGCCTAGATCACTTCTTAAATTCGGGTCAGTATTATGACATCTCAATTGAATAAGCCAAAAAGTTCTAGTGTAATAATTCAATTTTGATGTCATTCCCAAAGCAATTGATCAGAAAAATGAGAATAATGAGATCATCAACGAGATAATACGAACTCAAGAAAATCAGAGCTTATGTATAACCCTCAGAAAAATAGAAAGGTTCAAAACTTTCAGGGTTAAGTCTCCACTATTATTCTAAGGTTTTCTAGCATATATTTCGCTCATCAACTTCAAGTTATGCTAACATGGCTCATGGTGCAAGATAATTGAGTTGAAAAATCTCATGAACTAGATCTAATTTAAGGATCATACTAAACTTTCAATCTTTATCAATATACTAATATGTCAAGTTAGCTTGTATTTTCTTGAGCATAAAACATTTAAAATCCATTTTCATACTCGTAAAAGACTAAGTTTTCTTGACAGAAAAACAATTTTTTTTTTTTTTAAGAATAGGAAAAGAAAACACTATGAAAAAATGAAAAATTCACCGACTCATGAATTCTACCCCCAAACCTAATCCAAACATTGTCTTCAATGTTTACTAAAATAATTCTGACAAATGAATGAAGTAAGTACATGAGAGGAGGTTAGAACAGTATTACCGCGGTGAAGATTTTATCAATTTCCAAGAAGTCATCCATCAATGAGGCTCACCAATATAAGAATCATGGAGTTTTCATTAGCAATCGATAAACTGTAGATTCGACACAAACAAAGAAAACTTAAAAAAAAAAAAAAAAAAAAGGCAAGTTGTAAGTCAAAACTCTTACGGAGCTAACGAGTATGAGTGAAACACAACTAAATAGGGTACTTGAAAATCAATCTAGACTAACAGCAAAGACACACAACTAAAGCTAGGCTACCTCCTAGGAGTGCTTGGTTTAACGTCATCAGCCCGACAAATATTCTTCCTAAAAAATGGTGTATCGAAAAGTGGAGAGGAAGAACATGACAAACACTTAGTCCATGGTCGTATATCAACAACCTAAACAGTTGAGGATCAATCCACCAAAATATAACAATCACATGGGCCACCAAATACACTAGGACATCCCAAAAGTGACCAGTACTCATACTCATCAGAGGATTTTTGCGTGCTCCAAAAAGGGAACATCCTATATCTGGTTCCAAATCAGAAGATTGAATAATTTTCACAACAGAATGGTAAAAACTGAAATCCTCACTACAACACAAGGGATCGGTGAAAGTAGCCTTAGTAAATGTGATGCAAGTAGATGAGACGATGGATATATCAGGTGGTACAGGCTCATCACATGAATCACATAGAGATATTGGTCTAGAAAACTCAACAACACCCTCAACCCTAGAATTGACGCTACTTATGGATTGCACTCTCTTACTAGATATATCTCCCGACTTCTTTGAGACAACCTGTTTTGAATTCAATATAGATGAAATAATAATAACAGGCAAAGTATCATCAGTACCTGAAAATGCATACCTGAGGGTGTCAGGTAATTGTTTAAGATCAAGCTCAGGTGGCTCAACTGATGGGACTAGTGTTGACTCATTGAGTGGAAGAGGCTTCACTTTAGACTTCCATTTATAACTAGGATCCTCAATGGGGACTGAGTCAAGTAAATCATTGACTTCCCTAATGGAATCATCAATATCAAAGTCTAAACTAAAATGAGTCAAACAAGCTTCTAAATGGTCATGTGTATCATGAAAACAATCAAGGAGAGACTCTAAAGAATGTTCACAGTTTGATTCTATGCACGAGTCACTAGGAAAGCATATGTCTAATGAGTCAACATGGGAAGGAGATGTCTGTAGTGTCTCAGAATCTATAGGTTCATCAATAAATGAGGCTTTATCAGCCTTCTTATGAGAGGAGGATGCAACCTGTGTAACATTGGGTGAGGATATGATAACACTTATGTCAGGCACTCCTACCTGATTGTCAACCAATTTTCCACTCCTAAGGGTAGTAATGGATTGGGCATCTTCACTGTCCAGCTCAGATGTGCCACTAATTTCAAATTGACCATTTGGGTTAGAAATAGGTTGGCTAGGGAATTTTTTTGACTCTATCTCAAGAAGTGACTCAGCTATCTGACTCAAAGTCATCTCAAGTTTCTTGATAGCTTTAGCATTTTGTTGAGAATTAGGTATCAATTCTGTGATATCCTGAGAATTTTGCTCAAGCATTTCTCCTGTTCGTTGCATGACACGAGTTAAGGCGTCCTCTAAATTAGATGTATTAGAAGGAGGAACAACTCAATGAGACTCATTATCAGGAATGAAAGCTTGAGGAGTCTGAGGAGTGTCTAGAGGTCCTTCATGGTACTGACCATGAGCCCATGAGAAGTCAAGATGATAAGCTAAACCTGAGTTGTAATAATTTAAATATGGATCATAATCAGGTCGTCGCATGTCATAAAATGAATTGACTCGCTCGAAAAAATAGGCTGAATAATCCCTTGTGTTCATTTTTTTTTCTTTTTCTGAAACCACTAACTCTAAAAATATACACAGGCTCACACGCAATCAGCAACCAATAAATGCACAAGAAACATGTGCCTCCCTAAGCAATCAGTGTTTTTGAGATTAATTATCTTTTTATCTTTGGGGGACAGATTATTTCTTATGTAGTCTTTATATCAGAGCAATGGGTGCTACAAGATGATCCTAAGAGTGTGTATTTTACACCACAAAGTTCAAAATCAGTAGGCTAGAGTTTTGTTTCAAAGAAACCAGATTATTGCACAAGAGAAGGAGGTCACAATGGTCCAATTGAGTACTCCCTTGTGCTACCGCTCTGTAAGCCAGTAGATGTGAGAACGATGTGATGTTGGATGTACACTTGAGGCTTGTAGGGGTGGGCACGGGACGGGATGGGACGAGATATGCCCATCCCTATCCCATCCCGTTCATACGGGATCGAGACGGGACGGGATGGGAAAAACCTCATCCCGACCTCGTCCCATCCCAAACGGGTTCGGGACGGGACGGGATCAGCGGGAACCCTGGACTGCTGGAAGCCTGCTGCTGCTGCTGGAAGCCTGCTGGGCCTGCTGGAAGCCTGTTGGGCCTGCTTGGTCTGCTGGAAGGCCTGCTGGGCCTGCTGGAAGCCTGCTTGGTCTGCTGGAAGCCTGCTGGGCCTGCTGGAAGCCTGCTGGGCCTGCTGGAAGCCTGCTGCAGCTGGAAGCCTGCTGCTAGAAGCCTGGAAACCTGAACATTTTATGCAAATGTTCATAAAATAAATAAATAAGTAAATAAAATATTAATAATTAATATTAAAAAATTAGTTCGGGACGGGACGGGATTGGCGGGATTGAAAATCTTCATCCCATCCCATCCCATTCTAGATCGGGACGGGACGGGATCGGGATGAAATTATTCAATCCCATTAAGACCCGAAAAAATCGGGACGGGACGGGATGGGATCGGGACGGGAACGGGATCGCGGGATGGGATGCCCACCCCTAGAGGCTTGTGTTCCTAACCCAAAACTGTTAGTTAGACCAATCCTTCTTGTGGATCATAGCGTACTTATGACTCGGCGTACTGGGTAAATTACCCTTGTGGCAGTGACCTCTCGGAGTTCATTGAATGATTAAACCCATCGTCACTTTTAGCAGCGGTCAACACAAAAATTATTGGATTCACCTTGGTCTTGGTTGTCTTATGAACACCGTACCTAAAAGATGCTCTATCTAACTTGCTAATTGATTTTAATTATGTTAGGCTATTGGTTGCACACAGCTGGAGTGATGAGGTAGGGATATCAAGTCCCACCAGTTTCTATTTATAAGCTGGGTCTGCTTATTATGAATTACTAAAGTTTAGCATCCACAATTACAGAAATTAAACAACCAATCACACAATTTTAAACAATTACACAAAGCACCCAGGTCGCTAATACGTTGCGTGTGATAGAAATACTTACAGACTGCGCATTCCGTTTTGCACAAAAAGTTAGCACAATAATAAATAAAAAAAATAAAAAAAAATGTCCAACTTCTTTTTATCCGTTTCACTCAACACACAAGCACATGCAATCAAATTACTGGTCTTGGTCTTAGAAGTCGGATTTCTAAATCATAAAAAATTATTGGGCAACAATTAAAATTGTTTCCCTATAATTTCTTTTGACAAAATTTTGGGTTTTTTTTTTTTTTTTGGTGATTAAACAAAATGAAAAACAGTTGAGTTTAAAAATTATTACACCACACACTCGTAAAACAATAGCAAATAATGGTGACTGCCAACATACATTGGCCTCGTCTCGGAAACCATACATCATATTAGGTCTAAAAACCGAACCGACTTAAGTCGGTTTTAAAATTTTCAAATCAAAACCGAATCGACCATTAACAAAACCGATCCGAAACCGATCCGATTCTAATTTATGCAAACCGTAACCGAACCAACTAAAATAGAACTAAAACCGAAATAAAACCGAACCGACCGACTATTTTAAACATATTGTATTATTTATATATAAAATATATATTATTTATTATATATATTTGGTCGTTTTGGTTAAAATCACATAGAGACCGAAAACCGAACCGACCACTTCGGTTTTGAATTTTTTAAAACCGAAAACCGATCCGAACCAAATTTAAACCGAGCCAATCGGTTTGGTATAGATCGGTTTGATCGATTTTTTGTTCAGCTCTACATCATATGCTAGGGGTGGGCAAGGGACGGGATGGGACGAGATATACCCATCCCTATCCCATCCCGTTCATACGGGATCAGGACGGGACGGGATGGGAAAAATCTCATCCCGACCTCGTCCCATCCCAAACGGGTTCGGGACGGGATCAGCGTGCTCTCATTTTTTGACAAATTACTGCTTACCCAAGACCCAATTTGCTTAGTTGAAAAGAGGCAAAGGGAATTCGTAGAGCTACACATAAATGATAGCCTTAGATTGAGTATGCAACATCATAATAAACTACCATAAATGATAGCTGAAATTCACCATATAATTAAGATTTCTGTAGAGTTTTGAATGACTAAGAGGTGGACAGTATAATGGCAATGGTGGACCTGCTCTACTATTTTGAATAGTGAACAAAAGAATGAGTAGATTTGGGGTGCTAAGAAGAATGTTTCATTATTGCTTTAAAAAAAAAGTCATTAAATTCATTGTCTTGACACGAAATAAAACTCTCCAATGTAGTTAGCAATCCCATTTTGAGTTTTAAAGAGTTTGCAATTAATAATTTAATTAGAATTCTAAAAATAAACCAATATCAAGTAGTTGCAGATATAGATTAATATCAATTACACTGATTTCAACTAAATTCATTTTTCTTGAATTACACTAATATTGCAATCCTAAAATAAATAAATAAATAAAATATTAATAATAAATAAAATATTAATAATAAATATTGAAAAATTAGCTCGGGACGGGACGGGACGGGATTGGCGGGATTGAAAATCTTCATCCCATCCCATCCATTCTAGATCGGGACGGGGCGGGATCGGGATAAAATTATTCAATCTCATTAAGACCCAAAAAAATCAGGACGGGATGGGAACGAGATCGCGGGATGAGATCCCCACCCCTATCATATGCTTCACTAAAACATCAAACAAGAAAAAAAATATTCCCAAAATAAATAACAAAAAAAAAACTTTTTTTCTTACAATCTTTCTGAAACACTCATATCTTCCTCTTGAATGAAGCCTCTCACCGCTGTGTCAATCCCATTTTCATCTTTGAAGTAGCCATAGACGATGTGGGACTATAACACCTAGGTAGTATGTCAATCTCTAAGCTCATTCACACATGGTAGCTTACCACCCTTTGAACTCCCCTACACACGAAAAGCTCGCCCACACATGACTGTCACAAATACACCAACACAATAATAATAGCACACAAAGAACAAAAAGATATTACGTGGCTCGACAACTTGCCTACTCCACAGGTGATGATGACATTACTTCTTAATTTCAAGAATATGATAAGAAGTTACAAAATTTCACTAACAAATAATTTATTGATAGAAAAGCAGTTGTCTCACAAACGCAGCAGTTGCACATAGGACGAAACAAAAACTCAGCAAACACGAAGCACAAAAATGCAACAGTCACACAATACAAAACGTAGCACAAAACCTAGAAATGCAACACAGAAAATCAGCATGAGTGCAATAGAAACACAACACAAAAAATCAGCATCAACTCCTGAATTATGGGAAAGCAAGAGTCCTGAATATGAACTTTTGTTCTCTGCCTCAAAATAGGAAAATAGAGTCTTGTTCACCACCTCAAACTAGTAAAGGAGAGTCCAAATTAGAAACTAGAAAATGAGAGTCTTGTTCTCCACCCGAAACTAGGAAAGGAGAGTCCAAACAATTAGAAATTCATTCCACCGTAAAAAAAACAAACAAGGGAAGAGTTTTCCACCTCAAACTAAGAAATGAGAGTCCAAACAATTAGAAACTCTTTTCATTGTCCAAAACAAACAAGGGAAGAGTCTCAATTTGAACTCTTGTTTGTTACTAAAAAAAATCAATATGAGCAAAAATTCTACAATCTTCACATTTACTCATATTTCAGACCACTCTCATATATGCACCTTGGCATGAAATCGACACTTTTCCAATACTCAAACCATCACCACCAAACAAAACCCAAAGGTGTAATGCCCCAAAGGGCTTTAACAATAATAAACTTTGGTCAAGTTGAGGAAATGCTCAAACTTGACCAAACCATCACCAAATATGCAAAAATACATATAGTGATCATACTCACTTCGTTTATACTTTGGTGTCAAACTTCTTATACCATTGTTGTGGTGACTGCTTCAAGTCATACAAATGCTTATTCAATTTACACACAAAATCTTCATTGTCAGCAATTACAAATCCAATAGGCTAATACTCTTCCAAATGTTCATGCAAGAACTTAAATTTAACATCTAATTGCTTGAGTTTCAAGTCAAACTGTGTAACTAAAACTAAAATGACCCGTATTGAGGTGTGTTTTACTATCGGAGAGAAAACTGTATCATAAACAACACCTTCCAACTGTGCCCTTTTGCTACTAATCTTGCCTCATAACGTGCATCATTACATTCGAAGTTTTGATAACCTTCCACAACTAAGGATGACTCAATTTGTTGCTGTCCTTGTTCCATAACAGGAAATTCTTCATCCATTACACTTGACACATCATTAATTTCTAGTTCATCAGTAGCAACATTATCATCTATAATAGACTTTCTTGAATTAATCATAAACTCCACCTGTTCCACGTCATCATCAAGGAAATAAAAATTCTCATGTCTCTTGCCTACCATAATCAGACGTTCATCATATAAAACTTTCAGAATCACACATACTCCTGTAAACTTGTACCCACCAAATTCTAAAGCACCCAAAGAAATCAAACTTTTACGCAAATCATGAACATGTCTTATCTCAGTCAAAACTATAACAACTCCATCAAACATCTGAACCTGAACTGTACTAACTCCAATAATTTTGCAGGCAAAGTCATTACCCATCAAAACATTTTCACATTCTACGGATTTGTAGGAAGTGAACCAATCCCTTTAAGGACACATATGATACATTTCGCCCAAGTCCAATAACCATCTATATGATATATAATTACTAGACATAACACTTAACTCCTCATCAACATTAGAAAAATTGGATGCTTAAGTCACAAACGTTGTTTCATTTTCTAACAATTTCTTATTTTTCTTCTCCTTAGCTTTAAGCTTAGGACAATCCTTCACTATGTGACCAATATCATGATAATAATAACATTCAGGATCATCATAGTTTTCATGTTTGAAACGATTATTTTTTTCTCAAAGATTCTTTGTTGAGGTTTCCTTCTAGTAGTTATAGATTACATCTTTCGATAAACACAAACGAATTGTGCTACAAGCACTCAGGCCAAGTTCTTCTCGTTCATCATCATTCATCTTTTCTGGTTTACCTTTCAACACCTTGTACAACTTCACTTTGATAAGAATACCATTCACTTGGGTTTGCCATAAACCAAAGTTATTATTGTCAGTGAACTTCTCGATTCCATAAATCAAAGCCCCCTTACAAACTTTGAATCCGAAGAATTTGAACTTTCACCCATCTTCAACTTCCAAGGATAAAAACCATGGCTCTGATACCACTTGATATCAATAGCATGCAAATACACCAACACAAAATAACAATAGCACGCAAAGAACACAACGATATTACGTGGTTCGACAACTTGCTTACTCCATGGGTGATGATGACACTACTTATTAATTCTAAGAATACGATAAGAAGATACAAATTTTCACTAACGACGAGTTTACTAATAGAAAAGATTATGCTTCCGTCTCCATAAAAAAAAGTTACCTTGGAATGGAACATCCATTAGGCTTCCACCTCCATCAAAGATAATCTGTGTCATGACGCCCATTCTTTTGAACATCCATTAGGCTTCCACCTCCATCAAAGATAATCTGTGTCATTACGCCCATTCGTTTGACAATCAAACTCTTTATTGATAACCGTGCATGTTTCTCCTGGGTAAAGAGTAGGACGATCATCTCTAACCCAACTACCATCAAAGATGTTGAATGAAGCGAAGTTCTGCAACAGAGTCCGCTATGTTTTTGTAAATTTTTTCGATCATTGCCTAGCTTGAGCCCAACCCAAACTCTACCTTAGTCAATTGATGGGGTCCCAACTAACATTAAACCCAACCCAAACTTTAATATGTTGTTCATTCCATTTAAATGTTTGGACATACATGTAATTATAGAAGTAGATGGAGCAAAAATGGAAGTTTGCATGTGTGAATGATGTAGGGTGCAATCGGCATTTTGCAAAAGCCTCTCCCTCTCAAAAAGTGATAAAAATCAGTTTTAAAACTCATCTCAACCACCCTTTCCATACGTATCTTGATGAATCCGAATTCAAGTGAAGCTAGCATTTCAAGCCCCACAAACCAAACATTGACATGTCACATTATCTTTAAATAGAACTAATGTACCAGCCGTGTCGTTGGCACAACCATACACTTTTCACATAGCATGTACCAGTGTCATGTTGACTCTGATCCTTGGTCGTGCCTTCGACACTTCCCAAATAGTACACTAAATTATTAAATATAAAAACAAATTATTGCTTATCAAAACATTGATTAATTATTCTTGAAAACTATAAGTCTTAAGAAAGGGTATTTCACAATTTGGCGAATGAGGATGGGAGGGGCATTTTTGAGATTTGGTGAATGGAGGAGCAATTTGAAAATTTTTGTACACAGAAACCAATCATTGATTTGGAGATTGGACGGCATTTTATAATTTAGCAAATGAGGAAGGGTATTTTTGGAATTTTGGCAAATGGGGAGGGTTTTCGTAATTTTTTTTTTTTGGAAAGTGGGCTGGGGTTTTTAGGATCCCCGAACCTTATATTAATAAAAAAGACGCTGATAAAATTTACAATCGCTTATACGTTCACTCGTTTCATCATCTACAAAACAATAAACTTGCTTCAAAACTTCAACAAATAACCTAATTAGTTCTAGATTCACCGTCTCCAGGTTAGGGAGAACCTTTGCAAAGTGTTCTGCTACTAAAGTGGTTGCATGATAGACCTGCCATAACTTTTCATCCTCGTAATTACCAATCAATCCTTTAAGCACTCTCATGACCTGATTTATACCTAATTAGTTCTACTATATCATGATTCATTGTGTTTCGATTCTTTACGACGACTTCTCATACATCCTGGGGTTTTCCTAATTTAGCAAATGAGTAGGTGTAGTTTTGTAAGTTGGCTAATGGGATGGGTGAGGCAATTTTCAAGATTGGAGAATGGGAATGAGTAGTGTCGTAATTTGTCGAAGTAGGGGCATTTTTGTATTTTAAGGGGATGGGATCGGCACATTCTGTATTCCACCTTTATTAGTGTAACTAAAATCTTAACATGTTTGATAATTGATATTAATTACTCAATGATATTTGGTTCCCATCTACAATAGAAAATTTGGAAGTAATGAATGAACGATCAAGCACAAATCAAATAGGAGACACTACCCTTTTGCTATCTCATTGGAGAATTAGACCAAGAGTCAATAACGTATCCTGTATCTTGTCTAAGCCATAATTGCTGACCATAACAGACTAGTTGAGATTTTTTTAATTCTCACATGGTCATTACGGGAATGAAAAATCGACATGACTTACATTGCTTCATTGTAACTGAAGTGAATTCTCGTTATCAAAAAGATATAAAATTAGATGATGGCAACATTGGTAGATCGAAGGTGTGACACATTTGTGCACACCAAAAACTAATTCTCGTTTCCGCAGTAGATAATTCAATCCAATTCATCTACTTGAGTTGAGACCTTGCAAGAAAAGAAACTCTGCAAAAAAGTACACATCGCTTGCCTAGAAACCCTGCCAAAAACTGAAGTACAGAATGGACCCTTTTAGGGAGGAGCTCGAGATAAGCGAGGGTGCATATCTCGAGGGGGATGAGTGTAATCACCCATCTCTTGCTCCCTTTTCCTCGTTCCCTAGAATTTTTGGTACAGGATAGAGTGACAATAATTAAGACCGTCACTTTTCATGAGTAACAATAAGGCAATGACTACTCTACACCACCAAAAGCATTTCTCATATTATCATTGAGCTTTTTTTTCATTAATTATTCGCACCATCAAAAAAATTGATTTTGAAAAAAAATTGTAATTTAAAAATAGGGTAAATTTCGACCAATTTAAACTTTCAATTGAGACCGATTCTAAAGTTCATCAAAACACGAAAATTGTATTATTTTGAGTTATCTAATAAACACAATTTGAATCGTATGAAAAATGTTTTGAAATGAACAAGTTATGGTCATTTTACTAAAATTGCACAAATATATATCGCAATGAAAACGGGATAGTGTCCATGACTTTCGTCTAACTTATGTACTCGATCGAGATCGATCCTCAAGTTGATCAAAACAAAAAAATTGTAGTAATCTAAGTTATCTAATAAACACAACTTGAATCACTTGAAAATATTTTGAAATGAGCAATTTATAGTCATTTTACTAAAGTCGCACAATTTTGTCTCACAATGAAAATGGGATAATGTCTCTGACTTTCGGCCAACTTATGTACTCGATCGAGACTGATTCTCAAGTTGATCAAGAACAAAAATTGTAATACTCTGAATTATCTAATAAACACAATTTGAATCACTTGAAAATGTTTGAAATGAAAAAGTTATGGTCATTTTTACTAAAGTCACGCAAATCTGTCAGAAAAAAATTGCTGAAAATTTTCTGTTCGCCCAAAACCTCGCATTGTTCCAAACGAATAATAGTTTTTTTTGTGATTTTTGAAAATTTTTCTAAAGTTTACTTTGTTTTTGTGATTGAAATTTTTTCTGAAGTTTCCATGAGATTACTTTGTTTTTCTGAAAGTTTTGGGAGAGGTTGCGATTTGGGTTTCGATTTTAAGGGAGAGGGAAGAGATTGGGTTCGAATTTGCAAGAGATTCGAGAGATAAGGAAGATTTGAATGGGGGAGATAAGGGGAGACTTGAGTTTCAATTTGAATAGGGAGGAGAAAAATGTTGTTTATTTATTTATATAGGTGACGTGGAAAAGAATGGTGGTGTGGGATAGAAAGTAGATAGTGTGGGAGAGTAAAATGGTATGAAAAAACAATTTTGGTGGTGTGGAGTAGTCGTTGCCTAACAATAATTAAGGCAGCATTTTTTTTTTAGATTTGGGTTGAACAGAAGGGAAAACAAGAAAGTAAACACCCTCAAAGGCTTTGAGAAGTGCGCACCCATCCGCCGATCATATGCTATAAATTATAAAATGAGAAATCAGATTGTATGAACATATCATGTAGAGAATATATATCAATCGTGTTTTGTGAAAGTATCTTCACAAACTCCGAAATTGTTACCATAATATCCTCACGAACGATCTTGCCTTTTACATCGGGAGTTGCTACGTGTACTCGACTATTTGGTTCGGTTGCACCAACTATTTGTTGCACTAACTATATTTTGCACTGATATTTTTGGATGTTTCAACTTTGTTGCATTGACCTAAAATATATATGACCGACTTACCATTTTTATCAATTAAACCCATTTAATGATGAATTTTTCTCGTTTAAAAGAGTTAGTTGGCTCTTGAAAGAAAGATAATAGTAACTATTATTTGTAAAAAAAAAAAAAATATTCACACATTCGTTAAATTTCAAATCTTCGAACAAATATCATAGAGGCTAACCATTGTCTCAAGTTATATAATAGATAGTAAACACTGGCAGTTTATTTATTTATTTATTTTAAGAGCAAACATGGTTTTAAAAGGATCCTCGAACCTTATACTATGGTAAGCATAGTTTATGTAAATAACAAATACACATCAAAAGACTATTTGTTTGCCGTAATGCTCACACATATACAATATTCATCAAATATAGATGAGGAGTAGACAAAACTAATATATTCGATTTGAAATTTTTTAATTTAAAATCGAAAAAACAAAACCATGCAACAAAAAAATTACAATAGGAATTTTGCATTCCATCACTAATCGTAATAGACTAGTTTTTTTTTAAAGTCAAATCAAAAAAATAAAATTGGGGATATTGAGCCAAACATTCGAGTACACGTACCAACTTTGTTTGTATCCTGTCAAGCAAATCGACAAGGCCTTGACTCCTGGGATTCCGTTCAAATCTTTTACAAGTCTACACAAAATTTGTGAGGAAAATTATTGAGAGAAGCATGAGTATCTTCTAATATATCAACTTTTTTAGAGAGCCAGACCCAATACCATTCATAATCGTAGAAATGTTGATAATGCTCCAATCGAATACAATCACACAGACTGCTGTCCTGGCTCTTTATAGCAACAACAATATAAAGAGTACCAAGCAGGTTAAACTAATGAGCAAGTTTCTATAGTTCACAAAGTCTTCATGTGAACCTAGCTAGCTCAGCTATTCACGTTGACCTTCTTCGAAGGTGAACCGGCTCATTATTTAAAAAAAAAAAAATTCGTTGCAGATGGAGCACTAGTATAGCAGCTCACTCATCCAACTGTAAATCCACTAAAAGAAATTATTTCAATCCAAAATTGACTCTTCCAAGTCTTGCTTTCGTTTTGGAATTCCATAGATCCATTATCACTTATTTACTTTCTTCTCTGTGCAATTCCAAATCCAGTTTCAGGTTCGTTACTCTTAACAATTCTTCTTTGTCAATTCTTTCAAGTTGTTTCTGCAAAAGGAGGAGGAGATGGCAGGACTAGATCGAGTAGTGTGTCCATTCTTCGGAGTTGTGTTTGAAAGGCTCAAGAATTTAATCTACAAAGACAAGAAGGAACATGGCCCATTAGTGGGTCTGGTGAAAGATCTGAAGAAGCTTATCAAAACTTTCTTTAAAATCAAACCATTCCTCAGTGATGCAGACGAGAAGCAGTTCGACAGTGAAGAAGAAGCAATTCGGTTTTGGCTACAAGAGCTGAACGATGCAGCATATGAGGCTGATGATGTTTTTGATGAGTTCGAATATGAAGCTCTAAAGCAACTAGCATTGGTGGAGGGAGCCAGCAGCAGCAGCAGCACCAACAACGTAATTGAACAACTTCATGGAAAAATTCAATATCTCATTGAGATTTTTCAAGATTTAGCCAAAGAATGTTCAGAGCTTGATTTGCAAAAGGGAAAGGGAAAGGAAAAGAAGGTAGTGATATCTCCCGATCGTATAAGTAATTCTCTCTTAACTAAACCCAAAGTTTACGGGAGAGTTCAAGACATAGAGAAGTTGGTGAAGCAATTGTTGGGCTCAGATTACTCTTCTTATGATCAATGTGGTGCTCCAAGACCTAAGCACCCAAGTGCGCCACGGGGGCCAGTGCTTAACAGCAGCAGCAACCAAGACAATATCTCCGTTTTCCCCATTCTGGGTATGGGGGGCCTTGGCAAAACGACTCTTGCGCAACTGGTTTACAACGATAAGCTGGTGGAAAGTCATTTTAAAGTCAGATCATGGGTTTGTGTATCAGATGATTTTGATATCAAACGTCTTGTGAAAGCGTTCTTAGCCTCTGTTTCAGGAAGTGAATGTGGTACTGAAGACATAGAAATTCTCCGGCGGAGCCTTCAAAAGGAGGTTCTTGGCAAAAGATTTTTGTTGGTGCTAGATGATGTATGGGAAGATAGAAAGGATGAGTGGGACAAATTGATGAAATTTTTTGAAGGTGGAGCTCAAGGAAGTTCAATTATGGTGACTACTCGCCTGCAAACAGTAGCATCCATCACCAGTGCATTTCCTCCTCATTGCCCAAACAATTTATCCGAAAGTGATTGTTGGGCTTTATTCAAGCAATATGCATTTGGCCCAGGAAATGAAGAGAAGCCGGCATTGGTGAAGATTGGCCGGAGGATCGCGAAGAAGTGTAAGGGTTTGCCATTGGCAGCCAAGGCTTTAGGGGGATTACTACACTTCAAAAGTGAGAAAAGTGAATGGCTATCTATCAAAGACAGTAAATTATGGGACTTTGACAACACCATTTTACCATCCTTGAGATTAAGCTATCATCATTTGTCATTTACGTTGAAACAATGTTTTGTTTATTGCTCAATCTTTCCCAAAGATCAAAAGATTGAAAAAGAACAATTGATTCAACTATGGATGGCCAACAGTTTGGTGCAGTCCCGTGCAGAAATGGATTTGGAGGATGCTGGGAATGCGATTTTCAACGAGTTGTTATGGAGATCTTTCTTTCAAGACATAGAGAAGGACGAAGATGATAACATAATAAGTTGTAAGATGCATGATCTTGTGCATGATCTTGCGAGTAATATTGCAGGAGATGAATACTTTGTTAATGATGTTGAAAGTTCAAGACGTCCTACAGAAGGAACTCGCCATGTGTCCCTACAGTTTCCATGTTCTAATCTTGAGTCCTCGCCACGCTTACGCTCTCATGTTCTATTAAAGTACCGTTTCACAGGTCTGAATTCTAAATTGATCTTCTCAAATTGTATGCTCTTACGAGCATTGGATTTGAATTCATGTGGCATTCAAGTGGTACCAGATTGCATTGGCGAAATGAAACATCTAAGGTATCTCAACCTTTCTAACAATCCTAATATTACATCGCTGCCAGAATCTATTTTTTTGCTTAGAAATATGCAGACATTGAGTCTTCGAAGGTGTGGGATTAAAGTGGTACCAGATTGCATTGGTGAAATGAAACATCTAAGGTATCTCGACCTTTCTCACAATTATGATATTACATGGCTGCCAGAATCTATTTGTTTGCTTAGAAATATGCAAACATTGAGTCTCAGATGGTGTGAGAAACTCTCATCTTTGCCAGAACATATCGAAAACATGAGTTGCCTCGTAAACCTAGACAATGCAGGTTGTTATTCGTTAACTGGCATGCCAATTCGGATTGGGCAATTAACTCGTCTTCGAACATTATGTGTGTTCACTGTGGGCAAAGAGAGTGGATGTGGTGTGGCTGGGTTGCAAAAGCTGAATAACCTTAGAGGAGAATTATTTATACTCGGGCTTCATGTTGTGGAAACTTTAAGGGAGGCAAAAGAGGCAAAATTGATGAGCAAGGAAAATATACATTCACTGAAGCTATGGTGGGCCTGGGCCTTGCACTATTACTCAGACTCACGACAACAGCGGGATCAAAATGTGATGGAAGGTCTCCAACCTCACTCAAATGTAAGAGAACTGGAAGTTAAAGGGTATTATGGAGTAACCTTGTCTCCAAGTTGGTTGACAGAAGCTTTACTCCCAAATTTGGTGGAAATCACTCTCGAGTTTTGTGAAAAATGTGAGCATCTCGGATCTCTAAGGAAACTTCCTCGCCTCAAAGTTTTGAGTTTGTCTTCCATGGGTTCACTGAAATTCATTGAGGAGGAGGAGGAGGTGGTGGATGTTGCAGGTGCAGGAGGGGGAGGAGGATTCCCGTCGCTGGAAGAACTAGGTTTGTACAAGATGAATAATTTGGAGGGATGGTCATCTTCATCATCGTGGTCGTCATCGTCTCAAGCAAGTGCAAAAGAACGAGTAAGTAGTTTGGAGGTAGCAGCAGTATTCCCTCGCCTCAGAAGCGTGATACTCAGAGAATGCCCAAAACTGAAAGGAGGAATCCCATTGGCATGGTCCCCTGTCCAACATGTTGACATTGATGGCAGCTGCAATGGAATGGTTCTAGGTTCACTGCGAGACCTCCCTTCCCTTCCTTCTCTTCGAATTTCTGAGTTTAATGAGTTGGAGTATTTTCCATCAGGCACACTAACTAACCTTACTGCTCTCCGCAACTTGGTTATTTATAATTGGAACAACCTGGAAGCTCTACCTGTTGAACTATATAGTCTCGCTACACTGACAAAGTTGGAGATTTTGCGATGCCCCAAGTTGGTTTCTTTGGCAGATGAGAGAGAGGGGGGACTCAAAAAACTCTCCTCTCTCAAAACCCTTGTTATTGAAAATTGTGAAGCTTTGGAGCGCTTGCCTGAGATTCACAAGGCTTCTCTCGTTACTCTGGAAATCAAAAATTGTCCTGAGATGGAATTCTCCAAGGAGGATTTTGAGCACCTTGTTGTCCTTGAATTGATTGACTTGCCCAAGTTGAAATGTTTTCCAGAGGGGATAAAACACTCTGCTGCAACACTAACAAGTCTAATATTCCACCCTGGTGCGCCGGTGGACTTGCCGGATTGGATTGGTACTACTTTAACCTCAATTGAGTATTTGAATATTGATGCCCCCGAGAATTGGAAAGTGTTGCCACAATGGATACATCACCTCACTGCTCTTCAAGAACTACATATTTCGGAATGCAATGAAGAACTAGTAGAACGATGGTCGAACAGATATGAGCAGACAGAAGACAACAGCTTCAACATGACTGCACACGTTCCATGTGTTCGTTTATATTAGAAATTAAACATTGAACCCTGGTGGTCAAGTTTATTAATCTCCGATCTGTGATCATGGTAAGAGCCAAAACAACTCCCTCCCTTCTTTATAATGCCATATATTTCATTATTACTATCTTTTAGATTTAAATTAACATAGTTTTATCCAATTCCTTTTATTGCATCCTTTCTTTTCTTGTTTCTTGTAACCTCAAAGTCTTGAATTAAGTGGTTTCTCTCCTATGTTACATGTAGATTCCAATGAAACGGTCTTTTAGGTCACCAAACAAAAACAAGTTTGTTTCTGAATTTCCTTTAAAGAATTTTTCTGACGGTCAACGTATTCTTGGAAACCAATTCTTTATTTTAATCCTTATGTCTCCTATATGATTTGATCAGCATGGTTCCTTCAGTTTTCCACAATATTTCCTTACCCTGTGATGTCTGATCAATTTGAGATAAACAATTTGATTGGTGTTGTAGGATTATGTGAAGCGAGCAAAGGGGCAGGACTTGCATTCTAGCAACAAGCAGAATTTAGCAGAGGTTAATATGTTTCTGTCTCTGGAATTTGTGGTTTATATGATGCTTCTCAGTCCTTTTTTAAAGCTAGAAATAATGATGATGATTTGAGTTATGCCAAGGAAGAGTAGTCAAATACGTATTTTGCTTCAGTTAGTTATCTCCAAGTATTTGCTTCTCATTAACGAGTTATTTTTAAGATGTAAATATTGTTGTTTTTCAATTGATGATATCTTCCCTTGCAGGAAAGAGCAACACTCTGGTTGGTATACTTTACTTTGGGACAACTAGGTATTTTGACCATAATCACAGTCACAAGCCAAAGAGGATCATTTTGCAACATGCTAAGTATGATGGCTAAAGGAGGGAGAATATGCGAAGAGACAATTATCTGATCAACTGTAAAACTCAAATGGGTGTGTTCTGTCTCATCTGCGATGTCCTTTATTACAGAGCCTGATTGTATTTGTGATGGTATTTTCTAATTTCTCAAATGTTTTTATTATGTGGTTTCTCAAGTGAGCCTTATTTTTGTTCTTACTCATCTATTTTTGCCTTTGAGCATGGTGGAAATTGGTGTTCAGGTTTATTTGCACTTTGTTTTCTCTGATTTGTGTTTTGTACATTTTCATTCACATCGCAGGATTTTGGTTTAGAGAAGTTGTACCATTTAAAAGTTTAAATACAAGAACCAATTAATTATAATCTTTCAGGATTGTTGTGGTTATGGCATTCTTCTTGTTTTTATACTCTCCAACATGTTTTTGGAAAGCTTACAGAAATCTCAATTGTGTTTTTTTAACTTTGTGTTTAAGATAATTGGATCATGATTCATAACCAATGAAATGGATTTTGAAGATAATAGCTTTACAGATTGAAACCTTATGTAAGAGTTTTCCAACAAATCAAGGGATTTAACCAATATTTCATTTGTTATGTTGTGAGAGAATTCACATATATGTTCTCATTCATGTTTGGTTGCCATTGATCGCTCTTTTCTCTCATGAACCACAAGTAATTGAAAAATAAAACTTTTGTCATGTTTATGTCTAATTGAATGCAAGGCCATAATTGACTGATTTTCACCTGAAAAGATGAAAAGGTTTCTTATTTGGGAATGCTTGAATTAATGAGTTTTCCATGATTTTTATGCAAAGTTGTGTGTGTGTGTGTGTGTGTTTTTTTGTAGGATTTGTGCGGAGGTGATTACAGAAATATACGATGCTCTTGAAGAACGTGTGCCACTCGGGCTTGTTTGGTTGAAACTCTGGACTCTTATTTTCGTGCCGAGATAAAGATGAATATTTTAGACTGTTAAAATCAATCAGTTTTGGGTTATAAATATTTTAGTAGCTCTTTATTGTTTTGAGCTAAAATTCCCACTCTTCCACATGGGGTGGTTACACGGGGATAATTTTAATGGTAAGAATAGGTTGTGACAGTCCCAGTAAAGGATGATCCTGGAAATGTACTTGATGCAACTTTTAACAATGCTCTTTGATGGCAGGAAAAAACCTTGTGTGCCAACTTCTAATCGACTGGAGCGACGGTGATAATAATGACAAGAGTATCTTGACAAAGCTGAAACAGCAATTAGGTGGTCAGTTCACATCAACGATGAAATGGATGGTCAGTGCAGTGGGTCATTTGATTCTTAATTGAGTACTTGCTTCCAATATGTTGATTTCTGTTATTTTTAGGTTACGGATTTGACATTAGTAAGAGAAACAAGACCTATTTTGAGGATTATCTGAACAGTCGGCCTCGTGCAAATCCTGGGATCAAGTTGACAGTTACTCTCCTACCTCTTGGATTCTGGCCCTGAAATTGTAAATCATTCCATTTGAGTTTACCTGTGGAGATGGTGAGCATTTGCTAGTTTCTTTTCGTAGGCACTTGTAACATTCTCACTTCTGCTTGGTTTCTCTCCACTGATCTCTTCGAATCATTGGCAGGTTGAGTTCGCTTCTTAGGGGCGGAAATAGGGGTGAGGTAAGCAAGGGTGGAAAAGTGGAATCTTTAGAGGGTAAGAAGGTTGGTGAGAAATCAAATTTAGAGGTTGAGTGTTGTGGGGTGGAAGAGGAGTTTGATTCTCTGGCAGTGGGTAGGTCTAGAGGAAGAGGGAGAGGGAGATGGTAAGGATGAGTGAACAAGGGTAATGAGGAGCAATCTGTGGAGGTTTGTGAGAGTGAGAAGGTTCAAATTACTAAAGTTCTAATTTGGGTCATGGGGAAGAAGAGAAGTTTGGTTCTCTTGCAGTGTAGAGGAATGTGGAGGGAGTGGGGATGAGGAAGAGAGAATAGGGATGCTGAGGGGGAAGCTTTGCAGGTTTGTGAGAGTGAGAAGGTTAAAACTTTTGTGTAGAAAGTCATGGGGAAGAATTGAGTTCTGATGGCTCTCTTGCTAAGCCTCGACAAGGGGCGACAAGAGCAACTCGGTCTACAAAGGTGGATTCTTTAGAGGTTTATGAGACAAAAAAGGTTGGGGATGAGATGAATTTGAATGAGGTTGCACCTGCTAAACAGAAGAAAACACGAGCAGCTTCGAAGAGGGGTAAGAATTCTGAGAACGAAAGAGGTTGTTTCTGAAGTTCCAAATGAACTGTTGAATTTCCATAAGACAGTCACAAGCACAAGATGCAGCGTTGGTTAAAGAGAGGGAGTCTGAGGAGGTAGTTGGAAAGGCTTCTGAATGCAGTACTGTTCCAATTTCTGATGCACCAATGTTGCCAACAGCGTTAGACTTGGAGACAGAAGCTACTGATGAACCCAATGTTGATAATAAGCCTGATAATGCTAATGCAGGAGGTAGTAGTCCAGTGGAATCGATTGGGAGAAGATGACATTAGGTGAGTGGTTTAATTACTTGGAGGTTTATCTTCCGAAGCAGATACATGAACGTCTTACATAATCGTTGCTAGTATGAGAGAAAAAGCTAAGAAGTTCAATGAGTTCATGGCAGAGCAGCAAGATTTGAAGGGCATGTAACTGAAGTAGCATGAATGTGTTTCTTGTGCATTATGCTTGTAATATATTATTATTGCTAAATGGGGATACGATTTATGATACGATTCAGCAGAACCCCATATGTGATCACACGGATTCTAGCCCAACCAGCTATTGGCTTTATATAATTCGTTTTACCTTCTCTTAGGAGGTTGGATGGGTGTGGAAAATGTGGCGTAACCCACATGATCAATATTGTCCCCAACTTTGATGTGTGAAGAATGCATAACTTGATCATTTTACCAATTTATTGATTGAAATTTCCAAACATTATTAAATTAGGACATAGTTATTGATTGAAAGTCTTGGGGTGCCATAGATTGGTGGCAAGCTCTTTTCAAATGTAGTTCACTGTTGGCTTCATTTACTCTTTATCGATCTTTGACTGACACATAATGCAAATGAGATTTGTATGTAATTATAATCAAACATGGCTACAATTCTCATCAATCTCTCTTGCTAGTACTATCTTTGTCAGCTAGCAAACATGGCTACTTAAGTTGCTCGTGTTTTTGGTTCTCAGTGTACTGTTCTCCTTCATGCACCACTAGTGCAATGAACTTCTTGAACAAGAAGGTTGAATATGAGGTGGGGAACAAGCTTTTCCACTGTGGTGGTGGTGGACTTGGTGGAGGTGGTTTTGGGGACGAAGCAGTGGTGGCTTAGGAGGAAGTGTTGGTGCTGGTGGTGGACTAGGCTGTGGATTCGAAGGTAGAGGTGGTCTGCCTTTAAAAACTTTTCAGTATTAACAAATTTTACTGACTCTAGCAATTATCTTTTGCTATGTGAGTGGCACGTGAGAGCATTTCAAAAGATTTAAAAATTTTCACTAATCAAACCCACTGACTTAACAGTCGATACACAAAATAGGTGTTTGACTTTGACGGAGTTTCAAGAACAATAACACCCATGATGAATTACACCTATACTAATGGGAGCAAAAAGGTATATATATATATATTACGCAAAGACAGGTTTCGATTGATAAAGATATATATATTTGAACTTAATAATTACAATTTGCAAAGATGGAGAACTTGGCGAGGTTTCCTTGGATTAAGCATTTGACTTTGGACAAAAATACTTTATCTTTAAGCAAATTTTGTAGTTTTTGTCGTATAAACTTCCGCACAGTTATGAATAATTTTACGCTGCTTTATTTGGGTGTTTTTTTTTAATTTTTTTTTTACCCATTTCTCTTTAAAACACGACTATAGAAGTGTCAAAAATCCCCAAAAAACATGAAAGAGACAGCCAAACAATACAGCATAGCATTACTCGTCATGTTCATGTAGGTGCTTAAGAATTAAACTTCACACAGACACAGACACAGACACAGATGCGTTTCTGATTTTTTATTTGGGTGTTCAAAGGGTCAAGAAATAAGTAGACATGCTTCTAGATAATTGATAACGATGTTATTATTATTAACAAAATACAACTATCGCTATGTCAAGGAATGCTAAGATACCATAAAAGTGTCAAAAACACAAGTCTCTAAATAGATTACAAGCCGAATTCATCTTCCACAACAATTTCCTAATCTTGATAAAGGTAGAGTGATCCGATCTATTAAGCCCTTAAAAAACTCTCACATTTCTTTCTTTCCACACACACCATATGAGTACATGAGAAACTCTGCGTCATAATCACTACGAGCGCTAGGATGGATTAGTTTGGGACCACCAACTTAGCCAATCAAAAATGAAATCTTGAAACATTAAATTCAGACCAAATTCTGATAGGAAACTGCTTCAAATGGATTTTGAGAATTTGCAATAGTCTCGTCATTCTCATTACAAAGCACGCAAAGACTTTCTATGAGGATTTCTCTCTTCTTCAACATGTCTTTAGTCAACTCATGCAAAATTGACTAACAAAATAAATTAATTTGAAGAAGAAGATTTTTCACCCAAACCAAATTCTTATCAGAGAAAATTAAGGGATTGGAGTGAATTTCATAATCCTTATTACGAACACTTTTTTGTAAATGTCAAAGAAAAAAAAAAGTAAAAAATACACTATTGCATAAACTATTGTCCATGCAAAATAGTAATTGTATAAGAGATATTAGAACTACTCTTTTGTTTGGTATAAACTTATTGCATCGCCAATGGAGTACTAGCTCAGCTAACAATTTAATTAAAAGTAGGGAAAACCCTATTATCATCACTTTGATGTCCCTTTCCCGATTTGTGAAGTCCAATATCAGAAGATCGATCGATCGATTTGACGATAACGACACGAATTTGATAGTTGAACCGTATATCCAAAATTTCCCCGCGACATCATTTTCCATCACAAATAGATAAATAAATAAATTTTTTTTTTAATACATGCAATACATGTGATTAATATAAAACTGGAAATATCCTTCTTGCATGATTTACTGACCAACAAGGCACCACTAATTAAAAGGTGGGGTCTTTATAATTAAAAAAAATGGGGTCATTATAATTGAAAAATGGGGTCTATAAATTCTAGAATAATAATTTGGTTCATCCTTGAAGCAACTTCTCCCATTCTCTTTATAGATTGGAGGAGATATCCCATTTTTTGATCTCTTCTCATTTATTAATTTCTTTCTAATATTCTAAACTTCTTCTAAAAATGGAAGAACTTGCTGTCTTGATTATTGGAGTCATTGGTGAGTTAAAAACTATACAATCTTTTCATTCTTCTATTGTTTTGGAGCTTTGGGTGGTTTCTTCTTCTGACATAGATCTTCACTCTTCTTACATTTCAGGCAACATCATTTCAGTTCTAGTCTTTCTTGCTCCTACGTAAGCTTATTTTCCTTCTCTTCTTGATGTTGAGATTATGAGATGTGTTATGTTGTGAAGTTATTTGTTGTTTAATAATCAAGAAAAGCCATGACTATGTATTATTTTGCATGGGATAACAAATGGTTGTGATTTGCAGAGGGACATTTTGGCGAATAATCAAGAATAGATCGACCGAGGAATTTGACAGCCTTCCTTATATTTGTACATTGTTGAATTCAGCGTTGTGGACTTACTATGGGATTATAAGACCCGGTGAAGTACTTGTGGCGACTGTCAATGGTTTTGGAGCTGTTGTTGAAGCAATTTATATTGTAATTTTTCTCATTTATGCACCAAGGAAAATTAAGGTAATAACTTTCACTTAAAATTTGATGTCTTTTTTTGTGCTTAACTTTGTTTGTATTTTTGTTTTAGGTTAAAACCGCGATTATTGCAGGTGTTGTGGATATAGTATTGCTGTTGGCTGCAACTTTAATTACTGGTTTGACAATGCAAGGAGACTTGAAAATTAGTGTGACTGGATTCATGTGTGCTGGCTTAAACATACTTATGTATGGCTCACCTTTGGCAGCAATGGTAATCAATGATCACTCCCTAATCTCCCTCACAGAAGGTTTATATGATTTCTTTGAATTGTTTTAATTCAACTCTAGGAGACGATAAGGGTTGCAGGGAGGGACAATCACCCATATTCTTAAGATTTTGTCAAGGATTAACTTATTGTTCCGATTTTATTTACATAGATCATTTCTTAATATTTTTCAATAATGTTTAGCTTAAAAATGAAGTGGTAGCTGATCGAAACTCGAATTATATGATGAAACAGAGAACAGTAGTGAGAACCAAAAGCGTGGAGTACATGCCATTCTTTCTCTCATTTTTTCTCTTCTTAAATGGTGGAATTTGGGCAACCTATGCTGTTCTTGAAAGAGATCTATTTCTTGGAGTAAGTTTCTAACACTCTGTCTAAAACTTAATTACACTCAACTTAAACATGATGCTTTTATGTCCTTTAACCTACAAAAACTTACAAATAAATGCATATTTTTATGAGTGATGCTACGGAATCAGGTTTTTGTAATTAAGTTTTACAATCAGGATGATGTAGCATCATCAAAGAAGGTTTTTCACAACCTCGAAATACACGTAAACACTTTAATTTTTTTATCATTCTTTCAAGATCACGTCACGTCACCCTGATTGCAAAACTTGATAGCAAAAACTCAATTTTTAAATATTTTCGTATTTTTTTCCCCTACCTTTCTTTTTCTAATTATCTTTGTCACTAATTTTTGCTCAACAACTTTCCGGTTAAAGTCAATGGGGGTATCGCCCTTTTTGTTTTGCAGGAAACATGAAGAAAATATTAGGAAAGTTGGAAAGGAAAAATAACAAACACATGCAGCACCATTTTTTAGAACGAAGAATTTCAATTTTATTGTTAAAAAGTACAGGTCTTTAAAGTCATTTTTTTCATTTTATTTTGAAACTATCAACTTAATATACACTCAAAATTTTAGATAAGTCGAGAATGTGACTCCATAAGTGAGTGAGTGACCATGAGCAAATCCTAGATCGCAATCAATCTAACATCCTCACAAAAACTTGTGGAAACCCTACAAACAGGCCCTTCCACTAGTGATGAAACAGTGGAAGAAGTTCTCAATAATGCCTAGATTGGCATCAATCAAAAATCTCCCAAAAACTTGTGGAAGCTAACAAAAGGAAAGAAGTCTCAATAATGCTCATAAATATGTTGCTACATGTCAAATGAGTATGGGGCCTATTGTACTCTATGCAGGAAGCAAGTGATACTCATAGATCCATATTCATCATTCTCCACCACTCCATAACAACTCATTAATGATTGTGATTTTGGTTTATGTCAACAACAAAAAGGACTTGCAAAAGCTTCTGATTAAAGAATTTTTTTTACAATGGTGGTACATTATTTAGCGATATTTATTTATTTATTTGTTTGTTGCGTGTTTATAAGCAGATACCTAATGGGACAGGGTTCATACTTGGAATAATGCAATTGGTACTTTACGCGATTTATAGAAATGCTAAGCCATTGGAGAGCCACCTCAAGAACAACATATCGAATGTATTAGAGGAAGGTTGGCAACAAGAGCACCTCCTCTCATCTCCAAATCCAAATTTGGAAGAGTGATGATCAGTAGAAGGAGATGGTTGATGTTGAAAGTGCAGTTTAAAGGGAGATTTACAGTGTTGTAGGAGAAAATAAAATGGGAAAAACATCGGTGATTGGAATGGGAGAGAACACGTTTTTCGTACTAGAAAGACATACAAAATAGGTTTTTGCTATTTGCATTTTATTCTCGGAAAAATGCAATGCTTTTGTATATGCTTGGAGATTGTATTAAAGGGTTGAGATGTTTAATTTGTAATCGAGACTAAGTAAAAAAATCCAAAATTAGGGTGTTCGAATAATTTTATTTTGAGAATATTTTGGCCTTGGATTGGGCTTGGACATATTTTAAGCCCAAAGTAAGGCCCACTTTGATCTTAAACCTCTAGGGTTTCCATTTTAGTTTGTTGGGCTCATTCAAGAACATGTGAGCTTACCAATTGATTATTTTAACCCAATATTTTCTTTTTCTTTTTCAGTGTTTTTTTATCCCTTACCCCTTTCACTTCAAATGCTGCTTAGCAGGGTTTGAGACATGAACTTACTTGTGATTTCATCTACCACAAATTTACCTATAAAAAATCACCATAGATACCTGTAGTGGCAACAAATTGTAACAGGGCAATCCAATTAGCAACATCCTAACACAAGATTAGTTATTCTAAGTGGGTGTGGACATTTTATTCAGCTTCTTTAGGAGTATTAAAATTAGCAACATCCTACCACCAGGCATCTAGTGCTGTGAACACATCTTCGGTATGTGTTACTTAGGCAACATAGTATCAGAAACCCCATTTACACACTCAAATATGCAGGCATCCGATTGTTTAAAGGATCTCGTCACATCTCTAGATCATTGAACCTTGTCTTTACCATCTCAATAACTAGATCCGAGACTGGTAGACTAAAAATGGCTGAGATTTCAAGAATCCTGTATCCTCAGCCGAATCAAATATGCCTTCAATTTTATAACCAACTCCTACTCAACATCACATGCTTCTCATTATATTTTGGAATGAAAGATCAAACAATTAACAATATACACCATTTTTACTCACCATTTTGACGAATCTCTCTTATTTCAATTGACTGGCTGTCTGAGGATTTTAATAACCCCTTGGTTCCCATTTTCTTCAATTTCATGTGGTACTCAGTTAAAGCCCATTCGGATATATATAAAGGATGAAATGCTCTCCCAATTCGTAGGTTTCCTACGTAACAACTGTGTTTTTAAGAGTTCCAACACACATGGCAAGCTTATCCACACTGTTAGACCCCCTAGACAACAACACTTCTTTACATCATATTTTGGAATTCGCTATCATTGAAGCTCACCAGTATAATAACTCAGATAGTCCTGACTCGATCACCTTTGGCCCTCCCCATGGAATCTGCTCTTTTTTTTCATTCTTTTTTTCCACGGAATCTGCTAACACACTCATGAACTTGATCCAATCCCAGGTCCACTCAGCTAGATCTCACAGTATCAATTGCACCCATATCCCTATCCATTCTTTCCCTTACCATCTTCACCCTGATACGATGATGTCAGTTTTTTTTGCCAACACCCAACAGAGAGCTTTGGGAGTGTATGATGTCAATCTGCGAGATGAAGTCATGGCCAATGTGGCTAACTCTATAGCAGAAAGGCTTTAGACAACACATGTTGGGTATAGTGGAAGAGTGGATAGAAAAATGAATTATTGGAAGTTTGCAGTGTTGCTGCTCCTGCAGATTAGAGACTGAGTTTTATAGTAGAATTTCTCAGATGGTGTTTTTTAGGCTTACAAAACATGCATCTGATTACAACTATTTATAATGAGATCAATACATGAATTAGGACAACCCACTTTAATTATTCCTACAACCATGCACCTTGAGATACGGAGAGTCACCTTGAGAGATGAAGAGACATCTTGGAGAACTTAACCAAATACATTGACTGCAACTATCTCTATGACTTCTAGATATCACTACACCAAATTGACATTTTTGTAACAACCCAAAAAACAGTATCACTTTTGAAGTGTAACAATTTACCTAACAATTTTACACATTTTCACAAACAAAATGATACAATAATTGTATCACCATGAAAAGTATGGTTATAAAAGTGATACTATTCATGGTGATTCAACTTATTGTATCATTTTTTTTGTGTTACTATTTTTCATTTTTAGACTAAATTTAGTTTTAACTTAAAATTATTTGGTGGATTGTAACATCTCAAAAGTGATACTGTTTTTAGAGTTGTTACAAAAGTGTCAATTTGGTGTAGTGTATGTTCTCCAGAATTATCACTTATGAAAATTGCAAATTAATTTCAACACCCCCTCTTAATTTGTAATTTTCAGCTCCTTTTTAAACTTCTCAAAATTTTCAACTGTGATGGCTTTGGTAGGCATGTCTGCTGGCTGGTCATTAGTGTTGATAAACTCCAAGTAAATTTCTCCCATGCTTACTAAATCTTTGATGAAATGGTGTCGCAACTCGATATGCTTTGTACGTGCATGAAACACCAGATTTTTAGTTATCGCAATGGCAGACATATTGCCACATTTTATGACTGTGGGCTGCTGTTGCACATCTTGTAAATCAGCAAGAATTCGTCTTAACCAAACGGCTTCACAAGCTGCTTCTGTGGCTGAAATATACTCCGCTTCAGCCGAGGATAATGCCACGGTTCTTTACTTCTTTGAGCTCCATGAAATTGCTTTTGTTCCAAGACAACAAGTAACTTGAAGTACTTTTCCGGTCATCCAAAGAACCAGCCCAGTCACTATTCGTAAATACCATTAACTTGTTGTTATATTCTTTTTTGTATGAGAAACCATGATTCTTTGTACCTAGAAGATATCTTAGGATTCTTTTAGCTGCTGCAAAATGTAGTTTACTTGGCTCATTCATGAACCTTGACACCATACTCACCGAGTGAACAATATCCGGCCTCGTACTTGTGAGATAAATTAAGGAACCAACAAGACTTCTGTAAATCTTTGAATCAACCTTCTTTGCTCCATCATTTTACTGCAACTTTTCGTTCAAAGCCATAGGCATGGACACCGGCTTACATTTGTCCATTCTAAATTTCTTTAATAAGTCATCAACATATTTTTCTTGAGAAATAAAAATCTCTCCTTCAGATTGCCTCACTTGGATTCCAAGAAAATATTTCATGAGACCCAAGTCAGTCATTTCAAAATCTTGCATCATGTTCTTCATGAAATCTTCAACCATCTTTGTGCTTGTGCCCATATAAATTAAATCATCAACATAAAGGCATACAATGAGAAAATCGGTCATACCTTCTCTCTTTATGTAGAGTGATGGCTCACTTGGACTTCTATGGAATCCATTTTGGCTAAAATATCCGTCAATTTTACTATTCCAAGCTCTTGGAGCTTGCTTTAGCCCATATAGTGCCTTATGAAGTCGATAGACTTTGTCTTCTTTTCCTTGCACCTCATAGCCTTGTGGTTGCTCCACATAAACTTCCTCTTCAAGTTCTCCATTAAGAAATGTTGACTTGACATCCAATTGATACACCTTTAACTTCAATTGGGCAGCTAATGCAAGAACAAGCCGGATAGTCTCCATATGAGCAACCGGTGCAAAGGTTTCGTTGAAGTCAACTCCGGGTTGTTGAGAATAGCCCTTTGCTACCAATCTTGCCTTGTGCTTTTGAATAGAGCCATCTTCATTTAACTTAGTTTTGAAGACCCATTTCAAGCCAATCACCTCTTTTTCTTTTGGAAGATCTACAAGCTTCCAAAGTCTTGTTTTTTTCAATGGTTGCAATCTCATCATCCATGGCTTTCCTCCATACATCTTCTTTGACAACTTCTTGAAATTTCTGTGGCTCACAAGAGAAGAAAGCAAAGTCACATGACTCATAAATGTCCGTTAAAGAGCGCATTTTTCTTGGTGCTGAATCTGGACTCTCTTGACTTGAAGATCCAGAATTTTGTGACCTTGTTGGAGTAGAGCATCCACTTGGATCAGATTGAGGGGAATGGGATCCTTCTTGGCTTTAATCACTCTCATGACGTGATTTATACATAGCGTAGGCCCTAGGATGTATGAGAAGGCGTCGTAAGGATACGAGCCACCTCGAATCAAGATAAAAACACCATTGAATGTTAGCACTAATCTAGCATCCATACAAGGTGCTAATAAGCAGATGCATTCTACTTGTAGGATCATCATCAGTTACCTGAATTTAGGATTTGTCTTCTTGCTTCGAGAGGACCTGCGCAAGGAACATATGCCGTGGGAGACACAACCTCACGTTCTTCTTCACTAGTGTTTTGCTCGGCAAGTGAATCCGTCTCTGTTATGGGGTGTGTCTGCGAGGCAGTACTCGTTAACAAGAGTTGTGGAAATGCTGCTTCCAGGCCCATAAGTTGATGTTCCTCCGCAATGGAGTTAGGATTAGTTGGTTCCTGAAGTGGATCCCCGTGAAGTTCCTGGTTCCTGCTGGGCTCTGCAACCTCCTGTGGGGTTTGGTTCCCTCTGGGTTTGTAAGTGTGCTTGCCTGTTGCAAGCTGCCAGTCATCCTCCTGCAGAGCTGCATCTGGTTCCTTCACCTTATTGGTGGTGGTTGTGGCTTTCCAATATTTGGTTGGCTTGGCCTTGGGGTTCCTGTGCTCAACTCATAAGAAGTAATTGTAGAAAGAGTTGAATGTTACCTTCAAGAAGAGCTTCTCCCTCAGATCTGGTGCGAAATCGCTGAATCAACTTTGTTGATGTTCGATCTAACTTGCAAAACGGGAAATTTTTTATGGATTGAAGCTTACTTTGCTAATTTGTGTGTTCTATGAAGAAGAATAAAGTGCTGATTGATAGTCACATAATTATTACATAATATACCCCTTAATTTATACATGTTAGTGTTTCGATTATTATATTTTATAGTAATTATTTCGTTTTCATATCTTTGTAGGAATTTGAGCGTAAACGATGAAATCACATTAAAGCGGCAAGTTAAGGAACGGCAATTAGTCGATTCCAATGGTGGTATAAAGCAATCACAAAACCTAAACCAAAACCTAATTCATACCCTAAAACCCAAAACCTAACTCATACCCTAAACCCCATAACCTAATTCATACCCTAAAAACCAAAACCAAATTCATAACCTAAACCCGAAACCTAATTCATACCCTAAAACCAAACCCAAACCTAATCCTTCTCCTACCCTCATTGATGAATCATTCCCTCATTCCATCCCTATTCATCTTGATTATTCTCTATAAATAGAGGAGGATAGGGTGAGAATGAGGGGAGAAAAAGAGAAGGGAAAAGAAGAGAATTAGATAAAAACCAAACCTCTTTCTCTCAAATTGATTCACAATCACCCTCACCACTCATCCATCTCTCACTCACTCCACTCACTCAGCACACAGTCACCTCGCCATCGCCACCACCGAAACCTTCTCTCGCGACCACCGTCACCACCGTGAAACAGGGTGGTCACGCCCCTGTTTCACGTCCAATTTCCAACTCCACCACCACTCCCTGCTCCTCTCCCCTGTCCACACAACCACCACCACCTCCGCACGAGTCCCACCACCACAACAGGCCACGAACCATCCGCGATAGAGCCACCAATCTCGCCGCGAAACAGAGCCGCACCGCGACTCTGTTTCGCCTCGCGACAGCGCATTTTCCTCCCCTTTCTCGGCCTCTTTTCATCTCGAGTTCCTTCTCTCACGACCCGACCAAGCACCGCAACCACCACCTCGCGACAGAGCTCGCAACCGACTGAAACAGGGAGCGAAAACAGGGAATCTCTTCCCGATTTCTCTTCGTTTTTGTTGTTGTTTTCTTGGTTTATTTTCACTGTTTGCTCGTCTTTGCAGGTTCTAGGATCGATTTGAGGACGAGGGAGGCCGCGAGAGCCGCCGTCTCGCTGAAGAAGAAGACCGGACCTTGCTGCTACTGTAGCAGCACTGTAACGAGGGCGGGAAAAGTTTAATTCATGTTTTTGGCTATTTCCACCCCGAATTTGCTCTGTACCACCATAGAGCGGGGTTTGGGCCATTTCCTCGGGATTCGTGCACACCCACCTGCTGATTTGCTGAGTGCCACCATCTCAAGCTTGTGATAAACTAATTGGGTTGTATAAATTATTTTAAATTTATTTTACTGAATGGTTTGCTTAATTGTCATTACAAGTTATTTTTGAATTTTGATAATTTGCTTTTCACCTTGCATTTTTGAGTAAGTAAACTTGATATGTTTGGTAGTTAGAATTACCCTTTATTAATATTCAAAGCATGTGCTAAAAAAATATTAAGCTTAAACTTTGATTAAGTGTGCCCTAAAAAGACATTTAATACTTAGTAAGAGCATATTTGCTTGAAATAATTTGTGAATGTTTGATAGAAACATGATATAAGTTTAATTGGATTATAACGATCATATATTCGGTGTAAGCAAGGGATTCTCATTCCTAACGCTTCTCGTATTTAAATTCAGTAATTTAAATTTAAATAATTTTGCTAACTAAATTGTGAGTCCAAGTCCACAAAAATCAATTTCATCTATATTTTATTTTTCTTAGTTTTCTTATTTTTAATTTATTTTTAGTTTAGATTTAAAAATGTTGTAACCCCATTTTCCATTTAAATTAGTTTAGATAATTTCTAAAATTCAATTTAATCCACCTTCCTAGTGTGATCGACCCGTACTTGCCGTTGTCTACCAGTTAGGCACCGTGCACTTGCGGTTATTACAAGTGGGCTGAATTAACCTATTTATTTAGGTTAGTTAAATCCGCATCAAGTTTTTGGCGTTGTTGCCGGGGACCGAACCCGGGTCACCCGCGTGACAGGCGGGAATACTTACCACTATACTACAACGACTGGTTAGATGTTTTACCACTATACTATATTACAATTGTTAGATGTTTTAAAAGAACATAAAACAGCACTTGGGTGGACTATCGCGGATATTAAAGGAATAAGTCCAACCGTTTGCATGCATCGCATTAATATCGAAGATAATGCCAAAGTATCACGTGAAATGCAACGTAGACTTAATCCTAATCTAAAGGAAGTTGTCCGAGCCGAAGTGCTCAAATTGTTGGATGTGGGTATAATCTACCCAATTTCGGATAGTCCTTGGGTAAGTCCTGTTCAAGTTGTCCCAAAGAAGTCAGGGGTAACGGTAATCAAGAATGACAAGAATGAATTAGTACCAACCCGCATGACCACGGGATGGCGAGTATGTATTGATTACCGTAAGTTGAATTTGGTCACAAGGAATGATCACTTTCCTCTTCCTTTCATTGACCAGATGCTTGAAAGGTTAACCGGACATGATTACTATTGTTTTCTTGATGGGTATTCGGGTTATAACCAAATCCCCATTGCACCCGAGGATCAAGAGAAGACCACATTCACTTGTCCCTTTGGAACTTTCGCATATCGAAGAATGCCCTTTGGATTGTGTAACGCACCCGCTACTTTTCAACGGTGCATGCTTAGTATTTTTTCTGATATGGTTGAGAGGTTCCTCGAAGTGTTTATGGATGGTTTCTCAGTATTTGGTGATTCATTTGATGAATGTCTACATCATTCAACTTTAGTGTTAAATAGATGTGTGGAGAAAAATCTTGTCTTAAATTGGGAGAAATGTCATTTTATGGTACGACAAGGCATTGTTCTTGGACATGTAATTTCACACAAGGGAATTGAAGTCGACAAAGCCAAAATTGATTTAATTTCGAGTCTTCCGCCTCCAAAGACGGTTAGGGAAATTAGATCTTTTCTAGGCCATGCTGGATTTTATCGGAGATTCATCAAAAATTTTAGCAAAATCGCTCGTCCTTTATGCAATTTACTTGCTAAAAATGCGATTTTTGTTTTTGATGAAGATTGTTTAAAAGCTTTTGAGAAGCTCAAACAATTATTGACTTCAGCTCCAATCATCCAATCTCCTAATTGGAACTTTCCCTTTGAGCTTATGTGTGATGCTTCCGACTTTGCACTCGGAGCTGTCCTAGGACAACGATTGGACAAAAAGCCACATGTCATTTATTATGCTAGTAGAACTCTACAAGACGCACAACTTAATTATTCTACTACTGAGAAAGAGTTATTAGCTGTAGTATTTGCTCTAGATAAATTTCGGTCTTACCTTATAGGATCCAAAGTAATTATTTTTACTGATCACGCGGCGTTAAAGTATCTTTTCTCTAAAAAAGATGCTAAACCTCGCTTAATCCGATGGGTCCTATTGCTACAAGAGTTTGATATTGAAATTCGGGACAAGAAAGGTTCGGAAAATGTTGTAGCTGACCATTTATCTAAACTTCTGGTAGAGTCTTCTAGCGAATATTTACCATTGAATGAGTCATTTCCTGATGAGCAATTATTTGTTCTCTCCCAATTACCTTGGTATGCAGATATCGTGAACTATCTTGTTACAGGTCAACTTCCTTTGAAGTGGTCCAAACAAGATAGATCCAAATTTTTTGCCGAGGTTAGACATTTCTTCTGGGATGATCCATACTTGTTCAAGTATTGTCCAGATCAGGTTATCAAGAAATGTGTTCCTGAGAGTGAATTTCACAGCATCATCTCATTTTGTCATGAGCAAGCTTGTGGTGGTCATTTTAGCTCTAGAAAGACAGCTGCAAAAGTTTTGCTGAGTGGTTTTTATTGGCCTACCCTTTTTCGAGATACTCATGCCTTTTGCACCACTTGTGATCGATGCCAACGAATGGGTTCCATTTCTCGGCGCAACATGATGCCCCTTACTAATATTCTTGTGGTTGAAATCTTTGATGTTTGGGGTATTGATTTCATGGGACCATTCCCGCCTTCGTTTGGCAATCTTTTCATCCTTGTTGCTGTAGATTATGTGTCCAAATGGGTTGAAGCAATACCATGTAAAACGAATGACCACAAGGTTGTGGTAAGATTCTTGAAAGATAATATCTTTTCTCGCTTTGGTATTCCGCGTGCCATTATAAGTGACGGTGGTTCTCATTTTTGCAATAGACCGTTCGAGCTATTGGTAAAGAAATACTTCATCACTCATAAAGTTGGCACCCCCTATCATCCCCAAACAAGTGGGCAAGTGGAGATTTCCAATCGGGAGATTAAACACATTCTAGAGAAGACAGTCATACCAGATCGTAAAGACTGGTCTCAACGTCTGAGTGATGCTCTCTGGGCTTATAGAACATCATTTAAGACCCCGATTGGAATGTCTCCATATAGGCTTATTTTTTGAAAAGCATGTCATTTGCCTGTGGAATTGGAACATCGTGCTTATTGGGCCATCAAGTCATTCAATTTTGATATGGTTAAGGCGGGATCACATCGTAAGCTTCAACTTAATGAGTTGGAAGAGATCTGAAACGATGCGTACCACAATGCCAAAATCTACAAAGAACGAACGAAGATATTCCATGATAAATCCATTCTTCGTAAGTCCTTTGAGCCATCTCAAAAAGTTGTGTTGTTCAACTCTCGGTTACCACTTTTTCTTGGCAAATTGAGATCTCGGTGGTCTGGACCTTATATTGTGAAAGCAGTGTTCCCACATGGAGCTGTGGAAATCGTTAATCCTAAGGATGGCCATGTATTTAAGGTAAATAGTCAACGACTTAAGCCGTTCTTAGAGTTACCTCGATTAGATGTCGACGTTGATGTGATCCTATTAGAGGACCCTGTGTATCAGAAGTGAGGATCTTTTGGGTTTTGTCGGGCTGATGACGTTAAACCAAGCGCTTCTAGGAGGCAGCCTAGCTTTAGTTGTGTGTTTTTGCTGTTAGTCTGGATTGATTTTCGAGTACCCTATTTAGTTGTGTTTCACTCATACTCGTTAGCTCCGTAACAGTTTTGACTGACAACTTGCCTTTTTTTTTTTTTTTTAGTTTTCTATTTAGTTGCATTTTATCGATTTCTAATGAAAACTCCATGATTCTTATGTTTGTGAGCCTCATTGCTGGATGCCTTCTTGGAAATTGGTAAAATCTTCACCGCGGTAATATTGTTCTTACCTCCTCTCATGTACTTTCTTCATTCATTTGTCAGCATTATTTTATTTAACATTGAGGACAATGTTTGAATTAGGTTTGGGGGTAGGGTTCATGAGTCGGTGAATTTTTCATTTTTTTGTTGTGTATTCTTTTCCTATTTTCCTATTCTAAAAAAAAAATGCGTTTCTGTCAAGAAAACTTGATCTTTTACGAGTATGAAAATGGATTTCAAATGTTTTATGCTCAAGAAAATGCAAGCTAACTTGACATAGTGGTATATTAATAAAGACTGAAAGTTTAGTATGCTCCTCAAGTTAGATCTAGTTCATGAGATTTTTCAACTCAATTATCTTGCACCATGAGCCATGTTAGCATAACTTGAAGTGATGAGTTAAATATATGCTAGAAAACCTTAGAATAATAGTGGAGACTTAACCCTGAAAGTTTTGAACCTTTCTATTTTTCTGAGGGTTATACATAAGCTCTGATTTTTCTTGAGTCCGTATTATCTCGTTGATGATCTCACTATTCTCATTTTTCTGATCAATTGCTTTGGGAATGACATCAAAATTGAATTATTACACTAGAAATTCTTGGCTTATTCAATTAAGATATCATAATACTGACCCGAACTTAGGAAATGATCTAGGCAATTTTTTTTCTTTAGACCATTAACTAGCCTTTTAACTTACCCATAACATTAACCTTTTTGTAGCCTTTTGAGCCTTAGAATAACTTTTATTTGTTAACCCATTAACCTTTACCCAACTTTTTTTTGGGAATGTGTACGGATGAATATACTTGGTGTAAAAAGGGCATGAAAAAAGCAAAATTTGAGATATTTCATAAATCCTCTATTGAAAAAAAATAATAATAAATAAATAAAAGTTGAAGAAAAGAAAAATGGTTATAACAAATAAAAAGATTTTTCAATGAGGATAAAGATGTGAGAATGAAGAAAAAATTGATGGTGCGCAATATTGGTTTATTCTTAATAGCCCTAATTGTTCGTTGAATTGATGTATACATTCCTAGAAAATTTTCTTAGAATCCTTTTACATTCCTTATTAACCATTACCCAAACCCCGTTACAGCCCAACAAAGTCCTAGTTGATCTTAGGTAAAGGTTGGTTCTGTAGATGTGGGGATTTAATAACTAAGAACTATGGTGTTTAATTCAACATTCCCAAAAGTAATTGATATTCCTGTCCATGAGATCATGTTCATTCCATTCTTGAAAAGTCCGTTCTTCATATTACTATATGTGAGATTATTGTTTTCCATTATTTACTCTTTTCCTCACATATAAACTGAATGAAATACCAAAATTCTGAGTGTTTTATTGTGAGTGACATGAGAGGTTTGAAGTCAAAACAAACTTTCTACAGGAGATTTAGTCATTGCTTTACTCTGAAATGAAAAGTTATGTTGACAGTGCTATCCACACACACACACTGAGTTGAGGATGATTATGAATTTCTTCTAACATTTGGAGAATATAAAATTATTTGGAGATTTGTTGATACACTAAAATGACACTGTTGGTTTCCTGCATTTCTTGAAGTTTTAAAATGATCATTGTTTGACCAAGTTTTGTTGAGGAACTGCTGCTTCCAGGCCCATAAGTTGATGTTCCTCCGCAATGGAGTTAGGATTAGTTGGTTCCTGAAGTGGATCCCCGTGAAGTTCCTGGTTCCTGCTGGGCTCTGCAACCTCCTGTGGGGTTTGGTTCCCTCTGGGTTTGTAAGTGTGCTTGCCTGTTGCAAGCTGTCCTCCTGCAGAGCTGCATCTGGTTCCTTCACTTTACTGGTGATGGTTGTGGCTCTCCAATATTTGGTTGGCTTGGCCTTGGGGTTCCTGTGCTCAACTCATAAGAAGTAATTGTAGAAAGAGTTGAATGTTACCTTCAAGAAGAGCTTCTCCCTCAGATCTGGTGCGAAATCGCTGAATCAACTTTGTTGATGTTCGATCTAACTTGCAAAACGGGAAATTTGTTATGGATTGAAGCTTACTTTGCTAATTTGTGTGTTCTATGAAGAAGAATAAAGTGCTGATTGATAGTCACATAATTATTACATAATATACCCCTTAATTTATACATGTTAGTGTTTCGATTATTATATTTTATAGTAATTATTTCGTTTTCATATCTTTGTAGGAATTTGAGCGTAAACGATGAAATCACATTAAAGTGGCAAGTTAAGGAACGACAATTAGTCGATTCCAATGGTAGTATAAAGCAATCACAAAACCTAAACCAAAACCTAATTCATACCCTAAAACCCAAAACCTAACTCATACCCTAAACCCCATAACCTAATTCATACCCTAAAACCCAAAACCTAATTCATAACCTAAACCCGAAACCTAATTCATACCCTAAAACCAATTCATACCCTAAAACCAAACTCAAACCTAATCCTTCTCCTACCCTCATTGATGAATCATTCCCTCATTCCATCCCTATTCATCTTGATTATTCTCTATAAATAGAGGAGGATAGGGTGAGAATGAGGGGAGAAAAAGAGAAGGGAAAAGAAGAGAATTAGATAAAAACCAAACCTCTTTCTCTCAAATTGATTCACAATCACCCTCACCACTCATCCATCTCTCACTCACTCCACTCACTCAGCACACAGTCACCTCGCCATCGCCACCACCGAAACCTTCTCTCGCGACCACCGTCACCACCGTGAAACAGGGTGGTCACACCCCTGTTTCACGTCCAATTTCCAACTCCACCACCACTCCCTGCTCCTCTCCCCTGTCCACACAACCATCACCACCTCCGCACGAGTCCCACCACCACAACAGGCCACGAACCAGCCGCGACAGAGCCACCAATCTCGCCGCAAAACAGAGCCGCACCGCGACTCTGTTTCGCCTCGCGACAGCGCATTTTCCTCCCCTCTCTCGGCCTCTCTTCGTCTCGAGTTCCTTCTCTCACGACCACCGTCACGACCCGACCAAGCACCGCAACCACCACCTCGCGACAGAGCTCGCAACCGACTGAAACAGGGAGCGAAAACAGGGAATCTCTTCCCGATTTCTCTTCATTTTTGTTGCTGTTTTCTTGGTTTATTTTCACTGTTTGCTCGTCTTTGCAGGTTCTAGGATCGATTTGAGGACGAGGGAGGCCGCGAGGAGCGAGAACGAGGCCGCGAGAGCCGCCGTCTCGCTGGAGAAGAAGATCGGACCTCGCTGCTACTGTAGCAGCACTGTAGCGAGGGCGGGAAAAGTTTAATTAGTGTTTTTGGCTATTTCCACCCCCAAATTTTCTCTGTACCACCACAGAGCGGGTTTTGGGCCATTTCCTCGGGATTCGTGCACACCCACCTGCTGATTTGCTGAGTGCCACCATCTCAAGCTTGTGATAAACTAATTGGGTTGTATAAATTATTTTAAATTTATTTTACTGAATGGTTTGCTTAATTGTCATTACAAGTTATTTTTGAATTTTGATAATTTGCTTTCACCTTGCATTTTCGAGTAAGTAAACTTGATATGTTTGGTAGTTAGAATTACCCTTTATTAATATTCAAAGCATGTGCTAAAAAAATATTAAGCTTAAACTTTGATTAAGTGTGCCCTAAAAAGACATTTAATACTTAGTAAGAGCATATTTGCTTGAAATAATTTGTGAATGTTTGATAGAAACATGATATAAGTTTAATTGGATTATAACGATCATATATTCGGTGTAAGCAAGGGATTCTCATTCCTAACGCTTCTCGTATTTAAATTCGGTAATTTAGATTTAAATAATTTTGCTAACTAAATTGTGAGTCCAAGTCCACAAAAATCAATTTCATCTATATTTTATTTTTCTTAGTTTTCTTATTTTTAATTTATTTTTAGTTTAGATTTAAAAATGTTGTAACCCCATTTTCCATTTAAATTAGTTTAGATAATTTCTAAAATTCAATTTAATCCACCTTCCTCGTGTGATCGACCCGTACTTGCCGTTGTCTACCAGTTAGGCACCGTGCACTTGCGGTTATTACAAGTGGGCTGAATTAACCTATTTATTTAGGTTAGTTAAATCCGCATCACTGATGAAGAAGAAGTGAAAAACTTGCCTGAAGAAGAACACGCACGCAGAAGAAGCCGGTGGTTGAAGCGGGCGGAGGCGACTGGCGAGCGGACGCATGCAGAAGAAGAAGAAGTTGAGGCTTAAGAGAAGAACTGATTTCTTCCTTCTCTTTTCTTTTGTGAGAACAAAAATTTATTTTGGGGGTCGGTGGTTGGATGAGCAGATGAGGACGGGAGGAAGGGATGATAGATAATAGAGTTCCACAAAATAAGGGACACGGTGATTTGCGTTTTGCTAAAAATTATAGTGACGGTTCCAATCGTCACAAATAACTTTAACCGTTGCTAAATAAAAATATTCTGCGACGGTTACTCAACCGTCGTGGGATAAAGTATTTAGCGGCGTTTTCTTCAAAACGTCCCTAAATAACTGCCACTAAATAGCCTATTTTTTGTAATCTCCGATCTGTTAAGCCCTTAAAAAACTCTCACACTTCTCTCTTTCCACAGTCCACACACATCACATGAGTACATGATAAACTCTGCGTCATAATCACTCCGCGCGTCGGGATGGATTAGCTTGGGACCACCAACTTAGCCAATCCAAAATGAAACCTTGAAACATTAAATTCAGATCATAAGATTTCAAATGGATTTTGAGAATTTGCAGTAATCTCGTCATTCTCATTACAAAACACGCAAAGACTTCCTGTGAGGATTCCTCTTTTCTTCAACATGTCCTTAGTCAGCTCATGCAAAACTGACTAACAAAATAAATTAATTCGAAGAAAAAAAAATTTCACCCAAACCAAATTCTTATCAAAGAAAATTAAGGGATTGGAGTGAGTTTCATAATCCTAATTAAGAACACTCTTTTGTAAATGTCAAAGAAAAAAAAAAGTAAAAAATACTCTTTTGCATAAACTATTGTCCATCCAAAATAGTAATTGTATAAGAGAGATATTAGAACTACTCTTTTGTTTGGTATAAACAGATTAACTTAAACTTACTGCATCGCATGGGGTACTAGCTCAGCTAACAATCAAATTAAAAGTAGGGAAAACCCTATTATCATCACTTTGATGCCCCCTTCCCGATTTGTGAAGTCCAATATCAGAAGATCGATCGATCGATTTGATGATACCGACACGAATTTGATAGTTGAACCGTTTATCCAAATTTTCCATCACAAATAAATAAAATAAAATACTTTTTTATAACATGCAATACATGTGATTAATATAAAACTGGAAATATCCTTCTTGCATGATTTGTGAAGTTATTTGTTGTTTACTAGTCAAGAAAACCCAAGAGATTATGTATTATTTTGCATGAGATAAAATATGGTTGTGATTTGCAGAGGGACATTTTGGCGAATAATCAAGAATAGATCGACCGAAGAATTTGACGGCCTTCCTTATATTTGTACATTGTTGAATTCAGCGTTGTGGACTTACTATGGGATTATAAGACCCGGTGAAGTACTTGTGGCGACTGTCAATGGTTTTGGAGCTGTTGTTGAAGCAATTTATATTGTAATTTTTCTCATTTATGCACCAAGGAAAATTAAAATGTGGTGTGTGTGGAAAGAAAGAAATAAAAGGGTTTTTGAAGGACTACACAGATCGGAGCACTCTATCTTTATCGAGATTAGAGAATTGCTGTGGAGGATGGGTTCGGCATGTAATTTATTTAGGGATTTGGGTTTTGACACTTTTATAGTGTCTTGGCATTCCTTGATATAGGAATGTTTCTCGTTGTATTTATTTCCCTTTCTTTAATTAATAAACATCTTCATGTTTGACCGTTAAAAAAAAAAACTTTGTTTGTATTTTTGTTTTAGGTTAAAACTGCGATTATTGCAGGTGTTGTGGATATAGTATTGCTGTTGGCTGCAACTTTAATTACTGGTTTGACAATGCAAGGAGACTTGAAAATTAGTGTGACTGGATTCATGTGTGCCGGCTTAAACATACTTATGTATGGATCACCTTTGGCAGCAATGGTAATCAATGATCACTCCCTAATCTCCCTCACAGAAGGTTTATATGATTTCTTTGAATTGTTTTAATTCAACTCTAGGAGACGATAAGGGTTGCAGGGAGGGACAATCACCCATATTCTTAAGATTTTGTCAATGATTAACTTATCGTTCCGATTTTATTTACATAGATCATTTCTTATTTTAACCCAATATTTTTTTTCTTTTAAAGTTTTTTTTTTTTTTATCCCTTAAACTCCTTTCACTTCAAATGTAGCTAGTAGGGTTTGAGATCTGAACTTGTAATTTCATCCATCACAAGTGATCAGAGATCACTAGATACCTGTAGTGGCAACAAATTGTGACAGGGCAATCCAATTAGCAACATCCTAACACAAGATTAGTTATTCTAGTGGGTGTGGACATTTTATTCAGCTTCTTTAGGAGTATTAAAATTAGCGACATCCTACCACCAGGCATCTAGTGCTGTGAACACATCTTCGGTATGTGTTACTTGGGCAACATAGTATCAGAAACCCCATTTACACACTCAAATATGCAGGCATCTGAACGTTTAAGGATCTGGTCACAACTCTAGATCATTGAAACCATCTCAATAACTAGATCCGAGACTGGTAGACTAAATGGCTGAGATTTCAAGAATCCTGTATACTCAGCCGAATCAAATATGCCTTCAATTTTATAACCAACTCCTACTCAACATCACATGCTTCTCATTATATTTTGGAATGAAAGATCAAACAATTATCAATATACACCATTTTTACTCACCATTTTGACGAATCTCTCTTATTTCAATTGACTGGCTGACTGAGGATTTTAATAACCCCTCGGTTCCCATTTTCTTCAATTTCATGTGGCACTCAGTTAAAGCCCATTCGGATATATATAAAGGATGAAATGCTCTCCCAATTCGTAGCTTTCCTACGTAACAACTGTGTTTTTAAGAGTTCCAACACACATGGCAAGCTTAGACAACACATGTTGGGTATAGTGGAAGAGTGGATAGAAAAATGAATTATTGGAAGTTTGCAGTGCTGCTGCTCCTGCAGATTAGAGACTGAGTTTTATAGTAGAATTTCTTAGATGGTGTTTTTTAGGCTTACAAAACATGTATATGATTACAACTATTTATAATGAGATCAATACATGAACTAGGACAACCCACTTTAATTATTCCTAGAACCATGCACCTTGAGATACGGAGAGTTACCTTGAGAGATGAAGAGACATCTTGGAGAACTTAACCAAATACATTGACTGCAACTATCTCTATGACTTCTAGATATGTTCTCCAGAATTATCACTTATGAAAATTGCAAATTAATTTCAACACCCCCTCTTAATTTGTAATTTTCAGCTCCTTTTTTAAACTTCTCAAAATTTTCAACTCTGATGGCTTTGGTAAGCATGTCTGCTGGCTGATCATTAGTGTTGAAAAACTCCAAGTAAATTTCTCCCATGCTTACTAAATCTCTGATGAAATGGTGTCGCAACTCGATATGCTTTGTGCATGCATGAAACACCGGATTTTTAGTTATCGCAATGGCAGACATATTGTCACATTTTATGACTGTGGGCTGCTGTTGCACATCTTGTAAATCAGCAAGAATTCGTCTTAACCAAACGGCTTCACAAGCTACTTCTGTGGCTGAAATATACTCCGCTTCAGCCGAGGATAATGCCACGGTTCTTTGCTTCTTTGAGCTCCATGAAATTGCTTTTGTTCCAAGACAAAACAAGTAACTTGAAGTACTTTTCCGGTCATCCAAAGAACCAACCCAGTCACTATCCGTAAATCCCATTAACTTGTTGTTATCTTCTTTCTTGTATGAGAGACCATGCTTCTTCGTACCTAGAAGATATCTTAGGATTCTTTTAGCTGCTGCAAAATGTAGTTTACTTGGCTCGTTCATGAACCTTGACACCATACTCACCGAGTGAACAATATCCGGCCTCGTATTTGTGAGATAAATTAAGGAACCAACAAGACTTCTGTAAATGTTTGAATCAACCTTCTTTGCTCCATCATTTTGCTACAACTTCTCGTTCAAAGCCATAGGCATGGACACCGGCTGACATTTGTCCATTCTAAATTTCTTTAATAAGTCATCAACATATTTTTTATGAGAGATAAAAATCTCTCCTTCAGACTGCCTCACTTGGATTCCAAGAAAATATTTCATGAGACCCAAGTCAGTCATTTCAAAATCTTGCATCATGTTCTTCTTGAAATCAAATTAAGGAACCAACAAGACTTCTATAAATCTTTTAATCAACCTTCTTTGCTCCATCATTTTGCTGCAACTTCTCGTTCAAAGCCATAGGCATGGACACCGACTTACATTTGTCCATTCTAAATTTCTTTAATAAGTCATCAACATATTTTTCTTGAGAGTTAAAAATCTGTCCTTCAGATTGCCTCACTTGGATTCCAAGAAAATATTTCATGAGACCCAAGTCAGTCATTTCAAAATCTTGCATCATGTTCTTCTTGAAATCTTCAACCATCTTTGTGCTTGTGCCCATATAAATTAAATCATCAACATAAAGGCATACAATGAGAAAATCAGTCATACCTCCTCTCTTTATGTAGAGTGATGGCTCTCTTGGACTTCCATGGAATCCATTTTGGCTAAAATATCCGTCAATTTTACTATTCCAAACTCTTGGAGCTTGCTTTAGCCCATATAGCGCCTTATGAAGTCGATAGACTTTGTCTTCTTTTCCTTGCACCTCTTAGCCTTGTGGTTGCTCCACATAAACTTCCTTTTCAAGTTCTCCATTAAGAAATGATGACTTGACATCCAATTGATACACCTTTAACTTCAATTGGGCAGCTAATGCAAGAACAAGCCGGATAGTCTCCATACGAGCAACCGGTGCAAAGGTTTCGTTGAAGTCAACTCCGGGTTGTTGAGAATAGCCCTTTGCTACCAATCTTGCCTTGTGCTTTTGAATAGAGCCATCTTCATTTAACTTAGTTTTGAAGACCCATTTCAAGCCAATCACCTCTTTTTCTTTTGGAAGATCTACAAGCTTCCAAGTCTTGTTTTTTTCAATGGTTGCAATCTCATCATCCATGGCTTTCCTCCATACATCTTCTTTAACAGCTTATTGAAATTTTTGTGGCTCACAAGAGAAGAAAGCAAAGTCACATGACTCATAAATGTCCGTTAAAGAACGCATTTTTCTTGGTGCTGAATCTGGACTCTCTTGACTTGAAGATCCAGAATTTTGTGACCTTGTTGGAGTAGAGCATCTACTTGGATCAGATTGAGGGGAATGGGATCCTTCTTGGCTTGTCCATGGTTGCAGAAAATCTGTCATAGTTGGTGCTTTAGATGAGGTTTCTACCCAACTCCCTGCTGCCAATTCATTAAACAACACGTCTCTTGAAACTATTAGCTTGTTAGATCTCGGATTGAAGAGCCGATATCCTTTGGACTCGTTGTTGTAGCCAATGAAAATATATTTCTCGCCTTTCCCATCAAATTTCTCTCTTTCTTATGATGGAACTAGAGAGTAGGCGATGCAGCAAAAAACTTTTAAATGATCAATGACCGGCTTCCTTTTGCTCCACGCTTCAAATGGTGTCTTGTCGCGCACCGCCTTTGTTGGTGATCTATTAAGAATATAGATTGCTGTATTGACTGCTTCAACCCAAAATTTGTTCGGAAGTCCTTTGCCTTTGAGCATACCTAAGCCATTTCAACAATGGTTCGGTTCTTCCTTTCGGCAACTCCATTTTGCTGGGGACTTCTTCTAATTGTAAGTTGTCTTTGAATGCCATTTTTCTTGCAATACTCCATAAAAGGACTATAGATATATTCTCCTCCACGATCAGTCCGTAGGGACTTAATTTCTTGCCCACTTTGTTTTTCTGCAAGAGCTTTGAACTGTAGAAAAACAGAAAAAGCTTCGGACTTTTGGTTGAGAAAGAATATCCACATCATTCTAGTATAATCATCAATAAAGAGAATAAAATATCTCTTACTGTTAAGAGATGGAGTTCTTGAAGGTCCACAAATGTCCGAGTGTACCAATTCTAATGGGGCTTTTGATCTCCAAGATGTTTTAGGAAAAGGAAGCCTATGCATCTTCCCATAAATGCACCCCTCGCAAATTTTATTGTTCATTTCAATAAATGGAAGTCCAACCACCATATTGTTTTGCTTCAATAGGTGCAGCCCCTTATAATTTAGGTGGCCATATCTCAAATGCGCATGCCATAACATAGTTGAGTCAAAACTTTCAGTTTTGAATGCAACTTTCTCAACTTGTGGCATAATGAGAGGAAAAACGTTGTTTCTGTTCATCTCAACTGTAGCCACCATGAGATTGTTTTTCTTATCAAAAATTTTGCATGTGCCTTCATAAAAAACCATTGAATAACCTTTAAGAGGTTTTGAGACAATTTTGGAACATAAAGAACATCACCAATGAGTTTTTTGTCACCTCATTTTGTGTGGACAGCAATGACTCCATTGCCTTTAGCACTTTGAAGCTTTCCATCTCCAAGCTTCACTTGAGAGGTGAAATTTTGATCAAGCTCCACAAAGATCTCCCGGTTTCCTGTCATGTGGTTACTGCAAACATTATCCAGGTACCATGTATTGTGAGAGTCATTTTGTATGCTCATACAAGAAAAGAGTTGATCACCTTCATCTTGTGTGAAATTGGCTTCATCCTTTTCCTTTTTCTCTTGGAACCAACAGTCCCTTTGAGAATGATTGGAAATTTTGCACCTTTTGCACCTATATCGGCAATCTTTGCTCTCATGATTGGTCCTTTTGCAAATTCGGCAAGGAGGAAAAGAATTACTAGATTTTTGCTACCAATTTCCTCTTTTTTCCTTTCCTTTTCCGACGTCTTCATTTTGAGCTTGCTGTCCTTTCCCGATCTTTTGGTGAAAACCACCATGTTTGCCTTGCTCTCCTTTTGTGATCCTCTTGTTTGAGAAATTGACCTTGGATTGAAATGCTTTCTCCAAAGGTTGACTTGATGACCTGTTAATTCTTTGCTCATGTGTTTGGAGAGAACTCAATAGTTCATGCAAGGTGTAAGTAGATAGATCCTTTGATTCTTCAATGGCCGCAACAACATGGTCAAACTTTGGTGGAAGACTACGAAGAACTTTTTGTACAATCTTCTTGTCCTCAATGGTGTCTCCACAGCTCCGAATCTGGTTCACAGTTTCAGCTACTTTAGAGAGGAATTCTTGAACACCTTCACTTTCTTTCATACCCATATTGTTGAATTCCCTCCAAAGTGATTGTAGTTTTAGAGTGATAACTCTATCGCTCCCTTCAAATTCATTTTTCAGAATATCCCAAGCTTGTTTGGCTTTGTTTGCGCCAAAAATACAAGGGTAGATGGACTTGCTTACACCTTGCTGAATAAATCTCAGTGCACTTGCATCTTTCTTGACATTTTCTTTGTATAACTTCTGATTTGCCTCGATCCAGCTAGTAGAGCTACCTCCTTCTGGTGGTTCTTCATATGTGTCGACCCATTGTTTTAATTGTTGGTTTTCTAAAGCCAGTAACAAACTTGAAACGCAAACAAACACAGAGGATTTTTTGGTGATGCTCTACCCTTGCATCATTTTCTGGTTTTCTTATTATATAAGCAAATACAAAATCATAACTGCACCACTAACATTACAGCCCATGTTTTCTAAAAATAAAACTAACCACATAAACTTTACTCAAATAACTGCTACCCTAATTTTAGTAACTGCTGACTCTAAATCCTAACCGCCTAAAATATGCATAACGTGCAAACCATACATAGACAACTCCTGGAGACAACTAGATTAACTCATCAATCTCCTCCTTAAGCTTGTTGTCCTCTACTGACGATCCGCACACCAGTTTTCTCTCTCATCTCCAAGAACTTCAATCTTGCAAGTGACTTTGTCAGAATATCAGCACGCTGATCTTCTGTGCAAACATGTTGAATTTCAATCATTCCTGATTCAACACAATCTCTAATGTAGTGGAATCGGGTATCGATGTGTTTGCTCCTCTCATGGTGAACTGAATTCTTGCTCAATGCAATTGCGGACTGGTTATCGATCTTTAGAACCACTTTCTTAACCTCGGTCTTTAACAAATCTGCCAACAGTCGTCCCAGCCACACTCCTTGACACGCTGCTGCACAGGCAGCGATGTACTCCGCTTCACAGGAAGATAACGCAACTACTTTCTGTTTTTGTGAACACCAACTAATAGGATTTGACCCAAGGAAAAATATTAAACCTGAGGTACTTTTCCTGTCATTAGTATCACCAGCTAGATCACCATCGGAGTAACCGATCAGCTCCAAGCTTCCTTCATTCTTCTCATAAACACAACCGAGGTTTAAAGTTCCTTTCACGTACCGCAATATGTGCTTAACTGCGGCCATGTGCTCCGTTGTGGGCTTCTCCATGTATCTACTCACCATGCCGACAGAGGATGCCAAATCTGGGCGCGTGTGCAGTAGATATCTTAAACTGCCAACAATACTTCGGTACAGAGTTGTGTCTATAGGTGGACTTGTGCTTTCCTTGCTCAGTTTCAAACGAGGTTCCATCGGGATTTGTGAAGGGTTGCAATCTTTCATGCCGCATTTGTCTAAAACCTTTCTTGCATATGCCGACTGGTTGAGTGTAATCCTTTGAGAATTCTGACAGACTTCAATTCCCAGATAGTAACTTAGTAACCCAAGGTCACTCATGCTAAACAATTTCTTCATCTGTGATTTGAACTTGTCTATGTCTTGAATACACTCTCCAGTGATGATTAAATCATCCACGTAGACTCCAACAATTAAGTTCCCTTTACCTTGATTTCTCATGTACACGACATGCTCTAAAGAGCACCTCTCAAAACCGAGTGTCCTCAATGACTTGTCCAGTTTTGAGTTCCAGGCTCTAGGTGCTTGTCGCAAACTGTACAATGTTTTGTGCAGTTTTAACACCTTGTGCTCTTCTCCTTTTATTTCAAATCCCGGCGGTTGAATGGCATACACTTCCTCTTCCAAATCACCATTGAGGAAGGCTGACTTCACATCCATATGATGCACCTCCCACCCTTCATGTGCCGCAATAGAGATCAGCAAACGTACTATCTCTAGCCGAGCAACAGGGGCGCAAACTTCATCAAAGTCTATGCCTTGTCGTTGAACGTACCCCTTTGCCACTAATCTCGCCTTGTGCTTCACAATTCTGCCTTGAGTGTCCTTCTTTAGCTTGTAAACCCACTTTAGACCTATAGGTTTGTGGCTGTCGGGTAATGGAACGGGCTTCCAAGTTTCATTTTTTCGAATAGAGGAAATTTCCTCCTCCATTGCTCTTCTCCACATCGGATCTGCCTTGGCTTCTTCGAAATTCGACGGCTCCTCTTCTCCTAGTAAGCACAGACCCGAATACTGCAACTCTATTGGGACTGTTGCATCGTACAAGCTTTTGATGTCACGCTTACCCCGTGGTCCTACTAATGAACTCTTATCAGATGTCGAGGGTTGTAGTGTTTCGGTTGATACTGATTCTTCAACAGTGCTGCTAGAGTATATGGTGAGTTTGAAACAGATGCTCTGGATCTCGTGTTCATCACTGGTGTAGCATACTGGTATCGGTTACCAGTTTGTTCCTGTGTCGGCTGTGGGAAATCCATGCTAGAATTGCTGATACCAATGCCAGAATCGCTGACACCCTCTTTATCTTTCTGATTTGTCGTATCAGATGCGCTTGCTATAGTAAAATAGTGTGCTGTAAGAGTGTTCCCTGCTGATCCTGTTTCTGTTTCTGGAAATTTGCTCCACTCCCACTTCTTCTCCTCTTCGAACACGACATCCCGTGTCACCACTACTCGTTTTGACTTTGGATCAAACATCTGATAGCCTTTTGTATTCGAATCATAACCAATAAACACCAATGGCTTGCTTCGGTCTGCAAGTTTTGAAAGGTGAGGTGTAACATCTTTTACGTGTCCCACACATCCAAAGATGCGAAAGTGATCAACAGTTGGCTTGCGGTTGTAATATGCTTCATAGGGAGTTTTGCCGATGATGCTTTTTGTTGGTGCTCGATTTAGGAGATATACGACAGTTGATACCGCTTCTCCCCAAAATTTGCCTGGGACTCCCATGCTTTTCAACAAGCTCCTTTCCATGCCGACCACTGTCTGATTTCTTCGTTCAACAACTCCGTTCTGCTGAGGAGAATAAGGCGCCGTGAGATAACGCTTAATTCCCAACAGCTCACAGTAAGTCTTGAACTCATTTGAGGTGAATTCGCCGCCACGATCTGTGCGAAAAGTCTTCAGCTTGCTATTTTTCTCCATTTCTGCTGATGCTTTGATCTTCTTGAATGCCTCAAATGCTTCGTCTTTGTTTCAGATCAGCACCTGCCACATGAATCTAGTACAATCATCAACCAACAGCAGAAAATAGCGCTTACCTCCGTGTGTAGCAGGAGTTATTGGCCCGCACAAATCTCCATGCCACAGTTCAAGAGGTGATTCTGCTCGAAATTTTGCCACTGCTGGAAAAGGATTTCGGTGTTGCTTTCCAATCAAACAACCATCGCAGATGCGGTCCTCATGCTCGATTATGGGCAAGCCGCGCACCATCTGTTTCTGACTTAGAAACTTCAAAGCATGAAAGTTCACATGCCCGTATCTTGCATGTCAGCGCCAGGCTTCTTCTTTGCTCCTTGCCAGAGGCATTCAGGTAGGGCTGGTACTATGTTAAACACATATAACCGGTTCCTTGACCTGTTCACTTTTGCTAGTAGCCTTTGTGATCTGTCCAAGATAGACATTACTCCTCCTTCAATTACAACCTTGCATCCGTTCTCATCTAACTGACCAAGGCTTATTATGTTGCTCTTCAACTTCGAGATGTAGTAGACATTAGTAAGTACACGATGTTCACCTGTGAAGCATTCAAATAAAACCGAACCTCTTCCTTGTATTTCTACAGCCGAGCCATCTCCAAATTTGACTGACCCTTTAATGGTCGTGTCAATTTCAGCAAATTTTTCGATACATGCCGGTCATGTGGTTACTTGCGCCGGTATCTAAATACCAAGCCTTGACTTGGGTGCCGTTAATCTTTGGCACCACCTTGTCTTCGTGTAGTAACACCTGTTTGTTCTGTATTGCGTGGCTGAGAACACAAGTTTCACCCATCAACAGTGTCGGTTCATCATCAGTTTGTGTTGTAACAAGATTGGCCCTCTCTCTTCGGTTTTGCTTGGGACACTCTTTTGCAAAGTGACCATATTCATTACAATTGAAACACTTAACCCTGGATTTGTCGAAGTTGCGTGGCTTTCGGTCTTCGTTATTGCGTTCACCATTTCCTCGACCTCCACCATTTCCACGCCCACGACCACGTCCTCTCCCGTGACGTCCTCCTCTTTTGTTGCTGTAGGAACCTTCATCTCTCTTTGCCTTTGGGATTCTTGCCTCCCACTCGGCCTGGGTAAGGAGTAACTGTTCTCCACTGCCCTTTGAGTGCAGTCGCCCTTTAAGCCCTTCCTCAAAGGTTCTGAGACGACCGATCGCCTCTGAAACCGGCATCTTCTCAGTATCGCCAAACTGCTCAATTGTTCCAATAATCTGGAGAAATCTATCTGGAATTGTGCTGAACAGTTTTTCAACAACTTCGCTGTCGTCGAGCTTCGTGCCCAGTGAGCGGATCTCACCCACCAGCGTGGTAAGCTTCATGGAAAATTCGTTTATTGTCTCTGAATCCTCCATGTGTAACTTGTTCAGTTGCCGTTTTAGCACCTGTACGCGTGCCTTCTTAACGCGATCTTCACCAACCCGCATCTCCCTGAGTGCGTCCCAAGCCTCCTTTGCCGTCTGCTTCTCCGCGATTGCCATCATCACGTCATCTGGCACGGCTTGAGAAATGGCTACCATGGCGCCTTGATCTTTGTCATCGTCTGTGTCTCCACCTTCGATCACTGACCATACTCCTAGCGAACTCAAGATTATCTTCATCTTTACAGCCCATATGTCGTAGTTCGTTTCGCTTAACGTTGGATATTGGATCGGGATTGAGGCTCCTCTTGCCGTCGGTTTGACCACTGCAAGTGTCTTTGATTGATCTCCTACTTCACTGGCCATTGCTTTGACAACTTTGCTCTGATACCAAATGTTGGTTTTCTAAAGCCAGTAACAAACTTGAAACGCAAACAAACACAGAGGATTTTTTGGTGATGCTCTACCCTTGCATCATTTTCTGGTTTTCTTATTATATAAGCAAATACAAAATCATAACTGCACCACTAACATTACAGCCCACGTTTTCTAAAAATAAAACTAACCACATAAACTTTACTCAAATAACTGCTACCCTAATTTTAATAACTGCTGACTCTAAATCCTAACCACCTAAAATATGCATAACGTGCAAGCCATACATAGACAACTCCTGGAGACAACTAAATTAACTCATCATTCTTTCCATTATCTTATGGTTGCGACTTTTTAATACCATCACTTTTACTGAAGGATTACCATCACCTCTTTAATGTACTGAAGTACACACTGGTATAAAACCCTTTCTCATCGTTGTTCCTCTTCTTTTCCTCATTATCTTATTTTTTCACAGCAACGACGGAACGGTACCACCCCGCCTCCACCTTCTTCTTCTATTTGCACTCACACAAGCTTCTGCAAATTGGAAACCCCCCATGTGCGAGAGAATTCCTCACTAATGGTGGAAGATGATTTTATTCTAGGCCCATGTTGACATGTGATTTAGTGCAAAAAGTAGGCCAAACTTTAGTTACACCAAAACTCCATTAAGTGGAAAAATTGTCCAAATTTTAACTGCCCCAAAACTTCATTGGCTTACCCAAATGAGCCAACTAAGAAATCTTAAGTTTAATTATGAAAATATTGGTTCACAGTAAAACTATTTTCCTGGTTCGAAGGATCACACAACCTTAGCATCTCTGCTCTTAAAACTTTTTATACATAACAAGAAATCTGAAAATTTATTGATATTATTCACACCATTGTGAAAGGATCACACACCTTAGCAGCTTTCCACCTACATTCTATTTTGATGTAGTTAACTTAAATCAACCTCTGGAAAGTCATAAGTTTATAGATGTAAAAGTATAACTCATAATTAAAATAAAAGTAAGTGACTCCTTATCATGTTTCTTCCACTTTCAGTTCTTTGCATATTATCCAGCCAACCCATCCGAAGTGCACTACAATTTTTATGGTTTTTCAATTAAGTTGAATGTGAGTGCTCGTATTTCTTAATTACTTAATTAATTTGTATATTCGATTAAAACTCTGATCCACCAAACAAGAATGATATTGTTCTATTCCCACTTGTGTTCAAAGTGGTTAGTAATGTGAAATTGATCCACCAAGCAAGGCTAGCAGGGAAGTCATTCTTGATTAGTATAATTTGATTACTGAGTTGTTGATAAGAAACTAGGCTTTACATCATTTCTTAATTAATTAGTATATTTGATTAAAACCGACCTGCCAAACAAGATTTAAGAGTCATTTTTAATTAGCATTAAGATATAGAGTGAAGCTAGGGAACCAGGTTTTGCAATCAAGCTCTGCAATCAGTATGATCATCAGAGGAGGTTTTTTACAATCTCAAGATAGACATACACTTTGGAAATTTTATCATTCTTTTAAGATCACGCCACGTCACCTTGATTGAAAAACCTGATTGCAAAAACCCGATTTCCTAATATTTTCGTAAGATATATTAGTCTATTCTCACTTGCGTTCAGAGTGGTTGGTAATGTGAAATTGACCCACCAAACAGGACGGGAAAGTCATTGTTGATTAATATATTTGATTACTAACTTATTGATAATAGGGGTAGGCAATGTCGGTTCGGTTTTGAGCCCCAAACCGATTTCGAATTGATTTCATTCGGTTTGCTCAAAATCCAAATCAAAATCGAATTTTGTATTTATAAACCGATGAATTCGGTTGAACCGATGAATTCGGTTGAACCGAATTTCGGATCGGTTCGGTTGGCCCGAAATTTCGGGCTCAAACACTTGAAAGACTTTCATTAAAACATGCCCAATTTTTTTTAATGATCCAATTTTTAGTTCAAAATTGAAAACTTTGAGAGAAGGGGGGCAATTCAGTGCAATAGGCACTACAAAAAAAAGCCAAATCAGCTATTAAACTGTTTGCGACGGATATTAGCGACGGTTTTAAAAACCCGTCGCTATTTAAACGCTTTGCGACGGCATTAAACCGTCGCTATAGTTTCTGCCACTGTTTTGATACAAAAATTTGAAATAACCGTCGCTAACAGTTTTGTGACGGTTTTAAACCGTCGCTAATACGATAATTAGCGACGGTATTCGGACCGTAGCTAATGTTTAGAAATTTTTTTTTTAGCTACGGTCAAAATACCGTAGCTAATGTGATTTTTTTTTTTTAAATATAACGAAAAACCTTAGCGACGGCATTTTGGCCGTAGCTAAAGTTTAGAAAAAAAAAATTTTGTTAGCTACGGTCAAAAAACCGTAGCTAATGTGAATTTAAAAAAAAAAAAAAATTAAAAAAGAGCTTAGCGACGGTTTTCTAACCGTAGCTAACATGATTTTAAAAAAATATATATATAGTAAACTATTTAGCGACGGTAATACAGCCGTAGCTAAGATTTTTTTGTGATTTAAAAAAAATATATTAAAAGACCTTAGCGACGGCTTGAAAACCGTAGCTAATGTGAATTTTAAAAAAAAAAAATTTTAAAAAGCTTAGCGACGGTTTTCTAACCGTAGCTAACATGATTTTAAAAAAATATATATAGTAAACTAGTTAGCGACGGTAATAGAGCCGTAGCTAAGGATTTTTGTAATTTTAAAAAAAATATTAAAAGACGTTAGCGACGGCTTGAAAACCGTAGCTAATGTGATTTTTAAAAACAAAAAAAAATTAAAAAAAGCTTAGCGACGGTTTTCTAACTGTGGCTAATCGGTTTTAAAAAATAAAAACTAAAAAGAGGTTAGCGACGGCCCTAATTGCCGTCGCTAATTGGTTTTAAAAAACAAATAAAGATGTTAACGACGGCCCAATTGCCGTCGCTAATTGGTTTTTTAAAAAAAATATCACCGATCCGCGTGAAATCTCATCTCTACCGTTAATAACACCCAAAATTTTAACTCAATCCAACGCACTAAATCAAACCACGTCATCGATCCGCGTGAAACTAACACAACCAATCCTCTTCAATTACCTTTCTCTATATAAATTTCAATTTTTTCTACAAACCAACTTAAACAAAAATTTTCTCTCAAAATTTTTTTTTCTCTCATCTTCCAGAGAAGAAACCCACTGAGGAGAAGTCTGCCGCTTCCTCGACACCGATCCCAGCCGCCTCTCTCTCCCCTCCCTTCATTCGCCGCCTCTCTCTCGGAGATCTGAGATCTCGGAGATCTGAGACCTCAGATCTCTGATATCTCGAATCTCGAAGATCTCGGAGATCTGAGTCCTGATATCTCGGAGATCTGAGATCTCTGATCTCGGATAATTGCAAAGATCTGAGTTCTCGAGATCTGAAATCTCAGATCTCGGAGAGATTCCGATATTTTTTAAAAAATATATATATATATATATATATATATATATTTTATTTTTTAAATCTTAGAGATCTCGGAGAAATCGCAGATCTCGGAGAAATCTGATTTTTAAAATTTTTTAAAGATCTCGGAGATATCTCAGATCTCGGAGAGATCGAAAAAATATATATATATTTAAAAAAAAAACCATTTAGTAAAAAAAAATTAATTTTTTTTAAAAAATCAGTTAGCCACGGCCAAAATGTCGTCGCTAAGATAAAAAAAATTTTAAATATTTTTAAAAAAATCAGTTAGCCACGGCCAAAATACCGTCGCTAAGATAAAAAAAATTTTAAATTTTTTTTAAAAAATCAGTTAGCCACGGCCAAAATGCCGTCACTAAGATAAAAAAAATTTTGAATTTTTAAAAAAAAATCATTTAGCTACGGCAAAAATGCCGTCGCTAAAATAAAAAAAAAATTTGAATTTTTTAAAAAAAAATCATTTAGCTACGGCAAAAATGCCGTCGCTAAAATAAAAAAATGTTAAATTTTTTTTTACAAAAATTCAATTAGCGACGGATATTTTACACTTTAGCGACGGTTTTATTCCGTCGCTAATTAGCTACGGCTATTTTGCCGTCGCTGAATCAAATAGCGACGATAAATCTTACTACGGGATAGCGACGGCTGTGGTGTCGTCGTTGATACTTTTAGCTACGGTTTTAGCTCAATCAGCGACGGTTTTTAGCCGTCGCTGATGTCCATTTTTTTTGTAGTGAGGGTGTACTGAAGTGCATTTGTTGCACTAATCAAGTATTTGACACCTACTTGTTATTTAGTTATTTATATATCTAATTAATCGATCGATTCGGTTATAAATTGGTCGGTTCAAAATCGTAAATAGATTTCGAACCGTTTATAATTGATTCGGTTTGATTGAAATTATTTTCTTTCTACTCATATTTCGATTCGATAAGTTAACCGAATTTAAATTGATTTTTGTCCACCCCTAGTTGATAATGAGAAATAGTACTATGTCTCATTTTTTAATTAATTAGTATTTGATTAAAACTGGCCCACTAAACAAGTAATGTTAAATTATTTCAACTTGCGTTAGGGAAATTCTAAGGTGCACTGGTTAGTAATGTGAAATTGACCCACCAAGCAAGGCTGGCTGGAAAGTCATTTTTTATATTTGATTACTGAGTTGTTGATGAGAAATTAGTCTTTGCATAATTTCTTAATTAATTAGAAAATCGACCGACCAAACAAGACTTTGGGAGTTGCTCTTAATCAGTATATTGGATTAGGATATACTATATATTTTTCCCCACTTGCACTAAAGAGTTTTTTGACATCATGAACTTAGACCATGTGACAAAATAAACAATCCATTATTGGGTGGTGTTTCTTAATTGACTCACCAAACTACTCCGAAAGCATTTGCTGATTAGTGCATTTGGGTTGTTTAAGATATGCTATTCTATTATATTCCCTATAAATCCAATAAGATTCTGAATAATATAAGTCATTGCCTATAAATCCACTGAAGCAAAATAATTCAATCCAAAATCCACTCTTTCAAGTCTTGCTTTCATTTTGGATCTCGCTCTCGATTTGCCTCTAGCTCAATTCGTCATTCGTTGTTGTTTTTTCTCCCTCTCTATTCCCTTTTCTCTGTTTCTTTGTGGCGTTTTTCTCTTGCAAAGGTAAGCTCTGCTCTCTCTATTTTTTTTTGCTTGTTCTTTTTATTTATCTTTTTCTTCCAATGATTTGGGTTTTTAGCATTCATTGAAACAGCCTAACCTTGAGGCGTGCTTCGTGAAGTTCTCCACAGTCTTACAGTTTCATATTCTGGAACGGCCTGAATTGGTATTCTTTTTCAAGTAAGATAGACTTTTAGTTTATGTTGTTTATACGAGTTTTAATTTTAATTTGCAGAATTGGAATTGTATTGTTATACTCTTGTTTTGTTCTTATTCAGGTGAACAAACTAAGAATATCATAATGGTAAGTAGATATACAGTAAATAGCACAAATTCTTGATGTGAACCTAGCTAGCTATGTATGTTTTCATTCTTTCAGATGACACTAACATAGCTAGTCATGCATCCAGGTGTAAATCCTCCGAAAGAAAATAATTCAATCCAAAATTGACTCTTCCAAGGCTAGCTTTCTTTTTGGATTTTGCTCTCAATTCTCCTCTCTCTCGTTCTCGATTTGCTAGTCGTTGTTGTTGTTGTTGTTGTCTCTCTCTCTCTGTGATACTCATCTCTCGCAAACGTAAGCTCTGTTCTCTATATTTTCTCTTGCTTTTCCTATCTATTTATCTTCTTATTCTTATTTTCTATTGATTTGAGTTTTTACATCCATTGAAATAGGCTAACTTTGAGGCGTGCCTTGTGAAGCTCTTTACAGCCTTAAGATACCCTTCGTCCTCCGAAACGACCTTTATTGACATTCTTCTTAAGGTAATAAATTATATATATATATATATATATATATATATATATATATATATATATATATATATATATATATATATATATATATATATATATATATATATATATATATATATATTATACGAGTTTTAGTTTTGATTTGCGGAATTAGAATAGTGTTGTACTCTTGTTTTGTTCTTATTCATGCGAACAATTAAGAACATCATATTAGTAAGTAGATATATAGTTGATGCGTCCAAATTTGTCCCTGTTCATTTTGACAAACAACAGTGAACTAAATATCACTGTTGTGGCGGCCAAAAACATTCCCATGATAAAGTTAAGTGTTTGAACAAAGATGGTGATAGACTTATAAAATTAGAATTGCAAGTGTGTAACTTCTCTCATCCGTTTTTTTTCACCTTATATAATGAGTGTTTCACTCATTCTTTGTTGAGGGCATGATGGAGGGAGAAAATCTTGCTCAGAATCTTACTTGTCTCTAATTCTCCTTTGGCATTTGGCTCTCTTCGGGACCTTATACTTGATTGGACAAAGAATTGTGCAAATGGACCTTGAGCCTGCTATAGTCCAGATATCTGTATTCAAGCCTTATTGTTCTAAGTCAAGCCCTAAGATTCGCAACACATTGGGCTTATATAATCCGAACTTGAGCGTCTTACGGGCTGAATAATAATTAGCTTGGGCTTAAGTTGGACCTAACTTGGGCCTGATTTATTCAGACCCTTTTCATTAAAGTTGATCTGTGTTACGTGTTCGGCTGTGAATATATGATTGTTTGATGTATCATCAATTACATGCATTAGGGTGTCGACGTGTCCTAAATGCGCGGATATTCAGTATTTTTTATTTCATTACAACAATTAAAAAATACAAAATTTATTATTGAATTTCTAAACAAAATAATTATATACAATTTTAAGGGCCTATGCATAGCTTATAAATAAATAAGGGGTTTCAAATAATTTATGTTAGGGGCATAGGTATAATTATTCAATGTTTAAGATAGGCTAGTTTTGATTATAAATGTATGAAATGCTAATGACAATGAGAAATCCAAAAGTTAGATATAATGGCTTTTTTGTAATTTCAAAATAATCTTAGGGCTTCAAATAAATTATATATTGGGCTTATGTGTAATTAATGAATGTTTGCATAGACTGGCTTTGATGGAAAATCAAAAAAAAATAGATGTATGAGTCTTTTTATAATTTATACGTGATTTAAGGAGTTTAAATAAATTATGTTAGGAGCTTAGCTATAATTAGCAATATTTGAGAGGAAACAAATCCAGAAAATAGTTGGCATAAAAATAATTTCTCATTTTCTAAGTAATCCAAATTTTCGGAAACAAATTTAACACTCATACTTGATTCAGACGCCAATACCCTGCATTAATGCCCATGAAACAGTAGCACATTCACAATTAGTAAAAATCCTATGTCCACAACACGCTCAACAAAAACAATAGCAAACAATGGTGACTGCCAACATACATTGGCCTCGTCTCGGAAACCATACATCATATGCTGCACTAGAACATCAAACAAGAAAAAAAAACTTCCCAAACTAAATTACAAGAAGAAAAAAAAAGTGAACTTTTTTACAATCTTTCTGAAACACTCATGACTTCCTCTTGAATGAAGCCTCTCACCGCTGTGCCAATCCTTTTTTTTTGTTTTTTTTTGCCCAAACAAGAAGATGTTTATTAAAGAAAGAAAAGGAAACAAAATACAAAGAGAATCATTCTTATATCAAGAAATGCTAAAACATCATGAAAGTGTCAAAAACCAAATTCCTAAACAAATTACAAGCCGAACCCATCATTCACAACAATTTCCTAATCTCGATAAAGATAGAGTGTTCTATTCTGTTGAAGTTGAGCCCTTCAAATATCCCCCTATTTTTCTCTTTTCACACGCGCCACATGCATACGTGAGGAACCAAATTAGCTTGGGACCACCAACTTAGTCAATCTAAAATGAAACCTTGAAACATCAAAATCATACCAAATTCTGACAAGAAACTGCTCCAAATGATTTGGAGAATCTGCAGTGAAGCATCAAATGATCCAGCGTCTCGTCAATCTCATTACAAAGCACACAAAGACTTCCTGTGTGGATTCCTCTTTTCCTTAACCTATCTTTAGTTAAGATTTTCTCATACAACACTGACCAACTAAATAAATTTATCCGAGGAAATTTTTTTTTAACCCATACCAGATTCTTGTGAGAAGAAATGAAGGGGTTGGAGTGAGTCTCATAATGAGAGGTAGCCAACATATCAGAAAATTATTTCACCGAGAAACCCACACTTTTACCCTTCCACACAAAACTATTAGATCCCTCTGAGAGCATCTGTCTATCCAACAAATGCATCAAATTGGCGACCTTCTCTACTCTAACCCATTCATTTCCTCCCACAAACATCTGGTATGGGTGAAAAATCTTCTTCCTCGGATTAATTTCTTTACTTGGTCAGTTTTGCATGAGAAGATCTTGACTAAGGATAGGTTAAGAAAAATGGGAATCCTCACTGGGAGTCTCTGTGTGCTTTGCAACGAATCTGAAGAGACACTGGACCATTTGATGCTTCATTGCAGTTTCTCCAAATCCATTTGGCGCAATTTCTTGGTGGAATTCGGTTTGAGTTTGATATTTGAAGGTTCCATTCTAAATTGGCTAAGTTGGTGGTCTAAAGCTAATCCTTCTCGTCGGGGGGAATGGTTATGGCGTAGGGTCCCTCACGTTCTTATGTGGTGTGTGTGGAAAGAAAGAAATAAAAGGGTTTTTGAAGGACTAAACAGATCAGAACACTCTATCTTTATCGAGATTAGAGAATTGTTGTGGAAAATGGGTACGGCATGTAATTTATTTACGGGTTTGGGTTTTGACACTTTCATAGTGTCTTGGCATTCCTTGATATAGGAATGTTTCTTATTGTAACTTGTTTCCCTTTCTTTCATTAATAAAAATCTTCATGTTTGACCGGAAAAAAAAAAAAAAAAAAAAAAAAAAAAAAAAAAAAAGAAAGGAAAGATCCCAAGAATTATCATTAAACCTAAAATTGCTCAAACTCTCATATTGTTTGTTGTTAATGATAAACAACATTGAAAACAGATCCTTCAGAGATTGGTTACTATACCAAAAATCACGCCAGAAAGAGATGAAATCACCATTGCCACATTGAAGAGATGTGTGAGGGTAGAAAATACTTGTGCACCGGGAGATGGACTTCCACAAAATGCATCCATAGGGAGTGTACTTAGTTCTCTTTTTCCAATCCCATCTATTATGCCCATATTTATCAATAATGAGATATCTCCATAAATTGTCATTGTCTTCTACAAATTGCCAAAGCCACTTGGAAAGTAATGCAAAATTGAATGTGAGCACTTGGCAAATGCCTAAACCGCCTCGAGTTTGGGGCAACAAATTTTCTCCCAGCCCACTAAATGCATCTTTCTAGAGTTTTGAGTGGAACCCCAAAGGAAGTCGCGCGTGATCTGTTCCATCTTGGCTGCTATTGAAAAGGGAACATTGATAAGAGACAGAATGAATACAGGAATAGAAGTTAATGTGGATTGGACAAGAGCTAATCTGCCTACTTTAGAGAGAAATTTGCGTTTCCAAGACGCTAATTTCGATTCCATCATTTCGATCGTCTCATCCCACACAACTTTACTTTTAAAACTAACACCCAAAGGTATGTCCAAGTACTTGGAAGCTGACCTACTGAACAACCAAATAAACCCACCAACTGCTGTAGATGAGGGACTTCTCCAATAGGCAACACCACTGATTTGTGGAAGTTGATTTTCAGACCTGAAATAACTTCGAACCAAAGCATAATTATTTGAAGAGCAAGAACCTGAGTAGCAGAGGTATCACAAAATATGATAGTATCATCCGCATACTGAAGAATAGAAACAAAAGGACTACCCTTTGCGACAGAAAACCCTTTCACTAGGCCAACATCAACAGTTTTAAGAATCATTTGGGTTAGACCTTCTGTTGCTAAAGTAAAGAAAATAGGAAACAGATGATCGTCTTGACGCAAACTTTTCGAGCTATTGAAAAACCCATGCAGCTGACCATTAATCTTCATAGAGAAATTAGATGTAGATCTGCAACTGTGAAGCCAATGAATCCATTTAGAGTCAAACCTCATGCGAGCCATTACCAAATCCAAGTATCTCCAAAAGACATTGTCAAAGGCTTTAGAAAAATCTAATTTGATAACGAGCCCTAGAATACCCTATTTTTTCTTGGAATCAATAATTTCATTGGCAATCAAAGGGCTATCAACCACCTATCTTCCACTGACTACTGCACTTTGAAAAGGAGAAATGACTGAATGAAGAACTATTTTCAATCTGTTAGCCAACACCTTGGCAATGATCTTATAGGCCCCATTCAAAATATTGATAGGTCTGAAATATTTGACTGTCCGCATTCCCACACATTTAGGAATAAGCGAGATGATAATGGTGTTCAACCGCCAATCCAGAAAATTTCTAGAGTTAAAATCTTCAATAACTTTCAGAAAATCAATTTTGATTATCTCCCACATTTTCAAGTAGAACACCATTGAGAAACCATCAAGACCTGGAAAAACTTCAGATTTAAGTTCTTCCATTGCCACTCTAATTTCCATGTCTGAAAAATTATCTACCAAGGAGGTAGCCATAGGCTGGGAGATAGACTTAAAGATAATCCCCGAGAAGAAAGGTCATCATTCCTCCTTTTCATAGAACAACTCCCACTTTCGGCTTTGAAGTAGCTCCAGACGATGTGAGACTATTATAACATCTAGGTAGTTTGTCAGCCTCTAAGCTCGCTCATACATGGTAAAACGTCAGCCTTTGAACTCCCCTACATACAAAAAGCTCGCCCACACATGGTAGCTCGTCAGCCTTAGAGCTCGCCCACACATGACTGTCACAAATACACCAACACAATAATAATAATAGCACAGAAATAACACAAAGATATTACGTAGCTCGACAACTTACCTACTCCACGGGTGATGATGACGCTACTTATTAATTCCAAGAATATGATAAGAAGTTATAAAATTTCACTAACAAAGAGTTTATTAACAGAAAAGCAGCCGCCTTACAAACGCAGCAGTTGCACACAAGACGAAACAAAAACTCAGCAGACACGAAGCATAAAAATGCAGCAGTCACACAACACAAAACGTAGAACTGCAACACAGAAAATCAGCACGAGTACAGTAGAAATGCAACACAAAAATCAGCATCAACTCCTGAATTATGGGAAAGCAAGAGTCCTAAATATGAACTTTTGTTCTTTAACATCTAATTGCTTGAGTTCCAAGTCAAACTGTGTAACCAAAACTAAAAGGACCCGTATTGAGGTGTGTTTTACTACCGGAGAGAAAACTGTATCATAAACAACACCTTCCAACTGTGCATACCTTTTGCTACTAATCTTCTCTCATAATGTACATTATTACATCGAAGTTTGGATAACATTCCACAACTAAGGATGACTCAATTTGTTGTTGTCCTTGTTCCACAACAGGAAATTCTTCCTCCACTAAACTTGACACATCATTAATTTCTAGTTCATCGGTAGCAACATCATCATTTATATTAGATTTCCTTGAAGTAATAATAAACTCCACCTGTTCCACATCATCATAAGGAAATAAAAATTCTCATGTCTCTTGCCTACCATAATAAGACGTTCATCATATAAAACTTTCAGAATCACACATATTCCTGTAAACTTGTACCTACCAAATTCTAAAACACCCAAAGAAATCAAACTTTTACACAAATCATGAACATATCTGATCTTAGTCAAAATTATAACAACTCCATCAAACATTTGAACCTGAACTATACTAACTCCAATAATTTTGCAGGCAAAGTCATTACCCATCAAAATATTTTCACATTCTACGAATTTGTAGGAAGTGAACCAATCCCTTTAAGGGCACATATGATACATTTCGCCCGAGTCCAATAACCATCTATCTGATATATAATTACTAGACATAACACTTAATTCCTCATCAACATTAGAAAATTTGGATGCTTGAGCCACAAATGTTGCTTCATTTTCTAAAAATTTCTTTTTTTTTCTTCTCTTTCGCTTTAAGCGTAGGACAATTCTTCGCTATGTGACCAATATCATGATAATAATAACATTCAGGACCATCATAGTTTTCATATTTGAAACGATTCCTGTTTTCTCAAAGATTCTTTGTTGAGGTTTCCTTCTGGTAATTGTAGATTACATCTTTCGATAAGCACAAACGAATTGTGCTACAAACACTCAAGTCAAGTTCTTCTCGTTCATCAACATTCATCTTTTCATGTTTACCTTTCAACGCCTTGTACAACTTCACTTTGATGAGAATGTCATTCACTTGGGTTTGCCATAAACCAAAGTTATTATTGTCAGTGAACTTCTCGATTCCATAAATCAAAGCCCCCTTACAAACTTTGAATCCAAAGAATTTGACCCATCTTCAACCTCCAATGATTAAAATCGTGGCTCTGATACCACTTGATATCAATAGCATGCAAATACGCCAACACAAAATAACAATAGCACGCAAAGAACATAACGATATTACATGGTTCGGCAACTTGCTTACTTCACCGGTGATGATGACACTACTTATTAATTCCAAGAATACGATAAGAAGATACAAAATTTCACTAACGAAGAGTTTACTAATAGAAAAGATTATGCTTCCATCTCCATCAAAAAAGTTACCTCGCAATGGAACATTCATTAGGCTTCAACCTCCATCAAAGATAATCTGTGTCATTACATCCATTCTTTTGGCAATCAAACTCTTTGTCGATAACCGGGCATGTTCCTCTAGGGTAAAACGTAGGACAATCATCTCTAACCCAAGTACCATCAAAGATGTTGAATGAAGCGAAGTTTTGCAACAGAGTCTGCTATGTGTTTTGTAAGTTTTTTCGATTAATGCCTAGCTTGAGCCCAACCCAAACTCTACCTTAGTCAATTGATGGGGTACCAAATAACATTAAACCCAACCCAAACTTTAATATGTTGTTTATTCCATTTAAATTATTGGACATACATGTAATTATAGAAGTAGATGGGGGCAAAAACATAAGTTTGCATGTCTAAATGACGTGGGGTGCAATCGGCATTTTTCAAAAGCCTCTCCCTATCAAAGAGTGAAAAAAATCAGACCACCCATTCCATACGGATCTTGATGAATCTGAATTAAAGTGAATTTGGCATTTTAGGCCCCTCAAACCAAACATTGACATGTCACGTTGTTTTTAAATAGAGCTAGTGTACTTTCCGTGCCATTGGCACAATCATACACTTTTCACATAGCATGTATTAGTGTCATGCCGACCCTAGTCCTTGGTCGTGCCTTTGGCACTCTCCAAATAGTTCACTAAATTATTAAATATGAAAACAAATTACTGCTTACCAAAACATTGATTAATTATTCTGGAAAAACCAAAGTCTTGAGAAAAGATATTTCACAATTTGGCGAATGAGGATGGAAGAGGCATTTTTGGGATTTGTTGAATGGAGGAACAATTTGAAAAATTATGTACATAGACACCAATGATTGATTTGGAGACCGGCAAATCTGGACTGTTGGGTTGCTAGGGAGGGATGAGATTGGACGATATTTTTATAATTTAGCAAATAAGGAGACATTTTTGGAAATTCGGCAAATGGGGAGGATTTTCGAAATTTAGCAAATGAGTAGGGCTAGTTTTGTAAGTTGGCTAATGAGATGGGAGGGGCAATTTTCGGGATTAGAGAATGGGGAGGATAGTGTTGTAATTTGCCAAAATAAAGGCCTTTTTTATAATTTAAGGGCATGGGAGTGCACATTATGTATTCTACCTTTATTAGTGTAACTAAAATCTTATCATGTTTGATAATTGATACTGATTACTCAATGATATTTGGTTCCCATGTACAGTAGAATACTTGGTACTAATGAATGAACAATCACGCACAAATCAAATAGGAGACACTACCCTTTTATTATCTCATTGGAGAATTCGACCAAGAATCAAGAACGTATCATGTATCTTGTCTAACCCATAATTGCTGACCATAACCGACTACTTGAGATTTTTTTAATTTTCACATGGTCATTACGGGACTGAAAAAGCGACATGACTTACATTGCTTCACTGTAACTGAAATAAATTTTCGTTATGAAAAAGATATAAAATTAGATGATCGGCAAAATTTGTAGATTGAAGGTGTGACACATTTGTGCACACCAAAAACCAATTCTCGTTTCTGCGGTAGATAATTCAATCCAATTCATCTACTTAAGTTGAGACCTTGCAAGAAAAGAAACTCTGCAAAAAAGTACACATCGCTTGCCTAGAAACCTTGCCAAAAACTGAAGTATAGGATGAGCCCTTCTAGGGAGCGAGCTCGTGATAAGTAAGGGTGCATATCTCGAGGGGGATGGGTGACGCTCCTTTTTCCTCGCTCTATCCCTTGCTCCCTAGAATTTTCGGTATAGGATAGAGTGACAATAATTAAGGCCGTTCATGAGTAACAATAAGGCAATGACTACTCTACACCACCAAAAGCATTTCTCACATCATCATTGAGTTTTTTTTTTCATTAATTACTCAGCACCATAAAAAAAATTGATTTTGAAAAAAATAGTAATTTAAAAATAGGGTAAAATTTGACCAGTTTAAATCTTCAATTGAGACCAATTCTAAAGTTCATCAAAACACGAAAATTGTTTTACTTTGAGTTATCTAATAAACACAATTTTAATCGCTTGAAAAATGTTTTGAAATGAACAAGTTATGGTCATTTTATTAAAGTCGCACAAATTTATATCGCAATGAAAACGGAATAGTGTCCATGACTTTCGGCTAATTTATGTGTTCGATCGAGATCGATCCTCAAGTTGATCAAAACAAAAAAAATTGTAGTAATCTAAGTTATCTAATAAACACAACTTGAATCACTTGAAAATGTTTTGAAATGAGCAATTTATGATTATTTTACAAAAGTCGCACAAATTTGTCTCGCAATGAAAATGGGACAATGTCTCTGACTTTCGGCCAACTTATGTACTCGATCGAGATTGATTCTCAAGTCGATCAAAAACAAAAATTGTAATACTCTGAATTATCTAATAAACACAATTTGAATCACTTGAAAATGATTGAAATGAAAAAGTTAAGGTCATTTTTACTAAAGTCACGCAAATCTGTCTGAAAAAATTTGCTGAAAATTTCATGTTCGCCCAAAACCTTGCATTGTTCCAGACGAATAATAGTTTTTTTTTGTGATTTTTGAATTTTTTTTTAAGTTTACTTTGTCTTTGTGATTGAAAAATTTTCTGAAGTTTTCATGAGATTACTTTGTTTTTCTGAAAATTTTCGAGGAGATTGCGATTTGGGTTTCGATTTTAAGGGAGAGGGAAGAGATTGTTTTCGAATTTGAAAGAGATTTGACAGATAGGGAAGATTTGAATGGGGGAGAGGAGGGGAGAGTTGAGTTTCAATTTGAATAGGGAGGAGAAAAATGTTGTTTATTTATTAATATAGGTGACGTGGAAAAGAATGGTGGTGTGGAAAATAAAGTAGATAGTGTGGGAGAGTTAAATGGTGTAAAAAACAATTTTGGTGGTGTGGAGTAGTCGTTGCCTAACAATAATTAAGACGACATTTTTTTTTAGATTTCGGTTGAACAAAAGGGAAAACAAGAAAGTAAACACCGTCAAAGGCTTTGAGAAGTGCGCACCCATCCGGCCGACCACATGCTGAAAATTATAAAATGAGAAATCAGATTGTATGAACATATCATGTAGAGAATATATATCAATCATGTTTTGTGAAAGTCTCCTCACAAACTCCGAAAGTGTTACCATAATATCCTCACGAACGATCTTGCCTTTTACATCGGGAGTTGCTACGTGTACTCGACTATTTGGCTCGGTTGCACCAACTATTTATTGCACTAATATTTTAGAATGTTTTAACTTTGTTGCATTGACCTAAAATATATATGACCGACTTACCATTTTTATCAATTAAAACCATTTAATGATGAATTTTTCTCGTTTAAAAGAGTTAGTTGGCTCTTGAAAGAAAGATAATAGTAACTATTATTTGTAAAAAAAAAAATATTCACACATTCGTTAAATTTCAAATCTTCGAACAAATATCATAGAGGCTAACCATTGTCTCAAGTTCTATAATAGATAGTAAACACTGGCAGTTTATTTATTTATTTATTTTAAGAGCAAACATGGTTTTAAAAGGATCCTCGAACCTTATACTATGGTAAACGTAGTTTATATAAATAAGAAATACACATCAAAAGACTATTTGTTTGCCATATATACTCACACGTATACAATATTCATCAAATATAGATGAGGAGTTGACAAAACTAATATATTAGATTTGAAATTTTTTAGTTAAAAATCGAAAAAACAAAATCATGCAACAAAAAAATTACAGTAGGAATTTTGCATACCACACTAATGATAATAGACTAGTTTTTTTTTTTAATTCAAATCAGAAAAATAAAGTTGGGGATATTGAGCCAAACATTCGAATACACGTACCAACTTTGTTTGTATCCTATCAAGTAAATCGACAATGCCTTGACTCCTGGGATTCCGTTCAAATATTTTACAAGTCTATACAAAATCTGTGAGGAAAATTATTGAGAGAAGGATGAGTATCTTTTAAGAGCACTACTACGGTGTGGCCACCAGGCACCATCCACTTGCCTCGAGATATGAAAGCACAACACCAGGCACACCACCAGTGTACTTAAGATTTTTCCATCTTCTAATATAGCAACTTTTCTAGAGAGCCAAACCCAATACCATCCATGATCTTAGAGATGTTCATAATGCTCCAATCGAGCACAATCACATAGACCGCTGTCCTGGCTCTCTAGATTTTTTTTTTATAGCAACAACAATATAAAGAGTACCAAGCAGGTTAAGCTAATGAGCAAGTTTCTATAGTTCTCAAAGTTTATTAAAAAAAAAAAAAAAAAAATTCGTTTCAGATGGAGCACTAGTATAGCAGCTCACTCATCCAACTGTAAGAAAATATTTCAATCCAAAATTGACTCTTCTAAGTCTTGCTTTCTGTATCCATGGCCATTCAGCTTCCTTACTCTAACAATTCTTCTTTGTCATTCTTTCAAGTTGTTTCTGCAAAAGGAGGAGGAGATGGCAAGAGCAGATCAAGTAGTGTGCCCATTCTTCGGAGTTGTGTTTGAAAGGCTCAAGAATTTAATCAACAAAGACAAGAAGGAACTTGGCTCATTAGTGGGTCTGGTGAAAGAGCTGAAGAAACTTCTCAAAACTTTCTTTAAAATCAAACAAGTCCTCAGTGATGCAGAGGAGAAGCAGTTCAACAAAGAAGAAGAAGCAGTTCGGTTTTGGCTGCATGAGCTAAACGATGCAGCGTATGAAGCTGATGATGTTTTTGACGAGTTCGAATATGAAGCTCTACAGCAACTAGCCTCGGAGGAGGGAGCCAGCAGCAGCAGCAACAACGTATTTGAACAACTTCATGGAAAAATTCAAAATCTCATTGAGATTTTTCAAGATTTAGCCGAAGAATGTTCAGAGCTTGATTTGCAAAAGGAAAAGGAAAAGAACGTAGTGATATCTCCAGATCGTATCAGTAATTCTCTCTTAACTGAACCCAAAGTTTACGGGAGAGATGAAGACAAAAAGAAGTTGGTGAAGCAATTGTTGGGCTCAGATTACTTTGCTTTTGATCAATATGGAGCTCGAATAAGTAAGCACCCAAGAGCGCTACGAGGGCCAGTGCTTAACAGCAGCAGCAACCAAGACAGTATCTCTGTATTTCCCATTCTGGGTATGGGGGGCCTTGGCAAAACGACTCTTGCCCAATTGGTTTACAATGACAAGCGGGTGGAAAATCATTTTGAAGTCAGATCATGGGTTTGTGTATCAGATGATTTTGATATCAAACGTCTTGTGAAAGCGTTCTTAGCCTCTGTTTCAGGAAGTGAATGTGGTGTTGAAGACATAGAACTTCTCCAGCGGCGCCTTCAAAAGGAGGTTCTTGGCAAAAGATTTTTGTTGGTGCTAGATGATGTATGGGAAGATAGAAAGGATGAGTGGGACAAATTGATGAAATTTTTTGAAGGTGGGGCTCAAGGAAGTTCAATTATGGTGACTACTCGCCTGCCAACAGTAGCATCCATCACCAGTGCATTTCCTCCTCATTGCCCAAACATTTTATCAAAAAGAGATCGCTGGGATTTATTCAAGCAATATGCATTCGGCCCAGGAAATGAAGAAAGGCCAGCATTGGCGAAGATCGGCAGGAAGATCGTGAAGAAGTGTGGAGGTATACCTTTAGCGGTAAAGACTTTAGGGGGATTACTACGTTTCAAAAGTGATGAAAATGAATGGCTATCTATCAAAGACAGTAAATTTTGGGACTTTGACAACGCCATTTTACCATCCTTGAGATTAAGCTATCACCATTTATCATTTACGTTGAAACAATGTTTTGTTTATTGCTCAATCTTTCCCAAAGATCACGAGATTGAAAAAGAACAATTGATTCAACTATGGATGGCCAACGGTTTGGTGCAGTCCCGTGCAGAAATGGATTTGGAGGATGCTGGGAATGCGATTTTCAACGAGTTGTTATGGAGATCTTTCTTTCAAGACATAGAGAAGGACGAAGATGGTAACATAATAAGTTGTAAGATGCATGATCTTGTGCATGATCTTGCAAGTTATATTGCAGGGGATGAGTACTTTGTTGAGGATGTTGAAAGTTCAAGAAGTCCTACAGAAGGAACTCGCCATGTGTCTCTACAGTTTGGATCTTCTAATCTTGAGTCCTCGCCACGCTTACGCTCTCTTCTTATTAAGTTCAAGTACTATTTCACAGATCTGAAGTCAGAATTCTCAAATTGTATCCTCTTACGGGCATTGGCTTTGAATTCATGTGGCATTCAAGTGGTACCAGATTGCATTGGTGAACAAAAACATCTAAGGTATCTCAACCTTTCTAACAATCCTCATATTACATGGCTGCCAAGATCTATCTGTTTACTTAAAAATATGCAAACATTGAGTCTTCAAGGGTGTCAGATTGAAGAGGTACCAGATTGCATTGGTGAAATGAAACATCTAAGGTATCTCGACCTTTCTGAGAATCCTGATATTACATTGCTGCCAGAATCTATTTGTTTGCTTAAAAATATGCAAACATTGAATCTCAGATGGTGTCGTAGTCTCTTATCTTTGCCAGGACATATCGAAAACATGAGTTGCCTTGTACACCTAGACAATGCAGAATGTCATTCGTTAACTAGCATGCCAGTTGGGGTTGGGCAATTAACTTGTCTTCGAACATTATGTATGTTCATTGTAAGCAAAAAGAGAGGATGTGGTATGGCTGGGTTGCAAAAGCTGAATAACCTTGGAGGAGAATTATATATAACCGGGCTTGATGTTGTGAAAACTTTAACGGAGGCTAAAGAGGCAAATTTGATGAGCAAGAAAAATATACATTCACTGAAGCTACGTTGGGCCTGGTGGGCCTTGGGCTCATACTCAGACTCACGACAACAGCGGGATCATAATGTGATAGAAGGTCTCCAACCTCACTCAAATGTAAGAAAACTGGAAGTTGTAGGGTATCAAGGAGTAACCTCTCCAAGTTGGTTGACAGAAGCTTTACTCCCAAATTTGGTGGAAATCTCTCTCGAGGGATGTGGAAGATGTGAGCATCTCGGATCTCTAAGGAAACTTCCTCGCCTCAAAGTTTTGAGTTTGTCTTACATGGGTTCATTGAAATTCATTGAGGAGGAGGAGGTGGTGGATGATGCAGGTGCAGGAGGGGGAGGAGGATTCCCGTCGCTGGAACAACTAAGTTTGTACGAGATGGATAATTTGGAGGGATGGTCATCTTCATCATCGTGGTCGTCATCGTCTCAAGCAAGTGCAAAAGAACAAGCAAGTAGATTGGAGGTAGCAGCAGTATTCCCTTGCCTCAGAAGCGTGAGACTCTTAGAATGCCCAAAACTGAAAGGAGGAATCCCATTGGCATGGTCCCCTGTCCAACATGTTCACATTCATGGCAGCTGCAATGTAATGGTTCTGGGTTCACTGCGAGACCTCCCTTCCCTTCCTTCTCTTAAAATTTGTGCGTTTCGTAAGTTGGAGTATTTTCCATCAGGCACACTAACTAACCTTACTGCTCTCCGCAACTTAGTTATTGATGGTTGTGAGAAGCTGGAAGCTCTACCTGTTGAACTATATAGTCTCGCTACACTGACGAAGTTGGAGATTTTGGGATGCCCCAAGTTGGTTTCCTTGGCAGATGAGGGAGAGGGGGGACTCAAAAATCTCTCCTCTCTCGTTACTCTGGAAATCAAATATTGTCCTAAGATGGAATTCTCCAAGGAGGATTTTGAGCACCTTGTTGTCCTTGAAGAACTTGAATTGATTGAGTTGCCCAAGTTGAAATGTTTTCCAGAGGGGATAAAACACTCTGCTGCAACACTAAGACATCTAAAATTCTGTCCTAATTATGGTGCGCCGGTGGACTTGCCGGATTGGATTGGTACTACTTTAACCTCACTTGAGTATTTTTCAATTTATGCTCACAAGAATTGGAAAGTGTTGCCACAATGGATGCATCACCTCACTGCTCTTAAAGAACTAAGTATTTGGGAATGCAATGAAGAACTATTAGAACGATGGAGGAACAGAGATGAGCAGAGAGAAGACAACAGCTTCAACATGATTGCGCACGTTCCATGTGTTCTTTTATATTAGAAATTAAACATTGAACCCTAGTGGTCAAGTTTATTAATCTCCGATCTGTGATCATGGTAAGAGCCAAAACACCTCCCTCCCTTCTTTATAATGCCATATATTTCATTATTACTATCTTTTAGATTTAAATTAACATAGTTTTATCCAATTCCTTTTATTGCATCCTTTCTTTTCTTATTTCTTGTAACCTCAAAGTCTTGAATTAAGTGGTTTCTCTCCTATGTTTTCTGAATTTCTAGTTTGATCAGCGTGGTTCCTTCGGTTTTCCACAATATTTCCTTGCCCTGTGATGTCTGATCAATTTGAGATAAACAATTTGATTGGTGTTGTAGGATTATGTGAAGCGAGCAAAGGGGCAGGACTTGCATTCTAACAACAAGCAGAATTTAGCAGAGGTTAATATGTTTCTGTCTCTGGAATTTGTGGTTTATATGATGCTTCTCAATCCTTTTTTAAAGCTAGAAATAATGATAATGATTTGAGTTATGCCAAGGAACAGTAGTCAAATACGTATTTTGCTTCAGTTAGTTATTGATCTCCAAGTATTTGCTTCTTATTAACTAGTTATTTTTAAGATGTAAATATTGTTGTTTTTCAATCGATGATATCTTCCCTTGCAGGAAAGAGCAACACTCTGGTTGCTATACTTTACTTTGGGACAACTAGGTATTTTGACCATAATCACAGGCACAAGCCAAAGAGGATCATTTTGCAACATGCCAAGTATGATGGCTAAAGGAGGGAGAACATGTGAAGAGACAATTATCTGATCAACTGTAAAACTCAAATGGGTGTGTTCTGTCTCATCTGCGATGTCCTTTACTACAGAGCTTGATGGTATTTGAGACGATATTTTGTAATTTCTCAAATGTTTTTATAATGTGGTTTCTCAAGTGAGCCTTATTTTTGTTCTTACTCATCTATTCTGGCCTTTGAGCATGGTGGAAATTGGTGTTCAGATTTATTTGCACTTTGTTTTGTTTTCTCTGATTTGTGTTTTGTACATTTCCATTCACATCGCAGGATTTTGGTTTAGAGAAGTTGTACCATTTAGAAGTTTAAATACAAGAACCAATTAATTATAATCTTTCGGGATTGTTGTGGTTATGGCATTCTTCTTGTTTTTATACTCTCCGACATGTTTTTGGAAAGCTTACAAAAATCTCAATTGTGTTTTTTTAACTTTGTGTTTAAGATAATTGGATCATGATTCATTACCAATGAAATGGATTTTGAAGATAATAGCTTTACAGATTGAAACCATATGTCAGAGTGTTCCAACAAATCAAGGGATTTAACCAATATTTCATTTGTTATGTTGTGAGAGAATTCACATATATATTCTCATTCATGTTTGGTTGCCATTGATCACTCTTTTCTCTCATGAACCACAAGTAATTGAAAAATAAAACTTTTGTCATGTTTATGTCTAATTGAATGCAAGGCCATAATTGACTGATTTTCACCTGAAAAGATGAAAGGGTTTCTTATTTGGGAATGCTTGAATGAGCTTTCCATGATTTTTATGCAAAGTTGTGTGTGTGTGTTTTTTTTGCAGGATTTGTGCGGAGGTGATTACAGAAATATACGATGCTCTTGAAGAACGTGCGCCACTCGGGCCTGTTTGGTTGAAACTTTGGACTCTTATTTTCGCGCTGAGATAAAGATGAATATTTCAGACTGTTAAAATCAATCAGGTTTGGGTTATAAATATTTTAGTAGCTCTTTATTGTTTCGAGCTAAAATTCCCACTCTTCCACATGGGGTGGTTACACGGGGATAATTTTAATGGTAAGAATAGGTTGTGACAGTCCCAGTAAAGGATGATCCTGGAAATGTACTTGATGCAACTTTTAACAATGCTTTCTGATGGCAGGAAAAAAGCTTGTGTGCCAACTTCTAATCAACTGGAGCGACAGTGATAATAATGACAAGAGTATCTTGACAAAGCTGAAACAGCAATTAGGTGGTCAGTTCACATCAACGATGAAATGGATGGTCAGTGCAGTGGGTCATTTGATTCTTAATTGAGTACTTGCTTCCAATATGTGGATTTCTGTTATTTTTAGGTTACGGATTTGACATTAGCAAGAGAAACAAGACCTATTTTGAGGATTATCTGAACAGTCGGCCTCATGCAAATCCTGGGATCAAGTTGACAGTTACTCTCCTACCTACTGGATTCTGGCCCTGAAGTTGTAAATCATTCCATTTGTGTTTACGTGTGGAGATGGTGAGCATTTGCTAGTTTCTCGACATTTTAATTATTTGGGTGTAGGATGTTTTAGAAATGACAAGTTGCATTCTTTTCCTAGGCACTTGTAACATTCTCGCTTCTGCTTGGTTTCTCTCCACTGATCTCTTCGAATCATTGGCAGGTTGAGTTCGCTTCTTAGGGGCGGAAAGAGGGGTGAGCTAAGCAAGGGTGGAAAAGTGAGTCTTTAGAGGGTAAGAAGGTTGGTGAGAAATCAAATTTAGAGGTTGAGCGTTGTGGGGTGGAAGAGGAGTTTGATTCTCTGGCAGTGGGTAGGTCTAGAGGAAGAGGGAGAGGGAGATGGTAAGGATGAGTGAACAAGGGTAATGAGGAGCAATCTGTGGAGGTTTGTGAGAGTGAGAAGGTTCCAATTACTAAAGTTCTAATTTGGGTCGTGGGGAAGAAGAGAAGTTTGGTTCTCTTGCAGTGTAGAGGAAGGTGGAGGGAGTGGGGATGAGGAAGAGAGAATAGGGATGCTGAGGGGGAAGCTTTGGAGGTTTGTGAGAGTGAGAAGTTTAAAACTTGTGTAGAAAGTCATGGGGAAGACGTGAGTTCTGGTGGCTCTCTTGCTAAGGCTCGACGAGGGGCGACAAGAGCAACTAGGTCTACAAAGGTGGATTAATTTACAGGTTTCTGAAACAAAAAAAGGTTGGGGATGAGATGAATTTGAATGAGGTTGCAACTGCTAAACAGGAGAGAACACGAGCAGCTTCGAAGAGGGGTAAGAATTCTGAGAACGAAAGAGGTTGTTTCTGAAGTTCCACATGAACTATTGAATTTCCATCAAGACAGTCACAAGGAAGCATAAGATGCAGCGTTTGTTAAAGAGAGGGAGTCTGAGGAGGTAGTTGGAAAGGCTTCTGAATGCAGTACTGTTCCAATTTCTGATGCACCAATGCTGCCAACAACGTTAGACTTGGAGAAAGAAGCTATTGATGAATCCAATGTTGATAATAAGCGTGATAATTATGCTAATGCAGGAGGTAGTAGTCCAGTGGAATCGATTGGGAGAAGATGACATTAGGTGAGTGGTTTAATTACTTGGAGGTTTATCTTCTGAAGCAGATACATGAACGTCTGACATAATCGTTGCTAGTATGAGAGAAAAAGCTAAGAAGTTTAATGAGTTCATGGCAGAGCAGCAAGATTTGAAGGGCATGTAGCTGAAGTAGCATGAATGTGTTTCTTGTGCATTATGCTTGTAATATATTATTATTGCTAAATGGGGATACGATTTATGATACGATTCAACAGAACCCCATATGTGATCACACGGATTCTAGCCCAACCAGCTATTGGATTTATATAATTCGTTTTACCTTCTCTTAAGGGGTTGGAATTTGGATGGGTGTGGAAAATGTGGCGTAACCCACATGATCAATATTGTCCCCAACTTTCATGTATGAAAAATGCATATCTTGATCATTTTACGTACCAATTTATTGATTGAAATTTCCAAACATTATTAAATTAAGATATGGTTAGTGCGTAAAGGAAATAGATAAAAAGTTTTCTATGAGAGCCCACCACAACATGCAGTGGAAAAAGTCTTGGGGTGCCATAGATTGGTGGCAAGCTCTTTTCATCAATAGCTTAGGAGGAAGCAGTGGTGGCTTAGGAGGAAGTGTTGGTGCTGGTGGTGGACTAGGCTGTGGATTCGAAGGTAGAGGTGGTGGAGGAGTTGGAGGTGGTCTGCCTTTAAGAACTTTTCAGTATTAACAAATTTTACTGACACTAGCAATTACCTTTTGCTACGTGATGGCATGTCAGTGCATTTCAAAAGATTTAAAGATTTTCGCTAATCAAACCCACTGAATTAACAGTTAATACACAAAATAGGTGTTTGACGGAGTTTCAGTTGGGCGGAAGTCAGCCTTCCCTTCAAAGAAGGTGGCTTAGGCATTCGCAATATTGAGACTTCTAACAAAGCTGCGATGTCTCGCCATATTTGGAGTCTCGTGACTAACAAAAACAATCTTTGGGTGCAATGGGTCAGGAAAAACTTGATCAAAGACAGGAATTTCTGGACTATGAAAATGCCTAGTGACTGCTCCTGGAGTTGGAAGCACATTTTACATAGTAGACGCATGGCTAGTGGCCTCATTAAGCACTCGATAGGTGATGGCGAGGACACTCTATTATGGCACGACCCATGGCATCCAATGGGCATCCTAGAATCGAGATTTCCTGTGTACTTGCAGTATGACTCTCTATTGCACAGGGACGCAAAAGTTAGTGCGCTGATCAGAGGAGGTAAGTGGGATGCTCTTCCTCATGTACAAGCCAACATTCCAGACATATTTGCAACTCTGAGTTCAGTTGAGATGGATATGGATAGGGGGCAAGGGTGGTGAGTTCTTGAGCAAGGAAGCTTACCACTAGCTTCGACGTAATGCAACAGTGAAGCCATGGCATCGCCTAGTGTGGTTCAAGGGAAGGATACCTTGACAAAGTTTTATTACTTGGCTAGTCATGCGCAAGGCCTTGAAAACGCAGGATAAATTGTTAACATGGAAACGAATTACAGCTTCTCAATGCAGTCTGTGTAGAGCTGATCATGAAATGAAGAACATTTGTTCTTCCAATGCTGGTACTCTAATCTAGTGTGGTCTCACATCCTCTACTGTTTGGGGTACAATAGACGCCCACTGCTATGGGGTATGGAACTTGAATGGTGCATGCAGCACTTTGCGGGCAGTTATCCATGCTCTATGGTTAAAAAATTGGCTTTCAATGCAGCCATATATCATCTATGGAATGAGAGAAACATGCGACTCTTCCAGGGAAAGAGTCAGCCAGCACTTGGCCTGCTTGCTAAAATAATTGATGATGTGCGCCTTCGCATTGCAGTGCTTGATCTTAAAGTCGATGACAATGCTATGAATCGCAGCTTCTGTGAAAAATGGCGATTGTCCGTGCAGCTTGAAGTCACAGTGGGTACTACTCATGCCTGGATACGTCCAGAATGGGGGTGGCTAATGGTTAATACTGATGGCTCGCTCCTGGGAAACAGAGGAGGATATGGTGCCTTGATCAGAGACCATGATGGTTCTGTTATTGCTGCTGCAGCAGGGACACAGGTTGCACGATCAGTACTTCTTCACGAACTGCAGGGGGTCGAAGCAGGTGTTAGATTAGCAAGGCAGCATGGCGTCTCCAAGGCAGTCTTCTGTATGGATTCCAAGAATATGTTCACTTATCTCACGACAGACAAGGCCCCTCCATGGGAGGCACGTCACACAGTACGACGAAACAAACCAAGCAGCCGATAAACTTGCAAGCCTTATGCCCACTGCAGAATTCTTGGAAATTCTTCCCAGTTCTTTTGCTGAGGACCTCAAGAAAATTATTTTTGATGATGCAAATGGCAAACTATATACTCGCATGTAACTGATAACTATTTTTTTCAGCTGGGGAGTCCATTTACACACCACGTTTGCCTTTCAAAAAAAAAAAAAAAAAAATGGGAGTCAAAACGTAAATAACCCTCCTTCAAGAAAACAAGTTTAACTTTAACATGAATTGAAAATTTTCTGAGAGTGTTTAAACTTGTAAGCTATCACACAAAAGTATAAAAGAGTGAAGTTAATTATATCATACATTGTTATTAAATTAACCACGTTATAATCAATCACAGTTTTTCTCCCACTTTCGGGGTCATATACCCTTTAAATAATCAAATTAAATTACAATATTATTACGCAAAGACAGGTCGATTGATAAAGATATATATATATATATATATATTTGAACTTAATAATTACTATTTGCAAAGATGGAGAACTTGGCGAGGTTTCCTTGGATTAAGCATTTGACTTTGGACAAAAATACTTTATCTTTAAGCAAACTTTGTAGTTTTTGTCATATAAACTTCCGCACAGTTATGAATAATTTTACGCTGCTTTATTTGGGTTTTTTTTTTTTTTTTTTACCCATTTCTGATTATAGAAGTGTCAAAAAATCCCAAAAAAACATGAAAGAGACACCCAAACAATACAGCATAGCATTACTCGTCATGTTCATGTAGGTGCTTAAGAATCAAACTTCACACAGATACGTTTCTGATATTTTATTTGGGTGTTCAAAGGGTCAAGAAATAAGTAGATATGCTTCTAGATAATTAGATAACGATGTTATTATTATCAAACCTACATATCCTGAGAGGAAAGGTCGTATTTTTTCAATTCACACATGAAAATATTCTATTTCCCACAAAATCACATGGTTATTTTTTTAAGCGAAAATACTATTTCTCATGCATCGATCCTTATCTGCTCTACACGATTTTTCATTGACTTTTTGCTGTATATTGATAAACCAGTTATATCTATATTAAAATGTCTGTTGGATATTTAATTCACTTACAAAAATAAAAGTGTTAGATAATTAAATTAATTAATGTAAATGTCATATAAATAAAAAAAATCTCTAGGAACACTTCTTTTTATCTAAACACGAAGATTTTTATTGAAGATCATAAGATAAACAAAATACAACTATCGCTATATCAAGGAATGCTAAGACACCATAAAAGTGTCAAAAACACAAGTCTCTAAAGAAATTACAAGCCGAATCCATCTTCCACAAAAAATACTCTTTTGCATAAACTATTGTCCATCCAAAATAGTAATTGTATAAGAGAGATATTAGAACTACTCTTTTGTTTGGTACTTTACGCGATTTATAGAAATGCTAAGCCATCGGAGAGCCACCTCAAGAACAACATATCGAATGTATTAGAGGAAGGTTGGCAACAAGAGCACCTCCTCTCATCTCCAAATCCAAATTTGGAAGAGTGATGATCAGTAGAAGGAGATGGTTGATGTTGAAAGTGCAGTTTAAAGGGAGATTTACAGTGTTGTAGGAGAAAATAAAATGGGAAAAACATCGGTAAAATTGGAATGGGAGAGAACACGTTTTTCGTACTAGAAAGACATGCAAAATAGGTTTTTGCTATTCGCATTTTATTCTCGGAAAAATGCAATGCTTTTGTATATGCTTGGAGATTGTATTAAAGGGTTGAGATGTTTAATTTGTATTCGAGACTGTATAAAAAATCCAAAATTAGGGTGTTCGAATAATTTTATTTTGAGAAATATTTTGGCCTTTGATTGGGCTTGCACATATTTTAAGCCCAAAGTAAGGCCCACTTTGATCTTAAACCTCTAGGGTTTCCATTTTAGTTTGTTGGGCTCATTCAAGAACCTGTGAGCTTACCAATTGATTATTTTAACCCAATATTTTTTTTTCTTTTTAAGTTTTTTTTATTACTTAACCCCTTCCACTTCAAATGTCGTCAGCAGGGTTTGAGACTTGGACTTGTGATTTCATTCATCACAAGTCTATCGATCAGAGATCACCATAGATACCTGTAGTGGCAACAAATTGTGATAGGGCAATCCAATTAGCAACATCCTAACACAAGATTAGTTATTCTAGTGGGTGTGGACATTTTATTCAGCTTCTTTAGGAGTATTAAAATTAGCAACATCCTACCACCAGGCATCTAGTGCTGTGAACACATCTTCGGTATGTGTTACTTAGGCAACATAGTATCAGAAACCCCATTTACACACTCAAATATGCAGGCATCAGAACGTATAAGGATCTCGTCACATCTCTAGATCATTGAACCTTGTCTTTACCATCTCAATAACTAGATCCGAGACTGGTAGACTAAATGACTGAGATTTCAAGAATCCTGTATACTCAGCCGAATCAAATATGCCTTCAATTTTATAACCAACTCTACTCAACATCACATGCTTCTCATTATATTTTGGAATGAAAGATCAAACAATTAACAATATACACCATTTTTACTCACCATTTTGACGAATCTCTCTTATTTCAATTGACTGGCTGACTGAGGATTTTAATAACCCCTCGGTTCCCATTTTCTTCAATTTCATGTGGTACTCAGTTAAAGCCCATTCGGATATATATAAAGGATGAAATGCTCTCCCAATTCGTAGGTTTCCTACGTAACAATTGTGTTTTTAAGAGTTCCAACACACATGGCAAGCTTAGCACTTGGTTCTCCACACTGTTTGTCTTTTTTTTTTTTTTTTTTAAAAAAAAAAATTGGGATGGTGACCCATTTTATTCATTTAAAAATCAACGCCCGAAGGCTACATGACTGACCCTATAGGGTTAACTAAAAGGCCGAAACAAAATCTCACAAAAGATAGGATTCACCAAAACAAACCTAAACAAAGAACTCAGTCTTTGTACCTATTGTTTTCTTTCCTAGTTCTATTGGATTTTCGGGGACAACTGCTGATAACTTTGGTGTAACGCCTCATCTTTCCGTCTGACATAGCCCCTAAATCCAAATCACTTATTGCTGCCTGTGGACCTAGCTCAGATTCTGAGTTGACTTCATCACTATCCTCGCTAGTCATTTCGAGTGTATCGATTTTCGGCAGTCGAAGTTACCCATTTTCTTTGAGGAGAGATATAGCCTTATTCAAGTTGTCGCTGATTCGTTTATAATCCGGGGAATTTTTGATACCGTATTTGTCAAAACGTCTCTTGAGCCCGATCACAGCCTGAAGATCATCATTGTTCTCTGGTGTGTTACAGAGCGCTGCAATGGAGCCAGGAGCCGGGTTGAGGCAAGCCGCATCCTCGGCCTTGGTGCGGGGCGCTGGTTGGGGCGAGGCCATGGCCTCTGTCTTGGTGTTTGCATCCCTCGGCCTCCCTGAATCGGCATGCATCACTGTATCGCTTGTCGTGTCTCGCGGCGCTGCCACAAGAATATGCTTAGCAAGGTGATTGCTAGTGTCTCCTGAGTCGACAATATCCTCCTGTAGCAACGACTGTGCTTGTGGACCAATCACATTCTCAATATCCGAAACTGTATACCCCGCCTCCAAGAGGCAATCCTCTGTAGATTCTGGAACAACCGCGGCACTGTCAAGAGCCATTGTCGTGCACACTAGCGGCTTATCCTCTTGAGCACCCTCATTTTCATCGATATTCTCAATAAGTGACTCGAATTTGTTTGACAACACCACCGTTGCCGGAGCGGTGGCCACTGGCATCTTATCCCCAATTTCCTCGTTAATCTCCGCACCCGTGTCATTTTTTACACCACTCGTCCCCACCTCTTGGATGGGTAATTATTCTTTTTTGGTAACTGGTATGAATTGTTGCTTGACAGTATTGGTTTCGACTTTTGGGTTGACTGCCTTCGCTGCTTGACCTAGGTCAGAAGCTTTTCCATCGCCCTTTAGGCCCAACTTTTTTCTACAAAAATCCTCCTGATGCCCTATCAAGGAGCAAAAATCACAGTATTTGAAGCCTGGATATTCTATCTTCTGCCAGAAGCCCCTATTATTAGCTCTGTCAATCCAAACTCTAGTTGGTAATTTCTCTGCCAAAGTCATCTCCACGCAAACACGGGCAAAACCCGAGCGCGATAGGCATCGAGTATGATCATCCATCCACAAGAAACCACCAAAAGAATTCACAATTGCTTTTAAAATAGGGGGATGAAATAAATGCAAAGGTAAGTTAGGAAGCTCTACCCACAATGGCACCGATATCGGATCTTCCTTCAAACTGAAATCATCATGCCAACGGAATGCTTTGAACCGAACTCCACGAATCAAAAAGGAGTCTCTCGATAGAACTTTCTTGGCTTCCACCTCAGATTGAAGTCGAACTAACACGTGCCGTTGATTCAGTAAACCAAGCGAAAAATCTCCTAGAATTCCCCAAGTTCTGTGAATCGAATCTCGGATATCTTCCAGTGTTGGTCGATAGCTAGAGAACTTCAGAACAATCACATGTTTTTCCATGAAGGCTTCGCCACGTACTTCGTCAGTGGCCGTAAGCCCAATTGCTGGCGCTCCCTCTTTGCGGAAACGAGTTCCTTCTACCTGATCCTCCACAACTTCGTCCACCAAGATTTTACCCAAAATCTGGGCAAAAGAGGGTTTACCCGTGCCCCCATTACCAGATCCCCCCGCTGTGGAGGGAGGGATGTTGGCCGGCGGCGCCGCCATCGCATCCAAAGGACGGCGTATCTAGCCCTGCATCCAGCGTCAACCAAAAAAAGTGACGCGTATCGGTTGTGACCTGAGAGAGCTCGCCGGAGACAGAGATATCGCCTGAGAGATCCCTCGCCTACAGATCTCGCCGGAAAGAGAGCTCGCCTGAGAGAGAGCTTGAGAGAGCTCGCCTGATAGGGCCCAGATCTCGACGAAACCTGCTCGACAGATCTGCTGCTCGACCTGCTGTGTTCGACCTGCTCGCGAAACGTGCTCGACAGATCTGCTGCTCGACAGATCTCTGCTGCGCGACAGATCGTGATGGCTTTCTGTTGCTGCCACGGTGAACGGTGGCCGCCTGCGCAATCGCTGGCCGCTACTCGCCTGCGCCTTCTCTCCAAAAAAAAAAATTTTAAAAAATAAAAATAAAAAATAAAAATAATAAAAAATAAAAATAAAAAAATAAATAAATAAATAAAATAAAAAAATAATAATAAAATAAAAAAATAAAATAAAAATAAAAATAAAAATAAAAATAAAAATAAAAAATAAAAAATAAAAAATAAAAAAATGAAAATAAAAAATAAAAAATCCTCCACACTGTTAGACCCCCTAGACAACAACACTTCTTTACATCATATTTTGGAATTCGCTATCATTGAAGCTCACCAGTATAATAACTCAGATAGTCCTGACTCGATCACCTTTGCCCATCCCCATGGAATCTGCTTCTTTTTTTTCATTCTTTTTTTCCACGGAATCTGCTAACACACTCATGAACTTGATCCAAGCCCAGGTCCACTCAGCTAGATCTCACAGTATCAATTGCACCCATATCCCGATCCATTCTTTCCCTTACCATCTTCACCCTGATACGATGATGTCAGTTTTTTTTTTGCCAACACCCAACAGAGAGCTTTGGGAGTGTATGATGTCAATCTGCGAGATGAAGTCATGGCCAATGTGGCTAACTCTATAGCAGAAGGGCTTTAGACAACACATGTTGGGTATAGTGGAAGAGTGGATAGAAAAATGAATTATTGGAAGTTTGCAGTGCTGCTGCTCCTGCAGATTAGAGACTATGAGTTTTATAGTAGAATTTCTTAGATGGTGTTTTTTAGGCTTACAAAACATGCATCTGATTACAACTATTTATAATGAGATCAATACATGAACTAGGACAACCCACTTTATTTATTCTTAGAACCATGCACCTTGAGATATGGAGTCACCTTGAGAGATGAAGAGACATCTTGGAGAACTTAACCAAATACATTGACTGCAACTATCTCTATGACTTCTAGATATGTTCTCCAGAATTATCACTTATGAAAATTGCAAATTAATTTCAACACCCCCTCTTAATTTGTAATTTTCAGCTCCTTTTTAAACTTATCAAAATTTTCAACTGTGATGGCTTTGGTAAGCATGTCTGCTGGCTGATAATTAGTGTTGATAAACTCCAAGTAAATTTCTCCCATGCTTACTAAATCTCTGATGAAATGGTGTCGCAACTCGATATGCTTTGTGCGTGCATGAAACACCGGATTTTTAGTTATCGCAATGGCAGACATATTGTCACATTTTATGACTGTGGGCTGCTATTGCACATCTTGTAAATCAGCAAGAATTCGTCTTAACCAAACGGCTTCACAGGCTGCTTCTGTGGCTGAAATATACTCCGCTTCAGCCGAGGATAATGCCACGGTTCTTTGCTTCTTTGAGCTCCATCAAATTGTTTTTGTTCCAAGACAAAACAAGTAACTTGAAGTACTTTTCCGGTCATCCAAAGAACCCGTGGCATCCAAAAGGAATTCTGATGAACAGGTTCCCTCAACACCTGACTTATAACTCTGTACTCCATAAGAAAGCAAAGGTCAAGGCATTGATCAGAGGAGGTAAATGGTGTATAAGGGATGACTTGAAAAACTCTATTGCTGAAATATGGGAGGACCTCGAGTCAGTGGAGGTAGACTGCAACTATAAGGATGAAGTTATCTGGAAGGGAGCTCTCAGAAGTGCATACCAAGCTCTAAGAAGTAAAGCAACGCCCCCCCCCCCCCCCCCTGGACGAAACTTATTTGGTTCACAGTGCGTATTCCTCGTCACAGCTTCATTGGCTGGCTAGCAATGAATAAGAGTTTAAAAACTCAGGACAAGCTGCTCAAATGGAGGAAGATTACCAGCTCCAAGTGCTGCCTATGTGACCTGCATCCAGAGAATGAAGAACATATTTTCTTCGCCTGCGGCTACTCGAACATGGTCTGGTCCTATATTCTTCACTTCATGGGTTACAACCGCCAACCGCTAGGCTGGACAGCAGAATTACAGTGGTGCAGTCTTAAGTTTGCAGGGTCTGGAACAACATCTATGGCGAGGAAGCTTGTGTTTAATGCAACGATATATCATTTATGGCTGGAAAAAAACAGAAGAATTTTCGATAAAAAAAAATAGGGTAGCTCTGGATCTAACAGCAATGGTAATCAGAGATGTCAGATTAAGACTTCTTGTCTTGGATCCAAAAGTGGAAGACAATCCTCATACTCGCAGTTTCTTCAATAGATGGAATTTAGAGCTTAATTACCAGCTAAAGATCAGCACTTGGCACACCTGGGATCGTCCTGAACAAGGTTGGATCACGGTGAATACTGACGGAACATTGCAAGGAAATCGAGGAGGATATGGAGCAATTATTAGAGATCATAGGGGCAATGTCCTTGCAGCAGCAACAGGCACTCAAAGAGGTCAGTTTGTTATTTTGCATGAGCTTCAGGGAGTTCAAATGGGCCTGAATATGGCAAGCAGAGGGCACCATCAAAAAGTTATCATGTGCATAGACTTAGCCAATATATCAATTCTAGCAAGTCCCCTCCATGGGAGGCGATTCATACTACTAGAAGAATCAAAGAGATGCTCAACTTGTTCGAAGACTGCAAAGTTAAACACGTTGTTCGTGAGACGAATAAAGTCGCGGACAAGCTGGCAAATCTGCTGCCTAATGTGGAGTTTTTTGAGGTGGTTCCTAGCTCTTTTGCGGAGGACTTGAAGAAGATCATTTTCGACGATGCTAGGGGTAAAAAATATTTGAGAATGTAATGCTGTAATCTTTTTCTTTCTTTTTTCTGTGGTCTGAGGAGCCCATATACACCACATGCTCGCCTTTCAAAAAAAAAAAAAAAAAAACATGTATCTGATTACAACTATTTATAATGAGATCAATACATGAACTAGGACAACCCACTTTAATTATTCCTAGAACCATGCACCTTGAGATATGGAGAGTCACCTTGAGAGATGAAGAGACATCTTGGAGAACTTAACCAAATACATTGACTGCAACTATCTCTATGACTTCTAGATATGTTCTCGAGAACTATCACTTATGAAAATTGCAAATTAATTTCAACAACACAATGGCATAATGTTTTGCAACTAAGGTGACACTTATTCTCATCCGGGCTAAACAATGGCGTACATGTTTACTTCTAGGAGACTCAGGGACTTATTTATATTTTGAAGGATGATCGTTCTCAGGCCACACCACACGTTGGGTATGGCATCGACTTATTAATAACATTAGATGTTTACTTTCTATTCAGACTTTTTGGTAGTGTAATTATATTAACCGAGCTCTCAACTCTGAAGCTCATGCTTTAGCTACTACAAAAAAAAAAAAACTTAATCGGTATTGTAATCTTAATCTCTTTTAATATTAGTATAACCTTTTAACAAGAAAAAAACAATATACACCAGCTCAAACAATTAACAATATACACCAACTTATCATCGATCTGCTGAGGAACAAAAACTGAAATTCTTGAAAAATACAAATCAAACCACATGTCCCACTTTCATTTCTTAACCTGAAACCTATTGTGACTTCTTACCAACCAAATTATACCCTACACAATTCAAAAACCATATATTCCCCTTCAGATGCCATTGTTAAAGACTTTGAAGTTATATATATCTATATATAGAGAGAGAGAGAGATGAAACTCTCATACAGATCAACCCCAATGTCTCAGTTGACCCTCCTGTGCCTCACAGTACTCCTCTGCTCAACACTATTAGCACCACCACCACCAGTGGCGGCAGACGATGAAACACTGTCAGCATACGATGTCCTACACTCGTACAACTTCCCAATTGGTCTACTTCCCCAAGGGGTGACTAGCTATGAATTGGATGAAGAAACTGGCAAGTTTGCAGCCTACTTGGATGGCAGTTGCAGTTTCAAGATTCAAGGATACCCATTGAAATACAAATCCAAAATCACAGGTGTTATATCGAAAGGGAAGTTGTCCAACTTGAAGGGTGTTACTGTGAAGGTTTTGTTGTTGTGGGTTAACATAGTGAAAGTGACTCGAACTGAAAATGATCTTGAATTCTCAGTTGGTATCGCCTCTGCGGATTTTTCTCTGGATGGATTTGATGAGTCTCCGCAATGTGGATGTGGATTTGATTGTGTTAACCAGCAGGTGAGCAGCATTAGGACTAACCCCTTTATTTTATCTGATTAGAAAAGTCGAAAAAAGTTGAGATTCTTAGCTAGCAGCTGTTTTCATGTCATCGTGTGCTATAATTTATGTTTCGAATATTAAGTTGTTATCAATGTATTATTATTGAGAATATTCTCATGATTATGCTATTGAATATGACATTAAGAATATTCTCATGATTATGATTTCAATTATGTTATGATTATGCTATTGAATGTGGTCTTGATTATGTAATATTGTACTTTAGGATGATTGCTTTGTATAAGAAAGATAACAAATTGTTAGGGTGATTAGGAATTGCCTATATTGACAGAATAACTTGTATATAAACAGCATAGATCAATGAAAAAAGCAGATGATCATAATTCTCACTTTATTTGTCAATTATAATGTTGTTGTTTTATGTAAGTAATGCTGGAAATTTTGAGTAGGTTGTTTTGTATGTTATATTGTATAGTTCAATTTGAGCATCTTCATTGGTTTGGCTACTTGTGAAAGGATTTTAAAAAAATAATTTCTTAGGATTTGGTTGACACGTTCAAAAGATTTTTCCGTGAGCCACACTGTGCTTAAAATTGACATAATAAGTCTAACATTTAGGGGATAGAGTGATAGACCACATTTTCGTCGCTTGTTGCAGCCTGCAGGTGATGGTTTTGAAATTGGAAAAGGTAGCCAATTAAATCTACTATACATTTTTTTTTTTTAATGTTTCTTTGAAAAGTTAAGATGTCGAGAGGTTATTTTCATGGAATTTGAATGTTTGATTGTATACTATTTTGGAGATTAAGTTGTTTTCAATCTATTCTGTTTTGTATTATCTGATTCCTAAGGTTCAGACTTGGGTGGGTTGTTTTTATAGTTCTCGAGCATTCCGCAAATGCTTTTTCCTATTTTCACCATTATTAATTTTTTTGCGTTAATGAGAAAAATTCTTACATATTACGCTTGAATTATGCGGTTTGGGGCCTTGGTTTAGAAATACTTGCTCTAGGGTCTAGACATGAACCAGGCCAACCAAAAAAAATGTTCCGTGATAGATGCTTGTTTTCAAATGGGGTCAAGAAAATTTAGAGAAAATTTGGACAACTTATTGGCTATTTTGTTCTAATAGACTCTTCTTCTCATCCCCAACTACAATTCAACTAAGAGAGGCACTGAGTCACACCCAGGGGCGGATCTACTAAGGGGCGAGAGGGTGTCATTCGTCTCAACTTTCAAAATAATTTTATTATATACTTAGTCTTTTAAAAAATCAATTATATAATGTATAATATAATATAAAAACGTTTCATTCTAATTTTTGTATAATATTATATTATGTATAATAATTTTATAATATAGTTTTTTTAAAAATCAATTATGTAATGTATAATAATTTTATACATCTTTCTATTGGTGTAGTGGTTGGAAGTTTGTAATTTTTTTAAACAACCCGAGTTCAATACTCTTCGAGCGTATGATTTCTTTATGACTATTCACTATACATTTTTATGATTACTGATAATTATTATTTTTTATCATTGTTACTCGCCTAATTTTTTTATTTTCAATAAAATTTTATTAATAATTGCAAACATTAAAAGTATTTGTTAAGTTTAATCAAAATTTATTTTCGGTCTTCTCGGAGCATATGATTTCTTTATGGCTATTCACAATTACAATTTTGTCATCGTGACATTCCCCTACTTTTTTGTTTTCAACGTAACTTTATATGTAATTGTAAACATTAAATAAATGAATTATTTGTTCACAACTGGTGTAAAATCTCCAACAAAAAAATATTTGAAATTAATATCTAAAATAATAACTATCGAATTCAATGAAAATATATGTCATTACCCAACTCGTACAAAATTTGAGCCTCATATAAACCATTTTTCTATGAAATTGTATTAGGATCTTACTATGTTCGCAAATTTCAGATTTTTTTAGCTTCAACTAGATATTTATCATGATTATTTTGCGATTTTAGTTGTATATTCTAGTTATTAAGCTCGCTTGCCACTTGCTAAGGTTATCGATATTGTGACCTTATTTTAGTTAAAAATTGGATTGCACTTAATTCAATTTGGTATATGCAATGTATTTTTTTATAGTTATATTTTCTTATTTTACTAGCTCGGGTAGAAAAAAAAAATTTCCTTGCTATTTTGCTCCCCCCCCCCCCCCCACCCCCCATTCTCGATTAAAATCTTGAGTCCGCCACTGGTCACATGCACCTACCATGTAAGCAAAATTTCTTTACCACTTCACCATCTTCTAATTTTTCTTAATTCTTCATTTGTTTCTTCTCTATATCTAGGCGAAAAACTACTCAATATTGTAATGGTGTTAATGAGGGGTTTAAAGTTATGGGTTTTTTTTAGTTTGACACTCATTAGTTTATACATAATAAACTTTGACCCTCATTTTGAAAACTAATCGAGTCAAATACTTGTTTTTTTTTTACGGAACCATTAAGTCCGCATCACTGACCGTTAAAGAGTAATTTTTGCACAATTTTACTCTTACCTTGAGTTTTTTTAGTTGAATCTAAATTTTGAACCCTAAATTGACCCCTTTCAGTTCGTCTCTCTTCTTTCTAGCTCCTTCTCTCTTGAATCGCACCCCCAAATCCTAACCCTCATTGTCACATATGCAATGAAAGAAGTGGATTTTAGTGCTAGAGGTTTTGAATTTTGAGGAATCTAATGGAGTTTTGTTTTGATAAATAGATGGTGGAGGTTAGGTTTTGGTGGAGAAGAATGGAGGTTGAAGGATAAGGACCACTAGTGATATGTAATTGTAAAATAAGAGAATGAATGGGTGAATGTTGAGTTTTGTTTGGGTTAAGTGAAGTGGGTGAGAATGAAAATTAAAATAACAACGAATAAAATAGTACATTAGATGATTTTTTCAAAAGCGATTATCATATTGTTGTGTTCTAAGATAATGTTTCAGTCATGGCAACCACAATACTATCAATAACAACGAATAAAATTGTCCATTTTTTTTGTTGAAATTGTAATGATCTTGGTGAACTTGGATTCTTATGGATAATCAGAAAATACTACCAATAACAACGAATAAAATAGTCCATTTTCTGTTGGATAATCAGATGTACTCGGATGGGATCTGATGTTTTGGTGTGGATGGGTGCGGGTTTTTCTGTTAAAGAATTTTCTAATATTCTAGTTGCCTTTCATTATGAGACTCATTCCAACTCTTTCATTTTCTCTCATAAGAATATGGTTTGGGTGAAAAATCTTCTTCCTCGCATTAATTTCTTATGCTGGTCGGTGTTGCATGAAAGAATTTTGACTAAAGATAGGCTAAATAAGAGAGGATTCCACACAGGAAGTCTATATGTGCTTTGTAATAAGAATGATGAGACTCTTGATCACTTGATGTTTCACTGCAACTTTTCCAAATCTATTTGGAGCAGTTTTTTGTCAAAATTTGGCATGAGTCTGATGTTTCAAGGTTTTCTTTTGGATTGACTAAGTTGGTGGTCCCAAGCTAATACATCCCGATGTGCGGAGTGATTACAGAGTATGGTTCCTCACGTGCTCATGTGGTGTATTGATGTAGATTTAATTAATCTAAATAAATAAGGCTAATTTAACCCACTTGTAATAACAGTAAGTACACGGTGTCTAACTGGTAGACAACGGCAAATACGGGTCGATCCCACGAGGAAGGTGGATGCAATTGAATTTTAGAAATTATCTAAACTAATTTAAAGGAAAATGGGGTTACATCATTTTTAAAATTAAACTAAAAAATAAATTAAAAATAAGAAAAATAAAATAAAAGGAAAATGTGGATTTTGTGGGCTTGGACTCACCAATGAGTTAGCAAAAAGATTAAAATCTAAATTACTGAAATTATAAACGAGAAGCTTTAAGGATGAGGATCCCTTGCTTACACCGAAGATGTGATCATTAAAATTCAATTCTAATCATATTAAGTTTCTGTCAAACATGAACAATTTATTTCAAGCAAATAAACTTTTACCAAACATTAAGTGTCTTTTTAGGGCACGCTTAATCAAAGTTCAAACATAATAATTTTTAGCACGTGCTTTGAATATTGATAAAATGTTAACCTAACTACCAAACATATCAATCTTTAATCGAACATGAAAGGTGAAAACAATTTATCAAATTTATGAAATAAATTGTAATTAACAATTAAGCGTTTAAATCAGTAAAATAAATTGAAATGCATTATGCACCCCTTTTGGTTTGTCGCAAACTCGATGTGGTGGTACTCAGCAGATCAGCAGGTGATCCGAATGCAAATCCTGAGGAAATGTTCAAAAACGCTATGTGGTGGTATTCAGCAAAATCGGGGGTGTGAGTAGCGAAAATTAGAATTTTGCTCATTCTCTCCCGCTAGAGCTACAGTACCCCTGCGCCATGTCGTTGTCTCAAGCGAGCGGTGCTGCGTTTCTGCTCCTCGCGAGCTTCCTCACCTCCCAATCAGCTCCGATACCTGCAAGAAGACAGAGAGAGTGTGAGCAAACAATGATATAACAACAAAAACGCGAAAGAGGACGAGGAACAAGGGCGTTGCTCCCTGTTTCTGTTTGCGAGCTCTGTCTCGCGAGGTGGTGGTAGTGGTGCTCGGTCTGGTTGTGACGGTGTTCGTGATAGAGGGAGGCAGAAAGGAGCTCGAGACGAAGAGAGGCCGAGAGAAAAGGAGGAACAGGGTCTCTGGCGAGGCGAAACAGAGTCGCGGTGAGGCTTTGTTTTGCGGCGGCTGATGGCGTAGTTGTGTGGTCTGTTGTGATGCAGGAACAGAGAGAGTGGTGGAGGAGGGAGAGATCGTGGAAAAGAGAGGAAGACAGGAAAGATGGCGGCTGTGAGGGAGGAAAACAGGGATTGTGGCGAGGCGGAACAAAGTCGCGGTGAGGCTCTGTTTTTCGGTGATGATGGTGGTGGTAACGTTGCTCAGGTGATGGTGGTTGATGGCGGATGATGGTGGTTGATGGATGATGGACAAGAGTGGTGGCGGAGTAAAGGTCTGACGCAAAACAGGGTTGTCACTCCCATGTTTCGTGGTGGTGGCGGTGCTCGCAAGGTGGTGGTGGCGTTTGTGCTGTCCGGAGATGGAGATGGCGGAGTGATTTGGACAGAGAGGGAGTGAGAGATGGATAGGTGGTGATGGGTGTGATGAAAATCACTTTGTGAGGAAAAGAGTTTGATTTTGGCAATTGATGCTTGATTCCCTTCTCCTCCTCCCATTTTCTCACCCTTTTTTCTCTTGTATTTATAGAGAATTGGCACAATGAATAGAGATGAGATAAATGGATGATTCATAGAGAGAATCAAAGTATAATTGAGAAAATATTCTTTGGGTATGATTGGGCTTGGCATTGGGTTTGAGTTTATGTGTTAGGTTTTGGGTTTAAGGATTTGGTTCGAGTTGAGGTTATGGGCTTAGGTTTTGGGTTTTTGGTTTAAGGGTTTAGATATGTGACCCTCTACTTTGTATCACCGCTAGAATCGACCAATTGTCATTCCTTAAATTGTTGCCTTAATACGATTTCATCGTTCACGCTCAAATTCCTACAAAGACATAAAAACAAAATAATTACTATAAAATATAATAATTGAAACACTAACATATATAAATTAAAGAATATATTATGTAATAATTATGTGAATATCTTGTATATGGAAAGAGAGAAATATGAGGGTTTTTTAGGGGTTCAACAAATCAAAACATTTTACTTTTATCGAGATTAGAGAATTGTAGTGGCAAATGTATTTTTAAAATTTATTTTTGACACATTCATAGTGTTTTAACATTCCTTGACGTAGGAATGGTTTTCCTTGTACCTCGTTTCCTTTTTCATCTTCAATAAAGATACTCATGTTTGGCCAAAAAAAAAAAACTTGTATTCTTGAATCACCACTATAGAACTAGAATTGGTTATAGGGAAGATTTATAATTCAATCTTTTTCCTAGAACTTGAGTAAGGAGAAAACCCCAATTTAAAAATTAAATTTAAAAAAAACCAAGGTAAAGGTAAAATGGTTAAAAAATTAGTCTTTTAACAATCAATGATGTGGACTTAACGGTTTTGTAAAAAAAAAAAACAAGTGTAAGACTCAATTAATTTTCAAAACGATAATCAAATTCTAATAGGTATAAACGAATAAGTGCCAAACTAAAAAAACCCTAAAGTTATCGAAGAGAGCTTACGGTCGGTCAACGGTACGGGGACTTCAAACACATGAAAAATGTGACTCGGGATGATTCTAACATTATCCACCCTGCAGGGGCGAAAGCAAAAAACATACTCATGCCAGTACCAGCACTTATCATGTGCTAATTTTGATTTTCCGAAAATGCCTTTGCCCAAATTACCAATTTTCCAGTTTCTTTCTTTAGCATAGAACCTATGAGTAATGGACACATGTTACATTATCTTACCAACCTTATCTTAATCAAAGACAAAAATCCCATACCATATCATATAAAACCACTTTTGTCAATATTGATAGACTTTAATTTGCATCCCAAACTGCATAGGAAATGGAGCTGAAACTCTCATTCAGATCAATCCCCATGTCTCAACTAGCCCTCATATGCCTTATCTTCCTCAGTCTAACCATATTATCACCACCAGAAGTGGCAGCAGCCGATGGCGGCACCACCCAGAAGTTATCAGCCTATGATGTCCTAAAAACATATAACTTCCCAATAGGCCTACTCCCCAAGGGGGTCACTGGGTATGAGTTAGACCACAAAACAGGGAAGTTTGCAGCTTACCTGAATGGTACTTGTAGTTTCAGTATTCAAGGATACCAATTGAAATACAGGTCCACAATTACTGGTACTATTACTGTAGGAAAGCTGAAGGACTTGAAGGGTGTTAGTGTGAAGATTTTGATTTTCTGGATTAATATCATTGAAGTGACTCGAACTGATGATGAGCTAGAATTCTCCGTTGGGATCGCCTCTGCCAATTTTCCTATTGTTGGGTTTGATGAGTGCCCTCAGTGTGGCTGTGGGTTTAATTGTGTCAAGCAACAGGTGAGGAGTATTAGGACAAATCCCTTTGCTTTACCTTCTTAGAAAAGTTGAAATTCCTGTAAGTTATATTAATGGAATTTGAATCTTATCGTGTTGTTGGGTTGAATATTATTGTGCGGTATCAAACATGGTGCTTTTCACTTTCATTTCCATGGTGTATCTGGAGATGTCTAAATGCTTAATTATGGTGAGTTAAAGTGATGTACATATTGTGATTTAACTCTAAACTTGATTTGTTTAAAACTTGCAAAACCATTGCGTGAAGTGTTGGGTTATGCAGAATTAGACTTAATCAGGGCGTTTAGGTTTTTTTTATTGTCAGGTGTGGATGCTTTAAGCAGAGATTAGAGGGTAGTGAACCAAAATTAGGATGTGGGATATCTTGTTTCTGAATGGAATGGTGAATGTAGGACAACCATAAGTGCCCTAATTTCCTACCCCTTTGAATGTAGTTAATTTTGCATTGGTGTTCATCAAAAGTTCAATCTGAAACCAAAGTCATGACACATAATTGCCAAGCATATGGTATTCCCCCTAAATAAAATTGTTAAAACTAAAAAAGGGGAGTTGTTACGTGTATTCGACTATTTCGTTCGATTACATCAATTTTAATGAGAAATTCTAATTGGCGAAGAAACGGGCGAGTGAGGGGGTGGAATTTTCCATCTCCCTCGAGATGTGTGTCATTGCGCATCTTGAAAGGGATGGAGGGTTCCACCCCCCTCCCTCACCCGTTTCTTCGCCAATTAGACAAACTCATTCTTTATTGTACGTGTATTTTGAAATGTTTCGACTTTGTTGCATAAACTTAAAAGACGTAAAACCAACTTACCTTTTTTTAATCAATAGAAGCTTTTTGGTGATGAAATTTTTTAGTTTAGGAGCATTAATGAAAAATTTTAAAAAAAATGTAAGTGATATAAAATATTAAAATTTTGCATTCAAATTTAAGAACTCTACATTTAAAATTTTATAATAAGAATTATCCATACAAAATCCTAAATCAACCACTAATTTTATTTTAAGACTAACAAAAGATGATTGAGTATATTAAACAATTTTTAAAACTAAATCTAAAAAATAAGGGTTTGGCTAACTGGAGATGAAACGGGCGAGAGATGAGAATGGAACCCTCCATTCCCCCCCCCCCCCCCCCCCCCCCCCCCCCCCAAATATATGCATTTGCGCATCTCGAGGGAGATGGAGATTGCACCCCGTCGCCCGTTTCCTTGCCAATTAGAATTCCCCCAAAAATAAAGTTGAAGTCAGTCACAAGCAAATCTAAATGTCGAGGAAGCTAGCGAGGGACCGTCCATCCCTCGGGATGCATGCCATCTAATTTCATGCATACATCCCGAAGGAATAGACGATTCCCCCTTGCTGGCTTCCTCGACAGCTAGCCCTACTCGTCACTCACACAAACAGCTGGTATGCATAGCAACTCCCTGACATTTACCCACACCTACATTTATTTACTCGTTTCACCATCAGTAGACCCCACGGTGCCCATATAACATTCAACAGACCTTCACTTCACTTCCCTTCTCATTCCATTCACTCACAAGTCACAACTACAAGTCCAACCATGTCTCCCTTTACCCTCCTGTGCTCCACCATCCTCCTCCTCCTCACACCACCACTCACCGCCACCACCACCACCACTACCAACCCTCCCACAGCCTACAACCTCCTTGAGTTCTTCGACTTCCCACCAGGCCTCCTCCCAAAGGGGGTGAGCAGCTATGACCTCAACACTCAAACAGGCCAATTCACAGTCAGGTTCAATGAGAGTTGCAGTTTCTCAGTAGAAGGATCATACCCATTGAAGTACAAGTCCACCGTCCAAGGCTACATAGCCAAAGGCAAGCTCACAAAGCTTGAAGGGGTAAGTGTCAAAGTGCTCCTATTTTGGGTTAATATAATTGAGATTGTTAGAACTCATGATGAATTAGAATTCTCTGTGGGTATTGCTTCTGCTAATTATCCGATCGATAACTTTATCGAGAGTCCTCAGTGTGGGTGTGGGTTTAATTGTGTTGATAAGAAGGAAAATGAGATGATGGGCATTGAGGGTTTGGGAAGAAAAGTAACCCCTTTTGTTTATGATTCTTAGATGGGGATTGATTGTAATGTTGATTCGATGCTATGTTGTTGTGATCTATACTTGAGATGCGGATAATAATTAGAAGATCCTCTTTGTTTTATTTGGATGTCTTCTTATAATCTTTGATTATGAATGTGTTAATTTGCTTTCATTGATAGAAATGATTTTGATTATGAATGTGTTAATTTGCTTTCATTGATAGAAGAGGAAGAAAAACCATTTTGCACAACAAGGCTGCTATTGTTTTGCAACACAATTTTTAATTCCTTAATTTATAATAGTTACTTTGTTTCTCAAGATTTTATAAAATCTTCAAGAATATCCTAATTTTCTAAAAAGTCTAAGAAAATCTCATACATTTTGGGAAAACAATCCTTTTTTATCCTCTGAAAATCAACTCTTTTAGGAAACATTTCCCCTTTTTAACTCAATTTTTTTTTTTGAAAATAGATATTTCTGAGGCATGATTTAGTACTCAAATAGAAAAAGGAAAATAAAGTAAACAAAAAATAGAGAAAAACTTAACTCAAATAATTCATCCTAGAAAAAAAAAATGTTATATCTGGAAACTCTCTAGAGACTGATAGAAATTTGTAGTGAATATGTAAGGAACTTTAAGAGTTTTGGAAAGTAGTCATTTTGGCAAATTGAAGTGTAGATGCTCAAAGGCGAGCTACGAAGGAGGCCTACGAGCAGAGACGCCTTAATTATTCTTGTGGACCTGACAAACTATTTAAAGGTTCGAATCTTTAACTTATGATTCCGTCCGTCACAAGTCTACCGCTGAGTTGGTACCCATTGACTTGGAAAAACAATCTTTTTAGATCCTATTGAAAATCAACTTTTGTTTTTCTTTAACTCCATAATTGTTTGTCCTTTTTCTGGAGCACATTTACAGAATAAAGTGATGAAAATTAAAACAAAAAAAAGGTTCAAATATTATACCTAAAAATTGTTGAACTTTCATTTATCATTTGTATCTTTCCATTGTTTTTCTGTGGATTAATTAATTTATTTTTATATTGTTATAATAAACCACATTCAGAAGCTCAACCAAGTGAAAATGGCAAGTTTTGAATTAACAAAGTACACCTCCTTATATGCAGATGTATAACCAGGGACGACGAAAATAAAATGTATCAAACTTTTAAAAAAGAACAACACAATTTTGAAATGGAATAAGTTCCTATTTTGAAGTTATTAATATCACATAAACATTCGGAAAAAAAGAAGAAAAAAAATTACTTCAAAGCTGGGATAACTTAAGGAGATCAACAGCAATAACACTAAGTTGCCTAGAAATTTCAATCTTGCGTAAAATTTGCTTGTTTTCTCTAGGACCTTTTGAACAAACATCTTCACAGTAGGTAATGTTTCGCTTAGAATCACCCAAGGCGTGAAGGATAAGTAACGCGTCTGGGCCAGTAATGCCCACTCGGAACTTTCCAATAGCAGTACTATGAATAACATTTTTCATAGCAGTTGAGGCATGTTTCCAAGCATTGTTTTGTAACAAGGTTGATAGTACTAGACTTCTTGTCCTTGAGAATGTTGTTTATGTCTGAATGAACAACAATAGCCTTGGCTAAAGATATATCCATGGAAATGTTGGGGAAAAGACCAGGGAAGAGTTTAGGGTCAGCATTGGATGTTCGAGGGTCGGATCTGAGAGATTTTACACAAAGGTTGTAGTACTTTGTTTCTGAGTCTATACATTCGCTTTTTATCTTGTTGATAATTGAGGGAGGACGCGGTGGATGTTTGGCAACAACAATAGTAGCATTTGATGGACTAATACACAACAATAGAAGATGAAGAACAACCAAAGTCCTTAACAGGGATGACATTTTTGCAACTTCGCAATTTAAGGTCTCAATGAAAACACAATACAATTCACACTCTTATTTATATAAGACTCACATACCATACATATCGATTGATATGATTTACACGAAATGAATGCTTTCTTTTAATGAGCAATTGGGTCTATAAGTTTCAGAAATAATTCCAGCTTTGTGTATGTATGTCGATTACCTATTTTGATTATTTTCCATTTTGATAGACAAAAACAAGACCCAGTGGCCCTTTCGAGTCATTAAATCGATATAATTACTTCTCACATCTATACTCATCTCCCCCAAGTACATTTTGTTCATTTTTAATGAGGATCCATATGAAGTTATCAACATTTCACTCTTTAGGAAATTTGTTGTGAATACGGAAGGAACTTTTAAGAATTTTTATAGTAATCTGTGTTAGCTTAACTGATAAGACTCGGGACATATGGTATTTGATAAATGCAAGGGTAGATGGTTTAAGTCGAGCTGGACTTGATATAGCCTAGAAAGTAATAAGATCCACGTCAGTGCGGATTAGAAACAATTTCATGTTAAATTGTTTCTACCGCGCTACTACTTGTAAACCAAACACATGGCCACACAACGTTTAGAGTTAGTAGACATTGCATCTAGATTAGACTTGAACAACATTTTATGTAAAAACGACGCAGCAAGATCAAAGCAAACTAATATACCGCATTATTTGACCTGCAATTTCACTCCATGAATTTTCAAACCATCTGTACAATAAGAAAGATTTTTTTGAGCATCACCCAAGGTAGCGATGATTTCTCCAGCATCTGCCCAACTCAAAACACCGGGTCAGAATAGTCTAGTATCAGAACATGTATTATCAATGGCTTTGTCATAGTTACTGAGACATGTTGCTAAGCATTCTTTCGCAATGGGGCTTGATAGTAAACGAGGACTTGTTGATGTTTAGAGTGTTGTTCATATCAGAACGAATAGCAGTAGCTAGCATTGGCTAAAGAATTCTCCATGGAAACATTTGCTAACATTGTAAAGAAGTCATTGTTGCCTTCGCAAGGATCATCCATATAAATAGTCTCTGCTTCCTCGCACCTTCCCGCGACATTCTCTGATTGAAGATGAATTAATCAATAACGCTAACACTGCTAATACCAAATTCCACAAGAACTCCATTGTTTAGTCTTGAAAGTCACAATGATAAACAACATACCTTTTGTATATACATTAATTTCTCAAGATTTTTGTGTTAAGTAATCCTTTTTTCGAATATATAATAAGCATTGAAAAAATAACAAAACAAACATAAATTAAACAGAACAAATTATGGTGTTATTTTATTATAACTTGAATCTGAATAATAATAGAACTTGAATGTGAATGGTAATAGAACATATAAGCAAAAGACTATTTCAAAGCTGAGACAACATAATGAGATCATAAGCAAGAACACTAAGTTGCCTAGAAATTTCAATCTTGGGCAGCAATGCCAAGTTGACTGTATGATTCTTCAAACCATCTTCACAATAAGTAATATTTCCCATAGCACTGACCACGGCGCCAAGGATAATAGTTTCAAATGGATCGACTACTCCAGTCTTTGGGAACTTCTGAATACCATATTGAGTAGCATGAATAGCATTGTCATAGCTGCTCAGGCATGCTTCCAAGCTTTCTTTCATAACCGGGTCGATATTAGACTTTTTACTCAGGGTGGTATTTATTTCGGAACGAATAGCAGTAGCATTGGCTAAAGAGATACTCATGGAAATATTGGGAAGGTAGGTTTGGGGATCGGATTTGAGAGACGATACGCAAAGATCATAGTAATCAGTTTCTGATGCTTCGCATTCTCCAGTGATTTGTTCGTCGACGGACAGTGACAGTGGCGTAGTTCGGGCAGCAGCAGCATTAGATGGGCTAATCAGCAGCAACACCAACACTACCAAAATCAAAGTCCATAAGGATGCCATTGTTCAGCTTGTTGTGATTGATGTTTTGTTGTTGAACAAGCATTCTTAATTATTTATATAAATTTGTTAATCATCCCTTTCTAATTCATTGTATAATAATATTGTGTTTCTATGTTATTAATATAGCATTATTATCTTTCTCATTAAGTATGTAAATAAACCATGCCTTATTTAGTGTGTAATTAAATATAGCATTATTTTATTTATCTTTCTCATTTAGTGTGTAATTAAATATAGCATTATTTTATGAGTAAGGCTAGGAAATCAGGTTTTGTAAATATGTTTTGCAACCAGGATGATGTAGCATCGTTAGAGGAGTTTTTTACAACCTCAAGATACACATAAAATCTTTGGAGATTTCATCATTCTTTTCGGATCATGACACGTCATCCTGGTTACAAAATATGGTTGCAAAAACCTGGTTTCCTAGCATTTTTGTTATTTTATTTGTCTTTCTCATTTAGTATGTAAATAAATAATAGCTTATTTAGTGCGTAATTAAATATAGCATTTTTTTCCTTCTTCCATATTTACGTCTCTAATTAAATACATTAAATATATTCATATATTTGTGTAATAAGAGAAAATTCAATTGAGTTTTAATTTTGTTGACCCATACTAAAAAGTTCAAACCATACTCTAATCTAAAGTTTAAACAACTCCCAAAATACCTTAAAATTGTATTATGAAATACCTATTCCGACCGAGGAGAACAGGCCATTCTACAAGGAGATTCTGAAATTGCAGAGTCTTGGTTCACTCAAGCTGCTGAGTATTAGAAACAAACTATAGCGCTTACTTCAGGTAATTATATCGAAGCCCATTCCCGATACTCTCGAGAATACGACATGTAAAATTAAACAAGTCAATTGACCGTTTTGCGAATTCACATTATTCTTTAATGGATTCAATGGATGATTATGAAGGCTATGCAGGCTGGGCAAGAGCAAAAGCAAAAGCAGTATTGAAGTTAATTCAATAATCCTAAAATACAGAAATAAATCAAACAGAGTAAAAATTTTGCTAATTATTGTCAACAACAGAAAAAAACTATTTCAAATTTCGGACAACATAAGGAGATCAATAGCAATAACACTAAGTTTCCTTGAAATCTCAATCCTGGGCAACAATGGAAACTTGACTCCATGTCTGTTTAAATCATTTTCACAGTTAGTAATGTTTCCACTAGCATAGTTTAAGGCACCGATCATAGATGATTCAAATGGATCAACAAGTCCATCCTTTGGGAACTTTTGAATAGCATATTGAGTATTGTGAATAGCTTTCGCGTAGCTATTGAGGCATTTTACTAGACATCCTTTCGTGATGGGATCGATATTAGACTTCTTGTTGTTGAGAACATTGGCTATGTTTGAACGAATACCAGTAGCATTGGTCAAGGATATGTCCATGGAAATATTCGGGAAGAACTTAAAGTCACCATGGATAGTTCGAGGATCAGATTTGAGAGACGATACACAGAGATCGTAATATTGAGTTCTTGCTTCTTCACATTCTCTCATGATAGGTAGTGGTTCGGAAGCGGAGACAACAGTATTTGATGGGTTAAGCAACAACACTGTCACTGCTACTAATAGAAGATGAAAAAAAACCATTGTCCTTAACAAGGATGCCATTTTCTTTCTTTGTAATTGGAGATAAACAAACAATATACACAACCTAGCTCTTATTTATATTGATTGAAACCTCATCGAAAGCATTCATTGTTGAGATCTTATTCCTATTGTAATGAGATCACAACGTATCATGTGTTGAGATTTGTTTCTGTAATGGTTTGATATGATGAGACCAAGTATAGTATGAGATATTTATTAATCTGTAATTTTACTAATAATTGGTGGTCTCTTCATGTAATTTAAGTTATTAATGTAATTAATTATTTATTTCTTCATTCATTGAGCCTTGTTAATTTATTCAAAACTTGTCTAGAGAGTCAGGCTAGGCCCGCCAGGCCAGGCCCAATACCCTTCATCATTCTAGAAATGCTCATAATGCTCCAATCGAACACAATCACACATACAGAGAGCTCTCTGGCACTAGGGGTCTGGCTCTCAGATTTTATTTATTTATTCAAGAGTGTGTCTAGAGAACCAGGCTCTCCGACATGTTTTTAGGAGAGAGAGGAGATCTTGAGACACAGGCCAAGCCCAATACCCTCAATCATTCTAGAGATGCTCATAATGCCCCAATTGAAGCACAATCACACGCAATGAGCCCCCTTGGCGCTAGGAGCCTGGCTCTCTAGATTTTTTGATTTATTCAAGAGTGCATCTAGAGAGCCAGGCCCCAGTGCCAGGGGAGGCTCTCTTTTAGGAGAAAGAGGAGATCTTAAGTTCTTGAAAAGATCTTGAGAAAATCTTGATTTCTTGAGAATAATCATCATTAACAGACCTAGAAAGCCTCCCATGACGCTAGAAGTCTTGCTCTCTAAATTTTATCTTTTTATTCAAACTTCTTGGTCAAATTCTTTAATTTCTCTCAACATCAATTGTCCTACAAGGTCAATCATATTAGTCCACCATCGTAAGGGATTCCAGTCATAGGCAACCACTCGTCTCCATTTAAAAAGTTTGAGACGGTAAAGTTGGTCATGTCCTGATCAGCTTTCATAATGTGGTAACCATGCCATTTAACTCTTCCACTTGTGTTGGATCCAGGTCCTATATTATTGAACTCCCCATAAAAAAGTGTATCTTCCGAAAGGGTTTTATTTAGCATTTCAATCCAACCTAATGGATCTATAATGTCTTCGATAAATGATTGGGCGACAATTACCCTGGAATAATTTTTCCAGGGCCTCCCAAGGTATGTCTTTGTATTACTAGTCAATTCAGATGTAGCAGCATTTATACTACAATTTTGAATCACGATTCCAGTTTCCTGAGTAGGATTTTCGCGGCCTTGTGCAGTGATCACATTGTATTGTCCCTTACTTGGCAATCTAACGTAAATCTCACAATTTTGAAAAACAGCAGCAGCATTACCAAATATAAAATCTAAGGTGCCGTAAATTTTGCAGTCTCTGTAGAATTGCCTGAAGATCTTGGCAAACAAAGTATCTTGGTATCCTTCGAATGCACATTTGTAAAATGTAGACTGATCAGCTTGATTCAAAACTGCAACTGCTTGTTGTTTGGCAGATCCAGCAGTATTGCTGAAAGTTATGTTCTTTGCAACGAATCCATTGCCCTGTACAGCTAAAAATAAATCGATAGGATGAGTATATGCATCTAAGTTTCATTTCACTTAAAGCTTCATATATTAAAAAATATATATAGGACAAATAAATAAATAAAAAAAGAGAAAATAAACTTACTAAAGGTGGCGGTACTCGTTGTGTTCCAACCATCTGTAACACTTCGGTTTCCTGTGATGATCGTTTTATTCATCCCATCCCCTTCCATAAGTAAAAAACTTTTGTTTCTAGGAATCGTTATGTATTCCTCATATATGCCTTCATTGACATGAATCACAAAATAACCATTGTTAGAGTTGTTGGGAGCAAAGTTGATAGCATCCGTAATAGTGCTAAAGTTACCACTACCATCTTTGCTAACTAGTACTCTTCCCAATTCCCCTAAAGGTGGAGGAGAAGGAGGTAGAGATGGTGACGGAGATGGAGATGGAGATGGAGATGGAGATGGAGTTGGAGTTGGAGTTGGAGACGGTGAAGGAGAAGGAGTTGGAGATGGTGAAGGAGATGGAGATGTAGTTGGAGATGGAGATTGAGTTGGAGACGGTGAAGGAGAAGGAGTTGGAGATGGTGAAGGAGACGGAGATGTAGTTGGAGACGGTGAAGGAGAATGAGTTGGAGATGGTGAAGGAGAAGGAGATGGTGAAGGAGGAGTTGGAGATGGTGAAGGAGACAGTGAAGGAGAAGGAGTTGGAGAAGAAGGAGATGGTAATGGTGATGGTGACAACAATGCAAATGGAGGAGAATGCGATGATGGCAATGGAGGTTGTGGAAATGGCAATGGCGATGTGGAGATAGTCTTACATTGTAGAGTGGTAGAAGTAAATTGAAAAAAAAGCATAAAGAGAAAATTTTGGAGAAAAGCCATTGAAGACGAAATGTTGAAAATGTTAAGTATAATTTGGAATGTGCGGAAAATTGTGTTCATGGAACTAATTTATAGTGCATATTATTATTATTATTATTATTATTATTATCATCAATTGTCTAATAAAACTATTTTTTTCTATCATTTACCATTTTAATTAGCATTAATCTCATTGAAGTTTGACCAGAAATAAAAACGTATGGTTGAAGAACAAATATTTATAAAGTACACAATAAGATGAAAACTTTATGTCAAATTTATTTGTAAAACAAAGATTATAACATATGGAAATTTAAGTTTACACACACATATATATATATATATATATATTACATCTCTTTTTCTCATTCAGGTAATGTGGGACTGTAACATCTAACTAGCCTATCAACCTCTGAGTCTGTCCATACAAAGAGTTGTCAGCCTTAAAACTCGCCTAAATAAGGTACTTTTAGCCTCAAAGTCCGCCCACACAGATCAAGCTAAGGATTGTCTTGATTTAGATCAATATTTTAACATTGCGTTGGCATTGGCATTCTTGATCTTGAGAATCAGTTTTAAAGATAAGCGCCACAATTAAACATTAATATTCTCATTTTAGGCATTATTGTCTGCAAATAGTCATTTGCAAGAGCTACATCTTCCTTTTTATAGAAAAGTATTGATAAATTCATAATTAATAATAGTTCAACTCATAATTGTAGATTTCATTCATAGAGTAAAAATTATCAAACTGATAAACTAAAATAATAACTAAACCCAATTTTCAAACTATGCTAAAATATTATTACATTGCCATGTTTTCCAGAGTTTCAGTCATTAGATTTAACAAAGCAATTCTTAATCATATTAATCCACCGTCGTATGGAATTCCAGTCTTCGGCAACCACTTATCTCCATTTAAAAACTTTGAGACCGTGAAGCTTTTCATGTCATTAACATTCATAATGTGATAACCATATCATTTAACTCTTCTACTTGTATCAGAACCCGGCCCTGTATTATTGAACTCACCATAAAATATGGTGTCTTCAGGAACAGTTTGGTTTGTCATTTGAATCCAACCTAATGGATCGATAAGATTATCGATAAACGATTGGGAGAAGATTGTCCTTGAATATTGTTTCCAAGGCCTACCGAGGTATGTTTTCACATCCGTATTCAACTCCGATGTGGCGATTATCCTACATTTTTGAATCAAGGTTCCGTTTTGTTCAGTAGGATCTTCGCGACCTTGTGCAGTGATCACATTATACTGTCCAACCATCGGCATTCTAGCATAGATTTCACAATTTTGAAAGACAACCGCAGCATTACCAAATATGAAATCTATACTACCATGAATTTTGCATTCTTTGTAGAATTGTCTGCCTTCCTTGGCAAATAATGTATCTTGGGTGTGTTTGGTTGTATGAAATCTTATTTCATGGGAATTCATGAGGATTAGGAGACTCCTATATTTTAGGCTAAATTGATATATCATTCCACATCCACCATTTGATTTTGTGATTAATTGTGATAATGAAAGTCCCATGAACATGAGAATCACATGCCTTGGGGACCAAGGAGTGAGATTCTCATGTTCATGGGACTTCCATTCCCACCATTAATTACAAAATCAAATGGTGGTCAAATGGTAGATGTGGAGTGATATACCAATTTAGCCTAAAATGTAAGGGTCCCCTCATAAATTTCCATGACATAGAATTCTATGCAACCAAACACACCCTTAATATCCTTCGAATGCACATTTGTAGAATGCAGATTGATCAGCTTCATTCAAAACCGCAACTGCTTGATCCTTAGCACGTCCAGCAGTATTGCGAAATGTAATGTGTTTTGCAATAAATCCTTTGCCTTCTACAGCTAATTTACTAACAAATATTCAAAAAAAAAAATTAATTAAAAATAAATAAATACACCAACATTGATATGATAAAGATTAATTAGGAGAGTTTGCATAATTGTGTTTATAATAAATGTGTGAGATTAAAAAAATGTATTATTGCTACAAAAGATAAACATAATGACAATATTATTGATTCTAGGAAAAAACAAGGTGTTCCAGGGCTTGTTATCAAATTAGATTTCTCCAAAGCCTTTGACAATGCTTCTTGGAGATATTTGGATTTGGTAATGGCTCGCATGGGGTTTGACTCCAAATGGATTCATTGGCTTCACACTTACAGATCTACAGCTAATTTCTCTCTGAAAATTAATGGTCAGCTGCACGGGTTTTTCAATAGCTCGAAAGACCTGCGACAAGGCGATCCCCCGTCTCCTCTTCTTTTTACTATAGCAGCGGAAGGTTTAACTCAAATGATTCTTAAAGCGGTTGATGCTGGCCTAGTGAGAGGGTTTTCTGTCGCGGAGGGTAGTCCGCCTGTCTCTATTCTCCAGTATGCGGATGATATTATCCTCTTTTGTGATGTTTCCGCTTCTCAGGTTCTTGCTCATAAAAGAATTATGCTTTGGTTTGAAGTTATTTCATGACTGAAAATCAACTTTCACAAATTTAGGGTGTTGCCTATTGGAGCGGTCTCTCATCTGCACCAATTGGCGGGTTTATTGGGTTGTTCAGCTGGTCATCTTCCAATTAAGTACTTGGGCATGCCTTTAGGGGCTAGTTTCAAAAGTAAAGCTGTGTGGGATGAGACGATCGAAAGGATGGAATCGAAATTAGCGTTTTGGAAACGCAAATTTCTCTCTAAAGCAGGCAGACTAGCTCTTGTACAATCCACATTAGCTTCTATTCCGGTCTTCATTCTGTCTCTTATCAAGGTTCCATGTTCAATAGCAGCCAAGATGGAACGGATCATGCGCGATTTTCTTTGGGGTTCTTCTCATAACTCTAGAAAGATGCATTTAGTGGGCTGGGAGAAAATTTGTTGCCCTAAATCTCGAGGTGGTTTAGGCATTCGTCAGGTGCTCACTTTCAATATTGCATTACTTTCTAAGTGGCTTTTGGCGATTTGCAAAAGAGAATGATAATTTATGGAGATCTCTCATTATGGACAAATATGGGCGCAATAGATGGGTTTGGGAAAAGATAACTAAGTACACTTCCTACGGATGCTCTTTGTGGAAGTCCATCTCCCGGTGCGCAAGTGGCTTCTACCCTCACACATCTCTCCAATGTGAAAATGGTGATCTCATCTCTTTCTAGTAGGATGTTTGGTGTAGTAACCAATCTTTGAAGGATTTGTTTCCAATGTTGTTTATCATTAACAACAATCAATATGGGAATGTGAGCAGTTTTTGGTCTAACAGTAATTCTTGGGATCTTTCCTTTCGAAGACACCTCAATACTGGGGAACTAGATGAGTTCGCTAATCTAATGCAGCTGTTGGATAGACAAATGCTCTCAGAGGGACAAGATAGTTTGGTGTGGAAGGGTAAAGGTGTGGGCTTCTCGGTGAAAGAATTTTCGAATATGTTGGCTGCATTTCATTATGAGACCCACTCTAACCCCTTCATTTCCTCCCACAAAAATCTGGTATGGGTGAAAAACCTTTTTCCTCGGATCAATTTCTTTAGTTGGTCAGTTTTGCATGAGAATATCTTGACTAAGGATAGGTTAAGAAAAATAGGAATCCTCACTGGGAGTCTTTGTGTGCTTTGCAATGAATCTGACGAGACACTGGACCATTTGATGCTTCACTGCAGTTTCTCCAAATCCATTTGGAGCAGTTTCTTGGTGGAATTCGGTTTGAGTTTGATGTTTGAAGGCTCCATTTTAGATTGGCTAAGTTGGTGGTCTCAAGCTAATCCTTCACGTCGGGGGGAGTGGTTATGGCGTAGGGTCCCTCATGTTCTCATGTGGTGTGTGTGGAAAGAAAGAAATAAACGGATTTTTGAAGGACTAAACAGATCAGAGCACTCTATCTTTATCGAGATTAGAGAATTGCTGTGGAGGATGGGTACGACATGTAATTTATTTAGGGATTTGGGTTTTTACACTTTCATAGTGTCTTGGCATTCCTTGATATAGGAATGTTTCTCGTTGTATTTTGTTTCCCTTTATTTCATTAATAAACATCTTCGTGTTTGACAAAAAAAAAAAAATGACAATATTATAAAAAAAAAAAAACAAAGATATGATGAAAACCATTTTTAGCGTTTCAACAAAACATTCCTAGCAAATGGGATATCAGCTCAGTGATAGATTTGTGACGGATGTCAAGCCCTTCCGAGGGCATTTGGGGTGGGTGAGAGGGTTAAGGGATAAGAAAAAAAAATACATTCCTAAATTTTCTAAGATGTTTATAATATTCAACCCTTTGACTTAGCCATAATATTTAAGATTATAATTATGTTTATAATAAATCATCCGAGTTAACTACTTTTATGCATAATATAATGTTTTATTGTTATTTTTTTTCACTTCTATTAAGTTCTCATGCTTTGAACACTCAAATCTTTGTATGAGACCATAGTTTCAGGACCTTTATAAAAATAAAAATAAAAATAAAAATAAAAAAAACCTAATGTCGGTCAAAGTAAATTAACATCTATACTAAAAAAAAATAAAAAAATTAAATTAAATTAAAATCTATACTTGGATACCTAAATAAAAAATAAATGATAGAACCTAAAAGTTTGAATTTTGGAAGACTAAGTAATATTTCTCACAAATAACTATAGTTAACAATCCGAACACACCAAGTAAAATAAAATAAGAAAAAGTGAAAGCTTACTGAAGGTTGCGGAAGTAAAAGTAAAATAAACCCTAAAAACCCAAGGCTGTCTAGAATTTGGGTATCATGAGATGAAATTAATGGGGTAAAAGTAATTGTAATTATTGACATGTTTTTGTGAGGGAAAAAGAGGTGGGTGTAGAGAGTGTACATTCGGGTGAACATAACGTGCATTTTTCTCTTCTCTTCGACACCCCTCTCTGCTCTCTCTTCGCTCGCTTACTTCTTTCTTCGTCAATTCGAACTCAAAAACCTCTCAAACAGAGAGAGCTCTTCGAAGGTACAGAGGAGGGAGAGATCTTCGCTACAACAATGAGCATCACCACCCCCACCACCACCACAGATGTTCAACCCAACATGACCATTTACATTAACAATCTCAACGAGAAGATCAAACTCGAAGGTTCGTTTTCTACCCTTTAAACTATCTCCAATGCTTTTTAACCCTATTTTACTACAACCCATTCAACCCTAGGTGTTCTTAGACTAATCCAGAGCCTGGGTTTTGATATTTTGGACGTGTAGATGACTTGTTTGATGAAATGCAGAGCTGAAGAAGTCGCTCTTTGCTGTGTTTTCCCAATTTGGGAAAATCATAGAGGTTTTGGCTTTCAAGACTTTGAAGCATAAAGGACAAGCTTGGGTTGTGCTCGAAGACGTTTCTTCCGCCGCGAATGCGCTTAAGCAAATGCAGGAGTTCCCTTTCTATGATAAACCCATGGTATGTGTGTTAGTGAAAAGTTAGTTGATTGGTGGGCATTATGGTTAATTTATTTGATTTAAGAGTTTGAGATTTATAATTAATTTTGTTTTGATGACAAATGTAGAGAATACAATATGCGAAAACGAAGTCAGATGTGATAGCGAAGGCCGATGGTACATTTGTTCCAAGAGAAAAACGGAAGCGGCATGAGGAACGAGGTATGGTTGTGGTTTTCTTTTTGGGTTCCCATGTACTTATGGAAAAGTTATTTAAGGTGTATTGGTACTCTAGAAAGTAGAATCTACTTGGTTTTGGAGTGAGTTAGATGAAAAAAATGTTTTGTTTAACTGACTCCAGCATTGGAATAGGGCTTTCCCTTGTTTTTTGTTTTAGTTAATTTCTGTGTTTTACTTAGGTTACGTATTCAAGTTATGAGTAGTTGTTCTTCTGGGCTCATTATGCATGATTTTAAGTGTTTGTATGGTTCTACTGCCTAATCTGTGCTGATTTTCCTGTATTGATTGTTGAATTTTGTTAGTTTGCTACACTGTGGAGGCAATGAAGATCATTAGTGATTTTTGTGACATCTTTGTAGCTTGCATTTCGAGGAATCAATTTAGACTGTTGCAACTCTTTTTCTTTGGCGTGGGCTACCATACTCGTGCTTGTGTTTATCTCCTTTGCTACCCCTCACTCGCTTGACTAAAGCTTTTGATCAGTTTGATACTTTTGCCTTGCTGCTAAGGGCTTCTAGCATGACTTCTAGGTTACATTTCTAAGTTTGAAATGCCTCTTTCATGTAAAATTTCATATATCTTTAGGTTACACCATTTCCCTAATCTTTTAAAGAATTCAAAGGTTCCCAGGTTACATCAAACTAGGGGTGGACACGGGACGTTATAGGACGAGATGGACCTCATCCTTATCCCACCCCGTTCGGAATCGGGACATGATAGACTTCGTCCCGACCTCGTCCCATCCCAAATGGGTTCGGGACGGGATCAACAGGAAATAATTGTTGTAAATAATTGTATTATTTTTACTAGTACTTATATGAAAGGACAGATACATATGAATCATGATTGTATATATGAATATGTTTTGTTATGCATATGTAGCATGTGAACTTTTATAGTAAATTGAGATTTCTGTGAATGAACATTATTCGGTACATAACTTGTGTTTTATCTATAATAGAATACATGTGTTATTAATTTCATGAATAAGACAATAGTAGAAAAACAAATCCTACTAATGATAAAGAGTGGTATTTGCTATCAACAACATAATGAAGGCAGTCAATCAATATAGATTGATCCAAAATCTGATTCAAATCCAATATAGCATCCATGGGTACATAAGAAATGGTTCGAATTGATTTTTTTTTATGAATAGATCCGATCGCAACTTCGAATATGGAATTCAAAGGGATCAATGAATAATATTAAAATTATTAATAATTAATCTTTAAAAAATCAATCTGGGATGGGTGGGATTGAAAATCTCCATCCTGATTCTGTCCTACTCTAGATCGGGCCGGGACGGGATCAGGATGGAATTGATTAATCCCAATAAGACTCGGAAAAAATTGGGACGGGATCGGGATCTCGTGATGGGATGCCGACCCCTACATCAAACCCACACCAATTTCCATAATATGAAGACTGGAAACAATGGATTTAAACTTTTTTGCCTTGTATTTTAGTAATTAGAAGATCTATCTGCTCCTCGAGTCCTTTCTAACTTGTAACCTTATTTTGAAGCAATTCTTATTGGTTCAAAACGCTTTTACCAAGACTCATTTTCTGTGCCAAAGTACATGAGATTGCCTTCTTACCAAAGATATTCTTATTAGAAGGCCATTTATTGGAAAAGTCATGCGAGTGAATGGTTTGTGTAGAGTGCCATAATGATAGGGAAACATTATTCCATCGTGATTGTGGTGTAAGCTTGCATTTTCAGTTTATAAGCACTTTTGTTATCATTTTGGGGTTATGTTGGTATTTGTCAAAAATCTATGTTTTTTCTAAAAAATTTGGAAGAACATGGCTATTTATTGGTTTCTTAACCTTGAGAGAAATAGTCGGATCATTGTAGTATTTCTATTGAGGCCAAGAAGCTTTTTATGGAAGTTTCGGTTCTTTTATGGTGTTGGGCATCCACTAGGGTTAAAATTTCCTTTGAATGGCTCTTGGTGGCTTGGGGAGTAGGGGTGGGTACGGGACCTGATGGATCTCATCCCTATCCCATTCCGTTCGTTCGGGATTGGGACAGGATCGAAACGGGATCAGGATGGGATGGACCTCATTCCGACCTCGTCCCATTCCAAACGGGTTCGGGACGGGATCATGCAATAAAAAAATTGCTGAAAATTTTCTACTCTTTCCATTTGCTTATTAAGCACCTTAGAAATCATTGACACCATGTTATGTTTATCAATTACATCATAGAATTTGGCCTTTTGTGTTTTGAAAATAGATCATTTCTATATAACAATCATGTCTATCTATATATATTCTATTCATTGTCAACTTAACAATCTCATGGAGATGCCACCATACCATATTATCATGTCATGTTGAAGATTTTGGGATAAGAATAGTTGAAGCAACTTTGCTTTTGTTCAATATTGAAGCAACTCTGTGTGGCTATTTACACTGTGATCTCCAAATGAAATCAACTACTTGAAGAAGAAAAGATCAACCCCAAGTCCTCTTCTAGTTTTCCTATTTTTACAAAATGTTCTCCCACTTGTCCAAAACCCACGTGCTACAAATAGTTTTAACCTAAGTTTGGGACATGACGAAATGGGCGGAATTGAAAATCTCCATCTCATTCCACTTGGGATCGGAATGAGATCGGGACGGGATCGCAATGAGTTTGATCAATTCCAAAAAGATCCAAAAAAATCGGGATCGGGATCGCGGGATGGGATACTCACTCCTATTCGGAAGACCTTATCTAGTGTGCATTTGTGAATGCTTTTTAATATATATGGGGCATTAATGGCGAAGTTTTCACCACAACGTTTACTAACTAGTAACTACACACTTCCCACCGATGGGGCTATAACATTACAATTTGCCTAGGTTGATATGCAATGGGGATATAACATTATAACATTGGCATTAGGTTGTGGAGTTATGGATGGATGGGAGGAGAAATATGAGAAGAAAAGCAAGGAAAAGAGCCAATTAAGATAAACAAACGCAGTACATATATAGATACATACACACACATATATAGTATAATTATTATGTTAGTGTGGAGAAGTGTGTGTCTGGAATAGTCAAGAAAGTTGAATCATAAATTAGTGCACAAACCGGAAAGGGGTTCTGTTGAATCGTATCATAAATCGTAAAGAAATTCGACCTTCCAATGTGATGTAAAGAATATCAAATAATGCATACATGTAGTCAAGTATTTCCATGCAAAGCAAAAATAATACAATCTCAAAAAAATCAATTATATCGGGCAACCAACAACTACGTTACCCTCAAATTCAATTTCAAGTGATGCCAATCGTTCCAAGTTTTCCCAAAAAAATAACAAAATAACTAACTCGCAAGAAAAGTTTTCTTCATGGTGTTTCGATTATTCCTTTGCAAGAAATGATCCAAACAATAAACAAAGTTCTGAGACGAAAACCCCCTTAGGGTGTGTTGATTGCAAGGAAAAAGAAAAACATTCAAGGAATAATTTTTTTCCCTTTCTTTCACACTATGAATCTATGATTATGGTCTTTGATTGCCAAAAGAAAATTAGACACTTTCCCTACAAAATCCAAGATTTTTTTAACAAATCATCTCCAAAATTTTGATATTCAAAATCCTAATTATATGCATATCAAATCTTCTTAACAAAATCAACAAAGATTAGCAAGGATACTGGAGGATTGAGAGAAGGCAAGGTTGAGGGTTCTCAAATCATGAGCATGAATCAAAACCCGCTTGATAATTGTGTTCGTATTGCATTCAAGAACCTTTGAGTGGCTTAAGTGATTGACTCCTCCACGTAAGGAGTGTGGAGGAGGAGCTTCAGACTTCGTGTGGGTCTGAGGATGGTGGGAGAGGTACGGGAGCTGATTAGGAGACTTGGGGTAGGAGAGAGACAATGGAGTTGGAGGAGAAGATTCAGATACTTAGGGCAAGAAAAATAGAGAAGAAGGGGTTGTGAGTGAAAGGTTGAAGCTTGTGTTGCAGCTAGTTAATAATAGTGAAGAAGAGCGACCTGGTTCAGGTTATGGGTGGTCAAGAAGGAAAAGGTTGAATCCGCTTGGAATGAGGTTGGGTAGTGGGTGCACTTCGAGTATCGACACCACTCCATCTTGAGGAGGAAGGAGAAGGGGTTGAATGATGCTCTCATACATTGTGAGAGAGATGGTTGAAACAAGAGAGAAATTGTTGGGCTGATTAGTTTTTTGTTTTCCTGGGGTTCAATTCGTAGGGGGGTAGGAAAAGATTTGGTGGAAAAGGAAAAAACGTAGAGTTTTGCTACACAAGGTGTTAAAGATAATTTTCTGTGGAAATTTGAAGACAATCAAACACCCTTAACACATGCGTCAAGGCAAAATATTTTCCTTTTCCCTGGAAAACGACAATCAAACACACCCTTAGTTGTCAAGGGTATACGGATGAGTGTGGTAGTCAATTAATCTTTGTTTGAGACACCCAAATTGCACGATTGAAGGTCAAATTGTAAATTGCAAATTGAAATATGACTTGCACATCAAATCACAAGATTTGTTTGTTTTACGACTTTTTTTCCGATTTAACCCAGTTGCTATAGGATTTGATTTAAATCATAAGATTCATCTCATGAATTGTAAGATTTGGACTGCACTGCATATAGTGAAGTAGGAGTTAAAAGATTCATATGATAATATTATATGGACGTAGAATTTCTTTACTCAAATGGATATTATCGTCTAGGCATGGTTTAACAAACTTAATGAGGTGGTGCATTGAAGCAGGCCTCAGTTCTAGAATGTAAAGTAGAACTTGATGAGGTGGTGCATTGATCAGCATGCAGACCTCAGTTCTAGAAGGTAAAGTAGAACATTAAGGGTTACGACTCTTACTAGTTTTGTGAGGTGCATGCCTTGAGACATAGGAACTGAGGCAAAATAGGCCTTAACTGGTGGTTGATGAAATAAACATGACAATATTAATTTCACATCCTCATCATTTATCATTGAGGTGGAATATTATTAGAGAGCTAAGGTAATGATCATAACCTACTGTCATTACCAATGTCATTGACTAGGGTTCTAACAACTCTGATAATGGATACTTTTTTCTTTTTAATGGATACTTTGTATTCCATGTTACTCGAGGTGCTTTACATCATAAATCTTGTGAACAAAGGAATATACTTGCAAAAGCGGCGATCTCATGGAATCAGGCTCTCAAGTATAAGAGCCTTAGAATTTTATTTGTTAATTTATTTTGCAAACCCTTAGAAATGGTTACACCACATTGGATGTGAGTCATGTACAATATCGAGGCGAATGTCGACGAGAACGTGATAGCCAGAAGCTATTGGCTATGCAAAATGGTGGTTAGTTTGGTTGGAAGAAAGAAGTATTAGAATTTTGATCACCAAGATTATCTCATAAGAAGAGAATTGGGAGTTTTTCCCCCCTTACTGAATGGTTTGCCATGATGATGTGGTAACCTCTTCTGATCCTTTGTGGCGGTGGAAGCTTTCTTCTTTGTTTAGCTCATGCCTTGAAGCATAGGAATGAGGCAGAATAGGTGCGTGCTTCAGTAACATTAGAGAAAATGAATATGATAACATTCCATCTTAAATGGCTCTTTCACTGCGCCACAACACGATTATCCCACCAACAATTGATATTTCACAATCCATATCACTTGTGGAGTTATGGTGTATGAGGAACATCACAAATCTCGAGAACAAAGGGAATACACTTATCCTACCAGACGGGATGGAAAAAATGCTGATTAAAATGGATAAAGTACTAAAATTGAGCTTTTCCTATCAGGCTTAAGGAACATTGTTAACCCCTATCACGACAACCGGAGTTTTCATTACCTTTGAACATCTATGATATTGTCAGTTCCTGCATCAGGTATCTCAGTTCTTTAAAACGGAGGAAGTACTATTTTTAAATTGATGTTTTAACTAACTTGGCTTGCATGCCTATATTAAGAGATTCTGAAATTTCAAATATTTGTCTCATGCAGCTGAGAAAAAGAGAAGAGAGCAGCAACTACAAGATGCTAATAAAGCTGGAATGGGTCTGAATGCTTATGCTAGTGTTTATGGTGCAAATACTCCGGTAGGAACATTTTAACTATTGTCTCGGTAGTTCTGCTAGTTGGTTTTAACTTCTATTTTGATTTATATTTGTGAGATAACTTGATTGTTTTAAGAGCACGTCGTGGGTACATAAAAAATAAACTTTGTAGCAGTACGTACAAAATTCAGTAAAGAATTGGTGTTGATTTGACACTGAAACAAATGGTGATCAATCCTATATAACTAATATAACTGAAGATTGATGTTTAATGTTTTCATTGTGAACAAATAATGTCTTTTACCAAAAAAAGTTTTAATCAGAAATATCTAAACTTTGCTTACCATAGAGTTAGAATATAGAATGTAATTGATTAGAAGGTGACACTAAATATATTTGTAGATGGAACAGCTAGGATACATTCAAGAATTGCTAATTTTTGCTGTGGTTGTCCAGTCACCTCAAGAAGTGTTTCTGATTTATTTCATAAAACTTTCTTATTCCTACTAAATCATCTGGTGGACCTTTGCACATTTTAGATACTAATAAATACAAGTGGAAATTTGCCATGTTGGCTTAGAAGGAAGAACTCATCACTTAAGCAAAGTAACTGACTAATGTGTTAAAATTAAGAGTCATTGCAAACTTTGAATTTCTTGAATTTAATCAACTAACCCAACTGAATCAAGCTGATTGAGCTCAAGCAATATGTGTCAATTGCATTTGTCCACAGATCCCATGCATATGCGTCTGATAGAGGTTATTACACACCAAGACATGGAGTGTCAAGTGTTCTGCTTGATAAAAATGACCACTTGCAAGGACCTAGAATTCTCGTTCTTTGTAATGTCCATGTGAGATTGCCTTGCTATATCTCTGTACATATTCTTACAGTTCTATTGTTTCAATGTTGTTTATTTTTTTTGTTTGTTTTCTTCCCTTTTTCACCTTTGAATGATTCATTTGTCCCAGTTATCTTATGGAGGAGTAAAACCCGTACCAGAGGCACCAGCGCCACCAAACAACATTCTCTTTATTCAAAACCTTCCTAATGACACGACTCCTATGATGCTGCAAATGCTGTTCTGTCAGTACTCTGGCTTCAAGGAAGTGAGAATGATAGAGGCAAAGCCTGGTATTTCTTTTGTAGAGTATGGGGATGAGATGCAGTCAACAGTTGCAATGCAAGGACTTCAGGGGTTCAAAATAGCCCCGCAGCATCCAATGTTGATTACTTATGCGAAGAAATAAATCGGATGCTGCTTGTGCAATAGTTTGTTAACTAGAGTAGTGACTGCCTCCTTACCAACCAATCTTGAAAATATGTTTGTTATATCTGATCTGGTAAATCCTCATTATTGTATTAGGGGGAATACGAGACTGTTTGTGACTCTGTGTAATTTACATTCCATGAAATTTACATGCATTTTTAATATTTAGTGCCTAGCAGTCGACCTGCGGTCAGTGTCCAGATTTTCCATAAATCCTGATTTATTCTTTGAAGAGAGCTTATACAGGAATACTAAGCTCTGATTCTATTGCTATATTCTTTATAGTTACAAATACTTAATAACTTGCGACTTCATTGTTCATAGTTGAACTTATTTCCACAATCACCACTGGCCTAAAGGATGACTACTTAAGGGAGGAGGTTAAACCCAGAAGGAATGATGTTGGTGATGCTCAAAAGCCCACCGACAGTTTGTCCGATAAGTTGCAAGGGCGAGGAAAGTATTCCGCCAAGAGGTAGTCCAGAATTGCAGGTAGACAGTGGGGTGGTAACCACAAGATTGCAACGGCTAAGGAGCGATGAAAGAAGATACTGGATCGGATCCAACAAGATTGAGAACAATCCACCGGAGTTGGTTGTCGCACTGGAGACCACATTTCCAGACCCACATTGCAACTGGACTAGAGCATCTGCATGAAAGAAATTATGTATTAGCTTCATCAAACGAAAACAGTATTACTGGTCTAAATTTAGGGTTTCTAACTTACTAGGAAATGCAGGTGTAGCCGTGCCATTGACACCCATATTGCCGTTAGCAGTGCAAAACACAGTACCCGTAATGCGGATCAATCCAAGGAGGTTTCCAAGGCCTCCAAGTTGAGCTCCCACCTTTGGCATCGATAACCCAGCAATCAAAAGCGAAACAAAGATGATGGTTTTTGAAGCCATTGATACTATAAACTCAGATGATTGACTTGTAAGATTACCAAACCAATGGTGAATTTATATGAGAAAACAAGCCATGTTGCTGCAGTTCTTTTTGACTTACAACACCACATATCACCCAAGTCTAGCAATCAAGACAAAAACCAGTGAAGTTATTGTCAGCAAGTAGCCCACCTAAGAAGAGCTTCTAATTCCTAGTTTTTGGTAATATATGGAAGTAAAGGACATGGAGAGATCTATATTGAGAGAGAGGTGTTGTTTTCTATATAGCTTCTCCAGCAACATCCAACTTGCATCACCACTTCCCTCTTAACCATGCTGCCAGACTGTGTGGGCTTCACCCTATGTAAGCCGACGACTATAGCATTCCCCACTATGTTCAGTTGCAGGCTCAGTCTTTCCTAGCTTGAGCAGGTTCGTGAACTATGGATCAAGTGATTGCTAGATGGATTCAGCTTTTTCTTCTGATACCAACCACAACTTCAGAAGGTTGTTGTATATAGATATTATTCATTTACCAAAGTTTTCAATGTCTGGGTGACTCAGTGCTTTATTTCTGAATGTTTACTGATATGAGTTTCGACTCTGAGAATGGGGAGCGAAAGACAGAGAACAAAGCTTAAATAGTTAAATGCTTCTGTAAAATGTAAATTTCAGCCTCTGACAAACTCACTGACGCACTATAACAATAGGAAGCTTTTGTGGTCCATTGCGTGCCCAATGGGCGTAATACTAGGTTCCTGATGCTCACAAGATACCATGTAGTGCTTGTGAATCCATCAAGGCTTGATGATAATTATGGTAATGGTGTTCAAAAGTGAGAATGAGCACGGCATTATAGCCCTACAAAAAAAAATGCATCAATTCCTGCATGAATAGAAAAACTACATGACGATTTCTATCTCTACTGATTGGAATATTGAACAAACTCTTCGTTAAATTTTGCAAGTTTTAATTGTACATAGATATTCAACAGCGAATCACCATTTGTAATTATCATACTGTGTCAGAGGACTAGCAGTGCTCTGCGTCGAAAGACTAATAGTACTTCTTAGAGATAGATCATTTTGTCAAAGGAAATGGATGAAGAGAGTTCTTTGTATAGATGAATTTCTGCGACTATATTACATAGCTAGACTGTGCAAAAGAAGTTTGCTGTCAATTCTATTTCTGCACAGATTCCTGTAATTCGTTAAGCTTTACTTCACCATACCGTAAAGAATTTCACAGAGGGCTACTCTTCCAGCTTGTTTGTCTAACCTAGGGATGTGTTTGTTCTGACAGAAGAACCTTTCTCAACCCTCCCCACCTACGAGCATCCACAGTAGAGTCCCTAAACTTTCGACATCTCTAGATGCATGGGAGCCAAAACTCCATTAGGCACCCTCAAAGGTGGGAATCGCTAGCGGTGTCAGACCGCATTAAGTTTGGGAGTACGTATGAAGATGTATCCTAGCCTGACACTCGAATAAACTATTTAACCCCATCCTACCGTGGAAAACCCATTTTACAGTAGCAGTGTATTAAAGTTTGGGAAAAGCAGGCAGCAGTTTTCATCACAGAACCTGAACTATAATATGTGGTGGCAGGGTAGACCAGATTGTTTAGCCACTCGGTAGCCAAATGCAAACCTACCAAAGTTTTACGCACAACTCCACTTTGTCTTTCTATTGTTTTAACCAAAACAACAAAAAATGACATTTTTAAAATGTAATTATTGCACACATCCATGACATACACCAAACAGAGAGAGAGGTCAGAAAAATCAGGAACTCCTAATATACCGTATTTGAAGATGTTAATCTCTCGATTTCTTTCTAGATAAGTATACAAAAACTAAGCTGGGATATAATCATCTTATATTAACACAAAAAAGTTAGATATTTCAAAGGCATCTCCTACACCTACATCTAATTAAAATATGCTGAGATACAACAAAGCATTTATCTTCCACTTCCCTTCCTATTTCCCTGACTCAGTTGAGCCTGATGATTCTGGCTTATTTTCCTAGCTGTTCGTATAATAGCTGCCTGCTTTTGGCGCTGGATGCGGCTCTTCCGTTTACTGCAAGGACCAGCAAAGATGGCACAACTTAACAAAGAAGCTCTAAACTAACACTGACATTGAAAAAAAAAAATGCAGAAGAAAAGATAATTCATGTGTATACAGACACAAATGGATGGGATATAGATTTACTGATTACCTTGAATGTTTGCGAGTGGAATGAAACAAATAATCTTCAACAAAACATGGACTGAATTTATGATGCAAAACTGTTGTGAAGAAAATGATTTCAAAATCATAAACATGGCAAAAGGGAGGGAGGGGTGTCAGGTCACTCAATGACTTCAAAAGCTCTCAATCAACAAAACATAATTAGGAAGGATAGAGAAGTATGTAGAACATACAGTGAGTGGGTTACCTCACAAACAGAAGTCCTGCAGTGAGCACCATTCCTCCAACTGCCCATGAAACCCTTTCAGTAAACAGAATTCCCTTCACCCACTGCTGGACATCTTCAAATGCTCCCAGATTCACAGCATCCTGGGGCACTCCAGACTGTGAACCTTTCCATGAGTCAGCAATTGAGTCTAGACTAGCTTTCCCACCATAGCAAAATGTTACTTCCCCACCTTGATAGATATCCTCAGATTGTTTAACAGCGAAACCTGCAAGTTGGCAGAGCTCTGTACCGTTAGACACCCATTCAGAAGCTCTGCCACAAACAAAGTCATTCACTCCACATGGTGAGAGTACCTGACATTACATGAGCATCATCTAATCAGGAATTGAACTTGTCGAGTACTTGAAAAAAATTGTGATTACACAACACATCCTATGGGTTTAGAAAGAAATAACAGAAATCTGGCACTATTAGAGAGAGTTAACCATTCAGTGTGTCTTGCCAAGTGTGTAATTCAAATAAAATAAGTTTTGGAGGTATACCAAAACTGACATGCTAATCTAACAGGGCAATAAAAGTATCTTTACAAGTAACATCTCAGATATATTTAGGTTTTAGCAATGCCAACTTTTAGAAACTACAAATTTTACATGTAGAACATCTACAAAATAAGACCCATCACATAATATTCCTTGCCGTCATCCATGAGTTAAATGTGCAAAGGTGCACAGTTGCTGCAATGACATTTACTGTTTCATAAGATCAAAATATTAACACTATCCACCCACCTGTGTTGCTGTGTCGACAGAGAAATATGCACTAGAGCAAGCATTGAAGATCCTATCACACAATGATGAGCATACAACAGGAGGGCCACGCCGAACACCGACACGTGGATCGCAGATGGAGCATTCCAACAGTTCCCATAATTGCACACATTCTTGGTTGGCTTCTCCTAGCGAGGCTAGCCTTCTAATGGTTAGCAAAGCCTGGTGTGTATGAGCTACGTCACAACATGTGCTTTTCCGGAAAACCCTACATAGAGTCAAATCCTTTGATCCTTTTGTTACTTTTCTTGGAGGTTTCCCTTCAGATGAAAATGGCTGAAAGCGTCCACCCGGGGAAATGCAGACTCCATTAGCTTTCCCTGCATTTGAAAATATTCAAGGAAATAGTTGAGGATAAAATATGTCACATGTATTTGCTTTGTGTGACATTAACAGAGCAATTGAGTTTTGGTCCATGAAGGATAGAGAAGGTTCAAGGAAGCTGTTGCCAAATCATTATGTATCCAACTGAACACAGTTATAAGTCATATGAAATTCTGTTATGTCAGTAGTTCACTGTTTACACAATTGGATGAAGGTAAGCCATAATGATCTTCGGTGAAAAAGAGTCAGGTTACTTTTATTTTCAATAAGCTCATTTTATCTGCTCCGATTTTGCTTAATTTTTGGGGATTTTCTCAGGGGATGGAAATAAGAGATGCCCATTTTCAAAGGATAGAAAATGCGCATTTCTGATTATCCATCTGATGACAAAATTCCATTAGGGGAGGATGAATGAATGTGCGTCATCCGTGTCATCCTAGGTAGAAGACAACATTTTAAACTCCTAATGCCACATCGGTATTAAAAAAAATCACTTCTTTCCATTTCTATGTGAAAGCACTATAGGATCAGTCACTAAAATTTGATCAATACATTAAATCATGAAGAAAGAAAAGATAACAGAGGTTCCCTAAAATTTCAAAAAAAAAAGTTGTGAATCCCTCCCCCCTCCACTTCCCAACCCACCAAAGGAAAACATTCACTAGTACAAAACTAGGAACTTCCCTCAAACCATTAACATTTGCTCTCACTCATTCGCACTTTCTCGATAGCTAATCCCTTCTCATTTCTCCATGTTATGAAACCTGATATATCCTTCCTTATAAATTTGAAATGATCATAACTATGCTTCGCTAAAATTGGTAAGAACAAAATCTCCCTAAGACTATCTCAACACCCCATTTTGAGAAAAAAATCAATTTTTAACCCCCCTCACAAATGTGAAATTTTTTCTATACTCCCTCACACTATAGACCTCACTGCATAAACTCTTCAAACATCCATAATAATTACCTTCTTAGGTATTTTCCATGGAACCTAACCATCTCCACCGCCAAAAAAAACTGAACTTTACACTAAAAAACCTAAACTTTTTACTGATAGAAGATCTAATTTACACAAATTAGCATAAAAAATTGCACTTCTGATGAACTCATAGGTTTTCTAATAAAAGATAAAGTTTTGATGATCTGTTCTTTACAGTTTGTAGAGGCTTCAAGATTTGGGGTTCTCAGGTGATAAAGGTCGATCCTTTTAACCTATAAAACTCAACTAACAGTTAGGGTTTTTCAAAGGGTACAAAAAAAAATTACAAAAACCCAATCTTTTCAAGCACTGTTTGATTCAAATCAATCGATAAAAATGGAACCTTTAAGTACAAGACTTACCTGAAGAGGAGGAGATTAGGAGGTTGAAGAAGAGAAGCAACACTTGAAGAATCTCATAACCCATCCTTCATTCTCTAATCCAAGTTTGATGGACTTCGATTGTAACCAAATCTTCTCTGGGTATTGTTCAGTGGGACTTGGGGGTGTCAATTAAGGGTGGACAAAAACCGATTTAAATTCGGTTAACCGACCGAACCGATTTTTAAATTCGGTTCGGTAACCGAACCGAAATATGAGTAGAAAGAAAATAATTTAAACTGAACCGAACCGATTATAAACGGTTTGAAATCGGTTTACGATTTTGAATCGACCGATTTATAACCGAACCGACCGATTAATTAGATATATATAAATAACTAAATAACAAGTAGGTGTCAATACTTGATTAGTGCAAAAAATGCATTGCAATACACCCTGTTGCACTAAATCACCCCCTTCTCTCAAAATTTTCAATTTTGGACTAAAAATTGGATCTATAAAAAAATTGGGTCTGTAAAAAAATTGGACATGTTTTAATTAAAGTCTTTCAAATGCTTGAGCCTGAAATTTCGGCCCAACCGAACCGATCCAAAATTCGGTTCAACCGAATTCATCGATTTACAAATACAAAATTTGGTTTCGGTTTGAGTTTTGGGCAAACCGAATGAAATCGGTTCGAAATCGGTTTGGGGCTCAAAACCGAACCGAACCGAACCGACATTGCCCACCCCTAGTGTCAATAGCTTGGTTTGGTTCCGGTTTTCGTATAGCTAGTACCAGAATTGGAACCATTTATGCGAGTTCCAATTTTCTTTCATTTAGGCATGAAACTGATTTCGAGGCTTCTTCGAATTTGAATTCTCATAAATAATGGAAAAACATTCTTATGAATAATCAATTTTCTGTCACAACCAAACAACGAAAATCTACGTGACAAAGAAAATAGATAACTAAACATATAAAAAATCAAAGATTGTTAACGAGAAAGAAGAGTATACTACCAGTAGATTATGAAAATTGATTTTCATTGGTCCAATATACTATTGGGAGAACAATCCAAATTAATATCAGCACCAAACCAATATCCAAAAGTCATTGCAGTGGTTGTGGCATCGATGGTGGTGTGTAACGATGTTGATGGTAGTGGAGTGGTGGCCTGGAATCCTAATTTCGCCAAGAAAGTAGCATTAAAAAAATTTATATTCTAAGTAATAGAGATGATCGATATCTTGCAGATTTTGTAAACCAACAAGGCCGATACAATATTTCGGCAAACATTTAACCATCTAATCAAAGTATATTGAAGGTTTTGGTCCTATATAGCGTGTGGTGTTCATTGAAGTTCAGATATCAAATTACTTGAAAATGGAAAATAACCTACAGATTACAAAGATTTAGCTACAAGTAATGCATAAGTAGAGTCATCTCAGAAGAGAAGTCGAATAAACGTATCAGGCCCTCTCAAGCTCTGTGTTGTGTGTATCCAACTGCGCTTTTAACTCTTTCCTCCAACCTTCTATCAATTTCCCATGCTTGTTGATCAGGTCAGTCTTTGTCCGCAACTCCTCCTCCATCTTTGCAATCTCCTGGAAAAGAAAAAACGAAGTCTGTGACACGAAAAGAAACCTACAAGAAAAAAATTACAAATCAAGGAATACCTTCTGAAGTGTTTCTTCTTTGGTGGGCTGGTCTTCATGTTGCAACCCTATGAAATACATTTGAAGTTTTTTAGCAGCCTCCATGAAATCTCTTGCATGCCTCTCCACATCAACTGCAACCAAACACATAGATTAATCATTTACCAGCAATGTGGAACATGTAGGACACCAATATTTCGCATCAACATATTCAAAAGCTAAACAGAGACATACATAATAATACGAGTCGTGGACTTATAAGGCTATAATGAATAAATCATGCTGGTCTAATTTCATCAAAGAAGAACAGGTCTTAAGGTTTAACGAAAACTCAGGCCCCATAGAACAGTCGAGCAACAAAACTAATCGGTGGATAACATGTACTTGAGCTAGAAGTTATTTCTTTAAAGCTGTCTCTAGCAAAGGAATAAAGTAATAAACCAAAAAGATTGGTAAATCCTTACTCTGATGAGAAGGTTGAGGAGAGCGATCTATTGCTTGCAGCTCTCTTGCAGGCAAGCACGGAAGAAGAGCTGCTTCCAAAGCCATCACACATGCAAACATGTCATCCTTAGATGGTGGCGTCTGCATCTGCTGATCCATTGGTTGCTGTTGATCAACTGGTTGCCTGTCTGCCATTTTTCTTCTTTAATGCCAAATCGCAATGGAATAAGACCAAAAGTTCTTATCTCCCTTAGTGCAGAAACCCGAAGCTTTTGGATATCTAACATGATATCGATTTAATCAGCAAAGGTGGAAAAAATAAATAAATAAAAGACTACTTCGTCTTGATTCAGGTAACAGATTAACGAAAGAAAACCTAGTTAGCTCAGTTTAGGCAATTTGGCATACAGAAACAGTATATTTGCTTCTAAAACATGTGGGGATATATATGTACTGCAAAACAGAAAAGGTGTAGTTTGATAATGGAATATTCCTTGAGCAGCCGTACTACTTATTAAGCAATACATGAAGTATGTAGTTGAGCCATTTCTCCCATTCAAGGCCCAAATGCCGATGCCATTTTCAACTCAATCCCCCCACACCGCTACAACAAGCTTAAAAACTCTATTAACCATGGCAGCCACCTCCAACACTTAGCTAAAAACTGAGAACCCATTAAGAGCCAAATTACACAGACACACATATATATTCTCTAACAAAGAAATGGGGTTCAAAATAAGTAGTACGGCTGCTCAAGGAATATTCCATTATTTTAGACATGATCATCAGTAAGGTATCATAGTTGTTCAGGTTTCTATGATCTTTTTATCAACACTTCTGTTTGAACTAGAGAATAAAAGGTAATGCTATGTCCACAAGTAAACCTATAAGCAACCCAAACAACAAAACACCAAAAGGGAGAAAATTATTGCGAAACAGAAAAGGTCAAGTTCATAAAAATATTATATCCAATGAAGGTAAAGCTATCAAGTGGGAGTTTTTTTTTTTTTTTTTTTTGCCAACTATATGTATTATTTACTTGCCCCAAGCACTTAATTGAGATATCAGGGTGTCCTACTGCAAAGAAAGTATTTCTAGGTTTATGTGATTGTCGTGAAAATGATCGCTAAGATATTTAACCGATAGAGCATGACAGGAGCAGTTTGTAGGTAGATGACAAAAGGGACAATGTCATGATGTTATCAGATTTTACATATATATATATAAAAGAAATGGGGGTCAAAATAAGTCTTACGGCTGCTCAAGGAATATTCCGTTTTTTCAGACATGATCATCAGTAAGGTATCATAGTTGTTCAGGTTTCTATTCATCTCTTTATCGACACATCTGTCTGTACTCGAGAATGACAAGTAATGTTATGTCAACAAGGTAAATCTATCAGCAACCCAAAGAACAAAACACCAAAAGGGAGAAAGTTATTGCGAAACACAAAAGATCAAGTCCACAAAAATATTATATCCAGTGAAGATAAAGCTATCAAGTTGAAGGTTTTTTTTTTCCCTTTTTGCCAGCTATATGCATTATTTACTTGCCCCAAGCACTTAATTGAGATATCAGGGTGTCCTACCACAAAGAAAATATTTCTAGGTTTATGTGATTGTCGCGAAAATGATTGCTAAGATATTTAACCGATAGAGATAGACATGAGCACTTTGCAGGTAGAGAACAAAAGTGACAATATCATGTCATGATGTTATCAGATTTTACATAACCATTTTTACAACCAAATCAAATTTCATCTCCACACCATGACAATAAACACAAGCAAGAAACAAAACGCAAACACTAACATTTAAAAACTTAAAATGAAACGCCTCAAGCATTTCATGTTTCAAAATTTCACCCACTCTCAAGTGTCAAAGATAACAACAATCCATCAAGATTGTACATATGTGTGCATTCCTTATCACCTTGAGATTTTTTATTTTTTTTTACCCTTAACACTCCCCACCCCATGCCGCCGGCTAGGTTCGAACCGTGACATGTATTACCATCCGTCACACCTCTACCAACTCAACCAGTACACCTTTGGCACCTTGAGATTTTGATATCATAGTTTTAGCCATTAGTAATCTCCGCCTCATCAACATTTGATTACCTCAGTTTGCATTGTGCACCTGAGACTTCTAAACCCCTAAATGTTCATATCCCACTCACCCCAATTTCATACTGTATATTTCACACTAAAGGGTATCGCTACTTACATCTAACAAGTCTAAAATGAATTGCAAGTTTTTCAAATTTCTTCTTTCTTACTCTCGGAAACATTTTGTCAAACATTTGGTGTGCATACTCTCTTAAAACCCTTTTCACTTCCATCACTCAGACACACTCCAACCAATCAACAAGGACATCGACCATTGATCGATATGAATTCAACAAAATCAAGTTTGCAAGCAGAAGAGAATCAAATTAGACAGGCTTACTGTATAACTGCGCAAAGTTCCCAAGTCTTGATTGACTCCAAGCTAAAATGATCGGAGGGCCTTTCAACAGATAAGTGGTGCGCATGTATACAAAATGTTTTTTTTTTTTTAGTTAACGTTTAGCTATTAATGGGCATTTGAAATGTCGAAATATCTAAAAGGTGCATAATCATTCTAATTTTAATCAAAAGCTAATTTTAGAGGTTTTATATTTCTTCATCGTTTCAACCACATTTTCATTTTAACTTTTTCTTCATTATTTAAATATGTCTTTCTTTAGTTTTAAAATTTTTTATTTAAATTTATTTGATTGGACGAGAAAGTGAAAAAAATTTGACTTTTTAATATTTATTAGGATTTGATGCACCTAAATATAGGAGCAAGGAAGAGGAAAAGTTAAAATGGAGTTTGGATAAAAAAATCCTTTGAAATAAGGTTTTTCTCGTATGAAATCTCAAAATAGTTTTTTAACTATGTCAAGGGATCCCTTGGAGATGCTCTAAATATTACAGATGTAAGCAGATTAGATAAACTAATTTGAAACATAAAATATAATAAGCCCTCGCAGAACCACACTATATTTGGTGTTTGCTTGTTCTTGTAGTAGTGTGTGTATTCCTATTCCCGTATTGAATTATGCATATTTTTGACAATTTTATTTGTTTTTGGTGTTTTATTTGTTTAAGTTTTGGGTACCATAATTACATTTTTATTTCATTTAAAAATAATAATAAATTTTGAAAATTAAAAATAAAATTAAAAATAAAAATTAAAAATAAAAAAATCCATATTACGTGCCTGGTATTTCCATGATAAATATTATGGATTTGCATATAATTTCAGTATCATTTGATTGAGGTATCAAGGAGACTGATGAGACATGAAACAGTCACATACGTGGCATGGACTAACACTAGCGTGTAAAGGGCTTCAGCATAGTCCTATGTAGACCCATGCGCAAGCAACTGTTAACCCATAAGTCAAGCACCCAGGCCCAAGACATGTCAGCCCCAAAGGCAAGGGTCTTAGGGATTGGCTCAGGATAATAAGACCCGAACAACTAATCTCAAAGTTGTTACAGGCTTGAAATCCATTCGCACGAAATCAGCTCTAGCCTAATCAAGCATTGGGTCCTAAACAGAGCCAAATGCCAAATAACTCAGTCATACACAGGTAACATCTTATGCGAAATCTCCTCACTCTACGCCTTTGATCGTCAATCGTAATGACAGTTGGAGGGAACACTCGCTATAAGAGTCGGTAAAAGGAGAAAGAAAGATACGTACGTATACACACACATACACACTACAATTTACATACAGTCTTTACTCTTCCTTGAAGAGTACGTATTTGACTTAAGAATTGGATTGCCTTCAACCACCACATTGGATTGCTCACTTTACATATTAGATACGTCATAAGGATAGATCTGAACACATCAGAGACCAAAGTTATTGTTGCTTCAAGTTTATTTATTGCAATGTTCGGTTAAGAAGCCTGGGTATGATTGTTCTGTTAGTAAGCGGTAACTGATCTTCGAAAATTATAGTGTCATTGCTCATCATTTGCCAGAACTAAAACATCATCATATCAAGCATTAGAGAAAGACCATTCTCTGGTTTGCATGTTAGTAGATGCTTTTGTTGAAGTTTTTGATTGAATGAACTTGAATCTGACAATCAAGCACGAGAGAGACCAGAAAATGGAGTAATTATTCCAAAAAAGAGGCACACCAAGCACTTATATGTTACACCACCATCACACATTGTTCATCTATGAACAAAGTCTCACCGCGAAAACATTGCACATATTTACACTACCACACTGATGTTATAACACATCAACACTTGACATGGACTACATTACAACATGAAACATTGTACAACTGGATCGATGTTTGAGTTATTATAGCCCGTTCGATATCAAAGGTATAGTCGCTCACATCGATCACACTGCTGGCTGAATTACATCTCACATGTCGTAAGGAGGAGGAGGGCTACTGGATCCACCACCATCCACTCTTGATCTCCTCTCGTAAACATCTGATATTGATTTCCTACGAAACCTGTGTGATTCTCTATTACCTGATCAAATCCCATCATAAGAAAAACCTATCATTACTGTATTCATCCAATAAATTGAGTGGGAAAATTCTAAATGGCGAGGGAAACAGCGAGGAAATCAACAAGGGAGGGGGTAAAGCCGTTCATTCCCCTCGAGATGCGTGAAAGCGTGTATCTCGAGACACTTTCACACATCACCCTCACTGTTTCCCTCGACATTTAGACAAACCCAATTGAGTGTCTAGGGCTCATTTCCAATAAGCCATCTGGTCTTTTTTCTTTTCGGAATATATATTGGTCTTATAAAACAATAAAATTTAATACCTGAAATAAAATACTTACTATTTTCCTCCGATAAGTACTGTTATTATATTATCTTAAAAATAATAAATAACAAATAATTCAAAATAATGTTCGCATTTAGTATTGATGAAGGTGATAGCTTTGTCAAACCAAACCTAGATTCCAGAAATTTGCGCAATAATTTATAATCATAATGCATTTCTTACTAGAGTTTGGTCATCGGTGTGCCCAGCTGGTGGGGCAACTAATTAATTTATATATATTTCTTCTAAAAAAAGAAAAAATATATATATATACATTTCTCTATCAACATTATTAGAAAGATTGCTACTTAATATTACACTGAATTTGACACAATTAACAAAGTATTATACATATTCTCTGCGTCCGCTTTTGCCTGTTGATCTAATTATATACATCAACATCTTGGCACTAGATATTTTACAGTACCATACTTGACACAGTCAATCGACTATTAGATCTAATCGCGCTTTGCTTTTGCTTCTTAATCTAGTTAGAGGTCTGAATTTTTGCGAAAATACAAACCTGTCGAACTTCCACCTAATAGTTATAGCACTGCAACCTTACAATTCTTAAAATTTTATGGACATGTTTTCATCGTAAAAAGCTCATAATAAAAAAATTTATATTTCAACAAAATTTCCTCTCTAACCACAGATTTCAACTTTGCATTTTTTTTTTTTTAAATCGCTTGACCCCTCCCTCATCCTCAGATGTGGGTTCCAACCATGAATCTATGATTCCATCGGCTACCAGCATACTTCAACTTTGTATCTAACTTTCTAGTACATATATTCCATTTTCATAAACTTCTATTCTCTAAGAAATATGTATGGATTCACTAACTTACTGAAAAAGCTGATCACACAAATATCATGAAAAAATATTATGTAAGCCATTGAAATGAGGTGGTTTACCAGAAAAGGGAGACACTGGAGGTGTAGATCCAGCAGGTGACACAGGTGGAGAACCATTTCCAATTGTTAGATTACAGGGTGGTTTTCGAATCATGATGCTTCGAGTCACCTTCACAGATTCATCACTGAAATCCTCACCATATGATCTGCTGCTGTTCCCGCCATCCAATTCTATTGTTATCACCAAAAACCAAACAGTCAAAACATATATATATACTTCAATTCTAACTATATATGTTTTTACCTTAATTGAAACACATGTTTCTTTTAGTTATTACTAGTATATTAGCCGTGTTAATGGCATGATCATACACTTTTCACATAACCTGTAAAGATATGTTGAAATTAGCAGCAGGAAGGGTAAGGATGTACCTTTGCCGGATTTATGCTGGAGAGTGAAGGACGGCGGCTTTCTGAGCCTGCCGAGGCCGGATTCCGGCTGAGGACCGGCGAGTGTGTCGTCCCAGAACTTGTCTAGTAAACTCATGGCGTATTTTAGCCAAAAACAGTCGTTAGAGGTTTCCAGAAAACCGGGGATTCCTTTGGAGATCTGTTTCTTCGGAGATACTTATGGGGAAGCCGGCGTTAAAGCTCGAACAAGTTTTGGTTCATCAGAAAAATCTGAACCGTTTATGTGTTTCCTCGAGATCAGTGTGGGGTTTTGTTTAGATTTATGTAAAGGTTGATATTTTGGGGGATAGGATCGAGGTGACATGGATTGCTTAGAAGTTTAAGTGGAGCAGAAATTCTTAATGGCCTCGGAAAACTCCCCTGTTTGACTGCATGGGGGAGTGAAATTGCATTTTTGTCCCCTTCCCTTTTTAGGCAATCAATGTAAAAATGTAATTTCGCCTCATAGGCAATCAACGAGGCTGATTACCCAGGCCAGCTATAATTACTCTGGAGTGGAGTGTACACGTGGCATATTGTAAAGACAAATGTAGGCTCATAAGTGTCACATGAGGAGTCAAGGTTGAGCTTTGCTAGGGGTCGAGGGAGGGAGCAAGGGAAAGGGGCGAGGAATGGGTGATAACCATCCATCCAGCCTTATCCCTGTTTGTATGTCCTCATACCAGCCCTCATTAGGGATGAGGAGAGTAGGGCACCAATTATAGAGGGGAAATAATTTATCCCAAGATAAACTTTAACCATCCCCTACAGAACTATTAGCAATGGTCATGAGCTGGCTTATCAAAATCTCTAGAAACATCATATTTCCTAAAAAGGTTGATATACTATTATACCATTTTAATGATAATAATAGCATTGTTGGAAAATCTACAAAATCTCCAATAAGTATTAGATTTGCATTTAATAATTCAAGCAAAACTGTATCTATAGTATTTTGAGATGTTTTCTAAAAGCAAATATCTACAATAACATATCAAGATATAGATTTTTTTTTAAGAGAATTTCTAGAATCTTCAAAAAAGGGAATATGGATTAGGATGAGCTCAATGTATTTGGATGTCACGCCCCGATTTTCGAAGAAAAACAAAATCCTAAAATCCACATAGAATTATCCCTTCCCCCAAAACTCGGGACGTGAAATTCAATAACAGAAACATTTAGCAGCAATGACAAAAATATAGTTCAGAAAATAGGAACAAACTAAAATTTTTAACAAAACTCTAACCAGGAAATTCCGACGGTCGCTAGCCCCACTAGCGAAACTCCCGTAACGCTGCTCAAAAGTCTCTAAACCCGAAAAGCTAATCGGCTACATTCCCAAAGGAATGTACACAAGAAGCAAAAGCTCACTTGGGTCAGCAATAAAGCTGGTGTGAGAAATCTTCATCCCAAAATCAATAATATCGCACGTGCTGCAAGAAAACAGTTCCAAGAACACACCAACAAGTAGTTCCTCAACGAGGCAAAAGTGTGATGCAAGAAAACACAGTTCCAAGAATTTAGTTCCTCATCGAGGCCATCATATCATCATCTCAATTAAGTAAAAATCCATTTACTTATACTTACCCTATAGGAGTCGACTATGGCAAGTCTGACCTGCAGAAATATTAGTGGACTTGTCATCCTGCATGAAAAGGATTAGAAACAATATAAACGTAATTTATTCGTTTTTATTTGAATTTGTTACATCTTTTAACGGATTGATCACTTAGACGATACCACATTCGCACCACCTCTGTGCCGAACATACATGCCTGTATGCCTCTCTCATATAAAGGAGGACTACTCCGTCATCCATGCCCAAGTGGGGACATCACATACAGGCATACATCGCGGATACCCCTAACTATATGAGTACCAAAAGCCACTCTTGGGCTATCAATGCGCATAAACTCACGACACATTTTTTACGGATAAATATCAAAGCCTATTTTAGGCATACAAATTCACCTCATTTCCGCAAGACTAATCCGAAGGTTATTTTAGTTTCTCTAGTAAGAAATGGGCGCCCCAACTCCGCAAGACGACCCTCTGGTCATTTAGTTTCTCTAGTAAGAGAGGAGAAATAATAAACAAAAGAGGTGTGGTAGTTCTAAGTGATACAAGTCCAAGTGGTTTATATCTTCAGAAATCAAGGTTTACCAATATCATTTATTTTTGATAAAACAGAATTTCCCCACAATGACATTTTGTCATACATAAATCGATTCACAATCGTATCCACCCACATTTTTGGGAAAAACATAGCATATTCATTAATCATGCTCTATAACAACATGGCAATCAAGTCACTCCTTGATTCAAATATCCAAATTCTTCATAATGCATAAACAAGTCAATATGCATAATAATACAAATCTCCAAATTTATCACAATGCATTAATATTCATCAACCATTCACATCTCAAGCATCACTATTAACTTATAATAATTGTAGTTTAAACAAATCCATATCTAATAGTCTTTCTTAAACACTGATTTCTGTGTGAGCTAACTTAGCTTACAGTGCCTTAATAAGAAATATGACATTCAATTAAGCAAAACATAATACAATTGAGTTATGTTTCTGATAAACTCCATGAAATGTCACTATTGAGAACCTCAAACTTGAATTATATTATCTAATTATACTTCCTAAAAAACCAAAAATACAAACTATTCAAATGTATTACAAGTAATTTCCATAGTATTCTTTCTTGTCTTTAACAAAAGCATTGAACCTAAGTTTCCCTTAATAAGTATAACTTCACCCTTGTTTGTATACAAATGCACATAATAGAAACAAAATAGAAGAAGAACAACCAACCCGATATCAAGAGCACCCAGTTTCACCACTAATCAAACCCAAACCCAAAATCAAATCCAAAAACTATACCTAAACTCACTAATAATTATCTGCAGTTTCAAACCCACAAATCCAATTTCCTCTTGTTCTACTAAATCTTGTCCTAAAGTACCCAAACAATGCCCGAAACAATAAGCTAGCATAGTTTGCCAACCAAACTATGTCAGGTCTAACTAAGAAGGGGGAAAATACCCTTTTCAAACAACTATCCAAAAGCCAAAACTTGCAATCTCCAAAAAGACAATTTCAACACAAACATGAAAGTGCATGACAATCATGGGTGAACACTAACTTACACCAAAGCAACCAGCCTCATTCGGCTCCAAATAATAATTTTCTTTACATCAAATGCAACTCAAGACACCCTAAGGCAAACCCTAAACAACTATGTTCCCATCCCAAAACAGTCAAACAAATAATTTTGCCAACAACACCGAAATGAACAAGCTGTCCTAACCTGATAACTCTCACGTTAGAACCCCAAATTGCATATCGTTTGGGGCAAAGGAAAGTAGACACCAAGAGGTTTCTAACCATATAAGGCATACCCCATGATCATGTCTATAACAATACAGATTTTACAAACAAAGCAGGCCATCTGTTAGCTTTCAGCTGATTTACCTATTGTCACTAAAATGAGTATATCTTCCTATACATAACTCAGATTATGATACCGTAAGATCCTTTGAAAACTAGACTCAAAAAGAAAACTTTTGGTATATAGCATGATATTGTACTTACTCAAAACCGCAATCAAAACCCTTGTAGAAACCTACACAAAATCAGTCCAACTACAAGACGCCTACTGAATGTCGGGGCGTGACATTGCCTCTTTAAATCGTGTTTTGCAGTTCTTCCTTAAGGCCATATAGGGGGCTTGCAAACAGGCTAAGGGTTTAGGACAATCGGCTACATTGGGTAGAATTAAGCATCTACCCACCTCAAGAGAACCTGTGAGTAGGAAAAGGAGCTCCGCTGTATGAGGGTGGATGCGAGGGGGTTGATAGACCTTCCTGGATACTGCAGCACAGCATATGAAACACTGCCCAGTAAGGGCTGGGAACTCAGTTGTGCTTGCTTGATCTTGACCCATTCATAAACGAAATTAGCTTTTGGGGTCGCCCTAGAAACCTCAATTTTAGTAGCCCTTGCACAATAATAGGGCAGGACTTGTATTTTATAGTGGATTGAAAAGTGCGTAACAGGGGTAATAAATGAGTGTGATACTATTATCAATTGATGATCAAGGTCTATTTCGAACTGACGATTTGTGTGGTAACAATCAATAAGATTCACAACACACAAAGGCCAACAATCATGTTAATGTGGGTCTACTCCATTTGCTGATCATATTACTCCAATCAAATGAAACAGTGGGTGTGGCTAAGGACTAACTATGTCCCAGATGAAGCAGTGGTTAACAAAATCATCTAATTCACCATTCACTTAAATCAAACAACACAAATGCACCAATGAAATCAAGATTCCTACATAAAAAAATGCAGCAACATGAATAAAGAGAGTAAAAGAAGAGGCAGCAAGCAACAAGCTGCAACAAACAGCAAGCAATCAAACCAGGAATTAGACCATTTCCCTTCCTAAGGCACTTTCGAGTACAGAACCCTACTAATATTGAATTCGACCCCTTTGAATTTTGAAGCATATAAGCACAAACAGATGGAGCCATCCATCATTCCTTGTATACATACATGGAAGTATATGAAGAAGGACATAAAACAGCCCGGTAAATGAGTAATAAATACTAAGAAGAAAGAGAGAAAGGAATGGGAGATCTGAGAGAGATGACAAATCATCAAACAATTAACCTATAACACCAACCTTTCTTCTAACAAATTCAACCAAAATCAAAAAAAATCTTTCAAAGAGAAGAAATCGAAGAAGAAACTCACCAAAATCGCAAAGGATTTGCGCAACCAACGCAATCATCCCATCATCCTCTCGCCTGCGATTTCTCCCTCGCCATTCCCAGCACCACCAACACCTCTCCATCGCCATCGTCTCTGCCGCAGAGGATAAGTGGAAGAGTTGTTCTTCCTGTTGCACAAGAGAATAAGGGAAAAAAAGGTTTTGCTTTATATTATGGGTGGTTATTCGCCCCCACTAAACATTTTGAGGGCACCCACCCTTTAACTCACCAAATAAACCCTAAAATGTTGAAACATGAATTCATTTAAAGGTAACCCTATTTTATTTTATTCAAAATAAAATAAATTAGTTTTTATGAAATTTAGGGGTGTTACATTGGATCTTCTATAGACTACAGCTTCTATAGACTACAAAAAATAGTTAAAATTCATTACTAAGTAACTATTAACTAGGATTTATGTAGTCAAGTTTTGCTATGGGTTTGATCCCAACCCAAGTTTCAAGTTTGTCCTTCATCGCCTCATAGCAGCCTGATCCTCGTTTGTATGTCCCCGACCCACCCCCATTAAGGATGAGGAGAGGCAGGGCAACAATTATCCATGGCAAATTGTCATCCCAAGATAAACTCTATAATATTCAAATTCATATGCATCTAATATGGTAATTTGTAATTAAATTGCAATTCTGCCTTTTCATTTCCTTTGCTTTTTTTCTTTTTTACTAGAAAGGCCTACTGCTAACTTCATTCAAAATATCAGCCCCCACAGCATACGTGAGGGCATATCATGCGCTGGCTTGATAAAATCTCTAGGAATAAAAAGCACATCATCTTTCCTAATACTTCCTAAAAAGTATGTAATATTATTCTACCTTTCATGATAATATAGTATTGATGATGTGAAATCTACAAAATCTATAACATACTAGTATTGATGATGTGAAATCTGCAAAATCTCTAACATACTAGCATTGATGATGTGAAATCTACAAAATCTCTAATATACTATTCAATTTGCATTTAATAAGCACTAAACTCTATATTAGCATTTTGAGAGATTTTAAGGAAGCAAAATTCAACAATAATGTATCAAGATAAAGATATGCTTGAGAGAATTTCTAGAAACTTCAAATAGAAAAGATGGGAACATATCATTATATGGTTTTTCTGAGAGAATATCTAAAATCTTCTAAAAAAAGATAAAAATAAATATGGGTTGGGATGAGCTCAATGCATTTGTATAAATAAGGGTGCCTTGCTTGCTTAGACCTGTTAAACAAACCCTTGCTTGCTCAGACCAGTTAAACAAACAATGGCGTCCTTGTTGTGGACTTTGGCTACTCTTCATCTTCTATCAGCCATGTTAGTTTTGTCAATTGATCAATCCAATGCCGACACCAAGCCATTCAATCTCACGTCATGGTGCCATCAGCAGTGTCCTGATAACTCCGATCTTTGTGTATCATCTCTTGGATCTGATCCTCGCACTTTCCTTGCCGGAGCACAACTCTCAAATATTTCCATTGACATTTCCTTAGCGAACGCTACATCTACTCGTTCTGAAATAAACAACGCTCGAGATAACAACACATCTGATCCTGGAGGATGGTTAGCAACATGCCTCCAATACTTTGACATGGCTATTAACGGTACTCAATCTGCCGCTCAGAAGTTTCAACCAGGCACTTTACCTACTGATCTCTTCCATGAAATCCTTAATGACTTGGGACATGCTGAGCAACTTATTTATGATTGTGGATTAGATCTCACAAATCATGGAGTGCCAATGCCGGAATTAATACAGAGGGTGGAAATGTCAAGGCGACTTAGTAATGTCGCCTATGAGATCTTTTTATTTACCCATAATAATTGTTGTTAGGTAATTGATTTATAATCTGATGAGAAATATGAAATATTTGTTTTTAATTTCATATTTTTCTAAACTAAAGTAATGTTTAGACTACAATGTGAGTTGGAAAATACAAGAATCAAAATGTATGCACTTGTTGCCATAACTATACATTATGCATTTGTTGGTTCCTTGACATAAGACCCTCACAAAAATTTGAACCGATGCCATTAGACAAGAAATCCCACTGACCATATATCTTGGAAAAGTACAGAACCCTCGTAAGGTTGAAAGACAGTGTCAAACATTTTCCTATTTAGTTCCTTGATACGGTTATTGCATTAGTTAGACAAAGCATGCACTATAGTACCTAAAATGACGTTCTCAGCTTTCACTACTAAGTTGAGGAATAATGCAACGGGGTCACTAACAACCTATGGGAACTAACAAATCTACCCCAAAATTACAAATTCATTATCCCATATCAGTAAATTATCACTTATCACTAACAAGCTGCTTGTAAATGACAATTATTCTCCTATGCATTTAAAACCATGTTGCTTTCCCAAAATTGCCCCTTATATATATGAAAAAATATAAATAATAATTTGCTTGGTTTAGCATCATACACACCTTGAGAAATCAACTCGTAACTCAAAGCTTTTACTAGTGGAAGTTCTAATAAATCAAAGCAGTTATGCATGTAGAATGGTTTGGCGTTCTTAACTCTTCCAAGGTATTGATTTATCATTCTTCATCAGTTTAAAGGGCAGGTCCAGGTGGAATATCTCATGGTACTAAGTACACTGCCAAGAACTAATCTAGAAAGCACTAAACACATCTCTAATTCTCGATTGATCAACTTTACAAAATTCATGCCTAATAAATCAAAATCTACAATTAAAAGGGGTATTTTCTCCAAAACCAAATCTATATTTTACCCTTTCAGTCTTTAGACAAAACCATTTATCAAACACCTAGTGGATATTCGGATATCACCCACTAAAACCCACATTTAAACACCCACTTTACTAGGATTCTTGAACACAAAACCCTTTTTTCCAAAGATCTAAAAATAATAATTCATCCACTCATAAGTATATGTAAAAGAAGAGACCATTTATCAAACACCTGGTGCGCATTAGACATCAAAGAGAGAGAAAGGGGACTTATAGCCTCTGGTTTGCTAATGAGCTTGGCAACCGTGGATGTAGCTTCGGAAAGGATGGAGGAGGTGTCGATGCCCTTCAAGTTCTCTTTCTCTGAATTGAAAACCAATAAAAATTGGAACTTGGCGATAAGCTCAGTTTTGGGCAATTTCTGGTCATCTCTCTTCTCTTCATCTCCTCGTGGGTGACTGAGTGAGTTTCTGAACTTTGTCTTTGTTTTTATTTATTGTGCTTTTGTGTAGGACTTTTTTCATGAAATGTTTGGTTTTTAGGGCGATATTTGAAGAAATTGAGAAATGGGATTTGTTTTGGAATTGTGAAATTTTGTAGGGTTTAGTTGAAGTGTGTACCAACAACATTTTATTTACGTTAAAACAAAACATTGAAAAAAATTACTCATGTTGTTGATTGAAGACTTTATATAATGTAAATTTTTTGATTTAGATTTTTTTTTTAAATTTTATCTGAATTTTTTAATATAATATAATAGTTACCACAATTTTGAAATTTGTGTATTAATTTACATTTTTAATATGTATTGCTTTCGTCTGCTTTTCTATGATTAACGAAATTTAAATAACGCGTGACTGAATTTTATTTTATAGATAATGATTATTTGTTGTTTCACTCAATAATCAATTAACGTTTATAAATTAGTAAATTTCATCACCAAATGTTTTTTATTAAATAAAATGATAAGTTGGTGTTACATATAGGTTGCTACAATAAAATTGAAACATCCCAAAATATAGGTGCAACAAAGAATTTGTGCGATCGAATCAAATAGTCATGTACACGTAGCATCTCCAAAAAAATGCTTAGCAACATGCCTAAAAAATTATGACAGGGCTATTGAGAGCACACGATATGTTTCTCAATTGTTCCAAGTAGACCGTTTGAGTTGAGTAGATGTCGCAGTCATCATTTAGCCCTTGGAGTATGTTATATGAAAGGTAGTGACTAAACGACATCACCACTTCTACTAAAGAACACCATCACCTTTCACCTTCCATTTTCTTCACAGGAGCAACACTGCCACCACCACTGGCTGCACCACCACTCTTCTCCTTTGTTTTTGTTTATGTTCTTCTTTTTCTCACTTTTTCTTCTTCTCCAAGAGGAAGATAGGAGAATATGAAAAGTGGAGAATAAGATGTGCGGCCAACAGTGGGGAGGACGAGGTGGTGGTGGTGCTTGATGGATAAGAGAGGTGATGATGGTACTTAATGAGAAGAAAGGGAGAGAGTAGAAGAGATGTGGTAGGGTTTTTTTTTTTTTTTTTAATATTGGTGGTCACCTTCAGAAAGTTGGTGGTGTCGTTCTGAAAGTAGGACAACGATGACGTTCTTTAGCAGAACCGGTGCTCTCATTTAATCACTGCCCATAGGAAATGATATTTACCGTGAAGATGGTTTCAAAAGTGATTAATTTGAGTGAAGTCGCCTTTTATACCCAAGACTGAGATTTTAGTGCAAATGAGTCATATTGCTCGTAATCTTAGAGGGTGTTTGTTTTTGCTTCTGAATGAATTCAGAAGTCTTAATAAACAATGAACCACCGTGTGTTAGAGTGTTTGTTTTTAGTTCTGATCAGAAGTTCTACTTCTGATTGGAGTAAGCAACAGGGAGGTGATGATCACTTAGCACTTAGAAGTCGTTTGTTTTTTTTAAGTGCTGAGAAGCTAACTTCTTACTAGAGTTAGAAGTTTTGAATGAACTGTTTGTTTTGCTTTTGAATGAGCTGCTAATTAGAAGTTGTAAAATTAAAAGGTGTTTGTTTTTAGTTGTTGAATGGGAACTGTTTGACAATTTTGCCCCATTTAGCTGAAAAAATTTATGACATAAATATTGTACTTAAAATCATACCCAATAATTATTCAAATTTTAGATAATTTTACTACAATGCTTGGCGAAGAGAATGAAAGTACGTTGTAAAAATTTTGCCCTACTTATTTTTAAGAAGATGAAGGCAGCAATTGTAATTACAAAATTATTTTAAGGTTATTATCAGAATAATTTTTTACTCAGCACTAAGTGATTAGCACCTCCATGTTGCTTACTTCAATCAGAAGTAGAACTTCTGATCAGAACTAAAAACAAAACTCTAAACAAGGTGGCCAACTTCTTATTAAGACTTCTGACTCCATTCAGAAGCAAAGACAAACACCCTCTTAGTGTTGAGTATAAAATTATTCTGATAATAACCTTAAAATAATTTTGTAATTACAATTGCTACTCCCATCTTCTTAAAAATAAATAGGGCAAAATTTTGATAGCACACTTTAATTTTCTTCGTCAATCATTGTGGTAAAATTCTATAGGATTTGCATAATTATTGGGTATGATTTTAAGTACAATATTTATATTATAAATTTTTTCAGTTCAGTGAGGAAAAATTTTCAAATAGTTCTCATTCAGCAACCTAAAACAAACACCTTTTAATTTTACAGCTTCTAATTAGCAGCCCATTAAGAAGCAAAACAAACAATTCATTTATAAGCTCGTTCAGAACTTCTAACTTAAGTTACTTCGAAACGCTTAAAAAACCGTCTTAATGTTTTCACTCAAATTTGAGAGGGTCGACCGTACTTCAACTCATCCTAAACTCATAGCTACTGTAACTATTGGTGCATAACGCAAAATAGGTAGAGATTACCTCAACTGCTTACTGACTGTAGCATTATGATTTTGAAATACTGAAGAGATACCGGGTCACGAATCAAGTCAATTCGCGGCTCTACTCAAAGTTCATGCAGTGTTGTATCTGCGTCGCCCCCAGGATAAAAACATCCAAGAAGAACTCAAAAATTTGAACTGATGCCATTAGACAAGAAATCCCACTGACCATATCTCTTGGAAAAGTACAAAACCCTCGTAAGATTGAAAGACAATGTCAAACATTTGCCTATTTAGTTCCTTGATACGGTTATTGCATTAGTTAGACAGAGCATGGACTATAGTACCTAAAATGACGTTCTCAGCTTTCACTACTAAGTTGAGGAATAATGCAACGGGGTCACTAACAACCTATGGGAACTAACAAATCTACCCCAAAATTACAAACTCATTATCCCATATCAGTAAATTATCACTAACAAGCTGCTTGTAAATGACAATTACTCTCCTATGCATTTAAAACCATGTTGCTTTCCCAAAATTGCCCCTTATATATACGAAAAAATATAAATAATAATTTGCTTGGTTTAGCATCAAACACACCTTGAAAAATCAACTGGTAACTCAAAACTTTTACTAGTGGAAGTTCTAATAAATCAAAGCAGTTATGTATGTAGAATGGTTTGGCGTTCTTAACTCTTCCAAGGTATTGATTTATCATTCTTCATCAGTTTAAAGGGCAGGTCCAGGTGGAATATCTCATGGTACTAAGTACACTGCCAAGAACTAATCTAGAAAGCACTGAACACGTCTCTAATTCTGGATTGATCAACTTTACAAAATTCATGCCTAATAAATCAAAATCTACAATTAAAAGGGGTATTTTCTCCAAAACCTAATCTATATTTTACCCTTTCAGTCTTTAGACAAAACCATTTATCAAACACCTAATGGATATTCGGATATCACCTACTAAAACCCACAATTAAACACCCACTTTAGTAGGATTCTTGACACAAAACCCTTTTTTCCAAAGATCTAAAAATAATAATTCATCCACTCATAAGTATATGTAAAAGAAGAGACCATTTATCAAACACCTGGTACGCATTAGACATAAAGAGAGAGAATGGGGTACTTACTGGTTTGCTAATGAGCTTGGCGACAGTGGATGTAAATTCGGAGAGGATGGAGGAGGTGTCGATGCCCTTCAAGTTCTCTTTCTCTGAATTGAAAACCTATAAAAATTGGAACTTGGCGATAAGTTCAGTTTTGGGCAATTTCTGGTCATCTCTCCGGGTGACTGAGTGAGTTTCTGAACTTTGTCTTTGTTTATTTATTGTGCTTTTTTTAGGACTTTTTTTCATGAAATGTTTAGTTTTTAGGGCGATATTTGAAGAAATTGAGAAATGGGTTTTGTTTGGAATTGTGAAATTTTGTAGGGTTTAGTTAAAGTGTGTACCAACAAAATTTTATTTACGGTAAAACAAAACATTAAGAAAATTACTCATGTTGTTGATTGAAGACTTTGTATAATGTAAAATTTTGGATGTATAATTTTTTTTTTAAATTTTAACTGCATTTTTTAATATAATATAATAGTTACCACAATTTGGAAATTTGTGTATTAATTTATTCATTTTAATATGTATTGCTATCGTCTGCTTTTCTATGATTAACGAAATTTAAATAACGTGTGACTGAATTTTATTTTACAGATAATGATTATTTGTTGTTTCATTCAATAATCAATTAACGTTCATAAATGAGTAAATTTCATCACCAAATGTTTTTTATTAAATAAAATGATAAGTTGGTGTTACGTACATTAGGTTGCTATAATAAAATTGAAACATCCCAAAATATAGGTACAACAAATAATTTGTGCGATCGAGTCAAATAGTCAGGTACACATAGCATCTCCAAAAAAATGTTTAACAACGTGCCTCAAAAACTATGACTAAGCTATTGAGAGCACACGATATGTTTCTCGATTGTTCCAAGTAGACCGTTTGAGTTGAGTAGATGTCGTAGTCATCATTTAGCCCTTGGATTATGTTATATGAAAGGTAGTGACTAAACGACATCATCACTTATGCTGAAGAACACCATCACTTTTCACCTTCCTTTATCTTTTCACAGGAGCAACACCACTGCCGCCACCGGCCGCACCACCACTCTTCTCCTTTGTTCTTGTTTATGTTCTTTTTTCTCTCACTTTATCTTCTTCTCTAAGAGGAAGATAGGAGAATATGAAAAGTGGAAAAGAAGAGGTGCGGCCGACAATGGGGAGAACGAGGTGGTGGTAGGGTGGTGGTGGTACATGATGAGAAGAGGGGGAGAGAGTAGAAGAGATGGTGGTCGCCTTCAGAAATATGGTGGTGTCCTTATGAAAGTAGGACAACGATGACGTTATTTAGCAAAACCGGTGCTCTCATTTAATCACTGCCCATAGGAAATGATATTTACCGTGAAGATGGTTTCAAAAGTGATTGAGTGAAGTCGCCTTTGATACCCAAAATGGAAAATTTAGTGCAAATGAGTCATATTGCTCGTAATCTTATAGGGTGTTTGTTTTTGCTTCTTAATGGAGTCAGAAGTCTTAACAAAAAGTGGACCACCTTGTTTAGAGTGTTTGTTTTTAGTTCTGATCAGAAGTTATACTTCTGATTGGAGTAAGTGTCACGCCACGATTTTTGAAGAAAACGAAAATCCCAAAATCCACGTAGGATTATCCGTTTTCCCTAAAAGTCGGGACATGAATTGTCATTCACGAAAAATAACAGTTGGCATCTACGAGAAATAATCAATTGCACAATTTACCAAATAGAGGGAAAATAAAACAACTGATCTGAAAGTCCATCAAAATGAATAAAATTTTAAAACTCGTAGAGCCAATGCTAACAAGTTCAACAATTTACGAATGTATCCCTCTCAGAAAATAATAAATAACTCCGAGGTCAAATTACAAGAATTAAATTGACACCTACAAATAAAAATGATATAATCTTTCGAACCAAACGCAACTCCCAACAATGTTCGTCACGTATGGTACGAAATGCTCTAAGCCCGCCCGAGATTACTATATCCTAAAAATAAGCTAGTCAGTTACATTCTCAAAGGAATGTACCCAAGAAGCCAAAGCCCACTTGGGTCAGCAATAAAGCTGGTGTGAAATCTCTTTATTTCCAAAAAAATCAATAAAGGAAATTACATGATATGACCAAAAAAAATATTACGATAAAGAAATCAAAACACACAGGTAGTTCCTCCACGAGGCATTCATATCTTAATTCTAATAAGTAAATATGCACTTACTTGTACTTACTAGATGGAAGTTGACTATGGCAAGTCTAACCTGCAGAAATATTAGTGAACTTGCCATTCTGCATGAAAAATGATTAGAAACAATATAAACATAGTTTATTCATTTTTATTTGAATTTGATTCATCTTTTTAACGGAATGATCACTTAGACGATACCACATTCGCACCACCTCCGTGCCGAACATACATGGTTGTATGTCTATCTCATATAAAGGAGGACTACTCCGTCATCCATGCCTAAGTGGGGACATCACATACAGGCATACATCGCGGATACTCCTAACTATATGAGTACCAAAAGCCACCTTTGGGCTATCAATGCGCATAAATTCACGTCACATTTTTTACGGATAAATATCAAAGCTTATTTTAGGCATAACAATTCACCTCATTTCCGCAAGACTAACCCGAATGTTATTTTAGTTTCTCTAGTAAGAAATGGGTGCCCCAACTCTGCAAGACGACCCACTGGTCATTTAGTTTTTCTAGTAGGAAAGTAGAAATAATAAACAAAAGAGGTGTGGTAGTTCTAAGTGATGTAATTCCAGGTGGTTTATATTTTTAGAAATCAAAGGTTACCAATATCATTTATTTTTGATATTTCAATTTTCTCACAATGACACTTTGTCATTCATTAGTCAATTCACCATCGTATCCACCCACATTTTTGGGGAAAACATAGCATATTCATTAATCATGTTCTATAACAACATGGCAATCAAGTCACTCATTGATTCAAATATCCAAATCATTCATAAGGCATAACCAAGTCAATATGCATAATAATACAAATCTCCAAATAAGTTCAAATCAAAATATTTATACATGCAGAATAACACCATCGCAATTAAATTCATTGCAAATCAAAATAATTGTAAATTAAAATGACACCATGGCAACTACATACATGCAATTCTGCCGTGGGGCCCAAACCCTTTGACTCTATGAGTCATAAGCTGATTTTTTTTATTATAAACCATTGCAAATAACATTAGTTATGCAGGAACTCTAAGTGTCTGAAATCTAATTGCAAATAGCACCATAAGTGGGACCCAGAGATTAATTCTGCAGGAACTCTAATTGGATGAAATCTAATTGCAAAGACCACCATAAGTGGGACCTAGTGGAATTCTAATTGTATGAAATCAAATTGCAAATACCACCATAAGGTGGGACCCAGTGGAACTCTAATTGTATGAAATCTAATTGCAAATACCATCATAAGGTGAGACCCAGTGGATTAATTGGTTTTCTTCTCATTATGCTGTGTGGATCTGACATTGGAAGGAATATAATATGGACATGATCATGGAATCACGTATGGGTTTTTTTTTTTCGGTCTTTGAATTCAAAACTTGTTATTATTATTATTTTTTTTTCAACCGAACATATGCAGGCACAAAAGAAGAACAATAAAAACAGAACAACAAAAAGGAAACAGGAAAAAGAAACTCACAACCCTCGTGTCACATCATTCACACAGCTTTATCGACTTTATGCAAACAAATCAAAAAGACAAAAAGATACAATCCACAGTAAAAGGTTAAGGAAACGAAGAGACTCATTGTTTTCCTTTTGTTTTAACGAAGAGACTCATTGTTTTCCTTTTGTTTTTCTCCCACTTATTTTCTCTCTCTTATTTTCTCCCTCTTTCTTTCTCCCTTCTTGCTCCCTCTCTTCTTCTCCTTTTTTTTTTTGTTTAAGCGGCGAGAGAAAAAGAAAACCTAAACCTCTATTTAATCTCACTAAAGACAAAACACTTACCTGTTAGGGTTTTGCTCAAGGTTAGTGACACCCCCTTATTACTTGACGTCGCCTCAAATTTAATAAAGCCAAAACTAAATAAAATAAATAATTAATTAATTAATAAAAAAATTATTATGTGTTAAAGTAGGGTCGTTACAGTAAGCAACAGGGAGGTGATGATCACTTAGCACTTAGAGAGCAAAGTATTGAGAAGCTAACTTCTGACTAGAGTTAGAAGTTGTGAATGAGCTTCTGAATGAACTGTTTGTTTTGCTTTTGAATTGGCTGCTAATTATAAGCTGTAAAATTAAAAAGTGTTTGTTTTTAATTGTTGAATGGAAACTGTTTGACAATTTTGTCCAACTGAGTTGAAAAAATTTATGATTTAAATATTGTGCTTAAAATCATACCCAATAATTATTCAAATCCTAGATAATTTTACTACAATGCTTGGCGAAGAAAATGAAAATATATTGTCAAAATTTTGCCCTAGTTATTTTTAAGAAGATGGAGGCAACAATTGTAATTTGTAATTACTACAATGCTTGGCGAAGAGAATGAAAATATATTGTCAGAAATCCCAGGTCTAAAATTTTCGGTGTGGGACTCGATTTTGGATTTCCCGAACCTGCCCAGCCCTAGTTGCATGTGCATGGTTTCATTAGAATAACCAAAAAACCCTCCAATTTCTTAGAAATCCCCAAAAATCCCTCCCAATCTTCTCGTATTTTTGGAAAAACCCCTTATTCACTCAATTACAAAAATGCCCTCCCACGACAAATTACGATACTGCCCTTTTCCATTCGTAAAATTCTAAACTTGCCCCTCCACATTCACCAAATCTCAAAAAATGCCCTCCCATCCCCCCTTTCTCCAAATTATGAAAATGTCGCATCCATCAAAAAATTACGACATTGCCCCTATCCATTTGCAAAATTCTGAAATTGCCCATCTCCATTGACCAAATTCCAAAAATGCCACTTTTATCCCCATTTGCCAAATTGTTAAATGTCCCTCCTTAAGACTTTGATTTTTCAAGAATGCTCATTTTTTTCTTATAAGGTCTGTTCAACATAATATTACGTATAGGCAAAATTCTAACCTACAAGAAATTAGACCCAATGAAGACAGATTCAATAGCAATTAAATTTTTAAGTGTGATCATCTTATTAAATCAAAGTAAGCATTTTTTTATCCTTTAAAAACAATATGCTTTATTGAGCTAGGGTAATTAGAACTATCAAATTGACAGGAACAAAGCTCAGTAAAGAGAAGGTGAAAGTAATATATTATAATGATAATACGCATAAATAAATTATAAGAGAATGAAAAAAAAATATAATTAATCAATGTTTTGGTAAACAATAATTTGTTTTCATAGTAATTTAGTGCTTTGTTTGGGGAGTGCCGAAAGCACGACCCAAAGACCAAGATGTCACGCCAAAGACATGACACTATACCCATACCAACGGCACGACTGGTACACTAGTAGTGAATAAGGGCAATTATTGTTCTAATACATCTGGTACCTCTACTGGATACCGATCAATTCGATCTGACCAGGCATTTACAACATTAGGATTCAGATCTGATACACATTTCCACACTGCACTGTTACACTTAAATCCACTCCCAAACCCAATTTGCAGAACTCGATCACCTTTCTTTACTCTCCGCTTAGCCTCCAAATAACATAGTGAATACCATATCGACGAAGAAGATGTATTTCCAAACCTATACAATGTCATTCTTGATGGTTCTCCATCTTCCTTACACAGGCTAAGACTTTCTTCAACTGCATCAATCACTGCTCTTCCTCCTGCATGTATGCATAGATGCTCGAACGCCTTCTTAAAATCTGGTATATAGGCATTTTTTGGGCTAAATTTTTGACAGATTATTGACCATAGATACCAAAACAGTTCCGAGTAAGGTAAAACAAGGGGACCCAACGTCGCCAAATTAGTCCTCAATGCTGAGCTTGCGACGTGCACAACATCCGGCGAAAGTGACACACCACTTAGTCCCTCGTCGTCATTTTTGTGAACTATACAGTTATAGGATTGATCATCAGAACTTGTGTTTATACAAACAAGGTGTTCAAGAACATACTTGGCTTTACACTTGTCTTGCTTCCTATTGGACAATAAGATAGCAGTTCCACCAATACGAAAAAGGGTGTTAGTCAAAATCATTGACTTGACTTTTCCGGAATAACCATTAGGGGTCAAGCATTCCATGCTTAGGATAAGTGCTAATTTGTTCTTATGAACTCTAAGGAGGTTTTGGACCAAGCTCATCGACAAAAGACTCGCACTGCAGCCCATTCCGGTGATATTGAAGCTCTTTACGTCACTTCGAAATCCAAACTTATTGATCATCATCGAGGTTAGGGATGGTGTTGGAGAAAACATGCCACTATTCACAACAAGGATGTCTATAATTTTGGGGTTTATGTTATCCTTGACAAGGATATCTTCAATTACTGGGAACAAAACTGTCTTTACTTCCTCTAATGAATTCATCAAGGATGTCCCAATTGGGAGCTGGTGCATTGAGGCTGGGAGGCATGTTTCGTTCCCTATACCGGAACGATGGAGTAGCCTTTTCAGGAATTGGATGATTTCATCGTCAAAATCATTTGATATTGCAAAATGTTCAATGAAAGATGCGATAGGGATACGCAGATTATCAGGTGACTTGTAGCATGAGAAGTTGATCAGGTAAACGCGATTAGACCTAGTAGAAAAATAGACGATAATTGCTATTAGGGTTGTGAATGCTAATATATGGAGAATTGAGAAGGACATTAGAGAGTCCGCGAAGCTGGCCAATTTCACCATGGTGAAAACTTGGATTTTGAGAAAATTGGAGATGTTTAGATTTTATAAAGGGAGATGAGAAACAGTTTTGAAGGCTAGTTTTCAGGCATCTAAATTGTGGCTAAACAAAAAACTGTAAACTTGTGTTTTAAGTGCATTGGATTAAGGAACATATATTATACATGAGCAGAAGTTGAAACGAAATGGCAAAGTTTTCAACTATTTTAAGTTGTATTACTATAGAGGCTGATTTTGAGGTCATTATGCTGGTATTTTCGAAATCGGATTAATTTTATTTCTAGCAAAATAAAGTTTGCTAGGTATTTGTTGTGTCAAACCATTATAGTAGTCACAATTTTGTGACATTGAGTACTAGCTTAGCTAGTGACTTGTGATGTATGGTATCACAAATCCAGAATTCAAACCTTGCTGGCGGCATTTGGGATGAGAATGGTTAAGAGATTAAAAAACAAAAAAATGTAGAAGTAAAAATCGCCCTATGATAAATAAATTAAAAAAAAAATGAACACTCCCGAGTCCCTTTGCCGGATACCATCTTTGATTTCTTATGTCCAAGTTTAACTACACAGCAAAATTGCATTGAAACTTAAAGAGACAATTACACAAGCATGAACTCGTCCGTATTTCAGGTTTCCTTGCCAGATGGCCTTATAATTCCTAACGCAATTACAAAGTTTCACAAGTTGAATGCTAGTCTCAAATATCACGCAAAAAAAGAAGAAAAAATACTCTATAGAGGGAAAAAAGAACTGTGCTGAACAAACACAGAACTGAATTTTATCCGACAGAAAATATGAGAAGAGATTCAAAATCTCAGGCACTTCAACATGGTACTGATGAATATGATCAGACCACGCATTTTTTTAGGTTTGGATCAGGAGAACACACATTTTTACACTGCCCTACTGCACTTGAATCCACTCCCAAATGTGATCTGCCAAACCCTATCTCCTCTTTTCACTTTACCCTTAGCTTCCAAGTACCCTAATGTGTATCACGCCGAGGATGAAGATGTATTCCCAAACCTATATGATGTCATCCTTGATGGTTCTGCATCTTCCTGACATAGGTCTTGACTATCCTCCATTGCATCAATACTTGCCCATCCTCCAGCATGTAAACAAAAATGCTCCAATGCCTTCTTAAAATCAGGGACCTAATTTTTTCGTCTACCAAGATACCAAATTTTTTTTTTCTGAATTATCGACCATCCAAATAGAATTGTTCAGAGAATGGTAATACAAGGGAAACCAATGTACTGACATTTATTTTCAAGGCATTGCGTGCCACAGTTAGAAGAGATGTTGAAAGTGAAACCACCCCGACATGCCCATCATCATCCGCTTCTTGGAATCTGCGATATGCTTGTTCTTCGAATGCAATGATGGTTCAGACAAGATTCTGAAGTGCATACTTGACCCTTTTCTCATCTTCTTCCTATTTGATAATAGAATTGCTGCTCCACCAGGGCAAAAAAGAATGTTGGACAAAAGCATGGATTTGGATTTACCTACATTACCATTAGGGGTTATAGCCACCATGCTTAAGACCAATACTAGAGTTATTATGAGCCTTAAGCAGGTCTTTGGTCAAACTTATTGACCAGCACTACACCCCATGCCTGTGAGGCTAAAGTTCATGACTCAAATTTGGTTATGATCATCGCAGTCACGAATGGCATTGAGCTAAATATGCTACAGTTAAATATAACCATGTCAATGGCCTTGGGATCGGTTTTTTGTTTAGCAAGGAGATCAGCTACAATGGTTGAATAAAACAGTTTCAACCTCACTTATAGCATGGGGAAGGGCTTTATCTGGCGGCAGTTGATGCAATGAAGGGTCTAAACAGGCTTCTCCACTTATACCTGACAGTAAACAAACCTTTAAAATCTTCCATATGCCAAAATGTGCAATATATGCTCCAAATCTTCCCCATATGCACAAAATGTGCAATATAGAGAGCATTTGGAGCTCGCAAACAATCATGAGGACGATAGCAACAGAAGTCAATTCGGTACAAAGATTCACTTGTCGAGAAAAATAGATGAACGCTAAGATCAAGGGTACGGCTAATAAGATATAGGGATTTAGGAAGGACCTTAGGGTAGTTTCCGAGAAAATGGTCAGGTTTACTAGGCTGGCTCCCATTAGAAACACTACTTGTTTGCTTCAAAGAGAGTAATCAGGGTATATCTTATAAAGTGAGATCTACAAATATAAAACAATCCCAGAAAATGCACCTGTCATTTGAGGCAAAAAGCTGTGAATTTCCAAATCAGAAGCCCTCTTGTTCTTGTCATGAGAGAAAACAACAATTCTAGCCAGCATGTTTGTTAGCCTTTTTTGGATTTTTTTTTTACACTTCTACCCTTATATAGATAGTGTTTGTGGTTGTGTTTTAAAGAGAATGAGTAAAAGATGTAAAAACACAAAAAAAAATGCCAAAAAGGCTAGCAAAACATGGCTGGCTAGACTTACTCGAGAGAAAATTGTGGGTAACAAAACTGAGACCTGAACATTCTCTAAGTATGAACCCCCAAATGCATGCAGTTGATGATTGATGGCCCGATCAGAATAGAACACTTCAACTCCACCCTCCTATACATTCTACCAACAACTCCATGGCCCTTGCAAGATAATTTCTGTCACTTCAACTCCACCCTCCTATACACTCTACCAACAACTACATGGCCCTTGCAAGCTAATTTCTCTCTGAAAGAAGCACTAAATGATGCCCCAAATCAGAATTGCATCTCATGGCTTCCAATCAATGTTACGACTTACTAGCCAATTAGTTGTTTTGAGGAGGTCTGGCAATCGTAATGTCTAATCAAAATCTAAGGGGATGGAGGCAGGAAATGGGAGAAAGGGTTTGAAAAAATCACATTAGGAGTGGGTTTAAATGTAAAGAGCGCCAATGCAGTTTGGAAGTGCATTTCTGATGCAGTCCTGATATCAGAAATGCAATAGAATTCACTTGTATACTATAGTTGTGCCTGGTCTTCTGAAGATTGATTGAACAGTGATAATGCCTGTGCAAAATCATTACCCCGATGTTATCTTGGAAAAGCGGAGCATGTAAGTTTGGATTCTGGTTACAATGTTTACGAGCTCCTCCATATACTTCATAAACGACACCTTTGGTTTTCAACACAAAACTTGCAGATAAGTAGTTGAATCTACAAAGTGAGTTGTGGTCAAAATGGACACATTATAATGCTATAAAAAAACCCGCACTTACCAAGTAATGAAACTAAACTCAAGGCCCCCAACAACCATAGCAATCAATCATTTATGAAAAGAAGCGCCAAAAAATGTATCTGACCATACTTTGGAAATAAACAAAACTTTGAGACAATATCAAGTCAAGAAAGAAGAACCCTACAAACAACCTTAAACAAAGGGGCCAAACAAAAAAACTTCAAACTATGCTGAAGACAGTACATCCTAATGATTATAGAGCAAAAAGCTGATATAGTAACTTTTACCCTCAATCTTCCTCTTCGCCCTCATTATCAGCGATGTTGAAGTATCGCAGTTCATACACATTTCTGTCTTTGTTGGAAGCAATCACTCGAAGCCAGTCTCTCACATTGTGCTTCTTCAAGTACTTCTTTGTCAGATACTTCAGATACCTGAAGATCCACACACGAGGACAGTTATTGCACATTTCATAATAGAAGGTAGATCCAACATTCTATAACCACAACCAAACAATCTTGTATTTCACACACCAAACCCAGTGGATATTGGTATAACTCATAACTCAATGAGAGAACCAAAAATCACTACTATAACAAAATTCTACTGAATTGCATGACAAGAACAAACACACACTAGTTCTGACAATATTTGAGAAACCCAAAAGGCGGTGACTGATAGGTTTGTGCAAATGTGTTATCTATATTACTAAGATTAGATATATGTATTTTGTATTATTAATCAAATGCATCTATAGCAGGCATGTCGCATCCAGGCCCACGACAACTTCAATTTAGTATTTCAAATAGGTTCATTACTGCATGATATGTTGGTGAAAATTTTCAACCAGAATGGGGAAATCGGACCAAATTGAGATTTAGTAAAAATTGTTAACCCGTGATACACTACTTAGTGCCCCAATACCTATATAGTAGCCTCAATGCAATGTTGCCTGCACCTTCTTCCATTAACTTCTCAGGTGTAAATATGCATTTTTACATCTCTCCTTTTTTTGGTGTGTAAAAAATCTCAAACCCACCCTGCTACTATGAACGACTTCGAGAACTACTTACAAATTAATTATAGTCATGAATTGATTCAATAAACACATTCAAATCATACAAATTCCGATACCTTTCTAACAATTTGATCAAAACAACATATAATTGATTAGGGAAAAAAACCAAATTTTGTGTTTAAAAATCGCAAAACCCACCCACATTCAACTCTGAAAAACAACTCAATAAACTCATACAAAACATACAAATTTGGATACCCTTTTGAACAATCTGATAAAAAAAACATATAATCGATGAAAAAAAACACAAATCTGTGTTACAAAAATGCAAAACCCACCCACATACAACTCTTCAAAACGCAATAAAATCGTACATACCATTCAAATTTGGACACCCTTTTGAACAATTGATCAAAACAACATATAATCGATGAAAAAAAAGCACAAATCTGTGTAAAAAAACGCAAAACCCACCCACATACAACTCTTAAAAACTCAATAAAATCGTACATACCATACAAATTTGGATACCCTTTTGAACAATTGATCAAAACAACATATAATCGATGAAAAAAAGCACAAATCTGTGTAAAAAAACGCAAAACTCGTACAAATTTGGATACCCTTTTGAACAATCTGATCAAAACATGAAAAAAAAAACACAAATCTGTGTAACAAAACGCAAAACCCACCCACATTCAACTTTCAGAAAACACTTAAAAACTCAATAAATGCATACAAATTCAGATACCCTTTTGAACAATATAACCAAACCAACACATAAATGGATGAAAAAAAAGCACAAATTTAACATTTTTATTATACCTCTTGGAGAAATCGCTGTCGGAGGTGACGGTGATCTTGTTCTTGTCACGGGCAATGGTGATTGCGTCACCAAGAGCGCCAGCTTTGCCACCGACTTTGATCCTCTCTTGGAGGAACTTCTCGAGTGAAGCTATGTCCATGATCTTGTCTTCCACAGGCTTCCCGCAGTCGATCACGAACGTCGCCCCCTTCTTCTTCCCCTTCGCACCACCGCCTGCTGAAGCTCCGCCGCCGCGACTCATCTTCAACAAAGAGAAGAGACTCTTTGCTCTCCGCTCTCTCTCTCCCTCTCTCACTGTGTGTGGGTTTCTGAGGTAGGGTTTAGGAGGTAGGGTTTTTTATTTGCACCCCTATTTTAGACTACTTCTAACTGGGGTGGCAATTTGTGACCCGACGCAACACGATAAGGGCTTGCTATTTAGCGGGTGTGGGTTTGAAAAAAGAGCTTTGCTAGGGGTCGAGGGAGGGAGCGAGGGATGGGTGTAACCACCCATCCTCCTCGAGATGAGTGCATCGCGTTGGAGATGCGCACGGGCGCTCATTGTGAGGAGGATGGGTGGTTACACCCATCCCTCGCTCCCTTGAATTTTCGTTGAAAAAATATGATAGATTAAAATTAGATCTTGTGTAATTAAAAGTTAACACCACTTATAAAATTATCGAATCGTATTTGGATTTGGGGGCTAAATATGATTAATTGTGTCAGCAAACTTAACACGCTTAACTCTTTTGACATGAATGACTAAAGTATTTTGATGGGGGGAATTCTAAATGTTGAGGAAACGGGCGAGGGACGGGACGTGGCGGGGTGGGGACCGTCCACCCCGCTCGGGATGCGCGCACCAAAAATGATGACACGCATCCCGAGCGGGGTGGACGGTCCCCACCCCGCCACGTCCCGTCCCTCGCCCGTTTCCTCGCCCGTTTCCTCGACACCTAGAATTACTCTTTTGATGGATTGTAATTTTATAATTACTTATGGGCTAAACCTTGTCAAAATGGATCACTCACGTCAAATGGTTCAACGATCCATTTTGACACGGTTAGCTAACTGTGTTAAAACGAGTCATGTTGTTAGGTTGATCCCTTCTAGGAGAAGTGGGGTTTGAGTTTTTTTTTTTTTTTTTTTTGGGTGGAAGGGGCATTTAGTGAATAGGTCGTGTTTGAGTTTTGTCAATTTGATATGCCGCAAAATCCATTATTTCCCCTTTGCGCAGGTAGTCCGCAAGCCTCTCTGCAGATAGGATTGCGTGAGGCCTGCCTAAGCAATGTTACCGAGTGTTTTAGGCTTGACTAGAGAGATGGTTGCCTGGGTGTCAGTAAAAACAGAAATTATAGCCCGTCTGGGGGCAAATTTACATTTTTGCCCCTCCTCAAAAAATGTTTTGTGGTTGTGTGTTTAAAGAGGAGGGGCAAAATGTAAATTTGCCCTCCAGACGGGTTTCCCAGGCCGACTAGAAGGGTTCCAGTAAAACAGGATGAATAAAGTTCAAAATTGGCTATTGTGGATGCTGTTAGATTAGGTGAAACACTTTCATCCTTTAATGGCTACACTGGGCACGTTGCCCATCTTGACGTGAACTAAACCGAGTCATCTTGCCACTCGCAAAAGCAAAGCTACTCTTGGTTAAAATTTTGAACACACCATATCAGTGTGTAATTTTTTTAATAAAACGTGTTATTTTATTGCGGAAGCTCTGAGAGGTTTAAAAAGCAGGTCCTTAAGGAAATTTGGAAGGCTTCTTGTTCTTATAAAATAAAACAATAAGGGTCTGTTTGGTTAGCCATTTTTTAGGAAAATGGAATTTATTTCCTTATTTATGCAGATTTTAACTATTTAGTTGTTTATTTATTGCGAATTTTCCACTACTCATAGGAATCCAAGTCCGAGAGGGAGGCCTCAGAATCGGATTTACGAAAACGTAGGGGTGGCCATTTAGGATCGAAAGCCCAGACCGAACCGACAACCGAACCGACACCCGGACCGATCGGGTCGGTTCGGATCGATTTTTATTAATTATAAATGTTTCGGTTGTAAAAGCCCGCCTCGACTCCCTGTGCAACACGTGCCTTTTCTTTTGCCTTTTCTTCTTCTGTGCAACCGCAGGCTTTAGTGCCTAACAATGGAGAGAGCAGGGAGACGACCTTTTTGAATTCACTGCTTCTGCCTCTTGAACCTCTACCCTTTCCTATGCTTTTGCTGAGAAAGAAACCGGATCCCTTGAGTCAAAGGATCAACAGACGCTTCATTGACTGAATAAACTACTAAAACTAGTGGTGGTGTTTCAACTAGATCTACTGCTGAACGAGGGTCTAAACCAAGGAGGGCTGCTTAGCCAGTGCCTAACAATGGAGAGAGCAGGGAGACGAGAGGGACATAGATGGATAGAGCAGGGAGACGAGAGGGACATAGATGGTGTTTGATGCGATGATGATGTTCGATGGCGATGCTGATGGCGAGAGCAGGGCGAGAGGGGAGAAAAAACATTTTTTTCTTGTCTGATGGAGAGGGAGGAGAAGGGAGAGTGGAGATAAAAAAAAAAGAAAAAAAAAATATTTGGTTGATTGGACCGAGACCAGCCCGACCCGAACCGAGAATTCGGTTAACTGAGATTCGATTAACCGACCTTATTCGGTCCGGTCTCGGTTTTCAAATTTCAGTTTTAAAAAATTCGGTCCTGGCTTCGATTTTAGGTTTTCGGGCCGGTTACCCGGACTTACCCAGCCCTACGGAAACGGTTTCAATTTTCATGTATATTTTCAATGCAACCAAATAAACCCTAGGGGCAGTTTCTAGGATCGAAAATAGATCCAAATGTGTGATGGCTCGATGGTTGAGCAGTGACGGATGATATCACTAGGTCACAGGGTTAAACTCAGCCGGCAGCATTTGGAGTGGAAGGGGTTAAATAAAAAAATAAAAAATAAATGGATTGAAAATAGACACGAAAATTGAAACCCTTTCCAATGATTTAATTTTAAGGGGAGGCAAAGATTTGGTTTCCCGTGAGAGATGGGAAAACTAGTTACATGTAAAATTCTTTTCCTGTCATTAAATACACAACCAAACAACAAAAAATAACTTGACATGGGAATTGAATTCCATTTTCCATGAAAAATCGCCAATCAAACAAGCCCTAACTTGAAAAGGAAATTAATTGCATGCATTCGCAGCAAAAATGAATTAAATATGATGTTGCTATGGTTTTGGAAAGAGATTTGGCATGAACATTTACCAGTTTTATAACAATGCCATGGAAAACAAAATTCAAAGGAAGCTTCACCTCAAATTTCTCTTTTACATACTAATCAATGTGGTGGTAAAAATATATCGTTGGGAGAGAAATGTTAGGTACAAGTCTGGATGAGGTGGAGTTAGTGTGGAGGTTGCGACTAGGTGGAATCAACAACGCCGAGAATAGTCGAGCCCGTTTATCGAGTGTTACCCACATGATCGTGATTGCACATGAGACTCGAGGAGGAGGAGATGTACTTCGAGATGTTGTAGACCGGTGAATGGATTGTAGGATGTGTGACGATTCGTGCCAAGGTGGAGATTGTTGATAAAGTGTTGGTTTAAATAGTCTCACATCAAGTAAGAAAGAGTTGTCATAAAAGTTTATAAGGAGATGGTTCACTCTCTAATAGCAACGAGGCCTTTTAAGAAAAAACCTCACACCACCTAGGCCCAGATGGAATGCCACACCCGATAGGTGGTGTTTAAGTTGGAGACAATATCGTTGTTATGTATAGTAGACGATTTTTTCCCCTACAAGTTTAGGAAAACAACACCAATAACAAGGCACGAGACGACCCAAAAAGCACTTGATCATAATCAAATTCGTGAGATCGAAAATCGCAACTATCAGAATACTGTTAGTAGTTCTTGAAATGTAGCCAAGCATCACAATCAAATGATCGATACATTGCCAAGCATGTGTGGGTTTTGCAATCTGTCAATTTTGATCAAGACACATCGAGTTAAAAGTGTAGAATGGCGTAGAAATTAATGCAAGTACATACGAGAAACAAAACTGGAGAATTTTCTGTATCGTAGATCAAATATCGTGTATATAAAAGCATACTGACATTATGAAACTGCATTATCTTATATTACTAAACATGGCGAAAAACCTGAAGAAAATAATAGAAGAGAATAAATGAAAAAAACATACAAACACCATTTGGAATGATCAAGAAATGAGGAAAAAAATACGTTGACGAAGCACTGGCTGCTGCTGCTCCTACCGCTATTCCAGGTGCTCTATTGGAACGGATTGAAAACTACCATACTTTCTGATATTGGAGTGTATGAAGTCCTTCAGAGAATTGGAGGACATCTCATGATGAAGAACCAGCCTGTCGTTGGTCTCCAAAGATACGCTGTCTGAAATCAGATACCATACGAGGGAGACCTTTGCGGAGAGCAACAGTAGGCTCCCAACCAAGCAGATCCTTAGCCTTGGAGATGTCTGGTTTCCTCATGTGAGGGTCATCTTCTGTGTTTGGCTTGAACTCTATCTTTGCATTTGGATCTATTGTCTCTCGCACTACCTGCACATTGCCAAGTTTCAGAATCAAATAAGCCACCTTCAACTAAGTGACAACTCAATCATCCAGGTAGCTTGCAAGAGTGTATTAACAGCTAGAGCAAACATTATTCAGCATTTGCTTCTTACATGGTGATAGATTCTAATTTAATCTAAAGCTACTCTAAGCTATGATAAACCCTAAAAGAGATAAATAAATCCTAAACGAGATAAATAAACAAACATAAATTTCATTCAATTCAATCAACCTACTGCAATGCTCAACTCTAGCCTTATTTATAAGATTAGTAGTTCTTCAGCTAGTAAACTAACCCTAACCCTACTCTAAGCTAATATGGGTTTTATTATACTTGGCTCAATTACAAATAATACTGCCTAAATAATCCTAATTAACCCGCTTACATCACATGGCATCTAAAATGGAGGGGTCTATATTGTAATGTTTATATCCATTCTCAAGTGTTGGAAATCTCAATTGAATCTGTCGATCCATCCATACGATAATTTCTAGTATTCTACTAGCTCTATTACTTCATCATCAAATGGTATTCAAACACCAACTCTGATAATGATGGAGAATGGTATGCAAACACCAACTCTGATAAAGGATGGAGTCCAAGGAATCATTTACAATGGTATGGCAGGTGATCATGGCCAGTGATGAATGGTGTTGATGAGACTAGGAAGAAATGCATGGAAATGATACCTGGGCAAGTTCGAGCATTGTGAATTCGCCAGGGTTTCCAAGATTGAAGGGTCCAATATGTTCCCCTTCCATCAACCGCATCAGACCCTCTACCTGTACCATCATCAGCAACATAGTTAGTTTTATCACAAATTAGTCACTATGCGTATAATCAAATAAATTGAAACAGAGAATCGGATGAATTCTTGTAATCTAAAGGGTTGTGATATAAATTTTGTGCCAGACTGGAAGTGTTTCACATCATGACTATTTAACAGAAATCAATTACTTTCAAATCATGACTATTTAAGTAAACTAGCATCAAACTAAAAGGGACAAAAAACAAAAAACAAAAAACAAAAAACAAAAAACAAAAAACAAAAAACAAAAAACAAAAAAAAACAAACATAATCTGTGAGTGTTAATGACGAAGAGGGATTTCTTATCAATGACAACAATAACAGTAATCAAGAGGGATTTCAAGGGATATCTATATATAATCACGAAAGCTAGTCTCCTAGTCCCACCAACTGCAGATTTGTATTATTTTTTTGTTTTGGTTGCCAATAGTTAACGAAGGGTATGAGTAGAATCGAGAAACGCGGGAAACTATTTCACCAGATAATGGATGTTAAAGAGTACAATTTATTATTTCAAACAAAATCATAAAATATAGGTTGTCTATAGCTTCTGTTGTAATAATGCGTCCTCAGCTAGAAAAATCATCCCCAAATGAAAAAACCAAAAACAATTAATTACTTCAAAGTACATCAAATGAGGTGATCCTTTACCAGATCAGAAACATATTGGAAACTCCTGGTTTGCTTCCCATCCCCGTAAACTGTCAGTGGTTGCTTTCTCAGTGCCTGCAGAGATCATCAATGAAATAATTAACCAGACTAAATTAAATGCTGATGTATAAAATCAAACATACATAGATTAGTTGAAATAAAATTAATATCAAAAGAACCAACCTGAGCAACAAAATTACTGACGACGCGACCATCATCAAGGCACATACGGGGTCCATAAGTGTTGAAGATACGTGCAATTCTAACATCAACACCACCTCCTCTGTGGTAATCCATTGTCAAAGTCTCCGCTGTTCGCTTTCCCTCGTCGTAACAACTCCTCACACCTGCCACCACCACCATCACAGCCAAAAGTGATTTAGATAATTGACTTCTCCACAGCTCATATGTATCGAAGCCGGAGATAAATCATTAACTCAACAATCAAACATGAATCATCTTAACATGCCCAACAAACACATTTAGTTGATGTGTAGCCTGTTTACCGTTTATTTCTGCTAAATGTTTTCTTTAACAAAAAAAGGAGTCATAAATATGTAGGGACATTAGAACATCTCAGTTGTTCATACTAGTCAGACATCCAATATAAGTTTTAGTTCACTATATGCTATAGCAACTTTTAGCAAAATATCGAGTACAGAGAAGTAGAAGTGGGGATATTCCTATAAAAGAAACTACGCTTTACTAACTTGTGATCAGTAAAAGCCTATATCTAACAGCTTCGCAGTTCCTACTAGGCCTGATTTCAAATCCAGAAATCTTTCCTTGCTTGCTGATAAACAGAAGAACAAATACATATTTCAAGGTGTCTTGTCAATGTTGTATATAAAAGAATGTAAACGTGATTAGAATTATCTTCCTCTTAGCCTAGCATGTATACATGATTGGATATAGGTTAGCGAAAAAAAGAAAAAAAAAAAGAGCAAAACAAACAATCAGAAAACCATATTAACAACTTGAAGCTAGTTTGGTTGGTTATTGCAATTTAAGAGTACGAGCATATACAGTCTATAGAGTGAATTGACATCTGTTGTTGGGACGTACTACGCTTCTTGACCAAAAGCTTCATATGTTGCATTTTTGCGTTAAGCAGCTAGCAGTTCTCACCCATGAAGATGGTGTCTGAATTTTGTTAAACCACCTTAATAAACTTAAAATGAAAAAGTATCCACCTTCATTCATTATTCATGTATTCGGAGTTTCCGTATTTTACATCTCCAGACAATGCATATATGATTTGCAAAGTAAGATTCAAGTTTTTATATGAAATATATCAGTTGGAGTCTAATCAAAATAGAGGTGAGAAAAGCTAAAATTTATGAGAAGTTTGACATTTCCACATATCTAAATAGATATACAATCTCCTAAAAAGTGCATATAATTTACTCAGAGTATCAAAGGAGAAAACAATTATACACAAATTTTGTAATTGAAATGTAAAAACACTCACCAATAGGATTAACATTGCCCCAGTAAGTCTCCACCTGTGGGTGCTGCAGAGGATCACCATAAACCTCACTGGTACTCGTTAGCAAGAACCGCGCACCGACCCTCTTCGCCAATCCTAGCATGTTCAAAGTACCCACCACATTTGTCTTGTAAAAACTACAAATTAGTCAAGGAAACCAAAAAAAAAACCCAGACCCGAACACAAAATTCAGATACCCAAACACGAAATTCATACAAAAATCATAACAAAATATCAAAATTTCCAAAAGGATATGATGGTCTTGACTGGATTGAACTTGTAATGAACAGGGGAGGCAGGGCAAGCAAGATGGTAGATCTGATCAACTTCCAGCAACAAAGGCTCAACCACATCATGTCGAATGAGTTCGAACCTCGGGTTTCCAAAGTGGTGCATCACATTCTCCTTCCTGCCAGTGAAGAAGTTATCAACAACAATCACACTGTCTCCTCTCTTGATCAATCGATCAACAAGGTGACTCCCTACAAACCCTGCACCACCCGTAACAACGATCCGCAACCCCTTTCGTTTAAGCCCCAAAGGAACTCTCCCCACTGACCCCAATGACCCCACAGATCCAAAATTGACCCTTGAAGCGACATGAATTGGGGTCAATGAGTTAGGGATTGGAAGAGCAGGGGATGGGGAGGAAGGGATGAGGGTGAAGAAGAGAACCCCGATTGAGATCCCAACAAGTAGGAAGAACAGACGCTCGTAGTGAACAGGAAGGTTCATAGAAAGCCATGGTTTGTTAAGTTTGGGAGAGTATTTGGTAGTGGTGCTCTCAACTTGGGTTGTTTGGGGTTCTTGGCCTCTGTAAGTTAACTCAGAAGCCATGTTGGAGATGGAGAGAGCAAAATCGAAAATATGGGTTGTGTAGGGGAGATTGAAAGGAGGAAACCCAAAGAGGGAGACTGGATTTGAGTGAGAGAGATGGAAGAAATCAAATCAAATCAAATGCTCTGTTTTGGGTGATGGTGACGGTTAAATAGGCAGGTGGTATTTAATTACGAATTTTAAATAATTGCGAAGATTTTTAAAATACATTAAAAATTCAACGGTATTCAATTAAAATTTTAAAATAATACATATAAATCTAGGGTATTTAAATACTAATTTTAAAGGATTGTTTTAAAATACATAAAAAATTAAGGGGTATTCAATTCATGCTTTTCAAAAGTCCACCAAAATCAGGAGTTATTCAAGAAGTAATGGATTTTTTAAAGTTGTCAATTTTTAGGGATTTGTGAGTGAAAAGTATATATAACAAGAATTATTCCAAATCCAATCTTTCCTCATCATATTTCAACGGATTTGTATTGGTTATTATTAAATAACACCACCATTTTCGCTGAAGGACGCCACCATCCCATTTTTTTTTTTGATTTGCTGAAGGACATCATCACCTTCCCTTCTCTTGAGATTCACAGGAACAGCACCATCTCGCCCCACAACTTCCGGCCACATCACCATGTTGGAGAATAAGAAGAATAAAAAGGGGAGGAAGATGAGAGGTGGCGGTAGCGTCGTAGTGGTGGTGATTGAAGAAGAAGGAGAAGGGATGAGAGGTGGCGAGGATAACAATTTGAAGTAAATTAGTTATTTTATTTGTATTACTTTTGGACCATCTTCAATGTATTTGATTTCTTTTTTTTAGGTTGAAGTAAAATTCTTGTAACATACAAACAATTGTTTAATTGATATTTTGAGAGATGTTTTATGATTTGTGTTTGCATGGATAATAATGTAGGTAATATTCTTTCATTACTTCCTATGACTAATAACATATTTATAAGAATCTAATGAATTTATAAGAATCCATAGAAATCTATAACAATCCTTTATAAAATCTATAAAATCACAATCATTTAAAATCCATCAAAATCCAGTGATTTTGTAAAATCATTTGAAACATTTTAAAATTCACGACATTTAAAATTTTTCAGACTCCATTCAAATCTCGAATTGAATACCTCCACTAAACTTGGGTCCATGATGGAGTAAATTAAGGGATGTTGATGTGAGGATTAGGAGAAGTAAAAACACAAGGAGTGTACTCAGTGTAGTATATGGAGGTGGTGGTTTTGCATACATGGTTGATAGTTTTACGTAGATATGTAAAATGTCGAAGTGTCAACACCCCAAAGCCTGAGGGCTCACATTCAATTTTCATGGCATTCTTATGTTGGGCACTTTAGGGTGAAATGTCAATTTCAATCTACATGAATGGAATGAATGGAGCAAAGGTGTTGGCACTCGAGCATCATGGAGCAAAGGCACAACAATGGTGAAGGGCAACATCACCAACGCCCGAGCGTTAGCATGTCAACACTACTTATTAGAACTGAGGGAGGTGATCCAGAAAAAAAAAATTTGATACGTTCAATCGATCAATATGGAAAATAAGTTGAATACCTTACTTTACGATACAATTTAATATTTAAAAGGTCACTAATATGCAACTTTGCTTGAATAGTAATTTATGGGTAATCTTCACTTTGATTAAAATTAACACTTGGCTTTTCTTTTTGTTAATACACAGCGAGCTCAGTTAGAGTTTTATATGTATTTCTATGTGTGAGGAGGAAGATCCTGATTCCTAAAGTTATGACACTCGCAAGTGATTTGGTTTTAAGTTTTGTTTGGAGTAAACTCTCACAGTTTCAAAGAGTTGTAACAGTTCATAAATTTATTTAGGGTGGCAACATATAAACATTTTTTGAGCTCGTTAGTTTTCTTCGGTTCGATCTTTGTTCGATGTCTGGTGATAACATAAGACCTATAACTGATTCAATAACATTGAAGGTTTGAGGTTTGGGACCATTTGTTAATGAACTAATAATTAGGGCTATAAAAAGCAAGTTAGGGTTGGTTGGTAGGGTTGATTAGGGCTATAAAAAGCAAGTTAGGGTTGTTTGGTAGGGTTGTACCCCAAAGAGGGAGAGGATGGAAGGTGAGCACATGATGAAGGTCCTTTCCTGGGAGGAGACTCCATCAATATTCAAGTGCAAGGACTTCCATTTTCATCATGTTCTCAACTCTGGGTCTCTCACTTGCCCTTGTATAATACATAGTAGACTTCGATCATATTACACAAGTGTGACTTTTCAAGTTGTTCATACTGGCGATATTGCGACTAAAATGTTATCCCTGCGCTCAAAGTTACCCAAATGTGAATGTGTCAATGTCTTAACTCACCACATGCCATGCTTACTCCTCTTTCTTATGTCTGACATGCTAATTCGGCTAATTGCCATCCGAGGAAATCTTTCAGATAAGATCAGTAACAGAACAAAATGGCATTTTTTGGTATTAAGAGCATATAACACCCGAATGCCTGGAATGTGTTGAAGTAACAAAGACATGCTACCATACATTAAAGAGATACGAGATCAAACAATATACAAAGTTCAATGTGTCAAGATGGAGAGTATAAATAGTCATGTCAATGGTTACACTAAAATGTACAAGTCTTTTAACAATGAATCCCTGATTTGAGACAATAACGAGGGATCAGTAGGAAATGCACCTCTTTTTGCATGCTTACAAAAGTCTTAAAATAAACTTATCCCTCTACACCATGGCAACAGTACATTACAAGCCATTGCTAATCCGCATTACGGTCTTGATGGTATTTCTCAAATAAATATTGTTCAGTATAATTGTAAAAGAAATACATGTTCTGTTTTGGGTGCATCTAATTCAGTACATCCTCACTTGTAAAGATGAGCATTACAATGTATCAAAATTGGTCAAGCTCGGCAAAACATTGTCTACCAATCCCACATTTTAAATGGCTCCTGCTATAGGGTATGCACATATGGATTGGCTTGATGTCTGCACACCAGATAGTAAATCACACAATATTAGTCTAGCTTGTACAAAACCAAAAGAACAAGAAAAAATAATCTGATGCAAATAACATTCAACATCAAATTTTGAACTAGCATTTGACAAATACTGTATTTGAGACAACTTGTCTTTTTATCATCAAGCACTTTTCAATTGGCAATTCATTGCAAAGAATACTTGGAATAAGTTACAGTTGTTTAATAAGGCACATATATAACTATTTACAAGTAATAGCAGACTTTCCAGATGATACATGATGTATGAATGCTTTCCAAGCTTCTATAATCAGCACTACTCTTTACCTCTAACTAGGAGGAGCCTCTAATTAGAAATAATGTCCAACTAGAGGCTGGATACGAGCACAAAAACAAACACGACCTTAACCTCCACAATGCGTAATTCATAGAGCCATACTGGAATATGCTTTCAACATATATTTACTCTATCAAGAGCTGTTTGCTGTAGAGGGAAATTAAAGGAAACTGGGAATTTTGATTTCCACTTTAAAAGGACAGTTATATAACTAGGTTCCAGAAACACGTTTCCATAACTAGTTTGATAACAGCTCTTCATTACTTCTAAATAATGATAGGATGTCCAACTCGTGTTAGGTACAGCAGATTAATAAGTTGACTAACTTCAAGTGCCTTCAAGCTTACTAATAGCTATCACACAGAAGTGTATTCCAAGCATTCTATTTTTTATTTTTGATGCATCATAATAGAGAACTTGTAACTAACTTATAGGTGGGACACAGCAACGGCATCATCACATGACTCATGTGAGAAGCTAAAAGGCCATTATTTAACAGGTTTTATAGCAGTAAACTCAGATTGATAACGATAAGCTAATCTAATGTTTATGTTCACCTAAAAAATGATTACTCATATCTGATGAAAATCTCAAATTTCTTAATTAGTGTCACCATCTAGATGTGCTACCATACTTGAAACAGATTACGGGTGCAACAGGCATTTGTGATTCAGAAGCATTACTGGCACAATGGGACTGGTACAGCAGAGTATTGGTAATTGACATGCCTGAATCCTATTATGCAATAAGTTTAGAAGTACGAAGTGCATGTATCAGTTATCACTGGGGTTGGCAGCGGGATTGGGCATAGACAAGTAGAATTTGTACTTCACATATTCAAAACATCAACAAAACAACAAGATGAAGACAAGCGTGCAAGTAGGTGGATCAGCAAATAAAACCTGGGCAATATCCAGCATTCTTGAACAATTTTAGAATCGGCGGAGCTCTTTAGGTGGCTTGTAGTTAAGGGGGTGAGTCTCTGGAGTTGCATTCTCGTCTTCTTTCCACATTTTGATGGTCTTATCAGCCTCGCAAGTAACAAGCCTTGAACCAGTAACGTCATACGAGATAGCATATATACCAGCTTCACTCTCCAATGACCCTAATAAACACAAGAATCCGTTAGTATTGACCTTTACTACAACGGAACTCTTTAGTGCAGAAACTACATATACAACACAGTATGTACCTGGTTGCACAATTGTTTCTTTTTGCTGGAAGTTATGTCCACTCTTCCAGTCCCAGAACCACAAGGAGCCATTGTCACCTTCAAGAAAAGGAAATCTTAGTCAATTTAGTTTGCAGTAAGAAAGTTCTTTCTTTACATTTTCCAAGTAGCAAACACTAAAATGGTACAGAGAAGGTGTTCTCCGCTTTCTGCATCATGCAATGATGCGCACAAAGTACCTCTTACACCAACATTCAGTATGCACTAGGCATGGATGGTACAAGTCCAAGGATGAAAATATGAAAAATCGAATCAGGAAAACCATCCGTTCTTGCAATCTTTAGCTATTACTCTTCTCAGACCCATTAATGTCATGATACATCATGCAAGACATCTGCAGTTCATAGCCTTTCTTAGCATGTTCAATTTTGATGCAGAACCATAAAAAATTTAAAAATTAAAATTAAAAACTAAAAATTAAAAAAAAATAATAATAATAATAATAATAATAATTTAAAAAATCTAACTCCAAAACCAGAGTTTGACCAATCGGGCCCATATTCCTAAAAGCTAAAGTACATATATAAATCTCCCTACCTCACCATGGAGTTGTGATCCCCACTCTGTGGATTCCCATTACCTTTTATGGTCGAACTAAAAAATTAGTATTTAAAAGGATATAAAACGTGATATACCTCCTGTAACCATCACGCCATCTTCATTAACCGCCATTGCATTGATGATGGTTTTTTGTTGGGAGCTGATAAAAAAAAACATTGAGTTACACAAATATAGGCCATGGTTCAGTTAAAAACAATCAAATGCTTAAAGACATAGCTAAGACCAACTGCACACAGTAAATGATAAAGCCTGAAAAGCAGTATTGAACCAGTGCTCTATTGACGTCAGAAATGGTTTTGATATTCAAAATGCACGCTCAACCTCTCCCAAATAGGGAGATCCTCGTGGGATAGACTCCTTCATTGAGTGATTTGGGTAGTGTGGAGCAGTTTAGGTCTGTGGAGGGAAAGAAACAATAAGATCTTTAGGAATGTCCATAACTCTGTAGATACCTTGTGGAGATACAAGAGTTAGTATGTGGATGTGGCACCTGGTGTATTTTTAGCGAAACACACTTTCCTTTTATTATTTTGAACAAGTTCGTCACACAAGGCATATACAAAACTATCTAACACCTCTAATGAATATTGGCCCGAGGAACAGTGGTCGTGTCCGTCGTACATATTTTTTGTATTTCCGAAAATGCCATCACCAACATTGCCGATTTCCGCAAAATCCCTTTGCAAAATTTGTCAACCACTGTGTAGATCTTCATCATTCACAAGTGCCTCCCCCTTCCTCTCTCCCACTAGCACCAACCTCCCCTCCCCCTCCATCCTTCGTTTGAGTTCACCAACCACCACCTACCCCTTCCTGTCGCACTCTGAATTCACTCACCACCACAACCATCGATCCCCTTCCCCTTTCTGTTTCATTTCATTTTCCCGCAACCACCACCACCAATCAGCCCCTCCCCCTTCCCCTTCCTTTCTCACTTTCTAAATAAACCCACCACAATCATCGCCCCCTCCATATCTCTCTCTAAATTGACCTCCCCGCAACCACCAAGACCAGTCGCCCCCTCCCTCTTATTCCCTCGATTTTAAATCAACCACCACCACCAACCCCCTTTCTCTCTCCCTTAAGTTCTTTGTCTAATGAGGAAGCAGATGATAGATAGATGTTATGTGGTTGTCTCGAGATACATTTCTTTCTACTATTAAATAAAAACTTCCCAACTTCTCTTGCGTTTTTCTTCAAAGTAACACGCGATCCTCAAAAGACAAGTCAATCCATTTTGCACAAAATTGCCATCTTTTGGAATTTTTAATTAACATATGTAGAATATATAAATAATAAAAAATATATATATATTTGTTCAATTTTCATTTTTTATGTTAACTTTTTTTAGTGAGAATTTGTGAATTTCTTTGAAGTTATAGACGAGGGTCAGTGAACTGACGATTCAAATTAAAATTTATTAATAAAAACTTTTGTACAAAGTCGATGAACTAAATTCCAAATTTCCATGCAAAGCGCAACGAATGCGTCAAAATGTTCATAATTATATTTGATTTATTGTCTTAACAATTGTAATTAAAATTTTAATGCACTTATTCACTTATGAAACTAAAAAGGAAACACTGAATATACATGCATGTAGAGCGCATGGACACAATAGTTCATAAAATAAACTCTTAAAGTAAAAACAGATCACATAGATGTTAGAATATATTAATAAATAAATAATATAAAAAAATTCTGAATATCCTGATGTTAATCTACCTTGAAAGAATTTGCATGATATCCAAAATATCCATGATATATGCGTATATCAAATATTATTTGCTTGAAAATCAGCTCAAGCATCCTAAATTTTCAAAGGAAAACAAGGGATACAAGGTGATATCCTTTTTTTCTCAGGTTGGGATTTCTCGGAATATTTCCGACATTTCGATTCATGCATGGAACACGTCGTATGAAAAAAAAATGTACATCAAAGTACGCAGACAATCGAGTTGTTGAACACTCACAGCATATTGTGCAAAAACTCTCCCTTTGGAAGGCTGAACTTCTTTACATTGTCAGCTGATGCAGATGCAAAACTATGCCTACAAAACAAAGAAAACAATGCCTTTAGATAGATGCCTGTGACTAGGAAAAAAACAGAAAATAGGAAACAACTTGTAAGAATAAAATACAATCTAGTTGATTTTTACTTGAGAAAGAAAACACAATAGGATGTTAACTAAATACTCTTTGGGGTGCGGCGCCAATGCCCGAACAGATTTCTTATGATGAGTGAGTGTGGCCATTGTTTTACCTACAGGAACGAGTTTTGCTATTAACAAAAGAAAAAAACTAAATGCATCATATTTGTATGTGAAAAAAGGAAGAAATATACCATATCTTAGGTCCCAGAACTTAATGGTTGAATCATGGGAGCCAGTTACAACTTGTGGATCCTAAAAAGGGAATGAGCTCAGCTATAAAAGAATAATAATAATAACAACAACTAATAGTAATAACATTAATAATAATACCTTTTTAAGGAAAGATACAACTAACTAAAAACCAGTCCATAATATGTAACAAAACTCAACTTCATACAGCCTATATCTTATACTGGGTTGCATGGATATGGACACGGGTACAAATACGGAAAGGATACAGACAATTTGGCAAGTTTGCAGATACTAGAATACGGATACAGGTAGGACACAATGTTAATAGTATATTTAAACTTTTAAATTTTTAAAAATATAAATCATAAATCTATAATATTACATTACTAAAACAAATCATCACAAACACCAAACTTGTCTGATCATTCATCTGTTAAGCCAAAATAAATGTATCATAATTCATGAACATCCAGAACCCACATCGTAAGTCATACCGATTCCAGTAACATAAATCAGAACTCATAAGCAAAAGGACAAAACACAATTGCTTGAATGTGTTCTGGCAGAATGTTGACCGTATCCTTGTCGTATCTTGATCATTGACTACCTGATACTCCAAAGACCGTATCAAATACGTATCGAAACCGTATTGGTAGTTGACACGTATTTGATACCGGTATGGTGGATTTTTCAAGGTATTAGCGCTTCTTAGCTTACACATTGCTAATTTATTTCTATCAATGGCTTAGAAGTCATTCAAGGTTTATACCTCGAGGCTTTCCATGAGGGGAGACTAGAAATCTCAGGTTCCATGTAACACATTTATGACCTAGTGGGTGTTTGTTTGCTCATGAGTGCAAGTGATCAAACATATTTTAAGGTGGTCCACCACTTAAGCACTTACAATTGCTGCAAATAAACACCCCCGTGGTTGAAAAAATGTCAAGATCTATACACCTTGGGGGAGAACTGAGTTGAAGGCCTAGCGATGTTAGCCGCTAAACAATCACACTACCAGGACATTGCATTTTAAACATTTTAACGGATTGTACTCCTCTGAATAGTCTTTTACTCGAGCGTCGAGCCTTAAGGTCTGAGTGAAATGAACAACTAGAAGAAAAAGAAAACACTGAATTCACTAATTTGAATTTCTTCAACCCAGATCTCTTCCAAATAGTACATTAAAGAGATCTAAATCATACCCCCAACAACAAGCACAAGCAGAATGCAGAGAGTAAAAAGAAAATTGACATTTACTAAATCTAGGGTTAGGGATAAAGCTGCATTTTGACGCATTCAACACCAAAACAATAAAGATTCACATATAGCAACATGGTGTGCAAATTTTGCTGCTATGCTGCAGATGAATTAGTTAAAGCATTAGAGCAAAAGAAATGTAGAAAAGGAAATTTATTAATTTTTAAAGGGCATCAGATTTGAATAATACCGTAGGCCGTGTGAAAACAGAACAAACTGTGTTGTCGTGTCCTGAAAGAGCATGAATTTGCATCTTGCTACGAACATCCCAGACCTAAGAATTGAAATATACATTAGAGAATTCAAAGCTTGAAGAATTCTAACATTTGAAGTAGCTTAAATGGTTTAAATAGAAAACACTGGTGTTAGATAATAGAGAAGAAAATATATTGCACTATACAACTGTAAGTAGTAATGATGAAAATAGTCTATACCCGGCAAACAGAATCTCGTCCTCCAGTGAGTAAAATATCAAGAGTGGGATGGATAGCTAAACAGTACACACCACTAAGATGCCCATGATATGATCGTATAACCTGTGCCAAAAGAATGACGAATATCAAGTAACCCATGATCAGCATAAGGGGATCCTACATAGCATTTTGTACTTTTTGTTGTGCAAACTAACCTTGTTTTGCTCAAGATCCCAGCATTTGACTTGTTTATCATCCCCAGCCGAAAACATGTATGTATGCCGTTGGCTCACAGCAAGGCCTAAAGATATAGAAAAGCAGAAGCTAGCATTGACATCCGCTTTATGCAACAAACCCAATAAATACAAAAGAGCTACGGAGGAAGCATACCACGAACTTGTTCAATATGCCCTGTCAACGTGAGCTTTAGCTTTCCAGTTCCTACATCCCAGATCTTGTCAACCAGATCAGACAAAATTAATCAGTCACCCAGAAATATAAGGCTAAAAATACAAAGCTACATAAACAGTACATCTCTTTGACCGACTACCCCCCAAGTCAAGCTGATACTTGTTGCACCAGGGACTGTTGTTTGCCAGGTGCTAAAGCATGGGTGTTTTGTATCCATTGAGCAAAGACGTGGGGTAAAAAATGACAAATCTCCGAACTGCAGATCTAGAACCATGAAGAGCAGTATTTTCAAAATCCTTGATATAAACGCGACATTTAACAGAAAATATGGCATCTAGTAACAGTACCATCAATATCAGAGCCATTTTGAAAAGGCTAACGATCATGGATATGCCACAATATTTCAAGATACATCCAACAATTTAGCTTTGATGACACATCTTTGTGCGCTCAAATTTTATAAAATTTCATAAAGACAGCATTTACAGATGTCTTCCCGCCCCTTCACTATCACTACTCTTTTTTTCTCTCCTTCCTCCTCACTTCACTTTATTTGCCCTCCACTGTCTACTCTGCATCGTAGTTCTCCTTCATCTTTTCTTTCTTCCTTCCTTCTCTTTGCATCTTCAGACCTTCCAAGGTTATGTGTAAAGTTTGGCTGAGTACCATCCCCTCCAATGTTGATTCAATCATATCCGTCTGATACTAACAATCATGCTATTCCAAGCTCTATCCATCCAAAGTCAAAAAAATCTGTTGCACTGATCGCGAAACTCTAACCTTCTCATAGAGCCATGCTTTCACATGTGTATCGAAATTTTCAACTACTAGTAATTAATAAATATATTGGTTTCTCAACTGGAGATTCATGTGGCATGAAACCCTCATGGACATTGCAATTGGATAAGGTTTTGTATTGTTCTAGTTAATAGTATATAAGAGAAATTGACACATTCTGAAATTCGATTGACAATTTCAGATATATACATCAAATTGCTTAGATTCGATCATTCCACATTTTGTGAAATATATCCACGAATTTAGGACCAAACCTAGCAAATATCTATATATATATATATATATATATACACCACACGTCTTAATGTGATCTATGTGGGTTAAGTAATATTTTTGTAATTGGGCAAATAGTAAAGCCCATATTAGTTACGGTTAGGGTTAGTTACTTACCAAAGAAGCCACTAGGCTTATAAATAAGGCTTGAGAATTAGATTGTAGTTGGTTGATTGTCTTTTATTTATCTCTTTTAGGGTTATCATAGTTTTAGTGTAGCTTTAGTTTTAGCTTAGAATATTTACAATATATTTCGATTTATCACTTATCAGGCCCCAAAAATATGTTGATTTCCCATAACTCAAACCCTGATGGAGAGTCTTCATTGATATTACCTTGGACCTATTTGGGGATGTCATCCTAAAAAAACAAAAAACAAAAACTCCACCCTTTTTCTTTCATGAAGTTTCTTAGCACATTAAACATGGTGTGATAGAGTGGATCCTTGTGTATATTGTAATTCCATACTTCTGACAAGCTGAGCTTCACAATTTTGGTATCATCCACAAAGAAATCATCTTTTAACTCAGGTCAATGTAGGTGGCTGAGCGGGGATTGAGTGATTGCTAGGCATCAATCGAATTAAAGTTCAACATGATTACCCATGTTTTTGTCCACCAACTATTTCCATTTGGTTGAATAACTAAGAACTGGTAGGATCATTTCAATTAAAAAGTAAACCTAGAGGCTAGAATAATAATATCCTGATATAGCAATGAAGCAAGCCCAGGAGTTCGTCATTCAGTTGGTAGTGAAACAAGCACGGAACATACCAAAAACCAACTAAGACAGAATTTTGTTAGTTTCTTTTGTGAATATAGCTTGCTACCTTTATTGTGCGGTCAGCAGAACCAGTACAAAACCACGTATTGCTTGGATCGAACGCTATAGATCTCACCCATCCCAAATGGCCGCTAATCACCTACAAGTTATAAAGAGAATGTTGAAAGCCATTGTGTTTGCAATGAAGATAATAAGTAACAAATAAAAATAGGAAGATTATGAAGGCAATACCTCGTGTTATGAACAAAAAACCAAAAAAAAAAAAAAAAACTAATAAACAATTCAAGATAATAATTTATCTGATGACTGATGCAGCAACTCAATTTCAAATATCAGACATTTTGTTATTTTGTGATGTTTAAGGGGCTTGAAAATAACTAACTTATGATTTCATTAGAATCAAAGAACCAAAGATAGCAAACTGAATGAAAGATATCATAATTGAACTTGCCAACCCGCACTTACAAGTGAACAATGAATAGTTCAAACAAGAAAACAAAAATAAAAGGTGGTGTTCTCTTCTTTATCCCCTGTTTTCTTTACTCTTTCCCCCCTCCCCTCTTCAGAATAACATTTTTCCAAACACTCAACTCAGCATAATTCAGTTTCGCAACATAACTGATAACAAGCAAGCAAGTCCAACATCCCCCTCAGATATCTAAGCTCTGACTTATGTCATTCTTCATGGAGTTTAAATTGGACAAAATCTTTGGATGGAGTCGAGAATGTATCAGAATGTATCATAATGTGCCATTAGCTAAATCTTTACAATTTTTTCCAATAATCAAGCCTACTTGAAAGAGACAATACCTTGATTCAAAGGTAAAGAATGTTACAAAAGGTTCATAGTCTGGAACGTCGATGACTCTCAAAATATCTATATGCAACTTTCCAACCACATAAGTTCCTCCAAATTTGTTGATCAAGTACATCTAGAACGTAACCTTATACCTGATTTACTCCGAACTTTTGCATATTTACAAATCAGATGGTCTTCTTTAATCATCAAACTGAGAATTCAAATCATTATAGTCACAATTAAATATGGTGTCTGTCTATAATTAAATATGATGTCTCCAAAAGTATGTTTAACAGCCAATGAATGAATCTTCATCCCATAGTTACCTAGTATGAACGAGAGGATTCGTGGAACGGGAACGGATTTGTAATGCATTGGTTTCTATGGAATGGAATTTGAAGGGTTTGGCATATTTGGTACGATATTTCGGGTTACCACTCATGTACTTTTCAATTCGGTGTGATAATATAAAAAAGAGAATACATGAATGCGAATGATCAACATAAACGTACAGTATGCATTATGTAACCAACATTAAGCGAAGAATCTAAGGGTGTGTTTGGTTGCATGGAATCCTATGCAATGGGAATCCATGAGGGGACCCCTACATTTTAGGCTAAATTGATATATCACTCTACATCTACCATTTGACCACCATTTGATTTTGTGATCAATGGTGGGAATGAAAGTCCCATGAACATGAGAATTTCACTCCTTGGTCCCCCAAGGCATGTGATTCCCATGTTCATGGGACTTTCATTCCCACCATTGATCACAAAACCAAATGGTGGATGTAGAGTGATACATCAATTTAACCTAAAATGTACGGGTCCCCTCATGGATTCCCATGGCATGGGATTCCATGCAACCAAACACACCCTAAGAGTAATTGAATTTTTATTTATTTAATGAAAGAATCAGTTTAAAGGTGCTTTAAAAGATCGGTGCCTTATTTTCAGAAATTGGCTCTTTGAAAAACAACCAGACCCAGTATCTTTTCTATCCATCGCATTATCTTTTTGTGGCTCTCTTTATCATCTCCCACCACTCTATTGATGTTGCAGGTGCCTCTAATTGATGCTCAAAACGTTCAACGGAGATTTGGAAGTGGCATTTATCCCTTCTCCTTAATTTGGTTCATTAAATTTATCGATACAAGTCGCTAACGTAGCAAAGCAATACGTACAAACCAGTTCAAAATTCGGAGAGGAGCAAGCATATTGGGTAAGTATGCCTTGTCCTCAGGGCAGTTCTTTAAAGTCAAGTAGGAATTTCAAAAAAACAACTTCCAGTTCTCAAGATTTACAAGTCCAATGTACTCAAAAGATACATATATAGCATTATATTGGATCATCAACTGTGATTATGATGATGCCTAGAAGTCCTGGAATTGAAACTAAATCAATGGATCAGATTTTTACACAACATAAAAAATAATATAAATAATTTACCTTTCATAATATACATAAAGCATCCCATTGTTAAATTTTAAGCATGATGATTGAAACATAGACATAAGCACCTCATTTCTAACTTAGGTTGTTGGTTACTGGGACATAATATGGTCGACCAAGAAATCAACCATAATATGTTGTAGAGCAAATGACCCCAGTTTATTGTTATAAGGTACTGAGATACAACAAAATCCAGATGAAAAAAAGAACTACCAAACAAACAACAAACATGACATACCCTGTAATTCTTCCAAGGAGCATGCCATACTGGGCGTGGCCATCTACTTGGAATCCTTTCCATGAGAGCGGAAGTTGATGGATTCCTGGCAAACCAGAAAAAGTTGAAGTCAACCAGGGTAATATTTTCTTGGAGATCATAGTTAACCTAATAATGCAACCATAAAAGTTAGTGTCTGTATGTCAAATAAATGATGGTTTCATACAAATAAATGATGAACAAAAACCAGAGAGGTTTATAATGAGATTGCTCCCATCCACCAAAGGAGTCAGCAAGTTTACTGATAAAAACCCCTAGAATATCAATTCAAGAACACGTAATCTGATTGTCTTATTCAAATTTGATGGATGCAGATTAAAATTGGCATAAAACTACAATCTATGTTGTCTGGGGAGTGAAGCGAAGCGCTGACCTCCGCTTCAAGAGTTGCGGCAGAGTTGCAACGAAGTTGAGGCGGAACCGATAATTTTTATCAGTCATTACATACTAATAATAAAAACATAATTCAAATAAGACAATATTGATTTAAGTATAAGACTATCAAATAAAGTATGAATATGCTATTAACTATGACTTTGGTATCTCAATTTAACGTGGTTTATTAGTTCCAGTAGTTGTATTAATAGTAAATATAATGAATAAGGTAAAAATATGCAATTAGTCATTATACCTTAGTTAAGTTATTAACATGTTATTTACCGTCCCGATTGTGGTGCGCTCTAGCTAAAGCACCGCAATGTGGTGCTAGGAAACACCAAAAACTTTTGAGGCAGAAATTCTCCGAAGCAAAACGGCAAATTCAAAAAATAGACTACGATAATGTGTAACTCTTTTTGTACTGTTATGCATATAGTCTTTCTTACGAGATGTGCAATGCACCTGTATAGATTCTTGGGAAAATGGGATGTGGGATTGAAAAAAAAATCTTATAGGAACAACTGATGAGGCAATCCAAAATGCACTCGATGTGCAGCAGGAATATGTTACAAGATACATGATGGACATAAAATGGTGGGGGGGGGAGGATACCTGTCAGATGATGTAGCGCCAGAAATTAACGTAGTGCTTTTGAGTGGAAAAACTGTATCGTTGCTGCAAATAACAGAGTTAATATTCGTGTTCAGTGATACACTTGTCCATATGAATTACTAACAAGTAAACTTTTAGTTTAAGAGATGATGAACATACAGTCCTTTTGGCTGCGAAGATGGAGCAGCAACCAAAGCATTTTGAGTACCTCCTTTTTCCAACTGTTGAGAATCTGCCGGACCTGCGAGGGAATAAGCAAGGCGTCTAAAGGAAAAAGGGGATAATCAACTAAGTGAAACCATGTATGAAGATTGAAATGTTAAATCAATCTTTCCATACTAAGACAATTCATATCTCAGGGAACTCTTTTACATTTCAATGGATCAGCTTTCTCTTATAACAAAATGGATCAACTTTTACACACATGGAAGGTAGCAGTTCTTCAATCAGTTCCTAACATGAATAATGCAGTATTTTTTTTTAATAACTATGACAGATGTGATTTCATAAATGGCATCCATGCACCATTCATGAACAGTTTGGGTGCATCTAGCCAGTAAAAATTTTATTATTATTATTATTTATCTTTTTTAACTAAGAGATGTGGATTTCATAAATGGTATCCAAGCGCCTTTAACATGCAATGTGAGTGCATTTGTCCAGTAAACAATTTAAGGAATGAGATTACATAAAAGTCACGCATACCTGGTAGAGCCAGTACTTCAGAAGAATTGGAATTTTGCTGTGGAGTTGAACTTGCTTGACCAGCAGATCTGCTTGACAAATTTTGCACTGCCCCATACTCCGCATGCATCTTTAGAATTAAACATACAGAAGCAAAATAAATGATATATTGCAGATAAAACATACACAAGCACATATCAAAGAGTACACAAAGATATAGTTGTATCAACATTGGTGGGCTTGCACTCTGTGTTGGTTTTCTTTCTAAACTTTATTCTTCTGGTAACTATGTCTTCTTCCCTCTAACTTACACTCCTGATCTCCCTTAACTATACAACAGCCATAACCACATTGACATGAAAATGCGCTAAATAAACATAACCAATTCTTGTAACGAGAGAAACAGAGAATTAAAATGGATTTTTTTTGTAGGGGAATTCTTCCTGACCTTTATGCCCGTGAAATACTCCATCGTAGTTCAAACGTTTATCTCATAGCGAAAAAAAATACTGGAATAACATATTTCAACTAAAACTAATCTCCGACTCACATTGTAAGTTTTACAATTTTACCCAACAGACATAATAGAAAATGGTAAATAAAAACAGTAAGAGAGCACAGTCAAGACCGCATAGATGGTTTTAAAAAAAAACACTAACCTTGTAACTCATCCTTATCTTTTTGCTGCAACAAAGCCAACGCACAGAAAATCAGTACTTCAATTTGGAATAAATTGGCACAGTACAACAATGAAACCTGATTAATGAATTGATTTTGAGGTTTAGAGAAAGACAGGTCGAGGAAGGGCAAACATAAATACCTTTCAGCATCAGGAGGTGTGGATTGGCCATGACTTGGAGCGAAGAAATCGAGAGATCGCTTTAGGGATTTGAAACTGAGTTTCTTTAGTGATTGGGGTTCTACTGGATCCATCCCTGCGGCCGATCCTGCCATCTCTCACTCCCTCCTTCACCTTATGTACTCTCTAGGTATAGCACAGAGAAGTGTGCCTAGAAGTGATGTTAGCCTGCAATTTTTTTCAAACACTGATATAAGAGAAAAATAATGAGGCATATATGTACACTGTAACACGGTGAAAGACACGATAGTTCTGAAGAAATCTGATTGAAACCAATTGATCGTTAAATACATACAACACATCAAAGATGAATTTATATTGTACAACCAGTAAAAACTACAAATTGCATAAATGTGACCTAACGAGTTCTTGAAGTCGAACAAATTCTTCGAGAAAACTCGATTCGAATAAATAAAGTGAGTCTGTAATGGCAAGAAACGAAAGGTTAGGGTTTCAAAATACAAAAACGACGGAGAAAGTGACAATTGCGGAAGATAAACCCTAGTTCTTGAAATCTTACACAGAAATAGAAATGAACTGAAATTGATGACCAGAAGCGGAGTTTCTTACCTCGAGAGATATTCTGCTCCGTTTCGGAGCTTTTCACGCTTCTGCTGGCATGAGAGTTGCAGCAGCACCGAAGAGACGAAAGATTGAAGTGGGAGAGAGGGGAGGGAGAAGAACGGCAAGCGGTTATATGCACAACAATTATGTATCACGACCCCCCCTCGTATTTATTTAAGCAACTACAAAATAGGTAATAGCACCACCCACTCCTACTCCCTCTTCAATGGTATTCTACGCCTTTCAGAATTTGGTAGCGACTATCTTGCACCACAACTTACTCTCACCCTCACCATCCGTTCAATTTTTTTTTATGTGTTCTCCCACACCACTCATTTAAATCACTATTTATCTTCTTCTTTTCTCACTCACTCTTCTCAAGAACAAGAACAACATAAACAACATGGAGGGAGTAATGAGGAAGGGAGTGATCAATTGCGAGGGACGGTGAGAAATAGAGAAGATGGAGCCATAACCATCGTCGCCCCTTCTTCATCTTTTTTTTCTCCTCCCTTTTTCCATATTTTTCTTCTCATTTCCCTCTCCCAGTTATCCCACTATCTCTTATTATCCCACTCTCTCTTAGTTCCCCTTTATTCTTCTCCCACTATCTCTTTTTCTCGCACAGGTCGTCGCCTCTCTCCCTCTCATTTTTCTCCTTCTCCTTCTCATTTCTTTTTTTTTCTTGTCCTCGCGGCGGATCGTGCAGAGATGAGTTCCCCACTCGCACGGGCCACTGCGAGGGCAAAAAAACTTGACCCTCGCAAAGGTACTTGTGAGTGGAAGACTTGCAATCGCGGAGTCATTCAAATATGTCCAGTAAAGAAAATAGGGTATCGTCCCTAACATTCGACCAACTTTGACCCTCAATTGAGATCGATTCTCAAGTTCATCAAAACACGAAAAAAAAATTATTACTTTGAGTTATTTAATGAACACAATTTGAATCACCTAAAAAATGTTTTGGAATCAGCAACTTATGGTAATTCTACTACAGTCACTCAAAACTGTCTGGTAAAGAAAATATGGTGTTGTCCAGACTTTCGGCCAACTTTGTCGCTCGATTGAGACTGATTCTCAAGCTCATCAACGCACGAAAAATGTAGTACTCTGAGTTATCTAATGAACACAATTTGAATCACTTGAATATGTTTTGAAATAAGCAAGTTATGGTCATTTTACTACAGTCACTCAAAATTGTCCAACAACGACCAAGTCGCAAAGAATCATGAGAATGTAAGTCTCTCACTTGCATGATCCAGTGCGAATGTAAGTTTCTCACTCACATAGCCCACTACAAATGTTTTAATGAGCTTGAGAATCGGTCTCAATTGAACGTCAAAGTTAGTCGAAAGTCGTGGACAATACCTGTTTTTATATTTTGAATGAGTGAGTGCTAGGATGTTTTGGAAAAAGATGAAAATAGGGGAGGCCAGCGATGTGGTCATTGCGATGGGCACCATCACAGCCACATTTCCTATATCTCTCCCCGTCATCGATCATCTTTCACCGTCCCTCGCAGAAGAAAATAGAAAGTTGGGAAGGGAGGAGGAGTTTTCGCAAATTTTAATTTGAAATGGGAGAATATGAATTTAGATTTGTCCTTTTATGGGTGGTGTGGAAGATAACAGTAGTGTGGAAAAGAAAGTGCATGGTGTGAAAAAGAAAAAATTAGATGGGTAGCATAGTTGAGAGTAAATTGTGGTGTGGAGTAGTCTTTGCCTTAAAAATTACAACTCGTTTTATTATAGCTCGTATGGATGTTTTGTGCAACATGCTAGCATGCAACTCTACTAGCACAAAATTAAAAGGCCAAGTAAGTTTTCCAGATCAAGCATATTGATACAAACTGAATTGATGAATTTCCTCTTTATTGGACTTGTGCTCGCAAGCCCCTTAATATTTGATCGGCGACACTCACATAGCATTTTACATGTGATCGCTATATGCATATCCTGCAATTTGACACCCAGGTCATATTTATGGAGAAATTGTTCCACGAATACTCGTCCATAACACTATCCCTTCCTGATTTATTCAATGTCCACACGTTGAAACAAATTGTTGCATGTGATGTTCCCTAACTTTTTGCCCCAATTTGTTTGTTTTTAATGCAAAAAAAGACACTATAAAAATTGATTTTGAGGCATATTTATCCATATCCTCACTATGTCCGGATTTAACATTAAAAAAAAACAATAATAAAATATAAACATTGTTAATTGTTATTTTCCTCATGATAAATAGCTAATTGGGAAGTGCCCTCGTAATCATTTCATATTGCACTATGTCCCTGAAACTAGTGGTCAACGTGCTTTAACCGTCTGTTTTTTAAATAGATAACTGGAATATCATTGAAAAATCAAAGGCTGAGATTGAATGTTTTGTTTCTCGAACGTCTCATCTCGAAAAAAATTGAAGAGTTAAATTGAAATGATAAATGTATCTCAAGGAAAATCCAATAGTTGTTATAAAAAAAAAAACATCATCTTCTTCCCCATGCCCCCTTCTCTTCCTTCTCCATTTTTCTTTAAATCACCACCGCCGCCTCATCCATCATCCCTCCTCCCTCCCCCATCTCTTTGGTTCACAACCCTCACCCCCTCATTTATCTCTGGTTCGCAGCCCCCCTTCTTCCTTCATCCTCCCCCTTTTTGTAAATCACCACCACCCCTTCCCCCTCCCCCTTCTATTTGGTTCACAACCCCCACCCCTTACTTATCTCCCTTCCTCTTACCTGGTTCACAGCCCATTTTCTTCCTTCTTCATCTTCTCTAGTTCGTAGACCGCCTACTTATTATTTATATTCCTCTATGGTTCGCAGCCCCCATCCCCTTATTCCTCGAACCAAATCAAACCCGAAAGCTCTCTGAAACTAGATTTTTCATTCATCCACCAAAGAGACTACCAAAAGAGTCAGATGGCAAAGATGAATGCGGGATTGACTGGAGTTCCCAATTGTTGATATAGGATGAATTGATGATGGTAAAGGGAAGCTATTGTCGGGGAACTAAGGAGAGTGTGTAAATCTTGGGGTTATTTCAGATGGAATTCTAGTTGAGATGATTGAAGGCATGAGAAGGTTCCATGAATAACCTGTTGAGTCAAAGGAGCTATTTTCCCAGGATCCAAATCGGATAATAAGATATTATAAGCATGGACAACTTTTTAAGACCAATCCTGCAAATTGGAAGGATACGGTGACAATACAAAATGATTTATAGGGGCACTTGTTAATTAGCTATTTATTATGATGGGAAATAACAATTAACCCATAAAAAGACAAAGACTACTCCACACTACAACCTACTCTCACCCACACCACCCATCCAAATTTTATTTATTTATTTATTTTTACTTACTCTCCCACACCACCCATACAAATCACTATTCATCTTCTTATTCTCTCACCCTCTATTTTCAAGAACCAAAACAAGATCAATGATATGGATGGGATAGCGAGTAAGGGGGCGATCGATTGCGTGGTATGGTGAAAGATAGAGGAAATTGAGCCACAACCATTGTCGCCCATCTTCCATCTTCTTATTCTCCTTCCCCTCTCCATATTTTTTTTCTCATCCTTCCCCTATCCCAATTCCCCCACTATCTTTTAATTTCCACTCTCTCTTAGTTCCCCTATACTATTCTCTCACTCGTTATTCTTCTCGCAAAGGTCGCTGCCCATCTCCCTATCATTATTCTCCTTCCCTCACACTTTTATTTCGTTATCGCGGGGGCCCATTCGCGACTGTGAGTTATCCACTCGCAGGTACCTCTACGTGGGTCAATTTTTTTTGCCCTCGCAACAGCCTGTGCGAGTAGGGAATCCATCCTCGTATGGGCCGCGCGGGGGCGACAAAAATAGAGTGCGAGGGAAAATAGAAAAAGAAAAGGCAGTGCGGTAACAACCAAATCGAGGTCGATATCCTGTAAAGGTTCTAACTATTCTTCTTATTTGACTTCGTCTTCAATTTTGATTTGAGGGAATAAAGTGGAAGTTGGAAGGGGAAGAAGAGGGAGTCAAGTGTGGAGCGAAAAAATATGAAATTGGGAGGGGAGAGGGAGTTTGAATTTGGGAGGGGAAGAAGCGCGAGTTGGGGAGAATGTCTATGGAGGGAAGACGAAGAAGTTGGGAGGGGAGAGGGAGTTTTCCCAAATTTGAATTTGAGATGAGAGAAGATGAATTTAGGTTTTTCTTTTTATGGGTGATGTGGAATAGAACAATGGTGTGAGAGAGAAAGTGCATGGTGTGGGAAAAAAAAAATTAGATAAGTGGCGTGAGTGAGAGTAAGTTGTAGTGCCAAATAGTCATTGCAAAAATAAAATGGTATTTTGCACTTTGCCCCCTATTATACATAACTAATTAATAAGTAGACTCATCATTAATTACTATTACAATTACCCATTGACTAGCGGTCAAAGCAGATCACCAAAATGCCCCCTCAGAAATCAAAGGGTGAGATTGAATATTTCGTATCTCAAACATCTCATCTCGAGGAATCCTATGGCCTAACTGAAACCGTAATCGTATCTCGAGGAAAATCCAACAATTGATTTTTTTATCTTTCATCTTAAACAACTCATCTCGAGGAAATCTAACGGTCCAAATTTAACAATACACACATCTCTAGGTAAACCTAACGGTCCAAATATAATTATTCACGCATGTCGCGAAAATCTGACTGTTCGTCACGCATCTCGAGGAAAATATGGCAATTCAACACACATTTCAAGAAAATCTGACGGTCCAACACACATCTCGATAAAAATCAGTCGATTCAAATTTATTTGTGCACATATCTAGATAAAACTTTGCCGTCTGAATAAATTTGAATTTAATTTTACCCCCTGAAACAGAACAAACCTGAGAGATGAAGGAGGAGGGTTAGGAGAAAGTAAAACAATGAGGAATAAAACCCTAACTTTATTATAGGGGTTGTGAAACAGAGGAGGAAGGAAAAAGTGGATGAAGTGGAGGAAGGAGATAGTGGAAAAATAAGAAAATTGAGGAATGAGGAAGAGGAGGGAGGATGAATGGGAAGTTGGTGGCGAGGCTGCGAGATAGAGGAGGAAGATGAGGGATGAAGATAATCAAAATTTTCTTGATCATTTCTCGGAGGAAAAAATTAAATTCAAATTTATTTTAAATGAAACGTGCATGAATAAATATGAAACGTCAAATTTCCTCGATATGCGCACAAAACTTACAATTTTCCTCGAGATATGCACGGAATCATCAGTTTTATCAAAACGCGTGCATAATTAAATTTGAACGGTTAGATTTACTTAGAGATGTGTGTACTATTAAATTTAGACCGTTATATTTTTCTCGAGATGAGTTGTTCAAGATGAAATAATTTTTTAAAAATCAACTGTTGGATTTCCTTGAGATGCGATTACTGTAATATCTGTCGATTTTGCCAAAAAAAAATTGTTTGGAGGTTGGGTGTACTCATAAATCCGGTGGGGGCAAATAGCCACCCACCTATTAAGAGAAAACCCCTCCTTTTTTTTTCTACGCTCCCTTCGTCCTCTTATTTTTTTCGGCGAAATCTCGATTTCTTCCCCCCAAAAATCATATCTTCCTCCTCATTTTCTTCATCTTTCTCCCCTCTCATTATTGCTTCAGTTTTTTCGTTTTAAAAATTGAAAATTTCAGATTGTGTGGGCTTAAGAGTGTTGGTTTTGATTGATCGGATTGCGTAGCTTTGATCAGCCTTTTTAGGGGAATTTGTGGCGTCATTTGGAGCCTGTAGACCCCACATGCAAGGGTGGTTTAAGGGTTGGCCGAGATTTCAAAAAAAATCAGTGTGCATGTCCGTTAGGAAGGTTCTTCGGCAAGAATCCGGGCTTTGGGTGCGTGGATGAGCTGCAAATTCGTGATTTCAATTGCTCTTGGACCTATATTCGGACCGTTGTGCTGTTCGAGGGCGATCAGACCGGAATAGGGTGAGTTTCGGTGAGTTTTCGCGGAATTTTGGGTTAGTCGGAGTGTTTGCCGAATTTAGTTTGCCGGTAAGTTTTCTTTCAGTCACGCGCTGGTTGTTATTTATTTCTTTTTCCAGTTTTCGGCTAGTTTCCCACTTTTGAGTCCGCCGTGCAGTTTAAAAAATTTCCTTGGTCCCGCATTTGCTGTTTTGCGAGTTGGGAGCTTCGACCGGTAGGATTTGGGTTTCGAAAACCCATTCCGCTCAGGTGAGTGTAACTATATTATTTACATTGAGAAATATTTATTTTAAATCCTGAATTTAATTTTTACATTATGTCGTCGATTGTGTATAATTGAATCAAAGTATGAAATTCAGGGTTTTTGGAGATTTCGATTGTTGTGTTGGTTCTTTTGTGAATGAATTTATGTATTGGATTTTCTGAAAGCATGATATACAATAATGAAATCGAATAGTGGTTGAATTTGGGTGTGATTAGGCTTTGGTGTAATGACATTGGTATAATGGCATTGGGCTTGTATGCTTCGTTTTTGAGTTTGCATAATATGTCATGTTTTACCGTAGATTGCCGAGTCTCGAGCATGTATGATAGTTCGACTCGAATGAATGTATTGTGGTGAATTGGGTCATGTTGGGACCCTAGCGTAGTCATGAATTTATGAAAATTGCCCAACTGATTATGGTTACACATCTGGTACATTTGATTCTGTACAGACTCATAGTATGTGCATGTTGATATTAGTGTAAGTGTCTTTACCCCGCTATAATGCATGTTGTGCCGATGCTTAGGAACTTACTCGCATCGTGGGTTTGATGGTGCTTGAGATGACTCGCACCAGATATTGATGACGCTATTGCATATGGCAAGCTTGTTGAGGTGCGGTGAGCTCCTGCACGCACTTGCCACTAGAGAGTGCAGTATGACGGGGCCCGGAGGACGTGCTTTGGAGATTACTCGTTTTCCCTCCCAGCGCGCTTGAGTTTGATTTGTGTTAGGCCAGTCGTTCGGGATGTTTAAGTTTGTATCCTGGCAGATGACACCCCATTGGGATACAAACCACCCGAAGTGGTACTGGTGCACGTTGTGGGATGTGTCTGGGTGAGACACATTCGTAGGGTATGCGGATGCCTACGATATGAGACACTTATACATAAAAAATTTGGTTTCAACTTGATTGCTATACCTAGGAGACTATGGAGAATTATGATATTGTCTTTGTTTTCATCGCTTGATAGTTGCTATGTTTGAATCACCTGCAATGACCGGCATATTTCGTAAAATTGTAGTTATTGTTGAATCTGAAAGGCTTGTGTTGGTGCTTGAACTTAGAAATATTATCCTTAGAGACACGGTGTGATTTAGACTTTAGAACCTGTATAGGGACACATTTTCCATTTTATGGATCATGCATCTAGGATTACTCACTTATTCATTATTGTGTGGCATAGATTTCTCCTATATATTATTCTGTTATTTGTTTTTAGTTCGCTCGCACCAGCTAGCTTTGTGCTTTGCTGACCCCGCAGGGGGTGTGCTTTTATTGGAGTGCAGGCAGTGTTGGCGTTCATGCTGATCGTGGCGCTTAGGCCCAGTTTCCAGCGGTAGACTATTTTGTGCTGTTTGGTTGTGTCCACCCTATACGAGTATGTTTTGCTTTGTTTGTATTATCTGGTTAAATACTATATGTTTTGTATATATTGTTTTTGTCGCTATGACTCTGGCGGGGCGAATCGTATACTCTTATTTTGTTCAAATTTTATCGTAGTTTTATTTTCGTTTGATTCTCATTGCAAGAATGTGTTATATTATGATGTTGTGTCTGATTACGATCTGCCTGTATTACGAATCAGTTCACGCATCGGCACGCAGCGATTCCCGTGGCGGGTCGGAGCGTGACAATTACGGTTTCAGTTAGGCCTTAGAATTTTCATCGAGATTAGATTTTCAAGATATGATAGATTTAGGTGGGGGTATTCAATTCGGGATTTAAATGGACTTTGAAGAATTTTAAATCTCGTGGATTTTAAAAGTTTCAAATGATTTTGTAGATTTTATAAATGGTTGTTATGGATTTCTATAGATTTTTATAAATGTGTTATTAGTCATAAGAAACAATGAAAGAACATCACCTACATTGTTATCCATGCCAACACAAATAATAAAACATATCTCAAAACATCAATTAAACAATTGTTTATATGTTACAAGAATTTTACTTCAAATAAAAAAAAAAATCAAATACATTGAAGATGATCCAAAAGTAATACAAATAACTATTTTATTTCAAATTGTTATCCCCGCCACCTCTCATCCCTTATTCTTATTCTTCAATCACCACCACCACCATGCTATCACCACCTCTCCTCCTCCTCCTCCCCCCTCTTATTTTTCTTTTTCATCAATCACCACCGCTGCCTCTCATCCTACCTCCACCCATTTTCATCTTCTTATTCTCAACCTCCTACCCCTCACATTTTTTTCTTTTTTCTTCTCATTCTCTTCCTCCTCTACTTTTTTTTTCTATTTGTTTTTTTTCCTTTTCTCCTATATATATATATATTTTTTTTTTTTCTTCTTTTTGCCCTCGCAAAAGTTTTGGCAAGTGGGGAACCTCCATTCACAGGAACCTCCGCAAGAGTGAAGAAGAAAAAAAATGGGAAAAGAAGAATAGAGGAGAAAAAATAGAAGAAGAAAAACAAAGAGAAAAGTAGAAGAAGAATAAATCAAAAGAAAAAAAAGATGAAGAGAGGACAAGAAGAAGAGAAAATAAGAGGAAGAAAATGAGAAGAAGAAATAATAATAACAAAAAAGAAGAACAATAACAAAAGAGAAGAAGAAGTGCGGGTGGTGGTGTAGCCAGCAGTGGTACAACATGGTGGTGTGGCCGAAAGTTGTGAGGCAATGTGGTGTTGCTCCTGTGAAGAGAGAAGATGATAAGGAAAGATGGTGGTGTCTTTCAACAAATCACAAAAAAAATGTGATGATGTCGTTCTTCAGCGGAAATGGTGGTGTTATTTAACAATAACTAATACAAATCCTTTGAAATATGAGGGAAATGTTGGATTTAGAATAACCCTTGTTATATATACTTTCCACTCACAAATTCTTCAAAATCCACAACTTTAACAAATTCAGTAAGATCCACTATTTCTTGAATACCCCTGATTTTGGTGGACTTTTGAAAAACATGAATTGAATACCCCATGATTTTGATGGATTTTAAAACAATCATTTAAAATCGATATTTGAATACCCCTAGATTACATGTATTATTTTAAATCCTTAATTGAATACTCCTGAATTTTAATAGATTTTAAAATCATTCACAATCCATTAAAATTTGTAATTGAATACCACCCCTTAGTCTCAGCCTTTGATTTTTAAGAGATATTTTGGTACTTTATTTGAAAATTGATTGTCAACGGACATTGACCACTAATATTATAAATTTATAATAGTGATTAATAATGAATCTACTTGTTAATCAACTACGGTGAAAAGTGCAAAATACCCAAAATAAAATGACGAAGATCATTCCACCAAATATGAACCCATTCCGAATCTTCGAATGAATCCACTTCCCAAACACACAGATTAGAATTCCCAATCTTGTCTTGACCATCTCTCTCCTCTCCTTCTTTTCCTTCCTTCGCTTTTACAGATCTCTCTCTCTCTCTCTTGTTGTCTGCAATGGACGCTATCGATTCCGCTTTCGATCCACTGAGAGAGTTCGCCAAAGACAGCGTCCGCCTCGTCAAGAGATGCCACAAACCAGATCGCAAAGGTAACCCCCATCTTCTCTCCCCAATCTCGGGTTTTCGATTCCATCTTCATCGCATCGCTTATACATCTCTTGTAATTGAACTTGTACATCCGATTTGTTCTTCGTTTTGTGTATTGAATTTTGGGGTTTTGTTTGATGCATCCATGCAGAGTTCCAGAAGGTGGCGTCGCGTACTGCCATCGGGTTCGTGGTGATGGGTTTCGTTGGCTTCTTCGTCAAGCTGATCTTCATCCCCATCAATAACATTATCGTTGGATCTGGCTAGGTAAACAACATCCACCTCCAAATCTCTCAAAGTTTTACATATTTTCATCTGTCTTCATTGCAATTTTCATTCCATATGCATTATTTTTTATAAACCTCCATTGTCGTCAATGTCGTCAATGTCGTCAATTAAGAACACAGTTTTTCTTTATTAGTCCATAGAAGGTGCTTAGATCCTCTATAATTGAAGTTATGGGTAGTTAAATGGAAATGAAAACAGCCATTTTGTGATCATCTGGTTTAGCTTTCTACCATGGATTGCTGCGCGTTTGTGAATTTTGGTACGCCTTCGTATAGTATAGACATCGATGTCATTTAGGATTCCTACTACACCCAGTTGGGTGTTTTTCCCATTAATTGCGTGGGCGATTATGCAACACTGTTTTGTGGACTTTTTTGGGTGCCTCGTGGATCCAATGGATAAAAGTAAGATAGAAAGTGAATTCACCATTGCAGATGTTATTGATAGTTGAATTTACAAATCCCATCAACTTTTTTTTCCAATATGAAAACCACCCTTTTGCGATCATCTGGTTTACCTTTCTACCTTTGGTTGCTAAGTTTTTTGTGAAATTTGAAATGCCCTAATACAAGAATTTGGATTCAGCCATCGAACACAGTTTGTGAAAATTTAATTGGCAATTATGCAAGCCTTGCTTTGTGGATGTTTTGGTGCCTCATGGACCCAATAGATGAATGTAAGATAGAAAGTAAATTCACCAGGGAACATGTTATAGATAGTTGAACTTACGTCCTTAAACCAAACAAGCTAACATATGTAATTTTCTGATGGTGATGCTCAGAATCCGCAAATTCCGTCAACTATTTGTCCAATAAATTTTAAGGGTGACCAAAGATTCCATCAATGGTAAAAAAAAAAGAAAAGAGAGAGATTATAATAGACGAGGAGTGATGAAAGAAGGCATTTGTATATGGGAATAAGGTTATTTGGATTATCCCACCACGAATTGATTTACTGATGGGTAACCACTTGTCTCCACTGAAAAAGTTTGAGATGGTGAGTTTTGTTGTGTCACGGATTTTTGTAACGTGGTAATTGTACCATTTGATGACTCCACTTAATTTTCTCTAGGTCCAGTGTTGTTAAACTCCTCAAAAAATTAGAGTGTGGAGCAGGTTTATCAGAGTTTGGTGATACATCTATCAAATGAAGTAGATGTATCCTTGGATCATACAATATCTAACAATTACCTTGTGAATTTGGAACATCTGAGGATAAACGTTTGAGTTTACAGGTCCCTGTCCTTTGGTTTGGACACTGATATTACATGTCAGATAAACCTGCCCTAGTAGACGCCCCATTTTTTGGGAAGTTTAACATCACCGGGCCTAGGTCTGATACAAGTACAAGAGTCAAATGACATGATAACTATCTGTTATGGAAGTTTATGATGCGGCAAACTTCACAATAGAAGACTTGAATGATACAATTACTGCATGTTAAGGAAGTTTGTGATGCTACAACCTACAAACATGAGTGTTTCCGACTTTTTTTTAGTGGAGATTGCCTATGACTATAATTCTTTCAGTGGTGGCTAATTTGATTAACCTTGTTCCAATCTCACATCGTTCCTTGTACATGGAAGATTTATATTCAGAGGAGGGCTAAGATTTTAGATCATTTGGGGTGGTTGTGGTTGAATTTATCAGATGAGGAAGGGGAGCTTATCCCTAGATGGCTGTGGGAGGTGTTCAGCAAGGAAGAGTCATTGTAGGGTCGTTTTTTGTTGTTTTAATAAATTCTGAGGCAAGCACCAAACCTTAATTTCTCAATGAGAGTTGAACATGGTAGGCTAGTTGTTTTACTTTTTGCAATTTTTACTCGACTTGGTTTCTTTGGGCTTTATTTCGATTTCCAATAACAATGATTTAGATGTCTCTCTGTTCGAAATTAAAAAAAATCCAGAATGTTCTTGTTATTTGATAATAAAAAATATATATCAGAATGTTTCTGTTTTTGTTAGTTCTTAAAACTTGGTTTTGCATGCAGACTTACTTGTTTCCATTCAAATTGCAGATTACATTGAGTGTGAACAATGTTCAGAATGCGAAGACAATTAGGGACTACCGTAAACTGATGATAACATCACTTTACCTTAGGCTACTTTTTTGTCTGATGAGAACCATGTTGAACTTGTTTATGTTCCTTTCTAATGGATAATTTTTGCTTGACATAGTTAAATTTGTCTCAGATTTTGTGTTTCATGTCTACTATGACACTTCGAGCTAGTCACAAGCATTTGTTGATGTTATACTTTTATGATTCTGGTATTTCCTCACATCTGGTTCTTTAAAAGATTGTGTTCCCTTGTGAACAAGGGAAATGGGCAATAACAAAATAGATGGCCTTTGGAGATCATTATGAATGGGATTTCATCCCTTTTGCGATTTTCTGAAACGAATTGCTAGTAGACTTTGCTTATTTGAAATATCATGGGAGAGATTTTTATTTTTATTATTATTATTTTTTATTTATATATTTTTAATCGAAAGACTATCTTGATCTTTTCGGGTTGACAGCTCTTGGATCTGCCTGTGGATGCCAAAGGTTATTCAAAAGCTGTAACCTGTAAATGTGGCTCTAACAATCGAAAAAAGCTTAGACTCTGGTTCATTTTTCATGAATTAGCAACTTTTTTTTAAAGACTATTAACAAGAGATTAAAAGTTGTTTTTTCTTCAAAATATTTTAATAATGGAAAAAAAAAAAGGTGGACAACTTCAGAATTCTCTCTCCTTTCCTTTCTCACTTTGGTCGAATTATATTTAAAAAAAAATTCCTTTGTGAAAATTTTGGAGCTGTAGCTAGTTTGAGTTGGTGGAAATATGAGAGCATCCGATATGCACTGTCATTTTACCATCAAAGAAGACGACTACAAAGCAGAAGGAACTAAGCAATGCCAGCCAGTGTCTAACAAAATTGGTTTGCCTATGCAAACCATGTGTTGTTTGCATATGGTTGAAAATTTTGAAAGGCCTAGTCATTTATCTGAGCCGAGATTTCTCCTCCAAGAGAGGCTTTTGATTGATGACCACACTCTCATGTAGAAGATTATGTTTTGGTTGGAGTTAGCACCCTATTTTCTTAAAACATAAATCGAGTATGGGAGGACATACACATTCAATCATGTTCAATCTCCTTGCCAAAACCATCGATAACTAGTGTTAAATGTCAAGTGCCATACAAAAACAACACCCACCATGTCCAGTAGATAAAATGCTTCAACTCTTTGTTTGAGTTCAAACTAAGGCACAATACAGGCTCCTTATTCTATCCACAACTTCAAGAATTCCTAACAAATAGCACTTGAACGAATAAGATTTTCAGAGTCAGTGAATAAACTATTGACATTGAAACCAAAAAACTTTTTTTTTTTTTTTTTTCCGGTCAAACATGAAGATTTTTATTAATGAAAGAAAGGGAAACAAGTTACAATAAGAAACATTCCTATATCAAGGAATGCCAAGACACTATGAAAGTGTCAAAACCCAAACCCGTAAATAAATTACATGTTTGTACTCGCTTTGCACTCTCTCTATTTAGTCTTTGGAAGAATCTCCTCCGAAGGAAGCTCAAGTGTTGCTCCTGCCATGTCTTTGCTGGGTTTCACAGCTGCAGTATTTGACATCCACACACAATGACTTAGAAGAAATGTCTTTAAACGAAACATTTTGAAGAAGAAAATTAAATATCCAAATTAGAACATTCTCACACAAATGTATCTAGGTTAATCATCACATGCAAAGAAGAAAAATAAACTTTCACTCTGTATATCAATCATCAAGGCAACAACTAGCAATAAAATATTCACTAAATGTGTGAATAAAATATTCACTAAATGTGTGAGCAGTGGCGGATGGTATCACTAGGTCATGGGGTCGATCCCACTAGCAGTGGCGGATGATATCACCAGGTCATGGAGTTGATCACTAGCAATAAAATATTCCCCAAAGGTGTCATCTAGGGTGGGAGGGGTTGAGGCATATATAAAAAAAATAAAAATAACATAAAATATTCATGGTCTCCATCATCATAAATCTGATTCCAAAGATCAGATATAGAAAAAGTGATTTTATTTACTTTTCAGTCTACCTAAAATAGTATTTTCTGCATAAGTGTTTTGTTGAAACTTTCCAAAGTAAAGAAATCTTTGTCATTTCACCATTCCTCTTACATTATTGAAATAAATATTCAGTTTGTACCTTTTGTCGCCTCGTTCAACTAATTTTATGTCAAATTGGTGCAAGTTGTAATGCCTGCATTCATATTCATTTTGTACCCTTCCTTGCCTAGCTCAACTCATTTTATCTCCGATTGGTGTTATTATTATCAAATTTTTTTTCCTGTTACCAACTGGTGTTACTTGTAACTGTCAAGCACAAGCACAATGATCTAATTTTTGCAAGTTTTATGTTTCTAACGAGTGTTGAGACATTCACAGGCAATAGTCAGGTGCGTGTGTTCAATGAAACACTGACCAAGAAAAATGCTCATCAGTTTCACATGCAAGCAAAAGAAAGAAAAATCCCACAATCATCAAGAAAACAATCAGCATAACAATATTCTTGCCGTCGTCACCATATATGCCTAATCCCAAACTAACAGGTTAAACATTAGTACCTATGAAAATGGGAATGGCAGTAACTTCAAACCTATAAAAAATGAAAGCCCCATTAGGTGAAGTTTCACCAGACCGCACTTATGCTCTATGAAGGACCTTCCTACTGATCTCTATAAATCAATCAGATATCTTAGAATACCTACTCGTTCAACCGATAATCTTAATTGCAAAGTGCACCATCCCCAATAACGCACCATGGTCCACGACTCAGGAGCCATACAGAACATTACATTACATGTTTTGTTTGTCTAAGTTTTTCATCAAAACAATCATCCGGTGTACATGCTTATGCTTCTCTAGTCCGAGCAGATCATGCATTGATACAACTATTCCCCAATAGTTAGCTACTTCACTCAAATAGGCCTCTCCCAGTCTTCATAATTGATATGCAACCTACAATGTTCAAATCTACGCAACACTCAATTGAATACACATACGTGACATACCTATTTGGACATGCGAAGGTCTCCAAATAAACTAAATTTTCCTCCTTTCAAACTAAAAATTGTAACTATTGTACTTAAAGGTGAGACCTTTATAATGCTACACCAAAATATGATCTATTTTCACTAACACCCATTGTTCACAGACCAGTTATCAAACACTTTGTATGCGAAAAAATCCCTAAAAACACACAAACCACACCAACAAAGTAAAGTTGAGACCTTTACTATTAAAATACATAATTTCAACTGATTTGCTTACCGTAGCCACCACTAGGGTTTAGTTTAGCTTGAACGATCATGTTGGAGATGAAATTGGAAGCCTCGCGAGCTTCGTCGAGGAGTCTGGTGATCTCTGCTTCGGACGAAACGTTTCGGTTCTCTTCGAACTTCTTGCGGACCTCCAAAGCTGACTCAGTGAGCATCAGTGAGTCGCCTTTGAACGATTTCCGAGTCGCTCGGAGTAGGTGTCTGTATGCACTCAGTGCCATTTTATTTTTTCTCTCCTCTTTTTCTTCTTCTTCTTGTGTTTGCTCTGGAAATAGTTCACAAAAGGTGGGAACTTTAACAAAGACTTTGGGCTTTTTAGTGGGCTTGAATTACAACCCAAGCCCATTTGTAAAAAGAAAACCATGTACCTCACCTACATTCTATTTTGGAAAATTCTAGGGGTCGAGGGAGGGAACGAGGGAGGGAGCGAGGGATGGGTGGAAGCCACCCATCCGCCTCGAGATGAGCGCCATCGCGCATCTCAAATTTGATGCGCTTATCTCGAGGCAGATGGGTGGTTACCACCCATCCCTCGCCCCCTTTACCTCGCTCCCTCCCTCGCTCTGTAGCAAAGCTCTTCTATTTTTGAGCAGAAATTCCAGGGAGCGAGCACCCATTCCTCTCGAGAAAAGCAAAACTGCCTCGAGATGCATGGCGTTGCTTATCGCGAGGCCACCCATCCCCTCGCTCCCTAAAAGGGCTCATTTTTTAGACCTCAAAACCTTCTGTTGGAGAGGTGAAGTCAGTGACGAAATTATCTCTTAAAGATTCAATCTCCGCGTAAAACCAGACACAAACCTAGCGTTGGACAAAAAATTAACTAAATCGAATAAACTGATTGAACCGGTTTCGATTTTAGAAAATTTGAAATCGATATAGTCAGTTCAATTTGTAAGTGATTTTAACTACAAAACCGAATTGATTTGATTTTAGTAACATTTTAGTCGGTTGCTTGGGTTTGCAGTTTATGCGTTTTCTTAATGTTCGTTTTGGTTAAAAAAATTTGAAACCTATACAAATCACATAAGCAAAATTTTGATTAGACATGGTACTAGAATAATACAAAATATGAAGTAACAAACTAATAATACGAGAAAGAATTCACTAAAAAAAATGATAATGTAAGATTAATGAATTATTAACCTCAAAATGAATTCTTTGAATGCTATAGTTGATTTGGTGACCAACAAATTCAGGCTTCATGCAAGACTAAGGAACGGGCACCCTCTATGAACATAAAAATCAAAATTGGTTTGGGATTGAAGAGCACAGTTATAGATAAAAACAAAAACACAATTCAACAAAGCTCTAAAACTTTAGAATAAGCAAACAACGGGCTTTGAGTTTATTACATTCTTGTACTAATGCAAGATGGGACTCCTATGTTGGATAGTGTTGGCTTGAATAGTCCTATATCAAGTAAGGAGATGATCCATTCTTTAATAGCAATGATACTTTTTAGAGAAAACCCCACACCACCCATATCTTTTTTGAGTTGGCTATAATATTTTTAGGGTTGAAAACCGAACCGACTTTGGTCGGTTTTCAAACATTTCAATCTGAAAACCGACAGACCATTAACAAAATCGAACCAAGACTAATTTATGCAAACTGTAATCGAAACTGAAATAAAACCAAATCAACTGACTATTTTAAATATGCTATAATATTTTTATGTAAAATATATATTATTTATTATATATATTCAGTCGGTTTGGTTTTGTTGGTTAAACTCACATACAAACCGAAAACCGAATCGAATCGAATCGAACCGATCTATTCGATTTTGATGAATTCAGTCGGTTTAATTGGTTTGGTCCGTTTTCTGTTCAACCCTAAATATTCTTGTCTTTAGAAAGAAGGGCCAACCTTGCTTAATTAATTGGAGATGAATCCTCGTCAGCTGGAAATGAATCCTCAATAGGAACATGAGTAATCTTGAACTAGTCTTCTCCTTTGTCTATCTATCAAAGCAGTGAGGTTCAACACTTTGTTGATCTTGCAACCATCAATCCACGAGGACGTCAGAGTATTGATATAGTTGAGCAAGTCCATCTCATTATCTTCTTGTTTTGACCAACTCACAATTAGTAGAATCTTAAGAAGCATTGTAACGTTTTTTAACCCCTCTGGTAAACCTCCACTCTCAACTTGGGGAACTCCTCATACAACAGATGAGTTTTAAGAACAACTAGGTCCTCAAAATCCTCTTTTAAGTATTCCAACTCTGACAATAAGCGATTTGCAAGTCTTCCAGAGAAATATTTTTCAGCTTTGGCAAACATTTCAAAATAGGACAGCTCCCAATGCAATGATTTTGCAAGGATGAGAGATTTCTGAATACCCCTCTGTCACGAGCTAGTGGGCAGCGTGTTAGCCGAGGGAAAAAGGTCAGCACGTGACACCTCGCTCTCTTCCAATTAAACCAACTCCCCATAACCAGTGTCGGAGCCACATACAAAATATGGGGGCAGTTGTCCCCCCTAAAATTTTTGAAATTCAAATTTAGTATAGTGAATTGTGGTATATTTAACTAATTGCCCTCCTAAAATTTTGCTATTGCCCCCTTTGTGAACATTCTGGCTCCGCAACTGCCCACAAGGGCACAACTATGAATCCTTAGAGATGTCACTGTGGTCAAATTCTATGGGCAGAACTTTAAGCTTTTACATCCCTGGATAAAAAACGAATCGAGAGGTAAGGTTTTATAACGCCCCTTCTGAAAAACTAACCAACTCAGTGAAGTCTGTAATACCAAGTGTAGAATGGCAGGGGAGGTCTTACACAGAGAGGTTGATGTGTTATAGCTGTCATCTTCTCTATTATTTTACTAATTAATTCTATTTTTTCTTGTGAAAACTAAAATTATTGAAGTAATGAATTTTTTTCAATGATGGGTAAGATTAAGAAGAAGAGAAATATATCAAAAGCGGAGAGAAAGATATAGAGAAATAGAAAAGATATGTCGAAATAGAAAAGATATGTCGAGGACTACGGAAGGAGGAAAGAATGCATTTTTTTTCATTCTAGATCTCGAATCCGAGGCTAGACTGGTGAACTAAAAGTTTAAGTAGAAAGGTATTTAAGTCCTAGGGTACTTGTTTCAGTAGATCGGGAAACTCCCTTATTGGTCAGTCACTAGGAACTTTAACACGGCCACTGGGCTTGGATGTCACCTATCAGTAGATCGAGTATTGAGTTACATACGGACCATCAAGTTACATATCATTCTGCCTATGAAAGGTATGAAGAGACCTAAAAAAGGAGAATGCGCAAAATAAAAAATATCGAGTTACATATAATTCTCATATGAAAATGTATGAAGAGAAAATAAAACAGTACCCAATGACTCGTGACAATCCCTCAAACAACCGTCTCCAAAAAGGGATTTGAGTGACTCAGTAGGAGGGTTTGGTTTGAAAAAAGGATCACTTATTTTCAGTTAAGTGGAAACCATTAGCTATGTACTAGATCTTCGACAACAAAGGATTTCAACCAAAATCACAGACAAACTCGACCTGTACTCATATGTGGTTTATATTGTATGGCAGTAAAGACTAACATATCTGTGCAATGCACTTCAACAAATCCATGCCCAACACAATTTGAATTGATCTATATGACATACAAGGAGTTGATCCTGTGTTCACAAATGAGCAATTCTTCAAAGAAACAAAAACATCAAACGTGTTTATGAATGATTGTTCAGAGTAGAGTTTGGAGATTACAAGGTGTAAATCGGACATGAATTTAGCCTCACACTGATCTCAGCTGAATCAATACGTAGGATAGCAAGCATTTTTACACATTTTTACAGGGGAAGAGAGAACAATACAATTCCTTTTAGTGTGTACTAACCCATTCTCCAGTCATGCTTCTTACGCCTGCATCTGTGATGAGCTTTTTGCTCAGAGAATGTATTCTCACCAACCACTTCCATGTTGCAATCTGTATCTGGAGCAAAACAGATGCAAGGGACTGTCAGCAAGATCAGCATTATAATGACTCAAAGCTAGACACTACTTTGGACCTACCGGAAGTGTCACACAAATTCACAAGCAACACTAAGAAATATCCTGTGAGAAGGTTAATGCCTTCTCACTCACATAATCTACTTTGATACAAGGCAATATCTCAAAGTGAATTAAAGAGTACCTTATTAGAGAAGAGCAGTCTCAGGAAATATGCACATAGCCACATACATATTGATACACAGATTGGTAAGGTTTTATCAGAAAAAGCTCACTATTCAGTTTACTTTCTAAAGCAAATGCAACAAAAAGTTTTCAACTTCATTTTTTGTTCTTGTTTTTTATCAATCTTGATTCAACAATTCAGTTCTCAAACCTATAGTTCAAAAGTTACTAATAATATCAAGGCGCTGTGTCACGTGCTGACCTTTTTCCCTCGGCTAACACGCTGCCCACTAGCGTCACACTCCCGTCGGACTAACTAGTCAAGGCACTTCGATGTTTGGCTAATGCTAAGTGATGCTACGAAAGCTTAAGTGAGGAAAATGCTAAGGCACAAGTGTTTAGGCTTTTTGAAAGAATGCTTTGTATTGCTTGAGAGAGTTGTACAAGTGTTTTCTCTTATTATGTACAAATGAATGCCAAGGCCTATTTATAGGCCCTTAAAGTCCTAGAGGCTTCTAGCCTAGAACCTTCTACAATCCTCCTTCAAAGGAGTATTCTCTATACATCTAGAAAGTTCCCACCTCCAAAGGAACCAGAAAATACAAGGAGGCTTTTAGAAAATACTATACAAATTTGTACAAGGGTGTTCTAGACTCATCCATGCTAGAACACTCTAGAGAAAGCTAAGCTAGAATGTCCAAGAGCACTCTAGAACCTTCCGGAGGCATCTCGAAAAGCTTGCCGCACCATCGGGCCTTTGCGGGCCTACTGCCAGCGCCCATATGATACCTTGGATGCCTTGTTGTCTTGGTGAGGGATATTTTTAGAGATGGTTCGTGACATTCTCCCCCACCCAAGTCCTTGACGACCCCGTCAAGACCGTGCCTCGAACTCCGCGATCTTGCCCCGAAATTGCCATAGGTCGTCCTCTTTCTCCCATGAGGCCTCACTGTTCGGTAGTCCCTTCCATCGAATGAGATACTCATTATAGCTTGGCACACCCCTCCGTCGGATGAGCCTCTTTGCCTCGATGCTCTCGATCAAAGGAAGCCACGACCGCGGTTGGTGCCCGATGTGACTCGCCCCTCGTTGGATCTTCTTTATCACCATGGTAGGGCTTGAGCATGCTCACATGGAACACCGGATGAATCTTGAGTTTGGGCGGCAACTCAAGCTTGTAAGAAACTCTCCCGACCTTCCGTAGGACGGGAAATGGCCCCTCGTACTTCCGCACTAGTCCCTTGTGCACCGAGCGGAAGACCTTGAACTGTTGTGGCAGCAACTTGACCATGACCATCTCGCCCACTTGGAACTCGAGAGGGCGTCTATGCTTGTCCGCCCACTTCTTCATCTTCTTAGACGCCTTGTCCAAGTACGCCTTCGTTATATCAAGCTGCTCATGCCACCCTCGTGCAAGCTTGTACGCAGCGGGGCTGCTACCCGTGTAGCCCGACGCAACGGCTTGTGGAGTCAAAGGCTGCTGGCCCATGACGATCTCGAACGGACTTTGTTGCGTTGATTCGGACCGCTGCAAGTTGAATGAGAATTGAGCCACATCCATCAACTTGGCCCAATCCTTCTGGTTGGCACCCACAAAGTGCCTCAAGTATAACTCCAACAAGGCATTCACCCTCTCTGTTTGCCCATCGCTTTGCGGGTGAAAGCTTGTTGAGAAGTGTAGACCCGAACCCAAGAGCTTGAATAACTCCGTCCAGAATTTTGCTGTGAACCTTGGGTCCCGATCACTTATGATGCTCCGAGGCAAGCCCCAATACTTCACCACATGCTGAAAGAACAACTTGGCGGCTTGCTCGGCCGTGCAATCGCGTGGGGCAGGTATGAAAGTCACATACTTGGAAAAGCGATCGACCACCACCATAATAGAGCCATACCCATCAGACTTGGGCAAGGCCGATATGAAATCCATCGATACACTCTCCCATGGCCTTTCCGGAATCGGCAAAGGCTGCAATAGTCCTGCCGGTACACGTTGCTCTATCTTGTCTTGTTGGCACACAAGACAAGTCTTCACATAGGCCTCGATATCGTCCCGCATATGAGGCCAATAGTAGTCCACCTCCAAGAGTGCCAATGTCCGCTGCATCCCCGGATGGCCAGCCCACATTGAATCGTGGCACTCCTTCATGATGTCTCGCCTAAGATTATCCCACTTAGGCACATAAATGCGACGACCGACGGTGTAGAGCACCCCATCCTCTACCCAAAACCGTCGAGTCTTCCCCTCCTTGGCCATCTCCATGAGTCCCTTGGCCAAGGGGTCTTGAGAAGTCCCCTCCTTGATCCGATCAAGAAGGTTGCTAGCGGCGCTGCTTGCGCTAGCGAGCATGGCCTTTCGGCTGAGAGCATCAGCAACAACATTAACTTTGCCCGGCTTGTACTCCATGACATAATCGAATTCCGCTAAGAAATCTTGCCACCGAGCTTGCTTGGGGCTGATCTTCTTCTGATTTTGAAAATAACTCGTAGCCACATTGTCGGTCATGATGGTAAACCGACTCCCAAGCAAATAGTGCCTCCAAGTTCGCAAGCAATGAATGATGGCTGTCATCTCCTTGTCATGCACCGGATACCGTCTCTCGGTATCATTGAGCTTACGAGACTCATAGGCTATGGGATGCCCCTCTTGCATAAGCACCCCTCCGATGGCAAAGTCTGATGCATCGGTGTGAAGTTCGAACGACTTAGCATAATCGGGCAAGGCCAAGACAGGTTCCTCGGTGACTGCCTTCTTCAAATCATCGAACGCTTCTTGGCATTTCTCACTCCAATGCCACTGCACCTTCTTCTTCAGCAAGTCGGTCAGTGGGGCTGCTCTCGCCGAGTAGCTCAAAATGAATCTCCGATAATAATTGGCCAGCCCAAGGAAAGAACGTAGCTCCGAAACGTTCTTGGGTGGCTCCCATTCCTTGATGGCCTGCACTTTGTCCCGTTCCATCATGATCTTTCCAGCCTTGATGCGGTGCCCCAAGAAAGACACCTCGTCTTGGGCGAACGAGCACTTCTCCAATTTCACGTACAGCTCGCTCTCCCGCAATGCTTGGAAAACCTGTCGCAAGTGATGCACGTGTTCTTCCAAGTTGTCGCTATACACGACGATATCGTCGAGATAGACGACTACAAATTTATCCAAGAAAGGCTGAAAGATTCTGTTCATTAAAGTGCAGAAAGTAGCCGGGGCATTGGTGAGACCAAAAGGCATTACCAAGAACTCATAAGACCCATAGCGAGTGACGCATGCCGTCTTTGGCTCATCTTCTTTGGCTATGCGCACTTGCCAATACCCTGATCGGAGATCCAGTTTAGAAAAGTACCTGACTTTACCGAGCCTATCGAAAAGATCGGCAACCAAAGGAATTGGATACTTGTTCTTGATGGTTACTTTGTTAAGTGCTCGGTAATCGATGCACATACGCAAGGACCCGTCGTGCTTGCGTTGGAACAATACTGGTGCACCGAATGGGGCCTTGGATGGCCGAATGAACCCCGCGTCCAACAACTCCTTGAGTTGCTTGCGTAGCTCTTCCAACTCTGGCGGTGCCATCCGATAAGGCGCCATGGCTGGAGGCCTAGCCCCTGGCTCCAGCTCGATCATATGATCGACTTCCCTTCTTGGAGGAAGTCTCTTGGGTAGCTCTGGAGGCATGACATCTTCGTACTCTTTCAAAACCGCAGCTACCTCCTTCGGAACCTCGCTGGGTTGAGGCCCATCTTCGATCAACGTGGCCACAAATGTTGCTTGCCCCTTTTGCACGCCTTTCTTCACTTGAATGGCTGACAACATCTTGGCCTCCACGATCTCCCGCGTAACAGGGACAGAGCATGCTTCTCGATCCTTTGCAATAGTCATCGACCCGTCCCTTTCTAATGTCCATGGCTTCACCGTATCCATGAACTCCATGCCCAGCACCAATGAGAAGTCGTCCATCGTGACGACAGTCAGGTCCACCGTCCCCTTCCATTCGCCCAAATGAAGGGAGACGCCTCGTGCTACACCATGGATAGGCACCGGTGCTGTGTTGATGGTCTTCAAGGTGCCTGGCTCCTTGGTGTACTGCACGCCCAGCCTTGTTGCCTCCTTCAAAGCAACAAAGTTGTGCGTTGCACCCGTGTCGACGAGTGCCTTTGAAGCCTTGCCATTTACCTTGGCTTCCACAAACATAAGAGCGGATTTCTTCGAACGGGGCAGCGTACTTACCTTAGCCACGTTGCTTTGCTTCACCGTAGCCTTGACGCTGCTTAGCAAGCGCAAAGTCCCCATTTGCGCCTCGTCCCCCGATGATTCCCCGGACGATCCACTCTTGCCAGCGATCATCGCATTGAGCTTCTGTCGCTGTGGGCACTCCCTAGCCCAGTGCGGCCCTCTGCACAAGAAACAGTCGTGGTTTTTCACCTTGCTATCCGAAAAGGACTGTTTGGCTTTGTCCTTCCTCTCGAACTGCTTGCCGCCGCTGCTACTGCTGCTTCTTTCGGTGGGTTTTGCTCCCCCACCTTTTCCCTTGTTACCGCCGCCACTCTTGCTGCCGCCCTTGTGGCTTTTCGAATCAGCCTTGTATTCGAACAAGGATTCGGCAACTGCGATGGCCTCCGCAAGTGATTGAACGTTGCGTCTCTTTAACTCTTGTTCGGCCCATCGTTGTAGTCCATCCATGAAGTAGACGAGCCGAGTCTTCTCCGGCATGTCCGAGACTTCAAGCATAAGAGAAGTGAACTGCTTGACGTACTCTTTGATCGACCCCGTATGCTTCAGTCCACGCAGCCTCTTCATAGCAACTTCCTCCGCATTCTCCGGATAGAATTGCCGCTTGAAATCCGCCTTGAACTCGTCCCAAGTCTTAAGCGAGCAAAGACCCTTCTTGATATCCGACTCACGCCTCCTCCACCAAAGGATGGCATCATCACCCAAGTACATGGTGACGGTGGTGATCTTGGACTCATCGTCGTCCAAGCGCATCGCGTCGAAATATTTTTCAACACTCCATAGGAAGTTGTCGAGCTCCCTAGCATCGCGCTTCCCATGGTACCTTGGCGGCTCGGGCACCTTCATCCTTGGTCCCTCTCGAACAGTAGCACTACCTGCCACAGCCGCCTTGCATAGGTTGACGTCCGATTGTAAGGACTCAACCTGCTCCCGGATGGCTTGGAGCTGCCCCATCAGCGTGTCCTTGAGCTGGCCCATCTCGTTGCACATGGCATCCGCAACTTGGTTGACGAGAAGTTGAGTCTCGTCCTTGGCTTCCACAGTGCCAAGCTCAAGGTCATGGACGCGGCTATCGAGTTGCTCGATATCCGTAGTGACGCTAGCCAACGTCCCATGGAAGGACTCAACCTTCTGTTCCATCTCCCCAACGCTGTCCTGGAGATCGCCCACGGTCAGCTCCACCTTGGCCATACGATCCTCAAGCATGCTGGGTCCGACTAGTCTTTCTTCCAGTCTCCTCAACCACGGACCCTCCAACAACACTCTATTTGTTTCCTGACATGATCAGATTGCTCCGCACCTAACCTTCGTACACACAGCAGCTAGCACAACGCAACTTCAGCAAGACCGCCCCTACGATCGTCGCTGCTCTGATACCACGTGTCACGTGCTGACCTTTTCCCTCGGCTAACACGCTGCCCACTAGCGTCACACTCCCGTCGGACTAACTAGTCAAGGCACTTCGATGCTTGGCTAATGCTAAGTGATGCTACGAAAGCTTAAGTGAGGAAAATGCTAAGGCACAAGTGTTTAGGCTTTTTGAAAGAATGTTTTGTATTGCTTGAGATAGTTGTACAAGTGTTTTCTCTTATTATGTACAAATGAATGCCAAGGCCTATTTATAGGCCCTTAAAGTCCTAGAGGCTTCTAGCCTAGAACCTTCTACAATCCTCCTTCAAAGGAGTATTCTCTATGCATCTAGAAAGTTCCCACATCCAAAGGAACCAGAAAATACAAGGAGGCTTCTAGAAAATACTATACAAATTTGTACAAGGGTGTTCTAGACTCATCCATGCTAGAACACTCTAGAGAAAGCTAAGCTAGAATGTCCAAGAGCACTCTAGAACCTTCCGGAGGCATCTCGAAAAGCTTGCCGCACCATCGGGCCTTTGCGGGCCTACTGCCAGCGCCCATATGATACCTTGGATGCCTTGTTGTTTTGGTGAGGGATATTTTTAGAGATGGTTCGTGACAGCTGGCAGTGTTGGCACAAGTCCACAACAAAAATGGAACACAATGATCTTTACAACGCAATTGAACATGTCAATGTTTTGCATCGATCTCCCCTCCCCCTCCCCCCTCTCTTCCCCAGATTCTCACATTCTCTGCGCACAACTAATAAATTTACTTGAAGAACGAGTAGGTCATTGAGGATGTGTCTGTGATTGTGTTGCAAAATTCTTCAATAGTTCAATTTCTTTCTTTCCATGAAACAAAGGTAATGGCGCAGCTGCTAGCAAAGTCTTCTTCCTTGAATATAAGAGAAGGCCCAACACATGCGTCACCTGCTGGTTTAGGTTGACCACGAGATTCTGGACACAACGCCCTAGAGACCATTATTCTTGACCAATTCTTTTGCTGTCAAAGCCTGCATGTGCATCCTTCCACCACAGGAACATAACTTTAGCTGCTGGCGCACCCATACATGCTTTGGACCGGGTTCTCTTCTATAATTTGAATTTTAGGATTCACCTCACAAACTCTCTCAAGTCTGCCGACCTCTCATTATCTGCTAACTCTCATTTCACATCCTTCGAGATCCTCCACCGGTAGATTTACACCCTTAGATCAAGTCCAATTGGACCTCTTTGCCACGTTGGATTGATTGTTCTTCTCCAACTATATGAAACAGAAAGTTTAGGCAAGACAGAATTATTAACCTCTGGAACTGAAGAAGATCCACCCACTAGTTTTATATCCCATCTACACATTGCTAAAGCTCCTTTTCCAACACTGAGATCAACTTTCTCCCATCAAAGAGCAATTGGACTCTAAACTTGATCCTGTTTACACCTTCACAACTCAATCTCTCGTCACATACCACAACATCATTGAACAAACACTAATTGGAGGAGGCTAATGAAATGGCCACTAACATAAGAGGCTTGCTTGCCTTCACCGTGTCTGTGTAAGAGGTTCAGACACAGCCCTCAATCCATCTCTGTCGGGATCATAATCCCCCCCACCACCAAAAATTTTAAAAATAAAAAAATTGGTGCCATTCCATCTCTCCCAGTCTCTTTCAGTGAGCATAATGATAACTCTAGACCGGTTCCCAAGTCCCCCAAAACAAACCACATTTATTCGAGCATATCAACAATAATCCACCCCAATTGACCATTTTGACGAGAAACTCACACACATTTTTGTCATTGTCTTTGCAAACCACTCATTATCCCAACCTCCTAATGAACCACTGAAAAAATGAGTTTACTATACTCTTTAGTCTCAATTGAACCAGACAAACACATCATCTCCAGTGGAAACTCCTTGCCTTCAACAAGCCCTAGTTCTTAGCAAGAAAAAGTATTACATTTCCCCTCACACACAAATGGAACGATACACGAAAGCACCTAATATACTTATGTAGTTATATTTCCATATTTTGCTGCCAACTTGACAGTTATATCTGAGTAATGCAGAGATAAGCTAAACTACATTGCCAAGAGAATAATGCTACCTTCAGAAGCATTCATTCAAATTGTATTTTTTTTTTTTAAATTGGCAGGCTTAATAGGTGTACACTATTCTATAAACAAGACAAAAACATAATACCAGTATAGTGAGATATCAAAAGGTACTGTAAAACAACCTTTGGCATGCCAAATGATTGTAAGATAAGAGCTACTACTCATTACTCATTTCAAATCTCATGCAAGTTGCAACCCCAAACCACAAAAGTCTCAATGGCTTTTTAGCCTATGCTTCTCCTCACATAGTGTTCCCTTTAAGTATTTTCTCGAATTGTTTTAAACCGCATTCTCCATTATTATTCGAGGGACAGACAATGAGCAACTGTATAACATAAACTCACAAATACATCCAACTAACAGTCAATGCATACTTTCAAATTGTTGTTGGAGCTCTCAATATACGCGCTTCACATTCAAAAGCAACATTTCACAAGCCCGTCAAGTTAAAGAATCTATACTAAGTTGCGACTTTCTATTATCTAGATACCACATAGAATAGAAGCAAATTGCAATTGAAAAAGAAAAACGATTTATCTTTATCACTCTCCTAAGCTTACGAATTCATACGAAACTAGATGAATCCAAACTATCAAAACATAAAAGTAAAGGAATCTGCATTGCTCACCTCCAAACTGCTCACCCCAAAACAACACCCTACCATCCTCCTCCTCCTCATCAAACTCATCCCCATACCCAAACTCCGCATCGCCTCGATACCCCGGTTCGCTCCCATACCCAGACTCATTCCCCTGAGACTCCACAACCCCAACCTGCCAACACCCATTTCCCACCACACCCTCCTTCTCCCCACCACTCTCCCTCCCCTCCTTTCTCGAATTCCTCGCCACCTCACTCACATCCGACGCCCAATTCACATCCCCATTCACAAAAAACTCCCCACTCGAGTCCGTCCCAGCCGCCGCCCCCCCCACCGGAAAATCCGAGCATGTCGCATACGCCGCCGAGCACCTCCTCGTACCGCTCCGGTCACTGCTCCGCCCCGACACAGACCTCGAACCTCTCCTCCTCCTCTTCCTTGCGATCCACCTGAACTTCTCCCGCTTTCGCAGACTCCTCTCGTCGTCGAAGAGGGTCAGCTTCGACATGTCGAGGGAGTCGATTGAGAAGCTCTTTGTGGTTCGATCGGAGAGACATGGGCGCTTGTTGTGGACAACATTTGTCGGGGTTGTCGTCGGTGTGTAGGGTTTTGGAGTGGTGGTCACATCGAAGGGCTTCCAACTGTGGAGCTGGATTGTGCAAGATTCGAGTGCGTGACGCGAATTTAGGGTTCTGTGTGTCATGATTTGGGGGTTTTCATGGTAAAGATTCGATTTTTAGGGTTAGGGTTTCATGGCGCGCGCAAGAGAAATTGTGGGGATTGAGTGAAGAAGGGAGAGTGGCAGATGGATTTTGTGGGTGAACCTAATTCAAAGATATTACTGTACGTACGAGTGGGATGGTGGGTGGGACCAGTTGAGGGTTCTGATTTGTGGCTATGGGGTTCCATTTTTTTTTTTGTGGTGGGGGTTAGTGTAGTTGATAGTAGGGGTGGACATTTAGGACCGAAAATTTGGATCGAACCGACAACTGGATCGGTTCGGATTGATTTTAATTAATTAAAAAAAAATTGATTGTAAAAGTCTGGCCTGGCCCGAAGTTTCTGGTTCAGGCCTCGGTTTCCCTTTCTGAAACTCGTTGGGTAACCGGCCCGGCCCAGGTTAAAAAGGTTAAATAGTTAACTTAAATAACAACATTTGTCAGGCTTCAAAATTGAGACTCTCCTCACAGTCTTCTTCTCTTCTCCTCAAAATCGAGACCCTCCTCACACTCAACTCACAGTCTTCTAATTCTCTTTTTCGTCGAAGGTTTATTTTCTTCTCACAGCAAAGGCTTCTTCTCTTCTCACTGCGACCGACGCCTCTTCTCTTCTCACAGCGGAGGCGGAGACCGAGTCGACCCTCCCATTTTCTCTCTCAGCGAAGGCAGAGGCCGAGCCGCCTCCCTCTCCCCTCCCTTCTCCGCCTTTCCCTAGATCAGATCTGATCTCAAATCTTGATCAGATCTTGATTTTGATTTTGATCAGATTTTGATGTTGATTTTGATCAGATTTTGATTTTGATCTTGATTTTGATCAGATTTTGATTTTGATTTTGATCTTGATTTTGATCAGATCTTGATTTTTGATTTTTGATTTTGATTTTGATTTTGATCTTGATCTTGATCAGATTTTGATTTCAATATCAACAGGCTGTGGGGATTTCAATATCAGATCTTGATTTCAATATCAACAGGCCATTTTGAATGTTGCTCTTAGGACTGAGGCCGACCCGTATTTCGGTTAACCGGGACCTCGGTTAACCGGTCTGGTTTCGGGTCTCATAAACACAGGCCCTAATTCTCTCGGGCCGGTTTTCGATTTTTACATTTTGGGCCGATTACATTTTCGATTCTCGGGCCCGAATTTTCTCAAATATCCGGTCGAGATATCGATATATTAAATTAGAATGGTGTTTTAGGTTGGAGATAAAAGATGACTGAGATTTATCCAAACATAATCATCTAACGGATCACATAGATGGGGGGAGGAGAGGGCGTTTGGCTGAAAGTTATATTTACATAAGACTGAAATAACCTTGATCAAAGTTGAAAATTCTCTGACAATTTGAGCGTCGAAGACACTCGGAATACTTTAGTCTATATAACAAATAAGAATGGTGTTTTAGGTCTGTGATTTAAAAAAAAGTGGCTGAGATTTACCCAAACATAAAAATCTAACTAATCACATATAGGGGGTAGGGGAGGTTGTTTGGGTGAAATTTACATTCGCATAGGGCTAAAATACCCTTAGCCAAAGTTGACAATTCTCCTATCAAACAATTTGAGTAGCGAATGCATTGGGTATACCCTAGTCTATGTAACAAATCAAAATAGTATTTTAAGTTGGAGATAAAAGATGACAGAGATTTGCGCAAATATAAAGATCTAACAAATTACATATGGAGGGTAAGGGAGGGTGTTTGGCTGAAATTTACGTTTTACATAAGACTGAAAACCCCTGGCCAAAGTTAAAAATTATCCTCCTATCAAACAATTTGAGTGTTGAATGCACGAAAAATACCCTAGTCTTTCTTATAAATTAGATAAAGATTTCAATATTCATAAAGATTTGATGATAAAAGAGGACTAGGATTGAAAGTTCAAGAAGATCTTGATGATTAAGACTCGTTATCTATAATGACATGTTTGCAAATATGAAGCATATAGAAGAGCAAAAGAAAAGGAACATATAATTTAAAATAAGTGTGGGGAATACATGTGGCGGAGACAGAAAGTTGTACATATATTTTTTTCAAAACCAAAATTGTCATAACTATCTACTTAATTGTTAAATTTTGGAAACTTGATATCATTGAAATGCATTTTTAAAGATTTTTCTAATGAGATCAATGATCAATATAAATGCTTATAAATTTAAAGTACTCATTTTGTGTCATATGCATTTTTTTTTATAGAAAAACGTATAATGCAATATTAGCCGTAATGTTTTCAATATTTATCAAAGAATAAGACGATCAATATTTATCAAAAAATGAGACGACCATCTTAAAGTGGATTCAAATAAACATATCGAACCTCATATTTTGAAAATTCAAAGCTTGGAATAACTCACTATCACGGGTTGAAAATGTGCAACATATTAAAATTGAGTTTAACTTTAACGTCAGAACCAACTTTTATTGAGCCAACAACGCGGGTAATACATGAATATTTTGTATATTTTCATATTAAAATGAATAGATATCAAGATATATCCTTAGACATGTATGGATAATTTGAACCATGGTTGCAACTTACAACATCCACATTCATTGGCAACTTCCGCACATTAGGGCATCTCCAACAGCCTACTTACAGGGAACAACCCCCTTAGAAATGGAATGCGTTGCTATGGGTTTTCAAACTTGGACATTTCTACGGACAGAGATGTAAGCCTAGTTCCTTTGAGGTCCCAAAGGGATATGAAAGATCAATCAACGTCTACCTTTCAGAAGAATTTGGGAAATGAAGTTCTTCTCTTTCGTCTGATGCTTGCCACTTGCTAGTCGAAATTTGAAAATGTGATTAGAAAATGGGCATTTGAGTGTGGATGATCTCACAACGGCATACTGAAAGGTTCAAACGGACTTATACAAATACATTACACAAACATGTTGCATAGAAATGGCCGCTATCGGTGTGTTGACCAGTTGGACCAAAACCATATGCTGGTGGGAATAAATATGGTCATAGACCTTTTATTCTTTACAGGTTCGCTTAATTTTTGCACTTGAGAAACTCTTCAGTAGGCAATATTTACTTGAAGAGGTGGATTGCGAATTCTCATCCTTTTGGACGATAAGTCAATGTAGTTGAAGTTAGATGACTTCCCATCAGAATGTCGGCATGTTATGAAAAGTCAGGTTCAGTCCTCACAACGGGCGTTAAGTGTGCCAACATCGACTTCTTGATCTAACTTCCAACTACATCAGCTTCTTGATCCAAAAGGATAAGAACTTGCATGTTCACAATCTTCTGATGTAAACAATGTATACTAAAAGGCATTGTAGCTAAAAAACCTCCAATGATTCACAACATTACAAACCTGGGGGTCACCTTTAACCTCGTATCAAATCCACTTCCATGGATGATGTTGCGATCCAAAATTTGCCCTGTTCATTCACTATGACAATAGCTTTGATACAAGATTAGAGCCTCTCTAGCTTTTCTCTGTATTCTGTGTCTGAGACAACCTTTTGAGATGGGTTGTAGATGCTCTTAATCCACAACAGTATAACTCGATGGATTATAGTGCAACGCCAAAGTAAGCATTCCAATCCAGAGATAAAGAACTTTCAACAGAATACCAATCAAGAAAACAACAGCCAACCATGAATTAAAGACAAAAACCAGACTAGCTCAACTCCAAAAAAACTTTAAAAGTTCACTATTTACAGGCCTAGGTGTCACAAGCAATTCAAACTTCCTACCTTAAAAGCCTTCCAACACTGACTGAAGCTACTACTATAACCTTTATGTTGGATAAATATGTTCTTCCCATTTTTATCATAAAGATGGTAAATACTCACTCAATTCTCTTGAGATTTACAAAATCTACCTATGCACAGGTGAAAATCTTCATTCATTTGCTTTGGCTTTGGTGGAGACACTCGTGAAGCTCAGCTGCATAATTTCCGAACTGGATCTCAGTGGGTGGATGCAGGTCAAAAACATAGGACACTGGCCTGGATACTGTCATTGGCTTCCTCTGGAAAGACACATCCAAAAATTTCCCAAGTTTTGATTCATCAAAAGGGAAAGATTCTGTCAGGAAGAAGAAGCAATCCCTTGCCAGCTTTTCCACCTGAAACATCGACCAGCATCTTGTTAGTATTTGATCACCTATCCACTTTATGGCAAAGTTTGATCTATAGCAATTATACTCACCCCCAACTTAGAAAATCTGGCATTGTTCATTGTGATAATCAACCGCAGCTGGTACAATGAATCTCCTAGTATCCTAATAGCAAGATACTCGAAGAACTTCTCCATAAAGCTCTGCTGTCCTTTCAGGTCGTCGTTTCCAACATTGAACCTTGCAAACCATAACAAAGTCCTTACTTGCGTCCAGGGAATATGATCTTGTCCTCCATAGGATATGATAGTCTGGTATGGGTGATTCAGGCCCCATAATATTCTGACATCCGATAAAGATTCATCAAAAATGGTGGTGTCCGGAAGACATGTAGTGACAATCAGCTTGTCAGGATCACAGTGACCAGTGAGATGGATGGTGAAATGTAAGTCAGTATCATCTAATATGAGGATATATCCATCAGACTTTGTTGGTAGCAAACGGAGAAAATATGCAGCATCAGCACAATCATCTTCAGGCAGGCATTGACTTGTACGACTCAATAATAGAGGAGCTGCGCCAACGTCATGAGAAAAGAAACATGAATCTCCATTACGACATCCCTGTTTGTTCAAATGCATCAGATATTAGTAAATCTTATGTTCTTTTGGCAACAGAGAACTTCAACCCTAATTATGAAACACACACTCATAAGCTAAAACAAGGTCAACTCACAATTCTTTTCAAGAAAAACTGTAGATATTTTCTAGACAAAACCAAGGCACTGTTCATTTTATACGTGGTGTAAATTTCAAGAAGGTCAAATATCATCCCATTGAAAACTATAGAGCGACTACAATGGGGATCATACACAAATGTTGCTTAGAATCTCCCCCACCTACTCCCACCTTAAAAATAACAATTAATACAGACATTAGAAAAAATGACTTAATGTATTACCTGATAAGACAAGAAGAAGTTGCATACAGGTCTTTTGGCTTGACGAGAATGGGAAAATGGACACTCGCTGCCTCTGTTGCACGATCCATTGATGAAATATCTACACATGGGAACCTCACTAGCGTTCTCGGAGCCCAATATATGAACGTTTTCATGATTTCCCTTGGAATCTTCTAGATACTGAATTCTGATCTGTTCAACACAATAGTAAATAAAAGAACAATGGATAATGGGGAAAAAATGTGTGAGATGCGTGGAGTACAAGAAACGATACCTCTTTAAAAACATTTGCCAGCTTTTCAGCAATAAGATCAGCTTGAAATTCATCGGGTGCCACAAATGGAAAAGCAAGACAGGTGCTCGCTTCGCTACTTGGATTGGGCTGCTCCTCATCAGACTGGAACGAATCCACATTTGTACTTGGCTCTACAAGGCATACATGTTCATATTCATATGAATCATAGTATGACGGCAGTCCATTTGATGTAACTAGAAATTTTGGCCGGAAACGATGGACTGTGTTCAGTATATCTTCATCTGCAGAGAAGGACATTGTTTTGTTGCAAAATATTAACAGAGAATGATAATTCAGTATTAATTGTTATGTAAGTATTAGTGGCTATGAAACATACACATTTCTGCAACTAGATGCAGTGACTTGTGAGCAAGATAGTGGAACGAGCACCACTGATCTTCAAACTTGGGGAGGTGATGGGCTTCCAGCTCATCATACTTTAGAAGTTGTTTCAATGAATCAAGTCTATACTTATCCTTCAAAAACAAAAAGGTATAGAATAAAGAAATTCTATCAGGCAATCTACTATATTTCAGATCTGCAAAGTGCATATAAAAGTGAATCTCATGCCTTGCAGCAGGTATCTAACTAGGCAATTTACATTGATGTATTAATGTTGAAGAATATAAGGATGAGATCAGCATATCATATATGTTTGGGCATTGAAATTTTCGTCATAAAAGCGAACTAAAAGACTGCTCAGAATGTGTGGACAGCTATTCTTAATAACGTCAACCTATGCAACTCCAAAAAATCAAACAAACATTAATGTTCGAGAATGATGTTCAGATGGTATTTTAAACTCACGACGTGTAATTCCGTACGAGCTGGTTTCAACTAAGCATTTTCAGTTAACTGACCATACCATAGTATTTCACTAGGAGTGGATACCTTGTTCATGCTTTTACGTGAAAAGCTTTCTGACTCTTGAATGGCACAATGCCCACATGCTCTTCTTCCCTGAGTTCCCTCCTCTCTTTAAGAGAAGGTCTTCAACTCAAACAATGTGACCCCAATCCTAATCGCTCAAATACCACATTGTCTATTGCTTTCTATTTTGTATATATAAAAACTAAAAGATCGAACTATGCTATGAAAGAAAATCATGCAACATTCATGTAAGCTGAGAAACCTTCACTAGAGTTGCAAAACTAAACAAACCAAAGCCAACCAAACCATCCTATATAACAAGATTAACCCACTCCAAAACAAAAAATTATTGTTATTCATCCTCATCAATGCCCCTATGTGCCTGACCGTCCAACAACCATAAACTCGACTCATGCTCCCCACCACACAACAAATGAACAAAATCCTTGAGTTGCTCATCTTTGTTTGAAAATATTTATTTTTGCATTTGCTGCCTGCTAGTGTCAGGGTTTAGGCCCCATCATCTCCAAGGCAGAGGCCACAACTTCTTAGATCCATTCTTAAAATTTCATAAATATTTTTTGGGGCTTTCTACTATAGCCTAGAGGTTGGATGCTTTGTGGCTGTGGAGGTTTCCCTTTAAGGTGATTTAGGGCATCCATATCATCAAAATGCTTTGTGGAGCTTAGTTGCCGAACTGCAGGACGTCTTTTACTCTTTTCCTTGAATATCAAACTGTACTAGGGAAAATTCAGTCAGGCAAGATAATGCCAAACTAGGCTGTCCCACCTAGATTCTTCAAAGCCACCTCTTCATTTATATTCAAATCAATTTTGAATACCAGCTAGGCGAGGGCGGAGCTAACCCGACGGGAACTCAACCACTAACTAGCAAAGCTGTCCTTGCCTTGAATTTTTTTGTCTAACTTTAAAATCGTTAGTAAAAAGGATGGTTGCATGAGATCTGCAACGAGATTCCAAATCTATTGATTGTGTTGATACTTAACATAAAGGGTGGTCCCTTCAAGCCTTGCTTTCCCCATGCAAAAATGAATCCGAAATCAGTTTTATATTTATCTGATTGATTATTTATTTATTATTATTATTTTGATAAATAAAAAATTCTCACTGATTAGCAAAGAAATAGAGAAAGTACATGAGCGAGAGGCTAAAAAACAAACAACAAAGAGAGAGAGCCTAACTGGACAAAGGAACAACAAGCAATTAAATCTCATTGATGTTGTTAATACTCTACATATCCATAAATTAAATTTTCCCTGGTAAACCTATGAATTCCAGATATACAGACAGTCATCCCCACTATAGCTGCAATCTATGGGTAACATGATTACTATCTACTATAAGCAAACTCACGAAATCCTAAATGTATGATGAAAAAAGCATGCCAAACATGATTATTTATTTTTTTATTTATATAAATGAGATATCTACTGATACCCAAAAAACAAAGATGAAAATTACCTTGTATACCCGCTGCCAAAATTGATATGCATTTAAGTTTGCCATGAATATCACGTCTCTTTTGCTGGTAGAGACAATGTTGTCGCTTTTTACAGTAAAATAGCTCTCCAGGTACTCTCTAGACTGAAGTTCATAGAGAAATGATCAAGAAAAAGGAAACTATCATACTAACAATTTGGACATGAGAACTTACAAGTCAGCATTGTCTGTTATTACCAGATTTTCCTGGCCAAAAGGATGTAGAATAGGTAGAGGTTGTAGGTCCATCAAGATACCGATTATAATGCCTTCTCGAAGCATTCCTATCTCTCCAAACTTGATGATCAGCACAGAAGCATCAAAAGATAAAGTCATACTAGCCAGCAATCTTCCATAGAATGTGGGCTCATACCGCCTTCTATTAGGTATTGGGCTTTCTAGGGCGTGAATTTGGACGAGCAAGCTCAATGCATCGTCAACTACTTCAGTATCAGGTGGGTCCAAAGCCTTCTGCAACAAGACTAGATAAAATAAATTTGTGAGTTAGGAGCAAAATGATTTGCTTTTAGCCTTTTACAAATAAACTGCACAAACAAAACAATGCAAAGAAGCCTTTCACAGCAAAAAGTTTTTTAGGAAAAACTTAATACATGGGCATAAGCACATATGTAGAATGAATGTTCCAAATAGATGAAATAAGATCGAGGTATGAAAGTCATTTATTTTCCAAGAAACAAACTTGAAATAAAAGATATTGTAACTGAAAGCACACCTGCGGATGCCAATGGAGAAAACACAAGAGGACACTACTGCTGTGGTATATATGTATAAAATATAAAACATAAAAATTAAGGAAAAAACAGTCTTTTGTCTACCACATCAGCGTGACAGCTTTCATCAATTACTTTTTATGTAACATGGTTTTTATGATCTAAGTACCAAAACATAAGATTTGTCTAAGACCCTCATATCCAAACACTAAAGATTCTCTAGCTAAGAAGTTCTTATCAAAATGTAAAATCATAATTCCTAATTTCATGTGCTAAATTAGAAGTTTTTATGAAACTTAGGAAGCACCAATACTCCATGTCAAATAACCTTCAGAATACTTAGATTCACCGGCAGTCGCAGGATACAGGGCCATGAATATTATTCTTATATAGACCTATCTTTTGTTATTATATTATCATTATAATAACAAGTTGTGGTTCAAATGTGATGGAATTGGGTTCAATTTGGATTAATTTAATTTAATTAATTATTTAATTATTGTTGGGTTGGTTTAGGTTTAGGGCTTTGTTTGGAAATTAGGGCTCCATTGCTTGATTAGTAAGCATGGAAGGCATAAGCACATCAATTGTTAGTTGACTTTGATTGAACTGAAATTCCAAAAGAGAGGTTTATTTTATTTCTTGTTTTCTCCAGTTTCAGTATTTATGTAACGCCTATTTGGCTACCTTTTCGCCTTGTTAAAAGTCAGATATCGCAATTATAGGAAAAAATAATTTAAATTAACAGATATTATTTTAATCTATGTATCATATATAGCACGTCAGATCATTTTAATAAAGAATAAATTATTTTTCCTGTTGTATCCTTGCCATACCAATATCCTAATTTTTTTCCATACAGCACTTCTATATGTATTCATTCATCTTAACATGAATCACTAATTGATCCTAGAGTGGGTGCCAAAGTTAAAAGTTTTCAAAATGTAGGCCTATGATCTTATACAAAGAACATAGTATATGATACGTGGGACCATTTACACTATCATAAGCGTATTCTGGACAACCCCAATGCATTCCTGCTTAATTCTTGGGTTTGACAACATTCTTTTATAATAACAATTTATCACAGTTCATCCATCCATTCATTAATAATATAGCTACTCGCTTTATTAAGCGAATCCATAGTTAGATGAAACGAAAGTAAATGGTGGTCTCTATAAATGGAAATCAGAACCAAATATAAATACTTAATGCCACACCTTTGGGATCATTAATGGCTTTAGTTCCAGCACAGCAAATCAAGAGCACCTGCTGCCTCAGTGAAAGCCTCAAAATTGATGGAGGTTCATGGTCATCCAACTGACTGTAAAAAGATACAGTAACCAATCGGTAAATCTGACCATCACAAGTCCGACCTGTCCTGCCTCTACGCTGCTCAGCCTACAGTTAATTGTACAAAACAATTGATCAACACTTGGTAGCAACACTGAAGTGAAACCATAAAGATATCTTCAGCACCTGGGACTTTGATACCCACACAAGCTCAGCTCCCTCAGATTTCCTAATATTGTCCCAAAAGACTTGTAACGATCGACAAGAATCAATGACAAAGGCTACTCCAGGGATAGTTACTGATGATTCTGCAATATTGGTGGCCAAGATAACCTGTAATATAAATCCAATATTTAAGCAAAGACCACAAAGAATCTAAGAATCCGTCTTGCTAGCATATAAACAGGCAACACTTGAATAAGCTTCAACCGATGTCCTCTAGGAAGACGGATCAAAACAATAGCTTTCGGACCACCACACAAAACTTGAACATCACAAAACTAATGTAAGGAACCATGTGAAAACCCTCTTATTGATAACAATATAAATGAAAAAAAAATGTGTGTGTGTGTGAGAGAGAGAGAGTTGACTACAGGTACCCAGTACCCAAAATAAGTTTAACAAGTGTCATAAGAAGCTACTGGGTCTCAACAATAAGTGGCTAAAGTTATTTCATTCCTATCAAGCAATTGCTTTTATCACGTAGATAAGTGTGTATAGTGGCATTGGTTAAGAAAGGTGCATCGGTACAAGACAAAGACTCTAAACGACCATAGGTATAAAATTATTTGCACGAAGTCAGTAAGAAAGATGTGGATACAGAAACTTTGAGAACTCATGATGCAGTAAAATCAAAATATGATATCCAGTAAAATCGAAATATCGGGAATGGGCTTTGATGATGATGATATAGCACACACCAACATTTGTATAAAAAGAGTAGGCATACATATGTTACAAACAGATCCGTAAAAATGTGCTGCACAAGTTCCTTAACCAATGGAAGCTTTTTCTAAAATTAATTTTTATATTAGTTGAAATAAACATCAAAACAGTTAAAACCATTTTCATATAGTAAGAAAAAGAAACAAGTTACCCAATTACATTACTCTTAAAAACAACTAAATAAATAAACCAAACCATAATATTAGATCCGCTTACAAAATAAATGGAAATAGTTTGGAAATAGATATTAAGTGATATAACCCTGCAACACCTTCATTATATATATGATGTAAGAACTGGATTCTTCAAGAAAGTAGTTGGGAAGATCCATGAAAATAGATATAATCACAAGTCTAATGAAAGAGAGCGGGATGTAATAAAATCAATTGTTGCAAGAGTTGCTACATCTCACTAGACTAGTAAGTGGTTAAGCCGTACATTGCTAACTTATAACATGCTGCAATCATTACAGTTATAATTAGGGAATTCTTATTGAATTGACTATGAAACCTATAAGAGTCGTATTCACTAGCTATAGAAGGGCTGTGATCTTATTGATAGCATAGGATCCATGAGTGACTAAGCATCATATCATGGCCATCCAAACAAGGGAGAAGCAATAACCAATTTTTGGCAGGTATCCAAGCTTAAGAATCTAACTACTCACATCCTAATTGATTTGCCTTGATATTTATTCTAAAGAAATGTAGCTTTATCAAGCAAGTTGAAATGCAAGACTCGTGAATGTAGAACAATCGATTTTCTGATAATATATAATTAAAATATATTATTGATGAGATCAATTCTAAGAGAAAGAAGTCCAAGTACAAAAGATTAACAACCTAGTCTTATATGTAACTTGAGGATGTAAAACATCTCCAGCAGGAGACCCCATCTTGGTCAGCTTGACTCAATCAACAATCTTAAAGTCGAGTTCTTTTTTTTATTTCTTTCTGCAGGATCAAGTCTATAACTGGGAATATTATGGTTGTTGAAGTCTTGGGTTGAAGTGTGCGCTCCCCTAAACCACCAAATCCCCCAAAACGGGGTCTGAGGTCTCCCATTGGAGACATTGTAAGGATCACAAAAAGAGACCCGTGTCGTCCTCGTAACATAAATGGGTGGATTAGTTAGGGTTGGGCCGGTTCGGTTAACCGGTCCAAACAACCAAAACCGCAAACTGGACCGAAACTAGAAAAAATTAAATTTCAGGAACCGAAACCAGACCGGATGAAGCCGGTTAACCGACATTTCAAGCCGGGCCGAGCCGGTCTCGGTCGCATTCAATTCTTTTATTGAGTTCAGTTGTTTTGCAACCCATAATCAAATTTCAATTTCAATTTCAATTTTCAAGGATGGAGGACAGTGTCTTTCATCAGCATGCATCATCCTCACACATTGACAACATCAACATCACCCTTCACACCATGACAACATCAACATCACCCCCATGACAACATCAACATCACTGTCTTTTCCTCTCATTTCACCTCCCCCATTCTCCCAAACCCTGTAGAATATTAAAAATATTATTAAAAACCGACCCGAAGCCGGCCCGATCAATCCGGTTGCCGGTTCGGTTTGATTTTTCGGTCTTAAATGCCCAGCCCTAGGATTAGTCATGAATGCTTTGGTTTAGGAAGGAAGGTAATTATTAAGAAGAAAAATTGAGGAATATACTTCTCACACATTGGTTACCATTTTAGCATACTTGTCTTGATTGCAATTAATAATTGAGAAAGAGAGAGAGCATCACAACCCTAGAAAAGACAAGCAAGAGTAGTGACCGATATTTATGGAAGGAAACGAAGTAAGGGACAAAAATAGAAATTCACAGAAAATTTTGTGTAATAATCCCCAGAATGGTTGAGCGGTTCAGCCAGAGAAGAATTTTTTGCCTTGAAATTCTATATTTCTAGTAATAAACCTTTTTTCTAATTCTATAGTGAGAGCCGGCAGTATACTACAGGTAAGAAAATATTAAATAAATATCTATCTGTGTAAACAAGTGAAATGTTTGCAATGGGCAAGACAAATGAGGAAGTAAAACAGAGACAAAGAAGGCACTAAAATATAACTAAATTTTTTTTTTAAATGGAGCATACAAAAAGATCAAACATCACTACAGTAGCATACCTTTCGGTGGGACTTGCAGATCTTCATAGCCATAAGCGCTTGTTCAGTGTCAATGCTACGATGTAGAATATGAACTTTGAAAGTAGAACTGAACGGCTTAAGAAGTTTCCATTGCTGCTCCAATGAGTAGTAAGTTGGAAGGAAAATCAAGATACTCTTTTCCAGGTCAGGCTCATTTTCATGAATGTGCAACACAAGATCATGAATAAGTCTGTGCATCTCAGGCTTGATTGTAGCTTCAGCAAACGAGGGGAATGACATACAAGAACATGTATCTGCAACTGACTCTGAGTCCATTTTAAGAAGTCCAGCTACCTAGTGATAGAGTTCAAAATTATACTCAAGCTCAAACAACAAACCATAAATAGATGCTCAAAACGATGATGATAATAATACTATAATCGTACAAGAATACAACAAGATATTCCAAAAATATGATCATTAAAATGAACATAACCAAAACAAAATTCTGACTATGAGACGACTATCCATAACCCACAACTCTGCACTAGATGGCTATTTCGTGGATCCAATAGGCAAATCGAGTGACAGTTACTTTAAATCTTAAAAATATTGAAAGTCATATAGACTTAGAGCATTCACCAACTCTTTGAACAAACTCAAAAGGCAAATGAATGATTGACACCTGTTCAAGATATGAAACTCTCCGCTGGAAAATCATTTTCTGGGTGGAACTTGGTATTGCAAGCACTTCTACCCTTTCCTGCCTGCCAAGATCCCTGAAGTAATCTCTGTACCTAGTAATATCTGCAGTAGCAGACATCAATACCAACCTGAATAACATAAAAATGTCAGATAAAGAATCAACCTAGAAGTTACTAAAGAATAAATAGGGTGCAGGCTGATGATATTTAACTATTGTTGACTCTTATCAGAACAAAACATGATACAGTAAAACCAAAGTACAAACCTTAAGTCCTTGTTTTTCAGAAGAAACTGTTTGACACATGCAAGTACAAGATCAGATTCCACTGATCTCTCATGCACTTCATCAAGGATAATGACCTTGTAACGCAGTGCATCCATCCCCCTATCCCTCATCTCATCCAATAGCACTCCGGCAGTTTTGAAAATTATTCTTGACCTGCATTTTAGTATAAAAAGGTGAGGAATGGAGAAAGATGTTAAAGATTGGATAAGCCATATGATTCATAGGTGGTAACTGCATCAAGTAATGTGAGAACATGATTCCCAAACACACATTTCGAAGAAATAACCATAGAATGAGGAAACAACGGGAAATATATGGGAAACAATAAAGCTGCAGCACTTCTGCATTATTTTGAGTGGGGGGGCAGTACTTGGTTTTGCATATAAAAGACAAAAGAGTTTTCCAAAGAGGTTAAGGCATGCCAGAAAGTATTTGCAAGCATGTAAGTTGGTCTAGCCTGTTGTTGAAAATTCCTTTTTAAGTAAATGAATAATGAAAGAAACAAATTAGATTCCTTGGGAAATATCGTTCACCTCATTTCAGTTCCAAAGAAAGGTAAAGTTATGGTAAAAACTTCGTTAAAACGATGTAGTAGAAATCAACATGCAACTCCTACTCATTCTTCAAGTTTATATGATTATATCTAGAGTATCTTGTGCATCTAGATCCAATTCATTTCATCTTTCTTTTTTTACGTCACTTACATGTAGCAAAGCAACTTATCTCAGTGTTGCCTTCATTGATATATAATAAATGCCAGAGTTAGTTTGTTAACTTTCCTTTATAATCAACAGCTATAGTCGTAAAGTAGCTTGCAACACACGAGTGGGAGGACAATATGGAAAAAAGAAGAGCAGAAACTGATGAGAAAAGAAATGTAGAAAATATTAATGAGAAAAAGGAACAGTAAGCGAACATAAAAACATGTGTCTAATACCACACATTAACGTCCACGTGTCTAATACCACACGTTAATGTAGAATGCATACTCGGTTCAGTTTTGCTATGAGTTTGCTCAATTCAGTTTGCTCAATTGCTATGAGTTGTTTTAATCGTTTTTTTACTGTCCATGTCTGTAGATTAGTCAATAAACAACTCCAGTGATCATTAACAAGCTGCCTGGGCCCACATTAAAGGCCCCATATTGTACCGATATGTCTAACCACCGAAAGAAACTTGGGCCTCATCTTGGGCCTCTAGGTATGGATTTTGTCTCAATAGACCTCAGTACAATTGAGGAGTAGCCAACTAGTTGTCAACACCTCCCACATATGATGTGAGACAAACGACCCAACACTACACGCCCATCATCACATTGGACGGTTTCTTAAGCGGATGGGACATGCACATCCCTACCCTTCACCTCGACAGGAGTCGGGATGTCATAATTAAACAATGAAAACAATCATTATTCGGTCATTGTTATCCTGGAAATAAAGTCAACCATGGACCTTCCCAATTATAATGGATAACAATGATTTTCTAACCTACTAATCTTTGTACTGGGAGTACAACACCTCTTCATCCACCAGGATGAGTTCCCTCAACTTCATATCCTTCCACGATTAAGATTTTTAATAGTAAGATCACATCAAACATATGTAACATGGAGATCAAAACCTAACTTTGAGATCAAAGATGTCTTGCAGTGCATTAAGAATTTTGTAAGATCTTTAAGGTTGCATTCAATTGCAATAAAAATCATAACATGTGTACCAAATTTGGTGACAAATACAACGAACTAGAAAATACTTAAGTTTTAGGCATGAAAATACTTAAGTTTTAGGCATCGAATGCTAGAAAAACACACACAAACCTCATCAAGAGAGGGGAGCAACAAAGAAAATTAGTACTCAGTTGAACAATCAGAAGACATAAAACCTAGTCTGACATCAATCACAACTACAACCCAAGACTGAAGGACAGCATATTCATTCCCCAATACGCCACAAGCCTAATATGAAAATTTTAACAACTGACTAAAAAAACCAATGTGCTAAGTTTAGAAAAAGTAGAACTATACCTTGGCGACGTCATCTTGAGATGACCTATATGGTATCCCACTTCCCCACCTACTACGCCACCCCTGGCTTGCGCCACCATCCTGGCAACCGCAACAACAGCAAATCTCCTAGGTTGCGTACACAGTATAGGCTCCAGTCCTTTTTGTAGTAGAAATTGCGGCACCTGTGAACTTTTCCCTGTGATAAACAAATAACAAAAAAGAAACAATTGATAAAATTCAAAAGTACAACATACCCAAATTCCATGGGTATGAATGCTAAAATTCTGGATCATTGTAAACATAAACACAAGTCAAACTGCATTTTGAAGCATTTTGTATTGTTGATTAGCTCAAACTACATTCTGGTTTCTCTTTCATCAAAAAGAAAAAAATAAAATAAAACAAACAAATTCAACCTAATATCTTAAAAACCTAGCTTCATTTCACACACACAAACATGTACCGCTCCAGAGTTAAAAACAAAGAAATATAAGATTGTCACATTGAAAATTTTGCAAGTCTGAAATCGCCTTTAGATCCTAAATTTACCTTTTTCTTGAACTAACAACAGTAATGAACTTAAAAAAAACTTGACGAAACGATTACTAATGCCATAAGAAAGAGCAAGATCATCAGTAGTTTACTCAAGCAAAACACAAACAAAAACCTCATCATCACTACTCGAACTGTTGTCAAGAACTTTAACCTAAATTCCACCACCACTACAACCTTTAAAACAGAGCTTAAACATTTCATCATAGAACAAAAGAACATCACAACCATCGAATTAGGCAAGAAATGAACTACAAGAGTTTCCAAATTCAACTCAAAACAATCATCGCATGGAATCTAACATTCTAATAGTCGAAATGAAGCAAAATTGAAGAATAAACAGAGAGACAGAAAGAATAGGATACCGCAACCGGTCTCGCCGATGATGAGAGTGACGCGATTCTCAATGATCTTCTCGACTATCTTCTCCCGCATCGCCATTACAGGCAGATTAGAGAAATCCGGTGGCGGAAGAGTGACTGAACTAGAACCATAACTCGAACGACAAGACAAAGACGAAGACGAAGCCATCGTTTGCCTTCACTGATGGTAGTGTTGATGGTGTCTGTGTTACTTCGTCTTGAAGTACTTCAACACCAACACTCTCTGTTTCTCTCCTGGCAAAAATGTCTTTTCATTCTTTTGCCCCTTTTTTATAGCACAGATGTCTAAAAATGTAATTTCGCCATTATCCCGCCGAGACTTTCCTTAGGTGATGTGAGATGCTAACGTGCACCAGGTGCGTAATACTTGCTTTCCAAGAAAGCTTGGTGGGTCCTCCCTATAAGCTGTGAAAGACTGATGAGGCGTAGATACTAGGTGACGGACGTACGTACGTACGATCTGCGCACGTTTCACCCTTTTTGTGGCCAAAGATATCCCATACTGCCTCGAGATGCATGAATTCTAATCGCACTGTTGCTTCTGCGTTTTCCACCAATTTTGGAAGGCATTTAACCATAATTAAAATTAGAAGATTAAAAATTACCATATTTTTTACGTTATGTTAATTAAACAAAGTCAAATGTGCATTACCATAATTTTTACTACGGTCTTCCACTAAGGGATAACTCAAATTTTTTTATTTAATTTCAATTATTTTCGGTCAAAAATAAATAAATGAAAAAGATATAATGCCAACAAATGTTAATTAATTGAGATCAAAAGTGCTATGTTAGATCTTAATTTCAATTATTTTTTTTCAAAAATAAATAAATGAAAAAATAATAATAATGCAAGTTAATGGATTGAGTAATTCTAGCTGGCCTGAGTTTCCAGCCTAGGTTGACTGACTGGGGGCGAATTTACACTTTTGCCTCCTTCTCTTTAAACACTTTTTTGAAAAGGTTGTTAAAGAGGGGGGGCAAAAGTGTAAATTCGCCCCCAAGCTGAAAACCCAGGCCATTTAGAATTTCTGTAATGGATTATAATGGGTCAAAGTCAATTACACCATTAAGCGATTATACAAGTGTGGTTATTCATCTGCCCTAACCATGATTATACAAGTGATTATACAAGTGTGGTTATTCATCTGCCCTAACCATGATTATACAAGTGATTAAGCGATTATACAAGTGTGGTTATTCATCAGCCCTAACCATGATTATTAAATAGGTCAAAGTTTACCTTATAATTTTCCACGCAGGAATTGAATCAATCCCCTATTTTTCACTGGCTATTATCTTATCCTATAAAAAATTTATGCAAATTTTAATCTTCTAACTGTATAAAGATTCAATTTATGCAAATTTCAATCTTCTAATTATATAAAGATTTAATGTGAGATTCAAGTTACTTTAGAACTTAAGAAATCAAAATATTTATGATAAATGCAACAAGTTCAAGATTTTGAAATGGTTCGTATATATATAAAGTAGATTATCAACCATAATGTATATCTAAATTTTCCAATTTAACATCCCGTTATGGCTTTGCTATAATGGCATAGGGATTTAATGGATTGTATAACCATGTTGTGAACTAATCATATGTTGCATATCATTCACTAACCATGTATATAGATTTTCTTATAAATGTCATTAAGTCCATTATCCTTTACCATGTAAACTATTTATATCTATCTCTGTCTCAATTTGTATCTCTATCTCCATCCACATCTTTTTTGGCCATCTATATCTAATTATGTGTGCGTATCTCTATCTGTAACGAGAAATCACCATTCGATGTACTTAACTGTATCAATATTTTACTTTGTTAAGAATGCCCCTATTATGTCCGATGTTAAAAGCAAATTAAACAAATAGAAATTCTAAATGTCGAGGAAATGGGCGAGGGAAGGGATGTGGCGGAGTGGAAATCATTCACCCCGTTCGAGATGTGTGCTGTCATTTTTTATGTGTGCATTCCAAATGAAGTAGATGATTCTCACCCTGCCACGTCCCTCCCCTCGCCCGTTTCCACGCTGTGTAGAATCTCTCACAAAATATGGAAATGGTTGTTTTGTACATTCACGTGTCCATCCTACTTTTTCCTTTATTTACGCGTTGCAATGGGCTCAAGCATTATTATAGATAAACGCACTAGCCCTTTGAATATTTTCACACCTTTTTGGCTCAAAATGGGGACCCCACGGTTGTCACATGTCACATCACACTAGAGCCTCATTTTATATTTGGAAAATTCTACGGAACCTAGTGTAAGAGCACTGATTTTAGCTTGGAAAAGGGCTTTAGATGTGATCTGACTAAACTTATCTCTCTCCAACTTTCCAAATCCATGAAGAGAATGATAGAATAGTCTGATCAATGTGTATGCCACTTTCAGACCAGGCTGCCATAGCACAGCTCTTAAGTTTTATGCTGCAAAGTAAGACTTGATAGATTTATTTATTTGTTGTTATCCATTTAAGAAAAATGGGTTGAGCTGTGAGGATTATGGATCTAAACAACATTACATGAACTTTGATCAAACAACCTAGCTAAATAGTAATTTTATATTTGAATAATCCATTATACCTTTTTACTTCACATGACTTATGTTATCTTTTTCATTGGACATTGGACAAAGAGAAGTTGTTTTTTATAATTATTAATTTAGTAACTTATTTGAGGAATGGCATGACCCATGGATCAAGGTGACTAGACATGACACTCAATGAAAAATGTATGATTATGCCAACGACACGACTGATACACTAATATATATAATGAAAAAAGCTTAAGTTTTCAACCATGGAGAGCAATGCCCCATTATACCATTCATAAAATTCAGTGAAAAAGAAGATTCGTTATTCAATTTTACAGTGTCATCACAATTATGTTAAGAAATAAAAACTTCAGATTAGCAAAAAGAACTTTAGGGCGTGTTTGGTTGTGAAAAGAAATTGTGTAGCAGAGAATGGGCGTGTTTGGTTGTGAAAAGAAATTGTGTAGCAGAGAATATTGTCTATAACATTTTGCTTCGAAAGTGAGCTAAGCAAATAATCCACACACTACGAAAAATGAACACAAATTGAAACCAGAATATATTCCAGGCTCAATTTTTCAATCTAATAAATATTTTGGGTTAATTAGACTTTTCATAAGAAGCTTAATTTACATAACTAAGATATTTCACATACATGGGGAATATAAACCCATAGTATCAGCCTTTGCTATATGGAAGGGTTACAAGTGTTCGAATGGCTTCCATTGGACATGTTTCTCCAGCCAATATGCTGTTGGTTCCCTTCATGGCAAGTGTGCTTCATCTTCATCTCAGAAAAGCCAGTCAACTATGTCGCTGAATTGAGGATTGTTGGGCTTGATGTCATCTGACATGGAGAATATGTTCAGGTGTGGTGTTGCTATTAATGCTGTCAGTTCTTGCAAAACCGCGGGAAAGTTTCTAATTCAAACCCTGGATACCTCAGAACAGGCCCAACCCTATCCATTGTAGGATTTGTGACTGCACAGAGCCACAACCTTCTTTTCCTAAACGTGAAAGTAATAGTACACAAGACAGACACATCAGAGCTCAATTGGACGATTGTTGATAGCAGACCTATCACGTCACAAACATACAAGTATGCATTTCTCAAAATAATTTCATCAACAAACATCTTCAAACCTCGTCTTCTATAGCTCTCTCCAGAATCTGTCATGCAACCACATTCACCTGTATAGGGTTTAAGAATTATCAAAGAGTAAAGAAACATCAGCATTAATCTAGAAAATTGGAACCAGTGCATTTCAAGTAATTACAAAATGTTTCTATATTAACATGTGGTACATTCATAACTAGGTTTGTCGTAAAACTTAAATTAGAAGAAGAAGAAGAAGACCAAGCAGTCGTCATAGACGCGTTTGATATGGATCTCACTCCATGTGTAGGTTGAAGAGTTCATTTTGGTGGAACATAACAAAATGATACATGTACTCCTTTCCTTCAGCGAAACTGCAACTAAAATGCTTTAACTTGGAAATATGTATTCTTGAATGTAATTATGTATAATACCAACCTATACACCAGAAAATAGTGAAATGTTAATACCTGCGAGAACCATCAACAGAGCATTCAAAATACAGTGATCTCAGTCATTGGTTCGAATACGGAAATCCACTTGCATGCTGTAGTGATGGCAGAGATGTAACGCAGTTTACTTCCATAGATGATATGGAAAATGTGTGTAATGAGGAAACATCTAAGATACTAGTCGGCAAGTATGGGAAGTCAGTGTGAATGATACAAAGTTGGGGATGTTTTTACATTGTGAAAAAAAGGAAATTTGTAAAACTAGAATCCAGCATACAATAAAATTCTTTGGATGATGCAATACAAAGAAAGGATCGGAAAGTGACTGAAACCATCCTGTTGAAATATTTAACAATTTCTACGCAAATAATTTGAAACAATCAGGAAATTTTGAAAAACTTTTAAAGGAATCGATAATATGATCTACAGTTGATTTGGCATGGAAACCAACCTCAGACTTCAAAGCTCGCGCCATGCTTCCTCCACTGCTCTGCCCAGCTCTATCCCCCTTTCAGCTAAAATCTGCGTAAAGTCACTCTTTTAGATGATAAGTGATAATAAATTTATTACAACAATATGCAAACAATAAATTAATTGATTAAAACAATTATGTGTGACACAGCTGACTTTACAAGTTATATTTGTTACAGTGATTTTCAAGCTCCATGCCATAAAGTAGAATATTGACTGACCTAAAAAGGAGATTCTCAGAAATTTTCAAATCAGTAGACTATGAGAATTTCCTTGGAGGATCGGACTTGTGTCAGTTGGATGGCATCTCATAGTTTTCTGATGAGTGATGATGCACAATCATCATTTCCAAGCACCAAACTCGATAGACTGAAGTGATATCTGACCCATATACAAATCCTTTACATGCTGCTTGCACAACCCGACTCTTCGTTTGTTCAAGCTGGGGTGAATCGATGTTGCGAACCCGGTTTTCCAACCAGGGAACTTCTGTCTTTCCATGACGTGAAGGGTATAAACATGTGGTGCAGCAGCCAAGCATCCCATTACAAAACAATCGCAAGGTCTTGATGGGGTTACGATTCTTTCTAAAGATAGCAAACATAAACCACTCTGAGAGATACCATAGTTCAATGCCTCATCGTCGTAAAAAACCTGAGAATCTAACCTCTCACTCGATATTTCGAGCTCTGTCTCCATGGTTGAGGGAATTTCACTTAGTTCCGACTCAAACCGCCTTTCAATCTTAGTTTCGTGTATACGGTGTTTTGCTGCGAGTGTCCTGATGCAAGACATTCTTACTTGGTGTATGATCATGCGTTTGACCTCATCAAAGTTGCTGCACTCCTTGTACCATCTAAGCCAACAGCGAACTAAACCGGAAAACCAACATATGATTTGATAATCATCATGCAAGATAAGAGCAGAATTTGGCTTTGGGTATCCTTCGCTACTAACCAAGCCATATCTTAAGAGTCGCTTCTTTATTATATCAACTGGGGCCAAAATCTCAGTGGTGGTAGTACACTGAGAACTAGAACTTGAATCTGGCAATAATGCAAGAGTTGAAGTCGTCTCAGATGAAACATAATCATTTGCGCACTTTTGGAAATTATAGAAAGCGTCTCGTAGCTCTTGGGGTAGAGCTGGTTCTGCAATATACTTGGCCAAGATCTCATCCTCAGAATTTGCAGCTTTAGCATTCACATCTTGCATCCATACTTTGAATAAGACCTTGAACCAATGATCAGTTTCCATTCCGACTTTACGAAGATTGGAAATCTTACTCAAGACAGAGTTGCTATCAGCTAAATGCTTGATTTCTGACTCTTTTACCTTCTTCAACCCATGACCCAGGCATTTCTTCCCAATTCTAACATTCATAGCATCCCAAACCTCTTGTTTTTGTGAAGCGAAAAGATGAACCTTTTCCTTCAACTTGTGCACTGCTCTTACAGCGGGGCTTTCTGTAATTTTTGTATGAACAGTGGTACCTAAAAATCGTACTCCGCGTGGACTATTAAATGGCAAAATCTCTGGTTCATCAACATCTAGATAAAGGGACTTTTGCAAATATGACTGGATCTCGGATTTGGACTGAACTGCAATTTCCTTAGACCCTGAAACTGCAACAAAAATCTCATCCATGAAGCGACAAGCATGTAGTCTTGAAATGGAGCGCTCACTCGTATCTTTATTCTTGTCATCTTTCAACTGCTTCCTGAACCAGCTACGCAGCTTGGACTCCGGTTTCTCTGGATTCCTGTTAACAGTGGAATAAAGAGCTTCATATCTCATGCACATCATGCAAATTTCTCGGTCCAAGAAATCAAGATATACATTCATTAATATAGGAGACAAAACTCCTTCTTGGGGTAGCCCATGGCCTTTTGGGAAGCCTCCGAACTCCAAGTTAAGCACTGCAGCATCAAACATGCTACGGAGAATAGAATACAAGCTCGGATCTTCGATTTTTTCTTCCATGACTGAAATTAGCTTATCAAGGACAGCATCATCCAACTTTTTCTTTGGATGCAAAACATACCACCAGTTAGAGTTATGGATCTCTTTACAAATGAACCTCAGAGCTGAATGATGCCCTCTTCCACTCCTGCAACCATGAGAAATCTTAGAGAAGTCTGGCCTGTAAACAACCTCAAATGCTATTCTCATTGCTTCCTGAACAACCTTCAATTTCAGGTTGGGAAGAATCAAAACTTTTTTTTCTTCACCCCTCGTTGAGATTGAGAGGGTATTTGCTTTGACATCGAATCCCCCACATGAGAGCTCCTCTGCCATGGATTCGAAACAAAGATCATCACTTTTTGATTCTAAATGAACGTTAGAGTTGAGTCGAATACAATCGTAAGCATCATGAAGGGTCTTTGTATTAGCAATCACTTTCAACATTACATCCTGAAACTTCCCATTTGTATACTGATCTTTCACCCTCTTCTTGATGCGGGTTTCGAACTGTCTCTTCAATTCCATCCGAGTTTTGGGTGTTCTCTCTGCAGGAGTAGGGGATTCATCAAGCAGAGAAGCCAAACTCTGGGCTAAAGACATACCACCCATTCCCTTATTGGTACCACTCTTTACTGATTCAAATGTAGAGTAGGTCACACAAGCCTGTATCTGTCTGATGGATCTTCCTCCTTCAAGATTAACCAGAACGGTTATTCCACATAGAGGAAAATGCAAACATGTAAACCAACTTTGCTAAGACAAACTTAACTAATCAATACTGAAAATGCCTTATTTACTTGGCGATAATTGACATAACAAAAATAGCTTCTTCTTTTTCTGACAAATCATCAAATTTAGTTGATTGGCATTCTAATACGAAGGGAAGTGGTTATTATCGTAAACTTAGTGTGAGAAACTATTTTTAATGATACATGAAATAAGCCATGCTCATTCTCATTCGCAAAATGTGAAAATCATCAACAAAACTAAATTACTTACCAAGAAAATTATTGACGCCGCAAACAAACTGCCATAAGAGCTTTCCAACTATGGGTCGGGGCTAGCGATTAGGTCTCCAAGTCAAGTGATGGATCTACTAAATCATCCAACTCGGACCAGAAAACACAAGACTATACGTCTAGGGTTTTTTTAAACAATTGCATGACATATCAGACTCGAATTTAAACCTAAACGTAAACAGAAACCCAATTCACCTTCATTAAAAGTGCACAGCCCCCTAACAATCTTAAGCGACATTTTTATAGAAATCCTCCCCAACACCCTTGCCATGGTTGTCGTCAACTCTAATGTGTGCTAATTGTGTGTCGCATATGTAACTGTGGAAAGTGATAATTATGTATGAATCCAATTCATTTAGAGTCTATTCCATTTGGGATAAACCATGAGAAACTAGATGCAAAAGATCGTAAATAAGTTTTCTATGTGACAGGAATGTATCAAATACTTACTAATTACACATTAAACCCATCTAATGCCATATTCTGAATGAAAAAGATTGACATGTATAACAGCACAACGTATTAAAGATTTATGCTAAAGTAGATGAGGAAATTTAGTAGTTTCGTTACCTATGACAATAGGAAACAGTGAACGAACCAGAAGAAGGTTCCCTCTCTGCAACATACAGAAGGTGGATTTCACTAACTTTCCTTTTTGAAGTGCTGCAAAAACCATCAATCCCATTTCTTCGACAATCACGAATCACAAAATTTTTCAGCTGTTCTATCAACCCCAAACATCTGAGATAACTTTATTATAATAACTCTTCTTCTTGTTAGACAAAAGAAGTAACATTCCGGGACGAGACTGCAAAACCAAAAACCGAGATTATTTAAGTTCTGAAGAACAAAAAGCATACCCACTGATCAGAAACAATGAATTTTGAACGCAAATACATGACTAGCTTAGTCAGTTTTCATTAGGGAATTTATACAAACAATTGGTGTGCATGGGCAGTTTCAAGACTTGACAAGTTTTACCTCTTGAATGTGGTAGAGAGTGAACGAATGAGACTAATCGGTACATACATCTCCAATTGCAATGGAGAAGAAACAATGAAATGAAATGCGCAAAAAGGGTGAAATCGAATATAGCGGGAGAGAGACCCGACTAAACCCCCCAAATTGTGGCAGTGGAATGTACTGGTCGAGTGACATGTAACCCTCCCATCTCAAAACGATTACACCCTGTTTTTTTTTTGTTTTTTAGAGCGAAAATTCTAGGGGTCGAGGGAAAGGGAGGGAGCACCCATTTTCCTTGAGATGAGCGTCAGCGCACATCTCTAAAGCGATGTGCTCATCTCGAAGAGGGTGGGTAGTTACACTCGTCGCTCCTTTCCCTCAACCCCTAGCAAAGCTCTTTTTAGGGGGGTGTATTGTATATGGATTCTTATGGAATTGATAAATAATTTGAAAAGTCCACGGACTCTTTAAATTGTCCACAGACTCTTTAAATTGTCCACGGACTTCTACTGATTTTTTAAATCCATAGACTTTTGCTACAGACTTTCTAGAGATTTATGAAAATCCACGGACTTTGTATGAACGACTTTTACAGATTTCTAATTATTTGCAAGATAAAAAAGAAGTTGGTAAATAGTGATGAAACAAAAAAAACGTCCATAAAATAGAGATACATGTGCTAAAAAAACTAGAAAAATAAAAGGTCATTAATTAGCATCTTTAAAATAAGAAGTAAACGTCCATAAAATTGTATATGATCATTCTTCTCCTTCATGATTATGGTCATTTTCTTCATTATCATTGTTAGCAACGTTGATGTTTGCTTGAGCTGCTGCCCACATTTGATTAGCAATACTCATTCTCCATTGATTAGCATTTTCTCTTTGCTGCTCTTGGGTTTGATACAAACAGGGCTATCTAGATGGCTTTACATAACCATGTTTTTCATGTGAATTTCGCATCATGGAATGCTTGGTTGTCTTGTAGTTGATTCTGCGCTGTTCTGCAGCTAACAGCTATGCAAGCAAATAGTTGGATTTAGACTGCTGATATTAGCAAACCATTTCTTCACCCCCCCCCCCCCCCCCCCCCTTATGAAGCCCAAGGGTTCAAAATCTTCCAATTACTTCTTAAGATTGGGGGTTTTCATCTTCACCATGGTCGAAATCTCCAAAAAGCTATTAGGTATCCATCAAAGTAGAAGAAGCTTCAGGTGAATGATGGTGAGTTCATGTGATGCATCTCACGAGGTTATGGTTTCTCCATGTCAGATAAGTGTGAATTTTGTCCTCAAATTGATGTTTCGAATGTCATGCTCAAATGTCACTGGTAACTTAGGAAGGGCCACAGCATAAAGCAAAGTGAGTAGGGTACTTGGTGCAAACTCCAAAATAATCTCTTATGTTTCATTTTATTTATTTAGTTTCCAAAGCGAAACAAGAGGTAATATATACAGAAAACGAACAAGAAAACATGGAAAACAATAATACAAAGGCCGTCAATTGACTCCCTGAAAACACAATGAGAAGAGCACAAAACACCCATAAAAACCATTCTTTAGGAAGAATAGCTCAAATATCCTGCTGTTCTATAGAAAGGAAGAAGTTCTCGAAGAATGCAAAGACGTCAATTTTTTCATAAAAAGTGAAAAACTAACTGTGACAATAGGTTCACAAACATCATCACCAATTTCATTATGTCATCATGATAAATCAAAGAATCCTTTTACCATACAGCAAAAAGATGTTACCATTATGATAGCATACGTTTTTTAATTTAATCCAAACCCTAACACAACTTATAAACCCTAATAATTTAATTCAAACCCTAATCCAAAATCATCAATGATGCAACTATGAACACTATGCAAAGATAGAAAAAGAATTAAGAAAACAAGAGGATGTGAACCAACCTCTTCACGGGTGGCACAAGGAAGAACTTTGAAATACTTTTTTTTCACGTTGAAATCTTTGATATGGAGGCTGGCAAACTATTGAACTTTGTTATTTATACCTAACACTATAAAGTCCATGAGAATCCATGAGTTTCCAAATCCATAAATATGAATGATATTTTGAATACCCTAAAACTTTTGTGGACTTTTTGAAATCCATATTGAATACCCCTGGACTTTGTGGATTTCAGAAAGACTTTTTAAAATCCTGATTGAATACCCCTAGACTTTTGTGGACTTTTTAAAATCCAAATTGAATACACTTGGATTTTCAGAATCCATGGAATTTATTAAATTGCCCACAGAATCCAGATACAATACACCCCCCTAAATATATGTATAATATAATGAATTTTGAGATATATTAAATATGTGAGAAAAATAATATGTTAGTAAATAAATGTATTAAACACGTTAAATGAAACCAAAATACTTATAATTAAAAAATCAATAGGTAGCTTCAAAAATCAATATATGAGTAGAATAAGTGATAATTAGGAAATCAATTGGTGATTTCAAAAATCAATAAATAATTAGAATATGATAATTAGAAAAAAATAAAAATAACACCTCTAAATTTATGAAAACTTTCGAAAAAATGTAATTTTTAGTAACTGACTTTTGTATTTTTACCGAAAAGCGAAATATACAAAAAATACTTGAATTTTTTTAAAAAAATCCTCGCAAAAAACGTAATTTTTCTTTTCATATTTTCAAAACGAAAATTTAGGCGAAATTTCCTATAATTTCGCGAAATCACAATCCTTGCTTCTGACCTTATTTTCTCTTCTCCAGTCTATCTTCTAATTGTAGTTTTCACTTAAACGTTGTAATCACGTGCTGAAGGGGTAAGTTTTATTCCTTGGGGATGAACGTCAAACCTTCCATGCTTAGCTGCTCATGATGTGTTTAATGTCTTCAAGTTTACCCATCTTTTTTAATAGTCACTTGAAAATGAAACATTATAAGTTTGTATCTCGTAAGCTTTTCCATATATCTTTCTTTTTTTTTAATGTAAGAAGAAAAAACTAATGAAGAACATGAATTTTGTGATGACTACTATTTTTTGGTTTGTTACAAAATTGTGGAAAAGATTTTATTATGAGGGAAGCTAAGTGATTTTTTTACTAAAAATGTAGTCATTTTCAATCTCAATATGGACAATTTATCCTCACTTCCTCTTCTATTTCTTCTTTATTTTATGGTGTGTTTGATTAGTTGTTTTTCTTCGAAAATGGAATAAAATTTTCTTGTTATGCAAATTTCCACTGGTGTGGTAAATAACCTGATTTGAAACAAGATCTTATGGTGGTACTGGCATATGGATAGTGTGTAAATAGCAAAAGGGATGCAAGGACTTGAGTAAAATTTCAGGGACAGAGACATAAATGAAATTGTGTCAGCAAGGGCTGTGAGGAAAAATATATTTTCCTCCTCTTTGCAAACATAAACAAGTAGGGGGATTTGTTTTTGCTGCGATAGACGGAAGGAACTGCGAGAGGGGCAAACATGGAGGGGGTTGTTCTGATAGATGACGTACGGAATAGAGTAGGGTGGCGATGATGGAATGAACTACTAGATAAGGAAAATGGAGGCTGATGGAAGCTGGGAGGGAGCGATCTAGGTGAAAGGGTAGTGGTGGTCGATCGTTGGAACTGATGAGAGCGAAGGGTCGATCGACAATGGTTTAGGTGTTGTGGCTCTGTCGATCGGGCAGATGCTCGACAGAGATTGGTTGTCGTTCATGCAAGCAAGCAAATAGACGAGAAGGGGGCGATCGATTGGATCGACTGACTAAGGAAGGTTGGATTGTGGGGAGGAAGGCTCGATCAATCGCCCGGGAGGATGGCGAAATTCATGTAATTAACTCAAAATTCCAATTGATCGATCAATCGCCTGGATTGGTCGGTTTGAAAATTTCAAACCGAACATTAAGAAAACCAAACCGATTTTAATTTAGGTAAATTATAAATTGAACCGATCGACTATTTTAAACATGTTATATTATTTTTATAATAAATTTATTATATATATTCTATCGATTCGGTTTTGTCGGTTAAAATCACATAGAAATCAAACTGACAATCTCGGTTTTAAAATTTAAATCCGAAACAAAACCAAACCGAACTTAAAATGAACCGGTCGGTTCGATCGATTTAATCGGTTTAGTCAGTTTTTTGTTCAACCCTACCACCTATTTGTGAAGCGTTGGAGGTTGGAGGTGCAACAACCGAACAGCTGGTGGGTTATGTCGACTGGATTGGGATCAACTGAGGCTTTTGAATGATCGACGGAGGTTTGTGATCAATGGTAGAAGAGGGCGCGATTCCTGCGGCGCTGCCAATGGCGGTGGTATTGCATGGGTCTGTCCCACGACCACTTTTGTGTTGTGTGAGAGATATTTCCCGAATATTCGATCCATCCTCTCCATCGTTGCCTTTACGATTGCCTTCTCTAGTTGCTGGGGTTTTACTTCTTCACTCATATTCCTTCTAATTAATAATAATAATATTATTATTATTATTATTATTATTATTATTAATTTATTTTTACCAAGCAAAACAACAATAAGAATCATCGGACTCTTATACTAATTGATAGAATTAAACTTGTAAAATATATTGAATTGAAAACAATGCAATAATTGAATAAAATAAATTAAAGACAAACAAAATAAAAGAAATAAACTTATTTTCATCAATTAACTAACAATAGTCAATCTATGCCTTATTTATAACTAATATAACTTCTAAACAAACCCTAAACCTAATAGGAAACCAATTTCCTAATCGGACTGTTACTAAATATGTCTTATTACAATATAACTAAGAAATATTATTCATACAAAAAATAACTTAATTACATAAGAATCGTACTCGAATTAGTTTGTTATGAGTTCGGTTCTCGATTTTGAAATACCTAACTATCGAACGTACCGAATATATTATTGAATATTAAAATTATTAATATACTTGTGCTATTTTGGTTGTGCTATATTTATTTGCTATTTTCATATTTTGGTCTAACTTTGTTTAGATTTTTTTCTTTTCTATTTTGAATCTGGAGACAAAAAGATATATTTTATTTGAGTATTGTATATCACATGAATTTATATTAATTGGAAAGTTTTGAGTTAATTACATGAATGTGCACAAAAATTCATATTTTGGGAGAGGCCGAAATTGGTACCAATCTCAACTAGTACAACACCAACTTCAAAATTCCCAAAAAATTGAACCGAATTGTATAAAAGTTAAATTGCTGAGATATGAGGTGGGCCACGCTTATTAATGTGAAACGGCTCACATAGTTGACCATACATAGATTAACCATGTGTAACGAATACACGATTTTATTCAAACCAAATCAATTAAAAAATTGCAACAACTACTCCACACCACCAAAAGTATTGTCTCACACCATTTCACTCTCTCATACCACCTGTTTTATTTCTCATGCCACTACTATTTTCACATCACCTATATAAACAAGGAAAATCATTTTTCTCCTCCCCATTCAAATCGAAACGCAAGTCTCCAATCCCCCATTCAAAATTTCCCTATCCCACATTCAAATCCCTTGCAAAACACAAAACAACCCTTGAAAATTTCTCAAAATTGAAACCCAAAATGCAAAACATAAAATCGACTACAACTTGACCAATCGTAATTTTTTTGAAAAATTGACTCGCAAATTTTTTTTCTGAAAAGTCGACTCCAACTTGACGCAAAATGCAAAACCGACTCGCAAAATTTTGTACTGTTCGCCTAGACCAATGTGAGATTTTCAAACCAATTCCATATTCTAAAAAAAAAAATTATGCACAACTTGAGTTTCTTAAGTTTTTTTTTTCTGAAGTATTTAAGATTTTTTTCTGACATTTTTTATGAAGTTTAGTCGTAGTATCACATCAAACATAAACTCGAACTATACAAGTCTTCTGAACTAATATTTTTTTTGTGATTTCGCATTGTCGCATCAAACAAAAACTCGAACTAAATAGAGTCAATAATATATAATATATTAACAACAACTCGAACCATACAAGTCTTCCGTAAATACATAAACGATGACTTTTCTAATAAAATAATGGCTCATGTGTCACAAAAAATTAAGGCATGTACATTTTTTTCATCACAATATTTGTTAGCAAAAAACAATATGTGCATCAATCCAATATGGTTATGACCTCGTTCAACTTGTTGACATTATTTTGATTATTCTCATTGAACTTCTTCACCATTACGACACCAATCCCGAGTTGGACATCGAAACTACTTTTCAATGAGATTGCTTCAAGAAATATGCGACACGGATAAGTTGGTACTCTTGGAGGCAATGGTGGTTTCGGTTGCATATGAAGCAAGACATAATGACTACTCTATGCAAGGTGTACCATGAAACAAACTCCAAATTCGTCAAACTGTGATGTCGGATAAAGAAATGGAAAACAAGTCGTGCTTTGGTTCCCATATAAAAACAAAAACACACTGGTAACGGTTCGTTGCGAGTTCTAACATATAGGGGTTCATATAACAATTTTTGTTGCATGTCCGCACCTGGCCTTCTGAAATTAGCAACACATCATTGACAACCTTGACCTCTGACTTGTGCCACATTCCAATCCACAATTGTTCATTACTTTCAAGCCTCTTCAATAGGTCTTTCCATATCTGTTTCCAACCACTTTTGTGGTCGTAATGTGTGAATTTGGTTATTCATCGAAATTCACAATTTTCATCTACTGGAACGTTCTCAAGGTTGTTAATATAATCTCATATCCAAGACGAAATTTGGCTTATCGATCTAGTGTTATGAATTTTTGTTTTCATTATTTTTGTTTGACAACTTCTTAGTTTTGTTTTTAAGTTCCTCTTGAGTCATGGCGTATTTGTGGCCCGATGGATAATTTATTGTCGATTTCTCGTACTTAGACAATTTATTATTTTTTCTCTCCCCTTGCTAGCTACAAGTGCTAATGTTTCAATCATTACAGTTGAACCCGGGCAACTCAACTCTAGAAACTTCCTCCTTATCACCAATTTTTTTATCGTGAGTTGAATCATTGAACCTGTGCATAAGGGCGTCGACCACTGGATCTGTAATCACATCCCCACGTTCACGAATAAGTGTTTTGCTAACTCGAAGCCAATACTTGTTTGTGATGGGTACTGGAATTTGTCCACTGGGAGTTAGATAACATGTAAGTTCACGAGCACGAGGTAATTCATGAGTGGCTCGAAGCACACATCCACACTCATCAGGATCATTGCCCACATTTTCACACATCCGAATTTCTAAATTGATCAAATCAAAATCTCTGTACGCCATCGACCCATGAAGTTTGCCAAATAAACTGGACATATACTCAGTTTTCACCTTCGTTATACTTTGTTGGAATGACGATTCTATCTCTACCAGTTGGATTTTGATCATATCATGCATCTTTGTCCATACATTCAGGAATGTACCTTATGAATTATCCAACAAGTGCTTCAACTTCGATTGTGTCCATTCAACTTGACCAGTTGTCCATTGGCCAAAATGCAATAAATGTATCAGTCTATGCACTAACAAAATATTTATTTTGAGGATACCAAACCGTTCTGACACATTCCAAATACTTCGAGTGTGATGCCCATATTATATCAAAGTCAATTGTGGTCTTGTTTCACTTATCTACTATATTTGATATATACAAATCTGAAAAATAGTTTATAAACTCGCCCCCCCCCCCCCCCCCCCCTCTGTCACTATCCTCAAAGTGTTTTTTTTTTAAGTTATTTTTAACATTCGTGTTTATGTGTCATGTGCACAATAATCTCATTGACTTGGGAAAAAGCGCTCAATAGCCTTAATCAAACTCAATTCCCTGTCAGTCACAAATACGCTTGGCAAGTTGTCTGGCTCGAAAATTCCTACAAGTTTTTCCAATGCCCAACCATATGCCTCTTTGTTCTCATAACACATAAAATAAAATGCAACATTTAAGGTCTTTCCGATCGATGTCACACCAACAATCTCAAACAATGACATCTTATAGCAATTCATTTTATATGTGCAATCCATAAACATTAAATGTGGAAAACACTTTGCTAATTGAATAGATTTAGGATGAGCTCAAAAAAGGTTGGTGACTCTATTCCCCTCATCAACAGTATGTCGCTCTGTGTAATTGTGTTCCTTCAACAACTGTAGAGTATGTTGCAAAATCGTCCTGCATATTTGTTGGACTGTCTTTATCCGACAAATTATATTGTAAATATTCTTCAAATTAGAGATATTATTCTGATACATATTTTTCAATCGAGATAAAATGTGGCAAGGGTTCACACTCGACTTTGCCATATTTTGCACTTATATCATATTTTCCTCATTCAATTTACCAGCAAACGAATGACCAATAAGTGAGTTGTTCCACATGTCACTTGCAATATCCAATGGTCATTATCTAGTGGGATCTCTTTCAAACTAAAATTGCAGCCACACTTATTTCTACTGCTTGATTGAACAAAATTCTTTAACCTTTTGTCGGGCTTCCCTCCCCTTTTACAACCAAAATGGATCATTCCCTTCTGTCTGTGATTAACATGTTTCGATTTAGTGACAATAACAACTATGTTATTATTCCTACCGATGTCTTGGACCCAAGCTCTCAACACATACCTTGATGAGAATACCTACAAATATTTAAAACTTGTTACTAGCAACATATTTATAACAATGAAAATTGATGAAATCGAAAACACACAGACTATCCGTAACAAATAAGTGACCGTCATCGACTTCCGGTGCCATTGATATTTCTTCATTGTTAATGTCACCACTTGCATCATCGAGTAACTCGCCATCATCATTATTATGCGTAATGATTCATTTTATAATTAGTTTCATATATTAATTAAAATTTTAATCTACTCAACAACAAAATAGCGGCTACGTCTAAATGATTCGTCTCTGAGTTATCAACATCGTTAAAAGACATGTCCATACTTATTACATCCATTAGAAATGCTTATGCACCAATGCATCATACAAGAATCAAACAATTATCTTGAAAAAATAAAAATAAAAATAAAAATAAAAATAAAAATAAAACAAATTAGATGCAAATTAAATGAAAATTTTTTTGTATGCAAATGACCTCAATTGGAATGGATTGTTTTTGCTCTTTAAATTGATCATATTCTTCACTCTTAAAATTTTAATTTCTAACATCATCAACTTCACTAAACCATTTCATTTCCATTTAATAAAATCAACATAACTTACTCCAAGGGAAATGTAGTGGAATGCAAGGAAGAGATAGGGAAATGCAACCGAAGAGGGAGAAATAGGGGAAAGGGTGAGGACGAGGATGAGGAGACCAAGGGTTTTTGCGATTTTGGGATTTTTGCAAAGAGGAAGAGATAGAGAAAAGGAGGAGGACAAGAACAAGGAAGCTGCTAAGAAGTGGAGTTTGTTCGCCGAGTTTCAAACGACAGCAACAAAGAGTACGAGAGGGGGAGAGGAGTTTTCCATTTTTTGCGTTTTGAGATTTTGGATTTTTGTGTTAGGTTTTGCATATTTATTGGTGGTGTGAGTAAGTAAGAAAAATAACTCAATAATGGTGTGGAGTAGTCGTTGCTTTAAAAAAATATGTAATGAATACGCAATTTTATTCAACCATATATAAAAAAAAGTATTATGCACGCGGATGGCACGTGTTCAACAATCAAAATTTGGCTAGGTGTAATAAAATAAAGTGTTCATGCTGCACTCTCAAATTGGAACGTAGAAGCAAGGAATGTGATTTTCTCGAAATACATCGAGATTTCATGAAATATTTATTGTTTTGAAATATGTATAAATTTTATTAAGACAAGAAATAAATATTTTAATCTTCATATATTTTAACATGCTATTATAACGTTATTTTAGTATCAAAAAATTGTTATGTGTGTGATTCTTTTGTAATATGTAGTATGTACGACACTAAAAATATTGTAAGATCATTTACGTAGCATTTAAAATTTTAAAATATATAACCTATATTGTTAAATTCAAAATCACAATAGAAACCTTTTAAGTGTTTTCTATACATAACGAATTCACGAAATATTTCTTAAAATCGGGAAATCGAAATTAAGTCAAAAAACGAAATCACAATCCTTGCGTAGAAGTTCTTATCCCAGTTAACGCTGCCCCAACCCAAAAACACTCGGGTATTCTCTCTCTTCAAAAAGCAAAATAATCCCTAAACCCCATCGTTCCTCTCACTACTCATTCTCCTCTCTAAAATCCACTTTCATAATCTCTTCTTCAAGCTCCCCAGAGTCGCTCATCGCTCTCCCCTTCAGCACAAAGGTACTTCTTTGGGTTCTTTTCATTTACTTAGTTTACCCAATTGGAGCTCTCTTTAGTTGTTCATTTTAGAAGAAGCATTGCAAGATCAACTGTGGCTTGTTACATTCTTTAGATTGTATTGTATCTGTTTCTCTTTGTTTACTTTATAAAACCCATATTCATTACATGAAATAGAACAACTAATAAAGTAAAATGACCTACTTCAGAAAACCCCTTTGTGGGAAACTTTGTTTTTGGGCTCAGAACGACAAGAGTAGTTTATCACTGTTTAAAAAGATCAATTTCTGTAAACCCCTTTGTGGTAAACTTCATTTTGGTGACTTAGTTCATACATTTTTGGGGTTTCCATGTTAGAAGCATTTTTCTAGAGTAAATGATTTGCTGCATACTTTAGAATATGTTCTTACTTTGTTGCATGAATAAAGTCACTTGTTAAGTGCAATGTTCAATTTCTGAAAAACCCTTTGTGGTAAACTTCGATTTGAGCTCATGAAAGCAGTATTTGATCAAGGATTTTGTGTTGATGACAGGGAAAGATATGTTTCTGAAGGTAGAGTTGCCGTGGAATGTGTTGATCGCACCGGAGAGTCTGGATGCGAAAGGGCTGATGCTCCAAAGAGCTATTATCATGCGACTGATGGAGGAGTTTGCAGATAGGAAGGGGACAGAGAACCATGGGTACCATATTGCTGTGACCACATTGAACCACATTGGCGAGGGAAAGGTCAGGCAGGATTCTGGGGGTGTGCTTTTCCCTGTGGTCTTTAGCTGCATCACTTTCAAGCCTTTCAAGGGGGAGATTTTGAAAGGGGTTGTTAACCAAGTTCTCAAACTTGGCATTTTTCTCAGTTGTGGGCCTATTGAGAAGGTCTATGTTCCGGCTCATACTATGCCGGACTACCAGTTTGTGCCAGGAGAAAACCCATTCTATATGAATGAGAAGGACTGTAAGATTGAGAAGAACGTGGAGGTTCGGTTCGTTGTTATGGGAACAAAATGGATCGAGACACAGAGGCATTTCCAGCTTATCGGAAGTTTGGCTGGCGATTTCCTTGGACCCATCTGATCGGTGGTATTAGTCTTTCTATTAACGATTTTGTTATCATCAATAACTTCGTTTTTGGTGTGCATGTGTGTGGCTTAAACCCTCTGTGTTTAGGTTCTCATAATTCATTGTGATTGATGACCATCAACTCATCTATTTTCAAAAGTATAAAATCCCGTTTTCCCTTATGTTTTTGAAAATGGAAGATCCGTCACTCTTAGTACACTTGTATAAAAGCATGCGTCAGCCACCTGAAAAAGAAGGTAAATTATAATCTAAATTTATTTAGTAAGAAACCAATCCTTGCACTTGAGACTATCCAGAGTTGCTTCATTATCTGAGAAGGTAACTACGAGCACGTTGTTCTTTAACAACTTGTTAAAATGATGCTGGTTTGTAACCCATCTGAAGTTTAAATGTGATAAGTGAGTGTGAAATCCACTGCATATCTTGTTGATATGTATGAACATGGAACATAGTTCATATAATGTCAGATTTAATAACTTGCTATATGTTGGAAGGTCTGAGCTGCTATTGATTATCTGGAATAGACTCAATTGAAGCAGTGGATGTTCTGAGTTATGATTATGATTACTCAGACTCTTGCCATTGCTCTTAAACAAAATGATTCTCTTTTGTAACTTTAGTATATACGACTAATGGTAAGTACCACAAAAATGATTTTCTCTTGTACCTTTTATAAGTATACGTCTAATGGTAAGTACGACTAGAATATTTTTTTTCTAAAAGAATCAGAAAGACCAGGAAGTCTGGGGGTTTTCAGTGGTGCCTAAAGGTGATTTTGACAGAATTTATGCACTAGATAAGGGGGAAGTCAGGACTCCATGCAGAATGAGGGATCTTTAAGATTATGATAGCTACACCTGATGGATATTTCTTAAAGAGGTTTCTTTGACATAGTCTAACAACTAGAAAGCACAATGATACTCAGATTGGATCCATTATTGTTATCCATATCTGAGGAGTCTTCTTTAGCAATTGTGTTTTATTCTGACAAATATTGCATGCATGTTGGACTTTGTGGAGGCTTAGAGATGTTTGATTCCATTCACATTCTTATTTGGTCTCATTTGCTTTTGGTTAAGACTTGATTACTTGAGTGATGTTTAAATGAGATTGAACAAGGAGTATTTTGGCAGGATGTAGATAAAGATTGAGAAGCAATTTGAGATGATCTCTATTTTGTAGAGGGAAGTTTTACTAACAAATGAGTCTATCAAGACTTTGGAGGCAAACATAGAACTTTAATAATTTATAATCATGGAACATGGAACATGGAATATGATCGTGAAAATATGATACTAAATTATTTTCTCATGAATGCATCATAGGAGCTATGTCATAGTTTTGTCCTCCACTATGTAGAAACTATTTTCTTATAGTTGCTCTTATATATAATGAGGTATTTCTAAAAACGTTTAATATATGACACAAAATTAGATCATTAGAACTTTAAAATGTAAAATTTTACCATATATACCTCATTGTCATAGTGGTTGATTATTTAACCTTTTTACTAGTTGACCTGTGTTTGATTCTTTTGGATCGCAAGATTTTTTTTGGTATATTTCACTACCATTAATATTACAATTCTCTCTTATTGTTCTGTTATCTGTTCCTGTTTTTTAATGATATTTTTATGCATTTCCATAGCTAATTAATTGAAAACATAAAAAAATTTGTTTGTTCACAGGTGGTATAAAATCCACAACAAAAAATATATTTGAAATAAATATCTAAAATAATAACTATAGAACTTTATTAAAATATATACCATTAGTCATCTCATACAAAATTTGAGGGTTAGATTGGCTAGTAAAATCCATTTTTTCCAATAAAATTGTATTAGGATCTTATTATATTGGCACATTTCATATATTTTTTTTAGTTTAAACTTGCATACTTAATTATATTATATTTTAATTATGTATTCTAGTTATTACGCTCGTTTGTCTTTGCTAGGATTGTCGACGAAGTGACCTTATGGCTTAATATAAGATCATAGGGGTCAATTGGATATATACAAAGCACTTGTTCATTTTTTTAATCGTTGTACTTATTAGGTAAATGCACAATACTAAGATACAATTACATTTTTTGATTTTTATGCCTAGAAGATGTTATTTGGAGTTTATTTTTAAATTATCCACCTAGGGCAGGAAAAAAAATTGGCTCCGCATTGGAGAATACTTACTATTACCAATAAATAACCTTATTCCATTTCGCCCCCTCTAAACTACATTCCTGGTCCTCTGGAGCTGCATGTAAAAACCTATGGGGAAAGCGACTTCAGTAAAAACTAAGTAGATTTTTATGAAAATGCTTCAAATTTGATGCAAGCAACTTGTTCCTATCAAGTAAGAGAGCTTCACAAGTAATCTGAATTTTTGTTTTGTTCTTGTGAAATCCTTCCCAAGGTCCTATCATTCCTTCCCAAGGGTTAATGATTTGCTTTGCTTCTGAATTCAGTAGCAAGGCATCGTTTTACTGTTTAATTTCATGTTTCATTCCAACTCTGTAGAGTTCATTTTAGGGAAGGATAACTTTGGCATTGTTGGATTGATACTTCTTGTTTGCACATTGAAGAATTCACATTGATTAAACAGGCAGAACACTTATCTTCTCTGAACTCCTTAAATTAATTAACCGGAATAGTTATGTTTATACTACTTTTCCGGGATCTGGTGGAGTCTCAATCAAACAATTCTGTTAATGTTGAAACTCCATCTGGCATCCTCCTGAAATTGTGTATACCATACATTTGCAGTTTTGTTAGTAAAATTACATGTCATTGTCTTTGGTAAAGTTGACGTGGAACTGTTGTTGCAGGTCCAAAGAAGAAACCGGATTTTCAAGGAAAAGCAGCTGCAAGGAATGCCAAAGAGGAGATGTAAAAATTAGTTTAGGATCCAAACCGAAGATGTCATCCTTTGATATTGTTTATAATGTTTTGTTCATGAAATTCTAACAAGAAGTGACCTTGTTTATATTGTTGGTTCCATCAAATTCTAACAGCAAGTGCCATGGTTGCAACTGTATCGGTGTTCTGAGTCATGAATCATGAGATACTTTTTATGGTTACAGAAGAACAGTGAATTGGTAATTGTGTCGGCAAGAGTGGTTTCGTGCCTCATTTCCTACATCTTAATTGTCTAGCAACTATTCATTGGCTGCAATCAAGATAGGTTCATCACTCAGTTGCAGTATGTGTAAGACCCTTAAGTACTGTTTACAATCAGAGTTCAAAACCATGATATACAGGTATATTATCAGGCCTGTAAAACATCCTGAGCATTGTTGCAGCTGTAAGGTTGGAATAATTCTAGGGAGCCCGCCTTGCTGTCCGGACCCTCCCAGGCACGTGTCTGGGAGGGTGGCTTGCACGTGAACCCAACACCTCGACCTCCTCCTCTCCTGCGCTTCCTCCTCTTTTAACCTCTCCTGCTCCTCCTCCACCTCTTAACCTCCCCTGCGCCTCCTCCTCCTCCTCCTCTCCAGCGCTTCCTCCTCTTAACCTCTCCTCTCCTCCTCCTCGAGCTCCCTATAATTATTCTTCCTTCAAATCTCAAAACCTACCATTTATCACTTGTAGAATGAATTAAGCAACAATTGCTTCATCAAATCTCAAATTGAACGAATGGGTATCAACAAATTCTATAAAAAAAACCATAAGCACCAATTACTTGATCAAATTTCAAATTTTACAGATGGGTATCACAAAATCAATCAAAACCCATAATTCCCAAAACCTCACCTAGAAAGCCTCCGACTCGAAGAAGCAGAAAACGATATAGGCTTGTACACAAAGCTCCCTCTTTTGGAGTCGAAAGCAGCTGCCTTTCTGTGATCACTACTGGTCTTGAGAGACGAGGGTGAATCTGAGACTGTAAAGAAGACAGAATCTGAGCTGCCTTTCTCTTCTATTCTCTTATGGGCCTGTTGAAAGGTGGGGGATTTGGTTTTGTATTGGGTTCACGTGCAAGCCACCCTCCCAGGCACGTGCCTGGGAGGGTCCGGACAGCAAGGCGGGCTCCCTAGAATTACTCATTTCGTATATCGCGTGTTTGAATAGTTATGAACATGAATAATTCTACACAGTCCGCGAATGGTCCGGACCCTCCCAGGCACGTGCCATAGGGAGGGTGTTTGGCACGTGAGGAACCATTCAACAGGGTCTGCGAATTGCAAGGGCTAACCCGAAACCCTTACATCCTCTCCTCCTCCTCGCGCCTGCTCCTCCTCCTCGACTCTGCTCCTCCTTCTCCTCCGCTCCTCCTCCTCCTCGACTCTGCTCCGCTCCTCTCCTCCTCCTCGACTCTGCTCCGCTCCTCTCCTGCGCCATTCCTCCTCCTCCTCGACGAAGGCCACTCTGCTCCGCTCCTCTACTGCGCCGCTCCTGCTCCTGCTCCTGCTCCTCCTCCTCTGCGCCGCTCGCACTGCTCCTGCTCCTCTGCTGCGCCGCTCCTGCTCCTCCTTCTTCTGGTATGTAATTTCATAATTTTTGTTAATTTATCTTCTGAAATTATACTGAAATTAAAACTTAAATTTATCTTCAAAAATTTTATACCCTGAAATCAGATAATCCTGAAATTCATACTACTGAAATCAGATAATCCTGAAATTTATACTACTGAAATTCATGATAATCCTGCAAAATTTTTACAAATTTTTGTAGGTTGAAATAAGGATCTTAACCCAACAATGACATACAAGGCATATGTGGTATATCGCGGTCATGTCCCTGGAATTTACGCAACTTGGCAAGATTGTTCAATCCAAGTAACAGGATACAAAGATAATTTGTACAAGGGTTTTGCCTCAGCTGCCGAGGCTCATGCTAGTTATAAAGAGTGGGTTCGCTCAGAAGTGGTGGAATATAACGATGAGGCAAGCTCATCATCTGCTGCAGAGGTAAAAAATAAGAACTGCTAGGCAAGAAATCTCTTCGAAGCTAATCAGTATCACGCTCGCGCGGGTGAAGCTGAAGCGAACAATGATAAATGGGCTTTGACAAGGGATTTGATTAATGCACTGCTAGTCGTGTTTCTTATGATAATGGTAGTTTTTTTGTTCAAACTTGTGGCATTTTGAATTCTCTGTAAGTGGTATTTCAAACGTGTATTCAGTTATGTTATGAATGAATGTATATTTTGTTAATATCAGGAATAGGAATGCTTATATAGTGACCCATAAGTCAGTGTTTGGAGGATGTGTCATTAACTATTTTTTGTTAGTTCTAAAGCTTCCACATGCCAAGTTTTACAAAAAACTTATCCAATATCAGTTCACACTATAACCAAAGTTTTACAAGTGTAGTGACTAATAACCATTCAGATTGGTTGCAATGCCTTCAACATATAGAATACATACAAGTGATTAGGTAAGTTGTTTGCCAAGGTGAAGCAGAACCCATAGGAGGAACTAAGTTGCCAAGCTGATGCTCAACCTGCTCAATATGTGGAGTCTGATTGCTAGAAGAAAGGTTAGGAACATTATGATGAGATGAGCCTACCATTGTGTCCGAAACTTGCTGTATTGAACCTGTTGAACCTTCACAACTCAAAAACCACTACAACAATTGTTGAACTCATTCCATTGTTGCATGAACTGATTTCATTATAAGCAAAAACCACTACAACAATTAAGCCTTCACAACTCAAAACCAGTTGATAGAACCTGCCAAACAAAAAAACATGCCTTACCCACCGCAATGGAATGAGGTCAGCACTTCAATGTAATTTCCTGTAAATATCTTCGTCTTACATTTGCAAAACATAAAATCACCCACAAACATAAAATCACCTTCAACAAACAAGGAATCATTGAGAAGATGCAAGAGTCTATTAAAGATCTGAAATGGCAAAGGATTCAGCATATATAGTATACATAGTTTTTCCAAACCAATATTCTTGTCTGGTGTATCAACATTACAAACACTTCCAAACCTTACACCCTTGTCTAAATCTAAGAAATCAATTATAATTAGATTACAAACACTCCTAAACCCAGCACCCATCAAGATCTAATGAATTCAGAACCACCATGAAAGCCTTGAGAATAAACTCGATTAGGATCTCTGCAGTACAACACACAGAGGATCTCCTAAACCCAGCAAACATGGAAATTTCAAGCACCAGCAAATCAGGTAGAACTTCAAGCAGTACAACACACAGAGGAAATGATCTCTGCAGAACTTCTGCACCAACAATAAACTTCTGCACCAACTTATGTATGAGATGGTAGCTTGATTGAATTCCATACATTCCGTATGTCTGATCAGACTTCTGGAGGTACTTGTGAGAGCATTTCTTAAAAACATAAGTTCATCAATAGAAAAACATAAGTATAGGATGAGATTGAGGCTATTCAGCCATGTTTGCTTTACCAAAACTCTCGCTACACTGATGTAGGGAAAGAATTAAAAAAAAAAAAAAAACCCTCTGATTCCTTTACAAAGGAATGTTTCTTCTAATTCAGATCTCTTTTTGTTTTCAGTTAATCCTGCCTGCCTACCAATCCATGTTGGCACATTTGCGATATGCAACTCTAGATAATTTCAAGGATGCATTTGATAAAGCTTTGAATGGGGGGAAAGGATTTGCCTTGGCTGCTCGTGAGTGCAGGCAATCTTCTCTGTCAGAATTTGATCATGGTTGTGCAGGTATACTGCACCTTCACTTCCCGATGTTTGTAAAAGCATGAAAAATGATTCATATGGTGATTATAATCCCTTCACCAATATAATGGAGAATATGGAAATGAGATCATCCCTTCACCAATATGAATGGAGTATTTAGTCAACTAATCCCTTCCTTTCCCACACACACACACAATATAAAGGAGAATATGGAAATGAGTGAAAAAAATTGTTGCTTTGATACAACTAATCCCTCTACATTCCTACGGATTTTGCATATGCTACAATTGCACTATTCTTTGACAGCATATCTAAAATATGACACGCTTGCATCGGTGCATTTCTACATATCTTAGAAAGCAAGTCTGCTAGCTTATAGCTATTCACTCACTACATAGTGGTAGTAAAGCTCAAAACACTGATTGCAGAAAACACTTAACTCATGAACACTAAATTTAATATATTCTACACTAAATAACTTGGAAGAACAAGAAACTAACCTTACTTGAAAACATTTTGAATTCACAACCACCTATAGTCTGGCAACTCCATGTCGTTGTTTGAAGCTGGTGTCTGCCAAAATAAATAACTAAATAAATAATAAAGAATTGCACTGCAAAATAACTGCAATATTAGGAAATCATAAGTGCAATACCTATGAGAGGAGCGAATAAATATGATTCATTCCTGATAATGCACCAGATTGTGACACAATTGTTTCATCCTTGAAGTCCACAAATACAAATCATAAGTAAACAATCATAAGTGATAGTTACGCGTCAGTAAATATATTAAAAACAAACCTGGGTATTTGGATTTATTGAATGCATTGTCAAATATTCTGATCCTTCAATTCCACTTTGGGAACAACCCTACAAATGACACGTGTCAAATATTCTAGACTTAAGAAATTAAATATTCAAAAAAAACATATTGCAAAACATACCACATTTTTTGCTTGTTTATTTTTTTTCCTTTGTATTTTTTTTCGAATCTTTTCATCTGTGGGTTGCATCCTTGAATTAAAGCGTCGGCCTTTGCTACGAACCGGTAATGGACTATGAATGTTGGATTGCATCCCAGAACTAATAGTGTTGGACCCAAATTCCATAAACCCATGTGAATCAACACCCTCATCACCATCATCAGTTTTGAGTTGGTCCATTTTCAAATTGATCCATTCATGAACTTGGCATGTCTTCTTTTCATCCTCAGCGGCGTAGTCGGCCATTTCATAGAAGTGACTGCACATCTTGTCAAACCTTTGACTTTCAGGCTTCATTCCCCAATCTGAATAAACAATCTTAACCCTTGTATGAGCCATCTTCACATCTTTCCTCCACCTCCGAAGAACATATTTATCTGGTATAGCATGAATATGGCTTTCAAACAACACTTTCAATACATGTCTGCATAAGATCCCCTTGAACTCAAACAATTGACAATTACACTTGATATTGAAGTCGGCAACGTTAAAATTTACTATAAAATTGACTGAACGTCGTCTATCTCCTATCACCAAGTCTTCTCTAACAATGTATACCTCAAAGCCACTTTCATCTATAACTTTACTACTTATTGTACAACATATATTCCTTGCTATCTCTTGTTGGAACTCCTTAAATTTTTTTTGTAGTGTAGGACGTTTGAAAAGTTATCTCTATTGCATAAAGAGTAATGCAAGGGATCACTCGGTTATACGATTTAAAGTCCGATTCAGCTTCCTTTTGAACCTTACTTCGTAGTGCATTCTCATATTGTTCAACGAACTGCTTCAAAGTGGTCTTCGGATTTACATAACCATCAAAAAAAGCATTCATGCTTTCACTCCTTTGAGTTGAAGACATCCCCGCCCAAAAAGTAGATCTTTGATATGTTGGCACCCAACGCATTCTTTCAAGATATAATCCTCTCAACCAATCATTTTCTTGCAGACAATATTTCTCAATGAAACCATGCCAATTTACTTCAAACTTTTCATGAGACAAAGAATCGTAAACTGCTCTTTGCATTGCAAACTTTATTGCCTCATATTGATTGTAACCAGACAATTTTTCAGGCAACTTCTTCATAATATGCCACAAGCACCATCTGTGTCGTGTGTTGGGAAATACAATTTCAACGGCTCTCTTCATTGCCCTATCTTGATCAGTGATTATTGCGGTCGGAGCATTGTCATTCATACACACCAGCCAAGTTTTGAAAAGCCAAACAAACTCTTCAACGGTCTCACCACATATCAATCCACATCCCAAAAGAATTGACTGACCGTGATGGTTCACCCCAATAAAAGGAGCAAATGGCATGTCATACTTATTCGTTAAGTATGTAGTGTCAAAGGTAACAACATCTCCAAACTCCTTGTAAGCTGCTCTGCTCCATGCATCAGCCCAAAAGACATTTCTCAATCTCCCTTTATTGTCCAAATCCATCATATAAAAGAAATTACCATTGTTAGCTTGCATTTTTTGGAAGTAGTTATGAATGGCCTCCGCATCCCCCTCCCCAAGTCTCAACTTCCTCATTTTATCCAGATAATTGTAACAATCTTTCTGAGAAAATTGCAAAATATCATGACCACCAGCTTCAACCACACATGAAGTAAAATTCTTATTTGGCCTAATACCTGCCCTATCATTATAATCTAGCTTCTTCTTCGCATATGAGCTCATAACTCTATTTTTCGGATAAAATCTTGATTTTCCGGGGCTCAATTCATGATTGTGAGCTACTGTTACTTTTGTCACTAACACATCACCATCAGAGAGTATTTTACCTCTAATTTTAGCCATACATCCACATTTAGCTGTACCAGCATGTTTACAACACTTTGTGATTGACTTCTATGCTGCCCAGACCGACCACATGCAAGCGTTAAGTATATAGTTTTTCCATTTTCATCTTTTTCTGTATTCTTTATTTTCACTGGAAATCCTATTTTATAGGCATAATCATAATAATAACGTTTGTACTCATCAATGTCGCTGAATTTCATCCCTTCTGTAGGATCCCTTATCTCTTCTAAATTTTTTTCATTCTCCATCAATTCAATATCTTCTACACTATCCATCCCTTATATACCTATTAAAGGAGTAGTTATCATCAGATATGTAATCTTTAAAATGTTTTACAACTACGCTAAAATTATGATTGGTTTATACAAAAAAAAAAAATTTAACAAAATCTAATCAAATCATTTTTTTTTAACAAAAAATTTGCAGGATTATCATGAATTTCAGTAGTATAATTGAACAAAAATTTGTAAATTTTTTGCAGGATTATCATGAATTTCAGGGTATAAATTTCAGGATTATCTGATTTCAGTATATGAATTTCAGGATTATCTGATTTCAGGGTATAAAATTTTTGAAGATAAATTTAAGTTTTAATTTCAGTATAATTTCAGAAGATAAATTAACAAAAATTATGAAATTACATACAGAAGAAGGAGGAGCAGGAGCGGCGCAGCAGAGGAGCAGGAGCAGTGCGAGCGGCGCAGAGGAGGAGGAGCAGGAGCGGCGCAGTAGAGGAGCGGAGCAGAGTGGCCTTCGTCGAGGAGGAGGAGGAGCGGCGCAGGAGAGGAGCGGAGCAGAGTCGAGGAGGAGGAGCAGAGTCGAGGAGGAGCGGAGGAGGAGGACGAGCAGAGTCGAGGAGGAGGAGCAGGCGCGAGGAGGAGGAGAGGATGCAAGGGTTTCGGGTTAGCCCTTGCAATTCGCAGACCTGTTGAATGGTTCCTCACGTGCCAAACACCCTCCCTATGGCACGTGCCTGGGAGGGTCCGGACCATTCGCGGGCTACATTCGCGGGCTGTGTAGAATTATTCATACGAAATACATGTAGTATACACAAAATTGCCTTTTACCTCCAAATTTTTTGGTAAACAAGTTTGTATGGAACTTTTCAGGTCTGATTTTGTTTTGAACAAATTTTGCTTTATTGGTCCCAACAGACAGAAGACAAATGCCCCTATCTTTGCAAGAACATAATGCACTCAGGGCATTCTGGGAGGATCCCCAGTTACTTCTTTGTCCACCATATAAAAGGTACTGTAGATGGTCTTAAATTGTACTCCATTTTCCAACCTCCATCTTTTGGTTGCCTAGACTTTTGAAGCTTTTCATTATAATGGATGTGATTGCTGTAAACCTAGAGCATTTCTGAACTTGCAATTGCCAAGTTGATTGCCTATACTTTTTTGAAGTTTTTCTTTATAAATGGATGTGCTTGTTGTAACACTAGAGCATTTCTGAATTTGCAATTGCCAAGTCGCGTTTTCTTCAAGGTGGCGAAGGAACTTAACATGTGAATTGCCATTAAGAAGCTTTTTTCAAACACTTGGGCATGTAACACACTTGTTCATTAACAAATATAATTTTTTTGATTGTCAAAGAACAGCTAAATTTTGGTCATCAAAATGAAAAATCACATGTTAGTCCTTGAGATGCAACACCACGAGTAATCACAGTTCAAGCAAGAAGAAAAGCCTCTGATATTGCCTAATAAATTCTGAAGTACTCAAAACGTACACTATCTGGTTCTCTGGAATATATAACAAATAGTTGCAAACAAACATTATTCATAGTACAAACGTTCTATGAGCATCCTAAAGATGCAATGCGGAGGAGCCGTTTTCACGTTCACAACAATACCCACCGGAGTTCAGAAAGATGGTCTCTGCAACTTGTTTCAGCTGCCTGTTTGCATTGCTCAGACACGACAAGTTAAAGCTGCATGAACGACACTTCCATGGCAAGCAGTGGAAGCAAAAGCCAAGTTGCTTCCACAAAAGAACTAGAGTTGTGGTATCTGCCCTCATCTACTAGAAATTGAGTATTCTCGCTGAGTTGTAACATTCAAAGTTCTCTACTTAACCCCTGTGAGAGACCAGAAAATAAATAAATAAATTCCCATTTGACAAGTTATCGTGGTGACCATGAAAAAAATAAAACGAATTCTAATCCAATTAACTTCATATAACTTAAAATTACACTGCATGTTGAAAACTAAAAGAAAAACTACAAACTTGGTTCTCTATTTACTATGGAACAGGGCCACTATATCTTTGAGATATTTGATTAGTCTCATCTCATATCACAGCCCGTTTACAAGAAACAAGCAGACAAAGTAATAATATTTGTTTACCATGTTTGTGAGGTCAGCTTACAAAATTTGGACTAGATACTCGTGTAGCTAAGAATGGTAGATCTGATTCTGATTTAATGCACTATTTCATACACATATAAGATACAAAATCCGATGATCTATTGGAAAATGAAAAAAATACAAAATTGTCAATGATCACTACCAAATTTCTATTTTGTTAGCCGTGATATCAAATACCGACTTTTGATGTTTGTCATCATTCAGCAAAACAATCAGGTGCAGATATGCTAATAAGGAAAAAGGTCCTTTTGTCTGATTCTTTTGATACTTGTGAAAATCTTTGACGACTTCCATTCAAGTTGTTTGTGAAGCATGCGGTTTTGAGAAGGGTCCCTTCGTCTGATTCTTTTAATTCCTACGCTAATAAGGAAAAAGGTCCCTTTCGTCTGATTCTTTTGATACTTGTGAAAAACTTTGACGACTTCCATTCAAGTTGTTTGTGAAGCAAGCGGTTTTGACAAGGGTCGTCATCCAGATTCTCCACTTACATCCAAACCTAATTCTCTAAATCGAATGCTTTAGAAAATTCTAGTTTGCATATCAAACAGGCCTTTCATGATCTAAAATGAGAATCAATTAGTTAATTAGCTATTCACGGTCAGACAATCAGTTGCCTGATTGCCTCCTTGACATTGTTGTGTCTGAAATTGTGAAACCAACTAATGCATGACATCTGTGAGGAGCATACCTTTGAAATAATCTTGCTAACTGAAGCAACGTGAGGTGCATAATTACCTTTGAAATAATCTTGCTGACTCAAGCAATCAGACAAATTTGCCTGTAATTTTCAATTTTGATCCCGTCTTTGATTTTGGCATCTTATCCAATTTACAGTCCATTTTTATCCAAAAGAGGCACTCAAATCATCAAAAAGCAATTTTATGGGTGATAAGTGCCCCGTTTATAGATATGAATTCCGAGGTCAACTTTCTAAACCACAAAAGAAAATCAATGTTTCGAAGGTATCAGTAAGATGGTGAACTTAAGTACAGTGAGAGAGCCTAAAAAGCCTTGAGGCTTGAGAAAGATCTTTCTTCACCAAGAAAATTTGACCTGCAGACCTTTTATGTTCTAGAAATTTAGGAGCTCCTGTAGACCTGCGGTTTCAGATAGTTTTTTGTAACTGGGTTAGATGATAATTCAATGACCAGGAGATCAGAACTTCTAGCCTTCAGACCATTTGGGAGCAACAGTTGTCTGTGTGATCAAGCTAAATAAGTTTTTTATGAAGTTGAAATATCGGGCAAACCTACTGGGAAGTAGGAAGCAGATGATATGATAAGCTATTCTCCTGTTGGGATACAGGAAAACTCCATTCTGTTCTCTAGCGCCCAAGATCTTCCCTTCACGTAGCTCAATGAAACTTTCAACTTCACTCTGTGGCTCGTGCTAAGAAGAATGTTTTCTTTTCCTCCCATGTCCTCGTTTTATTGAACTCTTATATAGTCTTTATAAGCCCGAATTCTCGTCTTGCCTAACCATGATTACCCATCCCGAAGATTATGGAACTCAAAATTTCCAATCATTCTCTCCCATATCTTTGTATGTTCCACCCAAGGATTTGATTCAATCGTTTGAATCTAGACCATTTCAAATTGTGGAATCTTGGTTTAATGACTCAAATAATGAGTTTTCCCCTGGAATAATTACCTTATGATTACTTGAGGCATTCAGTTGACGATAACGTGAAGATATAGAAAAAATGTCATCATCTCCCTTTTCAAGGTTTGTCTTTTTCTATGTGTCGGAGGCAAAAGATCGGTTCACTCTAAAAGGTTTGCACTGTAATATTCACACGACTTTTATTATACTTGTTTTGCAAATACTACAAAATCTAATTGTAAATTCCTGAAATAAACTGAAGTACTAACCAAAATATAAATTAAAGGTACAATACAATTCATGATTCTTAACATATTTCACGGAGAAATAGTGTCACTTTCATGAATATCATTTGATTCATTTCTACTTATTTAGTCCTCTTCACCTATTTATATAATTCACCAACTTTCCACATGATAGAATTTACTTATAAAGTTATAAGTTAAATGCTACTAGGCACTAGCCTCCCAAGACAATAATATCACACCTAAACGGCTGATTTTTCACTCTTTAGACAATGTAATAATAAAAATTTGGATGCTTAAAGTAAAACTGTTCAGCATGCCTGGCAAATTGATCACCAACAAGACAATTAAATCAAAACAGATATTATTCACAGCGAAGGAAATCCACAAATTAAATACAATGAAAGACAAAAGGATCAAGCTGCGAGTTAAAACATCTCACGAACATCTTATGGAGAGAGAGAGAGGGGGGGGGGGGGGGGGGGGGGGGGTGAAGGAAATAGAGAGTGTACCTTAACCAGCCTTCATGCCACTCCAAAAGTGCGTAGCTTGTCACAGTGAGGTGTAGGATACTTTCTGTTCCACTGACGCCTTTGAAGCTCAATATGACAGTAACGCGAAAGCATGTTCTTATAGTCATTCAGTACATGGTCTTCAATGTTTGATCTAGAAGCACTTCCAATTGGATGCCGCTCATCAAAATCAGACGATTTCACATAAAATTCTATGCCATGTTTCTCGGTAAACTTAGTAAACTGATGAGTATAGTTCTTCTGCAAAGCATAATCTGGTTCTGAAAATGGCAGATATGCAAGCAAGAAGATGATCAGGATGGGTAATAGCTGCAGAATAACCATGACATTGAACCCTCCTTGTACGGTTTCCCTTTGTTGATCCGTAGCTCCTCTTGCCCTATACATTTGAGCATTCCGATGTGCATCAGTACGACCGAAAAACGCCCTGAATATCTCATCTGGATCAAAATCGTCCTCAAAGAAATCATGTGTGGTCCTTCTCCTCCTCCTGACATTGTGCTGCTGGTTGTGCTCAAATTCATCAACCAAACCCACCTGATCATACTGTCTCCTCGAGTCATCATCACTCAAACACTTAAAAGCCTTACAAACTTTCTTGAAAGCTTCTTCCGACCCTGGAGCCTTATTCTTGTCAGGATGGACCTTAAGAGACAGTTTCTTATAAGCCCTCCTAACCTCTTCAACCGAGCAAGTCTTCTCCACACCGAGAATAGCATAATAATCCTTATTCCTCTTGATTTCTCGTATCATCATAACATTCTCCTCTGTATACGTCCGCTCCCCATTCGTCTCCTCCAAGGGGCTAGACCGCGCATGTTCTCTTGAAACCCTATCAATCGGTTTTCCTTTTCCAGAAGGTGAAGATGCCTCAGAATCTATCTTTTCGCAGTCAGCAATCAGATCATCCACAAGGATATCAGCATTAAGCCGACGTGCAATTGCAATGAACTTCAACGCCCGCTGCTTATTACCAGATGCAATCGCTTCTTTAGCAATTGATACACACCTTAAAGCTTCATCCTTGTTACCCTCCATGCTCAACCAATTATTTAATCTCTCAACTGCCCAAATCTCAAAACCCCAATTTCCTAACCAAAGCTAACTTCAATCCCTCAAAATTTCCAGTGATGGGTTTCTTGCTGAACAATCAAAATCGGGAAATAAAATGCAAACTATCCTTTAAAAATCGTACCTTTTAAGCAACCAATCCAATCTCCTCACTCACAGATCTTCCTAAATCGAAAACCCCAATCCAGCAAATGCTCAATTAAGGTTACGAAAGATCAAAGTAACCTACTTTACCATGTAAAATCACTTAAAGATAACCGGGGTCTGATCGAAATGATAAATGAAAATATAATTATGAAGAAATGAGTGGAAGAATCTTACTTACAACGTTTTCTTGATCATAGCCATTCACCAAGATTAAAAAAACGAAACCCTAACTACCGAGAGATTTGGTAAGAGAGAGAGAAGCGATCATGAAGAAAGTGGTGCAAGTCAAAATGGAGAGAAGATTGTTTATATTTTTGGCAATCTTTTTTTCACTTTATTTTCTTCATTTTTTCCCTAGTGGTGCAGGGGAATCTCAAGGGTCTGTTTGGTTAGCATTTTCCTTGAGAAATTGAATTCATATTTGTAGTCTTTTTGGTTAAGCCATTTTCCTTGGGAAATGGAATTCGTTTCTGTTGTTATGGATATTTTTGTTGTTTGATTGCTTATTTATCGACGGGAAATCAATTCTTCATAAGATTATTTTCCCACTACTCGTGATAACCTAAGTCTGATGGGAGGCATCGGAATCGGTTTTATGAAAACGATTTTAATTTCCAAGTCTATTTTCCGTGTAACCAAACAAACCCTTAGCTTTTTATGCAATTTTTTTATGTTTAGTTGTTTGTTTACCGATAGAAAATCGATTATTCATAAGAATATTTTCCCACTATTCATGGGAATCCAAATCCTAGTGAGAGGCTTCGGATTCACATAAATAGTTTCAATTTTCGTGTATGTTTTCCATGTAACCAGACATACATTGGAGTCAAATTCGAACCCAACCCGTTTATTACTCCTATCACGTGAATCCAACTCGGCTTAACTTATTTAGAGCATCCACAATATTGTCTTCAACAATTTTCAATTCCGAGCATTGTGTAGATAGTCGTTGCATTTGGGGATTTTGGCAATATGAGAAATATATACTTGTTTTTTGGGTTGACGAATTGTAGAGTTTTGTTTATTAGAGGGACGACGAGTCTCATGTGTTTGAATTTTTTGGGGAATAAATATCATAAATGAGTATTGTAGTTGTCTACTATTGCTTAATTTAGAATTATAGCCTTCCAAATCAATAAGCTTTAACGTAACAAGTTATATTTTAGCAAAAAATAAATAAAAAAATAACAGTTTATATATAACTTAGATATTTGTATAGCAATACACCAAATACCACAGCTGCTCCTACGAGTCCACTTTGTAGTGATGCACCATTTGATGTGTAGCATGTTGAAAAATTTGGAAAGAGATGCCCGATCTTCGGAAGATAAAATGGTGAAGAGGGTGGTGGCGCAATTCGCAGTGTATAATTGCCTGTAAAATAATGTCATATTCATAAACATTATTAATCTATCTTACAATTTAGATAAGTGTTTTACTAATTCATATTTTTCAAAGTAATGAGACAGACCGATTATATCAGAAAAAAATGAGTCGGACATCTTAATGCATATTTAAGCAAAAATCATAAACTTCACGTTTTGATGAATTCAAATATTGGGGAAAAATTCATTATCTGCGTTTACAATTTCCCCCAAGTATTCAAATTTAAATGAGTTTAACCCTAAAAATTTATAATATATATTTTTACCTTAGAATAAGCTTAAACTTCAATATTGATTGAGAGCGAAAATGAGGATAGTGACGAAAATGTTAAATACAAAATATATGGCAAAAATAAAATTATGTGAAGTGCCACGACACTCGGCATACTCTAAATATATACATATTAAGTTATTGTAATCAAAAGGATAGGGGTGCTCAAAGCGTTAACTCTAGGCGCAAATAGAAGCACCCCTCTTGTTTATAACCCTACCCTTTTGTCCTGCAAAACCCAAGCCCTAGCAATTTGAGACGAACTCGATCCGCTCTCTCTCTCTCTATTCGAGGTAAGCGATTCTCACTCTAGCTCTAATCGAGCTCATGATTTCAATTTCAAGAAACCCTAGATTCAATTGAGCCTCATGTTCAAGCTTAAGAAACCCTAAAGTTTCAATATTTCCCTCTCTAGGCCTACAGCTGAGTTTGCATTTCGAATCTGACCGTAGTTCGAGTCGAATTTCATTGTTAATTTGGTCTTTAACCCATTTTGAAAAAAGGGGTTTGGGAAAAAAACGCATTTTTTGATTAATGAATAGTTTATTTACTTATGTTTTTCTATCTTTCTTGGTTGTATTTGTTGATGTGATTTGTGCGTTTACATCTTGGTGATTGTATTTTTGACAAACTTAGCCATTTGGGGGGTTGTATATCACTCCCAAATGTGAAAAACTCGTGCTTTTTATTTTATTTTATTCGATTTATTTTTTTAATTTATCCTGTTCTGGATTTTTTTCGTTAGAGCCTTGTAAAGTTCTTGAATTTATGTGCAGTTGTACCCTTTTAAGTGTATATTATGGTGCAGTCATTTCTTTAAATGAACTATTTGTTATCAGGAACTATGAGTAGCCGTGCAACTAGAACTTTATATGTCGGTAATCTACCGGGTGACATTCGTGAGCGAGAAGTAGAGGATATATTTTACAAGGTAAGTCTTTTTTTTTGGTATTTGGTTTAAATATTTTGTATATATAATCGACCAATTGAACATATTTGATAGAAGTTGACTGTGCATACTTAGATGAGAGATGTATTTCAAGTGAGGGGTTGGGGAGAACAAAAATCACAACAATATGATTTATCAATGTCTTTCCTACACAGTCTGTCGTTTTTGTAGGGTGATTCTGTGATTGAACCATTTACTTTGTTCTATGTTATAATGGGAGATGGTAAATCACACTTATGTTGATATAAATGTAAAGTATGATAGCAAAGGGTTAAGGGTCAGAGATAAGAAGGGGTCCTGTGAATTATTGCAAACTTATGGTCATGGAATTACATTCACCTTGCTGTTTGATTATTTTTCTAGGATTGGGTGTTTGGACATAGGTATGGTTATTTACACAAGGGCTTAAGTAGAGTATGTGCCTTTAATGTTTGGTATAGTAAATGTTTACTATACTACGCGTTTGATTGGTTTAAATTAACAAAGTATTTGATTGGTTTAAATTAACAAAGTATTTGATTAAGTATTGCTAGAGTCAATTGTTCTCTTATGGCTTTTATTGTCTTTCTCATGGCAGTATGGACCTATTGTTGATATTGATCTGAAGATTCCGCCCCGACCCCCAGGTTATGCCTTTGTAGAGGTAATTTAATGTTTCCAGATACTTTAAAGATGTAATTGAGTTTGATCAATAAAATGGAAGCTTCCAGCAATCATAGCATTGTAGATGCATTTCATTTTTATTTTTCTGTTTTTATTTCATCTACTTATTTTTAATTTACAAAGTTTTTTTTTTTGTCGTGTCTTGTACTTAGTTTGAAGATGCTCGTGATGCTGAAGATGCTATCCGTGGTCGCGATGGTTACAACTTCGACGGGCATCGATTACGGGTTTGTGTCACTATTTTGGTTTTTGGTTCCTTACTATGTTTTGATATCCATATTCATTACTTGATTATATTTTTCTTATTTATTTATTTAGGTTGAACTTGCCCATGGCGGGCGAGGACAGTCCGGGCCGGATCGTCGTAGCAGTTACAGTGGTGGTGGCGGAGGCGGCGGCGGTGGTGGTCGTGGCGGTGGAGTCTCCAGGCACTCTGACTATCGTGGTATGTTAGTCTCCTCCAGTCAATAATCTGTGTTTTTGTGGACTGCAGTCACTGGACATCATCTGATATTTCTTGTTCTCTTGTAGTGATGGTCACTGGATTGCCTTCCTCTGCCTCATGGCAAGACTTAAAGGTACATTTCATATTTACTGACAAGCATACATTTCTGAGCTTGTTGCTCTTTCTTTCCATTTTCATGGAAATAGTTAATATTGTTCAATTTTCTTACCTTACGAAGTATGATTTCAATGGTCAGGATCACATGCGTAAAGCTGGAGATGTTTGTTTCTCTCAAGTGTTTCGTGATGGTGGCAGTAAGTTGCTTTTCACTTCAACTTCAGAAAAGAAAATGGATTGCAAATTAATAGGACCTTATGATCATTTAAGCATCTCACTATCATGATGATCATGAATTCATCTTGATTTGAAGAAACAAAAATATCTTCCAAATTGACATATATAGCATCAGAACTAGACACACCAATGTTATGAGGCCTTTTGTTGGGTTACTATGACTTGGAAAAAGAAAATCCAACATGAAAAATTTGGTCAGCTTCAAGGAAAACTTTGCTCGTAGTATCAGGCACGATTTACATTTTTAAGGTCTAAACATTAAAGTAAAATTGTTTTTTTTTTTTTTTCTTCTATGAAAGGAGACACCAACTCTCATTCTATTTTCCTGTTATTGTTCATTTTAAATATGCAGGCATTTTGAAAAGTATGCAGTTTTATTTACATATTCAGTTTTAAGTTATTTTATTGATTCATTTATTAATTGCCCCCGTGTCCTCAACCTTTAGGATTTACTCGGTGCCTTCTTCTTCTTCTGTATTCTTCATCGTAGATGTTATTTTTTGTGTTGTAGTTCTTTCTCATTGCTACTGAATTCAACTTCCTGGTTTCCTTCGTTCCTAAGTGTATATTGATGGTTTTTTGTAGACACCACGGGAGTTGTGGACTATACAAATTATGATGACATGAAATATGCAGTAAGTGTGCCAAAATCAACTGATTTTTTAGTTTGTGTCCAGTGATATTTATATGATGAAATAATATGTGAATTAAATATGAATATCTGATTTCATTGATTTCTAAACAATTTTTTTCCTCTCTTCAGATTAGGAAACTAGATGATTCTGAGTTTCGGAATGCATTTACTCGAGCATTCATTCGGGTAAGAAATTGTGGCCTTATGTTACTCGAGCATTCATTCAGATTAGGAACCCATTTCATTTATTTTCATTATCAGTGTCACCCTTATGTTCTGCCTGAGGCTTAGTGATATTGTACAATGTTATAGGTGAAGGAATATGATTCTAAGCGGAGCTTATCTAGGAGCCGCAGCCGTAGCCGATCTTATTCAAGGAGCAGAAGCCCTAGTCGCAGTCGCAGCAAAAGTCGTAGCAGGAGCAAGAGGTTTGCTTAAATTAAGCACCATTAAGATATATATTTAAATAGTATATTGGGATAGTTGTTGGCCAATTATTTGTCATTTTGCAGCTCATCTCCAAAAGCAAAATCTTCCCGGCGTTCTTTATCTAGATCCCGTTCAAGGTCTGCATCATCTCGCTCTCGTTCTGGGTCAAAGCCCCGGTCTTTATCAAGGTATGTGCGTTCTTTTAATACCATTTTATCTTTATTCCGATAAGCTATATAATGTATTGTTGCTCTTTTGACTAGGATACGAATAATGCTTGCGACGGATCCTCTCCGTTTGGGCATTTTACGTTTTCATTCAGTTTTTGTCTCTCGTGAATGGTCCATTGCATTCTGTTGTTTGGAAGCTTGTAATTGTGTTTTGTTCAGAGTGTGTGACAATCTCCCTATCTTACTTTTCACATAAAATTTATGGTTGCTTTTGAAATATGTTACATGTTGGAGCTGCTCCTTGCAGTCCAGTCTCCCGAATGTCAAAGAGTTGCGAGAATCCTCCCCCACCCCCTTCTTTATGTTTGCAACATTAAATGCAATTTCCCCCAAATATTTCGTTAGCTTTAAGGTCGGGTTCAGTTGTGGGTGCAAAGTTGTGAGCGTAAGTGTGATTTAAGTTTCTTCCTTCTTCACTTGTCCTTGTGTTTTTGTCATGATCTTGTTTTATAGTGGGTAAGTTTCTTAACCATGCTAACTGTGCTTTTCACCTAGCAGTTGGCTTTCGATTAAAAAAAGTCTTGTATCTCTTTGGCTCATGTTTCTACAGAACTTTTTCCTAGGAAGTCCGTTCCAGATGTATTTCTAAACTTTTATACCAGAATTTGTGATTCTCGTTTGTTGTCTGGTTCACGTGTTTATAATCTGTTATTTGGGTTTTGGGATTTGTTCATAACGTATAAAGCTTTCTTCAGTGGGAAAATCTTGACATGATTACTAAGTTAGCTGGATTTTGGAATATAGATGCAGTGCATGTGCCATATGTCTCACGCATGTCTTCTTAGGTACTTTAAATATGCATCTTCACTCAATTGCTTCTCCTCTATAATTTGGTGCTTGAAGGAATGTGACTTTATACTGTATATTTTTACCAGAGAATGACAAGCATATGGCCTTGGTTCTTGTTTGGATGTGAAACTCTGTTATCTGCAAGTTCTGAAATATCCTATTTGGCAAATGAATAGAGGAATTGAGCAAATCCAACTGTTTTCAATGCAAAATTTGTTCCCCCTTTACCACTTTCCACGTCATAATTTGTTTTCTCGAAAATGGCCAATGGTAGAGAGAGAAGAGAGAGAACGAGGTTGTTCAAGTTATATTCCATTTTTATGAAGGTTGCCTTGTTTGTTTTCTAGATATGGATTTATGCGGCGTTTTGGGGATTGCACATTAGGAACTTGATGGGAATATGGTGCAAATGCCTGCAACTCTTTTGGTTGCGGAGGTATGCCATTTAGCGATGGGCAGATTTAAAAACCTCAATAACATATTAATTTATATATGTTCTTCATGTCACATGCTTGTCATTGGGCCTGAAGTAAGATGAGGAGATGAGGAGTTGCATGGATTACTCTGAACTAGTGATTTTGAGGATTTGCGACCACAGGTCTAGATGTAAAATCGAACTTGATTGCATATAGAGCGTGGATCCAGTAGCAAGAGCCAGGATTCGGTGGATTTTTTTGGTACAAAAGGAGGATCATCCCCATCCTGTAACACTTCAGTATCGGTACTGCACTTTTATTGAGAACAGGTCATGTAGGTTTTCAGTGACCTATTGAGTTAGTTCCTATCAAATGTAGCAACTTTGCTATATATTGAATATAGACTCTGTTCTAGATGTTGCTAAATTTTTTTTTTTTAATTGTCTTTTTGCCATTTGGAATATGGTTACTTGACGTGGAAGAGTCGTTGAGGATTTTGGATCAAGGTGTTAAGAGAACGTTGTGGATATTGAATTGGATTGTTTCTGGAACTTTTGCAGATCCCGGTCAAGATCCAGATCTCCATTACCTGCTGTAAGTGAATAACTAATTTATAGTTAAACCACTGCTTGCTTCACTCGTTCTTTTCTGTATTGAACTTGGGTTTGTGCAGCCTCCACGCAACAAACGTGTGAGTAAGAGCCCAAAGAAGCGGAGCCCCAGCCGTAGCAGGAGCAAGAGCCGAAGCAGAAGCTTATCTCGATCTCGTTCACCTCTTGTATAAGTTTTATCTATGTTGTTGATGAGTTTTCTATGATTTCATTAAAGTATATACTAAAATAAACTGGCTCTATATTTGAATTTGATTTTTTGATGGTTCTGATACCTGGGGGTCTTATGAACAGGCATGATCGTGATCAGTAGCCGATTCATCAACTCCAGAGGCTGTTAATTGATGATATTCCCAGAATTTCATCACCTAATGGATGTGTGAACTTGTCACCAATGCTTTGAACGATAACTGTATAATGTTTTTTCCATGGATCTGTTTAATTATTACCATTTTATCATACTGCAATCTGTTGAATTTGCCCCTTGACCATGGATGGTGTCTTTTAGTAGATTTGACAATATGAAATAATGATCGACTTCAAATATTTTCAGTCGGATGTAAGCATGGTTACTCATTTTATGTTAGTTGTGTTCTGTTTAAATGAAGGTGGAATGGACATGGTTTTCCCAAATTCTTCTTCCACATTCAAGATGTGTCTTTTTGTAATTGTCATTGAGTTTTCAGTTCCAGGAATGATACTTTGACAACAAAGGTTTCATTGTCGATTGCAGCTCTGACAAGTTAGCATATCATGCAATAGAGTTTTTAGCATGCAGTAAGATTGTTTGTGTAACAATTTTTCCAGTGAATTTCAATTCAATTGAGAATGGATAATATGGCTTTTAGAAAACAGACTTGTGAATGGTAATTTTTGTTTGTCCTGCAAGCCATGCTCTCCTTATCAGGCAGAACTTATAACCATCAACTCCCCTTGGCAACCAGAGTCCTTATATTCTCCTTTGAAATCAAGAAAGTTGAAAACCAAAGTCAACGCAATAAGCAGTGAGACTGCGTGAAGATGGTTCCCAGTTTTTGGGGACCCTTCTTTACAGCGAGGAAACGCCCGAGGGATGGGTGGTTACACCCTCTCCCTGTTTAGAAAAGCTGTTGGATTATATGATGTCCTGCCTGTGCCAAAACCTATCTGCCAGAATCAGTCTCACCGGCAGCCTGATGGAATGACCACCAACTCGATTCTCTGTCCATTGGATATGGCGAGAAACAATCTTGCTCTCCCATGTGCACAAATGATTATTGACTGAATTATCAACTTCTTGAATGCCTCTGCCAGTTGAGCCAGGCGGAAACATGTAAGAGGCCACTTGAGTGCTTAGATGACAAAGCCACTGGCAAATACAGGAGCTTGTCTTGCATGAGATTAGGGAAGAGAATTGGGTTGCTAATGAAAGAGTAACCCAAGTTAAAAGTTTTAAAATGAATTGAAATTTTCTGAGATTATCTATATAATGAGAACATCAGTTCTACCAAAGTTCATCAGATTTGGATACTTCTAATCTTGTCAAATAATTTTATTAATTACAACGATTCAAATCAATAAAACGGTGGTGGGTTGTTGCCGTTGATGAACACTATTTCTCCTGACATTAGGAAATAGGGAAGAGCTTGTGATGGGTTGTTGCTGTTGGTGTGCATTTGTTCTCCCGACATTAGGAACTAGGAAGAAACCCTGTGATCACTGCCAATGTGATAAAATTATTTTTCTTCTATGGTGGCTAAAATGATTGGTAGTATGGAATGAGTTCCTTTTGTGCAACTTGGGGGCTTGATGTATGCCATGGTCAACATTTTATTTCTACCTTTAGTCCTTCCACCACTCAACTTTGAGAAGGAATATCCGAGTTCCCATTCGAATCTCATCTTTGTTATATTATTTTTGTCCACGTTCAAAGCATCTTCATAAAAGTTCAAGGGAAAAAAAAAAGTTGGTGCATAGATAAAGGAAAGTAAGTCAAGTCAGTCTTGTTTGGGGGGTTTTTTGGTTTTTTTTACACTTTTTACCCATTATTGTTAAAATACAACTACAAACACCATCTATAGAAGGGGTAAAAGTGTAAAAAAATTCCAAAAGAGGCCCTCAAACCAGGCTCCCTAGAATTGTTGTAAAGAAAGGGAAAATCTAGGATGCCTGGTACTATGCCTGGTGGGTGTCAAGCATCGTTGATTTGTATCGAGATAAGTGTAACACTTGTCTCGATGCTAAATCAACGGTGCTGGCACCCACCAGGCATAGTACCAGGCACCCTAGTCTTACTCGTAAAGAAAATCAACAATTCTAGCCAGCCAGGTTTAATTGCCACTTTTGAGCCAAGTTTTGTTTTTTTACACTTCTACCCCTTTATATAAATAGTGTTTGTGGCTGTGTTTTAAAGAGAATGGATAAAAAAGTGTAAAAAAAATAAAACTTGGCCCACAAATGGCTACCAAACCTGGTTAGCTAGACTTGAAGAAAATGCAACAAAAGTAAGTCTAGGCAGCCAGGGCTACTAGCCATTTTTTTGCCAGGGTTGGGCTATTTTATACTTTTACCCATTCTCTTTAAAACACAATCACAAACATCATTTATAAAAGGGATAAAAGTGTAAATAGCCCAAAACCTGACAAAAAATGGCTGGCGACCTTGACTGCCTAGAATTATTGATGCAACAATTCTAGGGATCCAAGTTTGAGAGCCACTAAACTTGGTCCAAAAGTGGTTCCCAAACTTGGCTCCCTAGACTTACTTAAAGAAATGATAGGGAACCAAGTTTGGAAATAGGGTGACATAACATGATTTGCGAAAGTTTATTTGCACCTTGATAATTTTATCTTCCTCTCCAAATCACGTCTCTCACCGTGATCGCCAAAACTATAGTTTCGTTGCAGTTATCTCGTAAATTTGCCATCATATCTAAACCCTCAAGGGCGATATATATTTTTTTCCATGTATCAATTGAAAGCCTTGACAAAACTATATAGTGATGCAATCATTTACTCATCTCTAACGTGTTCTTAAGACTTTTTATATTTTAATTACAACTTCTAATATGAAAGAGTAATTTTAGGCTGCCTTGTTTGGGTGTCTCTTTTGTGTCTTGTTTGAGATTTTTTACACTTTTTATCCCTTTTGTGAATGATGTAAAAAATATCAAATAAGGCACAAAAGAAGCACCCAAACAAAACAACCTAAAAATTTTCAATAGGAAAACACTATTTGGTGGCTCTAACAAAGTACTGGGTGCTAGTAAGAAGAGTTGCCAAAGGAAAGGACTTATTGGGCATTGCTTAAAAAGATTGGGGAAACTCAACTCACCGCAAAAACCCTGAAGGCTATATATTATCGTTGTGACCACGCGCCGAATCCCTCTCTGGTTCTCTCTCGCAGCCCTCAGTTTCCCTCTTTCATCCTCTCACCGTCGGCGTAGATCCCGTTCTCGGAGCAATCATGTTGGTCTATCAGGATCTTCTCACTGGTCAGTTTTCTTTCCTCAATCATAGAGATCAATTTGTAGTTATGTTGTGATGTGATGCAGTTTTATTGATTTGATTGGTAGATTAGTGTAATAATAGATCGAATTCAATCACATGTTGTTTCTGATAATATTTAGTTCATTAAATTGATTGATTGCTCCCTTTGAAGTTAAACTAGGGTTTGAGTAGTTTATAGTTTTCGATTCCGTGATATTATGGATTCGTTTGATCTATTTTTGGTTAATTTGACACCCGCTAATCATGAACACAATGGTTTTGTTTTTTTAAGGTCTGGGTTGTCTGAATTGCTTCCAAGTTTTGATTTTTATTGGATTTCTGTGATTACATGTTATAGTTCAGTTTCAATTTTGTTGGTTAACTGCTACAAGTGTTATTTGGATGTTTGCTGAGATTGAAGTTTTGAATCTGGGATTGTAGGGAGATATTTACTAAGAATAATAACTGGGAAAGATTATAAATCGAAACAGAAAGAACTGATTACATCTAGTTTACAAAAGAACTTAAATTATTAGATGGGACAATGTTTTACTTGAATATTTTATGCACCATGTAAATTTTGGGTGTTTTTATCAATCTTATTCTGTTTGATTGATAAAACAATGTTGTTCTCAATCTTATGCTTTTCAAGGTTTTAGAACTGTGTAAGTAGGAAATAAACCTCTATTGTCAGTGGTTTCCAAACAAAAATACATGTAGCTGCTTTATTAATCTACTAAGCTATTGGATTACCCATGTCTTAATGGCATGTTGTTTCTATCGTAATAAATATTGTTTTGTGATGTTTTCGACTCATCGGTTAATTGCTAATTTCTATTAAAACATGCCACATTGTCATCCCAAATACCATTGATTTATCAGAGAATTGTTGTTCTTGTTGTGGGATTTTTTGTTATCTTAACATCGTTTTTTCATGAATTCCAGGTGATGAGCTTCTCTCGGACTCTTTCCCTTACAAGGAAATAGAGAATGGAGTTTTGTGGGAGGTAGAGGGGAAGGTGAGTAGTCATAGCCTTCTCATACTAATTACACATAGCTGACACTGTTGAACTTTTAACTGTTGAAATGGTGCTATAGCACTAACTTGTTATTAATAGTGAGTACTACTGGACCAGTTTATTCAACAGTTTGTATTGAAAATTTGACATGTTCTTTCTGGTTTTTATAGTGGGTTGTCCAAGGAGCAGTTGATGTGGACATTGGTGCTAACCCTTCTGCTGAAGGAGCTGATGCTGATGAGGGTGTTGATGACCAGACTGTGAAGGTGGTTGACATTGTTGACACTTTCCGTCTCCAGGTTAGTGATTATCACATTATGGTTTATTTTGTTTGGTTGGTCGCTATTCCTATGCTTATTGAAAATTGGCTTGTGATTTGTAGGAACAACCTCCTTTTGATAAGAAGCAATTTGTGACATACATCAAGAGATATATCAAATTGTTGACACCCAAGTTGGAAGGGGAGCAGCTAGAAGTGTTCAAGAAAAACATTGAGGGAGCGACCAAGTTCCTTCTTGGGAAGCTTAAGGACCTCCAATTGTATGTCTCTCTCAACAATTGTCACTACCAGTTTTGTTTAAGTTAGAATCACAGAATTACTCACAAGGAACTAACATGTTAGCTAGCTTTTGTTAATCTAATAAAACTAATCCACATGATATTCTCTTCAGCTTTGTTGGTGAGAGCATGCATGATGACGGCAGCTTGGTTTTTGCATATTACAAGGATGGTGCTGCTGATCCTACTTTCTTGTACTTTGCCCATGGCTTGAAGGAAATCAAATGTTAGATGCAAGAGAGGTTCTGATGCCAAGCTTATCTTAAGAGTGGGTGCTTGTCTATCTAGTTTTAGTTCTCAAACTATGCTTTTAAAAGAAGTCCTTAAAGGAACTATTAGTGTTTTATTTTGTTTCTTATGGCGTGTTCTTATTTTCAAAATTGGAACATTTCTTGAGAATTTATTAATGCCATGTTTTGGAAGGATGATTTGTTAGGTTTGAATTTGTATTTTCTTATTTATTTTGCATATTTGTAAGGCTCTCTTTATTGTTAAGAGGGTAAGTGGTAAAAAGAAGAAACAAAGCCCTGTTGAACTTCATTTCCAACAAAAATCTGGTTCCATGCTTGTGGGTTGTGTGTATTGTTTGCAACGTCTATCCAAAATAAAATACCCGAGTCATGGGCAATGAGTGATGATAAGGTTGTTCTCGTTTGATGATGGATTTCCATTTCCATTTTTATTGCCTCGTCGTCTATGGTAGATGCCATGTTAAATCTTCACCAAAGTCGGGTTGATAGAACTGCACACAACTTGTTCAAACAGCATACACATGTCATTACCATGAAGGATCAAGGTTAAGAAAGTTGTGGAAAATGATTCTGGTTGAAGCCATGGGCATGTGTTTTAATGTCAAAAATAGCAAAGGTCTCCTCCCTTGAAGTGTGCATTCCTTTAAATACAATAACACATAGCAGATAGCTTCTGCTCCTGGTATCGAAATCGTCATGGAGATGGACTTGAGAATTTTTTTTTGCTTATTTTACTACAAAAGAGGGTGTGCAAAGAGCACACTGAAATGCCAAAATTTTGCAAGTCTGGAAGTTGGTCGCTGGTTTCGTTGTTGTTCTTGAGGAAAACCCGGTGCCTGGTGTGGTTGATGGAGTTGGACGGCTTCAACATGGTCTGAAACACAATTGTGAATATCAAAAGCCTTCCAACAAACGGTGATGGTGTGCACCAAAAATCCATTGGGGATATAAGTCGCAATCCAATTAGATAAGCAAAATGCTGTAAATTCCTTTTGTTCTTGCGAGTTTGATCTTCTTGAAAGGATTGGGGCAATTCAGCCTGTTACAAGCGGTGGAAATCTTTTTTTCCATCTGTTGGAGACCTGAATAATCTTAGATACTTGAAAACATTTTGCATAAATCGAGAAGGCATGTTGTAACATCGGAAAGGGTACTTGGACATCATCCAAACCTATTGGGAGCATGGGCAAGCACAAAAAAATGAAAATCATCCTGATCAATTGTAGGACATCAGATGTGGTGTTTCTTCAACTTATGGGCTGTTGATGAAATACCTTTCAAAAGGTTCTACCAATATTTGTGGGAAGATAGATAGAAGTATAAGGATTTGATCCTGAGAAACAAAAATATCAATCATATATCATCCTCGCTACTGTTATCATTGTTGAGCAATCGCCTCCCACTCTCCAACTCTTAGGTGATTGTGTGGCCGTGTGGGAGATGAAATCGTTCCAAAGACTAGTAAGCCAGTCTTAATAATCGCTTCACTAGCTTCTCCTTGTCCATGCCTTTCCATAAACATGGGGTTCGTTCAGACAGAACTAGATCCATTACCATGACAGATTTCTTCCACTCTCTTTTCTGCACCCCCTTTGCAAACCAAGCATGGAACCATCTTCAACAAGCTCATGAAACGTCTCAATGAGTAGTTTTTTTTTTTTTTTTTCTCTCCTAATAATGAGATCATGGTTAATTAATTATTACTTATTGGAATGAAAAAAGAGGATTGGGGTATTGGCTCAGCTGGTAGACTTGTAGCGGATGGTATCACCAGTCCAAGGTTCAAACCATACCGGAAGCATTCAGTGGATATGGAATCCAATAAAAACCCAGTTCACATGCACCTCTCAGAAAACTACCTCTCAAAATCATGATGTATTGTAAGTTAAGGGATGAACCTAATTATTTATGTTTCTGTTAGACTGCTCTGATATCTCATACCTAGAGTTGCTCTGTATATCTCCAGGCATGCATGTATTGCTTATTCCTGAATGTTTACTATCTCGATTGTTGAAGGCTATCATTCCAAAATATTTTGTTGAAAGCTATCAATTGATTTGTAATATTTTGGTTGGTAGCTTCCTTGTTTAATAATCGATTAGATCCATCAGGAGTTACTACAATTAGCCAAAACAGCTGGTCTCTAAAATTGTTTGATCATTGATCGAGGCAACTAATGACTTGGAAAATCTCTGTTGGCGCAAGTACCTTGTTCACCAAACAAGCTTGAATTGACTATTGTCTGTAACACGATAGCTATATATTACCCATCATCAAGGTTCATAAAAGAATGAAAGCATATGTGAACCTATGCATTCGCAGGCATACCAATTGCAACGCTAATATGAACAACAAATTTGATGAGAATGCCTGAAATTTTCATTGATGCAATAACTGTTGAGCAATCTCAGGAAATCATTCGCATGTAAGCACAAGAGTGAAGACTACAAGCTCGTGTACTAAAACCCGAAGTCTTAAATACAACTAGAGAAGAATTCATGGGGTCAGGGTACATAATTTCACAGAGCTGTGATTGCTGAGAGGTTGGAAGAGTCCATCGACCATATCCCTCTTTTTCAAATTGTTGAAGGGTAAAACCGAGCATGTGAAAACTAAGCATAATAGTTCAGACTTGACTTCTTTTTCGCTTGTACTTGAATGATCCCTTCGTTAAAGTCCTCGTGGATCACCTGGAAAATAAAATAGTGTTGAATTTGTTAAATTCTGACAAGAACGATATCGTAAGGAGACCGAAAATTTTAGAATTTAATTTTGTAGGAATTTAATATCCTGCGCAAAGGAGCAGGGAACGTGATTGAAGAATATCCATGGAGTAAACGGGGAAACAAATGGAAAAACAACTTAGGTATATAACAAGATTATTGCCAGTGTTGTACTATGTAATTGATACTCAGAGAACTTGGACATGCAGGTAGGCCAGAAGAGAACCGATACCTCAGTTGCATCTCGGCGTAGGGCTAGCATGCCAGCCTCTACACAAACAGCTTTCAGCTGGGCCCCATTGAAATCGTCAGTTGAACGAGCGAGCTCTTCAAAATTTACGTCTGGGTGCACATTCATTTTTCTTGAATGGATCTGCAGTTGAAAAAGAAGAACGTCATAAATAAATCTGAAAACAAAAACAATAAAGTGGAAATTGACAACAAAACCTACCTGTAAGATTCGAGCTCTAGCTTCTTCTGTAGGATGGGGGAACTCAATCTTACGATCTAAACGACCTGAACGCATGAGTGCAGGATCAAGGATATCTGCTCGGTTTGTTGCTGCTATTACCTGCAAAAGATCAATCAGAACAAAGCTTAATCACCATTACATCATGTTAGCATAACACATCCAAGGCGCGATTTTTCTAATCGCTACAGATCACAAGAGGATTTCCAAACGTATCAGCATTATTTCAATCAATACAGCAGTACCAAAACCCAGTATTTCGCGGATTTCAGGATTATACAATGCACCAAAAGTTTGAGAATACCAACCTTGATACGATCATCACTGCTAAACCCATCAAGCTGATTGAGCAATTCCAACATAGTTCTCTGAACCTCCCTATCTCCACTCACTTCACTGCAAAGTGCAACGTTCGGGCAATTATATAAAAGGCAAAGAACAGATAAATAAATATCAATTTATGGTAAGCTTGTTCTTCAAATAATTGTACTTAAACATATCATTCACAAAACCCATCAAGTTATCAACACAATTTTAACAAGAACTAGACAACAAATTCAGAAAAGACTTTTCCAAAATCAATGAATATATTGTACAGATAATGAGGTAACCATATTACACATGCTCCCCACTATGGATTGTGGAGAACCTTAAACCTAACAAAAAAGTTTCATCTTTGCAGGTTGTAACAAAGCGTTAAACAGAACAAGAAAGTTGGTCAACAATTAACAAGATAAGCTGCACCTAGAAACCTTCCCCTTTTTCTTTCTTGACAAAATTCAACAGCTATCTCTCATTGGGCATAACAAGGAAAAGGTAGAAACAAGGTACCTATCAAATCGCTTTGTACCAATTGCGTCGATTTCGTCAATGAAAATGATGCAGGGAGATTTTTCCTTTGCAAGCTGAAATGCATCACGAACAAGCTTTGCTCCATCTCCAATGAACATCTAATTTCATAGAGTAAATTAATATCAAAAATGTAATCTTGAACAACAATGTTCACTTGAAAGTATATAACCTTAATCTAGCAGAGAGAACTACATTACCAACCAACAGATCATCATATGACATGCTCATGAATAATTAGGCAGGTCACACAATAAGAAAACCAATTCACCATTATCACAATAACACTCAATATGAAAAAAGTTCATAAGAGCTTTCTACAAGATTCGTTACAGTTTCCTCAAATGATACTAGCTTACCACAAACTCAAATGATACTAGCTTACCACTTAACTGATACGAGGCAGAAAGTTAAGTTAAAGGGAAAGGTAACTGAAGTTAAGTATGCCAAATAGAGAAGAATGGATCCCCATACACCCCAAAACCCAAAGATAAAAGGCAATTTACTGAAGCATTTCTACCATTCCTTTAGCATTGGTATTACTCTCAAAGTAGGTAGGAGATGTGAAAAAGATAGCATGGGTATATGCATATCATATGAAAAAAAAACTCTCAAGAAGCTACTCTTGCAAATGTATACATTAAGTACAAGAAAAGGAGACACAATTAAACTTCTGCACCCACTGTGAATGAAGGACTATACGGAGTCTTCACCATAGAAATGATCTCTTTGATTGACAAGTAATTTGATTTTTTATGTTGCTATAGATCTTAAACCAAAAGCTTATTCAAGGGTTCCTGAATAAGACATACAGGAAAGGAAACAATATTTATGATTTGAAAGATCAATATTGCATACTCGAGGTCTTCACAAGGAGCGAATGGATGCGCTACAATATCGCATCATTTCCTAATTCTAATTTTTGAGAACTCTCATCCTAGGGGTTGGGGAAACTTTTGTTTCGACTCTTTAGGTGTTATGGGTGCTTGAGACCACTGCTGAAGTCATGTAAGAATTTGACGACAAAGTGTGATATAAATGAAAACATACAGTTCATCTCCATCTCTTAATCAATAAATAAGTATTTATAAATATACATAATCAATAAATAAGTATTTCTAAATATACAGGATAGATCTTGTGAAAATTATATAAGTTATGTACAAAGATATAAATAGTTAGGATTAGGAATTAGTAATATAGATTAAAACAGCAAGAAGAGAATGCAACTGCACTATAGAAAGTATTGAGATCAAAACCAAACCTGCACGAGCTGGGGACCTGCTAGCTTGAGAAAAGTGGCGTTAGTCTGTGCTGCACACGCACGAGCCATTAATGTTTTACCAGTCCCAGGAGGTCCATACAAAAGAACTCCTTTTGGAGGGCGAACTCCTAGCTTCTGGAACCTTTCCTGGTGAGTCATAGGAAGAACAATGGCCTCAACAAGTTCTTGGATCTGTATTGAAATAAACAGAAAACAGTTCATAATCTAAACCATGGATGCTTAGAAAGGAAATTTTATGAAGCATAACCAACCTGCTTCTCCAATCCTCCAATGTCATTGTAATCTTCAGTTGGCTTTTCATCAACCTCCATAGCCTTTACACGGGAATCATATTCAGAGGGAAGTGTGTCCAAGATTAGGTAGCTGTCCTTGTTCACCCCAACCAAATCACCAGGCTTTAGCTTGTCTGGGTCAACAAGACCAACAACAGGCAGGAAGATTGTCTGTCATCAAGATCCAGCCAAAAAAATCCATGATTAAGAAATAATTTCACTAACCTAGAATACACAGCATCATAGTGATTCACCAAACAAATTTTTAACTAGAATCAATAATTATTTACAAACAGTTAAAAAGTTGTTTGTGGGAATAAAAATAGGTACCACAATATAGGCACATGCAATTAAGATAATTTCATTTAACAAAAGATCTTTGGATAAATAAAATGTAGATGACGAAAATCGATGATTAGACATACTCTATCTTAAGGTTAGATCTTTGTCACGTAAGGAGGATATAGAGGACTCACACCAACTTCCTCTCTTCGATCACTATAAATAGGAGGATAGAAGAAGATGAACATCATTATGCTCACTCTCTGTGGCAATCTTTCTCGATCCTCTCTCTCCAAGCCTATGTACTATTTTTCTCTCCCCGTTGGTACAAGTTTATCCCAAATTCTCAAAAGAACTCCGGCGAGCTTTGATCACTCTCCGCCTTTTCGGGACCTTATCCACCACCTTTATGGACCCCACCTCATACAATAAACATCTAACAATCACAACATTTAAGATTCCCAATGTGAGAAAATGAGGTGGGATACGAAAACACTAGTAACAGGTCCGTCAATGGAGTAGTTAGATTGGTACCCAAAATCTGAGGTAAATATTGCCAGTTAGACGTGTTTGATACATGTTTACAGTGCATAATAGACGAGCAAACTTCATATTCAATTCCCCAAAAGTTAAAAGTTAATCCTTGTGCACAAGCATATGTATTGGCATGTTTGATAATCACTTTTTCCAAAGACAGCTTATGAACGATGACTGAATACTTTGGTAACATGAACAAATTGTTGTTTGCTCAAAACAATATACAAAAGTACATTAGTGCAAAAAAATGTACAATAATTTGACAACAAAACTAGCAGACTTACTTGGCGCGTGGATGTTTTTAGAACAACACATTTCCCCTTCCTTTGCGAGTCTAGATCAATATTAGCACCATCCTCTTCAGCCTCATCTTCAGGATTCATTTCCAAAATCTACAAGGTATCTCACATGAACATAATAAAATAAACATACAAGGCATACAAGTATAAAGCAAATGAAGTTGCTGATATTGCAAGCGAAATTTCCAGATAGGCATATAGGTAAAATTTAACTCCATGGAGTTATTACGACTTCAAAAGGTGGGTTCCTAAGCTTCATGTTCAACATAGTTGCCGGCTTCCAAGGGATGGTTTTCAAGTGACTGGATTCTAGAGGTGCTAGAAATCAACTTGGTTGGCCCTAATTAATCAGCTAAGACAGGGAAGTATACATACTAATGCAATTACACTAACAATGCCCCATACCAAATTTCAATTTCACTAATGTAGAAACTCAAGTCATACAACTAATCGGCATGAATGATAAAATGAAAATTAAACTTGCCTTAGCTATATTTTCTAGGGTTTGTGATGTGAACGAACTCTTTTCAGATTCGCGATTTTCAAGATCAATTTTTTTACAAATTTTTTTCCCTATTTACCGAATTAGGTAAAAATTAGTTCACAAATCAAACAGGATGAATAGAAAAATCACCTCAACTATGTTCCCAACCAAGTAAGGAAGTTGCTTGTTGAGCTTAATCTTCTCCTGATTCTCCTTGATCTTCTCTTTATACGATTCTAGTTCAAGATTCGTTCTTTGCAATTCCTCCTGCAAATTTCAACAAAGAAAATCAATACCCACTTACGATTCGAGTAAAAGTTGAACCAAAACCCTATAAATCGCGAAAAAGGTCTCACCTTTAGTATCCGAACTTCGTTGTCGAGAAGGCGAGATGCCCTGACGATGTCGTCCGTGGACATCGACGCGAGTTGATCGTCTTCTGCAGAGAGGATGTTGTCCTCCATCATCGCTGAAGCCATTGTTGAGTGATTGAGAGAGAAGTTGAAGAAGAGAGAAAAAGAGAGATCTGTTGTTGTTGAAGAGAAGGAAGTGTTGGGTTTATATATATGGGCCGATCCAATTAACTTGACGGAGAAGAAAAGTGATACTCCAAGCCCAATTTACGAAATTAATATGGGCCGAGCTAAGCCCACTAAAAGTAGGAATCGTCGGAAGTCTCGAAGGTACTCGAAGAGTATAGACGGGATGGACCTTAGCTCTGTCTCATCGCGTTCGTTCGGGGTTGGGATGAGGTCTACCTCATCCCGCTCTCCTCAATCCCAGATGGTTTCGGGACGAGGTGAACATATACTAAATAGTCATCCATAATAAAATAATTTCATCTTACATTGCTCACACACTAATTTATATACATATAACTTTTATTATAGCATATTAAATGTAATATAAAATTTGTGAAGGCTTACAATGAAATTAAGTTTGTCAAATAAATGATGGGAGATGAAAGGAGTCCCTCCATAGATCCGTCTATATTTTTACAAAGGTTGAAATATCATTAACATAAGATACAATTAGGAGCAATGTTCTCCAACTACATAACTTGCAAACCTAACCCAAACAATCTTTTGCCTGATTTATTTTCTATAAGAATAATTGTCGTATAACAAATCTAAAATGTGAAAATACATAAAATTTCATGAATCTATTGACCTAAAATATCTAGAGTGAAGTTTCTACATAAATAAAGAGTATTAAATCAAGCAAGTAAATTTTTAAAAAGTAGATATTTTGATTTAATTTCAACATATCCTAACTTTAGAAGAGTAGTTTGATTAAAATTAATAATAAAAAATATTAATTAAATAAATTTGGGACGGGGGATGAGCAAGATTAAAAATCTCCATCCCGATTCCGTCCTACTCTAGATCGGCACAAGATGAGTTTGATCAATCCTAAAAGGACCCGAAAAAATTGAAAAGAAATGAGACCGAGACGGGATCAGGATCGTGGGATGGGATGCCCACCCCTACATGAGTAAGTGCAGACTCGTCTTTTTCAAGTTTTGCTAGTAGGGTTAACAATGGTACTGTATCAGATCAAATATGTATAGATTTTTCAAAATCAAATCATTAACTAGGTTTGAGGATCGCGAGATGAGATGTCCACCCCTAAATGAGTAAGTGCAGACTCGTCTTTTTTCAAGTTTTGCTAGTAGGGCTGACAATGGTACTATATCAGATCAAATATGTATAGATTTTTCAAAATCAAATCATTAACTAGATTTGAGGAAAGTGGACTATGCAGTCCAGAACATTGCGACTAGGCATGCAAAATTATTGAGCACATATATTTTTTTTAAAGGCGAACGTGCCACCGGTGGGTATAGAACCCAAGATGAAGTGGTTAAACCACTACAACTTTAACCATCCAACCAAAATACCATTGACATTTAGCAAACTTAGATTCAAGGGCTTGCATGTGTCAGTGTGAAGGCCTTTCCAAATTTTAGGAAATGTGGGTTGTGGAGGTTCTTAAACATTTGTTTCAAAATTGATAACTTTGCGGTGGCCAAAACCAAGGAATGTGGGTTCTAAAAAAATGACTAATTTTCACGAAATATATTTCTTTTGAGTTATCAAAATTTCTTTCGAAATTCATAATATTTATTTGTTGCATTAAGTCAATCTCAATTTTCGTACATTTTAATCCGTTATAACCTTAGTTTAGTATTAAAATTTTGTCATATAAGTGATTCTTACACAACCTGTAGTTTGTATGATATTGATAACTTCAAAATTATAATAATTATTTTTATATTTTTCTATACACAATGAAATATTTGTTAAAATCAAATTAACGAAATTATCTCGAAAAATGAAATCACAATCCTCTGCGAAAACTAGATGTGAAAGATAAATATTCAGAAACCTGAAAACGTTTTCATGTCATGATGAGAACGCTTTAGCAATGTTGGAAAGGACATATTTACCAAAAGAGAGACATTATAGGTTGATAAACTTATTATTGAAATATTTTAGACAAATACAAGATTAATATGTCCAATATATGCATGCTTAATATACTTTATAATATTTAATTATCAAAAGAGAGACATATACAAAAAGTCATGTTATACAAAATGATATTATCGTTTTCATGTTTAACACACTTGCACTCTTTTCATTAATAAGTTATGAGATAAAAGAAAAAGCTCATTCTTTTAAAATGATTTTTGGATATAAAATAATGTGTTTTTTCACTTAGTTCTTTAATGTGTGACAACAATTTTACAAAAAATGGATCCAGACATACTGTTTTTTTTTTTGCTGAAATATTCGAGGAAACCAAAAGAGTGTGCAACGATTAAATCATCATATAACGAATACCATAAAATAATACGGTAAAATATTAGGAAAATTTATGAAACTATTACTCAAATAGGGACGACTCTAGACACATCTTTTACTAGTATAGTTCCATGCATGCATAACGAACCTCATTCTTGCAGGTTTTTAAAATTCTCCAAGTTCTTCGCAATGCTTGCCTGCAAGCTCACCATCACCAGGACCATCGCGTGTTGATGCACCTAAAAGATCATCATCACCTGTTAAGGCACCTAAAAGATCACCAGCAGGATGTAATACAAAGTCACCTCCAGCATCACCTGTCGAGAAAAGAATCCCATTGACATTGGGGTTGGACCCGGCTATATATTCACCTGATGCGAATCATGGCAGCCAGTTTCTACCCGTAATGGGTCTTTTCATTGTTTCCATTCTTATACAGTGTTTTCGTTTGAATTAATACATTGCTGATTGAAACAAATTAATCTCTGAGTGTGCCATTTGCTTTTGTGTTCCATTTGATTGTAAAAAGTAAATATTATGTACTACCTACTTTAGGCCAATGTGCCACTACAGAACCAAACTAATTCAGTTTCTCGTTTACCTAACAAGCTAAGGAAAGCATCAGAATGCTCCAAATATACATGTTAGAGTTTCCATCAATTATCTCTGAAGTGATTAAGAACTCCAACCTCAGAACATTCAGTCTCATCAATAATCAGTAATGGAATTCTACATTGAACGTATTCTCACACCATGTTGTCCATTGCTTGGTTGCAGGTCATGCCATTCACCATGGTACTGACATTCACTGGTTCGAGGTCATCCTGTCTGTCACCCCGTCTCGTTGTTCATGCCATCCATCTTTGCCATCTGCCTCATAACTTGGGTTTTTCTCCAACCAACTACCCATTCTCCCTCTTGCCCTGGTTGCTGATTCATACTAATACTCAGGGTAATCTCGCCATTCTGGAAGAGAGCAATGCCTAGCTCAAAAGTTGATCCCAACATTCATCTTGCCAAACACAAATAAGATCAACATCTGCAAACTTAAAACAACATGGCGAAGTGTAAAAGACTATCTCACTGCATCTAATGATCACTCATCATAAATAATTTTGGTAATCTCGCCTTTTGCATCTAAGTGTTGTACGTATAACTTTGGTATCACAATGCTTTGTATAAATTAAGAGCAATGCCTCGGAATGTACCCATATTTGGATGAATGGTACATCCACAAAAGAATACCATTCAATGTACATCAACTTACTAGGTATATACGAAGTTACCATATGTGACCAAAGTCACCACTCACTTATTTACTAACAAGGCATACAAAAGTTACTAGTCACTTAACTTAGCTTGATGCATTAATCATCAAACATATTAAACCATAAAAATGGTGGAAAAACTTTGGGGTGAAGATACAAAGGAGGAGAGAAAGAGAGAGTGGACACAATATTTCCCCATCAAAAGCTCAAGAAATATTCATCTTTGATATGATTTTTTTTCCCTAGAATAATAAAAATAGTAAACATATATGTGTCCTTACAATTGCTTCCGTTATTGGTATGTACATTACCATTATATAGTTTTGCCTGAAACAACAAAGAAAATGACCAAAAGCATTAAAGTCCTTATACGTTGATCTAATTATTTGGTGAAAGAACCTTTTATGTTCTGGAAACTGAACCTCCTCTCCTAGCCACTTCAAGAACTCATTGTGAACCTAAAGACCAATAAATTATGGATGAAGATGGGCAAGTGTTTCAAATTAGACAATGATCGTTTTGATCTATTAATCAGTAACATCGGTCTCGCATAACCACTTAACGCGTTAGACAGTCAACTCACAATCAAAGGACCTAACCCTTTTTAAGGATTAAAAATTTGGACATTAGATTAGCAAAAGAACAAAAGCCTATAACCCTGATAACAATTGTACAATATTACTAGCTAAAATGACACTTATTTGTTTATTACACAAAAGGAATCCATTTATTGATCATAAAATGTATACCGCAACAAGCATAAACAAAACACTTTTTCTTTTTCTTTTTCTTCGGGAGTATGAGTTTCTTCGGCACGACTCTATTCAAATTATATCAAAAGATAGATGAAAAAGAAACAAACAAGAGGCATGGTATATACCCAAGAGCATTATGCCTACGATGATCAAAATGCAAAAACTGCAAATATAACAGATGCATACACTCTCACATGCTTTGTAACGAAATGCTAGTTATGCTTGTTGTGTTTCGATGCTAAGATCTTCCCCCTGCGGTGTTTGAACAAGCCCACCAACTTGTTGTGGTCCGGAAGATTTTCCTCGATGACAGGAACTCCTTTGAACTTCTCGGTCCATGCATGTAAACGTGGGAACTTATCTGCGGTCAAAAGCTTTACCCCCACTAATTCTTCAATTGCTCCTAACCAGTGTGCAATCCCTCCGAAGGCCAAGTCTGCTAATCCAATGACATCTCCACCAAAAAATGGTTTCTCCCCAAATGGTGCGTAATGTTCTATGGTTTTCAGAACTTCCAAGCCATCCTTAATTGCCTTTTCTTGTTCAACCCCTGTAGTCTTATAAATGGACCAAATGATAGGGCTCTGTGTAATAGGCAGAAGATATATTAGACCTGAAATATGTACACATACATGCAAGTCAAGATTAATTCTTATTTATTTTATGTTTTTGCCGCATCATTCATGTGTTCAGAGAAACAAATGGGTCAGCCGTGTGATTTCCTAGCTAGTAAGCCTAATCCTGGGTATGGCATATACATGTCCCAAGCTCCTTTGTCGAAGATTTGATTATGAAACTAGCTAGTTTTTAGGATGCAGTCGGCAAATTGTATCAGATCTGAAAACCTCCTTTAAAAATTAAAAAATAAATAGAACTATGAATATTATTGGTTAGAGTTCTGTAGATCCAGCTGATAAAACCGAGGTGAGATGCACACCCCTATGGCAAACGGCCTAAAATGTAGATAGAAAATTACCTTTTCATCAACAAATGTAGCCCAAAATCGAGCAACGGATTTCTGATAAGGATCTTTTGGCAGCAAAGGATACTGCAGCCATGTCTCCTCAATGTACTCTAGGATAACCATGGACTCGGCAATAGGTTTTCCACCATGAACAAACACAGGGATTTTCTTGTGAACTGGGTTGTATTGCAAGAGTAAGGCACTCTTGTTGCTGAGATCTTCATCAATGTATTCATAATCTATGCCCTTTAGCTTCAGAGCCCACATCACTCTGTAACTAAAGCGGCTAGACCATGCTCCAAACAGTTTCACTTCTGCCATTTTTGAGGTGTCTATGGATGGATCACCACAGGCATTCATTTCTACTTCTATTTATATTAGACTAATTGCATTAATTAATTATCTCGTCTTGGGATCTATGCTTTCATTCTGAATAATTGAAAAAAAAATGATCTAATTAGTCAATGTTTCATAAATTGAGAAGTACTGAGAATCTTATCATCAGAGCATTGACTTTGCTTATATAAAATGAATTGTTTTTTTACAAATAATATGAGATCACCACTGACATAAAGAGGTATAAATTTGATTATCACATTTGTATTTTCCAGAGTTAAAAAGTGTATAAGTTGATTTTATTATTTATTTATTTATCTTTTTTTTTGCGTCGTGTACTTGTAAACCATGCAATTTTTTTTGGTGCTTTATTTTCTCAAATAACAACTCTGAAGCCGAAATCGGATAGTAAAACAACAACGGATTAGTAATACGTACGCTTTTGTCCTTCCACACATTACTCTATTTCTGAAGAAATCAAACTGATTTGTTTTATAATCAGAAGCCGAAATCAATGTTGGATAGTAAAATGAATTATTGCAATACTTGCAGATTCCATGGGTTTGATATAGAGAAATGAGTCTTCAGCATTATATCTTTTCCATCCCAAAATTAATTTCATTTATACTGTGGAAATTGACAACGGCAGTAACAAAGAGTCAAAGACCAAAAATTATTTCAGAATGGGTAGACCGGCATGTGCAGATGAAAGGATTTGGAAGGCCAGTTCAGACGGTATTTTTTTCCACGAAATCGGTTTTGAATCTTACAGGGAAGTAGGGGTAGTTGATACCCTTTTCACGAAGCTTTGGCATCCTCGGCTGCCTTAAAATATCCGTGTTCGTATGGAAAATCTTGAACCGTGCCTTACCTATTGATGGCGAGTTGCATGCTGTTTGTATCCCATTAGCCTCACGTTGCAGCTGCTGAGTAGAGTCCAAGGTCAAGTCTACGAAACATCTGTTTATGGAAGGAGATTTGGCAAGTCTGAGTCTGGCAGCATTTGGAAGTTGTTTTTAGCATTCATACACGTCGTCCAATTGAAGTGTATTCTATGCTAAAAGTCTGGTTTAGAAGAGCTCAAAGGGATTCACAAGTGGGGGTTTTATATCAATTAACTCCCTTGTTTATTTTATGCGAAATATGGCTGCAGAGAAACAAGAAACGATTTATGATCCTAATTGGAGTGTTTTCTATATTATCTTAAAGGTTCGAGATTGGCTGCTTTTGGTTAACAAAGTTTTTGTCCCAAAGGTTAAGCACCATGGACAAAAGGTTCTGGATAAGTTTGGTTTTATTTCGAAGGGAGTCAAGCTCAAATGGTCAGTGGTCTTATATTGGCAAGCGCCTCCCACTAGGTTGGTTGCTTTGAACCTGGATGGTTCGGCCAAATGGAATGAGGATGTTGGCATTTTAACTATGGCTGGTGGTTTCATTGTCAGGGATGATCAGGGAAATTGTAGAGGGGCGAAGAATTTTTTCTTTGGGTGAAAGAACTAATAATATGGCAGTATCGCTGGCATGCCTGGAAGGAGTTAGATTTTGTTGTAAAATGGGTTTTGACAAGTGTATTATTCAAATAGATTCAATGTTAGTGAAACAATAGTTTAATAGGGAAATTACGGTACCATAGTTTCTAGGCAATGTTTGGTCCAATATTTATCAGATTGCCGAGCAATTGGAATGCTCTTGCATACACGTTTTTACAGAAGTTAACACCGTAGCAGACAATTTGGCAGGTTTGGCGCAAAGGGAAAAGATTTCAAGAATCTTTAACGAAGTATCTCTTCCCTGCAAGGCGAAAGCGTTGATGCTGTTGGATGGCAATGGGACAGCTTATATTAGAGAGATTGGGTAGGGGTTGGTCGAGGATGTAAAGAAGAAAAACTTTCAGGCTTTGTAGCGGGGCCTTCAGACTCTGTTTCTGCAAAAACATAGTGTTTAGGAGCTCTGTTTTTCTGCCAAAACAGAACCTGGTTTGTAGTCTGTTTTCAGCGCTTTTGGACAGCAGCAGTTTTATACTTTTCTGGCAGCAGTAGCAGCATTGGGCGGTGGCTACGTTTTGGAGCTAGTCTCAGCTAGCTGGGTCGCCTATTTAGAGCTCGCGCTTAGATTATTTAGAATTTTTATGTTTATAGTCGAAAATTTGATGGTTTTTATTGAGGTCTTGGATTCGGGTGAAGTTGTAATGTACCCCCAATTAGCTTGTAAATCTTTTGGATTAGTATAAAAGTTTGACATCCCAAAGTTGCCTTTCTCTTCTGGAGGTATAATTTTTTTAAATATATATACATAAATTTACCATTATGTGAACAAAGTTACCACTCAGTTACTAACATGGCATAAAAAATTTACTGTTCACTGAAGTTGCCAACTAAATTCACAAAAGTTACATCCGAAAAAACCTAAAGTTACCTTGACACACCGTACATTCAGAACCTTTGGATGCATAGAAGAATTTTCAGTATTTAACATACATATTATTAGTTAAACATTCATATTACATAGTTCAGATTGTTTGTTTAACAATATTGAACAATAATTAACATAATACAGATGCACATCACGCACAATCTCAAAGCCAAACAACGAAAAAGATACACTGCCAAACCATTACACAAACTTCTGAGGTGTTGTTGAACTTGATTATTCAGGATATATCAGCACACACACACACACACTTATTGGTGGAAAACCGGCCAGTTATTTCTATCAAGCAGAGGCAGTCACGCAACCTTCCCCACATTGGGTGAATGACTTGCCAGGGGGATCAGACTTGGTGATCACACAGGACCATCCTTCAGGACACTTGCAAATAACCTCACCTGCAGTAGGGCCTTGAGTTATCTCACACTTGCTGAAATCTGCAATCTCACATGTGCAGCCATTGCCGCACTTGAGGAAGGACTTGCCCGTGTCAGACCCACTCGTCTTGGTGATTTCACAAGTCCATCCTTCTTCACACTTACAAAAGGCCTTTCCGTCGCTGCAATCAGTTCAGAAACAACAAGTAGCAATATGTCAGATTCTAAAATTATTGAGTTTCAAGTAATGAGAAAAAAAAATCCTCAGAAAGAAAATTACTTACTTTGAAGCTCCAGACATGATGTTTCACTTGAGGAACTTATTGTTCTCTGAACTCCATTTATATATCTTTCACAAGCTTGAGAAGATAGTGAACAAGTTGGCCATTTGATGACGCGTCAGGCTTCTCCACAATAAAAGATTACCACTCACACTAAAAACATTATCATGTTTGGAATTTAGGGCAAAAGATTGCATGATTAGGATGAATTATTGCACAACAGGTTGCATGATATGGATGCTGATGAAATGATTGCACTAACAATTTGAAAAATGAAAATGTTGTTCTATGGGCTGGTGCACATGATTAATTTGTGACCACCTTTGTAATTCTATAATTCAAGTATGCTTAATTAGGCCAGCTTAAAGTCTAAATACCAATCCCAGTTTTATAAATAATATACGCATGTTACACAGTTACATTCATAGTTAGCAATTCGTGAATGGGCGATTTTTATAAGAAATCAAGTATGCTTAGGCCAGCTTTAAGTCTATATACTGATCCTAGTTTAATAAATAATATGCACGCATGCTACACAGTTATAGTCATAGTTGGCAATTAACGTATCAAATCTTTCCCGTATGCTGAATTGCTAACTAGGGTTACAGTATACTTGTGTGCACTATGTGCACATACCCACATTTTTGACAGCTTGCGTAAGTGTTACTACTACTTTAATTATAAACTGCGTAAGTGTAAGTTCAAAGCACACGTCTTCGTCTTGGACAGTTCTCATGCAACAATAATGTATTGAGAACATAGTATTTGTTTGAGAAACATAGTGTTTGTTTATTAAAAGTTGTTAATTTGTACCCTACTATACAATCGTCACTGCATGCGTAAGCCACGAAACTAATAGTATATGCCTAGTAACGTTATAAAAATGTTAAATTGCTTTCCATTTAGCATACAAAATTGAAAGTCATCGAAAAGTAAACTGATGTTGATATCGAAATCAATCTTGAAAGTCAATGCCTTGACATACCTTTAAAAAATAATCAAGTTCATTAAAACCTTCTGAGTTTCTAGAGATCTGTTAATCGAATGTTATGAAAAATTTTGCACAAAATAATTCAGTTGACTTCACTCTAAGCCTGGAAGTTCATTTAAAGAGAAGTTGTGATAGAAATCTGGTGGAGTTGCTGGTGAAATTTAATGATGAAGTTTGGGAAGACATATAAAGGGTATGTGCAAGGGCTAGAGAAAGAGTTACCTATGGTTGGGTATGGTAAGTTAAAGAAGGTTTTGAAGAAATGCAAAACAGTATATCAAACCCAGAGTGCAGAGAGAGATGGCACTTCATCAGTACAAGATGTTAAAGAAGAAATACAGAGTTATCCCCATGATCGTTGTCCCGGTATAAAAGAAAAATTGATGATGTTCTTAATTCTTATACTATTGTTGTTACTATTTTTTTTAGATAGATTTCGGTTTTGGTTTCATCAGTTTTTGTTATGTTTACAGTCAATTTGTTCTGATTTCATGTGCAGATTGTGAAGTTATCATCTTTTCCGCACTCCTGAACGAGATGTTAAGTGTTGTACACTACTTTAACGAGAGAGCAAAACAGTTGCTTGAGATGCACTTATCGTCAGGTTTCTGCAGGAAGTTATTGATGTGTTTTGTAAACAAGCAAAGGATAGACCACGTTGGATTGATTCAAGAAGTAAAAGACCTTATTATCTATGCAATGATGAATGCAATTGCTACCCGCAAAATCTCCAAGAAATTTGACAAGGTAATTTATATGTACTAATCGTATTCCAACACACCTCAATACACCATCAAGGGTTGTATTTCAAATAGCCTCTTCATTACAGTCGCGTAGCACATTATGTAATCATCGTCTAGTCTTCATACTTGCTTATTATTGGTGATATGACAGATCCTTTTCTCTAAGCAAGGACAAACATTCCGAGTGCAAGCCCAAAGTAAAAAGATTGAGATACTTCAGTCACCATGGATGTATCAGTTGATTGCCTTCCACATTAACGAAAGGGCAACTAATGCTGCTAAAATGATTCAACCCGCGGAGTTGTATGAAGGATTCTCGCTGGTGTTGGAGGATGGAAAGCCATTGGTTTCATGTTCCTTATTTGAGTCCATCAAGCTGAATATCGATTTGTCTTGCTCTATATGCTTGGTGAGTTTTGTTGTATTGTCAATTTCGTGAATTGAAATAATTCTTAGTAATATCATGGAAGCCTTAAATACTAAGGTGTTGTTAATTTCTTTTGGTTAAACCATAACATATGGGTCGTCTTTGTGGACAGGATATTGTATTTGATCCCGTCTCACTCAGTTGTGGTCATATCTTCTGCTACATATGCGCGTGCTCAGCTGCATCAGTGACTATCGTTGATGGACTCAAGACAGCAGATAACAAAAAGAAATGCCCGTTGTGTCGACAGGTAAAAGGGGAAAACATAGTTATTTCACTTGCTCCTATTGCAATTTATTTTAGTTTATGTTTGTAAAAATGGTGATTAACAACAAGAAGTCTTTATCCTACTGTGGTCCGTGGTTATTTTTTTAATTTTTTTTTTAAATTAGTTAATTTATTTATTTATTATGCAAATCCTATTTATTTACATGCATTTCAGGAAGGAGTATATGAAGGTGCTGTGCACTTGGACCAACTTAGCATTCTATTGAATCGAAGGTATAATATCTTAACTTCCTAATATAATTTCATGACCAAGCTCTCTCGGAGCACCTTAACAATTCAACTAGCACAAATTTTATTAACAGTTGCCGAGAGTATTGGGAGGAACGACGTCAAACAGAAAGAGTGGAACGAGTTCGGCTAGTAAAACAATATTGGGAAATCCAGCACCGTTCGATGATGGGTGTCTAAGAGAATTCATTGTAAAAATATTATGATCATAGAGTGTTCTCCATGTAAATATACCGTATACGTGTTTTATCTTAGTGTTCTTAGGTCTCTTGATTAACTCTAGTTACTAGTCAGATGACAAAATTTACCCCTTTTAATTAGGAAGATGTTTGAATTTCTTGTAAAACATGTTATATTTGGCGAATTTATATATCGGAATCTTAATAAGTAAAACTTAGTTTTATGATGTAATTACTCTTTTGAGTTCCTAGCTTCCCTATTCAAATTTCAATTACTTTTTTTTAAGAAATCTACGATGATCAACATATGCTAATGCCTATTTATTATTATTTATTTTTTTAACTTTTGTTAATATTTATAATTTTAAATGTATAAATCAAAGAATTTATTCCTAGTAAAAATGTACAAAGCAGTTATAAAATCACTAGCTTTCAAGTGTGTGCGATGCAGCACTCACTCATTTTCATTTTTTTTAATAATGAATGTGTACATCGGAATGCATGTAGGGATGGCAACGGGGCGGATTGGGGCGGATTTTGCCAAATACGTCCCTGCCCTGTTAGGGATGACGAATCCCCGCATCCGCATCTTTTAGCCGTATATTTTATTTTTTTAAAATCCGTTCCTGCCTGTCATGGATTGCAGATATCCACCTCGTTTATTCAGTATAAGCTTCAATCAAAGGACTATTTTGACAACTGCCAACAAACCCATTATGTCAAAGGCTAGTCCATTTAGCCAACCCAATGAGACTTAAACCCGAACCATAAACGCATGCAAGCAAGTTTTATTTAATTTTTTTATTATTATGATGTGTACGTACATCAGAACGAGAGATCTGGGAAAACTTGGAAAATACTTGTTGCTTATAAACATCAACAATTCTAGCCAGCCTTGTTTGATGGCCTCTTTTGGGCATTTTTTGGCTTTTTTACAATTCTATCCCTTCTATAAGTGATATTTGTGGTTGTTTTTTAAAGAGGAAGGGTAAAAGTGTAAAAAAAAACCAAGAAAGGCTCAAAAGAGGCCAGCAAACAATGCTGGCTAGACTTACTCTATAAACATAGCAGAAAATGACTTTGAAGGCATACTTTTCTACGAATTAGACCATATAAGCACCACATTTATAGTATTTGCTAATTAGTACCTAGTTTTTAAATCTCATGACCGATAGAGTCTAATTTGTTATCCTTGGTTAACTAACAATGTTAAAAGACAATCTCAACCTTTTACATTCTTGAAAATAAAATATTAATCTCGAAGCCTGGCCAATTGGATAATAATCTCAACTTTCAACCCAAATCTCTATGACCATCAGTGGTAGAGATATTATCTCCTCCAATTCCCTGCCCTGATATTCTTCTAGGCTAGAATCATCATGTAATCCCTGTAGACAGATTCAAAATTGCCTTATCATACTTAAGTCTTTGACGAATTGATCTCATTTTCTTCCATTTGAAACGTTTCACCCCCTTATTATCAGGTATAATGGATTGATTTAATCAGACAAATGAAACTGGGGCGTGGAGATTAAAAAGAAAAGAAAAGAACAGATTGCTGATTGAAACAAATTTATGCCCGAGTGTGCCATTTGTTTGTGTAAAGGCTGGTGTCTGGTTTGTGTAAGGAATTATGTTACTGAATACTGATGGCTTAGCCCCTAACTTTTTGACATAACTTTACAAAAACATGCTCTTTTGGGTGACTTATGAGCATAAAGTTCTCTATGTACAATACTAGCTAAAATGAAACTCCAGTTTTTCATACAAAAAAGGAATCCAATATTTTATTGATCATAAAATGTATACCGCAACAAGCATAAACAAAACGCCTTTTTTCAGATGGATGAGTTTTTGTGCGACTCTATCCAAATTATGTCAAATAATTAATGACAAAAAGAAACAAGAGGCGTGGGATATATCCACGAGCCTTACGCTTACGATGATCAAACTGCAAAAAAACTGAAAATATAAGACATGCATGCCTACACTCTCACATGCTTTGTAGAGAAATGCTAGTTATGCTTGTTTTGTTTCAATGCTAGGATCTTCTCTTTGCGATGTTTGAAATAGTCCACCAACTTGTTGTGATCGGGAAGATTTTCCTTGATGACAGGGACTCCCTTGAACTTCTCAGTCCATGCATGTAAACGTGGGAACTTATCTGCAGTCAAAAGCTTTATCCCCACTAATTCTTCAATTGCACCTAACCAGTGTGCAATTCCGCCGAAGGCCAAGTCTGCTAATCCAATGATATCTCCACCAAAAAATGGTTTCTCCCCAAATGGCGCGTAATGTTCTATGGTTTTCAGGAACTCCAAGCCGTCCCTAATAATCTTCTCTTGTTCAACCCCTGTAGTCTTATAAATGGAAAAAATGATAGGGCCCTGTGTAATAGGGAGAAGATATATTAGACCTGAATTATGTACACAAACATAACGAATCATTAAAGGATTAATTATTTATTTTATCTTTTTGTCGCACCATTCATGTGTTTAGAGAAACAAATGGGACAGCCGTGTGATTTCCTAGTAAGCCTAAACCTGGGTATGGCATATATATATGTCCCAAGCTCCTTTGTCGAAGATTTGATCATGAAACTAGTTTTTAGGATGCAGTTGGCAAATTGTATAAGATCTGAAAACTCGTTTACTCTTAAAAAAAAATAAAAAATAGAACTATGAATTTTATTGGTTAGAGTTCGTGTAGATCCAGCTGATAAAACCGAGGTGAGATGCACAGCCCTATGGCACACGGCTTAAAATTTAATGTAGATAGAAAATTACCTTTTCATCAACATATGTAGCCCAAAATCGAGCAACGGATCTCTGATAAGGATCTTTTGGCAGCAAAGGATACTGTGGCCATGTCTCCTCAATGTACTCGAGGATAACCATGGACTCAACAATAGGTTTTCCACTATGAACAAACACAGGGATCTTCTTGTGAACTGGGTTGTATTGCAAGAGTAAGGCACTCTTGTTGCTGATATCCTCATAAATGTATTCATAATCTATGCCTTTTAACTTCAGAGCCCACATCACTCTGTAACTGAAGCTGCTAGACCATGCTCCAAACAGTTTCACTTCTGCCATTTTTGAGGTGTTTATCGATCACAACAGGCATTCATTTCTACTTCTATTTATATTAGACTAATTTCATTAATAATAATTAATTGTCTCTTGCCTTGAGATCTATGCTTTCATTTTGAATAATTGAAAAGAAAAAATGAAAAGTTGAGAAGTACAGAGAATCTTATCATCGGAGCATTGACTTATATCAAATGGAATTTTTTTTCAAATAATATGAGATCACCAATGACATAATGAGATATAAATCACATTTTCATTTTCCAAAGTTAATAAATATATAAGTTGAATTTTTTTTTTTTTTTTGCCGTGTGTACTTGTAAAAACATGCAATTTTCTTTAGTGCTTTATTCTCAAATAACAACTCTAAAGCCGAAATTGGCTAGTAAAAGAACAATGGATTAGCAATACCCATATTACTAGCTAAACATTCACATTACACAGTTCAGATTGTTCGTTTAACAAATTTGAACAAGAAGTGACATAATACAGATGCATGTCATGCACAATCACAAAGCCAAACAACGAAAAAGATACACTGCCAAACCATTACATACAAACTTCTGAGGTGTTGTTGAACTTGCATATTCAGGATATATCAGCACAGACACACTTATTGAAGGGAAGCCATTACAAATCAGTTCTTGTAACACATTCCAGGGTCCTACCATAATCAACTTAAAAATCAAAACACATAAATAAATTCATGCTACATTCCTTCCTTAAAACCAGATTTTCCAACATTTTTATACCGAGGGGCATCCATAATTGACGAACCCTCCAACCATCAAATTTAGGAGCTGCTGAAAGACTACTTGGCACTTAAAAAACATTTAGTACCCCTCTCGCATCTCAAAGGACCTTCCGAGTTTAGTTATATATTGTTTTCTTAGGCCAAATAGAGCCTAAAAAGTACACCTTTACTACCAAATTCCTCCTTATCTGGTTCGACTGTATATACACATCTCTTTCCATTTAAATTTTTCTCTTTCAGCAAAATGTAGGTGATATTCACATCGACAGGGGACCCCCTATGCTTTGTTTGCCCATTTCATCTTAAAATTTCAACACAACGAGTGAAGGTCCATTATTTCCACACAGCTTTCATAGTACAAATAATTGAGAGAGGCAGCTAGCATGAATGGCAAGACATGCATCCAGGTGTTAATGGACCAATTGAAAATAACACAAGTTGGCCTACTTTCATTAACTCTTATGGAAAATAATACAAGCTGGGCTACTTATGTTGATTTTTCCGAGTCTTGCTTTCCTTTTCCTTTTCTGACTGTGTGAAATAATTGAGAGAGCATTATCAAAAGAGTGGTGTTATCAATTACTACTCCTTGCTTACTTCCAAATCCTCCTGTTGTAACCTTTGTTCTAGCTGCAAGAAGAAAAGAAGAGATGGCAGCAGGTCAAGTGGTATGTTCATTCTTTCCAGTTGTGTTTGAAAGGCTCGATGCTTTAATCAAAGAGGATCATCTTGGTCCTTTTTGGGGTGTGGAGGAAGAATTGGACGATGTTTTCATGGATTTCTGCATAATCAAAAGTGTTCTCACTAATGCAGAGCAGAAGCAGTTCATGGATGGGGAAGATGCGGTTCGGTTTTGGCTAAAGAAACTGAATCAAGCCGCCTATGAGGCTGATGATGTTCTTGATGAGTTACAAGTTAAAGCTCTACAAGTAGTCTCTGAGGAAATGAAGTCTCCCGAAGAAATGATCTTCTGTCAAAACATTAAGGAAGACATTAAAAAGCTCTCTAAGATGTTTAGGAAGATTGCTAAAACAATTCGGGAGCTCTATTTGCAAAATGGAAATGTTGTGAAGAGAATGGAAGAAATCTGTCCGGGTCGTGAACCTAGTTCACCTCTAGCAATGGAACCACATCCTCAGGGGAGAAACGAAGACAAAGAGGAATTGCTCAAGCGATTGTTGAAAGATGATTACAAGAGTTTAACTGTTTCTTCGACCAGGCACCCAAGAGCTCTGCCTAAGAGCCCATTGGGCTGCAGTGCGATTGACAAAATCTCAATTTGTTGCATAGTCGGTATTGGTGGAATTGGCAAGACCACTTTGGCACAGATGGTGTACAATGATGCCCGGGTAGCAAAGTATTTCGCCTCCAGATTTTGGGTTTGTGTCTCAAATGTTTTTGATGCTGAACGTGTTGTGAAAGAAATTGTAGCCTCCTCTGATTCTTCTGAGAAATTAGGAGATGGACTTGAGAAGTTGAGCAGTACAAGATTTTTACTTGTGCTAGATGATGTATGGGAGGAAAATCAAGAAAAATGGAACAAATTCAAGGCATTTTTTAGAGCTGGGGTGGGAGAAGGTAGCTCCATTATTGTCACCACTCGCCAGCAAACAGTAGCAAACATCACCAGCACAGTTCCTCCACTCTGCATAAAAGTTTTATCAAAAACACATTGTTGGGATTTATTTAAGAAATATGCCTTTGGCTTGGGAAATGAAGAGAGGTCAGGCTTGGTGAAGATTGGCAAGGAGATCGTGAAGAAGTGTGGAGGTTTACCCTTGGCAGTAAAGGCTTTAGGAAGTTTGCTATGCCATAAAAACGAGGAAAACGAATGGCTATCTATCAAAGACAGTGCAATTTGGAAGCTCCGTCCAAGTGATGAGAATAACATTTTACCGGCGTTGATGTTGAGCTATTACCATTTGCCCCCATTTTTAAAACAGTGCTTTGTTTATTGCTCAATCTTTCCCCAAGACTATGAGATTGATAAAGATGATTTGATCCAACAGTGGATGGCACATAGTTTGGTGCAACCAGAAGTGGGAAAAGAATTGGAGGACGTTGGGAATGAGATTTTCAATGCGCTATTATGGCGGTCATTCTTTCAAGATGCAGGGAAGGATGTGAATGGTGACAGAATAAGCTACAAGATGCACGATCTTGTGCATGATCTCGCTAATTATATAGCAGGGGATGAGTATTTTGTTGGGGGTGAGGAAAGGTCAATAAAAATTTGTAAATTAACTCGCCATGTTTCCTTACCGTATGATTGTGAAGTATCACCACCTTCTATTCTTGAGCCGATACAAAGAGCCTCACCATGCTTACGTTCTCTCATCATCCGGTCAAAAAACTATTGGCCAAATTCAGAGTTTGAATTCCTCTTCCCACATTATCATCGGTTACGGGCGTTGGATTTGAAGCATTCAAGCATTAAAGTGGTACCAGATTGTATTGACGAAATGATACACCTGAGATATCTCAACCTTTCTGGTAATCCCATTAGATTCCTGCCTAAATCTATTTGTTTGCTAAGAAATTTGCAAACATTGAAACTTCAAGAGTGTTTTGAACTCGAGGCTTTGCCTGACGATATGACAAAAATGAGCAGCCTGAGACACCTAGACATTAAATGGTGTTTTCGGTTAAAAAGCATGCCGGTTGGATTTGGGCAATTAAGCCGCCTCGGTGCTATAAATTGTTTTATTGTGAGCTCAAAGAGTGGACATGGTATGAGTGAGTTGCATAAGCTGAACCCTGGAGCAGAATTGGAAATAAAAGGGCTCGAGCACGTGATAAGTTCGACTGAAGCTAAAGCGGCAAATTTGGTGCAAAAGAAAAACATTCGTTCGTTGGGTCTATATTGGTCACTGGAAACAGAGGACGAGGACTCTCAACAACAGCAGCTGCAGCAACTACAACATCAGGAGGTAATTGATGGCATCCAACCTCACGCAAAATTAAGGGAACTGTTGGTTCAAGGTTATCAAGGACCAAACTCTCCAACTTGGTTGACACCTTCGTGTGTCCCAAATTTGGTGAAAATCTCTCTCTGTTATTGTAGATGTGAACGTCTCTCACCTCTTGGGAAACTTGGGTCTCTAAAAGTTTTGTATTTGCACCAAGTGGATTCATTGAAATTCATTGTCATGGCTGATGATGATGATGATGATGCAAGAACATTACGGTCGCTTGAAGAACTCACGTTATGGAACATGCCTGATTTGGAGGGATGGTCATCTTCATCATTGCAGTCGACGTTGTCATCATTGTTATTCCCTCGCCTAAAAAAAGTGTCAGTCTCTCGATGCCCAAAACTGGAAGGAGAAGTTCCATTGTCAGGGTCCCCTGTCAAAGATGTTTATATAGACGGAGCAAGCAATGGAATGGTTCTGGGTTCACTGCACGATCTCCATTACCTTCCTTCCCTTCACATTGCTGGGTATGCTGAGATGGAGAATCTTCCACCAGGAGCTCTACGAAACCTTACTGCTCTCCAGAAGTTGACTATCAAAAATTGCAACAAACTGAAAACTCTCCCTGTCCATCTGAAAAGTCTTACTACACTCACAGACTTGGCTATTTATCACTGTGAAAACTTGGTTTCCCTGGCAGAGGAAGAAGGAGGACTCAAAAACCTCTCCTTTCTCAGAACCCTTGATATTGTTGAATGTGATGCTTTGAAGCGCTTGCCTGAGCTTGACAAGACTTCTCTCGTTTATATGAGAATCAAGAATTGTCCGCAGTTGGAACTCTCCACACAGGATTTTGAGCAACTAGCTTCCCTTAAAAAACTTGAATTGGATGGCTTACCCAAGTTAAAACACGCTGCAGCAAAGCTTTAAAAGTTACAATTCAAGAATTGTTCAGAATCTGGTGTTAAATATCAATATTAGCCCATAGCCCAAGTGATTTTGAAGCTTAGCCCAAGTGATTTTGAAGCCCAAAATCCAAACCAAAATAAGCCCACACCAAATTGAGATGATGTTATTGCTTACATCATTTTAGTTAGGTGAGAGTTAGGTAAGCATTATTTAATTTCAATGGTCTAGATTAATTTGTGTTTATTTTAATGAGTGGTTTAGATTGGTTCTTGTAACCTATAAAACCCCCCCATTGTATTTGAGTTTCATTCATCCAAAAAAATGTAAGCTTAAGAAGAAAGCATTAGAAAGCCTTCTTAAGAGTTTCTCTTCTTTGCAATTTTGTGAGATTGTTCTAAAGAATGTTTTTCTTCTTCTTGATAAATTAGAGTTTTATACTCAACATTTGGTATCAGAGCCTGGGTTGTAAGGTTTCTTGAAATTCCGAGTATGCTCTGTGGTTGCAGTTTTAACTGATCTTCCACATCAGAAAAGATTTCTTGAGATTATTGTCGGGGTTCTTACAAATCTTGTGGAGCGTCTTTGTGTGTAGAGTAGTTTAGTACTTTGCACGTTTGTCACTCAAGCTTGTTCGGTATAGTTAAAGTCTTGCCGCTACGATGGGTGATCTTCAAATCGTTGGAGGAATCAAGAAGCTCAACAACCAAAACTACAACACGTGGGCAACATGTATGGAGTCTTACCTACAAGGTCAAGACTTGTGGGAGGTTGTCTGTGGTGGTGAAGTTACACAACCGGCGGTAGAAGATGTCAATGGCGTCTTGCGAAAGTGGAAAATTAAAGCAGGCAAAGCGATGTTTGCTTTAAAGATCACTATTGAAGAAGAAATGTTAGAGCATATCCGGGATGCCAAAACACCGAAGGGAGCATGGGACACCTTTGTTACACTCTTTTCAAAGAAGAACGATACAAAATTGCAACTTCTCGAGAATGAGCTGCTATCGATGGCGCAACGTGACAGGACGGTTGCCCAGTATTTTCACAAGGTGAAATCGATAAGCCGCGAAATTTCAGAACTAGATCCGACAGCTGCTATTGGGGAAGCTAGGATAAAGAGAATAATTATCCATGGCTTGAGACCCGAATACCGAGGCTTTGTTGCTGCAGTACAAGGATGGCCGACACAACCATCTCTTGTTGAGTTTGAAAATTTGCTGGCTGGTCAAGAAGCTATGGCTAAGCAAATGGGAGGAGTCTCGCTAAAAGGTGAAGAGGAAGCGCTCTACACCAACCAAAGCAGAGGCGGTTCAAAACAGTACAACAAAGGTGGATCTAAAAAGACTGGTGACAAAACAAAAAGTCATCAGGTAGGGAACAACTTTCGTCCAGGGGGAGCTTCCAACAATTATGACAACAATAGAAGGTTCGGTGGTGAGTGTTACAATTGCGGGAAGAAGGGCCACATGAAGAAAGATTGTTGGTTCAAGAAGAAGTCTTCTGAGAGCAATATTGCTACTTCTTGTTCTAAAGATAATAGCGAAGACAGTTGGGATGCCGAAGCATTTCTCGCTATGGAAGAAGAAGAATTAGCTCTCACGGTAACAACACCAGAAAAGATTGATTACGTGAATGATTGGATCGTAGACTCAGGCTGCTCCTCATGGTGTTACACATCACGAGATGTGGTGTTCGATGAAGCATCCTCATGGTGGACCTCAGAAAAGGAAGTGCTGCCAGACTCAAAAGAATTCCAAGACAAGCTGCAACAAAAGATGGGGGAGCATACTATTCAAATTCAACCAAGTCCAGACAAAGTTGAAGATCCATGTGAGAATGATGGCGAACAAAGAGTAACCCAGAATCCTTGGAAAACTGGGGTGTATCAACAACCAGAGGAAGAAGGCATACCTAGTGAAACAGAAGAACCAACTCCACTACGAAGGTCAACAAGAACTAGAAGGCCAACTCCCAAATACGCCAATGCAGCCATAGTTGAAGAAGAAGCTATAATAGAACCTGAGACGTTTGAAGAAGCATCACAGAGTTCAGAATGGATGACAGCTATGAAAGAAGAGATCGCTGCACTTGAGCAAAATCAGACTTGGGAGCTCATGCCAAAGCCAACTGATGTGAAACCCATATCCTGCGAATGGGTTTACAAAATAAAGCACCGTCCAGATGGGTCAATCGAGAGGTACAAGGCACGATTGGTAGCTCGTGGTTTCTCTCAACAGTACGGACTAGACTATGATGAAACATTTAGTCCAGTCGCAAAACTTACAACCGTACGAGTCTTACTTGCACTTGCGGCCAACAAAAATTGGATCTTGTGGCAGATGGACGTGAAGAATGCATTTCTCCATGGAGAGCTGGATCGGGAGATCTACATGATCCAACCAATGGGTTTTCAGAGCCAAGATCATCCTGAATATGTGTGTAAGCTGCGGAAAGCACTCTACGGATTGAAACAAGCACCCAGGGCGTGGTATGGTAAGATTGCTGAATTTCTAACACAAAGTGGCTATTCAGTAACACCTGCAGATTCCAGCTTGTTTGTCAAAGCCAATGAAGGAAAACTAGCTATCGTGCTAGTGTATGTGGATGACTTAATCATAACCGGTGATGCTGAGGCAGAAATTCTTCGGACAAAGGAGAATTTATCAGTCCGTTTCCAGATGAAGGAACTTGGTCAGCTCAAGCACTTCCTTGGTCTAGAGGTTGATCGCACACAAGAAGGAATATTTCTCTGTCAACAGAAATATGTCAAAGATTTGTTGAAGAGGTTCGGAATGCTCGAGTGCAAGCTGAGTTCGACGCCGATGGAGCCAAATGCCAAAATGTGTGCACATGAAGGAAAAGATTTGGAAGATGCGACGATGTATCGACAATTGGTAGGTAGTCTGATCTACTTAACCTTGACTCGACCTGACATCTCTTATGTAGTTGGTGTGATGAGTCGGTACATGCAAAATCCAAAGAAGCCTCATTTGGAAGCAGTTCGGCGAATACTGAGATATGTGAAGAGTACAATAGCTTATGGTCTTCTATACAAGAAAGGTGAAAGTTGCAAGCTAGTTGGTTATTGTGATGCTGATTTTGCAGGAGATCATGATACTCGCAGATCAACTACTGGGTATATGTTTACCCTTGGATCCGGAACGATTTCTTGGTGTAGCAAGAGACAACCGACTGTGTCCTTGTCAACTACAGAAGCAGAGTACCGAGCAGCAGCAATGGCAGCTCAAGAAAGCACGTGGCTAATACAACTGATGAATGATCTACATCAACCAGTAGATTATGCGGTTCCATTGTACTGTGACAACCAATCGGCAATTCGTTTGGCGGAAAATCCAGTTTTTCATGCTAGAACTAAACATGTGGAAGTACATTATCACTTTGTTAGAGAGAAAGTTCTGCAAGAAGAAATTGAGATGAGGCAAGTCAAGACAGATGAGCAAATTGCGGATTTGTTTACTAAAAGCTTGAGTGTTGGAAAGTTTGAACAATTCCGCCGTCAACTTGGCATGATTCAAAGAATGTGGGCTAACATTGAGGGGGAGTGTTAAATATCAATATTAGCCCATAGCCCAAGTGATTTTGAAGCTTAGCCCAAGTGATTTTGAAGCCCAAAATCCAAACCAAAATAAGCCCACACCAAATTGAGATGATGTTATTGCTTACATCATTTTAGTTAGGTGAGAGTTAGGTAAGCATTATTTAATTTCAATGGTCTAGATTAATTTGTGTTTATTTTAATGAGTGGTTTAGATTGGTTCTTGTAACCTATAAAACCCCCCCATTGTATTTGAGTTTCATTCATCCAAAAAAATGTAAGCTTAAGAAGAAAGCATTAGAAAGCCTTCTTAAGAGTTTCTCTTCTTTGCAATTTTGTGAGATTGTTCTAAAGAGTGTTTTTTCTTCTTCTTGATAAATTAGAGTTTTATATTCTGATTTATTCAACATCTGGTGCCGTGGACTTGCCTGATTGGATAGGTACTGGCGAAGAACTGAAGAGTAGATGGGAGAACAAGGATGAGCAAAGAGGAGGATTAATCCTTCAACATGATTTCCCATGTTCCAGATGTTTATATCGGTTAATTCCAGTGAGCCAATCAAGGAATTAAGCTCCGATCTGTAATCATGGTTAGAGCCACGTTTGTTAGTTAGTGTTACCAAGAATTGGAAAGTGTTGCCACAATGAATGAAACACCTCACTTCTTTTAAATAACTAAGCATTTATGGATGCGATGAAGAACTAGAGACCAGGAGAACAAGGATGATTAGAGAAAAGATTCCTGCTTCAACATGAACAAAAATGTGGTAAAGAGCCAAATTCCCTTTCTTTGAGAAATTTACAGTAATATATTTACTAATGGGCTTGTCTAACTGACAAGGAAACCAGCGAGGAAACGCGCGAGGGAGGGGGGCCGGTGGAACCCTCCATCCCCCTCGAGATGTGTGTACTAGCGCATCTCGAATGGAATGGAGGGTTCCACCGGCCCCCCTCCCTCGCGCGTTTCCTCGCTGGTTTCCTCGCCAATTAGAATTCCCCCTTACTAATATCTCTTTAATCATACCTAATCTTTCTACTGTGCAGTTGACTAGGACATGATAATCTGCTGCAATGCTTAATGTCTAATATTCAGGGCAAATGGTGCGGTGGACTTGCCTGTTTGAATTCTGTTGGTAATTATACCCAATACCCCTCTTCTTGAAACAATCACCCAATTTATATATATTTTAATTATTTTGTTAGTTAAATGGTCGATCTCAAAATGACTTTCACCAATGCCTCTTGTGGTAACTCATTTGTGAATTGATCCCCAGCTTAACCAATTTAGAGTTATTTTGAAGCCTGATTGCAGAGTTTATAGTTTTTTATTTTTTTATTTTAGGGAATCACACTTCTTATTGACGATGTAGTGTACTTTTGATTCATTTTTTTAAATTTTTTTTATTAATTTGAAGTTTTGGGATCCTTGAAACAGTCTGATTACATAGTTTTAGTTTAGACAAAGGAGTATGTTGTCTATAAAAGAAACTTTTGTACACGCCATCTGATTGAAAAAAGAACACTGGATGTGCGCTATTTAAGGATGACAAAGTATGTACTTGAGATGCTTATACTAGGCTCCATAGACACAGAGGGCAGCACACACATGGAATTAGGATCCCTTTGCAGCATGCTAACCTTGACTGTGCTTATAATGTTATCTATAGGTGGTGTAACTCTCAACAATGTCGTAGCGCAACTCAAGGTCTGAACCCTGTTTCTGGTGCAGTTTTTTGTTTGTTTGTTTTGAAAAGTGAGTTGGGTTTGGTTAGGATCCCCAAACCTATGAAATGAGATTACATTCTGATTTTTGTAGAATTATCTGATTGCAGCATGTTAATGCCGAAGGTACAGCCTTGGTCAAGGAATTAGAAGATCCCCAAGTAACAAGAAGGTTGGCGGTCTAATAGTTTTGCCAAAAAAGCCTTGTAAGGATCCGATCAACAGATTATTATATTGTCCGCTTTGAGCCCAAGGCTCACACCGTTTTAAAACGCGTAGTACTTTGTAGATCCAAACTCGTACATATATATCACATCCCCTTCCCTTACCTAGGAACTCGTACATATATAACACATCCCCTTCCCTCACCTAGGCGATGTGGGACTATAATCTCCCCTTGGTAGCTCGCCCAACCCCTATTGGGATCCACGAGCAATCTCCCCTTGATAGCTCGCCCAACCCCTATTGGGATCCACGGGCCTATTGGACTTCGCCATCACAAGCCTTTTCCTCACCCTCCCCCTCAGATTCGCCCACACAAGGGTATCACAGTCCACCCCCCTAAGGGAGCCCAACTTCCCCGTTGGGACACTTCCGGCTAGGTTCGACTCTGATACCATTCTGTAACGACCCGATCCACAAAGTACTATATTGTCCGCTTTGGGCCCAAGGCTCGCACGGCTTTAAAATGCGTAGTACTTTGTAGATCCAAACTTGTACATATATAGCACATCCCCTTCCTTCACCTAGGCGATGTGAGACTATAATCTCCCCTTGGTAGCTCGCCCAACCCCTATTGGGATCCACGGGCCTGTTGGGCATCACCATCACAGGCCTTTCTCTCACCCTCCCCCTCAGATCCGCCCACCCAAAGGTATCACAAGCCTATTCGTCCTGGATTGAGCATATCATTCACACATGAATGCGAAATGAAACGAGCAATAAAGCAAGCTAGAAAACGGAGCCTACATGCCGAGAAAGTTTATTTGGTTAATTTGCTCTCTTTTTTTTGTCCTTTCATTTCATTTAGTAGCTATCCTGTGTGACTGGCATTGTGCTGCAATTATATGAGAGCTTTTTATATGCAGTGGCAATTATTATTTCGATATGCTCTCAATTAAGTTTCAATACGATTATATTTGGTTTGCAGGGAGAGAAAAGAGATGTGGTTGGTCTACAGGATAGTTGGCAAGACAAGTATCTTTTCTTCTTGTCTTCATGAAAAGTATGGCGTATGTAACTGGGTTAAGTGACGAAACCATCACTTGAGATGGTAGTTCAATTTTCGTTGTAGACATTGACTTGTATTCTCATGTTCAATCCCATGTTTAGCTCCGATTTTAGCTTGCCAATGCACTTTTCAGGTCGTCGAGCTGCTTGCTTATATTAGTTACAAACTTGTTGGACTCTGTAGGTAAGTCATGCAATGCCTTGCCCCTCAGGGATGATGCTGGAAAAACACTCGATGAAGCTTTCTAATTCATGAAGATCGATATTGTCAAGGTCAGATATATGGTAAATAGTGTGGATCATGAAAAATCAGAAAGTTTGGCGCCACCAACAGTTGGTGATAGAGTATGTATAGCAGCTAGGCTGGATGTTCAACGTGGGTTTTCTAGCATTTACCTTTGCTTATTTGATATATATAAGCAGTTATATTTGATCATCTTTGGTAATAAAACACGATTCTGACTGAACAAAAACAATCCAAATCTGTTATTAGAAGCAGCTTAATTTCAAGCAACTGAGAATCAGATACTTCGCTATCTGTCGCTCTCTTTTTTTTTTTTTTTTTCCATTTCTCTTTGTTGCTTTTATCCAACTAATGTGCATTCTAGTTTGCTATTCTTAATAACATTTTAGCCTCCTTAGTACTAAAACATGATTCTGAATAAAATCTTGGTTTTTCTGACAGATTCTTAGGGAAACTAAGAAGCAGATCGAGAACTTGGAGACCTAGGGATATCTGGAGAAAGACAAAGACAGTGCAAATCATGACTCAGTTGAACTTGACTGACGATGCTTTTTTTAGACAGCTTCATTCCCTGTCCAGTGCTAAGTACAAGATTCTGATTAAGGAACTCAACTCGAAAACCATCTCTCCTACAGAATACTGGAGTTCAACTCCAAATTTACGGATAAAATGAGGAAAATCAAGGTTTGTTTCTTTGAAAATTCTTATGTTTCCCTGTGTATTGGCGTTTAACACATGGGGTATTGCAGATTCCCCTCCCTGTTGATGAGAAGAAGAAAGTAATTGAAGATGTAGATAAGGACAGACGATATGTCATGGACGCCTATACAACACGGATAATGAAGAATCGGAAAGTTTTGGGTCACCAACAGTTTGGAATGGAGTGTATTGAGCAGCTTGCTAAGCTATATGTTCAAGCTAGCGGTACCAGTGGTGATGTTGAAAAATACAATGAACAACAGTTTGGTCAAGTTTGAACACTTTTAGGCTGTTACTTGGATGGTAGATTGTGTCCTTGGGATTGGCAGAAGGGCAAGTCTTGTACATTTTACCTTAGATGATGCCAGTGTGAGAAATTTGCCAATCATCTTTCAAGGAATTCAACAAGTGCACAGTGGTTGCTCCTGCAGCATCTTTTTCATGTATTAGTAGTAGCCCAATGAATCCTCTGACATTGTAAATGCTTGTTCTATCAGCCACCATTTCCATCAATTGTAATTTATTGATGACACTCAGTTTGCATTTTGTTTGCCTTTTCTTATCAAGCTTTTTCAAACTTGGAGTTTGCCTTTTCCTCTCAGTGTCCTCAATTGAATGTTAAGCTGGCTTGCCTTTCCTCGCCATTTGGCTACTAGTATATGACTTGGTGAGAGATGGGAAGCAACTTCAGCATTTGTGTTCTGCCTCTGTTATCAGAAGCAGCATGGTTTCAAGGCAATTATCGAGAAGAGGATAGGTGACAAGGAAGAAGCTCAAGGGGAGAGATCGTGAGAAGAGACAAATATGTGATGAACTGTAGAACTCATAGGGGTGTTTTAACCAACCTTTGATCTCATTTGTAATGTTTTCGAGGAGACTATAATTCCTCATCTGTTTATGTATAAAAGTTTGTAGAGTGCCCTTTGAATATGTTGTCACTCATTTATTTTTGCATTTGAGAACAACGTAATGTATTTGAGTAGTCTATTTTCTTGAGAATCTAATGTTCATAGAGGCTTTGGGTTGAATTTATATGATTATCTCTCGCATTTTGTGGATGTGAGATATTTTATGTTGTCCCCACAAGGTTTGTATGTGCATAATACAATGTGAAAACACATGGAAAAAACAATTTGGAATCTACCAGAAAAGGGAGTTACTGGCAACTCAAGTGTAAGAATGAATAACAACGACTTTTATAGATAATATACAGAAAAAGGGTTGATGCAGCACAAGCAAAAACAGTTTGAAATATACCAAAAAAGATATAACACAAAGATTTCTCTGAATGATAATTTGATTGAATAATTAATTGAGCAATACATGAGAGCAATTTAAAGACCACTCAACATTGGATTGTCTTATTAGCCTTTGAAAATTCAAAAGTCTGAAATAAAAACTAAAATTTTATTGGAAAATTAAAACTAAAATCCTTATTCCAAGACAGTAAAGTGTTGTTTTAAAAACCTAAACGATCTCAAATGCCTACAATCCACCATACATTACGGCAATGTCGTATCACAAAAAGAAGTAATGGATTTAGAAACTCCATGCAAACGAACAACCTCCTAGAAAAACAGTTTGGCTTTGCTCTTAGGGTCAGGCTTATTTAGAATAAAGTTTAAAAAAGAAGTGAGAAAGTTGAGCATTCATCACAAATATTTCTGATTATTTTTGGCAATATTCTTTGCTTCTTGCAAGGTTATTTTTCTAGATTTTGAAATGAAGTATGGCCACCAAGGTGACCCTTCTAACATCTAAATTTTATTCTTTTTCTCCTCATTTTTTTTTTCTTTCAAAGCCTCCTACATTGAGTCTTGGACATTCAAAAACTAATTTTAAAATAACTGAAATATTATTGCATCCTCCAAAACGTTGTCTGGTATTGTTCATTACCCCGAGTCCCCGACATTCTTGCAAACCTTTGCCTATAGTCCATCGATGTATCTAGGGGTGGATATCCCATCCCATGATCCAGATTCCGTCCCGATTTTTTTAGTAATTTTGGGATTGATCAAACTTATCCCGATCCCGTCCCGTCCTGATCTAGAATGGGATGAAATTGAAATGAAGATTTTCAATCGTGCCCATCCCGTCCCAAACTTATTTATTTAATATTTATTATTATTAATTTTAATCAAACTACTATTCTAAAGGAAAGTTTAGGATGTGTTCAAAACATCTATTATTTGAAAACTTGCTTGATTTGATACTCTTTGTTTAGATAAAAACTTAAGTTTGGATATTTTAGGTCAAATAGAACCCATAAAAGTTATTCTTTTTCACATTTTAGATTGGTTATAGGATAATTATTTTTGAAGATATTAAAGTCATTTGATGATTTAATTTAGTTTTGCATTATTAGTTATATGTACAACTATTGGTTGGTGTAGCCCTCCCGCATCTCAAAGGACCTTACGAGCTTAGGCCAAATAGAGCCTAAAAAGTAGGGGTGGGCAATGTCGGTTCGGTTCGGTTTTGAGCCCCAAACCGATTTCATTCGGTTTGCCCAAAATCGAAACCGAAACCGAATTTTGTATTTGTAAACCGATGAATTCGGTTGAGCCGAATTTCGGATCGGTTCGGTTCGGTTGGGCCGAAATTTTAGGCTCAAGCATTTGAAAGACTTTCATTAAAACATGTCCAATTTTTTTACAGGTCCAATTTTTTTATAGACCGAATTTTTAGCCCAAAATTGAAAACTTTGAGAGAAGCGGGTGATTTAGTGCATTATGGTGAATTGCAGTGCATTTGTTGCACTAATCAAGTATTGACACCTACTTGTTATTTAGTTATTTATATATATCTAACTAATCGGTCGGTTCGGTTATAAATTGGTCGGTTCAAAACCGTAAACCGATTTCGAACCGTTTATAATCGGTTCGGTTCGGTTTAAATTATTTTATTTCTACTCATATTTCGGTTCGGTTACCTAACCGAATTTGAAAATCGGTTCGGTCGATTAACCAAATTTAAATCGGTTTTTGCCCACCCCTACTAAAAAGTGCAATTTTACTACCAAATTCCTCCTTATTTGGTTCGACTGTATATACACATCTCTTTCCATTTAATTTTTTCTCTGTCAGCAAAATGTAAGTGATATTCACATCAACAGGGGACCCCCTATGCTTTGTTTGCCCATTTCATCTTAAAATTTCAACACAACGAGAGAAGGTCCATTATTTCCACACAGCTTTCATAGTGCAAATAATTGAGAGAGGTATCTAGCATGAATGGCAAGACATGCATCCAGGTGTTAGTGCACCAATTGAAAATAACACAAGTTGGCCTACTTTCATCAACTCTCATGGAAAATGATACAAGCTGGGCTACTTATATTGATTTTTCCGAGTCTTGCTTTCCTTTTCCTTTTCTGACTGTGTGAAATAATTGATAGAGCATTATCAAAAGAGTGGTGTTATCAATTACTACTCCTTGGTTACTTCCAAATCCTCCTGTTGTAACCTTTGTTCTACTTGCAAGAAGAAGAGAAGAGATGGCAGCAGGTCAAGTGGTATGTTCATTCTTTCCAGTTGTGTTTGAAAGGCTCAATGGTATAATCAAAGAGGATCATCTTGGTCCTTTTTGGTGCGTGGAGGAAGAGTTGGACAATGTTTTCATGGATTTCTGCAAAATCAAAGATGTTCTCATTGACGCAGAGCAGAAGCAATTCATGGATGGGGAAGCGGCAGTTCAGTTTTGGTTAAAGAAACTGAATGAAGCAGCCTATAAGGCTGATGATGTTCTTGATGAGTTACAAGTTAAAGCTCTACAATTAGCTTCCGAGGAAAAGGGCTCTCCCAAAGAAATGAACTTCCGTCAAAACATTCAGGACGACATTAAAAAGCTCTCTAAAAAGTTTCGGAAGATTGCTAAAGAAATGAAAGAGCTCGATTTGCAAAAGGGAAATGTTGAGAAGAGAACGGAAGAAATATGTCCGGGTCGTGAACCTACTTCTTCTCTCGCAACGGAACCACATCCTTATGGGAGAGACGAAGACAAAGAGGAATTGCTGAAGCGATTGTTGAAAGATGATTACAAGAGTTTGAATCGTTCTTCGACAGGGCACCCAAGTGCTCTGACTGGGAGGCCATTGCGCTGCAGTGCCATTGAAGATATCTCAATTTGTTCCATAGTCGGTATTGGTGGAATTGGCAAGACAACTTTGGCACAGATGGTGTACAATGATGAACGAGCAGCGAGGCATTTCGCCTTCAGATTTTGGGTTTGCGTCTCAAATGATTTTGATGCTGAACGTATTGTGAAAGAAATTGTAGTCTCCCCTGATTTCAAAAAATTATCCTGCTTTGATTATGAGAAATTAGAAGATGGACTTAAGAAGTTGAGCAATAAGAGATTTTTACTTGTGCTAGATGATGCATGGGAAGAAAGTCAAGAAAAATGGAATAAATTCAAGGCATTTTTTAGAGCTGGGGTGGGAGAAGGTAGCTCCATTATTGTCACCACTCGCCAGCAAACAGTAGCGAACATCACCAGCACAGTTCCTCCACTCTGCATAAAAGTTTTATCAAAAACACATTGTTGGGATTTATTTAAGAAATATGCCTTTGGCTTGGGAAATGAAGAGAGGTCAGCCTTGGTGAAGATTGGCAAGGAGATCGTGAAGAAGTGTGGAGGTTTACCCTTGGCAGTAAAGGCTTTAGGAAGTTTGCTACGCCAAAAAAACGAGGAAAACGAATGGCTATCTATCAAAGACAGTGCAATTTGGGAGCTCCATCCAAGTGGTGAAAATAATATTTTACCGGCGTTGAGGTTGAGCTACTACCATTTGCCACCACCTTTAAAACAATGCTTTGTTTACTGCTCAATCTTTCCCAAAGACTATAAGATTGATAAAGATGATTTGATTCAAAAGTGGATGGCAAATAGTTTGGTGCAACACGAAGCTGGAAAAGAAATGGAAGACGTTGGGAATCAGATTTTCACTGAACTATTATTGCGGTCATTCTTTCAGGATGCAGGGAAGGACATGTATGGTGAAATAATAAGTTGCAAGATGCACGATCTTGTGCATGATCTTGCAAATTATATAGCAGGGGATGAGTATTTTGTTGGGGGTGAGGAAAGGTCAAGAAAAATTTGTAAAACAACTCGCCATGTTTCCTTACTGTATGATTCTGAAGTATCACCACCTTCTATTCTTGAGCCAATACACAGAGCCTCACCATGCTTACGTTCTCTCATCATCTGGTCAGAAACCTATTGGGCAACTCCAAAGTCTGAACTTCTCTTCCCACTTTTTTGTTGGTTACGGGCATTGGATTTGAAGCATTCAAGAATTGAAGTGGTACCAGATTGTATTGACGAAATGATACACCTGAGATATATCAACCTTTCTGGTAATCCCATTAGATTCCTACCCAAACCTATTTGTTTGCTAAGAAATTTGCAAACATTGAAACTTCAAGAGTGTGACAAACTCGAGACTTTGCCGAATGATATGCCAACAATGAGCAGCCTGAGACACCTAGACATTAAACTATGTTCTTCGTTAAAAATCATGCCAGTTGGAATTGGGCAATTAAGCAGTCTCCGGACTTTAAATTGTTTTATTGTGAGCTCAGAGAGTGGATATGGTGTGAGGGAATTGCATGAGCTGAAACTTGGAGGAGAATTGCACATAAAAGGGCTCGAGCACGTGAAAAGTTCAACAGAGGCTACAGCGGCAAATTTGGTAGAAAAGAGAAACATTCTTTTGTTGTTGCTAGAATGGACGCCCCCGCTTCCTTGCTGGTTTGGTGCAACAGAGGAGGACCCTCAACAGCAACAGCTACATCAGGAGGTAATTGATGGCCTCCAACCTCACGCAAAATTAAGGGAACTGTCGGTTTGTGGTTATCAAGGACTAAACTCTCCAAGTTGGTTGACAGCTTCGTGCGTCCCAAATTTGGTGAAAATCTCTCTCTGGAAATGTAGATGTGAACGTCTCTCACCTCTTGGAAAACTTGGTTCTCTCAAAGTTTTGGATTTGTATCAAATGGATTCATTGAAATACATTGTCATGGATGATGATGCAAGAACATTCCAGTCGCTAGAAGAACTCATGTTATCGAATATGCTTGATTTGGAGGAATGGTCATCTTCATCGTTGCAATCGACATTGTCGTTGTCTTCTAAAGCAGCAATAGCACCAGTATTCCCTCGCCTAAAAAAAGTGTTAGTCTCTGGATGCCCAAAACTGGAAGGAGAAATTCCATTGTCAGGGTCCCCAGTTGAAGATGTTATTATATACGGATCAAGCAATGGAATGGTTCTGGGTTCACTGCAAGACCTCCGTTACCTTCCCTCCCTTGAAATTTGTGGGTATGCTGAGATGGAGAATCTTCCACCAGGGGCGCTACGAAACCTCACCTCTCTCCAGGAGTTGAGGATCGAGGATTGCGACAACCTGAAAACTCTCCCTGTACAACTGAAAAGTCTTACTACACTCACAGAATTGACTATTCAATACTGTGGAAACTTGGTTTCACTGGCAGAGGGAGAAGGGGGACTCAGAAACCTCTCCTCTCTCAGAACCCTTGATATTTGCAAATGTGATTCTTTGAAGCGCTTGCCTGAGCTTGACAAGACTTCTCTCGTCTATATGAGAATCAAGAAGTGTCCGCAGTTGGAATTCTCCACACAGGATTTTGAGCAACTAATTTCCCTTGAAATACTTGAATTGAATGGCTTGCCCAAGTTGTCATGCTTTCCTGAGGGGATAAAACACACTGCTGCAAAGCTTCAAAAGTTACAATTCGAGCGTTGTTCAGAAAATGGTGCCGTGGACTTGCCTGATTGGATAAGTACTTTAACTTCACTTCGAGAATTGTATATCAGCACTCCGAAGAATTGGAAAGTGTTGCCACAATGGTTGCAAAACTTCACTGATCTTCAAAACCTATTTATTTATGGATGCGATGAACTAGTGAGTCGATGGGAGAACAAGGACAAGCAAAGACAAGAGGAATACTCCTTCAACATGATTTCCCATGTTCCATTTGTTCAAATCCGTTAATTCCCGTGAGCCAAGTAATTAAGCTCCGATCTGTTAGTTAGAGTTACCAAAAATTGGAAGTGTTGCCACAATGAATGAAAAGACTCCTGCTTCAACATGGTAAAGAGCCAAAACTCCTTTCTTTGAGAAATTTACAATAATATATTTACTAACATCCCTTTAATCACACTTAATCTTTTTACTGTGCAGTTGACAAGGACATGGTAATCTGCTGCAATGCTTAATATGTCTAGTATTCAGGGCAAATGGTGCGGTAGACTTGCCCCTGTTTGAATTCTGTTGGTAATTACACCCAATACCCCTCTTCTTGAGTTAACCCATTGACTCCTTTTTTTCAAGCAAAAATGATACAACGAAAACAATCGCCAAATTTATATGTATCATAATTATTTTGTTAATTAAATGGGCGGTCTCAAAATGACTTCACCAATGCCTCAGCATTGTACCTGTGGTAACTCACTGGTGAACTGATCCTTAGCTTGACCAATTTTGAGTTATTTTGAAGCCTGATTGCAGAAGTTTTTATTTTTTATTTTTTACTGTAGGAAATTGCACTTCTTATGGATGATGTAGTGTACTTTTGATTCATGTTTTTTTTCTTCTAAATTTAAAGTTTTGGGATCCTTGCAACAGTCTGATTACATAGTTTAGACAAAGGAGTACGTTCTCTCTAAAAGAATCATAATGCGACTTTTGTACACGCCATCTGCTTAGAAAAAGAACATTGGATGCTATGCGTTATTTAGGAATGACAAGGTATTAACTTGAGATGCCTATATTTTGCTCCACAAACACAGAGGCCAGCACAAACACATGAAATTAGAATCCGTTTGCAACATGGTAAGCTTGACTGTGCTTATAATGTTATCTTTACGTGGAGGACATCTCAACAATGTTTTAGAGCAACTCTTGATCTGGACCCTGTTTCTGATGCACTTTTTTTTTTTTTTTAAAAAGTGAGCCGGGGTTTTTTAGGATCCCCAAACCTATGAAATGAGAGTACATTCTGATTTTTTGGAGTTCTCTGATTGCAGCATGTTAATGCCGGAGGTACAACCTTGGTCAAACAATTAGAAGATTCCCCAAGTAACAAGAAGGTAGGTCTAATAGTTTTGACACAGAGCCCGTTCATCCTGGATTGAGCATATCAATAACACATGTTTTGCTGAGAAAGTTTATTTGGTTAATTTGCTCTATTTTTATATATTTTTTGTCCTTTCAGTTCATTTAGTAGTCATCCTGGCATTATGCTGCAATTACATGAGAGCTTTTTATGTGCAGTATCAATTATAATTTTGATATGCTCGCAATCAAGTTTTTGTTACGATTGTATTTGTTTGCAGGCGGAGAAAAGGATGTGGTTGGACTACAGGATAGTTGGCAAGATAAGTATCTTTTCTTGTTGTCTTCATGAAAAGTATGGCGTATGTAACTGAGTGCTTCTAGAACCTTAACCTTTTCCACAAGGGTCATTTGGATAGTATTCTTGAAAGGGTGGGAGTGAGAAGTTAAGTGACGAAACCATCACTTGAGAAGGTAGTTCAGTTTTCATTGTAGACATCAACATGTATTCTTATTTTCAATCCCATGTTAGGCTCCGATTTTAGCTTGCCAATGCACTTAAGGTTATTTTCAAGTTGTTGAGCTGCTTGCTTATATTAGTGACAAATTCGTTGGACTCTGTAGGTAAGCCATGCAATGCCTTGCCCCTCAGGGATGATACTGGAAAAACACTTGATGCAAGTTTCTAATTCAGGAAGATCGATATTGTCAAGGTCAGATGATATGGTAAAGAGTGTGGACCATGCAAAATCAGCTCACCCACAGTTGAAGATGAAGTCGAAGAAGAAGAAGGGTTGAAGCTTTTACAAGATTCAAATTAGTCCGATCAAGATTTTGACCTCGATTCCTTCACTACCCCTCTCCTTTTTTTCTTTTTTTTTCTTCTCCTTCCCCTCTTTTCTTTTTTTGTCCCTGCCCTCAGGTGAACTCTGCAATGATGGGTTCCCCACTCGTAGAGTCTGTCAAAGGGCGAGAAAAAAAAATAGATAAGGAGAGGAAAATGGGTGACGACATGTGCGAGAAGAAGAGATATCGAGTGGGATGATGATGGTTGTTGTGACTGTGTGGGAGAAGAAGAGAGAGTGGGATGATGATGAATGATTGGAGAACTGGGAGGCCATTACAATGGCCACCATCGCAACCCCATCTTCTATATCTCTCGCGTCACCGGTGGTCTCTCATTATCCCTCGCAATCAGTCGCCCCCCTTCCATGTTGTTGTTGTGGGAGGGATAAAGATTTATTTTGCCTTTTATGGGTAGCGTGGAAGAGAAACTATGGTGTGTACAGAAAGAGAGTGGTGTGAAAAAGAAAAAATTAGATTGGTAGTGTAGGACAGTGGAATTTGTGATGTTAAATAATCACTGCCTTTTTAAAATATAACTTTTGTCGTAGAAAGAACGCTAATTGACTTTTGTGATGGCAAAAATGTTCACTTTTTTTTTTTTCATTTTTGGTAATATCTATTTTAATAATGCGTGCCCCACAAAATTTTCTGGCTTCGCTCCTGCCCGTAGCATATTTTCAAGGTCTTGAATTTCAAATGGAAACCACACAAAGCACATGCATTTGGCAATGGATAAATACATCCTATTATGTTATTACTATGTGGACATACACTTTCTTCGTGGTCTCTTTTCTTATTCTCGATCTTACTTGTTTTCTCTATTTTTGAGCACCCATAATAAAATAAAACAAAAAGACTCCTAATTAAAGTTTATTACCTAGATTTGTTCCATTGTAGTGTTATTGACTTATGAGATAGGATTAATCATATGTGCTCGATATATTTCAGTGTATAATATCTTATCTTTGAAATATCAGTACCACCGAAAAGTTAAGTTTAAGCAAATTGAAGACGTAGATAGACAATTGAATATGTAATTGTTATAAAATCATTATTATACTTTAACAATAAAAATCATTATCATCCTGGTTGTAAAATCTGGTTCTCTAGCCTCACCCTCAAGCTTAAACCTTCAATATTGAGGATATCAGCAAATGGAAGAATATATTTATTTTGTAACTTGTTAAACTATTTTTGTCTCATCTAATTTTTTTTTTTAAAGAAAGAGTGGGTGGGTTTGTGGGAATAAAAAAGAAAAAAAAAAAATTTAGTTTGAAAAATCACATGGGTAAATTTGTCTTTTTATGTTTGAACAAATGGCTATGAGTATTAGGCTGTAATACAAGAACAAATGAGAGTCAAACAAGAATAGACTTATACAAATGGAAGCCAAATGAAAAATAACCCTTATTATTATGATTATGTTGTTGTTGTTGTTGTTGTAATAAACTAAAGTTTAAATTTGATTACCTAGCTAGGGCATGCGACAAATTTAGATTTATACTTGCTTTCTTTGTACGTGCAGAGATTTTTCATTAGCAAGAATCCATATACATGAAATAACTGCAACTGTGCACCTTGCTCGATTAATGATCCGATTGGGATGCGAGACATTGACCAAATCCGTAAGTTTTGCATTGTCCATTTCTAAGTTTAGAGTTGAGCGACAACTGGATGGTAATAAACCCAATTACATTGTATATAATGCACCTGGATGGTAATGAATCTTCCTTATTGTTGCGATTTTTAGGATTTACTATTCAACGACTGACTAATTCGTGTCTGACTTTTTTTTTTATATTTTCCTTAACTTAGGTTTTCCATTATGTATAAATAGGGTATTGTATTTAATACTACCAAATTAAGGGAATTAATAAAGTTAATAATAAGGTGAAGACATGGGAAAGCAAATACTAGGTTTTCTCATTGTCTTCATTGTCCTCCTCGCCACTGTGCAGCTCTTGGAGGCCGAAGCACATTCGGGCGGCAATAGCCAATTTATGTCCCTTTCCCCTGCTAGAAGAAAGTGTGCGAATACATGTGCAGCAACATGCGGAAAAGGAGGGGCTACTACATGTACTGTACGTTGCGTCCGTAAATGTTCAAAAGTGAACTAGAGACTATACGAGTCTGGAATTCTTGGAGATCGATTGTGATCCATACGTTGATGACTTGTGCACCACTTAGCATTAGTTAATGTTCACTCTCTGTGTAAGTTGAATCAAAGCAGTGGAGTTATTAACAAGGCATACCAAAGAAATGCCCCTTTAAAGGGTTAACATTTTTTTATGTTTCCATATCACCTGCTCCATGGAGATGGACGGGATTATATGATCCTTACAAAATTATACAAGAAAACTATTATGTCCCCCAAAATAATTAATAAATATTTTACCAAATAATCCGGGAAACCATTTTAATTAAGAAACCTAACTACCCATATCAGCTCATCGTCTTCATCATTTAAGCCCCCCTTTCTTTGGTAGAGAAAAAAAAAATTAAACAAAAAAACCAAAAAACTTTAATCGTGTGAGAGGATCTAGACCATGTGTCATGGGTCGACTCACCCTCTCCATGGTGGCTCCTCCAGCCGCTAGTGGGGGTTCTTTATGCAAAAGAAAACAGATTGTGAAACAGAAGAATAAATTGGCTGGGTGGAGGAGACGAGGTTGTGAAAAAGGGTTACCAAGTTGTGGTGCTAGTTGCAAGCAAGCAGCCACTTATTATATATATATATATATATAAAGCAATCTTCTCAACCTTCTGTGGCAGAGGACTCGTCCATTGCCAAACTCACCAAAGCTAATCCGTTTCATGCGTTAGTTGAAGAGCCAGCCAAGGATGAAACAGGGCACAATGGAGTGGTTTGTGTAGGATTGCAAGGTTGCGGGGTACATGTGGTGCAATCGAAGGTGCTCTAAATCAGGTGGGCAATGAAGATGTAAGCTCTTCGCAGGAGTTTGCAGAAAAAAGGGGGAGTATTCAGCCGGCGTAGGTAACTTTGCTTATGTTGAACCAGTAATTGGAAGTATTGCTGAACTCAGTGACGGAGCCAAAAATTTTGTTGAGGGGGCGAAATGATGTTATAATTAATTAAATATAATATAAAAATTAGTTAATTTAACATTATTTTATTTTTTAAATACAACAAAAAGGGAGTACAACAAAGACCGTCAATGAAGATGATTACTACTATATTCATTAAAAATTATTACTACTTCTAGAAACACAACACAAGAAAAAGGTTTGAATCGGGGAGATTGGATTGCTTACGATTTTTTTGTGGAGATGACCAACACAGTGATTAATGAAGGCACTTGTACCTAGAAGAAGAAGAATAAGGTGATTTGGACCCTACTAGATCTTGTGAAGATGAGCTCAAATAACTCAATAGTTATAGATCTTTGAAGATGATGAAATATGGGGGCTTCCCTCATCTTATCCAATAGATGGAGTGTGAAGAATAACTTGTGAATTTTGGTTTCTTAGAGAGATTTGAGGGATTTAAACTCTATCTCTAACTCTAAAAGTGGAGTTTGGATTTGATATGTGTACATGATTTGAACGATGAAGTCCAGGTTGAAGTGAAAAGTGAGAATAGATGGGCAAATAAAAAAAATAATTGGGGGAAAATAAAAAAAAATAATTGGGGAAAAATAAAAAAAATTCTCAAAAGTCAGTAGGGGCAAGTGCCCCCACTTGCCACCACGTGAATTCGTGCCTGACTGAACTTGAACCAGTAACTGGGTCGGAGTGTGCATGCGATGGCTCTGCCTAAGCTATCGTTTGATAATGGTGAGCTGTTGGGATGTAGAAGCTGTTTGTAGGGAGACCGATAGTTTGGATTTCTTGACATAGTTTGGCTATGTTGCAAGAGCAATGTTCTGAGCAGGAACCTAGGAATGGTTTTAGTTCTTAGAATTTGGACAAGCAACCCTACACCAAAATGGGTAATTAGCAACATCAATATTAAAGGTAATTTATACTTTGCCCCCTATTATACATAGGTAATTAATAAGTAGAACCATCATTAATCACTATTATAAATACCCCCTTATTAGCGGTCAATGTTCATTGATCGTCAATTTTTAAAACAGATTACTAAAATGCCCTTAAAAAATCAAAGGTTGAGATTGAATCTTTCGTATCTCAAACATCTCATCTCGAGAAAAATCCTAAGGACCAACTGAAATTGTAATTGTATCTCGATGAAAAATTTAACAATCAAAATTTAATGGTGCACGCATTTTGATAAAAATCTAATGGTTCAACACGTATCTCAAAGAAATCGAACGGTCCAACACACATTTCGAGAAATCTGACGGTCTAACACACATCTCTAGGAAATCTAATAACTCAGGTTTAAATCTAGTTATTTGATATATGACTTTAATTTCTAGAAGGTTGTCCGTCCAATGAACTGATGTTATCTACTTTTGATTTTACTGCCAATTTTTTTTTGATGAGGAATGTTGGTTGTGTTTGGAACTATGCACACTCTGATGCTTGATCTCTGTCGAAGTCCCTCAACCATGATGGGGTGTTATGCATGCAGTTGAGGAAGCATAAAACTCATGATCCAAGTTTTTCTGTATTTGTTTATGTTTGGCCTTTGTTGTTCTGTTTATTGATTGTGTAAATGTTCATAGAGTTGATGCTTGTTCAGCATGTTGCACATGGTCAACTTCTTAGTTATTGATGCCACCGGGAATTTCCGCCCAGACAGTGTGTTAGGAGAAGGTGGATTTGGTTCTGTTTTTAAAGGTTGGATTGATGAGCAAGCATTGACAGCTACTAAGCCTGGAATGGGGATGGTTATTGCTGTAAGTAGAATTAACCAGGAAGGATTTCAGGGTCACAGAGAATGGTTGATGAGTATTGCTTTTCTTCCCTATTAATAGACTATGCAATTTGCTAATTGGGTAATTTTAGGTGAATTAGTCAAGTCGAAATGCAGTCAGTATGTTCTATGCATACATGACAAATTGACAATGCAATTGTTGTTCATCTACTAAATGAAATTGTTCATGCTAGTAGCGCTAATAGCTTTTGAGAAGATTTGTAATTTTCTAAGTTGCTGTAAATGGTAAATTCTAATCCAAATGTGCAGGCGGAAGTTAACTATTTGAGGCAACTCTACTATCCTAATTTGGTTAGGTTGGTGGATTACTGCTTAAAGGATGAGCATCGTTGCTAGTCTATGAATTCATGCCTAGAGGAAGCTAGGAGAATCATTTGTTTAGAAGTATGATTTCATAAAAATACATTTCAAATTGATATGCTTCGCCAAAGATGTGATGGCTCTGTGGTTGAGCAGTGGCAGATGGTATCACCAGGTCACATGGTTGAACCCAGCCGGCGGCATCTGGGAAGGGTAGGGATAAAAAAAATAAAAAAATGATATGCTTCAATGTAGGATGCTTATTATAGTATTTTTAAATTTTTTTTTTTTTTTATTGACAGATAAGTTGATGTTTATGTAGGGGGTTCTTACTTCCAACCACGTTCCTGGAAGTTGCGTAGTGACTTCAAGACTTCTAAATATCCTTCTTGATTCAATAAGTGTATGTTATGAAATTTAGTGATCCCTTTATCTTTGTCTTGCGTTGTATAAGAATTTGCTTACCTCTTATTTGTTAAATGACATAATTACAATGCAAAGCTTTCTGATTTTGGGTTAGCAAAGGATGGTCCTACTGGTGACAAGAGTCACGTCTCTACTAGGGTAATGGGAACATACGGATATGCTGCTCCTGAGTATCTTGCACATGTATATTTCTTTTCATATGCTCTTATTATATGCCAAATTTGAATATCCACATTAAGCCACCTTTTTGGTTGATAATTTTTCATTGTTTGAGCCTTAAAGTGACATGTCTCTATTAGACGAGCTTAGTCCATATCACTCAAACTGTCTCTCAGTTTTTCAGATTTCCTAGTCTCAACTCCAATATTTATCCTATTATTATTGAGACAAATACCAAATTGGGGGAAAATTATTATGGTTTTATGTGTCCTTTTTACTCTTCCTAAGTGGCACTACGCCAAATTTTATTCAATCAATTACTAATAATTAAATGAGATGTTGGTGGACACAATTGAATTCGAATAAATTATCAAGCCTTGAAAATAGAACATGTCATCCTACTAAAGTTCTTGTTTGTTTGCTTCTGAAGGTCATCGAATTGCAAGGAGTGATGTATACAGTTTTGGAGTTGTTCTCCTAAAAATGTTTATCTGGTAGACGAGCAGTGGACAAGAACCGACCATTTGGCGAACACAACTTGGTAAAATGGGCCAAGCCGTGCCTGAGCAGTTAACGCAAACTCTTTTGTGTTCTAGATACCCATCTTGAGGGTCAATACTCCCTCGCGGAACCCATAAGGCAGCTAACCTTGCTGTCCAGTGCTTGTCCTTTGATATGTCAAGTTCAGGCCAAGTATGGAATTATTGAGAGAGCTTGGAATATTTTTTACTTTTCTTAGTGCTGGGATACTAATAATGTATTTGATACATGTATTTTTTTAAAAAAAATACTGATCCAATTTGAAAAACGATATTGTAATTGAATGAAACTATTTCACTTTGTAATGGTTGCAATATTATTTTAAATTGGGAATTAACATTGGTATTTGAATATTTGGGTTTTATAATCTCATTGGATGTCATTCATTTGTTAATACATTTTTATTTATTTAATTAAAAAAATTAAAATTTTAAATATTGATTTTTGTAAGAAAACATTTGTATCAAGTCAAGGTGTTGCTAATATTTGAACATTGTAACATGCTAGAGTGCCATTAGCAACCTTTGACAACTGTTACGATATTTGAAGTTTTTGTAACACATCGAGGTGTTACTAATATTTGCAATGCCTTGATTTGCAAGATTTTTGAGGTGTTACAAATTTTTTTAGGAATAAAGTTAGTGTTTTATAAATTGTCTTTTATGGTGTAGTGCAAGATTGCAAGTTGATTGATTTATTTGCGGGTTTTATGGAGTATAAACTGGATAAGACCAGTAACTTGGTTGATATTTTGGCTACAAGACAGATGTAGTATGGGCGGACCTACTAAGGGGCGAGGGGGGGGCAGCTGGCCCCTCTGAACTTTTAAAATATTTTTAGTATATATATTTTAGTTTTAAAAAATCGATTATATAATGTAAAATACAATATGTTAATTGTTTATGAAAGTTTTTTACCATGTTTTTGTTGGTGTAGTGGTTGGAGGTTTATCACTTTTAGTAAAAGACCTGAGTTCGATACTTTTCGAGTGCATTTTTTATTTTATTTTTAATGCAATTTTATTAGTAATTGCAAACATTAAAAAAATGTTTAGTTTAATAAAAATTTATTAACATTAAATAAATGAATTGTTTTTCACAAGTAATATTAAACCCCTAACAAAAACATATTTAAAATTAATATCTAAAATAATAACGATAGAATTCAATGAAAATATATACCATTAGCCAACTCGTATAAAATTTGAGCCTCATATAAACTATTTTTCTTTGAAATTGTATTATGATCATATTAGATTCGCAAATTTCAAATTTTTTTTAGCTTCACCTAGAACTTATCCTAATTATTTTGTGATTTTCAATTCTAGACAACTAGGCTTTATAGCCACTTGGGTAAAGTGGTAAAAATGCTCTAGCCAGGCAAAAAAAAGGCTTTAAAGTCTGGCTGCCTAGACAAACTCTTTTGTGATATTAGTTATATATTCTAGTTATTATGCTTGTTTGCTCTTTGCTAAGGTTATCAATAGTGACCTTATTTTGGCTTAAAATCGTATTTTTTATAGTTAATTTTTTTTTATTAGTTACTAGCTTCAGTAAAAAAAAAAATTGGTTTTACCATTGATAACTACTATTATCAACTGATAAATATTTTCCATTTCACCCCCCCTCAACTAAACTCCTGGGTCCGCCCTTGGATGTAGAGCACGATGACATTTGGGAGAAGGGAAAGAAAATAGAGGTATGAAAAAAAAGACTCAAGTCTCATAACCAACCTGTGTTGGTGGGTATTATAAAAGCTGACATAGAAATGGAGTCAGAATTTTAGGATGGGGAATGAGCATTGGCGATTGGGGATGTTGAAATGGGAACACAATCGGAAGGAGAGCAGGGTAAGAGGAAAACGAAGACGGTTAAAAGAGTGCCTCCTGTTGGAGAGTGCCATGTAACCAGGCTGAATGTTGCACAATCCCAGACTGATTATGATTGAGAATATTTATTTTGGAATGGAAGCGGAGTTGGGAACAAAGTTACAAATAGCAGGATAAATAATTATTGGCTGAGAATAATGTCGCATTTTGATGATTGCAAAGCCCATGATAGATGACAACAGGCATTCGGAAATGGGAAATAAAATATGATTTTATAGTTTTGCTCCAATGCTTAATCAGAGGGTAAATTTAGAATCTTTGGGCAAATGATATGCAACTCTCTATCCTTTATAAGATGGATCAGGCCGTGCGTTGTGAGATGTTGATATTGTGAATAATCGTTCCTTTGTGATTTCCTTTGTGTGTGCCAAATGCTCAGCTGTAGTGCGAAGAAATCTGTGGGTAAATTTGGAATCCTTTGTGATGAATTGTCGATTGCCTTGGATGGCAGGTGGTGATTTTAATGCTATCATTAATGGTAATAAGACTTGGGTGGTAATGACCCCCCGCGCGAAAACGTGGTGGAGTTATCAAATTGCATTAGAGTCTGTGGACTTTTGGATTGTGATTTCTCAAGACCGGTCCACGCGTAGTGTAATAAGCAGCGAGGCATAGACCACATTTGGTTTGGGCTAGATTGGACAGGGCCTTGGTGAATTAAGAATGGATGCAACTTTTGCCAAATACCAAATTAAAACATCTTCACTGGACATGTTTAGATCATTCGCATGTCTTAGCATCTTTACCTTCGCTAGCATGGTCAGGTACTCCCCATTTAGATTTCAGCATATGTGGACAACTCGCCCTCTGTTTCATGATCTCGTTGAGTAAGTTTGGAATGTTAGTTTAGGAATGAGGGCGGTTGACATGGTTGATATTAAACTCAAGAACCTCCTAGGGTTCTGAAAGTCTGGAATAGAGAGGTTTTTTGTGATGTTTTTAGCAGGCTGAGACAATTAGAAGGAGAAATGCAGCAGTGGGAACAAATGCTTCTAGCTGGATGTGAAGGAAAGGCAGAAACTGCCTTAATGTTCATGGAAATTGGGATGTCCAGGCCACGTGTAATTTAGACAAGTGCCAGACGGAGTATAAACTAGCTTTGAAATAGGAAGAGATGTATTGGAAACAAAAAGTTGGTGAAAAAGAAATTGCGAAAGGGAAAGCGTGTACGAATAATTTTTTTTCTCGATGAAGACTAGGCAAAAATGCAGGGGATCAGAGACAAGACTGTATTGTAGCTTCTGGGATTTGCAACGAAACAGGTATTGAGCAGGCCAGTTCATGTGGTGTTTTGGCTATCTCCCTTGACTGGTTGGGTAGCTTTAAATGTGGAAGGATCGTTTAGATATGGTCGGCTGCAGACAGTTCGAACAACATGGCAGAGGTTTGGGTGTTCGTCTTTGCAAGCGGATGGGAGTCTTGAAATGGGTAATTCAAACAGACTATGTTTGCCAGGGGTTGGTTTTCTTGGTGAGTTTAAAGTTCCTTGGTTTCTTGAATGTGCTTTGAAGGAGATACATGGGTTGACTAGGAGAATGGAGGTGACGTGCATCCATGTTTTCCTTGAAGTTAATGTGGTGGCGAACGCGTGCATTGGCTCGTCTTGAGCTAGAGGAGGCACAAAGTCAGATTTATGATAGTTTTTCCCTTCCCATGAGACCTAGAGCATTGGCGAGATTAGATCATACCTAGAGCATTCTCGGGTGAAGTCGTAATGTATCCCGATGTATTCCACTCATTTTTTTTGAAAAACTAATAAAGGTGTGACATCTCACATTTACCCCTCCCTATTGGAGATTAAATTAAAAAAAAAAATTGTTTTAAGGTTCTAGCTTTGATTAATATTTGACTCATCTAAACCTTGTTTTACATAAATGTAGGGAGAAAATTTTTGTCCTCAATTAGGAAAATTTTCATTTCATTGTAAGGGAGAGAATCGTGTAAGGTCACGTTGTTTCAGATAAAGGTATTGAAGTAGATAAGGCTAAAGTTTATATGATAGCTTGTCTGCCACCTCTAGTAAATGTCAAGGATATTCGATCAATCCTAAGGTTGCTGACTTTCACCATCGATTAATCAAAGACTTCAACGAAATTGCGAGGCCCTTGTATACTCTTTTGGGCAAGGATGTCTTGTTTGAGTTTGATAAAGAATGTTGGACGGCATTTGAGCTATTAAAGTTAGAACTTACCTCAGTGCCCATCATTTGATTTTCGGAATGAAGCGTCTCATTTGAGATAATGTGTGATGCTTCTGATTATGACATTGGCACGTCTTAGGACATCGAATAGACAAACTGAACTACTCCACCATGGATAAAGTTGTTGGGTCCAAGCTGAAAGAATGTTCTCATTAAGCAATAGACGTGATTTCAGTTTAAGCGATCACCTTTTATTTATTTGGGGGTGCCCATCTATCAGGGAAGATGTAGAATCATGTATTTTGATGAGCTGGTTAAGAAAATTATGAATAAAGCCAGGGGTAGAAGGCTAAACTACTTTCGCCAAGAGAAAGACTCATCCTTGTTAGACATGTGTTGTGTTATTTGTCTGTTTTTATTGTTATGACTAGTGTGCCAATGTAGGTTTTAGAAAATATTCAAAGGATCATTGATGAATTTTTCTGGGGTGATCACGAGGGTTGACAAAAGAGGAAATGAGTTGCTTGGAGTAGACTCAGTGGTCAACAGAGGAAGGTGGTCTGAGAGTGTGGGAGTTGGAATGTGTTGTTAAGGCTTTCAGAATTAAAGCCTTGTGTTATTTGGTGAACACCAACTCTTAGTAGGCTATAAGGCTAATGAGGCGAAAAATCTCCTCTCTGGGGCGATTCGAGGGGTACTCTGGGGATAGTTTTTAATTTTTTTGATCCTTCAATCTTGGCCGTCCCAAGATTATTGGATTCACCCCTAGCCATAGATCGTAGTGACGGCCCAACGCTACCTAGGTTTCTGCGCCATTTTGGCTGGCGGAGATGGCCCGTGCGCCGCCTAGAGGCAATCCGAGATACGGTTCTACAAGTCGCCGCTACCTTTGCATACAGCCGCAACTGCTGCTGTCTTTCTGTGCGGGATATTGTGGACAGTGAGAGGATGACACTGCTTTATTTGAAGTGCTCTTTTTGCCAGCCGCAATTGCTGCTTTGAAGTGCTCTTTTTGTTAGCCATCACAGCCGCCAAAACTTCTTTGGTTGCCGCTGGATGCAGGGCTAGACACGCTGTCCTCTAGATGCGATGTCGGCGCCTCTTGCCAACATCCCTCCCTCCACGACGGGGGGACCAGGTACTGGGGGATCCGTGGTAGGTTCGGCTAAACCATATTTCGCACAGATTTTGGGTAAGATTTTGGTGGACGAGGTTGCGGAGGATCAGGTGGAAAAAACTCGTTTCCGCAAAGATGGAGCGCCAACAATTGGACTTACGGCCACAGATGAAGTACGTGGCGAAGCGTTCATGGAAAAACATGTGATTGTTCTAAAGTTCTCTAGCTATCGACCAACATTGGAAGATATTCGAGATTTGATTCACAGAACTTGGGGTATCTTAGGCGATTTTTCGCTTGGTTTACTGAATCAACGGCACGTGTTAGTTAGACTTCAATCCGAGGTGGAAGCCAAGAAAGTTCTATCGAGAGATTCCTTTTTGATTTGTGGAGTTCGGTTCAAAGCCTTCCGTTGGCATGATGGTTTCAGTTTGAAGGAGGACCCGATATCGGTGCCATTGTGGGTAGAGCTTCCTAACTTACCTTTGCATTTATTTCATCCCCCTATTTTAAAAGCAATTGTGAATTCTTTTTGGTGGTTTCTTGCGGATGGATGATCATACTCGATGCCTATCGCGCCTGGGTTTTACCCGTGTTTGCGTGGAGATGACTTTGGCGGAGAAATTACCAACTAGAGTTGGATTGACAGGGCTAATAATAGGGGTTTCTAGCAGAAGATAGAATATCCAGGCTTCAAATACTGTGATTTTTGCTCTTTGATAGGGCATCAGGAGGATTTTTGTATAAAAACGTTGGGCCTAACGGGCGGTGGGAGTGTTTCTGACCTAGGTAAAGCAGCGAAGGCGGTCAAACCAAAAGTCGAAACCAATACTGTCAAGCAGCTATACATACCAGTTACCAAAAAAGAAAAATTGCCCATCCAAGAAATGGGTACGAGTGGCGTAAAAAAATGACAAGGGTGCGGAGATTAACGAGGAAATTGGGGATAAGAGGCCAGTGGCCATTGCTCCGGCAACGGTGGCGTTGTCAAACAAATTTGAGTCACTTATAGAGAATATCGATGAAGATGAGGGTGCTCAAGATGATAAGCAGCTAGTGGGCATGACAATGGCTCATGACAGTGTCGCGGTTGTACCAGAATCTACGGAGGATTGCCTCTTGGAGGCGGGGTATACAGTTTCGGAGATTGAGAATGTTATTGATCCACAAGCACAGTCGTTGCTACAGGAGGATGTTGTCGACTCGAACCAGCAATAGCCTTTCTAAGAATATTCTTGTGGCAGTGCCGCGAGACGCGGCAAGCGATACAGTGATGCATGCTGATTCAGGGAGGCCGAGCGATGCAACCTTCACAGCGGGGGCGTTGAGACGGTCTGATTTTCAGCCAGAACCGGTCTCGCACCAGCCAGTGCTCTACCCTTCAAGAGGGTCTGTGACTTCCCCCCAACCAGCGACCTGCACCAAGACAGGGGCCATGGCCTCGCCCCAGCCAGCGCCCTGCACCAAGGCAGTGGACGTGGCCTGCACCAATCCAGCACCCTACACCAAGGCAGCGCCCTGCACCACACCAGAGAACATAGTCTCGCCCCAGCCAGCGCCCAACACCAAGGCAGCGGACGTGGGTTCGCCCCAGTCTGCGCACTGCACCAAGACAGGGGTCGTGGCTTCGCCTTAGCCAGCGCCCTGCACCACATTTTTCGGTGCTACTAGCACAGAGCTAGGGGATGCTATGCAGGTCAGCAAGTGCAGGAACCCTCGGATGATGAGTTTCAGTCTTTGCTCAGGTTAAAGAGACATTTTGACAAATACGCTATCAAAACTTCCCCGGATTATAAAAGAGTCGGAGACAATTTGAATAAGGCTATATCTTTGCTCAAAGAAAATAGGCTACTTTGACTGCCGAAATTGGATATTAGTACACTCGAAAGTACTAGTGAGGATAGTGATGAAGTCAACTCAGAATTTGAGCTTGGTCCACAGGCAGCGAACAATGATTTGGATTTAGGGGCTATGTCAGACGAAAAGATGAATAAGAGGCGCCACACCAAAGATATCAGCATTTGTCCCCGAAAATCCAATAGAACTAGGAAAGAAAACAAAAAGTACAAAGACTGATTTTGTTTATTGTCTAGGCTTGTATTCGTGAATCCTATCTTTTGTGAGAGTTTGTTTCGGCTTTTTAGTTAACCCTATTGGGTCAATCATGTAGCCTTCGGGCGTGGATTTTTAAATGAATAAAATGGGTCAACATCCCAATTTTGATAAAAAAAAAAACTCTTAGTAGGCATCCACCAATTGTAGCTCAATTTGGTTGGACATTTACTTTCCTTGTGAGAGGTCTTGGGTTCGAGACTCACCAGTTAGGATTTTGAGGATTATTAAGTGGGCAATATTATTGTAGCCTTCGGGTCTAGTTTCCTAAACCCGATCAGTTATGTAGCTTAAAAAAAATAAAACTGGTTGAGGTCTCGGCGAATTATGTGATTATCAAAACCTATCATTGGATTAGATGTGTCTCGGGCTTTATTGGAAGAATTGATCCAAGTCTTTCCTTATCTTGATGCTGGCCTAAAACAGAGCATCTGTGGTGGTTGCTTGGAAATAATCATAGCTGTTTCTTATGGCAGCAGGTTTAAAATCAGGTTTGGTGCACTTTCCAGTTTCTTTGCAGGTTTCTGGGAAGTGATTTGGAGCTGTCCGTCTTGGTGCAGGGTGCAAAAGCAGATTTCTTGCTCTTTTGTTTGTGTTGAACACGATGTCTGGATCTTTGTTCTTGCTTTGTTTCTGGGAAGTGTTCTTTTCCAGTTTCTTTGCAGGTTTCAGGACCTGTTTTTGGGTTCGCTGGAGAAGGTGTGGTGGACGGCAGTCAGACAGCAGCTTTGGCTTCATTCTAAAGTCTTGGTTTTTGGTTAGTTTTGCTAGAACTGAAAATTTCGAATTGTGTTTTTAATTTCGGGTAAAGTTGTAATGCATTCCCGACTTGATTGTAAATTTTTTTTGATTAAGTAATAAATCTGACATCTCATAGTTGTACCTTCCTCCCAGATGTTTATTTTAAAAAAAAAGATAAAGAATTGTTGGCAGACATCTTTGCCCTTGATAAATTTTGATCATATCTAATAGAATCCAAAATCATTATCTATTATGATCATGCAACTCTTATGTATCCTTTTGTAAGAAGCATGTCAAACCATGTTTGATCCAATGGATCTTGTTACTGCAAGAATAAGGTATCAAGATTTGAGATAAAAATGGAAAAAAAAATGTGATTGCAGATAACCTAAGAATTGTAGAATCTGAGAAAGAGTCGCCGCCCATAGCTGATATTGTCAACTATTTTATTACTGGCCAAGTGCTTGACCATTGTCATAACAATATAAATTCAAATTTTTAGCAAAGGCCATATATTACTTTTGGGATGATCCATACATATTCAAATATTGTTTTGACCAAGTCATTAAGGGATGTGTTCATGAGAGTGATCAACAAATCGAGCTTTATCCGTACACCGAATTGATAACTCTAGTCGCATGGGTTTTACAAATAAATCTAATATTATCTAGATTAATATTACGTGGCTTTGTTATGAAATTGGTGTTTGAACAAAGTTTAGACTTGCCATAATTAATTTCGTACATAAATGAAAGACATTTGAGGAATCAATGTTGGATTTTGGGTGGAGGATCAATGCTTTTACACGGACCAAAACATCATCAACCAATTTATCCAATTTTGGTTATGTCCCAACTAAAGCCAGGTAAAAAAATGTATGTATGCAAGGTTGTTTTTTTAGATTGAAAATAAAACATCCTATATGTTTTCACATAGACTATAAATAAAACTTATTTTGGTTTTATTATTATCAAGGATTGTGATTTCATTTTTCAAGTTAATTTCAGACTCCTGATTTTAAGCAATATTTTGTGAAATATTTCGTTTTGTGTAGAAAAAACGTATAAATTTTGATCGTAATTTCAAATTTAACAATATAAATTATGCATTTTAGTCTCTTAAATACTACATAAAACGTCTCACACGACTCGTAGTGTCATACAAACTGAGTATTACATAAAAATCAATCACATAACAAACTTTTGATACTAAAATAACATTATAACACGTTAAAATATACATAGATTAAAATATTTATTTATTTTCTCAAAAAAATTTCGACATATTTTGGATTTCGAAAACTTTAAAATAAAAAATATTTAGTGAAATTTCAACATATTTCGAGAAATCACATTTCTCGATTATTATGTGGTCTTGTTTTGAAATTGGTGTCCAGACAAAGTGGTGGCTTCCCACAACTAATTACAAGGGATATACCACAACTTTTATTTATGCATAGGCTAAAGTCATTTGGGGAATTAATGCTACAAGCATGTTTGCATTTATCATTATTCAAGATCCTCAGAGATTATATCTCGAGATACATAAGAATGTTGTTGTACCACTAATATTTGCATGTTTCCCTTGAAGTCTGATGAAGCAAACATATCCCCAAAGAATCCAATTTCAGGATACTCATTCCATTCTACAAGTTCAGCAAGCAACGAAGAGTAATTATTTTGTTGTCTCCCCACAAGCATAAGGTCATAAAAATTCTCTATTGCTCGAATGACACGTACCACCTCAAGACCATTTTCTAATACTTCCTCCTTGTACATGTTGGATCCATTCACTACCTGTTCAAGTCGATATTCATTTATAAAACTGTCGTCCAAAATCTTGTCGTTCAAATTATTTATGGTCAGATTAACAGGAATAAGACGATGCACTATAAGATTGATATTGGGGTGTCCTGCCATCCTTGTTGCATAAAATAGTGCTTCTCTGTCATCAGGGCCACCCAAAAAGATAACACCAATATTGTAAGTGGACCAACAAGAAACAACAGATTTGTTGTTGTTCAACCTCCCACGGTCAATAAGGATACCCACAGAGCACGGTGCTTTACTAAGTACCTTTCTGTTGATATTTCTGTACTTGGAAGAATCGTTGACTCCATCTACATTCCATTGCTTATGAAAAGGGATGATTATTAAAGATGTTTTTTCGTCAAGTGCCATCGTGCAAATATCTTCATGGGCTGATACGAAAGGCGTTACAGTTGTGAAAGCATGGACGACAACAACACCATAATTTTGTTTTTCATAGATTTTGAAGCAGTTGACTATATGATCTGATGGAGTAGACTTGTCTGATTTCATGTCACGTGGCTTGTGGGTAATGAAAAAAGGAGTTGAACGGCCGTAAAGCTCAATAAGATGAAGAAGATAAATAGAAATTGGACTTTTCTTAGTTGGATTCGACGCCTCAATAAGATTAACAATTGCAGGCACATTATTTTCATTGTAGACACAAACTAGCATAAGAAATGTATCATTTTGTTTGGCATTTTGGATTGTACGATTCTTGCAGCCAAAGTACTTAGTTGAAGGTTTGTAGAACCATCGAATTAAAGGTGAGGTGATAATTGCTACAATCATGGTACCGTATATCAATGTTCCAAAAACACTTAGAGAAAGAATCTGCAATTAGTGATTTTTTTTTTCAAATGTTAGTATATTTTGAAGCTTAGTTGACACAATGTGAAGTAAAGTCTTAAGTCTGTAAAGATACTATCCCTAGACACGCACGCTGCGGGCTATGGTTGTTTTTTAGATGTCCCTCAGTGTGGGCGTCACAAGACTGAAGAAAAAATATTAATTTTTGAAATTTAAATTAAAAAATTGGCCGTAGTGTTGTTTACTATTTTTTTTTTTTTTAATATGTCTTGTTCTTCTGGCATCACAATTAAAAGACACATGCAAAATATAATTGCAAAAACTTCATCAAATTGCACACACACATATAAAGGGTATTATAGTGAGAAATAAGGAAAATGATTAAAAATTAGTTTTATTTTATAATTAATAATTTATTTGAGAATATTTTCTTCATTTTAAATATTTGAAGGAGGAAGTTGTGATTTTGAATAATTGGATTGGTATTATATATAGTTAGTAATCCTTACGAGCATTACATGCATCAAACATTTGCTTTTAAACTCGCCTATACAACTTTTTTTTTACAATGTAATTTGGAATATTACTATTACACTTTTGACATTTTTTATTCATATAATTCTTTCTACATATTTTTCATTAATTAATAATAATATTTTAAATATATCGTGTCACAAATTTCAAAATCATAAAATTTCTCTCTGTTTTGTGTGTGTGTGTGATTAGGTTCATCCCTGTGGTAATCATTTGAATAGAGTTGTAGACACAGACGAGTAAAAACACATTGGGACAAACTTACTAATTTTAGATTTTGGATCCTCTGATATATATATATATATATATATATATATATATATATATATATATATATATATATATATATATATTAATTCGTTTGAGTTGAAATTTTGAGAAAATTATTGAAACAACATGTTAAAGTTTCAGTCTGTTTCAACGTCATTCCTCAAGACCCATGAAGGCGTAGTTCCCCTATGGTCTATAAGGCCATGTGACGCGCCCTCTGACCAAATTTAGAGAACCTACCTTTGGACGTGTTTTGTTCAACAAAATTTAATATTGATCCATTCATAGAATATAGTTGTAACTAGGAGAAGGCACCAATTTCCAATCATACCCGCCTAACTGGTGAAAATAAGCAAACCTAGTCACATAAGTCTCATGTAGTTCGTCATAGGATTTCCAGTATAGAAAGAACTAAAGTAACCCTAGCCGGTAGTAAGGAGGAGTGCAACCTTACTTGCTATTGTCCCTACAATGCTCAAGCAAGGGGTGACACTGGTTTAGAGCAACTAGTCCTTATATGAGGAAGGCAACCCTAAACTCTAATTTAATAGTTGTCTTACGACTTTCTTTCATATTCTCCCTAAAATTCCAAAATAAGTATTAGGAGGGAAACTTCGGATTAAGAGTCATATCCAAGGTGGGTTTGAACTCGCTTTTTGATCATATAGAGATTATCCAATGGAAAAACATAGTTTTTATTTATTTATTTTTGTTAAAAGCATATTGCATAATAGTTAAATATTACGGTCATAATATTTCTATCCAACAGAGTAAGCTAAAGTATGAGCTTCATAGTTGAGAGCTCTTGAAATATATTTACAGACCCAAAAAGCACTAGAAGTTAAAAGACAGAAAAACATAGTTAATATCACAGTTTAAAGCGTGTCTCCTAGAACATATGTATTGAATTCGTGATTTTCTCAAAATTTTATATGTATCACAGTTTAAGCATTTTGTATGTAAATTCGTGATTTTCTCAAAATTTCAGCTCAAACGAGTATTGAAGGCTACAGAATAAAAAAAAAAAAAAAATGTGTTATTAACAATGTCAGGTCAACAAGACACCTAAAAATGGCAAAAACCAGGTCCCACATGTTGTTGCTTCGTATTTGATTGTGACATCAAATATTGGAGTAGCAATGGTATAGTATATATCGTGGTAGTGGTGTAGGCATGAGTGATGTTGGTGCAGTTATTGGTGTTGTAGTATTTTAATCCACATTACTCACAATTTGGATTGTTATTTCTTCAAAATTCTAAATAATTATTCAAAAAGTCTATGACACAAACAAGCATTAAAAAAAAAAATTAAGTGGGTTTTGGTAATTGTACCTGCCGAGTTAATGCATCATAGTAGACTGTAATATCAAATATACCAAGAGTAGTCAATACAAGGCCAAGCATAACCGCATCTTTGATAGGCATTTCATGGAAGAGACAAGGAATGATAGCACCAAGAAACTTTCCAAGAAAACCAAGTGCCATTAATAGCAATGTCGACTCTAAAGCACCATGAGTGGATTCCACGAGTAAACTCGATGTCGAGTTAGCAATTATCAAAAAGTAAATTGGCATCAATACTCCAGAAATAAGACATTCTAGTTTATATGTCAAAGCGGATCCAAGGGGAGGGCCGTCTGGTATGACCAAACCAAGTATAATTGGTCCAAACAAGAATCGTACACCAATGATCTCTCCAACATATGCAGTTGCCGTGATCATTAAAAATATGATAAATAAATGAATATCCTTTACAGCTTCACCATTTGGAGTTTGTTTGATAATCCAAATCACAATTTTTCGTAATACAACTGTTATGAATATTATGAGAGAAAAAGTAGAAAGAACAAAACCACTTATACTTTTTAGGGTGGCATTTGAATTTTGGTATAATGCAAAACAGATGATAAGTGCGATCCAACTGCAGGTGCCACTAATTGTGGATATTGAAGTAGCTTGACGTCCTAACTCTGTATTAAGGATTTTGAGTTCGGACAAGAAGCTACTTATTGCATGAAAAGAGGTCATTGACACCATTACAGCTGTTAATGGGAGAGTAGTTCCCACATCTGTTTCTTGTAAAATGGCTCTCCTCATATAAAAAGCCGTTGGAAGTGTAAAAGCTAATGGAACGATGAAGGTTGAGATGCCTATAACCCATACCTTTTTAGAAGATCTCATCATAGTACTTAGATCCATTTTTACCCCAATCAAGAATAGGTAAAGCATAGCCGCAAATGGTCCCAAACATTCAGATCTAAACATGACTTCTTCGGGATTGAAAAGAAATTGGAACTCTGGTATTTTTGACAAACCTGATACTCCAAATATCTGACCACTCTGCAAAAAAAATTTATGTACCAAAAATGATTGTAAGACATGGTGAATAAATTAAGATTACAAAAGTGTAATTGATTCACTTGCTTACTACCATGACAAAATAATGAAGCTATGATTATGGATTTAAGAGAAAAATATGAATCCTTCTTTATTTGTTATTTCGCTCCCTTTCACCCTCCTGACTAAATCCTGGGTCCACCACTGGCACCATAAATGAGTTTTTTTTTAATGATATTTGTAAATAACATCTCCTTTAATTAAGATGAAAATAAGATTATTTCATGTAAGTTAAAATATTAAGAAACTTGATCACTATATATCATTTATAATGAGATTAAGCATAACAACAAGGTCGCGTAAATTATTCCTAGGTTTGTCCTTTACAAGAAAGAATCTATATATTACTTGCTATTGTCATCTTACGTGGCTCACATAATATTCAATGACCATTCATTTACCAATGTCAAGAACAAAATCTCAACACAGAGCTGAAACATTTTAACTAGGAGAACTTACCAAAATTTGTGGCAGCACTGAAGTAAAACCGAAAGGCTTGAGGACCAACTCAAGTATGGCGTTCAACAAAGAAACCATAGCGATCTGAAACATAAAAACCTGGTTGAAATATTTATAGTCATTTTGCGAGAAAATATACCTAGTGTCATTAGCAATTGCACTCTTATTAATGCACGTGATGCTATCATCCTCACTAACAGTCGTCATGTTGTACAGTAAAAGTAGCGACAGAGGAAATGTATGCAAGGGTGAAACTAATTAAGCTGAATAAAAATGTATATATACACATGCAACTTACTCAAAGGAGAGATGGAGAGGCATTTTCGGATGGGAATGGATTGACCATGTCAACTATTGATCCCATGTGCACCTAGGGAGAGATCCATAAGGCTTGACTATCCTGGGATAAATTTTTTTAGACATTTTATTCATTATTTACACATAAACGGAAAACACAATCGTCCATGTACAAGATCATCATTGCAAATATATATTAAGCTTCAGATAAGAGGAAATGATGTTCTCCATAACATGCGAAACCGCCACTTCATTTCTTTTGCATATCTTTTTGCATATATAAGGTTTAAAGAAGAGGAAATGGTCACTAGGCATTTCACCATTTTCTCCATCATCTACGTTCTCCGAGACTGAAATTTCAGGATTTGTTTCACAAGGTAAATGCTTTAACACGTAATCACGCATGCTTACGCTATATAATACAAATATCACAATAGTTGTCGAACAATTAATTTAAATTGATCATTAAAGCATGCATGCATGTGGAAGGATAGATAGAGTAAGAGAAAATTAACAAAAAATAAGATATCGGAGAACCCAGTATGGGAAAACTTTGCCTATTAAGGATGTAGAACCCTCAAGCACTGTAAATAATGAAATGTAATTGATGTGTCCAAATCCGTCATTGCTGATCTCGAACCTCAAAATGAACAGCGGTGAATCAGGGACCACCGATGGTTGAAGGCACTCCAATGCTAAAGTAAGACGATGGTGCAAGAAAGAATGTAGACTAGATGAAATTAGCAATGTGTATGCGTATATTTCTCCTTCATTTTTCTCACGTTATGTAGCGAGTGTCCCACTCCTCAATTGTCCCTACTTTCGAGGGCGTGATGGAAGAAGAAGATCTCACCTAGTATCTTAATTGTGCATGACTGAGTTTCTTCGGCACTTGATCCAGTTTAGGATCCAATGTTTTATTTGGTTAAGAGCGGATTCGGGCTAATGGATCTCGGGTTTGTGACAACTCAAAGATTTGTATTCGGGCTTTATTGTCCTGGGTCAATCTTTAAGATCCGTACCACATGAGTTGGTGTGATTTGAGCTTGGGTGCTTGACTTATGGGTTGAACAGTGGTTTTAAGCCCAAGTCCACTTTGGGCTTGCTGTGAACTTTTCCCAGAATAGGGTTGACCTATGCCATGTGTACGACTGTGATCGCATGACTGATTGATGTCTTATCATTTACTCCCCATAGTTAACAGGGTTGCACGCGGGCCCATTAGTTCTTTGAATGGGGAAATGTGTGGCGCTTGGGTAATTGGAGCCTCGCCCTTTGTTTTCTACGCAGTGTTTAATGCCGACGCGACTAGTGGATGTTATCTTAAACTGCATTGTGCCTATATAAGCTTGTTCCGATTAGATCATGAGTTACCATTTGGTCTCGAGTTTGATCCTCAAATGCATCTCTCCGAATGAGTTACTGCCCTAGTTTCCGCGGGGTGTGGTGAAGAGCATCCGTCAACGAAGTCTTTAAATGTTTTAACATTTGCAGTAACGAGTCTCAAAAGAACCTAATACTGAGGAAGCCATCTGGTTTTAGTGTGCTTCCAGTTGCTCCTCGTGGGCCTCCAAATCTACTCTTACATGGTGAAGGTGATGTCTGAGTACCTCTTTGCTCTCGAGTTTGTCATCCAGTTTCAGGTGCTCCTGCCATTTTTTCTACGATCTTTGGGACATAATTCAAGTAGCCAACTTTGGATGGTTGTTCCCAATGCTCACTACAACAGATGAGAAATTTAGTGACGGTGGCCAAAGGCATTTAGCGACGGTTATAACCGTCGCTAAATAAAACAACAACGGTTACAAAACCACAGCTAACAAAGGAGTCGCGAGGTCATTTAGCGACGGTTTTACACAACACTGGAACAAAAGTGCGTTAGCGTGGCGAATAATTGTGATTCATAGACAAATTAACGAAGTGGACATTCAACAACAGCAAAAACAGAGGATAGCCTTTTGTTTACAATTTAAATTGGGCTTCTAATTGGGCTTCCAAGGGAGTCTAGGTTCTTTTTAACACAACAACAGCAATAGCCTTGGTTGACAATTGGTATTGGGCCCAGTAAGGGTTTGCTCTTTATCATAAATACAATAAAATGAGAATAGAAATAGGAGGGCCTTTGGTTTTAGAATTTGTTGTGTTTTCTAATTGAGGAGCTGCGAATTTGGAGGTTGTTTCCAATTGAAATTGGTGGAGGAAGGAGCAGCCAATGAGGAAGGAGAATGAAGATTTGATTTTCCATTGTCTTTGGGAACTGTAGACTCCATATTAGTCCATATTAATCGCGGAATGAGTATCTAAAATAAGAAAGTCGACGGGATAGTAAAACTTATCAATCTGCAGCAAGACATCCTCGACTATTCCTCTTGGCTTCTTAACCGATCTATCGGCCAATTGTAGTATCACGGATGTGAGTTTAATCTCTCCTAGACCCAGTTGCAAGTAAATAGAATATGACATCAGATTTACACTTGCCCCTAAATCCAACAAGGCTTGGCCGAACTCATGAGTTCCAATCTGGCAGGTGACTGTAAGACACCCTGGATCTTTGTACTTGGGTGGTGTCCTCTGCTCAAACACCGTGCTTACCTGTTCTGTCAAGAAGGCAGTCTTCTTGACATGATGTTTCCTCTTGATAGTGCATAGATCCTTGATGACCCTCGCATAAGTTGGTACCTGTTTAATCACATGCAGCAAAGGTAAGTTAATTTTAACCTGTTTCAAGTGTTCTAGAATCTCACCATGCATTTCCGATTTCTTTCCAGTAGGTCGTAGTGCTTGAGGAAAAGGAACTGGAACTGGAATGTTCCTGTTGGGCTCATTCTCAGGGATGCTCTCCTTTGCACTTGGGGAGGTGCCTATAGTCGTGGACGAGCTTGACCCGTCTAAAATCTTACCACTCCGAGTAGTGATGGCATTAACCTCTTTCACATTCTGAGAGTCTGAAGTAGAGGTTTGTGCCATAAGTTGGCCCTTCGGATTTGCTTGAGGCTGATCATTCTTTCTATTGCTTTCTAGATGGGTATTCAGGATATTATCAGATTGAGATTGCATTAGAGGATCAGGATAAGACCACTTTTACATGTCCTTTTGGTACTTATGCTTTTCGGCGTATGCCATTTGGTTTGTGTAATGCACCGGTTACTTTTCAGCGATGCATGATGAGTATTTTTAGTGACATGGTTGAAAAATATATGGAAGTTTTCATGGATGATTTGACTATTTTTGGTGATTCCTTTGATTCATGTTTACTTCACTTGAAGGCTGTTTTAAGTAGATGTGAAGAGAAGGATCTGGTGCTAAATTGGGAAAAATGTCATTTCATGGTTTCCTATGGAATAGTTCTGGGACACATAGTTTCTAATAAAGGAATCGAGGTTGATAAAGCTAAAATTAAATTGATTTCTAAATTACCTACACCTAAAAGTGTCAAGGATGTGAGATCATTTTTAGGGCACGCAGGTTTTTATAGGAGGTTCATACAGAATTTTTCTGTCATCTCTAGACCATTAAGCAGCCTACTGGTCAAAGATGTCGTGTTCCAATGGACACAAGAGTGTGAGGACGCCTTCCGAAAACTCATTGATAGGCTCACCTATGCCCCATCATGCAGCCATCGGATTGGACTATACCATTTGAGATAATGTGTGATGCAAGCAACTATCCTGTGGGGGCAGTCTTGGGACAATGAAGGGAAGGGAAGCCATTTGTTGTTTATTATGCTAGTCGAACACTTAATGATGCTCAAAAGAATTATTCGACTACTGAAAAAGAGTTGTTAGCTGTAGTTTTTGCTTTAGATAAATTTCGTGCTTATTTGATTGGTACACCTATCACTGTTTTTACTGACCATGCAGCTCTTAAGTTCCTTCTTTCTAAAAAGGATGCTAAGGCAAGATTGATTAGGTGGATTTTACTTCTGCAGGAATTTGATCTAACTATAAAGGATAAGAAGGGGGTCGAGAATGTTGTGGTGGCTCACTTGTCTCGTTTGGAGTTCAGTGACTCTGCCAATGGCCCACCCATCCGTGATGACTTCCCTGATGAACACCTATTCGCCGTCACTCAAGTACCATGGTATGCACACATTGTTAATTACTTGGTTTCCGGCGAAGTTCCATCATCATGGAGTGCTCAAGATAAACGCAAATTTTTGGTCGAGGTAAGAAATTTTTATTGGGATGATCCTTATCTATATAAGTATTGCCCCTACCAAATCATGAGGCGTTGTATCCCTGAAGGTGAGATTGAAAGTGTCTTACATTTTTGTCATAATGCAGCTTGTGGAGGCCATTTTTCTATGAAAAAGACCGCTGCAAAAATTTTACAGTCTGGATTATATTGGCCTACATTGTTTAAGGACACTAACAATTATTGTCGTTCTTGTGATAGATGCCAGAAGTTAGGTGCACTGTCCCGGAGACACATGATGCCCCTTAACCCCATCATAGTCATTGAGATATTTGATTGTTGGGGGATTGATTTTATGGGACCTTTTCCACCTTCCTTTGGATATTTGTATATTTTGCTTGCAGTGGACTATGTGTCCAAATGGGTTGAGGATGTGGCGTGCCGAAACAATGACAACAGCACTGTTGTCAAGTTCATCAAAGAACACATTCTATCCCGTTTCGGTACACCACGAGCCATTATTAGTGATCAGGGGACTCATTTTTGTAATCGCTCTTTTGAAGCTTTGATGCGCAGGTATGGAGTTCATCACAAGGTTGCCAATGCCTATCATCCGCAGACAAATGGCCAAGCTGAGTTGGCAAATCAAGAAGTAAAACAAATCTTGGAGAAGATGGTGAATCTTGATAGGAAGGATTGGTCCTTGTGCCTTCATGATGCACTTTGGGCTTACCGTACCGCTTATAAGATAATTCTAGGGATGTATCCATATCGACTTATATATGGAAAAACCTGTCATTTACCTGTTGAGTTAGAACATCGCGCTTATTGGGCCGTAAAAAGCACTAACTTTGATCTCAATAATGCAGGTATTCAGCGGAAACTTCAGTTAGCTGAAATTGAGGTGTTGCGGAATGATGCCTATGACAATTCCCGAATATACAAGGCGAAGATGAAAGCAGCTCATGATAAGCAAGTTCTGAGGAAACATTTCGAGCCCAACCAACGAGTCTATCTCTATGACTCACGACTTCATCTTCATCCTGGCAAGCTAAGATCGAGATGGACGGGCCCATTCATGGTAAAACAAGTTTTTCCCAATGGGTCCATAGAAATTGAAGATCCAACAGATGGGAGAGTATTTAGAGTAAATGGGCAACGTTTGAAGCACTATGTGGAGCGAGTAGAGGTGCCAGAAGAGATATCTCTGGTTGCCCCTGTCTACTTGATTTGATGTTCTCCACCCTATCTTTAGTTTAGGTTTTTATTTATTTTTTAATTTTTAATTTATTATTTTTTTTTAATTTTTTAAGTTTAGTTTAGGTTTTTGCTTTTATGTTTTTCCTTTAGTGTTTCAGGTTATTTTAGTTGTTGCTACTGGAGTCACTCGGAGCCCTTCTTCCCATATGTTCATTTCTCCCGTCGGTATGATTTTCTTATATTTTGGTGACTGTGAGGACATTGTCTATTTAAATTGGTAAAGCTTCACCATGGTAATATCACTCTAACCCTCCTCTTTTCTTTTTTCTTCATTTGTCATGATTATTATTTTATACATTGAGGACTATGGTAATATACCGCCTAATTTATATTTGTTAGTATCTCGAATAGTGCATTTTAGTTTAATTATTCAATTTTTGTATTTTTGTAGGATTTGGAGTTTAAATGACAAAAATGCGTTAGCGTGGCGAATAATTGTGATTCATAGACAAATTAACGAAGTGGACATTCAGCAACAGCAAAAACAGAGGATAGCCTTTTGTTTACAATTTAAATTGGGCTTCCAAGGGAGTCTAGGTTCTTTTTAACACAAAAACAGCAGCAGCCTTGGTTGACAATTGGTATTGGGTCCAATAAGGGTTTGCTCTTTATCATAAATACAATAAGAGGAGAATAGAAATAGGAGGGCCTTTGGTTTTAGAATTTGTTGTGTTTTCTAATTGAGGAGCTGCGAATTTGGAGGTTGTTTCCAATTGAAATTGGTGGAGGAAGGAGCAGCCAATGAGGAACGAGAATGAAGATTTGATTTCCCATTGACTTTGGGCTTCTTATAAAAAAAGAGCAGCAGAAATGCTGTTTAGGGGGGAGCGACGACGCAATACAGGAAAAGAGAAGGTCTGTCCAGCAGCAGCCAACAAGCTGTCCAGAGCAGCAGAGTACGCAGCAGGACAGCAGGGAGTGGACACGCAGAGCAGCAGTGGACACGCACCAGCAGTGTGCGCATTGCTGATTCACCACGCGCTGCCATGTCGATGAATTCCACCTCCGCTGTTGCTTTCATCACCTCCACCATGCGTCACTAAACTCTACGCAAGGCGAAGAGGTGAACCCCTAGATGTAACGCACTAAATTAGTATTTGATCCGCTTTAAGCTTTCACGATGAATAATGGTGTTTAATGATTCTCGCTTTTATTTAATATAGAAATTTGTGTTATTTTAGTGACAAAGATTTCATAAATTTCTTCGTAAATTATTATTATTCCGGTGGTTGTCGTTTTCTTCTTCATATAAGTTTAGTCACGCTTTTCTTATGTGTGGAATTTTTAATGATCAATTGATTCCGGTAGATTAGTTATATGTGATCGTCTTTTATTACGTTATTGTCTCCGGATATATCGTAAGTTTAGGATATCACATATGACCAACCTTTGTGTTTTTTAGAAAAAGTGAAATCTAAAATCTATTTACATTAGGATATATTAATGCATTAAAGACTATTTTTCCGATTATATTGTTTGGGATGTGAAACACGTAATCGAGTCATCATAGCGAATCAATACTAGTTGGCGCGTGAAATCTAGGAGGGATTCTTGGAACCTTGTGACTTCTCCAAACTTGATTTTTATTAAAACTAAATTTAATTTCATATTTTAAAATTGCTAAAATTTCTTATATTTAGTTTTGCGTAGTTTTTCTTCATTGACCTTGTTTTGTAGATCATTTTTCCCCGTGGGATCGACACCCCAATCTTTACTGCAATTGACCGCATGTATTGTTTGGGCGTAATCAAAGAGCCGCCACTCTCTCTGTTCAAATCGAAGAAGAAAGGGCTGGCGTTGTTTCCAACCTGCTGATCTGCTGAGTAACACCGCACCGAGGCGGCGAAAAACCAAAAGGGTTGCATAATTTATTTTAAATTATTTTACTGACTTAAATGTTTAATTGTTAACTACAATTTTATTTTAGAAATTTGATAAATTGCTTTCACCTTTCATGTTCGATTAAAACTTGATATGTTTGGTAGTTAGATTCATATTTTATCAATATTCAAAGCATGTGCTAAAAATTATTGAGCTTGAACTTTGATTAAGTGTGCCTTAAAAAGACACTTAATGCTTGGTAAGAGTTTATTTGCTTGAGATAAATTGTTAATGTTTGACAGAAAGTTGATATGATTGAAATTGGATTTTAATGATCACATCTTCGGTGTAAGCAAGGGATCCTCATCCCTAAAACATCTCGTTTATGATTCAGTAATTTAGATTTAAATATATTTGCTAACTCATCGGTGAGTCCAAACCCTACAACATCCATCTCATCCATATTTTCCTTTTAATTTATTTTTCTTATTTTTAATTTATTTTTAGTTTAGTTTTAAAAACACTGTAACCCCATTTTTCTGTAAATTAGTTTAGATAAATTCTAAAATTCAATTGCATTCACTTTCCTCGAGGGATCGACCAGTACTTGCCGTTGTCTACCAGTTAGACACCGTGCACTTGCGGTTATTACAAGTGGGTCAAATTGGACTATTTATTTAGGTCGGTTAAACTCGCAACAAGTTTTTGGTGCCATTGCGGGGGAAGGTAGCGGTGTAATTGAATTTAAGATTTATTTTCACTAATTAAAAAAATTCCAAAAAAAAACAAAAAATAATTTTTATTTTGTTAAGTTCTTTTTACACTCATTTCGTGTTATTTGTTTGATTTTGCAGAATACACGCTTCTCGAGAAAATTGGACGATCCTGCAAACATCAAGCAAATTTTAATTTTGATTAATTTTTTTTTATTTTGTGAAGAGAGTTTTAATTTTATTTTCACCTCGTTTTACGAGTGTGTGGTGTAATAATTTTTAAACTCTATTGTTTTCCATTTTTAATCACCTAAAAAAAACCCAAAATTTTCCAAGTCAAAAGAAATTATAAGGAAACAATTTTAATTGTTAATCAATAATTTTTTTTATGATTTAGAAATTCGACTTCTAAGACCAAGACCAGTAATTTGATTGCATATGCTTGTGTGCTGATTGAAACGGATAAAAAGAAGTCGGACATTTTTTAATTGTGCTAACTTTTTGTGCAGAACAGATTGCACAGACTGTAAGTAATTTTAACTCACGCAACGTATTAGCGACCGGGTGCTTTATGTAATTGTTTACAATTGTGTGTTGGTTGTTTAAATTATGTAATTGTGGATGCTAAACTTTAGTAATTCATAATAAGCAGACCCCGTTTCTAAATAGAAACTGGTGGGACTTGATATCCCCACCTCATCACTCCAGCTGTGTGCAACCAATAGCCAAACATAATTAAAATCAGTTAGCAAGTTAGATAGAGCCATCTTTTAGGTACGGTGTTCATAAGACAACTAAGACCAAAGTGAATCCAATAATTTTTGTGTTTGACCAAAGCTAAAAGAAACGATGGGTTTAATCATTCAATGAACTCCGAGAGGCCACTGCCACAAGGGTAATTTACCCAGTACGCCGAGTCATAAGTAAGCTACGATCCACAGAAAGAATTGGTGTAACCAACAGTTTTGGTTAGGAACACAAGCCTCAAGTGTACATCTAACGTCTCATCGTTCTCTCACATCTACTGGCTTACAGAGCGGTAGCACAAGGAAGTACTTAATTGGACCATTGTGACCTCCTTCTCTTGTGTGATGATCCGATTTCTTTGAAACAAAACTCTAGCCTACTGATTTTGAACTTTGCGGTGTAAAGTGTACACTCTTAGGATCAACTTGTAGCACCCATTGCTCTGTCATAAAGATTACATAAGAAATAATTGTCCCCCAAAGATAAAAAGACCATTGATCTCAAAAACGTTGATTGCTTAGAGAGGCATGTTTCTTGTGCATTTATTGGTTGCTGATTGCGTGTGAGTCTGTGTATGTTTTTAGAGTTAGTGATTTTAAAAAAAAAAAAAAATGAACACAAGGGATTATCCAGACTATTTTTCCGAGCAAGTCAATTCATTTTATGACATGCGAAGACCTGATTATGATCCATATTTAGATTATTACAACCCAGGTTTAGCCTATCATCCTGACTTCTCATGGGCTCATAAGATTTTTCCACTCAATTATCTTTGCACCATGAGCCATGTTAGCATAACTTGAAGTTGATGAGTGAAATATATACTAGAAAACCTTAGAATAATAGTGGAGACTTAACCCTGAAAGTTTTGAGCCTTTCAATTTTTCTGAGGGTTATACATAAACTCTGATTTTTCTTGAGTTTGTATTATCTCGTTGATGATCTCAATATTCTCAATTTTCTTATCAATTGCTTTGGGAATGACATCAAAATTGAATTATTACACTAGAACTTCTTAGCTTATCCAATTGAGATGTCATAATACTAATATGAACTTAGGAAATGATCTAGGCATTTTTTTCTTTAGACCATTAACTAGCCTTTTGACTTACTCATGACATTAACCTTTTTGTAGCCTTATAATAACTTTTATTTGTTAACCCATTAACCTTTACCCAACTTTTCGGGGAATGTGTATGGATGGATGTACTTGGTGTAAAAAGGGCATCAAAAAGCAAAATATGAGATATTTCATAAATCCTCTATTTAAAAAAAAAAATGATTCCTCAATGAGGATAAAGATGTGAGAATGAAGAAAAAATTGATGGTGCACAACATTGGTTTATTCTTGACAGCCCTAATTGTTCGTGAATGGGTGTATACATTCCTAAAATTTTTTGTTAGAATCCTTTGACATTCCTTATTAACCATTACCCAAGCCCCGTTACAACCCAACAAAGTCCTAGTTGATCTTAGGTAAAGGTTAGTTCCGTAGATGTGGAGATTTAATAACCAAGACCTATGGTGTTTGATTCAACATTCCCAAAAGTAATTGATATTCCTGTCCATGAGATCATGTTCATTCCATTCTTGAAAAGTCCGTTCTTCATATTACTATATGTGAGATGATTGTTTTCCATTATTTACTCTTTTCCTCATATATAAACTGAGTGAAATACCAAATCTCTGAGTGTTTTATTGTGAGTGACATGAGAGGTTTGAAGTCAAAACAAACTTTCTACAGGAGATTTAGTCATTGTTTTACTCTGAAATGAAAAGTTATGTTGATAGTGTTATCCACACACACACATTGAGTTGAGGATGATTATGAATTTTTTCTAACTTTTGGAGAATATTAAATTATTTGGAGATTTGTTGATACACGAAAATGACACTGTTGGTTTCTTGCATTTCTTGAAGTTTTAAAATGAATACTGTTTGACCAAGTTTTGTTGAGTCAGTAATGTTTGTGGGTAACATTTTCTGGAAACCCTCACGAGACTATAACTCGTCCCCTAGAAGTAATCTAGGGGTTCAAAGCCTTGTTGCATGTTTTCAAAGGTAAGTGCAATCGACGATTCCTGCGAAAGTGAGTTAGGATTTTATTTGTGGTTTTCTTTTCTTTGTTTTGCTTAAGGACTAGCAAAATATAGGTTTGGGGGTATTTGATAATCACATAATTATAACATTATTACCTCTTATTATATTTTTGTTAATCCTTATTTTTATCTTATTTTAGATTAATTATTAAATTTTTGTGTTTTTGTAGAATGTGGAGTTGTAATGAAGAAATCAGAGAAAAATGCAATGAACAAATCTCAGACGGTGACTTCAGAGGAAGTGGAGGTGAAAATAACCTGAGCCCTTTACTTAAACCCAAAATCAAACCCTTAAACCTAAAACCAAACCCATAAACCCAAACCCAATGCCAAGCCCAATCAAACCCAAGGCATATTCTCTCAATTATCCAAGATTCTGATTTGATTTAAGCCTTAAATCACTCATTGAACCCTCTCCTTAACTTGTCCATATTCATTTTCTTAATTCTCTATAAATACAAGAGAAATGAATGAGAAAAGGAAGGAGGAAAAGGGAATCAAGCCTCAATAGCCAAAAACAAATCCTCTTTCCTTCACAAAGTGATTTTCATCACACCCATCCCATCACCATCCATCTTTCACTTCACCTCGCCACCGTCCATCATCCACACCGCTGAGCACCACCATCAGACGCCCCCACCATCACCATCTCGCACACAAAACAGAGGAGAAACAGGGAGCACGTCCCTGTTTTCCTCCCTCGCAACCAACCACGCACAAAACCAACATCACGCCACACCCTGTCCCTGTTGCAAACAACCACGCACACCACTCCATCACCTCGTCCTCTGTTTCGCACGCCCAACAAGAGACGCCACCACTCTGTTCCACCTCGCGACAGAGCCAGACAGACCGTCCACACCACCGAGTTTCGCCATCACCGCCATCTCTCGGCCTCCTTCCTTTCTCCTCTCTCACGACCACCATCGCAAGCGGCGCATCAGCTCACACACCACCAATGCTACAAGAGCAAAAACAGGGGCAGTGCTTCCATCTCTCTCTTCTTTTTTTGTTCTCATCGCATCTCTCTTTCTATCCTTCCATCTCTCTATCTCTTCTTGCAGGTACCAGAGCCGTTCGGAAGAAGAAAGAGCTCGCGAGGAGCGAAGATGAAGCAGCGCGAGGAGCGAATCTCGTTGGAGACGAAGATGCGCGATTTTTAGCAGGAAATAACTGTTTTTCAAATAGTTCTGTTATTGGCACCCCGAGATCCTGTAAGAGCCACCACTCTCTCTGTTCAAATCAAAGAAGAAAGGGCTGACGCTGTTTCCAACCTGCTGATCTGCTGAGTAACACCGCACCGAGGAGGCGACAAACCAAAAGGGTTGCATAATTTATTTTACTGACTTAAATGTTTAATTGTTAACTACAATTTTATTTCAGAAATTTGATAAATTGCTTTCACCTTTGATGTTCGATTAAAACTTGATATGTTTGGTAGTTAGATTCACATTTTATCAATATTCAAAGCATGTGCTAAAAATTATTGAGCTTGAACTTTGATTAAGTGTGCCTTAAAAATACACTTAATGCTTGGTAAGAGTTTATTTGCTTGAGATAAATTGTTAATGTTTGACAGAAACTTGATATGATTGGAATTGGATTTTAATGATCACATCTTCGGTGTAAGCAAGGGATCCTCATCCACTACTACAAATATTAGCTTAGGTAACGCCACTTAGATAGCACTTTTTTAAAGAGCTATCCAAGTGGGCACTAGGATAGCGCTTATTTGTCTGTAAAAAAAAAAAAAAAAAAAAAAACGCTACAATAGCGCATTTGGTTTTTTTTTTCAGTTAAGCGCTATCTTAGTTATGTCTTAGATAGCGCTTTAAAAAATGCTATGGGAAAAAACGTTACCAAAGCTACCATAGCGCTTTTAAAGTGCTTGCATAGCGCTTCCGAAGCGCTATGCTACTTACATTTAGAATAGCGCTATAGTAGTGATATATAGGAAGCGCTATGCTACTTACATTTAGAATAGCGCTTCCGAAGCGCTATCCTATATATCACTACTATAGCGCTTATATAACGCTATCTTAGTCTAGTAATTAAATCTCATTTTTTCAGATCTTGATACGATCGGACGGTTAAGATCACAAGCCCTAATATAAAACCTGAATTTCGTTTTTTTGGGTTTTGCTATTGCCTTATTTTTGCAAACACAGAGAGAGGGGAGGTTCCATCGGTAGCATGGTAGAGGGTGCTTCTTCACTCTCTCTGTAGCCTCAACTCTGGAGAATGAAATGGTGAGAGCGGCGAGCGGCAGAGCGGCGACTGATGACAGCGGCGACTGGCGAGATTTCAGACCTGGCGAGAGCGGCGACTGGCGAGATCTCAGATCTGGGCGTGAAAGAAGGATCTGCGAGGGAGACTCTACGAGGGATCTGCGAGGGTGAAGTGGCGCTCTCCTCTCCTGTGTTTAGATCCTCTCTGGCGCTGATCAGTCCTCCTCTGCTCCACCTCATCTCTGCACTAAGCTCTCCTCTCCACGAAATCGTTTTCGGTGACCTGTCTGTGGCTTTGCAAATGCAAGATTTACTCAATCGGAATCGAGGAAGGAGGCGAGGAACCAGAGGAACCAGACGTGGTTTATAATTTGGGGTCTTTTGATATGTGATGGTAGAGTACTTCCAAAAATAGGATTGATAGAGACGATGCTGTGGATGCCATGCTTCGGTATGCTGATTCCGGTCTTACCACTTTTGACATGGCTGACCACTGTGAGTAAGCTAAAATCCTTGAACACTAACTTGTATGATCATTCTATTTTCATATTACTTCTTCCATTTAGTTTCTTGTCATTGATTTGTCACGATATTGACATTATCTGCTGCCAGGGTAACTCTTCATTTGGTATCATTTTGGCCACCATGTCTAACAATCTCGTGAAGGGTTATGATCTTTGATGTTGTAAACACTCATGATACAGCTATAAAGAAGATGCATGATTTTGAATTTACCATTTTAATTTTGTCGCTGAATGGACTAATGCCATCATAGAAGTGCATCAAGTCTTTACTCAAAGGCCATTTTACATCATTGGTTCAACTGGGAACTGAGATCATCTCACTGTCAATATGTTCTTATTTTTGTTTTCAACACAAAAAAGTTAATGATATTACTCGTAAGCACTATCCCCAGTTGAATGTTTAAACCTACCTTAAATTGGGCTTGTATCCTAACGTGCACCCTTTTTTGTTCATTTGTCTTGTTCTAGATTTATTTCCAATAATTGATAGCAATTTCAGTTAGTTTGCTTCTGCTTCGAACCCATGCATGAAACAAAAGAGATTGATGTTATGCTAGCTTGATTAATTAGTTGGATATACTGTGAACTTGATTTGATTTCTTTTGTTCTTTTCGGATTTGTACATGAGTCGAGCAGGAATATATATATATCACAATGATATGCAATCATAAGCTTCATCCTGTGAGCATATCTCATTGCCAAACAAAAACATGATCATGTGAATTGCTCCTTTACAACTTTTTTGTGTTTTTGTTTTTCATCTACTCAGTACAGCAGATTTCCTGCAGGCAGAAGAGACTATAGAGCCATTGCAATCCGACGTTTGATGAGTTAATTCAATACAAAAGCTATCAGATCTCATGCTCATTGAAATAAGGTGAAACTGTTGGAATAAGGTGAAATTCTCATAAAGCTATCAGATCTCATTCAATCATCATCATCATCATCAAAGCCCATTCCCGAGATTTTCGGGGTCGGCTACATGAATTTTGGTTCTCCAAGCAATGCGATCTTCCCACATTTCCTCACCTAATCCAAGCTCAATGATATCTTCATTCACCGTCTTCATCCAAGTTTTCAACGGTCGTCCCCTCCGTCTACACCCTCCATTAACTTGCCAATCTAAACATTTTCTAATTGGCGCCGTGCTCGGTCTCCTCCGCACATGACCAAACCAAGTTAAACGTCTTTCTCTAATTTTTTCCTCTATGGGCGCTACACCTAAGTATCTCCTAATTCTTTCATTTCTAATCTTATCCTTACGAGTTTTACCACACATCCACCTTAACATACGCATTTCTGCTACTGCCATCCTATGCGTATGTTGTCCCGTAGTAGCCCAACATTCTGAACCATATAGCATGGCTGGTCGAACAATTGTCTTATAGCATTTCCCTTTTAGCCTTGCAGGCATCCTTCTATCGCACAATACTCCTGACGCCATTCGCCATTTCAACCAACCAGCTTTAATCCTGTGGTCTACATCTGCTCCAATAGCCCCATTCTTTTGAATTATAGACCCTAGATATCGAAAAGCCTCACACTCTGGGACCTCGACACCTTCGATCTCAATTGCATGACTTCTCCCTCTTGGTTCACACCCAAAGTTGCATGACTTCTCCCTCTTGGTTCAATACAAAAGTTAATTCAATAAAAAAGCTATCAGATCTCAGATCTCATGTTTTTGTTCCAACTGTGGTAGTTTAAGATTTTATTTTTGGAATAAGGTGAAATTCTCATGCTCATTGAAATTTCTTTAATCTTACCATCTTCTAGAACTGTTCGCTCAACCTCAGCTCTTGCTCTTGGGAAACTTAGTGCGCTCAGTACTCGAGTGGATCCATTAGTTGGTGACCTTTTATCCGCATTGCAGGTGATGCATGCAGTTTCAGAGTTGTGTAGCTGAATATGGATACCACTATATGAAATTACTAACTGTTGGAATCATACTTAAATTCAGGCTGCAGATGGTGGAATTCGGGAGGCTGTACTGACAGCTTTGAAGGGTGTAATTGAGCATGCTGGGGCACGTATGAGCAGTGCAACAAGAAACCGTGTGGTTGTTTTACTTAAAGATTTGATACATGTTGATGATGATCAGATTCGAAATTCTGCTGGTAGGGTTTTGGGTACCATGTCACAGGTGTGGGATCTCTTGTATTACATCAGATAAAGAATGAGGCCTCAAACCCCAGCATTCATGTCGACGTTTTCCCACTATCAAAACCAAATGTCTCAAATAACTATCAAAGATCTGAGGGACAAAATTTAAATAACTTCATCACTGTCAGTAGTTTAATACATTGTTTGAATCTTTCTAAGTAGTGAACATGTATAGTTGTATCCTTCAAGTCATTGCAGCTTTTTCGGTCTGTTTTAATCTTGATTTTCTTGTTGCAGGACCGTCCATCCACAAAGGTTCAATCTGTTCCCGGTGGAGATTCTTCCCTTGGCTACTTGTTTGGAGATAAGTGAAGTGGTTTACTTAATCATTATCTTAAATAAGGGCTTTTGTTCCCATTAATTGGTGGTTTGTCAGGAGTATTTATTGTCTGTGTGGTTGTTGATTTCATGCACTAGCTAGGTTTAAGAGACTGGACTCATGAAGCAAGTATAATATTGGGGTTTCAATACGTTGTAGTTTCTAATCTGTTCAAGAAAACAATTCCTATATATCTACTGAATGGTTTCTTTACTTAGTAAGGATTTCTTCTTTTAAGTTCTAATTCTAGCAAGGCACTAGTTCAATAATTTTTGTCATTTCACCTAGCCAACAGTCCATTTCTACCGTTCTTTCCTTCTAGAATTAGCCAACAGTCCATTCCTGTATATGATTTTCACCTGAGTCCATTTCAATATTTGAGAAAAGTGTTTTATTGAAGAACAACATCTCTGAACAATTGAGGGTTAAAAGGCCACTGCCACTGCCACTGTTGTTCCTCAGCATTGGCAACCAAATAGTGGTCTTGCAATGAAGAATGATCTTTCAGGTGTAAACGTTGAAGAGGCAGTGCCGTGTATTGCACTGTCAAAGAACGATTCATATGTAATATCTGCCACTGGTGGGAAGGTGTCATTCTTCAACATTATGACTTTCAAGGTGAAGTTTGTCACAATCTGCATATGTGGACGTATGATATGCATTTGCATGGTTGTAATCAGTAAATCTGGAATTTCTTTGTATGTTACATGTTCTGCAGGTAATGACAAAATTCATGCCACCTCCACCCACACCGACTTTTCTAGCATTTCATCCGGATGACAATAGCATTATTACAGTTGGAACGAAAGATTCAACTGTTCGCATTTACAATGTTAGGACTGATGAGGTATTTATTTGCAGCACTAGAATTAGGGTCTCATATCAAGATTCTGGATTATTATCAGTATTAAGTGATTCATTTTATGATTTTTAGGTGAGATCAAGATTAAGAGGTCACCAGAGGCAGATTACTGGTATAGCTTTTTCGACCAAACTTAAAATCCTTGTTACATCAGGTGCTGATGCTCGGGTAAGTTACCATTGGTGCTTTGTCTCCGTGCAGTAATTACATCATGTAGCCAACACAATGAAATAAAACAAGTCAAAGCTTGCTAATTGCTCCCAAAGTGAAACAACATATTTTTCCTCCAATCGAACTTGTAAACACGTTGCCACCTTAGCCAGGCCAATCCCTGTCTGATGGACTTGTTTGCAGATGGCTATGAGAGTTAACTTTTAGCATTTAACACATTAATGTAGTAAAAGACTAAAACATCTTCAATTATTATTATCCCTTGGTTGATTTTAGCAAAGGGCGTGTGGATAATGTGTGAATGTCCAACATGAGGCCTTGCAAATGTTCATATTCACAATATTTATTAGAAGAAATTTACGAAGATGCAGTATTTGAAACTTATATACAAAGTATTTTGTATTAGGCCATATTAAATAGGGGGTAAAAGAAACTGATCTTGGGAAAGGTGCGAGTTATTTAAGATACGAGTACTTTCATATTTTATGCACTAAGAACTTCCCTAGTTATTGCACCTAAAATTTGTGATCTGGTTGGCGTGTTCGATGATTTTGGTTGCACAAATATTTACTTTATAGTTATTTGCTGCAGTTTTGCTTATGGAATACTGATACTTGGGAGATGAGAAAGTCAGTTACAATCCAACTGCCAAATGGGAAGGAAGCCGTTGGTGAAACCCGTGTTCAATTAAACTTTGATCAGATTCGGTTGTTGGTATCGAATGAAACACAAATTGCTGTCTATGATGCTTCCAAGATGGAATTTGTTAAACAGGTAGAAAGTTGCTTCATCATATGTTTAATTCTAATCCCTGAGCATGGAAGCTGATCAATTTTTGCATTGCAGTGGGCTTCACAAGGTGTCCTTTCAGCACCTATGACTTGTGCAGTTTACTCCCAAAGGAGTAAACTAGTGTATGCATCATTCCTCGATGGCAACATTGGAGTTTTTGATGCTGACTTACTCAAGCTCAACCGAGAACAATGGAGAATTTCGTAATCAATTGGTCAGGATACTTGTACAACCGATTTCTCAAGGAGAAAATGGAAAGCTGAAGCAAAACATTTTAATTATGCCTGTAGTTTAAGATTTTTATTAATATTGTGCTACGAACAAATATATATGATAGCATATTAACAATTTTGTATGAATGCTTAAATTATATTTTGAATGAATGAGAAACAGTTAGTTATCATGTTGTGTCTTTATTGATTGATTGAACGTTGTCATTATTATATTAAATATTATATTTAGCCCAGAAAATCGGTATCGGAAAAATAGAAAAAACAAATCAAATCTAATTTAAAAAATTCATTTAAATTAAATAGCGCATAAAAAAGCGCTATGGTAGTTAATAAAAAAAATTCTGAAGCTAATTAAAAAAAATCAACAAAATTAAATAGCGCTCATCAAAGCGCTATTCAAGCTAATTTAAAAAAAAAATTAGCGCTTACATAGCGCTTTTTAAGGCGCTATTGAAGTTAATTAAAAAAAAAATCAACGCTTAGATAACGCTTAATAAAGCGCTATCTAACAAAGCGCTATTCAAGTACGTGCCTTGCATAGCGCTTTTTTGAGCGCTATCTAAGCCTATTTTTAAGCGCTATGCAAGCCTATATTTGTAGTAGTGATCCCTAAAGCATCTCGTTTATGATTTCAGTAATTTAGATTTAAATATATTTGCTAACTCATCGGTGAGTCCAAACCCACAACATCCATCTCATCCATTTTTTCCTTTTATTTTATTTTTCTTATTTTTAATTTATTTTTAGTTTAGTTTTAAAAACACTGTAACCCCATTTTTCTGTAAATTAGTTTAGATAAATTTTAAAATTCAATTGCATCCACTTTCCTCGTGGGATCGACCCGTACTTGCCGTTGTCTACCAGTTAGACACCGTGCACTTGCGGTTATTACAAGTGGGTCAAATTGGACTATTTATTTAGGTCGGTTAAACTCGCAACAGTTTCACATCCATCTTTCGGGCCTAAAGCTAAAACATGTCAGCTTAGTCTTCTGAATAAAGAACAAATAAATCTTGGAAATCTCATTGAGACACCACGAGGGGGATGGACTAATCCAATAGTAGCATGTTGGACAGGTGAAACTGTCAAATCTGAAACAAAGAATCACTAAAATGAACTCTTTAAATAGATTGCAAACTTTAAAAATAAGAAAACCAAGGAATCTCTTATTTACCTGCAGCTTTTATCTCCCAAACTTATAGGGAAAACCAAAAATCTGGTTCCTCGGCCGTTTGGTAATAAGGGGGTTTCCTTGGCAAGATCCTTTCACGGGAAGAAACTCTTTCATTTGCAATTTAGATGAGAACACTCTTACAATTTTCTCAAATGCATAAAAAAAAAAATCATTGCCAATCCTTATAGAAATTGGATTCCTTGTTCTGTGTGGAATTCTAGCTCCTCCTTTCTGTAACAATTCTACTACTTGCAAGAAGAAGAGAAGAGATGGCAGCAGGTCAAGTGATATGTTCATTCTTTAGAGTTGTGTTTGAAAGGCTCAATGATATAATCAAAGAGGATCATCTTGGTCCTTTTTGGGGCGTGAAGGAAGAGTTGGACGATGTTTTCAAGAATTTCTGCAAAATCAAAGGTGTTCTCACTGATGCAGAGCAAAAGCAGTTCATGGATGGGGAAGAAGCGGTTCAGTTTTGGCTGAGGAAACTGAATGAAGCAGCGATGTTCTTGATGAGTTACAAGTTAATGCTCTACAATTAGGGGGGTGTATTGTATATGGATTCTTATGGAATTGATAAATAATTTGAAAAGTCCACGGACTCTTTAAATTGTCCACAGACTCTTTAAATTGTCCACGGACTTCTGCTGATTTCTTAAATTCATAGACTTTTGCTACAGACTTTCTAGAGATTGATGAAAATCCACGGACTTTGTATGAACGACTTTTACAGATTTTTAATTATTTGCAAGATAAAAAAGAAGTTGGTAAATAGTGATGAAACAAAAAAACGTCCGCATATAATTAACAAAAGTGAGAGATACATGTGCTAAAAAAACTAGAAAAAGAAAAGGTCGTTAATTAGCATCTTTAAAATAAAAAGTAAACGTCCATAAAATTGTATTATGATCATTCTTCTCCTTCATGATCATGGACACTTTCTTCATTATCATTGTTAGCAACGTTGACGTTTGCTTGAGCTGCTGCCCACATTTGATTAGCAATACTCATTCTCCATTGATTAGCAATACCGTCGAATCCACCAAAAGAATTGAAGAGACTGTGGTTACCAATGGAAACTAACAATCTGATCTATCAGGCACTGCATCCAACACCTATGATCTGCAGAAAACAAAACCACGTCTTAAAAAATAGAAAAACATTTTCGACAGTAGAAACAAAATAAGAAATCTCCTTTTGATTAATTATATGCAGACATAAACAATAAAAAATAAAATCAAAAGAAACCATTAAGAGCGTCTCCAAGAACAACCTTAATTCATATATGGAGGCCTTCCCCAATATATATCATATAGAAATTCTATTATAATTAGACTTGAGACTTGAACAATGCATACTTTTTAAAACTGTACTTATTTCCTTTAGGGTTATGCCTCTCACTCACATAGAAAGGATTACGGCGCATGACTTAAGGCTTACAATCTTATGTGACCAGTGTTTCCAATGTCACATAAGGTTGCGGCATCCTCTGGCAAATATTATATTGACAACATGAAGGGCTTAAACAGTAACTCGGTCCCAGGCATCTACTGCTATACCACTATGATCATCCATAGAATTGTCATTCATAATGGAAACTTCATCACAGAATTCTCTGTAAAATAAACTCATCTATAAAGGCTCAAGGTATTAAATACCCTTCTTAATTTCTATAGGTAACTACAGTACACTCACTAACATAAGTTATAGATAAATAATCAGTTAGGCTATGTTTGGTTAGGCTCATCAATAGCTGAAGGAGGGAGTAGGTATATTAGCCCACGAAGTCTAGCATAGGATGGTTTGTCTGCAGATGTGAATAGAGAGACCCACAGCATTGTCACCAACATATAATAGTTTTAAACAATTAAAAACCTTAATATTTGGAAATATCATGTGTAATACTTTGGGAGATTGAGGTAAACTCATTTAAAAGTGCCACCAAACATAGCCTTAGCACATTCAGTAGAGCCTAATTATATATATAAATTATAAACCATAAAGAAACATCCGAATAGACATTGTTATAAAAGTCTACATTGTTATAAAAGTCTACTTCTGAAATACTTAACAAGAGAAGGGCCAGCTCCAGAGTTTTTTACATGTTCGTAATGTGCTTTAACCGACTTCCCTTGCTCTTTGGCTTCGATATAATTAATCCCTCCTAAAGTTTATGTTTTTGTTTAGCAATGTCTATGGTATCAAATACCAGAGAAGAGGCATGGCAACTGACAGAAATTGTGTAGGTTGTGGGTGAGTGAGTCCATGGAAGAAACTTGTGCTCATTTATATTTGCATTGCCGGATGGAGTCATGGGTATTAAATTTCTTTCTTGGCATATGGTGGGCTACATCGGGGTCATGTTGACGATGTGGTGATCTTGGAAGGGAAACCCAATCTCATTGTGGTGCGGATACTTGATTGGATTCCCTATTTGCTGAACCTTGCGGAAAGAACAAAATAGAAAAAAGTTTGGAGCGGAGATGGAAGGGCCAAATCTTTGTATTGAATGCCTTATGCAAAGATAGAAAAAGAATCGAGAAAATACTATGCCTTATGCCTTATGAACACTTATGCAAAGATAGAAAAAGAATCGAGAAAACAAGATGATGGGAACCAACCTCTTCGCGGCTGGCACGAGGAAGAACTTTGGGAGACTTTTTTTCACGTTGAAATCTTTGATATGGAGGCTGGCAAACTATTAAACTTTGTTATTTATACCTAACACTACAAAGTCCATGAGAATCCATGATTTTCCAAATCCATAAATATGAATGATATTTTGAATACCCTAAAACTTTTGTGGACTTTCTGAAATCCATATTGAATACCCCTAGACTTTGTGGATTTCAGAAAGACTTTTTAAAATCCTGATTGAATACCCCTAGACTTTTGTGGACTTTTTAAAATCTAAATTGAATACACTTGGATTTTCAGAATCCATGGAGTTTATTAAATTGCCCACAAAATCCAGATACAATACACCCCCCTTAGTCTCCAAGGAAATGGGCTCTCCCGAAGAAATGAACTTCCCTCAAAACATTCAGGAATATAATAAAAAAACTCTCTAAGATGTTTCGGGAACTGGATGAAGCAGCAGCCTATGAGGCTGATGATGTTCTCGATGAGTTACAAGTTAAAGCTCTACAATTATCCTCCGAGAGAATGGGCTCTCCTGAAGAAATGAACTTCCCTCAAAACATTGAGGAAGAGATTAAAAAATTATATGAGATGTTTCGGAAACAGAATGAAGCAGCCTATGAGGCTGATGATGTTCTTGATGAGTTACAAGTTAATGCTCTACAATTAGCCTCCGAGGAAAAGGGCTCTCCCGAAGAAATGAACTTCCCTCGCCACATTCAGGAATACATTAAGCTCTCCAAGAAGTTTCGGAAGATTGCTAAAGAAATTAAGGAGCTCGATTTGCAAAAGGGAAATGTTGAGAAGAGAATGGATGAAATCTGTCCAGGTCGTGAACCTACTTCTCCTCTCGCAATGGAACCACATCCTTATGGGAGAGACGAAGACAGAGAGAAGTTGCTCAAGATATTGTTGAAAGATGATTACAAGAGTTCAAGTCGTTCTTTGACCAGGCACCCACGTGATCCGACTAGGAGGCCATTGCGCTGCCGTGCCGTCAAAGATATCTCAATTTGTTCCATAGTCGGTATTGGTGGAATTGGCAAGACAACTTTGGCACAGATGGTGTACAACGATGACCGGGCAGCGAAGCATTTTGCCTACAGATTTTGGGTTTGTGTCTCGAATGATTTTGATGCTGAACGTATTGTGAAAGAAATTGTAGCCTCCTCTGATTTCAAGAAATTAGAAGAACAAATGGCAGGTGCCTCCAAGAAATTAGCCTCCTTTGATTCTGAGAAATTAGATGGACTTAAGAAGTTGAGCAGTACCAGATTTTTACTTGTGCTAGATGATGTATGGGAGGAAAATCAAGAAAAATGGAACAAATTCAAGGCAATTTTTAGAGCTGGGGTTGGAGAAGGTAGCTCTATTATGGTGACTACTCGGCTGCAAACAGTGGCAAACATCACCAGCACAGTTCCTCCACTCTGCATTCAAGTTTTATCAGAAACACATTGTTGGGATTTATTTAAGAAATATGCCTTTGGCTTGGGAAATAAAAGGAGGTCAGCCTTGGTGAAGATTGGCAAGGAGATCGTGCATAAATGTGGAGGTCTACCCTTGGCGGTGAAGGCTTTAGGAAGTTTGCTACGCCATAAAAATGAGGAAAATGAATGGCTATCAATCAAAGACAGTCCAATTTGGGAGCTCCCTCCAAGTGATGAGAATAATATTTTACCGGCGTTGAGGTTGAGCTATTACCATTTGCCACCACTTTTAAAACAATGCTTTGTTTACTGCTCAATCTTTCCCCAAGACTATGAGATTGATAAAGATGATTTGATTCAAAAGTGGATGGCAAATAGTTTGGTGCAACCAAAAGCAGGAAAAGAATTGGAGGACGTTGGGAATGAGATTTTCAATGCACTATTATGGCGGTCATTCTTTCAAGATGCAAGGAAGGACGAGTATGGTGACAAAATAAGGTACAAGATGCACGATCTTGTGCATGATCTCGCAAATTATATGGCAGGGGGTGAGTATTTTGTTGGGCTTGAGGGAAGGTCAAGAGAAATCTGTAAAATAACTCGCCATGTTTCCATACCGTATAATTGGGAAGTATCAACATCGCCATCTTCTATTCTTGAGCTGATACAAAGAGCCTTACCATGCTTACGTTCTCTCATCGTTCGGTCAGAAAGCGATTGGCCATTTCCAAAGTCTGAAATCCTCTTCCGTCATTTTTGTCGGTTACGGGTGTTGGATTTGAAGTATTCAAACATTAGATTGGTACCAGATGGTATTGACGAAATGATACACCTCAGATATCTCGACCTTTCTGGTAATCCCATTAGATCACTGCCTAAGTCTATTTTTTTGCTTAGTAATTTGCAAACATTGAAGCTTCGATGGTGTTTGGAACTCAAGGCTTTGCCCAATGATATGAGTAAAATGAGCAGCCTGAGACACCTAGATATTAAACAGTGTAGTTCGTTAAAAAGCATGCCGGTTGGATTTGGGCAATTATGCCGCCTTCGGGCTTTAAATTGTTTTATTTTGAGCTCAAAGAGTGGATATGGTATGAGTGAGTTGCATAAGCTGAACGTTGGAGCAGAATTGGAAATAAAAGGGCTGGAGCACGTGAAAAGTTCGAATGAAGCAAAAGCGGCAAATTTGGTGGAAAAGAAAAACATTCGTTTTTTGGATCTGTATTGGTCACTGGAAACAGAGGACGAGGACTCTCAACAGCAGCAGCAACATCAGGAGGTAATTGATGGCCTCCAACCTCAGGCAAAATTAAGGACACTGTTGGTTCAAGGTTATCGAGGACCAAACTCTCCAACTTGGTTGACACCTTCGTGTGTCCCAAATTTGGTGAAAATCCATCTCCGGTTTTGTAGATGTGAACGTCTCTCACCTCTTGGGAAACTTGGGTCTCTCAAAGTTTTGAATTTGTATAGAATGGATTCATTGAAATTCATTGTCATGGATGATGATGACGATGCAAGAACATTCCGATCGCTAGAAGAACTCAAGTTATTGAATATGCGTGATTTGGAGGGATGGTCATCTTCATCGTTGTCTTCTCAAGAAGCAATAGCCCCAGTATTCCCTCGCCTAAAACAAGTGGAGGTCATTGGATGCCCAAAACTGGAAGGAGAAGTTCCATTGTCAGGGTCCCCGGTCAAAGATGTTAGAATATACGGATCAAGAAATGGAATGGTTCTGGGTTCACTGCACGACCTCCCTTACCTTCCTTTCCTTGATATTGGATGGTATGATGAGATGGAGAATCTTCCACTAGGGGCGCTACGAAACCTTACCTCTCTCCAGAAGTTGAGGATCATAGGTTGCGTTAACCTGAAAACTCTCCCTGTCCAACTGAAAAGTCTTACTACACTCACAGTTTTTTTTTTTTTTTTTTTGAAAGGCAAGCGCGGGGTGTAAATGGGCTCCCCAGACCATAGAAAAAATAAAACCGTTACAAGTTACATTCGATAGTACGTTCACTCGTTACAGCATCCATAGGACAATAAATTTGCTTCAAATCTTTAACAAAGAACCTAATTAGTACTAGAAGCACCGTCTCTAAGTTGGGGAGTAACCCTGCAAAATGTTCTGCTACTAAAGTAGTTGCATGATAGACCTGCCATAACTTTTCCTCCTCATAAGTACCAATCAATCCTTTAATCACTCTCATGACGTGATTTATACCTAATGTGGGCCCCAGGATGTATGAGAAGTCGTCGTAAGGATACGAACCACAATGAATCATGATATAAAAACCATTGAATGCTAGCACTAATCTAGCATCCATACAAGGTTCTAATAAACATTTGCATTCTACTTGTATTATCATCATCAGTTACCTGAATTTAGGATTTGTCTTCTTGCTTCGAGAGGACCTTCGAGGAACATATGCCGTGGGAGGCTGTATTGTGGTAACCTCACGTTCTTCTTCACTAGTGTTTTGCTCCACCTTTGGTGCTGCCTCTGCAAGTGAAGCTTGAATTTCAGCGACCAATGCATCCCTGCCTATTTTTGCAATTGCTGAATGTACAACCTTAACGTCTTGGGGTGTTAGGCAATCCATGATCGTTGTGGGATCTTCCCCCAGTCCTCCTATACCAGCGATTGCGCGAAGCACCTCCACTACTTGCATTGGGTTTTCCTCTGAGTTAGATATGGGGGTAGACAGATCTGGCTCTGCTGCTACTTCAACGTCTGAATCCGCAGCCTGAATCGCCGTTTCAATCCCATTGGGTGAGTAACCTGCATCCCTGAATTCTTTTGAGTGTTGCTCCTTAACAACAGCAACCAAACTCTGCTGCTCTGTGAGCAGTTGCTCCTTAGTCGTATCAACAACATCTAATTCTAAAATAGTTGTTCCAACTTTGGCAACGATTTGATTTCTATTCTCAATCAAATTGCTATTATTCTCTTGTGCAAGACATGCAAACGAATTAGCAGTGACTAGAGGATTACGAGCAGGTGGTAAGGTACTCACTATCTGAGGGTCCTCCACTATTGCAAGTTGCAAATTGGAAGTTTCATTGGTGGAAGGCACATTGGGTTCATTGAGTGCAGTGGAAGTAGGTTCATTGAATGCTTCATTGTGCATATATGCACTGGGCATTGATGCATGACTAGTCTCAGGCTGTGCTGCCACAGTGTGACAAGTTGCACCCAGTGCATCCTGTGTCTGTTTAGGTGCCCGAATAGTGTGCTTTCCTTGAACAACAGTCCATCCTTGATCCTTGTCTTGCTCCACTTGATTTGTGCGACCAGTTGGCTGCCATAACTTCTGCACAGGCTTTGTGTTTGTAACATTTATCGTGCAATGCTGTTTGGAATGACCAAAGACAGCACACACACTGCATTTAGTTGGAACCCATGCATATTCTACCACAACTATCCTCGTATTCGAGTCATTGATCACCACTGGAACTTCTTTAGGCAATGGATCTTTGACACTAACTTCAACACAGACCCTGGCATAAGCCTTCCTGGTGCCTTCTTCAGTTGCCTTATCAAGCATAATGGGTACCCCTATGACACTCGCAATCCGTTGAAGTCCTTCAGGATGCCATAGGAATAATGGGATTCTCTTAAGTGTCACCCAGATAGGTATCGAGGTGAGAGTTTCTGCTTCCTCATCCATTGTAGGAGACCAAGTTCGAATGATGAACAGCCTGATTGGATAAGTACTTTAACTTCACTTCGAATTTTGTCTATTAGCGCTCCGAAAAATTGGAAAGTGTTGCCACAATGGTTGCAAAACTGCACTGCTCTTCAGGACCTATCTATTTATGGATGTGATGAAGAACTAAAGAGTCGATGGGAGAACAAGGACGGGCAAAGAGAAGAGTACTCCTTCAACATGATTTCCCATGTTCCGGTTGTTCAAATCTATTAATTTCAATGAGCCAAGCAATTAAGCTCCGATCTGTAATCGAAAGTGTTGCCACAATGAATGAAACACCTCACTGCTTTTAAAGATCTAAGCCCTTATGGATGCGATGAAGAACTAGACAGACACCAGGAGAACAAGGAAGATCAGAGGAAAGACTCCTGCTTCAACATGAGTAAAAAATGTGGTAAAGAGCAAAACCCCTTTCTTTGATAAATTTACAATAATATAATTACTAACATCCCCTTTAATCATAATTAATTTTTTTACTGTGCAGTTGACAAGGACATAGTAATCTGCTTAGTGTCTAGTATTCAGAGCAAACGGTGCGGTGGACTTGCCTGTTTGAATTCTGTTGGTAATTATACCCAATACCCCTCTTCTTTTGTTAACCCATCGCTTCCTTTTTTTTCAAGCAAAATGATGCAACAAAAACAATCACCCAATTTATATATATTTTAATTATTTTGTTAATTAAATGGCCGGTCTCAAAATGACTTCACTAATGTACCTGTCGTGACTCATTGTTGAACCGATCCCTAGCTTGACCATTTTTAGTTATTTTGAAGCCTGATTGCAGAAGTTTTTATTTATTTATTTTACTTTAGGAAATCACACTTCTTATTGATGATGTAGTGTACTTTTGATTCATGTTTTTTTTCTTAACTTAAAGTTTGGGGATCCATGAAACATTCTGATTACATAGTTTAGACAAAGGAGTACGTTGTCTATAAAAGAATCATAATGCAATAGTTTAGACAGAGTACGTTATCTATAAAAGAATCATAATGCGACTTTTGTACATGCCATATGCTCCATAAACACTGAGGCGAGCACACACACGCACACTCATGGAATTAGGATCCCTTTGCAACATGCTAAGCTTGACTGTGCTTATACGCAACAATGTTTTAAAGCAACTCTTGGTCTGGACCCTGTTTCTGATACTTTTTTTGTTTGTTTGTTTTGAAAAGTGAGCCGGGGTTTGTTTAGGATCCCTAAACCTATGAAATGAGACTACATTCTGATTTTTTTAGAGTGCTCTGATTGCAGCATGTTAATGCCGAAGGTACAGCCTTGGTCAAACAATTAGAAGATCCAGCAAGTAACAAGAAGGTAGGTCTAATAGTTTCGCCACAAAGCCTGTTCATCCTGGATTGAGCATATTATTCACACATGGTTTGCCGAGAAAGTTTATTAATTTGCTCATTCTTTTTGTCCTTTCATTTCATTTAGTAGCCACTACAAGAAAAATGTTGATTCATAGCGTTTCAAAAACGCTATGGTAGGATACCATAGCGTTTTAGTAAACGCTATGGTAGGATACCATAGCGTTTTAGTAAACGCTATGACAGCCGGCGCTATAATAGACCCAGGGGCTATTATAGCGGTTTTAAAACGCTATGGTAAGTTTGGCTTTTATAGCGTTTCAAAACCGCTATGGTAGCCTCTGCCATAGCGTTTTTAAAACGCTAAAAACGCTATGGTAAGTATACATAGCAAATTTTTTTTTTTTTTTTTTTTTTACTATCAAATGACTTTTTATTACATCTCATAAGTTTTATGTCTAGAAAATAAAAATTTAAATGTGCCAAAGTTAAACATTTTCATGAATTGAGGCAAAGTAATGTAATTAATTAATAAACTGTATTACATCGAGTCACAAAATCTATCAAATAATAAAAATAATGTAATTAATAAGATAATGTATTACAATTATGGTACTTGGGATAACAAACTGAAAATTAAGCGATGGTTTTGCCCATTGGATCAATGAGAATCATGCCAATAACACCACCCGCTTCTCTAACAAAAATGGCTTTTTTGCTTCTAAGGTCTGGGAGTTCAAAAGCACAGACAACGATCTTCCCCTTTATCAAGCTACGATCAAGAGTGTTGTTCTTGCATAAGCTGAAAAAACAGATCAAGACATAATAATTAGCACTATATATATGAAGATGAGTGTTCATCAAGCACATTGGACAAGCATATCATCCCTAAAATGTGCAAATGCATGAGGATCAAAACCAAGAACGTGAATCACCTGAATGGTACCAAAACTGCCATACATCTCTACGCCCCAGCTGCGCCAAAAAAAACAATGTTTATAAAGCTTTGTTTCTGAGACAGAGCCAAATACACTGTGCAGTGCAGTCCAGAATATGAACCTTGCTGAGGAAAACAGCACCAGCAGAGCAGCACACACTGCTGAAAATTGCCATCAGAGCAGCAGAACAGCTGCAGTGCAGTCCAAATACGCTCTGGCTATTGGGGTTAGCTGTTGTAAGTTTGTCACCTTGACCTTGAAGCAAAAACAATTGGCAGATATGGTGAAGGGCAATATGCTCTGCCTCCTTGCCACACAGACACAGTGGAGTTCTTCAAAAACCACACTGATAGAAATAAAGATATGACTGAAACAAGACCACTGGAGTGCAAAAGAGCGTGAGTATCAAACCTGTCAGAAGACTTAGGATAGAAGGAAAACCCACGTGGAATTTTGCGGTGTAATTTCTAATAAGTAGGCAAGAGGTTGCAGCTGCGAGTTGCTGAATGAAGTAGCTGCCAACAAAGGTACAATGAGAATGGATATTACTTAAAATCATGATTATGCACTTTAAAACAGTAATTGAGTCATAGTAACTTTCACTTCGAAATCTTACTCATGACTATGTGATTCCTAAACAACATGATTTCATCTACAAACACATTGCAACAAATAAGTGAAACTTCACCTGGATTTACCAATATTAACAAAAGATCAATGTCAGGATTTACCTTGTAGAGAGCCTGAAAGGTGAGGACTTGCTTGCCTACAGAGATGACTTAAGCAAGGTCATCAACAATGTTTTCAAACTCGAAATACTCATTTCACCAAATACAACATAGCCATACACACCCTTTTCCACAAAAAGCAAATTCATTTTGTTTGAATAAATTGTAAAGCTATTGTCCAGCAAATAAACACAATAACATTGTTTTCCTTGTTACCTGTGTTCATTAATTGATAGCCTGGAAGGTGAGGTGTTATCCCATCAACCTGAATTCAAATCCATGTTTGCAGAGTCTGGCAGATGCAAAAACATTGAATACCTTAAAAAAAATGGCTTCTAGTTCATACAAATCTTAGCCAAATTACTACACCAGGAATCAGTTTCACCCAAGCCTGGATAGCAATATGCTTAGATATTCACAAGAGTACAGAAACCAGAAAAAATGTATTAAAAAAAAAAAAAACAGAAGTGGGCCCACTTGAAATCAAGAGATTTGCATATGCAAAACATGCAACAGATAAAACGGAGAAATCAATGTGCATAGAAATATCCTTCATGAAGAGCTCCAAGAAATGAGCACAAAAATCTTGATGCATTTTTCACCTTTCAACTTAGCTCAAGATGGGCATAATCAAATTTCTCATTTTCAGTAACATTCACAAGTCATTAGCACAGAACAAGTACCAAAAAAACAGGGCATAAATGATAAAGTGAAATGTATTCAAAATAACCAAATGATTGATATTATGTATTCAAAATCAAATGATTGACATTATGTATTCAAAATCAAATTATAGATATACTTAGGAAGTTGATCAAAAAGGTAATCATAGAAACCTGGGTATGGTAGGCTTGAAGTTTTGCATGAAAAGCTATCAATGGACCATGTAATAGACAGTTTAGTACAACTGAGGTGGTGAATCATAATTCCAAGTGTCAAAAACAGTCCGTGTAGCAGTAATTCGAAAAGTAAAAAACGAGTCAGTGAATGCATACCATTTCCTTGATTATCGACTTAGAGTGTAGACCATGACTTGATGAATTAATATCCAGGTTTCCAATTGCAAAAATGATTCCAAGAGTTGTCAGATGTCCAACACAGGAAAGAAATTAATGACAAGTTGGCAATGTAAAACCTGTCATAGAAAATTAAAAAAAGGAGGTAACTCCAACAATTGATGAAGCATATATCAAGCTCAATGACCAACTGACCACCAAGACATCAGCAAATTCAGCACAAACATTCGCTGCCAAAGCAGCAGCAACTTCAGCAAGACAGAGCACTCTGTCCAGCAAGACAAAGTACTCTGTCCAGTTTATAAAACAGGCACAGTATGTAAAAAAAAAAAAAAAAAAAAAAACAGCCTCCATATTAGAAAGTTATTTCTTGAGTCAAATTGTTTATAAACAGCCTTCACATTATAAACATTTAAAAAAATAAATTTGAATCAAGGACTAGGCCAAATTCACCTAGAACTCATAAACAAGCAAATAGGTAGGCAAGCAAAGGTAGAGGGCCTAATTGCATTCTCAATTCTAAAATCCAAAAAAAAAAAAAAAGAATGAGGGAATCATGTTGATCAAGTTGTAGAAAAAAGCATTGGTCAGGACAATCCATGGTTGCTCTGCTCGTGCAAAACAAGACAGTTTTAGCGCACAAGACAGTCAAAATGCAGTTTTAACCTTGGCCAAGGCATGGGAACTGACCACAACACAAGGTTTAGTACCAAATTTGATCTGAAATATTGGTCCATATAGCTTGGTTAACTTAGAGAACACAAAAGAAGAATCAAGCAGGGAATAACAACAGAGTACATAGAGATTCCAGCATGATCAGCCATAATGTAGCTAGGGGGTGCTTGTTTTTCTCTTTCTTTTTTGGCTAGCTTATAACTTTTTTAGAACTACTATACACATATATAAATACTTATACATAGTCCAGCACATTTTACTTTGAGACTAGATTAAAGCAGACTGGACTAATTAAAAAACCTTAATGATGCACAGAGAAAAGTTCTGATCACATTTGGCACTACATTAATCACTTTAGCAAGTTTTCCCCATAAACTAGGTTACAAGCCTTTTAAAGTTAAAACTCTAGTACTCTTAACTTCTTCTTAGCTGACTTTAGCCAATCTAGACGAGCAAAACGACAATAAAAAAGGTTGCCATGAAACTAATTCGGGAGAAGTGATTCATTCTGAAGTAAACTCTTATAACACGATAGAACTAAATTTACGTTTCAAACTTTATAGTTGAATGGTTTTCATCAATTGATTGAACATTCTTAGATAAATGCAATGCTCAAAGAAATATGACATAAAGGATTCTGTTTCCAATTAAAAACTTACCTGAGATGTAGATCCTCCCCTGTACTGAAGGTGAATGGTGCCTCAATGAAGAGTGTCTTTACATGCTCTGCGGATAAAAACCATGAATATGGCAAACATGAGTCAATCCTCTTTGAAGATCAACACAAAGCAGGATCTGAATTTAGAGATAGAAAGGGTGGTTTGGATGATATTGAGGATTCACCTCCTGCCAAAAAGTCAAAATTTGCATCCTCTGTTACAGCTTCTTCGAAGAAAGCAATTTCAAGAATCAAGAAAAATGATTCTCCAAGCTCAGGTGCTGCCGACAGCATACAATGTAAAAGTCTGGAAAATAAAAAATTGTTATCTCGTATGAAACCCAAAACCAGTTTGGTACCCAAACCTGAAGTTTTTAGTATGGAGATGGACATACCTGGTGAAGATGCTGTGGTACCCTTAACAAAGCGTAACCGATCTGATTGTGCCACTCAAACTGAAGGCAACACAAAACAGAAAAATTTGGCACAATCTAAAGATAAAGTCTCTCGTTCTAATTCTGGTAGGTCTGCTCTTAAACAAATCCACTCAAGAAGGAGAGTCCGCCGATTTGATGATGATGAGGATGAAGGGTCCACAACTCCTGTTCATGGTCAATCTGCTGTGGCTTTGAATAATTCGTCCTTAAATTTGCCAAATTCTGTTCAAGATACATATACATGTAAATGTGCAAGTTCTAAACAGAATAATAGTCACACAGCCGAGAATTGTGATAATGCACTTGATTGCCCTTCTAAGAATGGGGCATCACCTGAGAAACTTTTCAATGAGTCTCTTTCCTCCACCCTGAAGAAATCTGAAGAGAAGAGGCCAGCAAAGACCAGGTCGACTCATGCTTCCTGCAGCCCTGGCTGACATGAACCTCAAAGTCTGATTCCAATGGAGGATAAGCCTGTACTGAAGTTCTATTAATGCCAACACAAAAGTGAACATTATGCACAAACAAACACAAAAGTTATCCAATTATAACCAAACAAAAATGATTTCTATACATCACATTTCAACACAAAAGTGAACATTATATTAATTATTTAAAGGATCTTAAAGACCAGACTTGCCTGTTCTACTCCATTTCTTAGCACGATAAGATCCTGCATAAAAGAGGACAATTCAGTATCATTAAGAAACACGTTATAGGACTTTCTAGATCAGAAACTCTACAACAAGAAACTGACAAAAGAATATTGGTTATTACCACAGCACCAGTCACTAGTATGTAGAAGTCTGTAGGAGCTTCATTCTGCAAAATGACATCTTCTTTGGGAGGGACGTATTCGGCTTTCATCTCTTGTTGCTGCAGTCCCTCTGCAGTCGAACTTGCTGAACCAACTGCAAGCTCTTACTTAAAGTACAGAACTCATGCAAAAAAAGGACCTGTTTCATGAAAAAGATCTAGATCCTTGCAATAAATCGAGCAATGTTGTAAAAACTCTAGCATGTGGATAGTGAATTTAAAAGACACACCTTTTCCTTTTCGAGATTAAGAATCTCTGTCTTCTCCAGTTCAAACTTCTTTCAGATGTCATTAATTGCCTGATCAAATGCTTTTAGTTCCGAAAAGAATACACTTGTCCAAAGTATAGTGTATTTATTCAGTAAATGGCAAACTAAGATACCTGAACACATTGCAATCAATAAATATGCATGCTATTATGACAGTAAAATGGATACAATGCACTTATGAAGCCTACACAGAGATGAACCAAGAGACAATTTTTTGCAAAAAGATTTCTAATAACAAAAAGGTAAAGCATGGAGGTAATCCCTTAATTCTGTAAAGAAATAAGCTTTCCAATTTCAAAATATACAAAAAGACATTGGCATTGGCAAGCATTGCAGTTTCTGAAAATTGCTTATCCCATGTATAACAAAGTGTACAGAGGAAAAAAAAAAAAAAAAAACTGAAGACAACTAAACAAACTCACTGTTGACATTGGAGAAATTGACTGAATATGGAGAGCTTAGGTCTATTTATATGCTTACAAGTTGCGAGCATACAGTTTATAAGTTGGCCATCAAGTTTCCCAGCTCACAGTTCAACAGAGCTCATGGTAGTCCATTTTAGGGTATCAAAATTGTCGACATAGCTGTCTTGGTCAGATTATAAGTTGGCCACCATGTTGCTTCTTTACTCCATTCACTTTCAACATTCAATATTTTCTATACTACCCTACCAAAACAAGCTACACCTGCCTTGATGCATTGATATTTGTAAAGGGGGGGGGGGGGGGGGGGGGTGAGACACTTTTCAGACCCAACAGCTCTCATAAACATCATCTCTCTCCAAAACATGCCTACTTGATAATAGTTCCAATCTTATGATGTGCTTGGTTCTAAAGAATATTCTAGAGAAAACCACCAGAAAATTAGCAAAAGAGAGGATGGAAATTTTGAGGTGAGGATGACCTTCAGCCTCAATATGGAAGAAACGAAAGAATGAAATGAACAAAAAAAAAAGGCTACCCTGTACATAAACCTCTAATAAAAATTAAAATTTAAATAAAACTAAAAAGTGCAATAAAAATCCCCAATAAATCCATTATGGTAGACTAGACTAAGAAAATGAATCATATATGACAAGAATCAAAAAAATTAAAGCACATATTTTAAAACACGGATTTTATGTTATTTAAGTTTCAAGGCACAAACAAGAAGTAAAGCTTACCCATGCAGGAAGTCCACAGATGTTGCAAGCAGCCTCATTGGGACATTCTCAGGCAAAATGTCCAGCACATTTTACTTTGAGACTAGATTAAAGCAGACTGGACTAATTAAAAAACCTTAATGATGCACAGAGAAAAGTTCACATTTGGCACTACATTAATCACTTTAGCAAGTTTTCCCCATAAACTAGGTTACAAGCCTTTTAAAGTTAAAACTCTAGTACTCTTAACTTCTTCTTAGCTGACTTTAGCCAATCTAGACGAGCAAAACGACAATAAAAAAGGTTGCCATGAAACTAATTCGGGAGAAGTGATTCATTCTGAAGTAAACTCTTATAACACGATAGAACTAAATTTACGTTTCAAACTTTATAGTTGAATGGTTTTCATCAATTGATTGAACATTCTTAGATAAATGCAATGCTCAAAGAAATATGACATAAAGGATTCTGTTTCCAATTAAAAACTTACCTGAGATGTAGATCCTCCCCTGTACTGAAGGTGAATGGTGCCTCAATGAAGAGTGTCTTTACATGCTCTGCGGATAAAAACCATGAACTTGACAGAAAATCAACCTGAACAATTTTGTCCACAAGGATATCGTAGGCCGACTCAGGCAAATAAAGCCCTGCTTCCTTTGATCTGAACTTTCTATAGCTCGGGAACGTATAGTCGTTTTGTCTGAAAGGCAAGATCCTCCCAAAAGTAATGAAAAAGGATGCATGTCAGCATCAGAGAAAGAAACTAAATCAGTTTCCAGCAGAAAAAAATTTGAAATGAAAACAAAGAGTAATGTGATTCAGAAGGAGAACTGCTCAATGAAAAGTAACAACAATCGAGTCACCGTCTTGTATGGATTCAAAACATGCTCCCCTCCCTTCAAGCATTATTCAAATCAAACTAATAGAAACTTTCTTGTGTCCATTGGTATTATCCATTATATGCAAGTTTGAAGAAATGTAAATCAACCACTAGGTGTTAGAAACTCTCAACCCCCTTCAAGCTTCGTTACATTTTGTGCAAAAAGTGATTTAAACACTGTACAAGAATGAACACATGAACAACTTGTGCATGGATAATTCTATAAAACACCCTTTCAATCTCATCAACACTTAAAGATAAGAGTTCTCTCTTTGCTAACACTGCCACTGTTTCTGAAAAAACATATATCTAATAACATATATTATGTTTGTGGGCAATTGTCAGCAAGTCACTTAAGAGATATACCTTAGCTGATTTGAAGAGTTCATCAAGTACTTCAGATAAAGTGGGATGTGCATGAACAACATATTTTATGTCCTGCAAACGCAAACACATAATGAAATAAATAATAACACTTGAGACGAGCATTGCGAAAAACAATTAGAACAATTTTCATCTGATCTCAAGAAAGATGAAATACTATTACTTTCAAAGTACATACAAACAAATACGTGTCATAAAGTTCAGATGATCAAGGAATCCAGTTATAGACTTTTCTGCAAATGAGTCAAGGGAATGTGCCACTGACTAGCTTTCCACTTTTATCAATTACTTGCATTCGCTCATCAACAGGAATAAAACCACGTTGTGTTTCCACATTAATCTGCAAATGAGTCAAGCCGGTTTATTAAAAAAATTTAAATTTAACATTTTTAGCATAAAATCTTATTATACTTCCACACTCACATTCTCCAAACCAAGACCTTGTGTGAATGGGGCCCTTTCCGTTGCAATAAGGGCGGCATCAACCTGCATCAACACCTTGTTATGATTACAGTAACTATAGCAATAAAACATGTCTGTGTTTGCTTTAACACACACCAATACAAGGGACCAAAGAAAAAAAAACCAATTCATACTCTCAAACCCTAGATCATTCTTATTGATGAAGGAGAGAAAATGTAGGTGTATCCAATGAATCAAATTCATCAGTATGTTCAGTCTCCTTGCTAAGTAGGATGTTATTGGTTATGTCCAACACCCAATGAATCCAATAAATTTTCCTAAGTACCTAGTCTATGTCCAACACCCTGACACCGAGCAGAGAAATCCAAGGTTTCCCTTACAGTCATGTCGCCATTATGCAGATCATGTTGACTGATGTAGGCCGAAGTCCTTTGTGGGACAAACTCTCTCATGGTATGTCCATTGTATGTAATTGTTGCGCCTTATTGCGGAAGCGGGTAGACACCAACAATTGCACACAAGTACCACAAGGATCCAATCAATTAAATAGAGCAACTAGCAATGAAAGAAATTAGAGAAAATTAAGAACATACCACAAGAGACACAAGGTTTATGTGGTTCAGCAAATTGCCTACGTCCACAGTGAGGTGATTCCACTATATTCAAGAACAAGGTACAAGAAGATGACAATTCTCATACAATCTCTCAACAAGAGATGAAACAATTTCAGCAATTGTCTTTCTCTATTCCCTGTGCTTCACAGTTTTTCTACCTATGAAAAACAACTATAGTTCCTAGTATATATATAGTGTCTTGTTTCCTGTTTCCTGTTTCAAATAGAAGTGGAAACAGTTTCCTATTCCTGTTTGGAAAACAGTTTCCTATTCCTGTTTGGGAAACAGTTTCCTATTCCTGTTTGGGAAACAGTTTCCTGTTTCACAAAACAGGTATGTTTCCTATTTCACAATTCTCCACCTCGGCGAATTTTTATAAGGAAAAAATGAGCCGAAACAAGGCATGAGAATAAACTGATCAACACTCCATCATAGCTTTGTCACCTCACGAAACCGCCCCGAAGGGCAACGCCCCAAAGGGCCCTCAATCAACATGAGTCAATGTGGAGTAAGTCCAAACAATGTTGAAACTTAACTCCAGGAACAACCTTTGTCAGCATATCAGCAGGGTTGTCTTTTGTGTGTACTTTCACCAAAGACACATCACCATCCTCAATTACATCTCGAACAAAGTGATATCGGACGTCAATATGCTTAGTCCTTGCGTGATGAACCTGATTTTTAGCCAAGTGGATGGCACTCTGACTGTCACAGAGAACCTCAACACTATCTTGTTCTACACCCAAGTCATTTACAAGACCTTGAAGCCACAATGCTTCTTTTACACCTTCTGTCAATGCCATATACTCTGCCTCTGTAGTAGAGAGAGCCACTGTATCCTGAAGCATAGATCTCCAACTAACCGGAGCACCGTATATCTGAAATAGGTAACCAGTAGTAGATCTTCGTCTATCTAGATCACCAGCATAATCAGAATCAACAAACCCACGAACCTGACATGAATCTCCACCGAAGTCCAAACCCACATCCAAGGTACCTTTTAAGTACCTAAGCATCCATTTCACTGCCTCCCAATGTTTCTTCCCAGGGTTTTCCATATACCTGCTCACAACACTAACAGCCTGTGAAATGTCAGGGCGTGTACACACCATAACATACATTAAACTGCCAACTGCACTAGCATAAGGAACATGCGACATGTATTCCTTTTCTTCCACTGTGACTGGAGATAACTTTCGAGAAAGTCTAAAATGTGAAGCCAAAGGAGTAATAACCGACTTTGCGTTTTCCATGCCAAACCGTGTTATGACCTTCTCAAGGTACCCCTTCTGTGAAAGAAATAATTTTTTATTCTCCCTTTCTCTTCTTATCTCCATACCAAGTATTTTCCTTGCAGCACCCATATCCTTCATCTCAAACTCAGAAGCAAGTTGAGACTTCAATTTATTTATCTCCACCATACTCTTACAGGCAATGAGCATATCGTCAACATAGAGCAAAAGATAAATAAAATCGCCACTACGAAGTTTTTTCAAGTAAACACAACAATCATACTTACTTCGTGTGAACCCATGTTTCAACATAAAAGTGTCAAACCGTTTGTACCACTGCCTAGGTGACTGCTTTAACCCATAAAGTGATCTCCTCAAACGACAAACATGGTCTTCTTTTCCAACAACCTTAAAACCTTCCGGCTGATGCATATAAATTTCCTCCTCTAAGTCTCCATGCAAGAAAGCTGTTTTCACATCAAGTTGTTCAAGCTCAAGGTCACCATGAGCTACCAAGCTCAACAACACACGAATAGAAGTGTGTTTTACCACAGGCGAAAATATCTCATTGTAGTCAACGCCTTCCCTCTGAGCAAAACCCTTAGCTACTAATCTTGCCTTGAACTGAGTACCAGACTCTAGAGTAGTCTGTTTCTTCTTAAACACCCACTTGCAGCCAATTGCTTTCCTTCCATTAGGCAACGACACTAGATCCCAAGTATGGTTCTTCTGGAGAGACTCCATTTCACCCTGCATAGCTACTAACCAACTCTGACTATCTGAATGACGCGCGGCCTGCTTGTAAGTAGTTGGCTCATCATCTTCCACAGAGAGTGCATATGCAACCAAATCAACTGTATTCAACTGACCATAGTGCTTCAACGGTTCTTCAAAGCCAAATTTTTGAACTTGCTTAACCGATCGTTTTGACCTAGTTAAGGCCAAAGGTTGCTGCTGGGATTGATTATCTTCAACTGGTTGTTGTTCCTCATGGTCTTCATGCTCATAATTCAGATCATGTGTGCCTGCTTCAACCACTTGTTCATCTGCTGCATCCACAGACGCTTCAACTTCCACTTTCTGAGTGTTACTAGATTCACCACCACTATCAACCAACTCCTTAGCTTTAGTACAAGCTAACAAGGAATTCTCATCAAATGTAACATCTCGACTGATCACAAATTTATTATCCTCTAAACACCATAGACGATAACCCTTCACGCCTTTTGCATACCCCAAGAAAATGGCCTTCTTAGCCCTAGCATCAAGCTTATTTTCTTTCACATGGTAGTAGGCAATACAACCGAAAACTTTCAGTACACTGTAATCAGCATGTTCACCTGACCACACCTCATAAGGTGTTTTGCAGTCTAATGTAGAATGTGGCGATCTATTAATCAAGAAACACGCGGTGGCTATTGATTCAGCCCACCATTCTCTGCCAAGACAAGCATTGGAGCGCATACACCTAGCTCTTTCAAGCATAGTACGGTTCAATCTCTCAGCAACTCCATTTTGTTGTGGCGTGTTTCTAACAGTCCAATGTCGAACAATTCCTTCCCGATCACAAAACTGTTTGAAAGTACCCTCAGTATACTCGGTACCATTATCAGACCTTAAAGTCTTCACCTTTCTTCCAGTTCTATTTTCAACCATTGCTCTCCACCTTTTGAATGTCTCAAATACTTCATTCTTGGACTTCAAAAAATATACCCATGTGTAACGGGAATAATCATCAATGAAGGAGACAAAGTACCTGGAACCTCCCTTAGAGGCGACCTTCGCTGGTCCCCACACATCTGTATGCACATAGTCTAGAATACCTCTGCTCCTGTGCTTGCTTGTACTGAATTTTACCCTGCATTGTTTTCCATATACACAATGCTCGCAAAACTCCATAGTCGGTTTCTGCATACCCTTCAGTAACCCTTGCTTGCTTAGTAGAGACAATCCTTTTTCTGTCATATGCCCAAGTCGCATGTGCCATAACCTAGTGCTTTCCGATGAAGAAGTTCCCACTGCCACATTTCCTGTTACCGTGTTACCCATCAAGGTGTACAAGTTACCTTGTTTGATCCCTTTCATGACAACCAAGGACCCACGGACAACTTTTAAAACTCCACCTACCGCTGTAAACTTACAACCATTGGAGTCTAAAACACCAAGCGAGATAAGGTTCTTTTTCAAGGCTGGGACATGCCTCACATCAGTTAAGGTTCTCACAACACCATCATACATCTTAATTCTCATTGTTCCAATTCCAACTGTCTTGCAAGCGTAATCATTACCCATCAAAACAGTACCACCATCAATGTGCTCATAGGTAGTGAACCACTCCCTGTTTGGGCACATATGGTAAGAACACCCAGAGTCAAGGAGCCATCTCCCAGAGATTTTTGTGTTTTCACCCGCAACTGAATAACATTCTTCATCCTTTTCCATACTAGATGCATAACTTGCTTCACTAGTATCACCCTTATTTTGCTTTTTCTTGCCCTTCCAACTGTTATCATGATTAATCTTACCTTGATTTGGACAATTTTTCCTAATATGCCCCCACTCTCTACATTTGTGACATTGTGGACCTCTAGACTTTGATCTAGATTTTCCACTATTTGAAGATGATTTCACTTGAGACCTTCCTCTAACAACCAACCCTTCAGCTTGATCTTTCCCACTACCATTTGATGAAGTTTTCTTCCGAATCTCATTGGACAAGAGTGCACCGGTAGTTTCATCAAATGTAAGTTCATCTTTCCCAAACAAAATTGTTTGTACAAGATTTTCATATGACTGCGGCAAGGAGTAAAGCAATATAATTGCTTGGTCTTCATCCTCAATCTTCACATCCACATCTCTCAAATTTGAGATAATCCGTGTAAACTTGGCGATATGATCACCAATTGGAGTGCCCTCATCCATTGCTAGTCTGTACAATTGGGTTTTCAAGTATAACCTGTTTGATAATGTCTTAGTCATAAATTGTGACTCAAGCTTCAACCAAACATCAGCTGCCGTAGTTTCTTCATTAACTAAAAAAACTATGTCTCTATCCAGACACAAGCAAATAGCAGCACGCGCCTCCAAATCCAATTCTTCCCATTCATCATCTGACATGGTTTCAGCCTTTTTATCCTTCCCTAGTAATGCCTTGTGTAATTTCTGAGAAATAAGCAAATTCCTCATTTGTATTCTCCAATATCCGAAATCGTTCTTACCATTAAATTTCTCGATTTCATACTTCCCCACATGTGCCTTGCTCACCTTGGATGCCATTGCAAACAAAACCTGTGACTTTCTAGACAAGAAGCTTCACTACGTTTTTTTTTTTTTTTTTTTTTTTTCAAACAACTTGTGCGCAAACAAATCCTAGCACTTTTGAATCTTCACAATCTTGAGTAGAACAATTCAAGATCAATTTCCCTTAGTGCTCTGATACCAATTGTTGCGCCTTATTGCGGAAGCGGGTAGACACCAACAATTGCACACAAGTACCACAAGGATCCAATCAATTAAATAGAGCAACTAGCAATGAAAGAAATTAGAGAAAATTAAGAACATACCACAAGAGACACAAGGTTTATGTGGTTCAGCAAATTGCCTACGTCCACAGTGAGGTGATTCCACTATATTCAAGAACAAGGTACAAGAAGATGACAATTCTCATACAATCTCTCAACAAGAGATGAAACAATTTCAGCAATTGTCTTTCTCTATTCCCTGTGCTTCACAGTTTTTCTACCTATGAAAAACAACTATAGTTCCTAGTATATATATAGTGTCTTGTTTCCTGTTTCCTGTTTCAAATAGAAGTGGAAACAGTTTCCTATTCCTGTTTGGAAAACAGTTTCCTATTCCTGTTTGGGAAACAGTTTCCTATTCCTGTTTGGGAAACAGTTTCCTGTTTCACAAAACAGGTATGTTTCCTATTTCACAGTAACATTCCCAGAGACCTACTCAACCCAACATAAAGAACAAATCAACAAGTGAATTTAATGGAACATGAAAAGATGAAACAGAAGATAAGCAATTGTAATGTGTAACCTTGAGATCCTTTCCAAGCTTCCCAGAAAGAGCTAACAGTAGAGTAGACTTTCCCGCGCCAGGAGGACCAAGAAAGAGTGTAAGTCTGTCCAGAATAAACACAAAACAGAACAAACAGTTAGTATTTGGACTGTTAGCAAACTAACAATTACTTAAAAACAGAACAGAATACCTAAATCAGAAGTATCTGAACTCGTTTACCTTCCTGGTTTGATGATACCGCTTATATCATCAAGGATTACCACGGGTTTTTTCTTGCTTTTAAGGATCCTAAGAGAACTCAGTAAGCTCTGCAGAATCAAAATCAGACACCAATTCAGTGAAAAATGTTTAGTTAAATGGACTGCAAATGTGATTCATGTTAAATGTTTTGAATAAAAAACAAGTAACCAAGCCCATCTCAATACCAGTAAATTAAACAACCCCAAGTGATCAAAACTTCAAATTTCACAGAGAAACAACACGATTGGATCTGAAACTAACCTTCAATGCAGAGCAGAGAAATTGGGGTTTTCGAGAATTGGAGAGAGAACCAGAAATCAAAACATCAAAATTTAGGAAAAAAAGGGCACCATCAAAACATGTCCAACATTTTATCTAACAAGAAATCAGTATGCTAGTTTAACTCACAAATCAAGAACCAACCTGGTAAATCAAGCCCATTGCTTCTCATACTTATAAAGGAAAGGGACTTGGATTCCTATGTATTCGAGGAAGAGGAATAAAAAGGATCCCTCTTTGCTGTCCTTTTTGATCTCATCCGTATTCCGATCTCTTGGACAGTGGTTAGATGTGGCCCTCTAATTGGGAGTAAGAGGGGCAAGGGGAAAGGGTGGGTGGGCCACAGGAAGAAATGACTAATAAGAAATTGAAACCCTCATAAAGATGAGTAATTAACATCAAACCTGGTTTATGTAAATCTCTTATCTCTGGCAACTCCTCCAAATTTAATCTGCCAACCCTTTTCCTATGACAGCAAAAACAGAACGCTTTTAAGTGCATATGAAATAGAAAATTAGTTTTGGGATACATTAGTTAGAAGCAACATAGGTATCACACTGAAATAAACAATACTACCTACTGCACTTATACTGTGAAACCTTTGAAGCATATGTTTCAATTTCAACTGGATCAGCAATCCTGTCTTTGTTGATTGTTCAAATACATACAACTTCTTCAGAACAAGCAGTAATAAAGTCTCCATTTTCTAAGAATTTGCCATCCCAAACACAACCAGGATGCCCAATGCCTTGCACACACACCACATGCGACTAAAACCGTGAATTTATGAACCAAAGACATGATGTAATCAAGATCGGCCAAAGAAATCAAGTTCGAAATTCACAGAATCGATTTCGAAATTCACCTCAGGAATTTGTGAATTTCTCAAATAACAACGAACAAACATTTGACTTGATAAACTGAAACCTCAACCATAAACACTTCAAAAACGATGAGTACCTCTAAGAAACCTTCAGTATCAGCAGCGAGAGCCTCCAAAGCCAACTGCACCTCATTCAACTTCAGTTCAACCTTACTCGCCATATCTCCAATCGTAACTCTCCCACCACGCGAATCCACCGAGAAGCTAGAGCCATTGTCGAATAATTAATAATCAAATTAAAGAGAACCAAACATACCCATCTCCCCAAATCAAACAAGAACCAAAACCCAGATTGTAAAGGGAGGGAAAGCAGCAGATAGAAAGAGGGAGGGCAACGGAGAGATGGAGGGAGCAGTGAGGGAGATGAAGATGAAGATATGGAGAGAGCAGTGAGGGCGATGGAGAGATGGAGGGAGCAGTGAGGGAGATGGCGAGATGGAGGGAGCAGTGAGGGAGATGGAGATATGGAGAGAGCAGGGAGGGAGATGGCGAGACGAGGGAGCAGTGAGGGAGACGACGAGATTGAGGGGAGGGTGGAGTTTTATCGAGCTCTAACTCGAGCGCCCAGTAAAACGAGGGAGAAAATAAGAGAGCGCCAAAAAGCCCGCCTTTTTTCCCAGCGTTTTCATTTTGGTTTACATTAAAATTTGCTCTTTGATAGCGTATTTAGCAAAAACGCTATTAACATATGCTATTATTGGGCATTTGTGTTGTAGTGAGCTATCCTGTGTGACAGGCATTGTGCTGCAATTACATGAGAGCTTTTTATATGCAGTAGCAATTATTATTTCGATATGCTCACAATCAAGTTCGTTAAGATTATATTTGGTTTGCAGGCGGATCAAAGAGATGTGGTTGGTCTACAGGATAGTTGGCAAGATAATTATCTTTTCTTGTTGTCTTCATGGAAAGTATGGCATACGTAACTGGGTGCTTCTTGAACCTTAACCTTTACCACTGGGCTCATTTGGATAATATTCTTGAAAGGGTGGGAGTGAGAAATTGAGTAATGAAACCATCACTTGAGAAGGTAATTCAATTTTTGTTGTAGACAACAACATGTATTCTCATGTCCAATCCCATGTTTGGCTCCGATTTTAACTTGCCAATGCACTTCGGGTTATTTTCAGGTTGTTGAGCTGCTTGCTTATATTAATGACAAATTTGGACTCTGTAAGTAAGTCATGCAATGCCTTGCTCCTCAGGGATGATACTCGAAAAACACTCGATGCAGCTCTCTAATTCAGGAAGATTGATATTGTCAAGGTCAGATGATATGGTGAATGGTGTGGATCATAAAAAATCAGTAAATTTGACATCATCAACAGTTGGTGATGGAGTGTGTTGAGCAGCTGGGCTGGATGTTCAACGTGGGTTTTTCTAGCATTTACTACTCTTTGCTTGTTTTGTATATACAAGCAGTTATATTTGGTCATCTTTGGTAATAAAACACGATTCTGACTGAACAAAAACAATACAAATCTGTTATTAGAAGCAGCTTCACTTCAAGGCAATCGAGAATCAGATACTTCGCTATCTGTCACTCTTTTATTTTTCCATTTCTGTTTTTTGCTTTTATCTAACTACTGTGCATTTTCGTTTGCTATTTTTACTTATATTCTAGCCTCCTTAGTACTAAAACATGATTCTGAATAAATTTTTGGTTTTTCATACTGATTTTTTGGGAAACTAAGATGCAGATCGAGAACTTGGATACCTAGGAATATCTGGAGAAAGACAGACAATGCAAATCATGACTTAGTTGAACTTCTAGGAACTCAACTCCAAATTTATGGATAAAATCAGGAGAATCAAGGTTTGTTTCTTTGAAAATCCTTATATGTTTCCCTGTGTATTGGCGTTTAAAACTTGGGTTATTGCAGATTCCCCTCCCTGTTGATGAGAAGAAGAAAGTAATTGAAGAAGTTGATAAGGTCAGACGATATGCCATGGATGCCTCTACAATGTGGGTGATGAAGAATCGGAAAGTTTTAGAGCACCAATAGTTGGGTATGTTTTGTAGAGTATACTAATTCCTATTTGGTTGATATAATCATATTATCAGTTATCTTTATTCCTCTGTTCAAATGCATTTTTGAATGAGATTCTTTGTTTACAGTCTGATTTCAAGGAAATCAAGAAGCGAACTGAGGATTTGATTACCCTGAACTAGTAAGCTGGCTTGGCTTTCTATGATTCTATTGATTGGTTGTGATATCAATTGGAATACATTACATGGGGGTTCAAGCGGTACCAGTGGCGATGTTGAAACATACAATGAACAACAGTTTGGTCAAGTCTGAACACTTATAGGCTACTTGGATGGTAGATTTTGTCTTGTACATTTTACCTTAGATGATGGTAGTGTGAAAATTTGTCAATCATCTTTCAAGGACTTCACCAAGTGCATAGTGGGTGGGTGTGCAGCATTTTTTCATTATTAGTAGCTCAATGAATCCTCTGACATTGTAGATACTTGTTCTATCAGCCACAATTTCTCTTTTTGGCCGTACCGTTTCCATGAATTGTAATTTACTTATGCAGTATGGCGACAAAGCCTCCCTACTTCGAGTCTTCGACATTCAATAGCTACATTTTAAAATAACTGAAATAATTATTTTGATCCTCCTGAATGTTGTCCCATATTGTTCACTACCACGCCATTCTTGCAATCCTTCGCCTTAATCCATCGATGTATCTGCAATTCGGCAAATCAGTGGAAAAAAATATTAAATTTCACAAAACATATTTGCATAAATACAAGAATTCACTAAATGATTCTTGTCCGTTATGCCTCTTTTTTTTTTCTTCTTGCAACTATGTATTTATTGCAACTATGTATTTATTGGCCATAGTTGAAGAGAAGAGATGGCAGTGTTGCGGGCGACGCTGCGCTGATACCAATTTGTTACAGGCGGAAGCGTTACAAATGCCAAAATGCGAAGCTACAAACAAAATACTAATAAAAATACTGAAAACAACCAATTTAACGTGGTTCGGCAAATACGCCTACGTCCACGACAAATACCAACTTTACTGATGAGAGAGACAGATTACAAATGGAGAGAGCTACAAAACATCAGGGACGTTACAAATACAAGTGTCTAAACAACACCACACATAAACACAGGTTGCGTATAATACAAAACAAAAAAACAAATCCAAACAAAAAAACCAACACTCTCTCTCCTCCCTCACAAAATACACAGGGTTAAAGAACCCTAAAATTTCACACTCAATCTCTCTCAGGTCTCTCTCAATGAAGAAGGATGATTCGAAGAAGGGAAGCTCCTCCTTTTATAGGGTTCATAGGCGGTGGAGATCCTTCCACCACCTTCTTCTTCCCTCTTCCAGCTGTTCCAACCAAGCATATCTTCAGATCCAGGTTGTTCTTCTTCAATTTCAACGAAATCAGCTACCGACTTCATCAATTCCAGTTGTCGCAAATGTTTCTGATTATTATTGGCAAAATGTAGTATGGCAACAAAATAACTGGACAACCGTCCATCCAGGGGATGGATATACTTATTCTCAAGATGATTAAGCTATTGATTTATGCCTATCAAGATTGCAAGTTTAAGCGCGACCATCAAGGAACCATCTGGACAACCGTTAACCTGGTGAGTTTAACATTTAGCTTATAACTAATGGATTCTTCTCTTAGTTTGGTTGAAGATTTTAAGGAAATTCTATTTCCTTGTGATGATATAATGTATGACGAAGGAGTAAGTGAGTGGTATAATTTTGATGTACACTTATGCTTTTGATTTAATGATAAGGTTAGGGGAGCCTCAAAACCCCAGCTTGCCTTTAAAAAAAACAAAAACAAAATAACTGAAATAATTATTTTCCATTCTCATGAACGTTGTCTGGTATTGTTCACTACCCTGTCATTCTTGCAAGCCTTTGCCTACTCTTCTAATGCAATGGATATTAGTAGAATGAATTTGGAAAGGGTTGATACTACATTGCCCACTCTTCCTCGTGTCCATACTGGTCACGAAGTTCTTCCTTCCATCCATGCCCATCATGACGATTTAAAGTCAAGAAACAATATCACGTTTATCAACAATAATAGTTACAACAACAACGAGAAGATGCACGCCTTGGACATTTCTCAAAAGATGCTAGTCTTCTTGTGAGATGCAATGACATTGTAACTCTTGTCAATAATTTGACACGATATAAACATTACAGTATGTTGTGAAAGGGGCCTCTGCGATTATTCTGAGAATCTCACGAGGTTGGCAACTGGCACACAATTGTGAATGGATGGATGGATGAATGAAGTAAATGCCCAAGTGTGATATTCTGAAGCCCCCCCAACGGCCTTATATGATAACATTCTCAAATTATGTAGTTAGAGAATTATGTAGCTATCGACATTGTTATCCAGTTTAGTTGTATTGTATCGTACACTCTGAGACAACCTCATAGAAAATAATACAAACTTCTATTTTATTTTGTATTCTTAACCCTCCCCACCTCATGCTGCCTGCCGGGTTTGAATTTATGACGTGTGATTTTATCCGTCATACCTCTACCGCTGGTACACCTTTGGCATACAAACTTTTATTGACTCTTCCAAGTGTTGCTTTTCTTTCCCTTTTCATTTTCTTAGCATCCAGGCATAGATGCAACAAGGGGAAAATAATACAAGTTGGCCTGCACTTATTGGCTCTCGTGGAAATAAAAATAATACAAGTTGGCCTACTTTATTTTATTATTGTGGAAGATTAAAAACTAATACAAGTCAGCTTACACTTATTGGCTCTCATGGGGAATAAAAAATAATAATAATACAAGTTGGCATACTTTATTTGATTATTGTGGAAAATTTAAAAATACTACAAGTCAGCTTACACTTATTGGCTCTCGTGGGAAATAAAAAAATAATACAAGTTAGCCTCCTTTTATTGGCTCTGGTGGAAATAAAAAAGTTGTCCTACTTTGATTGTTTCTCGTGGAAATAAAAAAAATAATACAAGTTGGCATACGTTCATTAACTATAGTGAAAATAAAAGATATATAATACAAGTTGTCCTAGTTTTATTGGATCTCGTGGAAATAAAAAATAATACAAGTTGGCCTACTTTTGTTAACTATCGTGGAAAATTAAAAAAAAATAATACAACTTTGGCATACTTTTATTTGCTCTCATGGAAAATAAAAATAGAACCCTTCTAGCCGCCTGGTTTGGCCCATGGCCTGGCTTTTTTACATTTTTTGCCCCTCCTTTTTACATCTTTGTGATTGTGTTTAAAGAGAGAGGAGCAAAATATGTAAAAAGGCCCCTCCCAGACGGCAAACCCAGGCAGGCTAGAATTTCTGATAAAAATAATACAAGTTAACCTACTTTTATTGGCTCTCGTGGGAGAAAAATATAAGTTAGCATATGCGTCTATTAACTTTGGTGGAAAAAATAATAATAATAATACAAGTTAGCCTACTTTTATTGGCTCTGGTGAAAAATATAAAGTTGACCTAGTTTTATTGGATCTCGTGGAAATAAAAAATAATACGAGTTGGCCTACTTTTGTTAACTATCGTGGAAAATTAAAAAAATAATACAAGTCGGCCTACATTTATTGGCTCTCATGAAAATAGAAAAAATAATACAAATTGGCCTACTTTTATTGGCTCTCTTGGAAAATTGAAATTTTAAACAACCATCGTACAAGAAATAATTGAGAGAGCATTATCAAAAGAGTGGTGTTATCAATTACTACTCCTTGCTTACTTCCAAATCCTCCTGTTGTAACCTTTGTTCTAGTTGCAAGAAGAAGAGAAGAGATGGCAGCAGGTCAAGTGGTATGTTCATTCTTTCCAGTTGTGTTTGAAAGGCTCGGTGCTTTAATCAAAGAGGATCATCTTGGTCCTTTTTGGGGCGTGGAGGAAGAATTGGACGATGTTTTCATGGATTTCTGCATAATCAAAAGTGTTCTCACTAATGCAGAGCAGAAGCAGTTCATGGATGGGGAAGATGCGGTTCGGTTTTGGCTAAAGAAACTGAATCAAGCCGCCTATGAGGCTGATGATGTTCTTGATGAGTTACAAGTTAAAGCTCTACAAGTAGTCTCTGAGAAAATGAAGTCTCCCGAAGAAATGATCTTCTGTCAAAACATTAAGGAAGACATTAAAAAGCTCTCTAAGATGTTTAGGAAGATTGCTAAAACAATTCGGGAGCTCTATTTGCAAAATGGAAATGTTGTGAAGAGAATGGAAGAAATCTGTCCGGGTCGTGAACCTACTTCACCTCTAGCAATGGAACCACATCCTCAGGGGAGAAACGAAGACAAAGAGGAATTGCTCAAGCGATTGTTGAAAGATGATTACAAGAGTTTAAATGTTTCTTCGACCAGGCACCCAAGAGCTCTGACTGAGAGGCCATTGGGCTGCAGTGCGATTGAAGATATCTCAATTTGTTGCATAGTCGGTATTGGTGGAATTGGCAAGACCACTTTGGCACAGATGGTGTACAATGATGACCGGGCAGTGAAGCATTTCGCCTTCAGATTCTGGGTTTGTGTCTCAAATGATTTTGATGCTGAACGTGTTGTGAAAGAAATTGTAGCCTCCTCTGATTCTTCTGAGAAATTAGGAGATGGACTTAAGAAGTTGAGCAGTACAAGATTTTTACTTGTGCTAGATGATGTATGGGAGGAAAATCAAGAAAAATGGAACAAATTCAAGGCCTTTTTTAGAGCTGGGGTGGGAAAAGGTAGCTCTATTATCATGACTACTCGGCTGCAAACAGTAGCAAATATCACTAGCACAGTTCCTCCACTCTGCATTCAAGTCTTATCAGAAACACATTGTTGGGATTTATTTAAGAAATACGCCTTTGGCTTGGGAAATAAAAGGAGGTCAGCCTTGGAGAAGATTGGCAAGGAGATCGTGCATAAATGTGGAGGTCTACCCTTGGCGGTGAAGGCTTTAGCAAGTCTGCTACGCCATAAAAATGAGGTAAATGAATGGCTATCTATCAAAGACAGTGCAATTTGGAAGCTCCGTCCAAGTGGTGAGAATAACATTTTACCGGCGTTGATGTTGAGCTATTACCATTTGCCCCCATTTTTAAAACAGTGCTTTGTTTATTGCTCAATCTTTCCCCAAGACTATGAGATTGATAAAGATGATTTGATCCAACAGTGGATGGCACATAGTTTGGTGCAACCAGAAGTGGGAAAAGAATTGGAGGACGTTGGGAATGAGATTTTCAATGCGCTATTATGGCGGTCATTCTTTCAAGATGCAGGGAAGGATGTGAATGGTGACAGAATAAGCTACAAGATGCACGATCTTGTGCATGATCTCGCTAATTATATAGCAGGGGATGAGTATTTTGTTGGGGGTGAGGAAAGGTCAATAAAAATTTGTAAATTAACTCGCCATGTTTCCTTACCGTATGATTGTGAAGTATCACCACCTTCTATTCTTGAGCCGATACAAAGAGCCTCACCATGCTTACGTTCTCTCATCATCCGGTCAAAAAACTATTGGCCAAATTCAGAGTTTGAATTCCTCTTCCCACATTATCATCGGTTACGGGCGTTGGATTTGAAGCATTCAAGCATTAAAGTGGTACCAGATTGTATTGACGAAATGATACACCTGAGATATCTCAACCTTTCTGGTAATCCCATTAGATTCCTGCCTAAATCTATTTGTTTGCTAAGAAATTTGCAAACATTGAAACTTCAAGAGTGTTTCGAACTCGAGGCTTTGCCTGACGATATGACAAAAATGAGCAGCCTGAGACACCTAGATATTAAATGGTGTTTTCGGTTAAAAAGCATGCCGGTTGGATTTGGGCAATTAAGCCGCCTCGGTGCTATAAATTGTTTTATTGTGAGCTCAAAGAGTGGACATGGTATGAGTGAGTTGCATAAGCTGAACCCTGGAGCAGAATTGGAAATAAAAGGGCTCGAGCACGTGATAAGTTCGACTGAAGCTAAAGCGGCAAATTTGGTGGAAAAGAAAAACATTCGTTCGTTGGGTCTATATTGGTCACTGGAAACAGAGGACGAGGACTCTCAACAACAGCAGCTGCAGCAACTACAACATCAGGAGGTAATTGATGGCATCCAACCTCACGCAAAATTAAGGGAACTGTTGGTTCAAGGTTATCAAGGACCAAACTCTCCAACTTGGTTGACACCTTCGTGTGTCCCAAATTTGGTGAAAATCTCTCTCTGTTATTGTAGATGTGAACGTCTCTCACCTCTTGGGAAACTTGGGTCTCTCAAAGTTTTGTATTTGTACCAAGTGGATTCATTGAAATTCATTGTCATGGATGATGATGATGATGATGATGCAAGAACATTATGGTCGCTTGAAGAACTCACGTTATGGAACATGCCTGATTTGGAGGGATGGTCATCTTCATCATTGCAGTCGACATTGTCATCATTGTTATTGTCTTCTCAAGCAGCAATAGCCCCAGTATTCCCTCGCCTAAAAAAAGTGTCAGTCTCTCGATGCCCAAAACTGGAAGGAGAAGTTCCATTGTCAGGGTCCCCTGTCAAAGATGTTTATATAGACGGAGCAAGCAATGGAATGGTTCTGGGTTCACTGCACGATCTCCATTACCTTCCTTCCCTTCACATTGCTGGGTATGCTGAGATGGAGAATCTTCCACCAGGAGCTCTACGAAACCTTACTGCTCTCCAGAAGTTGACCATAAAAAATTGCAACAAACTGAAAACTCTCCCTGTCCATCTGAAATGTCTTACTACACTCATAGACTTGGCTATTTATCACTGTGAAAACTTGGTTTCCCTGGCAGAGGAAGAAGGAGGACTCAAAAACCTCTCCTTTCTCAGAACCCTTGATATTGTTGAATGTGATGCTTTGAAGCGCTTGCCTGAGCTTGACAAGACTTCTCTCGTTTATATGAGAATCAAGAATTGTCCGCAGTTGGAACTCTCCACACAGGATTTTGAGCAACTAGCTTCCCTTAAAAAACTTGAATTGGATGGCTTACCCAAGTTAAAACACGCTGCAGCAAAGCTTTAAAAGTTACAATTCAAGAATTGTTCAGAATCTGGTGCCGTGGACTTGCCTGATTGGATAGGTACTGGCGAAGAACTGAAGAGTCGATGGGAGAACAAGGATGAGCAAAGAGGAGGATTAATCCTTCAACATGATTTCCCATGTTCCAGATGTTTATATCAGTTAATTCCAGTGAGCCAATCAAGGAATTAAGCTCCGATCTGTAATCATGGTTAGAGCCACGTTTGTTAGTTAGTGTTACCAAGAATTGGAAAGTGTTGCCACAATGAATGAAACACCTCACTTCTTTTAAATAACTAAGCATTTATGGATGCGATGAAGAACTAGAGACCAGGAGAACAAGGATGATCAGAGAAAAGATTCCTGCTTCAACATGAACAAAAATGTGGTAAAGAGCCAAATTCCCTTTCTTTGAGAAATTTACAGTAATATATTTACTAATGGGCTTGTCTAACTGACAAGGAAACCAGCGAGGAAACGCGCGAGGGAGGGGATGGAACCCTCCATCCCCCTCGAGATGTGTGTACTGGCGCATCTCGAAGGGGATGGAGGGTTCCACCCCCTCCCTCGCGCGTTTCCTCGCTGGTTTCCTCGCCAATTAGAATTCCCCTTTACTAATATCTCTTTAATCATACCTAATCTTTTTACTGTGCAGTTGACTAGGACATGATAATCTGCTGCAATGCTTAATGTCTAATATTCAGGGCAAATGGTGCGGTGGACTTGCCTGTTTGAATTCTGTTGGTAATTATACCCAATACCCCTCTTCTTGAGTTAATCCATCGACTCCTTTTTTCAAGCAAAATGATACAATGAAACAATCACCCAATTTATATATATTTTAATTATTTTGTTAGTTAAATGGTCGATCTCAAAATGACTTTCACCAATGCCTCTTGTGGTAACTCATTTGTGAATTGATCCCCAGCTTAACCAATTTAGAGTTATTTTGAAGCCTGATTGCAGAGTTTATAGTTTTTTATTTTTTTATTTTAGGGAATCACACTTCTTATTGACGATGTAGTGTACTTTTGATTCATTTTTAATTTATTTATTAATTTGAAGTTTTGGGATCCTTGAAACAGTCTGATTACATAGTTTTAGTTTCGACAAAGGAGTATGTTGTCTATAAAAGAAACTTTTGTACACGCCATCTGATTGAAAAAAGAACACTGGATGTGCGCTATTTAAGGATGACAAAGTATGTACTTGAGATGCTTATACTAGGCTCCATAGACACAGAGGGCAGCACACACATGGAATTAGGATCCCTTTGCAGCATGCTAACCTTGACTGTGCTTATAATGTTATCTATAGGTGGTGTAACTCTCAACAATGTCGTAGCGCAACTCAAGGTCTGAACCCTGTTTCTGGTGCAGTTTTTTGTTTGTTTGTTTTGAAAAGTGAGTTGGGTTTGGTTAGGATCCCCAAACCTATGAAATGAGATTACATTCTGATTTTTGTAGAATTATCTGATTGCAGCATGTTAATGCCGAAGGTACAGCCTTGGTCAAGGAATTAGAAGATACTCAAGTAACAAGAAGGTTGGCGGTCTAATAGTTTTGCCGAAAAAGCCTTGTAACAACCCGAGTAGTACTTTGATCCAAACTCGTACATATATAGCACATCTCCTTCCCTCACCTAGGCGATGTAGGACTATAATCTCCCCTTGGTAGCTCTTCCGGCTAGGTTCGGCTCTGATACCATTCTGTAACAATCTGATCCATATAGTACTGTATTGTCCGCTTTGGGCCCAAGGCCCGCACGGCTTTAAAATGCGTAGTACTTTGTAGATCCAAACTCGTACATATATAGCACATCCCCTTCCCTCACTTAGGCGATGTGGGACTATAATTTTCCCTTGGTAGCTCGCCCAACCCCTATTGGGATCCACGGGCCTGTTGGGTTTCGCCATCACGGGCCTTTCCCTCGCCCTCCCCCTCAGGTCCGCCCACACAAGAGTATCACAAGCCTATTCGTCCTGGATTGAGCATATCATTCACACATGAATGCGAAATGAAACGAGCAATAAAGCAAGCTAGAAAACGGAGGCTGCATGCTGAGAAAGTTTATTTGGTTAATTTGCTTCTTTTTTTTGTCCTTTCATTTCATTTAGTAGCTATCCTGTGTGACTGGCATTGTGCTGCAATTATATGAGAGCTTTTTATATGCAGTAGCAATTATTATTTTGATATGCTCACAATTAAGTTTCAATTAAGGATAGTTGGCAAGACAAGTATCTTTTCTTCTTGTCTTCATGAAAAGTATGGCGTATGTAACTGGGTTAAGTGACGAAACCATCACTTGAGAAGGTAGTTCAATTTTCGTTGTAGACATCGACTTGTATTCTCATGTTCAATCCCATGTTTAGCTCCGATTTTAGCTTGCCAATACACTTTTCAGGTCGTCGAGCTGCTTGCTTATATTAGTTACAAACTTGTTGGACTCTGTAGGTAAGTCATGCAATGCCTTGCCCCTCAGGGATGATGCTGGAAAAACACTCGATGCAGCTTTCTAATTCATGAAGATCGATATTGTCAAGGTCAGATATATGGTAAATAGTGTGGATCATGAAAAATCAGAAAGTTTGGCGCCACCAACAGTTGGTGATAGAGTATGTATAGCAGCTAGGCTGGATGTTCAACGTGGGTTTTCTAGCATTTACCTTTGCTTATTTGATATATATAAGCAGTTATATTTGATCATCTTTGGTAATAAAACACGATTCTGACTGAACAAAAACAATCCAAATCTGTTATTAGAAGCAGCTTAATTTCAAGCAACCGAGAATCAGATACTTCGCTATCTGTCGCTCTCTCTTTTTTTTTTCCATTTCTCTTTGTTGCTTTTATCCAACTAATGTGCATTCTAGTTTACTATTCTTAAATAAAATTTTAGCCTCCTTAGTACTAAAACATGATTCTGAATAAATTCTTGGTTTTTCTGACAGATTCTTAGGGAAACTAAGAAGCAGATCGAGAACTTGGAGACCTAGGGATATCTGGAGAAAGACAAAGACAGTGCAAATCATGACTCAGTTGAACTTGACTGACGATGATTTTTGTAGACAGCTTCATTCCCTGTCCAGTGCTAAGTACAAGATTCTGATTAAGGAACTCAACTCGAAAACCATCTCTCCTACAGAATACTTTGAGTTCAACTCCAAATTTTCGCATAAAATGAGGAGAATCAAGGTTTGTTTCTTTGAAAATTCTTATATGTTTCCCTGTGTATTGGCGTAACACGTGGGGTATTGCAGATTCCCCTCCCTGTTGATGAGAAGAAGAAAGTAATTGAAGATGTAGATAAGGACAGACGATATGTCATGGACGCCTATACAACACGGATAATGAAGAATCGGAAAGTTTTGGGTCACCAACAGTTGGGAATGGAGTGTATTGAGCAGCTTGCTAAGCTATATGTTCAAGCTAGCGGTACCAGTGGCGATGTTGAAAATTACAATGAACAACAGTTTGGTCAAGTTTGAACACTTTTAGGCTGTTACTTGGATGGTAGATTGTGTCCTTGGGATTGGCAGAAGGGCAAGTCTTGTACATTTTACCTTAGATGATGCCAGTGTGAGAAATTTGCCAATCATCTTTCAAGGAATTCAACAAGTGCACAGTGGTTGCTCCTGCAGCATCTTTTTCATGTATTAGTAGTAGCCCAATGAATCCTCTGACATTGTAAATGCTTGTTCTATCAGCCACCATTTCCATCAATTGTAATTTATTGATGACACTCGGTTTGCATTTTGTTTGCCTTTTCTTATCAAGCTTTTTCAAACTTGGAGTTTGCCTTTTCCTCTCATTGTCCTCAATTGAATGTTAAGCTGGCTTGCCTTTCCTCGCCATTTGGCTACTAGTATATGACTTGGTGAGAGATGGGAAGCAACTTCAGCATTTATATTCTGCCTCTGTTTCAGAAGCAGCATGGTTTCAAGGCAATTATCGAGAAGCGGATAGGTGACAAGGAAGAAGCTCAAGGGGAGAGATTGAGAGAAGAGACAAATATGTGATGAACTGTAGAACTCATAGGGGTGTTTTAACCAACCTTTGATCTCATTTGTAATGTTTTCGAGGAGACTATAATTCCTCATCTGTTTATGTATAAAAGTTTGTAGAGTGCCCTTTGAATATGTTGTCACTCATTTATTTTTGCATTTGAGAACAATGTAATGTATTTGAGTAGTCTATTTTCTTGAGAATCTAATGTTCATAGAGGCTTTGGGTTGAATTTATATGATTATCTCTTGCATTTTGTGGATGTGAGATATTTTATGTTGTCCCCACGAGGTTTGTATGTGCATAATACAATGTGAAAACACATGGCAAAAACAATTTGGAATCTACCAGAAAAGGGAGTTGCTGGAAACTCAAGTGTAGAATGAATAACAACGACTTTTATAGATAATATACTGAAAAAGGGTTGATGCAGCACAAGCAAAAACAGTTTGAAATCTACCAAAAAAGATATAACACAAAGATTTCTCTGAATGATAATTTGATTGAATAATTAATTGAGCAATACATGAAAGCAATTTAAAGACCACTCAACCTTGGATTGTCTTATTAGCCTTTGAAAATTCAAAAGTCTGAAATAAAAACTAAAATTTTATTGGAAAATTAAAACTAAAATCCTTATTACAAAACAGTAAAGTGTTGTTTTGAAAACCTAAACGATTTCAAATGCCTACAATCCACCATACATTACAGTAACGTTGTATCACAAAAAGAAGTAATGGATTTAGAAACTCCATGCAAACGAACAACCTCTTAGAAAAACAGTTTGGCTTTGCTCTTAGGGTCAGGCTTGGTTTAGAATAAAGTTTAAAAAAGAAGTGAGAAAGTTGAGCATTCATCACAAATATTTCTGATTATTTTTGGCAATATTCGTTGCTTCTTGCAAGGTTATTTCTAGATTTCGAAATGAAGTATGGCCACCAAGGTGACCCTTCTAACATCTAAATTTTATTCTTTTTCTCCTCATTTTTTTTTCTTTCAAAGCTTCCTACATTGAGTCTTGGACATTCAAAAACTACATTTTAAAATAACTGAAATATTATTGCATCGTCCAAAACGTTGTCTGGTATTGTTCATTACCCCGACATTCTTGCAAACCTTTGCCTATAGTCCATCGATGTATCTAGGGGTGGATATCCCATCCCACGATCCCGATCCCGTCCCCGTTGTTTTAGTAATTTTGGGATTGATCAAACTTATCCCGATCTCATCCCGTCCTGATCTAGAATGGGATGGAATCGGGATGGAGATTTTCAATCGTGCCCATTCCGTCCCAAACTTATTTATTTAATATTTATTATTATTAATTTTAATCAAACTACTCTTCTAAAAGAAAGTTTAGGATGTGTTCAAAACATCTATTATTTGAAAACTTGCTTGATTTGGTACTCTTTGTTTAGATAAAAACTTAAGTTTGGATATTTTAGGTCAAATAGAACCCATAAAAATTATACTTTTCACATTTTAGATTGATTATAGGATAATTATTTTTGAAGATATTAAAGTCAAATGATGATTTATTTTAGTTTTGCATTATTAGTTATATGTACAACTATTGGTTGGTGTAGCCCTCCCGCATCTCAAAGGACCTTACGAGCTTAGGCCAAATAGAGCCTAAAAAGTACAATTTTACTACCAAATTCCTCCTTATTTGGTTCGACTGTATATACGAGGGCTGGGAAAGTACGGGTAACCGGCCCAAAATGTAAAAACCGAAAACTGGCCCGAGAAATTCGGGCCCGTGTTTATGAGACCCAAAACCGGACCGGATTGACCGGTTAACCGAAATACGGGCCGGTCTCGATCTCGGTCCTAAGAGCAACATTCAAAATGGCCGTCACATTCTGTAGTTCAGTGAAAAATGTCCAGATCTCAGATCTAAGATCAGATCTGATCAACATCTGATCTAGATCTGAGATCAGATCTGATCGGGGAAGGGAGGGGAACTCAACCGCAGAGTAGAAATCCAGATCTTGAAATCTAGAGTAGAAAAATTGAGCAGGAAAATCCAGATCTTGTTACATTTCTTGTTACATTCTCCAGATCTTGAAATCCAGAAGGGAGGGGAACTCAACCGCAGAGTAGAAATCCAGAGTAGAAAAATTGAGCAGGAAAACCCAGATCTTCGAAAATCCAGATCTTATTACATTTCTTGTTACATTCTCGAGATCTTGAAATCCAGAGTAGAAGATGGTCCTCTCCAGCGACATGAACGGCGGAGGAACTCAACCGCACCTACCATTATCTTCCTCCTCCTCCTGAACCCTTTTTCGAATCATTTGCTTCCTCAAACACCGCATCATCTGACCGCCAAACACTCGCTCTCGTCTCCTCGCTCTCGCCCTCATAAGTCCCTTGTGCCTCCCTGCTTTCTCCATTTCTGTCCATCTCGTCCATTTTTGTCCCTCTCGTCTCCCGGCTCTCGCCCTGCTCTCTGTCCCTTGGTTCGAAGAAGAATGGCAAAGAAGAAAAGAAGAAGAAAAGGCAAAAGAAGAGAAGCAGGAAGAGGAGAATAAAGGCACACGTGGAGGGAGTCGAGGAGTCGGGCCGGGTCGGTTACTCGACGGGTTTCAGAAATGGAAATCGAGGCCCGGACCAGAAACTTCGGGCCGGGCCGGGCTTTTACAACCGAAACTTTTTTAATTAATTAAAACCGATCCGAACCGACCAGATCGGTCCGGTTGTCGGTTCGGTCCTAAATGCCCACCCCTAGTATATACACATCTCTTTCCATTTAATTTTTTCTCTGTCAGCAAAATGTAGGTGATATTCACATCGACAGGGGACCCCTATGCTTTGTTTGCCCATTTCATCTTAAAATTTCAACACAACGAGAGAAGGTCCATTATTTCCACACAACTTTCATAGTACAAAAAATTGAGAGAGGTTGTTAGCATGAATGGCAAGACATGCATCCAGGTGTTAATGCTAACACAAGTTGGCCTACTTTTATTGGCTCTCATGGAAAATAATACAAGCTGGGCTACTTATATTGATTTTTCCGAGTCTTGCTTTCCTTTTCCTTTTCCTTTTCTGACGGTGTGAAATAATTTAGAGGGCATTATCAAAAGAGTGGTGTTATCAACTATACTACTCCTTGCTTACTTCCAAATCCTCCTGTTGTAACCTTTGTTCTACTTGCAAGAAGAAGAGAAAATATGGAAGCAGGTCAAGTGGTATGTTCATTCTTTCCAGTTGTGTTTGAAAGGCTCAATGGTATAATCAAAGAGGATCATCTTGGTCCTTTTTGGTGCGTGGAGGAAGAGTTGGACAATGTTTTCATGGATTTCTGCAAAATCAAAGATGTTCTCATTGATGCAGAGCAGAAGCAGTTCATGGATGGGGAAGCGGCAGTTCAGTTTTAGCCAATGGTATGACAGTTCAACGGTTAGAGTTTGACAAATGGTACCACTAGGTCATGGGTTCAAACACAACTTGCGGCATCTTTATGGGTTTTGGGATCCTATAAAAACCCTGCTTGCCTTTCAAAAAAATAAAAAGACTGATGATGTTCTTGATGAGTTACAAGTTAAAGCTCTACAATTAGCTTTTGAGGAAAAGGGCTCTCCCAAAGAAATGAACTTCCGTCAAAACATTCAGGACGGCATTAAAAAGCTCTCTAAAAGGTTTCGGAAGATTGCCAAAGAAATGAAAGAGCTCGATTTGCAAAAGGGAAATGTTGAGAAGAGAACAGAAGAAATATGTCCGGGTCGTGAACCTACTTCTCCTCTGGCAACGGAATTTCATCCTTATGGGAGAGACGAAGACAAAGAGGACTTAAGAAGTTGAACCCATTGTGAAAGAAATTGTAGTCTCCTCTGATTTCAAAAAATTAGCCTGCTTTGATTATGAGAAATTAGAAGATGGACTTAAGAAGTTGAGCAATAAGAGATTTTTACTTGTGCTAGATGATGCATGGGAAGAAAGTCAAGAAAAATGGAATAAATTCAAGGCATTTTTTAAAGCTGGGGTGGGAGAAGGTAGCTCCATTATTGTCACCACTCGCCAGCAAACAGTAGCGAACATCACCAGCACAGTTCCTCCACTCTGCATAAAAGTTTTATCAAAAACACATTGTTGGGATTTATTTAAGAAATATGCCTTTGGCTTGGGAAATGAAGAGAGGTCAGGCTTGGTGAAGATTGGCAAGGAGATCGTGAAGAAGTGTGGAGGTTTACCCTTGGTAGTAAAGGCTTTAGGAAGTTTGCTACGCCATAAAAACGAGGAAAACAAATGGCTATCTATCAAAGACAGTGCAATTTGGGAGCTCCATCCAAGTGGTGAGAATAATATTTTACCGGCGTTGAGGTTGAGCTACTACCATTTGCCACCACCTTTAAAACAATGCTTTGTTTACTGCTCAATCTTTCCCAAAGACTATAAGATTGATAAAGATGATTTAATTCAACAGTGGATGGCAAATAGTTTGGTGCAACATGAAGCTGGAAAAGAAATGGAAGACGTTGGGAATCAGATTTTCACTGAACTATTATTGCGGTCATTCTTTCATGATGCAGGGAAGGACATGTATGGTGAAATAATAAGTTGCAAGATGCACGATCTTGTGCATGATCTTGCAAATTATATAGCAGGGGATGAGTATTTTGTTGGGGGTGAGGAAAGGTCAAGAAAAATTTGTAAAACAACTCGCCATGTTTCCTTACTGTATGATTCTGAAGTATCACCACCTTCTATTCTTAAGCCCATACAAAGAGCCTCACCATGCTTACGTTCTCTCATCATCTGGTCAGAAACCTATTGGGCAACTCCAAAGTCTGAACTTCTCTTCCCACTTTTTTGTTGGGTACGGGCATTGAATTTGAAGCATTCAAGAATTGAAGTGGTACCAGATTGTATTGACGAAATGATACACCTGAGATATATCAACCTTTCTGGTAATCCCATTAGATTCCTACCCAAACCTATTTGTTTGCTAAGAAATTTGCAAACATTTGAAACTTCAAGAGTGTGACAAATTCGAGTCTTTGCCGAATGATATGCCAACAATGAGCAGCCTGAGACACCTAGACATTAAACTATGTTCTTCGTTAAAAATCATACCAGTTGGAATTGGGCAATTAAGCAGTCTCCGGACTTTAAATTGTTTTATTGTGAGCTCAGAGAGTGGATATGGTGTGAGGGAGTTGCATGAGCTGAACCTTGGAGGAGAATTGCGCATAAAAGGGCTCGAGCACGTGAAAAGTTCAACAGAGGCTACAACGGCAAATTTGGTGGAAAAGAAAAACATTCATTCGTTGAATCTGTATTGGTCACTGGAAACAGAGGAAACGGACTCTCAACAGCAGCAACATCAGGAGGTAATTGATGGCCTCCAACCTCACGCAAAATTAAGGACACTGTTGGTTCAAGGTTATCGAGGACCAAACTCTCCAACTTGGTTGACACCTTCGCGTGTTCCAAATTTGGTGAAAATCCATCTCCGGTTTTGTAGATGTGAACGTCTCTCACCTCTTGGGAAACTTGGGTCTCTCAAAGTTTTGAATTTGTATGGAATGGATTCATTGAAATTCATTGTCATGGATGATGATGATGATGCAAGAACATTCCGATCGCTAGAAGAACTCAGGTTATCGAGTATGCGTGATTTGGAGGGATGGTCATCTTCATCGTTGTATTCCCTCGCCTAAAACAAGTGGAGGTCTTTGGATGCCCAAAACTGGAAGGAGAAGTTCCATTGTCAGGGTCCCCGGTCAAAGATGTTAGAATATACGGATCAAGAAATGGAATGGTTCTGGGTTCACTGCACGTCGTGCAGGACCTCCCTTACCTTCCTTTCCTTGATATTGGATGGTATACTGAGATGGAGAATCTTCCACCAGGGGCGCTACAAAACCTTACCTCTCTCCAGAAGTTGACGATCTCATATTGCGACAACCTGAAAACTCTCCCTGTACAATTGAAAAGTCTTACTACTCACAGTGTTGGGTATTTATAACTGTAGAAACTTGGTTTCACTGGCAGAGGGAGAAGGGGGACTCAGAAACCTCTCCTCTCTCAGAACCCTTCATATTTATAAATGTGATGCTTTGAAGTGCTTGCCTGAGCTTGACAAGACTTCTCTCCTTTATATGAGAATCAACAAGTGTCCGCAGTTGGAATTCTCCACACAGGATTTTGAGCAACTAGTTTCCCTTGAAATACTTGAATTGAATGGCTTGCCCAAGTTGTCATGCTTTCCTGAGGGGATACAACACACTGCTGCAAGGCTTCAAAAATTACAATTTCAAGCGTTGTTCAGAAAATGGTGCCGTGGACTTGCCTGATTGGATAAGTACTTTAACTTCACTTCGAGAATTGTATATTAGCACTCCGAAGAATTGGAAAGTGTTGCCACAATGGTTGCAAAACTTCACTGATCTTCAAAACCTATTTATTTATGGATGCGATGAACTAGTGAGTCGATGGGAGAACAAGGACAAGCAAAAACAAGAGGAATACTCCTTCAACATGATTTCCCATGTTCCATTTGTTCAAATCCGTTAATTCCCGTGGCCAAGTAATTAAGCTCCGATCTGGTAGTTAGAGTTACCAAAAATTGGAAGTGTTGCCACAATGAATGAAAAGACTCCTGCTTCAACATGGATAAAAATGTGGTAAAGAGCCAAAACTCCTTTCTTTGAGAAATTTACAATAACATATTTACTAACATCCCTTTAATCATACTTAATCTTTTTAGTTTTTACTGTGCAGTTGACAAGGACATGGTTATCTGCTGCAATGCTTAATGTCTAGTATTCAGGGCAAATGGTGCGGTAGACTTACCTGTTTGAATTCTGTTGGTAATTATACCCAATACTCCTCTTCTTAAATTAACCCATCAACTCTGTTTTTTTCAAGCACAAATAATACAACTCAAACAATCGCCAAATTTATATATATTATAATTATTTTGTTAATTAAATGGGCAGTCTCAAAATGACTTCACCAATGCCTCAGCATCATAGTTTAGGAGGGAGATCATCGTGGAGATCCTTCTCTAATTAGGAGTCGTGTTGTAGAAGAGAAGTTTCTTGTGAGCCTTGTGCTCCTAGATACGTGGGAGATAGTTCCCTATCAGAGGGTAATCCATAAGATAAAGTTTTCTTGTGATATGTATTCTAGTATTTGCTTCCTAGTCTGAAGCGGAAAGCTATTGTAATTGCCTGTTCGAAGCTGATCCTCGAGATACTTGCCTTAGAAGGGCTTACGGGTATTGAGGATAGTTGTGAGACGCATGAGATTAGCAAGTTGTAAGAGTTCAGGTCCGTCTGGTGGACTGCATTGGGCGAGTTTAGAACCGCTCGAGCCGGATTAGTGTTGAGATGACGCTGGGGCCCATAATTCCTCGAGATCATCATGACACGTGTATGGCTTAGGGATGTGACCGTTTTGGTGTATCATCACTAACAAATATAAATTATAAGGTAATTTGAGTATAAATTATGTGATTATCAATTTAAACTGTGTTTCTCTGATTGGTTACGATATCGGTTTCTAGAAACACCAACTAAATATTTGTTTTCTATTCGTTTACAGTAGAGGCAAATTATTATCCAATTCATTATCTATTTTACTTATCTCAATTCAGATTTAATGGTGGAAAGTTTTGAAACCCAGTAGAGAATGTTGAAAAATCCAAACCTTTTTCTTGGTTGTAGAACACTGGATTGACCTCCATTTTGTTCTAGAGACAATGTAAAAATAATAATTGGATTCCTTGATTCTAGCAAGAAAATTCTCCTCCTCACCATAATGCTTGCAGTCAAGTGTTTCTAATAATGGTCACCCAATTTCATCTTGTTACATTTGGATTTCCAGTAGCTCATTGTTGCTAGTCATGACATGTAAATTATTGTAGAACTGCAGTTGAAAAGTGATATTGGCAGTCATGTTTGTTTATTATGACAATTCAATTATCTAACATAGGTTAAGATGTTAGTCCCATACCAAATGCAAATTAGTATGTATGTTAGTATATATAGTTGTGGTTTGTGATTGATTTATCTTCTACAAGCAACCAAGGAGATCAAGTTTAATATGGAAAAAGAGCGAGAGACTGAGATAGAAACTGTAGCACCCCGTAATTTTTCTACTTACTGAAAATATTTATATTTTTGTGTGATTGACTTCATTAAGTTATGGGCATACGTATGAGCTATTTGTTTGTCCATGTGATGTGTAGTTTGTTTATTTAAGAATTAATTTCCTACTTACCTTCCTCTACCGAATCTCGGGGACGAGATTCTTTTGAGTTGTATATATTGTAATACCCGCCTAATTAAATAAATATAAAAATTTCTTTTGTAAACCCTAATGTTGATGGGTTGCTACTAAATTGTATTTGGGCTTGATTTTGGGCTTTCATAAACTAAGGATTAGGGTTTTATTTTGTGAAGATTAAGGGCGGACTGTTTTTAGAATTTTAGTGGGGGGCGGATAGCCACCCACCTTATAAAGAGAAAAAAAAAAAAAAAAAAAAAAAACCTTATTTCTTTTTTTTTTCTCTCCTTTTCTCCTTCCTTTTCCCTTTTCCTTTCTTCACGATTTTTCTCAATGGCGGCTGATGGTGAGACGAAACTGGCGAGGCGCAGGCGAGAGGATGAGAAGATTTTGAACGGTGATTGCAAGGAGGCGAAGAGGATGACAGTGGTGCTGCGATTTGGGTGAAGATCAAAGGGTTTTGTTCGGTTGAGTTGAGTTTAGATGTTGGGTATGGATGGAACTTCAGTTTTTCATCTTCACTGAATGGGAGATGAATGAGCTGGGCAACCTTCTATATATGGTTCATGGCAAGGACCTTTGTGATAGGGAAGAAATTCTTTGGGAAGGCAAGACCGATGTGTTTTCTCTTAACAGAATGTTTGAGATTCTTGATGAGGGCTTGACTGCCTCTCTCCCAATCTTTTTGCTCGCTGCTGAAGGCTTGACTGCCTTGGTCATTGCAGCCTAAAAGGCAGGATTCTTGTAGATTTCTCTTCTTCTTCATTTCAAATTTTGTTTGTGAAATTTGAAGGATGGGGTTGTTGGGGGAAGAAGAGAGAAGGATGGGGTTGTACACTCAGATACAAGACTAGAATCATGACTTTCTTTGCTGGAAGAAGAAATTACAATCTAATCAAGGGTAGATGAGTATGTATGGGAATGGATCGGGTAAAAAGGGGTCGAGGTCCTGTGATGGTGAACACGGTTGCAGGCACTGTTTCTGTTGTGTCGATGTCCAGTGTGTATAGCATGATGAAGATCTGGAGGTGCTCAGAGGATGCTGGGGATGTAAGATGGACTAAACTTGCCCGCATCAGCGAAGAAGTACCAATTGTTTGTATGGACGTATTGCCCAGAAACCTATCAAATCTCTATGCAAATGTGGAGGATTGGATTGCAGTTGGTGATGGTAAAGGAAATGTTACAGTTGTCAGAGTTGTTGCTGGCCTTTGTACTTTGGAAGTGGGTTACATGTTTACTTGGTCAGCAGGATTAGAGAGACAACTCTTGAGAACTTACTGGTGCAAGTCGTTGGGATGCAATTACATCTTCACAGCTGATCCTAGAGGGAAATTGAAGATGTGGAGATTAAATGGTCCTTCACATTCGGCATCTGATATAGCAAAAGAAATGCAGGATGCTATTCTGATTGCAGACAGAAACTGGTTGTGTTCTTGGGATAGAGTTGGGTTCGACAGGGAGCTTATTGGACCTTCCATGTACTTTGGGCTTATGGGTGATGGTCAGCCGATACGATGACATGTGGGCTGGCTGAGTGCAGGCTGTTTACTGGTTCGATTTCAAAGTGAGTTTTTCTTCATTTTCCTTTTTAGATTTTTGTATGAATTGAGAATGTGGAGTGATGATGACCCCATGTCTCTGTTTTTGTTTATTTATGATGCTTGTTTGAGGTTTTCTTTTTCTTCATGTTTTGTTTTTATCCCATACATGTTTGATGAAATGCGCCACTGAAATGAATGGACTCACAAATTTCGATAATATGTGTTTCAAAACTACCAAAGTGATTTGTTCTTACAAATTTGCCAATATAATGTGTGTTGTTTGTTTGACTGCGAATGTTAGTTGGCAAGTTTTACTGCTGGTGTACTTATTGTTGCATTAGCAACAAAGTTGAGAAGTTTCATTTCTTTTGGAGCTCATAGTAAATATATATCGGATTGTTTACATGTGTACCGATGTTGTATGCCATATGGAGATATGACTTTCTTGGCAAAGTTGTTGAGTAGGATTAAATCATGAGCTAGCCATGCCAGTCTTCTCCGGGTTAGATTTTTATTTGTTTCAGATGTTTAGTTCATGCTGCTATTTGTTTCTGTTATTATTGAATTCTCACGTCCCGAGTTTTGGGGGAAAAGGATAATCCTAAGTGGATTTTGGGATTTTCGTTTCCTTCGAAAATCGGGGCGTGACATTTTGGTATCAGAGCATTTGGTTAGCCTAGGCTGGGGTAGAGTCTAGGTGATCCTCGGAATGTGGATATGGTTGTGTAGGAGTTTAGAAGTCTTAAGATAAAGTGACAAGGGCGAACCTTGAAGACTTTAGTTTTGTTTTGTTTTCTTCGTGAATCTCATAATGAAGCTTCTTTGACTTGTGTGTACGCGAGTAAATCTTATTTATAATGTCAATATTTGCGTGAAATTATTCCGTATTATTATTATTATTATTATTTTTTTTTTTTGGTTTTGATTTCCGTAGTGTTCACTTAACACTTTCTGTGAATCTCGGGACGAGATTCCTTTTGAGTTGTATATAATGTAACACCCCTACTTTTCCAATAACAATAAATAATTTATGTTTCTAAAATTCAATTGAAAGTGTGTTTCAAAATCTTCTTTTGTTTGACAACTAGTATTTTCGAAATTCAGTTAACTTTCTTACCTTTCGAATCTCGGGACGAGATTCCATTTAACGTGTGTATAATGTAACACCCCTAAATTTCATAAAACTATTTTATTTTATTTTGAATTAAATAAAATAGGGGTACATTTAATTGAATGTGAATTTCGAAATTAGGGTTTTATTTTGTGAGTTTAGAAGGTGGGTGATTTCATAAGTTCAGTGGGGGCGAATAGCCACCCACTTTATAAAGTGAAAACCCTTATTTCTTTCTTCTCTTGTGCAAACCCTCTTCTCTTCTTCTCCCTCTCTTCTTCACGATTTCTTCTTCGATGGCGGCGATGGGCAATGGCAATGAAACAGCATAAAGTTGATAGGTTTAGTTATAGGAATCCCAAGTTTTTCACATTGTTCAGTGAGGATAAAGAAGAGGAAGAGGGGTATTTGGATAGGAAAAGGTTTAGAATAAGAAAGCATTCGAGTTTGGACAATGGGGTAATTGACTTGAAAAGAATGGATGGATCATTGAAGGAGGAGAATGAGAGAATAAAGGGATTTTTCAAATCTGCAGACTTTGTTCAAGGTGATGTAGTTTGGGTAAAAATCGGGAAGAGTTACCCGGCTTGGCCAGCCATTGTTATAGATCCGTTGTCTCAAGCTGCGGATACAGTTTTGAATTCGTTCGTTCCTGGAGCTACTTGTGTTATGTTCTTTGGTTACTCAGGAAATGGAAGCGCATAAAAGTATGACAGCAATATAAGGAGAGATATGGAGTATGTAAGAAAAATAGTTGAGCTAATGTTGGGGGGTTTCTTCAACAGAGTTACAGCAGGGAAGAGAAATCATTATGGAGGCAATATGTTTACCCAAAAACAATGGGGATCATGGCTGGAGAATAGTAAATAGAGGAAGCCACCAGTGGATCTTTTCCCTTCTTTATTGATTACTGCTGATGTTATTACTGCCAAGGGAAGCTATGCTGAAGCTCAGTGTAATTGCAGACCAATTTTTGTTCCCTGATGATTTAAAGGTTAAAGAACTTGTCACTGTGCTAAAGAAGAAGTTGGGTGTTTGGGATATTTATAGCAAGTACCCATATCTCATTCAATCTGCAATTGACTATGAAGTGTGCTTGAGAGCTGATGTTTTTGTAGGTAACAGCTTTTCTACCTTCTCTAGTCTTATAGCTCTTGACAGAATGCAGAAGCTGATCAGAATGGGTGTCACAAGTTCAAAGTGGCAGAGATTATGGGTGCCGATTTTGTAAATGAAGTAATATCAGCATGGACTGAACTCTAACTCGAAGAGTGGGAAAGGTCTCGGGTGTTTCTATGAGATCTTCCAATGTGGGTTCTACCATGTACAGTGTGTCTGGTGCACTTCGAGCTGCAGCTCAAGTTGCAGCACTTGAGCAGTGCAGAATAATTCATGCTCATGTAGTTGTTACTGGGTTTGAATCACATCTGGTTGTTGGGACTGCACTGGTTGATGGGTATGGTAAATCAGGTCTTGTATTTGATGCACGACAAGTGTTTGACGAGTTATTACCAAATGTGAATATTGTTGGCTGGAATGCATTGATGTCAAGTTATGCTCAACAGGGTGATGGACATTCTGTAATAGAATTGTTTAATAGGATGAAGAATTTGGGAGTAGTTGCTGATGAACTAAGCTTTCTTGCCATCCTCACTGCATGTAGCAATGCGGGATTGGTTGATGAAGCAGAGAAATGGTTGAATTGTATGAGATTAGAGTATGGGATGGAGCCAGGACTAGAGCATTATACTTGTGTGGTGAGTGCTATGGCGAAAGTTGGGCGACTAGAGGATGCAGAGCAGCTCACAGTGACTATGCCATTTGAGCCTGATGCTGCAGTTTGGAGAACAATGCTTTCTGCATGTGCAGTTCATGGAGCAGCTGAGATGGCTAGTGCACTTGGGAGCATTCCAACTATTGCCTTTTGTGATACTGATTCGCCTATGAGTTATGTTGACATTGGTATCCCCGCTAACAACAAGGGGAAACACAGTATTGGTTGCCTATTCTGGTTGTTGGCAAGGATGGTTTTGCAGATGCATGGTACTATTCCACCTGGTCGTAAATGGGATATCATGGTGGATTTGTTCTTCTATAGGGAGCCTGAGGAAACTAAGGAACAAGAGGAAGAAGATGGGTGTTTGGATGATTCGGAGAAATCACAGGCGGCAGGATGATGGGACGATAGCGTTGGCTGCGCAATCCTTTGCGATTTGCAATTTCTGTGAGTTTTCTTTATTCTTTCTCTTTTACTGTGAGTTTTCTTATTCTCTGTGTTTTGCAAATCCTTGTTTCTTGACTAAATTAGTGATTGTATTTGTAAGGATTTGATGATGGGGTTTGTGAGTTTTGTTGCGAGGATGTGTGATTATGATTTGGATTTTGGTTTGGTGGTGTGATGACCTGTATTTGTGTGCCCTTGATGATTTTGGATTGGATTTTTAGGCTTGTTATGTTGCTTGATTTAAATCTCATTTCAAAGGTTTTGGGTGTAAGGTGTAAGTGAAATTCTTAGCCCTTTATCTCTTTGGATGAGCAATTCAGTATACTATATGTATATTGCTTGTATGGAAATGACGAGTTTCATTTCAGGAAATCCAATTGTGAGATTTTAGACATGTTGAGAATGAGGTTGCCTTATTTGTAGTGTTTTGTGTTGCAAACGCTTGCTCTCCAATATTTGTGATCTGTTTGATGTGTGAGATTTTCCTAGCTTGCTGGGTTCATGTTTGGGGTCACCCATGTTTACCATTTTATTGATTGGGTGTGACTTTGTTTGGTTGGTGTTTGAATGGTTGATGAATATTAATGCATTGTGATAAATTTGGAGATTTGTATGCATATTGACTTGTTTATGCATTATGAAGAATTGAGATATTTGAATAAAGGAGTGGCTTGATTGTCATATTGTTACATAGCATGATTAATGAATATCCTATGTTTTCCCCAAAAATGTGGGTGAATAGATTGTGAATCAATTCAGGTATGACAAAATGTCATTGTGGAAGAATTTTGAATTATGGAAAATAAATGATATTGGTGAATCTGAATTTCTGAAAATATAAAACACTTGGGCTTGTATCACTTAGAACTACCACATCTCTTTTGTTTATTATTTCCCCTCTCTTACTAGAGAAACTAAATGACCAGTGGGTCGTCTTGCGGAGTTGGGGCACCCATTTCTTACTAGAGAAACTAAAATAACCTTCGGGTTAGTCTTGCGGAAATGTGGTGGATTGTATGCCTAAAATAGGCTTTGATATTTATCCGTCAAAAATGTGACGTGAGTTTATGCGCATTGATAGCCCAAGGGTGGCTTTTGGTACTCATATAGTTAGGGGTATCCGCGATGCATGCCTGTATGTGATGTCCCCACTTAGGCATGGATGACGGAGTAGTCCTCCTTTATATGAGAGAGGCATACGGGCATGTATGTTCGGCACGGAGGTGGTGCGAATGTGGTATCGTCTAAGTGATCAATCCGTTAAAAAGATGAACCTAATTCAAATAAAAAGAATAAATGACGTTGCATTGTTTTTAATTCTTTTTATGCAGGATGGCAAGTCCACTAATATTTCTGCAGGTCCGACTTGCCATAGTCAATTCCTATAGGGTAAGTACAGGTAAATGCATATTTACATATTATGATGATGATATGATTGCCTCGTTGAGGAACTAAATTCTTTGGACTGTGTTTTTCTTGCATCACACCTTTGCCTCGTTGAGGAACTACCTATTGGTGTGATGGTTTGTTGTTTGTGTTTCGTTTGATGTTTATCACGTGCGATTTTATTGATTTTTGGGATGAAGATTTCTCACACCAGCTTTATTGCTGACCCAAGTGAGCTTTTGCTTCTTGGGTACATTCCTTTGGGAATGTAGCCAATTAGCCTTTCAGGTTTAGAGACTTTTGAGCAGCGTTACGGGAGTTCCGCTAGTGGGGCTAGCGACGTCAGTTTTTCCTGGTTAGACTTTTGTATTAATTTTAGTTTGTTCCTATTTTCTAAATTATACTTTTTGTCATTGCTGCTAAATGTTTCTGTTGTTATTGAATTTCACGCCCCGAGTTTTTGGGAAACGGATAATCCTACGTGGATTTTAGGATTTTGTTTCTTCAAAAATCGGGGCGTGACAGAAACCCCTGCAGACAACTGGTGAAGTGTGATTATTTGATTTTGGCATGCACCTATAGTGTCTTTGTTGTAGAATTTGTGATGAACGTTTTGAAGAAATCGAAAATCAACCAAGAATTTTGTTGCAGTGAAGCATAAATGATAGTGGTTTCTACTTAGGAAAACAAATCATTTGAAACTAACCTGATGGTAGTATTCTTGCTATAGGGATGTGTTTTAGCTTTGTTTTTTTTTTTTTTCCCTGTTGAGGCCAGTGACAAACAGAGATGTTGAGATTTTTTTTTTTGTCTTATATTCACATTTCTTTGCTCCATTTTGGGCTACTATTATATGTATTGTGTTGTGAACTACATATTTACCTTGAAATTCATTTAAAATGTATATTTTGCTAGACGTACCTCTGGGGGTTTAAATGTAGAAGTGGTCTATGAAGATTTTTGGATGTGTATTATCCATTTTTTAACTTTTTTTGGAAAATGTATTAAATTAGCTATAGTTTTACATGATATAAAGCAAAATTGAGTATCAATATCATTTGAAATCGGTGTTAGTTAGTGTATGTAACTATATAAAATTAAGTATGATATGTAAAAGTAAACCAATGTTTTGTTAGTATTAGTTGCATCATGATGCAATTATGTCATTGGTAAGGGTTGGTTGATGATACAATTATTAGGATCACCTCATTTGGTATGGATACGAAAGTGTTACAATTAATTTTAAGAACTTGTAAAAGCAGAAACATAAACTCTTTTATGGTGTAGTATACTTGACCTTGGAGAAAATCTTTTTGAGAATTTATTTTACTTTACTTTACTTTTAATTTTTAATTTTGATGGTAGATTATTTCAGGCTTGCATACGACTGTCTTCTTCTTCCCGACTGCAACCGAACCACATAATGATTTCAAATACAGCGAGCATTTATGGATATAATATGATGTTTTTGGTTTGGGGTTGAAATTTTGAAGTTGGTTCTGTTGAAGGGTTCCAAATTTGGGTGGTATGCGATTTCATGTCTAGGATTTTGATTTTGGCCATGGTTTCTTCGCAGATTTGTTCATGTTCAAATAAATACTCTGCGATTTCACTGTATAATTATTTCACTCATTCAATCAATACTGTCAATGCTTTGAATGTGAATCTCACAGATGGTGGATTTCAATGTTATCATTGGAATTGCGGTCAAGGAGAGGGAGTGTCTTCAAAATCTACTCAAAATTGACCTTGTTGGCTTTCTCATCCGATTTGGATGCAAGACATGGACCAAATCTGTGAGTTTTGCATTGTCCATTTCTAAGTTTAGAGTTGAGCGATAATTGGATGGTAATAAACCCAATTACATTGTATATAATGCACCTGGATGGTAATGAATCTTCCTCTTATTATTGCTGTTTTTTAGGACTTACCATTCAACGACTGACTAATTCGTGTCTGACTTTTTTTTTTTAATATTTCCCTTAACTTAGGCTTTTCGTTATGTATAAATAGAGTATTGTGTTTAATACCACCAAATTAAGGGAATTAATAAAGTTAATAATAAGGTGAAGACATGGGAAAGCAAATACTAGGCATTCTCGTTGTCTTCGTTGTCCTCTTCGCCAATGTGCAGCTATTTGAGGCAGAAGCACATTCGGGCGGCCATGGCCAATTTATGGCCGTTTCCCCCGCCAGAAAAAGATGTTTGAATGGGTGTACACCACAATGCGGAGCTGGAGGAGCTGGTACTTGTTTAGCAGCTTGCAGCGTTAAATGCAGAAAAGTGAACTAGAGACTTATACGAGTCTGGAATTCTTGGAGATTATGCAGTCCATCTGTTGATGACTTGTGCACCACTTAGCATTAATTAATGTTCTCTCTCTTTGTGTAATTTGAATCAAAGCAATGAGGTTGTTAATAAGAGCATCGTGACTAGGCATACAAAAGAAATGCCCATTTAATGGGTTATTAATAAGAGCATCGTGACTAGGCATACAAAAGGTTGCGCCCCTTGGATGCTACAATTTCCGCCTCAGCCGACAGGTAATAATCATGTTCCTCCCACGATGAAGCGAATCATTTAGAAGCAGGCTCAGGCCCAATGCGAGATCTCTATGAGCCTATGAAGGAAGCAATCGTCTTAGAAAGTTCCTCTGTGTTTCACAGACTATAAGCCTTAACTTCCGAGGCCTTCTTCTTCTTGGAAGGAGATCCACCTTTAGATTGAACATTCGGCACTTTGAAGAGAGTGGGAGCCACATGCCAATGGGCCCATAACCTACTGCGACTAAAATTGGAAGTGCGGATAACATCCTCCACTTTTATTCAAGGCATGCCACGTAATGCCTTCACAGCAGATTCCTCCTCAGAGGAGTGGGAAATCTCCCTCAGAGAACACACGTAACGATCAGGATACAATGTAAACAAAGGACAAAATTGTACTTACAAAGTTGCATGAACTCCCGCTCAAGTAGGCGACCATTGAACTTGAAATACTTCGGGTTCGAAGAAGCCAGAAATTAGTGTTTCTGCTAGAACTTGAAGTCATCTGGCAGTTTCTCGAAGAAAGCCAATGACTTCATCTCACACACAGCATGCTTGTTTAGTCAATGAGAAGTTAATAACTGGATCACCCTCGAAGTCACTTGGACACTAGCATCCTTTGCCCTGATCAATATGGCGAGGAAAGTCTTGTATCCATTCGGTACCAACTGGGTAGGCGGGATACCAAGAAATTCCAGAAAGCTCCAGATTTCATCAATCACAAGAAAACTGACACCCATCTGAAGCATGTCATGGTGAAAACAGACAAATCCTTCTGGAGGAAACATTGACATCTGATGTGAAGAATTTCAGATCTTTAGGGATCCCATATGTCTTCCGAATCTCAGCCAAGCTCGATTTGGAGGTCAACCTCTTTAGGGACGAATCTTAGTAGTGTCCCTGATATTCTGCCAACTTATATACTCGATCAGACCGATTCTCAAGCTCATCAAAACATGAAAATTGTAGTACTCTTAGTTACCTAATAAACACAATTTGAATCACTTGAAAATGTTTTGAAATGAGCAAGTTATGATCATTTTACTAAAGTCGCACGAATTTGTCGCAATGAAAACGGGGTAGTGTCCTTGAATTTCAGCCAACTTATATACTCGATCGAGATCGATTCTAAAGTTCATCAAAACACGAATATTGTAGTATTATGATTTAACTAATAAACACAATTGAATTGCTTGAAAATGTTTTGAAATGAGCAAGTTATGGTCATTTTACTAAAGTCATGCAAATCTGTCTCGCAATGAAAATGGGGTAGTGTCCTTGACTTTCGGCCAACTAATATGCTCAATCAATACCGATTCTCAATTTCATCAAAACACAAATTGTAGTACTATGAGTTTTTTAACAAACACAATTTGAATCACTTGAAAATGTTTTGAAATGAGCAAGTCATTGTCATTTTACTAAAGTCGCGCAAATATATCCGAAAAAAAAAATTTGTTTTCACCCATTCGCCTTGACCTTTGCGAGATTTTGAAAAAACCTCGCCCGGAACCTTGCGACTCACAAGGTACAATGCGAGATTTTGCAATAACCTTGCCTGGACCTCTGTGACTCGCATTGTTCATTGCGAAGTTCTTGCAAATTCTCGCATTGTTCATTGCGAAGTTCTTGCAAATTCTCGCATTGTTTCATGTGAACAATACATTTTCCTGCCAAGATTTTCGCATTGATTCATTCTCTGATGAACTAGTGAGTAGTGACTAAATAAATAAGGAATCCTCCAAGGAAACTGAAATTTCAAATGTTATAACAAAACATTAATTTCGTGAAGCAATCAAACCAATTGACCCAATCGAATGGGGGAGAGAGTGGAGCCGCTCATGAATAAATCAACCCAATCGAATAGGGGAGACAGTGGAAAAGAAAGATAAGGGGGAGAGCAATCGAACGAATCAAATGAAGGGAAAAGAAGAATCGGGTGCTTACAATTTGCATTTTGCGTTTTGAATGGGGGAGAAAAATGTTCATTTGCTTGTTTATATAGGTGGTGTGGGAAAGAGTGGTGGTGTGAGAGAGTTAAATGATGTGAGAAGACACCTTTAGTAGCGTGGAGTAGTTGTTGCCTATTTTTATTGGATTGGATGTGTTACACAGGCAAAAATAATATTAAAAAATACGCACTTAGTATTAGGTTACAAGAGAAAGCCCCTATATGGTGATGGTACCCGGGTTCGAATCGTGCCAAGTTAGATTGTTCTAACACCCAATAAATTAAAACCCTTAAAAACTGAAAATACCAAAACTTTATGGATACAAATTTCTATCAAGGGATCCAAATTTTTACAACTTGCTTATGGAAGATCATAGTGAGCAAATTTTATCTCATTTGTTACTCTAAGTCTAAAATACTTCATTTATACACTACACCAAATTGACATTTTTGTAACAACTCTCAAAACAGTATCACTTTTGAAGTGTAACAATCCACCTAACAATTTTACACATTTTCACAAACAAAATGATACAATCACCATGAAGAGTATGGCTATAAAAGTGATACTATTCATGGTGATCCAACTTATTGTATCATTTTTTTTGTGTTACTGTTTTTCATTTTTTTAACTAAATTTAGTTTTGACTTGAAATTGCTTGGTGGATTGTAACATCTCAAAAGTGATACTGTTTTGAGAGTTGTTACGAAAGTGCCAATTTGGTGTAGTGATAGTGCAATTGCTTATGGTGTTTTCTTTGTGTTGATAAATAAAAGTCTCTACTCTCTGCTTATATAGTATGCTCATAGTAGTTTCTATTATCCAAAAATTGGCGATGGGGTTATTTCCATAATTTTTCTATTTTCCTACCTTAATGTGCAGAGTTTTGGATTTCAGCTCACTAAAGTTATTAATTCTAGCTCATGGAAGTGGGTAAAAGGCCAATATACTAGGCTATGATTCTTATTTGGCTTATAGGTATTGTAGTTGGTATTATTATAATTGTGTTTAGTAAGCATTTTTTTTGTGATTCATATTCCGGATCAGGTTCACCCTATAGACGTAATCACATGAATAGAGTTGTAAATACAGACGAGTAAAAACTTACTAAATTTAGATTTCGGATTCCTTTACTAAAAAATTGTTTGTTAATTCGTTTTAGTTGAAATATTGAAGAAATTATTGAAATAACGTGTTAAAGTTTCAGTATGTTCCACGTCATTCCTCAAGACTCATAAAGGCATATTTTCCCTACAGGTCTGTAAGGGTGACTCCTCCTCTAACCAGATTTAGATAACCCCATCTTTGGACATATTTTATTAAACAAAATTACGACTAATTTAGTAGTGATCTATTCATAAAATAGAGTATAGTTGTAACTAGGAGAAGTTCCCAATCATATATATGTTTAGTATTTGGATGTTGGTGCAGTTACGAAGGTAGTGTTATTGTTGTAGTATTTTAGTTGGTGGTTAGCGATGGTGCTATGTTGAGTGGATTGTTTTTTCTTCAAAATTCAAAGTAATAATAATAATAATAAAGTCTCTATATATGACACAAGTTTTGGTAACTTTACCTTCCGAGTTAAAGCATCGTAGTAGACTGTCACATCAAATATGCCAAGAGTAGTTAATACTAGGCCAAGCATAATCACATCTTTGAAAGGGATTTTATGGAAGAGGCAAGCGATGATAGCGCCAAGAAACTTTCCAAGAAAACCAAGTGCCATTAATAGCATTGTCGACTCTAAGGCACCATAAGTGGATTCCACGGTATCAAACTGTGTCATGTTACCGATTGCCAAAAAGTAAATTGGCATCAATACTCCAGAAATAAGACATTCTAATTTATCTGTCAAAGCGGATCCAAGGGGAGGACCATCCGGTATGACCAAGCCAAGTATAATTGGTCCAAACAAGTATCGTACACCAATGACCTCTCCAATATATGCCGTTACCGGTATCATCAGAAATATGATAAATAAATGAATATCCTTGACAACTTCACCATTAGGAGTTTGTTTGATAATCCAATTCACAACTTTTCGTAATACAACTGTTATGAATATCATGAGAAAACAAGTAGAAAGAACGAAACCAATTATATTTTTTAAGGTGGCGGTCGAATATTGGTATAAAGCAAAACAGATCATAAGTGCGATCCAACTGCAGGTGCCACTAATTGTAGATATAGAAGTAGCTTGACGTCCTAACTCTGTATTAAGGATTTTGAGTTCGGACAAGAAGCTACTTATTGCATGAAAAGAGGTCATTGACACCATTATAGCTGTTAATGGGAGAGTAGCTCCCACAGCTGTTTTGTGTAAAATGGTTCCCCTTATATAGAAAGCCGTTGGAAGTGTAAAAGCTAATGGAATGATGAAGGTTGAGATGCCTATGACCCATACCTTTCTTGAATATCTCATCATAGTACTAAGGTCCATTTTTACCCCAATCAAGAATAGGTAAAGCATAACCCCAAATGGCCCCAAAGTTTCAGCTCTAACCACTACTTCTAATGGATTAAAAATATATTGGAACTCTGGTATTTGTGACAAACCTGTGTATCCGAATATCTGACCACTCTGCAAAAACATTTTATGTACCAAAATATTATTGTAAGGCATGTGTGAATAAATAAGATTATAAAAGTGAAATTGATTCAATTGTTTACTACCATGACAAAACCAGATAATGACAACATAATGAAATTATGATTATGGAATTTAAGAGAAAAATACTAATCCTTCTTTATCGCCAGAAGGAACAAGCACCTTACTAGAGTAAAATACAATAGAAAATAGGTCGTAATTACATCAAAGTTGACCCAACTTTGAATCGTGTAATTTCCATGACTTAACGACCCTATTCTTGTGCTTTCTATTTACTTTCAAAGAGTTCTTCCAATTGTGATTACTATTTGTAGACAGGAATTCAAGTTTGCTTGATTTATATTAGCACAAATTAAAGTACAAGAAAAAGTCAAAATGGATACTATGGGTCATTGACACTGGTTATTCTCTATAAGTTTTACCATGCAGCGACTAAGAAAGGTTTGTGTAATCCAAACTTCTGGTCAACATGGTCAAGTGACCCAAAGTCTAACATGGATAAATTGAGAACTTAAATCCTCTAGTGATAGAAATGACAAGAACTAAAGTCTTAATATCTAAAATAAAAAAAAAAATCAATGACAAACTTGTCTTTTATGAGAAAAAATATTTTTAACTAGTTCTCCATAGATGCATTTTTTAATTATGAAAATAAAGTTATTTCATGTTAGTTATTGTATTAAGAAACTTGATCACTAATTCACTATATCATTTCTTATGAGATTAGGCATAACAACATGGATTGTGTAAAATATTCCTAGCTCTGTCCTTTACAAGAGAGTATCTATATATTGGTCATGTACAACAGTAGAGCCACAATTCTCATGGCAAATAATTATTATGTGAATTGGTGGAGTAATGAACCTACCATTTAAGAAGTGTGAGGGAAAAAAATGGGGGTGAAAGAAGATATGCATAATTTTTAGAGAAACAATTAGTAGTATTAACTAAGTGGACCGCACTATTCTATAGGTAAATCAACAAAATTTTCAAAGTTGAGGGGGGCAATTGCCTCCTTGTCTCCGACGTGGCTCCACCATTGGTCATATATTACTTGTTACTATCATCATACTTGGCTCTCATAATGTTCAATTACCATTCATTTACCAACATCAAAACAAAATCTCAACACAAAACCGAAACATTTTAACTAGGAGGAACTTACCAGAATTTGTGGCAGCACTGACGTAAAACCGAAAGGCTTGAGGACCACCTCAAGTATGGCTTTCAACAAAGAAATCGTAGCAATCTGAAACATGAAAACCTCATTGAAATATTTATAGTCGTTATGCGAGAAAATATACCTAGTGTCATTAGTAATTGTGTTCTTATTAATGCACCAGATGCTATTATCCTCACTATAAGTCGTCATGTTGTACAACAAAAGTTATCTTGTGAAAAAGGAAATTTATGAATGGGTGAAACTAATTAAGCTGAATAAAAATGTATATATAGACATTCAACTTACTCAAAGGAGAGATGGAGAGGCATTTCCGGATGGGAAATGGGTACCCATGTTTTAAGTAGGCTTCTAATGGTTGACCATGTCAACTATTGATCCCATGTGTACCTATGGAGGGATCCATAAGGCTCGACTATTTACGGGATAATTTTTTAGACATTTTATTCATTATTTACTCATAACCAAAAGCACAATCGTCCATGTACAAGATCATCATTGCAAATATATTAATCTTCACAGAGGAAATGGTGTTCTCCATAACATGTGAAAACCGCCACTTCATTTTCTTTTGCATATTTTTCTGCATATATAACGTTTAAATACTAGCAATTTCAACATTTTCACTACAAGAAAATTGAGCTTTGGTGAAGAACGTTGTTCCCATTGAAACACGTTAATTCATCACGTTTCAGCAACGGTGAGGAAGTTCCCTATTTTTCTTCCTTTTTTTCTCATAAGTAATGGGAAAAAATGCCTTAAACCCTAAACCCAGACCTTCCCATATTATTTAAACAACACCAATTTTTCAAATTTTCCATTTATTCAAGAAGAAGAAACAAAGGGGTTTCCAAGTTTTATACATTGAGTGCACTGATCCCATAACACCATTTCAAAATGCTAACACATTCTTCTTATTTTTCTTCTTAAGCTACTTTGCTTCTATTGTTGAAGCAACTCATTTCAATGTCACTCTTCCCCATCAACATCTAGATCCAGAATCAGTCGCTCAAGAGCTCCAAAGGTATAATTTCTCATTTGGATATCTCTAATTTTCACTATTCAATTTTAAATGCACTGTTTTTCAATCTGGGGTGCTCTGTTTTTGCTACAGGAGAGTGAATGTATCCGTTTCTAGGAAACAAATGTTGGAGGTTCATGAGAAGGACCAGTGTACTACAGGTAACCCGAATGACAACTCTCGTTTTCCAAGGATGACACAGCTTGAAAAAGGAGATACAAAAGCTGTGATGGCTGCTTTAACTCTGAAAGGCAAAAATATATGGAATAAATGAGCAGATTCGGAAGGCACCATTGAACTTGATGGTAATCCCAACTTTTCTTTAAAACCATGAATCTGACAATACTACTCAATCAACAAATGAATTTTCAGTGTACTTAGTCTTATCCCCTAGCTTCAAGAGTTTTGAAATATATTCTATTTGGCATGCTCAACCTGGTTCACTTTGACAGATAGGCAAAACAAAGGTCTTTCTAAGAGCTGGTTCACTAAAAAGCACCTTAAGCTTGGGTGCATTGATGTGCAAAACACTTCGATCACCAAACCATGCGAAATCAAAGCCTTGGGATTATCCAACTCCAAAGAAGAGTGTTCCCACTCTCCATGATTGAAAGATGATTGGTGACATCCAACTTCACCGAAGAGCTTCCATAGAGCAGAGCAAAACCCAATAGAGAACAAAAAACCTTAGAAATGCCCCCAAAGCTAACTAGCCAGTCAGCAGTTAAAGAAAATTTGAGAAGAGCTCTCTCAATCCACAAAACAGGACATTTAGATCAATGTCAATACCTCTATTACGAATCACAGAGAGGGGATCCTATCTGAAACCAACGCCCACATGAAGAAGCACTCTTGAAGGGAAACACACCAACTTAACAGTTTGAGAAGGAATTAGCAGGGAGATTTTTCTAGGCCAACGAAGAAAAGAGGGAGCACATGGAGGAGCCATTAAACCTATCCTCTTTCCAAATCAAGTTTTCATATATTTCCACAGATAGTATTACTTCACTTTCATTTCAAAGTGTATTCTTTGACAAGATGATATGTTTCTTTCTCCTTTTCTTTTCAGCTCAATTAATACCAAATTGGGGATAAAAGAAAAGGATAAAATATAAATAAGTGCATTCAGCTGTTTATTCGACTTCAATTGTTCCTTTAATAGTTGATTCTCCTTTAGTAAACTAAGGAAATCGGCTTTTAATAACTTGACTTGCGCCCACCAATTGTCATATAATGACCACTTGAGGTATAGTCTAGCGTGTATGGACCTAGCTCTGCACATGTAATTGAAGAGTTGGTACAGGTACTCGAAAAAACTCACATTAGAGATACCAGACTAGGTTGCCTAAATGTTGATTTATGCTTTAACTCACAAAGAATGTACCTAGTTTTCAAATTTTTTTTGAAGGATATGGCTGTCTAGTTGGGAGTTAAAGTGTGAATAGATAACACTAAATACCATAAAGAACACATACGGCACCACACATGAAGCAGTTCAAAAATAACTATTTGACAACTGTAGCAGATAATCAATCTCCACCACTAAACTAAGCCTAGACAGGTGAATGCTTTTTTTATTTATTTATTTATTTATTTATTTTTTATAGCAAAGCCTTCAATTAGCTTCAAATATTAATAAGCAACATCATATGCAAAATTGTAATGATGTGAGAACGGTTATTAGGAAAGATATACTATAAATCTGATAATTATGTAATAGTAATTGATGCAGTCAATTTTCGCTCACTGCTTTGACTTTGTTCCTGTTGACTTGCATAAGTAACGCACATGAGCCACATACCACCGTGGGGTAGCCTATGACACTCTGATGCTAAAGTCAGACATGGATCTGAGGAAAGTGTAATGTTGTAACATGGATTTTTGTAGTGTATCTTAGCTTATCAACCTCATGTTTTATTTATAGTGCAAGAAGTCTTGTTTTAACCAGGCCATCGTAGGTTTAATTTAGGGAGGAGATCGTCGTGGAGATTTCTCTCTAATTAAGAGTCGTGTTGTAGAAGGGAAGTTCCTTATTAGCTTTGCAATCCTAGATATGCGGAAAATAGTTTCCAATCCAAGAGCAATCCATAGAAGGGAGTTTCCCTGTGTGGAAGATACTCTAGTGTTTGCTTCGTAGTTGGAAGCAAAGAGCATATGTAGTTGCCCGTCCGAAGCTGATCCTCGAGATACTTGCCTAAAGAGGACTTATGGGCTTCGTGGATAGCTGTGAGACTTGTGGGCCTAGCATGTTGTGAGAGTCTGGGTCCGCTTGACGGATTGAAATTGAGGGCTTATATCCTCTTGGGCTGGATCTGTGTTGGGCCGATGATTGAACCCATAGTTCCTCGAGATCATCATGACACGTATTCGGTTCAGGAGTGTGACCATTTTTATGTATCATAAGCTACTCCCCCCGAGTTAGTGGGGTGCTTACATCGGTCCACTGACTCGTTGAAAAGGGATCTGTACCATCGTGATGATTGGACCTAAAACGTTGGTTTTGAGCGACACATGATATTTAATAGGTACGCGACTGCTCGAGGAGGGAAAGTTTGGTTTGTTTCCCCAATAAATATGTACTGTTTTGAGGATGATTTTTCTATCGTTATCTGCGCTATTTTTTCAAACCGATGTATCTGTTCTTTCTTCCAATGGCCGACAGTGTCAAAATTGCTTTCCAGAATTCGTTATCCCTCACCTGTACGAATCACATTGGTGATAGTCTAGTCAACGAAACTGGGTTGATCAGACTTTGTAATTTGTACCGTATCCCTGGAGATTTGTACCTTGTTCCCGCGTCCGGAGTGTCAAGTCCTACTGTACCTCCTCAGGGGTTTGTAAGCTTGCACCGATGTATGTTTGAGTCATGTTTTCGGTGTCTGACGATGTCTGGTGCTTCTTTACTCATTTTTGTTTGCCTTCCGATTAGATGGCACCGAACGGCTTCAAGATATTGCTAGCAATTCTCTTGAGGGCTCATGACGCTGGCCTTCGTTTGACTTCACCGGTGATTCATCGCCTAACCAAAGTTCGGCTGGATTCCAGGGGTATCTGTATACTGACTTGTTCACCTTGTCTATGTTTGGTGGTTATTAGCGTCGAATCTTGAGAAAAGCAGTGGTTCTTGGCTTCGGTGAATTCTGGCTACTTCAAGCTCGGGAGTCGTAGAGTGTCACGATACTTTCAGTTTTATCTCGGTGAGTTCTTCTTTAGCGCATGTGTATCTTTGTGTGTTCTTCTTGAGGCGTTGGTCCTGATGTTTTTCCTTTGTTTCAGAAAAGTTTGTTATTTCGTCTCTCAGTGAGGAAGAAAAAATACTGGAGAAGAAGTTTTCCTTTGATTTTCGTTGAAGAGATAGTAATGCCAGGAGATGTCATACGCAGCGGGCTGTTGTAGTGTTTTTATGGGGCTCACCTAATGTTGGGTTCCCGGGCTGAGGGGGTGGTCGCTCGTTGTGTGAGGGGATGGTCGCTCACCTAATTTCGGACTGATTAACCTTGCCAAATGTGTGATGGCTCAATGGTTGAGCAGTGACGGATGGTATCACTAGATCACAGGCTTGAATCCAATCAGCGGCATCAGGGGTGGGAGAGGTTAAGGGATAAAAAAAAATAGAGCTCACAACTTATTCTCCCCAGTTCAATTTTTAACATGACAAAACCCAACAATTCAAGGATCTTTAGAGAACCCTTTGTGTCTGACCCCATTGAAAAGTTGATATCACATTGAAATCAAGAAAAGTAAGAGCAAAATTAGCAAAACTTGAAGAAACATTAGAGGGTGGGTGCGACTTAGGAAATCAAACTCAAAATGAAATGAGGGGAATAGGGAGGGTTGGATTGTTGGTGGTTTAGTGAGAGTTTGGTGCAATTGAAGCTTTTGTGGAACAAAGGTGAAAAATGGCAGATGGTTCACATCTCTATCTTTCTCTTTGTTCTCTCTCTGGTTGGTTTCTGTTCTATCTTCTCTCTTCATCAATCAGTAGTAACATGGTTGAATTGGTGGACGAATCAGAGATTTAAGGCTTGAGGGAACAACATTTGCGGAGGAAGAACAAGAAGAGGTGTATTGGGATGTGGGGAAGAAGAAGATGGGGCACTGTTAGATCTTCATCATGATACGCATTTGCATCACCTTGGCTTGTCTATTTTAATGAGTTTTTAGAATTTTCTTTAGAGTGCGTGCTTTGGCCTATAGTTTAACTTACGGTAAGGGTAAAAGGGTTTGAAAATTAATCTTAACCAGTCAATGACGTTGACTTAACAATTTCGTCAGAAAATGAGGGTTAGACTCAAATAGTTTTCAAAACGAGGGCTAAACTATAATAGGTATAAACTAATGATTGTGAAACTAAAAAAAAACCCTACTATCAATCAAATGTACCTGATCACATAAGTGTGCATTGTTCCTTTTTTCAAGTACCTGATCACATAAGTGCACTTTGATGATACATCAAAATAGATCGACATCGTAGCCATACACGTGGTAGAAAATATCCACCACGAGGATCTGATCTCTCATCTACTGAGCCAACTCGTAAAGCCCGATAAGCCAAAACTGACCATAAAATCCCAAACAAGGCCAATTAATGGAAGACGTAATTAAAGCCCAAATTCATGCCCTAAATAAGAGGAATATTGCATAAGAAAATAGTTATGGAGGGAGTTGTGCCTCCATGGACGCATCTTCATAAATGAGGAGACGGTTACAAGAAGCGTCTCCTTCCATTGCACCTCACATACTTAAGTCACGTAGAGAATTAACCGTGGCCATTATATAAGGTAAAGGAAACAATCGACCAACTTTAACTGAGTTTTATTCATATTTACTTCTTTCTTCAAATAGAGTTGTTGACTTAAGCATTGGAGTGTCTTCGACCACCAAAAATGTGGTATTTGACAGTCTAACATCTGTTTTGCGGGTCAAACTCATAGGAGGACGAGATTTGGACGACGTCCGTGGGTACGACAAGTTTCCTTTCTGAAAAGAATATCCACAGTGAAAAAACTCACCGAGATCTGATTAATGATCAAAAAGCTATCAGAGCAAATGGAATGCTTTACAGACCCTCAATCTGATAATGGTCGATGTCACATGTCTCTTGATATCAACCCAGCGACAACCGTCGAACCAACCATGTTGAAAAGAAGGGAGCCTCAACATATAATGATTCAGACGTCTCTGACATCTTGGGGAATCCCCTTAGACCTCGTGTAGAGATACTCATGACTCAGATGAACCACATGATCAAAATGGTAGACAAACTCACCCAAAACCTGGAGGGCAACAAGCCTTGAGAAGAAAGCATCCAACTTAAGAGACATCAGACCAATAACAGTCCCAAATTCAGCCAACAAAAGTCTGGAAGGCTACAATCGAAGAAGCGCAAACGTGAATGACCAGCATAGAAATCATTCACGACCTTAATAACAAGTCGAGGCAAGGTCCTTAAAGCTATAGCAGAATGGGAAAGCGTCAAGTGGCCACCAAAAATTAGAGGAGATCCAGAAAAACATAACAAAAGCAAATACTGCTCTTTCCACGTCGACTACCAACACGATACTGAAGATTGTCGCAGCTTAAGGGACGAGATCGAATGCCATGTCAGAGAAGGACGACTTGGAGAATTAGTTAAGTTACGAGAGTCTGAAGATGAAATAATCACGTCAAGAGAGCAATCAAAGGAGCTAATATACGTCTTGCATGGTACTGCTGGAAAAAATTAGCAATCCAATCGATCCCAGAAGCAAATAATCAGAGACTTATGAAAAAAGATTAGATACCAAGAGCCATCAGCACAACGCACAAGAACGATGCAAAGGACTCTGACCTTCTCCAATGAAGACGCAGATGGGGTTAACATCCCACACAATGATGCCTTAGTGATTTCGGTTCTGATAGCCAGATAGGAAATCAAGATAATGTTGGTTGACTCGAGTAGCTCATCCAACCTCCTATACCTAATAGTGTTCCGGAGGATGCGGTTCACTAATGAGATGGTCTCACCTAGAGATCAACCAATGGTGGGTTTCACGGGGAACAATGTAGCCCGCTGTGGATGATTCAACTACCAGTCAAAGCAGGAAAACATGGAAACAACGAACTTCCTTGTCATAGATGCTATTTTAGCGTACAACATGCTACTCGAGAGTCCCTGGATACACAAAATGGGCACAATCTCTTCAACTATGCACCAATGCTTGAAGTTTCATACCGACAATGGTGTCGGGAGAATCAAAGGAGATCAACCAGCGGCCTGTGAGTGTCATTACATGACGATAAAAACTCCCCACGTACAAATAACAATTATTGCAACGACCGAAGGAGCTTTCACAGCAACCTGGTCAAATGAATCCTGACCTCCCAGATGATAATATGGCTCCAACCAGCCCAGATCAACCGAACACCGAACAGTCAGAAGAAGAAATGGTTGTGGTCTACCTAGACAACGAAGCAAAGAAAGTAGTCTGGATTGGCACAAAGATTCACCCAGAGCTTGTCGAGGAACTAATCCAACTGCTGAAAGATAATCAAGATGTTTTTGCATGGACGATGAAGGAACGCTTTGGGTTTTCCAAAAGCTGAAAAAATGTTTTGGATTTTTCAGAGGTTGAAGACAAGTCTTCGTCTATGGAGTCTCCGAATGTTCTGACATTTGCACTGGTCAGGCACAAAGACGGTTGTTATTATGCATGGTCACTTGATATGGGTGAGCATGTAGTTGATCTGCCGAGATCTCGGAATTTTTTCTCACGTCGCAAAGAAGTAGTACGGATTTCACCCAAGGGAGATGCCTTGGTCTTACACCGTACCGCATTTGTCTTCGTGCTCGAATCACGCTGCTAACCAATGGCTGATCGAAGCGTTAGTCAATGTGCGATGTCTCCGGGTGTGGTATCTCTCAGTCACATCTGCCATCACATATGGGAAAAGTGGTCTCTCTTGATAGCATTGTGAGACCGTAACTACGTCGCTGCTTGTGGCCATCCTCATCTGCGTTCTTCTAATCTATTTGAGGAAGTTAGAAGGAGGTGGGATGTCTCTTGAGGAAATCAGCAGCCCGTTGTGAGGTCTACAATGCTGTAGTACTAGACTTTTTCAGGGTGATTTGACGGAGCAATCTGACTGCTCAGTCCTTTCAATCTCTTCTGCCACTTCGAGCGTATCCCATTCTCTTATTTTTGCCATCACTTGCAGATTACTCGCATCGGAGGGTTTGCAAGTTTTCATCGGATGTTGTCCGTAGTAGAATTGTCTAAGCGAGTCTTTTACTTCAATTTTCACTGTATTCAGTTGCTTGTAGTGCTCGGGCTCAGTCCTTTGTATCCGCCTCAGGGCGTTCGTGATATGTAGCCTTTTGTATTTGTCTCAAGGCGTTTGTTGTTACATCTTTCCAATAATCAATAAAGTTTGTTTTTTCGTAATTACCATATATCCCTTCTTCTTCAATTAATAATCAATAATCAATAAAGTTTTTTGTAATTACCATACATGATTCTGAATAAATTCTTGGTTTTTCAGACTGATTTTTAGGGAAACTAAGATGCAGATTGAAAACTTGGATACCTAGGAATATCTGGAGAAAGTACAAGATTATGATTAAGGAACTCAACTCCAAATTTTCGGGTAAAATGAGGAGAATCAAGGTTTGTTTCTTTGAAAATCCTTATATGTTTCCCGTGTATTGGTGTTTAACACTTGGGGTATTGCAGATTCCCCTCCCTGTTGATGAGAAGCAGAAAGTAATTGAAGATGTTGACAATGACAGACGATATGTCATGGACACCTCTACAGTGCGGATGATGAAGAATCGGAAAGTTTTGGGGCACCAACAATTGGGGATGGAGTGTGTTGAGCAGCTAGCTAAGTTGTACGTTCAAGGTATGTTTTATAGAGTATACTAATTTCTATTTGGTTGATATAATCAATAAATCAGTTATCTTCAGTCCTCAGTATTTAAATGCATTTTTGAATGAGATTCTTTGTTTACAGTCTGATTTCAAGGCAATCAAGAAGCGAACCAAGGACTTGAAAACTCTAAACTAGTAAGCTGGCTCAGTTTTTGACGATTCTATTGATTAGCTGTCATATCAATTGTAATACATTACATGGGGGTTCAAGCGGTACCAGTGGCGATGTTGAAAAATACAATGGACAACAATTTAGTCAAGTTCGAACAATTATAGGTTGTTACTTGGATGGTAGATTGTGTCCTTGGGATTGGCAGAAAGACAAGTCTTATACATTTTACCTTATATGATGCCAATGAGAAATTTGTCAATCATCTTTAAAGGGATTCACCAAGTGCACAATGGTTGCTCCAGCAACATCTTTTTCAGTATTAATAGCACAATGAATCCTCTTACATTGCAGATGCTTGTTCTATCAGCCACAATTTTTTTTTGGCCTTACCCTTTCCATCAATTGTAATTAACTTATGATACTCGATTTGCGTTTTGTTTGCCTTTTCATTTCAAGATTTTTCAAACTTGGAGTTTGCCTTTTCCCTCTAATTGTCCTCAATTGAGTGTTAAGGCTAGCTCGCCTTTTGTTTCCATTTGGCAACAAGTATATGACTTGGTGATAGGGATGGCAGTGGGGCGAATTTTCACGGATATTCGCCCCACTCGCCCTGTTTGGGGCGGATTTGGTAAAGGGTCCCTGGATCTTGGGACGGATACGGATTTGGCCATATCCGCCCCACTGATATCCGTTTAACCGATAAAATTACAAAAATACCCTTCAACTATATAAAGGGATTAAACACTAGATATCTTTCACTCTCATCTCACATTCTCCCCTTATTCTCACTCAAGATTCGACTCTCACAGCGTCTCCTTCTTCTCCTTCGGGTCGTCTCCTTCTCACAGCGAAGCGAAGCGTCTCCTTCTTCTCCTTCGAGATTCTTTTGATCCGAGATCCTGAGATCTGATCCGAGATTCTTTTGATCGAATTTTTTTTTTTTTTTTGTAATTTTTTGTATGGTTTTTTGTTATAATTTTTGTATGGATTCTACCGGTGTTAATGAATGAAGTATATTTTACTGTAGTAAGATGGATTACCTACTTTTAGGATTGAACTGAGATATCTCACAATTGATTTAGAGAATTTTTTTAACGGATATTTGTGAGGGGCAGAGGTGGTTTTTAAATAAATCTATAAACGGATTGGCAGGGCGGATTTAGGGATCCATTATTAGAAGCAGCATGATTTCAAGGCAATTATCAAGAAGCGGATAGGTGACAAGGAAGCTCAAGGGGAGAGATCGTGAGAAGAGACAAATGTGATGAACTGTAGAACTCATAGGGGTGTTCTATTCTACCTGTGATCTCATTTGTAATGCTTTCGAGGAGACTATAATTCCTTATCTGTTTATGTATAAAAGTTTGTAGAGTGCCCCTTGAATATGTTGTCACTCGTTTATATTTGCATTTGAAGGAACCTCGCTTTTATTGATTCTCATGGAAAATAATACAAGCTGGGCTACTTTTATCCTCTTCCAATTTTGCTTTCCTTTTCCTTTTCTTGAATCCAGGTGTAAATGCACCAAGCGAAAATAATACAAGCTGGGCTACTTTTATTGATTCTTCCAAGTCTTCTTTCCTTTTCCTTTTGTTAATGCCCGCTCCTTCGTTACTTCCAAATCCTCTTGTAACACTTGTTCTGTGTGGAATTTTGAGTGTTGGGGTAGGATCTACAAGCTATTGTTTCCACTTAAGTACGCTACTTAACAAAAAAAATGTGTTTGTTAATTTGTTTCAGTTCATGTGGAACCGAAATTTTGAGAAAAATTATGAATTATCACCAAAAATAACATGTTAAGTTTCAACCGGTTTTGACATGCATTCTCTCAAGATAAAGGTTTAGGTGACATCATTAAATATGTTGATAAACAGACTTTGTCGATGTTTTAGGATTGCCCTTCGAGCAGCCTAGGACAATGGGCGTTGGCTGGCTTGTGAAGTGCCCAAGGTGGCGCTCACTTGCCGCGGTTGACTACAATAGAGAATCCAACCATATAACATTTTAACACGTGTTTCGAGGAGTACATATCAAAATGGGATGAAACTTTAACACATTGTCTATGAGGTGAAAAACGGAAATTTTCTCAAAATTTCAGCTCAAACAAAACTTGATATAATGAAATAATGCGTAAAAAGCTACATTTATACCGAACTCCCCATCATTTGCGTCGACTGTAAATACCCGTATCTCTTTCCATTCAGTTTCTTCTCTTTCAGCAAAAGTAGATGGAAAAAAATGCAATCTTAAAATGCAAGTGATCTACACATGGGTAGGGACCTCCGATCCTATGCTTTGTTTGGCAGTTTAATCTTAAAATGCAAGTGATCTTCACAAAATTAAAGAGAAAAACCATGGCAAGAGCATGCATCCAGTTGTTAAACTCCTATGTATTTGGTTTAAGTAGTGATGTATATGTTAACTACAAATCAGTTCTTGTAACACATTCCAGGGTGCTACCATACTCAACATTAAAAATCAAAACACCTAAATCAATTCATGCCGCATTCACTCCTTAAAACTAGATTTTCCGACATTTTTATACCGAGGAGCATCCATAGTTGACGAACCCTCCAACCATCAAATTTAGGAGCTTCTGAAAGACTGCTTAACACTTAAAAACATTAAGTGGCCCTCCCACATCTCAAAGGACCTTACGCATTTCGTTATATATTTGGTTCTTTTTTAAGGCCAAATAGAGCCTTAAGTACATTTTTCCATTGAGTTTCTTCTCTTTCAGCAAAATGCAGGTGATCTTCACATGGACATGGAAAATAATACAAGTTGGCTACTTTTATTGATTCTCATAGAAAATAATACAAGATGGACTACCTTTATTCTCTTCCAGTTTTGCTTTCCTTTTCCTTTTCTTCATCTTGGTGTAAACGCACCAAGTGAAAATAATACAAGTTGGGCTACTTTTATTGATTCTTCTAAGTTGGGCTACTTTCCTTTTCCTTTTATTACTGTGTGAAATAATTGAGAGAGCATTATCAAAAGAGTGGTGTTATCAATTACTACTCCTTGTTTACCTCCAAATCCTCCTGTTGTAACACTTGTTCTTTGTGGAATTCTAGCTCCTCCTTTCTGTAACAATTCTACTACTTGCAAGAAGAAGAGAAGAGATGGCAGCAGGTCAAGTGGTATGTTCATTCTTTAGAGTTGTGTTTGAAAGGCTCGATGGTCTAATCAAAGAGGATCGTCTTGGTCCTTTTTGGGGCGTGAAGGAAGAGTTGGACGTTGTTTTCATGGATTTCTGCAAAATCAAAGATGTTCTCACTGATGCAGAGCAGAAGCAGTTCATGGATGGGGAAGCGGCGGTTCAATTTTGGTTAAAGAAACTGAATGAAGCAGCCTATGAGGCTGATGATGTTCTCGATGAGTTACAAGCTCTACCATTAGCCTCCGAGAGAATGGGCTCTCCCGAAGAAATGAACTTCCCTCGCCACATTCAGGAATACATTAAGCTCTCCAAGAAGTTTCGGAAGATTGCTAAAGAAATGAAAAAGCTCAATTTGCAAAAGGGAAATGTTGAGAAGAGAATGGAAGAAATCTGTCCGGGTCGTGAACCTACTTCTTCTCTGGCAACGGAGCCACATCCTTATGGGAGAGACGAAGACAAAGAGGAATTGCTGAAGCGATTGCTGAAAGATGATTACAAGAGTTTGAATCGTTCATCGACCAGGCACCCAAGTGCTCTGACTGGGAGGCCTTTGCGCTGCAGTGCCATTGAAGATATCTCAATTTGTTCCATAGTCGGTATTGGTGGAATTGGCAAGACAACTTTGGCACAGATGGTGTACAACGATGACCAGGCAGCGAAGCATTTCGCCTTCAGATTTTGGGTTTGTGTCTCGAATGATTTTGATGCTGAACGTATTGTGAAAGAAATTGTAGTCTCCTCTGATTTCAAGAAATTAGAAGAACAAATGGCAGGTGCCTCCAAGAAACTAGCCTCCTTTGATTCTGAGAAATTAGAAGATCGACTTGAGAAGTTGAGTAGCACGAGATTTTTACTTGTGCTAGATGATGTATGGGAGGAAAATCAAGAAAAATGGAACAAATTCAAGGCATTTTTTAGAGCTGGGGTGCGAGAAGGTAGCTCCATTATTGTGACTACTCGCCAGCAAACAGTAGCAAACATCACCAGCACGGTTACTCCACTCTGCATAGAAGTTTTATCAGAAGAAGATTGCTTGCGTTTATTTAAGAAATATGCGTTTGGCCTGGGCAACGAAGAGAGACCAGCCTTGTCGGAGATCTGCAAGGAGATCGTGAAGAAGTGTGGAGGTTTACCCTTGGCAGTGAAGGCTTTAGGAAGTTTGCTACGCTATAAAAATGAGGAAAATGAATGGCTATCTATCAAAGACAGTCCAATTTGGGAGCTCCCTCCAAGTGGTGAGAATAATATTTTACCGGCGTTGAGGTTGAGCTATTACTATTTGCCACCACTTTTAAAACAATGCTTTGTTTACTGCTCAATCTTTCCCAAAGACTATGAGATTGATAAAGACGATTTGATTCAAAAGTGGATGGCAAATAGTTTGGTGCAACCAGAAGCGGGAAGGGAATTGGAGGACGTTGGGAATGGGATTTTCAATGCGCTGTTTCAGCGGTCATTCTTTCAAGGTGCAAGAAAGAACCGTTGTAAGATGCACGATCTCGTGCATGATCTTGCAAGCCATATAGCAGGGGATGAATATTTTGTTGGGGGTGTGGACAGGTCAAGAAATATTAAGAAAACAACTCGCCATGTGTCCTTACAACATGATTTAAAAATATCACCCCATTCTGTTCTTAAGCCGAGCGCCTCACCATGCCTACGTTCTCTCATCATCCAGTCAGAAAACAATTGGGTGACTTCAGATGTTGAATTCGTCTTCCCAAATTTTCGTCGGTTACGAGCATTGGATTTGAAGGGTTTACGCATTGAAGAGGTACCAGATTATATTTGTGAAATGATACACCTGAGGTATCTCAACCTTTCTGATAATTCCATGAGATTGCTGCCTAAGTCTATTTGTTTGCTAAGAAATTTGCAAACATTGAAACTTCAGCTGTGTCAGAAACTCGAGGCTTTGCCGAATGATATGACAAAAATGAGCAGCCTGAGACACCTAGAAATTGAACATTGTTCTTCGTTAAAAATTATGCCGGTTGGAATTGGGCAATTAAGCAGCCTTCGGACTTTAAGTTGTTTTATTGTGCGCTCAGAGAGTGGATATGGTGTGAGTGAGTTGCATGATCTGAACCTTGGAGGGAAATTGCAAATAAAAGGGCTCGAGCACGTGAAAAGTTCAACTGAGGCTAAAGCGGCAAATTTGGTGCAAAAGAAAAACATTAGTTCGTTGTGGCTAGATTGGTCACTCCCGTTGTGGGGAGATGGATCAGGGGAGCAGCAGCATCAACATCAGGAGGTAATTGAAGGCCTCCAACCTCATGCAAAATTAAGACAGCTGGTGGTTCAAGGTTATCAAGGACCAAACTCTCCAAGTTGGTTGACACCTTCATGTGTCCCAAATTTGGTGATAATCTCTCTCTCAGATTGTAGAAATTGTAAACGTCTCCCACCTCTTGGGAAACTTGATTATCTTAAAGTTTTGGATTTGAGTAACATGGCTTCATTACAATTCATTGACATGGATGGTGATGATGATGCAAGAACATTCAGGTCGCTAGAATCACTCAGGTTATGGAATATGCCTGTTTTGGAGGGATGGTCATCTTCATTGTTGCAGTCGACGTCGTCGTCGTTGTCTTCTCAAGCAGCAATACCACCAGTATTCCCTCGCCTAAAATGTGTTGAGGTCCATAATTGCTCAAAACTGAAAGGAGAAGTCCCATTGTCAGGGTCCATGGTCGAAGATGTTATTTTACACGGAGCAGACAATGGAATGGTTCTGAGATCACTGCACGACCTCCCTTGCCTTCCTTTCCTTGAAATTCGTAGGTATACTAAGATGAAGTTTTTTCCACCAGGGGCGTTAGAAAACCTTACTGCTCTCCATAGGTTGAGCATCACATATTGCCACAGCCTGAAAACTCTCCCTGTACAACTGAAAAGTCTCACTACACTCACAGAGTTGGCTATTAAATTCTGTGGAAACTTGGTTTCACTGGCAGAGGGAGAAGGGGGACTCAAAAACCTCTCCTCTCTCAGATACCTTCTTATTAATGAGTGTGATGCTTTGAAGCGCTTGCCTGAGCTTGACAAGACTTCTCTTGTTTGTATGAGAATCACCAGATGTCCGCAGTTGGAATTCTCCACACAGGATTTTGAGCATCTAGTTTCCCTTCAAATACTTCTATTGGATGGCTTGCCCAAGTTAACACGTTTTCCAGAGGGGATAAAACACTCTGCAGCAAAGCTTCAAAAGTTACAATTCAAGAATTGTTCAGAATATGGTGCTGTGGACTTGCCTGATTGGATAGGTACTTTAACTTCACTTCAAGCTTTGTCTATTAGCGCTCCAAAGAATTGGAAAGTGTTGCCACAATGGTTGCAAAACTGCACTGCTCTTCAGGACCTATCTATTTTTGGATGCGATGAAGAACTAAAGAGTCGATGGGAGAACAAGGACGAGCAAAGAGAAGAGTACTCCTTCAACATGATTTCCCATGTTCCGGTTGTTCAAATCAATTAATTCCAATGAGCCAAGCAATTAAGCTCCGATCTGTAATCGAAAGTGTTGCCACAATGAATGAAACACCTCACTGCTTTTAAAGACCTAAGCCTTTATGGATGAGATGAAGAACTAGACAGACACCAGGAGAACAAGGAAGATCAGAGGAAAGACTCCTGCTTCAACACGAGTAAAAAATGTGGTAAAGAGCCAAAACCCCTTTCTTTGATAAATTTACAATAATATAATTACTAACATCCCCTTTAATCATAATTAATCTTTTTACTGTGCAGTTGACCAGGACATGCTGGTAATCTGCTTAGTGTCTAGTATTCAGAGCAAATGGTGCGATGGACTTGCCTGTTTGAATTCTGTTGGTAATTATACCCAATACCCCTCTTTTTTAGTTAACCCATCGCTTCCTTTTTTTCAAGCAAAATGATGCAACAAAAAACAATCACCCAATCTATATATATTTTAATTATTTTGTTAATTAAATGGCCGGTCTCAAAATGACTTCACTAATGTACCTGTCGTGACTCATTGTTGAACCGATCCCTAGCTTGACCATTTTTTAGTTATTTTGAAGCCTGATTGCAGAGGTTTTTATTTATTTATTTATTTTACTTTAGGAAATCACACTTCTTATTGATGATGTAGTGTACTTTTGATTCATGTTTTTTTCTTAACTTAAAGTTTGGGGATCCATGAAACATTCTGATTACATAGTTTAGACAAAGGAGTACGTTGTCTATAAAAGAATCATAATGCAATAGTTTAGACAAAGGAGTACGTTATCTATAAAAGAATCATAATGCGACTTTTGTACATGCCATATGCTCCATAAACACTGAGGCGAGCACACACACGCGCGCACACTCATGGAATTAGGATCCCTTTGCAACATGCTAAGCTTGACTGTGCTTATACGCAACAATGTTTTGAAGCAACTCTTGGTCTGGACCCTGTTTCTGATACTTTTTTTGTTTGTTTGTTTTGAAAAGTGAGCCGGGGTTTGTTTAGGATCCCTAAACCTATGAAATGAGACTACATTCTGATTTTTTTAGAGTGCTCTGATTGCAGCATGTTAATGCCGAAGGTACAGCCTTGGTCAAACAATTAGAAGATCCAGCAAGTAACAAGAAGGTAAGTCTAATAGTTTCGCCACAAGGCCTGTTCATCCTGGATTGAGCATATTATTCACACATGGTTTGCCGAGAAAGTTTATTAATTTGTTCATTCTTTTTGTCCTTTCATTTCATTTAGTAGCTATTCTGTGTGACAGGCATTGTGCTGCAATTACATGAGAGCTTTTTATATGCAGTAGCAATTATTATTTCGATATGCTCACAATCAAGTTCGTTACGATTATATTTGGTTTGCAGGCGGATCAAAGAGATGTGGTTGGTCTACAGGATAGTTGGCAAGATAATTATCTTTTCTTGTTTTCATGGAAAGTATGGCATACGTAGCTGGGTGCTTCTTGAACCTTAACCTTTACCACTGGGGTCATTTGGATAATATTCTTGAAAGGGTGGGAGTGAGAAATTGAGTAACAAAACCATCACTTGAGAAGGTAGTTCAATTTTTGTTGTAGATATCGACATGTATTCTCATGTTCAATCCCATGTTTGGCTCCGATTTTAACTTGCCAATGCACTTCAGGTTGTTGAGCTGCTTGCTTATATCAATGACAAATTTGTTGGACTCTGTAAGTCATGCAATGCCTTGCTCCTCAGGGATGATACTGGAAAAACACTCGATGCAGCTCTCTAATTCAGGAAGATTAATATTGTCAAGGTCAGATGATATGGTAAATGGTGTGGATCATGAAAAATCAGTAAATTTGGCATCACCAACAGTTGGTGATGGAGTGTGTTGAGCAGCTGGGCTGGATGTTCGACGTGGGTTTTTCTATCATTTACTACTCTTTGCTTGTTTTGTATATATAAGCAGTTATATTTGATCATCTTTGGTAATAAAACACGATTCTGACTGAACAAAAACAATACAAATCTGTTATTAGAAGCAGCTTCACTTCAAGGCAATCGAGAATCAGATACTTCGCTATCTGTCACTCTTTTATTTTTTCCATTTCTTTTATTTGCTTTTATCTAACTAGTGTGCATTTTCGTTTGCTATTTTTACTTATATTCTAGCCTCCTTAGTACTAAAACATGATTCTGAATAAAATTTTGGTTTTTCAGACTGATTTTTTGGGAACCTAAGATGCAGATCGAGAACTTGGATACCTAGGAATATCTGGAGAAAGACAGACGATGCAAATCATGACTCAGTTGAACTTATAGGAACTCAACTCCAAATTTATGGATAAAATCAGGAGAATCAAGGTTTGTTTCTTTGAAAATCCTTATATGTCTCCCTGTGTATTGGCGTTTAAAACTTGGGTTATTGTAGATTCCCCTCCCTGTTGATGAGAAGAAGAAAGTAATTGAAGATGTTGATAAGGTCAGACGATATGTCATGGACGCCTCTACAATGCGGGTGATGAAGAATAGGAAAGTTTTGGAGCACCAACAGTTGGGTATGTTTTGTAGAGTATACTAATTCCTATTTGGTTGATATAATCATATTATCAGTTATCTTTATTCCTCTGTTCAAATGCATTTTTTAATGAGATTCTTTGTTTACAGTCTGATTTCAAGGAAATCAAGAAGCGAACTGAGGATTTGATTACCCTGAACTAGTAAGCTGGCTTGGCTTTCTATGATTCTATTGATTGGTTGTGATATCAATTGGAATACATTACATGGGGGTTCAAGCGGTGCCAGTGGCCATGTTGAAACATACAATGAACAACAGTTTGGTCAAGTCTGAACACTTATAGGCTACTTGGATGGTAGATTTTGTCTTGTACATTTTACCTTAGATGATGGCAGTGTGAAAATTTGTCAATCATCTTTCAAGGACTTCACCAAGTGCATAGTGGTTACATGTGCAGCATCTTTTTCACTATTAGTAGCTCAATGAATCCTCTGACATTGTAGATACTTGTTCTATCAGCCACAATTTCTCTTTTTGTCCTTACCGTTTCCATCAATTGTAATTTACTTATGAAGTATGGCGACAAAGCCTCCCTACTTCGAGTCTTCGACATCAATAGCTACATTTTAAAATAACTGAAATAATTATTTTGATCCTCCTGAATGTTGTCCCGTATTGTTCACTACCACGCCATTCTTGCAATCCTTCGCCTTAATCCATCGGTGTATCTGCAATTCTGCAAATCAGTGAAATAAAATATAAAATTTCACAAAATATATTTGCATAAATACAAGAATTCACTAAATGATTCTTGTCCGTTATGCCTCTTTTTATTTTTTTTTATTTTTTTTCTATTTTTCTTTTAGGGGATGCAAACTTATTTCCCACCGTCCCAAATTTAAATACTTTTAGGGTTTTATGGCTCAAATCCGAAGCAAGAAGAGCTTCAATTAGGGTTTCTGAACTCTCCACGAATAAATCAACCACCACTTCCACTGAAGCGTTCCCTTAAGATAAGGGTTTAGGTCACATCATTAAATGTCTTGATAAACAGTACATCTTTGTCGATGTTTAAAGATTTCCCTTCAGACAGCCTAGGACAATGGGCATTGGTTGGCCTATGAAGTGCCTAAGGCAATGCTCACTTGCTTTGCAGTTTGCTCAATTACAATAGAGGAATCCACCCATATAACATTTTAATGTGTTTAGAGGAGTATACGTCGAAAAGGGATGGATTTAACAAGTTGTTTATGAGTTGAGTAATGGAATTTTTCGCAAAGTTTCAGCTCAAACCGAACTTGATATAGTGAAATAGAGCGTAAAGGCTACATTTTTACAATCATATATATTTCCCATCATTTGGATCGACAGTAGATACCCATATCTCTTTCCATCCAGTTTCTACTCTTTCAGCAAAAGTAGATGGAAAACAATGCAAGTGATCTTCACATGGGCAGGGGGGACCTCCTATGCTTCGTTTGGCAGTTTCATCATAAAATGTCAAAACAAAAAGAGAAGAGCCATTATTTCCACACAGCTTTTATAGTACGTATAATTGAGAGAGGTAGCTAGCATGAATGGCAAGACATGCATCGAGGTGTAAATGCACCAATTGAAAACATTACACCAAATTTGTATTTTTGGAACAATTCACAAAGCAATTTTATATATTTTTACAAACAAAACGATACAATTATTGTATCACCATGAATAGTATGGTCCTACAAGTGATACTATTCATGGTGATCTAATTTATTGTATCACTTTTTTTGTGTAACTATTTTTCATTTTTTAACTAAATTTAGTTTTGACTTAAAATTGTTTGATTTTTTATTATATATATATATTTTTTTTATTTTTTTTATTTTGAGAGTTGTTACAAATATGTCAATTTAGTGTAGTGATATAATACAAGTTGGCCTACTTTATTTATTCTCATGGAAAATAATACAAGTTGGTCTACTTATATTGATTTTTCCGAGTCTTGCTTTCCTTTTCCTTTTCCTTTTCTGGCTCTGAAATAATTGAGAGAGCATTATCAAAATAGTGGTGTTATGAACTAGCTTACATCCAAATCCTCCTGTTGTAACCTTTGTTCTAGTTGCAAGAAGAAGAGAAGAGATGGCAGCAGGTCAAGTGGTATGTTCATTCTTTACAGTTGTGTTTGAAAGGCTCAATGGTATAATCAAAGAGGATCATCTTGGTCCTTTTTGGTGCGTGGAGGAAGAGTTGGACAATGTTTTCATGGATTTCTACCAAATCAAAGATGTTCTCACTGATGCAGAGCAGAAGCAGTTCATGGACGGGGAAGCAGTGATTCAGTTTTGGCTAAAGCAACTGAATCAAGCAGCCTATGAGGCTGATGATGTTCTTGATGAGTTACAAGTTAAAGCTCTACAATTTGCCTCCGTGGAAATGGGCTCTCCCGAAGAAATGAACTTTTGTCAAGACATTTAGAAAGACATTACAAAGCTCTCTAAGATGTTTCGAAAGATTGCTAAAAAAATTCCGGAGCTCGTTTTGCGAAAGGGGAAATGTTGAGAAGAGAATTGAAGAAATTTGTCCGGGTCATGAGCCTACTTCTCCTCTGGCAACGGAACCACATCCTTATGGGAGAGACGAAGACAAAGAGGAATTGCTCAAGCGATTGTTGAAAGATGATTACAAGAGTTTAAATCATTCTTCGACCAGGCACCCAAGAGCTTCGACTGGGAGGCCATTGCGCTGCAGTGCCATCGAAGACATCTCAATTTGTTCCATAGTCGGTATTGGTGGAATTGGCAAGACAACTTTGGCACAGATGGTGTACAACGATGACCGGGCAGCAAAGCATTTCACCTTCAGATTTTGGGTTTGTGTCTCAAATGATTTTGATGTTGAACGAATAATGAAAGAAATTGTAGCCTCCTCTGATTTCAAGAAATTACAAGAACAAATCGCAGAAGCCTCAAAGAAATTAGCCTCCTTTGATTCTGTGAAATTAGTGAAATTAGAAGATCAACTTGAGAAGTTGAGCAGTACGAAATTTTTAATTGTGCTAGATGATGTATGGGAGAAAAATCAAGAAAAATGGAACAAATTCAAGGCATATTTTAGAGCTGGGGTAGGAGAAGGTAGCAAACAGTAGCAAACATCATCAGCACAGTTCCTCCACTCTGCATAAAAGTTTTATCAAAAAAAAAAATTGTTGGGATTTATTTAAGAAATATGCCTTTGGCTTGGGAAATAAAAAGAGGTCAGCCTTGGTGACGATCGGCAAGGAGATAGTGGATAAATGTGGAGGTTTACCCTTGGCGATGAAGGCTTTAGGAAGTTTGCTACACCATAAAAATGAGGAAAATGAATGGCAATCTATCAAAGATAACGCAAGCAAATTAGTGTTTCAAGAGTACACTCAAAGGACTTCAATAGTTACTCTCGTCATTACCAAATCCTTCACTTGAATGACTGAATCCATCGTCAAAAGAGAGAGAGGCGACTCTAGGTAATTGGGTTTCCAATAAGGAGTTGTTTGGATCTAGCTGCGAAGCTCTGCTAGATCTCTCCAGATCTGGGGGCTGCAATCAGAGGTGAGGGCGAAGCTGGGAGGGAGGAGCTCTGCTGCGACGCTCTGCGAGGAGCTCTGCGAGTTCTCTCCAGATCTAGGGACTGCTCTGCTCTGCGAGATCTCTCCAGATCTAGGGTGACTGCTCTGCTGCGAAGCTCTGCGAGATCTCTCCAGATCTAGGGAGTCAGAGGAGAACCGAACGGTGGGGCTGCGAGGGGCTGCGAGGGGCTCTGCGAGTCTGAGAGAGGGCTCTCGGAGGGGCTGCGAGGGGCTCTGCGAGTCTGAGAGAGGGCTGCATCTCGCTTTCAGATCAGCTTCAGATCTGCGAGAGGAGGGCTTCCGCTTCAGATCTGCGAGGGGAGGGGCTCTGCTTCAGATCTGCCGGATTCAAGGATTTTTTATCACTGGCACCGATCTGGCGGTGATGTCGGCGCCTCCCGCCGCCATCCCCCCCCCCCCCCATGATGGGGAAATCGGCTAATGGGGGCACCGTGGAAGGAGCGGCTAAGCCCTCTTTCGCACAAATTTTGGGCAAAATTCTAGTGGCCGACGTTGTGGAGACTCCGGTGGAAGGCACTAGATTCCGTAAAGAGGGTACTCCAGCAATTGGCATTACGGCAACGGATGAAGTCCGTGGGGAGGCGTTTATGGAAAAACATGTGATCGTCTTAAAATTCTCTAGCTACCGCCCCACATTGGAGGACATTCGAGATTCGATTCACAGAACCTGGGGCATTATGGGTGATTTTTCGCTTGGATTACTCAACCAGCGGCATGTGTTAGTTCGTCTACAATCGGCGGAGGAAGCTAAAAAAGTGTTGTCGCGGGATTCCTTTTTTATTCGTGGTGTTCGGTTTAAAGCTTTCCACTGGCATGATGGTTTCAGTCTGAAGGAGGACCCGATTTCGGTGCCACTATGGGTAGAGTTGCCTAACTTACCTTTACATCTTTTTCATCCTCCTATTTTAAAAGCAATTGTCAATTCTTTTGGTGAGTTTTTGAGGATGGACGACCATACTAGATGTTTATCACGCCCGGGCTACGCCCGCGTGTGCGTGGAGATGACTTTGGCTGACAAATTACCAAACAGAGTATGAATTGATAGAGCCAATAATAGAGGTTTCTGGCAGAAGATAGAATACCCAGGTTTCAAATATTGTGATTTCTGTTCTTTGATAGGGCATCAGGAGAGTGTTTGTCGCAAGAAGCTCGGCATTAAGGTCGGGGGCCGAGTTCCGAACATGGGTAAGACTGAGAAGGTCGTCAGATCAAAGGCAGAAAATAATACTATCAAGCAACATTATGTTCCCGTGATTAGAAAAGAAAAATCTTCAAATTCGGAGGTGGGTGTGAGTGGAACAAAAAATAGCAAAGGCGAGGAGATTACGGAGGGAATCGTGAACCATAAGCCGGTGGCAGTTGACCCAGTAAAGGTGGTTTTGTCAAACACATTTGAGGCACTTATGGAGAATACTGAGGAAGAGGAGGATGCGCCAACGGAATTTCAAACAGCGGGTCAGAAAATTGAACTTGCCCAAACCGGGGTCAAGTCAGAATCTACGGAGGAATGCCTTATAGAGGCAGGGTATACAACTTCAGAGATTGAACATGTTCTTGGACACCAACCAAACCCGATTCCAAATGACAAAGAAGTCACTCCGGCATTAACGAGCATCCTTACTAATCATACTGAGGCGTCGCAATCTCTTAGCGAAATTCAAGTTGGGCAGCTCGTGTCAGGAATGAAACAGGTGGAATTTTCATTGGAGGGAAGGTCTGGGCACTCTGGTTTGTCCCAGTCAGGTTTGCCAATGCCCAAAACTCAGGAAACGATGCCCCAGTCCAAGCAGCCTGGGCTGTCTCAGCCAGACAACAGCACCGAAACAGGGGAGCCTGCGTCCTGTTTCGCTCCAGCGGAGGCGGTGCCAGGGTCTGCCGCAGCGGCTGCTCCTGCTCCTGTCAGTGAACCAGGCCACTGTATGCTTGCTCCTCGAACTGGTTTACTTATGACGTCGTCTAGTGCTGCTGTCACACAGGATATCCAGGCTGAATTACAGGTTCCAATTGCTGTGATCCAGGAAGCAGGTGCTGAATTTGGATTGTTGGATGCTCGCGGGTCGCCGGCTGACATTAGCAAATTGGTGAAGGTGGGCGTTTCATTGCGGAAAAAGAAGAAAAAAATGAATGTCAACACCCTTGAAAGCGCCACAGATAGTGATGAGGCGGAGTCGGATTCGGCCATTGGGCCGGGCACACAAGCTATCAAAGACTTAGAATTGGGGGCACTTTCTGATGCGGAGCGAAAGAAAAACGTCAAAGATGCAGTTCCTTCGAGCCCCCGTCGCAAGACTAAGAAGGGTTTGTCTTCCTCCCGCGTTTAATATGTTAGAAAACTTTATGTTTTGGAATGCTCGCGGCGTTGGTAATAGGGCCACGAGAAGGAGGTTACAAAAGTTGGTTATGGATCACAATGTCAGAATTCTTATGATTGCGGAGCCTATGATTGATGCTAGCAGATACATGGAGATTGGGAACAAAGTCAAATTGGGAGGTTTTGCATCTAATGACAGTGTTGGTGGCAAGATTTGGATTCTGTGGGATACATCTCTTGTTTTCTCGGTGGTGGACATGTCGGACCAGATTATTCATTGCCAGGTAACTGATTCCTCTTCCAGAGTTTTTTTAATTTCTTTTGTTTATGCTAAATGCTCTGTGGATGAAAGAAAAGATTTATGGTCCAATATGGCTACTTTTGCGGCTCTAACCGACTCCCCCTGGATGATCGGTGGGGACTTCAATACCTATCTTCACTCGGGGGAAAAAGTTGGAGGAATTATTCCTTCCCTGGCTAGCATGGCCCACTTCTCCGATTGTATTGAAACATGTGGCTTAATTGATTGTGGCTTTTCGGGTCCTCGACTCACCTGGTGCAATAATAGGCGAGGTCGCGAGCGCATTTGGGCTCGGCTTGACCAGATATTTGTCAATTCGGTTTGGCTGACGGTTCTGGATACCCCCAAAGTTGAACATCTTAACCGCACATTTTCTTATCATTCTCCTCTGCTGGCATCCATGCCCTCTCAACCAAGGATTGGTTATGCTCCTTTTAGATTCCTGGACATGTGGACTACACACCCGGAGTTTATTGATCTAGTTAAGGGAATCTGGATGACAGATGTGGCTTTCCCCAGACCCATTGATAGAGTGGATGCCAAACTTAAATTGCTTCGTCGCGCTCTCATTCAATGGAACCGGATGGTTTTTGGAAATGTGTTCAGCAGGATCCGCGCTCTAGAGGACGAAATGCAACAATGGGAAACTATTTTACTGGCAGGCCTTGCTGGTGGCAGTAATCATGGTTTTAACGTTGATGCCAATTGGGATATCAATGCTTGTTGCAATTTAAATCGCTGTCAGGCGGAGTACAGATTAGCTCTTAAACAGGAGGAGCTTTACTGGATTCAAAAATCCGGAGAAAAAGAATTTAAGGAGGGTGATGCCTGCACCAAATATTTTTTCGCCTCTACCAAGTCTAAAAAAAAATGGAGGGCTATATCTCAGATTAATTTACCATGTGGTAGGACTATTTCGGACTCTGGTGAGATTCTTCTTAATGCCACTGAGTTCTTTGCCAATTTATTGTCTTCCCAAGGTTCTTGTACGGTGGATGCAGAGTTGTTGAATTGTATTCCGAGACTTGTGAATTTCGGCCACTGTGACATCTTGATCAAACGTCCTTCTCTGGAGGAAGTGAAAACGGCTGTTTTTGACATCCCCAAGAATAGTGCCCCGGGTCCGGATGGATTTACTGCTGGCTTTTTTCAGTCTTGTTGGGCGATTCTGAGTAATGATATTTGGGAGGCTGCTATTCAATTTTTTGAGGGAGAAGCGATGCCGGCTTCTTTTTCCGCAAATTTCTTGGCATTGACTCCTAAAACTGAGAATCCAGGTTCTTTTTCTGAATTTCGCCCTATTAGTTTATGCAACGTGATTTATAAGATTTTCAGTAAAATCCTTTGTACTAGATTGGCAGATCTTTTGCCCATACTTATCTCTCCGGAGCAGGGGGCATTTGTTAAAGGAAGGTTTATTGGTGACATTAATTGGAAGGTTTTTGGCGGTAATGTGGTGTTGAAAATTGACATGGAGAAAGCCTATGACAGAATGGAATGGAATTTTTTGTTGGCGGTGCTTACAAAATTTGGCTTCACTGGTAGATTTTGTCATATCATTTCCAACTGTATCGCTACTTGTGGCTTTTCAGTGCTGCTCCAAGGCGTCTACAAAGGTTTTTTTAGATCTACCAGGGGTTTAAGGCAAGGTGACCCCCTGTCTCCATTTTTATTTATTATTGCCACTGAAGTGTTGAGTAGGGGTCTACATGAGGCTTTTGCTCGGGGTAAAATTGGTTATTTCTATACTCCCAGGACATGCAGCCCTATATCTCATCTTCTTTATGCAGATGATACTCTCATTTTCTTAAATGGCAGAAAGTCTTCTATTCTGGGATGCATGGAATTTCTAAATAGCTATTGTCAGTCTTCGGGACAGAAAATAAATGCGAACAAAAGCTCATTTATTTTGGATGACAGGGCAGATGCAGTGAAAATTGTAGGATTCAAAACCTACACAGGTTTCTTGTTTCAAGCTTCTCCTTTAAAATATTTGGGAGGGCCAGTTTTTCAAGGAAGAGTCAAAATTGCCTATTTTGAAGATTTGATCGCTAAAATTCATTCGTGGATTCAGGGATGGAAGGCGAAATTGCTATCTCCGGGAGGCCGCTTAATTATGATTAAACATGTTCTAAGCTCGATTCCAATTTATATCCTCAGTACCATGTGTGTCCCTATGAAAGTTGTTTCTCGGATCAATAGTTTGTTGGCTGACTTTTTCTGGGGTGATTGTGAAGGAAGACTGAAGAAAAAATGGGTCTCATGGTCTAATATTTGTTTTCCTCATGACGAAAAAGGTTTGGGGTGAGAGATTTACTGGTGGTGATGAGGGCTTTTCGCCTTAAGGCCCTTTGGCGCCTTCTCACGTCTGATTCTCTTTGGGCTATTTTCATGAGAAGTAAATACTGGGTGCATGGGGTGGCTTTGAATAGTCAGTTGATGAAACCTGGGTCTTCCCCCTTTTTCAAAGAACTCATGATCGGCAAGTCCACTATTTTGAGCAACTCGCTTTGGCGTGTTGCTAAGGGAAATACCAGTTTTTTTGAGGAAAATTGGAATACGGTAGCATCCTTCAGAAGACCGGCGGCCTTGGTTGATCAAGGTGTGTGGCCTTCGATAAATGAGGTGATTTCAACCAACTTTGAGTTGGTTAACCCAGAGCTCAGACATCTAGCAAGGAGACTTTTTGCTGATAGATTATATGGCGAGGAATCTCAGGAGGATGAATGTATTTGGGTTCCGAACCAAAATGGGTCTTTTTCTCTTCAGTCGGCCTATGCCTTGCTTCGGAGGAAAGGGACGGTCAATGGCCTTTATAAATTGATTTGGCATGATAGTATCCCTTCTAGAATCTCAGTCTTGGTGTGGAAATTACTCCATAGAGGGGTTCCAGTGGATGGGGAGTTATACAGATGCGGATTTAGTCTGGCCTCTAGATGTAGATGTTGCAACACGCCACAAAGAGAATCTCTTAACCACTTGTTTTTGGATGGAGAACTGGCGATGCAGGTATGGCGCCATTTTGAGTTGATTTTTGATGTGCACATCAGAAAACCGGCTGAAATCTCCACGACCCTTATCATTTGGTTCAGGCGTGCAAAAATGAGTACCCAAACAGATGTGTTATCATTTCTCACTCCTATGTTCATTTTATGGGAAATATGGAAACAACGGTGCAAATGTGTATATGATAATGCTATCCCTAATCCTGCATTTATGATTCTGAATATTCAGCGTAATTTGCTGTTAGCTAACAATTTTATTACCCCTAAGCGAATCAGTTGGCATAAGGCTCCATTAAGGGCTTTGGGGATACAAGCGACTCCAGTTTTGAGAAAGCTTAGTAGAATTGTCTTTTGGCATCCCCCTCCGCCAGATTTTGTGGCTCTTAATGTGGATGGCTCTTCATGTAAGAATATGGCTGCTGGAGGTGTGATTATTAGAGACTCTCGGGGTTTTGGTGTTGTTGGGATGCAAATTTTTTTTGGTGAAGGCTCTAATAATACAGCGGAAATTATGGCTCTAGCCAAGGGTCTCCGTCTCTGTCTCTCATTGGGTTTTAAGCAGGTGCTAGTTCAGACGAACTCGGAAATTGTTTGTGGATGGTTTAAGGGTATTTTTAAAATTTCGTGGCACTTGGAGAATATTTTAAAAGAAATCAAGCAGCTGTCGGAGCAATTGACGGTAAATTGCTCCCATATTTATAGAGAGGCCAATGCGGTGGCGGACGCATTAGCAACTAGAGCACTTCGAGAGCATAAAACTGTCTTTTTTGCTGCTCATGATCTTCCTAGGAGAGTGGCAGGTTTATTACTGCTTGACCGTAGTCATACGGCTTACATACGCCATCGGGAAGACTAGGCGTCGCAATTTTGGGCAGAGGAGATTTCAAGTTCAGAGGGATAGCAGGGCACACGGCTGTTTTTGTTTCTAGCAGTTGCTTTAGCTTTCATACGGGTAACGTCGTAATGTACCCCCGTAGCATTTGTAAGTCATTTTTTTGATAAGTAATTAAGGTCTGGCATTCCATAGTTGCCCCTCCCCTCTGGACGTTAATTTTTTTTTTTTTTTTTTTTTTTAAAAATGATCTAGGTTTTCTTGGCTGATGCTTGTTTTGATCCTTGCGCAATGCTGAACAAGGATCGGGACAATGAAGGATCCTCCATTGCCCCTTGTGGAGGAGATCCTACTGATAAGAGGGGAGGGGAACAAAACCTAGAAACTAATTGTGCAGGAGCCGCCATGACACATCCTTCTGCGATACTGCGCACCATCTCTACACCGTGCACAGACCAAGGCAATGCTCTATCGCCATTGCTACAACCACAACCAAGCCTTGTTCCACTCCTTAGGGAAGGCCCTCCCAAGGAGATCAATGCAGCGGTCACCCCCCTAGTCAATACTGTAACAACAACAACGGCTCACGCAAGCACATGGGCATCCAGACTTATGCATGGTCGTTTCGCTGGATCCACCAAACTCTTATATGAGACACCGTCCATGGTTGATGGTCAAAAGATAGTTAAGATACAGACCACAGACTTCGCAACCAGGATTGCGGAATGTGAGCGTCTACTCATTGGAAGATTTGTAGGGAAAAGGCTAGGCTTCACTTATGTGAAGGATTCACTCGCTAGGTTGTGGGGCACAAGGCACTTTGACATGAGCATTCATGGCGATAAGAATTTTGTTTTCAAATTCACACACGAGTCCGATCTCAATAAGGCATTAGAAACAGGGTCTGTGCACATTGCAAGCCGTCTGTTTATCATTAGGAGCTGGACTCCTACCTTAGATGAGGACTCTGATAAGCTCACATGCGTCCCAATATGGGTAACACTGAAGCGCGTCCCCTTGTTCTTGTGGAATCCTGGAGGAATTCAGAAAATAGCTAGTGTTATAGGTGTCCCAATTATGTTAGACAAAGCAACTGAGGAGGGATCCAGGATGGCTTATGCGAGGGTATATGTTGAGATAGAGGCCGATACCACATTACCTAAAGAAATCCCGGTCATGATAAATGACGCAACACTGCGGATGGTGGAGGTAGAATATGCGTGGATACCAGCTAGGTGTCATGACTGTAAGGTGTTTGGCCACTCACGTCAGCAATGCACCAAAGGTAGTGCTGCTAGGAAGGCACCACACAAAGTATGGCGCACCACTGGTCTAGTCCAGAGTGACAAGGCCCTCCCAGAAGAGGGATGGACTATAGCCAAAGGAAAACATGCATTCAAACCTAGGACCAATCCCACCGAAATAGTTCTGCCCAGTGCTTACACTGTTGTGCCTAGTCGGCCTAGTAGTGATGCTGGGCCTAGTCGTGCAATTGTGGAAGTCTCTAGCAATGATTGTGCTGCAGTTCCTAGCAGTGCATGTGATGCACTCACAAGCAGTGAATGTGATGAAGTGCCTAGCAGTGCATGGGCCGCTGTGCCCAGTAGTGATACTGTTGTAGCGCCTAGTGGTTATGTTATGAATCCCTTGGAGAACCAGAATGCTAGCCAGACCCAACACCAATCTTTAACAACTGGGATAGTCCGAGTAGCGACCACTGGCCCAGATACAGAATGCCTCTGTCCTGCACTCACACTTGGAACCAGTAGTGTAGTTCGGCCAAGCATTTCGAGGGAGATTGAACGAGTAACCACACAGCTAGGTAGGAGTGCGGAGCCAACCGACTTAGCATTGCCAAGGAATGCCCACGGTGATCACACTGGTTCCACTCAGAACCTCTCTCGTACCATGAAAGAACTGTCCAATAAGCTGAAAGAGATTACAAGTAAAGGCAAGAACATAGGGAGGGAGGCCTCATCGGGAGTCAAGCAGCTCTCTAGCAAGACAGTTACCAATGATTAAAGCAGGTTGTTGGAACATACGAGGGCTTAATGACCCTATCAAGCAACAGGAAGTCCGGGAATTTGTCAAGAAGGAGCAGTTACATATTGTTGGATTAGTCGAAACGAAAGTTAAAGAAGCAAAGAAAGTACCATTGCAGAACACTCTCTTGAGGGATTGGAAGTGGACTGATAATGGGCATGTTACCTCAGGAGGGCGGGTGTGGGTTGCTTGGAATCCTGGTATGGTTACAATCACTGTCATCTCAGTAACTGACCAGGCAATCACTCTGAATGCTGTCTGGAATACTGGTTTTACATGCGCACTTACATTCATCTATGCAAGCAGTTTGTATACTATTAGACGTCAGTTATGGCAGGAGTTAATTGCTTTCTTGAGTTTGCATTTGAATCCGTGGGCGGTGCTAGGGGACTTCAATGCTATCTTGCACGCTGAGGAACGCATGGGCAAGGCCGAGACGCAGCAAGGTGGTGCATTCGACTTCCTAAATTGTGTCACGCAAGCTGGGCTCTATGATTGTCGCTACAGAGGTAATTTTTTTCACATGGAGCAATAACCAATTAGGCCCCGAAAGAGTGTCATCTAAAATTGATAGAGTATTGGTTAACATAACATGGCTGCAACAACTCCCTGATGCTGAAGCAGAGTTTCTGCATACTGGAATCTCAGATCATACTCCAATGACCTTAACTTTATATGACAATAATACCAGAGGTCCTATTCCGTTTAAGTTTTTTAACTATTGGGCCCACGAACATGGATTCCACAAAGTAGTAGAGGATGCTTAGCACATTCGAGTACGTGGTAACCCAATGTACAAACTAATTCACAAACTGAAATATGTAAAGAAACAAGCACTTCAAGGTCCGCAGTAGAGCAAGCTAGAGCTCAGATGACCCACGCGCAACAAGCACTTCAAGGTCCTTTCCAATCCCTGCACACAATACATGGCTCTACGTCAACTCATATTACTCATCAGCACTATACAATTCCTGATCCACTTATCCAAGAGGAACGAACTGCAGTTAGAGAGTTTGCTCGGGCAGCATGTAATGAAGAATCTGAAATAAAACAGAGATCTAGAACCAAGCTCTTCGCCGTTGGTGATCAAAATATTGCCTACTTCCATGGCCTTGTTCGAGAACGCATGACACAAAACAAGATCAACAGCATTTATAACAGCCAGGGAGAGAAATTGGAGGACCTAGTTGCTATTGAATCAGAATGTATTAGCTACTTCAGCTCCATTTTTGCATCTGATCAAGAGTCTGATTATGACCCAGCGCTTATGAACAACCTGGACTTTGAAAGTATTACGGATGAGATGGGTGCGAACATGACTAGGCCGATAACCAGAAATGAAATCATTGAGACTCTTGCAGAGATTGATTCTAACAAGGCTCCAGGACCGGATGGATTTCCTGCTTCTTTTTTCAAAGTGACATGGCGTATAGTGGGAGACGATTTTACGAAGGCCATTATGAACTTCTTCAGGAATTCTAAGCTGTTGGGTGAGGTAAATGCAACTAATGTTGCTTTAATTCCTAAAGTTACTAATGCATCTCGTTTCAGTGAATACAGGCCAATTGCGTGTTGTAATGTCATATATAAGTGCATCACGAAAATATTGACAAACAGAATGAAAGCAGCAGTCAAGCTGGTGGTGAGTGACACTCAGTCCGCTTTCATACAAGGAAGGCATATTCAAGACAACATCATGCTTGCCCATGAACTGGTCCGTAATTATCATCGGGACAAAGGGCCTCCGAGGTGTGCTGCGAAGATTGACTTAAGAAAAGCTTATGATATGATTAGGTGGGAGGCTATAGTGCACGTTTTACAGAAGGTCCAAATTCCTACTATCTTCATTGATTGGGTCAAGGAATGCATCTCGACTCCTAAATTCTCTATCTGCTTGAATGGGTCACCAAAGGGATACATTAAAGCGATAAGAGGTATTCGACAAGGTTGCCCAATGTCACCATATCTCTTTGTACTAATAATGGAAGTGCTCCATGTGCTATTAAGAATGCAGGTGCAGGACGGTCACTACCAGCTTCATCATAAATGTCAGGATCCCAACATCACTCACGTTTGTTTTGCAGATGACTTGATAGCGTTATTTCATGGCGATAGGAACTCAGCGAAAGCCTTGTTAGCTGTCCTAACAGACTTTCAAACATGCACTGGCCTAGCAGTGAACTGTGACAAGAGTCAAGTGTTCTTGGCTGGAGTTTCGAATGAATAGCAGTCCAAAATCCTATAACACCTTCATTTCTCCATGGGCAAGCTTTCGGTCAGGTACCTAGGGTTACCTATGATCTCTTCCTGTCTCTCTCACACTGAGTGTTTACCCATCATTGAGAATATAAAGAAGAAGATAAACTCTTGGAAGAATAGGTTCCTAACTTATGCAGGACGACTAGTTTTGATAAAGTCAATCCTAGCAAGCATGCATATTTACTGGAACTCTTGCTATGGTCTCCCTAAGAAGACTCTAGATTGCATTAATGCTATCTTAAGGAGCTTCCTGTGGTCAGGAGGTGACACCGCAGTTAAAAAACCACTTGTGAGCTGGGTAAATGTATGTTATCCGTACAAGGAAGGTGGTCTTGGCATTCGAGACATCAGAATAGGGAATGAAGCTGCCAGTATGAGACATGTATGGAGAATTGTATCGCGCAGAGAATCCGTATGGGTTAAATGAGTATACAAGCATTTGATCAAGCATAGAAACTTTTGGACGATGAACACACCTAGAGAGGCTTCCTGGTGCTGGAGGCGTATTCTAGAATGCAGAGTGAAAGCCTCCAAATTAGCTATTCACTCCATAGGCAATGGGGAAAACACGCTTTTTTGGAAGGAACCTTGGCACCCCTTAGGAATTATTCTTGAAAGATTTCCTCAAGAACTAATGTACGACTCCACTTTGCACAAAGTTGCAAAAGTCTCAGCTGTCTTGCAGAATAACAGCTGGAATGTGCCTCCTAGTGTCGAATGCAGCATCACTGAGTTAGGCAGCTACCTAGATGAAGTTGAGATTGATGAACATACCCAAGATGAAGTACTGTGGACGGCTGGCAATGATGGACAGTTTCATCTCAAACCCACCTATGAAGCTCTTAGAAAGTGCAAGAGTAGTGTTGAGTGGTCACCTCTAGTATGGTTCAAGGGTAACATTCCACAACACAGTTTTATCAGCTGGTTGCTAGTAAATAAGGCATTGAAGACCTTGAGCAAGTTAAAAAAAGTGGGGTAGTTCAACAGGATTTATATCCATTATGCAATCGGGAAAGTGAAACAGCCACGCATCTTTTCTTTGAGTGTCATTACTCAAAATATGTGTGGACCACGATGTTACATTACCTCAGTTACTCTCGACAAGTCTCAGTTTGGAAGGATGAAACTGCATGGTGCGGCCAACACTTCACAGGGGGCAAGCTCAGTTCTCAGATTAAAAAGGTTACGTTTAATGCGACGGTCTACTTCATTTGGACTGAAAGGAATAAACGAATCTACAGCACCAACAATGCATAGGGAGTGAACTAGTGAAACGTATTTATAATGATGTTCGATTAAAATTCAGTGTAAATGATCTCACAATAGAAGACACTGCAGCCACTAGACAGCTACTTGGACGCTGGAATCTAGATGCAACATTTGTTATCCAGAGACCTGTCTTGTGTAGATGGGAGAAACCTCCCAGAGGATGGCACAAGCTGAACACAGATGGTTCACTGCAAGGAGATCGTGGTGGATATGGGGCAGTTCTCAGAGATCAAGATGGTGAAGTTAGCGCAGCGTGCACTGGATCTGATTCAGGACAGACCGTCGTAAAACACAAATTACAAGGAGTGGAGGCAGGCTTAAAGCTTGCTAGGTTGCACAGTTTTAGTCGACTGGTTATTTGCACAGATTCTACAAATGTTCTACAGTACCTAACAAAGCCAAGGAATACAGCACGAAATTTACGACAGATTGTTCGAAGAATAATGAGATTGCTTTATTCACTAGAAGATTACAGAATAGAGCATGTCTACAGAGGAACGAATAGGGTTGCTGATAAACTGGCGAGTTTGAGCCCTAGTGTAGAATTTATGGAAATCCTGCCTAGTTCCTTTGCCCAGGATTTGAAAGACATTGTACATGACGATAAACTAGGCAAGTCTTACGCTCGACTGTAACCAAAATCATTTATTTTCAGGTTTGGGAATCCTAAATAACCCCCGCTCGCTTTACAAAAAAAAAAAAAAAAAAAGACAACACAATTTGGGAGCTCGGCTCAAGTGTTGAGAATAATATTTTACCGGCATTGAGGCTGAGCTATTACTATTTGCCACCACTTTTAAAACAGTGCTTTGTTTACTGCTCAATCTTTCCCCAATGTTATGAGATTTATAAAGATGATTTGATACAACAGTGGATAGCAAATAGTTTGGTGCAACCAGACGCGGGAAAAGAATTGGAGGACATTGGGAATGAGATTTTCAATGCGCTGTCATGGCGGTCATTCTTTGAAGATTCAAGGAAGGACATATATGGTGACATAGTAAGTTGCAAGATGCACGATCTAGTACTTGATCTTGCAAATTATATAGCAGGGGATGAGCATTTTTCTGGGGGTGTGGAAAGGTCAACAAAATTTTGTAAAATAACTCGCCATGTGTACTTACTGTATGTAGCATCACCAACTTCTATTCTTGAGCAGATACAAAGAGCGTCACCATTCTTACGTTCTCTCATCATCCAGCCAGGCTATTGGGTGACTCAACAGTTTGATTTCCTCTTCCCACATCTTGGTTGGTTACGTGCACTAGATGTGCAGTTTTCAAACCTTAAAGTTGTAATATCTGCGTTTTAAAAATTAAAAATATATATATTTCGGGCAGGGGTGTACTCAGTCAATGTGGTGGAGGCACATATATATATAAGAGACAAAACTCCCCCCTTTCTTCCTGTTTTTTTTTCTTTCGTTCCAGAGTGCGAGGTTCTCTTCGACTCATCGTCTCCAGCGAGTTTCGTCGGTAGTTTTTGGTGATTTCTTCCTCCAAATCTCACCTCCTCCTCATTTCTTCCTCTCTTCATTCCCTCTTCGTTCTCGGTTGGTTTTTCGCAAAAAAAAACAAAAAACAAAAAAATCAGTTTTCACATTTGGGTTTGGTGTTGGCTTGTTTGATCGGTTTCTGTAGCTCCGATCAGCCGTGGAGGGGCCTTGGTGGCGTCATTGGGAGCCCTTAGAACCGACATGCAATGTTGATTTTGGGATTGGCCGAATTTTTCAAAAAATCAGGGGTGCATGTTCGTTTGGAGGATTCTTCGGCATGAATCCGGGCTTTTGGGTGCGTGGGTGAGCCTCACATTCGTGACTCCGAGTGTCCTTAGACCCATTTTCGGTCTGTTGTGCAGTTTGGAGGTGATCAGACTGGAGTAGGGAGGGTTTCGGCGCGTTTTTGCCAAACTTTGGGTTTCGACGGGGTGTTTGCCGAATTTTTATTGCCTGTAAGTTTTTCTTTCAGTCACGCACCGCTTGTAATTTATTTATTTTTTCAGTTTTCGGCTAGTTTACTCATTTTCGAGTCCGCCTTGCAGTTTTAAAAATTTATGTGGTCCCGCATTCGTGGTTTTGCGAGTTAGGATCTTCGACCGGTAAGAATTGGGTTCTGAAAACCCATTCCGCTCAGGTGAGTGGAACTATTATATTTATTTTGAGAAATAATTATTTGAAATCCGAAAATTAAGTTTTACTTGATACCGTAGATTGTGTATAATTGAATCCAAGTTCGAAATCCGAGGTTTTTTGAGATTTCGATGATTGTGTTGGTTATTTGTGAATGAATTATGTATTGAGTTTCTTGAAAGCATGATATACTTGAATGAAATCGAATAGTGAATGAATTTTGGTGTGATTAGGCTTTGGAGTAATGACGTGAGACTTGTATGCTTTGTTTTCGAGTTTGCATAGTATGTCACATTTTACCGTGAATTTTCGAGTCTTGAGCATGTATGATACTCGACTCGAATAAATTTATCGTGGTAAATTGGGTCATGTTGGGACCCTGGCATAGTCGTGGTTTTATAAAAAATTGCCGAATTGATTATGATTGCACGTCTGTTACCCTTGATTTTGTACATACTCGTCATTTGTGCATGTGGATGTTAGTATAAGTGTCTTTACCCTGCTATAATGCATGTTGTGCAGATGCTTAGGAGCTTGCTCGCATCGTGAGTTGGATGGTGCTCGAGATGACTCACACCAGACATTGTGGACGCTATTGCATGTGGCAAGCTTGCTGAGGTGCAGTGAGCTCCCGCACGCACTTGCCACTATAGAGTGCAGTAGGATGGGTCCCGGCGGACGTGCTTTGGAGATTACCCGTTTTCCTTCCCAGCGTGCTTGAGTTTGATTGTGTTAGGTTGGCCGTGTTAGGCCAGTCGTTCGGGATGTTTGAGTTTGTATCCTGGCAGATGGCACCCCATTAGGATACAAACGAGCCCGAAGTGGTACTGGTGCACGTTGTGGGATGTGTCTGGGTGAGACACATTCGTAGGATATGCGGATACCTACGATATGAGACACTTATACAGAAATTTTACAAGATTTATTGTCAACTTGATTGTTATACCTAGGAGACTAGGAAGAACCATGAGATTGTCTTTATTTTCATCGCTTGAAATTTATCATGTTTGAATCACATGTAATTATCGGCATATATCCTAATTTACCATGTTTGAATCTGAAATGCTTGTGTTGTTGCCTGAACTTAGAAATATTATCTTTAGAGACACGGTGTGATTTAGACTTTGGAACTTGCTACTTATTGATATTCACATAATTATTACATAATATATCCTTTAATTTATATATGTTAGTGTTTCGATTATTATATTTTATAATAATTATTTTGTTTTCATGTCTTTGTATGAATTTGAGCGTGAACGATGAAATCGTATTAAGGCAACAATTAAGGAATGACAATTGGTCGACTCTAACGATGGTACAAAGTAGAGGGTCACATGTCTAAACTCGTAAACCCAAAATCAAGCCCATAACTTAAACCCATGAACCCAAACCCAATCATACCCAAAGAATATTCTCCCAATGATCCATTGATTCTCTCCAGGAATCATCCATTTATCTCATCTCTATTCATTGTGCCCATTCTCTATAAATACAAGAGAAAAGGGATGAGAAAAGGGGAGGAGGAGAAAGGAATCAAACATCAATAGCCAAAATCAAACTCTCTTCCTCACAAAGTGATTGTCATCACCATCACCACTTCCATCCACCATCAACCACCGTCACTCTCTCATCCACCATCTCCGGACAGCAGCACCGCCACCACGAAACAGGGGAGTGACAACCCTATTTCGCATCAAACCTTCACCTCGCCACCAAGCTTCGCACACCACTCCACCGCCATCTGCCCCTGTTCTCATCGTCACAAGCAAAGCCACCCAGTGACGGAGCTAGGATTTTTGTTGAAGGGGGGTGAAGTGACGAATCATAATTAATTAATAATAATATAATAATTACTTACTTAATAGATTTTTTTAATTTGAATAATACATAAATAACTATACAAAACACCAATTACTAAACAAAACTCCATTTAATTTATGGGGGAAGAAAATAGATCCAACAAGCTATTTTGTAGAAGCGCAAAAGATAGATATATAGAGGCCAATTCAAATTGATATATAAAATTAAAGGGCAAAAATTAATTTCAAATGTAAATTATATGTTTATAATTTTTTTTTTGTTATTTGTGCCCTATAAAAAATAACTAGTTAAAGGTTACCCCGACATTAATCATTGTTGCAGCCTCCCTCAGGATTAGCAATCAACGTGTGTTGACTATCAAAAGACTCACATTGATTAACAAGATGTCTTTCAAACAATAACTTATAGATGAATCTCGAGATACAAACTTGTATTTTGAGGAAAAATTAATGGGTCAAAATTTTCATGTATCTCCAGAAAATTTTTATGAATAAAATAAAAACACTAAACCTCGCTCGATATACGAATTCATCTCAAGAAAATACAAAAAAAAACTATTTTATTTCTTAAAGTAGACAAGAGATGTTGAGGTTGCTAGTGGCAATGGTGGAAAAGGGAAATAAATGAAGCAGAAAGATATGAAGATAAAGATGAGGAGGCGGAGTGGTTGTCAGCCTCGTAGTAAATAGATAGAGGGGGTAGAAAAAAGGGGGCGAAGCAGGATCATCGGCATCACAGAAAATGAAGGAAGAGAAGAAGGGGGGAGGAAGAGAAGAATGGGTGGGACGGGATGGCGTCGCCCTCATCGGTGCGTCTGAAAATTGCAAATAACAAAAAATTATTTAAAAGTCAGTGGGGGCAAGTGCCCCCACTTGACCCCTAGTAGATCCGTGCCTGAAGCCACCACCATCATCGCCGCAAAATAGAGCCTCACCTCGACTCTGTTCCGCCTTGCCACAGACCCTGTTCCTCCCCTCTCTCGGCCTCTCTTCGTCTCGACCTCCTTCCTGTCCTCCTCTCTCACGACCACCGTCGCAAGCGGCGCGTTAGCCAGCACGCAACCGCCGCGACAGGAGCAAAAACAGGGCCCCGCTCTCTGTTATTGTTTTTCTTTTTTTGAGTTTTCATTACACCTCTCTCACCGATATTCCATCCCTCTCTCTTTTGCAGGTCCGGAGCAGGTTGGAGGACGAGGAGCTCGCAAGGAGCGGAGAAGCAGCACCGCGAGCGGCGTTGTCGCACTGGAGATGAGGGACATTGTTCCTCTGGCGGGAGAGACTGAGTCAATTTCATTTTTGGCTATTCACACCCCGGATCTGCTGAGTACCACCACAAAGCATTTTGGACATTTCCTCGGGATTTGTGTTTGGACCACCTGTTGATCTGCTGAGTTTGCGATAAACCAAAGGGGGTGCATAATTCATTTTGATTTATTTTACTGAATTGTGTGCTTAATTGTTAATTACAATTTATTTCTGAATTTTAGATAAATTGCTTTCACCTTTCATGTTCGAGAAATTAAACTTGATATGTTTGGTAGTTAGAATTACTCTTTATCAATATTCAAAGCATGTGCTAAAAATATTAAGCTTAAACTTTGATTAAGTGTACCCTAAAAAGACACTTAATACTTGGCAATAGCGTATTTGCTTGAAATAATTTGTTAATGTTTGATAGAAACATGATATAATTTGAATTGGATTTTAACGATCACATATTCGGTGTAAGCAAGGGATTCTCATCCCTAAAGCTTCTCGTTTAAATTTTCAGTAATTTAGATTTAAATAATTTTGCTAACTCATTGGTGAGTCCAAGCCCACAAAAATCCATTTTTTTCCATCTTTTCCTTTTATTTTTATTTTTATTTTTCTTATTTTAATATATTTTTAGTTTAGTTTTAAAAATGATATTTGCATCCACCTTCCTCGTGGGATCGACCCGTACTTGCCGTTGTCTATCAGTTAGACACCGTGCACTTGCGGTTATTACAAGTGGGTTATATTAGCCTATTAATTTAGTTTAGTTAAACCCGCATCAAGTTTTTTGGCACCGTTGCCGGGGAAGGTAGCCGTGTAATTGAATTTAAGATTTATTTTCACTAATTTAAAAAAAAATCAAAAAACAAAAAAAAATTATTTTTATTTTGCTAAGTCTTTTTACACTCATTTTGTGTTTGCTTTGCAGATTACACGCTTCTCGAGAAAATTGGACGATTCTGCAAACATCAAGCAAAGTTTATTTATTTATTTTTTTAATTTTGTGATGAGAGTTTTAATTTTATTTTCACCTCATTTTACGAGTGTGTGGTGTAATAATTTTTAAACTCTACTATTTTTCATTTTGTTTAACCACAAAAAAATCCTAAATTCTCTAAGTCGAAAGAAAATATAGGGAAACAATTTTAATTCTTACCCAATAATTTCTTGTGATTTAGAAATCCGACTTCTACGACCAATACCAGTATATTTATTTGCATGTGCTTGTGTGTTGAGTGAAACAGATAAAAAGAAGTCGGAAATTTTTTTTTTGAATTGTGCTAACTTTTTGTGAAGAACGGAATTCGCACACTGTAAGTATTTCTATCACACGCAATGTATTAGCGATCGGGTGTTTTGTGTAATTGTTTGAAATTGTGTGATTGGTTGTTTAATTTCTGTAATTGTAATGCTAAACTTTAGTAATTCATAATAAGCAGACCCAGCTTCTAAATAGAAACTGGTGGGATTTGATATCCACACCTCATCACTCCAGCTGTGTGCAACCAATAGCCAAACATAATTAAAATCAATTAGCAAGTTAGATAGAGTCATCTTTCAGGTACGGTGTTCATAGGACAACCTAGACCAAGGTGAATCCAATAATTTTTGTGTTGACCCAAGCTAAAAGTGACGATGGGTTTAATCATTCAATAAACTCCGAGAGGCCACTGTCTCAAACCATTTCACATACACGAGATTGTTGGTCCACTTAACACGTCTCAAGCAACGATATTGTCCCCAACTTAGACACCCGTCTCCCTTTTAGGTGTGGGGTTTTTACGAACGGAGCGCAACTATTCAAATGCTCCCAAAAAGTCTCGTCGTTTATTAAGACATACCCAACTTCATATATACTTCATATCACTTGGCTCCTTAGTTGATAACTTGATATGGGACTAAGTTGAGCCAACACATATCCAACATTATCATCCTCTTCTATGATTGAGATTTTCTCTCATAAGGTTCCGTAGAATTTTACAACTAATAAAGGTCTTGAGTTCAAAATGCAATAATTAAATTTATGTAATCACTGCAACGAAATGCATATATATTCTTTTACCATCTATCAAGAAGAACTTAAGTCTTTTTTCCTTGAGTGATTCTACACAGCGAGGAAACGGCGAGGGGAGGGACGTGGCGGGGTGGGGACCATCCACCCCGCTCGGGATGCGTGCCGTCATTTTTGGTGCGCGCATCCCGAGCGGGGTGGACGGTCCCCACCCCGCCACGTCCCTTCCCTCGCCCATTTCCTCGCCTGTTTCCTCGACATTTAGAATTCCTCTTTTTCTTTTTCTTTTTTATTTTTAGATGTGTGATTTCATTCGTCACACCTCTACCAACTCAAGTGATACACCTTTAGTGGTGAAGTCTAAATCACACTAATCATATTGTGGGTGCTAGTGCCAATTAACTAACCGTTTGTTTTTTTTCATGTGCTTAAAAGCTAACTTCTGAACGAGTTTCTGAGTGAACTGTTTTTTAATGAATTGCTAATTAGAAACTGTAAAATTAAAAATGTGTTTGTTTTTAGGTGTTGAATGGGAATTGTTTCACAATTTTGCCCCATTGAGTTGAAAATTTTTATGACATAAATATTATGCTTAAAATCATCATCAGTAATTATCAAATTCTAGAGAATGTTACAATACATTTTCGTTACAATAATATCGAAATATGATCAAGTACATTTAAAAAAAATTATCAAACCAAATTTCTTACTAATATTTCGTTTGCAATTCGATCTCGTAAATTAACCATATCAGTTTGTTCACGTGATCCAAATACTTGAGACAGTTGTGGTTGTTCACTATCTGTTTGCTCGGAAGAGTTGAAGAGATGAAGAAAAACTTAAAAATACAGAAAAAGAAAACAAAGATGAATGAAAGAAAGAAGATAAGTTTCTTACCGAGTCCTTGTAAAGGTAAATAGAATCACAATACTTGGTGAAGAGAATGAAAGTGTGCCGTCAAAATTTAGCCCTACTTATTTTTAAGAAGATGAAGAAACCAATTGTCATTACATAATTATGTTAAAACTATTATTGGAATAATTTTTTACTCGACACCCAGGCTTCGCTTGGTACACAGTAAAATAATGCATAATGCAAAAGTTTAAGCAGTTACATAAATTTGGTATTTGGTTGGCTTTACGAAAAACGGTTATTGGAATTTGAATTCAAGACCTTTGCATCTTCTAGTTATAAAATTTTGTAAAATTTTGCGAGACAAAATCTCCGGCATTACTTTGCTAAACTTTCGTCACTCTCATCAAGTACTTTCAACTCCTTTATAAACATCCCAGAATTCACCACTTTCACAACTACCATCGTCGCCACTACCACGACCACCATACCATAGCCATCACAACCACTACCATTGTCGCCGCCACCTCCACCACTAGTATCACTATCATAACATAATCACTGCCGCCGCCGCCACCTCCACCACTAGTACTACCTCCGCCACAACCACCATAGCCACCACATCCATCACTGTCCCCACCACCACTATAATCCGCAGCACAACCGCCACCATTTTTACATCCACTGCCATTGCTGCCACCACCACCATTTTAACAACCACCGCCATTGCCGCCACCACCACCGTCATTGTTCACATTCGCAATCATCATGCTACAATTACAACTACTACCACGCCCATCATACCATAGCCATCACAACCACTACCATTGTCGCCGCCACCTCCACCACTACTATCACTATCATAACATAATCACTGCCGCCACCGCCACCTCCACCACTAGTACTACCACCGCCACAACCACCATAGCCACCACATCCATCACTGTCCCCACTACCACTATAATCCGCAGCACAACCACCACTATTTTTACATTCACCGTCATTGCTGCCATCACCACCATTTTAACAAACACCGCCATTGCCGCCACCACCACCATCATTGTTCATATTCGCAATCATCATGCTATAATTACAACTACTACCATCATCAATACTACCCACAATAATTTTCTGATTTGCATTGATTTTTTTTAATTAATACTAAGCACTTATAAAATAATGCATTATACTTTAATGCAATATAAATTAATACATATCCATCAATTTATAAAATGGATTATTTTATAGTATACCAAACGCTTACCTAAATAAAGTCGTTAACTTTTTGTTAAGACTTGTGGCTCGAAGCAATAACAAACACCCTCCAAAACACAAACACGTACGCACACGACTCGAATTGTTTTCTTTTCCAAACTTCAAAGCCACTCCAAAGTCCAAACCTTCCTCTACTTGCTCCATCTCTCCTCTGTTCTTCTCTTACGCAAACTCCACCTCCAAACCTCCCATGGCCACTCTCTCGGCTCACTCTCCTCCCTCCTGGCCACCCCTCGAAACACCAAACCCAAACTTCCTCTCTCTTCGCAACAACGAACAACCACAACACGAAGAAGAAGAAGAGGGATCCCACCACCAATCTTCTTCCGTAGAGTCATCTCTAGCTCAGACCTTACCGCAGCTCGATCAAAACCAAGAAGACCAACAACCCCTTAGCCCCAATCTCCCCGAACCCCTTTCACACCCGTCTTCGCTCCTCCACTTCTCCTTCAACCAAGACCATGCTTGCTTCGCAGTCGGCACCACCCATGGCTTCCGCATCTTCAACTGCGACCCCTTTCGCGAGAGCATCCGCCGGGTGTTCGACCACGGTGGCGGAATCGGCTTAGTCGAGATGCTCTTCCAGTGCAACATCTTTGCCTTAGTCGGTGGCGGGTCGGACCCTCAGTACCCACCCAACAAGGTCATGATCTGGGATGACCACCAGAACCGTTGCATTGGGGAGCTCTCGTTCCGGTCCGAGATTCGCGGGGTTCGGCTGAGACGGGACAGGATTGTGGTGGTGCTTCAGCAGAAGATATTTGTGTATAATTTTGCGGATTTTAAATTGTTGCATCAAATTGAGACCATTGCTAACCCGAAGGGGCTCTGTGAATTGAGCCATGTTACGGGTTCGTCTGTGTTGGTCTGCCCTGGTTTGCAGAAGGGGCAAGTCAGGGTGGAGCATTATGTGTCCAGGAGGACTAAGTTTATATTGGCTCATGATTCTAGAATTGCTTGTTTTGCGCTTACCCATGATGGGAAGTTGCTTGCTACTGCCAGCTCCAAGGGGACTTTGGTTAGGGTTTATAATACCTTGGATGGGTCTTTGCTGCAAGAGGTATGTGGAGTTTGGATGAATTTGTTAGTGTGTTTAATGTGAATGCTTGATTTATGTTTAGTGTTTTATGTTGTTTTTGGTAGATATATGTGTAGGTTTTGGATAGTTTGTTATTTGTTTGGTGTAGTTATGTTTGTGGAAGTCAGGTTAATTCTTATTGTTTTTATTGCAAAGTTCAAATCCATTTGCAATTGAGTGCTGTTAAAGTAGTGGAAGTATTGGATGATTTTTGTTTTAGAATTGAATTTATTTGCACCTAGTTTTAGTTGTATTTTAAGTCGCATATTAGTGATTGTTGAGAATGAGTAGATTCTGGGATTTGTTGATTCATGTCTGACAATAAACTTGATTGTGTATTTTCTGAACCCTGAATTATGAACAAATATAAAGGCTGCTTCTTTTTCAGTTCTGTGTGGTTCAGTCTCTCGTTGGGGGAGGGGAGGATATCTGCTAGCAAGTTGAAGGTGAACCTTCAAAAAGAGGAAGAGAGGGTCCAGTGACTGTGAACAAACGAAAAGGTGGAAAATGTAATCAAGCAAACTAAAGAAGCTACTTTTATTACAATATGTTGCATCTCTATGGGATTAGATTGAATGAGAAGAACCTTCAAGAGAGAATAAGATAGGGTGTACAGTTGTAGAACAAAGGAGGGGGAAAATGTCATCAAGGGAGTCTGATTGATGGGGTGGTTGAAGAGGCTATTCAACTTACGGTGTGGCCCGTCTGTAGGGAGGTTACTTTTTTAGAGAAAAAGTACATGGGACAGGGAGGGGATTGGTTTGATCATTGCTTGCTAAATGATAGTTTCTAGTTAGGGCCAGTGGGAGGGGGAAGCAATCATGTGATGGGTCTCGGTGCAGACCCTAGGGAGAGAGATATGTTCGATGTAGAATAGGTCAATGTTTTTAGTTTAAGCTTGGTGCTCTCAATCTCTTATTTTTTTTATTTTTATTTTTTTGTATTTTTGGCCATCATTCCTTTTGATTTGGAATTGCAATAACCTTCAAAAAAGACCTCGATGCTAGATTAGTAGTAAGCAATGTAAACTAGAGCATGACATGTGACACCAATTGATGAATTTGAATGTGGAAGCATCATAGGATGTTGTGAGGCCTGGAGCTTGTTATAACTGAGATTCCATGCAACCAAATACCCTGGCGACTGTACGAGATTCATGGTTAATTATAGAAACATATGCGAATTGCAAACCAGGCTACTTGACACATCTAGGACTAGTCAAGTGATTCACTCATATGTAGTAAATCAAGTCCTTCTAGTATTCATTGTCCAACATGACAATCTCCATCAGACCCAATAGATGAAAGACACTTCTCCTTTCCTCTCAGCACCAACACACCTTTTGATTTCCTTTTTCATCAGTCATACTTGTGTGAGGGAGTTTCCAAGAAAAGATAACATCACATTTTCAGTGTCTGTGGCTGTATGCTTCTTTGGATTTAGTTGATTACAATTTGCATTGTACTTGCGTACTTTTGTAAATTCACTTCTTTCATGTGGGTGGTGGTTGTATGTGTTTAATTTTATTTTGGTGGGTGGTGGTTGGTGGTGGTGGTTGCATTGTACTTGCGTACTTTGTAAATCCACTTCTTTCATGTGGGTGGTGGTTGTACATGATAGGATAGTGCACTATTACAAAAATGTATGTATTTAGAAAAATCAATCATGCATTTAGAGTCACCCTTTCTGATGAAATCACTAGAGTCTATGTTGTCATGATTAAACAAGATCAGTGAGGATGACCCTTTTTGTTGGAAATCACTGCAGTCTGCTCTTGATCACGACACTAAGTGCTACTTATTATCATTTATCATATTCTGTAACCAAAACCCGCCATTGTCTTTTTATTGTAGTGTTATATTGGAATTGGTTCTTTGTGATTCCTTTAACTTCATGTATACTTGATATAGTATATTTTGATGTACTAGAAGTCAATTTGCAAAAAGCTCTCATTCCCTTCGTTTTTCCTATACTACATTTGCGCATTGAAGATAGCTGGGTTTGTTACTCAAATCTTAACATTTTTCTTGCCCACTCTACTTGTGTATGATTGATTGGATCATCGGTACAGGTAAGGAGAGGTGCAGATAGAGCAGAGATTTACAGCCTAGCATTTTCTCCTACTGCACAGTGGCTAGCAGTTTCAAGTGACAAGGGAACAGTTCATGTCTTCAACCTCAAGGTTTATTTAGGATTGGTGGGGAATGAAAAGTCGCGTGCTGTGTCTGAGCCCAACCTTGCTTCTCCATCAGCCAATATGCCACTCTCTTTCATCAAAGGTAATCATCTTTCCTGCTTTGATCACTGTGAAACTTCATCTTAAAGCTTTGAATTTTATGGCTCTTGTAATGGAAAAGAACCAAAAGTGTCATTTTGATATCTTATGGTCATTCTTGGATGTTACCATGTTTAAATCATGTCTGAAAATGCAAGGGCCTTAAGATACTTAACATATCTCTCTCTTCATCCTTGGCTTTGCCATGTACCAATAACCAGTGTTCAAAAAAATGCTAGGCGGGCGGCGAGCAGGGGAATAGTGCCTAGAGGACTAAGCGGGGGCCTAGGCAATTATTTATTTATTTATTTATTTATTATAATTTATAAACGTTAAACAAAATAACATATAAATTACTTCCAATTCAATGCCAAGGTACATATGCAAAATATATAAAAAACAGTCTTAAATATTTTATTTTTTTCGAACTGGAAATAATTTTTTTCAAAAACCCGCCCAGTCCGCATGGGCGGCTCGCCTAGACCGATTTTTAGAACACTGCCAATAACACTATCCAAGATTTTTAGTCTGGTTTACCAAGCCCAAAATGCAGTTAAATCGGAAAGCGATCGTAGCGCGATGCAGGACCGAATTACGATTAAGCGGGATTAATTGGATTTAATCGGTCAATTTTTCAAAGTATATATTTTTAAAATTTAATCATAGTCATAAATTACAAAAATAAATAATCAAAATGCTGTAATTTGTAATTATATAACTTTACTAATTAATCATAGTCATATATTACTTTACTAATTAATTAAATGAATTTAATTTTGCAGGTTACAACACTTATATCACTATAAACAACCTAACTTTCCAACATAACGATAAATCGACAAGTCGGCTGGGCCGATTACTCGGTGACTAGTCAATTTTTCGCCGATTAATCAGTGACCGCTAACTCCCAACCGATTTCACCCAGTTCAGTTCTATCAAATCCCAAATTGTGATTAATTGACGATTTTTCGCCGCATTAATAACGTAGGCCTAGATTTGTTCAGTTAGCTGGTCATAACTGATGTGCATAGTCTCTAATACATCACCTTTGGGTATGTAATAAATCAGCTATCTAACTGCAACAAACTTAAAAGGTTAAGAGTCCTAAGTCACAAACTAAGAAACCCTATAATTTCTATGATGATAGGAAGTGAAGGTGCCAAGGTTTAATTAGGGGTGGGCACGGGATGGGACAGGATGGACCCATCCCGTTCATTCGGGATCGGGACGGGATAGACCTCATCCCATCCTAAACGGGATCAGAACGGGACAGGATCAGCATGCTCGATCTGTTGATAAATTATTTTGACAATTTATAACATAAACTTCATTCACAATCTGTAACATAAACATATACTTTTTTTCACAATATGTAACATAAACTTCATTCTGACTTCATTCACACTTCATTGATTCATTATGACTTCATTCACAAACATAACAAACATAATACACAACCTGTAACATAATAAACTTCATTCTGGTTTAGTTTAGCAAAACAACTTGTAACATAATAAACTTCATTCTGCAACACAATAATACACAACCTATAACATTATGCCCAAACTTTATATAGGCATCCAAACAATTGCAATTCTAAAATAAATATTAAAAATATTAATAATAAATATTACAAAATCAGTACGGGACTGGATTGGCAGGATTGAAAATCTTCATCCCATCCCATTTTAAATCAAGACGGGGTCGGGATGAGATTAATCAATCCCAATAAGACCCGAAAAAATTGGGACGGAACGGGATCGAGATCGCGGGATGGGATGCCCACCCCTAGGTGTAATACCTTCTTTGTAACTTTGCTGCTTGGCACCCTTACTCAAGTCAGGCAGCGTACACTAATTATAAAATTATAAAAATGGAAAGGAAATACATAAAAGATAATATACCAAACTGGTCAAACAAACAATACATAAGCTGCAACTTCATTGTTTATATGATGCATCACTGTTAGGTGTCAACTCATCATGAATTATTAGTAGAATAACTGATATGTATATTTTGTTTAATTGGAAATGTGAAATAGTAAAATTTTATTATTTTTGTTATAATCAAACGGAAGACAAAAAAGTATCTTTAATATTCACAACAAACAAAAAGTTATCTTAAATGTTGATTGTTGACAACAATGAAGTTGTACAGATTTTCCATAGCGAGTCTGTAATTTTTTTGGAACTTAAAATAAATTTATTTTTTTAGAAAAAAATCTTTAAATGAAGTTTCTATTGTATTTTTTCCAGCTATTTTATGAATTTTCATCATTTTTAATTTAAAGATTAATAATTTATTTTTAAGAACAGTAGAACCTCAATAATTTGATAACCTTGGTTAAATAATATTAATAATATTTTTGCCCTATCCCATCTTGCGGATAACGTGCTAAATTAATAATTCGCTAAATTGATAAGATTATATATTATTAAAAAATTCATATAGGTCACACGTAATATATAAATTAATAATTTCCTGATATATGGTGTTTTGGATTATCTTTGTTGTACACGCATAATGCTTTAAGCATATCATCCCTCATTTTTTATTTTTCTACACCTTTGAGATGAGAAGTCATTATTGTATTATGATGTGTTGTGTTACCATGACTTTTGTTTATTTAAATAGAGTTTTTACTTGGTTAAACGTTCATAAAATGGAATAATGTAATACATTGAACAATGTACAATCTATTTTTGAGAAAAATAAGTAGATTCATAATTTTACTTGACTAAACAAGTACATAGAATTTTTAGTTTGTAAAACGAGAAACAATACAATGTACAACATTTAAGAAAATAAGGAATACCTTGACAAATTAATAAGTTATTAATTAATCAATAAATTAATAAATTATTAATTTATCTATTATTTAATATTCGCTAAATTAATATATTTTCCTAGGTCCCAAGGCTATTAATTTATAGAGGTTTAACTAAAATCCTTATTTATATTACGATGCAAGTATCAATCATATAGAGATAATCTTCGCGTGATCATACAAAATCTGCTAGTATTGTGTTAAAAATATTTCAAACACGTCAATGAAGAGGGAAATGCAAGCAAATGAAGAAAACAGATGAGGGGGATGATACATTAGTAAAAGATGCAGTGTTGACTAGATGGATAGGAGTTTTCAGTTTGGTCTTTAAATCAGTGTTCTAAAAAGCGGCCTGGGCGGCCGCCTAGGCGCTAGTAGGTAGAGAGACGCCTAGACTAGTTGCTGGGCGGAGGGAAAAATCGGTCAGGGCGCCTAGGCGGGTTCTGGGTGGGCCTAGGCGGGTCTGGGCGGGTCTGGGCGTTTTTTTTTTTTTTTTTTTTTTTTTTTCTGATTGCAAATTACCAAAACCAATCGACCTACCCATCGAAATTTTTAGGTTTTGTTTGCAAAACAGAGAGAAAAGAAAAGGGGAAGAAGGAGAAGAAGAAGAAGGGGAAGACGAAGAAGATGGGTATCGCCATTAATGAACACAGAATCTACATTAATGAACCCCCATGGTGGTGTTGTTGTGGCCCCTCCATTTTTGAACGTGGCTTGCGACTCTCTCTTTACGCCATTACCACTTTCTCTTAAGCTCTTTTCTGTTCTCTTTCCCTTCTTCTGTTTGAAGATTAAAAGTAGATGCTTTTGCAGAGAATCTGATTCATTGCAGTGAACCTTTTTGTTCTAATACAACTATTGGGTTCTCTTGTTCAGGTCAGAGATTTCTTCATTACTCCTTTGTTTTTTCGTCTTTTTTTTTTCCTTGATTGTTAGTAGAGATTCAAGAAACCCAAAGTGGTTTTTTTTATTTTTTTATTTTAGCTGATACTTCAAATGGGTCTGTTTGAATTTTTGTTATTGGGGATTTTCTTGATAGAGTCTTCATCACTCAGTTTTGCTTACTTGAAGTTTAAAAAAGTCAATTTTGTGTGATTTATAGCTGGAACTTTGTAATGGGTATGTTTGATTCTCTTTATTCAAATTGTTCTTAAGTTATTAATGTGTATAGTGTAAACACTAAACAATACCAATTTGTCTCAAAATAATTGGTAAATATATTAATCAATTCAAATCTCAAACTCTTATTCACCCTCCCCACATGTACTGTACCCCTCACTTCACAAAAATTCAAAGCAAAGACATCTTTTACACCCCAGAAACTAATCATATCAAACCTGCCATGTAAGATTGGTGAACCCTAGATTTGGAGGTGATAAAAGAAGAAAATCCTCAAGAGAAAGAGAGATCAGAGTGAGAGAGGTCTTTTAATCTTTGAAGATACGAAGTTCCTCCAATTTTCAACGAGGAAGATGAAGATGTAATGCTCAAAATTCAAGATCACAAACCCAAATATTTGCTAGTACAAACTGGGCTGAAAAAAAAAACTCGGCCCAAAAAGCTAAAAAATTCAGCTGAGAAAGGTGTTCTGACATACAAAGCATTTCCTTCAAACTGTGTGTATATCTGTGAATACACTGTTAGAGCACTGTTAGTCAGCCTTGGTCATATTTTAGCAAGACCAAAATACATGAAACTCTATGTTATGCAATTTATGCTATTATAAATTTTAATGTAAGCTTAATTTTTCATGTTTATAAATTTTTCATATGTATTCTGGCATTAAATTGGAAGTAATTGATAAAATATTAATGTATTATGCTAAATTTTTGTAAATTATGAAAATTATAATACAAAATCTAAAACCGCCTAGGCGCCCGCCTAGGCCCCTAGGCGCCCGCCTAGGCCCCTAGGCGCCCGCCTAGGCCCCTAGGCGCTAGGCAGCTGCTGGCCGCCCGCCCACCGCCTAGCGATTTTTAGAACACTGCTTTAAATTAGTGTGTTTACTGTTTATACAGGTGTATTACCAAAATATTTCAATTCAGAATGGTCAGTAGCCCAATTTCGATTGCATGAAGGTTCTAAATACAATGTTGCTTTCGGTCACCAGAAGAATACAATTGTGATTATTGGTATGGATGGAAGGTAAACATAACTGCCTTTTTTACACTTGGAAGGATGAAAACTAAAAAATGCATTTAGAATGCGTGCATTGAGTTATGCATTTGTTTCATTCATGTTATCGTGCTAATGACCAAAAATTGGATCAAATATTGCAGTTTCTACAGGTGTCAGTTTGATCCAACATCAGGTGGGGAGATGCTTCAGCTCGAATACCACAACTTCCTCAACCCTACGGAAACTTTCTGAGAAAGAGCTGGGTCTGCTCTTATGTCTATATTTACTTGTCTTTTCTTCTTAGGGGAGTCAAAATAAACTTGTAAATATCTGCTCGAGTTTGTTCCTAGACAGTACAGATAATAGCAATACTTATTTGTAAATATGCATGTTTTATCTCAAAATAACTAATCAGAAAAGACGGCTTCTTCTTCCAGTTGGTATAACTTGCTTCACACTTGCTAGTCCAGTACCCTCTGGTTTGTGAGTTTGGCTTGTGAATTAGGATTTCCATTTCAGAGAAAAATAGTTCAAACTTCTTCAGTCTTCCAAGTCAGTCAACACTGTTACAATTTCTGGATTAATTTGGTTGTTGAGAATTGCAGTTTCACACTATCTCATGTGTGCTATCATATAACAGTTCTACTACTTTGATTTTAACATAAAGAGAACAACCAGCTGAGATTCTTAGCCAATCTTTTCACCATGTACAAAGGAGTCATGGTAGTTGGTCTTTGCCTCTGATCATTTACGTATCTCTTTCCATGCAATTTCTTAATTCTGCAAGTAGATCGAAAATACAGAGTAGAACCTGTCTAAATGGCGAGGAAACCAGCGAGGGAGGGGGTGGAGGGTTGCACCACCCTCCCTCGCTGGTTTCCCCGCCATTTAGAATTTCTGTACAGAGTAAGTCGAGTGGGCAGGGGACCTGTGTCTGACAGAAAAAAATAATAATAATAATTGAGAGTGCGTAGTCTTCCTTTTCTACACTTTGTATGTCTCTAGACCGTCATGTCATTGAACCAATGATGTGATAGCTTAATGGTTAGAGAGCGTGGCAAATAGTATCATTAGGTCATGGGTTCAAACTCAGTCGGCGGCATAAGAAAATTGCGACAGAGGAGGTAGTAGAAGAAAATTGCAACAGATGATGATGAAATGCAAGTGTTGGAGGAGGAGGATTCCTATGATCCTATCCCTAGTAGAAATCAAATTGTCCTTTATGCCTAATTTGGAGGGGTGGTCATCATCATTGTCATCTCAAGCAGCAATAGAAGCAGCAGCTGCAGCACAAGTAGCAGTATTCCCCCGCCTAAAAAAATTGACTATCCTTTATCGCCCAAAACTGAAAGGAAGAACCCACTGTCATGGTCCCCGGTTCAGTCTCTTGATATAAGAGAAAGTTATTGCAATGGAATGGTTCTAGGCTCAATGGGACACCTCCCTTGCCTTACTTCCCTTAAAACTAATGGGTTTGATGAGTTGAGTGTTTTCCACAAGGGACACTGCAGGAGTTGAGGATCTCGTTGTGCCCCTACCTGGAAGCTCTCCCTGTAGAACTTACAACTCTCACTACCCTGACACATTTGTCCATTAATGGTTGTAGTAGCTTAGTTTCATTGGCATTGGCAGAAGAGGGACTCAAAAACCTCTCCTCCCTCAAAACCCTTGAGATTCATAATCGCAGAGATTTGAAGAGTTTGCCTCAGCTCGATAAGACTTCTCTCGTTACTCTGAGAATCACAAATTGTCCTCAGATGGAATTCTCAACCGAGGATTTTGAGAACCTTGTTGTTCTTGAATGGCTTGAATTGGTTAACTTGCCCAAGTAGACATGTTTTCCAGAGGGGATAAAACACGCTGCTGCTGGATAGGCACTCATCTAACCTCACTTTAGTTTTTGTGTATATATCCCAAGAATTGGAAAGTATTGCCACAATGGATGCGACACCTCACTGCTCTTCATACACTCAGGTTGTATGAATGCAATGAATAACTAGTGAGACGATGGAAGAACAAGGACGAGCAGAGAGAAGACTACTGCTTCAACATGATTTCCCATCTTCCACATGTTGAAATCATCCTAGGATTTACATGAATAAAATGGTAAGAGCCAAAACCCCTTTTCCTTTAGAAATTCAACATAGCTCTCTGTTTAACTTAATGAAGAAATTTATGTATGATTATTTTCCATTATTAGATCATCTTTAGTAATAAAACATGATATATCGCATAACTTAATATTATTTTCCAATATTAGATCCTCTTTAATAAAAATGGTAAGAAATTTGTTTCACATAACTTAATCTTTCTGTTTTTTATTTTCTCCACTCTGTATATCGCCAGGCCTTCATGTCAATGTTCTCAGTCATTAAGAAATTTCATTTTTATTTTATTTTAAATAAAAGGAGAACTCTGTTTCTAGGTTGGCTCAATTCTTTTCATTAACAAAGTTACTCTTGTATGGTGATAGATGGATACTGAAGCTAAGCGACAGAGGCCATAAGAAGGGACGAATGCTGTGATGAACTGTAAAACTCATATGTATGATGTCAATTATAAATGTTTCCAAGGAGACTAATTCCTCATGTGTTCCGTGTATAATGGTTTGGAGAGTGCAACTAAAAAATGTCGTTAATTTACTCATTTGTTTTTACCTTGTAGGATGATGTAATGTATTCGAGTAAAAGTTTTGCCAAATTGGAAGAGTATTATATATTCTGAAGAGTATCGTGTCTCTCGTGTATTACAGGGGTATTCAATTATGGATTTTAATAAAGTGTGAAAGACTTTAAATCTCATGGATTTTAAAATATTTTAAAGGAGTTTACAGAACCCACTGAACTTTGATGTATTTTAAGTGACTGAATTTTGTGAATTTTACAGAATCCACTGGATTTTACAGAATTCACTGGATTTTGATGGATTTTTATTATTGGATTTTCTGATTTTTATAAAGAATTGTTATGGATTTTTATTGATTCTTATAAATTTCTGTAAATTCTTATGAATATGCTATTAATCATAGGAAATTATGAAATTACATCACCTACATTGTTATCCATGTCAACACAAATCATAAAACATCCCTCAAATATCAATATAACAATCATTTGTATGCTACATGAATTTTATTTCAAATTAAAAAAAATTCAAATACATTGAATATGGTCCAAAAGTAATACAAATAACTATTTTTCTTTTGAAAAGAAAAAACAATGCAAATAATTTCTTTTGAGGATCCTCACTTAATACTTTTTTTTGGAAGACCTTAAACTTGTATGTGCAAGCAAAAACAAAATACAGATGTGTATATAAATAACAATTATTGATATTTTTTTTGGCTCTAAAGCAAAATATAGCAATGGAATAACATCAAATTCTGCTTCATTAGTATATACAACAAGCAAAATGAAATCAAAACTTCTACAAATGAATTTTGTAAACGATTACCATGTAGCAAACTTGGAGAAATTCAAAGCTTAATTTAGCAAACCAAATGTTCATTGGATACAGATAATCTTACCAAAATGTTCATTGGATACAGATAATCTTACCAAATGTTCAGAAAGAAAAAAAAATAAAAAAAAATGAAGAGAGGACAAGAAAAAGAAAAAATAAGAGGAAGAGAATGAGAATAATAATAATAATAAAAAAGAAGAACAAGAACAAAAGAAAAGAGGAAGTGCGGGTGGTGGTGCAGCCAGCGGTGGTAGGGCATGGTGGTGTGGACGAAAGTTGTGGGACGAGGTGGTGCTGCTCTTGTGAAGAGAGAAGAGAATGGAAGGTGGTGGTGTCTTTGAGCAGATCACAAAAAAATGGGATGGTGGCGTTCTTTAGCGAAAATGGTGGTGTTATTTAACAATAGCCAATATAAATCCGTTGAAATATGAGGGGGAGAGGTTGGATTTGAAATAACTCTTGTTATATATATTTTTCACTCACAAATCCTTCAAAATCCACAACTTTAACAAATCCATTAAAATCCACTACTTTTTGAATACCCCCTAATTTTGGTAGACTTTTGAAAATCATGAACTGAATACCCCATGATTTTAATGGATTATAAAACAATCATTTAAAATATATATTTGAATACCCCTAAATTTCATTGTATTGTTTTAAATCATTAATTGAATACCCCTATATTTTAATGGAGTTTAAAATCTTTCACACTCTATTAAAATCCATGATTGAATACCCCTCTGTTAATTTATTTTAGCGAATTTGTTTGTTCCTATAGAGGGGATTATCATTTTGTTAATGGGATAATCCTGTTTGGGACGCTGATCTTTTGCAGATGAGGGAAGTGTTGAAAGGGGTTTTTTCCCTTTCTATTCAATTCCAAATGATCTCGGATAACTCAATTTGGTCAGGGACTAACATTTATGGTCCATGTGATCCTTCGCTTAGAGACCACTTCTGGGAAGAACTATATGACATTGCTGGTTGGGTGCAATCGCCATGGGTGTTAGCCGGTGACTTCAATGTTGTCCGTCATATGAATGAAAAAAAAGGATGCAGAAGGAGGTCCATGAGCATGCAGAAATTCAATCAATTCATTAATGAGGTGGAACTCGCTGATTTCAGTCTAAAAGGGGGGAAATTCACATGGTCAAATCGTAGAGATCTCCCTATTCTTTGTCGACTTGATCGATTTCTAGCCTCGGTGGATTGGATTGAAAAATTTGGTGATAAAGTCGAATGGCTCAAAGGTGCAGTAGGTTCTGACCATCACGCGATTTTGCTTGCGAACTCGTCTGTTGGTGGTAGTACTCGCCTTTTTTCATTTGATAACGGTTGGTTTGATCACCCTACCCTGGCAGAGGAGATGAAAGCTTGGTGGAACAACTCAGTAGTCTCTGGCCACCCTGGCTACTGTTTATGGTGGAAGCTTAAGGCTCTCAGATGCAATCTCAAAAGTTGGAGGACTAAAGTTTGGGGTAAGACAAATTTATGTATTCAAAATATCTCTGCTTTAATTACTAACATTGATGCGGATGAAGAGATTAGAGACTTGACTGTTGCGGAGAGGTCTTGTAGAGTGCAGCTACAACAAGAGTGGGCAACATTAACCAAAAGAGATGATGAGTTTTGGAGAATCAGATCAGGAGTCAACTGGGTTCGTCATATGGATCAGGGGACCAAATTATTTCATACCTTGGCGAACAGACGTAGACTGTTTAACTCCATTGAAGCTCTTAGCACGGGTCAGGAGTTGGTAGTGGATGAAGTCAGTATTAGAGCACTCTTGATATCTCACTTCAAGAAGTTGTTCAATGAAAAGGAGAAGTGGCGACCTTTCTTCTCGGGGATTACCTTCAAGTCTATCTCTCAGTCTACGGCTACTGCCTTGGTAGATAACTTTTCGGAGATGGAAATTAGAGCGGCAATGGAAGATCTAAAATCTGAAGTTTCTCCAGGTCTTGATGGTTTCTCTATGGTGTTTTATTTGAATATGTGGGAGGTAATCAAAAATGATTTTCTGAAAGTTGTTGCAGATTTTAACTCGAGAAACTTTCTTGATTGGCGGTTGAACACCACTATCATCTCGCTCATCCCTAAATGTGCGGGAATGCGGACGGTAAAAGATTTTAGACCTATCAGTATTTTGAATGGGGCCTATAAGATCATTGCCAAGGTGTTGGCTAACAGATTGAAAATAGTTCTTCATTCAGTCATTTCTCCTTTTCAAAGTGCAGCAGTCAGTGGAAGACAGGTGGTTGATAGCCCTTTGATTGCCAATGAAATTATCGATTCTAAAAAAAAACAAGGTGTTCCAGGGCTTGTTATCAAATTAGATTTCTCCAAAGCCTTTGACAATGTTTCTTGGAGATACTTGGATTTGGTAATGACTCGCATGGGGTTTGACTCCAAATGGATACATTGGCTTCACACTTGCAGATCTACAGCTAATTTCGCTCTGAAAATTAATGGTCAGCTACACGGGTTTTTCAATAGCTCGAAAGGCCTGCGACAAGGCGATCCCTTGTCTCCTCTTCTCTTTACTATAGCAGCAGAAGGTTTAACTTAAATGATTCTTAAAGCGGTTGATGCTGGCCTAGTGAGAGGATTTTCTGTCGCGGAGGGTAGTCCGCCTGTCTCTATTCTCCAGTATGCGGATGATACTATTCTCTTTTGTGATGCTTCCGCTTCTCAGGTTCTTGCTCTTAAAAGAATTATGCTTTGGTTTGAAGTTATTTCAGGACTGAAAATCAACTTTCACAAATCAAGGGTGTTGCCTATTGGAGATGTCCCTCATCTGCACCAGTTGGCGGATTTATTGGGTTGTTCAGCAGGTCACCTTCCAGTTAAGTACTTGGGCATGCCTTTGGGGGCTAGTTTCAAAAGTAAAGCTGTGTGGGATGAGACGATCGAAAGGATGGAATCGAAACTAGCGTCTTGGAAACGCAAATTTCTCTCTAAAGCAGGCAGACTAGCTCTTGTACAATCCACATTAGCTTCTATCCCGGTCTTCATTCTGTCTCTTATCAAGGTTCCCTGTTCAATAGCAGCCAAGATGGAACGGATCATGCGCGATTTCCTTTGGGGTTCTACTTATAACTCTAGAAAGATGCATTTAGTGGGCTGGGAGAAAATTTGTTGCCCTAAATCTCGAGGCGGTTTAGGCATTCGTCAGGTGCTCACTTTCAATATTGCATTACTTTCTAAGTGGCTTTGGCGATTTGCAGAAGAGAATGATAATTTATGGAGATCTCTCATTATGGACAAATATGGGCGCAATAGATGGGTTTGGGAAAAGAGAACTAAGTACACTTCCTACGGATGCTCTTTGTGGAAGTCTATCTCCCGGTGCGCAAGTGGTTTCTACCCTCACACCTCTCTCCAATGTGGAAATGGTGATCTCATCTCTTTCTGGCATGATGTTTGGTGTAGTAACCAATCTTTGAAGGATCTGTTTCCAATGTTGTTTATCATTAACAACAATCAATATGGGAGTGTGAGCAGTTTTTGGTCTAACGGCAACTCTTGGGATCTTGCCTTTCGCAGACACCTCAATACTGGGGAACTAGATGAGTTCGCTAATCTAATACATCTGTTGGATAGACAAATGCTCTCAGAGGGACCAGATAGTTTGGTGTGGAAGGGTAAAGGTGTGGGCTTCTCGGTGAAAGAATTTTCGGATATGTTGGCTGCATCTCATTATGAGACCCACTCTAACCCCTTCATTTCCTCCCACAAAAATCTGGTATGGGTGAAAAAACATTTTTCCTCGGATTAATTTCTTTAGTTGGTCAGTTTTGCATGAGAAGATCTTGACTAAAGATAGGTTAAGAAAAATAGGAATCCTCTCTGGGAGTCTTTGTGTGCTTTGCAATGAATTTGAAGAGACACTGGACCATTTGATGCTTCATTGCAGTTTCTCCAAATCCATTTGGAGCAGTTTCTTGGTGGAATTCGGTTTGAGTTTGATGTTTGAAGGCTCCATTTTAGATTGGCTAAGTTGGTGGTCTCAAGCTAATCCTTCCCGTCAGGGGGAGTGGTTATGGCGTAGGGTCCCTCACGTTCTCATGTGGTGTGTGTGGAAAGAAAGAAATAAAAGGGTATTTGAAGGACTAAACAGATCAGAGCACTCTATCTTTATCGAGATTAGAGAATTGCTGTGGAGGATGGGTTCTTCATGTAATTTATTTAGGGATTTGCGTTTTGACTCTTTTATAGTGTCTTGGCATTCCTTGTTATAGGAATGTTTCTTGTTGTAATTTGTTTCCCTTTCTTTCATTAATAAACATCTTCGTGTTTGACCGTAAAAAAAAAAAAAAAAAAAAAAAAAAAACAGAGAAATAAAAGTTAGGGAATAAGGAAAATGAAATTTTTTTAGCAATTATTAAGAAGAAATGTGGCATTAATTTAATTTAAATTTTTTTTTTTTGAAGGCGTTTTTAACAAGATCTCATAACTATATCAGAAATGAGATATGACTTTGACAGGGTTTAAACCTTAGACTTATGATTTCATCTGCCATAACTATCAACTAGCTGGTACTCCATTGACAATGTGACATTAATTTCATAAAGGAGTATGAAATATTTGATGCTGAAAACTGATCCAGATATAGAGGAAGAAATTCTTGTATTTACTTTGAACCACGAGAACCAGATTCTTTGTTGATCATTTCACCAAGAGTGAATAGGTGTCCTTAATTGCCATTCAAATTTCCTCTTCCAGAAAAACGTAGAGGATGGTTTGTGTATGCTTCATTTTGATTTCAACAACGACCACGCATTCGTTCCACACAAAAATTGACTACATAAAGGATAGGATCCAATTTCTTCTGGCTGTGAAACTAAGTCAAGTCTTCGTTTGGAGGGTGTCCTACCCAATTTCTTCTGGCTGTGAAACTAAGTCAAGTCTTCGTTTGGAGGGTGTCAAATACGTGAGTGCCAACAAGCACTAATCAGTTCTCTCTCCACGGTTGCCTGCAATGGTTCTTTCACAACATCACATCATGTAGTAAGAAATTAATGGGTATGCTACCCAAGTCAATTATTCTCTTCTCACTTAAAATTTCTTTCTTGTTATACAAGTTAATTATTGCTTCTTTGTTTGATTTATCTTAATTTCAACAACAACTATCCCACATGCCACACAGCTTTTACAAAATCCTAATTCTTGTGAGCTTCCACATCACTGGGTAACTACTACTCTTGACTTTCCTCATTGCTGTAACTAACAGTTCTTTACTACTTCAAGAAGAAGAAAGTACAGAGAGAGAGCCTTTGTTTTTCTTTTCTTTGTTTGAAAGCAAGCAGGGTTTTAAGGGCTACTAAATCTTTGTATAAATTAAAAATATAATTTATTTTCATAGAGAGAAACACCGCTACAAGATTTTACTAATCTCATGATTTACTAACATTGGTAAGATGTTACATTTTTTCTTTGTCGTAAAGATTTCATTATTTGTACTTTTTGTTTCTTTTCATAGTTCTAATAGATCTTCGAGGATACAACCTAAAGTCTTGGGTGCATATATTTGAGAACTTCTTTGTAGTTAATTCTATTGCACCATCTTGGTATTCAATTATGAATTTTAATAGACTATGAAAAATTTTAAATCTCATGGATTTTAAAATATTTCAAAGGAGTTTACAGAATCCACTGAACTTTGATATATTTTAAGTGACTGAATTTTGTGGATTTTACAGAATCCACTGAATTTTGATGGATTTTTATTATTAGATTTTCTGAATTTTATAAAGGATTGTTATGGATTTCTATTAATTCTTATAAATTTCTGTAAATTCTTATGAATATGCTATTAATCATAGGAAGTTATGAAATTACGTCACCTACATTGTTATCCATGTCAACACAAATCATAAAATATCCCTCAAATATCAATAAAACAATCATTTGTATGCTACGTGAATTTTATTTCAAATTAAAAAAAATTCAAATACATTGAATATGGTCCATCAGCTGCAACAATCTCGATTGAACCAATCCTAACAGCTTCGTGAAGTGCAGTGTTTCCATCAGTGTTTTGTGCGAGGAGGAGATGATGATAATTTTCTGTACTAGATGAAAAGTAGTGGAAAAGTTGAAGAACGATGCAAGTGTGGTGATTGAGAATAAGTAGGTGAAGAATTGTGTCGCCAGATGCGTTAACTGCAGAAGAAGAATTCGCGAATGAGAGAGAGCGAAAATGGCGTCTAGGGCAAGCGATTCAGGCAAGAAAGGGAAGGTAAACGTTTTTTGATCTCTCAATCTCTTGATTTCGAGTTGAACTTCGATTCTTGATTACTGATTTGTTCAATCCGTGTAGTTGAATTACTGGTGTAGTTGAGTTGATGATTGAGTGATTTTGTTGGGGACATTTTTGGCGCTCAGTATTTGTTTGATGAATTTACTCGCTGAATAGAATCAGGGAGAACATATTGAATTTACTCGCTCGATCTAGCTGGTTTTTCCACATCTTCTCCAGTCTATTGATTGAATGACAGGAACAAATGGTGGAGACGCAGTCAGTGAGAACGTGTTTCCACAGGAGGTGTTCATGGATTTTGAGGAGAAGTACAACATTCATGGTGATGGATTGCTACAGTTACTCACAAATGAATATCAAGTGGCTGTAAAAAATGGAGATAAACTAGGTGCAAAAGGACTAGAAATGATGATAAAACCCAAAAATTGGGCAATGCTAACTGCAAGGGTGTCAGCCAGTCAAGAGCAAGCTGCAGCGCAAAGGAATGAAGAGGTTTTGCATAAAGCAGATGTATGTACAATGCCAACCAGTGTTGCATCCTCTGGCCCTAGCAAAATTCAAGAAGCAATGACAAACTCTTCCGTTGCACCAGCGAGGATGAGTTGGGCATCAAAGCTTAAGCAAAGCTAGCATACGGGCTCTACAAAACTAAGGTATGAACCTCTAGCTACTGTTGAAGGCAGAAAAATAGTACAAGTGCAAACTGCTGACTTTGCGAATAGGATAGAAGAATGTGAAAGGTTGGTTATTGGCAGCTTTGTGGGTAATTTGAGAATTTGAGATGAGCATACACGGAGATAAGAATTTTGTATTCAAATTCAAGAAGGAAGAAGATAGAAGTAAGGTAATTGAAATGGGACCTCTGCATATTGCAAGCAGGTTGTTCATCCTCAGGGCCTAGTCACCTTCTATGGACGAGGATGTCGAGGTGCTTACCTCGATACCTATTTGGGTTACACTGAAGAAAATTTCTTTATTCCTATGGAATCCAGAGGGTATTCAAAGGATTGCTAGTTTTATTGGAGTGCCTATCATGCTTGACAAAGCTACTGAAGAAAGGACAAAATTAGCGTATGCGAGGGTGTGTGTGGAGGTGGATGTAAACAACTAATCACCCAAAGACATCCTTGTGGTTATCAATGGAGATAAGAAAAAAATAGTTGAAGTTGAGTATGCATGGATTCCTGTTAAATGCAATTCTTGTGCAGTTTTTGGCCATACAAATCAGCAGTGTTCAAAGAGCAAATAAATTAATACTCCAGGCCATATGGTATGGCAAGCTACGGGTAGGACCCAACCACTAGAAAGACAAAACTCCGATGGTTGGATGATCGCCAAGGGTAGACATACATTCAAGTCGAAAACTCAACCCAGTTTAGAGGGGAGTCCAGGGCCTATCACAGAAAAAACAGGGAATGTAACCAGTATAGAGGCTGCCAATGTGGCAGAGCATAACATAAATGATGACCAGAGTGATGCCATAACGCAGAGTCCACAACCATTGATTCTTATCAACCCAATGCTCGAGCGTAGTGTTAATGTGGAGGCAAGTGACCACACACCGACTCAGGACAAAGAGAACACCACAGATGAGCAGAGTAGTAACGAGGAACATGAGCAAGATCCTTCTAGTGAATATGTTGCAAGCGATTTGTTTTCAAAATCTTGTACTAAAGATTTTAGTCTTTGTCCTCGAAGATCCTATAGGGCTAAGAAAGCAAACAAAAAGTACAAAGATTGAATCTTTTCCTCCTCAACAAAGGAGACAGTGATTAAAAAAAAAAAAAAAAAAAAAAGAGGTTTCTTCTTTGGCCGATGCTAGTTGAAGATTTTTATAGGCCTAGTAACCATGTTCACTCTCACTAGACTTTTCTTTCTTGTGAGAGTTTGTTTTTGTTTTTATTGTTGTTTTTGCTTTTGTTTCATTTATATAAAGGTTTTGGGGTCCTTAAAACCTAGCTCGCTTTCAAAAAAAAAACTATTTTTCTTTTGAAAAGAAGAAATAATGCAAATAATTTCTTTTGAGGATCCTCACTTAATTATTTTTTTGGGAACACCTTAAATTTGTATGTGCAAGCAAAAACAAAATACAGATGTGTATATAAATAACAATTGTTGATATTTTTTTTAGCTCTAAAGCAAAATGTAGCAATGGAATAACATCAAATTCTACTTCATAAGTACATACAACAAGCAAAATGTAATCAAAACTTCTACAAATGAATTTTGTAAACGATTACCATACAGCAAACTTGAAGAAATTCAAAGCTTATTTTAGCAAACCAAATGTTCATTGGATACAGATAATCTTACCAAAATGTTCATTGGATACAGATAATCTTACCAAATGTTCAGAAAGAAAAAAAAAATGAAGAGAGGACAAGAAAAAGAAAAAATAAGAGGAAGAGAATGAGAAGAAGAATAATAATAATAATAAAAAAGAAGAACAATAACAAAAGAAAAGAGGAAGTGCGAGATGGTAGGGCATGGTGGTGTGGACGAAAGTTGTGGGGCGAGGTGGTACTGCTCTTGTGAAGAGAGAAGAGAAGGGAAGGTGGTGGTGTCTTTGAGCAGATCACAAAAAAAATGGGATGGTGGCGTTCTTTAGCGAAAATGGTGGTTTTTTTAACAATAGCCAATATAAATCCGTTGAAATATGATGGGAGGGGGGATGTTGGATTTGAAATAACTCTTGTTATATATACTTTTCACTCACAAATCCTTTAACATCTACAACTTTAACAAACTCATTAAAATTCACTACTTTTTTAATACCCCTTAATTTTGGTGGACTTTTGAAAATCATTAATTGAATATCCCCTGATTTTAATGAATTATAAAACAATCATTTAAAATCTGTATTTAAATACCCTTAGATTTACATGTATTGTTTTAAATCCTTAATTGAATACTCTGATAATTTAATAAATTTTAAAATCTTCTGCGATTTATAATTGAATACCCCTGTGAGAAGGACTTAGTCTTCAAAATCTGACGTTTCTTAGCTCAACGTAATTCGTGGAGTGATTCTAAACAGCGAGGAAACGGGCGAGGGGAGTAAGGTGGCGAGGTGAGAGCCGTTCACTCCGCTCGGGATGCGCGCTCAAAAAATCAATGCACGCATCCTGAGTGGGGTGAACGGCTCCCACCCCACCACCTCACTTACCTCGCTCGTTTCCTCGCTCATTTCCTCAACATTAAGAATTTCTCTAATTCGTGTTGGAGTAGGAAAGACTTAGTCTCCAGACAGCACTAGAGTTGATGATGACTCTCACGAGAGCATATTTATTCGTCCCACACAAAAGTTAGACTACATAAAGTGTAGGATCCGATTTCTTCTTTATGAGAAAGTAAGTCAAGTCTTCATCTGGACCTACCCAGCTATGTTTTCATTCTATGTTCACCTTTTAACCATAAACTGGGAAGCATCCAAATTGCTCTTCCAACTCTTTTTGCTATCTAGCTATTTTGCTTTCCTCCTTACTGTAACAGTTCTGCTTGCATGAATAAAAGAACTAGTGAGGGAGAGATCCTGTGTTAATCGTCCCACCCGCCGTTTTTTCTGTAAAATGAGGAGATGGCATCAAACCAAATGATATGTTCATTCTTTGGAGTTGTGTTTGAAAGGGTCAAGTCTTGGATCCGCAAAGATGAGAAGGAACTTTTTCCATTAGTGGGTGTGAAGAAAGATCAGCTGAAGAAGCTTTACAAATACTTCTGTAGAATCCAAGATGTCCTCAGCGATGCAGAGGAGAAGCAATTGAATGAAGAGGCAGTTCAGTTTTGGCTGCAGGAACTAAATGATGCATCTTATAAGGCTGATGATGTTTTTGATGAGTGTGAATATGAAGCTTTACAGCAACTAGCCTCCAAGGAAGCAAGCAGTAGTGACGGCATAACTGAACAGCTTCATGGGAAAGTTCAAAAGCTCATTGAGATGTTTCATGAATTTGCTGACGAATGTTCAGACCTTGATTTGCGGAAGGGAAAGGAAAAGAGTGTGGATATCTCTCCAGATCGTAGAACTATTTCTCTCTTAACTGAACCTCAAGTTTATGGGAGAGATAAAGACAATGAGAAGTTAGTGGAGCTATTGTTGGGTTCAGCTTACATGCCTTTGGATCAATATGGTGCCCGACATAAGCACCCAAGAGGGGGGAGTGGGAAGCCAGTGCTTAACAATGTGAGCAGCAGCAGCAACCAGGACAATATCTTTGTTTTTCCCATTCTGGGTATGGGGGGACTTGGCAAAACAACTCTTGCACAGATGGTTTTCAACGATGAGCGGGTAACAATGCATTTTGACGTCAAATCTTGGGTTTGTGTATCGAATGATTTTGACATCAAACGTCTTATCAAAGCAATGTTAGCCTCTTTTTCAGAGAATGCATGTTATTCGGATGAATTGGAATCTCTACAATTGCACCTTCAAAAGGAGCTGAGTGGTGACAATAGATTCTTACTTGTGCTAGATGATGTTTGGGATGTAAATCAGCAGGAATGGAACAAACTGAAGGGGGTCTTGTTGAAATGCGGAGCAAACGGCAGTTCAATTATTGTGACTACTCGCCTCCAAACAACAGCATCCATCATCAGTACATTTCCTCCTCATCGCTTAAAAGGCCTTTCAGAAAAATATTGTTGGGCTTTATTTAAGCAATGCGCATTTGGTGTGGAAAACGAAGAGATGCCAGCCTTGGTGAAAATCGGCAAGGAGATCATCAAGAAGTGTGGAGGTTTGCCCTTAGCTGCAAAGGCTATGGGAGGCTTGCTTCGCTTCAAAACTGAGGAATATGAATGGAATGAAGTCAAGGAAAGTAAAGTTTGGGAGCTCGCTCAAAGTGGTGAGAATAATGTTTTACCAGCATTGAGATTGAGTTATTACCATTTGCCTTCAACGTTGAAACAATGTTTTGTTTATTGTTCTATCTTTCCCAAAGATTACAAGATTGACAAAGAACAACTGATACAATTGTGGATGGCAAATGGTCTGGTGCAATCTCGAGCAAAAATAGAGTTGGAGAATGTCGGGAATGAGATTTTCAATGCTTTGCTATGGAGGTCCTTCTTTCAAGACATCGAGAAAGATGAAGATGGCAACATAAAAACATGTAAGATGCACGATCTTGTGCATGATCTTGCAAATTATATTGCAGGGGATGAATATTTTGTTGAAAGTGCAAGAAATAATATTACTGAAAGAACTCGCCATGTGTCGCTACTTTCTTATCCAAAAGTACCACCACCTTTTATTGTTGAGTCGATAAAAAGATCCTCACTGCGTTCTCTGGTGAGGTTAAATCCCTACGAGGTGATTATGGAGTCTAAATTCGTCTTCTCAAATTTTATCCACTTGCGGGCATTGGACTTGCATTACTCTAGAATTGAAGTGGTACCAGATGGCATTGGAGAAATGATATACCTAAGGTATCTCGACCTTTCTAATAATCTTTTTACATCGTTACCCGAATCTATTTGTTTGCTTATAAATTTGCAAACACTGAAACTCAAAGACTGTTGGAAGCTCAAGTCATTGCCCAAATATATGAGAAAAATGAGCAGCCTGAGACACCTAGATGTTCGAGAATGTAGCAGCTTAACCAGCACACCTGAAGGAATAGGGCAATTATTTAGCCTTCAGACGTTGAGTATTTTCATTGTGGGTATTAAAAGTGGACGAGGTGTGAACGAGTTGCATCGGCTGTGCCTTGGAGGAGAGTTGGTGATAAAAGGGCTTGAGCATGTGAAAACTTCAATGGAAGCTAAAGAAGCAAATTTGAAGAGTAAAAAAAATCTTCATTCATTGGGACTAATTTGGTCAAAAACTCGATCAGACTCAGATTCGGACTGGGATTCAGACTCAGACTCGGACTCTCAACTGGGACAGCAACAACAACAAAATGCCACAGACGACGAGGTAATAGAAGGCCTTCAACCTCATGCGAACATAAGAGTATTGAAGGTTAAAGGGTATGGAGGACTAACTTGCTCTCCAAGTTGGTTGACAGCTTCGTTTGTGCCAAATTTGGTGAATGTATCTCTCTCAAGATGTAGAAGATGTGAACGTCTTGGATCTCTAAGGAAACTTCACAGTCTTAAAGTTTTGAACTTATATGACATGGATCATTTGAAATTCATTGACATGGATGATGATGATGCAAGTATAGGAGGAGGATTCCGGTCACTAGAACAACTGGAATTGAGGAAAATGGCTAATTTGGAGGGATGGTCACCATCATCGTTATTGTTGTTGTCATTGTTGTCATTTTCATTATCGTCTCAAGCAGCAACAACAACACAAGTAGCAGTATTCCCATGCCTCAAAAGAGTAACTCTGGAAGAATGCCCGAAACTGAAAGGAGTCCCATTGTCATGGTCCCCGGTTGAACGTGTTTATATCTACAAATGCAATGGCATGGTTCTTGGATCACTGCGAGACCTCCCTTGCCTTCCTTACCTTCGAATCCATGGGTTTGATAATTTGAAGTGTTTTCCACGAGGGACGTTACGAAACCTTACTGCTCTGCAGACGTTGGAGATCAGAGATTGCAAAGACCTGAAAGCTCTCCCCGTAGAGTTGAGTAGTCTCACTACGTTGACAGTGTTGAAGATTGTCAGCTGTAAAAACTTGGTTTCATTGGTAGAGGAGGGGGAGGGAGGACTGAGAAACCTCTCATCTCTCAAAACACTTGATATTTATCACTGCAACGCTTTGAAGCGCTTGCCAGGGCTTGAGAAGAGCTCTCTTGTTACTCTGAGAATCCAAGATTGTGAACAGATGGAATTCTCGACAGAGGATTTTGACAGCCTGGTTGTCCTTGAAGAAGTTGAATTATTTAACTTGCCCAAGTTGACATGTTTTCCAGAGGGAATAAAACAAGCTGCTGCTGTTGAAAAACAAAGAAGGTGGTGGAAGCCTCCACCACCGCCTCCTCGATCTATGAATGTGTAAAATTGACATTAGAAGAAGATGATAGTAGTGAGCGGATGAGAAAACTACTGCTTCGGCATGATTTCCCATGTTACAGATGTTCGAATCAGCAGCATGAAACTGGTGGTTATATGCTTGAAGATCTTGTACAACCGAGGTTAGAGCAAAAACCCCCTTATCTTCATACACTCCCCTACATTGATTTCCAACCACTTATTTCATTGTTATCTGTCTTCAACCACTTAATTGCCCTGTTGTTCAGATATCTTTAATCAGGTCAGATTAACTATCTACTTCACGAGTCTTTGTAACGTAGCACACCTTTGATCTAGGTCTCTGTTTCTGATTTCTTAAGAGTTCTCTGATTGCAGTATGTTACTACCAAGAGTACGGGCCATGGCCAAACAAGCAGAATATGCGGCAAGAAACAAGAAGGTGGTCCAAGTTCATCCTGGGTTAAGCATGTCATTTTACTTTTAAATATGCTTACAAGAAAATTTCGCTAGTAGTTGGCAAGATAACTATCTGTTGTAGAAAGATCGGTGATCAAGGATAGTTGATATGCTACTGAACCCGTAAATAGTGTAGATCATGATGTTCAACCAGTTGGTTGTGGAGTGTATTGAAAGCTAGGCCTGATGTTCAACCAGTTTTCCTTAGTAGTTACTTTCTTATCTTGTTTGATCTCCTTTAGTAATAAAACGTGATTCTGACTGAACAAAATTAATGGTCTGCAGCCCGATTTAAAGGCAATCGAGAAGCGGATGGAGTCACTTTGTTACCCGGAATTATCTAGAGAGTGACAAAGACAATCCAAATCTGTTCAGGCACCTGGCCAGCTGATTCTGTTGATTAGCAAATCGGTTGGAATTCATTCCTGTTTATACATGTGATTCGCAAGAATTAGAACTTCTATATTGGTGCATTCTACACGAACTGGCTAGGTGGTGGGAAGAGATTCTTTCAACTGTTGTGAAAATCATGTAGGCGATCTTTATGTAGGGAAGAGATTCTTTCAACTGTTGTTTCATTAATTCCAATACATTATGGTCTTCAAGTTTTTTTTTCTTTTAATTGACAAGTTAATCCCTACAAATAGAACACCCCACTCATTCTGGGTTTTCTTTTCTCCGCTTTGTGCATCTCTGTCATTATGAAGTTTCGTTATATTTTATTAGAAAGGAGAACTATGTTTTCAGGTTGACTTGATTCTGGCATTCTTCTGTTTTCATTTACAAAGTTACTCTTGTATGGTTTGTTATAGGCGAATATAGAAGCTATACGACAGCGGTCATGAGAAGATACAAATTTGTTTGTGTATAATGGTTTGGAGACTGCGTCGAACGTGTAATGATGTAATGCATTTGAGTAATCTTTTTTTTTTTTTTTTTTTGAAAATTGAGCTGGGTTTTAAGGACCCCTAAACCTTTAGATAAATGAAACAAAATTAAAAGCAAATACTGAAACAAACTCTCACAAGAGAGAAAATTCACCAAAACAAACCTAGACTATAAACAAACTCAGCCTTTGTATCTTTTGTTTGCTTTCTTAGTTCTATTGGATTTCCGGGGACAAAGGCTAAAATCTTTGGTGTGGATGTTAGAGAACGTCTTTGCAGCCGGTTCTGTAAACACATCATCATCACTAGAGAGGCCTGGCTCATGCTCTTCTTCAGGAACCTGACAATTTTCCTGTCTCGATCTATTGCATTTGCGGTTCTTTTCCTCTTCCCATGCATCTTTTAACCAATTGTAGTCTATCTTCATTGTTTCTATGCCACGACTTGCAATAGCTTCTTGCATTGTAGAAGAAACTTCGTTTCCCCTTTCATATTCATTTATCATCAGTAACGCATGTTCAATCTCAGGAAGAGTAAGGATATCTGTCACTTTATTCAGAGCTGCTTCGGTGAGTTTTGTCACACTGCGGTGCCCGATTTTCTCACCATCTATAGGTGTCTTCGGGAGTTCTTGAGTATTGCACTCATCAGCCATAGGCACTACCCCGTCACTACTAGGAGCAGTCTCACTGTCGGCACTGCTAGGATCAGCCACACTGTTGTCATCTATATGCTGTGTAACTTCTGCATGGTCATTCCTGGAGTTATCCTTGAATGTGTGTCTACGGGACGGTGTGTTCCAACCCTCATCTGTCTCAAGCAGCTCCCCTGCATTCGTTGAGTCAGTGGAAAAGCTCCCAATGAAGAATGCCCAAAGCCTTGACAATGGTGACATTTAGCCGGTCGCCAAGAGTATTCCACCTCCACCGTTATAAGCTTCCCATCATCAACGACAACAGGTATCGTCGTTGGAAAAGTACTGTTAGAAGCTATTTCGATGCATACTCGAGCAAAAGCCAACCTAGATTTGTTCGTTGTGGCCTTATCAAGCATTATAGGTACTCCCAACGCACTCACAATCGATTGTAATCCTAATGGATTCCATAAGAACAGCGGGACTCGTCTCAAGTGCACCCATATAGGGACTGAATTTAGCACCTCCACGTTGTCTTCCATGTACGGTCGCCATGGCCGAACTATAAATAGTCGGCTAGCAATGTGCACAGGTCCTAGATCCATTGCTTTTGTTCTGTCCCCATCTTGCTGGAACTTGAAAACGAACGCGTGATCACCATAGACCGTCATATCAAAATCACTTTTAAGATCCCAGAGGCACTTAAGTTTCTCTTTCACAAAACCATAAGCAAGTCTCCTGCCGACAAAGTTACCAATGAGGAGATGCTCGCACTTTGCAAGGTGTTGTTTATGACACTACAAAAAAAAAAAGCATTATTAGCTACGGAAATTAGCAAAAAAAACGTCGCTATTTAAACGCTTTGCGACGGCATAAAACCGTCGCTATAGTTTCTGCTACGGTTTCGGTACATAAATTAAAATAACCGTCGCTAACCGTTTTGCGACGGATTAAAACTGTCGCTAATACGAGAATTAGCGACGGCAGTGGAACCGTAGCTAATGTTTACAAAATTTTTTTGTTAGCCACGGTCAAAATACCGTAGCTAATGTGATTTTAAAAAAAAATTATAAGAAAACAATATAGCGACGGCACTGGGACCGTAGCTAATGTTTACAAATTTTTTTTTTGTTAGCCACGGTCCAAATACTGTAGCTAATGTGATTTTTTTTTTTTTAAATTATAAGAAAACAATATAGCGACGGCACTAGGGCCGTAGCTAATGTTTACAATTTTTTTGTTAGCCACGGTTCAAATACCGTAGCTAATGTCATTTTAAAAAAAAAAATTAAGAAAACAATATAGCGACGGCACTAGGGCCGTAGCTAATGTTTACAATTTTTTTTTTGTTGGCCACGGTCAAAATACCGTAGCTAAATGTGATTTTTTTTTTAAATTATATAAAGCAAAATCGCTATATATTTATAAACTGGATAAAATCACTAATAACACATTTCCGTCCAACCAGGCGACCATGGTGGTTTGAATCCCGCCAATGAAACTTTTTTTTTATATTAAAATTTTTATATTAGCGATGGCAATAGGGCCGTAGCTAATGTTTACAATTTTTTTGTTAGCCACGGTCCAAATACCGTAGCTAATGTCATTTTTAAAGAAAAAAAAATTTTAAGAAAACAATATAGCGACGGCACTAGGGCCGTAGCTAATGTTTAAAAAAAAAATTTGTGTTAGCCACGGTCAAAATACCATAGCTAAATGTGATTTTTTTTTTAAATTATATAAAACAAAATCACTATATATTTATAAACTGGATAAAATCACTAATAACACATTTCTGTCCAGCCTGGCTAGGAGACCTGGCTTTCACCTAGGCAACCATGGTGGTTCGAATCCCGCCAATGAAACTTTTTTTTTATATTAAAATTTTTATATTAGTGACGGCAATAGGGCCGTAGCTAATGTTTACAATTTTTTTGTTAGCCACGGTCCAAATACCGTAGCTAATGTCATTTTTAAAGAAAAAAATTTAAGAAAACAATATAGCGACGGCACTAGGGCCGTAGCTAATGTTTAAAAAAAAAAATTGTTAGCCACGGTCAAAATACCGTAGTTAAATGTGAATTTTTTTAAAAAATTATATAAATAAAAATCGTTATATATTTATAAACTGGATAAAATCACTAATAACACATTTCCGTCTAGCCCGGCTAGGAGACCTGGCTTTCACCTAGGCGACCAGGGTTCGAATCCCGCCAATGAAACTTTTTTTTTTATATTATAATTTTTATATTAGTGACGGCAATAGGGCCGTAGCTAATGTTTAAAAAAAAAAAATTGTTAGCCACGGTCAAAATACTGTAGCTAAATGTGAATTTTTTTTTAAAATTATATAAAGCAAAATCGCTATATATTTATAAACTAGATAAAACCACTAATAACACATTTCCGTCCAGCCTGGCTAGGAGACCTGGCTTTCACCTAGGCGACCATGGTGGTTTGAATCCCGCCAATGAAACTTTTTTTTATATTAAAATTTTTATATTAGCGACGGCAATAGGGCCGTAGCTAATGTTTACAATTTTTTTGTTAGCCACGGTCCAAATGTAGCTAATGTCATTTTAAAAAAAAAAAAATTTAAGAAAACAATATAGCGACGGCACTAGGGCCGTAGCTAATGTTTAAAAAAAAAATTTGTTAGCCACGGTCAAAATACCGTAGCTAAATGTGAATTTTTTTTTAAAAATTATATAAAGCAAAATCGCTATATATTTATAAACTGGATAAAATCATTAATAATACATTTCCGTCTAGCCCAGCTAGGAGACCTGGCTTTCACCTAGGCGACTAGGGTTCGAATCCCGCCAATGAAACTTTTTTTTTATATTATAATTTTTATATTAGCGACGGCACTAGGGCCGTAGCTAATGTTTAAAAAAATAAATTTGTTAGCCACGGTCAAAATACCGTAGCTAAATGTGAATTTTTTTTTAAAAAATTATATAAAGCAAACTCGCTATATATTTATAAACTGGATAAAATCACTAATAACACATTTCCGTCTAGCCCGGCTAGGAGACCTGGTTTTCACCTAGGCGACCAGGGTTCGAATCTCGCCAATGAAACTTTTTTTTATATTATAATTTTTATATTAGTGACGGCACTAGGGTCGTAGCTAATGTTTACAAATTTTTTTTTTTGTTAGCCACGGTCAAAATACTGTAGCTAAATGTGAATTTTTTTTTTAAATTATATAAAGCAAACTCGCTATATATTTATAAACTTGATAAAATCACCAATAACACATTTTCGTCCAGCCTGGTTAGGAGACCTGGTTTTCACTTAGGCGACCCGGGTTCGAATCCTACCAATGAAACTTTTTTTTATATTAATATTTTTATCTTAGCGACGGCAGTGTGCCATTAGCCACCGTTTTCTACCTTAGCTAATTCTTTTTTAAAAAAAAATTATATAAAGCAAATAGATATATATATATATATAAACTGGAAACATACTCCAAGCCGCTTGTTTTTTCTTTACGATCAGATAAAAGAAGATCAAAGAAGATCAGATCAGATAAAAAACGATCAAAGAAGATCAGATCAGATCAGATAAAAGAAAATCAGATCGGATCAAAGAAGATCATAGAAGATCAGATCAAAGAAGATCAGATCAAATAAGATTATATCAAAGAAGATAAAAGAAGATCAGATCAGATCAAAGAAGATGATATCAAATAAGATTTAAGAAGATCGAAGAAGATCAGATCAGATCAAAGAAATTCAAAGAAGATCAGATCAGATAAAAGAAGATCAAACAATATCAGATAGAAGATCAAATCAAATAAGATCAGATCAGATCAAAAAATATCAGCTCAAAAAATATCAAAGAAGATAAAAGAATATCAGATCAAAGAAGATCAGATCAGATCAAAGAAGATCAGATCAAAGAAATTCAAAGAAGATCAGAGAATATCAGATCAGATCAAAGAAGATCAGATCAACGAAGATTAGATCAAAGAAAATCAGATCAAAGAAGATCATAGAAGATCAAAGAAGATAAAAGAATATCAGATCAAAGAAGATTAGATCAAAGTAGATCAAAGAAGATCAGATTAGATCAAAGAAAATCATATCAGATCAGATCAAAGAAGATCAAAGAATATCAGATCAAAGAAGATAAAAGAAGTTAAAAGAAGATCAGAGAAGATTAGATCAGATCAGATCAAATAAGTTAAAAGTAGATCAAAGAAGATCAGATCAAAGAAAATGAGATCAAATAAGATCAGATTAGATCAAAGAAGTTAAAAGTAGATCAAATAAGTTAAAAGTAGATCAAAGATATTAGATTAGATCAGATCAGATCAGATCAGATCAAATAAGTTAAAAGTAGATCAAAGAAGATCAGATCAAACAAAATGATATCAAAGAAGATCAGATCAGATCAAAGAATATCAAAGAAGATAAAAAAGTTAAAAGTAGTTCAAAGAAGTTAAAAGTAGATCAAAGAAGATTAGATCAAAGTAGATCAAAGAAGATCATATTAGATCAAAGAAGATCAGATCAGATCAGATCAAAGAAGTTCAAAGAAGATCAGACAAAAAAAGATCAAAGAATATCAGATCAGATCAAAGAAGATCATAAAAGATCAAATAAGATCAGATTAGATCAAATAAGATCAGATCAAGGAAGATAAAAAAAGATCAGATCAAATAAGATCTAAGAAGATTAGATCAAAGAAAATCAGATCAGATCAGATCAAAGAAAATCAAAGAAGATCAAAGAATACCAGATAAAAGAAGATCAGATCAATGAACATCATAGACTAATTGGTTTTTTTTTTTTTAAATTAAACACTAAAGCGATTAGCCACGGCAAAAAACTGTCGCTAATTGGTTTTTAAAAAAAAAAACTAACTAACACTAAAGAGATTAGCCACGGCAAACTAACACTAAATAGACTAATTGGTTTTTTTAAGAAGATCAGATCAAACTAACACTAATTGATTTTTTGATTTTTTATATTAGCGACGGCAAACAACCATTTCTAATTGGTTTTAAAAAAAATAAAATTAAACACTAAAGAATTAGCGACGGCAAGAAACCGTGGCTAATTGGTTTAAAAAAAAATTAAACACTAAAGAGATTAGCTACGACAATTTGCCGTGGTTAATTGATTTTTTGATTTTTTATATTAGCGACGGCAAAAAACCGTCGCTATTTGATTTAAAAAAAAAATAAACACTAAAGAGATTAGCCACGACAATTTGCCGTGGCTAATTGATTTTTTGATTTTTTATATTAGCGACGGCAAAAAACCGTCGCTAATTGATTTAAAAAAAATTAAACACTAAAGAGATTAGCCACGGCAAATTGATTTTTTGATTTTTTATATTAGCGTTTTGCCGTCGCTAATTGATTTAAAAAAAATTAAATACTAAAGAGATTAGCCACGGCAAATTGCCGTGGCTAATTGGTTTTTGATTTTTTATATTACCGATCCGCGTGAAATCTCATCTCAACCGTTAATAACACCCAAAAATTTAGCTCAATCCAATGCACTAAACCAAACCACGTCATCGATCCATGTGAAACTAACACAACCAATCCCCTTCAATTACCTTTCTTTATATAAATTTCAATTTTTTCTACAAACCAACTTAAACAAAAAAAATTCTCTCAAATTTTTTTTTTCTCTCATCCTCCAGAGAAGAAACCCACAGAGGAGAAGTCCGCCGCTTCCTCGACACCGATCCCGGCCGCCTCCCTCGACATCGTTCCCGGCCGCCTCTCTCTCCCCTCCCTTTATCCGCCGCCTCTCTCTCGGAGATCTGAGATCTGAGACCTGATCTCGGAGATCTGAGACCTGAGATCTCTGAGATCTGAAACCTGAGATATCTGATCTCGAAGATCTCCGATATTCTATAGATCGAAAATATTTTTTTTTATTTTTTTAAAAACCATTTAGCCACGGCAAAAGGCCGTCGCTAATATAAAAATAATGTAATTTTTTTTAAAAAACCATTTAGCTACGGCACAACGCCGTCGCTAAAATAAAAAAATAATGTTAAATTAAAAAAAAAAAATCAATTAGCCACGGTAAAATGCCGTCGCTAATAGTAAAATATTTTTTTAAATAGTATTTAGCCACGACAAAATGCCGTCGCTAATATAAAATAATGTTAATTTAAAAAAAAAAATCAGTTAGCCACGGCAAAATGTCGTCGCTAACATTAAAGTATTTTTTTTAAATACCATTTAGCCACGGCAAAATGCCGTCGCTAATATAAATATAATGTTAATTTTTAAAAAAAAAATCAATTAGCCACTGCAAAATGCTGTCGCTAATATAAAAAATAAATTTTTAAAAAAAAAAAATCAGTTAGCCACGGCAAAATGTCGTCGCTAACATTAAAGTATTTTTTTAAAATACCATTTAGCCACGACACAATGCCGTCGCTAATATAAAAATAATGTTAAAAGTTTTTTAAAAAATCAATTAGCCACGGCAAAATGTCGTCGCTAATATAAAAAAATATTAATTTTTTTTATTTAAAAAAATCAGTTAGCCACGGCTATTTTGCCGTCGCTGAATCAAATAGCGATGATAAATGTAGCTACGGGATAGCGACGGTTTCGGTGCCGTCGCTGATTCATTTTAGCTACGGTTTTGGGTCAATTTGCAATTGATTTTAGCCGTTGCTGATGTCAATTTTTTTTGTAGTGTGATCAGCAAGGTATATGCGTACAACTTTGTTATTCCCATCCATGGAGGGAGGCACATATTGTAGTTTGGTGGATTCACTAGTCGAGCGTCTTGCGAATAAGGATGCCCAGTTCATGGGGTCCCTGACTGTGCTCCAGAAGTTGCTTGTGCATCAATGGAAGTGTCCATGATTGCTTGTGGCGATTGAAGTGCTTCCACTATTTGAATCAGTCCATTAGGTTGGGCATGTGCGAATCCATGAGGTTCGCCTTCTTTGGTTAATGTCGTCAAGGTCTGCGGCGTGACTGCTTGGTATTCTGCATTAGGACAGTCACCATTAGTTCGAGAGGTTGTGCTAGGGCCAGAGAGTGTCCCCCACTTACCTACTTCTATCGCTCCACGAGGGGGAATGGATGGACAGTCTGTTTGAGTGCCTAGATCTGTCATCCTTGGTCGATTAGTCCCTTGTTCATCATCAATCGCCTCAAACCCTAGTATCCCTGCATTTGAGTAATCTGTTTCCTCTTGGGACATATTTTCTATTTTCCATGAAGTTTGTATTAGAGCATGTTCATATTATAAGCTCCTTGAATATATTAAACTTTTTCTTATAAAAAACTATGATAGAAAGAAACAAAAGAAATATTTGATTCATAGGTACAGGTACCTTGGAGGCTTGGAAGCATTTTTGTCAAACAAAGCTTGAGCAAGATAATGAAGAAGAGGTTCGAAACAGTGAAGACTTCTTCGAGATTTCTTCCATCACTGCTGAAACCAACGAATGAAAGAAATGCAGTATTCAGATTAAAAAAAATGCACTCCTAATTAAAATTAGAAATCCAAAAACAAATTAAAACAAGTTTCTTACAAAACTGTGAATATTTTTGCGAAGTGATCAGTGAGAAAAATAATAAACCTCTGTTTCTTGCAAAGCTATAATACAAGATAGAAATGTAATTTGTTGAATTTGATTTGCCAAAACAAATCTGTATGGGGAGAAAAGAAGAGGGTAACAGAGAGTTCAGTTTTGGTTTTCAAATGCAAAGCTAGAAGTGTCTATTATTTAAGAAAAATGAAGATTTGGTTTTTGGATTTGAACGTATTTTTTCATTGGAAACTGATTTTTAGGACCTATTTTTTCATAAAATAGATAATTTAGATATTATAGTTGATGTAATGACTAATTTGTGTCTAATTTTATACTTTTATGACTAATAAAGACTTTTTTATTATCCCAGGTTAACCCATAAGGTTATATGACATATTTACCCTCTTAAACAAATAGAAAACCTAATTTTATAGTTTTATGACCACAAGGACAACGGAAAAGAAAAAAAAACCCTACGTTAATTTTTTTTATTTTTTTATTTTTACGTTAATTGTTATTGAACGACAATTTTAGTCACTCTTTGTTATTGACCAACAAAGACTACAGGAAAAAAAAAACCTATGTTAATTGTTATTGAATGTTAATTTTAACAAGGACTACAAAAAAAAAAACATTAACTTGTTCACTGACTTGAAAAAAATTAGGATTTATCATATGAAAAATTAGGATTTATAATATAAAATTGTTATTGAATGGCAATTTTAGTTACTCTTTGGTATTGACCAACAAGGACTACAGAAGAAGAAAAAAAAAACATGCGTTAATTATTATTGACCAATTTTAGTTATTTTTTGTTAGTTTTATCGACCAACAAGGACTACAGAAAATAAATAAAAAATAAAAATAAACTTACGTTAATTGTTATTAAACGACAATTAATTTTAACAAGGACTTTAGAAAAAAAAAACATTAGCATGTTCACTAACCTAAATAAAATTAGGATTTATCATATGATGTCCATTATTTTCAGGTTAGTGAACAAGCAATTTTTTGTTTTTTTGTATTCCTTGTTAAAATTGTCGTTCAATAAATAGTTTTTTTTTTATTCTTCTGTAGTCTTTGTTGGTTAATAAAACTAACAAAGAGTAACTAAAATTGGTCAATAGCAATTAAATTTTTTTTCTGTAGTCCTTGTTGGTTATAAAACTATAAAATTAGATTTTCTATTTGTTTAGGAGGGTAAATATGTCATATAATTTTATGAGTTAACCTGAGTTAATAAAAGAGTTTTTGTTAAGTATTAAAATATAAAATTAGGCACAAATTAGCCATTACATCAATTATAATATCTAAATTGTCCATTTTGTTAAAAAGTATGCTCTAAAAAAAAAAAAAAAAAAAGTCATTTTGGATAATCCTTCTAGTTTTACGGGGGATATTCATGGGTAACAAAGAGATCTAGTGCAAAAATGCCGATTCTTTGTGACAAGCTAGTTATGTTCACAATTTTCAGTGTAAAACTTAATGTTATTAATAGTATGACGATAGTATGACTTTTTATTTTTTTGTAGTCCTTGTTAAAATTATCGTTCAATAACAACTAATGTAGTTTTTTTTTGTTCTTCTGTAGTCCTTATTGGTAAATAAAACTAATAAAAAGTAACTAAAATTTGTCAATAGCAATTAAATTTTTTTTTTCTGTAGCCTTTGTTGGTCATAAAACTACAAAATTAGGTTTTCTATTTATTTAGGAGGGTAAATATGTCATATAATTTTATGAGTTAATAAAAGAGTCTTGTTAGTCATTAAAGTATAAAATTAGACACAAATTAGTCATTACATCAACTTTAATATCTAAATTGTCTATTTTGTTAAAAAGTATGCCCTAAAAGTCATTTTGGGTCATACTTCTAGTTTTACGGGCGATATTCATGGGTAACAAAGAGATCTAGTGCAAAAATGCCGATTCTTTGTGACAAGCTAGTTATGTTCACAATTTTCAGTGTAAAACTTAATGTTATCAATCATGGCCAGTCCCAAAATGGTCTTGTAATCTATGAAAATCATTTAACCCCATTTGTTTCAGATCTCTTTGTTCTGATTTCAGGACTGTATCGAAACGATAGAAAATCTGAAGGAAATAAATCTGAACATGCCGATAGTCTTCGGGGCGAGATCCATGAGAAGGACACGTGTGTGTGGGCACCAAATTCTAATGGGCTTTTTTCCACTCAATCGGCGTATGATCTGTTGCGGAACCATAGGAAGCTCAATCCCTTAAGTCAAACACTTTGGCACAACATTTTACCGTCCAGAATTTCAGTTTTTGTTTGGAAATTGCTTCGTCGCGGCATTCCAGTGGACGGTGAACTCTACAGATGTGGTTTGAGTCTAGCCTCTAGATGTCATTGCTGCATCTCGCCAAAGCAAGAATCCTTGAACCATCTCTTTCTAGACGGAGAATTGGCAAGGCAGGTGTGGAATCATTTTGACAGGATTTTTGACGTTCATATACGTCGACCAGCAGAAATCTCTACGGTTCTCGCTATTTGGTTCAAGAAAGCTCAACGCTCTTCGCAAACAGGTGTGTTATCCTTTCTTACTCCTATGTTCATTCTTTGGGAAATTTGAAAACACAGGTGCAAATCTTTCCATGAAAATGTTCCCCCCAAATCGTCTTTTGTGATTTTGCATATCCGGCGTCAGTTGCAAATAGCAAACAATTTTATTATTCCCAAGCAAGTTAGCAGTAATAAGGCTCCTTTGCAGTCTTTGGGGCTGGCTGTGCTCCCTGTTAGAAGGAAGTCTGTTCGATTTGTTTACTGGCATCCTCCCCCCAAAGACTTTGTCGCCCTTAATGTTGATGGTTCCTCGCAAAAGGGCATGGCAGCCGGCGGGGTGGTTATTCGCGACTCCCGAGGCTTAGGTGTTGTGGGAAAATATATTTTCTTCGGAGCTGGGTCTCACAACAAAGCGGAATTTTTGGCTCTCTTAGAGGGTCTCCACCTATGTCTTGATTGGGGGTTCAAAAAGGTGATTATTCAGACAGATTCTGAACAGGTTTGTGGCTGGTTTAAGGATAGTTTCAAAATCCCATGGCATTTGGAGAATATTTTGAAAGAAATCAAACTGTTGACAACGACGATGACGTTATTCTGTCACCATATTTATAGGGAGGCAAATGCGGTGGCAGATGCATTAGCCGCTACAGCTTTTCACAATCTTGGGACCGGCTCTTTCACTGGCAATAATTTTCCAAGGCGTATTGCTGGTTTGATTGTGCTTGATACAGTGCAAACGGCATATCTTCGCCATGAGGAAGATTAGACTCAGATTGTTTCATGTATGACAGTCTTGTTTGTTTTGGCTTGCTGGCTTAATGCGGGTATAGTCATAATGTACCCCCGCAGCGATTGTAAGAATCTTTTGGCTTTATAATTTTGGCCTGGCATTCCATAGTTGCCCCTTCCCACTGGAGGTTTAATTAAAAAAAAAAATAAAAAAAAAAAAAAAAAAAAAAAAAAAAAAAAAATCTGAACATGCATTGACAGATATGAACCAATATCACTGATCTACCTCTGATTCTGTATGGAACTCTTGGAACCAAGAAACTGCCCTGCACCATGCCACCGGGGACATGATAACTTAAATGTGTTTCAAAATTCTTGTATAAATCCTAACTTTTAATCCTCCCTCTTATATCTGTGGGCTGGGTGGTCATTGGTCAACCGATTGTGTGCTGGTACTTATACGAGGGAGCGCAAAGGTAAGGGGCGAATCTTGAGATAAGCGATGTCGTACATCTCGAGAAGGGGATGGTTCGCTCACTAGACTTTCTGAGTCTAAATATGTTGTTCAGTACTACTCCTTCAACAAGGCTGCCCCAGTAACGTGGCCTACAAAAAACCAATTCAACGAATTTGGGTCGTGGGGACAAATGTTGTGTTTTATAAGACAAAAAATATCTTTCAATTATGAGGGTATCTTTCTCTAAAAAAATATCTAAAAATATCTGCAGAAAAAGTTAAAAATAGGACCCATTATACATCCCAGACAATTGAGGTCTGTATCATCATTTTTTTCTTCTTCCATCTCATACACAAAATGGGTATCAAACTCTATGGGATACCAATGTCGACATGCGCAGGGCGTGTGATGTTCTGCCTGAATGAGAAGGGACTGGAATTTGAGCTCATCACTGTCGATATGAACGCTCATGAACACAAACAGCCTCCTTTCCTTGCCAAAAATGTAATGTGTTTTTCCTTGTGATAAAAATGTCTGAATTAATATATCCAAAGCACGCATAATTATTTATTTTATTTTTTTTCTTTACAGCCCTTTGGTCAGATTCCCGTATTGGAGGACGACGACTTCACGCTTTTTGGTAATCTATCAATTGATTTTATTTAATATTTTTTTCGGGTGTCAATTTTTTCATATGCAATTACTTGTACCGTTGTACTGAAGTTGAAGATGATCATATTTTATTTATTTTTAAATATTTTTAGAATCTCGAGCAATTAACGCATATTTGTGCAACAAGTACAAAGATTCGGGCAACGATCTCCTCCGACATAGCAACCCCAAGGAGTCTGCACTTGTAGCAGTATGGTTGGAAGTAGAATCTCAACATTTCAACCCACCAATCTCAACATTGATGTTTCAACTCGTCTTCATGCCTATGTTAGGGCAAACAACCGATGAGAAGGTCGTCGAAGCTCAAGCAGAGAAGCTCGGAAAAGTGTTGGACGTCTACGAGGCACGTCTCGGCACCACCAAATACTTAGCCGGGGATTTCTTTAGCTTGGCTGATTTGAACCACATTTCCTACACTCATTACATGATGAACACCAAATGGGCCTCGTTGATCAACTCTAGGCCCAAGGTTAAGGCCTGGTGGGAGGATATCTCTTCAAGACCTGCTATCAAGAAAGTTACTGAGAAAATGAGATTTGCTTAAGGACTTTTTAGGTATTTGGTCAAAATAAAATAAAATATATTATGGACATAGTATGACGATAATTTAATTTTACTGCGGAAGCAACATTGTCTCAGCTACGTAACTATTTATTTAGAGTACTTTTTGGTAGATTAAGAATAAACTTTTTTACACATCTCGTGTCTCCACGGCTCTACGGTCTAATTAGGGGTGGGCATTTAAATTAGGGGTGGGCATTTAGGACCGAAGACCCGGACCGAACCGACAATTGGACCGATCGAGTCGGTTCGGATTGGTTTTTATTTATTAAAAAAGTTTCGATTGTAAAAGCTCGGCTCGGCCTGAAGTTTCTGGTCGGGACCTCGATTTCTATTTCTGAAGTCCGTCGGATAATCGGCTCGACCCAATTTAAATAGTAAATTTAAAATAGGTTAAATAATTTCTCCTCTCCTAATCAACAAAATCCTCCTCTCCCTCTCACAGCGAAGCATCGACCTCCAACGATCGTCGCCTCCCTCTCTTCTCCCTCTCACAACGAAGCACCATCTCCTTTACCTCTCACAGTGAAGCATCGACTGTCGCCTCCAGCTCCTCTCCCTCTCACAGCGAAGCATCAACCGCCATCGAAGTGAATTGGAGGCTATTTTCGATGGAGGCCGGTGTTTGGGAATCAGTGGTTGAATGAGATCTTCTCTCTCAGTGATCAGATCATTTCTCGCAGTGGTTGAACCAGTGATCAGATCTTCTCTCTCAGATCTTGATGATCATATCTCAGATCTTCATAATCAGATCAGGTATTGATGATCAGATCAGATCAAAACTTGATCAGATCTTGATCCGATCTTTTCAGACCGATTTTTTTTTTTTTTTTTTTTTTGTAATTTGCTGTTTGGTTTTTTTTTTTTTGTAACTTTTTGATATAATTGATATAATTTTTGTACTTGCGATGAATGAAATTTTTTTTATTTTTTTTATTTTACTGTAGAAGTATTTTTTTACTTTTAGGACCGAAATCGGCCCGCAATTCGGTTAACCGAGACCTCGATTATCCGGTCAACTCAGTTCGATTTCGATTTTCATAAACACGAGCCCAAAAAACTTGGACCAATTTTTGATTTTTAGCTTTTAAGTCGGTTAACCGTACTTACCCAGCCCTAGGTCTAACTATTCTACTCATTCTTTACAGAAAGGGACTAAGACCAACTAATTAGGAAAAAGTTTTAGCTCTTTTTCAATTTATGTATATTTTATTTGAATTGCATCTCTATATCTTTTATGGTGTATAATTAATGTGCTTTCCCTCTCCCTCAACAAACGAAAAAAAAAAAAAATCAAAAGTAATCATTGAATTAGACCTTCGGCCTTTGAAAAGTAATTATTCAATGTTTCTAGAAGGGGTATGTGTATGGTTTAAAGTGTTAAATTAAGGGTTGGCAATGTCGATTCGGTTTTGAGCATCAAATCGATTTTGAACCGATTTTATTCGATTTGTCCAAAATTCAAATCAAAATCGAATTTTGTATTTGTAAATCGATGAATTCGGTTGAATCGAATTTTGGATCAGTTTGATCGAAATTTCAGGCTCAAGCATTTGAAAGATTTTCATTAAAATGTCCAATTTTTTTACAGATCCAATTTTTAGCTCAAAATTGAAAATTTTGAGAGAATTGGGTGATTTAGTGCAATACGGTGTACTGCAGTGCATTTGTTGCACTAATCAGGTATTGACATCTACCTGTTAGTTAGTTATTTATATATATCTAGGGATGGCAGTGGGGCGGATATTCACAGATATCCGCCCCACCCAATCCGTTTGGGGCGGTTTTGGATATGGCTGAATGGGTTTTCAGGTGATTTCGAGTATCCAAAAAATATCCGTTCATTTTTCGGGGCGGATACGGATTTGGCCATCCGCCCCGCAGGCCCCGCGGATATCCATTTAACCAACAAATTTACAAAATTACCCTTTATATAGATTATTAACTTCCTCCCTCGGACCCTCACCTCACACCAATCGCTCTCCCTCACTCACCAAGCTCTCCCTCACAGAAACTCCCTCCCTCCCTCACACCGCACAGAGCGACTCCCTCACTCACCAATCGCTCTCCCTCCCTCACAGAGCGACTCCTCACTCCCTCACTCACCAATCGCTCTCCCTCCCTCACAGAGCGACTCCTCTCCCTCCCTCCCTCACTCCCTCCCTCACAGAGCGACTCCCTCCCTCCCCCCTCACTCCCTGCTCCCCTCACGCCGCGAGACGCCGAGATCCTCCCTGCTCGCTGTTCCCTGCTCCCCTGATGCCGCGAGATCCTCCATGCTCTCGAAAGAACAGGGTTTCTTCCATCTCCCCCTTCAGAGATCAAGATCAAGATCAAAAGATCAAGATCAAGATCAAGATCTGATCTGATCTGAGACTGTATGCTTGATCAAGATCAAGATCTGATCTGAGACTGTATGCTTGATCAAGATCAAGATCAAGATTTGATCAAGATCAAGATCTGATCTCACTGATCAAGATCAAGATTTGATCTGTTCATGATCTGATCTCAGTGATCAAGATCAAGATCTCAGTGATCAAGATCAAGATCTGATCTCAGTGATCAAGATCAAGATCTGATCATGATTAGATTTCAAGATCTGATCTCAGAGATCGATTTTTTTGAATTTGTTGTAATTTTTTATTTTTTTGTTAATTTTTGTATGGATTGTAATTTCTGGAATTTTTTTGTTAATTTTTGTATAGTTTGTAATTTCTGGAATATTTTGTAATTTCGGTATGATCTCACAAAAACCAAATCTGTATAATCTGTTGTAATCTGTTTTTTTGTAATTTTTGTGATTCGATATTTGAGAATCTGCTTTATTTATTTATTTATTTATTTATTTTTTTTTCCTCCGGGTATTTTGGGCGGGGTGGATATCCGCCAATTCGTCCGGTTCGGGGATGGTTTTTACAAAATATGGTAAACGAATATTCGGGACGGATTTGGATATTCGTGATCTCTAGCGGGGCGGGGATGGATTTGTCCAAATCCGCCCCGTTGCCATCCCTATATATATATATAATTAATCGGTCAATTCGGTTATAAATCGGTCGGTTTAAAATCGTCAATCGATTTCAAACCATTTATAATCGGTCCCGGTTCGGTTTAAATTATTTTCTTTCTACTCATATTTCGGTTCGGTTACCGAATCGAATTTGAAATCGATTCGATCAGTTAACCGAATTTAAATCGATTTTTGCCCACCCTTATGTTAAATCATGGAGTGAGATCAGGGAATCAGGTTTTGTGATCATATTTTATAATCAGGATGATGTGGCGTCACTAGAAGAAGTTTTTTACAATCTCGAAATATACAAACATTTTGAAAATTTCATCATTCTTTTAAGATAACGTCACCGCGGTTACAAAATCTGATTGCAAAAACATGGTCGCGCTACTCCACTCTTTTTTTTTGCAAGTTTAAATTTAGAGAAATTATAAAAATTGGGACGCTTAAGTCGAAGTTATACAATATTATATGAATAATTCACATAATTAGAACAGTGTTGCATCTGTAAATGTGTCAATTTTTCGCTCATTAAAAAATGACATTACCCAATTTAAACAATACAAAAATGTTAAAAAATCGGATTTTGATGATGTGTTATATCTCACCAGCATTTTCACTCAAATCCTCTGGTACTCTCTGTAATATCTCACCAGCAGCGGGTGCAGATGGAGAGATCTCTCCCCCACCACATATTCCTCCCTTTCCGCTCAATTCACCAACCACCCTCTCTCCCGTATCTCATAGCTCTTCTCTCTGATTTCAACAACCATCAGCTGCCACTCTCTTCTTCCATCTTTGTGCATTAATCCTCCACACCACCGCCTCTCTCTCACCTAACTCTGCCTCCAGATCATCCTCTCCGCCCAACTCCCCCTATAAATGGGTGTTTGATATTGGGTCTATGTAGAGTTTGACTTTGTAAGTAGAATCCATTGAATCAGGCTTTGAGAGTTATTATGGAATAAAGGACATGTTCGTAAGTTTTGATTAAATGGGTTTGTTTGGCTACCATGAACTGATGTCTTTTATGGTCGTTGGGACTAAAACATAAGTTTACTGGTGGTGCACATTGGTGATTTCTGATGGGAGAACCGAAACAAAGCTGCATTGTGTTGACATAGGTGGTGGTAACGGTGAAAATGGGACATGGCAAGGGTGGGGACGATGGTAGCGCACATGACATAGAGTCGATTTGGTCAAAAAACTTGAGAGGTGGTGGAGGTGATTATGCTGTGTGCAGGTCGAAATGGAGCTGCTGTGGGGAAGAAGAAAGGAATGTTGTGGGTGTTAAAGACCCTATCCAGATTCTTGAGCTTATGACGATGTTGCCTAACACCTGAACGATAATTCTAAATCCTCTAATTTTTTACGAGCTGAGCAGTGAATGTCCTTGTGTGTGTCAATATTTTGGATCGTTGAAAATGCCCTCTACGGTTCTTCATAATTACAAGGAAGAAGATCTAGGTCGTTGAGAGGGGAGCGAGGAGATCGATGAGTAGGATCATATGGTGGAGAGATGCGGAGAAGAAACACAAACTATGTTTTGGTAGGGTTTTTCTTATTTGTAAATTTAGAAAAATCTAACGGTCTAAATTTTCGATTGACATGAGGGGGTAGAAATGACTATATTTCTGAGAGCAAACTCCAGGCGAATATGAAGCGCATGGATACAAGTTATGCCTTGGAATGAAAGACAATTCCGAATCTGCTTTGTCTACAAACAAGAAAGCTATAAGTCATGCAACTATGAATCTCATGGAGAGTTCGATCCTGGCTCAAGATGAATGTTGGCGGCATGCTTAACACATGCAAGTTGAACGTTGTTTTCGGGGAGCTAGGCAAAAAGAAAAGAGGCTCCTAGCTAAAGGTAGCTTGTCTCGCTGGCAGGGGTGAGCTTTCTCACTATACAATCACCACTACGAACGAAGGACCAACAACGACCTTGGAGGAGGAGTAGGAGTAGGAGTAGGAGCCAACTCGAGAAACAAAAACAAAAAAAGACAATTCATTCTATTGTAATTCAAAAATTACTGAGTACGAACGCACATATAGGCCGTCGAGTAGCTGCTCACCATTTCAAAGTCTATATCTGTGGTTCAATGGTTCCAGAAATGGAATTCCTATTCTCGATTCAGACAAGACACTAATTTGTTTACGAAACGCTTGTCATTTTATAGGATCTCCCATTCGTCAAAATGGTCGTTCCTTCTTTGTAAATACCAATTCGTTATTTGATGAGATGATGGAACAAATGGCGACGAAAATGTTATGCCATGGGAATTCATGAGGGGGGGTCATATTTTAAGCTAATTTGAGGTATCACTTCTCTTGCATTATTTGATTTTGTGATTAAAGGTGGAAGTCTCATGAACATGAGAATCACATGCCTTGGGGAACCAATGAGTGTGATTCTCATGTTCATGAGACTTTCATTCTCTCTATTGATCACAAAATCAAATAATAGATGTGGAGCGATACATCAATTTAGCCTAAAATGTAGGGATCCCCTCATGAATTTCCATGACATGAGATTTCATGCAACCAAACACACTCTGAAAAGAAGAAGAATGTGACTTCAATTAAATAATTATCATAATATATTTGGTAATTTAGTGACTTGGGAGTGTTATAAGTACAATCCAAAAATTCAAGATTACATGCCAAAAATGCCGCTGTACCCGTAAGGGTATATCCCATGTGGAAAGTGTATAATTAAAAGAAGACATGTTAATGAAATACCATGCAATATGTTGATCATCAATAAAGATAAGTAAGTGTATACAGATCTAATGATTAAGTGGACATGCTCTTCTAGAAAGCTCTGGTCAATGGTCAACATGACGGAGAATTAATTCACAAAAATTTGTGATCAGGTACAACAGTAGCAACTGTAGTGTATAAATTATCCCCAATTCTAGCTGGCCTGGAAAAGGGGCGAAGCTGCTGCCTGGGCTGGGTGGGGCAAAAAGATAATTGTGCTCCCTCCCTTTTTTAACATCCATTTCGGAGAAAGTGTTTAAAGAGGAAGGCAAAATTATATTTTCGCCCTCTAACAAACTAGGCTGAGAAACCCAGGCCTGTAGAATTACTCATAAATTATACACTTCATCACTGTCGCGTGGCATAATTACTCATAAATTATACACTTCATCACTTCATCACTTTTAATATCTATCTCTGAAGTCTGAAAATCTCTGTTCATTTTCGTCTTTGATCGATCCCTTCTCTGTTCAGATGGCACTGAAAGTTTATGGACTACCCTTCTCCACGTGCACTGCACGTGTCCTGGCATGCCTGAACGAAAAGGGTCTGAACTATGAGCTTGTCAATGTCAATCTCCACAATCTCCAAGCTGGTGAACACAAGAAGCCTCACTTCCTTTCAAAAAATGTAACTTTATCAACAAATTATTATTATCAACCTTTATAAACTATCCTTCAATTTTTGTTCATAGATATCTTAAGGAAAATTGTCTAATTTTATTTTGTTTTGTAAATTTGCAGCCTTTTGGCCAGATCCCAGCGTTCGAAGATGGTGATGTGACTCTTTTTGGTAAGTTTTATTAGATTTTATCAAGGAATGAGATTTTCGAAATTTTGTTTTGTTTTTTTAAATTACTAAAAGAAAAAGTGCAAAAGAAAAAGAATTACATTTTTAGATGGTTTTTAAAAAAAACAACATAAATTTCAGAGTTTTTCTAGTCTTCGTTTCTTCTAAATATTTGTTGATTTTTGAAATCATTCTTTAATTTTCTATTATCATTTTTTACTTATATTGATTTTTGAAATCATTTTCTGACTATCAAATTTTATATTAATTTCATGATTTGTTTGGTTCATTTAATATGATTAGATTTATTTACCTGTATCTTATTTTTTTTTTACATATTTCGTATACCCTTAAGTTAATTATATATATTTCAATATTTCATGTATTTTCTAAAAAAATTTATTTTTTCTTTACACCTCGAAATAATTCTTAAAATAAGGATACCAAAATTAATTCGAAAAACAAAATCACAATCCTTAAATTTTATAAGAGTATATTATTTGTTATTTTTAGATTTTTTTTTTACTAATTTTTTTTTTTTATATTTGAGTTTGTTCAAAATACACTGAATAATTTAAATTAATATTAAAAAACAAACACTCAATTTAGAGCGGTTGAATTTCATTTTTGGAGTGGTGAATTTCATTTTATAATTTATTTGGCATTTTGCCTAAAACTGAACATATAAAGTATTTTATTTTTCACCATTTAATAAAAATGATCAGAATCTCGAGCAATCAACGCATATGTGTGCCACAAATTTAAGGACACCGGCTATGATCTCATCCGCCACAAGAACATCAAGGAGGCCGGGCGGGCGTGTCGGAGTGTGGGTGGAGGTAGGGGTGGGCACGGGACGGGATGGGACGAGATATACCCATCCCTATCCCATCCCGTTCATACGGGATCGGGACGGGACGGGATCAGCGGCATCCAAAAAATTTGAAGCAACATCCAAAAAATTTGCAACCTATTTCACGCTGCACACCTCTGTTTCACAAGTTGTGTATGTTGTCCTTTTTCTTATCTTTACCATGTTGCATGGCATTTTCTTCTTTTAACCACTCAATTTGAGCATGTATTACTCATTTTTAATTCCTATTCCTCAAAAATAAAATCTGCAAGTCCAGGACTAGTAGTCATCTCTTAGTGCAAGCTCTTTGTGATGATTCTGGACTATAAGCACGGAGTTATGTCCTGGCAAGTTAGGTGCCTCTAACAATCTCTCCAGTTTTTAAACCTTTTTTGGTGTCACATAATAAAAACAATAAAAAGTCAAATTATGTAATATAATTTTACCCCTTTTATACTTCAATTGTAGTAAAAGGCTGACAGCTCATGTAACGAGTTCTCAGATATGAACAGGTGCTTATGCATCTTGCCTGTTGTTCTTTCCGCATCTTTTAGGTTGCTGTTATTGGGCTGGCCATTGCTAATTTTTCCTGTCCAAGAAGCGTGTTGTTAAAAATTCATTTCCTATTGTTGGATTGAATTATTGTATCAAACTTGCTTTACTTTGTTGATATTTTCTTATTCTGGATTGAGCGTTGTTTAACCTGAATCTTTTTCTTTTCATAACCTGTTTTTACTCTTAGAGCTTCATAAAATGGAGACATGCGAAGCTGTGACCATCATTGAAACTCCTCCAATGGTTGTTGTTGGATCATCAAGATGGCGCAAGAAACAATCATGGAAAATTAGTGACCATCACTATCATTAAAATAAATAATTAAATAAAATTATTAATAATTAATATTAATAAATTAGTTCGGGACGGGACGGGATTGGCGGGATTGAAAATCTCCATCCCATCCCATCCCATTCTAGATCGGGACGGGACGGGATCGGGATGAAATTATTCAATCCCATTAAGACCCGGAAAAATCGGGACGGGACGGGACGGGATCGGGATCGGGACGGGAACGGGATCGCGGGATGGGATGCCCACCCCTAGGTGGAGGTAGAATCACAACAATTTAGCCCAGCAAATATATCAACAGTCTTCTACCAACTGAACATTGCACCAATGTACGGTAAGCCGACTGATAAGGCGGTGGTGTCGGCTGGTGCAGAGAAGCTAGGGAAGGTGTTGGATATCTACGAGGCACGGCTGAGCACCACCAAGTACTTGGCCGGAGATTTCTTCAGCTTGGCCGATCTCAACCATTTCCCTTATACTTACTATGTGATGAAGACTGAGTGGGCCTCTTTGTTCACTTCCAGGCCCCATGTGAAGGCCTGGTGGGAGAATGTTGTGTCCAGGCCCAGTATTCTGAAGGTCACTGAGAAAATGACTTTGCCTTGAGAAATTTTTTTTAATTAATTTTAAGGGGTTTGACAGTTTTGGGACAAAAAAAGGTATTATTAAGGACATTGCGCGAATGCATCCTCTTTTAATAAAAAAGTTTGGCTGGTTCATCCTTCAATGGCTCAGACATATCTCGTCATGTTCCTCTACAACAACTCTTAGTGTAAGCTTTTAATCTTGTGCTAATCATATTGGTAGTATGGTAGACGCACTCCGTGAATTAACTATGAATCATAGTAGACACTTACATATTACCTTTGTAATTCATTGCCAACGAGAACAAGTTAAATGAGCTCTGTTATGGGCATACAATCTATGTAGTTGGCACCCATTCAATCGAATACACGTTTTGCTTGAATTGAAAGTTTTTCATTTTTTTTTTCTTTTTGGATTTCGTATTTGATTGTCGGAAAGATACATTCCAATCATCTAACAACTATTGACATATATTCACATAAATTTTGGTTGAATCATTCGACTGGTGATACTTTGTTGTCACCACCATTATGCATCCTCTCCCCCACAGATTGTTGCACTACCAAAACAGAAACAGTTGTTGAAAAGTCCGACGAAGCCAATAAGTCTCCTATTGCGCCTAATTCTGGATTTTCGCTAAACTCATTTAGCCCAGCTACGAGCGGTGAATCAAATCCTTGTCCTCTTCCAACTATGTAAAAGTCATGGATCATATCGATACCTCTGATAGTTGCAACAGTATCTTCTACATTATTTACGACCTTTTCTTTGTACACTAATGTCTTTTGATCCAATGTCTTTAGTTTAAACTCGCCAATGTATTCATCATCAAGTTGCATCTCTCTCTCCATATTAGTCATCAGGTGAACTTGGTGAGAATCTTTTATTGTTTGTCCTAGTATGTCATCTCCTGGAACAAGTCGCATAACAGTCAAGTTCACACCTGGTTGTCCTGCCATTCTCCAAGCATATGCTAATGCTTCTCTATCATCTGCGCCTCCTATAAATATGACTGCAATGTGGTGAAAAGCGTCTTTAGAAGATCCACCAAGTCCCCTGTCAATAAGAATGCCGATAGAGCATGGTGCATTGGCCATGACATTTATGTTTAACTGGCGTAAGGCAGGGTTAATGGGTTCCATACCGCCATCAACAGTTTGTTGCTTATGGAAAGGAACAACTATTAAGTTGATATGATTGTCCTCAGCAAGGTTACAAATGTCTTCATGCATTGTAAGGTATGGGGAGATTGCAGTGCAAGGTTGAATAGTGACATTTGTAGCGCGTTGTAAATAGTTGTCAAATGATCTTTCAATCTGCTTATAATGTGCTTGGGCACTGTTGTCAATGTTTGATGACCTTTTAACCTTGTTGGCGTTGTGGACTATAAGCATGGCAGAGGCACGACCGGTAAGTTCTACTAGATGGACAACATAAAGATTCAAAGGTGACTTCTTAGTGGCATTCGAAGCTTCTATGAGGTTAATCATTGCAGGAACGTTTCGAGGAGTGTGAATGCACAACAATATCTTTAGATCTGCATCCGTCTTAGCCTTTTGAAGTGTCACATGTTTGTATGAAATCAAAGACCTGCTAGTTTTGTACAATATTGCTATAACAGGCGTGGTAATGGCCATCACCACCACCATGAAAATCACATTAATCGTAAAGAAATAGACATCAATAACCTGCAAACAATCCATATTGCATATATATGAGTGATCTCACTAGTTATTATTAAAGTTTCACGCAGATATATAGTAGCCACAAAACAAAAATAAAACATATATACCTGATTTCCCAACCCTGCATTAAGGAACATTATGTCGATGATGCCTTTGGTGTTCATTAGCAGCCCCATAGATAATGATTCATGCATTTGCATGTCAAAATAGAGGCACATGAGGAACGTACTCAACACCTTCGTTATATTGGCCAATAGAAGTACACCGAATACAAGAGGCGTGGATTTTAATAGTGCAGGATCATTTAAAGATGTGAGATCAACCTTAATCCCATTAATGAGGAATGAAACTGGGAGCAGTAGTGAATTTACAAAGTCCTCGAGCTTTTCTAAGAGTGCAGTTCCCAGTGTTCCATTAGGTATAGTAAGGCCAAAGATGAAGCTGCCAAATGAGGAAGCAATGCCAATAGAATCTGTGATGAAACCACAAATCATGACCCCTGTGAGAATAAGACATATATAGAATTCATTGTAGTTTTCTCCTTCTGGGGTAATCTTAATGATCCATAAAATGGCTGGACGAATCACGAAGAAACAGATCAATAAATACGCAATACCACCAAATACTGGCAAATACATACTTTGATCTGTATCTTTACGTTCAACCCAAGGTAAGAATGTGATTATGAATACCCATGAACAAATGTCAATTATCAAGGTTGAAGACAATGCTTTTCTTCCAAGGTCACTGTTGAATAACTTAAGTTCTACTAGGATTCGAGACACAACAGGAAATGCTGTGAAAGATACAGTGATACCTTGATAAATGATATTCGTCGCTACAGCTTCCATATTATAAACTTTGATATACAATATAACAGTCAAGCTGTAGAATAAAATGAAGGGTAGAATAAAACCAAAAGCTGCAATGGCTATAGATTGTCGACTGCTCCGTTTCACAAGACTTACATCCATCTCTACTCCCACTAAGAACAAGTAATAAATGAGTCCAATTTTATGCATTGTTTCTAATATCATCATACTTCTCAAAGGAAATATGTTTCTTCCAATCCAATCAATGGCACCAAAACCAGAAGGCCCCAACAATACACCAGCCTGTCATTATAATGTTCCGATGTGAGAACTTGAAAAAAAAATTAACTCTAATAAATGATAAATATGTGAACGTACTTACTATGATCTCACAGACGACCCTAGGCTGGCGAAGTGGTTTTAGGATGATAACAACCAAATGTGTTGTGATAACAATGATCATTAGCTGTAGAATGAAAAGAGGAAGGGAATAATCTAAGGGATTTTGTCCCTGCCATACACCATTAGTTGTAATCGAACTTGGTTGGTAGCATATAATCGGATTAGTATAATTCAAGATGCCATTCATAAGCAATACTTGAGTTTTATTAACCCCAGACATTTCCGACGCCATAATTTTCACCAAGACTATATTATTCTTGTATGAATTTGCTACTTTCTGTATTTATGTGCAAAGAGTATCATCAACACCCCTTCCTTGTTTCATCTTGTTTGAATAAAAACAACAACAAGATGAACCGTTGGAAGAATTGTTTGATGATACTCTTGCACTAAAGGCTAAACCTTAAAAGAAAAAAAAAGGAAGAGAAAAAGAGAAATTTTGTCCAACACATTATATGAGGGTTATTTCATATTCTTTTTTGTAGGGGAAACTAAGGGATGATTTAAGACAATGCACTATTTTAAGCATATCAGATTATTGGATCAGTCTTAAATTCTAATTTTATACTTAATTTTTGAACCACTAATTTATCATGAAATATGGCAAAGAAAACTATGATTGTGATTAAACCATGAGGACTAAATGGTGGAACAGCATTGCATTCGCCAATTACTTAGTTGGAGATTCCATAGTTTGGCCAATGTTACTCACTTTCCTTAATTACCATTCTTGATGGAGACTTCATGCGCCTCTTTAATCAACGCTATGCCTAATCTTTAGGTCTGTGAAGATGTAATTGAAATTATATGAAGGGAAAATCCTACTTTAGGACCCAACATTTGTCATCCTTGTCCCGCATTTTGGTTAGGGCTGAAAATCGAATCGATGGTTCGGTTTTTCACCTAAACCATGAACCGAACCGACTTAGGTCGGTTTTAAAATTTTCAAACCGAAACCGAATCGACCATTAACAAAACCGATCCGATTCTAATTTATGCAAACCGTAATCAAACCGAATCGACTAAAATCGAACCAAAATCGAAATAAAACCGAACCGACCGACTATTTTAAACATATTGTATTATTTATATATAAAATATATATTATTTATTATATATATTTGATCGGTTCGGTTTGGTCGGTTAAAATCACATAGAAACCGAAAACCGAACCGACCACTTCGATTTTGAATTTTTTAAAACCGAAACCGATTCGAACCGAATTTAAACCGAACCAATCGGTTCGGTTTAGATCGGTTTGATCGAATTTTTGTTCAGCCCTAATTTTGGTCCTACGTTTATCCAATGTTGAGTTTGGGTTTTATTGACCCTCATTGATCACACTTACCCTCCATTCTCGTAAGATGAAATCACTTAAGTGGTCTTTGATTACGCATGCCTATTTACTTTAACTAGGGTTAGCAATGGGGTGGATTGAGGCAGATTCTGACAAATTCGTCACTGCCAGGGAAAAATCATCCCCGTATCCTCTATGTTCAAACGTTCATTATTTGTAACAAAATTCTTTAAAAATCACTATTCTTTCGAGCAACCCCAGAGACAAGGCTTCATGCATTTGCATATGATACAGAGGCTAGCAAGAAACGTGCTCAACGCCTTCAACAAATTTGTTAAAAAAAAAATACCAAATTAAAGAAAAATGTATCTTTATTGTAGGTAACTTAAGGTTGATGTACTCTTATGCTTTTGATTTAATGATATGGTTAGGGGAGCCTTAAAACCCCAGTTTACCTTTCAAAAAAAAAACTTAAGATTGATCAATAATATTTATAAATAGAAAAAAAAAAAAAAAACATTGCCTTCTGTGGTTTATTGATAAATAACTCTCTAAAAGCTCGAATTTGTAGAGAAGATGAATCCAATCATATATCAAGCGGAAGCAAGAGCGGAGTCGTGAGATTATAACTATATCGGTGGGTACCAATCGTACAACTACATCGTAAATTCACACGGTACTACCGTGGATATTGGAGTGGGTTTAATATTCCAACACTCCCTCCCTCAGCGCAAGCGCGAGGAAAATACTGAAAATTCTCGCAGCGATTACGCTGGATGAGACTCGAACCCACGACCTCGAACCCACGACCTCCGAGGACCAATGCTCTGATACCATGATAAATTGCCAACTCTCTAAAAGCTCGAACTTGTAGAGAAGGTGAATCCAATCATATATCAAACGGAAGCAAGAACAGAGTCGTGAGATTATAACTATATCGGTGGGTACCAATCATACAACTACACCGTAAATTTACACGATACTACCGTGGATAAGTACATGAGCAATTTTAGGCCCATGAATAATTGGAGTGAATTTAATATTCCAACATTTATCATGTGATCACATTTTTTTAAGCACATGCATGTTCACATTTAATATATATCACACACCACATTTAATTTCTTAACCCCTCCCAACACCAAATATTGCTGGTGGGATTCGAGCTTAGACTTGTGAATTGTGATATTATCTGTCATAAGTCTACCAACTGAGTTAATACTGCATTAGCTATATTATAGTTATATGGAGGAGTGTTGATGTCATGAGAGGAGGTTAAGTTATTCAGGACTTGAATGTCCGTCTTAACCAAAGTCTTTGAACTTTATTGGTATGGCTTGTGCGTTATCAAATTAGGATGCGTTGGGCAAGGATGGAAAATTTGCCAAACCATTTCTCCCTTCGATTTGATTTATTCAACAACTTGAGAAGAAAGTTTCTTCGTTTGGAAAACTGTTTCACTTGCGCTGCTATACATGATTGACTCTATAGGCTTAACCAAACCAGTGCTCCTAGCTAATAATTGTCAACTCGCGATTTCTTACAAAAAGAGTAAATATCTCACCAACTGAGCTACAATTGGTATAGTTTGAAATATATGTTCTGACTAACAAATAAAACTTTGAATGTTTAATTTAATAGTTTCCATTACATGTTAGCTTTTTAGAAAATCCCAATTATTATTAACATAAATGTTGCAAAATTTTATTAAAATTTCTTTAATTTCACGTATTCTCTATTATGGTGATTAATTGCAAAAGGTCGATGGATTTTTTTTTTTTTTTTGGATTTCTTTGTTAGCACAATATGGTGGATCACTAATTTTTTTTTTAAATTTAATTATTATTTTTTCATTGGTTTAGCCTTTGGTCAGGTTCATCCAGTGCTGGAAGACGAAGATGTCACACCATCTGGTAGTTATTTATTTATTTTTTTATATCTTATTTCATTTTTTAAATAAATTTTTCAAAGGAACTGATGAAATTTTGAATACTACTAATCGTGGATCACTAATCCGATGATCGGAATTGCGTGTGATCGATGCATATACTTGAGCCGGAAATACAAGAACAAAGTTGTTGATTTGGCACACCACAACAATGTCGAGGAAAGCTGGACTAGTTGGAGTATTTGGCTGATCTGAATCATTTTTCCTTACACTTGCTAGATGAAGACTTGAGAGATACTTTTTGTTTATCGGATAAATTAAATAATTAACCCTTATTGTTTTTGTTTGAGTTTTTTCTTGCACCAACATCTATGAAGCAATCGTTTCAAATTGGTTTTCTATTAGACCTACAGGATGAGGTTTATAATGAGTAAGGCTACATGGCGAGGAAGCCAGCGAGGGGAGTGAGGTGGAGGGAGGGGAATCATTCACCTCCCTCGAGATGCGCGCGTTGACTTTTCTTGCACGTGTTTCGAGGAGAGTGAATGGTTCCCCTCCCTCCACCTCACTCCCCTCGCTGGTTTCCTCGCTCATTTCCTCGACATTTAGAATTCCCCGGTTTATAATAGACAATGGTTTGCTTGTACTATAGTTTGCACAATGTGTTTATTATTATTTTTTAATCGAAAAGACTCGTATATATTCCGATCACCCATTTAAACAAAAAAAGTCGTTAACCCTTTATAGTTATTGTTAATTCATGCCCAGAGGCTAATTTAAAAAATGCCTGAAGGTAATATCATTGTTTCCAAACCATACAAGAACATTATTGCCCCTTAGCATCCTAGTGCCTCTATCTAGTATGAAGACTTACTTTCATTATACTCTAAATCATCTAAACAGCTACATTCAATATCGGAAGACTTACTCTATTTCACCCCTATATTTTCTCCCCAGCATATTGTTGCATCACCAAAATAGAAATGGTTGATGCAAAAGGTGCTGATGCTAATAGATCTCTTATGGCCCCTAACTCTGGATTATGACCAAACAAACCAAAAGCCACAATGACTAGAGTTTGACGACTAGTTCGTTTGATGAGACTAACATCCATTTCTACTCCCATTAGAAACAAGCAGTAGTAATAAAATCCAATGCTTCCCATTGTCTCTAACACCATCATACTCTTCAAAGGAAATATATTTCTCCCAATCCAACCAATGTTACCAAGAGCATAAGAACCCAGCAAGAAAGCACCCTGTCGTTATACACAATTAATACCTGTCACTATATACCAAATTGGTATTTTTGTAACAATCTAAAAAATAGTAATATTTTTTAGAATTCACAAATCAATTTTACACATTTTTACAAATAAAGTGATTCAATAATTGTATCATCACAAATAGTATGGGTTTATAAGTGATGCTATTTATGGTGATTTAATTTATTGTATCATTTTTTTTGTAGCTATTTTTCATTTTGTTGACTAAATTTAATTTTAACTTAAAATTGTTTGGTAGATTGCAATAACTCAAAAGGGTTACTATTTTTTAAATTGTTACAAATATGTTAATTTGGTGTAGTGTGCCTCTGAGAACTTGAAAAAAAAAAATCAAGCATTGAACATTTTTAAGAGAAAGTCTTCACTTAAAAAATAAGTGAAAAATACTGAAGAAGTAGATGTAGATCGGAAAAAAAAAATTGGTCCTAGTGTAAGTCGATTGAATTCGTAAGTTTCGAATAGTCAAATATGCTACTTTTATTGTTGTTTGATTTCTAACCATTTAACATGAAATATGGCAAGAAAACCGTGGTATGACTTTTATATGGATCAAAATGGGAAGACAATGCAGGCTAAATGTTTTGACGCTTCGGTTTTTTTCTTAAATCGTGAACCGAATCGACTTTGATCGGTTTCAAAAAATTTTAATAGAAACCGAATCGACCATTAACAAAACCGATCCGATTCTAATTTATGCAAACTGTAACCAAACCAACAGACTAAAATCGAACCAAAACCGAATCGATCGACTATTTTTAACATATTATATTATTTTTATATAAAATATATTATTTATTATATATATTTGGTCGGTTAAAATCACATAAAAACCAAAAATCGAATCGACCACTTCGATTTTGAATTTAAATTCAAAATCGAACCAATCGATTCGGTCGGTTTGGTCAATTTTTTGTTCAACCCTAAATCAAACCATCTATTTACAGAGTCACAATTGCAAGTCTTACATTTTGTGTTTTGTTTGTTGAATTGGTTTTCTGATAATTGCATGTTCCTTTAGAATCAATTAAGGCTAACAACAGTGTTTTTGGAGAAATTACGGATATAGAAGCCCACCTAAGCTGCACCTCTGAATCACAACGTTAAGTCCTTAACTAATGTGTGCTTTTGCTTGTAAACAATAATCTAGTAATTCGAATAAAAATAAAAAATATAATTACAAAAAAATCGTTAGATGGATCTGAAAATTTAGAAGAAGATTTTTTTTTTTTTTTAAAGAGAATATGCTTCAATATTTGTATGGTTATATTATATAGACTGATCAAACTGAACTAATTCGGTTTGGCGTTATTAACACAGAGAAACAGAGTTGTGCGTAATCTGGTTTAGCCTTAGATCGAAATTTGGTTTTTTTTTTTTTTTTTTTTTAATTCCCAATTTGAAAATGATTCTTAATATTTTTCAAAATTAATTACAAGGGTCTTATAAACCATACTCCCGGACCAGCAGATCCATATTCATTTTTCCATTCATATTCACGATAGCTGGTTGACATTCTGCATGTCACATGACAAACAAAATAAACTCCATCAAATAATTATTAGAGGATTTCATTCTTCTCTGGATAAAATTAGTTAGATTAGCTTAATTTTTTCCGTGAGCAATCATTCATCCCTCTGGCTTCATATTATTATTAAAATTCCCTGAGGAGTACGTAGTCGAGCCATCTAACCAAGTCATCTAGGACAGTCGAGCCATCAATCCCTTTGCAAAATTGATTGATGAAAGGTAAACAACTCGATCTATTAGTATGGAAGCTGGAACTTAAACTCCTGATGCTTGTGCTTATGGGGATGAAATACAATAGACCGCTTTATTATATTATCCAAAAATTCGAATATTGTTATAGAATATCCAACTGAGAACCACCACAAAAACAACAGGAGACTAGCTAGATTTGTTGGTAAGACTTGTGACAAGTATTATAGTTCATGATATATATCTAAAAAAATTTAATTTGCCTAAAAAAAGGTTCACACATAATTAAAAAAACAAACAAACAAACAAACAAAGCAAAGCAAAAAACATAGTTTGCATTAGGGATGGGCATCCCATCCCGCGATCCCAATCCCGTCACATCTCAATTTTTTCGGGTCTTATTGGTATTAATTAATTTCATCATGATCCCGTCCCGATCTAGAATGGGATGGGACGAAGATTTTCAATACATCCAATCTCGTCCCGTCCCGTACTGATTTTGTAATATTTATTATTAATAATTTTAATATTTATTTTAGAATTGCAATTGTTTGGATGCCCATATAAAATTTGGACATAATGTTACAGGTTGTATATTATTGTGTTACATAATGAAGTTTATTATGTTACAGGTTGTTTTTGCTAAACTAAACCAGAATGAAGTTTATCATGTTATAAGTTGTGTATTATGTTTGTGAATGAAGAAGTCACAATGAATCAATGAAGCGTGAATGAAGTTTATGTTACATATTATGAATTAGAAGGGTTTTTGAAGGACTACACAGATCGGAGCACTCTATCTTTATCGAGATTAGAGAATTGTTGTGAAGGATGGGTTCGGCATGTAATTTATTTAGGGATTTGGGTTTTGACACTTTTATAGTGTCTTGGCATTCCTTGATATAGGAATGTTTCTCGTTGTATTTTATTCCTCTTTCTTTCATTAATAAACATCTTCATGTTTGACCGTAAAATTAAAAAAAAAAAAAAAAAAAAAAAAAAAAAAAAAAAAAAAAAAAAAAAAGTTTATGTTACATATTATGAATTAAGTCTATGTTTATGTTACAGATTGTGGAATGAAGTTTATGTTACACATTACTATTCTTATTATGCTAGAGATTGTGTTTATTATGTTTTGTTGAAATATGTTATTATGTTACATGATGTAATATGTTACAAATTGTGTTTATTATGTTATAAATTGTCAAAATAATTTATCAACAAATCGAGCATTTTAATCCCGTCCCGTCCCAAACCCGTTTGAGATGGGACGAGGTCGGGATGAGATCTATCCCATCCCATCCCGCTCCCGAATGAACAGGATGGATCCATCCCGTCCCATGCCCACCCCTAATTTGCATGTGACATTGTAACAAATAACCCTATAGTTTCCCCTCGTTTCTAGTGTTCAGTGTAGGACTGATATTATTATGTAATTTAATTCCTAGACTAGCAATACAATGTTACTTTTTGAACTTGGATATTTTTTGCTTTTTGAATGATCAAGTAATTGTTTGTGGCAAAAAAAAATATTATTTTCTAATCCGAAAATTTCGGTATTGAGGGAACCACTGATCTTGACATAGAAATGTTGCTCAAGGAGTTTTTTTTTTTTTTTTTTAATTTCTTTTTTATTTTTAATACTAGCCTTTTTATTGTTTGAAAAAATCTGTTACATCAGTCGGGGGTACATAACGACTTTACCCGAAAAAAAAAGAACCAGAGGACATACATCATAGCAAACCCAAAATAAATAGTGACCAAACCTCTAGATCAATGTCTATACTTGCTGTTACTTTTCTTCATTCTAGATGATCTACGAAGATATACCTTGATGTCTCTGAAGTCCGTCGCATCAAATCTTTTCGATAATCGAATTTGGTCTGTCTTTAAACCTGAAACTACTCTCGACCTAATGGTGTATTCATCCAAATCTTCTTCAATCCAAATCTTTTCAATAAATATGCTTGATTGCTCAAGGAGTTATACAACTATTTAGTTTTGACTTTTAAAATTCGGAGAAATTTCAATCCAAATTCGGAGAAATTTGTTTTAGGATATGCTTTTAAAAAATATGGTTGATTGCCGTCCTAAGCCATATTAATCTGCACTGATAAAACAAAACTTAACTAGAAATCAACGACAATGGAAAAAAAATAATAATAATAACAATGAACTCTTTACAATTTGATTATATAATAGAACTTAACACCTTGGGTTGGAGGTGAAGCTCGGGCATTCTTTGCTTAATCAGCCATGGTTCTGAAAGTTCACGGCCACCCGTTGACCGCATGCACTGCTCGCGTACTTGCTTGCCTTCACGAGATTGGCGTAGAATATGAACTGGTGAGCATCAACTTCCGTGCCGGAGCTCATAAACAGCAACCTTATCTCTCTCTGAATGTGAGTTATATTTTTTTCGATAATTTTGAAATTTTTTATTTTTATTTTTCTTAATATTCATTATATATACAACAAATTAAGATTTTAGTTTACTTGATCCATATTTTGCAGCCGTTCGGACAGGCACCAGCATTTGAAGATGGCGAAGTGACTCTGTTCGGTAAGCGTCTTTGATAATGCTGATACATTCGTATCACAGTTCATGAACTCTTTTTTACAAATATCGCGATATATCTACATTGTTTTGAGTACTAATGCGTAATTTTTAATTAGAATCAAGGGCCATTACGCGATATCTAGCCCACAAGTACAAGGACAATGGAACCGATCTTTTACATCTAAATAACTTGACTGAACATGCAATAATCAACACATGGATGGAGGTTGAGGCACACCAATACGATGGTCCAGTTTCATCAATCGTTCGCCAAATCATCATCAACCCACACTTTGGACGAGCTCCAGATGAAAATGTGATCAAGAAAGAAGTAGAAAAACTTGAAAAAGTATTCGATATCTACGAAGAAAGGTTGTCTAAATGCAAATATTTGGCAGGGGAGTACTTCAGCATGGCTGATTTGCACCACATTCCTTACACAGTTTTGTTCATGAATACTCCTCATGCAGCTCTCATAACCTCTCGCCCATATGTGAATGCCTGGTGGAATGACATTTCTTCGAGGCCTAGAGTGATCAAAGTTGTGGAGGGTCTCAAGTCTTGTGAATGAAATATGGAAATTTTCGAGAGTTTTCAGTTTCTGTAATAAATAGTGATAAACAAAGGATTTTAAATTCTGCATCTGCAGTCATTCTTGCAGTAGAGATTTTCAGCACAAAGACATAATTGATTGTTAAGTTAATTAACTAAACCATCTTCGAAAGTGGAAGAAAAGAAGAAAAAAAAATGCGCATCCAGGGAATCGAACCCTGGTCAGTACCGTGGGAGGGTACTATGATACCACTACACCAGATGCGCTCAAGCAATTAAATGTTTTCTGACTTAGTAATTGAGATTACTTTAAAAAAATGTAAACATAAATCAGTTCAAAACTTGAATTGTCAAGAAATTAAGACATAAACACTAAAAGTTTTGTCTTAAAAATGTTTTTCAATTTTACATAATGCTCACTAGGATGAATGGATCAATTCACGTCAACTAATCTTATCCAAAGTTCTATAAATTGGCTTAAAACTTTTCAGCAACCACTTGAAAATCAAACTCAACATCAAACAGATTGTAAAGCTAAACTATTTCAAGCTTAGATGATCTGACTCCACAAATTTCAAATTTTATCAGCTTTTGAGCTACAGCAGTCAGGTTTGAATCTACCTCCTCAAACCTCATGTAACCCAAACAACCAAGAAGCTAAATTGCAAACTCGGTCTAATCAGCATTGGCTACAAATGAGAGAAACAACTAATCCAGATTGCTTATTCACGTAGTGTCACTTCAATTACAGTACAGCGCAATTGCAGAATCTATAGGGTAGCGAGACAATTGATTAACTGACCAAATCACATATACAGCCAGAGAGCAAGTACGCTTCTTTCTCTGAGTTGAAGCCACTCTCTTGATGTAGCAGCAGAGGAGTGTTTGGCAAACAAGATGATAAGTGGAACCTTTCTCTGCTCTTCTTATTGTGTTATTAGTCCATGTTTCGAACTCTACAGGTTTGATGTGCTGCTGCAAGTGCAAGAAAAGTAATCTACTTTTTCTCAGGTAGTTTCTCTAACAACTCAGGTAGGACCTCAAAGAGATCACCTACGAGCCCATAATCAGCAACCTGCAGTTCAAGAATAATTAGTCGCCAATAAGAAAAATTGCAGCAGAAACTAGGTCAAATATGAGTAGAAGTCCTATTTTAGGAGATCTATGTAGCAAACTGTCTGAAATTTCTCTTCAATTTTTATAAGAAAACATCTACACCATGTAAGATATATATCTCATCATGAAAAATAGATTATTGTCCACTAGAACAGTGAACAATGAAAAGCTAGAGACGTGGGTAGATCTCATGACCTTAGTTTCTTTTTCTTAATTGGCACCACGGATGTCATTTCCTTGAATTTGAAAGTAAACGAGTCCCTCAACTAAAGTGGTTGAACATCTAATCATCTTATGGCCAATATTTCAATCGAATTAGACTCTGTGATGGTCTTAATAAGATGAAGAAAATACCATCTGATCAATTAGAATTTGTTCTGATGGTCAAAGGCAATTCTAGCGAATGCCCATCAAAGGATTCAGTGGCTCACAACTAACATCTCATACCGTGTTGCACATCGAGACATGTCCGGGAAGGAAAAATACAGAATAGGACAATCCTTCCATTCAGTTTTCCTTGAATTGTCCTAAAAGCAAGGAGCCTTTTTTTTTGTCTTTTATTTGTATAAGAACCCAATCTTGCCAAGGGCCACGATGAATTTCCAAAAACTGAAAAGGAAAAAGGGTTACGAACGACAAAGGTGAAAATACCTGGAATATCGGTGCATCTGCATCTTTATTAACGGCTACAATGACCTTTGAATCTCTCATGCCTGCCAAGTGTTGGATGGCTCCTGAAACCCCAAATGCCATGTACAACTCTGGAGCAACAATTTTTCCAGTTTGACCAACCTGATAAGCAATAACGTAGTTTCAAGTCCATGCTAGCAATTAAAAGACTTGGATTTTCTATCATATTCTCACAAAACATTTAGGTATATATTGTCCACATGTAGGAAAAAAGTAATTTCTATTAAAAAACACACCAATCACAAAATGAACACTTTTTTATGTTTTAATATTGATATGTAGGCAGTCAAACTTCTCTCGTATCACATTTTTTCCTGTACTAAATTGCTAAATGGCACCTTAACAAACGATCCGTTTTTATTAGTTTTTTTGTCAAATTTTAGGTCTAAGTTTGCTAATTTGGATACACGATAAATAGAATCCAATTTTAGACTCCATAGCAGTGCCTGAACACTATTTGTTTCTATGAATTTAATTTTGAAAATTAAGGGAAGTGGAAGCAGAAAAGATAAACTCTACACGACATAATTGCCTTCTGGGAATTACCCAAAAAAAGGCCTGCATGGCCTGTGCCTGAATTTACTTTTCTATTTGAAGATGAAACAAATCAAAATCAAATATGATATGTAGGAATTAGGATGTGAAAGATCTGTTATCATCCTAAGAAATTATGTTATCATCCTAAGAAAATAGATAAGAAGAGTAACTTCTAAACGCACTACAAAAAAAAGACGTTTCAGCAACGGCTAAAAATCGTTACTAATTGGCAAAAAACAGTCGCTACAATGATTTAGCCACGGCACAACAACCGTCGCAATACCGTTGCTAGTTTAATCGTCGCTATTTGAATCAACAACGGTAAACTATCCCGTCGCTAATTAACCACGGCAAAAAAACCGTGGCTAACTCAAAAAATTTTGTCGCTAAAGTTGCTGAAAATTTCGACGAAGACTGTCGCTAATTGTAAAATAGCGACGGTTTTTTGCCGTCGCTATTTATTGACCGTTTTTTGCCGTGGCTATTTAGTGACGGTTTTTGCTAAATACCGTGGCTATTTAGCGACCGTTTATTTGCCGTCACTACTTAGCGAGGGTTTTTTGCGGTTGCTAAGGCTCTTTAGCGACGGTTTTTTGCCGTCGCTAAATTGCAAATCTAACTGACAAAGCCGTGGCTATTTAAGGACAACTTTGTTGCAAATAATATTGACAAATGAAATTTACAAATTACAAATTATAATTCATTTTTATAATGAAATTAACTATTAATGATTGTCTATTTTGAAAATTAATATCAACTACCAGAACTAAATTTAATTGATCAAAATTATAACAAAAATTACACAGTCTCTAGAGTATCATACAAAAATTACAGTCTCTAGAATATCATACCAAAATTACAAAGAATCCATACAAAAATGACAAAAAAACCAAAAATAAATAAAATAAAATTCGATCTATAGAATATCGGAGATCATAGATCTCCGAGATCTCAGATCTTCGAGAGAGAGGCGGCGGAGGAAGGGAGGGGAGAGAGAGGCGGCCGGGATCGATGTCGAGGGAGGCGACTGGGATCGGTGTCGAGGAGGCGACTGGGATCGGTGTCGAGGAAGCGACAGACTTCTCCTCTGTGGGTTTCTTCTCTGGAGGTTGAAAGAAAAATATTTGTTGAGAGAAAATTTTTGAGAAATTTTTTGTTTAAGTTGGTTTGTAGAAAAAATTGAAATTTATATAGAGAAAGGTAATTGAAGGGGATTGGTTGTGTTAGTGTCACGCGGATCGGTGATGTGATTTGGTTTAGTGCGTTGGATTGAGCTAAATTTTTGGGTGTTATTGACGGTTGAGATGAGGTTTCACGCGGATCGGTGATATATTTTTTTTAAACAATTAGCGACGGTTTTTTGCCGTTGCTAATATAAAAAAAATGTTATTTTTTTTAAAAACAATTAGCGACGGTTTTTTGCCGTGGCTAATTGGTTTTTGATTTTTTTTATTAGCGACAGCAAAAAGCCGTGGCTAATTGATTTAAAAAAAAAAATTAAACACTAAAGAGTTTAGCTACGGCAATTTACCGTGGCTAATTGGTTTTGATTTTTTTATTAACGACGGCAAAAAGCCGTGGCTAATTGGTTTTAAAAAAAAAAATTAAACACTAAAGAGTTTAGCTTCGGCAATTTACCGTGGCTAATTGGTTTTTGATTTTTTTTATTAGCGACGGCAAAAAGCCGTGGCTAATTGGTTTAAAAAAAAAAAAAACACTAAAGAGTTTAGCTACGGCAATTTACCGTGGCTAATTGGTTTTGATTTTTTTATTAGCGACGGCAAAAAGCCGTGGCTAATTGGTTTTTGATTTTTTTTTTATTAGCGACAGCAAAAAGCCGTGGCTAATTGGTTTTTTTTTTTTTTTTAAATAAAACACTAAAGAGTTTAGCTACGGCAATTTACCGTGGCTAATTGGTTTTTGATTTTTTTTATTAGCGACGGCAAAAAGCCGTGGCTAATTGGTTTTTTTTTTTTTTTTAAATTTAAACACTAAAGAGTTTAGCTACGGCAATTTACCGTGGCTAATTGGTTTTGATCAGATCGAAGAAGATTAGATCGATCGAAGATATGATAAGATCGAAGAAGATCAGATCAAAGAAGATCAAATCAGATCCAAGAATATCATAAAAGATCAAATCAGATCAAAGAAGATCAAAGAAGATTAGATCAAATCAAAGAAGATCGGATTAGATCAAATAAGATCAAAGAAGACCAAATCAGATCAAAGAAGATCAGATAAGATCAAAGAAGATCAAATCAGATCAAAGAAGATTAGAGAAGATCAAATCAAAGAAGATCATAAAAGATCAGATCAAAGAAGATCAGATCAAATCAAAGAAGATCAGATCAGATGCAAAGGAGTGAAATAAGGAGGGGAGAGCAAGTGAAACTTTGGTTGAAAAATCTTCTTTGATCTGATCTGATATTCTTTGATCTGATCTTCTATGATTTGATCTTCTTTGATCTGATCTTCTATGATTTTCGCTAATACAAAAATCAAAAACCAATTAGCCACGGTAAATTGCCGTAGCTAAACTCTTTAGTGTTTAATTTTTATTTAAAAAAAAAAAACCAATTAGCCATGGCCTTTTGCCATTGCTAATAAAAAAAATAAAAAATCAATTAGCCACGGTAAATTGCCGTAGCTAAACTCTTTAGTGTTTAAATTTTATTTTATTTTTTAAAACCAATTAGCCACGGTTTTTTGTCGTCGCTAATTATTTTTATTTGTAAATCTTAGAGACGGCTAAATTACCGTCTCTAATACAAGAATTTGCGACAGTTTTAAGCCGTCGCTAAATATTTTGCGACGGATTTTTATAATTATGGAGTTTTATAATTATGGGTTGAAATAGTATCAAAAAACCGTCGCTAGTTTCCGTAGCTATTAAAGCTTTTTTTTGCAGTGACGATATGAATCATCAATAATCATTTGCAAAGTAAATTCTAGTGATAAGTGATGAAATAAAAACAGCTGGCCAAATTACCATGTGAGATGATATAAGGACTAAGATGTATATCTTTCAGCATTTAAAATCTATGAACTGCTAGTGGCGTTACCTGGAGATCATTTGGAACAAATCCTGCATCAACAGCAGCTCGAGTAGCACCAACTGAACAAAGAACAAAATGACAATACGAGTCAACCAACAGAAATTTCATCTAAACATCCTCCCAGACATAGAAGAAACTGAGTAGAGGGTTTAGCACTCTAAACCTTTAAAATTTTTTTGGAATGATGGGGTGAAACGAGAGAAAAATGAACATCAACAAACTAGGCTAGGAACTTGCACGCCTTCGAAGATTTCAGCACTCACCTGCTGCACTGAGTTTTTCTGCCAGCTTCTCTAGCAATTTGAAGTTTTCAGCACTTTTCAGAGCTCGACCACCTGTAACTACAACTCGAGCGCTTCCTAGATCTGGACGCTCTGTATCCTCAGATGTTTGCTTTATGTATCTGGATTTGCCAAATGTATCTGTGCAATTCAAATATAAAGTGATGAAAACAGCAGGCCAACAAAAATTGTAGTAAACAATAGCATTTGGTGAACAAAAAATGTAAACTAGCAAACTAAAGTAAAGCATCAGCGAACAATTTTTTTTTCTGATTGTGAACAATTTTCTTTTCTGATTAACATATAACCAATCAAAATGTAGTACATATATTAGTGAAAGACCAACAGACCTTCACTAAAGGCTGAGAGATCAACCTGTGAAATAGGAGCTGCATCTGGCTTTGAATTAGATGAAAGCTTGTCCACGGGGAATGATGTAGATCTGATAGTCAGCATACAAGGATTGGCACCAGTGTATCGAACAGTGGAAAGAGCATTACCAGCATAAATTGGCCTGCAATAAAAAGGTGTGATTACGTCTAACAAAGTCAGAACTTGCTGCTCACTTGACACTAAGGGTAGCTGCTACATGAAATTGGCCTAAGGAAACAAACAACAAAAGAAGAAGCCTCATAAGTTTTTTGGCTCTATTCTTTTTCTCACATGGCAAGCTGGGGTTGAGCATAACGACTAGGAAAAAAACTGAAAAATCAGAGGCAGAAATATTTGTTCCAGTATTCACAGGAAAAAGTTCAAAATGGGCATTAACTTGTAACTTGTGAAATGAAGACATTACAAAACATGACATCTGTTATATCAGTGGAGAAGGACTAGAAATACCTTATAAATAACTGAGGGCCAGAAATGCCAATGACATCTGTTACGGGAGAAACATCTAAAAGAGCAGCTGCTCGTGGAAGTATATTTTTCCCAAATGAACTTGAAGAAGCGATTATATGCGAGTAGCCACCCTTTTGCTGAACCAAACGGAGTAATTCAGCCCAAGGTTCTGCAAGAGGATGTTCAAACTTATCTGAATCAGCCACAAGAACCTAAAATTGAAATAGAAGCACAAATATTAAAATTCTGCACACTATATATGTCAATATATAATTATGAGTGGGAATGCAAGGGATCCTAACAAATTTATTGAGTTGCAAGTATTATAAAAAAAATCTGATCAACTAAGAATGCAAGAAACCTACCTCAGAAATCGAAGGATGGCTTTTGGCAGCAAGTTTAGCAGCTTCTCCAAGAGATGCACCTGAACCTGCCAATAACAAAGAAATGGAATTTTCCTCACTTATGCTCTTTGCTGCAGCTATTGCACTCAGTGATGATTGTTTCACATCACCACCTTCATGTTCCCCCAAAATCAATGTGCTTACCTATCAACACAGAGAAAAATCAAGGAACATAACTACACAAACACGACTAACAATAAAACATGTCACATTACAGTCCCCATTGTCTTTCATACAACAAATTTTTGAGCTGAGGGATCATTTATGATCACGAATCTTATGAATTCCCACAATATCACTTGTAGAACCATTTGCATTCTATAATCCTGGCACTACTTTTGCAAAAAGTACATCTCCCAAAATTGTAGCTTTTTTCATGAAACCCAATTATTGTTTATAGATTCAATCAAACCCTTTCTTGACAATACACTTTATAATAGCTAGGAATTAGCACCTCCCCTTCACGACAACACATCTTACAATCATTTCTAATTCTGTTTCTTTTGATTCTATTGGATCAAACCTTACAACATAACCAAGAAAGCTAACTACAAAGTCTTGAAACCTAGAAAATCATTAAATTTAACTGAACCAAATCTAATTTAAATTTGTAAGTTCTGATAAAGGTCGAATCTTGCTGAACTCAGATAGAAATGGAACTATGGGTATTCAAGAATCAACTAAATGAGCTTGAGGAGAACTTACAAATCTAGAAATGGAGGTCTGTGGACGCAATGGAGATAAAGAAGAAAACCCATTGATTGATCTGTTCTTGAGAGATCTATACATCAGAAAAGCTGCCATTTTTCCTCTCTTTCTCTCCTTCTCTCTATTGGGGTTCGCTTCGATCGTCGTTGAAGCTATATAATTACTTTACTTGCCGTGCTTGAAATGTACACTACCGATACAGAGTGACTCACAGCTGAGTCAGTACAAGTGTTTCGGATTAGGAGGAGACGATAACTAAATAATAGTTTTTTTTTTGTGGTGGAACAAAGAGAAACATGTAGGGGCCAATAGCACAGCTCCCCTGTTCCCTGGTTAAAAGGTTGAAGAGATTGTTCATATTGTGTTGTGATTTATATTGATTAAATTTGGGATCGTATATGGATTTAATGATGCAAAGATGAATGTTTTCCTTGTAATTGATCTGTTTTGTGCAATGGGTATGTTTCATAATCTATGAACTTCTCCATGTTAGTTGGGTATGTATGGAGACTGAATTTTTGGGGACTTTTTAAGATTTAAACCTACAGATGATGCACTTGATTATAGTATGAATTGTCTTATCAATTTAGTTTAGGAATAAAAATCCATGCATTCAGATTTGAAGCTGTCGTTTGATTGTGCTCCAGGCTGAAACCATGAGTTGGGATTTATCGCTGACACTGGTGATTTATGGTGCTGGAAAATTGCTCATACTGAGTGCTTAATTGTTGGTTGTTTGGTTCCTGCAACAAGTATAATTTGGAAATGTATTTTCTTCCAGCAAATCCAGTCATAGAAGAAGAGGTAAATAACTTGTCATTACCATGGACGACTTTTTACTTTGCTATTAGGAATGGATCACTTTCTTATAAACCTTAGTGACGATTTTTCTTTGCTTGATGTGAAACTATTCAAGCCAATTCCATCCCAGTGCGAATTGTCACATCTTACAATCTAGTCGATCTTCAACCATCTTGAGGAACACATCCATCACCAGATCGACTTTCAACCATCGATCGAACAAATCTTAACCATCTCGAGGAATACATGACCACCTCCACCTAAATTGTAAGGAACCATCAGGCGAGATCTACAACATCCCAATGATCCGCATCTCGAGAAAATCATCACCAAGCTCCAGTCGAACCGTCGACTTTGATACCACTTGTTGGCATGCTGAGCACGAGCGTGCACCTTGGTCCACTATACATAGCAACAATATTGTCCTCAACTTAAACACCACCATATAGAGCCTTCCATCTGGGGCTAGGTGGTGTAGGGTTTTCCCTTAAAATGTCTCGTTGCTATTAGGGAGTGGACCATCACGAATCGTCACACATCTGTACAATCCATCCACTGGTCTGCAACATCTCGAAGTACACCTCCTCCTCGAGTCTCATGTGCGACCACGATCTTGTGGGTAGCACTCGGTGTATGGGCCGCTATCCCAGCGTTGTTGGCTCCACCTTAGTTGCAACCACCGCACTAACTCCACCTCGACCGGACTTGTAAGATATCTTCTCTTGGCAAGGATTTGAAACCTAATCTGAATCCATTCATCTGACGGACCGCGTACCTACGATGCTCTACCTGGCTCGCGCTCGCTACCTTGCGCCTGATCCTCTGAACAATGTGCCGCCTGCACCACCTCCACCTCGCCAAGTCCCTACCGAACCATCGGCTCTGATATCACTTGTTGAGCGCGTGCACATACCTTGGTCTACTATACATAGCAATGATATTGTCCTCAACTTAAACACCACTATATCGGGCCTTCCATTTGGGCCTAGGTGGTGTAGGGTTTTTCCTTAAAAGGCCTCGTTGCTATTAGGAGGTGGACCATCGTGAATCATCACACATCTTACAATCCATTCACCGGTCTGCAACATCTCGAAGTACATCTCCTCCTCGAGTCTCATGTGCGACCATGATCTTGTGGGTAGCACTTGGTGTACGGGCCGCTATCCCGACATTGTTGGCTCCACCTTAGTCGCAACCACCGCACTAACTCCACCTCGTCCGAACTTGTATGATACCTTCTCTTGGCAAGGATCTGAAACCTAATCTAAATCCATTCATCTAACGGACCGTGCGCCTGCGATGCTCTACTTGGCTCGCGCTCGCTACATTGCGCCTGATCCCCTGAACAATGTGCCGCCTGCACCACATCCACCTCGCCTAGTATCCGCCGAACCATCGACTCTGATACCACTTGTCGAGCGCGTACGCGCACCTTAATCTACTATACATAGCAACGATATTGTCTCCAACTTATTAAACACCACTATATCGAGTCTTCCATTTGAGCTTAGGTGGTGTGGGGTTTTTCCTTAAAAGGTTTTGTTGTTATTAGGGAGTAGATCACTTTCTTATAAACTTTAGTGACGACTCCTCCTTACTTGACGTGACTCCTCCTTACTTGACGTGAGACTATTTTTAGCATATTCTTAGCATGTGATTATTGGTGTGAAGTTTTTACAAGCAGAGCTCAACTACTCAACTGCTCTGAAAAAGCCTCGTCGCTTATTGAAACATATCCAACTTCTTATGTACTTGACATGATGAGGCATATTACTTGATGTGGGACTAAACTTGTTCAATTTGAACCAACATTTCTAACATCAAGTTCTTAACCAGTACAAGCTTTTGAGATGTTTTCGTGTAAGCACCAATCATATTCATTTGCTACTCAAATTATCTTCTCGAGATACACAAACACTTTTGAGGGTTTCATCATTCTTTCAAGATCACGTCATGTTACCCTGATTGCAAAACCTGATTTTCTAACCTCACTCATTGGCTCTATTCATTTCAATTGGTATTTTCTGGGAAGTTTTTAAGCTATGGATGAAGGGATGCAAGGTCATTGTCCTTTACATTCCCCTCTTGTTTGAAGCCAAGATGGACAGATTGATAAAGCTGATCGTTGTTGTATGGATCAACCCTGAAAAGCAATTGGAGAGACTCGTGGCAAGAGATGGATCATCTGAAGAGCAAGATAGAAATAGAGTTGATTCTCAGATGGCATTGGATTGGAAAAGGACTAAAGCAGACATATGATTGATAACTCCGGACTGCTGGAGGAAACAAAGGAGCAGTTTCATAAGGAATTGGTCCAGATCATGGGACCTTTGTCATGGACAGAATTCGTGCTCTCTAGAAGTGGTGCCTTCTCGGTCCTTGTTTCTGTCATTGTAGCGGTAGTTGCTTGCAGAAGCATGTTATAACACTGAAGGTACGATTCACGTTAACCATCTATTGATGTTTCTCGCTAACTCGGAACTCTTAGGTTCTGTTGTGAATCATTGAAACTTGAAGTAACTTGATTTGAATACATTACAAAAGTTATTTTGATGTTATGCAACAGTTCTTTGATTGGATCTGTGTGATTTTTACTGATCTATTAGGCCTTAGTAGTACTTAACATATCTCGTTTACTTGACTGACTAAAGCATAAATGAATTCGAGGGACTGAGATTAAAGAAAGCTCAGTAAAAGCTCATGAAGTGACCTCCTAGTCCAACTGGTTTCCAACTTAAACATCCATCCTAAGAACTATTAGACCAGCATATTTCTTATACAATCCACACACATGAACCAAAAATGACAGAAAACCTTTTACATAGCCCATCAACTAAAATCAATTTAGCTTTCGGAATTTCATTACACATATCAAACACTAAATTAATCTAATAACAGATACCCGCATAACAGAAATACTGAAACAACCAAATAGAACACTCAGAGTGCGTACAAAGGCTGCTAAAACCACATTTCTAAACAATAATTTTTCCAAATATTGAAATTAGAAAATGAATACCAAACGAACCAAAAAACTTGAAATTACGAAACACGTTATTCATAGGATTCTAGCATTCCTATCCTTGACAAGAAAGCCAGTTCAGGAAACAAAGCTAGCAGAGTGGTCTCATTCATCTTTAGTTTACCTTTGTTTCTTGTTCCTTTTTTTTAGGAAAAACTTTACTCAAAAACTAGAGAAATATACAATCATAGAAAACAGAGGAACTCCAAAGAGAGACCAGAAATTCACAAAATTCACACCAATTTACAAGCTCTTCAAAATCCACCCCTTTGCAACTAGGCTTTAAGGATGCCCGGTTTCAAATACAAGCAATTAAAATGTCGTTACATAGGAAGTATTGGGTTGGCGACTATAAGGGAATGGTGGGACTGCTTCTACTCCAACTCTGCGCCGTTGCTCTGGATAGGAAGTATAACTATCTTTGTTGTTTTCCCTTCCTAAAGGTCACACATAGATGTCTGCCGCATCTGGGGTGGTAAAGGAATATAGGTCTAAGAAGTGTGGCAAAGATAAATCTTTTTCATCATCTTCATGTAGTAAGTTGTGTAGCTATTGAATCACAACAGTCCCAAAACTTCTATATATAATCTGTAACAAACTAGGGAGTTCTGATAGATCAATCTTTAGACAAACTTTGTAATCACAAATCTTCCAAAGCATCTGAGTTATTGGAAAGGCGCAATGGAGATTGGAACCATTGGTATCTTCATACTTCTAACTTCCTTACAAACTTGATCTAACATTCCCAGAAAATCCCTCACGATCACAAAAATCCGAAGTGGATTAACTTCATCTTTGCTTACATTTCCATGGAAGTATTCTGTAATTTCTCTGACATGTAATAGAACTCCGTCTTCATCTTTCTTCAACTCCTTTATGTTCTTCTCCGCATAACTCAAGAAACCTCTCATCGACTGAACAAATTTTTGGTTCTGATCAATTGACAAATCTTCATATACTAGATGTCGCAGTTTAACCATTCCTTCTGATAAATTTGAGACTGAGCTCGCAAGCACATCCAAGTCTATAGTTGCTGTCTTCTTTACATTACCTAGTTCAGAACCTAAGCCTGAAACCAGATCGAGTCCCATTCTTCTGTAATCTTCTTCTCTTTCTTGGGAAGTCTTGTTAGGAATTTTCTGATTATTTTTCTTCATGATTGACTCTGATTCTATAATTCCTTCTGATCGAACCATTTCTTGAACCACAAAATGTAGTAAGGTGGTCTTTCCATCTGTTCCTTTCACGTCAGCTAGTTTGAGGAGAGCGTCAAGTTTGAAAGCTGTGGCACCTCCCCTGATTGTCCCAACATTCATCCTGTTTCCTGTTTTGAGCACAGCTTCCAGTAACTTCAGGAAAAGCCGGCTTGATCTCAGTTCCTTGCAGGCTTCCTAGCATACATAACAAAAATATTAGACATCTCAAGTAAACATTTGGTAAAACTAATTCAGAGTTTAGTTTTCTCGATTGAGATAAGTTTGATTAAAAATAAATAGAAAGGTAACTTATACCTATTTCGAGTAAACATTTGGCTGATAGATTTAAGATATATGTTTATATTCCGGAAATCTTCAAATATAAAATCCGCGGGAAACAACCAATATTCCAATAGTCCTTTTAAATGCTAAACAAATAATTAATTTAAGCTTTTCAGCACATTCATCGTTCGGCTTAGACCAAATGCCAGTAGGTCTGTTAAAAAATTGATTTTTTTTTTAGTTTATCACCTCAAGCATGGCAAAGGACTTTCTGAGATGGACCACTTCATCTTCGAAAGTGTCTCTGTATAGCATGGTTTCAATCCTGATAAAAGCGAAAGGTACTCTAAGCATTGCCTTCACAAACTTTTCTGCGGAGCCTAGTTCATTTATGTCTCCTTGGTAGTTTGAAAGCTTGGTTTCTTCTTCATTTGTTGGTACCATCTTCACCAATGCTTCTAATTGCCGCAAACATAATCCTTCTCCTGCTTCCATCCCACCAAAAAAATATCGTAATCTTTATAGATAAATATGATTGCTGTGATTTTAAATTTTGAGAAACCTACCTTGAACCAGTGCATTGCAAACTTGCTCAAGAGTTGCATTCAAGGCCTTTAAGAGGATAGTTATATTCTGTAGTCTTTTCGGCTCAAGAATGTGCTTACTTGGAGAAGGCGTTTTGCTCTTTGCTTCATCATTCTTTGTTTGCCCAAAGAGGGATTCAATCATTTTCTCATCTAATCTGTTAGTGCCATGAATTGGTTAAAACTAGTCAAATAGAAAATGGGATCTTTAGAAGAAAAAAAAAACAAGATCGAAGATAATTAAATGTTAACTTACTCAAATGAGCTTGATCTCAGCTTGTCCCATATCATAGAACGATCTGGAACAGCTCTAACTTTGTCCCAGTGAAGTGGTTTCAGCTTGGGTAGTGGAACTCCATCTTTTCCAACTGGTATGTATTGGGGATTTTGGCCTGGTGGGGGTGGTGGAGGTTGATTCTTAACGGATGGTGGTGGAAGGCGAGGTGGCATTGGTGGGCATGGTGGTGCAGGTATACCTTTGGCACTTGTCGGTGGACCTGTTGAAGTCTTTTGAGGTTCACATTGAGGCGAAAAAGGAAGTTCATTTTTTGTGGTTGATTTTGATCCTGCAGAAGAGATTGAATCCCAAGGAGACAATGCTTTTGGCATTTTATATGAATCTGATGTTGAACTAGACGAAGATTTAATAGGTGAAAAATGTGCATATGGCGGAGGTGGAGGTGGGGGTGGGGGTGGAGGGAAATGCTGGGAAGAGATCGATGTTTGTTTCAGATTACATGGGCTATTGAGAGGTGGGGTTATTGAATTGGTAAAAAATGACATTGGTTGGTGATCTAGTAGAGGAGATGTCACTGAATGACTTGGTGGGGAACAAACCTCTAATGGCTTACTCTGATCTTCCTCAGAAGCATTAGAGCTCCGCTCATCGGATGAATTTGAATCACAGACCGAATGGAAAGACTCATCATCAGATGAAAATGACTCAACAGGTACAATTTTATCTATTAATGTACAATTACTTTCTTCAGATTCACAATTGTTTGGTTCTTCAACTTCATGAACATTCACTATTTCTTCACCTACACTGTCACTCACTGATTCTCTCTCATTTTCACTCTTCTCATCCATTGATGATTCTATTTGTATCTTTTCAGACAATGTGCTCACATTCTCACTAACATGCTTAAGATAAGAAACATCAGATTCTGGAGCCTCTTCAATTGAATTCAAATAAAAATGCTCTGGGCCAAGATCAAAACTCACCTTATTTGTTGAACTCGCATACTTTGATCCTCTCTTTCGGTATCTCCGAAACTTCCTGCAGAGGAAAATGAACCCAAGAGCTGAGAGAAGAAAGGCCACTCCCCCAGAGACAGCAACAGCTATGACAATTCTTCTCACTCTGGCTTTATCTCTTTCATCCACTCTTTGCACCTCATGGGGTTGTGAGATTGGTTTTGATCTTGATCTTCTAGGTTGTGAATGAGAATACAAATGGGTATGCACCATTGGAGCAGGAGATGGAGCTGGAACCTCAGCTTCAATGCTGGGTGCTGGAGAAGGTGACAAGAGCTCCATTTCATGGTGATGTCTTTTCATTTTGAAACTCCTCATTCCAAGTAAGAACCTGAACTTCTCTAATATGAGTGCTCTCTTTTCTTCCACCTCATCCACCCCAGACACCTTACTTATCTGAACTTCCTTTCCATCCCCATTGTACTCCATGGCAGAACTTGCCATGAAAAGGTTTGTATTGAAAAGCAAAAAGGGTATAGAGATGAAGAAAATCAAGTATGGAATCTGATACTGAGACCCCATTGTCTTCTTCATTGCAAAATCATTCAGTTTTCTGCTTATATTGTTCATCATCTTTTAGTTTCTCAAAAAATCTACATGTGTGGTGAAGGAGTTATGTAAGGGACAAGATCCAATGCACAGCCTTTATTGCTACTCCAAGCAAGGAACCCCTGAACCTGGTAGCTGTAGGTGTACCATAAGCCTTCTTTACTCCATTCTGTTCATCTCTATCTCATCTCAAAACACAACTTAGTTTGTCTCTGAAAGTTGGTTTATGTTTGTATTAGAGAAAGTCAAGCATGCACTCACTACCATATCAGATGATTGGGGTTTCAAAAAGAGTGGTTGAATGGATAGCTTATACAGTTAAATGTCATCAAGTCATGTACAAGTATCTCTTCTTTTTGTGGTCCCTTATGGTTGGACTTAGCTTATATATCAATAGGGTAACAAGGTAAGTGTTGTCCAACTCTCATCATTAAAAGTCTCTGAGGCAGGTGAGACAATATCTATATTTTTCTGATTATTTGGTATAGGCACAATAGGGTTATGTTTGCTAATTGAAGCTTCAATTCCCCACTCTTCATGGCTCATCTCATGCAACAAACAATGGTTTCCACTCTTAGTTTCTCATTTATGGAGAAATACTGTTGGTGGAGTTAATTTGATTTGCTTCCTTTTACATACCATTGGGTCCTTCCTCCACATGTGGATGTTTGTTGCTTCACCTAACAATTAATATGAGCAAAATAGAATAACAAGTTCTGTAGTTGTTGAAGTTTGGAAGAGATGGGTTGGAATTATGAACCCTAATTTGCATGTTTATCTATTTGGTTTGTGAGAATTTGTAGTGTTCTTGACCCATATATATATATATTGATTTTATTGGAAATTTTTTGGTTAGGTGGTAGGATCAAAACAGAGTTCTCTATTGATTGTACTAGGTGTGTAAAATTGTTTTCAGAAGTGTGGAGTGTACATCTGTAAGTACAATGAATGACACCCACCTATGAGAAATTTTTAGTTTGATTGTTCGATCTCTTGGAGAAATAAAAGAACTTGGCTAGATTAATGTGTAAAGCAATGCTCATGCAAAATAAGGCGTAAAATTTCACCTCATTGACTTGTGGATAATCGACCATGTATTCAATATTGCACAAGCAATTAGTTTTGTATAGACCAATCACCAATGTTAAGGGTCTAAGCCATTTTGAAACCTCCAGCTGATGTACAAACTAATGTTGGTACTCATTTGGAGGTAAACAGGGCCAATCCTCCATTATCTCATCGATGATTCAGGCAATCTTGTGCCTTCTTCCTCATCTTAGGAAAATCAATCTAAAACGAGTTAGGGAGACAAATGGTTATTGCCCAGCAAACTACTTAGCAGTTTTTTATTAAACGCCTTAGTTTTGATATTATTGCTAGATTTTAATGAATAGCTTATATACATAAGTTTATTTAATATAGTTATATGGCCACCAAGCTGGAGTAGCTCAGTTGGTTAGAGCGTGTGGCTGTTAACCACAAGGTCGAAGGTTCAAGCCCTTCTTCTAGCGATTTCTATTTAAATTTTTTTTTTTTTTTTTTCCAAAGTAACATTTTGTATCACTTTCAAGAACCCTTCTAGGCGTCTAGGAAACCAGCGACGGAGAGGGGTGTCACCCTTCATCTCCCTTCAATGCGGAAATTCTAGGGAAAGTGTGGGAATTCTAGGGGTCGAGGGAACGAGTGAGGAAAGGGAGCGAGAGATGGGTGTAACCACCCATCCTCCTCGAGACAAGCAATGACTTCTTTTTCTATTTTATCAGATTTTGTTCTCTTTTTTTCGATACTTTGCATCATTTTTCATCTCTTTTAACATTTTGTATTTTTTCTCAATGACTTATTTTTGTATTTTCATATTTTGTAGTCGAATTAATTTGGTCTATGTGGGTACATATTTTTCTACTATGTATAAGTTTAGTGCAAATGTATAGATATTTATGGTTTTCGGCAAGGGGTCTAAGACGACATCTATTCTATTTTGATTGTCAGTACTTTTCTAGCTACTATATGTAGGGTTGAAAAAGAAAACCAATAAACCGATTAAACTGACTGAATCAATCAGTTCAATTTTTTAAAATTTAATAATGATTAAGTGATTTTAACTGTCAAAACCGAACCGACTGATACCTATATCATATAATGTGAACAGTACATATATAAATCATATAATGTCTGTTCAGTTTCGATTACCATTTTATCAAACCGACTGATTTGGTTCTGTTGACGATTCTACCCAAAACGATTTGTAACCGTGAACAACCCTAATTATATGAACAACGACAGTTCCAATACTGGACGACAGTTCTACAGTCCCAAAATATGCACACAAAGTTCAGACTTCCCATGATATTGCTATGGTGATTATGACCTTGTTTGCAAACTCAATCCTTTAGTTCAACTTCGGTGCATGTGATTACATGTATTTGGCTCTTCAATCCTTGGGCTAACCCATTTCCTGTAGGGCATCAAATAAACGGAAACTCAGTTATACATGATCGGCTCAAATCAGTCAAACCTAATGACGTGTTCAAATCTGGTCTCATATAGATATGACCTGTAAAATAAGATTAGACCGTCAAAGACCGTTTTTTTGTGGCTGAAGGCACTATAATGCTAAAGTCAGTTAATCTCTATGAGAAGACTAAATTTAGACAGAGTATAGTTCCTTTAAATTTGCATACCTTTTGTCAAATGTTTTTTTTACCTTATATAATGTCAGTCATTAATTCTCCGCATGATTTAAGCATATGCGTGATAAGGAGAAACGTTCTTTACAACGGTTCCTTATTTCATTAAGGTACGTCATTGGAGAGTGATTCCCGCTACAACTTGTTTCCTTTGTAAATATGTTGGGCCTAAATTCAAACCCTTGATTATGATCAATTATCAGATACTATTTTTAGGCCTCTTTAACGATTGGGTATGTCTTTTTGAGTTTCTTGGGTCGGGCCTAAAAGTGTTTGTTCTACGTGATGAATGATTTGTACCACCTAATGTAAATTTACAAATTCAAAACCTAACAGGACTTTAACCAATAAATTCTAACAATTTGTCTAGAGAGTCCGGCCAAACTCAATACCCTCCATCATCTTTAGAGATGTTCATAATGTCTCAATCGAACACAATTACCCGAACAAAAATATCCCCTAGCGCTAGGAGCTTGGCTCTCTATATTTTTTTGAAATTCTAAATATGCTACGAGGTGCCAAAAGCTGTCTCTTTCTCCTCTTTTCAAAAAAAAAATTTTGATGCCCCCATCAAAATCAAATTCAATCTCTCCATCATTAGCAGAGTAACATTGCTATAGCTACCAGTTATCTGCCAACATTGAAAGCTACTTGAAAGACTTCTTAAATAGTTCATTTAAGTGATGGAATGAAGCTTTCAAGTACACTTGATTGTTGGTATAGCCTTTCTGTGTATCTTTCACTGTAATAATTGTTCTTTCTTACAAACAGAGTTCAATAGATTTTCAAGTTCTTGATCATCACTTGCATTAAACTTTCGTAGTTTCATCACTAATAGCGAATTTGAAGCAAATTTTCAAAATGGTTATTATTATGAACATCCTAAAAAATTCCACCATCACTAGCTCATCAGTTACATTGTAGCTCAAATCCATTGATTTTTGTGACCAATTTTTATTTATTTATTTCATGTTCAAAGGCTGCATTGCAATCCCCTGAAAGGTCATTTCAAACACTGATTGCCTTTTCATTTTTTGAAACTATTTCTTTGTATTTTCAATACTTGCTTTTTGATGTATAAAATATGAAAATACAACAAAGTTGTGTTTCCGGAATTTGAATATCACAAAAATAGCCTGGACCATATAAGGATCAACTATGAGAATAATGGTATTCATATGATCAAGGTTAAACAGTTTGCTCATGTCCTGTCCATTTCTAAGTTATCATGTTGATCCTATGCCATTCTTATTAATTTACCTATATAAATGCTCACGTTTTGTAACGAAGAGAAAATAAAAAAACAAACAAACAGTACTTCTTACAAGTATGATGGTCTATTCAATTTTATGTTTCCTTTGTTAGTTCGGATTAAAAATAATAATAATAAACAAAAAAAAAAACTAAAGAAAAAATAAGCACTAAAGTTTTTAGTATCCAAATTAATACATGATGGATGTGGATGAGAAGGTTGAGAGGTTTGCAAAAGAAAAAAATGAGTTGGAGTTTTAATTGAAAGATTAGGAGATGGGTAGCACGAAATAATGGACTATTTGGCACAACTTATAGAAATATTTTAACTAACTCCAATGTGGGAAAGTTTTATAATTGTTTGCATTTATCCAATACTTCAAAATTTATCTAATACTTCAAAATGTATGGAATTATTCAAATATACGCGTATACGCTAAATATGTTAATTACTTACTTTCTTTCAATAGAAAAATTAAATTCACAGGAATGGTTTATTAGGTATGATAATTTAAATTTTGCCAAGGAATTCTCCTTTCGCATCCTCGATTGACTTCTAGTTTTGTGAATTAGTAACGAGCCCTTCAAGGGGGCGAGGGCCAGAGCGCGAGCGCAAGGCCCACCCACCACCATCCATCATCCTAGAGATGCCCACCATGCATCCATCTCTAGGATGATGGATGGTGGTGGGCGGGGCTTGCGCCCACCTCACTCTCTGGGCCTCGCCCCCTAGAATCAGGGATTAGGGATTAGTAATATGTAAGATGGCTTCCACTCAAGGAATCAAGGGGCTCTTCAGTGTAATTGTAGGAAGATCGATAGAGCCACTTGGCATTGTAGAATGGTAGCTGCAATATCAAAATAGGGAAGTACATTTTACCACCGCCATTTTTATCATATTCCATTATTCCTCACATAACCAATAGTCATTTTTATCACAAACACCGCCACAAAGTCATAACATAGTCAATCATTGGTTCTCTTTGTTTGCTTTACGACAAATCATTTTTCTTCTTTTGATTTTTCTTTACCTTGATATAAGTTTCATATTCTTCAACCTTCAATTAAGCATCGATAAAATAGAAAAAAAATAAAAATAAAAATAAATAAAGATATATTTTTCCTTATAAAATCTTATTATATTCCTTTCATAAATAAAATTTAGAAAAATATGAGTAAACTCAAATGAAAATGAGGAGGAGACTATGTTCGCTTAAGCTCAAATGTCGAACATTTTCATTTCAAGCATCAATCAGGTTTTGAATGTATGGCAATAATTAATTAAATGAAGTAGCTTTGTATGTAACTGAGAAATGTTGGATGTGATTTATCGCTGCAGTGAATGAGAATTGAATGAATGGTATTTTGCAATGAGTTCAACGTGAATGAACAAGATCTTGAGTTTATTGTCTTCAAAAGATTTAGTTTATGCTAAAATGACATGTTTCGTGAACCACCATGAGATGTGGGATAAAGGCCCAATGAAATTGTTACATGATTTATTAATATTTGAGGAAGTTTCATTTTGTAGTTCATCAATTTTATAGAAGACGATTTGCATTCGAAGTTGAAGAATGGGAAATTTATGAGGAAAAAAGAAGAAAAAAAAAATCAATAACTAAGTTGTGACTTTATGATAAAAATCAACTAAAGATTATTTATTGGGGGCTAAATAAAAAGGTTGATGTTTATGGTGATGCTTCCATCAAAATATTTCTTAGCATTAATCCATTGACGCCTCGATTGATTTTTATTTATTTTTTCTCTCTTTTTCTTAATAATTAGACATGTAAGCCATATGGTTGCAGCAAAAGATCTTGGTGAGACATGACAATCCTAAAGAGGACCCATTGAGTCATGTTAGAGAATCAGGTTTTGTAATCAGAATGATGTGGCATGATCAGGTTTATAAACTAGACAATTACGTAAATTTACAAAATCAAGCAAATTGCATGAATTTTCATAGTACTCATTTAGAGTTTTTAAATAATAAAACTAGACAATTACATATATTTAGTTAGTTCACTATTGTCAAATGAGTTTTTATTAATAAATAAATAAAAATCTTAGGTGACACATACAATGGACACACCCATTATTATTTATTAACAATAATTAGCACCAAATTATGAGTGATAACTATGGCCATAAACTCATGCATGGTCACAGAACACTACAACAAACCATGAACAATACAAAACAAAATAAAGTGGTGATTAGGTTATAAGGCTGTCAAGATAAGGGTTTGAGTTGTGTTTATTGGGGCTTATTAGAAAGCCATCACTTATAACAAAACAAAAAGAAAATTTTAAAAAGGTTTTGCCACATCGTTTTTCTGGATTTCATGGCCATTAACTTAGTATCAATCAATCATATTTTTGTTCTCATGTAATTTATTGAAAAAACTAATATTATCATGGATGCATGCTTTAATTTCCCATTATTGAAAGTGACCAAATAGGTTGGGGATGCTTACAACTTACAAGTGATGTATATCTTCTCTTTCAAGTAGATGTAAAGCATCCATTTTGAAGTTTTGAATGGTGAACATATGTACCTACCTCATCTTGCATCCACCATTTGCATTTTTCTAAGGTTTGGTGGACAAAAGTCATATTCAATCAAGAATTCTACTTAAATAATGAAGGTCATTTTTACAGCATCAAGTAGTTCTTTAGTCCTTCGCATTCGCAATGAAAGTAGTTCCAGTCGAGTTTCTAAAGTTTAAGATTTTTATCTGAAGTAGAAATCGGCTCTTCAAAATATATAAATTGCTTGTCGGTGCGCTATAAAAGTTAACCTCTTTTTTCCCACTATTAGATACATCGGTTACTCTATTCCAACAAAGTGTCGGTCTCATATGAGGATTGCTATATGAAGATTTATTTAATCAGTGACTTCAGGTACGTATTGATTACAATTATTCTTCATTTATTAGAAACAATGATGCTCAAGAAAAATACATAAGTCTTATATATTCAAGTTAAATACTCATTAGAAAATTGAGATGGCCGAGTTGGTCCAAGGCTTTTTACTATTTTTATTTGGAATTGCGGGATTCAACATTTTCAGTTTTTTACTATTTTTATTTGGAATTGCAGGATTCAACATTTTTGGACCCTTTTGAAGGGGAAAAAAAATAAGAAAATTTCTAGAGTGTCGAGATAGCGTCAAGTAGGTTCTGCGTGTGTGTTTGTGTTCGGTTGGTGAATTATGAGGATCTCTAGAACCTAAAACATAATCTTTTACGTTCTTCTTCTCCAAATATTAAATCCTAACCTTAATCTTATTGAATTCACTCTCTTTGCATTCTTCTATCCCCAAATATAGAACCCTAACCCTAATCTTCTCAGGTGCACTTTTCTCTACCATAACCACCGCCACCCCCACAGTCGAACCTTCATCCTTATCCACGATGAAATGCCAAGGGGATGGAGACGATTGTTAGGGACACATCAGCCCTAAAATCGGAATAAAAATCTAGGTTTTCAGGATATATGGGTCCCTTAAATGCTCAAGGTACTTCAAAGAGTATCACAACGCATAGATTCTATAACTCTGTAACAAAGTACCACTCTTTCCCATTCTCTTATCTATTTCTCTACACAAGGTACACTAAACTGGTTGAAAAACAATGATGCCCACCACCCACCCAGAAACTCAATTTCAATGACTTCAATGATCAATCAGACCCTCTTACACCACTTAACCTTACTACTTACATCATTTCTGCCAACAATGAAAGCTACTTGAAAGATACCCTCTTAAATGATGATGAAAATGGGATTAACTGTACAGCCTGGTATTTTTTTTATCTACCATCTCTCTTTCAAATAAAAATCATTCTTTCTTACAACAGAGCTCATTGGATTCTTCAAGTTGTTCATCATTACTTGCTTGAAAACTTTCATGTCCTTTTAATGTGCATTTGGAGTAAAAATAAAGAAAGGTTATAATGAGCACCCACCAAAATTTCACTTCAGTGCAAGTTGATAAAATAGTTAACTATTCTTTCAAGCACTTCAAAACTTATATGTCAAAAGAACCCTACTTTTTCCTTTTGACTGATTGACACATCAATTGCCCAACAATTTGTTTTTTTTTTGTTGTTTTTTTTTTGGATAAATACTTTGTCCATCCAATTGGACCGGATGATATACCAATTGAAGCATGGAAATGTCTGGGAGAAGTTGGGATTCAATGGCTAACTAAGCTATTTAATAGGATTTTGGAAACTAGAAAAATGCCAGATTCATGGAGGCATAGCATTGTGGTACCAATTTATAAGAACAAAGGGGATATCCAGAATTGCTCGAACTATAGAGGGATAAAGCTTATGAGTCATACGATGAAACTTTGGGAGAGGGTTATAGAACAAAGACTTAGGAGTTTAACCACGATTTCGGAGAATCAATTTGGATTTATGCCAGGTAGGTCTACTACGGAGGCCATCTTCCTGCTTAGGCAAACTGTAGAAAAATATCGAGAGGCACGTAAGAGTTTGCATATGGTTTTTATTGATCTGGAGAAAGCATATGATAGGGTCCCCAGGGAGTTAATTTGGTGGGTGCTTGAAAGGAAGAAAGTGTCTCAATGTTATGTCGATATCATTAAGGATATGTATGAAGGGGTTGTAACAAGTGTTCGCTCAGTAGGTGGGATGTCTAGTGAATTTCCAGTGACAGTAGGACTACATCAAGGGTCGGCGTTAAGTCCATATCTCTTTGCTTTGGTCATGGATGAGTTGACGAGACATCTGCAAGAAGATGTACCTTGGTGCATGTTATTTGCAGATGATATTGTCTTAATGGATGAGACTAGTGCAGGTTTAGGTCAGAAATTAGTTAAGTGGCAGGAGGCTTTAGAGAGTAAAGGTTTTAGAATTAGCCGTTCGAAGACGGAGTATCTAGTGTGCAACTTTGGGTGTGAACCAAGAGGGAGAAGTCATGCAATTGAGATCGAAGGTGTCGAGGTCCCAGAGTGTGAGGCTTTTCGATATCTAGGGTCTATAATTCAAAAGAATGGGGCTATTGGAGCAGATGTAGACCACAGGATTAAAGCTGGTTGGTTGAAATGGCGAATGGCGTCAGGAGTATTGTGCGATAGAAGGATGCCTGCAAGGCTAAAAGGGAAATGCTATAAGACAATTGTTCGACCAGCCATGCTATATGGTTCAGAATGTTGGGCTACTACGGGACAACATACGCATAGGATGGCAGTAGCAGAAATGCGTATGTTAAGGTGGATGTGTGGTAAAACTCGTAAGGATAAGATTAGAAATGAAAGAATTAGGAGATACTTAGGTGTAGCGCCCATAGAGGAAAAAATTAGAGAAAGACGTTTAACTTGGTTTGGTCATGTGCGGAGGAGACCGAGCACGGCGCCAATTAGAAAATGTTTAGATTGGCAAGTTAATGGAGGGTGTAGACGGAGGGGACGACCGTTGAAAACTTGGATGAAGACGGTGAATGAAGATATCATTGAGCTTGGATTAGGTGAGGAAATGTGGGAAGATCGCATTGCTTGGAGAACCAAAATTCATGTAGCCGACCCCGAAAATCTCGGGAATGGGCTTTGATGATGATGACTTTGTCCATCCAATGACATCAAATCACCTACAAAATATTTACATCTTCGTGCCACTCCAACTCTTTAGAGCAAATGTTTTTTTTTTTTAAATCGAGTCATTGACCCTTTTTATTTATTTATTAATTCATGCCCGAAGGTTATATGACTGACCCTATAGAGTTAACCAAACCAAACTCGAAGGCTACAAAATATCCTCGTCGCTTCCATTTCGCATAAAGACTTCGCTCCGATCCATCGCCTCCACTTTGCATGAAGACTCGCTTTCGCTTCACTCCGGTCTAGTCCATCTAAGCAGTTGCATTCAATACCCGAAGGCTTATCAACTGCGGAGCAAATGTGCTCCTAATAATCGGGCGAAAACTCACAAAATCCTAACTGGTGAGTCTCGAACCCGCGACCTCTCACAAGGAGAGTGAATGTCCGACCAACTGAGCTACAATTGGTGGACTTTAGAGCATCTTTGATGGTAAACGCTAAAATCATTTCCCATTTTAATTAAAACTTAATTTTAGTTGTTTTTCTATTTCTTCATCACTCAAATCACATTCCTCATTTTAACTTTTTTCATCAATTTTTTAATATATATTTTTTCTAATTTTTAAAATTTTCTATTTAAATTTATTTAATTGGAGGATAGAGAATGAAGAAAATTGACTTTTTTTTAATATTTATTATAATTTGGGGGATGGAATTGATGCCTTCAAATGTAGGGAGAAGAAAGATGAAAAGCTAAAATGGGTGTTTGGATAGAGAACCTCTTGGAACAAAGTTTTACTCACATGAGACCTCCAAAATAATTTTTTGACTATTTTAGGGGATCCCCGGAGATGCTCTTACTTCCTTAGAGCATCCATAATAAACAGAGTGTGTGTCGCGATCGCATTATCTAGGTGGTGTGACACCATCTCAGATAGCGCAAGTAGATATGATCCCACCAAACAAAATAAAGGGGAGAGAATAGAATTTTGCGCAAAGTTAATTGTCATACTTTTCTCAGCGCTATCCAAGATAGGACGGGAAGATTTATTCCCTATGGGTCAAAAAAATATGCATGTCCATTTGAGTTTTAAATTTTCTTTAAAATGTGAAAATACCTTTGCTTACTGTGGATGTTCTTAGTATTCAAGAGCATCTCCAATTGCAGGTCATTTACAAAGAAAAATTCGAAATCAAAATTTTTTAAATGAAAAATATAGGATTTTAAGTACTTTGTACCCTAAATATCAAAATTATTGTCATCTCAACTACAACTTTTATGCTTTAGCCTTTTTCGTGGCACCCATGGACTTGGAGGACGAATTTTAGTAGGGATGGCAACAGGGCGGATTTGAACAAATCCATCCTCTCCCCGTCAGGAATAACGGATCCCCAAATCCGCCCCGCCAATCCGTTTATAGATTTATTTAAAAACCAACTCTGCCCTACACAAATATCCATTAAAAAAATTCTCTTAATCATTTGTGAGAAATCTCAGTTTAATCCTAAAAGCAGGTAATCCATCTTACCACAGTAAAATATACTTCATTCATTAACACCGGTAGAATCCATACAAAAATTATAACAAAAAATTATGGAAAACCATACCAAAAAAAAAAAAATCGATCAAAAGAATGTCGGATCTGATATCAGATCTCTGATCTTTGTTCTGAGATCAGAGATTATCAGAGATGATCTGAGATCAGATGATATTTGATCTCAGAACAGAGATCTGAGATCAAAGATCCAAGATCTCTGATCCGAGATCTTTAATCTCTTTTGCAGTGAGGGAAAAAGGCTGGGAAGGGAGGAGATCGGAAGGCGGGGAAGGGAGGCAGCCGGGATGGAGCTTACTTCGCTGGATTCGGCCTTTGCTGGTTTCGGCCAGACTAAGAACTTCGAGTGTCACTGTCCGTGAGAAGGAGACGACCCGAAGGAGAAGAAGGAGACGCTTCGCTGGCTTCGGCCTTCACTGGTTTCTGCCATGGCTGGTTTCGCCCTTCACTAGATTCAGCCTTCGTTGGCTTCGGCCTTCGCTGTGAGAAGACTGAGAGTGAGAGTGAGAGTCAAATTGAGATTTGAGAATAATGTGAGATTGTGAGATGAGAGTGAAAGATATACGGGGTTTGATCCTTTTATATAATTAAAGGGTATTTTTGTAATTTTATCGATTAAACAGATATTCGCGAGGCGGATATGGCCAAATCCATATCTGCCCCGATTAATAAACGGATAAAGATTGAAAATTCGTATCCGCCCCAAGATCCAATGACCCTTTCCCAAATCCGCCCCAAACGGGGCGAGTGGAGCGGATATCCGTGAAAAATCCGCTCCACTGACATCCCTAAATTTTAGGAGACATGATGGAGATGTACTAATGTACTTTCGGTATTGAAATTAAGTTTTCAAGTATAAAGAATCTAATATTTGCTACATTAGTATGTTTTTTAACTGGAAGTTAGAGACTCCGGTCCATTTCATGTCCTATACCACAATGTTTTGTGAATGGGATTCGCAATATAGCTTCGACTTTCGAGATCATTAAGGTACTATATAAGCTAAGATTTGCATATTTGCAAGAATGTAGCCATGGGAAAAGTTAAATTTCAGCCGTCTTGCCTCTAAAGTAAGAACACAATAAACCCTAAAATGAGAATATCAAGAACCCTAGATTCAAGAGATGAAAATATTATTTGACTATATCAAAAGGCCCCTAAACACACAGTTATTATATTCTAAAATATTCCAAAACATACAAAATTAGTCAAATGGAATATGTTTTATGTTTTAGTACATAAGATCTTAATTAAGAACTATTATTAAATGGGATTTGAATTTGATTTTTAATTTTAATCACTTTGAATAGAATGTATGAACATGTTTGTCTCTTCTTTGGGTGGTTATTCCTAACTTAACTACCAGTCCATTAGTGACCATTTGCTCTTCCTACTTCCTAGCACCTATAGATCAATGTGGATCAATACAATTAGGGTTTATTAGGTCTTCCAAAGTTTAGGTGCATCTGTATTAAACTTTAATGAATTAAAGATTTCAAATTACTCAAAAATCTGACTTTTTTGTGAAATCGTCTTCTTTGGAAACCATTCATACATTAAGAAATGCTAAGACATCATGAAAGTGTCAAAGAACGGAAACCATTCATACATTAAGAAATGCTAAGACATCATGAAAGTGTCAAAGAACAAGTCTCTAAAAAGATTACAATCCGAACACATCTGTCACAATAATTCCTTAATCTCGATAAAAATATAATGCTCTGATTTGTTGAGTCCTTAAAAAAACTCTGATATTTGTGAACGCATCTCATCTTCAAGAAGATCATATGGCATTCCTTGATATAGGAATGTTTCTCTTTGTATTTTGTTTCCCTTTCTTTCATTAATAAACATCTTCGTATTTGACCAAAAAAAAAAAAAGATTCATGAACTTTTTTAGAACCCAATTCAAATTGAATAATTAAATAGAAAATATTGAAAGCATTTGTGCAATCAATCTTTGATCTTATATCTTAAAATCTTGAAGATGGCATTTATTTTTTTGGTCTAAATAATGACGTGATTAATTAATGAGGAATTATAATGGTCCTTAATTACTATATATATTTATAAACTTTCATTTATCATTTCGAGTTATTATTTCATGAAAACATAATTGTTCTGCATGCTGCTTTTATTAGTTAGCTTGTTGTTGTAATTAGTCCAAAAAATACTTTTAATTTTATAATTTAAGTAACAATTAAGAAATAAAATAATTGTCAAATGCAGATGGTTTAATTTACATCAAAGTTTAGAGGTATATGGAGTTCCAAAAATTCTACTGCACCTTGTTTTGCAACTCTTTTAGAGACTTTGTTTACGTGAGACCAACGCACATTGTCCCATATTACTTAAAAGTGTGTTTCTTAAACACCTACAAAAATCGTTTATCAAGATATTTAGTCATTATTAGAGAGGCTGAAAAAAACCAGAAAGAATAGAAGTGTTGGTTTATATATACCACCTAAATTTTAGACGTGTTATTTTATACTGCAATACTGCCTAAAATTTTGTCCAAGAAAATCAACAGCAAAACCAAAGATAGGCGATTTTGTGTAGTGATAAATTGAACCAAATCCACTATTCAATCACTGAAAAATCCAATTCAATTCAATCCGTTTAATTTATTGAGTTCTTACACACTCCAAGTGAAAATTATTGGAAGTTATCTCTTCCAAATAATTAACTTGTGAACTAAGATTGTTTACAGCGTGATGTAAACTCAGTCTTTCACGAGAAATTCACTTCAGGTTATCTTTAGTCATGTATTTCCGTTGTCCCAGAATTTTTTGAGCAACATTAGTTAAGAAGCTCAAGTTACTACTAAGATCATATTGGTTTGTATCGACATTGGTCATTGGTTTAGAAACTATTAATGAAAAATAAATAATTAAATTTTCTCTCTATATATATATATAATTGGTCATTGTCCGTTTTTATTTATTTATTAATTTATGTATGAAGGCTACATGATTGATCCTATGAGATTAACAACACTAGGGTTTGAAAGCTATAATATTATCGCTACTTAATATCTTTTTTGCCTTCATCTCACATGAAGATTCGCTTTTGCTCCGATTCATCGCCTCAATCTCACATGAAGACTTACTTTCGTTACGCTTCGGTTAAATCCATCTAAGCAGATGAATTTAATACCGAAAGGCTTTATCAACGGCGAAATACATGTGTTTCTAAAGAAAAGCGATTGTTCAATCAACTAAGCTACAATTGATAGACTTCAAAATAACTATTGTAAATTACTTTAGGCCATAGTTTATGCGCATATTGGTCCTTGAAGTACACCAAAAAAAATTTTAAAATATAAAATAAAAACCCAACAATGTATTTGCTATGAGTCTTTTTTCAACAAACTATTCCCTATAAAATTAGTAAAAAAAAAATTATGAAGCTATTTGTACTTCGTAATATTTGGTCAAAATTATTTTCCAACCCTACACCATTTTTTATTTTCCTTTTCTAACCAAAAATAAAGCTTCACCGTTTTCGCTACACTGTTCAAACCCAATCAAATTTCCACGTGTCAACACGCGTAGCTGTGTGTTCAAAGGAAGCCATTAAAGTTGCTCTCTCTTAAATGAAGAGCACGCACCTTCACCATTAACAACACAATACCTTTTGCTCTCTCTTCTCTTTAAAGTCTCCACTCTTACTTTCACTTCCTCCCCCTTTCACTCTCCTATCTCTCTCTCTCTCTCACTCTGTATCTCTCTCTCTCTCTGTTTATTCTAATGGCTTCAAAACCAGCTGAAGAAGCAACAGAACAACCCCTCAAGTACCAGGTACAAACACACCCATCTGCTCCTTTCCACAAATCTGTACTCTTTCGATCTCTCTAACAGTTTTTCTACGGTTTTGCAGACATGGGTATTGAAGGTTTCCATCCATTGTGAAGGTTGCAAGAGGAAAGTTAAGAAAGTTTTACAGAGTATCGAAGGTAAGAAGAACACCTTTAAAGCTCTGTTTTTGCTTAAAATCTCTCTGGGGTTCTGTAAAAAAACCTCTGTTTTTCACTTTATTTCAGGTGTTTACACGACGGAAATCGATTCTCACCTACATAAGGTGACAGTGACGGGAAACGTAGCAGCAGAGACTCTGATTCGGAGGTTGGTGAAAACAGGGAAGCATGCGGAGATGTGGCCGGAGAAGGTCGAGAAGAAGGAGAAGAAGAATGTGGAAGTGAAGTTCAAAGAGAATGAAAAAGACCCAAACCCCAATTTGGACGAAAAGAAGAAAAAACCACAAGAAAAACCAGAAGAAGCTGTTGTGACCAAGTCGAAGAAGAAGACGAACGTTGAATCTGCAGAAACAGAGCACCCCATGAAAGCCAATGAAGCTGCTTCGGCTCCCGCAAAAAATATGGAAGAGAAGCAAAAGAATGGCGGGAAATCGGAAGCGAAGAAGCCCGAGAAGGCGACAGCGAGTGTCGAGACTCCTCCGCCAGTGAAGGAGGAAGGGAACGGTGGCGAAGCTGAGAAGAGTGAAAATGGTGGCGGAAGTGGTGGTAAAGGAGGTAAAAAGAAGGGGAAGAAGGGGCAAAAGAGTAATTTGGGTGGTGAAGAAGGTGGGGCAAGTAATGAAAATGGTGGTGGGAATATACCACCATCTACTCATCATGTAGGCCCAAATATGGGCCCAATGAATTTCCACCGGCCACATCAGCATGAGTATCCATACTCACAACCGTATGGCCCACCGTATGCTCCACCGTATGGCCCATCTCCTGTGTATGCCGTAAGCTACAATACGGCGTACCCTACTAGTAGCTACGGTGCATCATATTATGCACCACCATCGCCACCATATGGATACACCCACATGGACAATGAGATACGCCCACCTTACCCATACGTAGACCCCGAGATGCGTGCTCCACGATCATCGGACTCTTTCGAGATGTTTAGCGAGGAAAATGCGAATGGATGCTCTATCATGTGACCGTAGGTTGGTATAAGATCGAATGATGGATGTTAGTAATACGAAATACGTAGCTTATACGTCTCGTATAAGTAATGTATGGGAGGAGGGGTGATTTTGGTAATATGTACATAGATGAGAGGAAATAGTAGGGGAAAGGTTAGGAAGGGAGGTTAGGGAATAAGATGGGTTGGTTTATGGGAGTTTAATGGTTGTTGATTTCAACTTTTGCTTTTAGTACTTTTGGATTGGTTGGTTGGTTTGGTGTTAAAGAAGTTTTTAGCTTTGTAATGCTTAGTTGTTTGTAGGACCTCAAAAAAAAAAAAAAAAAAAAAAAAAATTCTACTTTGATCACATTGTCTCTTTATTTATTTATCTATTGTTAAAGTAATGGTAGGAAATGAAAGTTTATGATTAAATGGTAAGAATTAGGGTTTGATTATAATGGGAAAAAATGATTACAAGTGTGAGACCATTTTTTTATTTTACTAGACTTTTTTTTAGTATGTTAAAGATGAATAATTTAGAGGACTTCAATGCTCATCTAGCTAGCGTTGTGATCGTGAATGCTATTGTTTAATATAAAGACATTCTTCAATCGAGTAGTATGAAACTTTTTCATTGGAAAGTTGATCTAAAGATTGAATTAGTTCATAGCTTTTGATCACACAACTATCTTTTATGAAAATTTGGTGTTAAATTGTCAACTTTTCTAAAAGCTTAAGTTGATAGAAAGGGTATATCTAACATATATCAATATTAAGGTCGGCAGTTACGGAATGGGTGAAGTAGACTTCTAGGCTGTAAAATACTTCAACATTGTGTTGGGCGAAAATCGAATCTCCGACCTTTTCAAACTAAAACTCTAATACCATGTTAAATTGTCAACTTCTCTAAAAACTTAAGTTGATAGAGACGACATATCTAGCATATATTAAGATTAAGGTCGGAGTCTACAAAATGGTGGAAGTGAATTTCTAATCTCAATATTTGAAGCCAATTTTTTGCAAGTTCTTTATAGTGTGAGCTCTCAAATCCACACCTAAAAATTGGTTTAGTCGCATTCCCTTATAGCTTAAGTGTAGTTGGATCATTTTTCTTCTTCATTTTCCCTTTTGACACACTCATCTAATCACGTAAATACTCATTCCTTCCTATGCCTTTTTATTTTTGTTGATCCATTTTATCAGCTTAAGTTTTATAGTAAAATGATAAATAAATATTCGAGAAGAAAATATTTCACAAAATCTACAAATATATAATATCTCATAATGAAGAGTGATTCTTGCTGACTAAGGCTCAGCTGCCTGGGAGGGCGAAATACACTTTTAGCCCCCCCTCCTCTCGGACAGCAACCTCGCCCCTTTCCCAGACCCACTAGAATTTTTGCATAATGAAACTTATATTGGAGTTGTGTTTACCATCTCAATGGTATTCTAAAACAAAACATCACTACTCTAAAATGATATTAGTAAAGACTTGTTTACAGCCCAAACTTTAAACCTTTGTGGGGTAGCTTTTGTTATTACTCTTTTTTTGTGTTATGCTTTGTAAAGCATCCCCTTTGCATTGTTTGGTTGTTTGTAGGACCTAAAACCACCTTTCTTTCTTTGAACTCTCATTTTAATCCCTCAACTTTCTCTTTATTATGTGTAAAGTAGTTTTGATGTGAAGAGGAGGCAAATTTAGTGACAAAAATTTAGGGCTTTTATTGGGTTAAGTTTCCTTGGATGAAAAAGCTATATAACTTGCATGTAGCTCTCTCTTTCCTCTGTCTTCTTTAGAGGGGGATATTTGCTTCTTTTGAGTTGGATTGTTTACTAGACTCCACTTAAATTAAAAGCTATTTTGTACACTTGTTTTTGGCTTGTTGATTCTTTCCAAAACCCCTCCATGATTTGAGGTGGATGTCCTTAAAGTTATAAACAAAGCTAAAGGGGGTGTCATCTTTGGTTCTATCAAGGAAAAGAAAATGGGTTGACTTGGTTTGGAATAGGGTTTGACTTACATTGACTTCCAAATGATCAAAATGGCCCTAGTCAATCTACCTACAATGGGTGTTTTAGTGGGGTAGTCAAGGTCATTAGGGCCATATAATCATGTTTATATGAATCTATTCTAGGTCACCTTTACAAATTGTAGAATGTCAGTAGGGGGGGATCATATACATGACAGCAACAACAACTCATTGTTCTTCTTTTTCAAAGTCTAGAAAGCCCTACCGGCTCTTATTATCTTAGGAGCACTACTACAGTGATTGTTGGTGTGTCTGGTGGCAATCATATCTCGATGTAAATAGACGGTGCCTGATGGCCACTATGCAAAACACCGGACACACCACCAGTGCACTTAAGAATTTTCCCATGACAATAGGGATGGCATTCGATGAATTCAGGTTTATCATTTACATTTTTACACAATATCAAGTTTGGTCCAATTCAAAATATTCATTGAAGGGTAAACATGACTTTAATTACTTCATTAGTCATTGATATAATGCCCCTTTAACAGTGTTGAAAATTCAGACTTATAATGTCATCTGCTACAAATTTTATCAATAATTCATCCAAAATTTACCAAATATTTGATACCATAAAAACTTGTGATAAACCGTATAAACATGAGTTTTTGCAGGATAAAGGACTTCAGACGTTTGTTTTCCTATCGGTTTAGGGTATGCCTAGGAGTGGGCATCCCCACATTTTGAAAGGTTTCAGGGTCTCCCACTCGAATGCTATAATATGATGTCGATTTGATTTGAGGTGGGGTTGGGAAAGATGGGGTCGAAAACTAGTTACCACTCTTTTGGCCATCTAGTGTTGGTGTTTCATCATTCTTCTCTTTAACTTTTTATATAGTTTTTCGATTGTGATTCAAGGAATGATGACCACATTTTGGAAAGATTGAATGGAGGATTAATAATAAGAAGTCATTCACGTGAACTTTGTGTTATCATCACAGATCTATCTTTGAGGATCCTCATGGGGCAGGGTAGCCTTATAAAAGTGGTCTTTACCATGTTGAGTGGAACAGTTTTAAAGAGACCTTGTTGCGAGTGGTATGATGCATAAAAATCTGCCAAAAGTTTCCCACTTTGCTTAATCAATAATGACTCGTGATAATTCAGTTTGAATTCACACATTCTTCTGTATACAAAGGTGGCCTTGGCCATTGCTCTACACCATCATGTTTACAAGACTCCTTAAACTACTTCTATATGATCATTCAGTGAAAATGTACTTGCAAGACCCACCGTGCTCCGGTTTGTCGTCTTCGCCTTTTCTAGATCTTTCATCTGTTGATCAGATATGGGTCTTAAGCTTTGCGACAAAGCGAAAACAAGAATTTAACTGTTGGAGTAACAATTCAAAATTTTCAAAGTACTGAAGGGACAGAAAGAAAAAGAGGATATAAGCACCAACATGTGGGATCATATATATATCAACATAAAGGTGAAGATTTTGGAGGGATTGATTGGATGATAAGGATTGATTAGCAGAACTCAGCGGAATAATTTATCCATTTACTAAGTTCTGTACGTATTGATTTGGGCGAGGGCGATTTTCCATTTCCAAATCCAATTCCCTTCAAATAATTCATTCTCTGAACTAGACTCTCAGATATCCAATGGACCAATACCCTTGGGTCCTGATACGCGAATAGAAAACAGAGAAAACAGCAGTAGATTTTGGTGGAAACCCCTAAAAAGACACTCATCTGAACTATGCTAAAGGAAAGCAGAAGAAGCTCTAATACAAAGTATGATTTCTCTTTAACGACGCTATCGTATCTTGGGATTTATGAGGAGATACATGTAAAATCGCCTCAATATCTTTTGATAATCTCTACAAGGATGGAGACCAAGAGCAACCCGTTTAATTGTCGAGGGAATGGGCAAGGAAAACAGCGAGGGAGGGAGAGAGGGAGTGGGGGACCGTTCATCCCCCTCGGGATGCATGCAAGGAAAATGACGGCACACATCCCAAGGGGGATGGACGGTCCCCCCTCCCTCGCTGTTTTCCTCGCCCATTCCCTCGACAATTAGATTTTTTCGACCAAGAGTGTACAGCTGATTCTGTTGTTATCTTCTCAATGTGGTGGTTAAAGGTTTGATCCTAGCTTGCTTGTCCACAAAATGATGATATCAACAGAACAGGACACCTGAATATGTCATTCAAACATGTTTTTTGTGTTGTCATCCTTGATTTACTGTCTTAACTAAAATAAGGTTTATGACAATATGGTAGTTTTCAGACTGCGACATTCGTGATGATTCTGATGACAACAACAATGAAAAGAGTAACAGGTTCCAGGATGAATGGGTTAGGATAAAAACATTGGCTAAACATCTACCTAACACCCCTCTTCCTGGAAACATTAAACATAATAGTCGAAACCTAACCACTTTCAATATATCCCTAAGATCGCTTATCGTGGAAGGTCTTCGTAGATTTCTAAACCATCCCTTCATTGTCAAGCTAATAAATGATGCACTAATACAACAGACACTGAAACAAAAAATGAGGATACCACAAAATTTCTCAATATTTTCAGATTTTGATACAGAAACGAGTGCCCCAATAGTCTTATCATATGCGGATATAGGCATGCAACCCAATCCTCTTCAATGAACAAAGAAAACAGAAATAGATGAAAAATTATATAAATACATGTCAGTATGATTTAATATGAGAAAAAGGAAGTCTAAGCATCAAATATGTGGTACTGATATTTGTATTTTATCATGTTCGCAGATACACTAGACACGTTTAAGTATCCGACTATTATGGTGTCTCAGATGGCGCCAACTGAATCTCATGATATGGGGTTTTACTCACCTTGAAGAAAAAGTGCCCTCATATCGAAGAACTTGCTCTTCTAAATTTCAAGATGTCCCACACTTAATTATAATGTAATTTGAACAACTAACTCATGAGATTCAAGATGTACAAAAGAGAATTAAGTTCTTTGAAAAATTGAGAAACATCAATGAACACAGCAAATAGTAATAACATTTGAAAGAATCGACTGTTATACGTTATTGAATTGTCAACTCAATCGTTCGCAGGACTGACGAAGTACAAAAAAAATACTAATTTCTTCAAAAATTGAGAAACACATCAATGAACACCGCACTAGTAATAACTTTTCGAAAGAATAGACTATACTCTGTACAGACTAAATGGCATGTCTATAACAGGAATATACAGTTTTACGATTGTAGTACGAAGTGGAGGCTATTAGCATTGTATATTCCCCCTACAACTGGAGACATACCCACTAACTTACAGAATTGTTGATGCCTTCAACGTACGTTGGTTGCTGCCTAGGATGATTACTATTACTGTGACATCGTCATGGTATTTTCTTCTCCTACCAGCAGGTATTCTCATCAACTCCTCTGTACTGAAACCTGCACTCAGAAGAAAATTGAAGACAAAGTGAGTACTTATTTTGATTGCTAAGACAACTGATTATTTATTTTGAATGAGCAAAAGAAAGTGCGCAAATGGTAAATAAAAAAAATTATAATTCCATCAGTGAATACTAATTTCACACAGCCAATTGATTGTGCTTTATTTTTATTTTCACTCTTGTTTTACACTACCCGCATGTTATAGCTAGCTTACATCTGGAGCAACTCCTGCAACTTCCAGGATATTAAAATGTTATACCTGGAGGACACAGTATTTCGATGTTATAACTCTCAAAAGTGATCTCAGTATCTCATAACATAAGACTTGAGAGATACGTGAGCGGAGTTGTGCTGGAAGATGTAACACCAAATCTCTGCACTCAAAACCATAAAATTCCAGTATTCCACCAACTACCAGGGCATAGAAGTTGTGGGAGTTGCTCCTGGCATACCTTAAAAGTTTGAAATCAGTTGAGAAAGCTTTCATCTAGTTATTTGGTACATAGCCTCCTAAAGATAGTGACTGCCAATGACTAAGCCTTTCTTATGTCTTCTCTCTGACGAGAAAGCTAATATGTAACATCATTATGATTATAGTCCCGCGTTCTGATAAAAGTATGTGTAAGCTCTTTTAGCCACATGATATGATCCCACATGACCTTACATAAACGGTCTCAACGTGCTACAATAGTCACCTATATGGTGAAATTCATTTGCATCCCTTGCAGTTCAAGATGGATTTGACTCCACATATTCCCCAATTACAGGTAAAATCACACAAGGATTTGCACCAAAGTGGAGATTGAGACGTGTAGTCATATCCCACACTATCAGTTGGAGCCATTCCCAGCTTTATAAGATAAACCTCGCAAATGGAGGCTAGGCTTTGTCCACAACACTATTGTGTAGTTTTTATGAAAGTTGAAATATTGTTCATCTTACAAGGGAAAAATACAGTATAACCAATATACAAACAAATAACAATACATTATTGATTTATACGTACAATTGCTAACTCAAAAAAAAAAAAAAAGCAGCAAGAATGTCCACCATCATATGCTCCCAATTTCTTATTCTTTAAGAATATAGTATTCCTTTCAAACTACGTGCCCCAAAGAATTATGGAACTAATAACACCTGTCTATCTCTAAAGTGAGCTTGCTATTTCCACTTGCCAAAATATCACCTACAGATTTAAGGAAGATCCGTGGAATCCAAAGAGAAACAAGAAGTAGCGTCAAGTTTCTTGAGCTTGGTCGCATTCCAATAAGAGATGATCCCATGTTTCCAAATTAGCTTTTTGCTTCCGTCGATGAAACTGATGCAAGGGTTTCATAGAGTTGTGAGTTGTGACCCAAATTTTTTTTTTTTTCCATTTGCATTCTCTATTTTCATTAAGTTGTGGAATTGATGTTGTTGCTCTTCATAACACTAATGGCTCGTGTTCACATGAGAATTGTTCAAGGGCATTTGCCAATCCCAAGAACCAAAATGGAGGACTAGGCGCCTGCTAGAGTTTTCTCAAACCAAGCATTTGCTGAGTGTTTTGTTCAAAGCAATAACCACCAATTGCATAGTTTCACTTTCCCTCATTTAGCCATGAATTTAGATGTAGGCCATTCCTTCTCTAGTTTTATAGGACGAATATTGGAACACTCCAGAACACAGATCTGTATCATTCTTTTGTAAATAGGGTGGTTGAATAATATTTTCTCAAAAAAAATTTAATGATACAGCACCTAAAAACTAACTACTACTATCCCAAACTTAGTCTTGTCAAAGCCATGATAGTGGACTTATAGAGAAAGGGAAATGTGATTTATCTGTTCATTATTAGTTTTTATGAAAGCAAAAGTGTACTCATAATATAATAAACTCTCATACTACAGAAACCTGGTATATTACACCTAGCCACCTATGCACATATACAAAATGAGAGGGGCTAAGAATAGAAAGGTTCTTGTGATTTTACCTGCACTCTGAGCTGCTTTTGATACAAGCTGCTCCAGAAGAAACTTAGCTGGATCCCCTGATGGATTGCTCAAGATATGATAATGCACAAGCTTTACAGCTTCATCATTGCTGAAGAAATCGAAGAGACCATCGCTTGCAACAATAACAAAGCAGTCATCTTTTGAAATTCGATGAACATTCACTGAAGGTTGAGCGGAGACATACGGCGGGCTACATAGGTTCCGGACTTGAAGAATACCCATCAAAGCATCATTCATTTCACTCTGCAGAAATAAAAAACTTACCATCAAATGGATGGATTATAAGAGTATGTTGTATATGAACATCAAGGGAAAGACCCAGATTTTATCGAATCTAGTGTTACAAACATACTAAAGTTCACCAAAGTTCAATCATAACAATCTCTTCTACTTATCATCAAATTTTAAATGGTCTTGAAACAGTGGCATTAAAGACAACTAGTATCACACAATAGGGCCAACAGTTAGCATATATGATCCATCCTGACATGCATATCTTCCCTCCACACCAAGGGATGAAACCATATGTAACAATGACACTCCACTATCTTAGGAAGTGTTGTGTAAGACACCTAGGGATACTTCCCTCTCATATGTGCACACTTTAATTGGCTACTGACATAAAATTTGACAGCGAATATGTGTAGCCGCTGTTCAGAGATGCATATGTCAGTAGGGCATAAAATGGATGAGGTGTTCGATCGGATTCACTGTAAAATTCAACAAAACAAGATCCATATCCATGTGACAGTCGTTGTTACATGAGTTGAAACCATATAATTTCTAACAAAATGCATGTCATCAAGGTTAAAGAAAGGCAGCATTCATATTATAATTTGAACATGAAAATTTTAACCTTTTTCAAATAACCGACTCCAAAGGCACGAGTTAACTTCAATTTCCCTTTCACTCTCCCAGCCACAATTGTTGCAGGATCATCACGATGTTCATATAGCAGTTGCCTCCGCTCCACTTCATTGTCAACATTGTGAACATCGGTAAGCTGGATAGCTTCCAAAACATCGCTTCCGTCCATGTTTATGCCGTCACCATATGTTGCCAATACAGCTCTGCTGTCGCCTAAATTGAGAGTATACAGATTCCTCCCATGCAGAAGCACAACCAGAACACAAGATCCAACAGAAACTAAGTCGGGACGGTTGTCCATCTCCTGTTCAACCATGTTTAGAAAATCAATCTCAGCTTGACTTAGAGCGGATTGCAGACTATTGAGCACCCCATTTCTAAATGAATCATACGGTACATCTTCTTTCCTAGCATGTGGAGCTTCCAGAGTGTCAACTCTTGAATCATCGTAATCATATGAATCAGGGGAACTGATAAGAGGGTCTAGTTTCAATCCCTTCTCCATTATCCCCAGATAGAATCCAATGGTCTCATACAAAGTCCCAGCCAAAAAGTCAGCAGCATCCCTCCCATTAAACCCGTCATAGATTGCACAAAATAGCCACCCATTTTCTTCCGAACAAACAGCTTGAACTCTATCTTCTCCAGCGGCTCCACCTGCCACTTCTACTTCCATAGCATTAAGGAACCCTTCACTTCTTGAAGGTGCGCTCATGGGTCTCAAGGCATATGAATCCCAATCCAAAGGCTCGGGTGGTGTGGATGGACTGCAACTAAGGTTTGACATTCCACTCTGGTAAGAAGACGACAATAGATCTGACCTTGCAAAGGATGGTGAAGAGGGAACCCTTCGGAATGATTTTGGTGAATCCAAACCTGGAAGAATTCCTGCGCCAATTAGACCATTGCAAATATTTGTGTTTGCTAATGTAGCATTAGCACTTAAAGCAGCCCCATTCAAGCAAGAAAAAGAGTTGTTGCTCCGACGAATACTAACTCCAGATAGAGCCTCGTATCCATCAGAAACCTCACTAGAGCCTCCTCTCTTTCCACTGCATTGGTAGCCAAAACTGACTTTAAGTTCTCCATCGGCCTCAACCATTGTTTCTCCTAGCATGATTTAAAGCTGAAAGAAAAGAAAAGTTTAATTACTGGGTTGAGACAGAATAGAGAAGCTACCGAAAGTAAAATAGAATTCTTAATATAAGAACAAAATTCAAGAACCGCGCCATTAAGCAGATTCAGATTAGAACAATAAAAGTTAAATTCTTGAAACGCGTCAACATAGCTTCTATCATTGACAATCCACAAAAAGAGAAAAAAGATAAGCAGAAACTTTTTAACCGACTTCACACTCTAATATTCATTCTACTAAACATTTGTGAAACGATTCAACATAACAATTTAACTTTTGGGAGGGCACAATACTGCTGAAGCTAATCCCACATTCATACTATGGATATTTCAGCAGTAGCAAGTGTATCAATACAACGATGACGACACCATCTATATAGGACCTTCTCTAGTTCAGCAACAGCAAGTATTTCTACCTTTCAGTCCGAACTTTCTACAAAACAAAATCTACAAACACTGCATAATTTGCTTCACTTCATTGCCTGATTTCAAAAGGGCCTCATAGTTTTTCATGCTAGGGATAAATCAATTTCAAGCCTATAATAAAATTTTGCGAAAGTTAACGTGAAAACCATTTCCAAGTGATAGTGAGTTTCCCGGGATTGAGTACATGGAAAATGAGTTTCCAGGGAGGAGTCCATGGAATAATTATGCTATTCACATCTCTGTATTTAGTTTGCACATACGTAATATAGAAGATGACTGCCACAAATTATCACTTGGTCACAGAAAAGTAATCAGAACTCTTCAAAAACAATAAACAAGTGTCTAGTTGATAGTAATGATGGGGATTGGGGAGGTCATCGTGGAAGTGATGCATAGTTGTGGCTAATGCTGGTGATTTGTTCTGATATGTTCTCGTATTGTTGGTGAATAGTGGTGAGGTGGTGGTGGCAGTGGTCTTGATGGTAGTGGTGACACTGTTTGGAGGTGGTGGTGTGGTGGTGATAGTGGTACAGGTCACGATGGAAAATTCAAATTCAGCTACTCTAGTTTTTCATCTTTTCTTTTAGGTGGAAAAATCATTTCTTAGGGGGTAGGTGAGAAGATAAGGGGGCAGAGGTGGGAAAATGAAGTGACAAAAAAGAATAATTCTAGGGAGCCCGCCTTGGTAGCCTGGGAGGCAGTCCGGACCCTCCTGGGCACGTGCCTAGGAGGGTGGCTGGCACGTGAACCCAAGCTCCTCCTCTTCTGCGCCTCCTCCTCTTAACCTCTCCTCTCCTGCGCCTCCTCCTCTCCTGCGCCTAATCTAATCAAACTTTCTCTCCCCCATTCAACCCTCTCTTTACCTAATCTAATCAAACTTTCTCTCTCCCAAAACAAAACACAAACCAAATGGTTTGCTTAACTTGAAGAAAGATCTCCTAATCAATTTTCCTTTGGACTATAAACATCACAAAGACTTTTCTCTCAACATCTCTCCATAAGGTACTTGGCTTTATCCATCCAAACAAAACCCTCTCTTTACCTCTGCCACTAAAACTGGAGAATGGATGCCAGAGCACATAGAAACATTAAATTCAGTGCCCAAAATGAATACAAACAAAATATTATCCATACCATCCCCAGTGATGAATATAAACAAAACATTACCCATTCACAGTGGAAAAAAAATTTTCTAATTCAACACTAAAAAACAAACATTAAATTCCGTCCCCAGAGAAGAATGCAAACAAAACATTACCCAACCCATTCACAGTGGAAGAAATTTCTAATTCAATACCAAAAAACAGAGCATTCAACACAACAAAAAACAAACTTAAATACACCCAGATCATAAATTTGGGGATGGGTTTTATAGCTTCAGTTTCTTTGATTCCCTTCTTCTTCCTTCAAAGTTGCAATCCATCCTCTCGTAGTACCGAATCGAGAGCAGAGACAGAGAGAGTTGAAACTCGTCCCGATCCATTACAGGGGTCGAAGTTAAAGACATGAACTCATGAGTGTTTGAATAAATTTTCAAGATTGGCCTCATGTACTGTGAGTGCAAGAGACGGAACCCACCAAAGGCGAGGATCACAGACCTAAGTTGCTCTTTTGAACACCCAATATCGCACCAATGTCGACTGCACATGATCTCCCACAATCGCTCATCCTTTGACACCTTCCCCCACTTCTTGCTCACACAAGAAGCTCTGGCTAGTGTTACAGAGTCTACATGTTTGAATATCTCGAACATCATGTCTTCGCCTAGTAGGTTAAGAGCTTGAGGGAGGAGGCGCAGGAGAGGAGAGGTTAAGAGGTGGAGGAGGCGCAGGAGAGGTTAAGAGTTTGAGTTTGCTCTCCATTTGGGGATTTGGGTTCACGTGCCAGCCACCCTTCCAGGCACGTGCCCAGGAGGGTCCGGACTGCCTCCCAAGCTACCAAGGCGGGCTCCCTAGAATTACTCGACAAAAAATTATTCTCCAACCCATTTTGTGGACCAAATAGGAAATTGATTTTTCTTGCGGTCACGCACAATCTAGCTTCAAAAATGTGCAAAGATTTAGCAAGATGAAATGTTAAACCAACAAGGTAAACTGAGCTGCTGAATGAACAAGGGATCAAGGGTTGGTATGGAATTTTCTTACCTTGCTAGATTACTAAATCATGAACGAAAACAAGATGGATGTGTGGAAGAAGAATGCAGACTGCAGACTATATTCTAAACTTTGTAATAAAAAAGCAAATACCCAATGCAAATTAACTACTTCTAACTCTCAAAAGACAATGAATGGGTTCTTAACAGTCCCGAATTCTTCTGGCAACCAAGATCCATAAGATGACCTTTAACTAACACCAAACGACCAGAATTTATTCCTCCTCTCACAAGTCTACAAAGCTCCACTCATACAAGAACATCCAGTGCAGGCAATCACTTGTACAACCACACTCTATTCGATGTTCGACATTCCAAAACCAGAAAGAAAATGCTGTTTTTTTCCAATAGCTTTTGACTATTTCTTATCGTGTCTACACTCACATGGAGAGTTAGAAATGGGGACAAACAAGAGCAATTGGAGTCCCTAACAGTGCTTCTTATACCCAAATTTGCAAAAGTAAAACAATCAAACAAAATGTATATTTTTTTTATAATTTCTTCACTAAATCTTAGCTTCTTCACTTGAATTCCCAAATGGGCACAAACAAGCCATAAACAGACTTACAAACACAAAATCAATACAAAACGAACGAAACCAAGAACCCCCATCAAACTAAATTACACTACAAATACATTGAAATGTCAATTATTGAACAAAACAAGAAGTACCAATCATGGAATTCAACACAAACATAGCAAAAACGTGAACAAAATGACCAAAGAAAGAATACCCATTCTCACCTTTTGGTTGAAGAACAACTTCTGAAGATCAAAAAAGCAAGAACAACCCAGACAAAGAATGGTATCTCTCCCTCTCTCTGTCTGTGAAATGGGGATGAATATATATATATATATGTAAAAGCTAGTGGTGATTGAGTACTATAAAAATTTTAAAAATAAAAAAAAAAAAACAAAAAAAAAAACTTGGAATCAGAACAAGTGGGGTTGGGTGTGTGGAGAACAGCTAAACTGGCAGAAAGAGAAACAAAGAAATCAAGCAGAGATTTTGGTGGTGGGTATGAGTCTATAGGTCTTGAGGGGGTCTGAGTGGGGAAGAAAAATTGGATGGCTTTGAATAATTTTCGCCAAATATGGCTCGACTTTTGGGCTTTTGGCTAAGAAAGATTTTCTATCTATAAACAGTAGGGGGGGTTGAAGGAGGGGACGAATGAAGAGAGAAGAGATACTATTTGGTGTTTCCACGTTTCTCCATGTCCGATTGTGTGTGTGTGTGTTTGTTTGAGTTTTACTAGGAGTCCATGAGAGAAGGTAACATGATAGACCATGAGGTTCCATTTAATATCCAAGATGCCACCTAAAAATATTCTCATTTTTAAATTAATTTATTATATATTTTGTTATTTTTTCAATAATTAATAAATTAATTAATGTGTCTCTAGGGTTTGGGGAAGTGTGTGGGTCTTATGTGTGCAAGATGGTTCATTTCTTACTACCTGACCATGTATTTTACGTAATACAAGTAATCACTTGAAAAGTTGTTTCGTTTAGTGTATATTCATAGCAGAGTTTGTTGTGATAGGGGTGTCGGATTGCATGTTATTTCTTAGTCTCGTTTCAACAAACGAGAATTAATTACACAAAAATGTTGTTACTATAATTTCATTTAAATTGTCTCTTCAAGGTATATGTGTCTTTCATACTTTGAATCGTGCCATTCAAACATTTTATTTATTTATTTACATTGTAATTTATTTTTATTATATTTGTCTCCGGATGGAATGAAATGCGTGCAAACGGTTTGTTGTTGATTGGGTATTTCATTTTTTCACTGGGATATGTAAAACTAATTCACGAGTTCGCTATTTAATCTGGATAAGTAAAACTAATTCATGTTTTTACTTTTCAACACCGAACTTCTATTCCACGAGAAAAGGAAGGAATTTAACAAGTTTGTAGGAAATGTATGACAATATTCCACAAAATTAACAAAAACCAGTGAAAAAAGTTCACATCCACTGCTATCAAAATGGTATTAATTTTTGCACATTAAAAATAATCTCCCTTTGCACATTTTCAGTAAACACAAACATAGTCAAAGATTTCCAGCAATTTAGCATTGTTTACCCAATCTCAAGTGTAAAATGAAAATTAAATACATGAAGTCAAAATATTTCTACTTGTGTAAATCTGGTATATCGACAAATTTTGCATGCATGAGCATCACTTAATACTATAATTGTTATATAAAAACATTCATATTGATATAATTTTTAGGTATAAAAATGCCATCTCAAATAGCACTCGTCTGCTAATGAAGCTTACACGTAGCTTTTTTTTTCTTTCTTTTCCCTTAATACTTTTCGAACGAGCAAATCCAAATTAACTGAATTTTCTTTCCTTTTCTCATTTTTTTCTCTTCTTTTTCTCAATTACACAAAAAAAAAATGTATTATAAAAAACCTATATTTTACACAAGCTTGGTTGATGGGAAATGTGAGATAATATGCTCCCAAAGTCTCAAGACACATGATATCAAAATGGTTATTTTGGAAAAATTTTGGGGACAACAATGGAACTTTGAAATCATAGACCTCCTATTGGTTTGTTCTTGCTGTTCTTGGTAGGGACTCAAAAGATTTGAGATGCTGTAATAGTTTAGAGCCCTAAACTGCAATCCCTTTCCATGTCCAAAACTATTCCATAAAAATGTGTGTTTGTAAACTAAACACCACCCACCACTTCTCACTCACTATCACTATTCCATCTGTGGATCAAAACCTTCTTTATTAAGGATCACCCTCACTCTCTCTGATCCAAAATTTGCATGGATCATTGATATTTTTCAGGCTGGGAAGGAGAGAAGTTGTAGCTTTCAACATGAACAAATCCCATAAGCAATATTATATATACACCATTGAAATTATAAATTGCCACTGGACAAAATGATGGTGATGATGATGGGTTTACAATGTAGAAGGGATGTGATTGGCATCCATATCCATGTATTGGACTTTAGGTATTCATGCATCTAGTTTTCTTTTTTTTTTTGGTTCTTCAATTGGAGAGTTGATAAGAATCAACATCAATAACCATCCTGAAAAAAGTCCTACTTGTATATCTATCTATTGTCTATATTCTATACGTATCTTTCATCCATATTTACATGATTTAGACATGTAATTTGTGGTGGGCGTCGTTTAATGGTTTTGTAGAGGCAAATTACAAAAAAAAAAAAAAAATTTAATTAATTGAATATATAAATGAGCTAAAAGATTTTTAGATGTTTTATTTTGACTATTACCACATCTTGAGGAATGCATGGTTGTTGAAGTCTCGAAGAGACACCTAGTCCAAGATAGGTAATGGTCGTGTTAGGATGATTTGTCATCCCACATCAGTGTTTTCGAACAATTGAATAAAATAAATAAATAAACAAATAAATAACTCGTTGTCAGAAGAGCTAAGAATTTTCACTTAAAAATCTTTATTTAGAAGGTTGCCTAAACAAATTAACAATCCTATCAATCCCGTAACCTTTCTAAGCATTTAAAAAAACAAACGTCCTCTTAGTTAGTTTTGAACTATTTTTTTGCGAATAACGGTTAGCTTAGCTAATAAGACTTGTAACCTATCTAAAACTTTAACCCTGTCAAATACAAATCAACATACATCGCCATCCTAAAAGTCATACTAACGCAAGTTACAAAGTATCCAATGTGTTTTGTTTTATTCGTGTCACTCAACACGAATGACCCAATAAATAAACGGGTTGACCTGATAAATTTTCACGCCCCAAGACGGGAACTCATTTCCCCACAATTCCAGCAAGGAAAATTTTTCTCACGGAAAAAACATTCGAGTGAAAACCTTTCTATCTCGTCCACTCGTTCATCGTCAACTCACTCTCTCTCTCTCTGCAATCGATCGAAGCTTCAACAATGGCGTCTGAAGACCCAAACCAGCAAAAGAAGCCTTGCGTTGTAATCGACGGTAAAGCAGTCGCTCAAACCATTCGTAATGAAATCGCTGCAGAGGTTAAACAACTCTCCCAGAAATACAGCAAGGTAACCCAATCCTCCCACACCCCCTTTCAATAAAAACTCAACCTTTGTGTCAGATCGTTAATTTTTCGGGTAATTTAGCTAGAATTGGTTAATGGGGTTGATTTAGTTTTTTGTTTTAGATCAATATTAGTGCGAAATCGAGTATGGGCATTTGAATTTCTGGGTTTTTAAGCATGATATGAGTGAAAAATCGAATCTTGATTCATCTTCATATGGTATGGGTAGTCTCTAAATCTCCTGTAAGGTTTGATATGCTCAATATTTTTAGTGAAGAAAATTAGTTCATTTTTAGTGGAGAAACTTAATTAATGCAAATAAACTTCATTTTGAATTACATGAAGAATTGTGTGGTGCAAAGCATCAGATTGGAAAGGGGTTTTTTGTTGTGTCATTATTGGGAAAAGGATGTGTGCTCTTATTGCACTAAACAAGTGAAGTCAAGGGTGGTTCTCATTAAAAGTTACTTTTGTGATGCTTGCAATGTCTAATGGTTATAGGTCTTCAAGCAAATGCCATTTGAATTGCACTTAGATGTTCTTGTTGTTTAATACAAGGTGGAAAGATAGATTCTAAACCTTTTTTGTTTAGGAATGTTGTCTCGCCTGGATGGAAATAGCATGTCGATTACAAACAACCATAGTGTTAGTGCACATCTCTAAAGGTGTGCTCTGTGCAACTCTAAGAATGAAATATAGCTCAAACCTAAAGTATTGAACGTTCTGATAATTAATCTTATTACAAATACGACTTTAGCAACCTTATTAAGAAAGGGTATTTTTACTTGAGCACTAGCAAACTATGCTTCTAATAAAACACTGTTTTCATTTGAACTGTTAGATTAAATGCATGAAGACCAGTAAAATCAAATGTTGGTAGAAGTTTGTAGCAATTTTTATTTTGCAGTGTGATGTAGTCCCCCCTCCCAAACTCACCCAAGAACAAATTTAATATTGTTTGATGTTATCAGGTACCTGGACTGGCTGTTGTCATCGTAGGAACTAGGAAAGATTCTCAAAGTTATGTGAGTATGAAGAGAAAGGCATGTGCTGAAGTTGGGATTAGGTCATTTGATGTGGATCTTCCAGAGCAAGTATCTGAAGCTGAAGTGATCAAGCAGGTCCACGACTTAAACGCTAATGATGATGTCCATGGTTGGTAACCACCTTGTATCATTTTTCTACCTATTGTTGCTGCTTCAGTTATTGTATGGGCAGATTTTTCACCGTAGCAAATCATATGACCAGATTTTACATCTGATCCATTGTCTTCTTCATATCCAACCTTTTAATTAAATCATATTCATTTTGATAAAGACCACAACATATTATGGTGCAGGAATATTGGTTCAACTTCCTTTACCAGGACATATAAATGAAGAAAAGGTTCTAACTAAAATCAGCATCGAGAAGGATGTAGATGGATTTCATCCTTTGAACATTGGAAAACTCGCCATGAAAGGCAGAGATCCATTGTTTGAGCCTTGCACCCCAAAGGTATTGTACATTCATTCAATTTGAAGCCCCTTCACCTTATTTTGTTGTCAAGTGCCAAAAATATCTGTCACGCCCCGATTTTCGAAGGAAACGAAAATCCCAAAAGCCACGTAGGATTATCCGTTTCCCCCAAAACTCGGGACGTGAGAATTCAATAATAACAGAAACAAATAGCAGCATGAACTAAACATCTGAAACAAATAAAATCTAACCCGGAGAAGACTGGCATGGCTAGCTCACTAGCGAAACTCCAGTAATGCAGCTCAAAATCTCTAAACCTGAAAGACTACTCGGCTACATTCCAAAAGGAATGTACCCAAGAAGCAAAAGCTCACTCGAGTCAGCAATAAAGCTGGTGTGAGAAATCTTCATCCCAAAAATCAATAAATCCACACATGATAACATTAAAATAAACCAAACAATAAATAACCACACCATCAGGTAGTTCCTCAATGAGGCAATGGTGTTATCATCCTAATAAATAAATATGCATTCTTAATTACTAATAAATAAAATTTATGAGTTATCAATCCTTATAAATGCAACAACAATACAATTCATAATCATATTAGACTATTATTGAAATATTAACCACACACATTTTTCTACCTTTAGGAAGACATGTAGTTCTCATTCAATGGTTGAATGAGCATTTAGTTTCTTCCTTTAAGGTAATCATGCACATACACAAAAAGAAATCTCGCTACTTTTCCACAATCGCACTCTCCTCCTGTGCCGAACACACCTCACCCAAGTGTGTCTCCCTTGCCTTCGAAACCACTCGGAGCGTACATGTTCCAAGTGGGGTGCCACCTCGAGGAACATGTCATCACACCCGAACTCCGATCCATGGCAAGTATTCTTCCTAAATCTACACGTACAACCGAACACACATGGAACGGTGCACCGATATGCAAGCAAGTCTGCATACCCATAATATCACAATATCTCTACTTTCAGTACACTGTACCACAGATTAGAATCAGATTAAAAATGTGTGCCAAATTATTGACTACAAACTCTACCTGTCAGTCTTGTGAGGGTTTTTTATTATTTATTATTTATTTTTTTGGCTCACGTAAGTTGCTACTAATTGCGATAGACATCGGTAAAAGTTGATAAATTTGTTTAAATACAAAAAGCTTTTCAATTACATCATTTTCTTCATCTTTAGATTTGAGTGGTCTGTACCTCATCTTTAAGAAAATATCATGTATTCTAAACAGCTCATTTTAATTTGACAAAAGAATCATTTTTTTAGATATAATTTAAATAATGATCAAAGTCTGATCTGGTTGATTGAACTGTTCAGGTTGGATCTTTGTATGTAGACTATTCAAAATTTATCTCAAAGTCTTCAAAAGCTTAAATAATCATGATATGATTTTCTGCAACTCAGGTTTGATCGTTCGAATCTGTATATGTTTCAATGCACAAATCAAATAAATTAGTATTAAAATTGAAGTTTATGGAAAACAGATTAAGTTGTTAATAACTACTTTTTTTTTCTTTTTGTTTTTCTCCTCTTCATTACTTTCTGAGTGGGAGAGAGAAACAAGGAATTTCTTATTGATAGTTTTACATAATGTATGGAAATACTGTTGTTTCACAGGGATGTCTAGAACTTCTGTCTAGGACTGGTATAAGTGTCAAGGGAAAGAGGGCAGTGGTAGTGGGTCGAAGCAATATAGTTGGACTGCCAGTGTCATTGCTACTCCTCAAGGCAGATGCAACTGTTACCATAGTTCACTCACGCAGCAATGACTCTGAAAGCATTATCCGTGAAGCAGACATCATTATAGCTGCTGCTGGGCAGGCAAAGATGGTAAGATGCTTCAACTTCCTTTCTTTTGTACCGTATTACAGATTACAAGATGTGTTCTAAACACTCTTAACCTCTTTAGTTATTAGTATACAAGTTGTGAATTTTAGTGTGCCTGCTCATATGCTTTAAGAGCCTCTCCGGGTTGAAGAAACTAAATTAAATAAAATGAATTAAGTCCTATTTTTCATCAATTTCCCAGGTTGAAGACATCCAATGAACACAAGCAACTGGTTATAGAACACAAGGCGAAGTGCACACAAAGTAGACGACCTCAAACCTTGCCAAGATACACACTTGTCCAACTTAAAACAACCACATCAGTCCTCCAACATTTGTCAAAATAAGCCAAATACCGTCCACTAACTCTGCCCTGGTAACAATTCGTAATGGCAAATGCACTTATATCAAACATGGGGAGGAAGTGTCCCACGTGCTTATCTTTATGGATTTGATGCAGCAACCCCATTAAAAGAGTGTATGAAGATGTCCAAGGTGTCATGGAAAAATCTTAGAAAAGGAAGTGTCCTTCTGAAGCTTCTTGTTGATCTTCAACATGACAATTGCCTTGAAATATTGCTGATTATGCAACCAAGACTAGTAACTTCCAGATGACAACTACTTTGAGAGGCTTGGATTGACTGTGGTGTTTGTGTTTAATATTCTAGATAATGTTAGGATACCCATGTCCAGTTTCTAGATTCTCTGATATCCTGTATAGTATAATATTCTTCTTGCGCTATGTATTAGTGTCCATACACATATATGCATGGTAGATTGAAATTTTGGTGTTGCATGACTTGGTGAACTGCACTTGTCTGAAACCTAGTTTTCTTATAGAAGAATGATTATTGTTGTTCACTTCAACACATGTACTAGTGTAGTATTATTTGGTTTGTTACTTTTGTATAGTCTAAGCTTATACTTTTTCCCTATCAGATTAAAGGCGATTGGATTAAACCTGGCGCAGCAGTTATTGATGTGGGAACGAATGCTGTTGATGATCCCACTAGAAAATCAGGTTATAGACTAGTAGGCGACGTGGATTTTGAGCAAGCATGTAGCGTAGCTGGATGTGTGACACCAGTTCCTGGAGGTGTGGGCCCAATGACTGTTGCAATGCTACTCAAAAATACCTTAGATGGCGCTAAGCGTAAAATTCAACAATAAACGCTTCTCGTATTACTCCAGAATATCACGGTGCGCTTACTGAAGTTCCCCAGGAATTTTGCCTCCCGTACGTTTTATTATGGGCTCATAATTTTGATTGCTTACTTTTTCTTACAAGAATTTACTAGGAGATTCTTATTCTGAAGATAGTAACATGTAGCCATGTTGTGCTCTTTATATTCCAGAGGACAGCTACTTTATGTGAAATGAAAAACATCTTGCTTTTGTTCATGTTGTTATTCTTCTTCGCATCTAAAATTTCATCAAATATAAGAATATTAATTGTCAACAGATGTGATATATGATTGGGAGGTTAGAAACCAAGTAGTTGGTTGACTTGGCGCATACCCTTGACCCTTGACACTAGTTTAGATGTGATATATGATTCGTCAAAAATAAAAAAGTTATTAGGGTGAAATCAAGGTAAAGGCGTGTGATATATGAGAAAAAAGAAGCTTAAACCTCAGCACGTATAGTCCTAACGTCCAAAGCATAAAAGGAAAGGATGAGCCTTCATGAACTTCTCTAGAGGCTTAGGAAGCTCTGCGTTGAGAGAAATGTCAAAAAAAAAAAAGCTTTATATTGAGTTTGATTGACTGTGATTATATTTTTTCTGTGATTTTGTCATTAAACTATTTGTGAGTTTTGCACTGACGATCCAAACTCTTGTAAGTCTTAAGATGTATAAGGCCTATATCCCCAAAAGGAAAGGGAAAACTTTTAGGGTTTGTTATTGAAAGTGAATCTCTGCCAGTGAAAATAGGTTGTGAAATGCAATGTTCTTTTTAAAAGATATATTTGGCTGGTCCAGACTTGGGAACAATATGCTATTCTTTTTTAACCTGACTTGTGATTCCATCTGCCACAGACTTATCGGTACCTCATCGGCATATGCTAAATTTTATAAGATAATATCTTATAAAAAAAATTTATACACAGTGCTATGAGAAGCAATTGTTGATTTCCTTAGGACTTTTGAGATGAGAAACTATTGTGTATCATACATACCCTTGCACTGCGGTGTGATAAATCGAGTGCGAGAAAGCTAAGCGCATCTACACAACCCCTTATTTTGTTACGTATCAAAGAATTCAGCAATTTTTGTAATATGCATAACCTTGGAATATAAAGTAAAGTTTGATATTTGGAAGAAAGTGCGAAACAAGAGAGCTTTTGCTCCACAATTACTTAGATGGATCTAATTGATCAGATTTCTTAATGACACTTACATTTCAACCACAACACAAGAAAAACTCGACTTATTGTGTCTATAAATACTCAAAATTCAATCTTTCATGCATACTTCAACCATGGCTGTCACACTAGCCTTCTTCTTAACCTTCATTGACATATGTTTGGCTGTACCCAATAGCTCATGCATTCAGTACCGGTACATCCAAATGATGTCCCCATATTACAGTTTGCGTTGAATCTTGAGTTCACGGAAGCAGAGTACTTCTTGTATGGATCAATGGGGTATGGACTTAATGAAATCGCACCCGAACTAGCCATGGGTGGTCCTAGACCGATCGGAGCCAGGAAGGCGAATCTCAACAAGTTGTCACAACGCATAATGAGAGAATTTGGGTTTCAAGAAGTTGGCCATCTTAGGTACTTACCCTATAACATGAAGTACTGAAGTAGTTAGTAATGTAAATGTACACAACTAGAACCACTAATGCATCCAATTTTCAGGGCAATTAAAGAAACAGTGGGAGGGTTTCCAAGCCCTCTGATCGATCTGAGTTCTAGCAACTTTGCAAAATTCTTTGATGCAGTGGTTAGATATCGATTGAACCCTCCATTTGATCCATATCGCAATACTATCAATTACATGTTGAGTACATATATGTTGCCATGTCTTGGAATAGGAGGTTATGTTGGAGCAAATCCATACCTGAAAGGCTACAAGTCTAAAAGAGTAAGAACTCTTCTGTGTCATAACACTCATACTACTGTTTTCTTGTTTATGAGCATCTCCAAAGATCTTCCAATAGCATCTCCAATCATGTCCCGCAATCGGTCCCTCATTTTCTCTACTTGCCGAAGGCTATTAATGGCAAGAAAGTTGACAATACTTTCTCATCTAATTCGTATGGTATTGCAGTTGCAGGCAGGTCTCTTGGGTGTTGAAAGCGGGCAAGATGCTGTAATCAGAATGTATCTATATGAACGGGCTAAAAAGATGGTGCACCCATACAACCGCACTATAGAATACTTCACAACTCGCATATCCATGCTAAGGAATCGATTGGGAATGTGCGGAATCAAAGACGAAGGCCTCTTTGTCTCACGAAGCCTAGGCGCTGAGCATCAAACAACAAGCAATATCCTATAAATTTTTAAATCATGCCATCCCAATAAGGTTCAGAAAAATAATACTCGGCACATTTTACAGGAAATGTAAGACCTGTCCTAAAATTCCTGTAAGACCTATACACAAATAAAATTCCTGTAAAACGAATGACCCATCCATAAATTCTTTTCTTTCTACCAGCAATATATCTGTATTCTTAATGTTAGTGATTGAACAGAATGACGCTCAGGCAGCGTTGGTGCTTGATATCTTTAATGTCAGAATTTTGATAGCACATTGATCAATGATCAACAAACGTTTATCCTTCCTCTTAAACTTCAGTACCAGGAAAGAACACCTATTTGCCAATTACAAAATGCATCTCATTTCCATTAAACATATTTTCATACATGTTTGTTCATTGGGGATTGAACATAAAATAAGAGCTTTGACAAAATTTTGAGAAGACCAAGATAATCATAAAAACAGTTCTCCCATTAGCAAATAAAGATCTATAGGGTGAAACTCATTAAAACAAGTAATACCTAAATAAATTCATGACAATCAAACATTTCAAGTTTAACCATCTTTGGAACAAGCTGATACTGAAACCTAAGTTAAGAATAGTTTACTGACATGATAATCCTAACACAAAACCTAAAAATTGGTAGTCCTAACACAAAACCTAAAAAGAAAACAGGCTTTAGTAGCACCAGCACCACATCATATTTTACTGCTGTTTAATTTCAGCCTTCTTCTTCTGCCACAACCGATCGATTGCACTGTCAGCATCTCCCTGTAAAACAATCACAATCACCATAAAGGTATATTAATAACAGTGGTTAATGATGTCAGCATCTCCCTGTAAAACAATCACAATCACAATCACCATAATGGTATATTAATAACAGTGGTTAATGATGAAGGAATATAAACAAAATGGGCTACAACTGGAATGAATTGATATTGCCAACACTCCCCCAATCCTTGCATCACACAAACATATATACAAATCATCGCACTGCCAAAGCTAATCTAACTAGCCAGCCTTTTATTAACTGCAAACTATTTGTTTTATGCTGAGGGCCCTCTCCTTTCTAACTTACACTTGGTGCGACAAAAGTGTAAAGTTTCAATAACATGTCTGATACCTCTTCAGATATGTAAGCCATTTCCTATGTCAATCTTAAAATTTGGTGAGAAAAAAAAAAAGGATTAGAGGCATAATGTAACTGTTAAAGTGTATATCTATTTGTCAATTAGGTTGTGTATCTAGTTGTCAATTAGGTCCCCTTAGTGTGTAACTAGCTGTATACAGCTGGATACTAGTGTGTATCTAGCTGTCCATTAGGTTCCCTAGTTTACCTACCCTTTTACCTACTCTTTGTATTTATATGTATCAGTATTCTTAATACAAGATTTGGAATGTATCCCCCTAAGGGGAAGTATCCCCTTAGTATTTGATAATCTCTTAGTCTTTTGTAACATGGTATCAGAGCCATAATATTCGAAGAGATTAAATTCGAAGTTTGAAGTTAAGGCTTACCATTCGAAGTTTGCAATTTGGTTCTCCGTTCGATCCTTCGAAAATTGCAGTTTGCAATTTGGTTCTCACAGATCCTTCGAGATTTGCAATTTGGTTCTCCGTTCGATCCTTCGAAATTTGCAGTTTGCAATTTGGTTCTCACAGATCCTTCGAGCTTTGCAATTTGGTTCTCCGTTCGATCCTTCGAAATTTGCAGTTTGGTTCTCAAATCAATCCAGCCACCAACCAGTCGACGTCAGTCGACACTTCCAGCCGTCCAAACGATTCCTCAAGCCAGTCCGATCGTCCGATCGACTCCTCCAGTCGATCCAGCCCTCCCATCGACTCTTCCAACCACCGATCGAGCCCTCCAACAGTCGTCGACTCCAACAGAGCGACCCTCCAGGCCGTCGATCGACCCTTCCCGCCTCCGTTCGACGTCGATCGGTGACTGGATCGACGGGCTGGATTGAATGGAGGAGTCGTTCGATTGCGTCGGCTGGATCGACTGGAGGAGTCGATAGGAAGGCTGGATCGACTGGAGGAGTCGATCGGACTGACTGGTTGAAGGAGGCGATCGACTGGAGCAGTCGATTGGAGGAGTCGACTAACTGGAGGAGTCGATCTGATGGCAGGATTGAGGACAGGATCGATGGCAGGATCGACTGGAGAACCAAATTGCAAATCTCGAAGGATATGTGAGAACCAAATTGCAAACTGCAAATTTCGAAGGATCTGTGAGAACCAAATTGCAAACTGCAAATTTCGAAGGATCGAACGGAGAACCAAATTGCAAATCTCGAAGGATCTGTGAGAACCAAATTGCAAACTGCAAATTTCGAATGATCGAACAGAGAACCAAATTGCAAATCTCGAAAGATCTGTGAGAACCAAATTGCAAACTGCAAATTTCGAAAGATCGAACAGAGAACCAAATTGCAAATTTCGAATGGTTAGCCTTAACTTCAAACTTCGAATTTAATCTCTTCGAATATTATGGCTCTGATACCATGTTACAAAAGACTAAGAGATTATCAAATACTAAGGGGATACTTCCCCTTAGGGGGATACATTCCACATCTTGTATTAAGAATACAGATACATATAAATACAAAGAGTAGGTAAAAGGGTAGGTAAACTAGGGAACCTAATGGACAGCAATGGACAGCTAGATACACACTAGTATCCAGCTGTATACAGCTAGTTACACACTAAGGGGACCTAATTGACAACTAGATACACAACCTAATTGACAACTAGATATACACTTTAACAGTAACAAATTGAGGAGATGAGCGATCTTCTTGATGTATTTAAATTGGTAGGGTTATTGCCTATATTATTGGCTTTGGCCATCCACATAAAACAAAACACTCACCAAAAATTAGCAGAGTCTTGGACCATCTTGGACCCCTAATATTTATTGCATGATTGTTAAATGGAGTCATAGACAAATGAAATAATATTAACCATTAATGGCATCTTTGAGACATAATATGGTTGTACCTGTGCTTGTTGTTGACATATAACCATGATGTCATTCTATGTGCAATCGAGGCAAATTGACCAGTCAAGACTATAAATCACATTGATTCACTTCCCCCAAATAAATCATTCTTGGTAGTAGTGGGCTATATACACTTACAATATCTATGAAAGAGATGAGCACAATTACAAGGTGATAATTATATGCTAAGAGCTTTAATGTCTTAACATCATCAAACTAATTATGCAACCCTACGACTCAAGAGACGATCAATGACCAGTGAATCAATAATTTCTATTACACTGCAAGACGTGGAGATAAAAACGCAGTCTAAATGCTTCAAGTAATTAGCAATCATGTGGGGAGATCATATATAACTAATGTTCATTTCCACCTAAAATGGTATGGCATCATGTGAACCTGTCGTTAACCAAATAACAACAAACCCTCTATCTTTTAACAATTTAGTTTTTCCTTTTTGCATTATACACAAAAACCATTATCAGCCAGATCTCATCTCATTATGTTAACATTATCAAAGCAAATTTATTCAATATAATCTTGAATAAAAGTATTTCAATAATAATAAATTGATTAAAACGTATGGATTCTTATTTATTTGACGAATGATTTAGATTATTACATGGATCAACGGAGGTGGGGATTTGATATTGAACCATGTTGGGATTCAAAGGTGTCACTGTGAGCTACAATGGCTTGTGTCCCATTATGGTGTCAATATCTAACCTAAGTTGTGAATTGCATGCGAGTGCTGCACAAACGCCTTCCAAGCTTATCTTATTAGAGAGTTCTGGGGTGTTTGCCCTCTCAATCTAATTGAAGTTACAGTACCTAAAGTCTGCAGTTTACTTTACAATCAAAATTAACAGAGAAACACCTCAAACAAATCGATATACTAATAATGCTCAAACCACCCATACTACTTCAAAATGAATGCAAAGAAAATCATTTTTTGTTAAGCAAAACGAACCTGAGCACGGACGAATCCGCAGAGAGCAAAAGTGGAGAACTGGCCAGTGTACACCCCGCTCTCATCCAAGTGCCCGATGTTGATCTGAACGGACGCGTGGTCCTTGGAAGTGATCAACCTGTTGGTTGCCGAGCTGCGAAAAACAGAGCAAATAAAAAAAATATTAATAAAAAAACCTAAATTCGTCAAAAATGGAGAAATCGAAGATATGGGGTCGACGAGAAATCGTTCAAAACGCTTACCATTTCCTTGGGATGTAGAGATCCATGTGCTGTCCCTCTTCGTTCTGCATCTTCGCTAGTTTTTGAAGGATATGAAGAAGAAGAGCAACGAAGTACTGTTGAAGCAATGAATCGAGAAGAATTTGAGAAATCGATTTGCGAATAATGGTTTTGATTGACAAAAACCAATGAGACGCGATCGAATAAACCCTACCTTTGCGAAGATGAGGGGAGAAAGTTTCAGCGAGAGTTTCTAAAAGGGCTTGAGTTTTTAAAAAAGGGATTCAAAACCCTAATGCCTTATATTGAATAGACAGATTTGGCCCTGAATATGGGGTAAATGACACGTGTACTTGTTTTTATAAAAATTGATTTCATATATATATATAAAATTGATTTGGCCTTTATATATAAAATTGTTTATATATATATATATATATATATATATATATATATATATATATATATTATTTTTTTTTTTTTTCAAAGCAGTATGCATGAATAGGACTAAGACATACAAAGACTAGCCCCTACTTTAGTAGCAAGAGCATGGGCCTCAGAATTGAGACTCCAACTCATGTACATACATTTCCAGTTGCTAAGCAAAGCAGCAGATGGTTAATGCTACAAAAAAGAGGTTTTCATGCCCAATCTAAAACAAAAGATGGGGTGGTATCCTGTGAAGAGATCGCTTATGAAGTTAGTAGAGTCTCCAAAGACTAGACATGTTTTCCACCTTTGAGCTTGAACCAACATAAGAGTTGTCTCACATGCATGGAATTTAGCCATAGTATTGTCCATAACTTTCCCTTGGATCGGGCTAGACATCGTGGCAAGAATTTTGCCTACATATCCACAACAAACACTCCAATAGCACTCTGCTGGGAATGCGCAAAAAAACATACAACAAAATTAACAATCACCGTATCCGGTGCCACCTGTAAGGAATGAGAGGGAGGCAAGGTGGGATGGGGAGGATAGGAGCTGACAAAAGTTAACTGGTTCTGAATGAGAATAGTTGTGTCAGCTAGAGGTGAGCCAGGGGCTTCCTCCCCAGGGATAGGCTGAAAAGAAGATGAGCCGTCGAAACGGGCTGAGTCTAGAATTTAGTGGATTTCCAAGATATTGAAAGTGGGGGAGATAACTGGGGGAAATAACCATTGAGTAAACAATGAGGACCAAATGTGATTGAAAGTGGAGGAGAAAATTGGGGCACAAAACTTAAAATTGTTAAACACAATATTGTTTCGAATTTGCCAAATGGAAAGGAGGACTGTCGTGAACTTGGACAGCATTTCATTAGTGTAAATACGGGAATGGTTCGTTGATTTCCACATGAATTGGAAAGCATCCCAAATGGAGGTTAAAGAGAGGGGATGGTGAAGCCAGTGGAAAGGCAACGGGGAAATAAGCCAAAGGCAGCTAACCACTGGACAGAGAAATAAGAGGTGAAAAACATCTTTTGCATGATTATTACAGAAACTACATATGTTGTCAATAGGAACATGGACTCTAGCCAAATTGGCAGTAGTAGAAGGAGATCTTGACAAACCTTCAAGAGGGCTTTATGTGCCAAATATGACGAAGGATTTTCTGTCGTAAAGAGGAAGGCGTATGGTTTGAGGAGGAGTTGGTTGTAGCATAAGAGGCAAATGCTCGGATAGCACTCTTAACAAAAGAACATTTTTCTTATCCCCATTCCATATGAATTGGTGAGGCCAGGAGATGCGATTGATATAAATTTAAAAAATGTCACGGACCATTGGGGTAGGAAACCATGTGTTTAGGAAGGAAGTGTTCTAAGATTGTATGGAAGAAGGAGAGTTGAGTCATAGGTCCGGAACACTTTGAGGTGAGTCGGGTGTAATAGGATCTAGTACACAATCAGCGAGTAAGAGATCAAGTTTGACCCATGCATCGTGCCAAAGGTTGATATGATCCCCAGAAAGCGCCTGCCAGTGGAAAAAAAAAAAAGCTTCATGTGCATTAGAGCCTTAAACATGTCTTGCCAAGCAAAGGAGTTTTGAGTTGGGGTCTTGGAAAGGTGAAAGAACGTATGTAAAGGATGTTAAATGCTTTTTAAGTAACTTCGATTTCAAGGAATTGGGGGAAGATAAAACATTCCAAATATTTTTTGCCACCAGGGCAAGATTTTTGGTCATGGAGTTGGGAATATTGAGACCTCCTAGGAGTAGAGGTCTGCAAATTTTGTCTTAGGTACACAGATGTTTAGTTTTACCATCATCCTGACCATTCCACCAAAAATTACGAAAAAATGCGTCAATCTGATTGGACATGCTTGCAGGGAGAATGTACAAATGCATTATGTACACAGGGATAGAGTTGAAGACCGCCTTAATCATGGGAAGGGATCTTATCTAGACGGAAGCGAAAGTCTTTGGTCTTGTGATTCGAGAAAAGCGGAGGGGGTCCCAGGTACATATCAATGGTCTTGAAAGATTTTGTTCAAGAATTCTGTTGATCATCTTAGCATGCCTAGGGTGCACATTTGCACTAAAAAATGTGGAGGACTTGTCAAAGTTCACTGTTTGGCCCGAATCAGCACAATATTAATGGAGAATATCTTTGACCGAGTGTACTTCAACCAACAAGGGCCAGCAGAACAGAATGAGATCGTTTGCATAAAGAAGATGGTTGAAAGACGAGGCTTGACGTTTGACTTTAAAACTTTTTATAGTACCAAAAGATTATGCCTGCATGAGTAAATGGGAGAGTGCCTCCGCTACTAAAATAAAAAGATAATGAGATAGGGAGTCTCCTTGTCTAATACCTCATGAAGGCTTAAAAGGTGGCAGAAGAGAGTCATTGAGAAGGACTTGCAATGAGGTAGTGGCGATACACTGCTCAATCATAGAGTTCCATTATTCGGAAAAAAAAAAAAAAAAAAACCCAATTGTTTAAGGATCTGAAGGAGGAAGGGTCATTCCACCCGATCATATGCCTTAGCCATATCCATTTTGATAGCCATCCAACCCTAAGATTTTATTTTCAAGTTTTTCATTTGAAAGAAAGTCTCATGGGTTATACTAACATTATCACATATCGATCTCCCTTTAAGAAAAAACCCTTTATTAGGGGAAATGACTGAATCTAGGAACAATTTAAATCCGTTAGCAAGAATTTTGGATATAGTTTTGTAGATGGCATTGCAAAGACCAATGGGGCAAAACTTATCTGGAGAGGTTGGTTGCTAACTTTCAGAATGATGGCAACAAAAGTTGCATTTAGATTCGGGTTCAACCTTTTCGTGGAGAAAAATTTTTGGACAACCGAAATCACATCCGGGCCCACAATGTCCCAATACCGTTTGAAGAAAAAGGCATGGAAACCGTCCGATCCTAGTGCTTTCAGACAACCAATAGAAAAGATTTAATAAGATCACCCGAAGGTATAACAAGAAGATATGCATTGTCCTCGATCGAAACAACAGGCTGAAAAGGTTGAAAGATGGCTTGGTCAGGGTTTGGGTTTGAAGTGGTAAATATAGAGGAATAGTAATGAGTTAGCACATCACCCCGTCGAGAAGGATCAGATTGTTAGATACTGTTGTATTTGCGCCTCATTAAAGTGGAAGGTGAAAGAACTTTGTATTCTGGTCTCCTTCCGTTAACCAGGTTGTACTAGATTTGTTACCCCAAAAGAGTTCTTCCCTGATGAGGAGTTCTTCTAGTCTAGCGTCTAAAACAGATAGAGCCTCCACGTTACTCCTGGAAAGGGGGGCATCTTGAAGTTCATCCAGAGCTCTACGAGTGTCAATGATGTTATGTTAGATGTTCTTGAAGTGAGACTTATTCCAGTGAGTAAGAGAGTGACTAAGGTGTTTAACTTTGGAAAGGAAGACATGTGGGGGCATCTTGAAGTTCATCCAGAGCTTTACGAGAGTCAATGATGTTATGCTAGTTGTTCCTGAAGTGGGATCTATTCCAGTAAGTAAGAAAGTGACGATGTGTTTAACTTTGGAAAGGAAGACATGTGGGGTGAGCCCAGACAGGGAGCATTCCAGGAAGAGGAGACGACTTGGCGGCAGTCTGGATCTTGAGTCCACATTTGGAAGAAACGGATCGATTTTGGGGAAGGGGTGGATGGGGACACCAGTTGAAGGCCTATGGCTCTATGGTCAGATGAGGGAGCATGGATGGATCGACAAGAAGCCGAGGGGAAGAGATCCATCCATTCAGTAGTGACCAAGACTCTGTCCAGTTTAGCCTTGATTGCATGGTTGTCCAGCCGCCTGTTGGACCATGTCAACTGAGATCCTTTGAGAGGAATATCCAAAAGATGATTTAAGTCCACAAAGCTCCGGAAGTGAGATAAACTAGAACATGAAGGGTGCAGTCCTCTTATTTTTTTCAGCAGGATTGTAAATGACATTGAGATCGCCAATGATCATTCCAGGGATGGGTTGGTTGTTGTAAACCTATGACATGATGTCCCAAACAAATTTGGCTCACCATAAACAAAGATAGCCAACCAAACATTAGTAGAAAAATAATCCACAATATTACAATTAAAGTAATATTTACAATCTGAAATAATATTAAGGTTGATACCTGCTTTCCAAAAGAGTGTTATACCACCAGACTGTCCTGTCGCAAGAATTGAATGCCCATGTCGGAATCCAAGTCTTCGGCGGGTACTGTCCATTTGAGCAGAAGTAACTTTAGTCTTAGAAAGAAAGATGATATCTACATTGGACTATTTGGAGAGGGTTTTTATAATCTGGAACGTGTTGGGAGACCCTACACCTCTAATGTTCCAAGAAAGTATCATGGAGATGAAGGCGACCTAGGAGAGGCGGTCGCCGGAACCTGAGGTGTGGAAATGGTGGTCGGTGTTGCAATGTCACTGGTAATAGCATTCTCCTGCTCATTTATAACAATGGTTGTATTAAGATTCAGTGAGGTTGCATCCTGGACCGGTGCATTTTTAAGTGAAGTTTAGGTTGAGACCTTGCTTCCTTGGATGTACGTCAGCCTGCCATTTTTTTATTTGAACTTGGCATCTCCAATTCTTCCTGATCAGATAACATTTTGCATTTACCTAGTTGCAAGGCTACTTGATGGCGGGCTTGTGCAACCGTGGTAGATTTCACCTGATATTTGTGAATTCTACCCATATCAAATTGAACAATGCATGAAGAGACTGAGGTGTTGATTGCAAAATTAGTAGCATACTGACTCAGCTTCTTTTGACATCATGAAGGGCGACCACTTTTCTGTTTTGATAGGGCCAGAGGAATTGTGATAGGAGCTAACAGCATAGCGATGCTCGCATTAGATACCGGAGAGAGGTGAACTCCTCGCCTTGAAAACCATTTGGAGATGAAGTATGTCCCTGTAATGTAGCATCGACCAAATATGGCCGAAAAGAGCATGTAGTGGCAACAAAGTAAATCGGTGAATGATCTGAGATAGGCGTCGCTACCATGGCCAGACGAGGAGTTTCAATTGTTGTTGGCAATAACACAAATGAGGATGTCATCCATATAGAAGCAGCTAAAGGGGGGATGCCCGTATAGGATACCAGTGCCAGTGGGCTGGAGCTAAAAGTCCACGATGCTGAGGAAGGGAGATTATTTTGAGTTGTATTAGCCCAACTGAAAAACCATGGAACTGGTCCAAATGGGTTCATCATCTGTGGGAGCCCATTGAACGAGCTGAGTAAATCACTGGATTCGCCCAAGGAAAGCCCGATAAAAGCATTTGCTGAAATGGGCTTAGTAAATGCCCGTTACCACCACGTAATAGCCCACTGTTTGTAATTGAAAAAGCAATAGTCAATTCTTCATTAGGCACATGCGGGATTGTGTGAAAGGCTGGAGACATTTAAGAAGTGAAATGACTTTCCTGGGTCCCACTAACCATGTTGGTGATCTGGTTTCTCTATTGTTTGCTGAAAAGCAGGCGGGTTTCATGGAGGGGGCGCCATTGTGGGTTGTTGAGTAGTCAAAGTCAAAAGGAGTCATTCCTTGTGGTTGAGTTGGTGTAACACGTGACGACGATACTTAAAGCAAGAGGAAAAGTATAACTAGTGGGCAAAAAAGGAATAGGCTTCCCTATGTTCCTGTGAAATCAATTAAGGCAACATTGCAGCCATCACAGTGTCCCTACCGCGGGGGTAAGCCGTGTTCGGATGTGTGTCATGAACAATCTGAGTTGCGGCATGGACGATCGGTTGAGTTCCATTCAATTATCTGCCCGATGATTGCTCACAAAAAGGAATAAAAAAGCAAGTCCTAGTGCTAGTGATGTGATGTGAAGTGAAGAGGAGGTTGTTGTCGATTGAGATTGATGACAAATAACAGGAGGTTGAATATGGCAAAGTTGTTGAGACCTTACTGGAGTGGGATAAAAAACCATCACTTCAGATCTTGTTTTGATTCTTGCCCTTTGAGTGAGGGGAAGGGAAATTGAATTAGGTGATTGTCTAGGCTCTAATAATTGTATAGTTTCAAAATACAACGGGTAGTTCCTTCCAAGTACATGACCAATGAACCCACAGCAGAAGCAGAAGGTGGGTGGGTCCTTGTAGCAAAAAACGAACAAGATATTATCGCCCATATTGAACGCCAAAATCTGTTTCCATAGTGCAAGGTAAGGCTCGAGTAATGTTGATCCAAACCTTGAATCTGATAAAAGGGATATTCGAATTCTGAAGAGACGCTAAGTCAATTTCCATGAGACCGGATTTCTGAAAAAAATCCACAGAGAGGTAATTCTCTTGCCATGATTTTGGTATTACCAGCCAACCAAAAAAAACCCATGGTCCTGAATACAACACTTTGTTCATATATGACATTTCCGAGAATTGCACCATATAATAAGCATTATCAAGATCCCATTTCCGAGCAAGATACTCCACTTCAAAAGCATACTCAGTTTCCCATTGAGATGCCATTCTTTTTGCAAATACCTCCTGTCATAAACGTTGTGAATGACAAAATTCCACCACTACCCGTAAATGGACATCCTCATCTGAGAGAAGAAATCGTCTGTCAAAAGGAGGAGTGGGGATTTCTAGGGGAGGAGGTTGAGAGATGTGGTGGAGACTGGGTCGAAGGAATTTGATTGTTGGGTGGCGGAAGAAGTCGTGGGCTGGGGATCATTGTGGGGGTGGGATTGGGGAGAAGATGAGAATCAAGGAGAGGGGCTTGGGAGGAGTTTGGGAAATCCATAACGAGTGATCTATAACAGAAATGGGTTTGTATAGTTCGTATGATACATAAGGCAGAAGGAGATGAACTTAATGATTCATTTGAAAAATTTGTAATAATCGAGGCTTCATCTTGGTGAATCATGACTGGCTCAGAGGGGTTAAAAGGATTTGATGGGGAAGATGGATTTTGACTCATGGTGCTAAGTTGCGATGTGAGACAGCGAGGCTGAGATAAGGACGTGAACCGAAGCTCGAGAGAGGGCGTTGATGGAGAAGTGATGATTAAGAACCGTACCGCGCCAGATACCTGCAAATCAACACAGAAAAACACAAACAATGAGAGTCGTGAAAGTATAACAAACAATGGAGAACCATGCAAAGAAGAAAGAGGGTAGGAAGAGATGAAGAAAGAAGAGGATCTTTGTTCGTTGGTATTTGGAAAGTAGATAAAAGTCATTTTTTTTTTCGTCCACCAATTGTAGCTCGGTTGGTCGTACATCCACTCTTCATGTGAGAGGTCGCGGGTTCAAGACTCACCAGTTAGGATTTTGTGAGTTTTTGCTCGATTTAGGAACACATGTGCTATGCCGGGCTCGAGCCTAGTTTGGTTAACCCTATAAGATCAGTCATGTAGGCTTCGGGCATGGATTAATAAATAAATAATTAAAACAAAGGCTTTTCCCTTTGATTTCATAGTTAGTTGTACAAATATGGATTAGTAAATAAATAATTTAAAAAAAGGCTTTTCACTTTGGTTTCATATTTATATTTAGTTGTACAAATATATTTCATGTAAAAATATATTTCACATACTTAGTTGATTTCAAAATTTTTTATTAATATTTCTTCATGTAAAAATATATTTTTCAATTTGCTATTTATTATTCGACACTTACATACTCAAGTCACCTAATTTTGGTGACAAACTATTTCATTTGATTACAATGGTTTTCATATATAAATAAAGTATATTTCTTCTTAGAATTTGAAGCCTGCAAAAGCAAACACAATACCGGTATATAATGATATCTATTGAGAAATTTTATATAAAAAAAAAAATTAATAATTGAGAAATTGGAGCAAACTAAGAAAAAATATTTATTGAAAAAAGTTTTTAAATGTACGCACGAGAGGACCAAATCCCAACTTTTGGAGAGAGAATATATTGCTTGACCATAAGAAAGAGAGTTTCAGAGAGAGTTGGGATGAAATAAAATTACTTGTAAACCTAATGCCTAAAGTGGAATGGACAAATTTTGTCCTGGGGAAGTAATGTTGTCTTGGATGTGTTCGGGTGTGGGTCGAGTAATTTCAATTATAATTTTCTTTCCTCTACTACAAGACCTTTTTAACATAAAATTATTAAATTTATAACTGTTTTGAATAGTAATTCTTGTAATTCAATTAGTTAGGTCAAGATCAAAGTTTGAGACCATTGTGAATGAGAGATAATAAAGTTTGTCTTTTCTAACGGGTTTAATTTTTTAGGATTGATGAAAACTATAAATGTTGCGATTTTGTTCATTTTTAGTGTTAATACCTTATGTGAAAATTATCAGGGCAAGTGTACGAGCATCGTAAATGTGCCACATAAAAATTTTGCTCCATTATTTCTTAATTAACGAGTGATCGGCGCCATGTGACTACATTCTTAGAGTTAGCCATGGGTGTTACAACATCAATATTTTTTTCAATGCAAAAACAAAAAGATGGGCCAAATATCTATGAGTCGATCCATTTATCTTTCTTGAATTTCTCCTTCATAAAACCTAGAGAACCGTAAGTCCTCTTCTACTCCTTGTTTATGTTTCCTTATACTTCCATTCCATATATTTTTCTCCCTTTTGAAAAATTAATCCAATTCATTTTTGTATTGATACTTTTTCAAATTCAACAGGAATTTTTGTGAAGTGTATCCTAAAATCTAAAAATTTTGTATAGTTAGTTGATTCAACGTATTTATTTATTAATATTTTATGTAAAAATATATTTTCCAATTATTTATTTATTATTGGACACTTATGCACTCAAGTGCTTAAGCAAGGATAGTGATTTTGTTGTCTACCAATTGTAGCTCAGTTGGTCGGACATCCACTCTCCTTGTGCGAGGTTGCGGTTTCGAGACTTACTAGTTAGGATTTTGTGAGTTTTCGCCTGATTATTAGGAGTACATTTGCTCCGCTCTTGATAAGCCTTCGGGTATTAAATGCAGCTGCTTAGATGCAAGATGGAGGCGACGAGGATATTAAGTGGCAACAATATTGTAGCCTTCGGGCCTGTTTTGGTTAACCCTATAGGGTCAGTCATATAGCCTTCGGACGTGGATTAATAAATAAATAAAAATGGTCAATGACCCAATTTTGTTTTTAAAAAAAAGATAGTGATTTCGTTTTTCGAGTTAATTTCAGTTTCTTGATTTTAAGAAATATTCAAAAAATTATTTCAATGTATAAAGAGAAAATGTAAAAATTTCAAGGATAAATAAAATATATATAGTGAATTTTGAGGGTTTATTAAATATTTTAAAAAAATAAGATGCAAGTAAATAAATGTATTATACATTAAATGAAACCTAAATACCTATAATTTGAAAATTAAGGGATAGTTTCAAAAAACAATATATAAGTAGAAGAAGTGATAATTAGAAAATTAGGGGTAGGTTTAATACAAAAAGTGATAAATAAATATAATAAATGATAATTACAAAAAATCTCAAAATTTACAAAAAAAATGTAATTTTTAGTAGCTGATTTCTGTATTTTTAGGAAAACATGAAATTTATGAAAAAATCAAAATTTACGAAAAAACCTCAAAATTTTTCTAAAAATGTAATTTTTTCTTTTTATAATTTGAATAACTAAAATTTTGGCGAAATTTCGTATAATTTCACGAAATCACAATCCTTGTTCAAGTCATCTAATTTTTGTGACAAACTGTTTCATTTGATTATAGTGATTTTTATGTATAAATAAAGTTACTACTTCTTAGAATTTGGAGCCTGCAAAAGCAAACAAATACTTATATAAGGACATTTATTGAGAAGTTTCATAAAAACAAGTAATACTTGAGAAATTGGAGCAAACCAAGAAAAAATATATATTGAAAAAAGTTTTTAAATGTATGCAATATATGATATCCAGCATTTGGAGAAGCAATGCTGGAATAGAGAGTATGGAATTGAGCAATTTATAGGCCCAAGAGGTGTAAGGTGTGTTGAAATTTGTATATTTAATGAAATAAAACAAAATTATTGTTTTGGTCGGCTACAAGACTTTTTTTTAGCATACAACTATAACATTTATAATTTTATGCAATTGATTGTGAATGTTTTTGGCTAGTAGTAGCATAAGTAAATCCATCTCTCAAAGAACATTATTAGTTTATTTGTGTGTGACGCGCTTTACATGTATGTACAATTTTAAAGATATAATATCATTTGCATGTATAGTTGTTTTAGCACATTATAAACACGAACAAATAAAAGCGAACAAAATAATTTTAATGTTATAATTTTGTAAACTAATAAATTCTACAATCAAACACAAACAAAAATTTATCAATTTAGCATAAATAAATAAAAAGTAGTATCTCAAGGAGAATCCATAGGTTAAAAACAACCCAACTATAAGGTCATTAATTATTTTTACTTTTTGTAACCAAAATGAACTATAGTAATTCTCAAAAAAAAAAAAAAAAAAAAAATCGATTTATAATTTAAATGGTTAGAGGGTTATAAATTTGGTAATTATGATGCTAGAGGATGAGCTGTAATAATGAAGCACTGATGCATATGAACAAAAGGATAACCAGATAAACTGTACCTCCTACTCCCCCTTGCATGATCTCTCAATGGCTACCACTGCAGTTGCAGTGCAACACCATTTGCTATTCATCTCAAAACCAACAACAAGAAAGAGACTTCCAAACAACAAAACCCATCTAAGATTCTTAAAGAACTTCAATCCATCTCTCATCAACTGCTCATCTTCTCCCCCATCATCATCATCATCATCATCTTCTTCAGAGACCACAACAGAGACTGCTGAGTCTTGTGTCAACTTGGGTCTCTCCCTCTTCTCTAAAGGACGGGTAATTCATCAACCCCATCTCTAAATTTTCAGATTTTATCTCAAAGTTTCAACCTTGGCGTAGTTTAATGTAATGGGTATGCTTCAATTTTGCAAATAAAGTAGTTTAGTCCTTGTGAAATTGTTTAATATTGTTGGTGTTGTTCTTCATTGATTATTGTTATTCATCGTGCTAATTAATGTAGTTTCAATTGTGAATTTTGTAAACATTTGGAGCATTAGTTAGATTTTGGTGATGTTTTCCAAAGTTGATTGGTAAGTTATGTGGTTATACTTTTTGATTGGGTTTATATATGTTTTTATATCTAGTTTTATATTCCAATTTAGAAGCTCTATTGGATTTTACTGTTGCAAATGTTTGTAATATTCATTTTTAGGTTTGTTGATTATGTGAGCATAAATATCAAGCCAAAGGCTAAGGTGTCATGCATTTTATAAAGATTATAACGACGGAAGCTCTAGTAGTTTCATGAATTGTCAGGGACAGCTCAAAGCATTGGATGGATATATTGAACATTTTTACAAATGGAAAGGTCGAATTCAAGTCAGTATTTTTAGGTTGTTTGGTTTGACAATTAGATGATAACTCTAGCTTTCAATAGGGCAAGGGCTGGTTCTGTGAATCTTGGATCAAGGATCCGAGATCTGAGTCATTGTTCCTAGATCCTCAGGGTAGGTTTCCAGAAGTTCTTTTATGAACCCGAGATATTTCTCTTAGGCTTCCGAATTGGTTTTGGGCTTCTTTTGGGTGATTCAACTTAAAGATAGGATATCTTCACAGTTGATGTTATTTTAAAGAGTGAGTGATTTAGGTCCCAAGTTGCAAAAAGAAACTGAAAGTATAGCCCCGCACATATCATATGCCGAATGTAGAATTCAGAAATGCTTATGAGCTTACGTCAATGTAAATTTCAAGCATTTTAATTTTGAATGTTTGTAAACTGATTCATGTAGGAACTTATTGTCATATTGATTTCATTTGGTCTGCCAGGTTAAAGATGCTCTTACACAGTTTGAAACGGCACTTACTTTAGATCCAAATCCAGTGGAAGCTCAAGCTGCACTGTATAACAAAGCTTGCTGCCATGCTTACCGGTAATATTTATTTTTTATTCTATGTTTTGTTTCTGAGCTCTAGTAAAGTGCATGATTTTTGTAATTCTTTCTGTCTTCAGCCGATGTTACTTGGGTTATTTGAAGGTGAAGTGTATGATTCTTCAAATCTGATCTATCATGAAAAACCAATGCCCATATCTAGTTTTGGCCTTATATTGTCATTTAGTGTGTTCATGTTTTGGTTGGTTTGAAGAACAAGAGTCCGACTTGTTCAGACCAAAATTTTCTGAGATCTTATGTGAAAGCATCAGATATTATTTAGATACACTAATCACTCTCATTCAATTTTATTGTCTTTGGGGCAGAGGGGAAGGTAAAAAAGCGGCAGAGTGTTTGCGAACTGCTTTACGAGAATATAATCTCAAATTTGGTACTATCCTCAATGATCCTGATTTGGCTTCGTTCAGAGCTTTACCCGAATTTAAAGAATTGCAAGAAGAGGTTTCTGTTTCATATTGGTGATTTGCCATAAATTATTTCATCAATTTTGTATGGCACTGTGAACATTGCATCTTGAGAACTTGTGATCCCTTTCTCCGCTGTCTCTAAGACAGACAGTGAACAATAAGCTAGGTTTGTCAATGTATGATAGGCAAGCTCTGTGCATTGAGAACCATACTGTCATTGTTTATTTACAGGCTAGGTTGGGTGGGGAAGACATTGGCTATGGTTTCAGGAGAGATTTGAAGCTCATAAGTGAAGTTCAAGCACCATTCCGTGGGGTCAGGAGATTCTTTTACATTGCATTTGCTGCAGCTGCTGGAATTTCAACCTTCTTTACTATTCCCAGGCTAATCCGAGCAATTCAAGGAGGTGATGGTGCTCCTGATCTCTTGGAGACTGCTGGAAATAGTGCCATCAATATTGGAGGTAAGTGGCAACATTTTCTATTTGAAGTGACACATTCCCATGACTCTACCCTGCTCATCATTGATCAACTTATCATAAGCCAAGACTCGTGCAGCATCATATATTCGCTGGTGGAAACCATAGTGTAAAGTATTCATGTCCATATCTAAAAGAACATGATTCTGTTAAAGTACTTTGGCATTTGTACAAGTTGAGTACCCAAAGTTGTTCAACACGAGAAGTCATCAGAAAATGAGTGCCCTTGAAAAATTCGACTATATACTTTGGGGAACCTCTGGGGATGATCCTGCCCTAAAATTTATACATGTGTATCAATTAAATTGTTTAGAATTTATGATTATCTGTTGAACTTTATTAGTTCAGAACACTGAAAGAGATTAACAAACACGTTGGATGCTAACCAATAATAATTTGACAACCATTTTTCTTTCTTAAATTGACTAATCTTTTGAATCAGCAATCTTCAGGTATTGTTGCCCTTGTGGCATTATTTATCTGGGACAATAGAAAAGAAGAGGAGCAGCTAGCACAAATTGCTCGAGATGAAACTCTGTCAAGGCTGCCTTTGCGCCTTTCAACCAGTCGAGTTGTTGAGTTGGTGCAACTTCGAGACACTGTTAGGCCGGTTAGTATCAAAGTTCACTGATTTTTTCCTTTTAGTGATTTTAGTGAGTAACATCTCCTTTTGAGAAAAAAAACATATAGCAAAAGTTTACATGCTAATATTATTGCTTGCTATAATTCTTTGTTTTGAAACTTCAAAATTTCTCTTTAACATCGAGCTTTCAAAACTCTTGAATTGCTGTGATGTTTAAAGTTGTTTTTTTGTTTCAAAATATTAGTTTGTCTTTCCCTGTGTGTGTGTTGTTGTTCTAAGGCATGGTTTTAGGTAATTTTGGCTGGGAGAAAAGAGACTGTTTCTTTAGCTATTCGGAAGGGTGAGCGGTTTCGAACTGAACTCCTCAAAAGAGGTGTTCTTTTGGTTCCTGTGATCTGGGGCGAAGAGAAAAAACAACCTGTGGAGAAGAAAGGCTTTGGTCAATCTGCAAAGACATCTACATCTCTTCCTTCTATTGGGGTAAGATATCAAGCATTCCTTGTACTTGATTATGACAATATCTTAGTTGCTGTATGTCACTATTTAGAGTTTGATGATGCCTATATAACGATTCAAATTATATATTCATTCTTCTGATAAATAAATATGAAGTAGCAAATGATCCAAACTCTTTTGCTTCCTTCTAGGTTGACAATAGAATAGATATTCATTTCACTCTATTAACTTAAGGCGATTATAGAATAGTAATGTAATATACCCTACAATCTGATACTCTTTTAGGTATATATTCATCACTAACGTTACCTATAAATTATAATCATACCTTTTGTAGACGATGCAATGTTCAGCTGGAAACATTGTTAAAATTTCTAAATAAACACTTGTCATCGTGGGCACAACCAAAAACTAGGGTAAGACCAGACTTAACATGTCCTTCATTCTGTTACTCATTTAGGGCAATGAAACCAGGTAATCCCACAATTGTTTCATACTTTTGTATAAAGCAATATAGTTCTCACGTTACTCGTAAAATACAACTAACTGTTGTTTTCGTTAACTATAGGGAGCTTGGTCGTATAGCTATTTTTCTATTGTCAACAAAACTAAATGCATTCATACACTAGATTTATATCATGATACTCAACCCCAACATTTCTTTAATATTTGTAGGTATTGGCTTAAATGCAATGCCTGTATGTTTCAAGAATTCTAAGATTAAAAAAAAACCGTATTTCTTTCTTGACACTATCTGTGTACTCATGGTAGGAAGATTTTGAGAATCGAGCTGAGTCTATAACTGCAAAGACACGGCTGAAAACAGAAGCACGTTTCAAGGCTGAGGTTGTATCACCCGCTGAATGGGAAAGGTCAATACACTGCTTTACATTATCTATGCTTGCATATATTTTCCTCTCAATGCAATGGGAAACCCGTCCAGTTACAGATTAAATCTTTCAGTTTTATTTTGTTTATCTTCGTCAATGGTGGAAGTTCAGTGTCTTACATTCAATTTCCCACTTTCTTTTAGATGGATACGTGATCAACAAAAGTCCGAAGGTGTTACTCCTGGTGAGGATGTATACATAATTTTGCGCCTTGATGGTCGAGTGCGAAGATCTGGGAAAGTAAGTTCCCATTGTAAACTTGTTTGACTGATTTTATTTATTTATTTATTTATTTGTTTGTCATTATTTATTTTATTTCAAAAGAAAAAATACTCCATAATTCTTAACTAATATGTTGCATGATATTCTTTTAGACCTAACAGGCAAAATAATCAGACCTAGGACTTGGTTTGTAGAGTTGACCATGACTCCTAATCATTCCTAGAGTCCTTCTACGCTGCCTGGTACCATGTGCCTAGATGGTATCAGGCACATGGTAAGTCTGACATGGCATTAGAAGGTAACTTGCTGATTATAAGGCAACTTAACTCGCTGATTAGAAGGCAACTTGCTAGACCTCTGGGCTTCAAAGAACAACAAAGTCTTGTCAAGTGCATCATCATAGTTAAAAGCAGCTACAGCCCCAATCAAGCCAAACAACAATGTGAGGGAAACACATAAACCCGAAAACTTCATTCTTACTACCATTTTGTCACAAAGTCAGAAACTTGAAAATTCAATTCAATTCAATTCAATCGAATTGTCATCTGTTTGATCATGGCGTCCCTGAGTTCGACTCGGATCTACGGAGGTGGAATAAGCCCTTGTCATCCAAACCCACACTCCAATCCTACAATTCACCCAAATTACACCAACCCCACTCCAGAAATCCTCAATTAAACCCCAAAAAATCTCCCACCTTTCCCTTAGTTAACTCAACCTTAGATTACAAACCCTAATCCAAACCAACCCCACTTCAGAAATCAACAATTAGTGACCCCCTCCCCCTTTTAACAGTTCTATCTAAAGCAAACTTTTTTATAACCCAAATGACAAAACCTAGAATCAAAACACCCCAAAGGAACCTTCCCAGAAGTTGTTGAAGCAGATTCACCCACCAATTTCAAAAAACAAAATTGCAAAAAATTACCCAACACTCAAATTTCATGGCTGGCTAATAGTGAGGTAACAATAGAGAGAGCTTTGAAGAAACCCTACTTGATTAGTTTGTTGTTTGGCAATACGAGAGAGAAAACTAGGGAATTTTCGCAGGACAGGCCACTGAGTTGATCAAAGGATGGTAGTGTGCACGTTCCGTTCAATATGAGAGAGAGGAAAGAGAGCCACGCGTGTTTGCCTGTATTATGTATTGCCTGGGGAGCTTTGAAAGTCACCAAATCTTAATGCCACGTCAGATTTACCATGTGCCTAGTACCATCCAGGCATGTAAGTCCAGGCACAGTAGAATTTTCGTTATTATTTAGGTGTTATTGAACAATGAATCAACAACATATATAACGGTTGATCAGGATGTCAACTAGGGTTGAACAAAAAACCGACCAAACCGATTAAACCGATCAAAACCGAACCAATTAAATTCGGTTCGATTCAATTTCGATTTTAAAAAATTAAAAATCGAAGTGATCGGTTCGATTTTCGGTTTCTATGTGATTTTAACCGACCAAACCGAACCGATCGAATATATATAATAAATAATATATATTTTATATATAAATAATATAGTATATTTAAAATAGTTGGTCGGTTTGGTTTATTCCGGTTTTGGTTCGATTTTAGTTGGTTCGGTTCGATTACGGTTTGCATAAATTAGAATCGGTTCGGTTTTGTTAATGGTCGGTTTGATTTCGATTTGAAAATTTTGAAACCGACCAAAGTCGGTTCAGTTTTCAATCCTAATGTCAACCATTACAACTATGGGTTATTAAAGAATGAGTAGCCTACAACCCCATAATAAAATGTACCAAAATCGATTCAACTATGACAAAATTTACTGTTTCCCATGAAAACTATTTTGCATCTAAAAGAATATTAGAGAATTCCCATTGTCACATATATGGTTACCTGGCGTAGCTCTAGGGATGGCAACGGGGCGGATTGGAGCAAACCCATCCCCGCCCTGCTGGAGATTTCGGGTCCCCGAAATTGCCCCGCATATCCGTTTATCATTTTTTTTTAAAACCATCCCCGCCTCGGGCTGATGGGCGGATATCCGCCCCGCCCCGCCCCGCCCCATTTAACCCCCCCAAAAAAAAAGATCTGAATCTGAGAAGAAGAAGAATGGAGTATAGCAGCAAGTCTTCCTCCTCGAAATTTTGCATCCAACGCCTCCTCTATAAAACTCCCAAATTAGACCCCTAAATTAGAAAACCTAAATTATTCAATAAAAATCTTTTTTTAAAAAATCTGATTTTAATTTTCTCTTCCATACTCAAGATCATCTCCCTGTTTAAAAAAATCAGACAGATTTTCAGATCCAGAAACCCTAGAACCACCAATAAACCAAACTCTCCTTCAAATCCCTCCCTACCCCGAGATCCACACCACCGCACTCGAGACCAAGCAGATGTCTAAGATCTTGGAGATGACGACATAGCCACTGCCACCCGCCTTCCGGCCGACTCTATTGCTCTCCGCCAACCTTCCTTGTTCTTCTTCATCTTCATTCTTCGAAAGTGAGAGTAGAGTCTGAGTTTTTTTTTTTCTCTTCTTCGAAAGTGAGAGTAGAGTCTGAGAGAGTGAGAGTCTGAGAGTGGGAGTAGAGTCTGAGAGAGTTTTTTTTTCTCTGTGAGAGTAGAGTCTGAGAGTGAGAGTAGAGTTTGAGAGAGTTTTTTTTCTCTGTGAGAGTAAGTCTGAGAGTGAGTGAGAGTAGAGTTTGAGTCTGAGAGTGAGAGTAGAGTCTGAGAGTTTTTTTTATCTTCTTCGAAAGTGATAGTTTTTTTTTTCCTTTTAAAAGGGCAGGGGTATTTATGTAAATTTCATACTTAAATGGATATTCGTGTGGCGGATATGGCCAAATCCGTATCCGCCCGGGATATTCGACGGATGTTGTTTGGATATCTGTATCCGCCCCGAAACCCGTTTAGCCATATTCAAATCCGCCCCATTGCCATCACTACGTAGCTCAGGCTGCCTTTGTGTCAGCCACCTTAGCAAACAAAATTTTGTAGCTTTGGAACATTACTTCACAATTGTCAGATACCTTCAATCCCACTGAATGTTGTTTGTATAGCACCTAAGAATACCAAATCGATCACAGCTCTGCATCTTCTGCTGCTGAAGTCTCCATCTTTCCACCACAAGAAATGTTTGTTGTAGAGATACTGTCAGCTATAGCCACCAAAGCTTGCCTCTCTCATCACTAAACACCAGAGCCACAGAGCCCTATAATGCCTATCTTGCATAACTTCTAACATGAACAGATGGGAAATTCTTGTGTTGAATGTTGTTGCATTATGCATGAACGAATGAAAGCAAGGATGGCTATTACTATTTGTAGGAGCTAAGAGGTTCTCAGACTTGTAAGTGGTTAGCTTGCCAAGTTGGCCATTTTTGTTAGTGTTCATGTACTTTTAATAGTGAGAGAAATTCAGAGGGACAAGGGAATGAATTCTATTAAACACCATTTTAGGCCAAAAGCCACCAGGGTATGAATCAAAAGCGGGTGGGAGATTTAACATAGGCGGGCATACGAGGAGCAGTTACCTTGGGTTTGCACAAAACTATTTATCGACACTCTCCCTTATGGAAGCTTGACCTCTCAGAACTCAAAATACCTTAGAGAAGGCTCAACTATGAATGTCAGAGCTTTGTGGAAGATTTGTCATAGGTGGGCAGACCACACATGTACGCACTGTGAGAATGGCACAATAGCTCGCAACAGGTTGTATATGGTTGCAATTCTTGCACTATAATCTTAAACCATAACACAAGATAACTTACAAATGACTGTCTTGTATCTTGTCGTGCTATTCTATCATTGATACTTGATTTGATTTCGTTTGCAGGGCATGCCTGATTGGGAACAAATTGTTAACGAGCTGCCCCCAATGGATGCACTATTTAGCAAGCTAGAGAGATAGAATTCATCTCCAGTCACTCACTAAACCGAGATCTGTTTCTGCTGAAGCAAATCACCACAGTACTGTCAGTACATGTACTCGCAATGATCAACGATCTGCAACTCCATGGATAGCTTTCCTGGGTATTATTTTGTCAAACTGAATCATCAGAACAAGTTTTGTTCTTGTTCGAGCTTTTAATTGTTTAATATTCTCTAAATGTATCACCATTTCTGATTGAAATTTAAGTGATGACAGGCATCTGAATGTAATAACATGTATTGTTAGCTTATCGAACACTGTACATAATTTTGAAAGGGAAATGAACAGAAAGCACCCAACAGAAGCATGCACTAAGTTTACCCATATGTGGTTATTTTGCACTAGAACACCATCAAGAATCGAACTGATGTACGATCGAATCGTTTGCCAGACCCCTTTATGAAATTATTGTACTATAATGTTTATGAGCAAATAGTTACAATATCCCTCGATGTCCAACCCTAGCCCAACATGCCAGCATGTTTCATAAAAAGATCAACCATCCCAAAATCATTTATTTAATAATTATCTAATATTTTCTTGGTAGTTGGTGAAAACTTTTACATTATTGAGTAATACTACAATGTACTAGTATCTTGCCTCGTGTTATCAGGCATCATAGGATTGTATCGAGATACTAGGCACTTTACCGGTGCACTTAAGAAAAATTGTAAATTATGTAAATTATTTTCTCTCCAACACTCTTTTGAACTCAATTTAAAAAATAAAAAATAAAAAAAATTCATGGATGAAATGAGTGTAGAAGTCTTTAGGTCAAGAGGTTACCATTGAGGGGTAGGTTAGGAATAATGGAAAAATTAGGGTAATTTTGTCAAATTTGATAAAATTTTGGGATTTAATTAGGGAATGAAAATAAAATAATGAAAAAGAGATGTGATTAAATAATTAGGTAATTAAAAAATGTTGACAGCTGGGCTCTTTTTTTTGGACGCGCAAACACCGATCTGTGCTGTGGGTCCCCACTAAGCGCAAACAGCTAGGCCCAACAGCTACGTGGACGTCACGTCCCCTACCAGTGACGTGGCTAACGCCGTTAACTATCTTACAAAAATTTAGATTTTCTTTTCTTTCTTTATTAACTTGCAACTAATTTAAGATCAGATAGGTGGGTTTGGGGTACTTCAAGTCTAACAATTCCATTTCACCAAAAAAAAAAAAAAAAAACTACCAATTCTAATTGCCTCTAATGTTATTGAGTAATTTTACTCAGCTCAACACTGTGACAGACAAAATTCCAATTCTATCCCTTTTTCCATGCTTGCGGAAGTGAATACATGAGTTTGAAGATATGAGTAAAATTGAAATTTTGTCTGACCAGGCTGAGTAGAATTCCTCAATGTGATTAGAGCTTCTTCAATGGTGAACTGAGATCGTCTTCATTATGCTTCTTTCGCGGTATCTGAAACTGTTGCAATTATATTACTAAAAAGCATCTTAAAATTGTTTTAGGTTGCCTCCTGGAGCATGTTCATAAGAATGTCACCTTCAATTTACCTCTACGATTTTCTTTGCATTTAGTTTATCTTAAGCTCCTCGGAAATGTCGCTCGACTTTGAATAAATGTGCCCTCATAATTCACACCTCAGTCGACTGAGACTCTTATCAAAATTAATTTTAATGAATATCATAGTTGACATGCTAGCGCTACGCCAGTGTTCTAAAAAACACTAGGCGGTCTTAGGTTTTGTATTATAACTTTAATAATTTACAAAAGTTAAGCATAATACCTTATCAATTGCATCCAATTTAATGCCAATATACATATGCAAAATTTAAAAATATGAAAAATTATCAATCATGAACAAAATTTATTAAAACTCAAATGACTGAAGTTTGTCATGATTGGTACTTTATACAAAGTTGAATTTGTGGACAAATATCCAAACCTACTCTTTTATTTTTTTTCAAATTACATGAATAACCTCAGTCATGTTTGATAAAATCTACATTACTAAAATTGGTACCGGTAGATCATTTGAGAATTCCATTAAATAATCATCATTTGCTACATTTAGACATATACTGAATAAAAAAATAATTAAATTGTTTATACTGAATAAACTCGCCTTATTAAATAATTAAATATACTGAATAAGAACACAATCAGCCTTATTAAAAAAAAAAAAATTCACCTAGACTGCCCAGAACCCGTTCAACCATTAATCTGAGCGTTTTTCTACCTTCTAGGGCCTAAGCCGATTTTTAAAACACTGCACTACACTATCAAGTGGGTTAGCAAACATCGAGATACCAATTTATGAAGCAACAAATGTGGACAATCATAATACACAAAATGTTGCCTTCAAAAAAAAATAATACACAAAATGTATTAGCATTGTTAACAACTCCCTTGATAATGATGTCTCTAATGGAGCTCAAAGAAAAAAGACACATGGAAATGATAAGGTAGTTTGGTGCCGGCAGCTTCACATGTTAAACCCATCATTAGTTTTATCACTAATAATAAATGAAATCAACAAAATATCCCAAAAAATTCATAGAATATTACGAACTCTAACGGATGATTCCGTTATAGATAACAGAAATGTAAGAGAGAGAATAAAACCCTAAATGCCCAAACCATTTTTAATACAAGCACAGTCAACTAAATACCCAATTTATGCTCAGTTCCCCAAATGCCCCTTGGTTGTGACGATAACTACAATACTGCCATATTGTGTTTACGCCATTCACGTTGGCATCACTGATAACTGTGGGGAGGATTAACAGGCAGTGGTAGCTATCACACTTTATTAGAACAAATATTGTGGCTATACATTATTCATTTTATCCAATTTTTTTTAACAAGAAAATAAAACCAAAACCTTCATGTGTCTAGGAAAATGTTGGAGCACATTACATGGATCAGCACATATTATGTCACAGTAAGACATTTCAAGTATTTTGCTAAACTAATGTCTAGGATGTTCTATTCAAGTCAATTTCAATATGCAAATATAAAGCATATTTTCATCCAAACATTAAGCATACAAGCAATAACATATGCAAATAAGCATACTAATGTAAGCAAGCATAGCAAACATTCTTTGAAACATAATTCAATCTATGAATTAAATTCATACCTGTTTGTTGTAACTTCCGTATAAGATTCAATTGCTGTAACACTTCAAATAAACAGTTAGATAAAAATGTACCATTTTGTTCTTGGGTTGAGTCGCGGACTAGGTCGCTCTCTTTAAGATGTTTCGCGGCTCTGCCCAAGATTGTGCTAGCAGTGTTATAGCCCCGCCGTCCCCAGGATAAAACAGCCCAGAATCTTCTCTGTCTCGTTCAAATGTGCACAACAAATGAACGGTATACTATTCACCCTCATTCTCATTATTTGCTCGGAATCAAAAAATCAGAAAAACACGTTCTGGATTTTTGCAAAAACCGCAAGAACTGTTTTCTGTATTTGCAAAAACGCAACCACTGTTTCTGAATCTCACTGTGTTTGCAATAAACAGATTTTGAAGCAGCAAGCAAAACTATGTTGAAGAAGCAAACAATACTCTGTTTTGCAAATACAGATTTCGAAGAGGCAAGCAATACTCTGTTTTGCAAATACAGAGTTCGAAGAAGCAATCAAGACTGAGTTTGTGTTTCTGCTATCACTCTGTTTTCATGTTGAAAAACATATAAGCTCTGTTCTATCATTTCGAATAGGCTCACCATCTTAAGAACTGTTTTTCGAAATTCAAATAAGCTAAACTGTTTTTGTATGAGCTGATTGAAGCAAGAATGATTTTTTCAATGGCGGAAGCAAGACTGCTGTTTCAGAAGATGCAAGAACTGAAGAACAACTCAGTTTCATTGTTGTTCATTCTGTTTTTTTTCAAAAACTGTTCATCAGAAGAAGAAGCAAGAACTGGGAGAAGCTCTCTTCAGAAAGACTAAATCACTCTGTCTGTTTCAGTTCTGTTTTTGGAAGCTTGTTACTCTTAACTATCTTTCTAAGCAAGACTCTGTTGCTTTTATATTCTCTCAAGCTTTAAGCTCTAAAACAAGAGAACACAAATAGAATAAAAAACGACAATGAAAACAGGGAGTGTTTTACGCCAGAAAACATGGAGCCACCCTGTCCACTTCAGTTTTAAATTCGTTTATAAAGAAAGTGTTTTATTTTTTTTAAAAACCAAAACAAATGTTCCAACAATCCCCCACTTGGATTTTTAAAAACAATTTTACAATCCTCCACTTGGATTGAAAAAACAATTTTTCATCGAGCAATCTATCAAATATAAGATTGTGCATAAACAAAAGTGTCTTTCGACTTGAACTCTTGCGTAGTGTTCATGCTTTAGATTATACTAGAGTAACTCGTAGTTTTGAACTCTATCTCTAACAGACATTACACGCACAACCTTTTCAGGGTGAAGTCTAAAAAGCCCGTGCTTTACGGCCATGCACGTATATCCCAGTAAGTGAAGGCTCTAGGAATTTTGCCCACAAATTCCATAGGAAGCGGCCAAACTTCCACAATCACTTAGGTGAGTCTATCAAGAGTACTCCTGTAGCTAGGTACTCCACTCCACATAGAGTATAGACATCATTAAGAGTTTTTCAACTCATCCTACTATAGCTTCAGGAATTCATGCTGTATTCTAGGAATGAGATTATTATTTTGTCAGCATGATTCACATCATATCATTCACGACTTGTTATTACCCTTTGAACCTATTTCTTGGGATCTCCAGTCTATAGGTTGGGTTACCATCATGAATGACTCATCCATCTAAGGGCTTTAGTCCCATTCCTTTCGAGGTTTTTGAAAACCTTTTCTCTAGCTAATCTTTCGTCAAAGAATTAGCCGAGTTCACATCAGTTCGTACTTGATCCGATCTCACAGCACCAGTACATGGAATTCTCTATCCTTACTGTGCTTACGACGTATTTGTCGTTTCTTGCCGTTATACTAACGGTTCTGTATTATTCGCAATAGCCGCGGAACTATCGCACTGGATCAAGACAACTGGAATCAGTCTTTCCCATAAAGGGTTCTCTGCTAGCAGGGTTCTCAACCAACCTGCTTCTTCACTAGCCGTAGCTAATGCTATAATCTCTGACTCCATCATGGACTGTGCCAAAATGGTCTGTTTCTTTGACTTCCAAGAAACAGCTTCACCAGCTATATTGAAAATATAGCCACTGGTGGCTTTGGAGTCATCTGAAAGGGTGTTCCAATCAGCATCGCTAAATCCTTTAAGGACAGCGGTAAACTTCTGTAAGTCGAGGATCGTAGTCCTCTTAAGGTACCTCATGACCTTTTCAATTGCATCTATTAGGCTCCTTGAAATCTAAGGAAAACCTTCTTTACTGAAAATACATAGTAATCGGGGCCAAGAAGTTCATTTTCGTTTACTTCTCCTAGGCTCAGATTCTATGACTTTATCAGTTTCATGCATTCTTATCATAGGCACGTTATTTGAGGATATACCCCCACTATTCCTCGAAATAACCCCCACTATAAATGCAATTTATCTTTTCATGAAAAATTCTTTGAGAAACACAAAAAATCTTTTCACAAAGAATCAGAATCCACAAAATTATTCTTAGCATGTATAAAAATATACGTAAGCTTCCCATTAAGGGACTTTTGAACTTCGGTCCTTCTCACTTTTGTCAAAAACAGGTTTAGCTACCTTTTTGAATGCATATTAAATGACGGTCTTCTTGCTATCTGAAGCGGACCATGCATTCAACTCTTAAGGACCCATAAAATGAGAATATCGAATAAAATACTCATTCTATTCATCTCGTTATTCTCATTTTTTCTTTTAAGTTCAAGGATCAACTAAAAATATCATTAGAACACGTACCTTAAATTCAGCTTCTGAATTTTTCAAACTTTGATATAAACATCAAGCTTTCTGTGTTCAGCCTCTGAGAATTTAGTTGCAGACTTTGAAAACAAAGTTTCGCAACAAAATCAAGCAATAGCTTCAATTGATCTATATTGTCATCAACATCATCATCATGAGAACATATCCTTTCCATAAGAATACATGTCCTCATGTGGAAGTCCGACCAACTTATGGTCTAAGCAAAATCATTTATGTATTGACATCAAGAACAAAATCTACAGGTCAATCTTTATATAAATGATTCCTTATAGCCTCCTTATTAACATCAAACATCAACTATTACATTAAACACATGGTTTTTCTTTCCATCAATAGTGTTGATAATTTGAGGCATTCTAATTTTCACAATAGATCAATTATTGTTCTCAACAAAATAGACTGAATCATCCATAATTATCATAGAACTGCATACTCATTATCTAAAGAGTAACATGCATAAATGATATTATTCACTTCTCATGAAATGTTCAATTGGAATTTATTGATTCAGATTTCATGATATTCCTACTCAGAAAGCATCAATTTCATAGTTACATTTCTATGAATGGTGTTCTATTCCTCCAAGGTTTAGAGTTTATACTACATTTTACATCTCATCATGTGTATATGTATGTCAATCTCTAACTACGTTAATCATAATTAATATGATTTCAATATGGTAGTAAAGTCACCATAAAAATATCTTTAAAATCACACAACATGGTAAACCACCATTATAGCTAAAGATATCTGATATTTCAAACGTAGTTGTAAAACTCTAAATCATGTGGATCTTTAAATATAACCCTCTTTATGAACTTTTCAAATATTACCATGGATTGTGTCATTGCATAGATTCTACCATAACCAATTTATTAAATAAATAAATGGAGAAACATGCTTCCATCCCAATTTCACAACAAAACACTACTACCCAAGGATACATAAAAGCATCATAGTGTAAACAAAACTAAATTCCAATCCTTGGAACAAATTTTGCTTCGGTGAATGAGATCCATAACAAACAGACACATTCAAGCAACATGGCAATAACATACATTTTTCTCATCAAAGTAATGTTTGCCAACCTATCCTTGGATCCCTTTGAATCAAGGAATAGTCCATAGCTAAAGTCAGTATCATAACTCAACTTCACTTCTAGTGTGATCACATGTGTGCATTCTTGTATTACAAATATATGCAAACTTTGTTTAGCAAATTCAGTATTTGTAATCATGGCAGAAAGAACAACGTCTTAAAATTGTTGGAGCACATTACATGGATCAGCACATATTATGTCACAGTAAGACATTTCAAGTATTTTGCTAAACTAATGTCTAGGATGTTCTATTCAAGTCAATTTCAATATGCAAATATAAAGCATATTTTCATCCAAACATTAAGCATACAAGCAATAACATATGCAAATAAGCATACTAATGTAAGCAAGCATAGCAAACATTCTTTGAAACATAATTCAATCTATGAATTAAATTCATACCTGTTTGTTGTAACTTCCGTATAAGATTCAATTGCTGTAACACTTCAAATAAACAGTTAGATAAAAATGTACCATTTTGTTCTTGGGTTGAGTCGCGGACTAGGTCGCTCTCTTTAAGATGTTTCGCGGCTCTGCCCAAGATTGTGCTAGCAGTGTTATAGCCCCGTCGTCCCCAGGATAAAACAGCCCAGAATCTTCTCTGTCTCGTTCAAATGTGCACAACAAATGAACGGTATACTATTCACCCTCATTCTCATTATTTGCTCGGAATCAAAAAATCAGAAAAACACGTTCTGGATTTTTGCAAAAACCGCAAGAACTGTTTTCTGTATTTGCAAAAACGCAACCACTGTTTCTGAATCTCACTGTGTTTGCAATAAACAGATTTTGAAGCAGCAAGCAAAACTATGTTGAAGAAGCAAACAATACTCTGTTTTGCAAATACAGATTTCGAAGAGGCAAGCAATACTCTGTTTTGCAAATACAGAGTTCGAAGAAGCAATCAAGACTGAGTTTGTGTTTCTGCTATCACTCTGTTTTCATGTTGAAAAACATATAAGCTCTGTTCTATCATTTCGAATAGGCTCACCATCTTAAGAACTGTTTTTCGAAATTCAAATAAGCTAAACTGTTTTTGTATGAGCTGATTGAAGCAAGAATGATTTTTTCAATGGCGGAAGCAAGACTGCTGTTTCAGAAGATGCAAGAACTGAAGAACAACTCAGTTTCATTGTTGTTCATTCTGTTTTTTTTCAAAAACTGTTCATCAGAAGAAGAAGCAAGAACTGGGAGAAGCTCTCTTCAGAAAGACTAAATCACTCTGTCTGTTTCAGTTCTGTTTTTGGAAGCTTGTTACTCTTAACTATCTTTCTAAGCAAGACTCTGTTGCTTTTATATTCTCTCAAGCTTTAAGCTCTAAAACAAGAGAACACAAATAGAATAAAAAACGACAATGAAAACAGGGAGTGTTTTACGCCAGAAAACATGGAGCCACCCTGTCCACTTCAGTTTTAAATTCGTTTATAAAGAAAGTGTTTTATTTTTTTTAAAAACCAAAACAAATGTTCCAACAGAAAATAGTGAAGGAAAATAGCTGTCGAGGAAAATAGTGAAGGAGGGAGGGAGGACCCTTCATCTCCCTCGTGATGCATTCCCCGTCTAGGAAGCACCGATGCACCAAAATATTAATATAATAAACATTTGGATAGTGGATACCTGAATATAGTTAACGGTTGTATCTCATAGACAATGGCTGGGATACAATTCTAATAGGCCAAACTGATTTCTTTTCCTTATTTTCCTTTGTAAATTGTAAGATTAGGATGAGATATTAATTTTTTTTTAAGGATGTGCATATTTATGATACATTTATTAACGAGTTATTGTAGCTATTTGATATTAAAAAATTAATGAAATAATAATCATATGACTTTGGTATTTATACTTATGGTTTGTAAATATGATTCATTATTATTGATTTATGTTAGCTTATTTTATATATACAAATATATATATAATTACTATAATATTAATGGTGTATCCTACCCATATCCGTATCCTCAATTTTAGAATTTTATTGTATCTCCATATCGATTTCTTATCCATTCCGATACCTGCATTCGTATCCGTGCAACCCAACTTCACGTACAATCTATCCGTTTTTTTACCATATAATAAATGAACATTGGACTAACGTCTTTCTTTTAGTAAAAAAAAAACAAAAATGTTTAAATTTGAATGGGAATAAAGAAAGAGTTTCACCCAACCACATGATCCATAATTCATCATATGTTATCAAGTGTTTAGCACATTACCTAAGATTCTAACCATAGCTTTCCCCATTTTACTCCATCATAATTCACATATTGACTTCCATAATTCTAACCCTGCCCCATTCCCATGTGTTGGCTTTTTTCCTACACAAGCTGACCCACCAAGAGAATTATCAAAAAGCTGAATTAATTCATCCAAATAGAAGTAAAAATCAAGCAACCAAACATGTCAAGCACGAGGAAGGAAAAAAAAAAAAAAACCAATTTAAAAGCATTCTTGAAAAACGTCTCCCAAGTGGCATTCATGCAAATACTCTCAACCCCAGTGTCAATCTATCCCTCCCCTCAACCTTATAACCCCTCTGCTCCTCTTCCACTTTCTCACCACCACAACTTTGCAAGAAAAACATATAGCTAGCAAAAGAGATTAGCAAGAAAACCAAGTAAGTAATCCAACTTTAATCAATGGCACCTATGCTCATGATTTCCACCATCGTCATAATCTTGATGATCTCGGCCGTTGATTCTTCCGGAGATCACCAATTGAGCTGGATCCCATTAGCCAGCAGCGGTGCGGAGTGTACCGGGTCGATAGCGGAATGCTTATCATCGTCCGGAGAAGAATTCGACATGGACTCGGAGATCAACAGGCGCATTCTAGCAACTAGGCGGTACATCAGCTATGGTGCGCTGAGGAGGAACACTATCCCATGCTCTAGACGTGGAGCTTCTTACTACAACTGTAAGCCCGGAGCTCAGGCCAACCCTTACCGCCGTGGGTGCAGTGCTATCACCAGGTGCCGGAGTTAAAGAAAAATAGGGAGTTAGTAACAATTTTCTTTGATTCTTGTCCTTCTCTGTAATTTTAAAAAAATGTTTATTGAAGGTTTTTATACATAAAAAAATTGGGTATTCATGATGATGACTATGGTGGTGGTGGTGGTGGTGGTGATGGATGTTGTTGTTGTCACTTTTTTTTTTCTTACATAATTATTATTATTTTTTTAATATTGATTTGTTCTTCCTTTTTATGTTACTGTGGTTGTGGATTAAGGGGTTTTTAGAAAATTTTTAATTGGGTTTTATAGGGAGATTTTGATTTGGGTGATGGTTTAATTTGTTGAATTGCTCTAAAATTAGTAGATCACTTAGGTTGAAGGGTTTTTTTTTTTTTTTTTTTTAAGGTGATGTATTATTTCTTCAAGTTTTGTAAATGGTTTCCTTTATAAATTCCCTCCTTCAAAAAGCTGAAAATTTTGTATATTTTTTATGTTTGAAAAAAGTGATTGAGGTGTTTACAGTTTTGGTGATAAAGGAGAAATTCACTTTTTGTTTTTTAAATGTTTTATACTATTTTTTTCAATCACTTTTACTTTTTATTTAGAGAGAATCGTATAAACCATTATGTTAGAAAGAAAAATTATGGCCATTTTGGAAATTTTTATGCTAGTGATCTTTTTTTTTGTTCAATTTTAGTAGAATTTTAGCAAGAACATCAATTATGCAGGAATTTTAATGGTTAACCAATTAAATTTTTTTTTTTTTAATGTTTTTGGAAACTTTTGTGTTATGTTCCTTTGAAGTTGCTTTTGGAATCTCTTTCTTTCAAATTTCTCTCCCTCTCTTTTCTATGGAAACATGAAGTTTGAAGAAATAATAAGAAGAATGGGAAGTAAAGTGGAACAGAGAAAAACTTTAGCCCTATGCTCAAGTTTTAAGCAAGATTTATTTAGAAAAATGAAAAGATGAATCTAAAAATATATAGTTCTTTGGATATATAATTCTCCAGCTTGAAGTTGTGTATCAAGTGTTTGTATTACAGCAAGTGTTAGCATTATGCGCTTTGGAATAAGCTAATGATAGTCTGGTTGGATGGTTAAGGCTACAGTGGTTTAATTATGTCTTGGGTTCTATATCCACCGACAACACGCTTGCCTTAAAAAAAAAAAAAAAAATGGGCTACAGTGGTTTAATTACGTTATATCCACCGACAACATGCTTGCCTTTAAAAAAAAAAATGTCCGCGAATACTTGCAAATATTCGTATTGAACATTTGCATTTTAACAATTTTTATTTTAAAACTAAATGTAAATATTTATCAGGACTTCATCAGTAGTGTAGATGATCCTGACTTCCAACTTTTACTGTTTTTACATGAAAATGTGAAAGAAACTACTTGTTTCTGTGTTTATATGAATTTGAAGGATGATCTCTGTAACCTCAGCCCTACAAGTCAGTGTAGTAGGTCTCTAATCATCCATGGTTCAATCCTTTGATTAGCTGGATTGGGGTTGTCAATGTGAGTGTGGGAGCCATTACTATTATCACCAAACAAAATACCAATTAACATGGCCCTCCATTTTCCATTAAAACCAAACACAGTTCCATTCAAAGCTTTCTTTATGGACTCTATATTCTCAAGTTTCTTTCATACAGCTCAAAGGGAACGCGTATCCTTTTCTCGTGTCATGTTTATTAGTTGTGATAAGGAAGATTGGAGGAAGGCTACAGGAATCTTGTAACTAGCTGTCATGGATTGTGATTTAGGTATTTGTATCTAACAACTGGATGAACTTAGATTCTAAACCCATATCATGGGTCCGACGGACGCGCCTCACCACATGTGGGAGGTTGCTGCGTTCAAGACCCACTGGTGATTTTCACCCGAGAGTAATTCTTTAGCTTTGCAACAACAATTTGTTTCCGATCCACAGCAGAAACAGAAATACTAGTGTAATTACTTGCTAGAACATAATAAATATGATCATTTGATAATTAAGTTCTTGTGAAATCCTACATTTTTTGTCCAATGGATTGATATGTTTGTCTAGTGGATCATCTATGACCCCTTTCATTTGTTATCTAATGACGGGTGAATTTAGAGGCGACCTTTTTTTGTTTTGTTTTGTCTTTTTGTTTTTTGTTTTGTTAAAGAGATTCATTAATAAAAACCAAGCTAAGACATATTACACCATTGGCTTCTCACAGGAGAAGCCAATCCATGAGCATCTAAATTTAGTTCTCTTTTAACATAGTTACAATACCAAAAAGTTTGAAAGGAAAGCAAATGCCTAATGTTACTAGGGTTCCACACCTAGCGTGTAGCCAAAAGGGACTGTTGCATATGATGTTTCAAAATAGAGTTGAGTACGCCCAAATCACCCAAGAGTACCCTTGTTTTCCACTGTTTTGTCTGAATGAGAGTGAGAGTCACCTTAGCTGCAAAGCACTTAGCCATGGTGTTATCTAAGACCTTCTTAGCAACCGGACTAGCAACTTTAACCAAAACATCTCCCTGTAAGTTGATCGCAAAAATTTACATGGAACCCTGTTGGGAATCAGGAAGAAACTGGCGTCATAAGAGACGATGATCATATCCAGGTGAAGTGGGTTGGGGAAGGAAGGGATGTGATTGGAAATGCAATTGATGTGGTGATATTTGGCACAATAAACTTGTTTCTGGATTAAACACACTCGAATAAATTCCTCCCTGTTGAGAGGTCCTAAGGAAGGCTGGATGGTTGTGATGGCCCTGGGTTGGATTTGGGAGTCTCTGTGTGCATTTTCCAAGGCAGCATGGAATAAGTAGTATGCAGGGGGGATGGAGCGTGAATAGAGAACCATTGGTTATACCATTTTTGCCAGGTGTTGTGTAACTTACGTAAGAATACGTTGGGGCAAAACTTGATATTTTTTAAGATACACTCATTACGGGTTCGCCAAACCATATGAAGAAACAAAACAAATTGGGAGAATAATTGTTCCTTATCAAGTGGTTGGGCTTTAGCCGTTTTCCACATGAAGTTGAAAAACGTGTGGATGGATGTGCTATGGAAATCCTGAGCAAATCAGTTAATAGGAATAGGTGATATCTGCCAAAGATGATGAGTGATGGGACACTGAAAGAAAAGGTGTAAGACATCCTCTTGATGATTTTAACAGAGAGGACAGATATCCTCAATAAGAGTGTGCAATTTGACCAAATTAGATCTAGTGGGGATTATGTTTTTAGCTGAAGGGGGTGCCTTTATTCTCCAGAGTTCCCTAAAAAGATTATGTTCAAAAGACTGGTTGGCAGTATTTGAAGACGAGGCAATCAATTGTTCTCTGGAGAAACTCTTAGTTGCACTTTTGACTGCGAACATGTCATTTTTATCCAGGATCCAAATCAGAGCATCAGAAGATCTAAAATGGATATTGAGGATATCATTTGCAATCGATACTGGAAATAGATAAGATCATTATCCAAACCTATGTTAGGATTTGTAGGATTGTGGCAAAGGTCAGGGATCGAGGCTGGGAGATTTTGGGTATGTTGTTCACTATGGCAATCGATGAGGAGCAAATTGGGCTTCACCCAACAACCCTTCCAAATATCTATGGACTGTCCAGATCGAACCTGCCAAATCATCAGGTTTTTCATTTTGTTGAGAGCCACCACATTACCTCGCCAAGCAATGGAGGGAGCTTTAGAAACCTGAGAGATGTTCTTGTTTCTGAAGTAGAGGACTTTGAATTGAAAAACTCGATTGGTGAGTGGAGAGGAGATGATTTGCCACATGCTTTTGGCCATGAGGGCCAGATTCTTATTCCTGATCGAAGGAATGTTAAGATCGCTACAAGAGCAGTTTTAAGTAATGAGATCCCAAGTACACGTGTTTAGCTTTAGCATCGCCTGATCATTTCCACCAGAAGTTACGCGTTAACGAGTCAATCTTGGTGGATACAGAACATGGAAGCAGGAAGGTCTGCATATTGTACACGGGGATCAAGTTAAGATGTTTCCCTTCGAAATGCATTGTGAACATTTGGGATGGTGAAATATAACTTGGTTCTAACGATGAATGGAAGAAACTTTATGATGTTCCGGATTGCATATGTAGTAAAGCAGTTTTAGAATCATCCAACTCCCTCAATCATCCTATGAAACTGACCCTACAAAGTTTTCTGGTTGAATAGTGGGGTATTGATGTTGCTTGATGATTCATTTGAAAACCAACACAACACATGGATAATGAAGGAATATTGGGGCCATAAAAAGCAATCCACAATCCATCAAGCTTGTGTACATGGTTTGCACAGCTATAGTTGTTTGTTTTATTTCGGCATCTGAACCATCACTCTGAGTGGTACCATTTTATCAGTACACTCTACACACCATTGTTAACATTGCTAAACTCCATCCATGAGATTAATGGATAGACAGTTTGTTGGTCCTGTTTTTACAAAGAAATTGTTCAACATATGGGGTTAAGAAGTCAATTAAGCTCAGAATGTATGGGTTCTGTGCCAATGATTGTCTGAAGCACCCAGGGATACTCATGGACGACAGTTATGGCATCAACCAACTCAATTCAAATGCATCAATCCATAATAGAGCTTCAATACATGGTTGAAAACCTGTTCAGTAGTCATTTGTTTATTTTTGTATCTGAACCATCAGTTTAAGTAGAAAATGTGGCCCTATTTTTACAAAGAAACTGTGCAATGCTCAGGGTCGAACAGACAATTAGCTCCAAATTGTACAGCGTCAGCATTACTTATACTCTGGCTTTGATCTCTGTAATATAAAAATTCTGATAAAGGTATCGAGTCTGGCAGAGTTACTCACCTGTATTGCTTTCAACAAAATTTCAAACTCTTACCATCCTCCATCCCAATATAACCTCTAGCATTCTATCAAGTTCTAATTGATTTAGCTACCACCTGTACCATAAATGAGGAGTTTCTGACAGTTAATATGTATTGTATGGAAGATCTACTTTAAGTACAACAACACTTCTTCAAACTTGAAATCAAACTCAAGAAAGCAAATACATGTCAACTTGAGCTATTAAGTAGAAAAGGTCTTTGATCAACATAAAAGAATGATTAGGTTGTGAGGTTGGAGAATAAAAATGGGGTCAATAAAATTTCACCTTTATTATAATCCTAAAACTCTGATTTTACAAACTAATTAGCATGGACACTCCATTTGGGTCCTGTGTCTAATACACTCACTGACACTACGACACGTCAGACATAGGACCTCACATGTAGTCCACATATCTCGGACACTGTGCACACTCGAACATTTCCCCACATGGTTTTCTATTTTTTTGTAGATAGGAATGACAATTTCACAATTATTACGGGGAAAATTTTTTTTAAAAAAATTTGCATAATTACTCGTGAATTTAACTGTCACCTGATGAACATGGATGACCACGGATGTTAGGCAACATGCCTCTGTGCTGGAGTTGGCTTGTTCTTACTTTAAATCTGATTCAAGACATGTATTAAATCTTTGGAAAACCATAACCTAGGCCTTAACCTATGTTTTTTGCTTCACACCCCTCCTATATGTTGTTAGAAACCGAGATGCAACTATCTACTCCTATAGGTTGTTTGAAACTGTGCAATTGTGTTCTAGAATGCCTCCCCGAGAAGTCAATACCCATCTCCTACAATCTTCTCATAAGACTCTTGAATGAAAAAATTGTTGATCAAACTAAAGTAACTTGGTTTAAGGCGTGGAAATGGCATAAAATCACAATAGCATCCCCAGAAAACTCGGGGAACCCTGAATAGTTATGAATCAAGTTTGGGCGGCACAAAAAGCTGGCATGGGAGATTTTATTAGGAAATGTTGGTCTACAATATACATTAGATGTTTTTACTAACTCCGTGTAAAAACTGTCATAAGCTCCTGCATTGCTTTATGAGATCACGCTTCCCCTTCACAACGAATGCCAGAGCTAAGCAGAACAATAGATATCGGGACCGATTAACCACATAAAGGAGAAACACTTCAAGGTCGGAAGTGGAAGATTTTTAAATACGGGCTATTCAACGCCCATCCCATAGAGGAGACAAAGGACTGTAAAAATATGAACCCCGTGACTAGACAATGCACATTGACAAAAAACCCCTGGCTAAACAAACAAACAATCTTTTTGTTTGCTTTTGAGACACTTAGATGCAAGTGTTCAGGTCATAACAATGATGCATCAAGCTCTATATGACTCATATGGGCCTAAGCGTAATGCTTTCCAAAACTCTTATTTAGGATTGGGACCAGCGTTGAGACTCATGTCTTTCGACCATCCAAACAGGTTTCAACATTATGACCAGCACCCATCCCACTACATATGAGGTGGGAAAAAGATTTTGGACAAAGAAAAAGTTGCGCCCATGACGCATATATGGGCATGGACAAAAATTATGACAAATAATCTTACTTATAACGTAAACCGCTAGATTCAATTTCATCTCATCCAACGATGGACGCAATATATGAGTTGGCACCCATTAAAGCATATCCTTTCTAATAACCGTAAGCCAAATAGAGTCAATATCTGTTTGTGCAAGTAAGACAAATCTAGTAGCTTTTGTTTCAGCTAGTAAACTGTTTCTGTCATGTAGCTATGAAACTAACAAAGAGGAAGATTTTTGCAAAACCCAAGTGGAAGAGTTTCAGTTCCATGTTGTGGATAACCCAATTAACGAAACAAAATCGTGAACACCAATCCAACTTCGACAAGTCTTGAAGTTTAAGAGTTCAAAAGCAGGAAACCTTCAAAGATATGCTTTGATATGAGTTCCAACTCACAGTTCAAAGCAGGAAACCCTATATATTGTGCTTCAATACTCACTCCCCTTTGCACATATATTATCAATCTTTTGGTGGACTTACTGCGAGTCATGGCTATTAAATTATAATCGGAAGAAAGAATTAAAAACCCACAATTATACCGAATTCTATCTTGTGATACTAGATTGGATCATTCAAACCCTACAGGTACACTTGTGGCAGATAGAATCACAAGTCCAAGGTTCGAACCCTGCCGGCGGCATTTGGCTGAGAGGGGTTACGGGATAAAATAAATAAAAAGATTGAATCATTCGAACATAGGGGCTTGAGTCATCTTAAGATTTCAAAATTAACATTGTCGAAGCAATTATAACAAAACACAAAATATAACTTTTTTCCTCTGAAATCAATATAATGTAAGCAAGGGAAAAAGAATACAATCTCCATTTCCACGATCAAACATCTATAGAAACAACATTAATATATGATCCACTACGATTAACAACAAACAAAAGGAATAACAGTTTAACCGTTCCCATTACAATTTGAATCTAAGAACATTAACTGGCAGTCAAGAAGATGGTACCTTAACAGCTTTGAACGATGGGTGAAGCAAACCAAGTGGATCCTTAACCTCCAGCGGATTGTCCGTCTCATTGCGAGTCCTTTTCACTCTTCGACTACCCAACGACTTGTGAGTGAACCCATACATCTGTAGTATTTGATTATCTCCAAAATTGAAAGCCCGATCCATCTGCTTCAAGCATCTCTCAACAGAGTAATCACCAAACTTCCCACATGGCTTGCAACCCACAAAATGAGTAACACGCGGCCATCGGTGATCGCCAAGCCCCGGGTGGTAATTCTCAATCATCTCCTCATATCTATCAACCAAAATCCCCCAGTATCCGTGCAAGTAATACGCACTCTCAAGATAAACCTTCTCGCCCCATTTATCCCTCTGCGTAGCCAAAAGATACACCATTGCCGACTGATCATCAGCTTCGAAAACAGGGCGATCCTTAAGCTCCCTAGTAAGCACCTTCCCAGCTTCATCCCTAATTTTCCCTTTCGGCCCCATAGGCGACCAAGCATCCAAAAGATCAAGCGCCCATTGCCCATTCCTCAACAAAAAGCTCCCAGTATTCAACCCAATCCAATTCTTCTGATCATACACCATCTCATTCCACCCATGCATAACAAAATTATGATCCTTATACCTCTCCCAAGGCACCTCAAACGCCATATCCGTAAACATAGCATCACTATCCATCCACCACAAGAACTCGATCTCCGGATGCGACAATAATAGCTTCCGAATCAATGGCAATTTCGCCCAAAACCCAGCCATCTCCGCATCCAAAAGCGCCATATTATAAAATATCTCAATCCCATGCAACCTACAATAATCAATCTTGTTCTTAATTGACTTCAATAAGTAATGATCCCCAACTGGATTCTCACACGGCTTCGGCGAAGACCCAGTAACCAAAAGAACCCTAGGCTTATTTTCTCCAAGAAAATTCGGAAACCCAGGGTTCTCTTCAAGCCATTTGGCCCGTTGTTCATCCCAATCAGAGATCTTAGGCCCCAATCTATACGGCTTACTGGGATCAGGCTTCTCATCCTCCTCCTCATCCTTCACAAGCTTAGTCGGATCGAAAGTGGCGTAACTATTACTATTACTCGACTCAGATGTAGTTTCGGAAGTCTGGGCTTCTTTGAGCACCCGTTGAGGCTCAGATCTGCGAGAGTACAAATGGTCTCGAATCTCCTGGAAATCTTGCTCTGGGGTCCCAAATTTTCCCGCCCCAATTGTGCCACGAAGCACAACGACCGTCATTACGAGGCAGAGGATCGTTATTTTGCCATGGCGGAGACCTCTCTGGATCTGACGCACCCGACGGGCACCCAGACACCAATCCAACATTTTCGATTCGATTCAACTCGATGGGGTTCTCTATTTCCTGGATTTAAGTGGAAACCCTATGTTTTGAGTGGGAAAATGAGGTCGGAAGTTGTGAATTGAGTGATTTAGGGTTTTGTCCATTTCTGTGTGTGGAGTGAAAAGAAGATGGAGAGACGAAGAGCTCCGACAGATTTGTTAAATTGTTTAATTGAAATCGTACACGTGTTAGTATTTCCCAACTACGACAAGTATAATATTACTCTGCTTCTTTATACAACATGGGTGACACGTGGATAGTTTGGGGATGGAGACAGGTGGCGTATGGGTTCTGAAGGAGGTGGGTTTGTGAGGTTGCGACTGAGATGTAGGGAAGCAGAGAAAGAGAATGGAAGCTTCGGTTGATTGCCACCACTTTCACTTATCTCGTTTAAGTATGTTTTGGTTGATTTTGATTAGTGAAATTAGGAGATTAATTAGTGGTTTAGTATTGAATATTGATGTCTTAGTAATGAGGATTGACATTAGGGCTAATATTTTATCCAAATTTAGCCAAAATAAACCTGCCCTAGTTAAGTATGTGAAGTAATTAAAGAATTCGTTCATGTCGGTTGATACATCATTGTTCAAATGGTGGACTAAACCTATAATTTTGTAAGAAACGCGAGAGGCAATTAAAGCATATTCCGTGATTGAAGACTGAAGTTATACTTTCAGATAGATCGTGTGATGCACAATGATGAGACCTATAGAAGAGATATCAAGCTTCTAAAGAGCCAGCCTGTTCCGTAAAATCTAGATCAGGATAGAGAGTTCATCATTGGTTCTTTGGATAATGACTTCCATTATATTGATAATTTGACAGATCTTGCTTTTGCATGTCAATCAGTAACTCATAATGAATTTGATTTAATAATTGCCGCTTCTACAATTTATAACAATGTCATTTCATGAGAAATAGGCTACACTGAAAGTTTTATGAGATTCAATTATAATTCAGACATTGTCTGACAGCGACTGTAATGGTTCTAAATTTTCACTAATACTCATGTATACACACACCTATGATAACAAGAAATTACGGTGACAGATCATATACCCCAACATATCTCGAAGGGGCACAACAGGAGGATGACTACGCTTACATCTGGCAGAGCTTCCGTAGAGTAATGGAGATTCTCCTCTGTTGATGGATCTCTTGCTTTCCCCAGACCTGAAATCCTGGCTTGCGATTTATTTCATGCTTCCATTGATAACGAGCTTCTCCAGACATAAGAATCAGGGATCCCGGAGTCAGAAGAATGGGGATCTTTAGCAGAGGAGATTCTTGCTCGCTGTTTTCATTGCTGTAATCTTCTCTATCAACTCTTGTGAAGTGCATAACACATGGGGACTCCAATGAGACAATAGCAATCCCATCCTCAAAGCGCAGGAGATCAACATGAGCACATATACCCTGAACGTGTATAGAGAAATAATCATCATTCAAGAGAAATTGTACACATGCTCTTTAGACATTCAAATAATGAAAACATGTACTTTCCCAATGAAAACGACAATGAATGGAAAAATAAGACAAGATCGAGCTGCAGGTTGTGGCCTTCTAATAGTAGATATCATATATAATAAACAGTTGCAGGAGATGATTATTTCCACCATCCGCTCCTGTAGTGAAGAAGTATTTGGCTTTGGACCTCCACTTTGATGGGCTAGAAGAGTTCAAACTGTTGAAGAGAAAGATTAATTGAAGAAGAGATGAGGGCTTGTTTCCTGGTGTACTTCACACAACGCACATCCGTTAACTGTGATTAGCCTCTATTCGCCGAACTTTCTATTGTCAGCACTTCACAATGTGCAATGGACCAAATTAGGAAGTTTGCCCTTGGGGAAGCCTGCCTTTCCCGCATGATGGAGTGAGAAGAAAGATGGTTTACAGTCAAAGCAGCATTTAACGGATGGGGGTTCAATATGAATTTGTAACAAGAAATGGAATAAATTAAAGATTGGAAATAGTTTCTTGTGCAGGCAGCTAATTGAGTGTAGAATGCGACATCTAATCTAGTGCCTAGATGAACACACTACATAGCCAGCTGATTGGCTAATAAAACAATCGGCTGTGATTTCTTTTGCATAGTTATATGCTTGTTGATTAATCCCTGATCAATAAGATTATCTAAAATATAAAGTATCAAACTTCTAGTTCTACAGAATCACCAAATATCAATGAATTTTACCACTTCAGAATCAGGGATGAAGCCAGAAAATTTCACCAGGTGGGGCACCAAACGAAACAACGATTTACTTATCTATTTTATTGTTTATGTAAAACCGTTGTTTTTCTTCTATATGGTGTACTAATCGTTAAATCAAAATTTTCACTATTATCTTCATCGCAACAAAATTTAGTCAACAAAATGAAAAATAGCTACACAAAAAAAATGATACAATAAATTAGATCACCATGAATAGCATCACTTGTAAGCCCATACTATTTGTGGTGATACAATTATTGAATCACTTTCTTTGTGAAAATGTGTAAAATTGCTTTGTGGATTGTTATAGCTCAAAAGTATTACTATTTTTTAGATTGTTACAAAAATGTCAATTTGGTGTAGTGTAAACTTCATTAAAAAAGACTTAAAAATCCCTTGAGCATAGAGTTTCAAAAATATTCATCCATGATCCATCCCTATTTGAAATCACAACTTCAATCCTTGCATGCAAAACCTGAAATAGGTTATAATGCTATAAGTTTGTTAAATTCTAATTGTTTGTGTTCAGCATGCTCGTCTTCAATTTGTAGTCTACAATGGCATATAATACAAGGGAGAAATTTAATTGAAGATGAAAGGGGGTGGAGTGGGGCGCATTGGATTTGAGAGTAGACCACTTGACACTTTGAAGTAAATAAATAGGAAATAACTTAGGAAGTTCAGAGCAATGTAGCTGACTATAGGTGTAAATTTTTACTTGCCCCACCCTCCCATAAGGTGGCTCTGTCCTGTTCAGAAATGATCATTATATGCTTCAAGCTTTACTTTCATAGTACAAATATAAAGAAACAAAATGGACATAAACCACTTCAAAAGTAAGATGAACTACAATTTAGAGATATTGAGTGCATAATCCATCCAACATGTGAGTCCTAATATAAGTTAAATGAACCCAGAAAAAAATAACTGCAAACGACGGCTTCTACCATGAAGAGAATGCATAGTGCGAATAGTACCTCACCTGGTTGGTATACATTTCCAATCATTTGATCAAAGAGCGGCTCTCTCCACAACAAACTTGATGGCAAAGGACGTGCTTCTTCCTTATTCAGATGAGAAGATTCCAAATCCTCAAAATCTGAATCATAGTTACTAAAGTACACGGCTTCCTGAATTGTTGAAGAAAGTTCAGTGGCCCATACTGGAAGATCGCCGAATCTCATGGCCTGCAGCAAAAGTTAAACAGGTGAAACATGCTATGCAGAGTGGTAAGATATGCCTTGTCGTAACTAAAAGGTAATAAGCATTGTTTAAAGGGAAAAATGGATATTGACACGGTCTAAACTCGCTACTGCTGAGTAATAATAATCAGGACGACCAATAGAGTAGGTGTTGGGTATTAAAAATGATACCTGATTGCTGGAGGCTCCAGTAAACCATCCTTCTGCAAGCACATGCACAACAAAATACACGCGAGATTTCATAACAGTCCATATGAATGAAGTTTGAATCAAATATGAATACTCTGAAAATGGAATATTAAGAGTAGTCAATCTACAGATTTTCATGGATGACAACCACTTGGTGACACCAACTCGATAAGCCTACTGTAAATGCAATTCATAAAAGGAAAAATAAGAAATGTAAATGAGGTATGTCCAAGGCTGCTTGGGAGATATCCAATTTGATGTCGTAAAGTCTCCTCAAAACACCTAGGAAGATCCGGAATGGATCATTCACTTTGTGCCTCATAACTAAGCCAGACGACATCAATTGGTGAAACCCAACACCATATGGCTATCATAGAGGCAACTCAACTAACAAAAACAAAAAAGATTGAATGATCATGCATGACATCGGCTTTTACCAAAACATTAGTTCCGGACTTTGACAAATACCAACATGATATCTAACTTTTACCCGTGCCCCATAGCACCTCTACGAAAGCATTATTCGACCTAGACCAGCATGTTATTTTCTTCCATTACTCTAAAACTACTAAAATCATTTCCTTCCATTGTGTGCATAAACAATAGAGGTTGTTTATCAATTCCTACATTCTTGAGCCACATCGGAATAGTTGACAAATGGATTGCATTGCTTTCGAAGTTACTCTCGAAGGATGACAATCCAGACTCTACACAGTACTACTTTGCAGTTCATCAATGACATTACCATTTATAAATGAACCTCCATGATCAACCTAACTCAAAAAAATTCAATCTTTCCATCAAATCAATCACCCCTCTACACATCAACTCTAAAATTTCAATTTTTTCATCAAATCAATCAACCCCTCTTCACACTTTCCTACAAATACTACTAAAAATTAATCTTAGAAGGAGAACGAGATGGAATGAAGAAAAAGCGGACCTTTTTCGATTGCGGAGAGCAATAAAGCTTGATCCTTTATAGAGAGGAAATCTCTGCACATCCATAAGCCTTTGATTGCTTCGATTCGTTCCCATAGATTGGGGTTTTGGGTTTCGTTGGGTTTTGGAGATGAAATTGAACTGTTTGAAGGGGAAATGTGGTTTTGATCTTCGTCATCTTCTGATGATGATTCGCCAAACACGTCGTTCAGAATTCGCCTATCATCGTCTAGCATTTTCTTTGGTTGAAAGTGTTCGTAGAAGAGTGTGGACATCTAGAAATGGGCTGAGAGAGAGCTTTTCGAGAGGTTCTTAGTACTATACCCACACTTTCTTTTACCTAATAAATAAATAAATAATAATAAATAAAAAATTATTTACATTTTGCCCTTTATTATAAGTGTATTTACCTAAGACTAGCCGTCAACGTACCTTGACTGTCAAGGCACGTGCTAGTTTGAAAATAACCATATTTTACTATCCAAAATATCATTTAATGATCTGAAGACTGAGATTCAAAGTTGAAGTAGGCAGATGTAATTAAAATCTGATAGTTGAGATTCAAATTTTTCATTAGCCATTAAGATAATCTGCCTCCACCACCACACTTTCTACTTCACCACCAATAACACTCGCATCTACTTCTACTGCTATATCTACATGTTATTTCACTGTAAATTAAATATTTGGAGTGAAAAAACTTGTGCATACCCAAGTTTTTAAGTTAAATTTGAGTTACAGGTCATCTTCATCCTTTCTTAGGTTTGTTTTGTATCAAGGGGGCAATATTTAATTCAAATTTATTATATGGGGTTAAGTAACTGCCAATAATTTTGTATATGAGAAAATTTATTATATTTTTCCTGTTATAATAAATTACTAGCAGTAACTTAATCTCATATAATAAATTTAAATTTAAGAATGCTCACTGAAATATAACAGGGTCTGCAAGAGGCTGAAGATGACCTACAATTCTCAATAAATGTCCACTAAGATGATGAAATTAAAATAGCCGACTGACTTATCGCTATGATGGTGTTCTAAACTGAAATATATAGATGAAACAACTCAAATCTAAGGCTTGTGTTACCTTTGTGTAATGAAACCCTAACAAAACCTTAACTTCAAAACTTGGGTTTGCTAAAGTTTTTCCACTTCAAATACCTTTGATCTACGACAAAATAACATGTGAGGAACTCGAATGTCAAGGGAAGATTTGAATTTGAATACATTTACTCAAGCCAACCACTCTTTCATCTTCCTTATGTTGAATGCCTCCATTTTTCATCTCTACAAGGGTATGATAAGCCAGATGTAATATTTGGCCGTCCACGTGTGTGGTTCAAGTAACAAATGGTTGGGATCAACAGGTTCTCACATCGTGTGTGATATGCACATGAGGGATATTTTCGTTATCCAAAATAGGTGAAATGATGGCACGTGAGGTGTTTAACAATCAAGGCACGTTGACTGCTAGTCTTAGGGGGTAAATGCAATATGATTAATAATAGGGAGTAAAGCTGAATAAGACATTTATAATAGGGGCAAATGCAAATAACCCTAAAATATATATCAAAAATAATTTCACCCTGCCACCACGAAATATAAAAGTTATTTTGAAAATTATTTCGCTACAAAATTTCATGAATTGCACTAAGGCTCACACGTTTCTTCATCCTCTACTGATTTTGAAGTCGATTTTGACCCCCATTGGTAGTTTTCCACTCCATACGAAGGTTTTATGGTTGATTTTAAAGTTGGCAAGAATATTTGGATTAGATTTGGAAGTTGGAGAGTTAAAATGGATGAAGAAAGAGATGGTGAAGAGTGCGGAGATGATTATGGTTATTCAAAGTGCTCCAACAACTTTGAAGGTGTTGAGTATTCAAATCCCACACAACACTTTCTTGATGATGGAGGAACTTCAAAATTTTGAAATCTGAGAGTTTGTTTTGCATTGTTTTGAGTGAAAAATTGGACGAAAGCGTCGTGTACATATTGTGTTACTCGAAGGTAAGTTGGCGAGTACCTATTGTGTTACTCGCAGTTGTTTGAAAATTTTTAAGATAACAATTTTGAGTGGATAGCAGGTAGAAGAATAAAAAATGTGCGAGTGAACTGCGTTGAACTTGTAGGGAAAGCAGATAGTACCCATTTTATTACTCGCAAATTTTTAATTTTTTCGAATAATTAAAGCAATTTTTGAATAAATAGTAGGTGAAAAACAAAAACAAAAATGTGTGAGTAAACTTCATTGAACTCGTAGGAAAAGTGGAGAATACCCATTGTGTTACAAGTTTTTGAAATTTTGAAGATAGAGCAATTATGAGTGGATAACAGGTGAAAAAACAATGTGTGAGTAAATTTCATTGAACTTGTAGGGAAAGTAGAGAGCACCGATTGTGTTATTCGCAAGTTTTTAAAAATTTAAAGACTCGGAGCAATTTAGAGTGGATAGCAAGTGAAAAATATAAATTCTTTTAGTAAACTTCATTGAACTCGTAGGGAAAGTGAAGAGTACCCATTGTTTCATTGAAAAATATAAATTCTTTTAGTAAATTCTTCATTGACACGTTACTTCTACACTTAACGTCTGTATTACTCGTATCTATAACTTCAAATTTTATGATAAACAATAGTTAAAAAAAAAAGGACATTAAATATAAGTAATTGTTGGAAAATAAAGAAGATGGCTCTGATACCAATTTTTACCCAAGACTACTAGGTTTAAGCAATAACACAAAAGTCACAGTCTAGAATAGAAAACGCATAACAGGAGAGAGAAAAAGATACAAAAACACTAATACATACAGATAAAAGATAATGAAAATGATAAACAACATTTAAAAATAATTCTTTGAACAGTTCAAGAGAGCGGTGCCGATACTAGGTTACCGCTAATATAACGAGATGTTCACTAAGGAATTGTTCTTAGAATTGTTTTGGTAAAAACAAAAGATAAAATATAATGCTTTTATTTAAATAAAAGTAAAGACTTACATGAAATGAAGGATTACAGGGATGATGAACAGAGAATAAAGCTACTAGCTTCTAAGGGTTACATCAGGAATGGGGTTCTAAAATCCTCTGTCTTAAAATGAAAACTTACATTCTTATTTATAGCTAATACACAAGAGAAGATAAGTCTTCTCGAAGGCTTGAGTGGAGGATGAGGTGGATCCTTATCCTTTGATTGTCTTGATGCAGAAAAGAAAGTGGATGTACTGTTGAGGGATGCATCAACTGTACACTTTTGACTTGAGTGGTTATTGTGGAACCACGAGCTTGCTTTGTTGAAAAGAAAAGATGTTGTCGGATATCTTTAGCCGAAAGCATTCTTGGCTGCTAGCGGAGCTGGCAGATGCTTGGAATGATGTAGAGACATCATGATGCTTGTAGGGAAAGATTATTGAAATGGTGGGAAAACACCAAAACAATCATCTTCATTGTTGAATAATTGATTTGAACAGAATTCCAAATACCATAATGGTATCGGACTAATTGAACTGTGGTAGAATCAGGAAGACGCTGTTTAAGAATACCACCGTACCCTTGGTTAGACGCATCTGTTTCTACTATCTTGAAAGCCTTGGGATATGAGATTCCTAAACAAGGAAGACTCTTGACTTGGGTTTTGACTTGACGAACAACTTGAGAATGGGCTGAAGCCTATGGGCCTAAATTTTTCTTAAGCCTTTGAAATAGTGGTTTAAGTAAAACATATCATAGGGCTTACAAGGTAAAACAGTGGTTTAAGTAAAACAACTTGAGAATGGGTTGAAGTCCATAAGCCTGATTTAAGTAAAACAGTGATTTAAGTAAAACAACTTGAGAATGAGCTGAAGTCCATGGAACTGATTTAATTTTATGATAAACAATAGTTAAAAAAAAAGGACATTAAATATAAATAATTCTTGGATAAGTAATCGTTTGACATGGCACTCAACTTTTGAAAACTTTAAAAACAATTGAGAAAAAATAAAAGAGAAGACAAAATTTTACTTTTATTCTCCCGAGGATATGTATCGAAATTCGTGAAATATTTCATTTTACCGAAATTCTTCTTTTATGAATGAGAGATTCTAGCTGGCCTGGGTCGAGCGCCTGGGTGGCCGCCTGGGAGGCTCCTTGGCGCGTGCCAAGGAGGGTGCCTCGCACGTGCCTGACCAAAATTTCAAAAAAAAAAAAAGCGGGAAATGGAATTTGAATTTCTTTGCTGAAATTTAAGAGGGAGGGAGGGATCAAAACAGCGAGAAAATCAGAGAAAGAAGGAAGACCTCTCCCCAAACCCATCTCCACAGAGAAGATGAAGCTCTCCCTCTCCCCAAACTCGACAGAGAATAAAAGAGAAGACCGAAGAAGGAGAAGAGAAGCAATGTCGAATTTCACTGGGATACGCTTCAGGTATATCACTGGGATACGCAATTCGATTGGTGTTCTATTATGTCATTTCGATTATATCACTGGGATACGCTTCAGGTATGTCATTTCTTCATAAATGTGCACTATTTTTAAATACAGAAGCAAGTAGCCGAAAACTAAGATTGTCTTAAACCATTTCAGAAGCAAGGGACTGGTCTTTCTGTTCATGTGGATAAACCATTTCAGAGGCGGTTTCATCACTTTCAAGTGATTCGAAATCGATTGGGTTGTAAATGGGTTGATTGGTGAAGAACTGAGAGAGCAGAGGTGGTGTTTGAAGAAATGCCTGTGAGAGAGTGAAGAGAAGTAAATGGGTTTTGAAGAAATGAGAGATTTGTTAAGTTTATTAAAGTGTTTTGGTTTAAGGCTGTGCTTGGAGACGAGACACATTTTGTAAACATTTTGGCGACTGCTTCTAAACCCCAATCTGGGGTGGATCCATCTAGCTCAAATGAAGCAGAGAAACCCAAGATAGAACCTTTGAGACTCCCCACAATGGAAGAAATCCAAGGGCAAGACATCCGGAACAACTGCGATGTTCATAGTGCTTTTAGTGGAGTAATGGGTGAGTAAAAAACCATCTTTTCATTTATTTGGTTATTTGTTAGTGTATTTGAAGGATTATTAGTTATGGGTTTTTAATAGTTTGGATTTTAGAACAATGGAGTTTGATGATGTTTGAAATTTTGGTTCTTGTTTGTGTGATTTGTAGGAGGACGGCTTGGGTTGTTCATGGGTTTGCTTCTAGGGGCATTGGATAATCCTCTTCATCAAGAGGAGATGACTGCAAGACAACAGTTTGTTCATGCGGCGAAGCAGATGGGAAGAAGGAGTATTAGTTCTGCCAAGACCTATGCAGTGATGGGTTTCATTTTTTCAGCTGCTGAATGTGTTGTAGAGAAGGTAATGAGAGAATTCAGATATGGGTGCTAATCATTTTCTTCATTATCATGAGGCAAATTTAATTTAACTGATAGAGAATTATGTTTGTTTCAGGCACGAGCGAAACATGATGTAACGAATACAGTGGTGGCTGGGTGTGCAACTGGAGGAACACTATCAGCAAGAGGTAATGATTATTTTGCATATATCCACTTATTGGATGCGAATGCATAGATTTGGAGGACTGCTATTGATATTTGATGAAAGCACCTAGCTTCTGCTGGCCAATTAAGATAATTTGAGCAGCTAGGTTACAATTTTTTATCTATCCATAACAGAGTGTGTCTTTGGTTTTCATTTCACTGTTATAATTTGAATTGAATGGTTTGAGAAAATTTACAGATTAGGAAGACAATATACATACATATGCATATAATCCAAAATATTTTTTTATGCCAACTCTAGCATTTGGGGTTTTGGCTATATTAGTAGTCTTCGCAATTGTAACTAATAGACCGAGATTCTCCACTGCAGACTAGGCACTTAAAAAAAAAGGTTTGGTATTGGGGCCTCATTTTCTCAAAGTTCAGGAATCCTCTGAGGATTTCTTTTTTGCTGCTCTTCGTCATTACATCTCGCTTGTATATCAGTTTTTTTTTTTCTTCCCAATTTTGAATGTCCACATTCTAACTCTACTCGCAAGATTTAGAAAATAAATGAGATGGGGTTAACAGCATCTATTCTTCTGATGTCTTTTTGTTATAGCAAGATTTAGAAAAGAAAATAAATGAGATGTCTTTTTGTTCTACATTTCCTTACAGGGTTTCAGCATTCATTTTCAAGCTCCAATCTCTTCTTCTGACAAGCCGTTGACAGCAAATAGTGGTGATGCAGCACAGTTTACACCTCCTATCTCAGCAGTTTATTTTTCAATGAGGTCAGTCAGCAATTCATATATGAATTCTCAATTGTTTGGAGAATAATGTACTAAGCAATTCAGTGCTTTGATCAATTGGAAAATATGCATGTATGTGATTGCTAATGCCATATTACAATGGATTGAGGAGGTTTTAGATAGATTCTTATGTGTAGGCTGAGAATTAGATTCGTATGTGTAGGCGGAGAATTAGACGCAGTTTGTTAGGTGATTTTGTTATGTTACTGAGCACTATCAATCTTGAACTATATTCATGACGCTTGCATGTGGTCGTTCTGGGCAGCATATGTGAGGTGCGCCTGTCATGCTCCTAAGCTAGAAGAGGTTTATGCTGAGATCTACAGGGTTTTGAAGCCTGGATCCTTGTATGTTTCTTATGAATGGGTGACAACTGAATTCTTCATACTATTATGTTATGTTAGGTGATTTCCTCTATTTCCAATTTTAATTCTAGATTTTTGTTTGAATTATTCTTACTATTATGTTGAATTTAGTAGATTTTTCTTTTTCTTTTTAGTTTTGTGGTTTTGTTATTTGTAATGTGGTAGTGGTGAGAGATTGAGAATGGATTAAAGATGAAAATTTTCTTGGTTTTTAGTGTTTGATGTTATTATTTAGAGATGTAAAAGAGAGGGAAAAGATAGTGCAGGAAAAGAAATCAGGAAATCTCCTCTTTATTTTAGTGGAACTTTTGACAAAAGGTTCAACTTTGCCACAGAAAGAGTTTTGCATTCTCCTTTAGTGCTGAATTGCTTTTTCTTTCTATTATTTTCAGTGCCTAAAACTGCAGTATTTAGTCCTAGTTAGGAGCAATTTGCATTTGTGCATTTGCATGAAAAACAGTTTTGGAGTTCTTATAGATCCCTTCCAGTTTTTTCTTGCAGCTTTTTCATGTTTTTTCTTGCAGCTTTTTTCTTGCAGTTTTGGAGTTCTAATATTCCAGTTTTTTCTTGCAGCTTTTTCATGTTTGATTTTTGTGCTTCAAACTGCTGGTACTGAAATCAACAAAGCTAGATAAATTTTTCTCATGTCTGATGGTTGTATAAAGTTTTTCTCATGTCTGATGGTTGTATAAAGCTGATTTTTGTGCTTCCAATCTCATGTCTGATGGTTGTATAAAGTTTTTCTTTTAGCTAATGAGGTTATCTGATCTGCATTCTGTATGCAGTACAATGTAGATTGGATAGTGAGGAGCAGAGTATGATCTCAGAATGTATTTCATACAGTCTTTTTGTTTTATTTTGCTTTTTAATGCTATCTATGTTCTTGATTGTGGTACCATGTAGTGTCTATTGAAAGTTTTCATTTCTCTTTTGATAGGCCCCCTATTCGATTTACTTATACTAGGAGGAAACATGCCAATGGGAAGCAAGTGGACTGACTACCAGAATGAATGCTGTTATTACTGATGATTGCAAGTGAATGCTGCTACTGAGAAATGCTGGAACCAAGTGCTGCTATTACTGAGAAATGATGGGGACCAAGTGCTATGACTGAATACAATAAAAGGTTGTAACAGAATAATATGGGAAGTAGGTACTATAAATAGAGATAGAATAGAAGAGAGAAAGGGCATTCATTGATTTGTAATTCTCATTGTACAGATATTGTTTGATATGTACATTGTTTGATATCCTACTTCTATCTCTCTAATACAATATCCTCTTTTCAATTGTTTCACTCCTCTGTCTTCTATTTCTGCTATTTCTAAACTGTCTGTTCCAATTTCATTACATTGTCTGCCATTGTGGATCATCAACTGACAGTATATGATCTCTTGAGGATATTGCTGATGTTGCTCTGTTGAAATTGCATCCAAGCTTCAAATCTGCAAACAAGAATCAAGATAAAGGACAGTTCAAGAGCACTGCACAGAGTGAACTCACAGAGCACCTCACAGAGCACTGCCACAGAGTGATAATTCCATAGCACTGCCAGAGTGATAATTCCATAGCACTGCCAGAGTGATAATTCCATAGCACTGCCTCATATAATTCCATAGCACTGCCACAGAGCACTGCACAGAGCACTGCCACAGAGTGAACTCACAGAGCACCTCACAGATTCTAATAATTCCATAGCACCTAACGGACTGCCTAATAGGGGGCCTAACATCTGGTCAGAAAAATAAGCAATCATTTGACAGAAAAATAAGCATTCATCTGACAGATATTCACAGAATTTATCTAATTGAATTCACAGAATTTTTCTCAACAACAATTCACATAATTGAATTCACAGATATCTAAACAACAATTCACAGAATTTTTCTGTCAGATACTATTCACAGATATTCTGTCAGATATTCATAAGTTATAACAATTCACAGAATTTCTGTCAATTGTTGTTTTCACATCAATTATAAGTGAAAGATAAACAACAATCAGCATTAAGCAGAGTTTTCAGCATTCATTTTCAGCATCTTCATTTTTCATCGTTGTTGCATATTCATTTTCAGCATCTTCACTGCTTCAAATCATCATTTTCAGCATCTTCACAACATTTTCAGCATTTTCGCAGCATTTAAATTTTCATAAACTCATCTTGAAGGCGGTGGCTGCAAAAAAAAAAAATTTATATATATATATATATAATTGCAATAGTACTAAAAAATAGTATGACCCCTTGGTTAGAATATATACCTGTGACATCAATGAAAAATATGGATCCATGAATGAGATTGGAATACCAGATTGTGACAGCATTGTTTGATCCTTCAAGTTGACAAATACAAATCATAAGTGAACAATCATAAGTGATAATTCGCGTCAGTAAATATATTAAATTCAAACCTGTGTATTTGGGGTTAGTGAGTGAGGTGTCATATATTCTAACTCAGGCCTTCCAATCTGGGAACAACCCTACAAATGACGTGTACATAACATCCACATTTAGTTGTACCCCGTTTATTTACAACATTTTGTGATTGACTTTTATGCTGCCCAGAACGACCACATGCAAGCGTCATGAATATAGGTTTTCCATTTTCATCTTTTTCCGTATTCTTTATTTTCACTGGAAATCCTATTTTATTACCATAATCATGAAAATATCGTTGGTACTCATTAATGCTGTTGAACTGCATCCCTTCTGTGGGATCCATTATCTCTTCTAAATTTTCTTCATTTTCCATCAATTCATTCTCTTCTACACTATCCATTCCTGAAAGGTTTTTGAAAAAAAAAAAATTTTCACGGATATTCTATTTCGACAGAATGCTCTTTTCAAGTAACAACAACACTCATTATGGAAAATGAACATATCAAGCAAGATGCATAGCAAGCCAAACCTTATAACATTCACACAATTCAATTCCATTTACCATATTATCTAAAATCACATGAAAATACACCAACAATTACATCAATCTCTTAATGCAACAAATACTGTTTGGTCATTCTGTTTTTAAACTTACTGTTGCATGCCTTGTGTATATGAAATTGGGAGAAGTTTTATCACAAGTATATCTAACAAGACCCAACAAATGGCTCCATGGACCAGACATTGTGCTAAAACATTCTAGGAATGACAATGAATATATCAAAGAGATAACTAAGTGAAGTAAAATCCAAAAAGCATCAAGTAAAACAACTTGTAAGCCAGATGCCCAAGTTTTGGATTATGGATATTCATAATAGTTTCTTAATGCACAGAAAAGTTACAGAATGACGCATTGTTTCAGGATAAAGAACCCATTGAAAAGATAAGTGATATGGTTGAAGCAAGGACACATCTCAATTGTTCAATTTGAAAAAGAGATGAAACAAGCATGATTAAAAAAAACTCGTCTAAGAACACCAGAAAGAAAATCACGTGGCTTCTAACTCACATGCTTATAGAAGCATGTTAATGCATTGTGCTTCATTCTCCTCCTTCATTAGGTGTAGAGGTGGTAAGCATAGTAAAAACACAAACTTGGCTAGGAAAGAGTATAAACAATTGGATCACAACTGAAATGAATTATCAAACTAAGTGCAGGGACAGGGTGATTCTTCAATCCATAGACTGTGTCATGCAGGGTGATTCTTCAATACACAGATTGTGTTTTTCAGTTTTGACACCATATACTTTGTCCTGTACACAACATACCCAGGTTTGATCCAAATCCCCCTCCTTTAGTAACACTCCAGGTAAGAAAGCATTTTTAATGTCCAACTGATAAAGTGGCCAATCACAAATAACAACAATTGATAACAATCCCAAAACAAAATCCATCCATGCTACATGAGAGAAAATTTCCATCTAGTCTACACCACAAGTCTGAGTGAATCCCTTGGCCAACAAACCAGCTTTAAGACCCTCAACTAAGGAGGGAGCAAGGCATGTATTCCCTGGAAAATCATAAATTCATCTTCAACTTCAAGTACTCAATTTTTTCAAGCTTCCCCAACAAATTTTTTCTTCAAACCCCAACATTTGTTCCCAACATTTTTCTTCCCCAACATTTGTTCCCGTTTTGACTTTTGAGCCAAACTTGATAACTGATCTAAACTGCTAATTTTTACTATTTCTAAATCAAAATGGACAAAATAAGTAATCATAAGCAAACTTATTATCTTCTCAGGCCAACCAAAAGCACATCAAACAGACTTGAATACCACCAAATCAACCAAAACCAAACTGACCAAATCACAACCATCCTATGTTTTCAAAATAATTAAATGCTTTAATTAATTTAGTTCCAGATTTACTGAAAAAAGTGAATTCAAACTATAAATTTGACCATTTCATAACAAGTTCTAAACATAAACTCAAGAAAAAAGAAAAGAAAATTCAAGAAGAAACCAAGACAAACTACTAGTCATATAACTCACATACAAAAAAAGAAAAAAAAAAAAAAACCGTCAGGAACCCTAGATCTACAAACCCTAGATCTAGAAGAAATCAAGAAGAAATCAAGACATTTCAAGTTTGGGACTTACCTTTCGCGGGTTTCCTCCGTTTGGGTCGCTGATTCCAGTTGCTTCAACAAGTTCTTCTATTTGTTCTCACATACAAAAAAAGAAAAAAAAAAAAAAAAAAAAAAAAAAAAAAAAAAAAAACCGTCAGGAACCCTAGATCTACAAACCCTGGATCTAGAAGAAATCAAGAAATTTCAAGTTTGGGACTTACCTTTCGCGGGTTTCCTCCGTTTGGGTCGCTGATTCCAGTTGCTTCAACAAGTTCTTCTATTTGTTCTTCCTCTTCTTCTTCTTCTTCTTCTTCTACTCTCTCGATTCCTTTCTCTCTCTCTCTAGATCGATTCTTCTTCAACCCAGGCTGCAATGAACTCTGTTTCGATTCCCCAAAATTTCCCCAAATTTTCGGTTTCAAATGATGTTTTGAAAGAGTTGAAGAAGAATCGAAATTTTTCCCCAAAAATTTGGCTCGCCGAAATCCCGCCAGAAGCATGCACGTGCCTGGGAGGGTCCCGAACGCGTGCCAGGGAGTGTCCAGGCAGCCACCCAGGCGCACCTCCCAGGCCAGCTAGAATTATTCACACTCTGCCTGAGCTTTGCTACAGAGCGAGGGAGGGAGCGAGGGAAAGGGGCGAGGGATGGGTGTACCCATCCTCCTCGGGATGAGCGCATCGCATTGGAGATGCGCGCGGGCGCTCATCCCGAGGAGGATGGGTGGTCCTCGCTCCCTTTCCCTCGACCCCTCCCTCGACCCCTAGAATTTTCCCACTCTGCCTCCTCCATTAATTGTACTTTTATTCTCCCGAGGCAATCCCGATCACCTTCACATCACATCCCTATATATCAACCGTTGAGACACCTTCGCCTCGAAGTTACCAACGATTCACCGCCTAATTACCGACACGTGTCACTTCCCCATTCCGTACCTTGGGAAAATATCTATAAAACAGAAAGGCTCTTGCGGTTTCTTCTCTCATCTCATTTCTTCCGCAAGGTCTGCCAAAAAAAAAAAAAAAAACCCTCCTCTCTTCACCAAGTCTACCTTTCACCGCTCCTCTCTTAACTTAGGAATGGCGGAAACCGAGCCGAAACCGCAATCCAAGCCGGTAATTATCTCTGCTATGTTATTTTATTTTTTTTGTCATTGTTGCTAAGCTGAAGATCTGATGATCTTTGCGTTGTTGTTTGTATACTTTTCTTGAATTTCATGCAAGAAATTGAGTTCGTGTTCATAGAGATTACTTTATTTATTGTTGATTGAGTTTTTTTTTGATAATTTGTTCTAACAGGTTCAAGAAAACGAGCAGAAACTCAAGTATCTTGATTTTGTTCAAGTTGCTGCACTTCATGTTATTCTGTGCTTCGCGAGCTTTTACAACTACGCTAAAGAGAACTCTGGACCTCTCAAACCAGGCGTTCAGACCGTTGAGGACACCGTCAAGACCGTAATCGGTCCTGTTTACGAGAAGTTCCATAACGTTCCTTTAGAATTTCTCAAGTTCGTCGATTACAAGGTTTTCTCATCCTTTCTTTCTTCTATGAATTAGACTATTGTATTTTATTTATTTATTTCTACAATTAGATAATCCATACGGATCACGTGACATGCAGGTAGATTCATCATTAACAGTGATCGAACAACACGTGCCGGCACTGGTAAAGCAAGCCTCCTGCAAGGCTCAAATGGCTCCAAAGGTGGCTCGAAACTTGGCTTCGGAAGTGAAGCGAGTGGGGGTTATCGACACCGCTGCTGAGCTGGTGAAGTCTGTGTACACCACAGTCGAACCCACCGCCAAGGATCTCTACACAAAGTACGAGCCAGTAGCCGAAGAGTACGCATTTGCCACGTGGCACTCGTTGAACCGTCTCCCTCTGTTCCCTTACGTGGCTCAGATAGCTGTACCCACTACGGCTTATTGGGCTGAGAAGTATAACCAGGCCGTCTCTTTCGCGGCCCATAAAAGTGGCTACGGGGACTCAGCTTATCTGCCTTTGATACCCATTGAGAAGATTGCGAAGGTCTTTGACCGTAAAGAGGCTGCCACTGGGCCCGCTGTTGAGATGGCACCAATCGAGGTGGCGCAGTGAGCATCCGTTCGATTTGGTTTCGATAGTAGTAGTAACGATGATGTATATCGAATCGCTTTAACTAGTAATGTTAGTGTTTTAGTTTGGTTGATGTCACAAATTTTGTTTTGGCCTGCTGCATGATATGGTTGGTTTGATTAATTTATGTATGAAGGTTTGTGGATTAGAAATTATTATTCATTAAAAAACTGGTGGCCGAAATGAATCTAGGGGTGAAGGAAGGGTGGTTTAATGAGGTCATTTGAAAGTGATGTAATTGGAGGGATTAGAGAGGGTGACATTTTTGGGTGGAGGTCTTAATCTAGTACAACGTAAAAGTTGAGTTCGAGGAGTATAGGTTTAAATACTTAAAGGTTGAGAAATTCAAAGTTATAATTCATATTTCAGGGTTTTAAATAAATTATATTATATTTGAGGATTGAATGTTTCCGTGACTAGTTTTTTTAATTGTAAATAGTTTAACTTTTGTAGGAATAAAATAGTTAAAAAAGATGTGTAATTATTTTTCATTTGTAGAGACTTATTTATTATTTATAGATTATTAGGGAGCTTTAAATAAATTATATTTAGAATTTAGATGTAATTAATTAATGAATATTGATAAGGGTATAGTTTGATTATAAATAATTTAAATTTGATAAGGCAAAAGTGTAAAAATTAATGTAATAGTATTTTTTTTTTTTTTCAATTAGATGATATAAATAGGACTGAAATAATTTAGTGGCCTTTGGTTTTACATAAGTTGAAGACATTTTTTTATTATTCATTTGGAGAAGATGAGTTAAGTATTTTAGGTTTAAATAGTCACCATTTATTTTTTTAAATTTTTTTTTATTTTTTTGTCAAACACAAAGTTGTTTATTAAGGAAAAAAAAGGAAACAAAAACCAAAGAGAAATATTCCTATATCAAGGAATGTCAAGACACCATGAAAGTGTCAAAACCTAAATTCCTAAACAAATTACAAGCCGAATCCATCCTCCACTACAATTCTCTAATCTTGATAAAGATAGAGTGCTTTGATCTGTTGAGTCCTTCAAATACCCTTCTATTTCTTTATTTTCACACACACCACATAAGAACGTGAGGGACCTTACGCCATAACCACTCCCCCCGACGAGAATGATTAGCTTGAGACCACCAACTTAGCCAATTTAAAATGGAGCATTGAAACATCAAACTCAAACCTAATTCTGACAAGAAACTGCTCCATATGAATTTGGAGAAACTGCAGTGAAGCATCAGATGGTCCAGCGTCTCATCAATTTCATTGCAAAACACACAAAGACTCCCTGTGTGGATGCCTCTTTTCCTTAACCTATCTTTAGTCAAGATCTTCTCATGCAACACTGACCAACTAAAGAAATTAATTCGAGAAAAAAAGTTTTTCACTCATACCAGATTTTTGTGACAGGAAATGAAGTGGTTGGTGTGGGTCTCATAATGAGATGCAGCCAACATATCCGAAAATTCTTTCACCGAGAAGCCCACACTTTTACCCTTCCATACCAAATTGTCAGATCCCTCTGAGAGCATCTGTCTATTCAACAGATGCATTAGATTAACGAACTCTTCTAGCTCTCCAGTATTTAGGAGTCTTCGAAAGAAAATATCCCAAGAATTGCCGTTAGACCAAAAATTACTTACACTCCCATATTGATTGTTGTTAATGATAAACAACATTAAAAACAGATCCTTCAAAGATTGGTTACCACCATTACGATGTTCATTAATTTTATCCGTGTAAACAGTTTGCAACGCGTGATTGTGTCCTTTCCGATGAGGATGGAAGCCAAGGACACTTCGATGATGCAATTGGCCATATTTGACTAATAACACTTCAATCGCTTTCATTCAAATAAGTAATCTGGAACTTTTCTCTCTGGACCACAACTTCTCGAGAAATTTCTATGAGCATCCACAGATAGGCAAATCCAGAATTACTCTTGCCCATTTCTTAATCTTCTTCAATCATTTGTTCACCGATAACTTTTACCCAATTTATGAAGCATTATTTAATTGCTTAATCTTTTCATTTTATTTATTTGTTTACATGTAAAAACTCTTCAATTGTGCACATATTTGGTTGAATTCTGGAGTAACATGAATGCTTTAAAAAGTGAAATCCTGAAATCATATGAAAAATGCCATTACATAAGGGACAATTGCTTGAAAGAACATTTACAATGTTTCTAGCAGCGAGGTTTTATAGTCATTTTTTGGTTAGGTTTTAAATTTTTTATAATTATACCCCTTCTATATATAATGTTTGTAGTTATGTTTTAAAGAGAGAAAATAAAAGTGTTAAAAACCTCGAGCCTGATCAACAAATGACTTTAAAACCTAGCTGCCTAGACAAACTCTTCGAGGTTTGTTGAATCCCATTTATCTATGGAAATTGCACTGAGATTCATGTAAGCACTCAAGACTTATAACCCTTGAGGCCTCATTTCCAGGGAAACCTTACCACATTCTTGTTTGTTCTTTTTTGGGGTGCTGATGCATTTTTACTAATGCACAATATGCTAATTGAGAGAGTCCTCCAAACCAAAAAAACAAAACAATTGCAGAAAAAGAACAAACCAGAAGGAAATAAATGAGAAATTAGAAGGTAGAAGAAAGAAGAGGAGACAAACACAAACAAAATTGCGCAGGTTTCTTGAGTGAAACTCATAAGCCCACCACAACGCAAGTGTGCTAGAAGATAGAAGAAATAAGAGCTATTGCAAGTATATATCAAAATTTCACCCAAGCCTCGAAGTATATTAATCAGGTGGAGTTCTCCAAATTGAAAATATTTGCTAGAATAAGATTTCATCAATAACAACAGATCTTCCCATGGCATTATTATCAAGATGTTAATTTGAATTGTAACGAAACATCAACTTAGGTGGTGTTTTTCTTTTTTAAGTGGTTAGAAACTAACCTCTAACACTGAACGAGCTCCTGAATTATCATTTTATTTGCTTCTGAATAAACTGCTGATTAAGCTGTAGAATTAAATAATGTTCGTTTTTAGGTGCTGACTTGAAGTTTTTACAGTACTGACACTAATAGTTTTGGGTTTGAATTACGAAAGTAGCAGTGGGGATCAGATACATGTTTACGAAAGCAGTCAAATGCTATTCGATCTTTGATGGTAAACAGTAGTTGAACAACAATTTGATTGACATTAAGTTTAACCTATCCCAACCCAAGTATTTTGGCTCAATTATTGAATTTGAAGTTGGGCAATCCAGCTATGGATAGAGAAAATCAAACCTCATCAATCTTTTTGGATTAATACAATGGAGTTTGTTGGAAATATGGCTTTTTAAACAAAAGAAAATGGGTGTTTAACAGGTTTCGATCTCTGGACCTCTCTCTCTAATATTAGTCCCATATCTACTATATAACTCTTTGTGTTAGAGTTTATAAGGAGATTGTTAGGACTTGGGCTTGGACCCCTTGGGGGTACCACACTTTTGTGAAGAGGGGAGAAATAGACTCTCGCGCGGTCCTTAAATGTGATTACCTTTAAGAATCTCTAAAAGGGAATGAATCTACAAACAACAATACTCAATCCAAGAATAATTGGTACCTTAAAATCTACATTTTTTAAAATAGTACTTTTCCAGGATATTGTTTGCTTGATCTCTTTGAAAGACGTTTCATTTCATGGTTGTTAAACAAGTAATTTTCCGAGGTATGAGAGCTAGGACAGAGCATTGAATTAGCTGTTGCTAAATACTTTGTCAGTTAACTGCCAGGAGTTATGTTCCCTCGGACTTTCCTAATTTATATAACATTAAAAAAAGAAAAACGTGGCAATAGGAAATTCTGTTTAGATTCATTCCCTCTTTAGAGATTCAAAATTTATTTTCCCTCACTTGGATTTTTAAAAACAATTTCCAACAGAATTTAATAATCAACTAGATCATTGCTAAGAAAAGCCATTTTGGTGATGGTGGTGTTAGCTTCAAATGCGGTAGAGAGCTTCTACGGGAAAAAATTATTTGCGGAGGAGTAGAATGACAAGTGTAGCATAGGGTTGGGTTGGTCAGACATAAAAATTGGCTCAAAATGTGGATCAACCATTAATTCCTCTCGACCGAAGACTATATATTAAGCGTTATAAGGTATCTTCCCATTACATTTCCTATACCTACTCTGTCATTAACTTTGTCTTTGGCATCTTATTCTCCATATTGCAGCGATGGATGAAGAACCAACATGCATCAATAAGATTGAAACTCAACAAAGACACTTCCCTTTCTCATTAAATACATACAAATATATTCATCAGGCTTTCTTCTGTCAAATGGCTGTGGTTTGTTTGCTTCGTGTAATGCTTCAATTACTTCTCGCTCCTCTGGGTCAAACTCCCACAGTTTCTTACTTGTTGGTAAGCTACTTTTCAATATAATTTTTTTTAGAAGTTCTAGCAAGCTTTTGCATTAACATAGCAATGCCCTTATTGTTCTGTGAGTCGAAGATCGGTTTGCTGCAGTTCACACGAAACCCCACCAATCAAATGGATTACAGTTTAAGAGAGAAGGAGATAAACTGAGAATCACCTTGTTCCATAAACTTGGATTCGAATTCCATTCCAGGAGGCGCTCGCTGGTTTTTGGATTAATTTGTGTTTGAGTCCTTTAGTTTGTATTAGTTTTGAGTTTAGATCTTAAGTTTGTCTGGTATTGAGTACATTTATCACAAATCTCTGTCACAAATATATGACCTAAATACGAAGATGGTATAAATTGTGAAACCCAAAGTCAATATTATTTATAATAAAAAAAAAGTTCATTTAAGTATTAAACGGAGAGTTAACAGTTGACATGGTTTTGATACCTAGATTCAAAGCTAGACAAACTTGAAACTCAAATTCAAAATTAGTACAAACTATAGAACCGAGATGTAAAAAATAATAATTTTTAATTAGGGTTTTTAACAAATGGATGCTCCATCACCAAACAAAAAATAACCCTTTATTTAATTATTGGTTTGACTTACAGTTTTTCCAATTTAGTCATGATGCCAATATTGTTACAATTTACAGGCTAGTATTCTGATTGGACCGTCGGGCATTGGATTCATGGGCAATGTTATACCAGAGGATGGTGATGCTCAACTTGCGGTATTTGGAAATGTTGGGATCATGTTGTATCTATTTCTCCTTGGAGTAAAAATGGACATAGGCATTGTTCAAAGATCATCAAACAAGGAGCGGATTATAGGCGTCACAACTTTCATTATTCCACTCATTTTGACGCTTCCATTGGCTATCATAAAAAAAAAATCAGTTAATCCAGAAATGCTTCATACTAATGATGAGTTTACTGATGCGATGGTGATATTTTACTTACCTGTCACTGCGATAATGATGTCCGCCACCTCTTTTCATGTTATAAGTTGTTTCTAGCAGACCTGAGGATCCTTAATACGGAGTTAGGGCGCCTAGCTACTTCTATATCTACAATTAGTGGCATGTTGAGTTGGATCACATTAACAATAAGCTTCATTGTGAAACAAAACCAGATTAAAAGGAAAGAAAACAAGCAACTGCATTACTTCATACTTTCTATTATGTCCATGGTCATATTCATAACAGTTTTTCTAAGGAAGTATGTGCATTGGATTATCAAACGGACTCCCAGAGGAGAACCCTTGAAGGCAATTCATTTGTTTTCGATATTCCTTATGATTTTCGGATTGGGATTTATTGGGCAATGTATTGGCGTACACATATGGTTTGGACCTATGGTATTGGGACTAGCCATACCAAATGGTGAACCTGTTGGGTCAGCCATGACCGAAAAACTAGAAAGCCTCGTTTCTGGATTATTTTTGCCAACCTACTTCTTAAATGCCGGTTACAATGTAAATATTTTCACTTGGAAAAGTTTTCCAACTGCCCATTCTCATCTACTGCAATATGCAACACTTGCTTTCATTGGGAAGTTCAGCGGCACTATAATCCCTTGCCTCTTCTACCAAGTACCATTCAAAGATTCTATCACTCTAGGCATAATATTGTGCACTCTTGGCATATTTGATGCAACAATTTACCTTGACGGATTGAGTAAGGGGGTATGTTTCTCAACTTTGATCATGATGCTTTCAATTTTTGAAGTAAATTTCATTATGTGCTTGTGTTTGGTGTTAAAAGAAGAATTCCAAGAAAAATATTCAAAACCAACAAAAGGGAAAACGAGATGGGCGAGAAAGTTGTGTACTTGAGTTGGTTACACAAGACATATCTCTCTCATCCCACCATCTTTTCGAAACTTTCTTTTGATTTTTATTTAAGGACGTCTCTAGTAGGATAGAAAACAAACATGAGAATTTGAAACTGATTTTATGGATTTCAATTGGGGGAAGAGGTATTTTGGGTTCATGTGTTTCATAAGAAAACCAATAACATGTAAAATTGGTTTCCTGGTTTTAAATTGACATATAAATTTTGGTTCCACTCCTTAGAGAAAATTTGGGTGATCAAAATACACAACTTTATCTCTCAACCACGTGTACATTCCACACACTCATTTTAAGTTTCATATATACTAAATGTTAGACATTGATAGAATACCAGATAGAATACCAGACACAAAAGAATTGATTTTGTGTGTATTGCGTTATGTTTTTCTTATTCCATTCTCCTGTTTATATACAAACTAATCCAGAGAATATTGTGAGAGAATATTCACAATATAATCTGCTAACTTCCTTAAAACTATTATACAATCTTGACTCAATAAGCAACCTTCCTAATACAAATATTTAGTTCCTAATCATATAATATAGAATATTCTCAATATATTCTCAATACCCCCCCTCAAGTTGGAGTATGGAGATCCCGTATGTCCAACTTGCGAAGTAGATACTCATATTGTCGTTTGCCCAACGCTTTTGTGAAAATGTCAGCGAGTTGCGCATTGGACGGGACAAAGGTGGGATTGATATTTCCGGCAACAATGTCATCACGGACAAAGTGACAATCGACCTCAATGTGTTTTGTCCGTTCATGAAATACGAGATTTTGAGATATATGAAGAGCAGTCTGACTATCACAATGAAGAGACATGGGACGTGTATGGGGCATCCCGAGGCTAGCTAAAATAGCTTTTAGCCATTTCAACTCACATGTAGTCATAGCCATAGATCGGTATTCTGCCTCTGCGGAGGAACGAGATACTGTATGTTGCTTCTTCGTCTTCCAAGATACTGGCGAGTTCCCAAGAAACACTAACCACCCTGTGAGGGACCGCCTAGTCAATGGGCATCCGGCCCAGTCAGCATCACACCACCCATGTAACTGCATGTCACACTTACTACTCAAATGTATACCTTGACCCGGATTACCTTTTAAGTACCGGACCACCCGCAAAGCCGCTTCCCAGTGGTCTGCCCGAGGACGTTGCATAAATTGAGATAAAACATGAACACTATAAGATAATTCGGGTCGAGTAAAACACAAATAAATTAGCCGCCCCACCAAGCGACGGTAAGGCTCCGGATCAGCGAGCTCTTGACTCGTAGACAAGGCGAGTCGGTGATTCTGTTCCAGTGGCACCGCCGCGGGCCTTGCCCCTAGCAATCCGGCCTCAGAAATGATGTCAAGCGCGTATTTGCGTTGACAAAGTACAAACCCATTTGGTCCGCGTGCCACTTCTACCCCCAAGAAATACTTTAAAGGACCCAGATCTTTCATGTGGAAGCAAGCACTGAGGTAACCCTTGAATTTTTGTATATCAACCGGATTACGCCCAGAGATGATAAGGTCGTCGACATAAACAAGGACACTGAGCTGAACCACACCTCTCTGTAGAGTAAACAAAGAATAATCTGAATAAGATTGCTGAAAACCATAATTCTTCAAAGCAGTTGACAGTTTAGCGAACCAGCACCGGGGTGCCTGCTTCAGCCCATATAATGATTTCTTAAGCTTGCACACCTTCCCGGAAGTCCCCACCTGAAAATCGGGTGGTAACTTCATGTATACCTCTTCTGTAAGATCACCATGTAGAAATGCATTATGAACATCCATCTGATGGACTTCTCAATTCATGGCAGCGGCAACGGCAAGAAAGACCCTCACTGTAACATCTTAGCTACTGGAGCAAATGTCTCTGTATAATCAATTCCTTCAATTTGATGATTTCCAAGAATAACCAGCCGAGCCTTCAATCGCTCAATGGTACCATCAGAATTATACTTGATCTTGTATACCCACTTGCATCCTAGAGCTTTCTTTCCTGGTGGCAATTCTGCTACAACCCAGGTTTCATTAATCTCAAGGGCCTCAATTTCGCGTCGCATGGCATCACGCCAGCGACTGTCTTTCACGGCCTCAGAATAGCACACAGGTTCCCGATTTGTTGTCAAGGTTGCAAGAAAATGTCTATGTCGCATAGAAAAATTATCACAATTCACATAATGTGCTATAGGATAGGGTGTACCTGAGGAATGCCGTGGTACGGGTGAAGCTGGTACGGATGGACTCATTTTCCGAATGGTATGAGTAACATAATCACGGAGTCGTACCGAGGCTTGCCTTCTGCGTTGACCCCTGCCCAACACATCTTCCTGATTTGCGTCCGGATTGTCCTCCTGGTTCACACAAATCGGCTGCCCAGCAGCCTCATCCGGCTGTACAAACCCCTCGACACTAGCATTTGCCCCATCCTCGGCACATGCAGACTGCTCAGCAGCCCTATTTGGCTGAACAAATTCCTCGACACATGCCGGCTGACCAGCAGCCCCATCCGGCTGTACAAACCCCTCGGCACCCCCCCTCAAAACAGGCGTAGATGTCTCCTCAAAGTCCTCGAGAACCGCCTCGATATTAGGCAGACCATCATGGTCTAAATTAAAATTATCTGCAAAGGGAAAAACTCCTTCCGAGAATACAACATTACGAGAAACAAAGAAATCTCGTTTCTCCAAGTCATACAAATGCCACCCCTTTTTTCCATAAGGGTACCCAACAAAGACGCACCTTCGACTTCTACTGGCAAACTTATCCCCCGTCTGCACATGCGCATAACACAAGGACCCAAAAATGCGCAAATGATCGTAAGTGGGTGAGCTGCCATATAGGACACTATAAGGTGTTTTCCCATTCAAGACCAAGGAGGGAGTCCTATTTATCAAGTATCCAGCCGTCAACACACATTCTCCCCAAAACTCAATAGGAAGAGAACCCTGAAAATGCAGCGCCCGAGCTACGTTCAAAATATGTTGGTGTTTCCGTTCAACCCGCCCATTCTGTTGAGGTGTTCCCACACAAGATGTTTGAAAAACAATCCCATGATCAAGAAAATATTGTCGCAGGCAAGTGAATTCAGTGCCGTTATCACTCCGCACAATTTTTACCTCTTTATCAAATTGTCTCTTAACCATCGAAAAAAACATTTGAAGAGTGTGAGAGACCTCTTTCTTATCAACAAGTAAGTAAATCCATACAGCACGGGAAAAATCATCAACAATGGTCAAAAAATAAGAAGCACCACAAGAAGAAGTTGTTCTATAAGGTCCCCATAAATCAGTGTGAATAAGTTCAAAAATAGTCGAAGCTTTATGTTCACTAACAGGAAACTTATCTCTACTTTGCTTTGCCCTCTGGCAGACGTCACAGTTTTTATTCAAGCGATTTTTCTTTTCACTAAAACTTACTTCGGGAACTAACTTTGTTACCTGTAGAGATGGATGACCCAGTCGCTGGTGCCATAGATCAAGAGACACCACACTATTGGCCTTTATTGCCTGAATCTGTGGCAGCCCCCGGAAGTAATAGAGTCCATCGCGTCGTTCACCCGCACCAATCAGCATCCTCGAAGTGTGGTCCTGTATAACACACAGATCATTAGTGAATTGGACAAAACAGTTATAGTGATCAGTCAATTGCGACACAGAAATTAAATTGCAAGTTAGCCCTGGCACATAAAGAACATTTTGCAAACAGAAATTTCTGTCAAGAAGGACCGTCCCCTCTTTAGTGGCGATAGCGCTACTCCCATCTGGCAATCCCACGGGACATTGAGCAATCGCCCTTAAGTCACGGAGATCTCCGATCGTGCCAGTCATGTGATTCAAAGCTCCCGTGTCAATAATCCAAGGCTTACCAATCATCTTATCTGTTGTTGCGGATTTTGACCCGCCCAACATTTGGAGAAGTGTCTGCCACTGAGTGGTATTCAGCCCGGGCAGTGAAGATGCATCTGTCTCAATCACTCCTGCCCCAGAAGAACCTGTCTGAGCAGCGTTGGCACCGCCAACCATGATCGATGTTTATGAAGAGAGGGAGTGGTGCCGAAGAATATTGTGTTTCACCTAGAACCTTCTCTCTCTCTCTCTCTCTCTTCTCCTTCCACTCTACCACATAACAAAGCTTTCAAACCAGTAAGCCTTTCTGATCGATCGAAACCCAAAACCCTAACAATGGCAAGTGGTTCGTCAAGCGCTTCACCTTCTACTTCAAGCGAGCTCCAATGCGTCGGTCAACTAGAGATCGTCCGCCCAAAACCAGTCGGGTTTCTATGTGGATCTCTCCCAGTTCCCACCGATAAAGCGTTCCATCACAATGATTTCAACTCCTCTTACGCCCTCGTTCCTTCGTCTTCCGAAGCAGTTAAGGCGCCGCGGTATCGGATGATTCCGAATGAGACCGATTTGAATAATCCAGCTTTGGTTCCACCTCACAGAGAAGGCTCTACCATCTTTAGTTCCAATGTTGCTTGAGACTTGTTGAAACAGGAAGAAGACCAGGATCAGGATGACGTTTGAAATCTTTCTGTCCCTTCTCGCTGTTCTTCTTCAGATCAAGATCTGTCTGCAATTAAGATCTGTCAGCTTCAGATCTGCAATCAAGATCTGCAATCAGCAAGATCTTATTCAGATTATCGGGGAGGTTCATCAAGCTCAGGGGAGGTTCGATCAGAGGTTAGATTTGGTTCGATCAGGGGTTCGATCAGCCGATCCTTCTTCTTCTTCGTTCCTTCTTATTCGATCAGGCCAGAGGTTCGATCAGAAGTTCGATCAGGGGTTCGATCAGAGGTTTCGATCAGGTTCAAGGTTCGATCAGATCTGAGTCAGGCCAGATCTGAATCGCACAAGCTAGATGTTCGATCCTTCCTTCTTCTTCTTTCCTTCTTAATCAAAGAGATCCCTGATGCTCTTTGAAACTGCACTCCGAGATTACAAGGCCCAGTTAGAGGAAGATCCAATCGTACAAAGGTACCTTTATGATACTCTTATGATAGGCTCTGATACCATGATAGAATACCAGATAGAATACCAGACACAAAAGAATTGATTTTGTGTGTATTGCGTTCTGCTTTTCTTATTCCATTCTCCTGTTTATATACAAACTAATCCAGAGAATATTGTGAGAGAATATTCACAATATAATCTGCTAACTTCCTTAAAACTATTATACAATCTTGACTCAATAAGCAACCTTCCTAATACAACTATTTAGTTCCTAATCATATAATATAGAATATTCTCAATATATTCTCAATAGACATAGTCAAAATTTGAATCATCTGTTGAAATTTTTTTCAAACATTGTGAGTTCTTTCCCAAACTTTCACCAAAATATAAAGTTCAGGGTTTAAGTTTTATGTTTCTTTTCTTTTACCCTTCCACATGTTTCACATTTACAAACATGTCACTATAGAGAATGAATCTCAACTTTTAATCATAACCCTCTTTTATCTCTTAATCATTATGTATAGCGAAACACCTAGCTGATCTGTAAGATGACTAGAGTATGGCCCGTGCCGTTGGCACTTTACATAAATTTATTTTTGTCAAATATTTTGTACCGGACACCTCCGTCACTATCCCCATTTTCGTTCTCAATCAATATTAAAGTACAAGAAATATTTCGACAAATTTGAGTGCTTTTTAGAAGAATATATTTCTTTGGTTCTGATTTTGTATTTTTTGTCATAATAAATTATACTTCACATAAGTGACTATAATGACAATCAATGCCATGAACAATTAAAAAATCAAAATTTGGAAAGAGTGTCCCTTGTATTTTTCAATATTGAAACCTGTCTGAACCTGACATAAAAATTATAATGGCAATCAATGCCATGAACACCACATAAGTACATTGTACCTTTAAAGTTATATCAAATATTTGCAACATGGGTTTTTAGTTAAGTTATATCAAATATGTATAGTGAAGACCTAGCTAATCTGTAAGATAGATCATTTGTTATATCCAATTAAGATATAACATGTGGTCTCACTTTTAACTTACGAGCCACATGTACATGCATTCTTATAAGGCATTTATTTCGATCCCACGGTTTGGATTTGTTACAGTTTATTTTGCAAAAGGGAAAGTGTGGGACTCCAAAGCCCTCCCTCATTTTTTGACGAGTAATTCTTGCTGACCTGGGCCCCGCTACCTGGTTGCTGCCGGGGGCGAAAATACACTTTTGCCCCCTTTTTAAACACTTTTTTTCCAAAAAAATGGTTAAAGATGGGGGGGGGGCAAAAGTGTACATTCGCCCCCCAGGCAGCATCCTCGCTCCCTTTCCCAGGCCAACTAGAATTGGGGTTTTTTGACATTTGAAAAGAAATAATAATAATAATAATAATAATAATAATAAATAACTCAATAAGCCTTAAAAAAAGATATTAGCTTTGTTGATTGTTGTTAGTGGGGTGTTAAATTCAAAGTGTGCGTAGCAACAATGCTATCATAGTTGGCGCGTCTGTAATTGTCACATTTTTAGTGCGATGACGCGGGACGATTAACTTTTGTGGGTCAAAAAATTTACACCCATATAGGAAAATGAAGAAAAAAAAAACTTGACTTTTACAATGACAAATGGATCTTTTGTAATTTTACCATTAGAGTCTATTTGGTTGGCCGAGAATCCATTTTCCTCATTACGCAGATTTTCACTATTTGGTTGATTCTTCAAAAGCATTTATCTTATATTAGACAAAATTTTCTTATGTGAAACAATATCAATTTTTTTTATTTATTTATTTTCCTTTTTCTTTACTACAACATACTTAGACATAATTGTTCATGGTTCAAACTGTATGTCAATTCTACCCTAACATTGGAAATCCTTTGACTGATGATTTTGCAGTACTTGTGCCCTCCAGTTTTCACATGGATGGTTATTTTCGTCCTAATTATAGCAATGGTTAACTCAACTTTAGTTCGCCTTCTCTACAAACCATCTAAGAAATATATTGCCAGCAAGAATCGTAACATCCAAAATGTTCGAGACAATGCTGAATTTCGTATATTGGTTTACATTTACAATGAAGACAATGTACCCACAATTGTTAACCTTCTCGAGGCATCAAACCCAACTAGGAACAACCCCATTTCTATTTATCTTCTCCATATTATTGAACTCCAGGGTCGCTCAACTCCACTTTTAATTGCACATCAGCCACAGGACACACAATCTGATAAGTCAACTCCTTCTGACCATATAATTAATTGTTTCAGAATCTACGAGAAACAAAATTGTGAAGTCGTCTCTGTAAACCCTTTCACAACCATCACTCATTTTGCGACAGCACACGATGATATATGCACGATGGCACTTGATAATAAAACATCCTTGATAATTGTCCCTTTCCACAAACAATGGAACCTTGATGGACCTAAGGAATCTCCCAAGTGCAGAAATATTAACCAAAAGGTCATTGATAAGGCACCATGCTCAGTAGGTATTCTTATTGATCGTGGGTCATCGAATAAAACTAAGGTTGTTCGATCTTGTTTGGCGACTTACAATATTGGTGTTATATTCTTAGGGGGCGGTGATGATCGCGAGGCATTATATTATACAATGCGAATGGCTAAACATCCAAACATTCATTTGACAGTTCATCGACTTGTTCCAGCTAATCATGTGATAGAGGATATTAATGATAAGATATTGGATGATAATTTGATCAATGCATATAGACTCGAAAATGTTGACAAAGAGCACAAAAATATGTACGTGGAAGACGTAGTAAAAGATGGTTTTGAGATACTAAGTGTCATTCGAGCATTAGAAGCATCCTATGACCTTATGCTTGTTGGGGTACACCAAGATAATTATTCATCGCTGTTTCAAGGACTCACAGAATGGAACACATATCCAGAACTTGGATTCTTTGGAGATATGTTCGCTTCATCAGACTTAAAAGGCAATTTTCCGATCTTGGTTATGCAACAACATGCTTCTATAAACGAATGAGGATTTTGGTTAGACTACCATTCTTTTTTCACATATGTATTAGCGTATCACCTGTGTCATTAGCATGATATAAAATTATCATTCCATTTTATTTTTTCAACATTAACTCAACCTAGTCCAAATTCCTTCGTGCCAACTTTATTTTTTCAACATTCAGTAAACACACTCATGTTTCCTTCCATTTCTAATTCTTCTACCCTATGTATGATTAAAACATATATCTAGATTTCGGACTTGCAATTTTTATTTCTATGTGTGACAAACTTTTTGATGAAATTGTTCATGATTCAATTATAAATTTTTAAGAAAAAGGGGCAACCATGTGTGTGGTGGATGTTTTGAAACGGTAAAATGGGAAAAGTAATGCACGACCTTTTAAACTCCACTAATTTGAATTCTTAAAAAAAAAATTAGGGCATGTGTGTTAGAATGTTTTATAAGCGGCATATCACTTAGTGATTGGCACTTGTAAGTGACACTTATAAGTGGTTGTAAGTGATACATACATTTGCTTAGGACTGAAAATCGAATTGACGGTTTGGTTTTTCATCTAAACCGTGAACCGAACCGACTTAGGTCGGTTTTAAAATTTTCAAATCGAAACCGAACCGACCGACTATTTTAAACATATTGTATTATTTATATATATAATATATTATTTATTATATATATTCGGTCGGTTCGGTTTGGTCTGTTAAAATCACATAGAAAACCAAAAACTGAACCGACCACTTCGGTTTTGAATTTTTTTAAACCGAACCGATTGGTTCGGTTTGATCGATTTTTTGTTCAGCCCTACATTTGCTTTATGTAGTCTTGCAAGATGGTAGTTTACAATTGTACATTTGTGTAGTAAATGAAAAAGGAAACATGTTGTTACATGAGTTTGTCTAGGCAGCTAGGCTTTAAAGCCATTTTTTTGTCAGACTTAAGTTTTTTTACACTTTTACCTATTCTCTTTAAAACACAACCACAAACATTATTTATAAAAAAGGTAGAAGTGTAAAAAGTCCAAAACCTGACTAAAAGGTGGTTATAAAGCCTGGTTGCCTAGAATTGAGGGTTGTTACATATATCTTACGCAGTAACAATTGTACTCCAACAAGTTGTCAAGATACCCATCGAGTTTTTATCCTTTTGGTTGAAGCAAGGTTGTATTTTTTTATTCAAAATATTATTGGTATGTGTCCATGGGCAGGTTTAAAGTTAAATTTAGACACTACTTTCTCAACCCTAATCCATCTTCGGCTCCATAACGAATATGAATATACACCAAACTTATTTTAGTGAAAACTCACATGTGACTTACAAATGTACTATGTACAAAAGGAAACATCTTGTTAGCCATAAATAAAATAATCACCAAATGAATTAGAGAGTAAATGATAAAGAAGCCTAATTCTAGGGGGCGAGGGATGGGTTTAATCACCCATCGCCCTTAGGATGCGCGATGTCGCTTGTCCCAAGGGCAATGGGTGGTTACACCCATCCCTCGCCCTCTCCCCTCGAGCTTTCTCTCGCCCCTTAGAAGGGCTCGATAAAGAAATATGCATACTCTGGTGAAAACACGTGTGTGACTTGCAAAAAGAAGAAAAAGGATGAGATGCTATTAGCTTATAAGGGTTTATGAGTTTAGGGATTGTCTAACTGGCGAGGAAACCAACGAGGAAACGCGCGAGGGAGGGGGTGGAACTCTCCACCCCCTCGAGATGTGTGCTCGCTGGTTTCCTCGCCAATTAGAATTCCCCATGAGTTTATCACATATTGGGTGGGAATTGTTATTTAATTGGAGTATTTTAGTTATCTAGAACTAATTAAAAAAAACACACACACACACACCTATAAATGCATGTAAGCTCCAAAGTAGAGGTTATAAAAATCATGTCACTTATAAACATTATTTGACCGTTAACCACTTATAAAATTACAACCAAACATACTAAACACGGAGGTCCACCACTTACAAGTGGTTTTTTTGTTGTTTTTGTTTTTGTTTTTGTTAAGTACTTAGAGCATCTTGAATCGATCGCTTAAAATAGCTAAAAAAACTATTTTAGGGGGCTCGTGTGAGAAAACGCATGTTCCAATGGATCTCCTAAAGCATTCCCGCATCCAATTTTCCTCTAAATTTAAGGGCAACCATACCATCCCCTAAATCTGAAATAACATTAAAATATTTCAATTCTTTAATTTAAAAAACCAAAGATCAAACCAAAAGGAATAGGGGATGAAAAAATGAAAGATATATTTAAATAATGTTGAAAAAGTTAAAATAGGGGATGTGATTGAAGTGATGAAAAATAGAAAAACTCTAAATTTAGCTTTTAATTAAAATATGGATGATTAATTTCCATTATAACTTTTATCATTGGAGATGCTCTAAACAAGTGATTAAAGTGGTACAACACTTATAATTGTTGTAAATAAACATCCTTTTAGTTTTAGTGGGACACATGTATCACGGTCAGACACCCATCAATGGAGTACAATCTACGCTCCTGATTTCTTCTCATTTTCCATTGAAAGCCGCAACAAGCCATACGTAGTGCACTTCTTCAGCTTCAGCCGCTTCAAGTAACACAGAGAGTGGAAGCTTTAACAAACTCATCCAATTTAACTAATCTACACAACAAGCAGAATTATCAAACACCCATCAATGGAGTGGATGCTTCATTTGAAAAACATATATCAGTTACATGTTACCATGAGATGGGGATTTGCAGGAGGATGTTTCTTGACCATGTGTCCCATATTTCTGTATCCCTGGTTGTTGAATGTTTGCTTGCTAGAAGTAGAAAGTTTGAGAGAAGTGAACAAGAGAGAGAGAGAATTGGAAGAATTATGGAGAATTCAACTTTTCTAGGAGGCTGGGAACCACGCCTGGTTTTCCTGCCTGGGAGGCGAAAATACAATATCCCCCCCCCCCCCCCCCCCTCCCCCTTTTAAACACCTTTTTAGAGTGTGTTTAAAGAGGGGGCAAAATTGTATTTTCGCCCCCAAGCAGGGAAACCAGGCATAGTTTCCAGGCGCCCTAGAATTTCTGATGGAGAATTAAGAGGATGAATGATGGAAGTCGAGAAACAAATGATTAAAAAAATAGGTTTGTTATATTGTTTTCATCTCCACCATTAATTTAATGTTGTTGGCACCTCGAGAAAAACTTCAATCAACTTTTACCCTAATGTCACGACATACTTGCTATAATGCAACAGTACGGGTAGCAGTCAACATTAATTACTACTGAAATCTCTCCTAGGACTAGCAGTTAACATGGCTGTCAAAAAGACTCACGTGATTATCAAAATGTCTTTCAAACATTAACCCACAAATGAACCTCGAGATACAAATATGTATCTTGAAGAAAAACTAATGGGTCGAATTTTTCATGTATTTTCAGAAAAATCTATGAATAAAATACAAAACTAGACCTCGACATGCGAATTCAACTCGAGAAAATACTTTAAAACTTTTTTCTTCATCAAAGCTGAAAAAAGATATTGGGGTTGCTGATGGCTAGTGGTGATGGTGGAAAAGAAAAATAAATTAAACAGAGAGGGAATGAGACGAAGAGAGGAAGAGGCGGTGGTTGTCGATCTCGCAATAAACAGATAGAGCCGAGGGAGCATAAAGGAGGAAATGGGCAGGGCGGGGTTGTCGGCGTTACAGAGAACAAAGAGAGAGGAATGGGGTGGGGCGGGATGATGTCGTCAGCGTCGCAAGATCGGCAAAAAAAATATATATATATATACCTCTTGACCCCCCTAACTCCGTGCCTGGTTGAAATGCATTTTGTAAGATCTTTTCCACAAAACCAATGACAATACAAACACTTCAATTTTAAAATATACCTTTCACACCGTATGCATTTCAAAAAAATATACAATATATTTCATGCTTTAAGTATTTTCAAAGGAATGAGAAAGTCTTCTAAAGACATATTCAATTCAAACAAATAACTTGAACTCTACTTCCACTATTTGGATTATTTTTCATCTAATAAAAACTTTATATCGTGTGAAAGACACGGTTAATAAACTAGTCTATATTACAACTCAGCTATATGTTTTACTATTTACAAGAAATTGGAGATAAACGACTAAGATTAAGAGTTGGGGAAGATGTTGACAGTTTAGATTCATTGTCTATAATGACATGATTGTAAATATGAAATAGTTAGAATGACAAAAAAAATGAACAAAGTAGATAATAATAAAAAATTGTCGATTGTACATGTGGCTGAGAGAGGAAGTCATGTGTTTTTTTTTTCCAAAATGAAAATTTTGCATAATTATTTACGTAATTATCGCATTTTGGTAAACTTGATATCGTTGAAATATATTTTTTGAAGATCTTTCGAATGAATCCAAGGATAAATGCAATACTTAAAATGTAAAAATATGCATTCATTATTGAAAAAACACATTGTAAGTATTTTCAATATTTTTCACATAATGAAATGGCCGGGTATCTTAATGCCCAATCAAACAAAGATATATTTTTGTATCAAAGTTTGGAAAGAACACGCTCTTGCGATTTTTATTTTTAATTTCGATCGAGTTTGACCTTAATGTCACAACTGGCTTCGTGTCAACAATAAAGATAATACACTAGCCTATAGTACAATTAAACTAAATGTTTTACTATTCTTAAGAAATTGGAGATAAAAGACGACTAAGATTAAGAGTTGGGGTAGATGATAACAGTTTAGATTATTTATCTGTAATGGCATGTTTGTAAGTATGAAGTATGTAGAAATAAAAGAAAATGAACAAAATAGAGAAAAAAAATTTGTTGAATGTAAATGTGGCAAAGATAAAGTATTTTTTTTTTCAAAATGAAAATAACATAACTATTTGTGTAGTTGTCGCATTTTGGTAAACTTGATATTATTGAAATACATTTTTGAAATCAATCGGTTCGATTATCCAACCATCCAACTGACCTCTTCGGTTTGATTATCGATTTCAGTAGGTATATAACAATTCAAACTGAACTGAACCTACAATTGTTTTGTAAAAAAAATATTTCAAAAAACAAATACTTGGAAAATGTTGGTTCGGTTTGGTTATGGTCGGCTTTTAGGGTGAAAGTTTGATTTTCGGTTCGATTGCAATTAGATTAGGTTTAAGGTTGGTTCGGTTTTGCTCACAAGTTCGGTTCGATGACAACATAATTAAATTGATGATATTTGTTTTGAGTGAGGCTATTTTCACTCAAAGATGAGCTGAACCGACCTATGTACACCTATAGTTAACAATTATCCGAATAATTCTCAAATATATCACAAATAATAAAACATTAAGTACTTCGAAATTTTCAATTATATAGATTTGTTCACGACAAAGAAATATTAAACACGAATTATTCAATTCCTGAATAATTCGATTTAATTATTCTTTGGTTTCCAAAAATTTCTTTGAGCTTTCGAAAGTTTTAACAACTCGACAACCACCAACTATTTCCATAAAAAATTTCAAATTTTGCAATAAAGAAATATTTGTAGATATGAAAAACTCAATCATTTTATATAATTTTGTCCAAATAACGAGAAATCAAACTACAAAGAATTTCCTAAACATAAGGTAGCAATTGGCTCTACCAACAAACAGGGCTATGTGGACAATCCTCCTATGTGCAATGTAAAACCAACCTTAATGCTATATAGGTTAGGATAATCCTATATACCTTAATGCTATATAGGGCTATGTGGACAATCCTCCTGATGAGGCACATGACTTATCTAAGCAGGTGACTAGGGATGAAATTACAGAGGCCTTGTCTTCTATTGATTCTAATAAGGCCCCGGGGCCAGATGGTTTCTCGGCTCTATTTTTTAAATCAGCCTGGCGCGTGATAGGCGATGATTTTGTCAAAGCTGTTCTGAACTTCTTCCGGAGCAAACGTCTTTTGAGAGAGGTAAATGCTACCTCTGTTACTTTAATTCCTAAAGTTACTAATGCATCTTATCTCAAGGATTTCAGGCCTATTTCTTGCTGTAATGTTCTATATAAATGTATCACAAAGATTATGATGCACCGAATGCAAAAAGTAATGCATAGGATGGTTAGCTTGAACCAATCAGCATTTATCAAAGGCAGATATATTCATGACAACGTCATGTTAGCTCATGAGCTGGTAAGGAACTATCACCGTGACCAAGGACCACCGAGGGGCGCCGCAAAGATAGACCTTACGAAAGCTTATGATACGGTACGGTGGGAAGCAATTGTGCATATGATGCGAAGGATGCTCTTTCCAGATTTATTCATAGATTGGGTGCATACATGTATCTCGACGCCTTGCTTCTCTATTTCATTGAATGGATCCCCGAAGGGATTTATTAAGGCAACGAGAGGCATTAGACAAGGGTGCCCTATGTCCCCATATATATTTGTGATTATTATGGAGGTATTTCACTTGTTGCTTAAGTAAAAGGTCGACGATGGGGAATACAAGCTTCATCATAGGTGTGCATCTCCTTAGGTAACACATTTGAGCTTTGCGGATGATCTTATCGCGTTCTTCCACGGTAATATTCGATCAGCCACTGCCCTTGCTCAAGTATTGCTCCGCTTCAAAGCATGTACTGGACTAGATGTAAACTGCTCAAAGAGCAGATTATTCACTGCGGGCATTCCTAGTGATGAACTTCACCTTATTACTAATTGTCTCACTTTCAGCCAGGCAGAATTGCCAGTTCGCTATCTTGGCCTACCTCTTATCTCATCTCGATTGAGTTACAACCACTCCTTACCGCTTATTGATCGCATCAGGAAGAAAGTCCTCTCATGGAAGAACAAAACCCTTTCATTTGCAGGCCGGGTGACGCTCATCAAATCAGTCCTGAACAGTCTTCATATCTACTGGACCTCATGTTATGCCTTGCCTCAGACTGTTACCAATGATATTACAGGTATAATGCGCAATTTTCTGTGGTCAGCATCAGACACCTACAGCAAGTCACCACTGATTAGTTGGACTCAAGTTTGTAAGCCTTACAATGAAGGGGGACTTGGCATTCGGTGTATCCAGGCTTCTAACAAAGCTGCAATGCTTAGACATATATGGAACATTGTATCCAATAAAGACAACTTATGGGTTCGATGGATTAAGAGTAACATGATCAAAGACAAGGCTTTCTGGCTCATGGACATACCACATGAGGCGTCCTGGTGTTGGAGGAACATTCTCGCCTGTAGGCCAGCAGCTTGTTCTCTGATTACACACTCAATAGGAGATGGGAATGACACCTCTCTATGGACAGATCCTTGGCACCCCCAGGGAATTTTAATGAATAAGTTCCCACAACATCTCCTTTATCATGCCAAAGGGGCTGTGGTCGAGTGGTTAAGGAGTTGTGGACTTGTTCCACAGATCCTTGCTTCGAGACCCACTGGAGGCATCTTTATTTCGGGGTGATATTCGACCCGTAGGTCGCATCTCGGGAGTAGGTTACGGATCCTATGCTGAAAAAACCGGCTTGCCTTTCAAAACAAAAAAAAAAAAAAAAAAAAAAAAAAACATCTCCTTTATCATTCTCAATTACATAAGAAGGCCAGGGTCAAAGCTCTTATCCGAGACAACAGCTGGGATTCAAGGTCCCATGTTCGGTCTGCAGTTGCCGAGCTCTATGATGACCTGCATGTGGTGGAAATAGATAGTAGATTCAAGGATGAGGTGGTATGGAATGGCGGCTATGATGCTGTTTTCACCAATAAGAGTGCTTACCATGCTATTAGACTTCACTCTAATCCTGTACCGTGGGCCAGATTAGTTTGGTTCAAGGATAGAGTCCCTCGACACAGTTTCATTGCTTGGTTAGCTCTACACCGGGCTATGAAAACACAAGACAAATTGGTGAAGTGGAAAAAGCTTGATCGATCTTTATGCATATTGTGTAGTGATGATCTTGAAAATGAGGAACATATGTTCTTCGAGTGCCGGTATTCTCGGTTTATATGGTCATACATGCTTCATTATATGGGGTATAACCATCAGCCTTTGGGGTTGAATGATGAATGCAACTGGTGCCTAACACACTTTGCAGGCAAGGCCCCTAGTACTATGGTTAAGAAGATTGCATTGAATGCAACTATATATCATATTTGGGCAGAGCGTAATAGGAGAAGATTTCAGCAAAAACGTATGTCTACAACTGAAGTTATCTCCAAGATCCTCGCAGATGTAAGACTGCGTGCATCAGTTCTTGATCTCCTAGTTGACGACAATGCCGACAGCAGAAGGTTTTTCGAACAATGGCGCATTGATGTCCGATTCTGTCTTAACACTGGAACGTTCCACCAGTGGATAAAACCAGAGTCTGGTTGGGTCAAAATAAACTCTGATGGCTCATTCGTCGGCAACCGAGGCGGGTATGGTGCGATCATTCGAGACCATAATGGTGAGGTAGTAGCAGCTGCTGCTGGCTCGCAAGTGGGATGCTCTGTCACTCTTCATGAGCTGCAGGACGTGGAACTGGGTCTCAAGTTAGCACAGCAGTATGGGCTCCAAAAAGTCGAACTCTGCATGGATTCTAAGAACGTGTTCACCTATCTCACTACCACTAGAGCAGCTCCCAGAGAAGCAAGACACACCACTAGGCGGATTAAAAGTGCAATAACTCAATTTGCTGACTGTAAGCTTATGCACACAGTCAGGGAAACAAATCAAGTGGCGGACAAATTAGCCAAACTATTGCCCAGTCATGTATTTCTTGAGATCACGCCGAGTTCGTTTGCGGAAGATGTAAAGAAAATCATTTTTGATGATGCTCGCGGTAGGAAATATAAACGCATGTAACTGATAAGATCCTTTTTTCTGTGGTCTGGGGAGCCCATTTACACCCCGCGCTTGCCTTTCAAAAAAAAAAAAAAAGGTTAGGATACATGGCGACACGCATGTTAACACACAAATCCGAACCCAAAGTGGTCACTTGTGAAGTTTGATCATACGATTCTGCTGGCGAACTTTTTTATTGGTGATAAAACTCGCATCTTTTTCTTTGGTAACGGTTGATTTGATCACTCAACCCTGACAGAGAATATGAAATCACGGTTGGTTTGATCACTCAACCCTGACAACTGCTTATGGTGAAAACTAAAGGGGATCAGATGCAACTTTAAAATTTGGAGGACTAAAGTTTGGGGTAAGACCAATTTATTATGCATTCAAAATATTTATGCTTTGATTGATAACATTGATGTTGAGGAAGAGATTCGAGACCTAACTGTTGAGGAGAGGTCTCGTAGAGTGCATGCAGCTGCATCGGGAGTGGACAAAGTTAACCAAAAGAGATAATGAGGACTTTTGGAGGATAATGTCCGGGGTCAACTGAGCTTGTCATATGGATTTAGAGGTCCAAATTCTTTCATAACTTGGTCAACAGACGCAGAATGTTTAACTCTATTGAAGCTCTTAGCATGGATCATGAGATGATAGTAGATGAAACTAGCATCAGAGAAATCAAGGTTTCTCACTTCAAGGAGTTGTTCAGCGAAAATGAAGAGTGGTGACCTTTCTTATCGGGGATTACTTTTCAGTCTATCTCCCAATCAGTGACTATCTCCTTGGTAGATAGCTTTTCAGAGATGAAAATTAGAGGGGCAATGTAAGAGCTAAAATCAGAAGTTTCTCCAGGTCTTGATGGTTTCTCAATGGAGTTCTATTTGAAAATGTGGGAGGTAATCAAAGTTAATTTTTTTAAGCTATTGAAGATTTTAATACTATAAATTTTCTGGATTGGCGGTTGAACACCACTATCATCTCGCTTATTCCTAAATGCGCTGGTGTGCGGACAGTCAAAGACTTCAGACTTATTAGTATTTTGAACGAGGCTTATAAGATCATTGTCAAAGTGTTGGCTGATATATTGAAAATGTTCTTCATTCAATCATTTCTCCATTTCAAAGTGCAGCTGCCAGTAGAAGGCAGGTAGTTGATAGCCCTTTGATTGAGAATGAAATTATTGATTCCAGAAAAAAATAAGGTGTTTCAAGGCTCGTCATCAAATTAGATTTCTCAAAAGCCTTTAACAATATTTCTTGGAGATTTTTGGATTTGGTAATGACTCGCATGAGGTTTGATTCCAAATGGATCCATTGGCTTTACACTTACAAATCTACAGCCAAATTCTCCCTGAAAATTAACAGACAGTTGCATGGGTTTTTCAATAGCTCTAAAGGCATGTGTCAGAGTGATCATTTGTCTCCTCTTATCTTTACTTTAGCAGCAGAATGTCTGACCCAAATGATTCTTAAAACGGTTGATGTTGGTTTAGTAAGAGGGTTTTCAATCGTAGAGGGTAGTCATTACTTGGTTCGAAGTTATTTTAGGTCTAAAAATCAACTTTCACAAATCAGTGGTGTTGCCCATTGGAGAAGTCTCTCATTTGCAGTAGTTGGCCGGTTTATTTGGTTGTGCAGCAGGTCAACTTTCAATTAAGTACTTAAGCATGCCTTTAGGTACAAGATTTAAAAGTAAAGCTGTGTGGGATGAGTCAATCGAAAAGGATGGAATCGAGACTAACTTCTTTGAAGCCAAATTCCTCTCAAAAGCAGGCAAACTAGCACTTGTCCAATCCACTTTAGCCTTTATCCCTTTGTTTCTTCTGTCTCTTATTAAGGTTCATTGTTCAGTTGCAGCCAAGATGAAACAGATCATGCGTGATTTCTTTTGGGGTTCCAGTCAAACCTCCAGAAAAGTGCATTTAGTGGGCTGAGAAAAAAATCTGTTGTCCAAAAATTCGAGGTGGCCTAGGCATTCGCCCAGTGAGTACTTTTAATTTAGCACTACTTTCCAAGTGGCTTTGGCGATTTGTAAAAGAAGATGACACTTTATGAAAATCACTGATCATTGATAAATATGGGCGAAATAGATGGGGCTGGGATGCCAGAACCAAGTACACTCCCTATGGGTGCTCTATGTGGACGTCCATCTCTTGGTGTGCAAATATTTCTACCCTCACACCTTGCTTCGCTGTGGCAATAACGATCTCATCTCTTTCTAGCATGATTCTTGGTGCAGCAATCAACCTCTAAAGGATTTGTTTCCAATGTTGTTTTTCATTAGCAAACAGAAAAAATATAAGAGCTAGCAATTTTTTGTTTAGTGAAGATTCTTGGGATCTTTATTTTCGGAGACCCCTAAATGATGGGGAGTTAGAGGAAGTCGCCAATTTAATGCATCTGTTGGATATTCAGATGCTCACGGAGGGATCTGATAGTTTGGTGTAGCGAAAGAGTAAAGGCATGGATTTCTTGGTGAAAGAATTTTCTGATGTGCTGGATGCATCTCATTATGAGACCCACTCTAACCTCTTCATTTCCTCTCACAAAAATTTGGTTTGGGTGAAATTTTTTATTCTTCAGATTAATTTATTTTGTTGGTCAGTATTGCACGAGAAAATATTGACTAAAGACATGTTGAAGAAGATATGAATTCTCACAGGAAGTTTTTGTGTGCTTTGTAATAAGAGTGACGAGACTCTGAATCACTTGATGCTTCATTGCAAATTCTCCAAATCCATTTGAAATAGTTTCTTGTTAGAATTTGGTCTAAGTTTGATGTTTCAAGAATGTCTTTTGGATTGGCTAAGTTGGTGGTCCCAAACCGATCCATCCCGGTGCGTGGAGTGGTTATGGCGTAGGGTTCCTCATGTGCTCATGTGATGTGTGTGGAAAAAAGAGAAATAAATGGGTTTTTGAAGGGCTTAACAGATCAGAGCACTGTACCTTTATCAAGATTAGGGAATTGTTGTGGAAAATGAGTTCGGCTTATGATCTCTTCAGAGACTTGTTTTTTAACACATTCATGGTGTTTTGGCATTCCTTGATACAAGGATGACTGTAATTTATTTCTCTTCTTATCTTCAATAAAAATATTCGTGTTTGAAAAAAAAAAAAAAAAAAAAGGTGTCTGGTGTGTTTGTTCCCATTACTGGATAATCTATAGGGATCGAACAAGTCTCAGTTTTTGAAATTGTTACTAAACTTTCGAAAAAATCATTTGAATTTTGAAGTAGATTGAACCTACTTACCTACAACGTAGTATAAGAAGCACTAGTATGTGGTTGTGTTTTAAAGAGGATGGGCAAAAAGTGTAAAAATACCAAAACAAGGCCAAAAAAATGCCACCAAAAAAGACTGGATGAAATTGAACTGTTTGAAGGGGAAATGTGGTTTTGATCTTCGTCGTCTTCTGATGATGATTCGCCAAACACGTCGTTCAGAATTCGCCTATCATCGTCTAGCATTTTCTTTGGTTGAAAGTGTTCGTAGAAGAGTGTGGACATCTAGAAATGGGCTAAGAGAGAGCTTTTCGAGAGGTTCTACCTATACCCACACTTTCTTCTACCCAAAAAAATAAAAAATATTTACATTTTGCCCTTTATTATAAGTGTTTTATTCAGCTTTACCCTCTATTATTGATCATATTGCATTTACCTAAGACTAGCAGTCAACGTACCTTGGGCACGTGTTAGTTTCAAAAAGGCTATATTTTACTACCCAAAATATCATTTAATGATCTGAAGACTGAGATTCAAAGTTGAAGTAGGCAGATGTAATTAAAATCTGAGGGTTGAGATTCAAACTTTTCATTAGCCATTAAGATAATCTGCCTCCACCACTACACTTTCTACTTCACCACCAATAACACTCGCATCTACTTCTACTACTATATCTACATGTTATTTCACTGTAAATTAAATATTTGGAGTGAAAAAGTTTGTGCAAACCCAAGTTTTGAAGTTAAATTTGAGTTACAGGTCATCTTCATTCTCCCTTAGGTTTGTTTTGTATCAAGGGGGCAATATTGAATTCAAATTTATTATATGGGGTTAAGTAACTGCCAATAATTTTGTATATGAGAAAATTTATTATATTTTCCCTCTTATAATAAATTACTAGCAGTAACTTAACCTCATATAATAAATTTAAATTTAAGAATTCTCTTTGAAATATAACAGGGTCTGGAAAAGGCTGAAGATGACCTACAATTCTCAATAAATGTCCACTAAGATGATGAAATTAAAATAGCTGACTGACTTATCGCTATGATGGTGTTCTAAACTGAAATATATAGATGAAACAACTCAAATCTAAGGCTTGTGTTACCTTTGTGTAATGAAACCCTAACAAAACCTTAACTTCAAAACTTGGGTTTGCTAAAGTTTTTCCACTTCAAATACCTTTGATCTACGACAAAATAACATGTGAGGAACTCGAATGTCAAGGGAAGCTTTGAATTTGAATACATTTACTCAAGCCAACCATTCTTTCATCTTCCCTATGTTGAATGCCTCCACTTTTCATCTCTACAAGGGTATGATAAGCCAGATGTAATATTTGGTCGTCCACGTGTGTGGTTCAAGTAACGAATGGTTGGGATCAACAGGTTCTCACATCGTGCGTGATATGCATATGAGGGATATTTTCGTTATCCAAAATAGGTGAAATGATGGCACGTGAGGTGTTTGACAATCAAGGCACGTTGACTGCTAGTCTTAGGGGGTAAATGCAATATGATTAATAATAGGGGGTAAAGCTGAATAAGACATTTATAATAGGGGGCAAATGCAAATAACCCTAAAAAAATATATCAAAAATAATTTCACCCTGCCACCACGAAATATAAAAGTTAATTTTAAAATTATTTCGCTAGAAAATTTCATGAATTGCACTAGGGCTCACACGTTTCTCCGTCCTCTACTGATTTTGAAGTCGATCTTGACCCCCATTGGTAGTTTTCCACTCCATACGAAGGTTTTATGGTTGATTTTAAAGTTGGCAAGAATATTGGGATTAGATTTGGAAGTAGAAGAGTTAAAATGGATGAAGAAAGAGATGGTGAAGAGTGTGGAGATGATTATGGTTATTCAAAGTGCTCCAACAACTTTGAAGGTGTTGAGTATTCAAATCCCACACAACACTTTCTTGATGATGGAGGAACTTCAAAATTTTGAAATCTGAGAGTTTGTTTTGAGTGAAAAATTGGACGAAAATGCCGTGTACATATTGTGTTACTCGAAGGTAAATTGGCGAGTACCTATTGTGTTACTCCCAGTTGTTTGAAATTTTTTAAGACAACAATGTTGAGTGGATAGCAGGTAGAAGAATAAAAAATGTGCGAGTGAACTTCATTGAACTTGTAGGAAAAGCAGATAGTACCCATTTTATTACTGGCAGAATTTAAAATTTTTCGAATAATTAAAGCAATTTTGAATAGATAGCAGGTGAAAAACAAAAACAAAAATGTGTGAGTAAACTTCATTGAACTCGTAGGAAAAGTGGAGAATACCCATTGTGTTACTCACAAGTTTTTGAAAATTTTGAAGATAGAGCAATTATGAGTGGATAACAGGTGAAAAAACAATGTGTGAGTAAATTTCATTAAACTTGTAGGGAAAGTAGAGAGCACCGATTGTGTTATTCGCAAGTTCTTAAAAATTTAAAGACTCGGTGCAATTTAGAGTGGATAGCAAGTGAAAAATATAAATTATTTTAGTAAACTTCATTGAACTCGTAGGGAAAGTGAAGAGTACCCATTGTGTTACTCGCAGGTTTTTTTAAACTTTTGAAGACTTAAAACAATTTTGAGTGGATAGCAGGCGAAAAAAATATTTAGATGGTTTTCGCGTCCAGATGTTCACATGCATACTTCAAACCCCAATTCTAGAGAGTCAGGCCTGTAGTGCCAGATCAGTGTCAAGGGATGTGTGTTTGTATTCGATTAGTGGATTTATGAGAATCTCTACGATGATAAAGGGTATTGAGGCTCCTTGGCACAGGTCTAGCTCTCTAGACGGATTGTACTTCAAAACAATGCAAAGTAAACAGTTAGACTTCAACACAATGCAAAACACCAACATCCAATTTCATCACATCACTTGATGATAATGTTATAAAAGTTTATCAAAATCACAAATGACACGTTACTTCTACACTTAACGTCTGTATTACTCGTATCTATAACTTCAAATTTTACGATAAACAATACTTTTAAAAAATAGGGCATTAAATATAAGTAATTGTGTTGGATATGTAACTTTATCAGTAGGGACCTCAGTGTTGAGCCACATAAACTTGCAAAGGTAGTCGCTAATGCAGTACTGTATTCGCTAATATATATAAATAGCCAGCCATGAATTCCTAGGATATGAGTTACAGGGGGGTATTCAATCATGGATTTTAATAGAGTCTGAAAGACTTTAAATCTCATGGATTTTAATAGAGTCTGAAAGACTTTACAGAATTCACTGGATTTTAATGGATTTTAAGTGACTGGATTTTGTGGAATTTACAGAATCCACTGGATTTTAATGGATTTTTATTATTGGATTTTATGAATTTTATAAAGGATTGTTATGGATTTCTATTATTCTTATTGGCAAAAGAAAGTGCTTTGAACATTGACTAGGGACATCAAGTCTTTGATAGAGTGATGCCATCGAGCTCGCAAACACCAACTTCGAACTTGGCAAAGCTTCATGAAGCAAAATTCTCTACGCGAACAAACCTCAGGCACTCACTGATATAATTATACAACTATAACATCTATTTGCCAAGTGCAACAAATAAAGCATTATCAGAAACCAAAGAAGAAAACTATCAATAGGGGGAGATGAAATACCAGCAAAGATGACAATGTAGATTTGCCACATCCACTTGTACCACACAGCAGCACCGTAATGGATTCCTTTCTTTCTTTGATTCTAAAACATGAAACGAGTATTTCAGAAGAGTGTAAGTTAAGTCCAAGGATAGCTTAAAATGACAGGTTGCATATCATATAAACAAGAGATAATAATCAATCAATTAGAGAATCTAATGCAATAAGGAAAACTGACAGATCTTTTACATATTAACCAATAGAGATTTGTTGCAAACACTTGGAAAAAAACCTAAAGATAGTTTTCGAACCTGCATGCCAATACCAAGTCAGCCCTCTGCTTCAGACCTATGTACTTGTATTCAGAGAGTGCGTTACAAACAACATCTAAGAACATCTCCCTTTTGACAACAACGGTTGTTTCTAGTTTGTATAACTCAAATGTTTTGCTATCATTTCTGTCTTTCTCCTTGAAACTCAAATGGTTTTCACCATCATCTTTACATACATACCCATTTACAAAGTCTTCATTCTCACCATGTTCTGCAGTAATTTCATACTGTGGAGTTTCCAGCCCGTTTGAATTTAAAGCATCACCTGAGAAGTCTCTTCTCATCACTTCAAAAACGCGTTGGCTAATCTGAACAGACATAAATGATAAAATTCAATGAAATTGTACTGAAGTATGGAGACTTACTTTGTCTTCAAGAACAAACGCGAAATTTAACTAGTTGAAATTGAAAAAACAAACACATTAGACTCTTTTTGGAATGTTACCTTGAAAGCATGTCGTGCCTTGCATCCCATGAGTTGCAGAGCATTTTGCAACATCGACCTTGTATATCTGAAGGACTCATTCTCTTTACCTTCTCCTTTTTCAACATCATCTAGAACAACTACATACAACAATAACTTAGGCATTTCCACCATCTTGAACAATTTCTGCAATTCCATCAATCAATCGAATCAAAACTACAAGATAGTACTCTAGTTCAGTAACAAAGAACTAAAAAACATGAACAATTGAGACCCTTAAAAAGGGTTGAAACACCGTCGGAATTAAAAAGTTAGATTTGAGAAGGAATGCAAGCTCTACTTGAAATTTTTTATAGATCAGATTCAACCAAATCTCTTTCTAAATGTTGGAAGCCTAACAAAAGGCAAATGAACAAATGCTGAAAACATCAAAGCAAAGTAGTCCAAAACGATTCTCCATTTCCAAAACACAAAGTTGTAGCAAGTAAATCTCATTAATGGATGATACAAGCCGAAACCAGGAACACCTACTACTCAAATGTACTTAAAACTTGGAAACTTGGAAACACTCACCAGTCGGATCTTAAGCAATAATGGAAGGAAAACAGACTTCTTCTCTGATTGTGGTTTTAGATACTAGAGAGGAACGAGTTCTTGATCTTGAAAGACAAAAGAGAATATAGAAGAGATTAGGATTGGGATTTGGTTCCATCCATGGCGAATGCTTCCAACTATAACGAGTTCAATTGCAGACAGAGCGAGAGAGAGGCAAGCAGTAGAGGGAGAGGTGGCGAATAGCAGAAGAGAAGGTAGAGAGGAAGTAGCAGAGGAGAAGGGTTGGCTGAGTTGGTGAGAAGATAGATCTGAAGAAGAAGAAGAAGAAGAAATACGAAGATAGATCTGAAGAAGAAGAAGAAGAAGAGAAGGTACCTTTGGCGACGTATTGGATTTCGCCGGGAGGGGAGTTGGTGAGGAACCATTTGCCGATCTTGATCTACTGCTTCTCGCTAAGCTCTTCTTCTGGTTCTGAAGATTCTTCTTCCTCTTCGTCTGCCATGGTGAGGTAGGTTAGAGAGTGGAGAGTTAGATCGATTAGGAGGGAGGGAGAATGGGGTTGGTGAGTTGGAGAAGTGAAAATGATCAGAGATTGATGAACAGCCATTAGAACAGAACGAGAGAAGAGAGAAGAGAGAGAGAGAGAGAGTTTTTTGCAGAGAGAAGAGAGAGAGAGAGTTGTATTTGCAGAGAGAAGAGAGAGAGAATGGGGTTTTTGAGAGTTTTTTGCAGAGAGAAGAGAGAGAGAGTTGTATTTGAAATTCGAGGGTAAGAGGCGGAATTTGGAAATGACTTTGATATTTATATCTTTCACAAATAAATCCTTCAAAGTCCATCAAGTCAACAAATTCATTAAAATCTCATGTTGTTTGAATACCCCTAGATTTTATTGTATTGTTTAAAATCCATGATTGAATACCCCATGATTTTAATGGATTATAAAACAATCATTTAAAATCCATGATTGAATACTCTTGGATTTCATTGTATTGTTTTAAATCCTTAATTGAATACCCCTATATTTTAATGGACTTTAAAATCTTTCTGAATCTATTAAAATACATGATTGAATACCCCCCCTTAATCATCGTTTGAAATGGCACTCAATTTTTGAAAACTTTAAAAAACAATTGAGAATAAAATAAAAGAGAAGACAAAATTTTAGTTTTATTCTCTCGAGGATATGATTTATCGAAATTTCGTGAAATATTTCATTTTATTAGTAGAACAAAATTACTTTGGAAAACTAAATCACACCGAAGTTAGGGATGGCAATGGGGCGAATTTTCACGGATATCCGCCCTACTCGCCCTGTTTGGGGCGGATTTGGTAAAGGGTCCCTGAATCTTGGGGCGGATACGGATTTCCGATCTGTGCCCGTTTATTAATCGGGGCGGATACGGATTTGGCCATATCCGCCCCACGGATATCCGTTTAACCGGTAAATTTACAAACATACCCTTCAGCTATATAAAGGGATTATCCCTATCTCTCACACACAGACAATCGCCCTCATTCTCACAGAGAGATCTCCCTCACACTAGAGCCTCTCACACACACCATAGATCTCTTTCACACCTCTCACACACACCAGAAGCAGAGAGATCTCCCTTCGCCTCTCCCTCTCACACACAGATCCTCACTCGAAGACGAAGGGTTTCGAAGGGTCGAAGTCTCTCCATCAGAGATTGAGATCTCACAGTCGAAGTCTCTTCCAGTCGAAGTGAGATCTCACAGTCGAAGTCGAAATCGAAGCTTTCCATATCGAAATCGAAATCGAAATCGAAATTGAAGCTTTCCATATCGAATTGAGATCTCACATTGCTTTCCATATCCGCCTTCCTCTCCCCATATGAGATCAGATCTCTGAGATTTGAGTTCTCAAATCTGAGATCATTCTTTTAGATCATTTTTTTTTTTTTTTTTGTAATTTGTTGTATGATTTTTTGTAATTTTTTGTTATAATTTTGTATGTATAAATGATCTTTTATTGTATGTATGAATGAAGAAAATTTTTTAATGGATATTTTGAGTGAGGCGGATATTCTTTTACTGTATATATGATATTTTTTTAAATAAATTTACAAATGAATTGGCAGGGCGAATTTGGGATTCATTATTCCCGACGGATCGGGATGAATATGCTCAAATCCGTTGCCATCCCTAACCGACGTAGCCAATCCTCTTTTATGAATCACACTGCCTAATTGTACTTTTATTCTCTCGAGGCAATCCCGATCACCTTCACATCACATCCCTATATATCAACCGTTCATACAACTTCGCCTCGAAGTTACCAGCCTATTCACCGCCTCATTACCGACACGTGTCACTTCCCATTCCGTACCTTGCGGAAATATCTATAAAACAGAAAGGCTATTGCCGTTTTTTCTCTCATTTCTTCCGCAAGATCTGAAAAAAAAAACGCCTCTTCTCTCTTCACCAAGTCTAGCTTTCACCTCTCCTCTCTTAACTTCGCAATGGTGGAGACCGAGCCGAAACCGCAATCCGAGCCGGTAATTATCTCTGCTATGTTTTTTTTTTTGTCATTGTTGCTAAGCTGAAGATCTGATGATCTTTGCGTTGTTGTTTGTATACTTTTCTTGAGTTTCATGCAAGAAATTGAGTTCTTGTTCATAGAGATTACCTGATTTATTGTTGATTGATTTTTTTTTTTTTGATAATTTGTTCTAACAAGTTCAAGAAAACGAGCAGAAACTCAAGTATCTTGATTTTGTTCAAGTTGCTGCACTTCATGTTATTCTATGCTTCGCGAGCTTTTACAACTGCGCCAAAGGGAACTCTGGACCTCTCAAACCAGGCGTTCAGACCGTTGAGGACACCGTCAAGACCGTAATCGGTCCTGTTTACGAGAAGTTCCGTAACGTTCCTTTAGAACTCCTCAAGTTCGTCGATTACAAGGTTTTCTCATCTTTTCTTTCTTCTATGAATTAGACTATTGTATTTTATTTATTTTTTTCTATAAGTAGATAATCATACGCAGGTAGATTCATCATTATCAGTGATCGAACAACACCTGCCGGCACTGGTAAAGCAAGCCTTCTACAAGACTTGCATAGCAGCTCAAATGGCTCCAAAGGTGGCTCGAAACTTGGCTTCGGAAGTGAAGCGAGTGGGGGTTATCGACACCGCTGCTGAGGTGATGAAGTCTGTGTACACCACAGTCGAACCCACCGCCAAGGATCTCTACACAAAGTACGAGCCAGTAGCCGAAGAGTACGCATTTGCCACGTGGCACTCGTTGAACCGTCTCCCTCTGTTCCCTTACGTGGCTCAGATAGCTGTACCCACAACGGCTTATTGGGCCGAGAAATATAACCAGGCCGTCTCTTTCGCGGCCCATAAAAGTGGCTATGGGGACTCAGCTTATCTGCCTTTGATACCCATTGAGACGATTACAAAGGTCTTTGAACGTAAAGAGGCTGCCACTGGCCCCTCTGTTGAGATGGCACCCATCGAGGTGGCGCAGTGAGCGTCCGTTCGATTTGGTTTCGATAGTAGTAGTAACGATGATGTATATCGAATCGCTTTAACTAGTAATGTTAGTGTTTTAGTTGGGTTGATGTCACAAATTTTGTTTTGGCCTACTGCATGATATGGTTGGTTTGATTAATTTATGTATGCAGGTTTGTGGATAGAAATTATTATTCCTTAAGGAAGGGTGGTTTAATGAGGTCATTTGAAAGTGATGTAATTGGAGGGATTAGAGAGGGTGACATTTTTGGGTGGAGGTCTTAATCTAGTACAACGTAAAAGTTGAGTACAAGGAGTATAGGTTTAACCGTTTAAATAGTTAAAGGTTGAGAAATTCAAAGTTTTAATTCATATTTACGGTTTCAAATAAATTATATTATATTTGGGGATTGAAAGTTTTCGTGACTAGTTTTAATTGTAAATAGTTTAACTTTTGAATGAATAAAATGGTAAAAAACAATGTGTAATTATTTTTCATTTGTAGAGACTTATTTATTATTTATAGATTATTAGGGAGCTTTAAATAAATTATATTTGGAATTTAGTTGTAATAATGAGTAATTCTAGCTGACCTGGAAAAATTAGTCTGGTTTGCTGCCTGGGGGGTGAGAGAAAATACATTTTTGCCCCTCTTTTATGTGTTTAAAGAGGGGGCAAAAATGTATTTTCACCCCAGACAGCAAACCAGGCTGGTTTCCCAGGCCATTCTAGTAATTAATTAATGAATATTAATAAGGATAGAGTTTGATTATAAATAATTTAAATTTGGTAAGGCAAAAGTGTAAAAAATAATGTAATAGGTTTTTTTTTTTCAATTAGATGATATAAATAGGACTGAAATAATTTATTGGCCTTTGGTTTTACATATAATTATTAAGAATAAATAAGGCAAAATGGAAAAGTAAAGTTAGAATTGAAGACATTTTTTACTATTCATTTGGAGAAAATGAGTTAAGTATTTTAGGCTTAAATAGTCACCACCATTACGATATTCATTAATTTTATCCGTGTAAACAGTTTGCAACTTGTGATTGTGTCATTTCCGATGAAGATGGAAGCCAAGGACATTTTGATGATGCAATTGACCATATTTAACTAATTACACTTCAATCGCTTTCATTCAAATAAAAAATCTGGAAAATTTCCCTCTGGACCACAACTTCTCGAGAAATTTCTATGAGCATCCACAGATAGGCAAATCCAGAGTTACTCTTGCCCATTTCTTAATCTTCTTCAATCATTTGTTCACCGATAACTTTTACCCAATTTATGAAGCATTATTTAATTGCTTAATCTTTTCATTTTATTTATTTGTTTACATGTAAAAACTCTTCAATTTTGTGCACATATTCGGGTTGAATTCTGGAGTAACATGAATGCTTTAAAAAGTGAAATCCTACAATCATATGAAAAATGCCATTACATAAGGGACAATTGCATGAAAGAACATTTACAATGTTCCTAGCTACTATGGCTTCCTGCATAATCTAGGCAGTGAGGTTTTATAATCATTTTTTTTTGTTAGGTTTTGGGTTTTTTACATTTTTATCTCTTCTAAATATAATGTTTGTAGTTGTGTTTTAAAGAGATAAAGTAAAAATATAAAAAAACTCTAACAAAAAATTGGATTTCAACAAAACTCAACAAACCTTGAGGAGTTTGTCTAGACAGTCAGGCTTTAAAGCCATTCTTTAAAAAAACTCTAACAAAAAATAACAAACAAGAATATGGTAATCGATGGAAATTTCCCTGAGATTCAAGTAAGCACTTGAGACTTATAACTCTTGAGGCCTCATTTCCGGGGAAACCTTACCATATTCTTGTTTGTTCTGTTTTTGGTGTGCTGATGCATTTTTTTTACTAATGCACAATATGTTAATTGAGAGAGTCCTCCAAACCAAAAAATAAAACAAACCAGAAGGAAATAAATGAGAAATTAGAAGGTGGAAGAAAGAAGAAGAGAAACACAAACAAAATTGCGCAGGTTTCTTGAGTGAAACTCATAAGCCCACCACAAGCCAAGTGTGCTAGAAGATAGAAGATGGAAGATAGAAGAAAGAAGAGGAAACAAACACAAACAAGATGGAAGAAATAAGAGCTACTGCAAGTATATATCAAAATTTCACCCAAGCCTCGAAGACATTAATCAGGTGGAGTTCTCCAAATTGAAAATATTTGCTAGAATAAGATTTCATCAATAACAACAGATCTTCCCATGGCATTATTATCAAGATGTTAATTTGAATTTTAACGAAGCATCAACTTAGGTGGTGTTTTTTTTTCAAGTGGTTAGAAGCTAACCTCTGAACGAGCTTTTGAATTATCATTTTATTTGCTTCTGAATGAGCTGTTGATTCAGCTGTAGAATTAAATAGTGTTCATTTTTAGGTGCTGTCTTGAAGTTTTTATGGTAACACTAATAGTTTTAGATTTGAATTACGAAAGTACGGGTGGGGATCAGATTCAGTGGTTTCACTTTTCACTGTAATTCAGTGTGATTTATTAACCATCCAAACTGTTAATGTTTCTCTGTACAAAGCCACAACCTACAGGTGAATAGATGAGTGATACATATTTTGGCAATGAAAGCAGTGAATGCTATTTGATCTTTGATGGTAAACAGTAGTTGAACAACAATTTGATTGACATTAAGTTTAACCTATCCCAACCCAAGTATTTTGGCTCAATTATTGAATTTGAAGTTGGGCAATCCAGCTATGGATAGAGAAAATCAAACCTCATCAATCTTTTTGGTTTAATACAATGGAGTTTAATAATCAACTAGATCATTGCTAAGAAAATACATTTTGGTGATGGTGGTGTTAGCTTCAAATTTATTTGCGGAGGAGTAGAATGACAAGTGTAGCATAGGGTTGGGTTGGTCAGACATAAAAATTGGCTCAAAATGTGGATCAACCATTAATTCCTCTCGACCGAAGACTATATATTAAGCGTTATAAGGTATCTTCCCATTACATTTCCTATACCCACTCTGTCATTAACTTTGTCTTTGGCATCTTATTCTCCATATTGCAGCGATGGATGAAGAACCAACATGCATCAATAAGATTGAAACTCAACAAAGACACTTCCCTTTCTCACAAAATACATACAAATATATTCAACAGGCTATCTTCTGTCAAATGGCTGTGGTTTGTTTGCTTCGCGTAATGCTTCAATTACTTCTCGCACCTCTGGGTCAAACTCCCACAGTTTCTTACTTGTTGGTAAGCTACTTTTCAACATAATTTTTTAAAGTTTTAACAAGCTTCTGCATTAACATATCAATGTCCTGATGTTTCTGCGAGTCGAAGTTCAGTTTGCCGCAGTTCACACCAAACCCCACCAAATCAAATGGATCACAGTTGAAGAGAGAAGGAGATATACTGAGAATAACCTTGTTCCAAACTTGGATTCAAATTCCATTTCAGGGGGCACTTGTTTTTTGAGTTAATTTTAGTTTTTGAGTTTAGATCCCAAGTTAATTCAGTTATGTGCTTGAGTTCCAAGACCAGTTGACCGCAAGTATCCGTTACAACTATATGATCTAAACGCAAAGATGGTATAAATTGTAAATCTAAAGTCTAAATTTATCTATTGACTTTATGGTATAAAGTTGGAGGAGTACGGGTGGTGGTTGTAGTGTTGGGTTAGGAAAATATTAGGAAACCATATTTTTGCAACCAAGGTAACGTGACGTGATGATCTTGAAAGAATGATGAAATCTCTAAAATGTTTGTATGTATCTTGAGGTTGTAAAAAACACCCCTGATGATGCCACGTCATCTTGGTCGCAGAACTCTGATTCCGTAACCTCACTTGTTGGGTTTATCATGGAGGATCAGAGAAGGTGAAGGTGAATTAAGTTATTTTTAATAAATCTTCACCGTTAAATCATGCACGTACTTAAAGATATGTGTTGTTATATAAATCACTTGACCCTTCATGTGCATATTTAGTGTGAAAGTATTTTGTCTTTACTGAAAGTGCTCGTACAGTCAAGACCTAATTTTGTATCATTATATAATTATGTACAAGTTTTGTACCCAATATGATATAGGCCTAAATTTTGTGTGCACAAACAACAAATAACCCTTTATTTAATTATTTGATTTGTACTACCAATTTTTTCAATTTAGTCATGATGCCAATGTTACAATTTACAGGCTAGTATTCTGATTGGACCGTCGGGCATTGGATTCATGGGCAATATTATACCAGATGAGGGTGATGCTGAACTTGCGGTATTTGGAAATGTTGGGATCATGCTGTATCTATTTCTTCTTGGAGTAAAACTGGACATAGGCATTGTTCAAAGATCATCGAGCAAGGAACGGGTTATAGGCATCACAACTTTCATCATTCCATTCATTATGACGCTTCCATTGGCTATCATGAAAAAAGAATCACTTTATAGAGAAATGTCTGAAACTGATGACGAGTTATCTGATGCGATGTTGGCACCTTATTTCCCTGTTATTGCAATAATGATGTCCACGACCTCTTTTCATGTTATAAGTTGTTTTCTAGCTGACCTGAGAATCCTTAATACGGAGTTAGGACGCCTAGCTACTTCTATATCTACAATTAATGGCATGCTGAGTTGGATCACATTAACAATCAGCTTCATCGTGGAACAAAATCGGATTGAAGAGAAACAAAACAATCAACTGCATTACTTCATACTTTCTGCTATATCCATGGTCATATTCATAACAGTTTTTCTAAGGAAGTATGTGCATTGGATTATCAAACAGACTCCTAGGGGCGAACCCTTGAAGGCAATTCATTTATTTTCAATATTCCTTATGATTTTTGGAACGGGATTTATTGGGCAATATATTGGTCTACACGTATGGTTTGGACCTATGGTATTGGGACTAGTCATACCAAATGGCGAACCTGTTGGGTCAGCCATGACTGAAAAACTAGAGAGCCTTGTTTCCGGATTATTCTTGCCAATCTACTTCTTAAAAGCGGGTTACAATGCAAACATTTTCATTTGGAAATCTTTTCCGACTGCCCATTATCATGTACTACTATTTGCAACACTTGCTTTCATTGGGAAGTTCAGCGGCACTATAATCCCTTGCCTCTTCTACCAAATACCACTCAAAGATTCTATCACACTAGGCATAATATTGTGCACTCTTGGCGTATTTGATGCAACGATTTACCTTGATGGATTGAATAAGAGGGTACGTTTCTCAACTTTAATCATGATGCTTTTAAATTTTGAAATAAATATCATTTGTGATTGTGTTAAAGAAGAATTCCAAGAAAAATACTAAAAAAGAAGGGGGAAACGAGAGGGGCTAGAAAGTTGAGTAGACACATTTCTCTTATCCCACCACCTTCTTTTCAACACTTTCTTTTGATTTTTCGTTAAAGATATCTTTGGTAGCATGGAAAACAAACATGAGAATTGAAACCGATTGATTCATGGATTTAGATTCTATTTAAAGTAGAATAAACTCTATTTATCATGTTAATCTTTTATCCCCTAGTAAATATACATGATCAATAGCCATGTTATTTACATAGATATGTATATAAATTATCCTTAAGTTTTCATTATCCTATACTTGCATAGTTAATGACCATCAACGATTGGGGGATAAAAGGTAAAATATAAAGGGTAATTTTAAGTCTCAACCATTGGATGCAATAAATCTCAACCATGAACAAAGTTTATATACAAACTTATCTTAGTGAATACAAATCTTGACTTTCGACAACTTTTCAACTTTCAATCCTAGCCCTTGGCTATCTGTCTCTAAGAAACAAAACCTACTTGACTTATTATATAGACTAGTTTATTGTTCGCGACGTTAGCATGATAAAATTTTAACATGGAGTTTTATAAACGTTTTAGAAAATAAAATAAAATTATATATATATATATATATATAGAGTTTATTATACTTTGTTTTGTTAGCATTTACAACACGTTATAGCTTGTCAAAACTTAATCAAGCAAATATATTATTGATCGCCCTTATGTTTTCATCATTTCATACTTACATTGCAACCGCCACCATTAACAATTGAAGAATTAAATAAATATAAACAAACATCCAATTGTTGGGTATGAGAATCCAACCCATGACTCTTAACATGAACTAAGACATAAAGACTAACTTTAATTTCCACTGTTGGATGAAACAAATATCGACCATGAACTAAGTTTATATATGAACTTATCTTTTGGTACTTTAAATTCTGTGTGATTTGTTATATAGACTTATGTCGTTGGCATGATAGAAAGTTGGTCATGAGTCTTGTTACATTAGGGTTATATAAACTTAGTTTTAATCAATTGCACATTTTCAAACCACGACAGTGATTTATCTCGGAACTTTGCTTCCCAAAATATGAAGTTCGAGTATGAACTAATTCAGACTGTGAAGCTGCGAATGGCTCATTAAATCAGTTATAGTTTGTTTGATGGTACCTGCTAAAATGCATATGGCGCGAAATGAATATTTTAAAATTTGAAGCATTTATATTAATCATTGATTTCATTAGAAACATCTTTAAAAATGCATTTTAATGGTATCAAGTTTGTCAAAATTCGACAACTAAATAGATCGTTATGACAATTTTTATTTTGAAAAAAAATACACAACTTTCTCTCTCCACCGCATGAATAAAAATAAAATATTTATGATTGAGCAGCCTGGATATATATGTTACTACTTGTTTTGAAAACCCTCCCTCATTTTTCCGCCTTGCAAAAAAATAAAAAAAATTTGGCCCAATAAGCCTAAAAAAAAAGATCTTAACTTTGCTCGTTGTTGTTAGCAGGGTGTCAAATTTAGAATGTGCATAATAACAATGCTATCTTAGTTAGCGCGTCTGTAACCGTCACTTTTCCAATGACATGACTGCAGGATGATTAACTATTGTGGGTTAAAAATAAATTTACACCCCATTTGGAGGTGTATATTTTAAATGCATTTATACCCATACTTACTGTGGATGCTCTAACCTAATCCTCTTCCTAATCATTAGATAAAATGTTTCTCTACAAGGGCAATGACTCGAATTCAAGAAACATTACTAGGGATGCCCAGAAAGATAAGAAAAAGAAACTAATGAGAAACAACAAATTTACTGCCTGAACATCGTGATAGTAGAAAATTGAACAAACATATCAAATCTACGTAAAATAATTTACATAAGAAAATCGTGCAATGAATTTGATGATGTTAGCTCGTTGGGGGCGGTAATGGGACCAAGAGGAAAATAGTCGGTGAAGTTGGGCCTATTATCCTCCATTCGAGCTATATCTCCATTTCCCATACAAAGGCAAGCTACCCTAGGTTAAAGTCCTAGTTCAGCCCTGTATCCCAAGCCATTTATGGAGACTAGTCTTAGTAAAACGAAGGATCTTGGCTACTCCTGGCCATGCTCGTTTGTTTAGGAAAAAAGAAACCTTGCCTTTGCAATAAATTAAAAAAAAAAAAAAATCATTAATGTCTTTGGGTATGCAAAGGTACGTGATAAACACATAAGATAAGTGGAACCTAAGAACAATTGATCTAGCAAGTAAAAGATTTTGAACCACTTATAAAAAGATTGTCCAAATAGCAATTATTTTTTACCAGGGGTGATCGCGCTCTACGTACATGGATAAATATTCAATACGTTTTTATTTTAAGGGCATATGTATTGTTTATAAATATTTAGAAGACTTCAAATAAATTATTATATTAGAGACTTAAGTATAATTAAATAATGTTTTAGATGAACTGTTTTTGATTGTAAGAATATGAAATATGTATATGAATGGCAAAATGGAAAATTAAAAAAGTTAGTTATAAGGGTCTTTTTATAATTTATAGGTAATTGGGGGACTTGAAATATGGTAAGGGCTAATATATCAATGTTTACGAGGGGTTGATTTGAAATGTAAAAATTATTAAATCTGGAGATGTATGGGGTGATTTATAGTTTAAATATAATTGAAGGATTTTAAATAAATTATGTTAAGAGCATATGTATTACCGATTAGACAAAATTTTATTAGGTCAAACAAGATCAAACTTTTTTTCTTATCCTTTTCTTTAATTCAACATAATTAACTATATTCCAGTTCTATTCTAACATTGGAAATCCTTTGATTGATGACTTTGCAGTACTTGAGCCCTCCAGCTTTCACATGGATGTTTGTTTTTGCCCTAGTTACAGCAATGGTTAACTCAACTTTAGTCCGCCTCATTTACAAACCATCTAAGAAATACATTGCCAGCCAGAATCGTACCATCCAAAATGTTCGAGACAATGCTGAATTTCGTATACTTGTTTACATTTACAATGAAGGCAATGTACCCACAATAATTAACCTTCTCGAGGCATCATATGCAACTAGGAACAGCCCCATTTCTATTTATCTTCTTCATATTATTGAACTCCAAGGTCGATCAACTCCACTTTTGATTGCTCATCACCCACATGACACACCAACTCCTTCTGACCATATAGTTAATTGTTTCAGAATCTATGAGAAACAAAATCACGGTGTCGTCTCTTTACACCCTTTCACAACCATTACTCATTTTGTGTCAGCACATGATGATATATGCACGATGGCACTTGATAATAAAACATCCTTGATAATTGTCCCTTTCCACAAACAATGGAACCTTGATGGACCTAAGGAATCTCCCAAATGCAGAAATATTAATCAAAAGGTCATCAATAAGGCACCTTGCTCAGTAGGTATTCTTATTGATCGTGGGACATCAAATAAAACTAAGGTTGTTCGTTCTTGTTGGTCAACTTACAATATTGCTGTCATCTTCTTAGGGGGTGGTGATGATCGTGAGGCATTATATTATGCAATGCGAATGGCTAAACATCTAAACATTCATTTGACAGTTCATCGACTTGTGCATGCTAATCATGTGATAGAGGATATTAATGATAAGATATTGGATGATAACTTGATCAATGCATATAGACTCGAAAATGTTGACAAAGAGCACAACAATATGTACGTGGAAGAAGTAGTGACTGATGGTTTTGAAATAGTCAATGTTATTCGAGCAATAGAAGCTTCATATGACCTTATGCTTGTTGGGGTATACCAGGATAATTATTCATCGCTCTTTCAAGGACTTGCAGAATGGAACACATATCCAGAACTTGGATTTTTTGGAGATATGTTTGCTTCATCAGACTTGAAAGGCAATTTTCCGATCTTGGTTATGCAACAACATTCTTCTATAAAATCATGAGGATTTTGGTGAGATTATCATTCAAATATGTACTAGTGTATCACTTGTGCAGTTAGCACAATATAAAATTTATCATTCCATTTTATTTTTTCAACATTAACTCTACCTAGTCCAAATTTCTTTGTGCCAACTTTATTTCTTTGATATTTAGTAAACTCACTCTTATTTCCTTCCATTTCTAATTCTTCTGCTCAATGTATGATTAAAACAAAAATCTAGATTTCGGATTTGCAATTTTTATGTTATGTGATAGAATTTTTGATAAAATTGTTTATGGTTCAGTTATGACTTTTTAAGAAAAGGGGGAACCACATGTCTGGTGGATGTTTTGAAAGGTTAAAATGGAAAATGTTATGCACAACCTGCTGTTATATATATACGAAGTATTTTCCGTGTCGTTGGCACGATAAAAATTTAACATGATAAATAAAGTTTAGTCTGCTTTAAATATCAAGATAAATAAAATATCAAAATGTTGGGTACGAGAATCGAACACATGCACTTTTGGTGCTTTAAATTCTATGTGATCCGTTAGATTCACATATTTGGTTAAATCTCAATTGTATTTTATCTCCCACCTCAAACACCATCCTGTTTTGTATATAAAATAATATATATATATATATATATTACGTAGTATCAGTTGTTCTCCAACAAGAAATTGTCAAGGTACCTATTGAATTTTTTTTTTCCTTCTAGTTAAAGTAAGGTTGTATTTTTTTTTCATTCAAAGTATCATTGATCTATATCCAAGAGCATGGGTTAAGGGACGTTCATTGACATCCCTCTCCTTCAAAGTTAAATTTAGATACTACTCTCTTAACCCATACTCCATCTTCTACTCCATAACTAATATGAATATTCACCAAACTCATTTTGGTGAGAACTCATGTACGATTCACAAAAGTACTATGCACAAAAGGAAACATCACATTGGCCACAAACCAAATATTCACCAAATGGATTAGAGAATATATTATAAAGGAATGTTTGCTTTGGTGAAAACTCACGCATGACTTGCAAGAGAATAACAAAAATGTTGAGATGTTATTAGCTTATCAGGGTTTATGAATTTATCACACATCGGGTGGGAATTATGAGTGTTTATTACTCATAAAAACCTATAATTAGCCATAAGCTCAAAAATGAAGCTTATAGAAATGGTGTAACTTATAAGTGTTATTTGACTATTAACCACTTATAAGTGGGTACAACCAAACAAAATCAATCGGTGGTCCTTCACTTACAAGTGGTTATAAGTGTTCCACTACTTATAAGTGGCCTAAAGAAACATACATTTAGTTTTAGTGGGACGCACGTATCATGATCAAACATCCATTAGAGGTGTACAAATCTATTGTCCTGATTTATTCTCATTTTCCATTGAAAGCCGCAACAAACCATACGTAGTGGACTTCTTCGGTTTCAATTGCTTCAAATTCTTCAACACAGTCCATCAATTGTAGTTTAGTGGGTCAGACATCCACTCTCTTTATGAGAGGTTGTGGGTTCGACACTCATCAGTTAGGATTTTATTAATTTTCACCGACTATTAGGAGCACATATACTCCACTATTAATAAGCCTTCAGGTATTGAATGTAGTTGCTTGGATGGATTGAAAATAAGCGAAAACAAATCTTCATTCGAGATGGAGACGACCAGAATATTAAATGAAAACAATATTATAATCTTCAAGCCTGATTTGGTTAACCCTATAGAGTCAATCATATAGCTTCGGACATAAACTAATAAATAAAAAAGTTCAACAACCATAATTATTAAACACCCACCAATAGAGTGGATGCTTCGTCTGATCTGAAGAGCATATATTAGTTACCATGAGATGGGGATTTGCAAGAGGATGTTTCTTGACCATGTGTTAAAAGGAGACTTAAGAGAAAATTTGGAGGATGAAGTTGTATAACGCATATTAAGTTGGATTTGCAAGGTGGAGATAATAGAATTGAAGATTTCTTGGCTTGGAAAAGACCAGAAGATAGGATTAGGGATTTGAGAGATTGTGGATTTCTTGAGTCGAAGAAAAGGAGAAAAAAAACTTCCCCATTTCTGTATCCCTGGTTATTGAATGTTTGCTTGCTGGAAAGTTTGTGAGAGGAATGAGCAAGAGCGAGAGAAGGAAGAGTTGAGATTGAGAGGGTGAGAGATGGGAGTCGAGAAACAAAGGATTAAAAAAGCAGAGGTGTGTTACATTGTTTTAATCTCCACCGTTAAAATAATATTGTTGGCATCTCGAGAAAATACTGACTGTGAACCTAACTTTAAGTCTTTGTGTGGATCTGCTAGTCTTGAAAGGCATTTTTCCACTCTTGGTTATGCAGCAACATTCTTCTATAAAATGATGAAGATATTGGTTGGGATTATCATTTAAATATCTATATAACAATTCAATTAGGACTATGACCAGCAACAATTCAGCTGGGACTGGTAGCTTGTATAAGTTGACAAACTTAAGGGGTGTTTATTTTTTATTTTATTTTTCAGCACTTAGTGGTCAGCAAAATGTTTTTACTCTTGGTCTAACAAAATTTTGGTTTATGTAATTTTATTAATTACTAAGAAAAACAACAACAAGGTTTTGACTCCTGGTCAATCAAAAAGTTGTTTTAATCTATCTATACTTCGAACCCGTCTAACTGGTGAGGAAACCAGCGAGGGAGGGGGTGGCAACCCTCCACCCCCTCGGGATGCGTGCCTTCCATCCCCATTGCGCATCCTGAGGGGATGGAGGGTTGCCAACCCCTCCCTCGCTGGTTTCCTCGCCATTTAGAATTTCTGCTATACTTCTATCCAAGGAATGTTATTTCTTGAAATATGTCCAAATTTTATGAAATGTTTCCTATTTTGAAGTTATCGAAAAATAAAGTTACCGAAATCTCTTTTGAAGTTCGAAATATGTCGAAATTTTATTGAAAAAAATATTTTTTAATTTCCGTATATTTTAACATACTATAATGTTATTTTAGTATCAAAAGTTTGTTATATGATTGATTCTTGTGTAATATGTAATCTGTATGACACTACGAGTTGTGTGAGACTTTTTATGCAGTATTTAAGAGTTTAAAATGCATAACTTATATTGTTAAATTTGAAATTACAAACCAAATTTTTTACTTTTTTCTACACAAAACGAAATATTTCTTAAAATAAGGAACTGAAATTAACTCAAAAAATGAAATCACAATCCTTGCTTCTATCTATCAATATTGTTGATCAATTTCAAATCATATCACAAGCGTACAATTATCTATTTTGTTAGATAACGAAAAGTACGAGCCGTTCCAGACGGAGAAATATAAAAATAAAAAAATTAATTTTCAAATCTATTTTTAAACTTAACCTAGTTAGAAGAAATGATTAGTGAAGTATTTGAACTAAAATCTAATGTGAATTGTTAAGCAAATGAGTTAAAAAGCTATGTGTTAAGATAATTAGGGTTTTAAATATCACCGTCATTGGTTGACAACTCTCTTTGTTTAATCTCAAGTTTATGTTCTTCAAAATCATAAATCATCATTAGGTAGGTTCTCAACTCACCTAGTGATGTAAAATATTAAAATGAAGCTTACACACTCAATCCAAATAGATAATCATTTCGAAGATTATAAACATGATCTACAAGCACAGAAGGAATCTATATTTAAATGAAACATCTAATATGTAAGAAATCATGTCTAAACCTTATACTATATATATATAACTATACTTGGTACAATAAAAAGAAGTGATGAGTTTGTTAGAATTGTAAATAGTGAAGACATCTTTAATCTAGGGAGTTGCTACATATACTCGATTATTTGGCTCGGTTGCACTAACTCTTTGTTGCACCAACATTTTAAGATGTTTCAGCTTTGTTGCACCAATCTAAAATATGTAACACCGACTTTCATTTTTTATCAATAAAAATTATTAGGTGGTTAAAATTTTCTCGTTTGTGAGTATTAATTTATTCTTGACAAAAAAAATAATAATAAATGTTATCAACAAAACTGAACTTTAGTCATGAACTCTTAACTTTCAAATTTGCATACAAACATCAAAGATACATTAACCAACGTCACAAATTCAACAATAAATAGCAAACATTATGGTAGGTTGTCTAAAAAAAAAAATCTAAAGTGCAGAAGAGTATAATGTGTTCATCAAACACATAGGTGTTGATAAAAAATATGTATTAAAACCCAAATTCCATCACCAAATATTATGATCGTATAAATTTTTAGATATAGAGTTCTTGAGTTTGAATGCATTTTTTTAATAGTTGCAACCACTTACATTTCTTATAATTTATTTACTGGCACTCCTAAACAAGAAAATTCCATCACCAAATGGTTTTCATTTTTTTAAAAAACTAAGTTGGTGTTACATCTTTTAGGTTGGTGTTCTCAAAATGCCGGTGCAACAAAGAGTTTGTGCAACCAAGCAAAATAGTTGGGTACATGTAGCAATTCCCTTAATCTATATTACTTTGAAAAAGATGAAAATATTAAGAAAAATATCCATGATGATGAAAAACACAACTTCAATTAATTTCATTAAACAATAACTCCCAAGTGCATAGATTGTGCTAATCACAACATATTCAAGAAAATAACTTGAGGAAACCTAATCGAGATCATCCTCCCATGGGACTCACTCACACCTTAAGAGTGTTTAGTCACTCATGGTAAACCTTGCATTTCTCATTGTAATAAATATAAAACTAAAATGGTTCTAAACCTTATAAATAGAGTTCTAAAATCTCTACAACTTTCACTTTGGTTTACAACTCTTGCATGATCTTTGCATAAATGGAGGTGCCATTATAATGGGGGTATGCCACGGGTGGAAATATGTATGACTATTTAGCCTCAAACTTTAATCAAGGTAAGAAATCTCATATGTGATGAATAGGCATAATAATTTTAGAGATTGCTTGTTATTGAATACACCCTAATGTTCATTTCACATGTGGCTTCGTGAGCAATCTCTTCGTGAGCAAAATTTCGTATAATTTCGCGAAATCACAATCCTTGTTTTCACCCCATTTTGACCGAACAAAACCCAATCTCTTAATGGTCTAAATTCATTTTCATTGTTGAATTTTGATTTCAATAAAAAAAAAAGTTTTAACAATTATGGTAACCACATAAGTTCAATAACAAGCAATCAAAGGGTGACTAGTTTTAACAATTATGTAGCTTCGTGAGCAATCTCTTCGTTGCCCGGTTGTATAAAGGGTGTTGTAGCTATTTTGCCCCCTTCTTTATGTTATCTTCGTTGTTAGTGTTATTTCTTCTCTCTTATTGCATTTTTTGTCTTTTCTTTCCTATTTGTGATGTCTACCAGTGATCTACTGGATGGTGATCAGCTTGCTACCTGTGAAGCTCATTTTTCCCCAAAAATGGCTTCTCAGGCTACTTTGGATAGTGTCCGTTCCAACTATGCTTTGCCCTGACTTTGAGATCATTCTCCCTCGTGAAAATGACAGTCTTTGTTGCCTGAGGAAGGGATATATTGTGTTTTACCTTGGCATGTTCTATGACGGTCTTCAGTTTCCAGTTTCGAAGCTATTTTGGTCATATCTAGATTTCCTGGGTATTCATCCTGCTCAGATGGGCCCGAATGGTTGGAGGGTTATGGTTTCCACATATGTCAGGGCCATTTTTTCTGGTATTCCTTTAACCACGAGAATCTTGCATTATTTGGTGAGGTTTAGCGTGAAACCCAACCGTACCTGTTTCATTCATTCTCCTGCCTGTTTTGGCAATATGCACCTATCGACTCTGGCTATTTCAATTTATGGGGTAGGTCTGCAAATAGTAAGGTCTTTCCGAGATCCTATCAAGCGTTGGAATCTGCAATTGACCGCTGAAGAACAAGCATTTTCTGGAGCTTCTGGTAGTTTCATTGGATGCCTATCTTACTGATGATATGGTGAGGCGCAATGGTTTATACAACATGAATGAAACCGAGCAGGCCTTGTTAACCGAAAGGCAAGCCGCGAAGATTGTTGTCCGTGCTGCCGCTGTTGACAGTGATGACGTTGTCATTGATCGGAAAGTGAGCTCGGGCGTAACGGATCTCAATGCTCATGTCCGTAGCACTACTAGTCCTTCTAGGAAGAGAAAAGTACTGAGACCTGTTAGTCCTTCGAAGTGGTTGTTTATGCCTTCTGACCGTGTTTCGAAGAAGAAACGCCTTGTTGACTTTGTGTGTCGTACATCTCTTTACTCGGGTTCTGTTGATAGAAAACCTTTGAGGGAAGACCGTTGCTCTCTGCAGAAGGCGAAAGAGATGAAGTTAGCTTTGGAGAGGAGTGAGAAAGATACCATTCGCTAGGGGTGGGCATCCCATCCCGCGATCCCGTTCCCGTCCCGTCCCGATTTTTTCGGGTCTTAATGGGATTGAATAATTTCATCCCGATCCCATCCCATCCAGATCTAGAATGGGATGGGATGGGATGAAGATTTTCAATCCCGCCAATCCCGTCCCGTCCCGAACTAATTTATTAATATTTTTATTTAATTATTTAGATCATATCTTTAGTTTCTGCCATAGATTTCTGAGGGAATTGCTTCCAAATTTGCATAGTTCTAACAAAACAAAGTTAGATCATATCAGTCTAATCAAACGTTTGTATGTGCATCCCCAAAATCAACACTAAATTATTATGTCTTGGTTCAAGTAAGTTACTGTCCATTTAATTACACGAATATTTTACTAAGTGGTACTTGCAGCTGCTCATGAAATTAAACTGCACTCAAATAACCAAAACAATAAGAAAGTTGCAGAGGCTAAGTAGCACTACTTGCATCAGTCCAACTTGCAGACTTCCAACTTGTATCAGTCCAACTTGCAGACTTCCAACTTGCAGCATATAGCATTACTTGCATTCTTCGAATATAGCACTACTTGCATTCTTCAAAGCCCTCATTGGTTCATTGATTTATACCTCTTCCTTGTAAAAAATACAGTCACTATCATATAAGAAAGACAATAATCACGTACCTGAAGTTCAAAACCATTAGTGGCAAAATCACCAAAAGTGCTTCCATTTTCACAGTTGCCAAGCAAATTATAAAATGCAATGTAAGGTGCTCCACATTTCAATGTAAGTTGATAATGTGTTCAAAATGTATTCTCCAGATTAGCACGCTGATCTCGTCCCGAACCCGTTTGGGATGGAACGAGGTCGGGATGAGGTTTTTCCCATCCCATCCCGTCCCGATCCCGTATGAACGGGATGGGATAGGGATGGGTATATCTCGCCCCATCCCGTCCCGTGCCCACCCCTACCATTCTCCTGCTGGACTATGGGAAAAATCTTCTCTCTGCTTATGGCGGCGTTGATGCTGCCATGTGTTCTGATGAGGACCCTCGGTCCTTAGATGACAAGATGCTCTAGTTGATTGTTGTTCAGTCTAAGAAGCTTGGCAATCGTGATCGGGCTCCTGAGGTGCAGTCTATTCCTTCTTCTTCCCTCCTGTTGATGGAGGCTGGAGATCCCTCATTCCACAGCCTGCTTGGGTTCTTCTGCTTTCATTGGGACCGCCATTCATTCTGATTCTGTTGAGCGACGAGAGGGTGATGGAGGTTCTCACGTCGTTCCTTCTTCTTTCCCAGCTGTGGGTGGTGGTGGTTCCTCCATACTACCGGATCCTCGTGTTCTTTATTCGAGGGTCAATTGGAAGGAACTTACTCCTGAAGAAATTCATGTCAAATCGGATGGAAAGTTTTGTTGGTTTTCTCGTCTTGGTGTGCAGGATGGTGCACGTAAGCTAATTAATGAATGGCACAGACGGTCAGTGGAGAAGCCTTCGATGTCCGTGCTGAATCTGAATCTTCATCTTGAGGATGGTGTCAAACTTATAATGGACGGGATGACCTATCTTGCCTATGCGAGACTGATGGGTTTGAGTCATCAGGTCAATCACAATATTGTGATTTCTCTAGAGAGGAAGCTCTTCGTGCTGCTATTGGTATTCTCCCATGTTTTTTACCAATACGATGCGTTAAAATTGCGTTGCTGTGAACAGATTAAAGCGGCTGATTTGCTCATACTTCGTTGGCCAATGTGGAAGGTGCACGGGATCCGTCTGTGGTCACGCTTGAGTCCTTGAGAGCTGACTTAGATGGCCTCCACACACGTTTGTACGATGTGAAGAAAGAGTTTTTCGTTGGGAAGGCGCTTCACGATGAGGCCGCGCATGCCATGATTGAACACTCTAAAAATTACGACATCGCTGAACAAATGGTGGAGTAGTTACTGGCTTTGCTTGACGAGGAGGTCAAGGCTGATTCCTCCGCGATGCTCACACTTCTGAGGGCCAACACATCGTGGTAAGAAGTGAGCTTGCTTTAGTTAAGGATAGACTCTGTGTTATGGAGCTGGCAGATTGGCAGCGCATTGTTTATGGTCGGAATGAGCTTCTGGATTATATTGAGGGTCTCAGTGTCAACTTGTCTCAATATAGTCATCTAGTCTATCAGACCTTCGAGGATGACGAGGGTGCTGAAGATTCTCCAGGTGATCTAATGGCTGAAGAGTCGCCTCCTCCCCTCTTGAAGAAAGAGTTCTCGTCGACGATCCGACTACTGCAGATGGTATTGCTGAGGATGTTATAGATCTTTCCCCCTAGTTTTTCATTGCTACCTTCAAATGTAACTTACTAGATCTTGAATGAATGACAAGAGCTTTTTCCTTTATTTTTCTTCTTGTTGACTTCGTTTGTCCGTTTTTGTCGTGACAATTCATATTTGAGCTTTGATGTTTTACAGCTATATCTTTAGCAATCATTTGGTGATTGTTTCAATGTTTTAGCATGCATGCCTTGATCTTGTGTTTGTCATCTCTAAATCTTTGTGGAAAGTTGTTTTGCTTGTCTTCTACTTTGTTGATTTGGTATGTTAGTTAATCCATGGTTCTCCCGGGCAGTGCTAACTTGCTCCTCAGTTTGGTCACTCTATTCATTTGATCAACCACGGAGTTTGATTCCTTCGAGTTGGTTTGTTGATTCGGTGGTCTCGAGGTTGCCTCTACTTCGTTGAATCATCCGCTCAACCTTTACTTCGCTAACTCGACATTTCAGTTAGTTTGAAGTAGTATCTCAGTTTGTTCAAATTTTTCTTCGTTAACTCGACGTTTCAGTCGACTTGAAGTTTTTGTTGATTTGTGTGTCTAACCTTTGTTTCATTGGTTTGACGCTCTAGTTGATCCAAAGTCATTTAACTCGTTCGTATAGTTTCTACTTCGTTAATTCAACGTAGCAGTTGACTCAAAGTTTTTACTAGGTTGACTCGTTCTTTCAACTTTTATTTCGTTAACTCGACATCTCGGTCGACTAGAATTTTTTGTTTAGTTGAATTGTCTGCTCAACTTTTACTTTGCTAAGTCGATGTTTCAGTCGAGTCGAAGTCGTTTTACTTAGTTGACTTGTTCGTTCAACTTTTAGTCTTACTTAGTTAACTTGTTCATTCAACTTTTACTTCGTTAACTCGACATCTCGGTCGACTCAAAGTTTTGGTGTTTAGTTGAATCGTCTAATCTACTTTTATTTCATTAACTCGACATTTCAGTTGACTCGAAGTCGTTTTACTTAGTTGACTTGCTCGTCCAACTTTTACTTTGTTGCTTTGACACTCTAATCGACCCGAAGTCGTTTTACTTAATTGACTCGTTCATTCAATTTTTACTTTGTTAACTAGACATTTCAGTTGACTCGAAGTCGTTTTACTTAGTTGACTCGTTCGTCCAACTTTTACTTCGTTGGTTCGACACTCTGGTCGATCCAAAGTCATTTTACTTAGTTGACTTGTTCGTCCAACTTTTACTTCGTTGGTGCGACACTCCAGTCGACCCGAAGTCGTTTTACTTAATTGACTTGTTCATCCAATTTTTTACTTTGTTAACTCGACATCTCAGTCGACTCGAAGTTTTTGTGTTTAGTTGACTCGGTTGTCCAATTTTTACTTCTTTGGTTGATCAGACCAGAAGTTTATTGTAAATATCCAACTTGCATCCTGATTCCTTTTGGGCTTTATACGCCGATTGTTTCGTATAGCCTTGCTTCGAAGTTGCTCGTCTCTGTGGGATGCCAATTCCGAAATTGAAACTTTATTGGTTCTTTGACCATTTCTAGCGATCATTTTTCAAGAGTGGTTCTTTTACATTGTGAAGCGTTTCTTTTTTTATCATTGTGTGGCTGATATCTATCCCCGCCGTTGGTGTTTTATGCCTCTGTTGTTTCGATCTTTTTAATTTATGACCTTTTTTGCTTGGACTGTTATTGCTCCTCGTTTGGCATTGCTTGTTAAGGCTTGATAGAGTTTGTCGTTGTTAATTCCTTTGTAAGTAACCATGGCTAGATGTGTATGTCAGAGTCTTCAAGTTGGTTAGTGTTGTCGTCTTCAGAGCATTGACATTTCAGCTTCAATATAGATCTGCTCGAGTGGGAGATACTTCTTTATTGGGGCGGATGTAGCGTAGAGCGTATATCAATTCCCTGGATCGTTCTTTTGATCTCGTGGCTGCAATATCTGCAATTTTTTTCCTTTTGAACTGTTTGTTTGGTATGCCGATGAATTCGTCCTGTCATCTTCTTTGGATCCAATGTTTGATTTCTTTTTTAACTTGTAGCAGTCCCCGGTATCATGTCTATGATCCTTGTGAAAAGAGCAGTACTTGCTTTTGTCTCGTCTTTTCGGGTTTCCCCTCATCCGATGTCTCTTTGAGTGACTGCTATCCTCCTGATCCATCATCTCGCCTTCTTTCGTCATTCTTTTCCCGTTTCCTTGAACGATTTCCCTTTTCTGCTCATTCTTCCTCCTTGCAGCTTTCATTTCTTCAAGAGAGATATGTTTCTACGCTATTTTCAGCAGGACCGCCATGCCTTTTGGAGGCTCTAGGTTAAGGGCATCGAAGAAGGGGCCTCTCTTCAGCCCGGCGACGCAAGTTGCAGCGGTTGTGGCGTTGCTACATCCATCAATCGTTGTTAACTCGTTGGTGAAGCGATGAAATATTCCCGTATTGTTTATTCGAGCTTCTGTCTGATGTGCAGGAGGTAGTGGGGTCATTTCCTCATCCAATGGCTCCCAATGAAGCTGGTAATAAAAATGGTGGCTAAAGCCTGGAAAGAGTATCAATATCGGAAGTAGGCTATTGAACCAATTCATCGCTGTGGAAGTGAGGTTGGTTGGGTACATTCTGCACTGAATTGACTCTGTGGTTTTCTTTAGAGCCATCATGTGGTGGAAATGATTTAGGTGATCCGTTGGGTCGGTGGTACCATCTTACACTTCAAACTTTGATAGAATGAACATTTTTGGCATTGCATTTTCATGAGTGTGTCGGAAAATGGAGGCTTGGCTAACTCGTACAGTACGTTGGGATCCGTGACTCCAATCCTGAACGGGATTTCAACAATCGTTCCGCCGCTTTGCGGAGTCTTGTTTTGGGGGAGCTTGCTGCTCTCGAAGTTTCCATGTTGGGTTTCTTTTAAGGCTTTGTCGCTTCCTTGAGTTCAATCGGTGGAATTTTGTTGGGACAGTGCCAGAACAAGGTCGGCTTGCTGAACGCACTCCTGGGTGATTTTCTCCAGCATATTTGTCATGTAATTCATATGGGCCATAAGCAAATCCACTCAAAGGTTCGTGGCAGTGTCGTCGAATGCTTGGGTTGTCTGGACTACTGCGTGCTGCGGATCCGCATTCTCGGATGCTATTTGGTCCGGTGATCTGGACTGGTTCTTCTCATTGAGCTGTCAGTGATGCATCAATGGGAGAATTATCGTGATCATTTCTGGATTAAGGATCTATAGACTGCATTATTTTTTTCTGATGACTTGTTGATATTTTGTCAGGTTGTGGTGAGCTTTGTCACTGTGTATTTCATTTTTAGAAAGGAAACTCGTCGTTTCCCACGAACGGCGCCAAACTGATGCGTCCAAAAATCGTCCTCCTACGAGTTTTACCTGTAAAACAGTCGTTAGACTGCCAAGGACCACCTTTTTGGTGGTCGAAGACACTCCGATGCTTAAGTCAGTAACTTTGTTGGAAGAAAAAAGTAAATCTGGACAAAACTTGGTTAAAGTTGTATACCTGTTCGAATGTTCTCTTTGCCTTTACTAATGGTTGTGGTTAACTCTCTGCGTGACTTAAGCATGTGAGGTGCAACGGAAGAAGATGTTTATTGTAACAGTCTCCTCTTTAATGGAGATGCGTTCGGAAAGGCGTAACTCTCTCCACGGCTCTTTTTTGGTGCAACGTTCCTCTTCTTTATGAGAGAACTTGTGTCGGGCCTGAACTTGAGCTCTTATTTGTTTGGGCCTGGATTCGGGCCCTGTTTATGTTTCCTCAGTGGTGGACCTCGTATGGGCCTCTGTATTGGCTTTATTCTTCATGAACTTTATGAACTGGCCCAATAGATTGAGCGTTGTATTCTCGTGATAAATCTCTATGCCATGTATACGACCATAATGATCGATCTATTTTGATGTATCATAACTTGAAATGTTTCTTTTAAAGATGAATGATGAGATAGGGAAAAGAAAAAGTTGAAATCAGGGAAGTTTTTTTTTCAAGAGAAGAGAGAAAGTAACGAAGTTAAAAAATGGTGGTTTGGAGGTTTATGTTACGTTCCAAACTATCACTTTAGAATTTTTCAAGTATTTTTTTTAATTTTAATATAGGGTGTTTTTTAAAGAATTACCTAAAATAATAAACTTGTTTTGAATATGATTAGCTCATAGAGCTATACTGAATAAGACAAGTAATAATCATACTTCTTATTTCTTCTGTTAATCCATCTATTACGATAGAAAAGGTTATCTCTATCTATAATTGTAATAAAAATGCTTAAGAGCCAGGCCCTAGCATCAGATTCGCGTCAATGAGGCTTCCCTATATGTTTTTAGGAGATAGATCTCCTCAAGATCTCAAGAACTCATCAAGAACTCAAGATCTCCTTTCTCTCTCCTAAAAATGTGCAATGGGAGTCTGACTTTTTGTGATGTATGGATTCTCAAAACTGCCCTCCAATTAGCATTAGAAATATCGAAAAAGACCTTCAATCAATTCATAATGACAGTTCATATTTCTCTCCCTCTTCTTCTCTAATTTCTTCGTCTCATTCACATACTCTCAGCGCTACAACTCTGCCGCTAAATATTTTTTTCACCTAAATATTTTTTTCACCTGCTATCCACTCAAATTGTTTTCAGTCTTCAAAATTTAAAAAAACCTGCGAGTAACACAATGGGTACTCTTCATCACTTTCCCTACGAGTTCAATGAAATTTACTAAAAGAATTTATATTTTTCACTTGCTATCCACTCTAAATTGCTTCGAGTCTTTAAATTTTTAAGAACTTGCGAATAACACAATCTGTGCTATCTAATTTCCTTACAAGTTCAATGAAATTTACTCAGTTTTTTCACCTGTTATCCACTAATTGCTCTATCTTCAAAATTTTCAAAAACTTGTAACACAATGGGTATTCTCCACTTTTCCTACGAGTTCAATGAAGTTTACTCACACATTTTTGTTTTTCACCTGCTATCTATTCAAAATTGCTTTAATTATTCGAAAATTTTAAAAATCTGCGAGTAATAAAATGGGTACTATCTGCTTTCCCTACAAGTTCAATGAAGTTCACTCGCACATTTTTTATTCTTCTACCTGCTATCCACTCAAAATTGTTGTCTTAAAAATTTTCAAACAACAACACAATAGGTACTCGCCAACTTACCTTCGAGTAACACAATATGTACACGACGCTTTCGTCCAATTTTTCACTCAAAACAATGCAAAACAAACTCTCAGATTTCAAAATTTTGAAGTTCCTCCATCATCAAGAAAGTTTGATTGGGATTTGAATACTCAACACCTTCAAAGTTGTTGGAGCACTTTGAATAACCATAATCATCTCCACACTCTTCACCATCTCTTTCTTCATCCATTTTAACTCTTCTACTTCCAAATCTAATCCAAATATTCTTGCCAACTTTAAAATCAACCATAAAACCTTCGTATGGAGTGGAAAACTACCAATGGGGGTCAAAATCGACTTCAAAATCAGTAGAGGACGGAGAAACGTGTGAGCCCTAGTGCAATTCATGAAATTTTTTAGCGAAATAATTTTCAAAATAACTTTTATATTTCGTTGTGGCAGGGTGAAATTATTTTTGATATAATTTTTTAGGGTTATTTGCATCTGCCCCCTATTATAAATGTCTTATTCAGCTTTACCCCCTATTATTAATCATATTGCATTTACCCCCTAAGACTAGCAGTCAATATGCCTTGATTGTCAAACACCTCACGTGCCATCATTTCACCTGTTTTGGATAACGAAAATATCCCTCATGTGCATATCACGCACGATGTGAGAACCTGTTGATCCCAACCATTCGTTACTAGAACCACACACGTGGACGGCCAAATATTACATCTGGCTTATCATACCCTTGTAGTGATGAAAAATGGAGGCATTCAACATAGGGAAGATGAAAGAGTGGTTGGCTTGAGTAAATGTATTCAAATTCAAAGCTTCCCTTGACATTCGAGTTCCTCACATGTTATTTTGTCGTAGATAAAAGGTATTTGAAGTGGAAAAACTTTAGCAAACCCAAGTTTTGAAGTTAAGGTTTTGTTAGGGTTTCATTACACAAAGGTAAAACAAGCCTTAGATTTGAGTTGTTTCATCTATATATTTCAGTTTAGAACACCATCATAGCGATAAGTCAGTCAGCTATTTTAATTTCATCATCTTAGTGGACATTTATTGAGAATTGTAGGTCATTTAAATTTATTATATGAGGTTAAGTTACTGCTAGTAATTTATTATAAGAGGGAAAATATAATAAATTTTCTCATATACAAAATTATTGGCAGTTACTTAACCTCATATAATAAATTTGAATTCAATATTGCCCCCTTGATACAAAACAAACCTAAGAGAGAATGAAGATGACCTGTAACTCAAATTTAACTTCAAAACTTGGGTTTGCACAAGCTTTTTCATTCCAAATATTTAATTTACAGTGAAATAACATGTAGATATAGTAGTAGAAGTAGATGCGAGTGTTATTGGTGGTGAAGTAGAAAGTGTGGTGGTGGAGGCAGATTATCTTAATGGCTAATGAAAAGTTTGAATCTCAACCCTCAGATTTTAATTACATCTGCGTAGTTCAACTTTGAATCTTAGTCTTCAGATCATTAAATGATATTTTGGGTAGTAAAATATGGCATTTTTGAAATTAACACGTGCCTTGACAGTCAAGGTACGTTGACTGCTAGTCTTAGGTAAGTGCAATATGATCAATAATAGAGGGTAAAGCTGAATAAAACACTTATAATAAAGGGCAAAATGTAAATATTTTTTATTTTTTTATTTTTTGGGTAGAAGAAAGTGTGGGTATAGGTAGAACCTCTCAAAATTAAAAGCTCTCTCTTAGCCCATTTCTAGATGTCCACACTCTTCTACGAACACTTTCAACCAAAGAAAATGCTAGACGATGATAGGCGAATTCTGAACGACGTGTTTGGCGAATCATCATCAGAAGATGACGAAGATCAAAACCACATTTCCCCTTCAAACAGTTCAATTTTATCCAGTCTTTTTTGGTGGCATTTTCTTGGCCTTGTTTTGGTATTTTTACACTTTTTGCCCATCCTCTTTAAAACACAACCACATACTAGTGCTTCTTATACTACGTTGTAGGTTAGTAGGTTCAATCTACTTCAAAATTCAAACAATTTTTTTGAAAGTTTAGTAACAATTTCAAAAACTGAGACTTGTTCGATCCCTATAGATTATCTAGTAATGGGAACAAACACACCAGACACCTTTTTTTTTTTTTTTCAAATACGAAGATTTTTATTGAAGATAAGAAGAGAAATAAATTACAGTCATCCCTATATCAAGGAATGCCAAAACACCATGAATGTATTAAAAAACAAGTCTCTGAAGAGATTATAAGCCGAACTCATTTTCTACAACAATTCCCTAATCTTGATAAAGGTACAGTGCTCTAATCTGTTAAGCCCTTCAAAAACCCATTTATTTCTCTTTTTTCCACACACCACATGAGCACATGAGGAACCCTACGCCATAACCACTCCGTGCACCGGGATGGATCGGTTTGGGACCACCAACTTAGCCAATCCAAAAGACATTCTTGAAACATCAAACTTAGACCAAATTCTGACAATAAACTATTTCAAATGGATTTGGAGAATCTGCAATGAAGCATCAAGTGATTCAGAGTCTCGTCATTCTTATTACAAAGCACACAAAACTTCCTGTGAGGATTCATATCTTCTTCAACTTGTCTTTAGTCAAGATTCTCTGGTGCAATACTGACCAACAAAATAAATTAATCTGAAGAATAAAAAATTTCACCCAAACCAGATTCTTGTGAGGGGAAATGAAGAGGTTAGAATGGGTCTCATAATGAGATGCATCCAGCACATCAGAAAATTCTTTCACCGAGAAACCCACGCCTTTACTCTTTCGCTACACCAAACTATCATATCCCTCCGTGAGCATCTGAATATCCAACAGATGCATTAAATTGGCGACTTCCTCTAACTCCCCATCATTTAGGGGTCTCCGAAAATAAAGATCCCAGGAATCTTCACTGAACCAAAAATTGCTAACTCTTCTATTTTTCTGTTTGCTAATGAAAAACAACATTGGAAACAAATCCTTTAGAAGTTAATTGTTGAACCAAGAATCATGCCAGAAAGACATGAGATCGTTATTGCCACAACGAAGCAAGGTGTGAGGGTAGAAAATATTTGCACACCAAGAGATGGACTTCCACATAGAGCACCCATAGGGAGTGTACTTGGTTCTGGCATCCCAGCCCCATCTATTTCGCCCATATTTATCAATGATGAGTGATTTTCATAAAGTGTCATATTCTTCTACAAATCGCCAAAGCCACTTGGAAAGTATTGCTAAATTAAAAGCACTCACTGGGCGAATGCCTAGGCCACCTCGAATTTTTTGACAACAGATTTTTTTTCTTAACCCACTAAATGCATTTTTCTGGAGGTTTGAGTGGAACCCCAAAAGAAATCACACATGATCTGTTTCATCTTGGCTGCAACTGAAAAATGAACCTTAATAAGAGACAGAAGAAACACAGGGATAAAGGCTAAAGTGGATTGAACAAGTGCTAGTTTGCCTGCTTTTGAGAGGAATTTGGCTTCAAAGAAGCTAGTCTCGATTCCATCCTTTTCGATTGACTCATCCCACACATCTTTACTTTTAAATCTTGTACCCAAAGGCATGTTTAAGTACTTAACTGAAAGTTGACTTGTTGTACAACCAAATAAATCGGCCAACTGCTGCAAATGAGAGACTTCTCCAATGGGCAACACCACTGATTTGTGAAAGTTGAGTTTTAGACCTGAAATAAATTCGAACCAAAGAATGACCACCCTCTGCGATTGAAAACCCTCTTACTAAACCAATTTCAGCCGTTTTAAGAAACATTTGGGTCAGACATTCTGCTGCTAAAGTAAAGATAAGAGGAGACAGAGGATCACCTTGACGCAGGCCTTTAGAGCTATTGAAAAACCCATGCAACTGTCAGTTAATTTTCAGGGAGAATTTGGCTGTAGATTTGTAAGTATAAAGCCAATGGATCCATTTGGAATCAAACCTCATGTGAGTCATTACCAAATCCAAAAATCTCCAAGAAATATTGTTAAAGGCTTTTGAGAAATCTAATTTGATGACGAGCCTTGAAACACCTTGTTTTTTTCTGGAATCAATAATTTCATTCTCAATCAAAGGGCTATCAACTACCTGCCTTCTACTGGCTGCTGCCCTTTGAAATGGAGAAATGATTGAATGAAGAACATTTTCAATATATCAGCCAACACTTTGACAATGATCTTATAAGCCTCGTTCAAAATACTAATAAGTCTGAAGTCTTTGACTGTCCGCACACCAACGCATTTAGGAATAAGAGAGATGATAGTGGTGTTCAACCGCCAATCCAGAAAATTTATAGTATTAAAATCTTCAATAGCTTTTAAAAATCAACTTTGATTACCTCCCACATTTTCAAATAGAACTCCATTGAGAAACCATCAAGACCTGGAGAAACTTCTGATTTTAGCTCTTACATTGCCCCTCTAATTTTCATCTCTGAAAAGTTATCTACGAAGGAGATAGCCACTGATTGGGAGATAGACTGAAAAGTAATCCCCGGGAAGAAAGGTCGTCACTCTTCATTTTCGCTGAACAACTCCTTGAAGTGAGAAACCTTGATTTCTCTGATGCTAGTTTCATCTACTATCATCTCATGATCCATGCTAAGAGCTTCAATAGAGTTAAACAAACTGCGTCTGTTGACCAAGTTATGAAAGAATTTGGACCTCTAAATCCATATGACAAACCCAGTTGACCCCGGACTTATCCTCCAAAAGTCCTCATTATCTCTTTTGGTTAACTTTGTCCACTCCCGATGCAGCTTATGCACTCTACGAGACCTCTCCTCAATAATTAGGTCTCGAATCTCTTCCTCAGCATCAATGTTAGCAATCAAAGCAGAAATATTTTGAATGCATAATAAATTGGTTTTACCCCATACTTTAGTCCTCCAAATTTTAAAGTTGCATCTGATCGCCTTTAGTTTTCACCATAAACAGTTGTCAGGGTTGAGTGATCAAACCAACCGTGATTTCATATCCTCTGTCAGGGTTGAGTGATCAAATCAACCGTTATCAAAGAAAAAGAGGCGAGTGTTATCACCAATAAAAGAGATCGCCAGCAGAATCGTATGATCAAACTTCACAAGTGACCACTTTGGGTTCGGATTTGTGTGTTAACATGCGTGTCGCCGTGTATCCTAACCTATAGTATTAAGGTTGGTTTTACATTGCACATAGGAGGATTGTCCACAAAGCCCTGTTTGTTGGTGGAGCCAATTGCTACCTTATGTTTAGGAAATTCTCTGTAGTTTGATTTCCCACATGTCTGGTTAAAGCTTCAAGTTCGCCATAACTCAATCTCGTCCTCTCTTTTCCGCATCGTATTGCCCATTTCTACCATAGATCCCGACTTTGAGAAGGCGAAGAGGACAATAAAATAAGAAGGAATAAAAATGGCAAAGAATATTATTGTCATATTTCTGGTATGTATTTTCTTCGCAGCAGCAGCTGTTAATGTACTCCATGCTAATCCAGAACTTCAGGCAGGCGAAGCTGTAGATGTACTATGTTACAATAAATGTACTTTGAATTGTGCTGGCGTAGTAAGCTGTCTTAGTAAATGCAAGAAACAATGTAGCAAATGAGCTACTAGGGGTGTACACATACCACATAGTTAGCAATTTGACATGTGGGAAAAATTCGGAACGTTAATAATTCGATAATCAAACGAGATTTCAAATATTGAGTTCGGTTAATAAATTGGTAAAAAAAACGCAAGATGTTAATGATACGGAACAGAAAAAATTGTGAACTGTTCAATTTATTAAACGATATATATAACAAAAATTAGGACATGTAAAATAAAATATTTCAGTGTGAAAAAACAATAGTTTTTCGTTATTTGGACAAAATTATATAAAATGATTGAGTTTTTCATATCTACAAATATTTCTTTATTGCAAAATTTGAAATTTTTTATGGAAATAGTTGGTGGTTGTCGAGTTGTTAAAACTTTCGAAAGCTCAAAGAAAGTTTTGGAAACCAAAGAATAATTAAATCGAATTATTCAGGAATTGAATAATTCGTGCTTAATATTTCTTCGTCGCAAACAAATCCATATAATTGAAAATTTCGAAGTACTTAATGTTTTATTATTTGTGATATATTCGAGAATTATTCGGATAATTGTTAACTATAGGTGTACATAGGTCGGTTCGGTTCATCTTTGAGTGAAAATAGCCTCACTCAAAACAAATATCATCAATTTAATTATGTTGTCATCGAACCGAACTTGTGAGCAAAACCGAACCAACATTTTCCAAGTATTTGTTTTTTGAAATATTATTTACAAAACAATTGCAATCGGTTCAGTTTTGAATTGTTATATACCTACTGAAATCGATAATCAAACCGAAGAGGTCAGTTGGATGGTTGGATAATCGAACCGATTGATTTCAAAAAGATATTCAAAAATGTATTCAATAATATCAAGTTTACCAAAATGCGATAACTATACAAATAGTTATGTTATTTTCATTTTGAAAAAAAAAACACAATACTTTATCTCTGCCACATTTACATTCAACAATTTTTTTTCTTTCTATTTTGTTCATTTTCTTTTATTTCTACATACTTCATACTTACAAACATGCCATTAGAGATAAATAATCTAAATTGTTAGCATCTACCCCAACTCTTAATCTTAGTCGTCTTTTATCTCCAATTTCTTAAGAATAGTAAAACATTTAGCTGAATTGTACTATAGACTAGTGTATTATCTTTACCGTTGACACGAAGCCAGTTGTGACATTAAGGTCAAATTCGATCAAAATTAAAAAAAATAAATTTGCAAGAGTGTGTTCTTTCCAAACTCTGATCCAAAATATATCTTTGTTTGAGTGGGCATTAAGATACCCATTTCATTATGTGAAAAATATTGAAAATACTTACAATGTGTTTTTTCAATAATGAATACATATTTTTACATTTTAAGTATTGCATTTATCCTTGGATTCATTGGAAAGATCTTCAAAAATGTATTTCAACGATATCAAGTTTACCAAAATGCGATAATTACGTAGATAATTATGCAAAATTTTCATTTTGAGAAAAAAAAACACATGACTTCCTCTATCTGCCACATGTACAATCGACAATTTTTTATTATTATCTACTTTGTTCATTTTTTTGTCATTCTATCTGTTTTATATTTACAATCATGTCATTATAGACAATGAATCTAAACCGTCAACATCTTCCTCAACTCTTAATCTTAGTCGTTTATCTCCAATTTCTTGTGAATAGTAAAACGTATAGCTGAGTTGTAATATATACTAGTGTATTAACCGTGTCTTTCACACGATATAAAGGTTTTATTAGATGAAAAAAAATCCAAATAGTGGAAGTAGAGTTCGAGTTATTTGTTTGAATTGAATATGTCTTGAGAAGACTTTCTCATTCCTTTGAAAATACTTAAAGCATGAAATATATTGTATATTTTTTTGAAATGCATACGGTGTGAAATGTATATTTTAAAATTTTAAGTGTTTGTATTGTTATTGGTTTTGTGGGAAAGATCTTACAAAATGCATTTCAACCAGGCACGGAGCTAGAGGGTCAAAAGGGGGTATATATATACTTTTTTTTTTAATTTTTTTTTATTTGTCGATCTTGCGACGCTGACGACATCATCTGCCCCACCCCATTCCTCTCTCTTTGTTCTCTGCGACGCCTACGACCCCGCCCTGCCTATTTCCTCCTTTATGCTCCCTCGACTCTATCTGTTTACTGCGAGATCGACAACCGCCCCACCTCTTCCTCTCTTCATCTCATTCCCTCTCTGTTTAATTTATTTTTCTTTTCCACCATCACCACTAGCCATCAGCAACCCCAATATCTTTTTTCAGCTTTGATGAAGAAAAAAGTTTTTAAAGTATTTTCTCGAGTTGAATTCGCATGTCGAGGTCTAGTTTTGTATTTTATTCATAGATTTTTCTGGAAATACATGAAAAATTCGACCCATTAGTTTTTCTTCAAGATACATATTTGTATCTCGAGGTTCATTTGTGGGTTAATGTTTGAAGGACATTTTGATAATCACATGAGTCTTTTTGACAGCTAACGCATGTTAACTGCTAGTCCTAGGGGAGACTTCAGTAGTAATTAATGTTGATTGCTACCCGTACCGTTGCATTATAGAAAGTATGTCGTGACATTAGGGTAAAAGTTGATTGAAGTTTTTCTCGAGGTGCCAACAACATTAAATTAATGGTGGAGATGAAAACAATATAACAAACCTATTTTTTTAATCATTTGTTTCTCGACTCCCATCTCTCATCCTCTTAATTCTCCATCAGAAATTCTAGGGGGCCGGGGAACCATGCCTAGTTTCCCTGCTTGGGGGGCGAAAATACAATTTTGCCCCCCCCTCTCTCTCTCTCTTTAAACACACTTTAAAAATGTGTTTAAAGAGGAGAGTCAAAATTGTATTTTCACCCCTTAGGCAAAGAAACCAGGCGTGGTTCCCAAGCCCCCTAGAAGAGTTGAATTCTCCATAATTCTTCCAATTCTCTCTCTCTTGTTCACTTCTCTCAAACTTTCTACTTCTCCATAAATGAAGCATCCACTCGATTGATGGTTGTTTGATAATTCTGCTTGTTGTGTAGATTAGTTAAATTGGAGGAGTTTGTTAAAGCTTCCACTCTCTGTGTTACTTGAAGCGGCTGAAGCTGAAGAAGTGCACTACGTATATATGGCTTGTTGCGGCTTTCAATGGAAAATGAGAAGAAATCAGGAGCGTAGATTGTACTCCATTGATGGGTGTCTGACCGTGATACATGTGTCCCACTAAAACTAAAAGGATGCTTATTTACAACAATTATAAGTGTTCTACCACTTTAAGCACTAGTTTAGAGCATCTCCTATGGTAAAAGTTACAATGAAAATTAATCATTCATATTTTAATTAAAAGCTAAATTTAGGGTTTTTCTATTTCTCATCACTTCAACCACATCCCCTATTTTAACTTTTTCAACATTATTTAAATATATCTTTCATTTTTTCATCCCCTATTCCTTTTGGGTTTTTTTTTTAAATTTGAAAATTAAAGAATTGAAATATTTTAATGTTATTTCAGATTTAGGGGATGGTATAGTTGCCCTTAAATTTAGAGAAAAATTGGATGCGGGAATGCTTTAGGAGATCCATTGGAACATGCGTTTTCTCACATGACCCCCTAAAATAGTTTTTTAACCATTTTAAGGGATCGATTCAAGATGCCCTAAGTACTTAACAAAAAAAAACACTTGTAAGTGGTGGACCTCCATGTTTAATATGTTTGGTTGTAATTTTATAAATGGTTAACGGTCAAATAATGTTTATAAGTGACATGATTTTTATAACCTCTACTTTGGAGCTTACATGCATTTATAGGTTTTTTTTTTTTTTTTAACGAGTTCTAGATAACTAAAATACCCCAATTAAATAACAATTCCCACCCAATGTGTGATAAACTCGTAAACCCTTATAAGTTAATAGCATCTCATCCACCCATCGCCCTCGGGATAAGCGGTAACCACCCATCCCTTGCCCCCTAGAATTAGGCCTCTTTATCATTTACTCTCTAATTCATTTGGTGATTATTTTATTTATGGCTAACAAGATGTTTCCTTTTATACATAGTACTTTTGTAAGTCACATGTGAGTTTTCACTAAAATGAGTTTGGTGTATATTCATATTCGTTATGGAGCAGAAGATGGATTAGGGTTGAGAAAGTAGTGTCTAAATTTAACTTTAAACCTGCCCATGGACACCTAACAAGAATATTTTGAATAAAAAAATACAACCTTGCTTCAACCAAAAGGATAAAAAAAATTCGATGGGTATCTTGACAACTTCTTGTTGGAGTACAATTGTTACTGCATAAGATATATGTACAACCCCCAATTCTAGGCAACCAGGCTTTATAACCACCTTTTAGTTAGGTTTTGGATTTTTTACACTTCTACCTCTTGTATAAATAATGTTTGTGGTTGTGTTTTAAAGAGAATAGGTAAAAGTGTAAAAAAACTTAAGTCTGACAAAAAAATGGCTTTAAAGCCTGGCTGCCTAGACAAACTCATGTAACAACATGTTTCCTTTTTCATTTACTACATAAAGGTACAATTGTAAACTACCATCTTGCAAGACTACATAAAGCAAATGTAGGGCTGAACAAAAAATCGATCAAACCGATCTAAACCGAATCGATTGGATCGGTTTAAATTCGGTTCGGATCGGTTTCGGTTTAAAAAAATTCAAAACCGAAGTGGTCGGTTTAGTTTTTGGTTTTCAATGTGATTTTAACCGACCAAACCGAACCGACCGAATATATATAATAAATAATATATTATATATATAAATAATACAATATGTTTAAAATAGTCGGTCGGTTCGGTTACGGTTTGCATATAATAGAATCGGTTTGGTTTTGGATCGGTTTTGTTAATGGTCGGTTCGGTTTCGGTTTGAAAATTTTAAAACCGACCTCAGTCGGTTTGGTTCACAGTTTAGGTGAAAAACTGAACCGTCAATTCGGTTTTCAGCCCTAAGCAAATGTATGTATCACTTACAAGTGCCAACCACCAAGTGATATGCCGCTTATAAAAGATTCTAACACACATGCCCTAATTTTTTTTTTAAGAATTCAAATTAGTGGACTTTAAAAGGTCGTGCATTACTTTTCCCATTTTACCGTTTCAAAACATCCACCACACACATGGTTGCCTCTTTTTCTTAAAAATTTATAATTGAATCATGAACAATTTCATCAAAAAGTTTGTCACACATAGAAATAAAAATTGCAAGTCCGAAATCTAGATATATGCTTTAATCATACATAGGGTAGAAGAATTAGAAATGGAAGGAAACATGAGTGTGTTTACAGAATGTCGAAAAAATAAAGTTGGCACGAAGGAATTTGGACTAGGTTGAGTTAATGTTGAAAAAATAAAATGGAATGATAAATTTTATATCGTGCTAACGACACAGGTGATATGCTAGCTAGTACATATGTGAAAAAAGAACGGTAGTCTAACCAAAATCCTCATTTGTTTTTAGAAGAATGTTGTTGCATAAACAAGATCGGAAAATTGCCTTTCAAGTCTGATGAAGCGAACATATCTCCAAAGAATCCAAGTTCTGGATATGTGTTCCATTCTGTGAGTCCTTGAAACAGCAATGAATAATTATCTTGGTGTACCCCAACAAGCATAAGGTCATAGGAAGCTTCTACTGCTCGAATGGCACTTAGTATCTCAAAACCATCTTTTACTACTTCTTCCACGTACATATTGTTGTGCTCTTTGTCAACATTTTCGAGTCTATATGCATTGATCAAATTATCATCCAATATCTTATCATTAATATCCTCTATCACATGATTAGCTGGAACAAGTCGATGAACTGTCAAATGAATGTTTGGATGTTTAGCCATTCGCATTGTAAAATATAATGCCTCACGATCATCACTGCCCCCTAAGAATATAACGCCAATATTGTAAGTCGACCAACAAGAACGAACAACCTTAGCTTTATTAGATGTCCCACGATCAATAAGAATACCTACTGAGCATGGTGCCTTATCAATGACCTTTTGGTTAATATTTCTGCACTTGGGAGATTCCTTAGGTCCATCAAGGTTCCATTGTTTGTGGAAAGGGACAATTATCAAGGATGTTTTATTATCAAGTGCCATCGTGCATATATCATCGTGTGCTGTCGCAAAATGAGTGATGGTTGTGAAAGGGTTTACAGAGACGACTTCACAATTTTGTTTCTCGTAGATTCTGAAACAATTAATTATATGGTCAGAAGGAGTTGACTTATCAGATTGTGTGTCCTGTGGCTGATGTGCAATTAAAAGTGGAGTTGAGCGACCCTGGAGTTCAATAATATGGAGAAGATAAATAGAAATGGGGTTGTTCCTAGTTGGGTTTGATGCCTCGAGAAGGTTAACAATTGTGGGTACATTGTCTTCATTGTAAATGTAAACCAATATACGAAATTCAGCATTGTCTCGAACATTTTGGATGTTACGATTCTTTCTGGCAATATATTTCTTAGATGGTTTGTAGAGAAGGCGAACTAAAGTTGAGTTAACCATTGCTATAATTAGGACGAAAATAAGCATCCATGTGAAAACTGGAGGGCACAAGTACTGCAAAGTCATCAATCAAAGGATTTCCAATGTTAGGATAGAATTGACATACAGGTTGAACCATGAACAATTATGTCTAAGTATGTTGTAGTAAAGAAAAAGGAAAAGAAATAAATAAAAAAAAAATTTATCTTGTTTCACCTAAGAAAATTTTGTCTAATATAAGATAAATGCTTTTGAAGAATCAACCAAATAGTGAAAATCTACGTAATCAGGAAAATGGATTCTCGGCCAACCAGATAGACTCTAATGGTAAAATTACAAAAGGTCCATTTGTCATTGTTAAAGTCAAGTTTTTTTTTTTCTTCTTTTTCCTATACAAGCGAGCATGGGTAGGAATAGCCAAGATCCTTCGTGTATTGGTCTCTATAAATGGCTTAGGATACGGTGCAAAACTAGGAATTTCACCTGGGGGTGCCTTTCTACTGGAAATGGAGATATAGCTCAAATCGAGGGCGATAGGCCCAACAAACCTTTTATTCATTCCCCAATGAGTGGATCTGAAGGCACAATAGGGGGACCTAGGCGCATGGGGAGAAACACCAACTTCAGTGTCCTATTCTCCTTTCAAAAATGCTAGAAAATCAGGTTTTTGCAATCATGTTTTGCAATCAGGATGACGTGTCATGATCTGGAAAGAATGATGAAATCCCCAAAGATTTTATGTGTATCTCAAAGTTGTAAAAAACTCCTCTAACGACGCCATATCATGTTTACAAAACATGGTTTGCTAGCCCCCCCAAACTAACATCAACAAATTCAGTTCACAATTTTCCTATGTAGATTTTTTTTACTGGATATTTGATACGTCTATTCAATTTTCTACTATCGTGATGTTCAAGCACTAAATTTGTATTTTTTGATTAGTTTTTTTTCCCTATTTTTCTGAGAATCCCAAATATTGTTTCTTGAATTCGAGTCCATTGCCATCATAGAGAAACATTTTATCTAATGATTGTCACGAGAGGAAGAGGATTAGGTTAGAGCCTCCACAATGAGCAGGGATACAAATGTACCAAATGTGGGTGTAAATTTTTTTACCAACAAAAGTTAATCGTCCTGCATCATCGCACTAAAAATGTGACAATTACAGACGCGCCAACTATGATAGCATTGTTGCTATGCACACTTTGAATTTAACACCTCACTAACAACAATGAACAAAGTTAATATCTGTTTTTAAGGCTTATTGGGTTATTTATTATTATTATTATTATTATTTCTTTTCAAATGTCAAAAAATGAGGGAGGACTTTGGGGTCCCACACTTTCCCTGTTGCAAAATAAGCTGTAACAAATCCAAACCGTGGGATCGAAATAAATGCCTTATAAACATGCATGTACATGTGGCTCGTAAGTTAAAAGTGAGACCACGTGTTATATCTTAATTGGATATAACAAATGATCTATCTTACAAATCAGCTAGGTATTTCACTATGCATATTTGATATAACTTAACTAAAAACCCATGTTGCAAATATTTGATATAATTTTAAAGGTACGATGTACTTATGTGGTGTTCATGACATTGATTGCCATTATAATTTTATGACAGGTTCAAATATGTTTCAATATTGAAAAATACAGGGGACAATCTTTTCAAATTTTGATTTTTTAATTGTTCATGACATTGATTGTCATTATAGTCACTTATGTGAAGTATAATTTTTTATGACATGTTCACTGCAAAATATATATTTCTTAAAGAGACAAAAAAAATACAAAATCAGAACCAAGGAAATATATTCTTCTAAAAACACTCAAATTTGTCGAAATATTTCTTATACTTTAATACTGATTGAGAGCGAAAATGAGGATATTTGACAAAAATAAATTTATGTAAAGTGCCAACGGCACGGGCCATACTCTAGTCACTTACAGATCAGCTAGGTGTTTCACTATACATAATGATTAAGAGATAAAAGAGGGTTATGATTGAAAGTTGAGGAAGTGTTAAGGGTTGAGATTCATTCTCTATAGTGACATGTTTGTAAATGTGAAACATGTGAAAGGGTAAAAGAAAAGAAACATAAAACTTAAACCCTGAACTTTATATTTTGGTGTAAGTTTGGAAAAGAACTCACAGTGTTTGAAAAAAATTTCAACAGATGATTTAAATTTTGACTGTGTCTAACATTAAAGTTTATAGTATATATGAAACTTAAAATGAGTGTGTGGAATATACACGTAGTTGAGAGATACAGTTGTGTATTTTGATCACCCAAATTTTCTCTAGGGAGTGGAACCAAAATTTATTTGTCTATTTAAAACCAGGAAACCAATTTTACATGTTATTGGTTTTCTTATGAAACACATGAACCCAAAATACCTCTTCCCCCAATTGAAATCCATAAAATCAATGGGTTTTAATTCTCATGTTTGTTTTCTATCCTACTAGAGACATCCTTAAATAAAAATCAAAAGAAAGTTTCGAAAAGGTGGGATGAGAGAGATATGTCTTATGTAACCAACTCAAGTACACAACTTTCTTGCCCATCTCGTTTTCCCTTTCGTTGGTTTTGAATATTTTTCTTGGAATTCTTCTTTTAACACCAAACACAAGCACATAATGAAATTTACTTCAAAAATTGAAAGCATCATGATCAAAGTTGAGAAACATATCCCCTTATTCAATCCGTCAAGGTAAATTGTTGCATCAAATATGCCAAGAGTGCACAATATTATGCCTAGAGTGATAGAATCTTTGAATGGTACTTGGTAGAAGAGGCAAGGGATTATAGTGCCGCTGAACTTCCCAATGAAAGCAAGTGTTGCATATTGCAGTACATGAGAATGGGCAGTTGGAAAACCTTTCCAAGTGATAATATTTACATTGTAACCGGCGTTTAAGAAGTAGGTTTTCAAAAATAATCCAGAAACGAGGCTTTCTAGTTTTTCGGTCATGGCTGACCCAACAGGTTCGCCATTTGGTATGGCTAGTCCCAATACCATAGGTCCAAACCATATGTGTACGCCAATACATTGCCCAATAAATCCCAATCCGAAAATCATAAGGAATATCGAAAACAAATGAATTGCCTTCAAGGGTTTTCCTCTGGGAGTCCGTTTGATAATCCAATGCACATACTTCCTTAGAAAAACTGTTATGAATATGACCATGGATATAATAGAAAGTATGAAGTAATGCAGTTGCTTGTTTTCTTTCCCTTTAATCTGGTTTTGTTTCACGATGAAGCTTATTGTTAATGTGATCCAACTCAACATGCCACTAATTGTAGATATAGAAGTAGCTAGGCGCCCTAACTCCGTATTAAGGATCCTCAGGTCTGCTAGAAAACAACTTATAACATGAAAAGAGGTGGCGGACATCATTATCGCAGTGACAGGTAAGTAAAGTATCACCATCGCAATCAGTAAACTCATCATTAGTATGAAGCATTTCTGGATTAACTGATTTTTTTTTTTATGATAGCCAATGGAAGCGTCAAAATGAGTGGAATGATGAAAGTTGTGATGCCTATAATCCGCTCCTTGCTTGATGATCTTTGAATAATGCCTATGGCCATTTTTACTCCAAGGAGAAATAGATACAACATGATCCCAACATTTCCAAATACCGCAAGTTGAGCATCACCCTCCTCTGGTATAACATTGCCCATGAATCCAATGCCCGACGGTCCAATCAGAATACTAGCCTGTAAATTGTAACATTGGCATCATGACTAAATTGGAAAAACTGTAAGTCAAACCAATAATTAAATTAGGAAAATTCTAAATGGCGAGGAAGTGGGCGAGGAAATCAGTGAGGGAAGGAGAGGGAGGGGGTGGGCTGTCCACCCCCTCGGGATGCGTGCATTGACTTTTTGTGTGCGCATCCCGGGGGATGGACGGCCCACCCCCCTCTCTCCTTCCCTCGCTGATTTCCTCGCTGTCTAGAAGCACTCATTAAATAAAGGGTTATTTGTTGGAGTAATTCTAGATGTCGAGGAAGTGGGCGAGGAAATGGGGCGCACGTGCAGGAGGTGACGTGGCAAAAAAGGGGGAGGGGGGGGAAATCGAAAATTTGGGGGAGAAGAAGGAGGGAATGGGGAGCTTTCTCCTCATTTTCAATCGACATAGATCTAGCTCTCCTCCCCTCCCCATTTTCTCCCTCTCCCTCTCCCCATTTTCCATCTTAGATAGAGAAGGCCCTTTCCCTCTCTCCCAAACGAAGCTCTCCCTCTCCACCCTCTCCCCATCATCGTCATCGACTCAAACGAAGGAGAAGAGAAGAAGCTCAAACGAAGCCAGAGAAGAAGGATAAGAAAAGAAGCTTCAATTTTTAGGTTTTTGGTTTCGGACTCTCCAGATCTGGTTTCCAGAGGTAAGAGCTTCAATTTTTTTTATTTTTTTTTTCAGTTTTCAGATATGATTTTACTCTCCAGATCTGAAATTACCCATTTTTTTTTAATATCAAAAGCTTCCTCTTTTTACACTTCAAAATTTGAACTTTTTTTTTAACCAAAACTGTGGGTTTTATGTTAAATCTGAGTGAGTGTTGTGGGTTTTTCTTTTGGGGATGGTTTATTCTCCCGAAATGGACCGATGGGTCTTTGAAAGTTTTCATTTTGGCGAGTTATGTGGTGAGAATGTAAGTTGGTACTTTGAAGTTTGTTGTTGATGAGGCATTTTTTTTTTGAACTTGGTTCTGAAAGTGTTTTTAGGGTTTAAGTTTTTTTTTTTTTTTTTTTCCTCTTTTAGTGGGACTTGGTTTTATTGATTGTTGGTTGGGCATCAAAGGGTATTAGATGAACTGTTTGTTCTTGGATTTTCAATTGGTTTATGTTACTTAACTTACATTAATGTGTTTTAGGGCTATTTTGAAGTAAAGATTACATTTGGATTGCAGTTTTTAGATGGTTTTGGTGGTGCTTGGAAGGGTATTTTTTTTTTTAAATGAAGGCTAATGGGTTTGTTTGATTTTGCTGGCATATCTAATTTGAAGCAAGGGTGGCCTCTTGATGTTCTTATTTACTATGTTGTTTATCAATGCTTCCCAATTGGTAAGATTTGCTTAGCAATCATGTTATTCTTCTTAGATGTCATTGTTTATATAGTTTACGGTTTAGTTTACCCCATATTTTGTTAATTTCATTAGATTATTAATGTTGTAGTTTTGATTTGGTAGGGTGTTATTGGAATTTTGGAATTCCAGATGTCGGTTACGATTTTATGGAAGCAAGTTTTAAGTGATTCAGTCCCCAAGTTGTAGAGACAGTTTGTGCATAGATTCAACCTAATGGTTTGAATTGGGTGTTTGAAAGGTATCTAATATGGGTTGGAGGAAATCGATAGGGTTGCATAATCTTGTCAGGGTAGGCATCCATGTTGATAGGGTTCTGATAAATGTAAATTGGTAAATGTAACTTCCATTGAAATTGAAATAGATCATTATTGATTTTTTGAGTGTACTATCTGTGTATGCCACGAATTCATGAAGAATATAGTGTTTCGAAGATACCACATGGAAACCTGATTAAATCTCACTTATGTTTTATTTTCAGTCTTTGTTCTGGTTCTCTTAGGTTTGAGTTTGATATAAAGTTTAAAGTTTTGCATTTTTTGGTTCTTTGCAGAAAGTTCAATCAAGTTCAAGCAACAACGCTACAAGAAAATGAAGAGAAAGTAGTAGTAGAAGAGTCATTCCAGCCAAAGAGTTTCCCTGATGTTGAGGGGAATGGAAGCACTGGGGATTCATCCTCGAGTGCATTGGAGAGATGAGTGATAAAGTTAGAACAAACCGTGAATATTCAATTGGAGGTTATGATTCAGTGGTTATTCAATTGGAGGTGCTTTGTTATCTTCTGAAGTTTGGTAGTTGGGATGACAATGTAATTCTCTGGATGGGTGTATTTGTTTCTAAACTAAGTCAATGCTTCATTCCTTATTTGACAAAGATGTAATGAGCAGATGTTGAAGTCAATTTAAATGGAATTGACTGTATTGAACAAAACCTCTAGTGTTTGAGTTGCTTGCACTAGTGGCAAGATGTGAAGCAAAAGTGTTAGAATATGAAAGTTGTATGTCTTTATAAATTTGTGATTGTTATTAACTTATTATCCTTCTAATTCCATGTTTATTGCAGTTTTGGATGTCTACAAGTTTGTTTATGTAATATTTTTACAATAATAGTAGTTGTTAATAAAATTAACCAGTTAAGGCTTGCATTTCCTATAATGTGGGGGTATACAGTGCAAAAAAATAAGTCTCTCTGGGCAAATCAATTTTGGAGATTTGTTGAATTGCTACAGTCAAATAAGAAGTGTACTACCAAGGATTGGAAATGAATTTCTGAAAATGAAAAAATGTTCCTTCCCATTCACATAATTGCTTCATCTTCATCTAGATGCATTGACTGTTAAGAGAAAAAGAAAGATTGAAGCTTCATTTGAGTGAAGGGACGCTGCTGAAAAGGTTGCAATTGGAAGAGTGGAGAAGCTGGCTCCATTTGAAATGAAAATGTTGACTATGGGAGATGAGGAATAATAGAAACTTGTATTGCAATGTGACTGGCAGGACATATCCCTTCGTTATTTCCATGCTCAGTACAAGGGATAGGAAAGACCACTCTCATCCGAAGGGTCTCCAATTTCATCTTTTATTTTGCTTCTACAAAGAGCCTTAATTCAATCATGTCATGGAAGAAACATAAACAACAATGGAAACCATGAGGAAAGAAGTTTCTAAGACTAGATTCATATTCTGTTCCATTGGCAGATAACAGAACAAGCTATAGGGGTAACAGTTACAAGGAGCTACATCCAAAATATGTGAGAACCACTTTTGCATGACTTTCACACCTGTTCATGAGTAAACTGTACAATGATGAGTCTCTATAAACCCCCAAAAAACAATTTTACAGGAAAAAAAAAAATCTTTTCTGATGCAATCTTTATCATACGCCGAAACACTAACTTCTCCAATGTCAATCATAAGTAGAAATGAAAAATCAGGATCTAAACTCTTGCAGCCTTCCAATGGCATCTCTAGTTCAATACCAGCTGATTTGTTTGTCACTCGCTGATGGATTCCTTTTTTTTTTTTACAAAAACATGACCCCGTGCCACACTGATAATGAAATCTCAAGCCAACCGCGACTGGCAGTGAAAAGAACAAACAATCATTGTGATAATAAACCATCCAAGCTCCATAACAAATCCATTCCAAACATACATTTAGATCCCACCAAAGTAAGGAACCCATGCAATGGTTTCTAGAACAAAAAACCTCGGATAATCACGATCATAGTAGAGAACATCAAGTATTTTTATAACTGAATCCTGCAATAACAATAGAAAGTTTCACGCAATAGAACAGTGTACACAAAACCCTCATCTTTGCCACTAAAAATGTATTGACTTGAGTTGAAACTTTAAAAAGTGCTAAAATAAATTTAATTAATATGGGTATATGAGGATAATTACCGACAAAGAAATATTCACGGTTTGTTCTAACTTTATCACCCATCTCTCCAATGCACTCGAGGATGAATCCCCAGTGCTTCCATTCCCCTCAACATCAGGGAAACTCTTTGGCTGGAATGACTCTTCTACTACTACTTTCTCTTCATTTTCTTGCAGAGTTGTTGCTCGAACTTGATTGAACTTTCTACAAAGAACCAAAAAATGCAAAACTTTAAACTTTATATCAAACTCAAACCTAAGAGAACCAGAACAAAGACTGAAAATAAAACATAAGTGAGATTTAATCAGGTTTCCATGTGGTATCTTCGAAACACTATATTCTTCATGAATTTGTGGCATACACAGATAGTACACTCAAAAAATCAATAATGATCTATTTCAATTTCAATGGAAGTTACATTTACCAATTTACATTTATCAGAACCCTATCAACATGGATGCCTACCCTGACAAGATTATGCAACCCTATCGATTTCCTCCAACCCATATTAGATACCTTTCAAACACCCAATTCAAACCATTAGGTTGAATCTATGCACAAACTGTCTCTACAACTTGGGGACTGAATCACTTAAAACTTGCTTCCATAAAATCGTAATCGACATCTGGAATTCCAAAATTCCAATAACACCCTACCAAATCAAAACTACATCATTAATAATCTAATGAAATCAACAAAATATGGGGTAAACTAAACCGTAAACTATATAAACAATGACATCTAAAAAGAATAACATGATTGCTAAGCAAATCTTACCAATTGGGAAGCATTGATAAACAACATATATAGTAAATAAGAACATCAAGAGGCCACCCTTGCTTCAAATTAGATATGCCTGCAAAATCAAACAAACCCATTAGCCTTCATTTAAAAAAAAAAAAAAAAAAACCCTTCCAAGCACCACCAAAACCATCTAAAACTATAATCCAAATGCAATCTTTACTTCAAAATAGCCCTAAAACACATTAATGTAAGTTAAGTAACATAAACTAATTGAAAATCCGAGAATAAACAGTTCATCTAATACCCTTTGATGCCCAACCAACAATCAATAAAACCAAGTCCCACTAAAAGAGGAAAAAAAAAAAAAACACTTAAACCCTAAAAACTCTTTCAGAACCAAGTTCAAAAAAAAAAAAAATGCCTCATCAACAACAAACTTCAAAGTACCAACTGACATTCTCACCACATAACTCGCCAAAATGAAAACTTTCAGAGACCCCATCGGTCCATTTCGGGAGAATAAACCATCCCCAAAAGAAAAACCCACAACACTCACTCAGATTTAACATAAAACCCACAGTTTTGGTTAAAAAAAAGTTCAAATTTTGAAGTGTAAAAATAGGAAGCTTTTGAAATTAAAAAAAAAAATGGGTAATTTCAGATCTGGAGAGTAAAATCAGATCTGAAAACTGAAAAAAAAATAAAAAATTGAAGCTCTTACCTCTGGAAACCAGATCTGGAGAGTCCGAAACCAAAAACCTAAAAATTGAAGCTTCTTCTCTGTCTTCGTTTGAGCTTCTTCTCTTCTCCTTCTTTTGAGTCGATGACGATGATGGGGAGAGGGTGGAGAGGGAGAACTTCGTTTGGGAGAGAGGGAGAGGGCCTTCTCTGTCTAAGATGGAAAATGGGGAGAGGGAGAAAATGGGGAGGGGAGGAGAGCTCTCTGTCGAATGAAAATGGGGAGAAAGCTCCCCATTCCCTCCTTCTCCCCCAAATTTTCGATTCCCCTCCCCCCCTTTTTTTGCCACGTCACCTCCTGCACGTGCGCCCCACCCTCCCTCGCCCACTTCCTCGACATCTAGAATTACTCGAAATTTTAAGTGACACTTATAAGTGTCTTCAAAATGTGTTTGTTTGCCCAGCTTATAAGTGGTTGTAAGTGACACGTGCATTTTCTTTATGTAGCCTTGTGAGATGACATAATTGTACCATTATGTAGTAAAAGAAAAAGAAAACTTGCAGTTACATATATATTACGTAGTAGCAATTGTACTCCAACAATAACTTGTCGAGGTACTTGCCATTTTTTTAATCCTTCTGGTTAAAGTAAGATTGTATTTTTTCGTTCAAACTATCATTCGTCTCTTAGACTCTAATTCCATCTTCTACTCCCTAATTTATAGGAATATTCACTAAACTCATTTTAATGAGAACCCACATACGACTTATAAAGAAAACACCTTGTTGGCCATTAACAAAATATTCATCAAATGGATTAAGAGTAAATCATAAAGAAAGGCATACTTTGGTGAAAACTCGTGCATGACTTGCAAGAAAAAAAAAAAAAAAAAAAAAAATATATATATATATATATATATATATATATATTGAGATGCTATTAGCTTATTAGTGTTTATAAGTTTATCACACGTCGGATGTGAATTGTTGTTTAATCAGGGTATTTTAGTCATCTAAAACTCATAAGATCCTATAAGTGGTTATAATCTTCATCTTAGAGCTTATAAAAATCATATCACTTATAAGTGTTATTTGACAGTTAATCACTCGTGAGTGGGTGCAACCAAGCATTTATGATCAAACACCCATCAATGGAGTACAAATCTATGGTCTTGATTTTTCTCTTTTTCCATCGAAAGCCGCAACAAACCATACATAATGGATTTTTTAGTTCAGCCGCTTCAAATCTTCAACTAAGAAAGGCACATTTAACAAACTCCACCAATTTAACTAATCTACTTAAAATTAAAATTAAAAAAAAAAAAAATACTAATCTACTACACAGCAAGCACAATTATCAAATATCCATCAATGGAGATTTGAATAGCATGATGCTTCTTTGTGTTACAGGATACTTGAGAGAAAGTTTGGAGGAGGAAATTGTAGTGCAATTGAGTTGGATTGCAAGGTGGAGAAAATGGAATTGAAGAAAATGTTGTGGCATCTCCAGAAGATCCTGGTCATGAACTAAATTTGTATAAACTTTTAAGTTTTTGCGGACGTGCTAGTCTTGAAAGGCAGTTTTCGAATCTTGGTTATACAACAACGCTCTTCTATAAAAATGATGAAGGTATTGGTTGAGATTGTCATTCAAATGGGCTTTTCTTATTGTCATTAAAATGATGAAAGTCTCTTTCCCTCCTTACGCATTTCATCGACAATTAGAAAAGCTGCATTCAAATATTTGGACTGTTATAATGCCTTCAGGGTTGGATGAAAAACGTCATTTCTTCAACACCCAATCAAATCCCAAATCATTTATTGTACGCGCTGAATTGTAAACTCAAAATCGCTTCAATAGAAACCCCAATGATTGAAAGGTATCCTTACTCTTCCTGAGATTGAACATGCGTTAATGATGATAAATGAATACGAAAAGGGAAATGAAGTTTCTTCTACAATGCAAGAAGCTATTGCAAGTCGTGGCATAGATACAGTGAAGGCAGACTACAATTGGTTAAAAGATGCATGGGAAGAGGATACGAACCGCACATGCAATAGATTGAGACAGGAAACTTGTCAGGTTCCTGAAGAAGAGCATGAGCTAGGCCTCTCTAGTGATGATGATGTGTTTACAGAACCGGCTGCAAAGACGTTCTCTAACATCCACACCAAAGATTTTAGCCTTTGTCCCCGGAAATCCAATAGAACTAAGAAAGCAAACAAAAGGTACAAAGGCTGAGTTTGTTTATAGTCTAGGCTTGTTTTGGTGAATTCTCTCTCTTGTGAGAGTTTGTTTCAGTATTTGCTTTTAATTTTGTTTCATTTATATAAAGGTTTAGGGGTCCTTAAAACCCAGCTCAATTTTCAAAAAAAAAAAAAAAAAAAAAAAAAAATGATTGATTAGGATGGAGTGAACAATCAAGATTAGATAAGTGTTATGTTGATTTGCTTCTCAAGCTTTCTTTATGATTTGCGTCTTTGTATTGTGTGATCAACCTTCTGGGTGCAAGGTGAGGGTTGTGATCTATGTGACGAGGGATTATACGGTGGCAAGAGAGGTAAGAGACGATTATACAGTGGTGAGGCGATGATTGACTGTGAGAGGGCAGAACATGGACTCTAACTTTTAGTTTCGGTTTTGCTCTCCCAAATTTATGTTATTTACAATTATAACTATTTCATCTAAAACATTAATTATTTATATTTAAAGTTGTAACATAATTTATTTGAAGCCTCATAGTTTATAAACTATAAATATGCCATTACATCTAACTTTTGGATTTTACATTTTGCCATCAATATTTCGTATTTTTTACAATTAAAACTTGTCTCTCTCAAATATTGATTAATTGTACCTAAACATTTAATATAATTTATTTAAACTTATCAGTTATCTATAAATTATAAATATGTCCTTACAATAGTGAGAGTGTAACATATGGTTACAATAATTTACTCCATAATATTCTTTAACATTTTAAATTAATTATATTTATTAAATTAAAAGTATAAATAATTTTTAAATTAACTTCTTATTTCTCCTGTGAATCCACCTATTACAACAGAAAAAAGGTTATGACAATATATACGCATAGAACCTAAACAACCCTTGCAAACAAACAAAAAAATCTGTTTTGGGCTAAAATAATCAAAATGCATAACTTTTTTAAATTTTATTTCGCTCTCTCTTATTGAGTAAGTCTTGGGAGTCTTGTTTGGAGGCATTATTTGTATTTCTTTGATATATATATATATATATATATATATATATATATATATATATATATATATATATATATATATTACATTTTTTACTCATTCTCTTTAAAACACAATCACAAACATTATCCACAAAAAATGTAGAAGTATCAAAAAACACAAAAGAGACCCCCAAACAAGGTTCTCAAGAATTATCTTAAATATTTGTCTAATATACTTTCCTGATTTAATTTACATTCTAATAGAATTACTTTTATTTAAAATCTCACATAAATGTTGACCACACATTAAAAATATTTATAAAAAAAAAAAAAGGAAGTGTGCAACGCTCCTACAAACTGTTAGTTATATACAATTATACATACAAGGAATGTGATTTTTCAAAATAATTCAAAATTTTGTAAAATATTTCTTATTTTGTAGTTATTGAAATATCTTTTGAAATTCGAAATATTTAATTTTTCTTAGAAATATTTTCATAAAAATTTAATTTGATCTCCATATATATTAACCTTTATAATGTTATTTAAATTTGTATCAAAAAATTTTTATGTAAGTGATTCTTATTTATTATGTAGTTTGTATGACACTATGAGTCGTGTGAGATTTTTTATGTGGTATTTAAGAGTTTAAAATACAAAACTTCTATTGTTAAATTCAAAATTACAATAGAAAATTTTAAGTCTTTTCTTTACAAAACAAAATATTTTTTAAGATTACGAGATCGAAATTAACTCGAAAAATGAAATCACAGTCCTTATATATATATATATGATTATTTTTATTTAAAAATTAACAATCCCAACTTTAATGCTGGTGAGGATATAATTAGGACATACAATCTAATTTGCATTTTATTCAAGATGATAAATTAATGGGTTAATTAGCGTCACCTCCTATTATAAATACATAACTAATGATGAACTCCTAGATATCACTATTTAGTATTACCTTGCAAGACTGACGATATTTGAAAGTTGATTGTTTGAGATTTAAGCGTTATCCCCCTAATATTTAAAAAATTTAACAACTCAACAATCACCAACTATTTCCATAAAAAAATTTAAAGAATTTTTTGACTGATGATACATCAAAATAAACCGACATCGTGGTCATACACGTGGCAGAGAACATTCATCACAAAGATCTAGCGTCTCATCTATCGTGGAGTGTACGACGACTCTCCGATGCTAAAGTTAGACAGGGATATGAGGAAGGTCAAAGGTGTAATGTTGTAACAGGGAATTTGTCGCGTATCTTAGCTTACCAACCTCGTATCTTATTTATAGTGCAAGGAGTCCTGGTTCAACTAGACCATCGTAGGCGTAGTTTAGGGAAGAGATCTTCGTGGAAATCCTTCTTTAATTAAGAGTCGTGCTGTAGGTGGGAAGTTCTTTGTTACCTCTGCACTCCCAGATACGTAGTAGATATCAATCCAAGAGAAATCCGTAAAAGGGAGTTTCCATGTGTAGAAGATACTCTGGTGTTTGCTTTCTAGTTTGAAGCAGAGAGCAACTATAGTTGCCCGTCCGAAGTTGATCATCGAGATACTTGCCTAAAGATGGCTTATGGGTAATGAGGATAGTTGTGAGACGTATGGGTCTAGCATGCTGTGAGAGTCTAGGTCCGCTTGGCGGAATGAAGTTGAGCAGGCTTAGATCCGCTTGGGTTGGATTTGTATTGGGAAAATGCTTGAGACCGTAGTTCCTCGAGATCATCATGACGCATGTTAGTGTGATCGTTTTTATGTATCATCAGCTACTCCCCCGAGTTAGTGGGTCGTCACATCGGTTCAATAAGTCATCTCTTGAAGGGATGTGACGCTCATAATGATTGAGTCTGTTTGAATCATTGCTTGAGACGCGTGCTGCATTAATCGGGCGTGCGTTGGTTCGGCGGGAACCTATCCTCTATATAGGCCATCCGCAGTGTTGAGTCTGACCCTTTTGTTTTACTTGTTTTGAAGATATTGTTCTGAAAGGTTCGTTTGTCTTCTTCATGGCTCGAGAAAACCTTCTTGATGATGGTGTTATGGCTAAGGGCTTAGAGTTTTTTTAAGACGGGTTGCTGTCCGAGCCTGGTCTTGCTAAAATTCATACAAAGTTTGGAGTTCCTGAAGACTTGTCGTTGTACCTTCTGACGGGTGACCAAACGCCAATGTCGCCGCCGGTTTATCTGTTTACATCGGGGGATGCTTCAAACTGGGGTGTGTTTCCCGGTTCTATACGTGATTTGGGAGTTCTTGGATCTCTTAGGAATTCCCCTGGCTCAGTTGGGACCCAATGGATACAGGATCATCCTCATGATACTGTTTAGTGCTAAGAAGGCTGGCGTTAGTGTGACCCCACGGGTGATTCAGTTGCTGACCACTCATCGACTGCAGAGCAATGTTGTTTGCAAGATGAAGTCGCCAAATTGCTCATTAACTTGCCTGATGACTTCAAGTTCTGACAGAAGTACTGCTTTCTGGCCCCTGCAGATTCAAAATATTTCCGATGCAAGGGTTGTCTGCTTGAGTGACAGTTCAGGCCGCTTCGTAAGTTCAAATCCTTCCTTGTGACTTTGATGTGCTTGATAGCGGGCTAAGTGATCATTGTTTGTGTTCTCTTGCAGAAAGGTTTTCCACTACTCCTCTTACCTTAGAGGAGCAAAACCATGGAAACATTCTGTGTCATGCCAAAAAGGGAGGCGGTTGATATTATAAAAGTTTCAATTTTGTCCGTAGTGGGCTGTGGGACAATTGGCATGTCGCCCCCACTCTATATCAAGAATTTCCCATTAAGCTGGAAGATGAGGCCCCTTCCAGGAAGATGAAGGATGTTAGCGTTAGAACTGGGACGTCTTCGGCACGACCCGTTCTGGTGAGAGAGGAGCGCAAGTCCGCTAGGCTTGTCAAGGCAGAGACTAATGTTCCAGGCTTTGAGAAAGATTATCTGCGGTTGGCGGGAGTTGTCGACTGGTCAAACCTTAGTGACGCGCAGGTCGAGGCTCTGAATGACCTTTTGGTGCAAGTTGCAATGGCGGCTTCTGCTGGCGCTAATTCGCGTGGGGTCCTTTCGGTTGAGGGCTCTTTTGAAGATTCACCTGAGGTGGTGGAATTTGATAACCCCACTGTTGATTCGCCTGAAAGTGGTCGCGGTACCGCCCGTGTCTCCCGTAGTCTTCATTGTTCACCGTCTTGTTCTAGACCACAATTAGAACTGTTGGAAGGTCCTTTGGATACTTCGCTTCCTCATCTGCTTCCGGATCCTATTGAGCCGTCTCACAATAAAGGGCCAATCATTTTTGACAAGGGAAAACCCACAGAGGAGAGTCTGAGGACGGTGGCGACCATAAAGGGCGGTGCTAGAATAGTTCCTGATCAGGGGAAGCTTCATCCAGTCGCACGGATAAGCCTGTTCGCACCGGACTTGGTGAAGATGAGGTCACGTGTCTGGCACCAAGAAGTGGATGTTGAGTATGCTTCGAGGAAACATATAAGTAGGCGTAACAATTGGCTGGTGGACCACGCTCGAAAACCCAAGGAGGATACGCTGGAAGAGCATGTAGACAAGGGTTTGAAGTATCTCATGCTGAGTATGTCTCATATGAGCCACACGGCTGTTGTTGGGATGGAAGTAGAAGCGGCTCGTGAGGGAGTACATACTTTGAAACGTGTCTTCTCCCACGTGCAGACGTTGTATTTTGATGCGCTCCATGAAATTAAACGGCTTAAGAAACAGGCTGAAGAGATGCGATTGGATCAATCAACTATGGCCGTTGAGGCTCAGATGGCTCGTTTAGAGGACCTTGAGCTAATCTGACCGAGGCGGTGTCCGAGAGGGCCGGACTTAGGCAAGATTTGAGTCGGCTCTGCCTAAAGGTTGAGGTTGCGCAGGAAACTGCGGCTGAGGGGCATTCCGAACTGCAGTCTTTTGCTTAAGAGAGTGCTTCAAATGAAGCTGACTGTGCTGCTGAGAAGCAACAGTTGGAATCCGATGTGGAGTTTTATGCTTGAGAGGTGAGGAAGATCGAAAACCAACTCGAATTGGGATGGCATGAGCTCAGTGCTGTGAAGAAAAGTCTAGCCACAGAGCAGTCTCAGGTTGACGCGTTGACTGGAAAGTTGGAGCTACTAGAGCGTGAACTTATTGATGCAAATGAACGAGAGGAATAACTTCTCCATGAACAAGGCAAATGTGAGTTCCACTGGGTTGTTCAAGGCCAACTGAAGTTGTTGGCTCTGAAGAAGGAGGAGCAACCGGAGTGGGATCTTGGCCGTTATAAGAAGATGTCATATGCAGACTTGTCTGTTACCTCTGAGTCATCGGGCGTGGAGGACGATTCGATCCTTGACGTCCAGGTCGAAGCACGTATGGATGCAACTTCTGCCCAAGTTTCCACTAGGCTTAGCTCTTCCGTTTCTGTACCTTCTCATGATTAAGAGTATTTTTGTGTGCTTGTACTCTTTTGGTTTTGACCATTAATGAAAACAATTTTCTTCGTTTCATACTTGGTGTCTCTATTGCATGTTTTTTGTTTCCCCTTGTCGTCTTACTTTGGCATAGGCTGGTTGAATCAATAGGACGTTGTCCTATTTGTTTGCAGTATAGAGTTTGAATGCTTTGTATTATGAATGACTCGGGGTCATTGCTGTGTAGTTATGTCCGATAGTGGGCATGTTGTGAACAGTTTAACTGGGGGTTGAGTCATCTGAGTTGTGTCACGTCCCTTAGGTAAGCTGCTTGAAGTTTACCTTGTTTGCTTGACTAGTCGGATATAGCTGTTGCCGTGGGCAAGCTGTGGTAGTCGAATGTACGCGTCATAGCGTTTGTGTCGAGTCAGGCGCCGTAAGCTCGGGTTGGCATCCTAATTAGCTTTTATTTGGGCATATACTATCTTTGTACCTGCACGAATGGCCTTCTCTAATGTTAGAATGTCAATCCGTTTGAGCGTGAAGGCGCTGACTCAGCTAAATTCATGTTTGCGCTTGTTGTCTTGGAGGAAAGCGGAGGTCGTGTGGAGAGCTGTTTGAGATTCCCACATTACGATTCATTTATATCCGAGTAATACAGACTATAGATTCGGAGAGTAAAGATTTGGTGATCAAGCTAAAAAGCAGTGGTCATGTGGCAAACCATCAAAATTAGTTCGGGACTGACTAGGCTCCCACCTTTCGAATCATTTATGTCCGAGCAAGGCGGACTACAGATTCAGGGAGTAAAGATTTGGCGACCAGGTTGAAGAGCAGTGGTCTCGTGGCAAGCCGTTGAAATAAGTTCGGGACTAACTAGGCTCCTACCCTTCGAACCGTCGACACCCTCCCCGCGTGGTTGGGGTTACGAATTCGAGAGAGGTTTGGTGACTAGGCTAAAGAGCAGTGGTCTCGTGGCAAGCCATCGAAGTCGGTTTGGGATTGACTAGGCTCCCATCATCAAAATTATCTACACCTGAGTGCACCAAGCTACAAATTTGGTAAGGTTCGGTGGCCACGCTGAAGAGCAGCGGTTCCGTGCCAAACCGTAAAATCAAGTCGTGGCTGACTATGTTCCCACCTTCTAGCTACACCCTCACAGCGGGGGCTACAAGTCAAAGTTTGGTGATTTGGCGACCACGCTGAAAAATAGTGGTCCCGTGGCTAGCCATCAAAATCAGTTCGGGACTGACTAAGCTCTCACCTTCCAGACTATCTACACCCTCGCAGTGGGGGCTACAAGTCCAGGTTTTGATCAGAAGCTTTCATTGCTAGTCATCACTAGCTAAGCTAACCTGATTAGGTTCAACGATCATTGGCCGCAGGGAGGCAATGATCTCTGGCGAGTCGTCGTTATCAGGCGTGATAGTATTGATTAGATTTCTGCTTCCTAAATCATCGATTCCCATGCTGAACGGACTAGGTGTCGGGTTGAACCAGAAGTTGTAGCCATCAGCTTCGGATGACTAAGCTTGCATGGTTTGAAAAGATGCCAGTTAGGGGGCGTGTGAATTTAGTGGTAGCATAGTGTGGACGCAGTTACCCCGAATTAGTAGGTGATCTGTAGGTACAATTTGTATGTCAGGATCGACTATGATCTCTTAATGTTCGTGCCAAGCATGCGACATAATGTTGTTTGAATAATGGGTCAAGTGCATGGGCCCCCAGAAAGAGGGGCTAGGGTTTTTTGCATGGTGCGTTGCGCGTACGGCGTAGATCGTGTGGTGACACGTATATGGCATAGGTTGCGTGACGGTTGAGTATCGACTACTCCCCCTCAGTTGATGGGATTGCATGCAACACCATTAATTGATTGACGTGGTCTGCACAGTTTCCTTGGGAACCGTCGTCTTCCATTTTCCCATACAACATTCAATGCTCGGCAATTAATGCTGGAGTGTCCGCTTGGTGAACCACTATGTCTATATAATGGTGTTTTCCAATCGTTGTAGGCACCATATTTTGCCGAGTTTATTTCATGTAATGTTCTTGTTTGAAGAAGATGTTTTCAGTTTTCAAAGGTTGAGGAAAATGCTTTGGGTTTTCCAAATGCTGAAGTTGGATCTCTATCACTAGAGTTTCTGAAAGTTCTGACGTTTACATCGACCAGGCATGATGATAGTTGTTGGTATGCGTGGTCACCTGTTGTGGGTGAGCACATAGTTAATCTGCTGAGGTCTCGTAATTTCTTTTCATATCACGGAGAAAGTACGGATTTGCTACCAAGGGAGATGCCTTGGTGTTACACCATATTGTGCCTTCATGCGCTCAAATCCCGCTACTGACCAATGGCCGATCGAAGTGTCAGTTGATGTGCAATGTTTATGGGTGTGATATCTCTCAGTCACACCGAGTATGGTAATTGGGAAAAGTGGTCTCTCTTGACGGTGCTATGAGATCGTGACTGCGTCGCTGCTTGTGGTCGTCCTTATCTGCCTCCTTCTAAGCCCTTTGAAGAAGTTGGATAGAAGGTAGGGTGTCTCTTGAGGAAATCAACAGCCTGTTGCAAGGTCTACAATGTTGTCATGAGGGCGTCTTCCCGGAGTGATTCGAAGGAGCAATCTGGATGCTCAGTCCTTTCAATCCCCTCCTACACTTCGTCCTTATCTTTGGAATGCGTCTAGCGATTTTTTATTTTTGTTATCACTTGCAAGCTGTTCGCAGTTTATAGTCTTTTGTATCCGCCTCAAGGTGTTTGTTATTACATCTTTCCAATAATCAATAGAGTTTGTTTCTGAAATTATTCTTTTATTTCGTAAATGATTGTGAATCACATAAGTCTCTTAAGAATTCTAAACTCAATGTTGACTATGGAAAAAGAATCAAACAACTTAAAGCAAACTATCTGTTGATGGAGATAAACTGATCTTAGCTTCGAAGTGAATTCAAATAGCTCTTGCGGATCTTTTGGTGGATTGTTGAGGCGTCATACAGGCTACTGAAAAGTAAACCTTGTAGAGGTGCGAATATCCGTTCTGACATAATGTCGGGAGGATGCACCCCTGTTTGCCACGGTCCTCTTGTCCCATGAGCAGAAAAGCTTGTTGCTCTTGTACCGCCTAAAAGTGATGCAACCGCCATCGTTTGGCCTGGCACTGGTTTGGGCTACTTTGCAAGATGTAGTTGAATCTGGGAGCACTCTATTTGTTTCAGTGCGCCGTAATGGCAGCCACATGCCGCAGGTTGGTCTCCACGTATTGTTCATTCGGAGTGGTTAGTAGTATACTTAACACACTGATGAAGGGTGAAGACCATTGCTTCCATTTGGTGGAGTCACAGTCTTCCTAGAATAAGGTTGTAGGACGATGGCACGTCCACCACCATGAAGTCCAGAAATATGACATTTTTCAGTCGTGATTTTCCAGCCACCGTAGCTAATCTTATCTTTTCGAGGGGAAAACATTTCCCCTCGCTGAATTCGATCAGTTGGTGCTCCGATGGCGCTAGGCTTTCCTCCTTGAGGTTTATGTTGCGAAAAACATTGTAAAATAGAACGTTGAGCGAGCTTCCTGTGTCGACGGGAGCTCTCTTCACTTCCCACTTTGCGATGGAAACAAAGATGACCAAGGCGACGTTGTGCAGTGCTCGAACTCCATTGAGGTCATTGTCTGTGAAAGTCAAAGTGGGAATGAGGTTCTGAATTCTTGAATAGCAAACACGTTTGTCCTCATCCGCGGGTCGTGTCCGCATATCTAGCAGAGTCCGCTTGCGGGTTCTATACGTCTGGTCTTCATTTGGTCTGACTCCATGAAGGACATATATTATCCCAGGAGTCTCATTCTCTATTTTTTTTACTGACTCCCCCCTGTCTCTGGTTTGTTCTGATTGCTTCTCAAACTCCAGGAAGTCTTTCAATTTGCCTTTGCGGATCTAGTACTCTACTTTATACCTCAGACTTTTACAGTCATTGGTGTTGTGGTCGCCTTCCTTGTGGTACGCACAGTACTTGCCGTTGTCCCACTTGGCAGGGTTTCCGCGTGTCTTCGGGGGCCACTTCAATTCCTCCCAATTTTTTCATGGAGTTGAGTACATCTGACAGACTAGCATTTATGGGTGTCACGGCTCTGGATCCAACAAAGTTGGATGATTTCTCCGGCATAGGTCAACCAGGGTTCAGTCTGTTGTCACTGCGCTTCCTTTTGCTTCATTCCTCATCCTCCCGTCTTTTTCCTTCCTTCTTGTCCCTAAAAGCGGAGGGCTTCTTGTCGTCTTCGGTCTCCCTCTTGGCGGTCTTTGACTCCTCCAAAGTGATGTGTCTCTGGACACTCTTGATGAGTTTTGCCATGTTCAGAAGAAGTTCCAAGGTGAGTTCCTCGAAGAGCTTTCCCTCTTTGAGGCCCGCAGTGAATGCCGTCACAGTTGTGTCATCGCTGCACCCGTCGACGAGGGTAAGCTTGTTATTAAAACATGTGACATATTATCGGAGCGTCTCATCGAACCTCTGCCTTAGAGAGAGTATGTAGTGCGAGCCTTTTCTGAAATGCTGGCTTCCAACGAAACGTGCCAGGAACTCATTTGCCAATGTTTTGAAGGAGTCGATTAACTTCGGTGGAAGGCTGTAAAACCACGTCAATGCTGGGCCTTTGAGACTAGTGGGAAAGGTTATGCACATGACGATCTCAGATCCTTCATTGAGCGCCATTACTTGCTGGTAATGGCACAGATGATCGAAAGGATCGGTGATCCCATCATAGGAATCAAGCTTCGGATGAGTGAACTTCCTCGAAAGTGCTTCGCTCATGATTCGGTCCACAAAGGGTGGGACAAATAGGTGATATAGTATGTTCGGGTCGTGCGCTCCTCTGCGGAGGGGGTTCCCGGGCCCTAGCCTTTCTATCCTGGAGGCGAGCTTAGTGTTAGCTGCACAACCTCCCTTAGTCCAATGGGAACTGGCGAGGGCCTATCTCTCCTGCGCTTGCTCTATATCGTCCATTGGAGGTGGAGGTCTATGCTGTTCCTGGTTTCCATTAGCAGCGGGTGGATTCTGTCGTGTAAGCGTCACCACTGCCTTGATGACCTACTGTATTTGAGACGTCAGCACCTCGATTTCGGGGTCCGTCGTTACTGCCGTTGGCGTAGGGGCATGAGTTTGCTGCCCGTGCATGGCAGAAATTGTTATAGTGACAGCCTGAACATTGGACATGTCCGCTGGTTCTCCGTTGTTGCGTGAATTGGTGGTCACCATCTCTCTGGGATTTTGTAGGAGACGACGCTTAGTGTAAAGTTAAGAACTATGTCGTCCCCACGGATGGCGCCAAACTGATGCAGTCAATTTTCGCTCCCTGCTTTGACCTTGTTCATGCTGACCCGTTGACTTGCACAAGCAACGCACGTGAGTCACAGACCACCGTGGGGTGACCGATGACACTCCAATGTTAAAGTCAGACATGGATCTGAGGAAGGTGTAATGTTGTAACAGGAAATTTGTCGCGTACCTTAGCTTACCAACCTCATGTCTTATTTATAATGCAAGGAGTCCTGATTCAACCAAATCATCGTAGGCGTAGTTTAGGGAGAACACTTACATAGGAATTTTTGTTATATACGTCTTTTAAAAAATCAAATAGTTCACTATATATTTTCCATTCCTCATAATTGAAGTCTTGCACTTTTTTTTTTTTTTTTTTTATTGATTCTTTGACCTAACACAATATTTGAAATCTTGTTTGACTCTGGAATTATTAACGTTCCGAAATTTCCCCGTATGCCAAATTACTAACTATGTCACAACCCTAGTAGCTCATTTTTTCATACATCTTTGCTTGCATTTTTCAAGACAACTTACTATGCCTTTGCAAGGCATAATACATTTACTGTAACATACTTTGTCTGCAGCTTCGCCTGCTGGAAGTTCTGGACTAGCATGGAGTACATTAACAACTGCAGCGAAGAAGAAAATACATACCAGAAGCATGACAATAATATTCTTTGCCATTTTTATTCCTTCTTATTTTATTGTCCTCTTCGCCTTCTCAAAGTCGGGATCTATGGTAGAAATGGGCAAAATACGATGCGGAAAAGTGAGGACGAGATTTAGTTATAGCGAACCTGAAGCTTTAACCAAACATGTGGAAAATCAAACTACAGAGAATTCCGAAACATAAGATAACAATTGGCTCCATCAACAAACTTGTCTTTGTTGACAATCCTTTTTGTGCAATGTATTACCGAGGTTAATACTACATCGTTGGCTTTTTATTGATAAACCAAACATATCACATTTTATTCATTGAGACCTTGATGAAATTTCACTTCAAAAGTTTTATTATCATCGTCATCTATAATCATCAGTTTCTTGCAACAATTACATGTTACATAAGGTTTGAATAGTGGATAGCCGCACGCACATAATCCGGATGGACAAATATCATAAGAGCAATCTGCACAATTTCAATGAAAGCACTATTAGTGACTATCATTTTTTTTAATTTTTTTTTGGAAGGTGAGCCAAGTTTTTATAGGATCCAGAACCCATTAAAGACCAGAACTGGTTAACACACCATAAACTAATAAAGATATCGCAAGCTAGTGACTATCTTACTTATCATTGCTAACGTTATAGCAACATTTTTTTATCAAACTAAACTTAAAATTACATTAAAAATATGTCATTACTATCGCAAATATGTAAACTAAAAACTTGTTCCATGGACATGGCCATCATAAGCACAACCTACATTAGAGCAACACCACCTTTCTTCATCCTTTAACGCTTCTTATTTAAGAACATGAAAGAACAAGCTCCTCGAGCTACAATTATATGAGCCAGAAAGAAAATCTCAAACAAAATCTATTTTATGTAGATTTTTTGAATATCTGGTTTTATAGAAATCTTAAGCAAAATCTATTGATTGAAAATCACCTACCTACTTGGTGTAAGATTTTCAATTTTTACACCTTAAAAAAGATCATAAATTTTTTTTTAAACAAAAGGAAAAACCACGTAATTTGTATATACCCTAGCTAGAAATTGAATTGGTAGCACATCTTGATGCGGTTTCTTGTTGATAATTTATGAACATATACAATTCAAAATCTAACTGCTGAACTGAACTGCAATGTCGATATATTATTTGATGCGTCTAAATTTATTTTCTTGGAGATTTGATCTGCAAAACAAAGTTAGATTATCAAAGATCACATGTTTGGTGGCCAAAAACACTCCAAATGAAGTCAATAATCTGTGGGAGATAAGCAATTTGGACAAAGTATAGTTCAGTTGTATTTACATACATTTTTTTGAATGTTCATTTTACAAACTCCATACATGATTTAAGCATGTAGGGCGTGATGAGATGACACATTCCTCACATCGGTCTCCTCCTTCATTGTGATACGTCATTGGGATAGTGATTTTCGCCATGACTTGTCTCCTTCGTAACGTCTCTCTTTTCTAAAAGAAGAGATTTGTTAGACCTGGACTTGGGTATTTGATTACGGTCTATTATTAAAGACATTTTTGGACTTTGTTGTTCAGGCTTGCCTATTTGGGCCTTTGGGATCAGGTCTGTTATCTATATTGAGATTGAAGTGCCTGTTCCTTGTGATGAATTGTCTTTGTTACGTGTACGACCGTAATTAGAGGATTATTTGATGTATCATCATTATTCTTGATACATTTACATGATCATCTATGATAGTCATATAAAAAGATCTATTTTCATGTAGTGGTACTCCAACCCAAAATCGATAAACTCGACCCCTAGCTAGAAATTAAATTAAAAGCACATCTTGATGTCGTTTCTTGTTGATAATTTATGAACATAACTCAAAATCTAACTGTTGGACTGAACTACAATGTCGATATATTATTTTCATTTATACGAATCATCTATAGTTGCCATCTATGAAAAGATCTATTTTCATGTAGTGGTACACCGTATAGATGCCTCCATCCAATATATCTCATTTCTTTGATTCGTATCATCAATTATCTTTGGAGGGAGGAGGGGAGAAGGTCAAGAAGTTGTGTGGGCAAATAGCATCCACAATTCGACATCCTTCCACACATCCGGGTCGGGTACCCATTGATCCAAATCCCAGATTGTTAAAGGGTTGAAATCTTTCAGAGAGCACACGCAACAAACAAGAGGAGGAAACGGAGAGATTGAGAGAAAAAAAAAAAACATGGCAACTTGTCTACAAGTCCCTCCAATGGCAGCTTCACTATCTTCTTCATCGCTAACCCACCAAACCAGAAAACTGAGATTCAAGAAGACCATCTGTCAAAGCTTTGGAAACTCAGCTAAAATCCCCATTCCCCCTTTGAACCATAAAGACCCTTTCCTCACTAGATTAGCTAAACTTGCTGCAAAAAACCCAGACATCAAGCCCAACGCCAATTCAGATCTCCCCCCTTATCTCGACATGTTCGAAACCCCCCAGCTCATGGCCTCTCCTGCTCAGGTACTAACTTGCTTAATTTCTCATTATTTTTTATTGATTTAATGGAGGTTTTAGGTCTGAGAGTAAAATTTTGGATCCGGGTATGCTTTGATGGAGGTTTTAGTGTCTGGGGATGCTTCAGTTTATCAAATTTGGTGTTTTTTTTTTTGGTCTGGGTATGTTTAGATTCCTCTCAGTGTTCGTAAAAATGTTGTCTTTTGGTGGGTTTTAAGTTTGAATTGATAAATCTGGGTGTCTTTGAATTGACCAAATTTTTGGGATTTGGTGTGGTAAGTTTGTTTGTGATTGTGAGAGCTTCTTAGCTGAATATTTTTATCTGGGTATGCTGGATTTCGCTCGAAATTTAATTACTATTTGATTTGTCATTATTTGAAGCTCTTGGTTTGATGAGTTTAGTATGTATCTGGGATGAGGTTCTAGCTGAATTTCGGAGACTCATGTATGTTTGATATATTGTCTTGAAAATAGTTGGAGCGTTCGGCTACATACAATGAGCACAGGTCTAGGAGGCCTCCACCGGATTTGCCCTCAATTCTTCTTAATGGAAGAATCGTTTTTATTGGAATGCCAGTGAGTATTTCTTGATTGGTTTTTTTGTTCAGTTTAGTTAGAATAATCTATCACAGATTGTTGGATAATGGATAGTGGAGTCTAAATAAGGCACACATAGTAGTAGAAGTCCTTTACTTATTTTCAGGTAGGAATACTTTTAGAGTGATTCATTTCGTTTAGGCGAAGTTATTTACTTAGGGTGCAAGTTTATTTCCTTAGACCTAATCAATGCTAGCCTATAAACAGGCTTAAATGTTTCCTTGTTCACATCATGCCATGCTTAATTCTAACACTGTTACTGTTGTTTTACCTGCTTCATATGATTCATTATTTTTATTGGCACGGTATGCGAAGGCTTAACCATTTCTATGTTTCAGTTAGTTCCAATTGTCACAGAACTCGTGGTTGCACAACTTTTGTACCTGCAGTATACGGACCCACAGGAGACAATTTATATGTATATTAATTCATCTGGAACAACCCGTGCTGATGGTGAGACGGTGGGTACTATTTATTTATTGTTTTCTGTTGATTTTCGCAAGATATCTCCTTAATTTTTACAAGCTTATTATAATGTAAACTTCCGGTTTAATTAATTTTGTTTTTTGAATGAGGTTGAACGGTTTCTTCTATTTTCAGATGTTCACAAGAAATATTTTCTTGATTATGTTCTCATTTCATTGTAGTCCCTTTTTTGCGTATTGAAAAGAGAAAAATAAAGGGGTTTCATTTGTTTTATCAATCTAATCCGTACCATAAACGATAGTTTACTTGCACATGAGTGTTTATGTTTATGGCTCCAATTGCCAGACTTGCATCCACTGACTGCCAATCAGAAGAATAGCATGGCTCGACCATGTAGTTAGTTTCATGATATAAAAAGTTCTCATTTTTTTGGTACTCTATTGAAAGATGTTTTGCTATAATGGTGCCCCCACTTAAATGCTGTTTTCTACAAGACCCTCATGAAATTTTGGTTGACACAGTTAATTTTGAGAACAAGGGGTGACTGGTGAGAGCAAAATGCAATTATAGACCAACATTATTATCACTTATTACAATGCTTCATTTGTATAGAATGCTTGCACTTTTTACCTTTGTAAAGCTAATCTGCTCACAAATCCTTTTTTTTTCCAGGTTGGGATGGAGACGGAGGGATTTGCTATCTATGATGCAATGATGCAATTGAAAAATCCTGTAAAATTTCCTTTCGACCGTCTTTTTTATTTTCTTAAAATTATCAGCATTTTGTGTTTACATGCTACCTGCATTTCAGTTGTTTCACAATTAAATTAGCATCTTGTCTTATTACCTGTGTAACAATGACACACTATTTCTACTAAACAAAAACGTATCTACACGTATCATGTCGGATACTCGTGTCGACATTCACGAATACTCACATTGGACACTCCAAGCCTATATCATCAAACTTTTTCACATATTTTTGAAAATTTTCAATTTTTTACTAATTCTACAAGCATATTATGACAAAATAGTAATACATGATTAGTAATGTTGATCTACAAGTGAATGAATATGACTATAATTCAAAATTTATAATGAACAAGTAATAATATACTAAAATGTATAGACGTGTCCCCCAACGTAGCCTGTTTTGTTTTTTTTGCTGTCGTGTTTGACACCTCGTATCCGTGTAGTTTACATAGCTTACTGCAGACGTGGCTGATTTTTTATTTGAGAGAATATTCAAAAAAATTCGAAAGTATGAACAAAAATACAACCCCCCCCCCCCCCCCCCCCCCCCAAATGGATACGACAAAAGGAAATTATTGTATCCTCATTAAATTCTGACAATAACCAATGAACTATTGGTATATCATTTCACACTGCTTTAAAATCTATGGTGGGACACGCATATATCTGAAAGGAAGCCCATAACATCCATTATCCTCATTAAGTCGAACACCTTCTTGTTCCTTGCTTGCGCCAGACCCAACATATGGGCATAGGGAATGAGAGGCTAAACAACACATTTTCTATCTTTAGTATAGGCTTGGCACTCCCAGTCATGTATCACATCCGTAGTGGACCATGGGATCACCCAATCCACCCGACATAAGCCAAATATCTCTTGCAAAGTCTCAAACTCACAATGAAGAAGAAGATGATCCCGAGTCCCACACGTGAGGCAACTCGTCTCCATCTCCATGGAATCCAACATTTTCCTCCTCCCATCCATAAAGGGCTATCCTAAGATGAAGTTCCAATAGTACCCCTCATAAAAGTCTTGCACCCTCAAGCAAAGCAACTCAAAATTCTAGGACTTCTATTGCAGAGATGAGAGGACCATTGAACCACATCACCAATCATGCCAAAAGCTAATTTTGTCACCTCTACCTAGGATACATTCCACCTGTTGAAGGAAATTGGGCATCACATTAGAAATATTTTCAACATACTAGTATCATGTGGCTATGAAGGGTGAGAAGGGAGCCACCTATTCCTAACCCACCCTTCCATGCTTGGCTTTCCTCCAAAGACCGTCAGGTTCTTAATTATATCTCCAAGCTACTTTTCAAGAGCGCAAAATCCATCTTCTTGAAGGTTTTAATATGCAACCCTACCTTTTCCTTGGAAAGAGTCACTGACTCCCACATCAAGGGATAAAATTCCTTGATAAAACTTCTTACCTGTCATCTGCCCCTCGCAGAAAATCACGAAAAAAATGTCCATTCTATTGGCAACGGACATGGGTGATGTGAACAAAGACATGATAAATAGGAATATTTGTCAAAGCACTTTTAGCCAGGGTGAATCTACCTTTTGAAAACAACCTACTATTCTAAGAAGCTAAGGATCGCTCGGGTTATATCTTAACCACGACGTCCCACAACTCCTTAGTCCTTACTATTGTACTTCCCCTCTTATGGGATCTAAAGGTATCAAAGAAGAAGAGATTCAACTCACAACCAAAATTCATTGAGTGGGCAATGAGTGCCCCATCACCCACATAATTATGGCGCTTTTAGAAAAATTGATATTGAGGTCTGAGACCTCCCTAAAGCAAGCCAAATTATGCTTGAGTTAGCTACTTAGTCCACTCAAGGAAAAATAAAAAAGATATTGTCATCCGTACATTGAAAATGAAAACATATATATAAATTTTTTTTTTGGGGGGTGGGGGGGTGTCCCAATGATGAAACCCACCTGCCGAGGCACTCCGTCCAATCTACTTAGAGCCTTTACCAAAATTATCAAAAGGAAAGTGAGTGAGTTCCTCTATTTTGTTTTTTGGTACAAAAGAAAAAAAATAAAACCGCTCGTCCTTTAAAAAGATATAAATATAAATATAAATAGGGGGCATGTGGGGTGGGGGAGATCCTAAATGACAAAACAGCTGGGTGGGGCACTCCACCTCCCAAATCACGCTGTTCAATCTACTTAGAGTAGAGCCTTTGCCACAACTACAAAAAAGAAAGTGGGTGAGTTCCCCTGTATTCAGTGGAGGAACCGGTTAAAACCTTGCTCACCCTTCAATTTTTTTTTGCTATTATCTGGTTAAGAGAATCTGAGATGTCCGATGATGATGTATCAAACGATGGTAAGAGTTAGTGGGATGATGAAGAAGGGAATAGGTCCATATACGCCTCCCACACTGGTGGTAGCTTGCGACTTAGATCGATGTTTTTTAATAATCTACTTACTGATGCTATTTGCAGTGGTTTGTTAGTTCCTGTAGTATTAATGTTATTAGTGTTTAGATGGATTATTATAAGTGGATGAGGCCAGGAGTTTCAAGAGAATAAGAATTCTTTATAAAGTGAACATGGAAGAATCATGCGACCACAGTGGTTTAGGTAACCAATGGTTTAGGAAAAAAATGGTTGGTCGGGATTAAAAAATGCATGACTATAACCAGTTCTTCTATACTGGTACAAATCTCATCAGGGTCACATCAGAAGGCTGGTATGACTTGGCAACAGTTTTGCTGAAAACTAGAAGTCCCAGTCTTTCGTATATAATTTGATAATGTATGTATATTTTGATTCATGTGAAATTATTCACACATCAAACAAACGGGGTGGAAGTCTCAAATAGGAAGAGTTTCACATAAATTGCTCTCTAAGAAGAGTAGTTAGTCTTTGCATATTTTTGGGCTGTCATACTAGCTTACCAGTTGATATTGACTTTGATACCGCCTATCCAAATTTATAATCATTTGTTACCTGGACTTATTTGTTGCTCCAACTAAGATTTTCTGAAATTTATGCAATTGCCATTGGTTATGCAGATAGAGACCGTGAATATTGGATGTGCAATCGGTCAAGCATGTCTTTTACTTGCTGCAGGAAAGAAGGGCAGACGATTTTCATTGCCACATGCCACAGGTTTGATCTTATGAGCATTTTACCTTAGTTTGTGTCTTTTATTTCCATCGCATCAAGCCCATATTTTACAAAATGGAAAAATCCTGATTTCAGCCATGCTCGGCCAACCTAGGGTCCCATCAAGTGGACTAAGGCAAGCAAGTGATGTGGTCATCCGTGCCAAAGAGGTTTGTTATGCTGCCTACCTGAGTGTCTCATATTTACTTTATACCCTTTTTAATTTTTAAGAAATCCTACTTTGTTACATCAAATGTAAATGCTGGTTTCGATTTTGTTATTTTGTGTTTATAAAATGGTACGAGTGCAATTTGAATGATTTTCCCATTATATGGGATGCAAAATCTCTAATCAATTCATCTGTTGCATTCATTTTAGTTTGTGTAGCAATTTTGTTTCTTTTAAAAAACAATATTTTCACAATTACTTTGCAGGCTGTGGCACTTAAGAACATCCTCCAAGAACTCCTCGCAGAGCACACTGGAAATGTAAGTGTCTTCAATACAGATTGAGCTCTCTTCTGTTTTGTTTGTGAATTGATTCTGATATGATTGGATGCCAGACTCTTGAAACCATTAATGATAAAATGTCTCATGGGCCATTTTATATGGACACTTGTGCCGCTAGAGACTTTGGTGTCATTGACAAGGTACACTCTGGTCTCATGTTATGTCAAACATTATTTCACAATAGATTACATATGGGAGGATAGAAGATCCACATACTTGGATTTTATCAACTGATGTGGGTAATTTGGTTTCAGATTCTTTGGAGGGGTCAAGAGCAGTTGATGAAAGAAGTTGCCCCACCCGAATATTGGGACAAGTTATCTGGTGTAAAGCGTGTCGAGTAATATGTCCCTGATGTTCAATGCTATTGGTTTTACATCATTTTCAAGGATCATCAATGGGATTTGTCAGTGGCATTGCTGTATATGGAAATTGCATGGCAGTCGGGTTTTTAAAAGCAAGCAACGACGATGGTAATAGCAAGTACATGTGTTGTAGTATGCCAGTACTTGAGATGATGATATAAGAAAGAGGAAACTTTTCTTATTTGGTTGTTTGTAAAAGTATGTCAGTACTAATGTTTTCACTTTGCAAGTGTTGGAGATGCTCAAAGTACATCAACATATCTTGTATCGTTAGGATCTTATTAACATGGCACAGTGGAGTGATCAAAATTTTGGACACATCACGTGAGATCCCCTCATAACAACTCCATACTTGATCATTTTCAACGTTCATGCGCAAAAGAAGCTTCTTTTCCCCCTTTTCAAATCTCTCGGCTCTTTTCGATCTCCTCTTCAAATCCTTCCATCCAATCTCTTCATCTGTGAGTGCAAGTTTTTCCTTCGGCATGTAGATCCCTCTTTCTATATTTTCTCTGTTTGTTTAGGGAGTTCATAATGTTGGGTGCAATGAAGAAGTCCAATGTGGAAATACATATTTGCCTACCTATTGACATTTTGGTATGAACAAGTTTGAAACAACTTTAAACATAGAAGTAAGTATATGTGAACAATGAATAGTAACATGAACAGTAAACAATAATATGAAACTTGAACAGTGATGTGAAAAATGTTTTTAATAAGGGAGCACGTACGTACTTTTGATCCTTATTTTCTAACAAAATGTTATTGAATCCTTCTAAGTCAGTCTCTCTTGTCACCAAAGTCCTATTTATATTAGATTTATAATTTCTATGTATCCATATTTTACAATATCCTTTCGGGTCAATGGTTCAATTCATTATTTGCACGTTTATCAGTTTCCATTTCGCGCCACCATGCACGTTAGCACAAACCAAACCCACATACTTGAAGAAGAAGAAGAAGAAGAAGAAGAGAGCAAAGCAAAAGAAAGAAGCCAATAGAGAGTTTTTCTACAATTCAGCTTAGCCATGGCGTGGGCGCAATGTGCACTCACCTCCTCTTCTATCCCACCTTCTTCAACCACCACCATCTCCCCCAAAACCAAAACCCTAGCTTCATCGATTCGCCCTTCTCCATCTCAATCAAAACCCACCAAGAGACGCAACTCTTTACGACCCAAGATCTTAAAAACCCTAAAAAAGCCCCACCCCACCACCCCTCATCTTCCTTTCGAAAACCCCATCATGGAAAACCCACCAGAGCAAAAGTTCGAGATACCCAATGACACGAATCTTGATGAATTTGTCAGAGAAGCAGAAAAGGAGCTAGCTTTGCCTTCAGAAACAATTGGGGCAGGGGAAGCAGGGGTTGTTGATTCCCAAAGTATGATTTCTACGAACCCGGTTGTGGGAATTGTGTTGTTTGGGATTGGGTTTGTGATTCAGTGTGTTTGTGTTACTTGGTATTTGGATAGAGACGAGTCGAAAAAAGAAGATGGTGAAGCTGGGGAAGAGAAAATGTTGAATGGGGTTGAAAAGGAGGGGGTTTTGTTAGATAAAGGCGGAGACTTTGCGCTGAGAAGTGTTGGGGGGAAGGTGAATGGGGAAGTTGTTGTTCAGGTTGATAAGGTTAAGATGGAAGAGATGATTGGGGAAATTAGGGCTATGGCGAGGGACGTTAGGGAAAAGGAGGCGAGGGAGTTGGGGACTAATGGTTCAGTGTCTGGGTCTGATGTAATTGAGGTGAAAGAAGATGAGAAGGTTCCCCTTTCGAAAGTTAAGAACACAATTTTTGAAGAAGTGGATAGTAGATTGAGTAGGTTAGAGAAGAGTCTTAGATTGAAACGGGAGAAGGCAATTGCATCATCAGTTAGTTTTTTGAATGATAAGGTTAAGGGTAAAGATAAGGAGTTGGAGCGATCGGATGTTGAAGTGAAAGGTGAGAACTTAGTGTTTGAGAAGAAATTCAAGTTCAAAGGATCTCTTGCTAAACCTGGAGATAACCCGAAAGGATTTGGGAGTACCAAGAGCAATACAGGAAATAGTAGAACCAAGACCCAAGTTAGATATGAGATTGGAAGTAATGGAAGTAATAGTGTGGATAGTTTAGTTGGAGTAATGGACATAATGAATGACAGTTTGAATGAGGAAAAAGATGCGGGACGAGATTTATCCAAGAATACGTTGATTTCTTCTGAAGATCCTGGGAGCAACTTAGAAAACGAAGCCGAGATTTTGAAAATTAGGCCAGGAATGAAGAGTGAGAATATGAAACTCGGGTCTGGTAAGGGTTCTTAATCTGAAGACTTCTGAAAATGTTTAGATAGATATGTTATATGTGGATAGGTATGTTAAAATTTTATTGTGAACATACTTGTCTTGACTTAGCATGGTTGATGAATCAGTTGGGGTAAGGCACAATGATGATAATGGATTTGCCAGGTAGTGAAAGCAAAGTCTGAAATGAATAAATTAAGGATAAAGATTTGCCATGACTCACTATAGACATTATTCTTAGTATGCTTGTTCTTTCTTATGCCTTGAAGAAGAATTTGCTATTAGCCTATCAGCTTTGCTTGGTATAGTATTATTTGTGCTTGTTTATGTATTGTAATACTTCCTATTACCCCCTTCCCCACTTCCTCATTAAGGGAAAAAGAGGATTGACTGACTGAGTTTCATGCACTTTGGGTTACTTCATTCCATTGTCATTTTCATTAGTATGTGGTATCTTTTGCTTTTGTTGGTTTGGGGAAGTTTAGCATCTTTCTATGGTCCATCTAATTGGTATATCTATGAATTACTTGATGAAAAATGGTTACATTTGAAGAAACTTACCAACATATATTGTCATGTTATCCTGTTATGTAAACTATCTTCAACAATCGTCATAATTTTGTAGAGGGGTTTCAATTTTTCATTTTCTGTTAATTTCCTAGGTGAGATCAAACATGTAATCATGAATTAGTAATGAAGATCTTCTGATGACAAAAATTTCTATGATCTTCGCAGAAGAAGTTGAAAACAAACCAATAGTCCTGAGATCCGAGAATAATGGAAGAGAGATTGAGGATGAGCTGTGGTGGATGAATCTTCCTTATGCTCTAGTAGGTAAATCGGACCCGTGTGCTTATTGTCGTATCTATGTTTCCGGACAATATAATGGTATTACAAACCTAAATAAATTTAAACATAAATGTAACTTGTTGAATTATAGATTAAATATGTTGGGACATCTGTATTATAAGTTTCACCTGCTTTTGTTATAAACATCTGCAGTCATTATTTATTTTTTATTTCATAAGGAAGATCTTGTGAATATTCACTTTTGTATGCATTATCAGGCAATTTTTTTGCGCACGGATTCTGAGAACGGGGGACCAAGTGGACTATATACCATAAACACGGATGAAGGTTCTTCTTCCTACACGATAGCATTTGAGGACCGTCACGATGCCACTAACTTTTGTTACATACTGGAATCATTTTTCATGGATTTAGGCGGTGTTGATGCAGATGTCGTTCTTTTGTCAAAAGAAGTAAGTATATGAAGAATATTCTTCCAAATCGGCTTATTGATATGGAGTATATTTAAGGATACTCACTTCTCCTCATGTATGTTTGATTGGGTGAGACAGTGACGAACACAAATACAAACAATTAATTAACACTCAACTTATAAGGACACTCACTTCTCTCTCTTTTTATTTATTATTTTTTTTTTTTCTTTAAACTGAAATAAATACATTTTGTTTTGTTGATTAAAATAAAATTAAAATATGGAGATTATGTGATAGGGTAGACAGTTGTAGACATTGACACTGTTATCCTCATTCCAAAATATTGATGCCTGCAATATAAGGCTGATTTCGTCATTCAACTTAATCCATTTGCTCATAGAGTCATCACACTGTCTAAATTTCCAGGAAGTCGTGTTTGTGTACTGTTTTCATGCATGTAGCATCTGGTTTTAACATGAAATTTTTTTGTTGAAGGAACTCGTTGATGCAGCCAAGTCTAGGTCCATGAAGATGATTGTTGTGAGGAAAGGGCAGCTTAAGCTTTATGCTGGACAGTCGCTTGAAGAAGTTGAGTTGGCTTTGCAATCAGAGGTCAAAACGAAAGAAGAGAAATTCATGTTTAAGAAAAACTTGAACTTCAAACGTTCTTCTACTAAACCTGGACGTAATCCCAAAGGGTTTGGGAGTTCCAAGAGTTCTACTCGAAAAAATATAACTAAGATCCCACGTATATATATTGAAAGTGAAAGTGACAATGATGGAATTGAAAGTGAAAGTGACATTGATGGAAGTGACGATGTGGATAGTTCATATGAGAGTTCACTGGACATGATTGTGTCAAAGACAGAGGAGAAAGAAGTGGGAAAGGATTTTTCCGAAAATTTGTCGACCTTTGATGGTTTTGGAAGCAAGAAAGAAGGCAAGATTTTGAGAAGTAAAGCAGGGATGAAAAATGAGAATATCAAACGCAGTTCTGGTAAGGGTTCTAATCTAATGAGTTTCTTAATTTTTAGATAGGTATGTTTAATTCAAAAAATTTGATTATATATATATATATATATTTTTTTTTTTTTTTAACATGGGATTAGTGATTTTTATATGTGAATATACATCGCTTGTCTGAATATAGGTTTAATATAACTTGAAGAAAAAGTTGGGTAAGGCATGGCGATTTCAATGAATTTGGGTATTGAAAGAAAAGGATAAAGTTAATAAAACGAAGAACAAAGTTTGGTCATGGTTAGACATTATTTTTTCTTAGCTATGAGCTAGTGAAATCCTTCTATATGAGTCGATCCTTTTGGCTAATAGAATGCTATTACTACCTAAAAAGAAATAAAAAAGAGATGATTTCCCTTTCTTATGCATTGATGAATTTGCTATCAGCTAATGAGGTACTAGATAGCCTGCTTGGTTCAAGAAAACTGTGTTGCAAATGCAAATGAATTTCCGTAGAAAATTTAAAATGTTCTGCCTGTGATGTTGAAGATAAATAGGTTCTTTGAGTTCTCCATGGTGAAATATTCTTTGCCCCATCCCCCCTTCCAAAAATGTCATCTTTTTTAGAGAAAACATGTGGTTGGAGATCATAAGTTCTATCCTTTCCTCTTTCCACCGTCATTTTGACTATTTTTCAATGAAGTTTTCTCCTTTAACCAAGCACAACCTTGGAGTCTTGTGAAAATAATCCCCTCCCACCACCACCATCCCAACCATCAACTCCTTGAAACTTTTCAAACTTCCTCAATTTGCTAAATTCTTAACTAAAACAGTGGATTTGGAAAAATAACTAGTAGAACTGTAAAAGTGAGTTTTAATGACAAACACTCAAATTGCGTTTTTAAACAGGATGAAAATTGATACTCATCTTATTCCCCTCCCCCTTCACCTCCCAAATAAGGGGAAGAAATGATTGAGGATCGTGCACTTTTGGGCTACTTCATTAGATTAATATAATGGGGTAATTTTGGATCATGTTGTATCCTAGTTAATCAATATACTTGTGTATTAGGTTTGATTACAACAAAATGGTTACATTATGTTATTCTGGTTAATGTAAGCTATCTTCGACTATAGTCACTTTCTGTATTCACTTTTCCATCTTCTGTTATTTCTGGGCTAGGTTCAAGAAATTAATCATGAATTTGTTATGACCTTTGCAGAGGAAGTTGAAAATGGCCCAATAGTCGAGAGATCCAAAAATAAGGGTGAAGAGGTTGAGGATGACCTGTGGTGGATGAATCTTCCATATGCTCTTGTATGTAAATTGACCTTGATGGCTATTGCTCAACTCATTTGTTTTCCTTCATCCGCATGCAAACCTAAACAAATTTAATATGTGACTGAGTTATATATGTTCCTCTAATGATTTTTGTTCATTATTACTTCTTTCATGAGAAAGATCTTGTAAACATTCACCTTTACATGTGTTGTCAGGCAATTTTTTTGAGCAGAGATTCTAAGATTGAGGGACCAAGTGGACTATTTTCTGTAAAGACGGATGAAGATTCCCCATCCTACACAGTAGTATTTGAGGACCGCCGTGATGCAAATAACTTTTGTTACATACTGGAATCATTTTTCAAGGATTTAGGCGATTTTGATGCAGATGTCATTCTTTTGTCAAAAGAAGTGAGTAAATGAAGAACTGTTCTAGTAATGTTTATTAATCTGATTATCATGAAATTGACTGGATTTTTGTAGTTGTTGACAATATTTTCCTTGTCCCAAGATACTGACGCCTACTATTATCAAGTGAATTTCATCATAAAACTTGCTGAACATTTCCTCAGAGGCAGCATAACAGTTGGATTTTCAGAGTTCTATATTTTTCATGTGTGCAGCATTTAGTTTTAACATCAAACTCTATTATTCTTAGGAACTCATCGATTTAGCAAAGTCGAAGATGATTGTTTTGAAGAAAGGGCAGCTTAAACTTTATGCTGGACAGCCGCTGGAAGAGGTTGAGTTGGCTTTGCGATCCTACATGAGATAATGTGAAGACGAAACTGGATACTGAGGAGAAGGATTTCAACTAGTCCAAGGGATCATGGAGCACATTTGTGTGCATTTGTTAATTGTCATAGCAAATCAAGCTAAACTCTTGTCATATCTGCAATCATTCATGGATGTGGGAAGCCATATTTTCAAAACGACTTCGATCCTTTGATTGACAAGATCTGCTAGAGGTTATTCTGCAGGATTAGCAAAGAAAACTACAAAAGAACTAGGTTTTCAGTAAGAGGACGTGTTACACCTTGAACCTGTCGTCTTGTAAATTCATTATTCATCGACAATAGGTTCCATTGAACCTTATTTGTAACCCAAACTGGAATACATCTGATGAACAACATGAGAAAACCATTTTCGATATTAAGTGTGATAATTGTAACAGGTTTTCGTTTTCTCCTTTTTTTTTTTTTTTTTTTTTTTTTTTCTGCATTTCTTTATTCCTTCTGTACGGCCCTTAGCTATAAAGAACATTTGATTTCACAGTTCTCATGTCAACTAAAGGTGGAGACGGCACTTTGTGTCACTCTCACTCTTTGTATTTCTAGCCCGCATGTTGAGTTTCTCAGTTCTGTAAAGTACACATCACTCTCTGGTAGTCCAACATTATTAGTACAGTAACTGCAGCGAAGCTTACACCTTCTTCCATTGTGTGTGTTCTGGTAGTAGACTGTATTTCCTCGAAATAATAATGAAAACACACCTAATAACATATTTTGAATATGATTAGACTTAATATACATATTTTCTCACATAAATACAATGTAAGTTTGTTTTTGTATCCCTGTTGTGATTTTGATAATTGTTGTCCATACATTTACTTGAAGAAAAAAGTGATTTGCCAAGCTTACCACATCAAATTATTGGAGTTTTATTCAACCAACTTGGGAAAGAAAGTCTTCTAGTTTTAATTGCTTAATCAGAGACTATGGTGGTAATTTGTTCTCTCCAAGTCCCAACCTAGAGTTTTAATCATCTACAATGCAACCCATGAGGATAAGGCTTGACACAAATCTCCTAACACAAAAATAGACCATTCTCATGCTTAATCTTCACCAAACCGCCGCCACCTCCTATAAAAACCAGGAATCTTTCTACGCAGTTTGGGGAGAGAGCAATGATTAGTGTCTGGGGAGGTGAGTGTCAACACTCTACCTCTCTCTCCATTCTACCACTCACACGTTAGACACCCTCCCCCAGCTACTAACCAAACACAAGTCCTAGGTTGAGTAGATTTTTTCAAAAACCAGTATAAACTCGAACTCGATCTTAACAAAAACACTAATCCACCCAACTTCCCATCCCATCCACCCATTCTTCCTCGAGATCCCATTTACCATGTCGACCACATTAGTCGGCTACGAAAGCTGGAGGACAGTGTTACCAAATCTGTCAAAGGGAGCACACTATCAACTTGCCACTCTTAAACCATCCAAACCCCTTCTCCCTCTCCCATATATAAAACCCCCAGCCCCTTGTTTTCTTCCCCCTTAACCTCTCCTCCTTTCTTCCTTCTCTGGTCTCTCTCCCTCTGAAACACCAAAATTATTTATAAAGATCGAATCTTTGTTGAAATCGCTTCAAAGGGGTCGACCACCTTTGGATTCATAAAGATTCAATCTTGCTGGGTCGTTTACCCCCTTTATTGAAACCTTTGAAGGGGTCCAATCGAATCGGCTAGATGGTGGAAACCCGGAGAAGCTCGGCTTCATCGAAGCGATCTCTGCCTTCTGCATGTTCTTCCTCTGCCCCTTCTGTGAAACGGGTAAAGGTGAGACCTTTATGGGTTTGATTTGTGAAATTCTGTGTTTTTGCAAGTTTTTGTTTGACGGGTTGTTGAGTTGAGGTAATTGATTTGATACCCTAGGTACCCAAGGCGACGCCGTCTCCTAATGAGGTTCAGTCGGCCCCCAACGATGTCGTTTCGAAGGAGTTAGGCTCGGATTGTTCAGAACCAGAGATGGTTTTCTCAGATCCTGGGTTTAATGGACATGCAAAGAATTCTGATGACAAGGACATAGTGATGAGTGAGCAGTCTGCTGAAAATGGTAAATTTATATTGTTCATCGATATCATTTCGGGTTTCTTGCATTGTTTTGTTTGTTTGGGTTAAGTTTGATTGTGTTTTCTTGGTGAATTGTAGCTGATTCAGTTGACGATGCGAAGAAATCTTTGAAGGCTGTTAACGAGGATTTGAATCAGACCTTGAAATTGAATGCGGGCATGAAGCGGCCTTTGAAGTCCAGGAAGAGAGTTCCATGGGGAAAGCTCTTGGATAAGTCCAATCAGGTGATTTTTTATTGCTTTTTATTGATTTTAGGTAGATGATTGACTTATTCACATTCGAAATCGGAAAATTCAGTTGCATTGTTTACTGTGATCAGCCAGTGATAGTTAATTCTTGCAAAGAGTTGGCAATTGTATGTCTTGTACCATTGATCACTCACGTTTTATACATTTTGACAGGGAAGCTGTACTAAAGGTTTGGAGGGAACAGTTCCTACAATTTTTGTATTGTAAACCTTTAAGACTGTTGCTATTTGAATGGATTGACCCCTCTTGTTGAGAAAAGAAAAAAAAAAGATGAAATTTTGAATTACAAAGAGTTAAGATAAAAAAAAAAATGAAATTATTTATCCAAAAAATTGTATTAACACACTTTAATGAGAGAAGGCAAAAATGTAACATTTAACAGAGGTTATAAGTGTTATAATGGCTTGCATTTTACCAGTAACATTTTTTTTCCAGAAAGGGTTTATAATGTGAGCCTGCATTGTAACAGATGTTAGAACAGTTATGAAAATTTTGAAAATATACTTCTAGAGATCATGCGTAATTGTATATTATGGTGGTTGAAGAAAACTGTTAGCGATATAATTATCATAAACTTATAAAATGCCAAAGTTAACACAATTCCGTTTTGGTACCCTCCTGAGTAAAATGCATTCATCTAAGAAAATTGAAGAAAGGCAGACTTGATGTTGTCGACATTCTTTTCCTCGAAACTTTGGGGCCGGGGGCCATCAAGACAACCCAAAACTCACAGTATTTTGACCCATGACAAGTTGTGCGACATGTAACAGTAACATTGTGAGCTTATGTTGTGTACAATGCATGTGGTAGTCAATGTACAATTCAAAGTTTGGAAAATATTTTTCTCTTCTTGTCGTGTTTTTCCATGAATTGGTATTTGTTTTTTAAAAAATGCATCATATTTAATTGTTTAAGTAAAATTGCTGTGGTGAATTATCACATGATTCCACTAGTGAATTCTGGTTGCCATTTCTTAGTAAAGTCATGATAATGTTCCATGTATGTCTGTCAGAATCGACACGTGCTCATTTGTGGCTCTATCTTCACTGTTGGTAAAAGTCGAAATTGCAATCTACGGCTGAAAGATCCTTCTGTTAGTGCGATTCTCTGTAGACTGATGCGTAGAGAGGTATGCTTTCTGATTGTTTTACATATTATCATGACATTTGAACTACTCGATCACAAAGGCAGACGTGAACCATGGTATGACCTGGATCATGATATGCAATAATGATTTCCTTTCACTGTTTAGGGACAGCAAAACGTTTTTTGTGCCCTTTTGGAAATGTCAGGGGCCAATGGTGATGTCCATGTAAATGGGAAGGCCCTTAATCATAACTCGACGGTGAATCTCCATGAAGGGGATGAAGTGGTCTTTAATTCGTCCAGTGATGCTTATGTATCCTTTACTTGTTGGTTCAGTCTAGGAGCTATGGAAAATTCTAGGGGTCGAGGGAGGGAACGAGGGAGGGAGCGAGGGATGGGTGGTGGCCACCCATCCGCCCCGAGATAAGTGCCATCGCGCATCTCCAATCCGATGCGCTTATCTCGAGGCGGATGGGTGGTTACCACCCATCCCTCGCCCCTTTCCCTCGCTCCCTCCCTCGCTCTGTAGCAAAGCTCAGGAGCTATTGAGCTGTGTATTTTTCTTATGATTATGGTTTTTATTCTACTTGGTCGTCATACATTAGAAGTGCGACCGATATTCTTTTGGTTAGAGGCAAATTCCTTAATATCTTACCAGATCTTCCAGCAAGTTGAAAGTGGGAGCTTTGCTGCTTCAGAAGCATCTTCTGTTGGTGTAAAAGAATCGCAGGATGCTCTTCTTAAGACAAGATCTGGAGACCCTAATGCTGTTGCAGGAGCATCAATATTAGCATCTATGTCACACCTTAAAAATGGACTGCTGAGTCGTTTACCGCCTCCCAATAATGGTGAGATTTTACAAGACGTTGAAAGACGGAAATACCTTTGAGTTGCAAAGTATTTAGAAGTTGTACTCTGGATCTATAAGTTTGATTAAACTGATATTACAATTGCAAGGGCTTTGCTGTTTCTTTTAGTTGTAGCCCGCCGTCATTCTGTCTGTTACAGATTATGTGAAAGAATCTTGCATGTAACATTTTCTTGGATTCTTGTTTATTTCAGAAATGAGCAAGGTACTTCAATCAAGGCCACTTTTGCAAAAGCTTGCTGATGAGCACAGGCAAAGGGAAATGATGAAAGCTTCCGTTGCTGCACCGGATATGCCCTTGCCTCGATTTCAAGTATTAAAGGATAAATTACTACAAGAAATTCTTCATCCGAGTGATATTGAAGTGTCTTTCGACAACTTTCCTTATTATCTAAGGTATTTTCTTCTTCACTCTCATTGTAGTTAAGCCGTTGAGGCGGAAGCGAGGCGGATGGGCGTGAAAACGCGTGAGGCGTGAATCGAGGTGGATGACTCAGTGTAGTGAGGCGGTCTTAACATTTTTTAAAGTTATTTTTTTATAATAAATTAAAACATATTAGTGTAGTAGTATACATCATCATTTTGAAGTATTATAAGCAAATATGTACAAAAAATGACACAAATACCTAGAATCGAAATAGAAATATAATAAATTTGTATAACATAGCGAAAAGATGCACTACATAAGTGTCAAGTAACTTGCAAGCATCCATTAAATATTAAAAATCAATAATCTTAAAAAAATAGAAACTTGAAAATCCACAAGTATGATAACTATTGGTATTCCAAAAGCATAAAAATCATTGAACTATGCTATGAAAAATCATAATTGATGTTAGATCACACTGCTCACTCTTAGTGCTCGTTTGAATTGGTTTTCTCCAATTTGCTCACATTCGGTGACTTGATGATATTTTTTTCTTTTGTGCTTTTGCAATTATGGTTTTTGTGTTTGCAATATCTTTGTCATTCATATTTGCACTTAAATTATGTTGACTATCTAAATCTTGCATAAAATGCTCAAATTTGTGTACATTAGATGATTAGAAGACTGGCAATTTAAATCTTAATGTCTAAGATGATTTGTCACGGGTTGGAGCTGTATGATGATTGCTTATCTTTGCTCCATCAAAATCATACCTTATAGGGAGTGTTATAGGCACAACCATCTTACTGCCTGACTTGATGATTGAAGACTAAATGTAAGCTTAAAAATGAATAGAAGAAGATGCAGGGGGTGGGGGTACAGTGGATGAGGGTGGTGAAATACACTAAAGGATATTAAGTTGCAGAAATGGCACGGCAGTAGTACAAGTGGATTTCAACCGAAGGTTGTGGGATTGGGGGTGAATTGGTTGATATCCAAGGATTTTGGTGAATTTGACAGATTTAGAGGATTGAAAGTGGAATTTTGTAGGATGGTGTATCTTCAAAAGGATTGACTGGAATTAGATATATGGTTGGAGGTAGGTAAATTAAGGTCAATTTGGAAGAAATTGGGGATCAGTGGAAATTGGGGGAAATGCTGGATCTAGGTGGACTAGAATGGATCTAATGGAGTTGAAGAGAAAATGGATGGAATAACGGACTATTGTGGATAATTTTATGTTTCGGTGTTCATAAATGAAATCTAAGGTTGGAGCAATTGATCTTTGATTCCTACATTTATTTTTCCAATCTACTCTCCTAGAGATTGTCTTGAAGAGAAGATTGAGATTCTTAAATGCAAATTCTTAAATAAACTAAAGCATTTTAATAGAACTTAGTTTTTAAGATCCCATACCTTTCTCCAATAAAAGTTCCTAATATCAATCCAGCTCATTTCACCTTAAAGCGCAATATTCCAGTGTTGCGTTGTACTGTTATGCATGACAATTGCAATGATGCTCAAGTTTGGAGTCTGGATTATGAGAGAAATTCATGTGTTGACTGACTACATTTGGGAATCATTAGTTGTATGATTGTATCTTGAGCTCCATAGGTACTTTAGTTAAGTAATATTTCTGACCAACTTTGAGGTATTACTTTGATACCTTGTTCCAGGTTTGAGTCATACATACACATGTTACTATTTGCATTGTGGTCGAATTTGTATAATAAAGAAACTGTGAACTGGGAACCATACCTTGTGCACACAAGCATGGCGCCAATATTATTTATTGTTACATATGTTTCCGTACAAATTGTCATATCTATATTTGTGCATTGTAACAGCGAGGTGACAAAGAATGTTTTGATTGCTTCATCTTATATTCATCTAAAGCATCAGAAGTTTGCGAAATACACTTCAAGTCTTCCTAGTGTAACCCCTCGGATATTGTTATCTGGTCCAGCAGGTACTATCATCAACTTATCAGTCTTTATTATGATGTTTTATGCTACAGTTAGCTCCTCCCCTTGGTTCATTGTCCTTTTCTCTCTCTCTTTGGCATGTTCTGATGATATATCATTTTGCTTTGTTGATTCTCATGCAGGTTCTGAAATTTATCAGGAGACCCTTGCAAAGGCATTGGCCAAACATTTTGGTGCAAGATTGCTTGTAATTGAGACTCTGACACTTCTTAATGTATGTTCGCTAACTTATCTATCTTGACATGTTTGTTCTGGTGGACAATCCATATGCTTTGTTTATGAAGTGGTGCTTGCACATGCGTTGCATGAGTTCCTTATACAATTAGCTTGTGATTCATATTGTAATCGAATAACTTACTGAGGGTTGGCTTTTAAATGAAATATTTATGATACTTTAACTCGAGGATGCAGCTCTTGTGACATAAATATACTCAGGGAAAGTCTTTAGAACAAGTTGCTATAATTTAGTGCAGCTTGAGATATACATGAATTTGGTATTAAACAAATTTAAATGTGCTTGAGACAGAGAGAGGTTTAATAACATTTACCTTGACAGTATGCATGCAAACGTATGCAGTTTCAAAGCCTACCGGAGAGTCTCCATCATGTACACCTTATCATCCCTTTCTTGTGTACGGTTGTCTAGACCAAACTAAAACCAAGAGATATCCTCGGCCATTATCCATCAACCAAAAGATAAGAAAGTTGACCTCTAAAAGCTATATACTAAACCATGACCCATTTGAAAATTGAAACTTAAAGTATTTTTGTCCCAACTTTTTCTATACAGTTTAAACTGAGCTTCTAAAATAACTGGCCATACTGAACTTTCTACTGAAACTTGAATTTATGCCAATGCTACTTGGACTTCTTAATTCTATTGCACTTCTTACTGAAAATTTTTCATAGATGTCTAAAAAATCATAGAAAGTCATATAGCTCCTTGTTTTTGTTAAGGGTATTTTAGCTGATTTTTGGTTGGCATTCTAGCTTTTCACATTTTAAAAATGATTTCAGGAATTTTGTTCCAAGGACCCAGAAACGAGCAAAGAAGGTTCTAAGGCTGAGAAAAACAGAAACCATACAAAGAACCGATCTGCACAAGTTGGTTCATCGCGGAAGAAATCAGTTTCAAGCGTTGAGTCTGAAATTATTGGTTCAACAAAAATACCTCCATTTAAATCAGGTATATTGTCAACCTTAACAGTTAGCACCATCACAAGTTTTTAATAATTACTTTTAGAGACAGATGCTTCCTTTCTGCATGTCATCTTCTCATCCTGCACTCCTAAGCTGCATAGCATTTTGACATCCACAGGTGATCGAGTAAGATATATGGGTAAAACATGCTCATCTCCATTTCCACCTTTCCTGACTCATTCGAGGTATGTAAAGTTAATCAAGTTTAAGTAGAAACTGCTTTCTTAAGTAGCCAAGTCTTGTCCTCTCTTTTTTTTTTGTGTGTGTGTGTGCATGTCAAGTTGAATTTGGTTACTGGAATTGAGTCCCAAATAACTTTCCAACACTAGAAATTTTAATTTGCAAAATGCAACTTTGTCTTTAGTGCCTACTTGGAGCACTGTTTCATAAGCTACTTAAAATGATTTGGTATTGAAAACAGTGCTGGAAGGAAAAAAGAAAGCTAAAAGTAGTTATTGGGGGAAATACCTTCTGAGTCTTTTGTGGCTAGACATTTTTGAAGCCCTCACATGCTGAGTATCTCTATTTGAAGAGATTGAGCTCTTTGTCACATATTGTAACCTACGTGAATTTCTTCAGGAAATGGTGTTATTTTGCTACATATGTCTTTACTATTCAAAGAAGGAAGCTTAACATCAACGAATCAATCCCCAATTTTCTCCATCCTCCAATAAAGAAATGCTGGATGAAGTCAGGAAAATGTGAAAAATAATTATAAGCTAAAATAAATCTAGGTATTAGCTCACTTGGGCCTATGAGTGGTGGATCAACTTATGGCCACTGAGGAAAAGTAATTGTTAATTGGTGCTTGCAAGTAGTTCAAGTTTAATGTTTATCTTGTTACTTTGTGTATTTGCAGCGGACCGATTTATGGTAATCGAGGGACAATAGTTTCTGTAGTGGACGAACATGGAACCTACAAATGTGGAGTTAGATTTGATACACCAATTCCTGATGGTAACGATCTTGGGGGTCTTTGCGAAGAGGATCAGGGTTTCATTTGCAATGGTGATTCCTTTGACCAAGTCACAATGTTTTTCCTCTCTGACAGTGTCTTTTGTATAATTCTTCAACAAGATTGCTATTTACTATTTCTTGAAATATTTGTTTCCTTTGATGCAGCTGATTTACTTTGTTTAGAGAAATCTAGAGTGGATGATGCTGACAAGCTTGCCTTCGATGAATTGTCTGAGGTTAATTGTTTCTGTACTCTCTAAATCAAAGTATGGACTATTTTTTAAACTCCGAATCTTTCTCATGATACATTTCTTTGTAACAGATTGCCGCTGGTGAAAGTAAACATGTTCCATTGATACTTTTCATGAAAGATATAGAGAAATCCATGTTTGGGAGTGGAGAACCCTCGGCTTCTTTTCAGATGAAGCTTGATAAACTTCCCAAGAATGTAGTTATTATTGGTTCATATACGCAAATGGATAACCGTAAAGAGAAGGTAACAAATCAATACTTACCAAATTGCTATGCTTATACACCGCATGCAGAAATAAAACAGAAGTTCAGAAAGGAATAAAGAATCAGAAGGATTTATTTTATTTGTATACTAATTTTACACGTATAAGATAAGCTATTCAGGTTCTCACATATCTCTGTGGTTAAATAATTTTATGTTTGTAAATGCCCACTCACTTTCTGAATTTGCAGACAAATGGTGGTAATCTTCTGTTTACAAAGTTTGGAGGAGCTCTACTAGACTTTACTTTCCCGGTATTGCCTGACTCTACCTTTTTATTGTTTTCCAAAGTCATTTGTGCAGCTATTTGGCACATTCTCGAATTTTTAGTATTATTTTATTTTCTTCTGTCCTCAAAGTTCTTATTGATGGATAGGTCATAATCTTGTGGATTAGATTAGACGTTTGATCATGGTATTTGTATAAAGCTACAAAAGGGCGACTTCTACTCTTTCCGTTACTAATTTGTTTCTTCATCATTTTCATCACCACCCTGAGTTTTATATTGCCCCTACTCATTTTCTTCATCATTTTCGTGCCTGAACTGCTCACACAGGCGATACTGTTTTCTTGGGTATTTAAGGGGTAAAAGTTTTCTTTCCTCTGGAGTTCATGTGTTCATCCTAGTGATATGCAGGATGGCCTTTGCAAGCTACATGGAAAAGGCAAAGAACTTCCTAAAGCAATGAAGCAAGTCTCTCTATTATTTTCAAATAAAGTGACCATACAGCTACCACAGGTTTCAAACCCAAATCTAGTTAGTTTATTTATTGCCTTATTGCTCTTTGGTTAACTGTAAGTTTTATACGGATCTATGACAGGATGAAGCTCTTCTCAAAGATTGGAAAGAAAAATTGGATCATGATGTTGAAACCCTCAAAGCAAAGTCAAACCTTTCTACCATTCAATCAGTACGTGATAGACAATTTATTATTGTTATTATTTTTTATTATTATTCATTTATATTTATTTTGTAGATCTAAATCTATTTCATTTATGCTGTCAAAATGGTTGATTGTGTTCAGAAGACTAGTAGATAATATTTTTTATGCTTATTCTCATCAACGTTTTGGTCCTTTTTATCTATTAGCCTTTCTAAAACATTGGTTGTATTTTTGTTTGTTTGATACTTATCAGTTACTAAAACTTGATTTATCTTTCAGATAATGAAGCAAAATTTTCTTTGGACCTCAACTGGAAATCCTAAGAACTTACTAACTCTTTCCACATTTTCAGATTCTAAGTCGAAATGGACTGGAGTGCACTGACCTTGAAACCTTGTGCATAAAAGATCAAGCACTTACAAGTGAAAGTTCGTATCAATTTTAATAGGAACATGCATAATAAATTTTTTAATTGATCTTGATCATTCAGTTCTAATTGATTAACTTTGCAGATGTGGAAAAAATAGTTGGTTGGGCTTTAAGTCATCATCTTATGCATAATTCTGAGGCATCTGTTGAAGACGCTATGCTTGTGATTTCCAGTGAAAGGTGATTTATGATTATTGACATTTAAAACTACCTTGCACTTTAATGAACATTGGAATGGCATGCTCACATTTGTTGACTGATGTGCAGCATTAAGTATGGGCTTAGAATTCTGCATAGTATTCAAAGTGAACCAAAGAGTTCAAAAAAATCCGTCAAGGTGAAGTTGTAATGTGACTTTATGCTATATGTACTGAGGAAAACATTTGCATGTTCTGTGAGTTGACTCGAGGAATTTCAGGATATGGTCACTGAAAATGAATTTGAGAAGAAACTTCTGGCTGATGTTATCCCATCTAATGAAATTGGAGTCGCTTTTGAGGATATTGGAGCCTTGGAAAAGGTCAAGGACACATTGAAGGAATTGGTGATGCTCCCCTTACAAAGGCCAGAATTGTTTTGTAAAGGACAGCTGATAAAGGTCTAGCCATTTATCCCTTTCTTACACTGCATGTACTGATTTATTACGAAGAATCTGCTCATGCAAAATATTTTTGGAAATTAACTGAGGTTTTTACAGCCTTGCAAGGGAATACTGCTCTTTGGTCCTCCTGGTACAGGTAAAACCATGCTTGCGAAAGCTGTCGCCACTGAGGCAGGTGCCAACTTCATTAACATTTCAATGTCGAGCATCGCATCAAAGGTATTGCTGCGAATTGAATCAAGAGATATCAATGTCGCTTTATGTTGATCTTCTTTGATCTAACAAACTATCTTAAATTGCTTTCAGTGGTTTGGTGAGGGAGAAAAATATGTCAAAGCAGTATTTTCACTAGCAAGTAAAATTGCTCCTTGTGTCATCTTTGTTGATGAGGTTAGTTCAGTGTTGAAACATTGTCTTGATTCGTATCTTCTTAAAATTAGCTATTAGTCTCTCAACTACTTGGGTATATACTTCTGTCAATTGGATGTGGAAATAATTGAGCAATACCGTTCGCCACAATGAAAAGAACTTTGAAAGTAAGACATTTTTTATGATTTTCAACAGGATTTTGGAAATGTCACTGTCCTAGCTTTCTATTACAGTTTAGTTTTACATGAATTTTTTGTGATGAGGGGAGTTTTTTTTTTTTGATAGCTTGTATGCTGTTGGTTTTATTCATTTTTGCAACTTCATCGTTATTAGGTTGACAGTCTGCTAGGAAAGCGTGAAAACCCAGGAGAACATGAAGCTATGCGAAAGATGAAAAATGAATTTATGTTAAACTGGGATGGCTTGCGTACAAAGGACACAGAGCGAGTCTTGGTACTTGCTGCTACCAATAGGCCTTTTGACCTTGATGAAGCTGTGATAAGGCGGCTTCCTCGCAGGTAACGTTTTGCATATTTAGTTTTGATTAGTCGATAACAATCCTAGGTAAGTTCAATTGAAACATATGCTGTAATCATGTAATCATTACTGCAGGTTGATGGTACACTTACCAGATGCTAAAAACCGAGAAAAGATCTTGAGTGTTATATTGGCCAAAGAAGAAATGGCACCTGATGTTGATCTAGAAGCTCTCGCAATGATGACTGATGGATACTCTGGAAGTGACTTAAAGGTTTCCTAGTTTTCAATTTTGCAATTAGTACCCATTCCTTTGATTGCTTAGTATATGTTCTTCCTTTAACACATCTCCCGGTTTCAGAATCTCTGTGTTACTGCAGCGCATGGTCCTATAAGAGAACTTCTAGACAAGGAAAAGAAGGTAAGGTTCACATTCTTAGAGCATAAATATTTCACTCAGGAGTGAATATTTTACCCAATAAATTGTTCTAATTTATTTAAGTTTTCAATGCAGTTACACATAATAGATTATGCTACTGGGGAAATTTTTCCACAATGTTTTTTTGTTTACTTTTATTAGATGCGATTCTTAGGCATCACAATATATTACTGTATATGTTTTTTTTTCAAGAGCAATGTACTGTTTATGTTGACAAAATCTTAAGGTTCAAAGATGTTTTAGGATGATCTTCCTAGAAATCTAAATGCTTGTATCTTTCCTCTTTTACAGGAAAGAAGTTTAGCATTAGCTGAGAACAGATCACCACCTGCATTGTATGGGAGTTCAGATGTCCGTCCTCTGAATATGGATGATTTAAGAAATGCTCGTGAACAGGTATCTTCCCATGAATCCTGTTACTATTCTGAACACACTAAATGACAGTTTTTTCTTATCATTTAGGAAGTATTTATACCCACTGGGGAGTCATTATTGTTATGTTATTTAAGCTTCATTGTGTTATATTATTCTTCGACAGTTCGATTATTTACTTTGTCCAGTTTCTGGTGCATTCGGCACTGATTGCATTCTTTGTGTTCTTGGGAGGATTACTCTATCCTCACATTAGTGGTAGGAGTACGACTGTTTTCTTTCAGACTTGCACTTATGTTTAAGGGATTGAACCATTTGCAGTAGACCAGTTCCCTCTAATAAAAGTGGATCTTACATTAACAATTGAATGGAGGGATTTGTAATTTCAAGTGTCACGGTTGAGGACTCATGGATATATACATTTTTTTTTCAGGTATGCGCCAGTGTGTCCTCAGAATCTAGAAATATAGATGAACTCCTTAGATGGAATGACCTGTATGGAGAAGGAGGATCGAGGAAGAATAGAACGCTCAGCTATTTTATGTAGAGGAGGTATTTAATTTATTTTTGTACATCCCAATTTTCTTTGCACCTGGATTTTCTCATAAAGATCCCTCTCGGTGTAAGTATACATAGTGAATAGTTGATCTAAATGGAACTCATAGTTTCTGCATTTCTATTTGTACATACATAATAAGTGAAATACGCATCATCATGTTCTCATTCTCCAACTTACTACTCTGTTTTTTCTTAAATAGTCTTGTTTGTAGCAAATATGTTCCCATAATAAGTGCTGATTTCGTGGGAAGTCCCGGGTCACTTGGTACTCAATGTAATGGTTGTGAGGGTGCGTGCTGCAGCTAATCAAGTCAAGCTACATTTGTTGTATCAAAACAAAAGATGTCAATGCAGTTACCCTGGATTTGGGTCTCATGGCCCTTCATTACATAGCTTTGTTTCAGTTAATTTTGCGACTCTAACCTGGATGGAGATAGAATCTTAAATTGTTGTGAGACTTTACCTGAGTTGTCTTCTTTTTATAGTTGTCAAAGTCAACTTTTAAAATATTGAGACTTTCTTGTTAGAATCTATTCCCTGCAGATGCTGTCGATCCTTGCTTATTTTCTTATAAAGCCTGAGCTGCATATTTGCCATGGATGGCCGCCTTGGTGGTCATTCATTGCAAGTGAACCTTAAGTCGATCCCTATTAATGAGTACCCTTTTGTGGGTTTTGGCTTAGATGATTAGCCACTTTCTTGTGCTTGTATTGTGCATGAGTTATCAGCGAAGTGATAGATGTTCCTAGTAGTTGAAAGATGGTACTATTCAATTGTTTCTTTCATTCGCCCTTTAGGTCTGAAAGTTTATGGGTTGAGCTTGGTAATGGAATTTTGTTCACTCATCTTAGAGGTCTTAGAACCCCATTAAGGTAGTGGAATTGGCATCATGCTTTCCAATGATATATAGTTTATATCATTGGTTACCTTTTTTGTTGAAACCCGATGACAGTATGTTCTAAATATTTGGGTTTTGTACTAGTTAAGCAGCACTTTCACAGGTTCTGGAAAGAAGAAACAGCATGGAATGCAACTCTACCTCAGGCGAATGTGCTGTGTTTGTTTCAAACAAGAAAAATGTACGACAGAAGAGGATATAGGAGAGGGAAGTTCTCGACTTGAGGTTGAAGATGATTGTAAACATTCTTCTTTTTCTCCTATATCAGTTTACTGGAAATTTGCTTTGGAACAAACACTGCCCAAGTTGATCGCAGAAGGTCATGAACTTTTTTTTTTTTTTTTTTTTTGTGAAAGGCAAGCAGGGTTTTTATAGGATTTCATAACCCATAAAGATGCCGCAAGTTGGGTTTAAACTCATGATCTAGTGGTACCATCCGTCAAGCTCTAACCATTGAGCTGTCATGCCATTGACGGAAGGTCATGAACTTAAAAACTGCTAACAACAAAAATGGAAAAGCTATAAAGGTGTTGGGAGGTTCAAATAACATTGTTCTTCGAAATGGATTGATCCTGTGATTAGATGTTGTTTGATGCTAAACGAAATATGTGAAAATGGCCTCTCTTTTAAAAAATAAAATGTTGGTTTAATTGTTGTTGTGTAGGTATTGTTGAATTCTATTCGATCAATGTTGTATTTATCGTGTAATTATTTTTGAGCCAAGGGTGTGTTTGGTTGCATGGATTCTATGTCATGGGAATTTATGGGGAGATTCATATATTTTAGGCTAAATTGATGTATGATTCTATATCCACCATTTGATTTTGTGATCAATGGTGGAATGAAAGTCTCATGAAGAATCACACTGTTTTTATGTTTATGAAACTTTCATTCCCACCATTGATCATAAAACTAATGGTAGATGTGGAGTGAAACTTTAAATTAGCCTAAAATATAAGAATTCATGAGCATTGATCACAAAATTAAATGGTGGATGTAGAGTGATATCTCAAATTAGCCTAAAATATATGACTATTCTCATGGATTTTCATGACATAAGATTTCATGCAATCAAATACACCTTAAGTTGCAGTAGATTTCACATGCTCAACTAATTATTTTTGAGCTAATTTGCAGTAGACTCCACATGCTCAACGCTTATTAAGGAAAAAGTAACTCCAAAGATTAGTAAAAAAAAAAAAAAAAAAATTAGCACAAGGAGAGCGAGAGTGGAAAAAAATTGAGGAAATATATACTAATATACTAGGTAATAATTCAATGAAAAAAATTGAAGAAGTTTATGCTAGTTGAGAATTTCAAATGCTTGAATGGTTACACTACTCATCCCTGGCTTAATTACGAATCTTTTTATCCTAACAAAATAACCTAATTATGCTATCTCAATTTATAGAACAACCATATTTATCCAATGAGTTTTGTTGAGTTGCATGCTTAAATTTTATAATTTATAATACAGGAAAAAAAAAAAAAAAAAAAAAAAACTCGCTTAGGCCTCTGAGTGCTAGTCCCCTGTCTACTTAATGCTTAATGATATTTAGAACATTAGTTTATCGTGTAATTATTTTTAGCTAAGTCGCTGTAGATTCCACATGCTCAATGCTTTTAATTCAATGAAGAAATTTATGCTAGGTGAAAATTCAAATGCTTGAATGGGTACACTACTCCATGGTATTTTTTTCCTGGCTTAATTACAAATCTTGTCATACTTAACAAAATAACCTAATTATGCAATCTAAATTTATAGAACTAACCATATTTATCCAATGAGTTTTGTGAGGTGTATGACAATCGTAAAACTGAAATTTTATGTAAAGTCATGGATAGAGGTTTCTCACCATTTCTGACTTATAAGTAAGATACAAGTATGTTACACTGTTTTCTTTAAAATCAAGTACGTGTTTATGATATATTTAAGACAAAAGATTATGAACAATTTCTTTATTAATGTCATGAAACCAATGATATTTGCATATTTAATCATGTTGGTAGATTTCATTTTTATTCACTATAAAAAAAATTTCCTCCTTTTTGGCTAGTTAGTAATCACAGGAGACGATTAGCTAAAAATTTTAGAAAATTTGCAAATGTACACTAGAAACCTTATGCCAAAGTTTCATTTCATTTTAACATTGTTTCTTGTTATACATATTTGGGTTTTCGTCATTAAATATGTGACACAAATCGGCTTATATCGCGTTCAAGGCTCCTAACTCGCATCGTGATTACGTATCTTGAGGTTAACATGTCGTGGTTTTTTGGTTTTGATCATCACTCTTCTGCGACTCCTCTCACCCTCACTGTCTCGTCTCTAAAACCCGGAGACGAAATCAGGGGTTTAATGGTCGATTTCCCCTAAAAAGGAGGAGAACTAATTGTAAAGGTCATACCTTTAATCAAGTTCATTCAGAGTGAACAAATGGGTCTTCTTCATCTCTCTCTGCTCTCTGAATCTCTCCCTCTCTCAACTCACAACAGGTATTTTTCCATCCCCAGTTTGATTCTTTAGTTTTTTAGATGAGTCTTTATTTTAAGTTTTCAAATTGTAAGCTTTTTAGTACATTTTTTTTGCTCAGAAAAAATGATATTTTGAGCTTCTTTGTTATTTTGATTAGAATGGATAGAAAGGTCATCACTTTGAGTGTAAATGAAACTTATGATTAATGGGGGTTCTCTCATTTTTCAGTTTTAGGTGAAGGGGAATAGATATCGCCATTGCGGTCAGTTCTAGATGAAGAAGCTCTTGTACAAGCGAGGTAGTGCTTATCTTAATAATCTTTTCGTGGAATATTTTTCTAGCTTTTAGTTCGTAATTTCAAAGTAGAGGTCCGAATTTGTGGATTCAAGATGCAAAAACAAACACCCCCTTAGTCTTATCACAAATCTTCTTCAGATTGTGGTGACTATTATGGATCTATAAATTACAGATTGGAGTATAAATTACAGATAAATTAATACAAATTGGAGTATAAATTAATTCAGTATAAATTACAGATAAATTAATACAAATTTTGGCTACACTGGCATGCTCGTATAAATTACAGATTGGAGTATTCTCCTAAGTGTCTGACCTGAACAGATGAGTCCATAGGAAACGGACTCATTTAAGTCCAATACAGAAAACTAAATAGTAGCTGGCTCGTTCGGACATTGAAAGAGAGAATCTCAAATGATATTATCTTTCAGTATATGATGGTTGAAAGGGTCGCTTTTGTCTAAATCAAATACCTAAATAAATGTCGGGAATCAATCAGCCATAGGGATTTATTAAAATAAAAAAAAAACAAAAAAATAATATTAATAATAATACAAACAAAAATAAAAACTAGATACGAAACCCCAAAGGCAGAGTGAATCAAAATTTGTTATGTAACTTGGGTAGACTCGATGGAGGTCATATTCATCCACCGAGGAGGAGATAACTGTGTGTAAAGTACTCTATTTGTCTATTACATGTTTAGCTAATGTTTCTGGACACTGAGTAATTTTTGTGGATCCACAGGAATTTGAAAGTAAATGAGTTAGACTTTCAGTCACTTTGATAAATCAGCTTTGCACATTGTTGCTAACTCATAATCATGTTGTATTGCAGAAATATTTCATATTGATCCCAAGTGTTGTAATAGCTACTTGGCGTACAAATTTTCTTCCTTGCATGATGGGTCCTCATCCGAGTTAGATGGGAAGGCCAATACTTTACCAAATGGGATTAATCAAGAAGTGTCAAATAAAAGGGGCGACGGGGTAGATGTCGTGTGCATGATCTTGAGTGGTCCCTGGGGACCAGCAGTTGAAACTGCATTATCTTCACTGGACAGGAAGCATGAATCAGAATTAGTCATCAGAGTCTTGAAGAGGTTGAAGGATGTCAACTTAGCAATAAACTATTTTCGTTGGGCTGAGAGAAAAATTGGCCAAATGCACAGTGCTTATGCATACAATTTACTTCTCATGGTCATGGCTAAAAATAAGTGTTTCGATAGTTTGGAAAACATCCTTGAGGAAATGAGTCTCGCTGGATATGAGATTTCAAATGGTACGTGCATTGAGTTTGTCACAAGCTGTGTCAAGTCCCGAAGGCTTATGGAAGCGTTCAACCTGATACAAACCATGCGTAAGTTCAAATATCGCCCTGCATTTTCAGCTTATACAACTCTGATTGGTGCGTTTGCTGAGGCGCATGAACCTGACTGCGCATTAACCCTGTTTCATCAGATGCAGGAGCTCGGGTATGAAATGACTGTGCATCTATTTACAACCCTTGTTCGTGTATTTGCTAGGGAAGGGAGAGTTGATGCTGCTCTCTCTTTATTGGATGAGATGAGGGGTAATACTTGTGAACCAGATGTTGTTCTTTATAATGTATGCATTGATTGCTTTGGCAAAGTGGGTAAGGTGGACATGGCCTGGAAATTCTTCCATGAGATGAATGCACAAGGCCTCAAACCTGATGATGTGACTTACACTAGCATGATTGGGGTTCTTTCAAAAGCAAATAGACTTGATGAAGCTGTAGAAATTTTTGAGCGCATGGAATTCAACAGGAAAGTCCCATGTGCTTATGCCTATAACACCATGATCATGGGCTATGGATCTGCTGGAAAGTTTGATGAAGCTTACAAGCTACTTGACAGACAGAAAGAGAAGGGATGCATTCCAAGTGTCGTTGCTTATAATGGTCTGCTGACTTGCCTTGGGAAAAAGGGTAGAATAGATGAGGCTTCGAGGGTATTTCAGGAGATGAAGAAGGATGCAGAACCGAATCTAACGACATATAATATTATGTTAGACATGTTCTGCAGAGCTGGAAAACTTGAGGCTGTTTATGAGACTAGGGATGCCATGGAAAGAGCTGGCTTGTTTCCCAATGTATTGACAGTGAATATAATGGTCGACCGGTTGTGTAAGGCACGAAAGCTTGATGAAGCTTGCCGTATTTTTGACAGTATGGCTGCAAAGGGTTGCTCCGCAGATGCAGTCACATTTTGTTCTTTAATAGATGGCCTAGGCAGGCATGGCAGGGTTGATGACGCATACGATTTGTTCGAGAAGATGATGGATGCAGGTCATACCCCGAATGTGGTTGTTTATACATCCCTTATTAGAAATTTCTTCAGGTGTGGCAGAAAAGAGGATGGACATAAGATTTACAAAGAAGTGGTTCGCAGAGGCTGTACTCTAGATTTAACACTTCTCAATATCTATATGGACTGTGTTTTCAAGGCCGGTGAAACTGAAAAAGGCAGGGCTATATTTGAACAAATCAAAACTCGAGGATTTACCCCAAATGTACAGAGCTATTGCATTCTCATTCATGGTTTAATAAAAGCTGGCTGTGCTAGAGAAACCTATGAGTTGTTCTATGCAATGAAGGAGCAAGGTTGTGTTCTGGATACCATGGCTTACAACACAGTCATAGATGGCTTCTGTAAGTCGGGTAAAGTAGACAAAGCATACCAGCTTCTGGAGGAAATGAAGGTCAAAGGCCATCCACCTACTGTGATTACATATGGATCTGTCATTGATGGGCTTGCAAAGATCGACAGGCTTGATGAAGCCTACATGCTTTTTGAAGAAGCAAAGTCAAAAGGAGTAGAGCTGAATGCTATAGTATATAGCAGCCTTATCGATGGGTTTGGAAAGGTTGGTAGAATCGATGAGGCATACCTTATATTGGAGGAGTTGATGCAGAAGGGTTTGAATCCAAATGTATACACATGGAACTGTCTTCTTGACGCCTTAGTGAAGGCAGAGGAGATCAATGAAGCTCTTGTTTGCTTTCAGTCCATGAAAGATATGAAATGCACACCAAATGCCATCACGTACAGCATTCTCATAAATGGTCTTTGCCGAATTCGGAAGTTCAACAAGGCTTTTGTGTTTTGGCAAGAGATGCAGAAGCAGGGGCTCAACCCAAATGTCATCACCTACACTACTATGATCACTGGACTAGCCAAGGCTGGAAATGTAACAGAGGCAAATGGGCTATTTGAGAGATTCAAGGCAAGGGGTGGTGCTCCCGACTCCGCTATTTATAATGTTCTTATTGAAGGGTTAAGTAATGCTGATAGAGCATTGGATGCGTATGCACTTTTCGAAGAAACCCGGCATAAGGGACATAATATCAACACGAAGACCTGTATTGTTCTTTTGGATGCATTACACAAAGCTGAAGGTCTTGAGCAAGCTGGAATTATTGGTGCTGTGCTGAAAGAAATGGCCAAGTCTCAGCATGCTTCCAGACTCTTGTAACACTAGATAGGTTGAACTTCAATCTTTATTTATTTTAAACGTGCAACGGGTGTCCTAATGCGCCATTGATGCAAAGTTTTAGAACCATAGTGTACACCAGTTTTTCTTTTTTTCTGGGAAAAGAAAAGAAAGGAAAGGTTTACATTTCTGTTTATTGATCATATGAATTACGTAGTAGTGTAAAATATTAATGCCGAATTACAAAAGAATTTCAAAATCTTACTGACATGGATGAATTTTCACCATAGATGAATGGTTTTAAAATATTGCATGTAGTAACTCACTAGGATGACAGTTGATACTTCACTGTAAATTTTATTACTAGTCTAATAATTGCAATATTAGTCTACTACATGGGTTCTAGTTTATACAATAAATACTATGCGTGCAATTTTCAGTGTAACTGATTGAAAACATTATTAATGGTAAGGTCCAGTACAGAGATATCATCAAAATGGTATCTGGTAGAGGCTCTCTAGGATATCCCCTGGTATCAATTTTTTGTGCTTATTCTCTGAAGTCTGAAATATAATTCAAGATACTTCAAACAGAAGTAAAATGAGTCGGGTACTTGCCACAATGCATTCAATTTGCAATCGTTATTCAAATGTGATGACCTGTAATTGGTAGTTGTCTTTGAAGTATAACTCTTGTCCTCTAACAACCTTTGTAGTTTCAGAACATTTTTCTTACCGCAGCTGGCTGTGCTATGAGGGAACTCCAAGAGAAGGAAAACTAGGTGAAAATCGATCTCTGACTGTGGATGCTATCACTAATAAGTTCAAAACTTATCCACCATAAGGTTTTTATTTATTTATTTACTCTTTAACAATATTACATGCTTAGCTTGGCAACTTTGATGTTTTCTTCATGTCTCTGGTACTTTATTGATATTATGCGTGCTTAAATTTATTTTCGACAATGGTAGATTGAAGAATCAGGAAAGTTTCTAACATATTTCTCGAGTATTTTGTGTTGGATTTGGTCGGGTTGTATTTACTGAGATTTTGATAAACTCAATGCTGCTCTTATATAGTCACTGCTTTTCAGGAAGGAGTTCAGCGTTGGCCAACAGGTTACCACCTGCATTGCGTTCAAGTTCAGATTTTTGTCCGATAACTTTGGACGATCTAAAAATGCACATGGGCAGGTATTTGGTCTTAGCTTCAGTAAAGATCTAACCATGTTCAGTAAAGTCACTTTTTTATGTTTTAGAACTCATTGAAAAACACTTAGATTCAAATTGTTAGGGTCTAATTTTTATCTGTAAGCTGTTATTTAGTTATCATTCTGATTCTTATTCTTTGAATGCCTTTTGTTCACCCCTTTGTATATTCTAGTACCTGCAGAGATTACTTGGTGCGAATAGCATGCATGATTCTAGATAGTAGTAATAATTAAAAAATAATAATAATTAGAAGCCACGAGCTTTATGTTGTGTCACAGACTCACATGTTGGATGTGTGGTGGTACTCATGCAGTTGTAATTTTAATTAGGCTGTTTTGTTAATAACTGACTTTATATGCTGCTTGGTTGATTTCCATCCAGTTTGGGGTTCACAAATCTTCTTCTCCGGAGGGAAAATATTTTGTTTCATATGGAAAGGAACTTTAGAAGAATTTCATATTTTGACACTTGTAGCATCCGTCACCACCCACCCACTTCCTCTTTACCGCCTAGAAGGTTTATTGGAAAAGCATTGCCTTGATTTATTCAAGTTATGTGCATTTGGCTTTGGAAATGAAGAGCGACCATCCTTGGTTGAGATTGGCAAGGTGATCGTGAAGAAGTGTCAAGGTGTACCACTGGCTGCAAAAACTTTGGGTGGTTTGCTGCGCTTCGAAAAAGAGGAAAAAGAATGGGTACGTGTCAAAGAAAGTGAATTATGGGAGCTCCGACTAAGCAGTGAGAATGGTGTGTTACCGGCATTGCGATCGAGTTATTACCACTTGCCATTAAATTTGAAGCAATGCTTCATTTTTTGCTCAAATCTTTCCCAAAGGTCATAGAGTTAAAGAACTGTTGATTCAACTGTGGCAATTGGTTTGGTACTACCCGAACCAAGAATGACACTAGAAGAGGCTGGAAATGATAATTTCAAGGCATTGCTAAGGATGTCCTTTCGAGACAGAGGAAGATGGAGATGGAAGTGTACACAAGTGCAAGAGGCATGACCTTGTGCGTGATCTTGCATGTTTAATTGCGAAGGATGAGTATTCTATAGTTGCAGTTTGAAGTACAAGAAATGCTTCAAAAAAACTCGCCATACATCACTACTCTATCACAATGAAGTATCTATTCTTGAATCTATACGGAGATCCTCATCCTGTTTACGTTCTCTCATCTGTTTAAATGGCCAGACATCAGCTAAGGAGCTTGACTTCAGCTTCTCACATATTCCTTTTCAGGCATTGGATTTGCATTTGTCTGGAATTGAAGTTACAGATTCTATAGGCTAAATGATACACCTCAGGTATCTCGATCTTTCTGGTACTAGTATTTTATCATTGCCTGAATCGATTTGTTTGCTAAGACACTTCCAAAGATTGAAACTCCGAGGTTGTGTTAGCCTCCAATCATTGTCAAAAAGATATGAGAAAAATGAGTGGCCTGGGACACCTAGGTATTCGAGATTGTGTTGGGTGAACTCACATGCCAATTGGGATGGGGGAATTGACTCACCTTCATACTTGTAAGTTTCTTCATTGTAGACACGGAGAGTGGATGTGCTGTGAATGAGTTGGAAGGGCTGAATAAACTTGGACGAGAATTGGCAATAAGAAGTCTTGAAAATGTAAAAAATTCAATGGATATCAAAAAGGCAAATTTGATAAAAATATATATATATAATAATAATAATAATAATAATAATAATGATAATAATAATAATAATAATAATAAATAAAATAAATCTCCTTATTTTATCGCTGATATGGTCAGATTCGAACTCTCAATTGCAGCAGCAACAAGAGGAAGATGCGACAAAAGAGATAATAGAAGACCTCCAACCTCCTGAAAATATAAGAGAAGTGAAGGTTGAGGGGCACGGAGGACGAATGTTTCCAAGTTGGTTGACTGTTTCGTCAGCCCAAAAGTTGGTCCTTATCTGTCTTTCAAAATGTAGAACGTGTAAGTGTTTCCCACCTCTCGGAATGCTACCTCTCAAAGTTTTGAAGTTGCAGCAAATGAATTCCTTGGAATTTATTGTTGGTGAAAATGTACAATTCCCGCTTCTAGAAGGACTCAAGTTGGATGGTATGCCTATTTTTGAGAGATGGTCATCGTCATCATTGTCTAAAGGAGAAGGAGGTGATCGAGCACCATCACAAGCAGAAGTATTCCCTTGTCTTAAAAACGTGATTCTCAACAACTGCCCCAGATTGGGGGGAGTCCTATTGTCAGGTTCCCCGGTTCTGGGATCACTGCAAGACCTCGGTTGTCTTCCTTCCCGTGACATTAATTGGTTTGATTAGTATTTTCCACGAAAGACACCAAAACACCTTATTGCTTTACAGAATGACTATCCAAGATTGTGACAACCTGAAAGATCTCCCTGAATAGTCTCATCCTACTCGAGTCTTTTTCAAGAGGAACATTAAGAAACCTTACTACTTTGCAGAAGTTGACGATCCAATATTGCAACAACCTGATAGCCCTCCCCGAAGAACTGAATAGTCTCACTACACTGACAGAGTTGAAAATTTATGGATGTAATAAGCTGGTTTCATGGGTAGAGGGAGGACTGAAGAACCTCCCTCCCAAAACCCTTGAAATTATGAATTTTCATGTTCTGCAGCGTTTGCCTGAGCTGAGGAAGAACTCTCTCCTTAGACTGACAATCACTGACTGTCCTCAGATGGAATTCTTGCCGGATGATTTTGAGCACCTAGATGTCCTTGAATGGCTTGATTTGGTGGACTTGCCCAAGTTAACGTGTTTTCCAAAGCAGCAAAAACACGCTCCAAAACTTCGGATTCTAGAAATTAATGGTTGCTCGGAAGATGTGATGGACTTACCTGAATGGATAGGTGATCTTAGTTCGCTTCAGAGTCTGATTATATATGGTTGCAAGACTCGGAAAGCGTTGCCAGAAGGGATGCGACACCTCCTTTTCCTTAAACAGCTACATATTTTTGGATGCAATGTGTACTAGAGACACGATGAGAGGAGGGCAAGGGAAAAGACTGTTCGACATCATTTCAAATGTTCTACATGTGCACATCCGTAGCAAACGTCCGGGTGTTAACCATCCTCTTCCATAATCATGGTATGAACCATTATTTCGTTTCTTCTTCATGATTTTCTTAACGTTTTTCAAGGATAACCTTAATATTATAGAATTTTCTTAAAAATTAATGGTTTTCTCATCTCAAGACATTCTCCCTGTCCATGAATAATATTGTAAGAAACATTCAAATGTCTGTTTGCTTAATCTTCACTGTTATCTTTCTTTAAGTACTATTAAAGTTTGTATGCTTTGAAGCATGGTAGGATCCAGCTGATAATACAATTTGATGCAAGTTTGATATTGTAGTTTGTGTGTATTTTGCTCTTCTTCATAGTCTTTTTGTTAATTTTTATTCACATTTCTGGACAGTGGTTTTGTAATCCTAACATGATAAAGGTGTGCATAATGTGCATAAAAACAGAATACACCATTGAATACAAATGCTTGACCAATTTATTGTGGAAATTTGATGGGTGTGCTGCGATTTCTTTCAGTTTTTGCCAAATTCATGTATGTGGTGCATATATCTTCTTCAGATTCCTTACTCCCAGTGATGAAATCAGGATAAAGAGCTTAAGTCGCTGGGTAAGTATTTGACTTCATTTAAGTTGTGTTTTATTTATTAGTTATTTCCTTCTCGGTGCAATGCATTATCTGTGTGTAACATGAATCCACATGTCAATCCCCTTATAATGTAGATTGTAGACACTTATAATAAGGTATTAAAGGTTAATGTGGCAAACCTAGATGTTCAGAGATGTTGCTTCCTATCTGTATGTAATCTCTAGGCTTGCATGTATGATTATTATTGAATGTTTACAATCTCGATTCTTGAATCTATAATTGTGGATTTTAAGTTTTATTTTAGGAAAAAGAAAAATCTGTTTTTGGGTTGCTGAATTATTGTGTTTGTATGTTCGTTTGAGAGTATCGGGAATGGGCTTCGATGATGTTAGTTTGAGTTCGTCTGATCAATGCCAAGACTGTGAGTTGACATATTTTCACTGGTATGTTGATAGGTGAACGCAGCAGCTAAAGGAGAGAGATTATCTGAAGAGACGATCATGTGATAAGTATAAAACTCAAACGGGTCAAATGGGCGCGTCTCCATCTGAGATGTCATCATTTACGATGGAGGTTGATGGTAATAAATCAATCTGTTTTCTTCTGAATGTTTTCAAGGATATTTTGTAATTTCGTAAATGTCTTTTCTAGTCGTTTGTAGAGCAAGCCTTAATTATGACGTTGTTACTCATATATTTGACTTTTCATTGTAAGTTAATAATGTAATGGATGTGTTTATATGACTTGTCCATGTTTTGTGATTAATTCATTGGAGTCTGCTGGTATTTGGGTTTACTGCATTTTGTTTCCTCGCATTCTTTTATTCCTCCATTCATATCCCAAGAGCTTTGATTGGAGAAGAAAATGAAAGGTTTGGGACATGAAATTAAAACACAGTACTGTCAACTTGGGCAAGTTAATCAAATCTAGTTTGTAGAGAATTCTAAATAGTGCTTCAAAATCTAGTCTGTGTGCAAATATGTAATTCTGTTCTGCCCTCCTTGCTAAAAAAATTTCTGGAGACGAGGGAAGGATCATGTGGACCTCCCACTATCTTGGCCCCTCCTCTCGTCACCGATTCATGTACCTTATCATTGTTTCCGATCTTCCTGGCATTATATCGACTAAAACATTGAAGATATCAGTCTTAGTGATTCTTGCAATTACGTTGTTTTTCTCAGTAAGGCTTATATATACATACAGCTGGTAGAGAAATCTGTTTTTTCAGTTAGGAAATTGCATGATCTACGTGATTAAACTTAGCACATTCTGGACTGTGGTCTAAGTTCTGTGTGGCTTGTGTGTATATTCTGACTTCTTGTTTATCTTTCTATTTTTCAACTTGCCACATTCTGGGTTGTGGTTTCAGCCTTTGAGGTGATCACAACATACAGTTTAAATGTAGATATCCTTCTATGATAACTGGTGGGCAAGTCTTGGGAATAAAGAACTCCTGGCATAAACCATCTTTCGAATACTCGTTTTCTCATGGCATACAGATCGAAGTTCTAACGATGCTTATACGAATAAAAGGAGTCTGATTTGTATACAGGAGGTTTTTCTCTTGTTCTTTGAGGGCGTTTTGAACAACTCTGCGTTGAAGCCTTTGTATCAAGGATGGGAGTGTTCTTGTTATAAGTTCAAATTGTACGTATGACCATTTCCACATTTTTGTGCATGATGTTAGAATATTTATTCTCTTATGGATCGATCACCTTTCTTGTTTTGGTTATTGCTTGGTTTAGCGATTGGGTAACCCCTACATGGGGTTTGGTTACCCTGTCTACTATGATTTTCTCATGGAATGCCAAATGGTTTGTGTTAGGAACTGACCTGTTTCTGGTGATGTTTCTGCAGGATGGAAGAACCCAAGCAATTGCAACACTCAGTATCAGTATCAGAGTGGTTGATTCCTGGAAGCAATGGAAACTTGCAAGACACAATCACGATAAGAACAGCTACAAAGAGTTTTATATTCAATGAAGACTGATTTCAGAAAAGATGGAATTTTGTATAGAATGGATTGTAAGGATTACAATGAAAAAGAATGAAATGTAACAGGCAGTATTCGAGATTGCCAGTCTCCCTTATGAGCAAAGCTCAATGTCAGAAATGAATACCCCCTATTGCTATTGCAATCTCTTATTTTATAGCAATCAGAAACTAACAGTGAACTAACAGAGCACCTAACAGAAAATCATAAATCCTAACAGAGCAATTCTTTACAGACTCAAACAAACTACTATCAAACAGACTTGCACCAATTTCTATTTGTTCCTCCTTGAATATGTGAACTTAATGGGAGGCCTAACAATACCCCCTCCCCAAAAACGCACCTTGTCCTCAAGGTGAAAAGAAGGAAACTGATGGCGTAACAATTGGAAGTCTTCCCAAGTAGCCTCATATGTCGGAAGTCCCCGCCATTTAATCAAAACCTCCAAAGACTCAGGGTTACCTGGATTTATACGTCTGATATCCAAAACGGTTTCAGGTTGGACTGCCATGTCAATATCTCTGTGGAGCTGAAGAGGGAGAGGAATTTGAGAAGAACAAGAACCCTTAGCCCGGCGCAACTGTGATACATGAAAAACCGGATGAATCCTAGTCGAAGATGGTAACTCCAACTTATACACAACAGCACCAATCCGCGCCAAAATCACAAAAGGGCCACAGTAACGTGCAGAAAGCTTCTGATTACCGCGTCTGATCAAAGAATTATGTCTATAAGGCCTGACTTTCAAAAATACTCGGTCCCCTACCTCAAAAGTTTCATCCCGCCGATGTTTATCAGCCTGACTTTTCATGCATTGTTGAGCCCGCAACAAATGCATTTTCAGGGAGGCCAAAATGTTGTCCCTATCCAACAACAACTGCTCCACAGAAGAGACAGCCGTAGACCCCGTAGCATAGCGAAGAAGAGGTGGTGGATCCCTGCCATATAAAATTTTGAAAGGAGTGTAGCCGGTAGCGGAATGAGTGGACGTGTTGTACCAGTACTCCGCCCAGGGCAACCACTTATACCACTGCTTGGGTCTCTCGGACACAAAACACCGCAAATACGTTTCCAAACATCGATTCAAAACTTCGGACTGACCATCCGTTTGAGGGTGATAAGCCAAACTATATTTCAACACTGCTCCTTGGACGCGGAAGATTTCACGCCAAAAGTTACTGACGAACACCCTGTCCCTGTCTGAGATGACGGAAGAAGGAGTACCAAAAAGCCGAATAACCTCTTTAGAAAAAACAGACGCAACTTTCTCAGCCGTATAAGGATGCTTCAATCCCATAAAATGTTCGTATTTGCTAAGACGGTCGACTACCACTAAAATGGTATCCACTGACTCGGAGCATGGTAAGCCTTCTATAAAGTCCATTGTGACTTCTTCCCAAATCTGATTTGGCAAGGGAATCGGTTGTAGGAGACCGGCCGGAGTGGTGGCCATAGTCTTATTGCGCTGACACACGTCGCATTCACTGACCAATTTTCTGATGTCTGTCTTCATTCCCACCCAATAGAGCTCCTTAGAAACTCTTTGGTAAGTTTTCGTTTCACCCGAGTGCCCCCCAATTGCGGAACCATGGAATTCTTTGAAACTAAGGGGAAGAAGATATGAGGATTTGGGAATGACTAACCGATTTTTGAAATGCAACAAATCCTAATGCACTGTGTACCTCTGATCAGCTGAACCTTGCAAGACCCTATCCTTCATCTGTCGAATAGAAGAATCTCCCTCAATTTCGGACTTAAGGAACTCTCAATCACACCAAGTTGGCAAGCTCAACTGTAAACATGTTGAGGGATGAGAAATTCTGGAGAGAGCATCCGCTGCGGCATTGGAAGAGCCAGAACAATACTGGATCTCAAATTGATACCCAAACAGTTTTCTGACCCATTTTTGATAGTCCGGTCCAATGATTTTTTGCTCCATAAGAAACTTGAGACTCTTTTGATCAGTTCTTATGATAAACCGTCTACCCAACAGATACGCGCGCCATTTGTTCACTACCAAAACTATCGTCATAAGCTCCTTTTCATAGATTGGTTTAAGCCTAGCCCGTTGCCCCAACACCTGACTGAAGAAAGCTACTGGTTGGGGCTCTTGCATCATAACAGCTCCCACCGCATACCCCGAGGCGTCGGTCTCAACAATGAATTCTTTAGAAAAGTCGGGCATACGCAAGACCGGGGCAGTAGTCATGACCCGTTTCAGACCCTGGAAAGCTATATCGGCCTCATGATTCCAGGCGAACCCGTTTTTCTTTAATTGTGACATCAGCGGCCACACACCTAATAGAAAATCAGAAATCCTAACAGAGCAATTCTTTACAGACTCAAACGGACTACTATCAAACAAATTTGCACCAATTTCTATTTGTTCCTCCTTGAATATGTGAACTTAATGGGAGGCCTAACAGTTTGCATACTGTTGAGCATTTCATAATCTAAAATCCCTCTCCAATCCAGATTGTAATCTTGACATGGCATCGTGCTTTTATTTTGGACTATAAATATAACTGAGCTATGTGTTTTTGGCGTCTACATGAGAGTTTTGCATTCACCAAAAAGCTTCCAGATGAAGTATATTTGATACTTGCAATCGACTTCCAGCCTCGCTGTTTACATCTGTACAAGATATATCTAAACAATTTTCGTTTTTCGGGCGTCATATTATAATTTTCTTAAATGAGCTTTGGAGACCTTGTTTAGGATCCTCCTGCTATGTACGCTACAATGCAAATGTTTGTTGGTTAGTAGGGTCACCAATTGATCTTATCGTACACAATTGTGTCATTGCCATTGGCACGATATTATTTTTTTTTTCTATAATCCCTTGGCCTCTCTCTCACCAGTGAAATCATTCGTCACAAGTCTACAAACTGAGCTAGTACCTAATATTATAAATCACGAGGTTGAATCTCGCAGAAAACATGATTTCGAATAAAAGCTGAAAAACGAAAGACAACTTTTTACTTAATCGGCACTAAGCGGTTGCATGATGCGACTACAGACAAAGAAGATCAGATCCTTATAGGATCGGGTTCTGATTCTAACCCGAACCGACGATCGACGGCCCTTATTGAATCTGATATCTCCACCACCAACTTGTCCACGTAGTGAACCAAAGTCCCTCCCTACAAACACGAGGTCAAATTCATTTATCAACGCCTCTTCTCTCTCTCGAGTTCTGTAGCTCGTTCTCTGTGTATCTGTGTTCTCCCACCGCGCACGTTAGCACGCACCATGGACGCGATATCTCACACTTCTTCATTTCTCCTCCCTACAATCTCTCCCGAGTCCAATGAACCCGCTCTAACGTACGCACTTGTTGTACTCAACCAAAGCCTCCCTCGCTTCACTCCTCTGTTGTGGAGTCACGGTGCGTACCGTACACACCTCTCTCTCGATCTCTTCGATCAATCTTTATTCATTTCTTGATGTATTTTAGGGTTTTGTAGGTGTTCTTGATTTCTTTAGTGTTTTTATTTTGTGTGTTTATATGTAAATAGTGATATGAAGTATGGCTGTTTGTCTAGAGCAGCAAAACTACGCGTATGTGCAGATGGCGGTGCCAATCGCGTCTTTGATGAAATGACCGAGCTTTTTCCGCACGAAGATCCTGTCGAAGTTCGAAAAAGGTTTTGAATCTCTTAATTAAATAGCTATGGTTTTGAAGAGAAATTCGTTTGTTTGTGTGAATTTGTTAATGAGAACTTCGTTGATCTCGAGTTCTAGCTTAATTTTATTTCTGAGAATTAATGATTTGATTTTGTGTTTGTTTGTGCTGATCCTATCATTGTTCGGCGTGGTTTTTTAATCAGTAGTTTGGAAGTTGATCGAACATTTGAGATTTTTTATGTGGTTAGATCTTAAAAGGAGAGCGTTTGATGTGTTTCATTTATCAGAATTTGGGATTTGACTTTTTCGTTTTGGTGGATTTATTAAACCTTTATAGGTTAGGATTATTCTTTTTTAATTCGTCTTTGATGTTGATGTTATGGAATCTGATCTCATTTAGCAGATAAACAATTGATTAAAGTTGACCCACCAAGTTGTAAAAAGCAAAAAACAAAATTCCATCCCACTAATGTTGTTTATGAATGGAAGGTGTCGTCATCAGTCGGGTTTACTTTTGGTTCTATGATTATAATACCTGACCAACAACATGGAGATGTGTATACCGACATTGTCTTGGTGATGTGTATACCGACATTGTCTTGGTGGATAAAATGATTAATAAGTTAGTAGAAATGGCTTGGTGAAGTAAGCTAATAGTATGTGCACCAGCCACCAGCCCTTCACTAAGAAGAACTGAACTGCTGGACTGAAAACAAATTTGATGTGGTCTTGACTTGCAATTAGCATAGAAGCACCTTACCAGTTGCATGCAATTGAATAGTTTGATTTGGTCGACCTATGATTTAGATAGATGGATTTTATAAGTTACATGCCCATTCGACAAGCAACATGCCTTGGGAACCAGGAGTTGTAGATGATTGCCACTTTCAATGTGCTATCAAATACGTAGTGCATTCTTTTATGGACTCCATTCATTCATCGTTAATTATGTTGTTGTTTTCTCATCATTTTCCTTTGTTTTTAGTAAGCATGTCTTTTATATTTAAGTTTTGGGTCTGGTTTGCTTTTTAGAGTTCTCTTTTAATAGTGTTTTTACCGATTTCAGGTATAAGCCTGATGTAATCAAAGGAGATATGGATTCTATCAGAGGAGATGTTAGGGATTTCTATACAGAGCTAGTAATGCTATTCGCACCCCTTTTATGAAGCACTTTATTATAACTTTTTATTAACATTATGTGTCCCAGAGTTGTTATTGCTTACTGACTTGTGGTTAGAGTAGCTTTTCTGTTGATCATACAAAAAAAAAACAGAGAATAATAGCAAGCATAAGTTCGTAAAATCATATCACTGACCATTTTAAATTTGGATAAAGTTGGAAGAGAAATTATATAAGCCATCTTTTGAGTGTGGTCTCCCTTGAGAGGAAATCAGTAGCAGTGGCAAGGGCAGAGCTAGGATTTTCATTTGGGGGGCAATGTGGTGAGTTAAAAATTAGTGCATTACTATTTACATAGTTTTTAAAATATAATTTCTTTGTTTAAAAATATACCACATACATTTGCAAAATAAGATTTGTTAGGAGAATGAGGAGGATCAAGGACTTGCAACACTCTAATTTTTATTACTCTCACAAAGATGTAAATACACAAAACTTGTGTACAAACACAAACTCACACCCACTGTAAATTAAACTCAATTGAGCTTATAATTCTACACACACACAAATACAATCCTTACACATATTTATAGTAGCTTGGAGTCGGTGGATGAACCACCTATTTTGACATTGAGCCACCAATATTGACAATAGCTTTAGATATCTCTAGATAGTCGGTGATAAGGCTTCCAGAAGTTGAAGTCTCTGGAGAAGTTGAAGTCTCTGGAAAGATTTGAATTTTCTGGAGAGTCTGTGATGATTCTTAACACTCCCACTCATCACTAACTCCTTTGAAAGTCATGCCAAGTTGTCTTTGAAACTTTATATCTGCCACTTGGTCTATTTCTCCTTGAAGTACCTTCTCTCTTACGAAGTGGTAGTGGACTTCTACATGTTTTGTCCTTGCATGGAATACTGGGTTTTCAGCTAAGGGTATTGCAGACTGATTATCACAATGCAATGGTATTGCATACTTGACTGGCTGGTGCAAATCCTTAATTAATTGTATTAGCCACGCACTTTCTTGAGCTGCCATAGCCGCTGCTCTATATTCTGCTTCTGTGGTTGAGAGAGACAGTTAGTTGTCTTTTGCTACACCAAGTGATTGCTCCTGAACCAAGGCTAAACACGTACCCGGTAGTTGATCTTCGCGTGTCATGATCTCCAGCATCACAGTAGCCGACTATTTTACATTTCTTACCCTTCTTGTATAAGATACCAAGATCGGAGGTTCCTTTCACATACCTTAATATTCTTCGGACTGCTTCGAGATGAGGCTTCTTTGGCTTCTGCATGAATCGACTTGCTACTCCAACTGCATAGGCTATGTCTGGCCGTGTGAGCGTTAGGTAGATTAGACTCCCGACAAGCTAGCGATACATTGCTGTATCTTCCAAATCTTTGCCTTTTTCAGCACATAGCTTAGCATTAGCCTCCATAGGTGTTGAGATTGGCTTGCACTCGAGCATCTCGTACTTCTTCAAAAATCTCTAGCTTACTTTTGTTGACAAAGGAATAAGCCTTTGTCACTTCGTTCAATCTCGAGCCCCAGGAAGTGTCTTAGTTCTCCTAATTCCTTCATCTGGAATCGGACTGTCAAGTTTCTTCGTACTATTCATATTTCTTCTTTGTCATCTCCAGTGATAATTAGATCATCTACATATACTAGCACTATTGCTAGTTTGCCACTTTGAGATTTGATGAACAAGCTTGAGTCCAAATGTGCAACTATGTACCCGCTTTGAACTAAGAACTCTACTATCTTCCCATACTAGGCTCTTGGTGCTTGCTTCAATCCGTACAAAGCCTTCTTTAACTTGCAGACATAATTTTGTTGGGTTTTACTCTCAAACCCCCTAGGTTGCTCCATGTATATTTCTCGATCAACTTATCCATGCAAGAAGACATTCTTCACATCCATCTACCATAACTTCCAAGATTTGCTTGCTGCTAGTGCAAGCAGAACCCTGACTGTAGTGATCTTAGCGACTGGACTGAATGTTTCATCATAGTCCAGTCCATATTGCTGAGAGAACCCGTGAACTACCAATCGAGCCTTGTATTTTTCCATCGAGCCATCAGGACGAGTCTTTATCTTGTAGACCCATTTACATGATATAGGCTTTACATCATTGGGTTTTGGTACTAAGTCCCAAGTTTGATTCTCCTTTAGAGCTTGGATTTCTTCTTCCATCGCCTTTTGCCATTCCATGCTCTAAGATGCTTCTTCAAATGTTGTGGGTTCTCTATCGTTGTCTTCTTCGACCACGACATTTGCATACTTTGGATTGGTTTGTGTTGTCTGGTTGACATTCTCAGTTGTTTTCCCATTTCTGACTGTCTTGATCTTCTTCTGGTACTCTTTCATGTACACCAGTTTGCCATGGGCTTGTAGACGTACTTGGTGTCTTTGGTAAGTTGAGCCCTATTCTTCTTCATGTTTTGTAGGTGTTGACTTATTTTCATGCATTTCCTCCTCTAGACTTTTGGAATTTGGCAGTAGTAGTTGTTGTGCAGACCCATGATGAAGCTTCATCGAACACTACGTTCCTTGATGTGTAGCAGCGCCCAGTTGTAGGATCACAACATCTCCATCCTTTTCTTTGACTGTCATACCCCACAAAGATGCAGCGAATCACCTTCTTGTCGAACTTGCTTCGCAGGTGATCAGGCACAAACACGTAACATACACATCCAAAAATTCGAAAGTGACTTATTGTGGGTTTAGTATTCCATAACTTCTTGAATGGTGAAACAAACCCTAATTTTGCTTGTGGCAACCTGTTGATAACATGGCTGCAATTTTCATACATTCAGCCCAAAAACGACTTGACACATTCTTGGCATGCAGCATGCTTCGGCATGTCTCTGCCAAATGTCGGTTTTTCCTTTCAGCTATTCTATTTTGTTGTGGAGTGCCTGGACATGTTAATTGTCTTCTGATTTTACACTCCTTCAGATGATTGGAGAACTCATCCGATGTGTATTCTCCGCTATTGTCGGTACGCATGCATTTAATTTTCTTTCCTACTTTACTTTCAATCTCCTTCTTAAATTTCTTAAATATATTAAGGACTTCTGATGTTTCCTTCAGAAAATAAACCCACACGTACCTTGAAAAGTCATCAATAAAAGTCACCATGTATCACATCTCGCTAATTGATGTTTGTTTCACTCGGCCGAACACATCTAAGTGGATGAGTTGCAACGGTTCCTTGACCCTGAACTCAGACTCCTGATAGGGAAGTTGATGAGCTTTTCCATACTGGCACCCAACACAGACTGTTTCTCCTCGTATATCTAGGTGGGGTAGATCCTTCAACATTGACTTGCTCATCATTGCCTTCAACCTTTGATAGCTAACATGCCCAAGCCTTTTGTGCCACAAATCAGCAGTTTCACTGCATCGGGTTTTATCTACATATGTTGATTTTGCAGACATCACGTAGATAGACTCTAATTTTCGTCCTTTCATGATGGGTGTTCCTGATGGCTTTAGGCTTCGGTATACCTTAACATCTTCCGGCCCGAATACCACGTAATTGCCAGATGTTGTCAACTGTGATACTGACAATAGATTTTTCTTCATACCTGGAACATGATAGACGTTCTGTAGTTGAATTTGATTGAGGCTGAAATTGGGAATGAATGTAGCCTTCCCGGTATGAGCAATTGGCAATCTCGTGTTGTCAGCAGTTATCACGACCCGATCTCCTTTGTACTCACGTAGGCTTGACAATTTCTCTTTATCTCCAGTCATATGATTTGAGCAGCCCGAGTCAACAATCCAATCTTTGTTGTAGTTGACTGTCAGTACTTAATCTTCACAGGCCATGGCTACTTCATTCTTGAAGAGGTTTACTTCATCATGAGTATTTCCACAAACAGACTGAGTATTTGCAAAAGATACTTGAAAGTCTCATTCTTCATCATTATTGTTTTGGTGAATGTGATTGTGAGATGTCACCAAGTTGCCTTCAACTGTCTTTTTCTTTGACCAACAGTCTTTTGCATAGTGACCTCTTTTGCCGCAATTGTAACACGCATTATTTTGTCGATTATTGTTGCTTCTGCCTTGCGGAGCTTCTCCTTTCTTGTAGCCCCTCTCTTGAAACTTCGTCGGCTTGTTATCTTCTTCTTTCTTTGGTTTTACAAATTTCTTCTTTTTATATCTGCCCTTCGTTTTATTAAAGTGTCTCTTCTCCCTCATTTTTTAGGGAGACACCTGCCATTTGCTTAGCGAGGCTTTCTTGATTGGCCAACAAACTGTCGAACTCCACAATAGATGGTGGAGTTGGCCAACCACGAATAGCTGTGAGAATCCCCGTATATTCAGGCTTTAGTCCGTGGATGATTATTCGTTTCATCCTATCTTCATTAATTTTTTAGGCAGGGTCTAGTTCTGAAATTGCATGACATAAGTTTTTAATTTTTAAAAAATACTCTCCAATCGACATACCTCCTTGTCTAGAGTTCATCAACTCATTTTCCAAGAACTACAGGCGGGCATCATTCATTCTGGAAAATAGGGATGCAAATGTATCCCAGACTCTTTCGGGTGTGTCTACATCTTCAATGTGCTGCAGAATCTCATCCTCAATCGTCGTCTTGAGCACATAAAGTGCATTTCCAGCTTTGATTTCCCATTTTCTGAATTCAGCGGCATTCTCCCTTGGCGGTGGTGCGGTCTCACTGCCGCCAACAACTTGCCACAAGTCTTGTCCTTGTAAATATGACTTTATTATTGTCAGCCAACTCTTATAATTGTGATGGTTGAGCTTTGTAAGCCCATCAGTTGTGCCAACAAGATCTCCCATCGTGACAAGGTGCAACCTTCTTTGTGCTACCAAGTAAGCTTGGTCCTAGACCAATCTGCTTCACAGTCTTGAACTGCACACGAACGATCTCCGACAAGACAAATCTCCCCAACGACAATTGAAAAGAACGACGAACTGTTCAAGTGAATAGTACAGCTCGTGAATAGTGCTGAGTGTGAACAGTATCAACCCGCGAACAGTGCTGAGTTGTGAACAATATCAACTCGTGAACAGTGTTTGAACAATGTCTTCTGCTAAATAACACTGTAACTCCGGTGAACAGTGCTACTCTAGCTCTTCCTGCTCTGATACCAAAATGTTAGGAGAATGAGGAGGATCAAGGACTTGCAACACTCTAATTTTTATTACTCTCACAAAGATGTAAATACACAAAACTTGTGTACAAACACAAACTCACACCCTCTGTAACTTAAACTCAATTGAGCTTATAATTCTACACACACACAAATACAATCCTAGCACATATTTATAGTAGCTTGGAGTCGGTGGATGAGCCACCGATTTTGACATTGAGCCACCAATATTGACAATAGGTTTAGATATCTCTAGATAGTCGGTGATAAGGCTTCCAGAAGTTGAAGTCTTTGGAGAAGATGAACTCTCTGGAGAGATTTGAATTTTCTGGAGAGTCTGTGATGATTCTTAACAAGATTTCACTGGAAAAAAAAAAGTTAAGAATTTTTATTTTTTTTAATACACGAAACAAATCAGTTAGATTCTAATCAAAATAGTGGTTGGGAAAAGCTAAAACTTATGAGAAGTTTGACATTTCACAATATACAATCTCCTAAAAAGTGCATTTCATTCACTCAGAGTATCGAGAGAGAAAACAATTATAAAAAATCTATCAAAAGAGAAAGCGATTATAAACAATCTTTTGAAGGACAATTGTTTTTTTTTAAATTCATGTACTAAATACTGACTTGCTAATTCATCGAATTGTTTGGGACAATGAATTAGATGAGTTATAAATGAAGTAGTTAGTGATTGAAATATATCAGACTAATCAAAATAATGGTTGGGAGAAGCTAAAACTTATGAGAAGTTTGACATTTCCACATATCAAAATAATATGAAATCTCCTAAAAAGTGCATATAACTCACTCAGAATATCAAAAGAGAAAACAATCTATCAAAGAGATAATGATTATAAACAATCTTCTGGAATTTTTTTTTTTTAATCCATGTACTAAATTATGACTTGCTAATTTATCGAATTGTTTTGTACAATAAATTAGACGAGTTACAATTAAAATAGTTATTGATTGAATGTTTTAAGTTTAAGAAATTTATAAAAGTTGGGCTAGGAAATAGTTTTCAAGATTAAATGGGGCAATAAGTTAGATATTTAACCTTGGGTCTCACTCATTTTGTATAGCTTAAACGGTAAAGTTAAGTTAAAGGGAGCATGAAATAAATTGTTGGATTTGAAGGGGAGATAATTTAAAGAACTAGATTCTGGACCCCACTACTCACTTTCTTTAGGTTTCCCAAACTCAAAGTTAGAGGGGCTAGAAAAGAATTTGTAGTATTTGAAGGGGGCAATAAGCTATTACAAACACCAAATCCCAGTACTCTGGTTTGGGGGGGAGAGAGGGGGAGGATTGCTTCCCTTATGTTGTATGTCGCTCTGCCCTTGCTTTGCAGGAAGCTCATAAATTCATATTTTAGTGGACCTTTCTATACAAAATTATGTCAAGTCACTGAGTAAGCTTGACAATTGATCGATGAATAAAATTGGCGAATGCATGTTTGTTTCCTGAATATTTTTGTTTGGATGTGAATTGCAGGGAACAAAAACAGTGGACGAATCACATGATCAAGACACCACTGATCTACATAAGTGTGTAACTTTCATCCAAGACTTCACCTCAAACGTGGACAAGCCTAATGTAAGTGGCTCGCTTATATTTAGTAATTGTTGAGCACAATTCAGTCCCTCTCTTGCACGATTTACTAACATTTATTGTTAATCACAACTTATATGTCCCTTTACATTATCTACTTCCTCTTGTTGTTGTCCATAGTGCCTTATTGCTTTAGATTATTATATCAAGTTGCTTTAGATCTAAATCTGAAACTTACTCTCAAGGTTTTTTTTCAACAGAAAGTGATTATATTTTGAAACGGGCATGTTGGAGCTATTAGGTTATAGCTTCAAATTTTTCTCTTTTACCGAATGTGGTTCCTCCGTGCTAACTTGAAAAACTCATATTTTAAAGTTGCCTGTATCTCATCAATTTGTGTGCATACTATTGCATATTTAAAGAGATGCCTAAAAGTATCCTAGAGAAAAATGTCAGAGGAATATGTATTGAATCACCATCTAACTTTACTCTGAATCACATGGAGTTTTTGTTGTTACCACACCCCCGAAAAACAATAAATCACCTTATAAGGGGTTATAATCACAGGATTAGAATAAATCAAAGGGAATACATGTCAAGTGTGCTAGCACAAAGTAGAAGAGGAAGAATATGGCAAGATCATTTTAGGTGTAAAGTGTAAACCTATTTGATTTTTTTGCCCCTCTATTAAATAATTAAGCCCGTAGGACCTAACTTTCTCTGCAAATTCAGATGTCAATGATTTGAAGTGTGAAAGTTGCAAAGAGGAATCTCCATAGAGATTCTTCAATTTAGTACTGAGCTGGACATGTCAATCTTGTATTTCTCAGGCTAAATGGTTTGTTCCAAATGATTTATTTTTTTTTCGTTCAGTATTTTGACAGGATAGAAATCATTGTTTAATTATAGATTGATTTCTTCATAATCATTTCCACCATCAGCCTTCAAAAAGATAACAACATATCTACAAGCTCAGAGTGGAAATTTCTTTCTGAGTGCAATCTTTCTAGCCGACTGATCTAGATCCATTTTACTTTTGGACGATCTTGACACAATGACACTAGATGCTTCAAAAAATTCCAGTCCAAATACATTCTTAGTAACTGGGGAAGATTTCTGAAACACTACTAGTTAGTCACTCACATGGTATTCCTACTTATTTATTGTTGATCTTTGTTTTTGATTGCAGTTATGCATTCTTGTTGCTGGCGCACTTGGTGGACGATTTGACCATGAGATGGGGAACATTAATGTCCTTTTTCGTTTCTCAAACATCAGAATAGTTCTTTTATCTGATGATTGTCTCATTCAACTTCTTCCAAAGACGCATCGTCACGAAATCCATATCCTGTCATCAGTCGAGGGGCCACATTGTGGTCTCATCCCCATTGGGATGCCATCTGCTAGTACCACAACCACTGGTCTCCAGTGGGATCTTGGTAAGTACATCAAAGATTCTTCTTTGCTCTAATTTCTTCTATAGACATTAACATAGAAGTTGGATTCTCAATCGTGGAGATTGAAGCCAACTACTCCTTGGCCATTGTCGGTAATGGTACAAAGAATCCCTTCTAAATCAAAACTACCTGGGTGGTATCTTTTGCTTTGCAATTTAGGGTGTGTTTGGTTGTATGGAATCCATGAGGGGACCCATATGTTTTAGGTTAATTTGAGGTATAACTCCACATCCACCATTTGATTTTATAAATTGTAGGAATGGAAGTTCATGAACATGAAAATCACACTCCTTGGAGGACCAAGGAGTGGGATTTCCATGTTCATGGGACATCAATTCCCACCATTAATCACAAAATCAAATGGTGGATATGGAGTGATATATCAATTTAGCCTAAAATATATGAGTCCGTAATGGATTCCCATGGCATAGGATTTCATACAACCAAACACACCCTTAGTTCTTTCAATCTAGCGTATGTGTCTCTAAAGCATATAACTGAGCCAATAAAGTTGGGGGGAGTTTGCCTGACGTTAAATTGGGTTTAAATATGTTCCAATACTTACTTTTAGCTTTGTCTATTTCGACAGATAAAACAGAAATGAAATTCGGTGATTTAGTAAGTACGTCAAATATTGTGGGAGAAGACAAGATCACGGTACAATCAGATTCAGATCTTCTCTGGACTATATCAATAAGAAAGTCTATATGAAAGAAATGTCAGACCTATTCAACAACCCTGCACCAATTATTTTCAAGCTAATGTAATTCTTTGTGAGCATTAATTGCGATATAGTAACATAAACAAAATAATGTGGAAGCAAAGCTCCTTGGATTACATTTTAAACCATCTTGGTTTTTCAGGATTGAATGTGTTTATCAGCTAGACTAGCAAAAAATGTACAACTTGTGATATTTATGTGAAATTCTAGGGAGCGAGGGAGGGTGGGCGGTGGTGGGGGGCCTCCCTCGCTCCTAGAATCACTCGATATTTATATACTTTGAAGACATCCCATGATTTGGTGGGATGCTTTAGCTTTCTACATGCTGCATTCATTTCATCCCTGCTGCTGGATCCTTTTGATTCGTTATGTATAAATCACTGTTATTACCACAACAGATACTGATAAATCACTGTTATTACCTAAATGAGCCTCGTGCGACAACTTTTAGTTGAACCATTCATATTCTGTCAGATAGTTTGGCTGTTCTGACATTAACTTAGGTTGATCGGTCAATCATAATAAGCATGTAATTGACCCATTTTGCTCGGAGATGAGCTCGGCTATTCTTTGGTTTTATAGAAAACTAGCTTCAAACAAGCGTGTGTTGCACGTGTCGTGTGTACCATAGTTCATAAATAGCTTACTAAAATATTTGACTATGGCTCAATGTTGTAGGTTAAATACGATTGTTCAAATAAACTCATCTAGATGGTATATTAATGCCCCTTTTTCACATATATCCTTCTCAAAAGCATATAATATATAGTGCAAACCATAATCTGGAAAAGACAATGCATACACTTAAAAAATGTAAAGTAAAAAGGTATTAATTACTTAACAGTATAATCACATAACAAATGTAGAACTTCTTTCCTCAATGTAAGTGGAGCAAAGATGGCTAGTAAGAGTTCAAGGTTGGGGGTGAAGAACCTTTCATCGTCGATATTTCATACATTTATAAGCCATCAAAACCAAATACTTCCAATTGAAAGTTTTCAGTATCCAACATATCACCTTGTAGCTTTGTGATTAACTTCACTTTGATGCAATCATCATCAATACACTACACATCTGTAAGCCATCAAAACCAAATACTTACAATAGCAAGTTTTCTGATCCAACATATCACAGTGTAGCATTGTGATCAAACATCTTCCAAGCTCTTCTTAAAATCTATATAGACCAATTTTTGGGGGGCTGTAACCAGTTAATGGCATGGCAGTGCTGCAATAGAATACTTCAACTCACCTAGAAAAATCAATCTAACCCACCAGGTTCTTCTTCTGGAAGAATATCTTCCCTTTTAGATCTGTTCTTCGCAAACATTATACTGTTAGAAGAAATACCACAATCCTTCTGGAGCAATTGATATGTAAGCCAACTGGAATAAGAGAAATATGCAGAATGGAACATAGGTATATGATTCGTGACTATCTATACAAACCCATAAGTCTCATGTTATCTCTAATATACCTTTGTTCGAGCAAACTAAATTGCCATAATGCATCTTCTAGAGTGTCATTGTTTCTGGCCATACTAATTCAATCTTCTAAAGACAAGAAGAAAAGGAATGCATAAAGAAATACTCGGCAAACTGATCAAATGTCCAATATCATTCTTCGTGATAATCATTCTCCATGAGATGACAAACAGTTTCAAATATGGGATTCCACTACATTCAACCACTCCTGCCTAGAAAGAGGGCACCCATTGCCAATTTGAGGTTTACTCGTTTCGTTTGGAAAGGTTATGACGAAAATGTGCATTTTAGGTTAAGCTGATTCGGGTGAAACACAGTCACAGCTAACAATTCAACTTTAAATGAGTGAATTCCTTTTATAGTATAGATGTGAAGTGAACAATGCTCAATGCTATTGATCACTACTTTGTTTATAAACCATATTCAAGTTATTGTATTCTCTTTCTTCCTTGTGGCAGGAGTGCCGGTGGTCTTAGATGCTCATCCAGGAGGAATCATATATGAAGATCTAATACCAGAATATGTTAATTATGCAAGAACCATATATGAAGGTTAGTGAAATTTTACTGTTGTTTTGGCAAAATTCCACTGTTGACATAATTAACACAATGATATTGGTAATGCCAGAGGATTTTGGAGATATCGTTGTCGATGTAAACTACTTGAATGTAGGGGATAAAGTCTCAGACTACAAGATTTTTATTTGCAGAGATCAATTTTCCAATGTAGGGTATCTGTTATTTTCTTGATCATGCTGAAGACCTGGTTCATAGTGAATTTTTTGTATATGTGCAGTGTTTGATTCATTGCACAGTTTGTATATTGGATATTCTATTTAATAGCTTTCATTTGTTAGATAATCAAACTTAGAATTCTGTATATATTATAGAGAATTCTGTATATATAATCTCTATAACTCAATTTTTTTTATCTCTATTAGTGTCTCCAAAATGCTTGAAATGCTCCTAGGCCGCAGGCATTCGATGTCCATTCAGAGTGCCTCTTTGACCAAGATAGACCTCATCAGAAGAAAGTTATTGAAATGTATACAAGACCTATACATTGATGCCATCCATTACCTCATAAATCATATGGTGATTGAGGAGCAAATGTGTTTCTTGATATTAGGTAAGGTGTGTATGATGTGAGATCTGAAAAGGTGGCGGATAAGGTCTTGCAAAGGCGGTAAGTGATCAGGCTCTTCGGAGTCCTTTTGGAAATCTGGGTTAAACCCTTGTAACTTATCAGCGGTTAAGGAGACAGAGTACAGAGGTTGGGAGAGAGGATCGAAAAAGATGCCAGAGAGATTGCACACTGAGCAGAAGTTTGGAGAATGAGAAAAATGAGTATCTTATTCCTCTTTTTCGATGCTCCTATTTATAGTGATCGAAGAGATAGGAAGTTAGTGCATCAGCTGCGGGGAACGTGATGAGAGAATGTATGATGTGGTTCATCGTGTGTGTAGTTCACCAATGGATCCCTCTTTGCCTTATACAGACGATACGTGATTTGTTTGGGACAAGGGTGTCTGGCATGCAGTAGAGCCATTAGAAGATAAGTCAGAAGCGAAGGAAGGCTCGGAGGATCTCATATTCTCGAGGAAATGTTTGTTTTTGCCTCTTAGTTACCTAATCTCTTGTTGGGGAACCATGTTAAAGTTCTTGTCTATAGGACGTATTGGCAATCCATACAAGTATGCAAAACTTGTTAATGCAGAGCCCTTCGAAGCAGCTAAGATGAAATCAGAAGCCAAGGAAGACTTGGAGTGGGTCAGTCTCAAGGTTGCATTTCATTATGGAATAAAAAACCAGTTACTAAACATAGAGGAAGCCAAGCCCTGGAACATCAGTTGGTTGACACCAAAAGCAAGTTTCATGAATCCGAAGTTTGCAAATCCAACCACTGAATCTGGAGGTGGATACGTAAAAGGTCCATCTACATTTTTGGTCTTGGATGAGCTGATGGTGCAACCGTTCTAATCAGTCTCTTGCATGTCCCTCATCGACAGTTCAGGTCTGCCTTTAGGAGATTTGGAGGAAGTGTTGGTGAACATGAAATAAGTTCTCTATTGATTTATTTTATTTTCTTCAGTTTTTCATATTTGGTTTTACTACTAAGATGTTCATGTTTATTTCAGTCACTGAATATGTTTAGTTTGTTTTAATTTTTGGCTATTATTTACTTTTTTTTTTGTGCAGGCTTTGGCTCTTCTCATAGCTTCATTGACTTCGAAGCGGGCATTGAGTGAAGTCTTCTTCTAAAAGAAAAGAAAGTGACTTGAAATGTCTAATTATCAACATATCTTCGCTTAAGCTGGAGTAAACATCCATTTGCACATTTTTATATAAGAACGAGAAAAAATACAATGTATAATGGTTTGCCTTACATAGTTTTATACATGTTATCAAATTTTGTTATTGAATATATATTTGATAACATGTCAGCTAATGTTTGTTAATTTGTTTATTGGGGAAAACAATTCATTCACTTTTCAGACAAAAAAGTTTGAATTTGGAGAAAGGTATATGAAAAATTATCAAATTTATTTAGGTTTTCGTCTCATCTTCGTCTTCTAAAATGTCTCTAGGGTTTTCATCAATCTTAAATTGAAACAGTGCTTGAAAAGTCGTTGCACGGACTTGCGAAGCGGGCAGATGAGATTAATAACCAACCAACTTCGATTCCTCAAATTTCCTTACATTATTACTTTCTAAACCACCTACCCTTTACGTCTTTGAGACCCTTTACTTAAGACATAAATCATATTTCTATCAAACTAAACTAAAAGTTCTCACCTTAAGTAGATACCTAAGAACAACCAATAACATAGAGAGAGACAGGATAGAAAGAACAGAAGAATAACTCTATTGTGGAAATGAATAAACCAGTTGGAAATCTTTGTACTATCATGAAATCATATCTTACAAGGTAAGAATGTATATTTTTCGTCTAAAAATTGATCTCCCATTTGAGTTGTTCAAGAATCAACATGTATGGCATCTCATTTTTCTATTTCAAGGATTTCTATTTTCACTGGGGTTTCATTTGAATAATACAAGTAGTCGACGTGAAGCCATGTCGTATTGTAAATGCTGCATAATTTTTAACCATGAGATTTATATCTTTTCTTCTTTTTTTTCATTGTTAACCACTAAAAATATAGCTTGATATTGGTAAAGAAACCTTGTTTTGTTTGAAAGCCAAAAAAATGGCACAACACTAATACAGTGGAAAGGAATCAAATCAATTTCGGATCTTCGTACTACGAGGGATTCACATCTTCAAGTCAAAACCAAAAAAAAATGCATGTTATTTGGTTGAAGGAGTGATAAAATGGTTAGTAGAATGACAAAATGCAAAGCAACGAAGTAATCTCGATTGTAATTTACACTATCATATAATGCAAATACTAGCAAAGGCATCACAGTGGATGGAGTGATGTGTTAATACTAACAAAGCGTAGGGATGGAGTAATGTGTAAGCCACCTTGACAGGACTCTTTCTGTTTCTCGAGGTCATGTTCTTGTTCATCACTATAATTCCATTTTCATCAATCTCCTCGTCTCTAAAGAGCTCGATTCAGCAACGGTGTCTCTCTGGCAAAGATGAACCTTAGTAGAAGGTTTGTAGTTGCCCTGTGATTTTTTCGAGGAAGAATCAAGTCAGTCAGGGTCTGACCCAATCTGTATAGTCAAGCTCTCGGCCATGAAACACTTACGGGATGATTGGAAAGATAACCAGCATAGGGGTACTATAATTCATTGCTCTCCCGAGCGGAGGTGCCATGGTGCATTGTGTTAGCTTAGTAAGTGTCTGCATTTTAGGCCACCGCAACTTGTTCTGCTCATCTCCATGAGACCTGCCTTAGAATACACTTCCACCATGACTGAAGTGTCACCTTGAATCAAGTCATCATTAGGGTAATAGAAAGTCAGAGACCCTTGTCTTGACTGCTCACCAGATTTCTAGCCCATCAACTGCACAAGGAGGCGCATGAAGCCATTAGTTTCCAGTGTACCAAGATCCCTTTATTTTAATCAAATTCGTATTGCTAACAAGAACATACCACTAATTAGATTCTACAAGGAGTGAGTGTTCAGTGAAAAGATCTTATAGGACAAATAGAATGAAACGAAACCCATAACTTTCTTTAAAATTAAATCAATGAGGAAATTTCAAAACTTGAACTTGTTCTTTACCTGGCTAGCACTGTATGGAGACTGATAATGGGTGAGTACTGAATTTGTTTGTTTGTCGCTGCAATTGCTACTTCTCGGCATTAAGCTTTTTGTTTGAATTTGGTCTAGAAAGTAAAGAAACGGTAAAAATCAAGACAACATAAAAGGTAGAGAAGGATAATTGATAATAATGAATTTTTATTTGTAGTGATGGTCATATTGTCTGTGTAAATTAACTTGAACAACAAAAGTGAAGAAATATTACACTGAAGGAGGACACGGAAGTCGGACTTGTTGGTAACTGAGCATAGCTAAATACAGTGACATCTATAGCTCCAAGTAGAAAAAGGGCATTGGTGAGCCACACTAGTAACCACTATGAGCAATCAATGACAATCACTCCTTTGATAAACCACCAGAGTATTCAGATTCCTGTATTCATCCATGAAGAATTCAGTAAAAGCTATAAGCTAGAGAAAATGACATGGATGTAGAACTTAGTAGATGCATAAAATAAAGGAAAACATGAAGAGATAGTTTCAACAAATGAACAAAGATTAGTAGCGGGTAATTTGAAAGGAACTGATTCGAGGCAAAAGTTTAAAGAGCAGTGTCATTTACCCAGAATAAAGAGAGAGTTTGAAAGGCTAGTTGTTGATGATGCACGTCCTTAATTTGTTGAATGGACCAGTATAACATCTGGTCGACGAGTCTTCGGGCGGTGGCAGCGATGATGATGATGATGATGATGATTTTGAACACTTGGGAATATCAAGTTCTTGAATGTGGGAGATGATGTGCCAATCTTCTCCCACATCCTTCTCGCATCGCCTGTGCAGATGGATTCTGGTAAGGATTTAATTCTGGTTGTAGAGAGGTTTAGGTACCTCAACTGCTTCATCTTCCCAATCGAGACTGGAACCATTTCAGTTCTAGTTTTGCTCAGATCTAGCGCCCGTATGTGATCAAGATTTCTGAAGGTTACTTCAATATGTTCATTGAAGTAACCCAGTAGAAGTTCTGTACATAGCACTGGATTGAATTTGGACAGAGATTCGAGGTCAACTAATTTTGCTGCTTCTGGAGAATTAGAAACCATTGAACAATGTCAAATTCCTTTTTGTAAGGTCTTACTGCTGTCTTCCACAACAATACATTCATTTTCAGACACCGAACATGCAAGATCGTGCATAAGGTCATGCAGCTTACAAGTTTTTATAATACCATACTCGTCTTTTTCTATGTCCTGGAAGAAAGACCTATGCAACAGATTATTGAAAACTGAATCTCCATAATCCTCCAACTCCATTTTGCCATCAGGTTGCAAAAAACCATTTGCCATCCACAGAAGGACCAATTCTTCCTTATTCATCACATAATCTTTTGGATAAATGGAACAAAAAGCAAAACACTGCTTTAAATGTGAAGGCAAGTGGTATAACTCAATCGCAAAGCTGGTAGAATGTCCGTTCCTTTTTCTTGTGGGAGCTCCCAAAGTTTACTATCGTTCACTCGTAGCCACTCGCTTACCTTCCTCTCCGAGCACATTAATCTTCCTAGAGTTTTTACGGCTAAAGGTACTCCACCACACTTTTTGACAATTCCCTTACCAATCTCTACCAAGTCAGCAATCTCTTCCTTCCCCACACCAAAAGCACATTCTTTGAACAAACACCAACACTCTTCCTGAGACAGAATTGTCAACGGGTACAGTGGAAAAAGGCTAACAATTGATGATACTGCTTCTTGACGAGTAGTTACGAGGATGGAACTACCCTTAGCTCCACATTTTAGTGAACTCTTTAGCTTGAACCACTTCTCCGAATCAGCGTTCCACACATCATCAAGCACCACTAGAAATTTCTTTCCACTCAAATTTTCTTGAATTTGGCGTTGCATAAGATCCAGATCTTGTATCTGATACGGTTGTCTAGTTAAAGATTCTAGTATCAACTTGGTAAGCCTTTTCACCTCAAAGATCTCAGAAACACAAACCCAAATTCTCTCATCAAAATGCTCAACTATCCTTTGGTCATTGTAGACCAATTGAGCAAGAGTCGTCTTTCCTAATCCACCTATACCGAGTATTGAAAACACGAATAAATCATCTTCTCCATGACTTACATTGCTTCGCAAGACCTCTATGATTTTCTCTTTGTCCCCATTTCTCCCATAAACCACATCTGCATTTATAATGGAGCTAGTTTCTCGGCTTTCTTCCACCTGAAATCTATCTGGTGCAACACCTTCTCTAAAGTGGAACTGTATTTCCCGAGCAATCTCATCAAACCTATTAATAATAGTTTTGATTTTTTTCGCCATCTTATAACGAAAAGTAACTCCAAACAAACTCAAACAACCAGAGGTAGAATGACTACCTTGATCGTTGTAGCCTGGTTCTTGGGTAATGGTTGACCATTCTTCTATGGCGTCGTTCGCCTCATAAGCTGCATCTTTTAGTTTAGTTAACCAATTTGTAATCTGCTTATTGGAAAACTTTTCAATCTCCGCATCTACTAAGACTGCTTGGATGATTGTCAACATGCTCGAAAGTTTTTGTATATCATCCTCCACACCCAACACTAACCCAATCTTCCTCTGGATTAGAGAGCTGAGATTCTCAAGGAGTACCCCAACAATTGCATCTGTCATTTTTTTTCCTCCCCTTCTAAAATCAAAAAATAAATAAATAAATTCACTTAATTATATATGAGGAAAAAAAAAGTATCAAAGTGTTCCATCAATTTATGCAAAATTCAAAGAGAACCCAATCCCTGAATGAAATGGATAAACAAATTTGTACACTAACATAAGTCAATAACAAATTGCCATAGGCTTCTATATATTGATTTTGGTTTCATATTTGTGAAGTATTTAATCATAAAAATTAAAGAAATGGAAATGAAACAAAGAAGAAAATGAAGAAAACTTACTAGATAATTTGAGCTAGTGAGGTTGAGGTTGGCTGAAAGTGCAACTCAAGAAGATGAGAGGATGAGAATATAGATAAGAGTGATTGACTTTGTGGAAGACTTTTCAGGTACACTGGGCTTGGGCTTGGGCTTTATGGGGCCATAATAAGCCCATCACCTACAGCCTCGCTCGATACAATCTAATCTCTGCAACACAGCCAGTGTTGAGAAAGAAACGCAAAATCTGATTTTCTTTATCGATCAAACCCTAATTTCGCCCCAAATCACCGAAGCAAAGTGTTAAATTTCGTAACTTTAGAACAAAGTTGATAGCTTTAGGCGTCAATGGGGATGGATTTGATAGACACGGGAGATTTGTGGAAGTACAAGTTCCGGGCGCTTCAGCTTCGATTGCGAGATCGGTTTCGAGTGGCGGTTGATAAGCATTGGCATCGAAATCGACCGGGGATCATTTCGAAGGGTTACTTTTCGGCGACTGTTCAAAGATTGGCTCTTCGGGTTCGGAATCTTCGTGAGGAATCGTTGCCTGCTGCTTCCAAGTTCTATCGCAAGCGAGGTATAACGAAAAAGTTTTGATTTTGAGTTTTGGGTTTTGTTTGGTTTGTGAGTTTTCTAGCTTTGGGGTTGAGTGAATTGAAGTATGTTTAGGTATCAAGCAAGCTCCTTTTTTTTTTTTGTCAACCCTGTGCTTATGAAAGTGCTTCAAATTGATTGCAATTTGATTATTTGAGCAATGGTGTAGTTGTTGACTGATCAATCTAGAAATGTTTGTGGAAATTCACGTATGGTTTTTATGTGTATTGTATGGTTATTGTTAATGTAGTTTTTGAATTAGAGCTTCTCTAGTGGGAGATGCCGAACCATGAAACGTAGGGGAATAACATGTTTGGCTGGAGCATTTACTCCTATTCAAGACCCCAGATCGGTAAAACGCACATGTAGTAGGTTTTGAAGGCCTGCATCCATAAAAACAGTGAAATGTGATATCTTCCATTACCATATATTTGAAGCCTTGAGCGAGTGAGATTTTGTGCAATAGGAGGCGGGTTTGTGGAACGTGATTGAAGATGGTCTTAGGAATGTGTTTTTGGTTTTTTATAAAATATGGTATCTATTGGCTATAGCATGTTTCTTACCTTGTATTTTTCGTACAAATGCAGTAAATAAAGATGTACTGGAAGACTCTGCCCTGGTGCGCATGGTTCAAGCTGTAGCTGTTCCTGTTCTTGGGAATGTTTGTCATGTCTTCATGAATGGGCTTAATCATATCCAGGTATTTAGATGTGCATGCAATGAATGTTAGGTTGTCCTGTATCTCAGTTAGGGCTTACTGGAATTTAACATATTATGCATTTGTAGGTATATGGAGCGGAGAAACTACACGAGGCATTGTTACGAAGACCAGAAGGAAAGCCTCTTATAACGGTATGGTACTTGCATGTATGATACTAGATTTGCCTCAGTTTTATGTGTTTTTGTCGGTTGTGGGTGTGGGTACGAGTGATGTGGGGAGGGTTGGTCACCTGGTGGGGTAATTTAGATATTTTAAACACTTTCTCTGACTAATACAAGTTGCTTTTCAGCACAATTTTAGGATGGTTTTCATCTTAGTATATGGTTGTGCAGGTAAGCAATCATGTTGCCTCTGTGGATGACCCATTTGTTATTGCTTCTCTTTTGCCACCAAATGTAATGTTGGATGCTCACAACCTGAGGTGGACACTTTGTGCTACTGATCGATGCTTTAAAAATCCAGTGACATCTGCCTTCTTTCGAAGTGTCAAAGTTCTACCGGTTTCTCGTGGTGACGGGATTTATCAGAAGGTATCGTTCGTATCCTCCAAACTTAACATTTTTTGTAGTTTATTAGCTGTCTTTTCGAATGTGATACAGGTCTCTTCTTTTACTGCTTGATGGTTTGCAATAGTTTCTCGTGGAAAGTAATAGATCAGTCCTTTTCTCTTTTTTTGGTTAATAAGCACCTTCCAACTGGATAGTTGTTGTTTGAATACAAAATTTTGCTTTGCCCGCTTTTTGTTTTCACCATTATCTAATTAAGTATCTAAATAAAGACTTTGTAATTAAATTGTGATGTTGAACTTTGTTAGGTGGAAGCAATGTGGTTTCCAAAGATGTTAGCAATTTATTATTGCCTTACATGGAAAGAAATCATAGAGTTGATGTTTTATTATTTGAACATTTGTAGGGAATGGACATGGCTCTTTCAAAACTGAACAATGGTGGGTGGGTTCATATATTTCCAGAGGGAAGTCGTTCTCGGGATGGTGGCAGAACAATGGGGTCTACTAAGAGAGGGGTCGGAAGGTGACTATTGATATATTCTTATTTCCTACACTTTATAATGAACACTAAACGCATTAAGGTTTCTACAAGTGGTCTTCTTTAAATTCCGGAATGTCGAGATAAAACACTTGTTTGATGTGTTTGTTTGGAGATTCACGTTGATCAAAACTTTAACGTTAGGGCTGAAAGGATAAGATATTTATTGAACGGTGGTCAAGAAAAAAACTTTATGGGTAGGCTGAGCGGGTTTACTAGCAAAAGCCAAATAATCAAGCCTTAATTTAGCCTTTTTGTAATTAGCAGCTATTTAGATGATGAAATTATTGTCAAAACTAGAACCTGATCAAATGTGAAACCGCATCGAAAAACAATGCAAAGATTTTAACGTAAAATGCTTGCGTTACTTTTTTAATCAAATTATATTTTGCTGATTATAATGGAACTTAATTTTCAAAAAAGGCTTTAGTGGAAGCATAGATATTATTACTTTGAAATACATAAACTTTGTATTTTGTATTATCCATGTACCACTCCAGGGTGTCCAGTGTGGCTCTGAGAAGCAAGGACCGTGGTGGGGTTCTCTGGTTTTAAGCGTGTATAGTGTGGCTCTGAGAAACAAGGGCCTTATGTATGTAATATGATGTGTGTTAAATTATCCATGATAGATAATATGATGTAAACTAGGAGAATACTATGATGTAATAATTGAAAGTTCTGATCTAAATTACAATTGGTACATTGCTCTAATTCTAGTTTAGTATGAAAACAAGAGGTTGGTTCTGCGACAGTCCTTTTTATATTTCAACCTCCATGTCAATGACTTACTTATTTCAAATATGGTATGGCATAGTGTTTGCTTTTGAATGTCCACTTAGCTCTTACTTTTCATAAACTCAATATGAGAGTTATAGATGGAAAAGCTAGAAGTGATGAGTGGTACCATGTAATTTCATCATAATAACAGTTTTTAGAGGAACACTCAGTTATTAATTTTTGTTCCTGTTGTTTAGCTCTAGTTCTATCTGGTAGCATGTTGAGATCTTGTTTTATCTGGCAGCATGTTGTATTTGGATGAATTATGGCACAAAACATGATGTATTTGATTTCCTTAAATTCATACAGGTTGGTCATGGATGCAGATAAGATTCCTATAGTCCTCCCTTTTGTGCATACAGGAATGCAAGACATCATGCCCGTTGGAGCCAACTTCCCAAGGATTGGACAGACGGTAATTTCCCTACTATACCCTTTCTACCAACCCACATAATAATTCCCTTTCAAAAAGGATGAGGAAAAGTCACCCTGTTTCCGCCAGTTGTGTCCCTTATGACACCGTGGTGGTAATAGTGTGGCTCTTCGCCTTCAAGTTGGTACCAGATCCATCAATCTGGTGATTTTCAATACACATTTTGTGGATCGTCTGGTCCAAAATTTGTGTCAAGTTAATCATATGCGACTACTGGACCAAGGTGTACCATAGTATCACAAGAGTCGGATGGACCGTGAATATTTTTGAATGTGTCGCAAATTTTATTGGGAGGAGATGAGCATGGGCTGTTGTGTCACCTATAGGGATGGGTTTCAAGCTAAATTTTATTAGTTTCCTAGATATTACTTTCTATGTTCATACCAGGTCTTTCCCAGTTCTTGGTCACTTTCCTATACAAGTTCTTGAATCTGACATGTTTACATTGAGTTTTTTTACCGAGCTTCACTAGTGTCTTTCTAGAGAAATTTGTTTCAATGTCTGTTTTGGAGATTCCATTTCATGAGAATGTGGTAGAAAATGTCACATTTTTTTTGGCTGATTGTACTAACTAGTAAACTTCCATTATTTTTTTATTTTCCTCGTGTTCCTTACAGAATGAAAGTGAACTTCCATTGTCATGGACTTGCCATAACACTCTTCTATTTGCTTGGGAATTTATAGGTGACTGTTCTTATTGGTGACCCCATCGATTTCAGCGATTTGTTGGCTGCGGATGATGAATCTATTCCAAGAGGCAAACTGTATGATGCTGTGGCATCAAGGATTGGCCAACGACTCCAAGAGTTAAAAATACAAGTGGATAGATTAGCTCTCGAGCACTCAATCAAGCTTCAAAATTACGACTTCCAGAATGCTGAACGAGCAACTGGTATATTTCAGGAGGTGGATTGGGAAGCATTTGGCATGGGCACCTACATACTTGCAGAAGATGAGGGTTCATCTTCACTGAAAAAAGTAATCCAAACTGAACCAAAATTGAATCTTGACCAAGCACCAGCATCACCCCCACCTGCTTCGGATCGATATTTCAGAGTTGGCTTTGGCTTATCCTGCAATGAGGGGATTATGTCGAGGGTACGTGGTTACATGGATCCAACTGATCTGATGGGTTTTGCAGCAAGGGGTATGTTCATAAACAGTAGAACCCAAAAGGAAAACTTGAACACAAGCGCAGCTCGGGAAGTTGGTCCTTTGAAGGTGTGGAAACAGTTCTTTGAAGCTAACATATTCCACAAATGGGATTGCCGGTAGTATGTATTGGAGGTAGCTCATGTAACATATGTAACTCTAGAATCCCTGACTGATCCAAATGCAGTTATGGAATTTCAAAAATTTTGTTGGTTAGAGGTGATGCCCTCGAACTCATGCCTCGAGTACAATATAGCAGAGAGAGCATGTAGGTCAGTTTGTTGAGCAGAACACTCGTATACTGATTAATGCAAAGGTTTCTGATTATCCAAAATTGTGTTTTCTTTCGATTGTGTTAAATCTTCTTTTACCCAGTAAACCCTAACTTGCTTTAAAACAGTTTTTTTATTAGGTTCCCGACATTTACATTTGCTCATCTCACTTTCAATTGCATTACAATGCTATGAACTTTTATTGCCCATTCTAGCTCGTATTCTCTTTTATTGGCAATGATTACTTCACACCACCCTGTAATTTTTTTATTTTTTTTCTAGTAACCCACACCACCCAAAAAAACTTTAACAATAACAGAAAAACAGGGTAACTTTCGACCGATTTAAACCCTCAATTGAGAACGACTCTCAAGCTCATCAAAACACGAAAATTTTAGTACTCTAATTTATCTAATAAACACAATTTAAATCACTTAAAAATGTTTTGAAATAAGCAAGTTATGGTCATTTTACTAAAGTCGTGCAAATTTGTCTTGCAATGAAAACAGGGTAGTATACCTGAATTTCGGCCAACTTATATGTTCGATCGAGACCGATTCTCAAGTTCATCAAAACACAAAAATTGTATTACTTTGATTTACCTAATAAACAAAATTTGAATCACTTGAAAATGTTTTGAAATTAACAAGTTATGGTCATTTTACTAAAGTCGCGCAAATCTGTCTCGCAATGAAAACGGGGTAGTGTTCCTTACTTTCGGCCAACTTACATGCTCGATCGAAACCAATTCTCAATCTCATCAAAACATGAAAATTGTAATACTATGAGTTACCTAATAAACACAATTTGAATCACTTGAAAATATTTTGAAATGAATAAGTTATGGTCATTTTACTAAAGTCTCGCAAATTTGTCTCGCCATGAAAATGGGGTAGTGTCCCTGACTTTCGGCCAACTTATATGTTCAATCGAGTCTGATTCTCAATCTCATCAAAACACAAAAATTGTAGTTCTATAGTTATCTAACAAATACAATTTGAATCACTTGAAAATGTTTTGAAATGAGCAAGTTATGGTCATTTTACTAAAGTCGCGCAAATTTGTCCGAAAAAATATGTTTTCACCCATTCGCCTGGACCCTTGCGACTCGCAAGGTTCATTGCGCAATTTTGAAAAAACATCGCCTAAACCCTTGCGAGATTTTGCAATAACCTCGCCTAGACCTCTGCAACTCGCATTGTTCATTGCGAGGTTTTTGCAAATTCTCGCATTGTTTCGTACGAACAGTACATTTTCCTGCCAAAATTCTTGCATTGATTCATTTTCTGGTGAACTATTGAGTAGTGAATAAATAAATACGGAACCTTCCAAGGAAATTGAAATTTCAAATGTTATGTTAAAAAAACATTAATTTCGTGAAGCAATCGACCCAATCGAATAAAGGAGAGAGTGGAGTCACTCGTGAACCAATCAAGCCAATCGACTCAATCGAATGGGGGAGAGAACTGAGAAGCAAGAGAAGGGGGAGAGCAATTGAACGAATCGAATAAAGGGGACGAATCGGGTGCTTGCGATTTGCGTTTTGCATTTTGAATGCGAGAGGGAAAATGCATTGCCTTTGCGTTTTGAATTGGGGAGAAAATGTTGATTTGCTTGTTTATATTGGTGGTGTGGGAAAGCAGTAGTGGTGTGGAAAATAAAGCAGGTGGTGTGGGAGAAAAAAATTTGAATTGGTGGTGTGAGAGGTGTTAATCAGTTCAAACGGTCCGAAATTGGAACAAAATCGAACCAAATTTGAGATTCAGTTTGCGGTTCATTTTTCTTATTTTTCAAAAAAATATTGAAACCAAACCGAACCTACCGGTTCGATTCAATTTCGGGTTGTTTTTCCATCACGGTCACATTCCCACAGTAGGTATGTCGTATGCCCCTTTCTTCTTCTTGACTTTGGTGGAGGAGTAGTTGGTGGTGGCGGAAACAAAATAGGAGCAAAAAGAAATTGTTTTTCTTTTCTTGTTTCAGTGAATGAGTCACTCGTGTAGTGCAGAGAACCTCCTATGTGCACTTCGTAGCTCCTCTCATCGTCCCTATGGAAACTCATAATTTTGAAAACCCCAAAGCTTGAAATCAAAAACAAAAGGAAGGATTAGGGGTGGGCATCCCATCCCGCGATCCCGTTCCCGTCCCGTCCCGTCCCGATCCCGTCCCGTCCCGTCCCGATTTTTCCGGGTCTTAATGGGATTGAATAATTTCATCCCGATCCCGTCCCGTCCCGATCTAGAATGGGATGGGATGGGATGAAGATTTTCAATCCCGCCAATCCCGTCCCGTCCCGAACTAATTTATTAATATTAATTATTAATATTTTTATTTAATTATTTATTTTAGAATTGTGGATGCCCATGAATATAACATATTTAATTTTTTAGCATCTCCATGAATATCTCACACATCTCCATGAATATCTCACAGTTTTCACTCACTCTCTCAAGTCTCCTCTCTCTGAATTAAAAGTTAAAACATATCTAGTCTGGACCTTCTCCTTCTGCCTCAATTTCACTGGGAACCTGCAAGTATAGCCTGATCAGTATGTTATAGCTGACTTTCTAAAACATATGTTCTGCTATATGCACAATATTTCTTACCTTCAAAGCAAGCAAAAAACAGTTATGACTAGGGTCTACAGTCAGATACTCGTCAGACTAGACATACATAATTGACATATATGATTGAACATGGCCTGAATATGGTACTATTACATTTGCATACACCGGATATCTTCCTTTCCAAATAAGTAGAACACTGTTTCTCAGATATGAAAGAGTTCACACAGAGAAGAACATTATACAAAGAGAAGAACATTATTCCTTGGGTGCAAAACTACAAATCATATACCATATCTTTTATGATTTGGAGACTAAGAAATTTTAAGCCTGAAGTAATAGGACTAGGAACATAATTTGCAGTAATCTAAGATCCTCTCCTTGTATCACGCACTTGCATTAGTGGGTCCCTGTGAATTACTAATTTACTGTAAAAATTCATAGATATCAAAATTGGCAAAAATTTACTTTCACAATGCCTGGACTTGACTAGGACCCTGTCAAACCTATCATGATTGATATGTGTGATTGAACACTAAACAAATGAGACTAATGAATCCACTCCATCTTTTCCTTTCCAAATAAGCACACAGATAGCACACGGCACAGTTGTTTCACCTGGACACACGAAATTAAGACAGATCGTAACCAGGTTTCATATCTTCTCACACGTGTATCATCGCACTGAAACCTGTATTTAGAGTTCACAAACACGTGTATACCTCAACTTGACTAGGGCCAGCAGGCAAGACATGTCCACCCTATCTAAATGTGGTGCTACTGCACGCACTGCATCATTTCTTACTTACAAGATAAACAAAGTAAATAGTTATTCCACATCAGTACATGATGTTCAGCCTGATCTTACTCGTGTATCAACCTCATCAGACGCATATCTAGATAATCGCATGGCTTAAACCTATGTTCATATTTCCAAGTAAAGGTGATTGAGTTCTCAGCTGATAGGCAGCCTTGCTCTCATGCTAGCAGGTGCTTTAACCATCGACAAGCATCTCCATCAAAGGAAAGTGAGAAGCTAATCAAATTATTGAGATCTTGTATCCTATTTCGGTATTTGGCCACCAACCCATCATGTCTCTATATAAGTGAAGAACCAGTTGGGGACCCTCACATCTCTCCTCATTCCTCCTGCAGTTTCTCAGCCCATCCAGAGCTTCATTATCCATAGCCCAGAATGTCATCCCCTTCTTCCTCCAGAGCCGCCTCAAATCACTATAACCATTTTCTAGCACAGCATGACGCTGCCATGGCATGTTATGGAAGCCGTGATACCTTAATGGCATCTAAATTACTGTTATTACTCAACTCCAGAGTAGAGCAGTCCCTGCCAGCCCATCATCCAGACGATGCTAAATTGGATCGCTGCTTCAATTTTTTTGGCAAATGTTGCTTCAAATTTTTTGGATGTTGCTTCAAATTTTTTGGATGCCGCTGATCCCGTCCCGTCCCGAACCCGTTTGGGATGGGACGAGGTCGGGATAGGGTTTTTCCCATCCCGTCCCGTCCCGTCCCGATCCCGTATGAACGGGATGGGATAGGGATGGGTATATCTCGTCCCATCCCGTCCCGTGCCCACCCCTAGGAAGGATTATTAAAGAGAGAGTTTTGGGTTGTTTACCTGACGTCTATAATGGCTATGTTTGGGCTACATTTTTTTTTTTTTTGAAAGGCAAGCAGGGTTTTTATAGGATTCTAAGACCAGAATTGGTCAACACACCGTAAACTGGTAAAGATGTCGTAAGCTGGGTTCGAACCCATGATCTAGTGGTACCATCCGCCAAGCTCCAACCATTGAGCTGTCATGCCATTGGCAATTTTTTGGCTACATTTGATTGAGAGAAGTTGTGAACCAATGATGTAAGAGACACTTCTTGCCATTTTGATTTCTCTCGGCTTCAGGAAGAAATGGAAGCTCTCTACTCTAGCTTCTACCAAGGGAAGATGTATGATTGCTTTATGCAGTAAAAATGAATTGCATTATATGTGTTCTTTTATGCAAAGTATTATTTATTTGATTTTCTTTTATTTTTTTGGGTTGAACCACGTTACATGCATACACAGTACTCCTCCCAAGAGAAGACCATAAATTTTAGGGTTGAAAACCGAACCGACTACAACCGATTTTAAAATTTTCAAACTGAAACTGAATCGACCATTGACAAAATCAATCCGAAATGGAATCGATTCTAATTTATGCAAATCGTAACCGAACTGAACCAACTAAAATCGAAATAAAACTGAACCGACCGACTATTTTAAGCATATTATATTATTTTTATATACATTTGGTCGGTTCGGTCGGTTAAAATCACATAGAAACTGAAAATCGAATCGACCACTTCGGTTTTGAATTTTTTAAAATCGAAACCGATTCGAACCGAATTTAAACTGAACCAATCGGTTCGGTCAGTTTAATCGGTTTAGTCGATTTTTTGTTCAACCATAATAAATTCAGAGAGATGCTCAATGAGTCTCTTACACCACAGCTTCTCCATCCTCACATTTGCAGTTGTGTTTCTTTATTAATGTTTTCATGATGTTGTCGACTGATTGATGGGGAAGGGTAGAAAAAGAGGAAAAAAAGTTGAAAATGAGAAAGATATTAAATAAAAGAGAAATAAAGTGGGTGGGGTTGGCTGGTAATTAAACAATGAGATAAATAGGTGGGTGGAGTTAGTTGGTTGGACATTAAAAGGAGAGGGATATGTGGGTGGGGATTGTGGGGTTGGCTGGAAATTTAAAAAAAAAATGAGAGAAAGAGAGGGAGAGTGAGGGTTAGCTTGGAGTTAAAAATAGAAAACAGACAGCAATCGGTTCGATTCGGTTACTTGGTGGTGTGAAAAACAACAACCGAAACCGAACCAAATTAATTTGATTCAGATCGGTTTTTAGTCTTTGGTTTCAGTTTTCACACGGTTCGGCTTTTTTCAGTTTGATTCAATGTGGTTCGGCCGGTTCGACCGATTTTAGGAAACCAATTAATAGCCCTGTGTGAGACAACACTTTTGGTGGTGTGGACTAGTCGTTGCCTTATCCATTTTGGTTACCCAATCTGATGGATAACTCCTATCCATCATCCCAAAATGGATAAAATTATTCATTTTGCTAAACATGTCATACCTAAAACAGTATTGTGCATCCACAAATGTCAGACTTCGAACTTGATGCATCATCAAGTCCTTTGTACAAGTGAGCCAGGATCATACTGCCCCAATCAATCCGACGAAATTTCTCCAATCTATCTAGAGGCAAAAATGGTGTCATCCATCCCAATCAAATGAGGTGATTGTTGTTGTTAAAAAGTATAGTCTCCAAGACATAAAACAGAAAAATGCAACACTATGTTCTCGTGTATTGTACATTAGGAAGTCTAGTTGCATCCCCTCTATGGATTGGGTCTATAAACACTCTTAAAAAGTACACATAAGCAATGTTTCACCATTGGTTTCATCACTAGTCACTCTAGGAAATAAACTTCTAAAACGGTTTTTATCCAATTCCACATCCTCATCAAATGGAAAGGCTTCTCATATCCCAATCAGAATCCCGAATCCCAGTGATTATGTAAAAGTCTAAATGGGTAAAGGTTATTTCTCCAACTGAAAAAATGAAAACTATGGGTACTATGCTGCCACCTCTAACTCAATGCAATGACAATGCATTTATCATGCATATGAACTATATTATCAAGAAAATGACCAATAGGGGTGGACAACTATTTCTCTAACCCTCTGAAGTCCATGTAATGCACATATTTGTTTCCACCACTTGGACACTATAGCAACTCCACAATGGAACTTATAATTGAGAACATCCTAAATAAATTTACTATTATATAAAGGTTAAAGGAATTTCTAAATTCAAAATAAAAAATATATTTTTTGTCAAAATTTCTTATGCGAGATGTGAGTCGGTTTCTACTCGGGTTCCACTGACAAATATACTCACTCAAATCCTTGCAGTGAAGGAGGTACTTATTCTTGTTCGATTGCAGCGTGTTCCTATTTCATTGTCACGTCTTCCTCTACATGGTCCAACGGTGGGGGTGGTAGAGGTGGTGCAAATAATGATTCTTGTCCACCATTACCCACATTGAAAACTAGATCTACGAATAAACCTCCTTCATCTCCGCATTTTAACCGTCAGAATTTTTTTATTTTGATAGGGGTAATAAAATGGGGGAAATGATAGTGAATTCGGGGGATAAATGGAGGGCTGCTAAAATCTATCTTTTCAGGGTTTTCATGGATAGGAAGAAGAAATAGGGGAGGAAGGATCTCGCGGGCATTTGAAGTCCAAAGCCCATGTGACTTGTCAAAAGCCATCTGTTTTTTTTTTTTTTTTTTTTTTATCTTTTTTTCTTTTCACATTGTGGTTGGGTCATTTTGCATGGATAGAAATAAGAATAAATAAGTTTAACCCTTATCCATCTTCTACCATTGGAGATGGTCTTACTGCAAGTTTGCATCGTGCCCTCCTCATTGTTCTCTTTCCATCATCTTAATGGTCTCAATTTTGTCTTTTTCGTTATAGAAGTATTTTGTGTGTTAATATTTGTTGGAGGTCGATCTATCGAAATCACCAAATTTATAAAAAAAAAAATTAACTACTTGTGTGTCCTTCAGAATCCTTCAAAAACCTTTTAAAAAAGAGCGATTCTAGATGTCGAGGTTTTGGGCGAGGTTTTGGGCGAGGGAGGTTGGGTCGCACGCGCAGAGCTGACGTGGTAAAAAAAAAAAAAAAGAGGGAAAATCGAAAATTTGGGGGAGAAGGAGGGAATGGGGCAAGCTCTCCCCATTTTCAGTCTCAGAGCTAACCTTCCCTCTCCCTCTCCCTCTCCCCATTTTCCATCTCGACAGAAAAGGCCCTCCCTCTCCCCAAACAAAGCTCTCCCTCGCCACCCTCTCCCCATCATCGTCTCAACCGACCGAAGGAGAAGAGAAGAAGCTCCGTCGCGCATTCCCTCGCCGAAAAGCTCCTCCCAAATGAAAACTCAACCGAAGGTAAGTCTCCCCTTCATTTCTGGGCGATTTCTTGTGGTGGGTTTCTAGATCTAGGGTTTCTACCTTCTCTAGGGTTGATTTCAGGTGGCGGATTTCTAGATCTAGGGTTACACCTCTTTCGTTGCATTTCGGACTTTGGTTGTGTTAGTGGTTTTAGGGTTTACGAAACTCTTTGATTGTGTGGATTGTTTCGATTAATTGGGTTGATAATTGGGGTTTTCAAAAAAAAAAAAATTGTATCCAGGGAAATTGGGGTTTTCTGTTTTTGATTGGGGAAATTTGAGGTGAAGAATACTAAAAATTTGCAGCTCTCTCATTTTTTTCGTTTCTTGACTTGTGTGTTCTTAACTTGATTTGCAGGAAATTCCTCAAAGCCTCCTCCCGCTCACAATAATAAACGTCACCTCCTCAAAAACACTAAACCCTTACTTTCATCTTTGCTATCAAATCTCCTGAACTTTCTTCCTTTGCAGGAACAAGAAGAAATTCAACTCTTCTTCTGTGCTCCACCCAAAGCTTATCCACGGAGAGTTCACGGTAAATTCCCACTTCCACATTTCTTCAAACAATTCATCTGCAATACTAAATTTACTTTCATTTATTCAAACAGTTCATTTGCAATTGTGAATTTACTTCATCTGTTCCTTCTTTCTATAGTGTTTGCATTGAAGCAGAAGAAGAATCAAAGGGTGCTAAAAGGAGAGATGCTTTGTTTGGGATTGTTTTTGCTGCAGTTTCTGCTCCTTCATTTGTTTCACTCGCTTTCGCTGAGACTAGTAACCTCTCTTCCTTTTAAATTTGTAATGCGATTACGAATAAGTTTTTGTTACTAATATTGAATTTGTTAATGTTCCATATGTGTTACAGGACTTTCGTGTTTACTTGGATGAAACTAACAAGTTCAAGATATCGATTCCTCAAGGTTAGCTAGTTAAATTTGATGACCATTTTGTCTATAATCTAGGATTGAACAAAAAACCGACTAAATCTATTAAACCGACTGAACTGATTAAAATCGAACCGATCTTAAGTTCAGTTCAGTTTAGTTTTAAAAAATTCAAAACTGATATTGTCGGTTTGGTTTTTATGTGATTTTGATCGACAAAACTGAACCGACCAAATATATATAATATATAGTATATATTTTATATAAAAATAATATAATAAGTTTAAATAGTCGGTCGGTTCGGTTTTATGTTGGTTTCAGTCAGTAGGTTCGATTTTCTTAATAGTCAGTTTGATTTCGGTTTGAAAATTTTGAAACCGACCAATGTCAATTTGGTTCTTGTTTTGGGTGAAAAACCGAACCGTCGTTTCGGTTTTCAACCCTACTATAATCAGTAATGATGCAAATTTTTGCGTAAAGACCATGTAGCTTATACCATGATTCGAAATAAAAGATATATCGGTCCTTGAAAAATGGATAAATATCGTAGATATATCGGTCCTTGTGCAGATAAGCTAAAGAAATTAACGGAAAAAAAATGGTCCAGAATCATAGATAAAACCTTATAAAATGGCATGAATTCTAGCTGGACCTCAGAAGTATGATGTATACAAAATTCAAATGGTCTCCCATAGGCGGTCACTACTGAATTTCAGTGGTATAGGCAAATTCTATACCATCTGGGATGTGGGAGATGGTGTAATGTCTAGCATGTTGAATGTGTGACTGTGTATGCAGATTGGCAAGTAGGTGCAGCAGAAGGCAATGGAATAAAGTCAGTGGCTGCATTTTACCCAGAAGAAACATTTAACTCAAATGGTAATCATAAGGTTTTGTGATTGATTTACTTCCTTCTTGCTTTGCTATTAGTTCCTCAATCTAAGAATCTTTGGAAAAATTTTCAGTCAGTGTCCTCATCACGGGGCTTGGTGCAGATTTTACCCGATTAGAATCTTTTGGCAAAGTCGATTCTTTTGCAGAGACTTTGGTGGGGATTTTAACTTCATCATTTCCACTATTTCATGGGAAATTAATACGATGTTACAATCTTATGCAAGTTTATGTGCAATCATCAGGTTGGCGGTTTGGACAGAAGCTGGCAGAAGCCCCCTGGCGTTTCAGCGAAACTTGTCGACTCCAAATCTGCAAATGGTAATGATCTTCCTGAATTAAATTAGGCTTGTTGATGTGGCATATGCATGTACTTGCCTTGGCCATTGGGTCATGGTAGTAGTTGGTATTAATCCTTAATAACTTGTCATTGCACGGGTCTATCGTTAACCCAATTGAGCTTACAATCTACATATGCTACTGATCAGGGATGTATTACATTGAGTATACACTGCAAAGTCCTGGTGAAAGCCGCAGACATATAATTTCAGCCCTCGGCATTTCAGCCAATGGTTGGTACAACAGGCTGTACACTATAACAGGGCAGGTAAGCCTTTTGGCTACTCCAAACCAGTAAACAAATTTTACAACCCCTCCTCCCCCCCCCCCCCCCCCCCATCCAATTGTTCAGTTTTCTTCGTTAAATTGCAACATCAACCTCTGGCATTGCAGTATTTGGAAGAAGAGGCAGATAAATATAAATCTAGTGTTGAGAAGGTAAGAAAATTGTATGTTTATTCTTCATTAAGTCAACATACAACTGCAATTTCACTCGCTCATACCCTGAGCTATGGTTTAATATTATCTTGCAGGCTGTCTCATCCTTCAGATTTATCTGAGTGCAATGCTAGGATTCTGAGTGAAGAAGAATTGCCGGAAGCTTGTACTGGAAGAAACCTCCAATGATGTGTTTTTGCATCTAAATGCTTTGTAACTATGAACATTATTTCTGCTAATAAATTGGTTATAAGCAGTGTATGAGATTACATGAAAAGGCAAGAGAACTCAATATGTAATGAAGAAATATATTAGTACAACACTTTGTGGTGAGTTGGTTTTGATGTGTCAAGGTAAATACTATGGCATTTGGCAATATAATCACATAATGGATATGTTTCAAGTGCGCATTCTCTTCGCAGGTGTTTGGTCCCAATTTTCACCAGACTAGAATATTTTGGACAATTAGTGCTCATGCAGATACCTCCGGCAGTGTTGTACTTTTGGTATGGTTTCTTACCGCATTTAAGGAAAATCATGTTGACTCCATTCAAAGTGGCTTATCTGCCCAAATAAGTTGCCCTGGAATAAAAAATTCAAAACATACTTTTGGGGTGCTTTCAATCCGTGGTTAATCCAAAGTTTGATTGCTCAAGCTTCCAGAACACAATCCATTGCAATCAGGAAGAATCTTCAAGCAATGTCATTTGGGATTCAGAATGAAAGAGTTGTTTTATATTAGTATATGCTATCAACAGCAAATTTTGGTGAGCACAACCATTTTCCCTATGAGGTTGTGGAGCAGCGTCACAATGAAACAAGTGGACGTACATGGTAACATAGATGGTTTAGGAGTTCGACTGTCGGACATGACAGGCATTGTAATAAACAATCCTCCCACTCAATGTACATTGGCAGCAGAACTTGAGTAGGTAAATGGCTGAGCCAAGGTGAATGCAATTCTTGCTCTGAGATAAAATAATGTACATTTATCATGTAACAGCAGCAGCATCGGTAATTTGAACAACACCCTCTGTACTCTCCCCAATCTTCAGTGGACTTTTAGTTCTTCGAAATAAAAGAGTCAACTGATCTGCAAAGAGTAAGTTCTTCATCTGGTGCAATTGTTTCCATTCTCTCTCCATTTGTGACTCGACCTCCTCAAACTTAACGATCTTATCCTGAATTTCTTTCATCTGCAACATCCAAGGCAACAATTAAGATTCCCAAACCAGCATTTTCGATCCATGTGTATATGTGATCACCTAAGGAAATTCTGATGGTGGGGAACACCAATTAACTGATTGAAACTGAGAACTTATAGAGTTTCTTATAGGTATTCTTGCAAGAAATTGACCCTTTTAACAATGTATGATACTCTAAAAAAATGTTGGAAACATGTTATGCACTAAGAGTAATCACAAGGAACAAACTCCCTATATTTCAATGGTTCATCTCATGCCCTTAGCATGAGGTTGATCTTGTCATGTCGGGATTGTGACCACATAAAGCAATCAGCTGGGCTATATTGTTGCTGCATAACACGAATGATGCACTATTTAACGATCTATTGTGACTTCTTGCTCGGTCTAATCACCCTTTGCCGATATCCCAATGACCTAGTAAACACCCTCTGAATTTCTAAAGGAAGTCCATAACATTGATCTTGAAGATAAAATGACATTGACCTGAAACCCATGTTGAATTTCTCTAATGACAAATGAAAATAAATTCAAGATTACTGAATAATAAAATAGCTAGTCCAACTCCGAACTAGCCGGGGTTGAATAACCTACTTGTCTGTCCCACCAAGTATAAGCATTATCCGACACCAACAAATAGCAAATCTAATCTTCAAGGGTATATGCATTTCTATCCGTGCTAAGTTTTATAGCATATCAAGAACAATTTTGACAAAAGAGTTTCACGTACCTTTCTGTTGTGTTTCATCAAGCGGGCTGGTAGTATTATTCCTCCTCTCGTCAACAGTAAGGTCTACTTTAGACAGAGCCGCCACAGATGCTTGAGCTGCGGCTTCTGCAACCTCTGAGCCCACCATGGCCAACAAGAATGCAACCTGAGAAATCAATAATAAATGTAAAAAAATTAATATTTGCAAAATAGATACATTGAGATGCATCATGTAGAAGTGATGGAAATGACCCAATCACTGGGAAGGTCCATCATGATCAAATAAAAAGACAAAATACCAGCTGATGACAATCAAGGCATGGCCAAGTTGTGTATATATATAAAGGTAATATGTTGATAATTATGTTACTTTGGGACAAAATTGACATGCGTCCAAGGTTGCGATAACCAAAATTGTCAAGGCATCTCATGTTGGTTAGGCTTATCCATTTAGGGTGTGCTAGACATTACACCATCTCCCACATCCCAGATGGTATAGAATTTGCCTATACCACTGAAATTCAATAGTGACCGCCTATGGGAGACCATTTGAATTTTGTATACATCATACTTCTGAGGTCCAGCTAGAATTCATGCCATTTTATAAGGTTTTATCTATGATTCTGGACCATTTTTTTTTCCGTTAATTTCTTTAGCTTATCTGCACAAGGACAGATATATCTACGATATTTATCCATTTTTCAAGGACCGATATATCTTTTATTTCGAATCATGGTATAAGCTACATGGTCTTTACGCAAAAATTTGCATCATTACTGATTATAGTAGGGTTGAAAACCGAAACGACGGTTCGGTTTTTCACCCAAAACAAGAACCAAATTGACATTGGTCGGTTTCAAAATTTTCAAACCGAAATCAAACTGACTATTAAGAAAATCGAACCTACTGACTGAAACCAACATAAAACCGAACGACCGACTATTTAAACTTATTATATTATTTTTATATAAAATATATACTATATATTATATATATTTGGTCGGTTCAGTTTTGTCGATCAAAATCACATAAAAACCAAACCGACAATATCAGTTTTGAATTTTTTAAAACTAAACTGAACTGAACTTAAGATCGGTTCGATTTTAATCAGTTCAGTCGGTTTAATAGATTTAGTCGGTTTTTTGTTCAATCCTAGATTATAGACAAAATGGTCATCAAATTTAACTAGCTAACCTTGAGGAATCGATATCTTGAACTTGTTAGTTTCATCCAAGTAAACACGAAAGTCCTGTAACACATATGGAACATTAACAAATTCAATATTAGTAACAAAAACTTATTCGTAATCGCATTACAAATTTAAAAGGAAGAGAGGTTACTAGTCTCAGCGAAAGCGAGTGAAACAAATGAAGGAGCAGAAACTGCAGCAAAAACAATCCCAAACAAAGCATCTCTCCTTTTAGCACCCTTTGATTCTTCTTCTGCTTCAATGCAAACACTATAGAAAGAAGGAACAGATGAAGTAAATTCACAATTGCAAATGAACTGTTTGAATAAATGAAAGTAAATTTAGTATTGCAGATGAATTGTTTGAAGAAATGTGGAAGTGGGAATTTACCGTGAACTCTCCGTGGATAAGCTTTGGGTGGAGCACAGAAGAAGAGTTGAATTTCTTCTTGTTCCTGCAAAGGAAGAAAGTTCAGGAGATTTGATAGCAAAGATGAAAGTAAGGGTTTTGTGTTTTTGAGGAGGTGACGTTTATTATTGTGAGCGGGAGGAGGCTTTGAGGAATTTCCTGCAAATCAAGTTAAGAACACACAAGTCAAGAAACGAAAAAAATGAGAGAGCTGCAAATTTTTAGTATTCTTCACCTCAAATTTCCCCAATCAAAAACAGAAAACCCCAATTTCCCTGGATACAATTTTTTTTTTTTTGAAAACCCCAATTATCAACCCAATTAATCGAAACAATCCACACAATCAAAGAGTTTCGTAAACCCTAAAACCACTAACACAACCAAAGTCCGAAATGCAACGAAAGAGGTGTAACCCTAGATCTAGAAATCCGCCACCTGAAATCAACCCTAGAGAAGGTAGAAACCCTAGATCTAGAAACCCACCACAAGAAATCACCCAGAAATGAAGGGGAGACTTACCTTCGGTTGAGTTTTCATTTGGGAGGAGCTTTTCGGCGAGGGAATGCGCGACGGAGCTTCTTCTCTTCTCCTTCGGTCGGTTGAGACGATGATGGGGAGAGGGTGGCGAGGGAGAGCTTTGTTTGGGGAGAGGAGGGCCTTCTCTGTCGAGATGGAAAATGGGGAGAGGGAGAGGGAGAGGGAAGGTTAGCTCTGAGACTGAAAATGGGGAGAGCTTGCCCCATTCCCTCCTTCTTCTCCCCCAAATTTTCGATTTTCCCTCTTCTTCTTTTTTTTTTTTTTTTTTACCACGTCAGCTCTGCGCGTGCGACCCAACCTCCCTCGCCCAAAACCTCGACATCTAGAATCGCTCTTTAAAAAAAGGGAATTCTAAATGTCGAGGAAATGAGCGACGAAACCAGCGAGGGGAGTGAGGTGGATGGAGGGGAACCATTCACCTCCCTCGGGATGCGCGCAAGAAAAATCAACGCACGCATTCCGAGGGAAGTGAATGGTTCCCCTCCATCCACCTCACTCCCTCGCTGGTTTCCTCGCTCATTTCCTCGCCATGTAGCCTTACTCTTAAAAAAATAAAAATCGCCATAGATAGATCTTCAGTCAAGGGAATAAATTATAGAACTTTGTAGTTAGGGAATAAAATCTAAAGGATTTGCAAATCTGTACTTTCTTTTGTTGACATTGTATATGCCTTCATGAAATTAAATTATAAATGTTTCCACTGCGATTTGTGAACGTACGAATGCACACACCATAATTGAATGAGAAAACAATTAGGTTAATTGATAAAAAAATTTTATGGTGCATTCGGATGAAATTTAATTACACAAATTTGTTTTGAATGTATTTTTTTGTGCAAACTATAAAAACAATAATGATACAATAAAAATATATAAATTAAACTAATCACAATCTTTAATAATAAAAATAATTTTTTAAAAAGAAATACTAATATAAAAGTATTGTGTTATATTCACACACATATATATATATATTAAAATGGCAATTATAAATTCATGAGTCAATAGAAAAAGGCAAATTTGTAATATAATTAATCTAATAAGCCTCCGTGACTTAAATGACTCAGCTAGGTGTCTGGCTTAAATGGCTTGGCTAAATAGCTATGTTGGTTTTCAAAATTCAACTGATTATATTGACATTACCTCTTTACCCTTTATTATTATATTTTATTAAATTATTTCTAACTAACTGCTAAGGATAATTTGATTGTTTCTTTGACTTTGAGGTATTTACAACTTAATTGTTCGTGAAGCAAGCCTCTTTATATAAAGTTTAGTTTAGGAAAGATATACCTGAACTCATGAACTTGAACAATTCTAGCCAGCCATGTTTGCTAGCATTTTTTTTTGTTTTTTTATTTTATTTTATTTTTTACATTTTTATCTCATTCTATAGATAATGTTTGTGGTTATGTTTTAAGGAGATTGGGCAAAAAGTGTAAAAACACAAAAAAGGCGAAAAAATGCTAACAAACGTGGTTGACTAGACTTACTCGAACAACTTAGCATGAAAACTATTTTATTTTATATTATTTTATTTAAATTGGGTCATTGACCATTTTTATTTATTTATTAATCCATGCCCGAAAGCTATATGACCTTACCCTATAGGGTAACCAAACCAGGCCCAAAGGCTACAATATTATTGCCACTTAATATCCTCGTTGCCTCCATCTGACATAAAGACTCGCTTTCGCTCCGGTCTACTATTTCATTATTCTATGATAATTTGCAAGAATAAAATGTATGTTAACATGTCCCTACAATTGTTCTTTTGACAAATTATTTCACTCTCTTGGAATGATTTACAAGTATAAATAAAGTGATACCTCTTACTAAAATATAGTTAGGAAATGAATAATTTGAAGTTCAAAAATTATTTAAATTGAAAGACTTCGACATACAAACAAACAATGAAAACAAACAGAAATTCTAAGTGTCGAGGAAATGAGCGAGGAAACGAGCGAGGGAAGTGAGGTGGCGGGGGTGGGAGCCGTTCACTCCACTCGAGATGCGTGCGTTGACTTTTCGCGCACGCATCCCGAGGGGAATGAACGGCTCCCACCCCCGCCACCTCACTCCCCTCGCTCATTTCCTCGCCTATTTCCTCGCTGTCTAGAATCACTCGAAAACAAATATGCAAATGATGAACGATTCTAGCTGGCCTGGGTCGAGCGCCTGGGTGGCCGCCTGGGAGGCTCCTTGGCACATGCCAAGGAGGGTGTCTCGCACGTGCCCAACTGAATTTTCAAAAAAAAAAAAAAAAAAAAAGCGGGAAAACTAAAAGTTTTGAAACTTAAAAAGGAGAAAGGAGTTCATTCTCTTTCATTCTTTCTTCCCTGAGCATCACTTTTTCATTCTCTTTCTTCCCAAAACTTCACTTAGTTCTTTTAAAATCTCTCTCCGCCGATCTCTCTGTTCTGTGAAAAGGAGATAGCAGTTCCTTCATACTTTGCCTTGCTTTGCTTGGTTGAAAGTGATATGTTCATGCTATGCTCTGCTTTTCATATGTGGTTTGTTCATGCTTTGCTTGGTTTTCATATAGAACCAGTTTCAACATATCACGAACTCACGAACCAAATTACAAGAACACTGATACTCAAGTAGATTCCACTACATTGTAGTGCTTCTAAAGGTTACCTCCTTCTCGAAGTATGCGTTCATAAAATTTGTTGACACCAAGAGGTTTACACCAATCACATCCGAGAACACTTGCTAAAACCAAACATAGCACTGACTCATGCATTGGTACAACTTGAAGACAATGTGTTGCTGCGAAGCAGAGTATGAAAAGACTCTGTTCTGCTGCAATGAAACAGCAAAAGAGCAACTCTGTTGTAGCGAAACAAATCAACTCCCTGCCCTGTAATTACCAGGAGTTGATGTATCCAATCAATTGGTGTTGTTAGGTAGGAAGAAAGGGCATAGACGTAGAATTCTGGATGTTGAAAAACTTGGATTTAGTGTTTGGGGATGGTTTTTTAACTTCTAAGGTCCAACTTCCCTTCATGTGTTAATACTATTCTTACCATGAATATCTTCCTTTGGTAGTCAAGTGAGAGTGTATTCAAGAAAAGAAAATCTCCAAAAGTATTGTTAAGTTTACATTCTATTTCCGTTATCAGTAAAATAACATAGCCGAATGCAGGATTTTTTGACAACTGCAATGCAAACTTTTTGTAACCATCAAGCACTGGCATTTATCCATCCCATACATAAAGAGGATTACAAATGTCGGGTTTCATTTATTGTGCTAGAAGATTTTGTTTTGTTCAATGAATTCCTAGTACATCCATGGCAACATCGGGCTGCAGACTTGGAAGACATTGATTCCATTTGTAGGTGAACCCATAGACCAATAGTATGCACTCATAGGTCTTGATCTGAACTAGTTTGTATATAACAAATTCCATGGAGTGGCATGAGGCAATTCATATACAAGCAATTATAGTCTTAATTATAAAGGAGATGACAATTGTTTGTTGTCAAAGCAATCTTGGCTACTTAATACATCAAAGTTGCCTTGAAAATCCTATCATACTAACATTAAAGCCTACATGAATCTCCTACTAGTCGATAAACAATGACTAAGTGTTGGTGGTGCTGGAATGGCTAGTACCTACGAGATTCGGCTGAAAACAGGGCACATAACCGAAACAAACAACCCCAACACTAAGTAAAGTCAGTGAAGTTAACATCTTACACAATGAAACCACAACTACTGTGCAATTTAACACCCATCTACAGTCGAGACACTTAAAACTACTACTCAAGCAAACACCATAGCACCCCCTAAAACCCAGAAACAACCCCATAATAAAGCTAGCACATACACACTCAGATGAAGTTTCGCTTCTAAATCAGCAGCACCAGAAGCCACAAAGTTTCCAGCGGGCGTATTTGTGCTCAGAACAACAACAACCCAGTCATGTTCAGTCCCAATCCCAGCACCAATGTACTTGCTGTTGTTAAGATGCTGAGTGTGCACTGGATCTGTGAAATTGAAAGCTGCAAGGCTCGAGACGTGGCCACTTGTGCATGAAAGTAGTATGCACCTTCTCTGGTGTTGTTGAGACTAAGATGGCATTTATCAAGCGGTTTGGGATAGGTGGTGAATTGAGATTCCGGGCTTGTACCATTGATGGCTGCGGGGCAGGGTTCATCCTCGAGCTGGTCAGCTATTTCATCTGCAAGGCAGTCTGCATTTTCATTTTTAGCCAAGGGTGGTAGCTTTAGGGAAACGCGGTAGCTATTAATGCGTTGCAGAAGTTTGTCCTCATCTAGGCAACAACAAAGTTAAAAGTCTAACATCAAGTAGAAGCAAACATCAACTCGAAATCAATAATGAAAATACCCAACAACAATATTCATTTTGAACACAACTATTTGAATTAAGTTTCATGCATAACAGAACTTAAGAAGGAACTAAACATTACTGTAAATTCACGACTCTAAAGACTGCATTTAGTATCTCACTACACCAAATGGACAATTTTGTAACAATTCCAAAACAATATCAAACAATTTCAAATTCAGACAAAATTTTGAATCACATCACTTGTAGCATTATGGTGATCCAATTATTGTATCATTTGTGAAACTGCGTGCAACGGTTCAGTGAATTGTTACAGCACAACAATGAAATTTTTGTTGAGATTGTTACAAATATATCAATTTGGTATAGTTGAACAACATTTATGGAGATGTAGGCATACAACATGGTGACTAATGTGCTAATAAAAGGGTGGATCATTTTATATGAGGAATCTAGAGAGTACAATTTTCTTTGCCAAGATTATGAAGAGTTCTGATCACTCCAAGGACCGCGGACCTTATCACAAATTACTAATAGATACCTTAGGTGCGTCTACGCTTTGCTTATACTTTCTCTAAATTTGTTCTTATGACTTCTAATTTGTTTTTTGTTCTTGTTAGTCTTTCAAGAAGATTGTGACATGTCATTAGGATAGATTACAATTGATACTTATTTCATCTTCTTCTCTTTTGCACATTCTTCTTGTGGGTTGTCTTGTGAAAAATCACAATTAATTCAAGAAAATTGGACTCTGAAAAGTGAAAACCCATCCTTGTATAAGAGTTTCCAAATTGATAGGTCATAAATTACATAGACAGAAACAAGCCTTAAGAGGATGGCTTGCCTCTTTTGCTGATCCAATATTTCCTCAACTTTTGCCCATCAACCATGGATTAAAAATTTCTCTCACTACCAAAAAGCTACAAATTACCAACCATTTTTACAGCACAAACATACATACATGCACAATATTTCATCAAGTATACTAGAAAATTTGTCTCCAAACACACATGAAACTCCATATCTCCTTAAGCATACATAAAGAGGAGATCAAAATAAACAAAACAAAAAGAACAGAACATGATGGGAAAATGGTGGCCAACTTACCATCACAAGTGACTGTTGAAGAGAAGATCAAGAGGACTTGAACAAATACAGAGAAGATCAGACCAAGACGCAGAGAAGCCATTAATGATGTTTTTATGAAGATTGAAGATCCGGAGCAGAGTAGAGCAGTTGCTAAGTTTATCACAAAGAAGAAGTAGAAACCATTATATAACAACGATTCTAGCAGTTGCTAAGTTTATCACAAAGAAGAAGTAGAAACCATTATCACAAAGAAGAAGTAGAAACCAAGCAAAGCATGAACAAACCACATATGAAAAGCAGAGCATAGCATGAACATATCACTTTCAACCAAGCAAAGCAAGGCAAAGTATGAAGGAACTGCTATCTCCTTTTCACAGAACAGAGAGATCGGCGGAGAGAGATTTTAAAAGAACTAAGTGAAGTTTTGGGAAGAAAGAGAATGAAAAAGTGATGCTCAGGGAAGAAAGAATGAAAGAGAATGAACTCCTTTCGAGTGAGGCTAGGAAACCATGTTTTGTAAACATGTTTCGTAACCATGATGATGTGGCATCGTTAGAGGAGTTTGTTACAATTTTGAGATACACATAAAATCTTCGGGGATTTCATCATTCTTTCTAGATCATGACACGTCATCCTGGTTGCAAAACATGTTTACAAAACATGGTTTCCTAGCATTTCTCACTCCTTTCTCCTTTTTAAGTTTCAAAACTTTTAGTTTTCCCGCTTTTTTTTTTTTTTTTTTTTTTTGAAAATTCAGTTGGGCACGTGGCGAGACACCCTCCTTGGCATGTGCCAAGGAGCCTCCCAGGCGGCCACCCAGGCGCTCGACCCAGGCCAGCTAGAATCGTTGGCAAATGATTCAATTGCCTTCTCATAGAAGAAGAATTGGTTGCCGTGGATTGTAAACATTGAGCTTTGCTACAGAGCGAGGGAGGGAGCGAGGGAAAGGGGGCGAGGGATGGGTGGTAACCACTCATCCGCCTCGAGATAAGCGCATCAGATTGGAGATGCGCGATGGCGCTTATCTCGGGGCGGATGGGTGGCTACCACCCATCCCTCGCTCCCTCCCTCGACCCCTAGAATTTTCCGTAAACATTGAGCTTTGCTACAGAGCGAGGGAGGGAGCGAGGGAAAGGGGGCGAGGGATGGGTGGTAACCACCCATCCGCCTCGAGATAAGCGCATCGGATTGGAGATGCGCGATGGCGCTTATCTCGGGGCGGATGGGTGGCTACCACCCATCCCTCGCTCCCTCCCTCGTTCCCTCCCTCGACCCCTAGAATTTTCCGTAAACATTGAGCTTTGCTACAGAGCGAGGGAGGGAGCGAGGGAAAGGGGGCGAGGGATGGGTGCTAACCACCCATCCGCCCCGAGATAAGCGCCATGAGATAAGCGCATCGGATTGGAGATGCGCGATGGCGCTTATCTCGGGGCGGATGGGTGGCTACCACCCATCCCTCGCTCCCTCCCTCGACCCCTAGAATTTTCCGTAAACATTGAGCTTGGCTACAGAGCGAGGGAGGGAGCGAGGGAAAGGGGGCGAGGGATGGGTGGTAACCACCCATCCGCCTCGAGATAAGCGCGGCGAGGAAATATAATTGTCGAGGAAATGGCGAGGAAAACAGCGAGGGACCCCACAGGGGGAGGGGGAGCCGTCCATTTTCCCCGGGATGCGCGTTTTGATGGTGTTCTTAGCGAATCTTCAGAACCAGAAGAAGAGCTTAGCGAGAAGCAGAAGATCGAGATCGCCAAATGGTTCCTCACCAACTCCCCTCCCGGCGAAATTCAATACGTCGCCAAAGGTACCTTCTCTTCTTCTTCTTCAGATCTATCTTCGTATTTCTTCGTTTCGTTCACTCACTCTCTCTATTTCTATGTGTCACAGACCTTCGATCGGTTTTAACGGACGAACATGTGTACAACCAAGCGGTATCCGAGGCGTTCCCGGTCTACAACAAAGCTCATATTATCGCTCTTGAAATGCCTAATAGAAGCGGTGATGTGAGTCTCTCAATATTTCCAATTATTACGTTTTCGTTTTCAATTTTTAGGGTTTCAGTGTTTTAGTGGATCTTGCTCGTTAAAGGTGTTTAGTAGTGACATTTTGAAACTTTTAGTTATCTTTTTGGTGAAAAAGTGGATAAATTACTTCACTAATTGAGACTAGATAGTAAATTTCGATTCTTAATTAAGACGTATTGATTACCTGCTTGAGATGCCCTTAATCTTTATTAATTGTTAGTTGTTACCGGTTTGTGCAACTCGAAGGCACTAGAAAATGTAGGAAGAAGGTTGAAAATGATATGGATGGTGCTGTAGTAACGAAGAATGTAGAACAAACTTATATGATGGATAAAGCATAAAGGATTTGTTATGCTTTTTGAATTTTGTTTTAGAATTGAAATGTGCTTTTTGAGTCATGCTGGTTGAGTCATTGTCGACGGTGGTCAGTGTTATGGTATTGCTGTTTAAAGAACACAAAAGTTTTAAGTTGTATCTCATGATTCTCATTCTCGGCTTGGGTCTTTCTTTCAGGTGCTAGTTACAGAATTTGGGGAGCTTAGTTCAAATGAATATCTTGACCCTAGAACTGCCCAAGTTGCTACGATTGACCATGTTAAGCAGGTATTTTATTATTTCTTCAACAAATTTTTTTTTTTTTTTTTTTAAATTTATTATTATTATTATTATTTTTTATCTTTTTTTTATGTTTTTTCCTGAAGAAAAAATGTAATGCGAAGGAAACGTGATATATCAGTTCATTTTTCAGTTATTTGAGTGTCTGGAATTTTGTTAAACTGCTGTTGCATGTTAAAGCAGTATTTATAACAATGAATCTGTAACTTAAAATAGTATTAAGTAGGAAGCAAGAGTGAGTTCTCATCCAATCAAGAAGACATTAGAGCGTACAGCCATGTTTCGTTAAAATTTGAAAACAAAAAATAACAAAAAGAAAAGATGGAAAAGTGGAGTGACTGAAAACATCATCTTCAACATCAAAAGAATTTATGTTTTCCCGATCCCTTTAGTTATTTATTTATTTTTGCTATTTTGTCTAAAAATTAAAACCATTCACAGCCCAATTCTTCAATGTTTTTCTCTCTTTCATCTCTGGTAGCAGTGTATGAATCGTGAAAAATCGCGAGTCAAATTGGCGATTTGACTCGACTCGGTCAACAACCGATCTGACCTAATAAATCGGGTTTCACACAGATCGGTGTGAATCGGGGCACAAATTGCTAAATTGGAATTGTAACAAAATCGTGCGAGTTTTTTTTATTCATACAGAAGAAAGAAAGAAGAACAGAATTGAAGTGAAGAGGAAGAATAAGAAGAATAAGAGAAGAAAAAATACACCAAGTCAATCAAAGAATCAAGAAATCCATCAATCAAAGAAACATCGCACAACCAAGCTCAACCTCATCGATGTGCTTCCAAGTTCCAACAGCCAGGGTCAGACCCATCCAAGGCAGGATCAGCAGAATCATCTCCTCTCCCACCTCTCGACGCTTCTCCTCCCCGCAACAACTCCACTAGTCTTTGATGAGTCCTCATATCTTGACGAAATACTCAGCAACTCCACACCGACTCATCATCATCCACATCCATTGATTTCTGACTCTGTTGCGACTTCGGCATCGCTACTGCTTCTTGATTTAAATTTTGGTTTTGAAAAATTAGGGTTTTTTTTGGGGGAGGTTGGATGAGACTGACCACTGGTTTGAAGGCCTTTTTCGTGCTTGCGCCTTGCAGCTGGACCAAATGAATGATTAATTTGAAATGAAATTGAATTAAATGAAATTAAATTAAATGAAATTGAATGAAATGAATTTGGGCTTCATTTCATTTGGGCTCATTTTTTCTTTTGGGCTTGATTTAATTAGTTTTTCTTTTTAGGCTTATTTTTTTTAAATGCACTCGTACATATTATTTGATTTTTTTATTTGGTATAAATTATGGATATTTATTAATGTAAATATATTTATAATGTTATGTATCTTACGATTTACGATTAAATCAAAATCTTACCATTTCCGATTTACTATACGATTCACGATTCACTAACACTGTCTGGTAGCCTATTCTTGGAAATCTTTTCTTTAAGTCAAACACTGCTTAAGTAAATTAAACTTACTTGCATATCTCTTGTTATTAGGAAACGACTTTGGGAACTACCAGGAAAAAGGGAGCTTGAACTTAAGGATATTTTTAAACTGTTGTATTTTGGTCATCAAACTTTTACCATAACGACCTACATTTCTTCAGGTTTGTACAGCGGTGAGACCTGCTGAAGATGAGGAGCTTCCCTCGCCATATATTGAGGACTTTCGGTACGTTTGTGTTCTTAAATAGAGTTACTTAATAGGCTCGGTTTTCATTTTGTTGTATAGATCAGATAGTTCATGGTAATATATGATTGAAGGTAGATCGTACCTGCCAGGGCATTCATGCTGCCATAAAATTGTCAGGGGTTCATTGCAATCTATTCTTCTGCAGTTGGAGACGTGCATGTGATTTTGTAGATTCTTAATGAAGACTGAGAAGATGAATGAGAAAGCGGATTTGTTAAATTTATAATGGAAATGGAGAAGGTAAATGAGAAATATAAGAAGAAAATCTATCCTTACCACACAATTTAGTAAGAACTTTTCTAATTAATTTTTCTAAAAGGTCAAGTCAACAAAATTTGAAAATTGTTACTAGAATATAGTTTCCCCCATATGCCACATGTGTCTGTATGCTTTTAGCAGAGTTCATAAGGCAGCTGGTTCTTCTTTGTATCTCATGTCAAACTTATATTACATTGGTCAAGGATAAATATCATATGGGATGTAGCTTTAGAGGAACGTATTAAAGTATTAAGTGTAGAGATTGCAATAGATGAACAGATATAATGTGTTTGTGTAAAAATAGTAATATATAATTGATGTCAATGCCTCTGTAATTTGAAATTTAAGGATCAATCGTCTATATTTGTGCCTGGGCAGTACACATCATCATCATCAAAGCCCATTCCCGATACTTTCGGGGATGGGCAGTAGATGCTGGTATAATTTACTATTCATGTTTCGTGTGTAATTTTCTACTTTGGTTCATGCAGATGTGCTCTGGATGGAGAAATCGTCAAATATGTCGGTGAAGCTTACCCAAAAGGCATCTCTTCAGTTTATTGTGCCAATGGAAAGGAGGTTGAAGAACCTGGTGCTGATTTTGAACTTGCAGTGTTGATTTCTGCTGCTAGACATAGACCACAAAATTTCTGGTATATATGAACTGCAATTTCTGTTACAATCTTGCTTTTCATATTGTTTCTGCAGTTTTTTCTTTCCAATGCAGTTTTTGTACTTGTCTGTGAGGCGAAGTTCATGACCGTAATTGGATGGATTATTAATGATAAATGCTATGTAGTCTCGGACGATGCCTAGGCACACTATACTTGACCTCTCCGCCTGGCCTACCCAGCCGTCTCCTAAATGTTTTAAAAAAATTGTACTAAAAGGCTCTCGTCTATATAATTTATTTATTTATTTATTTTTCATTGGCCTGTTGTCTTTTGCTTAGGTGCTAGGTGCCCAGGTCACCCTCGCCTCGCCTAGCGCCTGAGATAACATAGGTTGAACGAGAGTTTGAATAAAATTTGAATTTAAGAAACATTCATTCAACAATTCATTGCTAGAGATAATAATGAAGCTTTAAGTGATGTGATTATGTACTACTGTGCAAAAGGAAGTCTGCTATCCTTAATCTCATAATCTGTCTTTCATCGGTAGGATCTTCTTAACGAGACCTAACATGGATCACAAGCATATGGATGATACTCTAAATTTCTAGCAAGACACATTTCTTATTCAGATCATATATTTTGAATTCTAGATGAGAAACAGTTGGATACATGTTGACCTTGTTAAACTACCATCTCTACTCTAAAAGCTTATGTGTTAGAGAGTGCAAATCTAACATAAATCAAGGGCCGCCAGGAAGTATGGAATGAACGGAGTGGAGTTTTAGTCTGCATAGGCATTAACGTCCTACTCATTAATGCAACATTGGATATTTTGACATTCCTTTTTATGTGTTTTGACTCGATAAGATATTATCACTGGCACTGAATATCACATCAGTGCTTTTAGAACACTGATTTCTCATTCTTTGTTATACCATTACATATAGACAACTCCCAACAAGTTCGTATTCCTTCCTGAAAACATAGAACACATAGCATGTCTAAACATTTCACTTCTGAGTGCTCAACAGTGCAGAATTTTAGAAATACAATGTCCTAATATCTAAAATCTGTCATAAATTTTAAACATGTTAGGAAACCTGGATTTCTCAAATATGAAATCATAACACATGTTTGTTAGAATATGTATTGTATTTGGTAGAAGCCTACTAGTTTATACTAGTAGGTGATAATACTGCAAGTCTCAGTTTTAAGCCCTGCAAGCACTGAGTCACTTATCTCATTAAAAGCAAGCTTACCTCAACACTTTTTGTTGATTCTGACTTGCATATTTCGGGATGATACCACAAATCCTGGCTTCAAACCTTGCCAACAGTAAATTGTCAATTTCATTAAAAGCATGCATTCCGCAACATTTTGTTGACTGCAACTGTAACTCGGCTTGTCAGAGACAGATTGTAAGACACCAGGCATCTCCTCATAGTAGGAGGTTGCAAGTTCAGATCTTGTTAGTGGAGATTGATGCCTTGAAGGTTGTCCATGTGATTGTATATTCTCGTCATCATGGTGCATGGCCACTCATCCTGTTAATTTCATCTTTAAAAAAAACAAAAAAACAAAAAAAGAAGAGAGAGATCCGGTTAGCATGCCGATCCCGTGCCTGTAGCTAATGTTAGTAAGCTATCAACATGTCAACCTCTTTGGCTTCTCTTAGCATGCACTGTCATGCCAAATCCGGTATCTCTGGCTCATGTTATGCTCCTTCAATTTGTTGACCTGTTTCTAGCATGTTTTATGCTTTATTTCTTTTGCATGTTGATTGCACACCTCCAACTCGTGATCACATGGCTCTTAAATCTTATTTATGTTGCCTACATTGGATGAGAACTGAGCTTAGACTCAAATCTATACATAACTTTATTTGATGAAGTCTCAACAGTTAGTTCTCTTACTTGTCTCTATCCATCTCAAAATCTTCACAATTTCATGCCATGAAATGTTGAAATATTTTAAATTTAATCCTAACTTCTGCTTTTCTCTATCGCATAGCAATGGAAGTTGGCACTCAATTTGGAGAATTGAGTTTAAGGATGAATTGCAAATAGTGGATCTGCAAGGAACATTGCAGGTATTTTTATTCACACTGATCATGATATCTAATGAACAAAGCATTTTGTACGGTTGATGAAATTGTGGCTTCTACCTTAATATGTATTTTATGTTTTACTATGGTGTGGGTACATAATGTATGTGCACTGTGAACTAAAGATACATTGCTATATGTGGTTTCTTTCAGGTGGGGGCGCACTACTTTGAAGAAGGAAATGTACAGCTAGAAACTAAGCATGAATGCAAGGACTCGACCATTTTTCAGGTTATTGAACAATCGTTTTACCTCTTGTTAAAGCATAATAGTTGCAATTTAGACATCCCTGATATATGATGTCCCCATGTCTAGGGCCAAATGTGTCTTCTAATACTTCTCTTACCGTCAAGTAAGGTTTGAGTGGTTTACTAGTTTTTGCACATTGAGCTGGTAGCAAAATTGAGAATGAATATCCAAGTTTGACTCTAAGACTGATATATCAATACTATAATGCTTGGTCCTTGAGAGGGTAATTAAGAACATGAATCCATGTTTGACTCTTAAGAATAATCTTAGTTTGTTTCTAAGAATGATATAGCAACAATGTAGAAGCAGCTACTAGATTAGCTATTGTTTCATCAATTCATCGTGACATAGAATCAATTCATATCAATCAATCAAATTTGCTAAAGGTAGTGGAGCATGTACTAGTAAATTAAAAATAAAGAATAGAGGTCACTAATTTGAAGTTTTAAATTGTCATGTAGAAAATATGTTGTGTTAAATAGTAAGAAAAAAATAATCTTCGCATTTCAAAAAAGTAATCAACTCATCGTGGTTCTCTTTTATGAGCTGTTAGATTGATTGCAAAGTGGTTCTTAGTTTCAAATTATTTTCATAACTGGAATTTGTGAATTACATTATCTCCAATAATTGTAATAAGAAATAGTTGGGATCAACAACCATTTTGTGCTCAACAATAATCCTTTTTGTATTTCCAATCAATTAAAATATTTGCAGTGTTTTGGGCTGTATAAGATACAAACAACCCCAGAATTACGTTATAATGCGGCAAAAAATTGCCGATTAATCAGTGATTAATCACAATTCGGGGTTTGGCCGAACCGAATTGTGGGTGAAATCGGTTGGGGTTTAGTGGACACCGATTAATCGGCGAAAAATGGGCGAGTCACCGATTAATCGATCTAGCCAACTCGCCGATTAATTGCTATGTATAAAAAATAAAAACCTAAACTCAAGAATAAGAGCGAAGGTGAAAATGTCTGGACGGCGACGACGACTAGATCTCTGGCTCTAGAAGGCGATGGCGACGTCGATCTTTGTCTCTCTTTTCCTCCCTTCAAACCAAATCAGAAAGGTATGTACCAGTTCAACCCTAATTTCCCTCTTTCCTCTTCTCCCAATCCTCATCCCACTCGGCCTCCTCTTTTCTCCTCCCTCCTGTAGTGATATGGATTTTGGTGAAACAGTTGATTGTTGTCAGAACTCCCATATTTCTGTGTATTTGACATTTTTGGCCTTCTGACTGAGAGCATGAATAACTGAACTTCACAATTTCTTTGGAAGTTTGTGATTATACGTGACAAATCCACACAATTTTCACGCACTTCAGTCATGACTTCCTTTATTCTTTGGTCTAGAATATATTGGCATAATCCTCAGGATGTGGAGTATTTTTGTTTATACAAAGTGCCCCTACTAGAAATATCTTCGATGCAAAGTAATAAGGTTTACCTTCATGGGTTAGTGGGATAGGTAGATTGGTTCTTCCTGTTAAGTCTGACATCTATTTTGCTTCTAAATGTTTGTCTTGGTAGCTTGGCTGTTAAAACAATCTACAATTTTCTTTTAGTTTCTTTTTAAGTAGTTTGGCAGATAATTAGTAAAGTTATATAATTATAAATTTACACCATTTTGATTAATTAATTATTTTTGTATGACTATGATTAATTTTTAAAAATATATACTTTGAAAAAATTGTCCGATTAAATCCGATTAATCCCGCTTACTCGTAATCTGGTACTAGACTGCGCTGCGATCGCTTTCCGATTTAACTGCATAGGCAGCTAGATTGTTGGCATTGCCCAATGTGACATTGTGATTATGATCTATGAACTCTGTTGGATGGCAGAGTAACTTAACACAATGCTCGCACAACCTCAAGGCTTAGAATGGCAGCTAAGTGAACATGATTTCATAGGCATCGACAGTATGTAGTAGTCGTTGGAAGTAGCTTAAAACTTTTAGCACCCATATTATGTGATAGGCATATATAACTTTTTATGTCCATAGGCTCAAGTCTCATGATAGGCCCCCTATTCGCTTTACGTATACTAGGAGGAAGCAAGTAGCAGGGAACTGATGAAATGGTAATGCTGACAGAGAAATGATGAAATGCTAATGCTGAGTGCTGAAATGGTAATGCTGACAGGAACTGATGAAATGCTAATGCTGAAACAGAATGCTGAAATACTAATGCTGAGATGCTGAAATAAAAGATATTGCTGAAACAGACATAAGAGTACAACTAGTGCTGAAACAGAATGATACTAGTACTGAAACAGAATGATATAAATAGAGGTGGAATAGAAGATTAGGAATTCATTAAGATTGTAAAAGACAAATGTACAATTGAGCTTTGGCTCTTAGGAGAGTAGAGCCTCTCGAATAGCTCTTGAGGAGATTAGCAATCTCGAAATCTGCTAATACACTATGTTTCCTTTTCTCTCAATTCATACATTCTTTTGTAATTGGTACATTTCCATCAATACTAATTCAATTCAATGTTGAACTATCACTTGTCTCTTCTTCATACATCATTGTAGAGTTTTGTGCTGAGATTGCAAAGTCCTATTCCATACTCGATTCGGTCATTGAAGCTTGAGCCAATTTGTTCCAATCCTGCAATAAGAACCAAGAACAGGTCAGACTCTATCAAATTGGTATCAGAGCACCGATCTTGAGTAAGGATGGCTGGGAAAGGTACATCGACAAGCAATGTTGCAAGATTTGAGGCTGTCGAAGAAAATGTAATACGAGTTCAAGAACAAATAGATTCTTTGAAAGGAGATTTCCAAGAAGTGATACAAAAGGTCGATCAGTTGTTGAAGGGGCAGCAAGAAACCCTAAAACCAGGTTCAACAACAGAGAAGGAACACATACAACCCACGAATGTGGAAGCACAGAGTTTGAATGGGCTAGGAAGATGTGTTTTTTCTTCACAGGGTTACCCATATGATCGAAAACCTAGAAGGTTAGAGATGCCTACCTTTGAGGGATCAAACCCAGATGGCTGGATTTTAAAGGCGGAAAGGTTCTTTTCTTTACAAAGATACAGTAACGATGAGAAAATGGAGGCCGCGGTGATCTCTTTCGAAGGTGATGCTCTTCTTTGGTATCAATGGGAAAGTAAACGAAGACCAATTTTTTTCTGGGAAGAATTGAAGGGTTTATTGTTGAAACAGTTTCGATCCATTCAAGAAGGTTCCCTTTGCGAACAATTTCTTGCTCTGAGACAGGAAGGCTCAGTAGCCGAGTATCGTTGAAGCTTCGTCTCTCTTGCTGCACCACTGGATACTGTCACAGAGGAGGTATATCTCAGTAAGTTCATTAATGGACTGAAACCTTCCATTCGGGCTGAAGTGAGGATGCTCGACCCGGGTCAATTGGGTCGAGCCATGGATCTTGCCCAACGGGTTGAAGAAAAACAAAGATTTCTGGGCCTTTCTAAAGCGGGCTTTCAGGGTTTTAACCGGCCCATAAACGGTCCAAAGGGTTTCGTAACCGGCTCAGCAGGTCAGCCATATCAAAATATCTCCAGAGACTTCGAGAGAAGAGGGGGAAGCTTCAGATCTCAGATTTCTCCAAATTTCTCCAGAGAGAACGATAGAAATGGCGTCGCAAGGGGAGAAACCCGTCGATTTACGGATGCTGAGTACCAAGAAAAGAGGGCGAGAGGGCTGTGTTTCAAGTGCAATGAGAAATACTCCCCTGGTCATCTGTGTAAGAGAAAAGAGGTTAGTGTCCTCATCACACAAGCGGATAGTGAAGAGGAGGAGGAAGAGGATCCACAAGGCGACGAACAAAAGGAGTTAGAGGTGGCTGAAATTAATCAGATCATAGAAGTTTCTCTTAGTTCAGTCATGGGCTTGACTAACCCGAAAACCATGAAAATCGAAGGGGAAATAGCAGGTCAATCCGTGGTGGTATTGGTTGATAGTGGAGCAACACATAATTTCATTTCATAGAAGCTAGTTGATAGAGTGCTGATACCGGTCACAACGACCGGGGTGTACGGGGTCACCATGGGTTCAGGGGACTCAGTCCAAGGGAGTGGTGTATGTAGAGGGGTGCAATTGATGCTTCAAGGAGTGGAAATTTTGGAAGATTTTCTTCCATTGGTATAGGTTTTTCCATGCTTTCATTTCTTTTTTGTTTACTAAAATTATATTTTGCATTTGAATAAAAAGTTTCAAATGATTGTAATTTAGGAAATGTTGACGGATCCCTCAAAGCAAGTTAAGTTGGGGTATGTCAGTGGTCTTGTACCCAGAGATAAGTCAATGGCATTTGAGAGGATCATATTTCGTGCAACTCGGGGTAATGTGTTTCTCAAACAGGCCGTCGTCGCAGATCCTGTCACAGATCCAGTGTCGGGAGAGAAGGTCAGTGTCTTTCTTTTCTTATCCCCATTCACAAGTTACCTTTTTTTAATTAAAAACCAAAAAGAGCAAAAAATTACACCAGCGGTCAACTAGCTGAAAAAAGGAGGATGCCAAGCACCTCAATTACAAATAGAAAATGCTAACCCAGTTAAAAATGCAAACATGGAATGGTTGATCAGCTAGCACTCCCCATGTAACCCCCCAATTCCAAACTAAGGACTCGATAGCCCCAGTCGAATGAGGGATGTCTCTAGATGTCCCTTTAAAGATACTCTCATTCAGAATATATTCAAGTTAGTGTTATTGAATTTCATGTTTTCGACGTTGTTCTATTAGTAATAAGAAGCACAACAAGCTCTTCTGATTTGATGTTTGGCGGATCAGTTGAAAATTTTGATATGAATAGGAATTATTCCAAATTTCATGGAGTGGTTCTAATTATCTTCAAGTTGTTTTTCTTGTTTTTTGGGGTCTTTCTGTAGTCTCTCATTTGGCAGTTGTCAACGCGATCATGGGATGTTACAATCTAAACTGACTATTATAGGTTATACTCATTATAGTTGATAGTATTTTGTGGTATTAATGGTCCCAACAGCCACTATTATCAGTGAGTAGTTTTACAGTTCTTTTTGTTTGTCTAGCCCTGATTTCGGAGAATCCTAGTCACTGTCCATGACCCCTGCGTTGTTCAATGTGGACAGAGTTATGTAAAAGGGTCAATTGCTCAATGTGGTCAAAGATATGCCAATGGTAGCCAACTTAGTTGGTCATGGTGATTTGTCCCCCATGTCTTGGGTTCAATCCCTGGCGGCATTTGGGATGGGCAGGGATGGGTTATGGGAGTAAATATGTAACCTATCAATAAAAAATGGTCAAAGATATTTAGATATCTATTTAGATTGCTTAGCTTCTATGAAACAAGGAGATTTGATTTTCAAAAGAAATACCATGTCTGGCAAGTATTGGATACTCCAACACCCAGACACACATTAGACACTCCATATTTAAATCATCACTGTTCTATACTTCTTTAAAAGATCCAATTCTTTATAAATGTTATAAATATTCATGGGGGAATTTAGTAATACATATGTTGCAATATTGATCTACAAGTTAAAAATGTGTTTAGTATAATACATTTATAGTTGATAAACAAATAATTGGTAATGTTCAGGCACATGTCCCTGTATTAGGTTTCTTTAGTCGACATGACTGACACCTTGTATCCGGGTGTTGGTCAACTCAGTGTCGTTGCATAGCTAAGTTCTAATGTACTTTTGTTCTTGTTTTCCTCTCCTCATCCTTTATCTTAGCTGTTCCATGTTCCTTGATTTCTAGGATGAGTAGTAGTTGTATTGTTCCCTTCCATTAGAGTGTATATTTTGGAGATTTCATATCCTAGTTGTTAACGTGAAGATACTATTTCCTCTTCTACATAATTTTTCTTTTGCTATTTGATTTTGCACCAATGACTAGCGACTTACAGGTTGAGAAAAATGTATTCGTTGTTTTCTATTCTGGAGAAAGAGCAAAGAACAAAATTTCAAAGATATGTGATGCTTTTGGAGCAAACCGTTATCCATTTACAGATGAGATTGGCAAACAAGCACAGATGATAGCAGAGGTATATTATTCCAATCTTTACATATGTATGGGTTTGGCTTTACGACTTGTACTTCCTTTCTTAAAGCCCTCGACTATTACGAATACATTGTTTGTGCTGTTGTCCAGTATTATGCTTCAGCATGTGGTTTAACATTTTGGCGTTATGCTAGTTGGATTGGTGTGTTACAGCTTTTAGAGGCCAGGCCACTTTAAGTTGTGTTAACATTGTTTTGCTGTCAATAGAAGAATGTGATACTTTGCTTTCATGAGGACAATTAGCATCGGACAGACTGATAGATAACATGTAGGATGCGATCTAAGTTAGTACCCATTTCAATTGCAGGTATCTGGAAGACTTTCGGAGCTGAAAACTACCATAGATGTTGGACTGAATCACGGCTTCAGTTTGTTGAAGACAATTGGCAATCAGTTTGAGCAATGGAACCTTTTGGTAAGTTAATAATATTCAAGCTAGATGCTCTAGATATTTTATTTGGCATATTTTTTTTTTCTCCCCATTTTGTTAGATGCATTTGTTATTAGAATTGCACCTATACTTTTGTATTTATTATGCTATCTCATGCTCAGTCGTTATTTTTTATGTCAATGAAATTATTAAGGTGAGAAAGGAGAAAGCTGTTTATCACACTCTAAACATGCTTAGCATTGATGTAACGAGAAAGTGTCTTGTGGCCGAGGGGTGGAGCCCTGTTTTTGCAACAAAGCAGGTATTTAGGCTTGACTTGCTTTACTTTGATGCTCTGATTGAGAAGTTCATTCTTGCAGAAATTTGCCAAATCCTTAATCCTCATAAACTGGTCACACTGGTGTTCTATTTGAGTATTTCATATTTATTATGGATCCTCTTAGTTCATCTACTCACTCGATCTTTTTTCTATCCCTCCCATATCACATAGAAAATCTTTTTGTCGTTATCGAATCGTTGCAATTGATGTTCGATCTTGAAGAGAAGGAAAGGATCTTCGGAAAGTGGGTTTTAACGATTCGATAAAGAGTCAAACTTATTTAAACGTTCCCGCTCCCTGATATTTGCAGATTCAGGATGCTTTGCAGCGGGCTGCTTATGACAGCAACTCACAAGTCGGAGCCATACTTCAGGTTTTGCATACAAAGGAGTCTCCGCCTACATATTTTACAACAAACAAATTTACTTCTGCTTTTCAAGATATTGTCGATGCATACGGGTGAGTTTGGCATGGAATCATTGCTAATTCATATCCTTTAAGATTGAATTTATAACAATCAAGCATGGTATGTGAAATGTAAGGCTCACTCTGATTTGAAATGTAGAGCATGACGTGAAATCATCTAATCTCCTGGCTTGTAACATTATGCTTTGTCTATATTTTATTTATTATTAATAATTTATTTTATTTATTTGAAAAGGTTCGAAATTATTAAGAAGACAAATTCTCAAAAACCTGAGGGAGACAAATTCTCAAAAACCTTCGTTTCTCTCAGAGACTTGGGAGAGAACTTGAGAGTGACTGAAGTTCCATAGTTCCCTGCAACGAGATCAGCCCATAACTCTCTCCCGAACAAACATAAAGGAATCTCACAGAAATTATCCAAACTCTTGCAATGATGGTGTTGACAACCCGTGTTGTATGTAGTCACACTTTCTCATGGCCCACCCTGTTCCTTAATCTATGTACCGACATCATCAGCACATTCCAAATCCCATTCACCATTGGAGAAACTCTACTTGCTCATGGAAGTGGTCACATTTTGAGGAGAATATCTCAAAGTTTCAAGCCATTTTGAAACTCTTTAACCTATATAAATTCTGGATATAAGGTGGGGAGGTATTTTAGATTCTCCTTTAATATATAGGTATATGGATGTGTCTTCGTTCCCCCGCCCCTCCCTTGGCATACCATGTAGCTGTTCAAAACTTTTGCTTACTCTAATCTCAACTTCACTGGCAGTCTGACACTTTAATTAGATGTTCAAAGAAGATCATATTATCGGACTGCCAAATGGCTTTTAACTCGGCAGTGGATTACAAATCACCCGTTCTTGTTAGAGGTACAACAAATGACATGTTTGGAGAGCTTTTCCCACATTTTGGTAGCCATTATATGTGATTATTATTATTATTATTATTATTATTATTATTATTATTATTATTATTATTATTATTATTATCACTGCTCTCTCGCATGTCCCATGATGTGGCAAACATCTGAATGTTTATCCTACTCTCACATTTACTCTTTGCGTGGATTATATGTTTCATCTAACTAAACATTTATCCCACCCTCACATCTAAACATCACCACTCTCAGATAGCCTCTTTGCGTGCTTTATTTTCATTTCTCATGAAGGACTCCCACTTCCATTGTTCTAACATGACTTCTTCTAATTGCAGGGTGGCTAAATATGAAGAAGCAAACCCTGGTGTATTCACCATTGTTACATTTCCCTTTCTCTTTGCAGTCATGTTTGGTGATTGGGGTCATGGTCTATACTTACTAGTGGCATCATTGATCTTCATATCCATGGAAAAGAAACTTTCCAGCCAGGTGATCCTAATGTCTTTGTGATTTGACTATTATACTCCATATGGTTAGGATTTAGACTGTGATAAGTCGTTACCTGTCATTTGATGAAAATTTTTGTTGTTGTGACAAGCTAAACAAGTCTTACATGTCTATTTTATTCAGATGGTTATTAAACTTCCTACATTCTACTTGCTTCTATTGAAAACTAGATTTTGGTCTAGCACATTACCTTCCCTGTGAAACTCACCCCCTTCAAAGGAACTCGACAGTCTCATTGAACTCTTACGTTCGCATATCTTCCTCATGCCTTAATATGCGTTTGACACTCAGTCCACCTCTACATGCCAGACTCCACATTGCTCGATATACCGCATTATACTACAGACACGTTTCTTCATTTCACACACTTTCAGCTTTCCGTGTGCCATTGAGGCTTGGAACGTCTTGATGGACATTCTTAAGAAATTGAATCATATTTTGAATGTTAGGACTCTTCTTTAGCACTTTGTGCACAAGGACTCTAGCTTGCTCACTCCGAGATAATAGTTGTGCGTAATGTTTCCACTAAAATGCTTGAATAATAGTATTATTTTTATTGGTTCTGGCGTTCTGCTCCTGCTACAAGTAATACATGTGACTGAACGGAAGTTGCTCCTGCAATGCAAGCAGTCTTAGATTTTAATTTATTCTTACCATTTTAGCTGCATTGATCTGAAATTTATATATTTTACAAACTAGATTTATACTTGCTGACTTGAGTACATTTATGGTTGCAGAAGCTTGGAGATATAACAGAGATGACTTTTGGAGGTCGTTATGTTATTTTGATGATGTCAGTGTTCTCAATAGGGCTGGTCTATAATGAATTCTTTTCAGTCCCATTTCCGATTTTCGGTAAATCTGCCTATGCATGCCGTGATCTTTCCTGCAGGTAATGAACATGTTTTACGATGCCTTTTTCCCTGTTACACATGCTTAGCTTGTTTATGATAACTTATTTGTGTATTGATATTTTGTGTGCGGTGATGCTACTACAGCAGGTTTAATTAAGGTGGGTCCCACTTAATCCATTCGGAGTAGATCCTGTGTGGCACGGGAGCCATAGCGAGTTGCCATTCCTCAACTCGTTGAAGATGAAGATGTCAATTCTTATTGGTGTTGCTCAAATGAATCTTGGAATTGTGTTGAGCTATTTCAATGCACTTATTTCAATGGTGTACTAGTTCAGCTAGTAGACTTGTGCGGGTGGTACCACAGATCCAACGTTGAACCCTAACAGTTGCATTTGGGGTAGGAGGACCAAGGGATTAAAAAAACACACAGGAGATAGATCAGGAGATGAGCACTATAACAATTTGACCATTTAAGATTCATGGGGGAAATCAGAATGTGCAAGCTACCTGTTCAGTGTCTTCCATAATCCATAGATCAGGTTACTGGCATCAGTCAAGACCCAGTCCCCAGTTCATCGAAGCCATCCAAGTAATCAGTATCCCTGTAACAAGCGTACATTGTTGGAGATAAATTGCTCAAGGGCACGTCAAAAATACTAAACAACAATTTATTTGATCAGATAAATATATCAACAGACGTTAGTCATATCAATATCTAAAATCTGTATAATTGTACAATGTAGTCGGTCCTTTCACTTCTAAAAAAATTTAAGAATAGAAGAAAACTATAAATTATGATACACACATGATTAGTAATCGTCATCTTCATCAGAATAGTTATCACCAAATATCTGATACTCGCCGTCACTACTGTCATCATCTTGAATTTTATCAGCACCTGGAAAACTACCAAAGAGCTCCTGCAAATAGTTCTTCGAGGTGTTTTCTCCATCCGTATCTGCATGGTATATAGGAAATTTGCTTCCGGCATGTATATAATTAAAACATGAACAGGAGCAAAGAGATCGTGATTTTGTAAAGCAAAGCAAAACAAGTATACCGTATAAAAGTATGAAATGCCATTTTAATTTGTTAATTTATTTAATGAATTTGTGGAACTAAAATAGGAGGCTGTGATCTAAAAACCAATTCAAGTGACAAAATTTGTATCAGCAAAAGGTAATAAGACAAGGAAAAAACAGAAGTGTGTCCTAAGGATACAAGAAGACACTGGCAGGGTTAGATCGCCATCCTGTAAACACAAGAACCAAACAAAGTTTCGAAGTAAGCATGGATATAATGAAATGTCAAAAAAACACACATTCTATGAAGAAACCCAAGTACAATATTACCACTTGGAAAGATTCATAGTCATCCACTTCTTCTTCTTCTTCCTCCTCTTCTTCTTCAACTTCACCATCTCCATCATTTTCCTCGTGATCCTCATCTGACTCATCTTTACCATCATTATTCACTATACCAGTATCCTTTGATGTCGGTGATGATTTTTTAGATGGCTGACTGCTTGAATCTGCAAACAAAAAGAAAAATGTGAAAAATTGGAATAACCAATTCATAAATGGTTCATGAAAATGATACTGGAAACAGGAAGCAAATATATTTAAGAAGACTTTAAAAACCTTTATCTACATGTTGATGCTCCGAGTCTTCCGTTCGCATGTTCTTTAAAGCAAGCGCTTTCTTGGATTTTTCAAAGCGCCTAGACACAATTTTCAACAAATTCTGGGTCTCCTCAAAGTGCTTTCCTGTATTAGGATACACTGATAGGAATCTCACTGCAACACGTAATCTCAAGCACTCGAGCACAAGAAAAGAGAACCATCCTGTTGTACACTACACCAAATGACATCAAATATAAACAGGACACCCAGAAAACTCAGCAATGAGGACTGAGTAAAATTTTCTACATCAATATACAGAATTTTTCAGAAGTTGAACATGCAGAAGATCGAAGATGACCAAGTTGGAGGAGAGTTGTAATAATTAATAAAATAACCAGCAGACATACAATTGTGTAAAGAGCATGTTTATTGTCTCAAACCCCGATGAATGTCTCCAATTGATGCATGATACTGACAAGAGGATCTTAATGTTAACAATTTTCACTATTTCAAAATGGAATTTTTTTATTATTATAAATAATGTATTTATCATTTTTTGAGAGGGGTTACTTGTCACTTACTAGGCAGTGGCTACCTTAATTGTCAGACTTATTATTAGTATGTTTCGGGTCCAATGGAAGATCATCTGTGAAACATGTAAAGTGTAATGCAGCAGAAATGTCAAATGTGTTATCCTGAAAGCAGTTGATATCTCCTTGAAAAGTTATCCCATCGTGTCTCTATATCAGTTTCAAGCACAATATCCATGAAATACATAACTCAATTCTAGATACTGATTTCATGATGAAGCCATCATTGTTAAGGCACAGTATATATTTTCAAGTAGAACAATCAAGAACTACAAGATAAGTGGCACAAAAAAAAAAAAAAAAAAAAAAACGAATTGGTCGAGATCAGATTCTCCACAACTATAAAGAAACCAGTCTTGATCTTGTTTAGCAAAGTTAACTAGATTACGGCCTTGACAAGGGAAGACGGTGCCATTTTACAGACACAATGTGGAAAGTATTTGAGAATGAAAAGCTGGGTGGAGAAATAGAAGGTAATCAAATTTAAATTGCAGGAATAAATGTAGCAATAATGGAAAATAATTCCTCAAAGCAACATTACAACACAAGGAAACATGGAATCCCGAAGTGGAGCAGTAAACAGACATGTTTTAATAAATACAACTCTCGAGTTATCGATAAGCACAATATGGTAAGATAACAGTTATAAAAGGGTGTTGCTAGATTCATCTCAAGCTTTACCAGGGAAACTCCAACTTAAAAAATTAATCTTGAATCACTAGGCAAGTATCACTGTTCTTCCTCCTCCCTCTCCCTTACCCTCTCTACTATAATCGTATTGGTACTCTCTCTCCCTCTATTTTTCTCGCTCAGAATCTTTCTATGCCTCTGTCTAGTGTCCAGTGAGGGGACAGAGTTGGATGCATTACACAGCATTCTCTCCATCTATCTTTTCTAACGGGCACTCTTCCCACGCACAAGGTCTCCAGCAAGCGAAGAGTCGTTTTCAAATTCATTTGTACAATGTTCTAACACATGTTCAAGTTCCCAGTAAAATTGTATATTGGCCAAACATTGTAAGAAGGAAATTTCAGGGCTAACACATGTTCAAGTTCTCAGTAAAATTGTATCTTGACTTAACTTTGTAAGAAAGGAAATTTCAGGTCTAACACATGTTCATGTTCTCAGTAAAATTGTATATTAACTTTGTTAGAAAGGAAATTTCATGTATCAGGCTATCTAACTGGTGCATTAGTTTTCCAATCATCAATATCTTCAGCGGTGACTCTAGGTTTCTGTCTGAAAGTTATATTCTGGGTCTATGACCCAAGTACTCGACAAATCTTAATTTCTGTCCGACATACTCATGTAAAAACATACCTTTAGGAAGTAAGCTTCGTATGGAACTAAATTTCATTTTTTTGAAAAACAATTCTTTAAAAACAAGAAGACAATGTCAACTTTGAGTTAGGATAACTGATTCTCAATGAGTATTCATTAATATATCAAATGTAGTTAATTAGATTATGTTAACCCAGCAGACCTACTGGGTAATGGCTAGTGGCTGGCTGTGAGAGAGACAGAAATTAAGAGAAAAAAAAAAAAATAGGGTTTTAGGGAGACAATGCCCTTGTAAAAAAGAGAAATAATAGGTAAACATATGATGGTACTCCAAAACAAAAACAAAAGGAATGAACAAGACTGAAAACCTTACCAAACAAGTTGTCTGCTCCGGAGGCTTGCTAATTTCTTGTTGGATGTAATCATCAACAAGATCAAAAAGCTGGAGGGAAACTTGTGACTTACATGGGAAAACTTGAAACGCACAAATATCCTTCCACATATGCCTCACACTGTTCAAATTATAAGAAAGGACAAAATGTAATTGGTTGCAGACATCAACACATTAGTCTAAGCAAATGTACTCCATTAACTGTACACCTAAACCTTGAAAGTAGTAGTGTATAGCCATGGTTGAGCATATACATTCAAATATTGAAGGTAATGATCATTAAAGCTTCTATGAAGAAGAATAAGAGGGAAAAACCACTATAGGCTTGGACAGAAATTGGCCATAGAAAAACCTAAAAGCTTAAAAATGATCATTGGAATGGAAATGCTTCTTGGTGTGTTTGATTCCAAGGAAAATTTGTCAAAAGTGAAAAGGAAGAGGAAAAGAGCATGAATTTTATGATGGTATGAGCTAAGAATTCTTTCGCCAAAAATAGTCATCTTTAACCTCAAGATGGAGAAAATTTCCCATCTTCCTCTTCCATTTATTTATTTATTATTATTGATGCAATCGATTTTCGCTCCCTACTTGACATTGACCTGCTGACCTGCACAAAGAACGCCTGTGAGCCACAGACCACCGTTATGGTGGTCGATGACACTCCGATGCCAAAGTCAGACAGGGACCTGAGAAAGGCGTAATGCTGCAAACTATGAATTTGTAGCGTACCTTAACTTACCAACCTCATGTCTTATTTTTAGTGTTGGAGTTCTGGTTCGACCAGGCCATCGGTGGCGTAGTTTAGGAAAGATCTTCATGGAGATCATTCTCTAATTAGGAGTTATGTTGTAAAGGAAAGTTTCCCTGTTAGACTTGTGCTCCTAGATACGTGGGAGATAATTTTCAATCAGAGTGTTGTCTGTAGATAGAAGTTTCAATGTGTGACGTATACTCTGGTATTTGCTTCCTAGTTGAAAGCAAAGTGTTGTTGTCTTGCCTGTCCGAATCTGATCCCCGAGATACTTGCCTTAATAGGGCTTACGGGTATTGGGGATAGCTGTGAGACATATGGGCTTAGCAAGTTGTAGTGTTTTGGGTCCATCTGGCGAACTGCGTTGTGCAGACTTGAAACTGCTGGTCGGATCAGTGTTAGGCTGACGATTGGACCTGTTATTTCTCGAGATCATCATGATATGTGTACGGTGTAGAAGAGAAGACATTTTGGTGTATCATCAACTACTCCCCCCGCATTAGTGGGCCATCGTATCGGTTCACTAAGTTACTTCTTGAAAAGATACATCGCTCATGATGATTGAGTCGGAACCGTTACTTGAGCAGCGCGCTTCATTAAGGAAGCGTGCATCGGTTCAGTGGAGAAGAGGCGGAAAACCAATCCCTACTTAGATCTCCCTTTCTGCAGAGATTGACTCTTCCATTTCTCTGCTTTTAGAGACTCCGTTCTATTTGTCTTTTGATTGAAAGTTTATTCACCTTTTTCATGGCTCGCAAAAATCATCTTGTGATGAGCTTCTAGCCAAGGGCCTTCAATTCTTTGAAGATAGGTCGGTTTTCAAATCGAGCCTTGCTGATATTCGAAAGACATTTGGGGTCCCTGAGGACATGTCATTCTATACTCTGAGTGATGATCAGACGCTGATGTTTCCTCCGGAAGGGTTCGTCTGTTTGCACCGCGGTATACTTCAAACTGGAGCATGTTTTCCTGTTCTTGACGAGATCTGAAACTTTTTGGAATTTCTTGGAATCCCTCTGCCCAGTTGGTATCTAATGGGTACATGATTATCCTTCTTATTTTGATTACGGCGAAGGATGTTGGTGTCCGTGTGACTCCGAGGGTGATCCAGTTGCTGACTTTCCCTTGAATGAATGATCACACTGTTTGCAAGATGATGTCGCCGACTTGCTTCGGGAAGTTGCCGGATGACTTCAAATTCTGGCAAAAATACTGCTTCTTGACTCCTTCGGATTTGAAGTACTTTAAGTTCAAGGGTCGTCCGCTTGAACGGGAGTTCAAGCCACTTCGTAAATATAGTTTCACCTTTTGATTTCGTTGCATTGATTGTATGTTGATCGTTGCATGCGTTTCTTTGTAGGGAGGTTCCCCACAACTCCTTTTTGTCGGAAGAGCAAGTCACCATGAAGGCATTCTGTGACATGCCGTGGATGAGTGTGGAGGACGCTATCTGTCCTACCAACTTCAGTCGCAGTGGATTGTGGGCCAACTGGCACGTGGCCCCCACTTTTTACATGGTGTCAGGTCAAATCTGAAGGTGGAGCCCCTTCCAGGAAGAGGAAGGCTTCCAAAGTTAAGGCTCCTGCCTTGCCTGACACAGAGGGGCTTTCTAAGACGTTTGCTTCCTTCATAAGCTTTAAGAGGTCTCACGCTGGGGCCGAGCTAGATCCCAAATGGTCTGCTCCAGTGAGGGAGTGTGAACCTGATCAGCCTGCCAGGGCGGAGGTCGAAATATTTGACTAGGAGAAGGACCACTTGCAATTAGCAGGGGTTGACGATGCATCGCAGCTGAGTACTGATAAGGCTGAGGCTTTGACTGAGAAGTTAATGCATGCTACTGTGGCGGCTTCTGCTGGCGTTGGCCAATCCAGACCTGTTTTAGTGGAAGGTTTTGATGAGGATTCGCCTGCGATCCTAGAGTTCGATCGTTATGCTTGTGGGTTGTCCAACAGTGGTCGTGGCAGCGCGGGCCATCCCTCTTATAGTCTGCATTGTTCTTCATCTTGCTCCAGGCCGCATATCAAGGTGATGGAGGGTCTGTTGGACAATTCACTTCCTTCGAATTCCGCTGAGCCGACACACAATAAAGGGTCGGCTGCTGGTGAGTAGTGACAAAGGGAAAGCCGTGGATGAGGGCCTAGGTGCGGTGGAGACTACAAAGGGGGGCGCTAGCGTCATCCCTCATCCAGGAGAGCTTCATCTGGATGCACGGATGAGCCTGTTTGCTCCAGGCGTAGTGAAGATGAGCAACCAAGCCTGACACCAGGAGGTTGACATTGACTATGCTTCGAGAAAACATATAAGTAGGCGTTACAACTGGTTGATGGACCACGCTTCGAAACCCAAGGAGGATACGCTGGAAGGGCGTATGGATAAGGGTTTGAAGCACCTTATGCTGAGAATATCCCAATTGAGCCAGGTGGTCGTCGCTGGAACGGAAGTTGAGGTGGCTCGTGAGAGGGTGTACAACATGGAGCATGTCTTCTCGACTCTGCAGAAGTCGTATTCTGATGCACTTTTTGAGATTGAGTTGCTGAGAAAGCAGATTGAGGAGAGGAGGCTGGAAAAATTAGCCATTGATGACAAGACTCAGAAGGTTCATCTGGAGGCCCTTGAGTCTGATTTAGCAAAGGCGGTGTCCGCAAAGGACAGATTCAGACAAGAGTTGAATTTGGTTCGCCGTGATTTGAAAATTGCGCAGGAGGCTACGGCTAAGATGCGCTTTGAATTACAGTCTTTTGCATAGGAGAACACCATGGAGTCTGTATGGGTTGCCCAGAGACAACAGCTAGAGGCCTATGTGAAATCCAAGGCTCGGGAAGCGAGGAAAGCTGGGGACCAACTTCTCCTGGAGCAACGTGAGCTTAGTGCAGTTAAGAGTAGCCTGGTTACGGAGCAGACTCAAATTGATGTGCTGATGGGCAAACTGGAGCTCTTGGAACGTGAACTTGCTAAAGCAAAGGCGCGCGAGGATGAACTTCTCAAGGTGCAAGGCAAGTGTGAATTCTGTTGGGCTATGCATGGGAGATTAGAACTGTTGGCGCTGGTGAAGGAAAAGCATCCGAAATGGGACCTTGCTTATTATAAGAAGATGTCTCACGCAGACTTCGGAATGGTCTCTGCGTCATCAGAAGAAGAGGGTGATCTGAATCATGGCGCTCAGATTGAGGCACGTACGGACGCAACTCCTGCTCCTCCTGCCAAGCTTAGTTCCCCCATATTTGTACCCCCTCCTGATGATAGTAGATTTTGTCCATTTGCACTTTTTGTTTCAACTGTTAATGAAAACAAGTTTATTTTGAGTATGTTGTGTACCCGCATTATATTCGGTCCCCCTGTTGCACGCTTTCCATTTTACTTTATCGTTTTACTTTGACACAAGTCTAGTTGGGTTAGTAGAAAGCCGAGTGATCCGTCTGTTGTTGAGAGTTTGACCGTTTTATGTCGTGAATGATTCTGACCTGTTTTTTTGTCAGATCTCAGAGTTGCTATCGCTCGGTTACATCCAATAGTGAATGTTCTGCGGATGTTTGGCAGTGGGTTGCGCTACCCAAATTGTGGCTCATCCTTAAGGTAAGTTGTTGGAGGCTTAAGTTGCGTATCTAACTTCAGTTGCGGTTGCTTGCATGAGTGAACCGTTGCAGTCGAGCACATGCGTTGTATTTGAGTTAAAACACTTGTCCTAAGTCAGGTTTCGTAAGCTCGGGCTGATATCCCGTGTAGCATTCGTCCGCATGTTAGCGGGTTGATTTTTGAGCTGGCTCGAGTGGCCATTGCTGATAGTAGAATGTCGGCATGTGTGAGCGTAGGGACGTTGCTTGAGATGTAATTTACTTCAGCGACCGCTGTCTTGAGAAAGAGCGATTGTCGCATGGCGAGCCATTGACATTAGTCGGGGCTGACTGAGCTCTCACCTTCCAAACCATCTATACCCGCACGGAGCGAATTACAGGTTTGGGATGTGAGAATTTGGCGATCATGGTCTGTTGAAGAGCAATGATTCCGTGGCGAGCCGTCGACATCAGTCGGAGCTGACTAGACTCCCACCTTCCAAACCATCTACACACGCTCGGAGTGGGTTATAGGTTTGGGATGTGAGAATTTGGCGATCATGGTCTGTAGAAGAGCAATGGCTCCGTGGCAAGCCATCGACATCATCTGGATTTGACTAGGCTCCCACCTTCCAAACCATCTACACCCGTGTGCATCGAGCTACAAATTTGGGAGCTTTCAGCGACCATGGTCTGTAAAAGAGCAGTGGTACTGTGACAAGTCATCGGCATCAATTCAGAACTGACTAGGCTCCCACCTTCCAAACCATCTACACTCGAGCGGAACGAGCTACAAGTCTAGGAGTTGGTAATTCGACGACCATGGTATGTAGAAGAGCAGTAGTCACGTGGCGAACCGTCGACATCAGTCGGAACTGACTAGGTTCCCACCTTCCAAACCATCTACACCTGCGCACAACGGGCTACAGGTTTGGACTTTGACCAGAAGTTGTCGTTGTTAGTTGTCACTGGCTAGGCCAAACTGATGCAGTCGATTTTTGCTTCCTGCTCGACCTTGACCTACTGACCTGCACAAGGAATGCTCGTGAGCCACGGACCACCGCTGTGGTGGCTGATGGCAATCCGATGAAATCTGAAAAAGACATAATGTTGTAAACAGAGAATTTGTAGCATACTTTAGGTTACCAACTTCATGTCTTATTTATAGTGTTGGAGTCCTAGTTCGACCAAGCCATCGGTAGCGTAGTTTAGGGAAGAAAATCTTCGTGGATATCCTTATCTAATTAGGAGTTGCGCTCTGAATTTCTGTTAGACTTGTGCTCTTAGATAATTCTTAATCAGAGTGTTGTCCGTAGATAGAAGTTTTCATGTGTGACGTACACTCTGGTATTTGCTTCCTAGTTGGAAGCAAAGTGTTGTTGTCTTGTCTGTCCGAAGCTGATCTATGAGATATCTGCCTTAATAGGGCTTACGGGTATTAGGGATAGTTGTGAGACATGTGAGGTTAGCAGGTTGTAATGCTTTGGGTCTGTCAGGCAGACTGCGTTATGCGGGCTTGAAACCGCTTGGGCTAGATCAGTGTTGGGCCGACGCTTGGATATGTTATTTTTCGAAATCATCATGACACGTGTACGATGTAGAAGAGATGACGTTTTGGTATATCATCGATTATTATTATTATTATTATTATTATTATTATTATTATTATTATTATTATTATTATTATTATTATTATTATTATTATTATTTGTAGATTTTCCTTGAAATCAAACACACCCTAAGAGCCTATTTGATTCTATGCCAATTTATTCGAAAATGGTTTACTCGCTAAACTTTCGATTTACCATTGTGTGGTTGCATAATTTTCTTAGGATAAAATTTCCAAACCATGGGAGATTTTCTCACAAAAGTGTGAAAATGATTACTCACCTCCTTGCCATATGTAAATTTTCACACAACTTTTGATGCATCAGTGTCTGTGAACATAAACGGGCTCTAGCTACTTCTTCTCAAATAAAAATTTACCATAGAAGGTCTCCCATCGGCTAACCGCATTCGACCCAAAACCAAAAACCTATGGAAAAAAAATATCAAATGCAGTGAACTAGAGAGAGATTTGTGCAATTCTCAAAAGAATCAAAGAATCTAACAGGGATACCATCACATCACATCACATCACTCCAAATCAAAAGAATCTAACAAGGATACCATGAAGCTCCAAATTCTAGTCATTATTCTTCTTGCAAAGTTGCAGAAGTCGTGTGGAATTTCTCCATGAACAAAATAAAAAGAAGGGCGACTTAAGAGGAACTAAGGCCCCAACTAAAAGCTCCCAATTCACATACAAAAAATTAAAGAGCACACCCTTAAGAAGACGATACACCCAATGCCAAGGAGAACGCATATATCCATAATAATCCATATAAAACCACAAAATCCAACAAATAGCAAAGTGAGTCGACTTCAAAAGCATCTTTCCCTTTAGAGGAAAATGCGAAGGACACCTCTAACACCACAACCATGGACTCAGGAATAACCCAAACAACAACAAAATAGGTGCCGAATCTCTCTAGAAGTCTTAGGAATAACCCAAACAACACCAAAAAGCAGATAGAAGTACAGCCAAATCTCAATAGAAGGAAAGATGATAAACATTTTGAATATGCAAAACAAGCGCCGGGGGGAGGGGACATCAATGTCCATACCTCTATTAGAAAGCACCACCTTAAGAGGGAGTCTATTACATATCAAACACCACATGAAGAAGCACATCAGTAAGGAACTCCTTTCCTCCAAACCAACTTTACACTTTCAATGAAAACAAGCCTAGGACTATGTGGAAAGATGATCATTGGCCAACTTCCTTCCATACCCATCCGTCATTATCCTTCCCAAGTGCCAAGTGCATAGAATCCAAGCCACAAACTCATCAAGTCCATAAAGGGAACAAGCCACTCTCAGAAGATGAAGATCCCAAACTCATCAAGTCCATAAAGGGAACAAGCCACTCTCAGAAGAAGAAGATCCCAAGCAAAGATATCATTACTGAGACCGCCAAAATAATCCATCACTAACTTCTTGAAGCAAAGGGCACAAAACTTCGTGAACCTATTTTTTTTCATTCCCAACAGAAACATCCTTCCAAAGCTTCACTTTGTTCCCTCTCCCCCAAACCGCCTCAATGCATTAAAATCACCTTTGAAATTGGAGATGCACTTCCACGTGCTAACCCCAGAAGAGACCATCAGATGCTCGGGAAAGCCCATTAGAACCCAAGGGATTATACTTGGCTTTACCGACCTCTTTCCAAGGGCGTCCCTCTTCCAATGCCATACCTCCAAAGCCACATATATTAGAGGCACAGAACGGTTAGGCTCTAGCTAGTTGTAAAAACAAATACTCTAAAGATTTTCCCCATCAGGTTTCTTGAAAATTTCAGATCTCTAGGCATGATTATAGCCTTATCGGCAAGAATAGATTCAGAATGATGTACTCCAATCACACAATTAGGTGATGATTATTATGATTATGTAACCTCACCTTTACACCAAATGATATAACAGATTGTGCAGGAAACATCTACTGCAGGCCAATGCAAGAAGAGAGAAGGTCCACTATCAGACCCAAATTGCACGAGTACCTCATCATGTGTGTGTTCGAGTTAGATTCCACAGAGAAACAATAAAGAAAGTACCAATAACGAAACATTAAAAGAAAAACATTAAGCACACAAATATTTAACAGGAAACTCGACTCACTCTTCAATTTTGTCCACATCTTCAGAAATTTGCAATGGGGGTGGTAGCCGAAAATCAATTATTTGGTATCTGTAAGAAGACAATATCTCAGACAACGAGCATACATGTATTAATTAGCTCTAAAGCATTATAAGCCAAAACAGGTTTTCGAGTACCAGGAAGCAAAAACAGAAACATCTAGTTATATTTTTTTAAATCTTGGGAGAGTATATGGTATTTTTCAAGATAAATTTTTATTTATTTATTTATTTATTTTAATGATTTTCTCCTTCAATTATATTTTCTTTGAAGAGCGAGCAAGGTTTTTAATGGATCTCAGAACCATTTAAATGCCTTTAGTAGGGTTCAAACCTTGGACTTGTGATATCATCCGCCACAAGTCTTACCAAATAAACTAGTAATTATTCTTATTGTTTTTAGTTTTTCGAAGAGCAGAAAAGGTTGAACATTTTGTTCTACCATGTTTTAAATTGGCCACTTCATTTTAGTATGAAGCTGTGTGCTTATATGATAAGCACACAGAGACATTACCAAATAAGTTAGATGGAGGGGATCTTGTAGAAGGAATAATAAATTATAGATTAGATTAAGAAAGGAATATGATTACCAAAATTCTTTGATAAGGTGAACAATGCTATGAGTACAATTTTTTTTCCCTCCTAGGAAAAAAATACATGAGTGAGCATAAGGGAACTTTAAAGATTAGGAAGTTTGCGTATGACATGAATTTAAGTTTGGTCATTGATAGCTATATGTATACTATCTAATCCAATCATGTTTTGAATGGAGCCAGATACTTGGTCAAGGGGACTTTGAGGATAGTGAGATTTTGGGTACCATGTAAAGTTATGAAGGGAAAATGCCGAGAGTTTTAAAGGATTCCATCGTAACAACTCTCAGGGACAAGGATGAACAATACATTTCTGCTCTCAAACCTATTATTAGTTTGTGAAGAAGGTGATCCCTGGTCTTGTTTCTTCAAAGATAAATTCTTTTGTACTTGATAAGCAGATTTTAACGAGGCCCTTTTTCTAGAGGGTATGTTACTTCTAGAAGGACGCTTTCAGTGCTAGCGCTGAAAATAATAGAGAAGGATTATAAATATGTGATGAAGGTTCAACTTTCCCTTGGATTTTGGTTTGGTGGAGATAAAAGTTGAGGGGCTAAACTATCTTGATTTTCTTATTAAGGGTGAATATGTTCCCCATGCTCCCTTCTCTATCTTGATTTTGTGGAATCCCTAGAGTTTTTAAATGGTTATAGTCTGTTCTTTTCAGCGAACCATTCTCACCTTGTTCAAGTTTTCGTAGTGTCAAAGAAAACTTTCCATTAGATAGACTAAGTATTAGCAATATAATGCCAATAACTTACATTTCTATTTGGTAAATGATATAGATCTCTCATTGCCTTGTCAAGCCAAAGTTTCGAGTAGTGCTCTTTAGTTGCTTTAAGATGACAACGAGCTTTTAGCACGCTTGACTCTTGTTTCAGATGGATTGCTGGTCTTCATGAAAATATATGACATCATGATTCCTCAGCTCTCATTTGATTTTTTTTCAGCGTCGCCACCCGGCCCCCATTCCCCCACCCAGAAGGGGAACAAAGCAATATGTAAATCTCTAATTCAAAATGCATATCATATATTTTAGAAGGTAAGAGTGCTTACATCCGCGATTCAGGATCTTTACGAGGATCATATCCTTTTCGAATATATAGTCGTCGAAATGGTCCAGTTGAAAAGTAATATGCGCCTCTAAATAGAAGCCTGCAAGAATCAAAATTAGCTAATACAGATGCAGGAATGTGAAAAAACATAGAATCATTGATAATACAAGAAAAACCAAATTTTAAAACAAGACCTTCTAAATAAATGATCACCAATCTTTAGACCTTCATCTAGCAAGCGGTGACTCAATGAATTCTTGGACCATATAGGCCGTTCATCAAACAATTTCGATACAGCTGTCTGCAATTTCCAATGATCTGAGCCTCTGGTTATGTGATCTTCCCAATTGACCTTACTAGGAATCTGTAAGAATTTTAAGGGCCACAAAAAGAGAGGAGAAAAAGGGACACGGGTGTGGGAGTGGGATACATTTAATCCATAATGCCTTATTTTTATCCTATGCCAAGAAGCATAGAGATCAATCATTTTAACTTACTTTTCTGACTAGGTGTTGTGGAAGGGATTGTCATGCATAAGCTAGCAGTAAGCATTGCAGCTCCACCCTCCCCCATCCCTAGCTATTTATTCATTATTATTTTTCATATTTTTAAATGACATGGGGTATCCTGAAGCTGCTGAAGTGAAGCCCTGGACTGATCCCTATGGTTGCACGACAAAATCCATTAGCATCGTGCAACAGTTCAAATTGAGGGCTTTCCCAACTGGGTGACATCCAGGTGAGTACAACGTAATTGCCTTCATCAACCTATTGAAACTAACATCTATCATCATCTTTGGTCACATCTTTGTGCATTATTTTCATGGCCGAGTCTTGGAGAAAATTTCAAATACAGAAAATTCTAAACATGGTCATGCATATTTTCTAGAAATATAGCACAAATTATCCTTTCCTATAAGTACACAAAAGCGATGAAATTACAGATCAATGCCCCAATATACATCAAAGTTGGTCATGACAGATTGAGGACATAAATAAAGCAACAAAATATTTCAAAATTCTGTTGAAAAAAAACAACAACATAGTTTCATGTTTATAGGGGTCCAATAAAACTACCAAAGGAAAGTGTCAATGCAATATTTGATGGGTGGACGGCATTGATCGTAAGGTGGATCTACAGTCTCGAATCTCCTTCTCCTGAGTCAACCTTATGAAGACGAGAGTCGAACCATGTCATATTTTCTTCCATTGTTCTTCAGTAATTAGAATAGTGTAGACATGACATAGAGTTTGTTTCTCAAGAATTTTATTTTTATTAATTATTATCATTTAAATTTTTTCAGCAAATGAGAAAAACTCACTAAGAGATTCAAGCAAGCAAGAAACTCAAAGGAACCAAAACAAAAGGAGTGTAATTAGCCAGAGACCAATTAAAATTGTGAAGGTACATGTCATAATGTTATTGTTCTTTTCCTTTAGACTATTGTTTCTTGTATGTCCAAAATAAGCGCAGAATCACAACAAAATGTGTTATAAATGAGGATATTTTTAATGTCAAAATCTATTGCAAGGCATGGCTCAATCTGCATCTGCAACAAAAGAAAACAGAAAGCATCTCAGTGCCAACTTGGCAACCATTTAATAAGATTTTATAAAGATTAAGAACATGTTTCACTTTAGGGCAATTCATTTCTGCAAACTGAGGCAACCTCTGTATCTGTACCAACTGAAGAAAATAATAAGCAATGAAATTGCTTCACTGAATGCAGTTAGTATATTAATCCATATAGAGAAAAGATGTTGAAAAACCAACTTTGCTTTGGGATAGGATGGCACTTGACAGGAATGTGATGTATATGGGTAAAATATGTTATTAATAACAAGGGTCTCAGGATTCCCTTTCCCCCCATATGAATTGTACACTGTATTAAACATTTACAAGGTAACATGGTCTATACCTTTGTAGAATATTGTTTCAAATGTTTGAGATATTAATTTGCTTCAAGAAACTGATTTCAGGACATGAAGTGTGTGTTTAGTGCCTAAGTCAGGTGAATGTTTTGGCTCTTGGAGGCCATTTGTATAGTTTCCAAAATTTTGTGAATAAATTTTTCCATTTCTCAAAAAGGTAGCCATACCTCCTCACTGTATGAACCCAAAATTTTAGATTGGATAAGTGTTAGCTTTGGATGATAATTTCAACACAAACTAAGCTATTGTAATTTAACCAACCACCCCCTCAGGCAGATGTATAGCATACAAGTATACAACTAATCTGGACCAAGTAGCTACTCTCAGCATAGCCAGTAATAATAGTTTTTTTTGTCAATACTCATCTGTTGTGCTTTTGAGTTAATGGGTATTTTTTTATAAAAATAAAATAAAAAATAAAAAAAGCCATTGAGTGTGGCAAGCAAAGCATCTCATTAATAAGTGCTAAAGTTGTTCAAAATCATAAGTAACAATCGTTTCACAGCACGCACAGCAATTAAACTAAGTATGTGTTTGATCAAATACCTCCCAACGCTGTTTCACAATTGCCTCCTGTTTCGTTTTCGCACTGGTCATGATTGATGGTTTCAACCTAAAATTTCACAACATGTACATAAAGTTTACATGAGATTGATATCTACTCAGTCTGTTTGCTTGAACAAAAATTGAAAAACAAAATCAAATCCAAAAAAGCATAATTTAAGAAAATAAGAAATAAGCTTGTCAAATCATATAAGCAAGCATCCACTATTTCAATATCAAGAGAGAAAGCAAAGTTATCTTACACTAATTTATCTGGTTTATCCTTGATTGAGAAAAGTGGGGGTACCAAAATCATTAGCTCCTCCTGATCTATGTCCACATTGTCAGCTGTCTCTGTAAATTTATTAGGAAAAGTAAATGATAAATAACAGAGTAAAGTCTCAAGTTAGGAACTATGAGGGAGCACAGCATCACCATAGTGTGAATCCACTTCTGCCCATTCTCTCTTCCTTTTTTTGGCAGCATTTGTATGAACAGCAAGAACATGCTGGTAATCCGCCATTCCTGCAAAATGAGAATAGTACAATGAATGCATTTTTTCAAACACAGGTAGTTTTCTATAACCACTTTCCTATTGGTTGAAAATATGATCAGACAAAATAAAAACAGTCCAAATGTACCATCAAATTGAAAGGCTTCGGATACTCGAGCTACTATATCTGCAGATAGGTATGAGGGCACTGCAGCTTCTTCCATATGCAACTCATTACTCCCGTTACCAGCACCAGGATCATGCTCCTGAAGAGAGTTGTGTTCCCCACTCTTTACAGTTCCAGGTGAGGCATGTATTGGATCAAACTTTGGAATTTTGGTTGATGAGCTCTCCGAAATGCTTTCAGACACCACAGAACCTTGATCACCAATTATTTTCTTTCTGGATATCTTAAGAAGCAGATTGCTGCAGGAATGAAGCTTCCCAAAAGCAGGATGTGAAAATGGATCTTCGGGACGGAAACGGAGCTCCAAGGGAATTGATTTTGAATTGCGTGCCTGTACATTACACCTTGGCAAACGTGAGATACGATTGTAAAAATATTCTTATTTCTTTTTCTGAAACTAATATGGTATTATCAGTAACAATTGAGAGAAAACATAATCTAGTGAATCACACTGGACTTGCAAACATACAAATATCAATTGTAGATGCGCAAAATCAATTGGTAAATAGTATTGAACCATTTTAGAAAAAAATTTAAAAAAATGAACATGATATAAATAAAATATAAACCAAACAACCATGCAAATGATTTAGTATTAAAGCAATTAGTTAAAACTTAAAAACAAACATAACAGGCAATCAAGGAGGTGAAAAAGTTAGGCTTCGCTCAGCAATCCAAGAAGAATCAACTAAAATCAGAAGCTGCTATCAAATTCCATGCTCATCATTGATGTGAAGCTCACATACACTTAATCTCTGAGCTATAGTTGACTTAGAGCTAAATAACAAAAAAGTGTCTCCATTATACGCGTCAAATACATCCTGGTGAGCCACAGATATGCTTTCTCATAGGTAGTTGAAACCACCTCAGTCTCTCACAGTTCTTGACAAGAGGGTATTTACTGGTACAAACAATTAAGATTAGGCCTTATCTAATGTGCTAGGGTGCGAGCAGTGCACACGATAGGTCATAGGATATTTTTAAAAATTACATGACACAAATTATAAGTGCTTTAGAGTTTGTTCTATTGGATTTCTGTATAAATTAGTAGTACCTTAAGAATTCCTTCAGTTCCTCCAAGAGTCTCAATGGAGCGAGAGGTTGAGGAAGGATAACCAGGATAGTGAATTACAAAGGCCTCCTTTTCTGGTATAACCCCTGAAATAGTCCCATCTTTTATCAATCCCATATCTGCCACCGCTGTAGACGACTATTAATTCCCAAAGAACTGTTAACAGCAAACAAAGTTCACCCACAATAAGGACTTTTTTACTTTAAAAAATTCAAAATATATGAATATCCTTTGCATAATTCCATCTTAAAACACAACAAAAATTCTAAATTTAGGGAAACAAACAAGGGAATAGTAAAAAAGCACAGACTCTTCAGAAAACTTGTCGTACCCGTGTCCGACACGTATCTGACACGCGTCGGACACATGATCAACATGTCAGCAGGTATCAGACAAATAGTCAGTATAATCAACGCGTCGGACACACCTCCGACATACCCCAAAACTTGGTTAGAACATAAAAAAGACTTGACAACTAACTTTATTTTATTTGTTACTTTTAGGTGGGCGCATATAACCACCTAAGTTAAAGGTTGTTAACCCATTTAAAGCGAAAAACTTTCAATTGTGATTCAAGATAAAAAGGGCGATGAAGCATAGAGGTAGTCTATGCTTCTTCTTCTCTCCTTTGCTTCTTATCTCATCTACTTCTTTTCTACTCCACTGTGCTTTTTTTTGCGAAAGAATGTCTTCTTCTCCACTTTTTAGCATCTTCTTCTCTATTATTTTTCTTCATGTTCTTTTTTTTTCTTTTCCAACACAATTTGTACTACATTTTCATCTTCATATTTTTTGTTCTTTTTACTTAAATTATTTTTTTATTAGATTATTGTTTATGTTCATATGACTTATAAAAATAAAAATAAAAAGTATGACGTGTCACCATGTTCCCGAGTCCTAGTTTTTTGAAAATTGTCGAGTCGATGTGTCATGTCCGTGTCTGTGCATCCTCGAGGAATACCAAAGTCTAATGAGAACCCATTGCATATTGCATCATCTTAGTTTAGAATCACAGAAAAAAAAATTCTCATGTACGATGTAAGTTCCATACGGTGAAAAGGAAATAAAAATTTGCCATTTATGGTTACAATGTTTATCGTAAGGCTTTGCCTCCTCATAGTTCCAAACTTGAAACTTCACCCTTTTAGAACGCCACAGTTTTCCGCAAATTCAAGGTTCCTATTGTATGTTTACAACATTTTCCTTTGGAAAAAGAGTACCACCAAGAAATAGAATTCATCATGCTGGACACCAACTAAGATATAGTTCAAGGCTTCAAGCTATCACTTGATTTACCCCAACAACAATGAACAAAAGTAACAATAAATCACCCTTCTAAATCGTTAAAATCAACAAAATTCCATATTGAGCCTAACAAAGTATTGGGTTTATCGTAAGGCTTTGCCTCCTCATAGTTCGAAACTTGAAACTTCACCCTTTTAGAACGCCACAGTTTTCCGCAAATTCAAGGCTCCTATTGTATGTTTACAACACTTTCCTTTGGAAAAAGAGTACCTTTTGGCAAAAACGTACCAAGAAATAGAATTCATCAAATTCATTATGCTGGACACCAACTAAGATATAGTTCAAGCTATCACTTGATTTACCCCAACAACAATGAACAAAATTAACAATAAATCACCCTTCTAAATCGTTAAAATCAACAAATTCCATATTGAGCCTAACAAAGTATTGGGTTTATCTACATCACCTCACTGAGAAGTATATAAAACACACTTACAAATCCAAAAAACTCCCATATATCATGAACAACAGAAACAGTCTATTTAAAAAAAACCAAACGTCAGGTAGGCATTTCTTCAAATATTTGTACGATCCAATTAATAGTAGCAAATACATGGTGTATGGTTTGAGTTCATTACCTCACAACAACAACTGCAAGTCCCGTCAAAATCAAACCACACCCAACAATACGCAACCAAAAAAGATTGTGAAAAACTTGAAAAATTGAATACAAAATTCTTCTATGCTAGAAAGTGGAACACATACAACACAGGTGTAAGTTGGGGTGAGTTTGGATGCAACGAGAGAGAGACTAGAAAGTGAGATATGCGTGCGTACGTAAAGTACCTGACTGATGTGAGGAAGGCGAGGTTGAAGACGACGTCGATGGGAGTTGTTTATGGCGAGAGGGGAAGATCCGGTGAGTTGTGTTTTCAGAGAGAAGAAAGGAGAGACTAGCGAGTAATAGTTTAGGTGAATGCTATGTGCATCCACAACTTTTAAGTTCGCTTCTACCTCGAGGGAAGAAAACCTGAATTTATAATTATTATTTTTTTGGGCAATTAGACATACCCCTTGAAAGTAATGTCTAATTAGGGGTACATTCGATAAAGATGGCTAATTAGACATGCTCCCCTAAACTGAACTTTTTGTCATCTGGTTGTTAGTCATATATTTTATGACCAAAATGCACATATGCCAAAAAAATTACCAATACACACTTAGAAATATAAACATATCTCAAGGCAAAATGAATGGTTATCATTAAAAAAATATCTGTAAATTATCCTTTTTTCTTCGTCATCGTCTTCTTCCCTGGTAACTCCCCATTGCCCAAGGGTTGACTAGAGAAGATGTTTTCTTCCAATCAACTCCTCATCCCCCTCATTCCTCGATCTTTACTTTCTTAAACTTTCGCACAACCACCGATCACCCTCCTCCCTCCACTCTCTCTCTCTAATTGAATTTTTTGTCACCACCCCTCCCCCTTCCTCTCCTTTACTATCTCTGTGAATTCGAATTCACAGACAGCCACCATAAGCCCCCTTTCCCTAACTCTCTATTCACAGACAACCTTTATGAACCACCACCCCACCTATCCATTCTTGTTTACCACCGCCCCCGTCCCACTGTTATCCCTCGCCTTGCTCGATTCTCTCTCAGATTCCTCCCTCGATGATTGCTTGATTCTGGACGAGCCGACAAAGGCGGTGGTGAAAATGATTCAATGTTGTTTGATGAATCCATAAGAGTGGTTGAAGTAACAACAACAAAAGATGATTAAGTGTTGTTAACCCATCTTATTCCTTCCCCCTTTCAAATTGATCTCTTATCCCTCTCCCATCTTCTTCCCTCCCACTTTCTCGTTTTAATGATTTGAAGCTTCAGATTGTTTGAAGTGAATTAAAATTGGAGATACATGTGGGTTGAAGCCTACAGTGAGTGATGGTAATATTCAATGGAACTGTTTCCCACTAAATTGAGGTTTGTGGTGGCGATGTAGTAAGCGCAGTTGAAGATTGACGACATTGATGAATTGGGGAGGTTTGATGTGAAAGGGATGTGGGAGGAATTGGTTTATGTTAGGGAATTGGTTTTTTTTAAGGGGAGTGATGATACACTGAAACATCTTCTCTTTTACACAGTACACGTGTCATGATGATTTCAAGGAATAACATACCCAAGCGTCTGCCCAACACTGACCCGGCTCAAGCGACATCAAACTTGTATGACGCAATCCGCCAGACAAACCTAGATTACTATAGCCTGCTAAGCCCACACGTCTCACAACCATCCCCAATACTCATACGACCTATTAAGGCAAATATCTCGGGGATCAACTTCGGATGGGCAAGCCAACAACACATTGTTTCGAACTAGAAAACAAATACTAGAGTATACATCATACATGAAAACTTTCATCTATGGACAACACTCCAATTGGAAACTATCTCCCGCATATCTAGGAGCACAGATATAACATGGAATCTTCCATCCTCAAGACGACTCCTAATTAAAGAAGGATTTTCAAGAAGATCTCATTCTTTAAAACTACGCCACCGATGGCATGGTCGAATCATGACTCCAGTACTATAAATAAGATATGAGGTTGGTGAACAAAGGTACGCTACAAATTCTCGGTTTACAATAAGTCTTCCTCATATCTTTGTCTGACTTTAACATCGGAGTGTCATCGGGCACCACAACAGTGGTATGTGTCTCACGCGCGTTCCTTGTGCAGGTTAGCAGGTCTAGGTCATGCAGGGAGCGAAAATCGATTGCATCAGTGCGAAAATTCACCTAAACTATTACTCGCTAGTCTCTCCTCTCTTTGAAAACACAACTCACCTACTGTGATCTTCCCCTCCCGCCATAAACAACTCCCATCGACGCCGTCTTCAACCTTGCCTTCCTCACATCAGTCAGGTATTTTACGTACGTACGCACGCATATCTCACCTTCTAGTCTCTCTCTTTGCATCCAAACTCACCCCAACTTACACCTGTGTTGTATGTGTTTCACTTACTAGCATAGAAGAATTTTGTATTCAAGTTTTTCACAATCTTTTTTGGTTGCGTATTGTTGGGTGTGGTTTGATTTTGACGGGACTTGCAGTTGTTGTTGTGAGGTAATGAACTCAAACCATACACCATGTATTTGCTACTATTAATTGGGTCGTACAAATATTTGAAGAAATGCCTACCTGACGTTTGGGTTTTTTTTAAATGGATTGTTTCTGGTTTCTGTTGTTCATGATATATGGGAGTTTTTTGGGTTTGTAAGTGGGTTTTATATATTTTTCAGTGAGTTGATGTAGATAAACCCAATACTTAGTTAGGCTCAATATGGAATTTTGTTGATTTTAACGATTTAGAAGGGTGATTTATTGTTACTTTTGTTCATTGTTGTTGAGGTAAATCGAGTGATAGCTTGAACTATATTTTAGTTGGTGTCCAGCATAATGAATTTGATGAATTCTATTTCTTGGTACGTTTTGCCAAAAGATACTCTTTTTCCAAATAAAGTGATGTAAACATACAATAGGAACTTTGAATTTGCGGAAAAGTGTGGCGTTCTAAAAGGGTGAAGTTTCAAGTTAGGAACTATGAGGCAACGCCTTACGATAAACATTGTAACCATAAATGGCAAATTTTTATTTCCTTTTCACCGTATGGAGGAGCTTACATCGTACATGAGATTTTTTTCTGTGATTCTAAACCAAGATGGTGCAATATGCAATGGGTTCTCATTAGACTTTGGTATTCCTCGAGGATGCACAGACACGAGCACGCGTGTGCACGCGTGTCGTGTCAGACACGGACATGACACACTGACTCGACAATTTTCAAAAAACTAGGACTCGGGAACATGGCGACACGTCATACATTTTTTTTATAAGTCATATGAACATAAACAATAATCTAATAAAAAATAATTTAACTAAAACGAACAAAAAATATGAAGATGAAAATGTAGTACAAATTGTGTTGGAAAAATCAAAAAAAGAACATGAAGAAAAACAATAGAGAAGATGTTAAAAAGTGGAGAAGAAGACACTTTGTCGCAAAAAAAAACACAGTGGAGTAGAGAAGAAGTAAAGGAGATAAGAAGCAAAGGAGAGAAGAAGAAGCATAGACAGTCTATGCTTCATCGCCCTTTTTATCTTGCATCCACTTGAAAGTTTTTCGCTTTAGATGGGTTAACAACCTTTAACTTGGGTGGTTATATGCGCCCACCTAAAAGTAACAAATAAAATAAAGTTGGTTGTCGAGTCTTAATTATGTTCTAACCAAGTTTTGGATATGTCAGAGGTGTGTCCGACGCGTTGATTATACTATGTGTCTGATACTTGCTGACCATTGACCATGTGTCAGATACGTGTCGGACTTTGATAGCAGCTTCTGATTAAGTGTATGTCAGCTTCACATCAATGATTAAGTGTATGTCAGCTTCACATCAATGATGAGCATGGAATTTGATAGCAGCTTCTGATTTTAGTAGATTCTTCTTGGATTGCTGAGCGAAGCCAAACTTTTTCACCTCCTTGATTGCCTATTATGTTTGTTTTTAAGTTTTAACTAATTGCTTTAATACTAAATCATTTGCATGGTTGTTTGGTTTAGATTTTATTTATATCATGTTCATTTTTTTTAATTTTTTCTAAAATGGTTCAATACTATTTACCAATTGATTTTGCGCATCTACAATTGATATTTGTATGTTTGCAAGTCCAGTGTGATTCGCTAGATTATGTTTTCTCTCAATTGTTAGTGTGATTCGCAAGATTATGTTTTCTCTCAATTGTTACTGATAATACCACATTAGTTTCAGAAAAAGAAATAAGAATATTTTTACAATCGTATCTCACGTTTGCCAAGGTGTAATGTACAGGCACGCAATTCAAAATCAATTCCCTTGGAGTTATGTTTCCGTGCCCAAGATCCATTTTCACATCCTGCTTTTGGGAAGCTTCATTGCTGCAGCAATCTGCTTCTTAAGATATCCACTTCTTAAGATATCCAGAAAGAAATTTATTGGTGATCAAGGTTCTGTGGTATCTGAAAGCATTTCGGAGAGCTCATCAACCAAAATTCCAAAGTTTGATCCAATACATGCCTCACCTGGAACTGTAAAGAGTGGGGAACACAACTCTTTTCAAGAGCACGATCCTGGTGCTGGTAATGGGAGTAATGAGTTGCATATGGAAGAAGCTGCAGTGCCCTCATACCTATCTGCAGATATAGTAGCTCGAGTATCCGAAGCCTTTCAGTTTGATGGTACATTTGGACTGTTTATATTTTGTCTGATCATATTTTCAACCAATTGGAAAGTGGTTATAGAAAACTACCCGTGTTTGAAAAAATGCATTCATTGTACTTCTTTTTTAACGTATTTAACATTTTAGTTCTTTACTTACTTCCGAGTACATTCAATTACTATTCTCATTTTGCAGGAATGGTGAATTACCAGCATGCTAAGCAGTTAATGCAAAAAGCGATCGCAAAGCAGTCAGGCTCGCATTACGATTTTTCATAATTATGCGGGACTAAGCGGAATTATGCGGACAATTTTTTCAAAGTATATATTTTTAAAATTTAATCAGTCATAGATTACAAAATAAATAATTAATCAAAATGGTGTAAATATGTAATCATACTCATGTATTATTTCCCTAATTAATCAAATGAATTTAATTTTGCAGGTTGGAGCACTTATAGTTACCTGGACTTGTTTACGAACAACCAATACAACGAAAGCAACAGCAACAACTCATCATAGGCATAGCAATAACCCCAACAGCAAGAACTGCAAGCAATAAGAGCAAGAAGTCAAGAGTTGCAAGAAACAACAAAAAATAAAGCAACAACAGTAGCAAATGTATACAACAATAAAAGTAGCACATTATAGAGTTGTAGGTGTAGCAAGTGTATAGTTGTAGCAAGTTGTAGCATAAGCAAATGATGTAATCATGTCACATTACATGAGTATGAAGTATCAATCTACTTCTATAGCAAAAGTAGCATAAGCAAATGTTAGTCCAAAACATTCATATCATAAGCATAATCAGGGACTTTGAACACTCATATCATAAGCTATAACTGTATTAAATTTGAAATTAAATCAATACAAATTTTATCACCTTAAATCATATTAAATCACCTTAAATGAATATTGAAATAAATCTCTACACATTTGCATACTGATTTCTTGAATTTTGCTTATCAGAGTGTGGCTTACGACAGAACAAGTGCTCCAAAAGACTGCAGGATTTCTGGATGATTTGAAGGGCATAGTACTGATCCATCTAGACAGACTACAGGGAAGTTTCTGTTAGCCGAGTTTGCTTATGACCTTGAAAGAAGCAATGGTCAGACCTTCAATGTGGAGTCGACGGACAGGGGTATCATCAATATGGTAAGGCTTGACTTTGTTTCTAATCATGGAGGCGGACGCACATGCATTTATCGATTGATCATAATCATACTTGCTTAACCCTAAGCTCTTCTCAACACCATCGATTGATCGATTCATCGGAGGGAAGAAACGAAAGGAAGAAACGAATGGAAGAACCGAAGAAACGAATGGACTGGGAGGAGAGGGAAGGCGTACCTGATTTGGAACTCTGAGTAGTGTGTTCGATTGATCGATTCAGCACTTCAGCAGCAACCCCTTCTGCTTGATGATTCGGTTGAAGGAAGGGAGGAAGAGAGGTTGATGATTCGACGCTTCCTCTTCTTCGGTCCTCAACTGCAAACCAGAGAAAATATTGATTAGGTTTTTTTTTTTATATCTACAGACCGACAAATCGGCGAGTCAGCTGGGCCGATTAAGCGCCGACTCGCCGAATTTTGACCGGCTTGCAGAGATCAGGGAGGCAGAGAGCAGTGAAAGGGAAGTATAAAAGCATCATGAAGCCAATGGCATGACAACTCAATGGTGAGAGCTTGGCGGATGGTACCACTAGGTCATGAATTTGAACCCAGCCGGCGGCGTGTTATCAGTTTCAAATGTGCCGACCAATTCTGGTATTTGCATAAATTAGAATAGGTTCGGTTTCGGATCGGTTTTGTTAATGGTCGGTTCGGTTTCGGTTTGAAAATTTTAAAACCGACCTAGGTCGGTTCGGTTCACGGTTTAGGTGAAAAACCGAACCGATGGTTCGGTTTTCAGCCCTAAGAATCAGGGTGATGGGTCCATGAGAAAGATGTTGATTGATGGATACATGATTGGTGTGGTGGCCCCAAAACAAAACGACAAGTGCCTTTGTCTGTTGTGTGCAAAGAAAATGCAAAAGAGATAAAAGATATTTTGATTGGATTATGAAATAGATATTTTTCGAAAGACAACACAGCACAGTGGAGATGTAAATTTCCATAATTGGTTTGAAAACGATGAAGCAACATGGCGGTCACGTGGGATACAACCTTAGAGGATCGATGTATTTTTGCAATAATCATCCAGATGGTGTTATTCACCTGTTTTTTCAGATGCGCATCTTTGGAGAATTTTTTCAATCTCTTTTGAGTTGGCTCAATATGATCATTTTGGTAGACCCACTATTTATGCACTCCTCGCCTTTATGTTGGATACAGCCAAAGTTTAAAGAATTGCTCTTTCAATTTGTGGCTATGATCAAGACCATTTGGCAGTTTCATAACGATATTGTATTTTCAGAAAATCCAAGTTTGAGACCCACTTGTTCATTCTCGCATTTTACTAATCTTGAAATGTCTTGCACAGACAATGGTTTATCACACCTCATCTTCCTACTGCCAATCAAATATCTACTCACAATGAGCAGCCTCTCTTTATCCACATGATTATGGAATAAGCCATTACTGACACAAGGCATAACCAATTTGATGATGGGAATGTTCCCAATTCTTTACGGAAATCGTTACCAATAAACATCGTATGGTTCAAGCCCAACTTTACTCAGTCAGACATCACAGACTTAGTGGTACCATCCGCCAAGCTCCAACCATTGAGCTGTCATGCCATTGACAATTTTTGGGCTACATTTGATTGAGAGAAGTTGTGAACCAGTGATGTAAGAGACGCTTATTGCCATTTTGCTTTCTCTCGGCTTCGGGAAAAAATGGAAGCTCTCTACTCTAGCTTCTACCAAGGGAAGATGTATGATTGCTTTATGCAATAAAAATGAATTGCATTATATGTGTTTTTTTTATGCAAAGTATTATTTATTTGATTTTTCTTTTATTTTTTGGGTTTGAACCACGTTGCATACACAGTACTCATCCCAAGAGAAGACCATAAATTTTAGGGTTGAAAACCGAACCGACTTCAGCCGGTTTTAAAATTTTCAAACTGAAACTGAATCGACCATTAACAAAATCAATCCGAAACCGAATCGATTCTAATTTATGCAAATCGTAACTTAACTGAACCAACTAAAATCGAAATAAAACTAAACCGACCGACTATTTTAAGCATATTATATTATTTTTATATATATTTGGTCGGTTAAAATCACATAGAAACCGAAAATCGAACCGACCACTTCGGTTTTGAATTTTTTAAAATCGAAACCGATTCGAACCGAATTTAAACTGAACAATCGGTTCGGTCAATTTTATCGGTTTAGTTTATTTTTTGTTCAACCCTAATAAATTCAGAGATATGCTCAATGAGTCTCTTACGTGGTTTCTTTATTAATGTTTCTCCATCTTCACATCTGCAGTTGTGTTTCTTTATTAATGTTTTCACGATGTTGTCGAATGATTGATGGGCAAGGGTAGAAAAAGAGGAAAAAAAAAGTTGAAAAGGAAAAAGAGATTAAATAAGAGAGAAATAAAAGTGGGTGGGGTTGGCTGGTAATTAAACAATGAGATAGATAGGTGGGTGGAGTTAGTTGGCTGGACATTAAAAGGAGAGAGATATGTGGGTGGGGACTGTGGGGTTGGCTGGAAAAAAAAAAACGAGAGAAAGATAGGGAGAGTGGGGGTTAGCTTGGAGTTAAAAATAGAAAACAGACAACAATCGGTTCGATTCGGTTACTTGGTGGTGTGATAAACAAACCGAACCCGAACCCGAACCAAATTAATTTTATTCATATCGGTTTTTAGTCATTGGTTTCGGTTTTCACACGGTTCGGTTTTTTTAAGTTTGATTCGATGTGGTTCAGCCGGTTCGACCGATTTTAGGAAACCAATTAATAGCCCTGTGTGAGACAACACTTTTGGTGGTGTGGAGTAGTCGTTGCCTCATCCATTCTGGTTACCCAATCTGATGGATAACTCCTATCCATCATCCCAAAATGGATAAAATGATTCATTTTGCTAAACATGTCATACCTGAAACAATATTGTGCATCCACAAATGTCGGACTTCGAACTTGATGCATCATCAAGTCCTTTGTACAAGTGAGCCAGGATCATACTGCCCCAATCAATTCGACGAAATTTCTCCAATCTATCTAGAGGCAAAAATGGTGTCATCCATCCCAATCAAATGAGGTGATTGTTGTTGTTAAAAAGTATAGTCTCCAAGACATAAAACAAAAAAATGCAACACCGTCCTCGTGTATTGTACATTAGGAAGTCTAGTCGCATCCCCTCTATGGATTGGGTCTATAAACACTCTTACAAAGTACACATAAGCAATGTTTCACCATTGGTTTCATCACTAGTCACTCTAGGAAATAAACTTCTAAAACGGTTTTTATCCAATTATACATCCTCATCAAATGGAAAGGCTTATCCTATCCCAATCAGAATCCCGAATCCCATTGATTATGTAAAAGTCTAAATGGGTAAAGGTTATTTCTCCAACCGAAAAAATGAAAACTATGGGTACTATGCTGCCACCTCTAACTCAATGCAATGACAATGCCTTTATCATGCATATGAACTATATTATCAAGAAAATGACCAATAGGGGTGGACAACTATTTCTCTGACCCTCTGAAATCCATGCAATGCACATATTTGTTTCCACCACTTGGACACTATAGCAACTCCACAATGGAACTTATAATTGAGAACATCCTAAATAAATTTATTATTATATAAAGGTTAAAGGAATTTCTAAATTCAAAATAAAATATATCTTTTTTGTCAAAAATTTCTTATGCAAAATGTGAGTCGGTTTCTACTCGGGTTCCACTGACAAATATACTCACTCAAATCCTTGCGGCGAAGGAGGTACTTATTCTTGTTCGATTGCAGCGTGTTCCTCTTCCATTGTCACGTCTTCCTCTACATGGTCCAACGGTGGAGGTGGTGCAAATAATGCTCCTTGTCCACCATTACCCACATTGAGAACTAGATCTACGAATAAACCTCCTTCATCTCCGCATTTTAATCGTCATAATTTTTTTTATTTTGATAGGGGTAATAAAATGGGGGAAATGATGGTGAATTCGGGGGATAAATGGAGGGCTGCTAAAATCTATCTTTTCAGGGTTTTCATGGATAGGAAGATGAAATAGGGGAGGAAGGATCTCGCGGGCATTTGAAGTCCAAAGCCCATGTGACTTGTCAAAAGCCATCTGTTTTTTTTTTTTTTTCACATTATGGTTGGGCCATTTTGCATGAATAGAAATAAGAATAAATAAGTTTAACCCTTATCCATCTTCTACCATTGGAGATGGTCTTACTGCAAGTCTGCATCATGCCCTCCTCATTGTTCTCTTTCCATCATCTTAATGGTCTCAATTTTGTCTTTTTCGTTATAGAAGTATTTTGTGTGTTAATATTTGTTGGAGGTCGATCTATCGAAATCACCAAATTTTTAAATTTTTTAACTACTTGTGTGTCCTTTAGAATCCTTAAAAAACTTTAAAAAAAATAAAAATCGTCATGGATAGATCTTCAGTCAAGGGAATAAATTATAGAACTTTGTAGTTAGGGAATAAAATCTAAAGGATTTGCAAATCTGTAATTTCTTTCGTTGACATTGTATATGCCTTCATGAAATTAAATTATAAATGTTTCCATTGTGATTTGTGAACGTACGCGTGCACACACCATAATTGAATGAGAAAACAATTAGGTTAATTGAGAATTTTTTTTTACGGTGCATTCAGATGAAATTTAATTACACAAAATTGTTTTGAACGTATTTTTTTGTGCAAACTATAAAAACAATAATGATACAATAAAAATATATAAATTAAACTAATCACAATCTTTAATAATAAAAATAAAATTTTAAAAAGAAATACTAATATAAAAGTATCATGTTATATTCACACATATATATATATTAAAATGGCAAAATTATAAATTCACGAGTCAATAGAAAAAGGCAAATTTGTAATATAATTAAGCTAATAAGCCTCCTTGACTTAAATGACTCAGCTAGGTGTCTGGCTTAAATGGTTTGGCTAAATAGCTATGTTGGTTTTCAAAATTCAATTGATTATATTGACATTACCTTTTTACCCTTTACTATTATATTTTATAAAATTATTTATAACTAATTGCTAAGGATAATTTGATTGTTTCCTTGACTTTGAGGTATTTACAACTTAATTGTTCGTGAAGCAAGGCTCTTTATATAAAGTATAGTCTAGGAAAGATATACCTGAACTCATGAACTTGAACAATTATAGCCAGCCATGTTTGCTAGTATTTTTTTTGGTTTTTTATTTTATTTTATTTTTTACATTTTTATCTCTTTTATAGATAATGTTTGTGGTTATGTTTTAAAGATGATGGGCAAAAAGTGTAAAAACACAAAAAATGCTAACAAACGTGGCTGACTAGACTTACTTGAACAACTTAGCATGAAAAATATTTTATTTTATTTTATTTTATTTAAATTGGATCGTTGACCATTTTTATTTATTTATTAATCCATGCCCGAAAGCTACATGACTGACCTATAGGGTTAACCAAATCAGGCCCAAAGGCTACAATATTATTGCCACTTAATATCTTCGTCGCCTCCATCTGGCATAAAAACTCGCTTTTGCTCTGGTCCATCACCTCCACCTTGCATGAAGACTCGCTTTCGTTTCGCTCCGATCTAGTCCATCTAAGCAGGTGCATTCAATACTCGAAGGTTTATCAACGGCGGAGCACACATGCTTCTAATAATCGAGTGAAAACTCACAAAATTCTAACTGGTGAGTCTCGAACCCGCGACCTCTCACATAGAGAGTGAATGTCCGACCAACTGAGCTACAATTGGTGGACCATGATTACTATTTCATTATTCTATGATGATTTGCAAGAACAAAATGTATGTTAACATGTTCCTACAATTGTTCTTTTGACAAATTATTTCATTCTCTTGGAATGATTTACAAGTATAAATAAAGTGATACCTCTTACTAAAATATAGTCAGGAAATGAAAAATTTGAAGTTCGAAAATTATTTAAATTGAAAGACTTCGACATACAAACAAACAATGAAAACAAACATGCAAATGATTCAATTGCCTTCTTATAGAAGAAGAATATTAGAAGTAATAAGTAATCAACTTGTAATAATTTTTCCCTAAAATGCTCAAAGAGTTTAAGGCTTTAGTTCATTATTGTTTTTGAAAGAGGCTATACAATGTCAAACATTTGGCGAAGGCTTTGAATGTAAGTACAGAAGAGGAGTAGTGTGATCAATACAACAGTCGATGGTGGGAGCATCAATAAAAGTGAGGTCCAATCAGGAGTCGAACCCAGGTCGCTGGATTCAAAGTCCTGAGTGCTAACCACTACACCATAGAACCACGATCACAGGTAAATCATTTGTTTTATCTCTTCTTTTACTATCCTCCCCCGGCGCATTTTAGACCACACTTTACTGTATCTCTTTTTCATCTTCATTTGCGTTGTATGATCAAGATCAAGAGATTCAACGTTTAAACTCTCCACTCTCTAACCTACGCCCCGGTGCGCATATCTCACCATGGCAGACGAAGAAGAAGAAGAATCTTCAGAACCAGAAGAAGAGCTTAGCGAGAAGCAGAAGATCGAGATCGCCAAATGGTTCCTCACCAACTCCCCTCCCGGCGAAATCCAATACGTCGCCAAAGGTACCTTCTCTTCTTCTTCAGATCTATCTTCGTATTTCTTCGTTTCGTTCACTCACTCTCTCTATTTCTATGTGTCACAGACCTTCGATCGGTTTTAACGGACGAACATGTGTACAACCAAGCGGTATCCGAGGCGTTCCCGGTCTACAACAAAGCTCATATTATCGCTCTTGAAATGCCTAATAGAAGCGGTGATGTGAGTCTCTCAATATTTCCAATTATTACGTTTTCGTTTTCAATTTTTAGGGTTTCAGTGTTTTAGTGGATCTTGTTCGTTAAAGGTGTTTAGTAGTGACATTTTGAAACTTTTAGTTATCTTTTTGGTGAAAAAGTGGATAAATTACTTCACTAATGAGACTAGATAGTAAATTTCGATTCTTAATTAAGACGTATTGATTTCCTGCTTGAGATGCCCTTAATCTTTATTAATTGTTAGTTGTTATGATATTAATCTTTAGACTAATATGCTTGACATATTCAGAACAAACTTATATGATGGATAAAGCATAAAGGATTTGTTATGCTTTTTGAATTTTGTTTTAGAATTGAAATGTGCTTTTTGAGTCATGCTGGTTGAGTCATTGTCGACGGTGGTCAGTGTTATGGTATTGCTGTTTAAAGAACACAAAAGTTTTAAGTTGTATCTCATGATTCTCATTCTCGGCTTGGGTCTTTCTTTCAGGTGCTAGTTACAGAATTTGGGGAGCTTAGTGCAAATGAGTATCTTGACCCTAGAACTGCCCAAGTTGCTACGATTGACCATGTTAAGCAGGTATTTTATTATTTCTTCAACAGTTTTTTTTTTTTTTTTTTTTTTTTTTTAATGTTTTTTCCTGAAGAAAAAATGTAATGCGAAGGAAACGCGATATATCAGTTCATTTTTCAGTTATTTGAGTGTCTGGATTTTTGTTAAACTGCTGTTGCATGTTAAAGCAGTATTTATAACAATGAATCTGTAATTTAAAATAGCATTAAGTAGGAAACAAGAGTGAGTTCTCATCCAATCAAGAAGACATTAGAACGTACGGCCATGTTTCGTTAAAATTTGAAAAAAAACAAAATAACAAAAAGAAAAGATGGAAAATACTTCGAAAAAGTGAGAGGGTAGGGGTAGGCGAGGAGGGAGAGAGAGAGAGAAAGTGGAGTGACTGAAAACATCATCTTCAACCTCAAAAGAATTTCTGTTTTCCTTATCCCATTAGTTATTTATTTATTTTTTCTATTTTGTCTGGTTTCTCTAAAATCTGTTCTGTAAAAGTTAAAACCATTCACAGCCCAATTCTTCAATGTTTTTCTCTGTTTCATCTTTCATCTCTGGTAGCCTATTCTTGGAAATCTTTTCTTTAAGTCAAACACTGCTTAAGTAAATTAAACTTACTTGCATATCTCTTGTTATTAGGAAACGACTTTGGGAACTACCAGGAAAAAGGGAGTTTGAACTTAAGGATATTTTTAAACTGTTGTATTTTGGTCATCAAACTTTTACCATAACGACCTACATTTCTTCAGGTTTGTACAGCAGTGAGACCTGCTGAAGATGAGGAGCTTCCCTCGCCATATATTGAGGACTTTCGGTACGTTTGTGTTCTTAAATAGAGTTACTTAATAGGCTCGGTTTTCATTTTGTTGTATAGATCAGAGAGTTCATGGTAATATATGATTGAAGGTAGATCGTACCTGCCAGGGCATTCATGCTGCCATAAAATTGTCAGGGGTTCATTGCAATCTATTCTTCTGCAGTTGGAGACGTGCATGTGATTTTGTAGATTTTTAATGAAGACTGAGAAGATGAATGAGAAAGCGGATTTGTTAAATTTATAATGGAAATGGAGAAGGTAAATGAGAAATATAAGAAGAAAATCGATTCTTACCACACAATTTAGTTAGAACTTTTCTAATTAATTTTTCTAAAAGGTCAAGTCAACAAAATTTGAAAATTGTTACTAGAATATAATTTCCCTAGTATGCCACCTGTGTCTGTTGGTATGCTTTTGGCAGCGTTCATAAGGCAGCTGGTTCTTCTTTGTATCTCATGTCAAACTTATATTACATTGATCAAGGATAAATATCATATGGGATGTAGCTTTAGAGGAGCGTATTAAAGTATTGAGTGTAGAGATAGCAATAGATGAACAGATATAATGTGTTTGTATAAAAATAGTAATATATAATTGATGTCAATGCCTTTGTAATTTGAAATTTAAGGATCAATCATCTATATTTGTGCGTGGCAGTAGACATCATCATCATCGAAGCCCATTCCCGATACTTTCGGGGATGGGCAGTAGATGCTGGTACAATTTACTATTCATGTTTCGTGTGTAATTTTCTACTTTGGTTCATGCAGATGTGCTCTGGATGGAGAAATTGTCAAATATGTCGGTGAAGCTTACCCAAAAGGCATCTCTTCAGTTTATTGTGCCAATGGAAAGGAGGTTGAAGAACCTGGTACTGATTTTGAACTTGCAGTGTTGATTTCTGCTGCTAGACATAGACCACAAAATTTCTGGTATATATGAACTGCAATTTTTGTTACAATCCTGCTTTTCATATTGTTTCTGCATTTTTTTCTTTCCAATGCAGTTTTTGTACCCATCTGTGAGGCGGAGTTCATGACTGTAATTGGATGGATTATTAATGATAAATGCTATGTAATCTCGGACGATGCCTAGGCACACTATACTTGACCTCTCTGCCTGGCCTACCCAGACGTCTCCTAAATGTTTAAAAAAAAAATTGTACTAAAAGGCTCTCGTCTATATAATTTATTTATTTATTTATTTATTTATTTTTCATTGGCCTGTTGTCTTTTGCTTAGGTGCTAGGTGCCCAGGCCACCCTCGCCTCGCCTAGTGCCTGGGATAACATAGGTTGAATGAGAGTTTGAATAAAATTTTAACTTAAGAAACATTCATTCAACAATTCATTGCTAGAGATAATAATGAAGCTTTAAGTGATGTGATTATGTACTACTGTGCAAAAGGAAGTCCGCTATCCTTAATCTCATAATCTGTCTTTCATCTGTAGGATCTTCTTAACGAGACCTAACATGGATCACAAGCATATGGATGATACTCTAAATTTCTGGCAAGACACATTTCTTATTCAGATCATATATTTTGAATTCTAGATGAGAAACAGTTGGATACATGTTGACCTTGTTAAACTACCATCTCTACTCTAAAAGCTTATGTGTTAGAGAATGCAAATCTAACATAAATCAAGGACCGCCAGGAGGTATGGATTGAACGGAGTGGAGTTTTAGTCTGCATAGGCATTAACGACCTACTCATTAATGCAACATTGGATATTTTGACATTCCTTCTTATGTGTTTTGACTCGATAAGATATTATCACTGGTACTGGATATCATCACATCAGTGCTTTTAGAACATCGATTTCTCATTCTTTGGTATATCATTACATATAGACAACTCCCAACACGTTCTTATTCCTTCCTGAAAACATAGAACACATAGCATGTCTAAACATTTCACTTCTGAGTGCTCAACAGTGCAGAATTTTAGAAATACACTGTCCTAATATCTAAAATCTGTCATAAATTTTAAACATGTTAGGAAACCTGGATTTCTCAAATATGAAATCATAACACGTGTTTGTTAGAATATGTATTGTATTTGGTAGAAGCCTGCTAGTTTATAAGACTAGTAGGTGATAATACTGTAAGTCTCAGTTTTAAGCCCTGCAATCACTGAGTCACTTATCTCATTAAAAGCAGCTTACTTCAACACTTTTTGTTGATTCTGACTTGCATATTTCGGGATGATACCACAAATCCTGCCTTCAAACCTTGCCAACAGTAAATTGTCAATTTCATTAAAAGCATGCATTCCCCAACATTTTGTTGACTGCAACTGTAACTCGGCTTGTCAGAGACAGATTGTAAGACACCAGGCATCTCCTCATAGTAGGAGGTTGCAAGTTCAGATCTTGTTAGTGGAGGTTGATGCCTTGAAGGTTGTCCATGTGATTGTATATTCTCATCATCATTGTGCATGGCCACTCATCCTGTTAATTTTATCCTTAAAAAAAAAACAAAAAAACAAAAAGAAAGAAAGAATAGAGAGATCCGGTTAGCATGCCGATCCCGTGCCTGTAGCTAATGTTAGTAAGCTATCAACATGTCAACCTCTTTGGCTTCTCTTAGCATGCACTGTCATGCCAAATCCGGTATCTCTGGCTCATGTTATGCTCTTTCAATTTGTTGACCTGTTTCTCTATCCCTTGTTTGTGCCTTCAACTCATCGTCGTTGTGTCTCTAACTCATGTAAGCATGTTTTATGCTTTATTTCTTTTGCATGTTGATTGCATGCTGTGGTCACATGGCTCTTAAATCTTATTTATGTTGCCTACATTGGATGAGAACTGAGCTTAGACTCAAATCTATACATAACTTTATTTGATGAAGTCTCAACAGTTAGTTCTCTTACTTGTCTCTATCCATCCCAAAATCTTCATAATTTCATGCCATGAAATGTTGAAATATTTTAAATTTAATCCTAACTTCTGCTTTTCTCTATCGCATAGCAATGGAAGTTGGCGCTCAATTTGGAGAATTGAGTTTAAGGATGAATTGCAAACAGTGGATCTGCAAGGAACATTGCAGGTATTTGTATTCACACTGATCATGATATCCAATGAAAAATGCATTTTGTACGGTTGATGAAATTGTGGCTTCTACTTTGATATGTATTTTATGTATGTGCACTACTTTGATCATGTATGTGCACTGTGAACTAAAGATACATTGCTATACGAGGTTGCTTTCAGGTGGGGGCGCACTACTTTGAAGAAGGAAATGTACAGCTAGAAACTAAGCATGAATGCAAGGACTCGACCATTTTTCAGGTTATTGAACAATCGTTTTACCTCTTGTTAAAGCATAATAGTTGCAATTTAGACATCCCTGATATATGATGTCCCCATGTCTAGGGCCAAATGTGTCTTCTAATACTTCCCTTACCGTCAAGTAAGGTTTGAGTGGTTTACTAGTTTTTGCACATTGAGCTGGTAGCAAAATTGAGAATGAATATCCAAATTTGACTCTAAGACTGATATATCAATACTATAATGCTTGATCCTTGAGAGGGTAACTAAGAACACAAATCCATGTTTGACTCTTAAGAAAAATCTTAGTTTGTCTCTAAGAATGATATAACAACAATGTAGAACAGCTACTAGATTAGCTATCGTTTCATCAATTCATCGTGACATAGAATCAATTCATATCAATCAATCAAATTTGCTAAAGGTAGTGGAGCATGTACTAGTAAATTAAAAATAAAGAATAGAGGTCACTAATTCGAAGTTTTAAATTGTCATGTAGAAAATATGTTGTGTTAAATAGTAAGAAAAAATTAATCTTCGCATTTCAAAAAGGAAATCAACTCATCTTGGTTCTCTTTTATGAGCTGTTAGATTGATTGCAAAGAGGTTCTTAGTATTAGATTATATTCATAACTGGAATTTGTGAATTACATTATCTCCAATAATTGTAATAGGAAATAGTTGGGATCAAGAACCATTCTGTGCCCAACAATAATCCTTTTTGTATTTCCAATCAATTAAAATATTTGCAGTGGTTTGGATGTATAAGATACAAACAACCCCAGAATTACGTTAGAATGCGGCGACAAATTGGTGATTAATCGCAATTCAGGGTTTGGCTAAATCAAATTGGGTGAAATCGGTTGGGGTTTAGTGGACACCGATTAATCGGCGAAAAATGGGCAAGTCACCAATTAATCGGCCCAGCCAACTCTCCAATTAATTGCTATGTATAAAAAAATAAAAACTTAAAACTCAAGAAGAAAAGCGAAGGTGAAAATCTCTGGACGGCGACGACGACTAGTCTCTGGCTCTAGAAGGCTGAAGGCGATGTACCGGTTCAATCATAATTTCCCTCTTCTCCCAGTCCCCATCCTACTCGGCCTCCCCTCTTTTCCTCCCTCCTATGTAGAATTCATATGGACTAGCGGAGCTTGTTAATTGAGGTTGTTTGTAGTGATATGGTTTTGGTGAAACAGTTGATTGTTGTCAGAATCATTTATGTGTTTGACATTTTTGGCCTTCTGATTGTGATCCCTAATAATTGAACCTCACAATTTCTTTGGAAGTTTGTGATTATAGGCGACAAATCCACAAAATTTTCTCGCACTTCAGTCATGACTTCCTTTATTCTTTGGTCTAGAATATATTGGCATAATCATCGGGATGTGGAGTATTTTTGTTTGTACAAAGTGCCCCTACTAGAAATATCTTCGGTGCAAAGTAATAAGGTTTACTTTCATGGGTTAGTTGGATAGGCAGGTTGACTCTTCCTATTAAGTCTGGCATCTATTTTGTTTCTGAATGTTTGTCTCGGTAGCTTGGCTGTTAAAACAATCTACAATTTTCTTTTAGTTTCTTTTTAAGTAGTTTGGCAGATAATTAGTAAAGTTATATAATTACAACTTTACACTGTTTTGATTAATTATTTATTTTTGTAATCTATGACTATGATTAAAATTTTAAAAATATATACTTTGAAAAAAATTGACCGATTAAATTCGATTAATCTCGCTTAATCGTAATTCGGTCCTAAACTGCACTGCGACCGCTTTCTGATTTAACTGCATAGGCAGCTAGGTTGTTGGCATTGCCCAATGTGACATTGTGATTATGATCTATGAACTCTATTGGATGGCAGAGTAACTTAACACCATGCTCGCACAACCTCAAGGCTTAGAATGGCAGCTAAGTGAACATGATTTCACAGGCATCAATAGTATGTAGTAGTCGTTGGAAGTAGCTTAAAACTTTTAGCACCCATATTAAGTGATAGGCATATATAGCTTTCTGTGTCCATACGCTCAAGTCTCATTTCTTGAATATTTTTCCATCTTATTTGAGGAACCAAATGACTTGGCACCTATCTTTGTTCTGAAACGCTTACTGAGAGTCCGAATTTGTGAACCCTATGGGATCCATGGGTTCATAGGGTTGAGAGAGGTGATTGATTACCTTCTGACTAAAACGCCATGTAGGAAAAAGAGAAAACAAAAGATGTAAACATCAAAAGAAATCCCCAAACTATCCCCGTCTTTCTTCCCCCTCCATCTCCTACAACAAAGAATAAAAAGCAACCCACGGGGTTTATTATTTGAGCGCTAAAAGAGAGCTATGGAACCAAATTAACCACTGGACTAAAACCCATTAATTGTAGAGCGAAACCCCCACTAAACTAATTCGAATAGACATTGTAGAATTCAGTATGTGCCTTGGGGCATGAAGGCTTCTCAACCCATCAAACAGTGTTTGTATGAATTGTGAAAAATCGCGAGTCAAATCAGTGATTTGACTTGACTCGGTCAACAATCGATCTGAATCACCTAATAAATCGGGTTTCACACAGATCGGTGAGAATCGGGGACGATTCACAACACAAATTGCTAAATCGGAATTGTAACAAAATTGTGTGAGTTTTTTTTATTCATACAGATGAAAGAAAGAACAGAACTGACGAGAAGAGGAAGAAGAAGAAGAAGAAGAACAAGATAAGAGAAAGAAGAAAAAATACACCAAGTCAATCAAAGAATCAAGAAATCCACCAATCAAAGAAATATCGCACAACCAAGCTCAGCCTCATCGACGCGCTTCCAAGTTCCAACAACCAGGGTGTGAGACCCTAAGTGGGCGGACCTGAGGTGAGGGTGAGGGTGAGGGTTGGAGCCCAATAGGCCGAGAGAGGTTGGACGAGCTACAAGGGGAATCATAGTCCCATATCGCCTGGGTAGGGGAGGAGGATGATCCTTATATGTGCGGGGTCAGCTCCCCATTGTATCGAGGCCTTTTAAAGCCGTGAGAGCCGAATGGTAGCCCAAAGCGGACAATATCGATACAGTGCGGGAGGGGGTCGTCACAGTTTGGTATCAGAGCCTGACCCAGCCGGAAGTGTGCCACGTGGAGGTGGGCCCTCGGGCAACGTGGACGTTGTGCCTGTGTGGCCAACGAGGACGTTGGGCCTTAAAGGGGTGGATTGTGAGACCCTAAGTGGGCGGACCTGAGGTGAGGGTGATGGTGAGAGTTGGAGCCCAACAGACCCAATAGGCCGAGAGGGGTGGACGAGCTACAAGGGGAATCATAGTCCCATATCGCCTGGGTAGGGGAGGAGGATGATCCTTATATGTGCGGGGTCAGCTCCCCATTGTATCGAGGCCTTTTAAAGCCGTGAGGGCCGGATGGTAGCCCAAAGCGGACAATATCGATACAGTGCGGGAGGGGGTTGTCACAGTTATATTCTTGTGCCCATTGGGTCATCATTTCCATGAAAGCCTGAGAGACAATCCTCTCCAGCAGTGCCTGATCCCTCACCCTGGGATCTCTTACCACGCGCCATCACCACACCCCCTCTATGTACAAGAAAACACACATACAATACATCAAACAACACAACAAAAATCCTACTCTACCCAATTCACTCAAGAAAGTGGTATACGATGATGCTTTGATACCAAGCTCTGTCACGCTCCGACCCGCCACGGGAATCGCAGCGTGCCGATGCGTGAACTAACCCGTAATACAGGCGGATTGTAACCGGCCACAACATCATAATATAACACATTCTTGATACGAGAATGAAACGGAAATAAAAACTACGATCAAAATTTGAACAAAATAAGTATATTTGATTCGCCCCGTCAGAGTCATAACGACAAAACCAATATACAAGCATCTAGTATAACAATATAGTACACTTGATAACACAGAGGAAGCAAAACATACCCGTACAGGGTGGACACGACCAAACAGCACAAAACGCGCCTACAACGAAAAACGGTGCCTAAGCGCCACGATCAGCAGGAACGCCAACACTGCCTGCACTCCAATAGAAGCACACCCCTTGCGGGGTCAGCAAAGCACAAAGCTAGCTGGTGCGAGCGAACTAAATACAATCACAGAATAATATACAAGGAAAATTCATGCCAGACAATAAAGGATAAGTAACAAGTTCTAAAGTCTAAATCACACCGTGTCTCTAAGGATAATAGTTCTAAGTTCAAGCACCAACACAAGCATTTCAAATTCAACAATAACTACAACTTTATGAGATATGCCGATTATTATCTGTGATTCAAACATGGTAAATATCAAGCGAAGAAAATAAAGACAATCTCATAATTCTTCATAGTCTCCTAGGTATAGCAATCAAGTCGAAACCAAAAATCCTGTAAAATTCTGTATAAGTGTCTCATATCGTAGGTATCCGCATACCCTACGAATGTGTTTCACCCAGACACATCCCACAACGTGCACCAGTACCACTTCGGGCTTGTTTGTATCCTAATGGGGTGCCATCTGCCAGGATACAAACTCAAACATCCCGAACGACTGGCCTAACACGGCCAACCTAACACAATCAAACTCAAGCGCGCTGGGAGGGAAAGCGAGTAATCTCCAAAGCACGTCCTCCGGGACCCGTCCTACTGCACTCTATAGTGGCAAGTGCGTGCAGGAGCTCACCGCACCTCAGCAAGCTTGCCACATGCAATAGCGTCCACAATGTCAGGTGCGAGTCATCTCAAGCACCATCCAACTCACGATGCGAGCAAACTCCTAAGCATCGGCACAACAGACATTATAGCGGGGTAAAGACACTTACACTAACATCCACATGCACAAATGACGAGTCTGTACATAATCAAAGGTAATAGACGTGCAATCATAATCAATTCGGCAATTTTTATAAAACCACGACTATGCCAGGGTCCCAACATGACCCAATTCACCACGATAAATTTATTCGAGTCGATTATCATACATGCTCAAGACTCGGCAATCCACGATAAAACATGACATACTATGCAAACTCGAAAACGAAGCATACAAGTCCAATGTCATTACACCAACACAATTCAAGTATATCATGCTTTCAGAAAATCCAATACGTAATTCATTCACAAATAACCAACACAATCATCGAAATATCTGAAAACCCCGAATTTCGAATTTGGATTCAATTGTACACAATCAACGGTATGATGTAAAACTTAAATTCAGGATTTCAAATAATTATTTCTCAAAATAAATATTATAGTTCCACTCACCTGAGCGGAATGGGTTTTCAGAACCCAATTCCTACCGGTCGAAGCTCCTAACACGCAAAACCACGAATGCGGGACCACGAAATTTTTTTAAACTGCAAGGCGGACTCGAAAGGTGAGCAAACTAGCTGAAAACTGGAAAAATAAATAAATTACCAGTGGCGCGTGACTGAAAGAAAAACTTACAGGCAATAAAAATTCGGCAAACACCCCGCCGAAATCCACAGTTTGGCGAAAATTCGCCGAAACCCTCCCTACTCCGGTCTGATCGCCTCCAAACCGCACAGCAGGCCGGAAATAGGTCTAAGAACACTCGGAGTCACGAATGTGCGGCTCACCCACGCACCCAAAGTCCGAATCCACGCCGAAGAACCCTCAAAACGAACATGCACCCTGATTTTTTTGAAAAAATCGGCCAACACCGAAATCACCCTTGCATGTCGGGTCTACGGACTCCAAATGACGCCACCAATGCCCCTCAACGGCTGATCGGAGCTACGAAAACCGATCAAACAAAACCAACACCAAATAAGCTCACACAAATATGAAATTTCGATTTTCTTAAATGAAAAACCGAAACAAGAAGGAGATGGGAGAAAGAGGAAGAAAAATGAGGAAGAAGATGTGAGATTTGGGGGACCGCATTTACTGAGTACACCCCTGACCAAGATTTTTTTAAAAAAAAAAAAAAAACACAGATGTTACATCATACACACCTTAAAAGAGATCTCGTCCTCGAGATCGGACAAAGCCACGACAAGAAAACCTATTCGAAAAGCTCGGGGTATTTCTGTTTCATCTGGTCCTCCAGCTCCCAAGTCATGTCACTCTCTCGGTGGCTCCACTGAACCTTCACTAACTTCACTGTCCTCCGACGAAGTTGTTTTACATCATCATCAACAATAGCTATTGGTCTCACTGGATACGTCAACTCATCAGAAATCTCCACCTCAGCGGGCTCTATAATCTATGACGAGTCTGCCAAACACTTCCGCAACATGGATACGTGAAACACGTCGTGGAGACCTGACATACTCTGCGGCAAAGCCAATCTGTAGGCCACTGGTCCAATCCTCTCAGTAATCTCATATGGCCCTACATACCTCGGTGCAAGCTTCCCTTGACTTCAGAACCTAACAACTCCGCGCATCGGGGAAACTTTCAGAAAAACCCTGTCACCAACATCAAACTCTAACTCCTTACGCCTCTTATCAGCGTAACTCTTCTGTCTACTCTGGGCTGTCAACAAACGCGCTCTAATCAGCTCAATCTTCTCAGTTCTCAGTAGTTTCTCTGATCACATCCGACCCCATTACAACTGACTCTCCAATCTCTGCCCAACAAACAGGGGACCTACACGGTCGTCCGTAGAGCGCCTCAAACGGTGCCATGCCAATACTTACGTGGTAGTTGTTGTTGTACGCAAACTCGCATAACGGTAGGTGATCTTTCCAATTGCCCCCAAAGTCTAAAATGCATGCTCTAAGCTTGTCTTCCACTACTTGATTCAATCGCTCAGATTGGCCATCTGTCTGTGGATGAAAAGCTGTACTAATGTCCAATCTAGTACCCATAGCTTGCTGAAAGCTCTGTCAGAAGTGGGCTGTGAAAAGCGGATCTCTGTTGGATACAATCGAAACAGGCGACTCATGAAGGCGGACTATCTCCCGAATGAACAACACCGCTAGACTGTCTGCCGTTCGATTTATACTAACAGGAATGAAATGTGCACACTTTGTCAACCGATCAACAATGACCCATATCGACTCATTACCTTTCCTCGACCGTGGAAGTCCATCGATGAAATCCATAGTGATATACTCCCACTTCCACATCGAGATCTCCAATGGATGCAATAACCCAGGCGGTCTCTGATGCTCGACTTTCACCTGCTGACAAGTCACACACCGTGCCACAAACTCTCCAATGTCTTTCTTCATGCCACGCCACCAGAAAGAACGTCTCAAATCCCGATACATCTTTGTTCCACCGGGGTGAATGGTGAAACGAGATCTATGAGCTTCCTGTAAGATATCTCTTCGCAACCCCTCATCAGACGGAACACAAAGCCGCCCACGAAACCGCAACCCTCCATCTGAACCCATCGACCAATCGGTAGGGCACTCATCCAATGTGTCCACTACCAAATCTGCTATCTGCCTCGTAATCACTGGATCGGAGGTCTGTCTCTCCACCACTCTACTGATCAACGGCGGATAAACTGCTAAACCCGCTATCATGCTGCCTTCTGTACTGAAAGTAGGCTGAACTGCAAATGAAACTAATGTCTCAAGTGTTCGGTACTCCTGAATCATCATGGTTGCCATCACTGCATGTCGCCTACTCAAGGCATCTGCAACCACATTGGCCCTACCAGGCTGATACTGTATCTCGAAGTCATAGCTGCTAAGAAAATCAACCCATCGTTGTTGCCTCATATTCAACTCTCTCTGAATTAATAGGTACTTCAAACTCTTGTGATCTGTGAACAACTCGAACCTCTCACCATACAGATAATGTCTCCAGATCTTCAAAGCAAAGACTACGGCTGCCAACTCTAAATCATGTGTCGGATATTTTCGCTCGTGGGGTTTCAACTGTCGAGACGCATAGGCTACGACCTTCTTGCCTTGCATCAACACTCCACCCAATCCTGTACCGCAAGCATCAGTATATACCACAAGTCGGCTACCAGGTGTCGGAATAGTCAACACTGGTGCTGAAGTCAATCGAAGCTTCAAAGTTTCAAAAGCTTCTTCACACTTTTCTGACCATACAAAATGAACATTCTTCCTAGTTAACTGAGTGAGTGGTGCCGCAATCAAGGAAAATTTCTCGATAAACCGTCGGGAATAACCAGCCAAACCCAGAAAACTACGAATCTTCGTCACACTACTCGGTCGTCTCCAAGACTTCACCGCTTCGACTTTCTCGGGATCCACTGCAATACCTCCACTAGAAATGACATGCCCGAGAAATCAAACTTCAGGCTCCCAGAAGTGACACTTACTGAACTTCGCATACAATTGATTTTCTCTAAGTGTCTGCAAAACAATGCGAAGGTGCTCTTTGTGCTCCTCTAAACTCCTCGAGTACACTAAGATATCGTCAATGAAGATTACCACAAACTTGTCCAAGTACGGACTGAACAATCTATTCATCAAATCCATGAAGAAAGCTGGTGCATTTGTCAATCCAAATGGCATGACTGGAAACTCATACAAGCCATAACGGGTCCGAAAAGCGGTAATTGGAATGGAATGTTCCTCAACTCTCATCTGATGATACCCAGACTGCAAATCTAATTGTGAAAACACTACGGCTCCCCTCAACTGATCCAAACACCCCGCCGAAACCCTCCCTACTTCGGCTTGATCGCCCCCAAATCGCACAACAGGCCAAAAATAGGTCTAAGAACACTCGGAGTCACAAATGTGCGGCTCACCCACGCACCCAAAGTCCGGATTCACGCCGAAGAACCCTCAAAACAAACATGCACCCTGATTTTTTTGAAAAAACCGACCAACCCCGAATTTCAAATTGCCTGTAAGTTTTTCTTTCAGTCACGCGTTGCTTGTAATTTATTTATTTTTTCAGTTTTCGGCTAGTTTGCTAACCTTTGAATCCGCCTTGCAGTTTTAAAAATTTCTGTGGTCCCGCATTCGTTGTTTTGCGAGTTAGGAGCTTTGACCGGTAGGAATTGGGTTCTGAAAATCCATTCCGCCCAGGTGAGCGGAACTATAATATTTATTTTGATAAATAATTATTTGAAATCCTGAATTTAATTTTTACATGATACCGTCGATTGTGTATAATTGAATCCAAGTCCGAAATTCGAGGTTTTTAGAGATTTCGATGGTTGTGTTGTTTCTTTGTGAATGAATTACGCATTGAGTTTTCTGAAAGCATGATATACTTGAATGAAATCGAATAGTGAATGAATTGTGGTGTGATTAGGCTTCGATGTAATATCTGTGTTTTTTTTTAAAAAAAAGGAAAATCTTGGTCAGGGTGTACTCAATAAATGCGGTGGGGGCACATAGCCACCCACCATTTAAAGACAACCCCCCCTTTCTTTCTTCTCTGGAGTATCTATAAAACAAGTGGCATAGCGGCTCAACTGTGTAAACTCGGCCAAGTATTCAGAAACAGATCTAGAACCCTGCTGTAAATGTAGAAACATGTCCACTATCTCAGCTCTGGCAGAATCAGGAACAAAATGTTGTTCAAACACCTGGCAAAATGTATCTCACTGCATCTCTGACACATCACGACTCTGCCTCATTGAATCCCACCAGTACATAGCTTCTCCGTCAAACTGGTGTGCTGTTAACTCAGTACGCTGTATCGGTGTCGGCACCAATCCAGTACCATCAAATCTTTCACCACCCAAGCTGACGAAATTCTTGTTGCGCCGAGTAAACGGATACTCTGACTGATTGCCCTGCCTCATATTCTGTGCCCATTGGGTCATCATTTCCATGAAAGCCTGAGAGACATCCTCTCCAGCAGTGCCTGATCCCTCACCCTGGGATCTGTTACCACGCGCCATCACCACACCCCCTCTACGTACAAGAAAACACACATACAATACATCAAACAACACAACAAAAATCCTACTCTACCCAATTCACTCAAGAAAGTGGTATACGATGATGTTCTATGTGAACCGGTAAACAATGGCTCTGTCACGCTCCGACCCGTCACGGGAATCGCAGCGTGCCGATGCGTGAACTAACCCGTAATACAGGCGGATCGTAATCGGCCACAACGAAATCATCCTTGCATGTCGGGTCTACGAACTCCAAATGACGCCACCAAGGCCCCTCAACGGCTGATTGGAGCTACGAAAACCGATCAAACAAAACCAACACCAAATAAGCCCACACAAATCTGAAATTTCGATTTTCTAAAATGAAAAATCGAAACAAAAAGTAGAGGGGAGAAAAAGGAAAAAAAATGAGGATGAGGAGGTGAGATTTGGGGGAAGAAAATCGACAAATCCGTCGAAGTTTTCGCTGGAGAAGAAGGGGACGAAGGGGAAATCTCGCTCCTTGGAAAGAAAAAAAGAAAAAAGAAAGAGAAGAAAGAAAGGGTGGGTGGCTATGTGCCCCGACCGCATTTACTGAGTACACCCCTGACCAAGGCACATAGCCACCCACCCTTTAAAGACAATCCCCCCTTCTTTCTTCTTTCTTTTTTCTTTTTTTCTTTCCAGGGAGCGAGATTTCCCCTTCGTCCCCTTCTTCTCCAGCGAATCGTCGTTGCATTTGCCATTTTCTTCCCCCAAATCTCACATCTTCTTCCTCATTTTTCTTCTTCTTTCTCCCCTCTCCTTGTTTCGTTTTTCTTTTAAGAAAATCGAAATTTCAGATTTGTGTGGGTTTATTTGGTGTTGGTTTTGTTTGATCGATTTTCGTAGCTCCGATCAGCCGTTGAGGGGCCTTGGTGGCGTCATTTGGAGTCCGTAGACCCGACATGCAAGGGTGATTTCGGTGTTGGCCGTTTTTTTCAAAAAAATCAGGATGCATGTTCGTTTTGAGGGTTCTTCGGTGTGGATCCGGACTTTGGGTGTGTGGGTGAGCCGCACATTCGTGATTCCGAGTGTTCTTAGACCTATTTTCGGCCTGCTGTGCGGTTTGGAGGCGATCAGACCGGAGTAGGGAGGGTTTCGGCGAGTTTTCGCCAAAGTTTCGATTTCGGCGGGGTGTTTGCCGAATTTTTATTGCCTGTAAGTTTTTCTTTCAGACACGCGCCACTGGTAATTTATTTATTTTTCCAGTTTTCGGCTAGTTTGCTCACCTTTCGAGTCCGCCTTGCAGTTTAAAAAAATTTCGTGGTCCCGCATTCGTGGTTTTGCGTGTTAGGAGCTTCGACCGATAGGAATTGGGTTCTGAAAACCCATTCCGCTCAGGTGAGTGGAACTATAATATTTATTTTGAGAAATAATTATTTGAAATCCTGAATTTAAGTTTTACATCATACCGTCGATTGTGTACAATTGAATCCAAATTCGAAATTCGGGATTTTTAGATATTTCGAAGGTTGTGTTGGTTATTTGTGAATGAATTACGTATTGGATATTCTGAAAGCTTGATATACTTGAATGAAATCGAATAGTGAATGAATTTTGGTGTGATTAGGCTTTGGTGTAATGTCATTGGACTTGTATGCTTCGTTTTCGAGTTTGCATAGTTTGTCATGTTTTACCGTGGATTGCCGAGTCTTGAGCATGTATGATAATCGACTCGAATAAATTTATCGTGGGGAATTGGGTCATGTTGGGACCCTGGCATAGTCGTGGTTTTATAAAAATTGCCGAATTGATTATGATTGCACGTCTGTTACCTTTGATTATGTACAGACTCGTCATTTGTGCATGTGGATGTTAGTGTAAGTGTCTTTACCCCGCTATAATGCCTGTTGTGCCGATGCTTAGGAGTTTGCTCGCATCGTGAGTTGGATGGTGCTTGAGATGACTCGCACCTGACATTGTGGACGCTATTGCATGTGGCAAGCTTGCTGAGGTGCGGTGAGCTCCTGCACGCACTTGCCACTATAGAGTGCAGTAGGATGGGTCCCGGAGGACGTGCTTTGGAGATTACTCGTTTTCCCTCCCAGTGCGCTTGAGTTTGATTGTGTTAGGTTGGCCGTGTTAGGCCAGTCGTTCGGGATGTTTGAGTTTGTATCCTGGCAGATGGCACCCCATTAGGATACAAACAAGCCCGAAGTGGTACTGGTGCACGTTGTGGGATGTGTCTGGGTGAAACACATTCGTAGGGTATGCGGATACCTACGATATGAGACACTTATATAGAATTTTACAGGATTTTTGGTTTCGACTTGATTGCTATACCTAGGAGACTATGAAGAATTATGAGATTGTCTTTATTTTCTTCGCTTGATATTTACCATGTTTGAATCACAGATAATAATCGGCATATCTCATAAAGTTGTAGTTATTGTTGAATTTGAAATGCTTGTGTTGGTGCTTGAACTTAGAACTATTATCCTTAGAGACACGGTGTGATTTAGACTTTAGAACTTGTTACTTATCCTTTATTGTCTAGCATGAATTTTTCGCTATATTATTCTGTGATTTGTATTTAGTTCGTTCGCACCAGCTAGCATTGTGCTTTGCTGATCCCGCAAGGGGTGTGCTTCTATTGGAGTGCAGGCAGTGTTGGTGTTCCTGCTGATCGTGGCGCTTAGGCCCCGTTTTTCGTTGTAGGCGCGTTTTGTGCTGTTTGGTCGTGTCCACCCTGTACGGGTATGTTTTGCTTCTTCTGTGTTATCAAGTGTACTATATTGTTATACTAGATGTTTGTATATTAGTTTTGTCGCTATGACTCTGGCGGGCCGAATCAAATATACTTATTTTGTTCAAATTTTTATCGTAGTTTTTATTTTCGTTTCATTCTCGTATCAAGAATGTGTTATATTATGATGTGGCCGGTTACGATCCTCCTGTATTACGGGTTAGTTCAGGCATCGGCACGTTGCGATTTCCGTGGTGGGTCGGGCGTGACACAGGGTTAGACTCATCGACGCGCTTCCAAGTTCCAACAACCAGGGTCAGACCCATCCAAGGCAGGACCAGCAGAATCATCTCCTCTTCCACCTCTCGATGCTTCTCCTCCCCACAACAACTCCACTAGCCTTTGACGAGCCCTCATCTCCTGACGAAATACTCAGCAACTCCACATCGACTCATCGTCATCCACACTTATTGATTTTTGACTCTGCTGCTTCTTCGGCATCGCAACTGCTTCTTGATTTGAATTCTGGTTTTGAAGAATTAGGGTTTTTTCTTGGGGGAGGTTGGATGAGACTGACCACTGGTTTGAAGGCCTTCTTCATGCTTGCAGCTGGACCAAATGAATGATTAATTCTTATGAAATTAAGGGGGGTGTACTGTATATGGATTCTTATGGAATTGATAAATAATTTGAAAAGTCCACGGACTCTTAAATTGTCCACAGACTCTTTAAATTGTCCACAGACTCTTTAAATTGTCCACAGACTTTTGCTGATTTCTTAAATCCATAGACTTTTGCTACAGACTTTCTAGAGATTTATGAAAATCCACCGACTTTGTATGAACGACTTTTACATATTTCTAATTATTTGCAAGATAAAAAAGAAGTTGGTAAATAGTGATGAAACAAAAAAACGTCCGCATATAATTAACAAAAGTGAGAGATACATGTGCTAAAAAAACTAGAAAAGGTCGTTAATTAACATCTTTAAAATAAGAAGTAAACATCCATAAAATTGTATTATGATCATTCTTCTCCTTCATGATCAAAATGATCATGGTCACTTTCTTCATTATCATTGTTAGCAACGTTGACGTTTGCTTGAGCTGCTGCCCACATTTGATTAGCAATACTCATTCTCCATTAATTAGCATTTTCTCTTTGCTGCTCTTGGGTTTGAATATCATCCCATTCAAAATTATCATCATTCTCTACCGGATCATTTTCTGGTTCAGGAGGAAATTCATCTGAACGACATTCTTGTCGAAAAAAATTATGCAATCCTGCACATGCCAAAACAAGCTCCGCTTGTGTCTTGTAAGGAAATGGTGGTGCTGATTTGAAAATTGTAAACCGCGACTTGAATATTCCAAATATTCTCTCAATTACGTTCCTCAATGAAGCATGACAAAGATTAAATAACTCAATTGCGTTGACAGGATGGTTTCCTGGACCGCCAAAATCTTTGAGATGATATCGAGTGCCACGAAATGGAGCTAAAAATCGACGTCGGTTTGGAAATCCACACTCTCCAAGGTAATATTTACCTGATCATAAAAAAAATGTGCAATTAGTATGTTTATACTTTATACTATGTGGTATAAAATTCAATAAGTTTGCTGCATTTTTAATGCACGTAAAATTATACCTGATGGTATTTTGAGTCCATTTCGTCTAGAAATAGCATCATTTAACACTTTCGAATCATGAGAAGAAGCCTCCCATCCACTAAGCACATATATGAATTGTAAATCAAAGTTGCAAGCTGCTAAAACATTTTGTGATAGTTTCCCATGACGGTTCCTGAATCTACTGACCTCACGTCCAACAACCGTTGCAGGAATATGTGTGCCATCAATAGCTCCAATACAATCCTGAGAAAAAAGAAAAATAATTACAACATATCCATGGCCTTGTAAAACTCTTGTATTGCCGTTAATAAAATATTGGGCACAAGATTATATAGCACATAAATCACTGCTTGTATTGCCGTTAATAAAATTATCATGGCCTTGTAAAACTCTTCATCTTGTTCATCAACTCCATACATATTCATTTCACAGATTGCTATCAAAGCAAGTATATTAGACATTAGAGAACAAGACATGTATCTGACCAAAAAAAAAAGATAACCAGACAGGTAATGACATGAAATCGCAATCCAACATTCAACAAAATCAAATCATTCAAAACAACCAAATTAAAAAATCATCACTTGCAAAATGAAATCAACACACAGTATTTAGCCTTATGCATATAAAAAAGTATCAAACTACATGACTTAAAATCCAAATGGCCTATAGCTTATTAGCTTTATGCATCCCTTTGTGCCCAAGTGATCCAGTCAAGTCTTTGGTCTGGACTCATCTTCAAGAATGTGTCTTCCTTTGTTTTAGTGTTAAGAAAACTAAGCGCAAAAAACTGAGCACCATTATTCAATCCTGGGGTCTCTTGAATAGCAATCCAACATTCGCTATTCGTTGATTCTCTCTTCTCCATTATGCCACAAATTGTTTTAAAACTGGTGACAATTTCACCAAAGCCACTTGATAAGTTTTTCAGAACTGCAGCTTGAGTAGCTACCCCTTTTGAGTTGCTACTTTGTTCATAATCAACTCTACTTCTTTTGCCATGAGCTCTACTTTGTGGTGCATCATTTGCATTTTCAATTTGCACAAATGCATTGTTGTCTTGATCAAAGACCAAGTCATCCATGCCACCAAATTCCCAAGATCCATTTCCTTCTTCATCATATGTTGTGGCATCTGTATCATCACCTAGACCTATTGACCCCATCCCAGTTGCAGTTGCAGTTCCATTACCAACTCCAATCTTCAAATCCTCATAGTCTGCAAAAGTTTCTGACTGAAAGTGCGCATGCGCCGGATGTGACTGAAAAAAAGATTCAAAATATAAAGAAAGTTAATATGTTAAAGAGTCAAAAAAATTAAGCTGTAAAATAGAATAAAAGTTCAAGATATTTAACCCACCTTCAAATAGTCTGCCCATACTTCATCAGGCGCAGTGAATCTCTTTGTGATCGGGTCCCATCCAAACCCAGAATTGTGGCGCATAAGCTGAGAGTAATTGTTGTATTGCTTCTTAAACCATTTCACTCGGCTTTGATACTGGCTATAAGTTATCTCCTTACTAATTTTCTCCAAGTTTTATAATCTTTTCGTTTACCGCTACCTTGTGAATCTCCCATCTATATATTACAACAGGTATTTTATGAAGCAAATATATGCTACTGTATCAGACACAACTCGAAAGTAGTTTCATTCCTCTATATGATCACTACATGCATGAAGCTAATCTATCATCACTACATGAAGCATGTATGATTATGCCTATATGCTATATGTCATATCTAATTAGAATTTGATGAACGTTTTATGACTATTGTTTAACCTCTAATGAATTCATATGACTATTGTTCAACCTCTAATGAAGACATGCAGTAGGATATTTACACATTATAGTTTATATACAAACATACATGTTCGAACCATGATCAACTTATATGGTCCAATCATGATCCAAACACATGGAAGTCAAAACCATAGTTACATAAATCTAGTCATACGCAACCAACTATAGCAAAATATCATATATGATCCAATTAACCATCAAAAACATACCTGAGAAGATAACCGGCGTCAAAAACATATATGCAAGGGATTGTAAGCCATAATGATCCAACCAAATATACTAAACCCTAACACAACTTCCAGATTTATAGACCCTAATTTAATCCGAACCCTAACCAAAAATCATCAACGATGCAACTATGAACACCAAGTTGATAATATCATATATTTCATCTGCGCTAGGGTAGCCAAAGAACTTGGTCTGGACCCACCATTTGCCAAACTTTGAATAGGCTAGACAGTCTAACCTAGACCTGAGACCTGGTCTATAGACACCCCCAGTGGCCACATTCACCACTAATTCCTAAGATCATCTCCAATAGGAGTGTCTAAAACTTTAAATGTATGAGATTTAGACCACCTGAGCAAAAAACTCTCTGCAATAGATGGTCTAAAACACACATGAATATAAAAATCTATACAATTTGCCTATACATTGCTATACGTTTGTGCACGGCTCTTGGAAAGCCAACCACGGTATTCAAAAACCTGTGTGGTCTCATGAGAGTTTAGCACGAGACCAGGGGTTTGAGGCACATCGAAAGCAATTCTTTAAAAACATATTCTCACAAACCAAACGGCCTCCCATGGGATGTCCAACCTAATTTCTATTTTATAGCACTTAGAAATTTGGGACAGTGCATTCATTTTATACATTTGCCATTGGGCATCTCTAACACCACAAACATGAAAAATCCAAAATATAAGTAGCACCAATGCATATGATGGTAAAAATGCACATAAGCAAACAAACAACCAGAAGAAAGCAACAAAGCAAATCAAGGCTTAATCATCAAAACAGTCAAATAAAAGTGGATACATCTCCGAAAATAAAACCTGTTCAAAGCTTCATTATGCAAAGATAGAAAAAGAATCGAGAAAACAAGAGGATGGGAACCAACCTATTCGCGGCTGGCACAAGAAAGAACTTTGGGAGACTTTTTTTCACGTTGAAATCTTTGATATGGAGGCTGGCAAACTATTGAACTTTGTTATTTATACCTAACACTACAAAGTTCATGAGAATCCATGATTTTCCAAATCCATAAATATGAATGATATTTTGAATACCCTAAAACTTTTGTGGACTTTCTGAAATCCATATTGAATACCCCTAGACTTTGTGGATTTCAGAAAGAGAATTCATGGAATTTATTAAATTGCCCACAAAATCCAGATATAATACACCCCCGTAAATTAAATGAAATAAAAATGAAATGAATTTGGGCTTCATTTCATTTGGGCTAATTTTTTCTCTTGGGCTTGATTTAATTAGTTTTTCTTTTAGGCTTATTTTTTTTAAATGCACTTACATATTATTTGATTTTTTATTTGGTATAAATTATGGATATTTCTTAATGTAAATATATTTATAATATTATGAATCGTACGATTTACGATTAAATCAAAATTTTACCCTTTTCGATTTACTATATGATTCACTAGACTGCCATCAAATACTTTTGCAAGAAAACAAAGAAAAGGGAGGGGGAGAGAAACCTGATGTTAAACGAAGTTAGATTTAAAGGATGAAGCTTGAAAAACCTCCAACAACTTTAATGGCCGGATTGCAAAGCAAACCGAGATGTATGTGGAGTTTCGAGAGGTGGGTTGCGTGCAACCGTGCGAGTGTGACCTGCATTACGTAGGAAGGGAAGGGAGAGTGGCGGGCGCAAGTTCCTCTAACTTGTCCAATTTTCAAATTTCATTAGATTCAAATCTCTCGCCCTTTTCAATCAGTTGTTGACAATGTCTTTGATTAAATCCCCAAAGAAAAATCTTATCACTCATGCATTTCTGCTTCTCTAGACTGATTACCCTAGAAGATCCATGCCATCATGAATTGAATTAGATAAAACAATAAACTGATTATGAGATAAATTTTCAAGGAGAGTGTTTGCAAAGAAAGTTGTACTCAGCGACCAGCATTTTATAACTTCTAAATCTGAACACATAGCATATGATTTCTGTACAAATTTATTTGAATTGGAAATATTATATTCTTCTTTGGGTTTGCATCCTCAACTGTATAGAGAGATGGGTGAGGTGGGGATATGCTTATTCTGTAGAGAGAGATGGAAGAGATAGGGATAGTTTGGGGATTTCTTTTGAAGTTTACATCTTTTGTTTTCTATCTCTCCTACATGGCGTTTTTTTTTAAGTTTACATCTTTTGTTTACTATCTCTCCTACATGGCGTTTTGATCAGAAGGTAACCAATCACCTCTCCACAGGGTTCACAAATTCGGACTCCTTAACTCAGGATCTTTTTGAAGTATTCGCATTTCAAGAACAAAATATGATTGATTGTATACCACTGACATGATCCTCTCCTATCAGTCTGCTGACGATTGTGCGGTTTCCATAGCAAACATTATCCGCCACCATGAGACCGAGTACTTGTCATCTCTAGAGGTTTACACATATCTTGTTCACTGTATAACATGTTTATTTCTGTGACATTATAATCCCTTTACTGATGGTTAGTAATTTGGCAGGAATCCTACTTGCATTTGCCAGATACCACGTTCAAGGTAGTTCTTTTGTTTTTGTATGTACTGTCAATTAGAAATTTAAACTTGAACAAACTTTGGTAAAGTGGAAGCTCCACAGCAATGTTCTTAGACATTTTAGGGAAATACCTAAAGTTACGTTCATCAGTACTTTTGTGTCATGGTAGTGTCCCAAGTATCAAATGACACGTTTTGATCTTGTAAAAAAAAATTGTATTCTAGTAGGAGCTAGACCGCAAGTAGTCAAAATTTGAAACCTCTCTTGTGCCATTGATGCTTAAGGAAGCTTTTGTAACGTGGAAATTTTGGAAATGCCAGTTATGGCTATTTATGTTTTCATGTTCTTTTCATCTCCTATTTTTCAAATCTTTCTATTTGTGACTTGTGATGCAGGACCTGCGTAGAAAGCTTCCAGTTACTCGTACCCTATTTCCCTGGCATAATACATTGCAAGTTAGCCTTACCAAAGATATCACGAAAAAACTTGGCAGTGGAAAATGATGAAGACTGAGAGGTTTGGCTTGTTCTCTGTATTTACGAGTTACAATATCTGAAATCCACCCGGTATAATTTTTCCAGAATAGATCCCTTGAGATCTATCTTTGTACCTTGCATTCCTCGTGCCAGTGCTTGTATTTAAATGAGTTTTTGTGAAATATCTTCCTTTCCTAGACTTACTGAGTGATAGTAGATCCACTATCTTTCTTGCTCCTCGCTCTTAGTCCAATGAAAACCCTTTTATTTTTAGGTTAAGAAGCCTTGCAACAAATGTGACAGTTAGCAATGGACATGAGACTTGAACCTAATGCTAAACTAATTAAGTCTTTTTTTTTTTTTAAAAACTCTAAAATAAATTAATCAATGTTTAAGAGACGCTGATTTTAACTATAAAATATATATATATATATGAAATGTGGAGGAAACAATGGTAAAATTATAAATTTCTTCATTCAAAAGATACAAATACTCTTTTTACATTTTACATGCTTTTAGGGTTGAACAAAAATGACCAAACCAATTAATCGATCGAATTGATTGTTCGGTTCAAGTTCGATTTGATTTTGATTTTAAAAATTCAAAATTGAAGTGATCAGTTCGATTTTTTATTTCTATATGATTTTCACCAACAAAATCGAATTGACCGAATATATATAATAAATAATATAATATTATTTAAAATAGTCGATCGATTCAATTTTAGTCAGTTTAATTTTGTTAAGAGTCAATTCGATTTCGATTTAAAATATTTAAAATCGACTAAAATTGGTTCGGTTCACGATTCGGACTAAAATAGATTGGATTCACGATTTAGGTGAAAAATGACAAAATATGAAAACACAAAAATCAGACAACACAGCACAGTGGAGATGTAAATTTAAAACCGAATCGAACCGAACTTAAACCGAACAATCAATTTAAAATGAAAAAAATGAGTCATGAGAAAGATGTTGATTGGTGTTGTGGGCCCAAAACAAAACGACAAGAGCCTTTGTCTGTTGTGCAAAGAAAATGCAAAGGAGAGAATAGATATTTTTGGATTTTGGACAGACAACACAACACAGCACAGCACAGTGGAGATGTAAATTTCCATAATTGGTTTGAAACGATGAAGCAACATGGACGGTCACGTGGGATACAACAATCTCAGGCTCAGAGGATCCATATATTTTATGCAATAATCAATCAATGATGTTATTCACCTGTTTTTCGGTTTTTTAAATCCCTATTTATACACTCCACACCTTTATGTTGGATATAGCCAAAGTTCATCCGTACATGACAAGAATTGAGAAGCTCTCTCAATTTGTGGTTATGCTCAACACCATTTGGCAGCTCCGTAGCCACTGTATTTTAAGAAAGTCCAAAATTGAGACCCACTTGTTATTTTCCGCAATTTATTGATCTTGAAATGTCTTGCACAGAAAATGGTTTATCACACCTCATCTTCCTACTACCAATCAAATTTCTACTCACAATGAGCAACCTCTCTTTGTCCACATGATTGTGGAACACGGCATAACCAATTTGATAATTGGAATGTTCCCAATTATTTACGGAACCCTGGCACGGAATCGTTACAAATAAACATCACTTGGTTCAAGCCCAACTTTACTCAGTCAGACATCACAGACTCAATACTAGATCACTCCATACCCACCCCATCCCTGATATCCTAGACTTTGATACTATCATAATCATTTAGATAGTACAATGGAAGAGTGTCATGCGGCAGAGGCAACCTTGCTATTCATTCCAAATGCAATAGTGACAAACAAGTCTGCTGCTGGGAGACTTGGGGACACTTCACGCTATTTTGCAAGAATCACAACATGACCCTAGGACGAACATGAGCTGGACATGGGTGCCCATAATTAGTAATATTGAAAGAATGTTTGCTCTCCATAGACTTTGGTTTTTTTTATTTTATTGATTGAAAACTCAATTATGAGGCTTACAATCTAGCTATAACAGTATGACACCAACATCGTGTCCACAATTATTAACCTATATATATATATATAATGCTCCGTGTTTTTTCATCAAAAAAAAAAATGGACAGTCATAAAATGACGTATGTGGCTCTAATTTTACTAGGGCGTCGATTTGCTCGCTCTATTTTTTATTTTATTCCAACAATTCCAACAGTTTTTTAAAATTTTGTAACCATTGTTGTAAGGTTTTGTTTATAGTTTATAAATAATTGAGAGGCTTAAAATAAATTATTTTAAAAGCTTGGGTATAATTAATCAATGTTTCAAATAGACTGATTTTGATTATAAAATATATGAAATGCCAAAAGCAAAATCGTAAAAAAAAAAAAAAAAAAAAAAAAATGTAATAGTATTTTCATCTAAAAGATTAAAATTAGTTTTCACTTTTTACTACCTTTTAATTTTTCTTGTAAATAACATGAGGTTGAGGAATGCAAATCGAAATCAGGTTGAAGGGTCCATGAGAGAGATGTTGATTGGTGGAGAGATGAATGGGGTGATAGCCTAGCCCTAAACGAATATTGGGTGCGTTTGCCTATGGCCTCCAAAGCACGGACGAAAATGGTCAAAGAAAAAGCAAAGAATAAGTAAAGGAGATATTTTGTTTGGATTAGGGAATAGACGTTTTTGGGCCAACAGCAGAGCACATGGAGACGTTGAGTTCCATAATTGGATTGAATACGATGATGCAATATGTCATAAAATGAAACTTGTGGCTCTAATTTTACTAGTGTCGACTAGCTTGCTCTACGTGTCCTGATATTTAGTATATTTATTTTATTTTATTCTAATGAACAAATCTCTACTCAAATTGAAAATTTTATTTTATTTTTTAATAATAAGTAAAAATTAAAATTTTAGGAATAAAATTGTATAACCATTACTGTAAGGGCTTATCTATAATTTATAAATAATTGAGAGGTTTAAAATAAATTATCTTAAAAACTTGGGTATAATTAATTAATGTTTCAAATTAATTGATTTTGATTATAAAAGATATACAATGCGAAAAACAAAATCGTAAAAAAAAATGTAGTAGCATTTTCATCTAAAAGACGAACATTATTTTTCAATTTTTACCTACCTTTTAAATTTTCTTGTAAATAACACGAGGTTGAGAATGCAAATCGAAATCAGGTTGAAGGGTCCATGAGAGAGATGTTGATTGGGGTGGTAGCCCGAAACGAATATTTGGTGCCTTTGCCTTTGAAAAATGGACAAAGAAAAAGCAGAGAATAAGTAAAGGAGAGATTTTATCTGGATTTGGGAATAGACATTTTTGGGCCAACAGCAGAGCACATGGAGATGTTGAGTTTCCATAATTGGATTGAATACGATGATGCAATATGTCATAAAATGAAACTTGTGGCTCTAATTTTACTATGGTGTCGACTAGCTTGCTTTACGTGTCCTGATATTTAGTATATTTTTTTATTTTATTTTATTCGAATGATTAAATCTCTACTCACAATGAGCAACCTCTCTTTGTCCACATGATGGTAGAACAAGGCATAACCAGTTTGAAGGTAGGAATGTTCCCAATTCTTTACGGAACCATGACACGAAAATCATTACCAATAAACATTATTTGGTTCAAGTCCAACTATACTCAATTAGATATCACAGACTCAATACTAGATCACTCCATACTCACCCCATCCCTGATATCCTAGACTATGATACTATCATAATTATTTACGATGCTAATTTTTTTGTCACGTCTCAACAGGGAGCAATAGAGGTTTTTGCGATTACTATTCATAGTCAGGAGCTGGTTCGGGTGGTAGATCCAATAGCAATGAGAGTACTAAATAGTACAATGGAAGAGTGTCATACAGCAGAGGCAACCTTGTTACTCATTCAAGCACAATAGTGATAGACATATTTGCTACTAGAAGACTCGAAAACACTTAACTCTATCTTGCAAGAATCACAACATGACCCTAGGACAATCTGGAGCTGGACATGGGTGCCCCTAATTAGTAATATTGGAAAAATGTTTGCTCTCCATAGACTTTGGTTTTATAATTTTATTAATTGAAAACTCAATTATAAGGCTTACAGTCTATCTATAACAGCAAAACACCAACATCGTGTGCACAAATATTTGGTGCCTTTGCCTTTGGCCTCCAAAAGTATGGATGAAAATGAGACAAAGAAAAAGCAGAGAATAAGTAAAGGAGAGATTTTATCTGGATTTGGGAATAGACATTTTGGGGCCAACAGCAGAGCACATGGAGAAGTTGAGTTTCCATAATTGGATCGAATACGATGATGCAATATGTCATAAAATGAAACTTGTGGCTCTAATTTTACTATGGTGTCGACTAGCTTGCTTTATGTGTCCAGATATTTAGTATATATATATATATATATATATATATATATATATATATATATATATATATATTCTAATGATTAAATCTCTACTCAAACTGTGCAACTTCTCTTTTGTCAACAGGATTCTAGAACAAGGCATAACCACTTTGATAATAGGAATGTTACCAATTCTTTACGGAACCCTGGTACGGAAATCATTACCAATAAACATCACTTTGTTAAGTCCAACTTTACTGGTCAGACATCACAAACTCAATAATATTATAGTCATTACTCACCCCATCCCTGATATCCCAGACTCTTATACTATCATAGTCATTTACGCTGGTAGTTTTTTTGTCACGTCTCAACAGAGAGCAACAGGGTTTTTGTGACTACTATTCATGGCTAGGAGCTGGCTCGGGTGGTAGATCCAATAGCGATGAGAGTACTAGATAGTATAATGGAAGAGTGTCATGTAGCAGAGGCAACTTTGCTATTCATTCAAGCGCAATAGTGATTTGCTACAGGGAGACTCAGAGACACTTCACTCTATCTTGCAAGAATCACAACATGACTCTAGGACAAACATGAGCTGGACATGGGTGCCTCTAATTAGTAATATTGGAAGAATGTTTGCTCTCCATAGACTTTATTTTTGTAATTTCATTAATTGAAAACTCAATTACGATGCTTACAATCTAGCTATGACAGCATGACACCAACATCGCGTGCACAATAATTAACCTATATATATAATGCTTAGACAATAAAAGAAAATTAACTAGTCAATGTAGTTGACCTAATAAATTTGTTTGAAAATGATGATTAGACTCAACTAAAATTTAAATGTGGGTCATGAGGATCAGGAATTGGCAGATCCACTCATTTTCTTCCTTTGCGCTCTTAGTCCAATGAAAACCCTTTTGTTTTTAAATTAAGAAGCCTTGCAACAAATGTTGTATTTAGCAATGGACATGAGACCTGAAACCTAATACTAAACTAATTAAGTTTAAACCCAGAGATATAAAATAACGAGGGCAAAAAAAAACTTCTAAAATAAATTAATCAATGTTTAAGAGATATTGGTTTTAACTATCAAAAAAAATATGAAATGCGGAGAAAAATGGTAAAATTACATATTTTTTTTTCATTTTAAAGATACAAATAATCTTTTACATTTTACATGCTTTTAGGGTTGAACAAAAACGATCAATCCAATTAAGTGATCAAATCGATCGTTCGGTTCGATTCGGTTTTAATTTTAAAATTTTTAAATCAAAGTGATTAGTTTGATTTTCGATTTCTATATAATTTTCATCAACAAAATTAAATCGACCAAATATATATACTAATAATATTTATTTTACATAAAAATAATATAATATGATTTAAAATAGTCGATGATTCAATTTTAGTTTAGTTTTAATCAGTTTGATTTTGTTATTAGTCAAATTGATTTTGATTTAAAAGTTATGAAATTGACTCAAATCGCTTTGGGTCACGGTTTTGGTGAAAAATGAACAAAATAGAAACACAAGAATCAGAGTGGTCATTAGAAAGATTTTGATGGATGATACATGATTGGTGTGGTGGGCCCCAAAACAAAACGACAAGTGCCTCTGTTGTGCAAAGAAAATGCAAAGGAAGAGAATAGGGGCCTGTTTGGTTCCACGTTGTAATGGGAACAGTAATGGGAGTGGTAATGGGAGTGGTAATGGGAGTAGTAATGGGAATGTAAAAAGAGTGTTTGGTTTAACTATGAATGTAATGGGAGTGGGAACGTGACTTTACCAATATGCCTTCCCTACAAAGCATAAAAACTTCAACACAACAACAAAGATGATGAGGGCAAATGAAGTCATTTTCCTTTGTTGACCATTACAATGACCAATGTAATGGCCATTCATAGGGTGGGAGGATGTAATGGCCATTACAACCAAATTGGTAATGGGAATGACGATTACAATGCTTTTTTGTGCCACCAAACAAATGAATGCAATTAACCATTGTAATAGCCATTACATTACAATGGTCAAAGGGGTAACCAAACATGCCCTAGATGTTTTTGGAATTTGGACAGACAACACAACACAGCACAGTGGAGATATTATTATTGTCATTTATGATGCTAATTTTTTTTGCCACTAATTCAAATGCAATAGTGACAGACAAGTTTGCTACTATAAGACTCGAGAACACTTCACTCTATTTTGCAAGAATCAGAACATGACCCTAGGATGAACATGAGCTGGACATGGGTGCCCCTAATTAGTAATATTTGAAGAATGTTTGCTCTCTATAGACTTTGGTTTTTTAATTTGATTGATAGAAAACTCAATTATGAGGCTTACAATCTAGCTATAATAGCAAGACACCAGCATCGCGTGCACAATTATTAACCTATATATATATATATATATAATGTTCTATGTTTTTTCATCAAAAATAAATGGCTCTAATTTTACTAGGGCGTCGATTTGCTCGCTCTACATGCGTGGATATTTGGATATTTTTTATTTTATTCCAACAATTTTTTAATAATAAGTAAAAATTAAAATTTTAGGAATAAAATTGTATAACCATTGTTGTAAGGGCTTATCTATAGTATATAAATAATTGAGAGATTTAAAATAAATTATCTTAGAAGCTTAGGTATAATTAATTAATGTTTCAAATTGACTGATTTTGATTATAAAAGATATACAATGCGAAAAGCAAAATCGTAAAAAAAAATGTAATAGCATTTTTATCTAAAAGGCAAACATTATTTTTCACTTTTTACCTACCTTTTAAATTTTCTGGTAAATAACATGAGGTTGAGATTGCAAATCGAAATCAGGTTGAAGGGTCCATGAGAGAGATGTTGATTGGTGGAGTGATGAATGGGGTGGTAGCCCTAAACGAATATTTGGTGCCTTTGCCTTTGGCCTCCAAAGTATGGATGAAAATGAGACAAAGAAAAAGCAGAGAATAAGTAAAGGAGAGATTTTATCTGGATTTGGGAATAGACATTTTGGGGCCAACAGCAGAGCACATGGAGAAGTTGAGTTTCCATAATTGGATTGAATACGATGATGCAATATGTCATAAAATGAAACTTGTGGCTCTAATTTTACTATGGTGTCGACCAGCTTGCCTTACGTGTCCTGATATTTAGTATATTTGTTTATTTTATTTTAATGATTAAATCTCTACTCACAATGAGCAAGGCATAACCAGTTTATTCTTTGTCCACATGATCGTGGAACAAGGCGTAACCAGTTTGATGATAGTAATGTTCCCAATTTTCTACGGAACCGTCGCACGAAAATCATTACCAATAAACATCATCTGGTTTTAGTCCAACTTTACTCATATCACAGACTCAATACTAGATCACTCCATACTCACCTCATCCTTGATATTCCAGACCATGATACTATCATAATCATTTATGATGCTATTTTTTTTGTCACGTCTCAACAAGGAGCAACAAAGGTTTTTGCGACTACTATTCATAGGTAGGAGCTGAATCGGGTGGTAAATCCAATAGCAATGAAAGTACTAGATAGTACAATGGAAAAGTGTTATACAGTAGATGCAACCTTGCTACTCATTCAAGCGCAGTAGTGACAGACAAATTTGCTACTGAGAGACTTGGGAACACTTCACTCTATCTTATAAGAATCACAACATGACCCTAAGACAAACATGAGCTGGACATGGGTGCCCCTAATTAGTAATATTGGATGAATGTTTGCTCTCTATAGACTTTGTTTTGTAATTTTATTAATTGAAAACTCAATTATGAGGCTTACAGTCTATCTATAACAGCAGAACACCACCATCGTGTGCACAAATATTAGTATAAAACGATGGTATTACCTCGGGATTAGTATTAGGCATTTAGATGCAATTTTTTGTGGATTTTATGGAATTGACGTGTGTATTCATGATATATGTATTTTAGACAATAAAATAAAAATAACTAGTCAATGTGGTTGACCTAATAAATTTGTTAGAAAACGATGGTTAGACTCAATTAAAATTTAAATGTGGGTCATGAGAATCAGGAACTGGCAGATCCACTTGCTTTCTTCCTTTGTGCTCCTAGTCAAATGAAAATCCTTTTGTTTTTAAGTTAGGAAACCTTGCAACAAATGTGGTATTTAGCAATGGATATGAGACCTGAAACCTAATACTAACCTAATTAAGTTTAAACTCTATGAAATATAAACTAACGAGGGCAAAAAAAAAAAAATTTTAAAAACCTCTGAAATAAATTAATCAATGTTTGAGAGATATTGGTTTTAAAATAGTCGATTGATTTTGTCAATAGTCAATTCGAATTTGATTTAAATTTTTTGAAATTGACTAAAATCGGTTTGGGTTAGGGGTGGGCATTCCATCCTGCGATCTGTTTTTCGTCTCGATCTCGTCCCAATTTTTAGGGTTTTAATGGGATTGAATAATTTCATCTCGATCCCGTCGCGTCCCGTCCCGTCCCGTTCCGATCTAGAATGAGATGGAATGGGATGAAGATTTTCAATCCCGCCAATCTCGTCCCGTCATTAGCTAATTTTTCAATATTTATTATTTATTTTAGGATTGCAATATTAGTGTAATCGAAGAAAAATGAATTTTGTTGAAATCAGTGTAATTGATATTAGTCTATATCTGCAACTACTTGATATTGGTTTATTTCTAGAATTCTAAATGAATTATTTAATTGCAAACTCTTTAAAACTCAAAATGAGATTGTTAACTACATTGAAGAGTTTTATTTCGTGTCAAGACAATGAATTTAATGACAGTTTTTTTTTTAAAGCAATAATGAAACATTATTCTTAACACCCCAATTCTACTCATCATTTTGTTCACTATTCGAAACAGTAGAACAAGTTCACCATTGCCGTTATACTGTCCACCTCTTAATCACTCAAAATTCTGCAGAAATCTTAATTACATGGTGAATTTTAACTATCATTTATGATAATTTATTATAATATTGCATACTCAATCTAAGACTATCATTTAACTAAGCAAATTAAATCTTGATAAGAAATAATTTATCAAAAAATAAAAGCACACTGATTCATCCCCTCCTATACCCACCCCTGATTTGAGTCACGGTTTTGGTGAAAAATGAATAAAATGGAAACACAAGAATAAGGGTGACGAGTCATGAGAAAGATGTTGGTGATGTATACATGATTTGTGTGGTGGGCTCCAAAACAAAACGACAAGAGCCTTTGTCTTTGTCTGTTGTGCAAAGAAAATGCAAAGGAGAGAATAGATATTTTGAAATAGATATTTTTGGTTTTGGAGAGACAACACAACACAACACAGCACAGCGGAAATGTAAATTTCCATAGTTGGTTTGAAACGATGAAGCAACATGTCCGGTCACGTGGGATACAACAACAACTTCAGAGGATTCATATATTTTATGCAATAATCATCCAATCATGTTATTCACCTGTGTTTTCTGTTTTTTAAATCTCTATTTGAGTTGGTTTAGTATGATCATTTTGGTGGACCCACTATTTATACACTCCGCACCTTTATGTTGGATACAGCCAAAATTCATCCGTACATGACAAGAATTGCTCTCTCAATTTGTGGTTATGCTCAATGCCATTTGGCAGCTCCGTAACCACTGTATTTCAAGAAAGTCAAATTGAGACCCACTTGTTATTTTTCCGCAATTTATTTATTGATCTTGAAATGTCTTGCACAAAATATGGTTTATAACACCTCATCTTCTTGCTACCAATCAAATTTCTACTCACAATGAGCATTTCTCCCTTTGTCGACATGATTCTAGAACAAGGAAGAAGAATCAGTTTGATGATAGAAATGTTTCCAATTATTTACGAAACCCTGGCACGCAATCGTTACCAATAAACATTACTTTGGTTCATGCTCAACTTTACTCAGTCGGATATCACAAACTCAATACAAGATCATTCCATACCCACTCCATCCCAGATATCTTTCTGATACTATCATAGTCATTTACAATGCCATTTTTTTGCCACGTCTCAACAAGGAGCAATAGGGAGTTTTGCAATTACTATTCATAGTCATGAGCTGGTTCGGGTGGTTGATCCAATAGTAATAAAAGTATTAGATAGTACAATGGAAGAGTGTTATGCAGCAGAGGCAACCTTGATACTCATTCAAAGTAAAAAAATTGTAACCATTATTATAAGGATTTATTTATAATTTATAAATAATTGAGAGGCTTAAAATAAATATTTTAAAAATTTTGATATAATTAATCAATGTTTCAAAGGGAATGATTTTGATTATAAAAAATATGAAGTTCAAAAACAAAATAGTAAAAAAAATTAAAATGTAATAATATTTTCATCTAAAAGACGAACAATATTTTTCACTTTTTACTTACTTTTAATTTTTCTTGTAAATAACACAAGGTTGAGAATGCAAATCGAAATCAGGTTGAAGGATCCATGAGACTATGAGAGAGATGTTGATTGGTGGAGAGATGAATGGGGTGGTAGCCCTAAACGAATATTGGGTGCCTTTGCCTTTGTCCTCCAAAGTCCAAAGTATGGATGAAAATGGACAAAGAAAAAGTAAAGGAGAGATTTGGTATGGATTAGGGAATAGATATTTTTGGACCGGCAGCAGAGCACGTGGAGATGTGAGTTTCCATAATTGGATGAATACTATGATGCAGTATGGACGGCCATAAAATGAAACTTGTGGCTATAATTTTACTATGCTGTCGACATGCTCCTTCACGTACCCCGAAATTGGGTATATTTTAATTTTTATTTAATAATTAAAAATAAAAAAAATTATGAGTAAAATATTGTAATAGAATGTTATATTACATCTGTTATAAAGGTTTATTTATAATTTACAGATATTTCGAGATCTTCAAATAAATTATATTAAAAACGTAAGTATAATGATTCATTATTGTGAACACGAGTTGAAAAGAAATGAAATATTTAAAAGTTAGATGTGAATATTTATTTATAGTTTATAATAATTAAGGCTTCAAACAAATTATTTTAGAATTTAATATAATTAAGCAATGTTTAAAACAGACGAATTTTAATTGTAAATAGTCTAAATTTGAATGAATAAAACAGTAAACAAACTGTTGTTCGTTTCGTTCATGCATGAAAGACAAGTTCATGCATGAAAGACACAAATATTCATTTTCACATGCATAAAAGACGCAAATATTTACGCTTACCTATTTATTTTACGTATAAATAGTCTGAATTAAGGACAATATAGATAAACACTCCTTATCACGATTCATAAACATAATGATTTGTTCGCCAAGAAGTAATGAAGGCACAATGTTAAAAGAGAATTCATTGTTCATCGTAGTAATCTTCAATATTATTATATTCAAAAGTAATGGTCGTATCTCGAATGTATCTAAAAAACACTACCATGTGGTTGTTAATCTGCTTATTGGTTTTGATTAAATTATTCAGAGATTAGATAAAAAGATAACTATGTGGGCAGTGACATAGTGGTTTTTATTAATAATTGAGATAACATGTAATTTTCCCATGTTTGACTTGCGCTCCCAAATCGTGTATCAACTAGTAATGGAACTTAATTAACAAAACTAGTAAATCATTAGCGTTTTCATTAAGAACTTGATTAACACTACTACATAAATATTATAGTAAAAGTCTATACAGTCAAAAAAACATAATTATCTTTTGATTAGATTCGATTTTTTTTTACATTTTAATTCATTAAAACATGTCACAAACATAATTTATAGAATGAGTAATGGATGTATTCCTGACTAGAAAATATAATAACACTTTTATTCATTAAGCATTGATTGTAGATTTGAGATTACAAGCTAAGGAATGTGATTTCTTGAAATATGTCGACACTAAGTAATTCTTATTGTAAAATTATCTAAATCTCTTTTCAGATTTATGAGATATTTGTTATACAAAACGAAATATTATTTAGCCGGAGCCACAGACTCCTAAAATGACACAATCCAAATCTCCTACAATAGTTTATTATTCTTCTTCTTAGTCTCAGCGTTTACTCCTCTTCTTCTTAATCTCAGCGATCTTGGCAGCAACAATTTTCTTCTTCTCTTCAACTTGAACCAACATCTCGCTTAACTCTTCTTGGCTGAAATTGTCGAGGTTCGGTATCTGAAACTCCTCTTCCACTGCAGCAGCAGAAGAAGAAGAGGAGGAGGAGGAGGTGATGACGGTGTTGTTGTAATTGTTAGTAGGGTCTTCAACGAGAGTGAAAACAGCATCGATACCAAATTCTCTGGAGATGGCTTCGAGTTCCTCCTGTAGTTCTTTCTTCTTCCTCTCTACGATCATCGCAATACCTGCAAAAAAAATTTTAAGCAAAATTTAGAGAGAGTTCTTGAATTCCAATGGAGGGGTTTTTCACGTTACCTGCTTCGTTGTGTCGGATGGATTTGTTCCTCTTCGATGGCTCCATGAAATTGAATTGATTTGATTTGAATTCAAGTCTAGGGGAAGGTAAAGCATGGGAAAAGAGATGAGAGCAGAGAAGAGTTTTATTTTTGGAACTGTCGGTGTCACATTCTTCGAGTTGGAATACAAGAGAGATTTTTAAATTCTTCTTCAAATTTAGAATTTTATCTAACCTCTCTTGTGTTTATATAAGTAAGATATTTTAAATATCTTCCAAAATATCCGATAGACTAGATGCTTATATAATACACTGAGTAAGTGCTTAAATAATAGACTGAAAGAGTGTTTGTTTTGTTTGTTTCAGAATATTTGTTTAAATACTACAGGACATCTTGTTTAAATAATAGATTGAGTACATCTTGTTTAAGGTATTTGTTTTTTTTTTTTTTTTTTTTTTTTATGCTAAAGAATTAGATTTTGCAATTGGATGATGTGACATCATTTTAGAAAGTTTTTTATAATTTCGATATACAAATAAATACTTTGGTGGGTATAGTCATTCTTTTAAGATTATACACCCTGTTTGTAAAAACATGATTTTTCTAACATTTTCGTTTGTTTTTAGTTCATCACAAAGTTGAACTTTATATTGGAGTAAGCATCAAGGTGTGCTGATCAATTAGCACTGAATGTTCAATGAAAAGTTATTTCAATAATAATCTCAATAAATTTGTAATGTCTCTTCTCTACCTCCTTTTTATCACGCGAGCACTGTTGCCACCGCCACCCTCTCCTCCCCCTCATATTCGTCTTATTCTTTCTCTTGAGATTGTATAATGAGTGAAGATGGATATAGTTTTTTATTTTTTTTTTTCTGTGGTAGTGGAAAAAGGATCTCCATGGTGTTTGGAGGAGAGAAAATAAATGAAAAAGGCGAAGTTAATGTTAGCGGTGATGGGGGAAAAATATAAAATATTAAAAATAAACTTCAAATCAAAAAAAAAAAAAACACTTTTAATATTACAGCTTCTAATTAACAGTTTATTTAGAAGTGAAACAAACGATTCATTCATAAGCTAATTCAAAACTTCCAACTCTAGTTAGTTAGCTTTTGAACACTTCAAAAAAAAAAGACCATCGGAGTCTTATATGAGCTTGAGCCTTATATTACATAATGGGCTTGGGCCTAAATATCTTTGGCCCGATACATCTCACTTGTTGTGCGGGGTGGTATCCACAATTGTTACAACTTAATATTTTGTCGCCTCCATGTCGCATACGAAGAATCATATGCTCTAGATAATAGATATGTAGTAAATCTAGGCAGACAGGAAACACAACCAATTTTTATTTAGGTTTGTGTTTTTTTTACATTTTTATCTCTTCTCTTTAAACATAACCACAAACATAATTTATAAAAAAGGTGTAGAAGTGTAAAAAACCTCAAACCTGATAATAAAAAATGAATTAGTTCCAGCTGCCCAAAATTGTTGAATAGATGTGTAGTAATCCATAATCTAGTGTATCCAATAATATAGTTAATGTTAAGAATCATACTCCTAATGGTCTCCAACTCTCTCCCAAACACTTCTATGTAAAGGATGGACTTTGCAGGATACATCATGATAAAATTATTGTGAGAATTGGGATCCATTGGGAAAGTTATCTCATATATCTCTTCCCATCAAAGAGATACAATAGTTTCCAAAACTGACTAGATAGAGTGGACATTTGGCAACTCATTTGTGTGTGGCACAGTGCAATTGTGCCTAGATATGCGACTGCTCTCCATTGTCTCCACCAAATGCATGTTGATTTGGATCAAAACCTCGCTATGGAAGAGTTTTCCGATCATGTTTTATGTCCATCCCCATCACCAAGTGAATCAGTTCAGGATGATGCAGGATATGGAACACCAAGAGTCTCTCTTTTGGGTATCTCAAGTTGGAATATTAAACCCACTGTAATTAACTATGGGCCTAAATTGTTTATGTGCATATCCACGGTAGTAATATGTGAATTTACGGTATAGTTGTACGTTTGGTACTACCGATATATGTTGGAGTCTCGTGACCCCGCTATCGCTTCTGCTTGATATGATTATATTCGCTTTATCTACAAGTTAGTTTTTAGAGTATTAGCAATTCATCGTGATACCAAAGTATTGGTCCTCGGAGGTTGTGCGTTCGAGTCTCGTTAGGTACAATAGTTAAGGGTGGGCAGGGCATGGGATATGATGTACTTCATCTCTATCTCATCCCGTTTGCTCGGGATTGTGATAGGATAGACCTCATCCCATCACAAACGGATTCAGGACGAAATGAGCATGTACTAAATAGTCATCCAATGAAATGTAACAAAATATTTTCATCTCACATTACTCACACACTAGTAATGTCAAATTTATGTATATGTAATTTTCATCATAACAATATTAAATGTCACATAAATTTCTAGAAAGTTACCTTACAGTGAAATTAAGTTTGTCAAGTGAATTATGAGATATGAAATGAGTCCTCTATAGATCCGTCTTGCATATTTTCACAAAAGTTTAAGTATCATTCAACAGTATACAATTATGATCAATGTTCTCAAAGTACATAACTCATAGTACAAAACTAACCAAAACTATTATTTGTTTTTTTCTTTTCTACAAGAATAATTGCACTATTTGATCTAAAATATCTAAATTAAAGTTTCTACCTAAACAAATAGTACAAAATCAAGCAAAAAAAAATTTAAATAGTAGATGTTTTGATTTAATTTCAACACATCCTAAACTTTCATTTATAATAGTAGTTTGATTAAAATTAATAATAATAAATATTAAATAATTAAATTCGGGATGGAATTGGATGAGCGGGATAGAAAATATCCATCCAATTCTAGATCGACATCTGGATGGATTTGATCAATTCCAAAAGGATCCAAAAAATGGGATGGGACGAGATCGCGATCGCGGGATAGGATGCCCACCCCTAGCAATAGTTGCGAGAAATTTCAGTATTTCCTCGTGTTTGTGCTGAAGGGGGAGTGTTGGAATATTAAGCCCATTCCAATTATCTATAACCCTAAATTGTCAATGTACTTATTGACAGTCGTATCGTGTGAATTTACGGTGTAGTTGTATGATTGGTACTTACCGATATATGTTGTAGTCACGACCCTGCTCTGGCTTCCGCTTGATATATAATTGGATTTGCCCTCTCTACAAGTTGTAACTTTTAGAGAATTGACAATTCATCAATATCGTCTACGTAGAACACATTTTCATTGCCGAATATGAGATCCTCGATAGGATGGTGTGATTGGATTATTATACCCGTCACTGTAACACACTGTCAGTGACTATCATAAACCAATAAGATCCTTTCGACAAACAGGAGTAAAGTTTTAAGAAACACGATAATGCTCATAGCTTCTTAGATATAAAATTCACTAAGTCTCATATGCCAAACAAAGTATCATTGCTTCCGAGCATTACTGTGATGGGAATTCGACTTACAAGGCATCCTCTGCATTCATGATGTGTAGTCTCATCCAAACTGCAAATAGTGTAGCATTACTTAGTAGGTGTGGTATTATCGAAATGCAATTTAGTGGTGATTATGAAACAGTTTGCTACATATTTAACAATCTCTGCCAAGAGTTAAGTCTTCCAAACTTGTATTTTTTCGAGATCTGCAAGCAAGTGAATGATTTTCGCAAGAGTCCCTGGCGTGCATGGAAAGCAAAAATGATGCGAAATCCAAATAATACACTTTCTTTAATAATCACTTTCATATCGACCTTGTGTAACATTTTTTCTTTTGTCATTCAAAATTCATAAAGTTATTGATCAAAATTTTGTTTGTTCCATTTTGTCTTGCCATTTGAAGAACAGTTTTTACTTTTATCTTTTGACATCGACATTGTCATTGTGATTATTGGTAGTATGCTAGACTCCTATGTTGCCTTAAATACTGAGTACCAGCACTTTCAATCAGATATGTCGATGTTTAACATATGAACTGAAGTCAGAGGTAAGTTGAATGACACTTGAAGTTTGCGTACAAACAAAAAGTGAATGAAAGTGTTTTCAACTCCATTGTTAATATAATTTGAAGTGGCATAAGTAAATTCTACAGAACTCACTGCAACAACTTTCACGTATAACTTAATTACTCGTGCTGTTTTCTAGTTGCTTTAATTAACAAATTGCCCAGTAGCCAATGATAGTCTGGTTTGATGGTGGTTTAAACTTCACGTCTTAAGTTCTTTATCCACCTTGACAAGCTTGCTTTTCAAAAAAACAAATTGTTTCTTTTTTGTTTCTCAGCACACAATACAACAACCCACCAAATTAACGGACACGGATACTAGATTAGTGTTTCTCTAGTCAAATCAATTCGTATTATAGAAACATATCCAAACCCATAATTAATATAGTCAATTACTTAACTATCAACCATACGTGATATAGAAGATGAAAAATCTTATGAATATAATAATCATAAAAGGAGTGAAAGTTATGCAATTAAAAGAGATTAAGAATGACCTACTAACCTCGACGAAATAGTCAAACTATGGTTCCACAGTCTTGAGAATAAAATTAAAAATCCAATCCATATCAACTAAACTACAAAATTCGAGTACAAATTTTGTTGGATTCAATACCCTAAGCATAAGGTCTTATTTGAAGACTAACAAGAGTCGTGAACCTACTACGAATAGGTCAGAAACATCTCAAAATAAAAAAAATTATTAAACCATGGAAAAGGCGACCAAATTTTTTGTTTGGACACAAAAAATTGATGAAAATCATGTTTTAACAGACACATTAATTTGAAAATGTCTTTCTTATTATTATTATTATTATTATTATTATTATTATTATTATTTTCTATGTATAGCTTATTTCATTACCATCATTTTGATATCTTATAACTCAAATTGAAATTCCGGACAACAAAATACAATTTTTAGAAGTTGATTGCTCAATAACAACCATCGTCAAAATCTTATTTATTTTGTTTATATAATACACTGAGTAAGTGCTTAAATAATAGACTGAAGGAGTGTTTGTTTTGTTTGTTCTAGAGTATTTGTTTAAATACTATAGTATATATTGTTTAAATAATAGATTTGAGTACATCTTGTTTAAGGTATTTGTTTTGTTTATTTTTTATGCTAAAGAATTAAATTTTGCAATTAGGATGATGTCACATCATTTTAAAAAGTTTTTTATAATTTCGAGATATAAATAAATACTTTGGTAGGTTTAGTCATTCTTTTAAGATTATACCACGTGACCCTGGTTGTAAAAACATGATTTCCTAGCATTTTCGTTTGTTTTTAGTTTATCACAAAATTGAACTTTTTATTGGAGTAAGCAACAACGTGTGCTGATCAATTAGCACTGAATTTTTAGTGAAAAGTTATTCCAATAATAATCTCAATAAATTTGTAATGTCTCTTCTCTACCTCCTATTTATCTCGCGAGCACTATCGCCACCGCCACGTTCCCCTCCTCATCATATTCATCATCTTCTTTATCTTTTTCTTTAGATTGTATAATGAATGAAGATGGATATAGTTTTTTTTTTTTTTTTTTTTTTCTTTTTTCATTGGTAGTGGAAAAGGGATCTCCATGGTGTTTGGAGGCGAGAAAATAAATGGAAAAGGGGAAGTTAATGTTAGTGGTGATGGGGGAAAATATAAAATATTAAAAAAAAAACTTCAAATCAACAAAAAAAATAAACACTTTTAATATTACAGTTTCTAATCAGCAGTTTATTTAGAAGTGAAACAAACAGTTCATTCAGAAGCTAATTCAAAACTTCCAACTCTAATTAGTTAGCTTTTGAACACTTAAAAAGAAAACACCATCGGAGTCTTATATGAGCTTGAGCCTTATATTACATAATGGGATTGGGCCTAAATATCTTAGGCCCAAGATATCTCAGCATGTTGTGCAGGGTGGTATCCACAATTGTTACAACTTAATATTTTGTCGCCTACATGTCGCATATGAAGAATCATATGCTCTAGATAATAGATATCTAGTAAATCTAGGCAGACATGAAACACAACCAATTTTTAGTTAGATTTGTTTTTTTTTACATTTTTATTTATTCTCTTTAAACACAACCACAAACATAATTTATATAAGGTGTAGAAGTGTAAAAAAACTTCAAACCTGACAAAAAAAAATGATTTAGTTCCAGCTGCCCAAAATTGTTGAATAGATGTGTAATAATCCATAATCTAGTGTATCCAATAATATAGTTAATGTTAAGAATCATACCCCTAATGGTCTCCAACTCTCTCCCAAACACTTCTATGTAAAGGATGGACTTTGCAGGATACATCATGATAAAATTATTGTTAAGAATTGGGATCCATTGGGAAAGTTATCTCATATATCTCTTCCCATCAAAGAGATACAATAGTTTCCAAAACTGACTAGATAGAGTGGACATTTGGCAACTCATTTGTGTGTGGCACAGTGCAATTGTGCCTAGATATGCGACTGCTCTCCATTGTCTCCACCAAATGCATGTTGATTTGGATCAAAACCTCGCTATCGAAGAGTTTTCCGATCATGTTTTATGTCCATCCCCATCACCAAGTGAATCAGTTCAGGACGATGCAGGATATGGAACACCAAGAGTCTCTCTTTTGGGTATCTCAAGTTGGAATATTAAACCCACTGCAATTAACTATGGGCCTAAATTGCTTATGTGCATATCCATGGTAGTACTTTGTAAATTTATGGTATAGTTATACGATTGGTACCACCGATATATGTTGGAGTTTCGTGACCCCGCTGTCGCTTCCGCTTGATATATGATAGATTCGCTTTATCTACAAGTTTGAGCTTTTCTAGTATTAGCAATTCATCATGGTACCAAAGTATTAGTCCTCGGAGGTTGTGTGTTCGAGTCTCGTTAGGTACAATAGTTAAGGGTGGGCAGGGGATGGGATAGGATGTACTTCATGTCTATCTCATCCCGTTTGTTCGGGATTGTGATAGGATAGACCTTATCCCGTTCTCATCCCATCACAAACGAATTCAGGACGAAATGAGCATGTACTATATATTCATCCAATGAAATGTAACAAAATATTTTCATCTCACATTACTCACACACTAGTAATGTCAAATTTATGTATATATAATTTTCATCATAACAATATTAAATGTCATATAAATTTTTAGAAAGTTACCTTACAGTGGAATTAAGTTTGTCAAGTGAATTATGAGATATGAAAGGAGTCCCTCTATAGATCCGTCTTGCATATTTTCACAAGAGTTTAAATATCATTCAACAGTATACAATTATGATCAATGTTCTCAAAGTACATAACTCGTAGTACAAAACTAACCCAAACTATTATTTGTTTTTTCTTTTTCTACAAGAATAATTGCACTATTTGATCTAAAATATCTAAATTGAAGTTTCTACCTAAACAAATAGTACCAAATCAAGCAAATAAATTTTCAAATAGTAAATGTTTTGATTTAATTTCAACACATCCTAAACTTTCATTTAGAATAGTAGTTTGATTAAAATTAATAATAATAAATATTAAATAATTAAATTTGGGACGGAATTTGATGAGCGAGATAGAAAATATCCATCCCACTCTAAATCGACATCTGGATGGATTTGATCAATTCCAAAAGATCCAAAAAATGTGATGGGACGAGATCGTGATCGCGGGATAGGATGCCCACCCCTAGCAATAGTTGCGAGAAATTTCAGTATTTTCCTCGTGTTTGTGCTGAGGGGGGGGGGGGGGGGGGGGGAGTGTTGCGTTGGAATATTAAGCCCATTCCAATGATCTATAACCCTAAATTGTCAATATACTTATTGACAGTCGCATCGTGTGAATTTACGGTGTAGTTGTATGATTGGTACCTACTGATATATGTTGTAGTCTCACGACTCTGCTCTGGCTTTCGCTTGATATATAATTGGATTTGCCCTCTCTACAAGTTGTAACTTTTAGAGAATTGAAAATTCGTCAATATCGTCTACGTAGAACACGTTTTCATATCCGAATATGAGATCCTCGATAGGATGTTGTGATTGGATTCTTATACCCGTCACTGTAACACACTGTCGTATCCGCGATAGATTGCACTCTTTGAATCCAGAAAACATTTGACATCAATAAAGATCATTTCATCTGAAATATCTAGTCCTTGGCACCCAGCCAATGACTACAGTGATTATAGCACTTGTGCCGAGAGTTAGCTTTCAATACACCATTAGAGTTTAATCCTCGTATTCATCTCCTAACCCGCCACCAACGATCCAACGGCGATGTTATCTTCTAGAATTTCCTTCTTCATCTGAACCGCTATTTGGTATTTGAGGGGCAACCCGTATGCATGTTCAACAACTTCTTTTACGTCATTGTATAAAGTCTCCTACGATTCATAGTGTTATATAGACTATATATTACATAAGAAACAATCACATAATAAACTTTTGATACTAAAATAATATTATAGTGGGTTAAAACACACAAATGTCAAAATATTTATTTTTTCTCAAGACTGAGAAAAAAAAATATTTCAGATTTTGAAAGATATTTCAGGAACTCTAATATAAGAAACATTTTGATTGATAAATCACATTCCTTTGGAAAAAGCTACAAACAAAAGGATTTGCATCTCATGAAGGTGTGTCTGTTGAAGCTGAAATACTCACCCTAACAACCAAGAAAATAACATGTTTGATTTTGTATGTATGTATGAAGTTTAATATATATTTACTTCTCCTTATTAATTTTTTATATTTTGCATCTACATTTATAATGTAGAAATTAACCCCTTTTGTTAGGGTTTTATTCTGATCACTATACTATAAGAGTTTGTATGCAAGGGCTTGCTTCAGATGACTAACTCATTAAATAGAACAATGTACTATAATCTAAATGCCATATAAGTTTCAATTCTAGCAAGTAATTGAAGAAAAGCAATGGCATCTGGTATGCCTCTTAGACTTGATACAATAGACCTTTTACCAGATGGCAGATGTTGTTGTAACTTGTATCTATGGGGTTCACAAAAGCCTGACACGATTTCGATTTGATCTCTTCATCATCATGAAAGAGGCTTACAACAAAGGGATAATGATCAGTTCTGGTACTTCAAAAAACGAGTATCTCGTTACAAGTATGAAAAGTTGGAGGAACATTATAGAAAAAGTTGGGGGAGCATTATAGAAACCGTAAATACTATTCTGAACTTGTTGAATCTGATAAAGAAAAAATTCAACACTATGATGGTAGTTGATGCTGTTTTTGGTATTGAGCTATTCAATCGTCGTTATAGTTCTGGGCAGGATGAATACGCAGGGACAATCATGCGGATTATAGACAGAACTTGATAATTTGGGCTCGTGACATGATACCAATGAAAAACTATCTTCCTATAGAAGTTCTCATGCGTTTGTATGTCAGTGACTATCATAAACCAACAAGATCCTTTCGACAAACAGGAGTAAAGTTTTAAGAAACACGATAATGCTCATAGCTTCTTAGATATAAAATTCATATGCCAAACAAAGTATCATTGCTTCCGAGCATTAATGTGATGGGAATTCGACTTACAAGGCATCCTCTGCATTCATGATGTGTAGTCTCAACCAAACTGCAAATAATGTAGCATTACTTAGTAGGTGTGGTATTATCGAAATGCAATTTAGTGGTGATTATGAAACAATTTGCTACATATTTAACAATCTCTGCCAAGAGTTAAGTCTTCCAAACTTCTATTTTTCCGAGATCTGCAAGCAAGTAAATGATTTTCGCAAGAGTCCCTGGCGTGCATGGAAAGCAAAAATGATGCGAAATCCATATAATACACTTTCCTTAATAATCACTTTCATATCGACCTTGTGTAACATTTTTTCTTTTGTCATTCAAAATTCATAAAGTTATTGATCAAAATTTTGTTTGTTCCATTTTGTTTTGCCATTTGAAGAATAATTTTTACTTTTATCTTTTGACATCGACATTGTCATTGTGATTATTGGTAGTGTGCTAGACTCCTATGTTGCCTTAAATACTGAGTACTAGCACTTTCAATCAGATATGTCGATGTTTAATATATGAAATGAAGTCAGAGGTAAATTGAATGATGACACTTGAAGTTTGCGTACAAACAAAAAGTGAATGAAAGTGTTTTCAACTCCATTGTTAATATAATTTGAAGTGGCATAAGTAAATTCTACAGAACTCACTGCAACAACTTTCACGTAGAACTTAATTACTCGTGCTGTTTTCTAGTTGCTTTAATTAACAAATTGTCCATTAGCCAATGATAGTCTGGTTTGATGGTTAAAGTTGTGGTGGTTTAAACATCACGTCTTAAGTTCTTTATCGACCTTGACACGCTTGCTTTTCAAAAAAACAAATTGTTTCTTTTCACACAATACAACAACCCACCAAATTAACGGACACGGATACTAGACTAGTGTTTTTCTAGTCAAATCAATTCGTATTATAGAAACACATCCAAATCCATAATTAATATAGTCAATTACTTAACTATCAACCATACGTGATATAGAAGATGAAAGATCTTATGAATATAATAATCATAAAAGGAGTGAAAGTTATGCAATTAAAAGAGATTAAGAACAACATACTAACCTCGACGAAATAGTCAAACTATGGTTCCACAGTCTTGAGAATAAAATTAAAAATCCAATCCATATCAACTAAACTACAAAATTCGAGTACAAATTTTGTTGGATTCAATGCCCTAAGCATAAGGTCTTATTTGAAGACTAACAAGAGCCGTGAACCTACTACGAATAGGTCAAAAACATCTCAAAATAAACAAAATTATTAAACCATGGAAAAGGCGACCAAATTTTTTGTTTGGACACAAAAATTTGATGAAAATCATGTTTTCCCGCTTTTGTAGACAATCCCTAACAGACACATTAATTTGAAAATGTCATTCTTATTATGACTTATAATTGAATTATTATTATTATTATTATTTTTCTATGATGTATAGCTTATTTCATTACCGTCATTTTGATATCTTATAACTCAAATTGAAATTCTAGACAACAAAATACAATTTTTAGAAGTTGATTGCTCAATAACAACCATCGTCAAAATCTTATTTATTTCCTAAAATTATGTCGTTTTTCACTGATCTAGCTTTGATGCTCCAAAATTACCTAAAACACACACAAATGTCACAGATTAGTTAAATTATATGAAAAACATAAAAATACTCTAATCAAAATAAACTAACTAATTAAATAAGCTAACAAATGTAAATACTAGGGGTGGGCATCCCATCCCGCGATCCCATTTCCGTCCCGATTTTTTCGGGTCTTAATGGGATTGAATAATTTCATCCCGATCCCGTCCCGTCCCGATCTAGAATGGGATGGGATGGGATGAAGATTTTCAATTCCGCCAATCCCATCCCGTCCCGAACTAATTTTTCAATATTTATTATTTATTTATTTATTTATTTATTTTAAGGATTGCAATATTTGGATGCCCATACAAATTCCCTGGTGCATATAACATTTTAGCATCTAAAATTCTCAATGTCGTTAGGCTATCAACTCATATTTGAAGACCAATTTGTTTAATTGTATTTAACTAGGGTACACTCGATTTAATTGAAAACTTTGGATACTCAACCTATAATACAATTTAATGGGTTCCTAGTATCATCTCATTTGCAATGATAGATATGCATGAAAATTAAATTATGTGAGAGATTCCAATGACAGCTTCATGTGCTTATTATGACATAGGTTACATTATGTTTAGTTGATTGCATTTTGGTTTATTATTTTATTTTCAGCATGGTTATGTGTGAACATGCAATTTGTTGAAGATCTATTTTAGTTATTGAAATTGCATGGTCAATTTGAAACACGCTGATCCCGTTCTGAACCCGTTTGGGATGGGACGAGATCGGTCATCCCGTCCCGTCCCAATCCCATATGAACAGGATGGGATAGGGATGGGTCTATCTCGCCCCATCCCATCCCGTGCCCACCCCTATTAAATACGGAAAATAAAAAATAATATAAAACGTACTCTTCAATCAGAGAAGATAAGATTAGTTGACTAATGAAATATCTTATTCTAAACATCACAGTGGATTCCCATTCTTTTTATTAAACAAACCCACCCCTTTGTACAACAATGTTGGCTACTTGAAACCTTGTACTCTTTTGGGATTAGGTATCATAGCGGAGACACTTACCATAAATTAAGTGGATATGTCGCAAAATTTGGACAGGCTAAGAGCTTAACCCTACCCAAAATGTTATTTTTCATCATTTTATTTAACCTTTTTGTTGGCTCCAATTTACTGATGATTATTGTTAACTCGTTTCAAGTTATTGTTAGCAAGGAATCTCGCGAAATTTTATAGAAAATTTTGTTTTTTTGAAATTACGAAAAGAAAATGGGCGAAAGAAAAAATTTCGTAAAAAATAAAAAATTAACATCTAAAAAGTGTATTTTTTTTCAAGAAAAAGTTTGGATTTTTTTTTCTTTTTTCGAAAATTTCAGATTTTTTTTCTTATTATCAATTCTTTTAATTATTTATTGATTTTTGAACCGCTTGATTTTCTGATTATCATTTCTTCTATGATATATCGATTTTTGAAACTATCCCCTGATTTTCAATTATTTGGTATTTAGGCTTCATTTAATCTGTTTAATAGATTTATTACTTACATCTTTTTTTTTATTTTTTTTCTACATATTTTACATATATTTGAAATTCATTGTATATAATTTATGTATTTTCAAAATATTTACATTTTTTCTTTACATACCGAAATATTTTTTGAGATATTTTTTAAACTGAAATGAGCTCGAAAAACGAAATCACATTTGTTAATTGTTAATAACTTGAGAAGTTAGCTAGGAGATCCATCTATCTTATTCTAATCTGCATTTTTCTCTGCAAAAGAGTTTTTTTTTGTGTACTAGTCATGTTGAGTGCTAGTTAAAAAAAATAAAAAAATAAAAAGATGGGGGTGCGAAAAGATAACAAATGGGTGTAAATAGGTTTTACATTATTAGAGGATTATGAAGTTGACTTCTCTCTCTTCAAGTCTATATAGACTTTCGGAACTATTTTGGCGGCAAATTGTTTTTGTTGCGAATTAGGTTTATAAATTCGTTTTCCCTCAACGATTCTCCCGTCGTTTTATGTTCTGCTTCTCAACCTCTCTCTCAGCTATCTCTCTACAAAACTCCGCAAAATTTTCTGAATTTCTCAAAGATTAGGGTTTTCTTATTTGTTCAAACGAAAATTTGAGCCCTAATCCCCAATTTTCTTGGTGATTTGAGCTGAAAGCAGTCCAATTTCTTATCAATTGGAGGAAAATATGGTCTGGGTTTGATTAGTTTTCATCAATGGAGAGTGGGGCTCAAGTGGATTCTCCAACTATTAAGGCAATAAACAAGGGTGTAGTTCATCGCATTTGTTCAGGGCAAGTGATTCTTGATCTTTCGTCTGCGGTGAAGGAGTTGGTGGAGAACAGCTTGGATGCTGGTGCGACGAGTATCGAGGTTTCGTTGAAGGACTATGGTGAAAAATGGTTCAAGGTTATAGATAATGGGTGTGGTATCTCACCCAAAAATTTCAAGGTATGTGTTACTTAGTTGGTCATTTTAGATGTGAAATGGTTCATGTTGTCATGTGTCTTAAATCAATGGTTTATGTTTTATAGAGCTGGCCTATGTTTCATACATACTAAAATGGGAACTAATCAACTAAGAATGTTAAGAATGGAGAACGGGGAAGAAGAAAGTGGGAAGATGGAATGAATAAGAAAGTAAATTGTTAAATCAAAGGCCATTTGGAGGTTGATGGTGTGACATTGCATAAATAACATTGCTTCACCTTAAGAGAGGTCATTGTGTATGTGTACGATATAACAGGGTTTATATATCTAATATATTCATATATAAACCAAATATATGGAGTAATAATCATAGATGAACACAAGATCATTGCTTTTATTGTTTGTGAGTAGCTGCAAGTTTATGTTGAATAGTACCTCAGTAGGCTTAGCTTAACCTAACTAGACCGTGTGTAAATTCTTGCGTTGAAGGGCATCGGAAAGGGGCAGACTGGTGGCTTTGTAGTAGCGTAATTACGGTGGACAGCTCCAGTCTGTGACTTGGATTGATTTAAATTTTCTTAATGTACCCAACTCTACCATCTCTTACGGAGTCATATAACTTCATGCTCTTGGGATAATTTTATTGTTGAAGGTACAACTCTCTAATGAACACAACATTCCAATGTTACAAAAGTAATAGTATGTAAAACAAAGAGGGTCAAAATGGTAATTTTGGCTAGACGCTCAAGACTACTTGGAGCGTCTGGCTCCGCCCAAGTGAACCAAGCCCATACACTTTTTAGCAATTGATTGGGCTGAAACCTCAAATCCATTGCTTTGGGCATCCATTGGAGCATGAAAATGCACCCTCGAAGCCTATTCAAATCCAAAGTTTAGCTTTTGAGCTTGCTTGGAGATGCTCTAATTTTGGCATTTTGCTTTGATTCAAATCAAAGCATTAAAATAGAAATATACTTTATTATACTTATACTATACTATCATACAAGCTAATAGCTCTGCTGTGTTAGTTTTCTTTAACCATGACAATCCTCTCGTCAACTTCTTTTATCTTTTCATCCAATTGAGCCAAGATGTTGTGCAACTCATCTTTGCTATGATAGTGGAGGTTTGGTTCTGATTTGGCTTCTAGTACTTCTTGCTCACTGAGGTGAGCTCGAGATGATCTTCAGACCAAGTGGAGACCATGGGATGAATTGTTTTTGTTGTTGTTGTCATTGTTGAAGATGAGACAAGCGTTCACACCGAAGTCCTTTGAGAGGGCTTAGACTTCCCAATTCAGTTTTTTCTTCTTCTTCTCCATCATTTTTGTGGAAATTCTTCTTTGCATAGCATCTGAGATGGGGATTGTTTGCCTACTTGAATCTTGGGGATTCGAAAGTGCTTGTTCTTTAAGGGTTTCATGGAAGTCTACAAGAAGAAGAAGAATAAGCAAGAGAGGGAAAGTTGATATTGGGATGGGAGGGCTTTTATAGAGGGAAATTGGGTCGAGCCTCGAGGAATTGTAAAAGAATTGGATTCGGATGCTAAAATTGCTTAAGTTAGGCTTTATTAGATCAGGTTTTGGATCTAAAGAATTTTAGGATCAGATCGATTTGCAGTCCTATTGGAAAGTATAGTTGGTTTCGAATTTCAAAAATTGAATTGGAAGTTTTTTAGGGTAGGACATTCTAATTTTACTTGGCCAAGTGGCCTAATCCTACTTCAAGTTTGGAATACGACTTCATTTGGGAGTAAGAGATTGGTGCATAAGATCCAAAATATCAATACTTTATTCAGATTTCTAATATTAATGTTAATTTCAGGCTATGTTAGAATTTAATTTCCTCTTTCGACTAGGAAATTGATATTTTAAGAAGATTCTCGTTTATTCTATAGCTATGACATTCTTAAATTTTTTTGAAATAGAACAATGAGGTATTTTATCTAGACTCGGTTACTTAAGGTAGAATGATTAGCTAATAGTAAGCACAGATGTGATTGTAATTTGGTGTTTTGTATACAATGATTTCCTATAGATTTGCTAAGAACATCTTAGATGTGTAAGCAAAACCGGATTATAATTTTAATAATTTAATCCCTCAGTCTCGTAGATATTTTTTGCTACATCAAAGCCATATAAAGGTTTCAAAAATCTGACTAATTTCACCTTACTTGAGTTGTATCTTTGGGATCCTAATATTATAAATGATGTTTAGGATCTCTAGAGTCTAGAATTATCTAAGGTGCATGTATACACCTAGTGTTTCATTTTTTCATGAACGTATGTTCACATATTTTTCCAACTAACTTAAACAACTCGTCACAAAACAACTACTTGTAATGTGCTCACAACTCATAAGCTAGGATTTAACCACATAGTACACGTTTTATCATGTGTATGGTTGCATGTTTTTTGAGTGCCACATGAACCCATTATCTATTTTGATATTAAACCCGCACTTAAAAACTATACTTAACTAGTAGCCCTTAATATAAGAAGCTAGTAGTCTACAAGTCAAGCCTAAGAATACCAATAATATCAACATCTTGGCTAGTCTTGCGGTAGGTAAAACTAACAATTCTTAGTCTCTTGTTAGTTGATTGCTATGGTGCATGTTTATTACATGATAATGATTTTTATTAGATGTCATGATTTGTAAAAATGACGATGTCATGTTCTTTAATATAATGTGAACTACTTCTTATCTTAGATAATGTTTAAATGGGGTTTTGGGGTGAACTATGGGTGTAAGTAAATTGGGGTATAGTTATATTTAATAAGAAGGGTTCCTAACAATATAATTAATATGAAAAGACTACTACTCTACTATTTTTTAGAGTTTTTTGGGGAGAGTTTAATATCAAAATAGAACAATGTGTTTCATGCCACATAGCACTTAAAATGGCCATTGTGTTGCAATGGGATTGGTCAAGTATTTGTGGTGTACAAATACTATTGCTAAGCCCTAAACAACATCCAACCGTACACATGGTAAAACGTGTACCTTATTATTACAAGTGTTTAGTTGTTTTGTAACATGGGTTGGTCGTTTAAGTTAGCTGGAAAAACATATGAACAAATGTCTCATGAAGAAATGAAACACTAGGTGTACACGTGCACCTTAGATAATTTTTTAGAGATCTTAAACATCATTGAAAATATTAAGATCCCAAAGTACAACTCAAGTTAATGTCAAATTAGTCAAATTTCTTAATCCAACAGACCATAATACTGTGTGTAGAATTCAAGGTCAAGCTATTGATTTTCAAAATCTCTATATGGGATTGTTCTGGCCAAAAATATCTATGACATTGACGGATTAGATTAACTCGGTTTTGCTTACAAACCTAAGGCGTTCTTAATGAATTAAAGAAAATACGGTCACACTTTTCACTTACTGTAGCTAATCATTCTACTTGAGTGACCGAGTCTAGATAAATACCTCAATTGTTCTAGTTGAAAAAATTAGGGGTGTCACAATTATAATGGGTTTTTCGAAAGTAAAGTTGGTTTTGAATGGAATTTCAAAATTTACGGACCAGAAACCTAATCCTGGTTTGAGTTGCGTATTGAGATGTTCATTTTAAACATTTGAACTATCTTATATCAGATTGGATGTTACTATAGCGAATCTATTAATCACATCCCAAAAGTATTTGAAATTTTGAATACTAAAATGTGGATAAAGATCCAACTATCAGAAATGCGAATCTGAATTGTATTTGGCATTTGGCATTTGGCTGTGGATTTAAAATGTTTACTTTCAACCATAACTAACATTAGATGAGCCAACTCTTCAATGCTTTTCTGGGGTTCAACTTTGTTAAACAAGGCCTTTGTTTACTTTATCATCTTTGCGTTACTTCAGCATTTGAGTTTAATCCTTTCTAGAGCGAGGAATAGTAATAAAATCGAGATCCTTAGCAAGTGATTTGAGAACATTTATACGCTTTCAAAAAATCTGATGGCAAATCCAGTTCGGAATCCATGCCTGTTATACAAGCCTGAATTTTAGACCAGATATTTTCTTAATTTTGTTACAGATTTCCCTACAATTCTGCTCGTCTATTAATTATTTCTGTGCACTCCCTCTGTATAAATTTGCAGTTTCATCTTTAATTTTTTTGTTTAGCTTGCAATGATCTATTCTTCTGACCTCTTGCAGGTTCTTGCACTGAAGCATCATACTTCTAAAATAACAGATTTTCCAGATCTTCAGTCTTTGACAACATTTGGGTTTCGAGGAGAGGCATTGAGTTCCCTTTGCGCACTAGGGAACTTGACTGTGGAAACAAGAACAAAAAATGAACCTGTTGCCACACACTTGACTTTTGATCATTCAGGTTTACTAACATCTGAAAGGAAAACAGCACGTCAAGTTGGTACCACTGTCTGTATTGAGAAACTGTTCTCTTGCTTGCCAGTTCGGAGCAAGGAATTCAGTCGCAATATCCGGAAGGAATATGGAAAGCTAATATCTTTATTAAATGTGAGATCCCATCTTCATAGCTCTAGTTCATAGTCTTTCAAAGCATACAATCTAGCTCAATGGAAAGAGAAACTTTTTGTTTTATGATTGGAAAATGAATGATTTGGTTAACGTTATTTATTTGTTTTTTTTTAAGGGTTCTTATTTTGTTTATACCCATTACTGAGATCTGTTCTTGTTGTCGTTTTCTTAATCATCTGGAACATGGAGTTGATACAGGTTGAGTATTGTTTTTAATGCTATTTTCTCAATTGGTTTTGGGTATACTTTAACTCAGTATTTGGCTGATGAGGTGTTTTCCTGATTTTCTGCAGTTATTGTAACTCATCCCCTGAAATTTGGGGTGTTTTTGCCACTGTTAGTTAACCTTTTCTTCCTGTTTTTCAGGCATATGCCCTTATTGCCAAGGGAGTACGATTTGTTTGTACCAACACAACTGGAAAGAATGGGAAATCAGTTGTACTTCAAACACAAGGAAGCAACTCCATCAAAGATAACATCATAACAGTGTTTGGCATGAACACCTTCACATGCCTAGAGCCCTTGAGCATGCATGTATCAGAAAGCTGTCTGATTGAGGGCTTCCTCTCAAAACCTGGGCATGGGAGTGGCCGTAATTTGGGAGATAGACAATTCTTTTTTGTAAATGGTAGACCAGTGGATATGCCTAAAGTGACCAAGGTTGTGAATGAGTTGTATAAGAGTGCGAACTCTCGGCAATATCCCATTGCAATTTTGGACTTCACTATCTCAACAAAGACATATGATGTCAATGTCACTCCTGATAAAAGAAAAATATTCTTTTCTGACGAAGGCTCGCTTATGCTCTCCTTAAAAGAAGCAATAGAGAAAATTTATTCCCCAAATCAGTGTAGTTATATTGCTAATAAATTGGAGGAGCCCAAGAAGAAGAAAAGTGGCTCTGAGTTATCTCCTTGTCACGAGGAACGTCAGGTGTCGTTGAAACAATCACCTTCAGAAGGTTGTAGCAATATGGAAGTGGAATATGTTGAAGAAAGAAATCTGGAAGAAAAACATAAGGACAATGGCGATCCTCCCATAGAGATAAAAAAACACTTTTCACGCACATGTGCAGATGAAAGCACAGACTACATAGATAAAATGCCTATACAAAGGGACTTTAGTCTTAAACTTCACACAGCTGGTAAGGTTGATAGTTCTTTTAGTTATCACTCTAAGCAATCAAGAACTCCTATACCTAATTCCGCCAAGGATAAATATATTGGACCTCTTTCAAGAAGAGTGGTTAAGGATGATCACGAAAATGTACAATCATCAAGGGTTTCCAGCATTGTTCAATCATCTCTCACCAAGTTTGTGACTGTGAGCAAGAGGAAGCACGATAACAGTTGCACAGTTTTGTCTGAGGTACCTGTCCTAAGGAATGAAACAGCTCGTCATCAAGTGAGGAAGATCAGTTTAGAGATGTGTGCTGGAACATCAAGATCCATTCTTGATCATAACCAGATGGATGCTTCCTCTGACATCAATCATGATGAGCTCTCTGCATCTTCCAGGGAAGTCCACTTTTCCAATGAAGTGGAAAATTCACTCCTTGCTGAAACCAATGTTCAGAATGGAGACTCTGAAGAGGTATGGGTGACACAACTTATACTTTTCTAGAGTTCAGTTCTCCTAATATATGCAATTACTTTGTCCTGACATGATTACATTTGTATTGATTTGATTAAACCAGCTTAACTTTCAATACCATTTAGCAGTGATAAGTTTGTCCCTACCCCCAACATTGTGCTTTAATGGTTCAGGAAAAGAAAAAGAAATGAAAATCAAAGTCACCTTTCTGGTTGCTATTTCCCAAGGTTATGTATTTGATTCATTGTCCATTTCTTAACCTGACGTCTATGTCAATATCTAGCCTCTTAAAATTTCTTAGTGTTACCTTCATTCTCATCATTCCCACTTCCTTTTGGAACTTTCAGTTTGTTAGTGTCTTCATTTATAACTCAAGGCTAAGTTGCCAGGGTAACAGTTTAGAGCAAAACTCATGAGGGGTTGAGACTCTAATTTGCTTAGTAGGAACAATGTGTACATCATAGAACTTACGATAGTGAATTGTAGCTGGAGTCGGAGAGTCATGAAAAAAACTTGCTAACTTCACGAGCTCAGCAAAGTTTATTGGAAATTCACTAGACTCTGTAAAAATAATTGTAACTCGTGCCTTTTTTAGGAACCGCTGGGTGTGGCAGTACGATTTAGTTATTTATTGTTTAATTTATATAACTGTTGCAATTATTTTTGTTCTTACTAACATTCCCTATGAGGGAGTGTCTTTTTCGTTGTTAAAATATGTTTTTTTTTTTTTTTTTTTCAGGAGGATTTAGAGCAAAATAAGTCAGTTCCTTATATCGGTGACGCCTCTGATGATTTGACTGGCAAAAATCTAGAGAGTGTACCACAAGTTCTTTCGGACACTAGGAAAGGGACTTCGGATGCTCAGGAGGACTTAGAGCACAAGGAGTCAGTACCTCATATTGACGATTGTACTGATGCTTTGACAGGCAAAAACCTAGAGACTATGCCACAAGTTCTTTCATGTATTGACCCTAATAAAGAGACTTTGGATGCTCAAGAGGATTTAGAGCATAAGAAGTTGGTACCTTGTATTGATGACTCCACGGATGCTTTGACCAACAAAAATCTCGAGAGTATACCTCAAGTTCTTTCATCTGCAGACCCCAATGCACTCAGTTCGGATGTTCCCAGGCTGTTTTCTGGTCCAGTGACGTGCTCAGTTTTGCAGTTTAGTATGAAGGACCTAAAAATGAGTAGGCAAAAGAGGCTGTCAATATTAAAGTCTGGCTTTACACGTGAAAAAATGAAGATCAAAAGGTTTAAAACAAATTCTCTTTTTCCTTTTTCTCTTTTCGATAGGTTCAACTGAATATATCTAAAAAAATCACATATATTTTCATTTTCTTGATTTGAACAATTGTAGGTGCTACACTGCGGCAACACTAGAGCTTTCTCAACCAGAAAATGAGGAAAGAAAAGCAAAGACTCTAGCTGCTGCAACTACCGAATTGGAAAGGCTCTTCAACAAAGAAGATTTTGACAGGATGAAGGTTTTTTGCATGTTTTAATATATTTTTTACTTGGGATAATCTTTTATGTTCATGCTTATACGTAACTCATTTGGGTTCGAGATCCAGACTAAGTCATCACTCATCAGGCGATAGAAGTGCATTGTTTACTTCCTTGGTCAGAATTAGCCCACCTATGATAAACTAGAATGCAGTTCATTGTGTAAATTGTTTGAACTTTTGATACCAGAATTGTTAGTTAAATTCTTACAACTGTACAGGCAACTTGGTTTATACTGCTAGATTAGGAAGGTTAGGGTAACCCTATGCTTCTGTCTATTGACGTGAAAGGGGTAGATGAGCAATTTATTGTGGTTTGTCTCACTACTATCCTTGCATGCTGCAAGTGTAGTTTTGCACAAGTAAACATGCATTGACTGAGCACATTCCAGCAGCGATGATGGGATGTGTTATGAACCAGTTCAAATCTGATGTCGCTTTTCCTACTATCAAAAGTATCTGCTTGTTTCTTTTGAATGGATGGGGAACACTTTTTATTTCCAAAATTTACCAACTTTCCTCTCACAGAATCCTCGGTCTCTCATGTTATCACTGGAAAACCTACTTTCTTATGCTATATGATGCTTGCAGGAGTCGGATGGTCGTCCAGTTTCATGACCCAATATGCTCTTGTTAGCTACATGAGCTGGCCTTGAGCTCTTCTTCAGTCATCTAGCAAAGGCTTCTTCTGTTATGATTAAGAGGAGTCATTTGTGATTGCAGAAAAAATTCAAGTCATTCTGCACTGCAGTAAAGCTCATATATTTTACTAGTTGCCTGGAGCTATCCCAAGCCATAAGATGTCCTGCATTCTGCATCATTTCTTGATCTATGTCAATGCCCATTTTTATAAAAAATCAGAATTTTTCCGATAGCAAGTCCCCCAAAACTTTAAAAGAATTTGGGTTGGAGATCAGCTTCCTCATCAGAGAGATTTCCTGGGAAAATTTTCACTCTTTGAGTCTTCTAGTAAATGAAATTTTTTTTCCTTTAAGTTAATCAATATATCAAAATCATGGGGATTTGAACACAGATGGATCCTTGTGAGATATAAATCGCTGTTGGAAGTTGACCTTCTCCCACGGCATTGGCTTACTAAGTCGATTTTTATGTATGCTTAGTCTGTTTACATTTAAGTGCGTTTCCCTTGCAAGAATTTGTGTTACTGATGAAAATTTTGTTCCTGTTTATGTTTCGCAGGTCATTGGGCAATTTAATCTTGGGTTCATCATTGGGAGGATAGACCGGGACTTATTTATCATTGATCAGGTCAGATCCCGTTTTCAATCCAATGAAATTTCCTTGAAAGTATCATTTTTACTCTATTTGTTTCTAGTAGTGTATTGAAAGTGGAAAGCTCAACTGTATGTCATAATCAAGGATGTATGAATGCGATACAACGACTAGACAATTTTCCAAAAACTAGGAATTAGCGACATGGTGACACATTATACTTTTTTTTAATACGCCATATTAACATAAACAATAATTAAAATAAAGAAAGGATTTAAATAGAAACAAAACAAGAATAAGTATGAAGACAAAAATGAAATACAAACACTGCCTTTGTCTCTTGCAAGTAGGGTCTCTTGCATTTAGGGGAAAAAAATAGAAAAAAGTACATGAAGAAAAAAAAGAGAGAGAAATAGAAGAAGTATAAAAGTGGAGAAGAAGGTTGCACTCTATTGAAAAAAGAAGCGAAGTAGAGGAAAAAAAGTATAGTATTGAAGAAGTAGATGAGAGAAGAAGTGTTTCAGTGGCTTTTCATCGCTCTCGGTCTTGAATCACAATTAAAAGAGTATTTCACTTGATATGGATTAACAACCTTCAAATAAGGTGATTATTTGCACCCACCTAAAAGTTAAAAATAAAATAAAGTTAGTTATTGAGTCTTGATTGTGTCTTGACCGAGATTCGAGTGTATCAGAGGTGTGTCCGACAAGTTGACGTGTCCGTCACATATAGGGCGAGTGTCGGTATCGGATACCGATGAGGCAAGTTTTCCAAAGTGTTCGTGCTTCGTTGGTCGTATTGTACATTAGTATAATCAAAATATTGTGAGATCTCTTTTTTTTTTGGAGGGGGGAGATTGTTATGATAATTGAATGGTAAGATGTTAAAGCATCCTGGTCATGTAAAATTTGTTTTTCTCTTTCAGTGAAAAAACAAATCCTCTTAAAACAGACCATATACGCATGCTAGTGATTTTTTCTCGTGTCTTGAACTATATGAACAATTTATATGTTACCTTCAAAATTCAGAAAACTCAACTGGATTCTGATCATTCATATTTCATCCTTTTATACTGACACAAACACTCGAGTGAAACAAAAGTCTGATATCTATATATATTTTTTGTTTCAGCATGCTGCAGATGAGAAATACAATTTTGAGCGCCTGTCAGAATCTACCATCTTAAATCAACAGCCTCTGCTTAAGTGAGTGATTAATCTGTATTGTTTTCTTTGGACGTTCATGCCATTCTATTGAACATTTATCACTAGGTTCAAAAGCTAATTGTCATGAAGAAATGTAGTGACTGAGGGCGTGTAGAATATATTTGTTTCAAACAGCTATGCATGTATTTATGTTTTGTATGTGTCTGTGTCTGTGTCTGTGTCTGTGTCTGTGTCTGTGTCTGTGTCGTGTCGTGTGGTGAATGCCACAGAATCTTGCTCAGAACTTTCAAAATTTATTTACTCGGACAGAAATTTTAGAATCAACGCTGTGAAACTTCTTCAGGAAGTTCTTTTCTGGAACAAAGCGTAGTTCAAACTGAAGCTTTTCGTGCAATTGATTATCTGTCATGAAAGTTCCACTTTCTTTGCTACTCTCGCGTGCCTTTGTTTGGTCACTGATCATTTTTCCTGATGCTTATTTTTAGGCCAATGAGGTTGGAGCTATCTCCAGAAGAAGAAATCACAGCTTCAATGCATATGGATATTATCAGGTGCTGTCATTTAACATCTCTGCTTTGTAATTTTCAGTAGACCTGCAGAGCTTCTTATGTTGATCTAAAATTTCAACAACACCTTATCTTATAATACAAATTTGCTCTTTTTTTTTTTTCCCATGTCCGGGCATGTTTAAACTTGTATGCCTATTGGTGCGTGCAAATTTAAATGCTTTTCTGAAATTGTTTCATGCTGTTTTTGTGGCTATAGTTTTCAAATCAATCATTTTTCTGATGGTATAATGAAGGATTTCATATTGTCTTCAGTTTGTTAGGTGTTTGCATTGGTCTACCTTTTGCTGATGACATAATTCTTTTTGTTCATTGGATAGGAAAAATGGATTTAGTTTGGTAGAGGATATGCATGCTCCTCCTGGCCATCATTTTCGTTTAAGTGCTGTACCGTTCAGTAAAAACATAACTTTCGGAGCTGAAGGTAACAACTGTTTTAAATATTTGCATGCCTCTGATGTTGAAATCTTGCCGCGTAACCCAAATTCATATGGTTCACATGGTCATTTCTTTATATCTATGTAAATACACTTCATTTTCAAAAAAAAAAGAAAAATCCAGCGTCAGACACTTATTAATCCTTCAATCGGACATGTGTTGGACACTCCATGCTTACATCATCAACTTTTCACATATCTTTTAAAAGTTTCAATTCTTTGCAAATGTTTTTGGTATGTTTTTAATTCATATCTAGCAATAATATTGACCTACAAGTAAAAGAATATATGACTACTAAAACAAAACTTTATAGCTGAAAAAAAAAAAAAAATTATAAATGCACGTGCATGTCTCCGTATTGTGGGTTTCACAGTCGACATTTCTAACACCAGATGTTGTTACATATCTTTAGATCATTTTGCAGTCTCTCCTAACAGTTCATAAAAGAATTGCGATCGTCTAGTTTAACCTTGCTAACAATTTGGGATATTAGACAGGATAGATAGTTTGCAAAAGTATTTTCCGCTGGATGAATTCCACTGAACAGGGCTGCTATGACACTCTCAGCCATAATAATCACGTGTTCCATAGTTATCAACTAGTATAGTTAGTGAAGTAATAAGTTGAGCCCTGCCATCATTATGTCACAGGTGTTTGGAAGAGTATATATATCTACAGATCATTATTACCAAGTAAAAAGCTTATGCTTATAGGAGCATTAGAAAAGAAGGAAAGTATGATGAAATTTATATTTTTTATGATGAAATTTATATTTTTTGCAAATATGTACATCTATTTTAAGATCTTGGGAAGGACTTTTTAGTTGAAGCATTTTCAAATCTAGAAGGGGGGCCATTTGTGTGACAAGGTGAAATTTATATTTTTTGCAAGTATGTACATCTATTTTAAAATCTTGGGAAGGACTTTTAATCTCATCAGTAGATTTATGATGATGACAAAAATTACCAAATTTGACATGAATAAAATTTGTCCCTCACCAGTAGCCACCGAATTTGGTTAAAGTAGAGATGAAAACAAATTCATTATGAATGTTTGACCAAGGAATTACTTCGTTGATATCTTTGAACAGATGTTAAGGAGCTCATCTCTACCCTATCTGATAGTCAAGGGGACTGCATGATCCTGAGTTGTTACAAAATGGACACCAAAGATTCTATTTGCCCGTCACGAGTCCGTGGGATGCTAGCATCACGTGCTTGCCGATCATCTGTTATGATTGGAGATGCTTTAGGAAAGAATCAGATGGAAAAGGTAACAATCTTTCTTCACTCAAAATGCATTCATGACTAGCAGGTCACTTTTATTTGCAACTGCACATCCAAGATTTTCATTTTGTTGCCGAATTGTTTGAACCCTGTTGGCTGTTGTATGCTATTACTAGTTAAAAACTACTCTCTATGTTAGATTTCATATTCTCTTATCATTTGTTCTTCAGATACTCAAGAATTTGGCACAGCTGAAGTCCCCTTGGAACTGTCCACATGGTAGGCCAACAATGAGACACTTGATTGACTTGACAACCATCCTCAAGAATGAGCAAGAGGAAGATTTGAATATTGATTGAAATTCCTGGTAGAACATGTTGCATTGCATCAAGCAGGTGTTGCTAAGGGCATGGTCAAAGTGAAGCACCCATTCCTCGGTCGGACTCGATTTTTCTTCTGCCTTTTGGCCATCTTTCAAGGCAGTAACAACCCATGAAAGCTTCCCTTTTGCCCTCTTTATCTGTTTGAGGCATTTAAGTTGTGTACATTGGAAGTCTGGAGGCAGAAATGCAACTCTTTTTGTATTAGGTACAAAATCCAGACACATAGTTGTATATATAAGTTAACAATACATGTATGTTTGTGCCAATGGTAGCCTAGTTGGATGGTTAAGGCTGTGGTGGTTTAACCCCCACGTCTTGGGTTCTATACCCACTGGTGATATGCTTGCCTTTCAAAAAAAAAAATACATGTATGTCTGTACATATGAGAATGAAATGCATTTTGGACCTAACTTTCCATTGTGTCAGGCAGTTTTGGAGCATAGAATGAAAGAGGCTCCCAAGCCATATTAACTTTAGAAGTTGCTAATTTATTACTCTAAATCAGCCAACATGCAAATGTGCAATTAAACAGTTATTGAGTTTTATCTTGAGATAGTTCTATATGTGCACACAATAAATACAAATGGGGGACTCTCTATATTATAAATAACATACAGATATTTTCACAATTCCGTTGTCGTCCAGCCTGGTTAGGATACCTGGCTTTCACCCAGGCGACCCGGGTTCAAATCCCGGCAACGGAAAACCGTTTTTTTTTTCTTTTCTTTCTTCCAGCCAGCGGAAATTTAGTATTTCAAATCATTACTCCACTAATTATTTTGGTATGACACAGCAACCAACATTATTATATGGTCAAAAGTTCTAGGGTTGTTTTTTCATTTTCAAAATAATATTGCAAATTAATTTAGAGGGAAAAAATTACCTTTTAGGATGTAGCATTAGGATTCCCTCTTGTGCTTAGGAGCAAAGCTAGGGCGCACCGGGGTTTTACCTGGGATTTCGCCTGGATGGTGCTAGGCACGTGCCCATCCAGGCGTGCCAGGCACGTGTGATTAAGGTGAGAAAAAAAAAAAAAAAAAATTCGCAGAATGAGTGAAGTCTTTCCTCTTCGATTCATTCTCTTCGATTTGGGTACAACCGAAACCCTAGATGCCCAATCGGCTGAAGCTTAGAAACCTCTCTTCTTCTATTCTCTTCCAAATCGTTTCCAAATCGATTCATCTCGCGAAAACAAGCAGTTGCTTTTTCAGTGATCCCAAGTTTCCAAATCGAAAACAAGCAGTTTCCAAATCGATTCAGTCCCTCACTCTTCTTTCTCTTTGCGATTCCTGGACGGGACTTCTTCAGTGATCCCAAGTTTGTAAGTCTTCTTGTTCTTCTATTTGTTATGTTTATGCTTCCAAATCTTCGATTTCTCCATTTGTAGAGAAACTATTTGAAAATTTGATGTTTGGGGTTTCAACATTGAAGATTACTATACTATTAAGCCCTTCAGTTTTGATTTTGATTCATTATGAAATTAGGGCTGTCTCCATGTAATTTGAAATTTGGTTTAGTAGATTGTTTACATTAATTTAATTTTTTTTGTTCATTTTGTTATCCATAGTTCTTTTATTATTAAGGCTTTATATTGGTTTATTCATTTTTTCATATTGAAATTAGGATTTCCTAAAACTAGAAGATAATCAAATGAGCATCAAATGAGTATAAAATGAGCATCATTCTTATACTACCAAAACATTTGCAACAATAGGTTCAAGAAAATTATGCAAGGTTCATGGATTACAGGGGATTTGCAACAATAGGATTTCAGTTTTTGATCAACCTACTTCGTTTGAAACAAATTTATGTGCTTAAAATCCCTCTCATTCAATTGGTTCTGCTTCATTTGCAAGAAGCTGCATAAGACTAAGAAAATCTTCAACTCAATCAAACTTTTTGGCAAATTACTTGAGACACACAATTGAGTAATTTCATTAACATAAACTCAGGATAATTAATAGTAACAAAAAATACATTATGTTTTTGTATAAAATCAGTCTTATAGGAACCCTGCTATGTTGCTATATTACTTTGCCAATCAGTCTTATACAAATACATAATGCAATGTATAGGAACCCTGCTATTTGTTGTTTCTAATGCAATGTATTTTTATGTATTCTTGCCTGTGTCACACCAACTAACATATATTACTTTGCCAACGCAGGAATGGCATATGTAGCTTATGTTGTTTATCGTGGGCATGTTCCTGGCATATATGTTACTTGGTCAAGTTGCGCACTACAAGTGAACGGGTATACGGATGCTGTCTACAAGGGTTTCAATTCACTTGAAGAAGCGGTTGAAGATTATGAAATGTGGAAGGAGCAGGAGGCGAGAAGAGAAAGAGAACAAGTGTCGAGAAGAGAAAGAGAACAAGCGTCGAGAAGAGAGCACCAATCAAGAACAAGAACAAGGGAGTCAAGAACAAACGACACTGAAGAAGTGGTGGACCAACCCAATAATGCTCCCGAGGGTCGTCGCAATCAAGCTCACGAAAATCAACTCAACGATACTTGGGCTTTTACTAAGGACCTTATCAACAGTATATTAGTAGTAGTTTTATTAATTCTTGTACTTTTGTTTTTTAAGGTCTTGGATAGTATGTGAGTTGTAAATGAATATGTTTTGGATGGTAAATGAATTTGAAGATCTTGGATGATATATGGTGCTATGTTTTTATGTATGGATGTTTTTATGTTGAATAATCTGTGTTTGCATAAAACTGCAGTGTTGCTTATGTTGCTATCATAGCAGGAAATTGACAGTATTGCTTATGTTTTTATGTTGCTATCTGTGTTGCTTATGTTGCTTTCATAGCAGGAAATTGACAGTGTTGCTTATGTTTTTATGTTGCTATCTGTGTTGCTTATGTTGCTATCATAGCAGGAAATTGACAGTGTTGCTGTCTTCTTGTTGACAGTGTTGACAGGATGTTGCAACATAGCAGGGTTCCTATAATAGCAAACAATAAAAATCAGTCTTAGCAAAAAATACATTATGTTTTTGTATAAAATCAGTGTTTTTATGACAGGGTTGCTATGTTGCTATGTTTTTTGTATAAAATCAGTGTTGACATGACCGGGTTGCTATGTTGCTATGTTTTTACTGACAGGGTTCCCACATTGCAACATTGGAAATTCTGTCAGAAACATTAGCAACATTGCAACATTGGAAATTCTGAAATTTCAACATTGGAATTCTGTCAGAAATTTCAACATTGAAAAAACACTGACATTCTGAAAAAACACTGAAAAAAACTGAAATTCTGAAAAACAGTGAAATTCTGAAATTCTGAAAAACACTGAAATTCTTAAATTCTGAAAAAACACTGAAAAAACAGTGAAATTCTGAAATTCTGAAAAAACTTAAATTCTGAAAAACACTGAAATTCTGAAAAAAAACACTGAAAAAACACTGAAATTCTGAAATTTTGAAAAAAACACTGAAATTCTGAAAAAACTGAATTTACACGAGTTCATATCAAATTACACGAGTTCATAGCAAATTGTTCTAACAGTTCATAGCAAATTATACGAGTTTACACCCTGAAAAACTGTAATTACACCCTGAAAACCCGACATTACACCCTTCAAAACACTGAAATTACACCCTGAAAACCCGTCATTACACCCATGAAACACTGAACATTACATGAAACTGCATGAACTGGATCCTCAACGCTTCCATACGTCTGACACTATGTTTGAATGATCTCTTTCAGGGTTGGAGAATTCATTTGCAATATCTGTACAATCTCTGTACGACTCCATGTCGTTGCTAGAAGTTGGTCGCTGCAAAAATAAATGATTAAGGCTTACAATATTTATGTGGTTGTTAAAATGACAATAAACATGTAAATTATGTACCTGTGATATAAGTGAGTAAACCTGACCAAGTCCACTAGGTTGTGAATAATATGACCCCATACTTTCACCCTTCAAAACGACAAAAACGTTAATCATAGTGAACAATCATAGCGGGGCAAATCAAAAGTGAATAATCTTTGTAATAACAGACAAACCTGCGTAGCTGAAAGCTGTGTCATAAATTGGGTACTTTCAAATCCAACTTGGGTAGAACCCTACAAATGACATGTCAAATTAAAAATATATTATCTTGAATTGAAAAAATAAATATATTCATTGAAGCAAAACAAACAAGTAAACCTACCAAATTATTCTCTTTTTGTGTTTCTTTCTTCTTGTTCTTCTTCTTCTTTTTACAGGCTTTTTCCATTGTAGATTGCATCTTCGAAGTAGAACGTCGTCCTTTGCAACGAACATGCAATGGACTATGAATTTCAGCACCACTTTTAGCGCCAACTTCGAACAACCCCTCTGGCTCAACATTGACATCACGATCACCTTTTGATATCTGTAGTTCACGAAGCTTCATTTGTAACCACAGTTTAACATTGTTTGTCTCCTTTTGATCCTCGGAAGCTATGTCAGCCATTTCATAAAAGAGACTGCACATCTCATCAAACCGTTCATTTTCAGGCTTCATTGCCCAATCTGAATATACAATTTTAACCTTCTTATGACACCTCTTAACATCTTTCCTCCACCTTCGAAGAATAAATTTTTCAGGTAAATCATTAATCCTCTTTTGAGACAATACTGATAAAATATGTTTGCATAAAATCCCCCTAAACTCAAACAACTGACAATTGCACTGAATATTGAAGTCGTCATTATTAAAATGAACCTTAAAATTGATTGATCTGTATGCGCTTCCTATCAACCTGTCTTCCGAAACATAATAAACCTGAAAGCCATCGTACTCGTTGACATGATTAACTGCACAACATAATCTTCCTGTAATCTCTGTTTGAAACTCCTTAAATTTATTTGTGGTGTAGGCAGCTTGAAATTTTTTCTCAAATGGGTACGGAGTAATGCAAGGAAGCCAACGGTTAAAGGATTTAAAGTCTTCTTCAACTTCTTTTTGAACCTTACTTCGTAGTGCATTCTCATATTGTTCTACAAATTGCTTTAGAGTGGTCTTTGAATTTACATAACCATCGAAGAAAGCATTCATACTTTCACTCCTTTGTGTTGAAGACATTCCTGCCCAAAAAGTATTCCTCTGAAATGTTGGTACCCAACGAATTCTTTCATTGTATAATCCACTCAACCAATCATTATTTTGAAGGTTAAATTTCTCAATGAACCCATACCAATATTCTTCAAACTCTTCATGAGACAGGGAATCATAAACTGCTCGTTGCATTGCAAACTTTATAGCCTCATATTGATTGCAACCCGAAAGTTTTTCAGGCAACTTTTTCATAATATGCCATAGGCACCATCTATGGCGTGTGTTGGGAAACACAATTTCGATGGCTCTCTTCATTGCTCTATCCTGATCAGTGATTATAGCATCTGGAGCACGATCATTCATACACACGAGCCAAGATTTGAAAAGCCAAACAAACTCTTCTACTGTCTCACTACAGATCAATCCACATCCAAGAAGTATTGACTGACCATGATGATTCACCCCAACAAAAGGAGCAAATGGCATTTCGTACTTATTAGTTAAGTACGTAGTGTCAAAAGTAATGGCATCACCAAACTCCTTGTAAGCTGCTCTACTCCATGCGTCAGCCCAAAAAACATTTCTTAACCTCCCTGTATCATCCAAATCCATCAAATAGAAAAATTCAGCATTGTTGGCTTGCATCTTTTGAAAGTAGTTATGAAGTGCCGACGCATCCCCCTCACCAAGTCTCAACTGCCTTATTTTATGCAGATAGTTGTAACAATCTTTTTGGGAAAATGTCATATTATCATTCCCACCAGCTTCAACCACACACGAAGTAAAACTCTTATTTGGCCTAATGCCCGCCTTATCATTATATTCAAGTCTCTTCTTCACATATTGGCTCATAACTCTATTTTTAGAATAATATCTCGATTTTCCAGGGCTCAAATCATGATTGTGCTTATCACTAACTGTTGTCACTTTCACTGTTCCATCAGGGCGTATACGACCTCTCATCTTAGCCTTACAACCACTTTTACCCATGGGACGCAATTTTATAACACTTTCTGTTTTACTTTTTGATGTCCCAGTCCGACCACATGCAAGAATAACATATCGAGAATTTCCATCAACATCTTTTTCAGTCGCCCTTACTCTCACTGGAAACCCTTTTTTATTACCATAATCATGATAATACGACTGAAACTCATCAATATTGTTAAATTCCATCCCTATGCAAGGCTCTTTTATCTCATCTAAAAATTCTTCATTTTCCATACATTCATTATTTTCTAATGTATCCATCCCTGAAAATATGAAAAATTCAACACAAACAAAACCCCATTAAATCTCTAATACTACTATACTGAAGTTAACAATAATATATATATAGGCTAACAATACAATTGCTAATCATACAACACTCAGGAAAGCCTAAAATCTTACTAGGCTAATCAAAGTGGTTCTACAAACCCTAGAAGTTAGGCTAATCAAAGCCTAAAATCTTACTAAGCTAATCAATGTGGTTCTAAACACTCAGCAAAACTCGAACATTTTGAATATAGTTTAGGGGGAGTTTATCAAAAACTTATCATACCAGGCTAATTGTTTAGGGCGATTATTCAAAAACTAATCAAAGTGCTAGAACATTGAAGTTTTTGATAAAATCCCCCTAAAGTTCGAACTCGAACAATTTTTGGTAAGAATCCAAGGATCGAGCAATGGCCTTGGATTCTTGGATTTTTGAAGTTCGAGCAATGGCCTTGGATTATTGGTAGAAAGAAAGGGTTTCGAAAATCAAAATCAAAAGGAGAGGTTTCGAAAATCAAAATCAAAAGGAGAGAAAGAAAGGGTTTCGAAAATCAAAATCAAAATATCTTTGTGTTGTGTTCTTTTGGGATTGGATTCGATTGATTACACAAATAGATCTAGGGTTTTGGATTCGATTTGCTTGCTGAAAGGGTTTCGAAAATCAAAATCAAAATACCTTTGTGTTGTGTTCTTCTTGGATTGGATTCGATTGATTACACAAATAGATTTAGGGTTTTGGATTCGATTTGCTTCCTAGAGAAAACTTCTTCTCTGAGATTTGGCTTCTCTTCGATTTTTTTTTTTTTTTTTTTCTCACCTTAATCGCACGTGCTTGGCACGCCTGGATGGGCACGTGCCTAGCACCATCCAGGCGAAATCCCAGGTAAAACAGCAGTGCTGTCTCATTTTCGTGTGCTTAGTATTGACATATTCTATTCATTTCCTATGTTCGTTTTTACATATTGTGTGGTTGTCTTACAGACATAATGAAAATTGTGATGTCAACTAGGACATACAGACTGCGAAAAGTAGAGGGCGAAATTGAATTATAAGGTAGATTATGTTATATAATATTAAAATATTTATTGAGTTATTCTTTTGCTCAAAGTCTTCTATAGAGTTATTATTTTATAACTATTTCAAAATGTTTTCTTCTCTTCTAATGACACATGTAGATGATGCACATGAACACCTTCTCAATCAAAATTGTGAGCTTCTCCCCCTTTTTGTGCCTTTAGATGAAAATAAAATTGTGTATATAATATTATATATTTGAAACACCACCAACAAGCTGGAGTAGCTCAGTTGGTTAGAGCGTGTGGCTGTTAACCACAAGGTCGAAGGTTCAAGCCCTTCCTCTAGCGTTTGTTTTAATGGTGGTATCAAAAGGATTGCATATATTATTTAGAAAATACGGAATTTTGGCAATTTCAGCAAAATATGAGCTTTTCAATTTTAATTTTAATTTAGTTTATTACCAAACATTTAACTTAAAAAGAGTTTTAAAAAAATTAATGAAAAAAATTGTCAAATCAAGTTATTCTGGATCATATTCGGGTGAATTTCAGATTTGAGTATATTAAATGAGTTTATATTTGGATTGCAATATGGAACAATTTTTCAGATTTGAATTGGACTGCCTTAATTTTTATTTGATTATATTCAAATTTCTAACAATTCAGACTCTAATCTAATCCATTAACATTCCTAGTCACGGCCAAGGATTGTGATTTTGTTTTTCGAGTTAATTTCGGTATCCTGATTTTAAGAACTATTTCCATGTGTAAAAAAAGGTAAAAGTTTTTAGGATACATGAAATGTATATAATGAATTTTGAGGGTATATGAAATATGTGAAAAAATGCAATTAAATAAATATATTGAACACATTAAATAAAGCCTAAATACCAAGAAATGAAACAAATATGAAATCAATGTATAATTAGAAAATCAGGGGATTGTTTAAAATCAATAAACAATTAGAAGAAATGATAATTATAAAAAACTCAAATTTATGAAAAAAACTCCATTTATCACAAAATTCTTCGAAAAATGAAATTTTGGTCACTGAGTTATGTGTTTTCGGTGAAAAAAAAAAACAAATTTTACGAAATAAATTCGAAAAAATGTAAATTTGTATTCGCCTTTTTTCTTTTTGTAATTAAAAAAAATGAAATCTTTTTAGTGAAATTTCATGAAAACTAATTCCATGGTCACGACACTAGTAAATCATTCAAGCCAAACCAGTGCTAGCTCAACAAATGGTATTATAACTTATAAGTCTACAGTTCGCTAAGGGTAAGTAGGGGACGAGATGAACTTCATCCCCATCATGTCCAATTCATTCGGGATCGGGACAGAATAGACCTCATATCGACTTTGTCCCATCCTAAACAGGTTCTGAATGGGACGTGATAAACATATACTAAATATTCATTCAATAAAAAATAACAAAAAATTTTCATCTCATATTCCTCACACACCAATAATGTCAAATTTATATACATATAACTTTAATCGTAAATAATAATATATATTAAATAAATAAATATTAAACTTTTTTTAGAATTTAATCTCACATTTAATTTCAACACATACTAAACTTTCATTTAGAAGAGTATTTTGATGAAAATTAATAATAATAAATGTTAAATAAATAAATTCGAGAAATGAAAATAAAAGTGAGATTAAAAATCTCTATCCTATTCTAGATCGGGATTAATTTGATCAATCTCAAAAAGACTAAAAAAAAATCCAGAACGAAATCAGAATCGCAATGAGATGCACACGTCTACGCTGCCAAAAATTTAATGGTTTTGGATCACTCGAAAAAAATATAAACCGAACCAAACTTTTTTTTTTTTTGGGTCAGACACGAAGATGTTTATTAAGAAAAGAAAAGGAAACAAAAAACAAAGAAAAACATTCTTATATCAAGGAATGCCAAGACACCATGAAAGTGTCAAAACCCAAATCCCTAAACAAATTACAAGCCGAACTCATTCTCCACAGCAATTCACTAATCTCGATAAAGATAGAGTGCTCTGATCTGTTGAGACCTTCAAATACCCTTTTATTTCTTTCTTTTCACACACCACATGAGAACGTGAGGGACCCTACGCCATAACCACTCCCCCCGCCGGAAAGGATTAGCTTGAGACCACCAACTTAGCCAATCTAAAATGAAGTCTTGAAACATCAAACTCAAACCAAATTCTGACAAGAAACTGCTCCAAATGGATCTGGAGAAACTGCAGTGAAGCATCAAATGGTCCAGCGTCTCATCAATTTCATTGCAAAACACACAAAGACTTCCTGTGTGGATGCCTCTTTTCCTTAACTTATCTTTAGTCAAGATCTTTTCATGCAACACTGACCAACTAAAGAAATTAATCCGAGGAAAAAGGTTTTTCACCCATACCAGATTTTTGTGAGAGGAAATGAAGGGGTTGGAGTGGGTCAGAGATGCAGCCAACATATCCGAAAATTCTTTCACCGAGAAGCCCACTCATTTACCCTTTCACACCAAATTGTCAGATCTCTGTGAGAGCATCTGTCTATCCAACAGATGCATTAGATTAACGAACTCTTCTAGCTCCTCAGTATTTAGGGGTCTTCAAAAGGAAACATCCCAAGAATTGTCGTTAGACCAAAAATTGCTCGCACTCCCATATTGATTTTTGTTAATGATAAACAACATTGGAAACATATCCTTCAAAGATTGGTCACTACACAAAAAATCATGCCAGAAAGAGATGAGATCACCATTTCCACATTGGAGAGAGGTATGAGGGTAAAAGTCACTTGCGCACCAGGAGATGGACTTTCACAAAGAGCATCCGTAGGAAGTGTACTTAGTTCTCTTTTCCCAAACCCATCTATTGCATCCATATTTGTCCATAATGAGAGATCTCCATAAATTGACATTTTCTTCTGCAAATCGCCAAAGCCACTTAGAAAGTAATGCAATATTGAATGTGAGCACCTGACGAATGCCTAAACCACCTCGAGATTTAGGACAATAAATTTTCTCACAGTCCACTAAATGCATTTTTTTATAGTTATGAGTAGAATCCCAAAGAAAATCGCGCATGATTTAGGGCAACCAAACTGACCCGAAGCATTACAACTTATACTTTTAATGCCCACAAATGCATCCAATCACACTTTCTTTCTTAAACAAAAACACCAGTACAACACCACTTTTCCTCCACTTCAAAACCATTTTACACCAGAGAGAGAAAAGGAACCCGCTCGATCTCCACTCAGAGAGATCGAAATCGGTAATCAACTCCTACCCATTTCATTTTTTTTAATCCAAACCAACCCCTTTCGTTCCTCATTTCAATCTCTCCATCGTTTTCTTCTCTTCCATCTCTTTCCTTTTCCACTCTCCAACTCTCATTTTCTCAAATTTCTTCCACTTTGAGCTTTCTTTCACTTTCTATGGTTAATTTTCCACTCTTTTCACCAACCCAGTGATTCAAAATTTGAACTTTTGTTGCAGTGTTCGTATTTCGTTTTCTTTGATTTGAAGACAGACATACAGACATCATGGTTAGTCACTCGTTCTTTTGAACTCAATTTGGGGTTTCAATTGAGATTCTAATTTGACCCTTAAGAGTGTTTTGAGGCAATTGATTCTGACTGTTATTTTCTTTGGCAATTTTGTTTGTGTTGTAGCTTCCACTTTCTCTGTTGTACATGTTGAGATTGTTGTCAAACAGTTAAATTTACGTGTGATTTCGAGTTTTGATGATTGGGTTGTTATGTTGCCTTGACGGATCGAGGATGTGCATAAGGGGGACCGTTGGATTAAAGTAGAAGTAATTTAACGGCTCTCATTAAATCATACATCACCCCTCTTTCTCTCTCTTCTCTCTCGTTACCTCTCTAGTATCTTACTTATCTGTTTCATTTCAAGAGATTTGATTTGTCAGGCTGAGAAGAGAGGAGAGGAGAAAGTGAGAGAGTGAACAAGCAAGCATGCAAGTTCATGCTCTTCACTCGAATCAGCAGCCATGGAAGTCAACACTTCCAACTCTTGTTCTCCTCCAAAATTGCACAACATCAAGAGACATTAACCAAATTCATGCGCGAATGATAACTACAGGCTTCATTAGAAGCACTTCTTTAACCACCAAAATCATTCTCGCTTTCTCCTCTTCTCCTCATCAACCCCTCCTCGATTTCGCTCGCTACGTCTTCTTCTCCCACCATTCCCAACGAAATCATCCGGACCCATTCATTTGGAATGTAGTAACCAAGTCCTATTCTCATGGCAAGGACCCCAAACAAGCAATTCCTCTGTTTTCTCTAATGCTGTCTACAGGGGTCTACCCGGATAAGTTTTCCTTTTCCTTGGCTCTTAAAGCATGTTCGCGTCTTTGTTTAATCAAGGAAGGGTTGCAACTACAGTCTTTGATTCACAAGAGTGACTGTGGGTCGGAGGTTTTCTTGCAAAATTCTTTGATTAATTTGTATTTGAGGTGTGGGTGTCTTGAATCTGCTCGTTTTTTGTTTGATAAGATGGGAGTAAGGGACTCTGTTTCATGGAATTTGATGATCAATGGTTATGCTCAGTGTGGGATGATGAACATTGCGCGAGAATTTTTCGAGCTAATGCCAAGTGAGGATAAGAATATAAGGTCGTGGAATTCGATGATTAATGGGTATGTGCAGCTCCAAGATGGGCTTGGGTTGGCTTTGGAGTTGTTCAATAACATGCCTAAGAGAGACATGGTATCGTGGAATTCAATTATTGATGGGTGTGTCAAGTGTGGGAAGCTTGAATTAGCAAGGGATTTGTTCAACAGGATGCCCCAAAGGGATGCTTTCAGTTGGGCTAGCATGATAGATGGGTATGCCAAGTTTGGTAGAATGGATTCGGCTCAATGTTTATTTGATCAAATGTGGGAGACTGAAAAGGATGTAATTACTTTGAATGCTTTAATAGCTGGATATGTTTTGAATGGAAGCTACATGAAGGCCGTAGTGGTTTTTCATGATATGCTCCTTGTTGAATGTGGTTTAATGCCAGATGACACCACCCTGGCAATTGTTCTTTCTGCAACGGCTAAATTGGGACGTTTTGATGAAGGGAAACTAATCCATGAGTACATAGAGAAAAATGGGTTCAGTTTGGATGGAAAAATTGGGGTTGCCCTTATTGATATGTACGCAAAGTGTGGTAGCATTAAGAGCTCTATGAATGTATTTGAAAGATTGGAGAAGAGGAGTGTTGATCATTGGAATGCCATGATTTGTGGGCTTGCCATTCATGGTTTAGGTGAATTAGCTCTTCAGCTTTTCATGATGATGGGGAAGCTTAGTTTGGAGCCAGACGATATCACTTTCATTGGAATCCTTACTGCGTGTGGCCATGCTGGAATGGTGATTGAAGGTTTTGCGTGTTTTGAACTCATGAGAAGAGTATATCGTATTGAGCCCAAGATGCAACACTATGGTTGCATGGTGAATATACTTGCCCGAACAGGTCACTTAGAGGAGGCAAGGAAACTGATAGATAGCTTGCCCATTAAACCAAATGATGTAATTTGGAGAGCTTTGCTTAGCGCTTGTAAGACTCACATTAATTTTGAAATGGGCATTTTGGTAGCTAAACATTTGATTAAATCAGATTTGTGTAGTATGAGTTCGTGTGTACTTCTGTCCAATTTATATGCTTCTTTTGGGATGTGGAATGATGTTAGCAGGGTTAGGTCAATGATGAAAGAAAGTGGTATGAGGAAAGTTCCTGGTTGTAGTTGGATCGAACTTGAAGGTGTTGTTCATGAGTTTGTTGCTGGAGACAAATCTCATCCTCAAGTTGGAGAGATATATTCGGTTTTAGATGAATTGTGCATTCACTGCACAAGTTAGCTGTGCAATCAAAGATCAATGTGAAGCTAAAAGCCTAAAAGTAGTTAGGTGTTAAATAGACAATTGCCAAAAGAGCAAGGCAGGGGTAATCTATTAGATCTTTTGTTGATACAAAACACTTGAAGCTAATTTTCTCCTTCAACAATAGATATATCTTTTGTTCTCCTTTTTTTTTTCAATGAAAGATACATATTCTGTTTTGAGAATTTTACAAGGTTTTTCATGGTCATTGTAGTTGCCTGGGAGATTATCAGGTTACTGAGCCTAAAATCAACCAAATAATAGTTCACTGATATGCATGTTAGTCTGTTCTTTAGCGAGAACTCTTGCCTTCATAAACCTTTCCCAACCCCTTGCCTCATTTGCCTCTTCCAGACATCTTCCCTTCCAAATCTCTTTCTCTGTGTGCTTTCTCTTTTATTGTTGTGATGTGTGATTTAATGAGAGAGAGGGGGTAATGTGTGATTTAATGAGAGAGAAAAGAGAGAGAGAGGGGTGATGTGTGATTTAATGAGAGCCGTTAGATTACTTCTACTTTAATCCAACGGTCCCTCTTGATGCACATAAGGGGGTCCTGCGCTTTGTGCGCATGAGCCCCCCTCGATCCTATGTTGACAGTTGGTGGAGTTGAAGAATGGAGAGAGACTTATAATGGGCATTTGGTGAATTGTGACACTTAGATGAATATTCATCTTCGCGTAGTCATCTGTACTTCTAAGGTAATCGATTCCAATACTTGAATATTATCTATGTATTGAGGACACTGTTTTATAATGTTTTTGGTATCAGACACATTTTAGCACCGACATTATATATCCAGTACAGATAGATGATTATTACAACATTTACTTATTTTATGGTGTCATTTATACCCCATAGATATCAAGAAATGTTAGGTCTTTCTACGTTGTTGTGGTGTTTAAATTATACTATACACGCTTTTAGCTGTTTTGCGTGCGAATCGTGTAACTGTAGGCTTTTAATGTAGGACGGCAATAGGTTTTGGCGAATGCCGGAGTGCTACATACGTGGAAATACAATTAAGTATATACGAGTACCAGGTGAGGTATGCTTCAAACTTTGTTGGATATTGACTTAAGATTGAAGCTATTCTCTAATGTAATTCTTCGTCTAGTTTTAAGTCATATTTTGTATGCTTAGTGCTAGAATCGCAAATGTTTATGTTGAAGTCAAAGTTAGAGATTTGGAATATGCGTTAGGATTGACATATCTATCACTTTACTGGTTTTCTAGGTTTCATGATAGACACTAATGTAAGGCGAGGAAACTGCTTATGAGATTATTTGGTTTTCCTAGAAATTCTTCTTTCCTTTTGTCTAGGCAGTGGATGGTGCCATTCTAGGATTTCATTTCCTAGTACCATGGCCTAAATGCACTCATGCTTGCATCATCTCTTCCAAATCGGTCACTGGTGCAAATAACATAAAGAATGTGACCAACATTTATTGAAAAAAGCAACCCCAAAGATTTGGTTCCAAAAGCGGTAGTAGTGACCATTGAATAAGCATAGAATGTATTTGCACCATCACCATCTTCGAATAAAGTATTTTCTACGGTAGCACCTTGAATAGCGCATAACATAGCAGCACCCAATACACGGGAAATCCTTCTATGAAAAGCCAATATTATGCTTGGTATATCTGAACGAGTTAGTGATAAACTTTTGAGGGCAAGAATGAATCCTCCGGCTGGCCACCTCAGAACACCGACAAATGGTGCGATGATGCTTTGTGGTATTGGGCCAGGAATAGCACTCTCGACGTGTGCTTAAGTGCCTCGACTTAAGCTTTTCGTCTTGAGTGATTTGGCTCAGGGACCTCTTCATTGGATCGGAAGCCTTAAATAGTGTTGAAGAGTGTATTGGCACCTACATTACTTTATGGTCATACTATGTGCTATTTGACTTTTGGGCTGTAATATAGTATATGTCGGCGATTTCTGTAAACATATATTGTTCTAATGTGCTGATGCATAATCATGGGATTGAGATTGCTTGAGCAATATTAAGAAGCCTGGTCAAAATATCAGTCTCATTATGTTGAGGTAATGTATCTGTAGGAATTCTGGAAATGGTTAGTTATGTTCTTAAGAGGTGATGGTTATAGGATTAATGCCAATTCTAGAAGCTAACCTTCAACTTTAATTAAGAACTAGGGTTTCCACAATTTCCTTGGCCATTTTTTCAAGACAATTCACTTGCAAGGTTTTTGAGGTGATGTGTGCATTAGGAAGTCTGTTCATGGGTAAATAGCCTCTTGAATTACTTTTAAGTATACGAAGCTAATATCAGATAATGTCCTGTTCCATTGAGCGTTATATAGCCTTGAATTGAAGCAGGTATGTCTCTGATGACTACATGAAGATTGGTTTTTGCTGAGCTTTATATAGCTTTGAATTGAAGCAGGTATGTCCTGTTCCATTGAGCGTTATATCTTTTTGCACTCAAATGTTAGCAAGAGCTTTTGTTCAAACACTGGTGACCCTGGATGATGGTTGAAAATTTAGGATAAGACCGATTTTGTTACAAACAAGATGGTATTTGTGAGAAAAGGGGGATCTTAGCCTAGAAAAGAAGTATGACTATTTCCTTGACATTTTTTTCTTTTCTTTTCTTTTCTTTAGACATAGACTTGCAAGATGAAATATCGCCCTGTCCATTCAGCCAAGGAGAAGTCAAACAAAGATGTACGTGTTTCCCGAAAGTAGGCTAGAACAGAAAAAATATTGAAGGGAAGTTTCCTCAATGAAGTTCCCCTGTGAACCATTTGTTCATTAATGAAGTTCCTCTCTTCTTTGTGTGCCTCAAGAAAGTGAAAAGAAGAATCTCCCACAAAGATGTTATTTTAAATCAAGAACAAAAAGTTGAAGTTTTTAGATAACAATTTGTTGGTCTTGGAAGCTTCTAAAGCGGGGAAGGGGGGAGGTTGGACGATGCACCATAACCTGGTAACTGAACTTTGTGCCAGCTCCAAAAAATATGAACTACAACTTTCACTCGTCTGAATTGTGAAATATGCTTAAGCTAATAAACAATAGGGCATGTGCTTCTTGTGGAGCCCCTATTCTATAAAAAGGAATTTTAAGGCCTACTCTTTCTCTCTCTCTCTCTAATTATCATTATTGGTACATTACAATATTCCTAATTTTATTATCAATTAAACTACAAATCCAGTGCACAATAATTTTTTGAACTTTGCTAGTTTACTCTGTCAAGCTCTGCGCGAATTTACTACTTTGAAGTATGGCAATGATTCCGGGGTTTATCTTTTTAGGTGATTGATAAAGTTCAGGAGGAAACCAAGAGCCGTTCAGGTATATTCTATTCCCTATTTCAAATTTGGTCTTCGCAAGTAATCAGTATGCTTTAATTATTATTCTCTATTTCAACCAATATGCTTTAGGTGTTATCAGAGAATTACTATATTGGTCTAGTGATTGATTTTCTGAAGTAACCTTATAGAAAGAAGTGATGTATCACATTAAGTTTTATGGCACAAAGTTTGTATGTTACATGTCTACCTTTTGTCTTAAAGCTAATGAAATCCTTGACCAGTGTGAACTTCATTTGATCCTCATGTGCTCAGCAGTGTTCACAAAGCATTTCCAGAACATTTAGTTTGTTCTCTACCAAGGGTCTTTGGTTCAAATTAAGACCCAGTTTGTTCAGGATAACAATAGACACTTAAAGTGTTGTTTATGTTTCAATTTTCAATTTGTTCAGATCGGAAGCCACCCGGTGTTGGATGAGGAAGAGGACGAGGCAGGGAGGATGGCTCTGGTGGGAGACCATCAAAAGGCATTGGCTGAAGTCAAGATGACGGAAATGCAAGAGGGATGGGTGGAGGCCGAGGCAGGGGTGGGCTAGGAGGCAGAAGTGGCGACAACAAAAGTACGCTCTTACTCCTTAAATATTATCCTAAATAGTAGTTATTATTCTTTCAAGCCTGAGAAATTATATTTGAATTGATGTGTGATGACCAACCCCTTGGTCTTGTTATTCTTATAACGTGATATGATGTAAGCGAGTAGTATGGGTTAGTTTACTAGTATTACTTGTAATTGGGCCTATTAAGTAAAGTCCATAATAGTTAGGGCAATTAGGGTTAGGTTGCCAAAGAAGTTAGAGAGATTATAAATAAGGCTTAGGGAGATTATAAATAAGGGAAAGCATTGTTTATTGTTCTTTGGCTGATTGAACAGAACAATATTTGTTTATTATTTATCTATCTTTGAAATTAGGGTTTATCGTAGATTTATTTTAATTCTCGCTTACTTGTAGTTTACTGTATAACTGACTGATCTTTGTTACATTTTGGTTACAGGCGGAGGGCGTGGGCGTGGCTGATTCAGGTTTAGACCCAACAAGTTATAAGGAGCAAATTGACCACTTTTATAGGTGTTTTTGCTCAATCAAACAAGGCTGGCTAAAATTGTTGTATGGAGTATGATTTCAGGATCTACCATTATTAGGTGCTTTGTGAAAGGAAAAGCTTGTTTTGTTGCTTCCTCCTTTTGTCTGTGTGATTAGGGTTCTGCCCACCTTGTTTTTCTATGGTGAGGGCATTTTTATTATGTAACATAAAATCTGTTTGTTTTTTTTTGTTTGAGAAGAATGAATGCTGTGGATTCTGATGCATATTATTACACTACTTTGAGACCACTATAAAGTGAGAACAACCATGATTCCCGGGCATATTATTACACCACTTGAGACCATTGAAAGTGAGAACCAGTTCTACTTGTATATAGTTGTTCTCCAAGAGTGAAAACGACTCAGTATTCTCAACCCCCAACCACTGTCGCGCCCCTCGCAATAGATCTGCCATGGCTGGAATGTGTATTGTTGAATGTATTTAAAATTTTGAAAGGACACGAGGACTTTACAACTAGTTGAGATCAACTCCTATTCTTAATATACGGAAAGCCTTTAGAGAATGTCTATTGCTAATTTCAATTTCCAATTTTTTTTTCTTTTTTTTTACTACAAATATTCAAAGAGCAAACGTTTCAGGATTTTGGCTTCTGAAACCATTAAATCTGAAAGAAGCATTTATTTTTGCACAATTGCAAAATCATGTCTATGTTTCTCCATATAAATGATCCTGTGAGGACATTTTCTTCAGATTTCTGGTTGGCAATGTTTTAAACTAATAACACAACATAACATTCTATAGCTCATTGAGATTATGGGGTAACAATAGCTCATCAATGGTAGTGTTTATGCCTCAACACTCTTTGGCCTTCAAATGCTCTTAACCCCATAACTTAACAAACGGCTTTGCATAAAAGTACCCAAAAGAAAACAAAGAAAAAAAGAGAGCCTGGTCTCATGCATTTGAGCTGTCGATACCATGACAAAACTAAAGCTGCCAACAGATTGAAATGTCCATTCTCCCTTGAGAGACGGACTGCCAATGGAATTTCATGCTCCCTTTGAGTTCATTATAACATATCTCCAATCATTATTGTCAGTGATGGTCACACTCAGATATTTGCAGCATTCTATCAAAATGGGAGAAAACTTTTTGCTGCAAACTCTCAAATCACAATACATGTCAGAATTGGATTCCTTTTCTATTTAGCACAGAAAGCTATGTCAGGGGTGATTAGAAAGTTTGAAGCAGTTGCAACCTGTGTACAATTTGATTTCGAGGGTGTTGGGCACGTGCGCCTGGTTTTGGCTCCCACAACCAAAAAACACTCCTCTTCCTCCTCATCAATCCCCACCATCACCAAACATCAACAACACCCAAACCTAAAACCAAAACCAAAAGCAATCCCTTTTTGCACTCTCCTTTCTCTGAAATCTCCAATATTTATTTATTTTTTTCCTTTATTTTTTCTTCTTGTAGTTTTGGTTCACAAGATTGGATTGCATTTTTTTGTCTTTTTGATTTTATTTGCATAAAGTTGATGGGGATCTGTGACTGACGTGACACAAGGATTGTGAGTTCTTTATCTGTTTCTTTTTTTTTGTCATTTCGTTTTTATCATTACTTTTGAAATGTTTATATTTTGAAGTGATGATTTTGTTGTATTTAGTACGAATAAAAAAAAAAACCATGTGGCAAAGAATTAAACCCCCTTCCCCATCAACTTTATGCAAATAAAATCAAAAATACAAAAAAATGCCCAACTTTGTAAAGTGCCCTGTTGATGTACATATCGATCCTGAAATTCATAACTTGGAAAATAGGCTTGTAGAGATAAACAAGGAAAGGAGGTACACTCCTACGCTATCACTAGAGGCTTGCAATCTAATCAATTTGTTGGTGGTTCACTAAGGAACTTCTTCCTCTTATGGTTCTTTCTTGTGGAAAGATATCATGAAGCTGAAACACTTTGTGTTTTAAGGCTCACAATGGTGAAATAATTAGTTTCTGGGATCAAAATTGGATTGGTGAGCAATCTTCGAAATTATCCTTTCTTGCTATTTACAATGCAGTTCAAAACAAGCAAAGGAAAATCATAGATTTTTGGGACAATAGTTCCAATTGTTGGAACTTTCAACTTAGAAGAAACCTGAGTGATGAGAGCTTCCCCAAATGCATGACCTGCTTGTACTTACTGAATCTGTCTACTTGGATGTAGAACTGGGCAAATTGTTTTGGCATGGGAAAAATACAAAATGTTAAGTTAAAGAGTGCTATCAACAATCTTTCTTCTACTCTTTTAAGGAAAAATTCCAAGCTCCATTCTTTTATTTGGATCATGGAGATGTCATATTAACAGTTGAAAAAGATGTGCTTGGGAGGCCATGTGCCGTGGTGATGGATGGAGAGACTGAATATGTGAGTTTTCTTCATTCCTTCCCTTTTATTGTGATTTTTTCTTATTCCCTGTTTCTTGCAAAACCCTTGTTTCTTTATCGTTAAATCATATATTTGCTGCTATGTTTATTAAATAGCTCTGAATGTGTGATTGAAAGTTTTGTGCTATTTGGTGCATATGTATACTGTATGTATATTGATTGTATGGAAATGACGAATTTCATTTCAGGTAATCCAATTGTGAGATTTTAGACGTGTTGAGATTGAGGTTGCCTTATTTGTGGTGTTTTGTGTTGCAAACGCTTGCTCTCCAATATTTGTGATCTGTTTGATGTGTGAGATTTTCCTAGCTTGCTGGGTTCATGTTTGGGGTCACCCATGTTGACCATTTTTATTGATTGGGTGTGACTTTGTTTGGTTGGTGTTTAAATGGTTGATGAATATTAATGCATTGTGATAAATTTGGAGATTTGTATGCATATTGACTTGTTTATGCATTATGAAGAATTTGGATATTTGAATCAAGGAGTGGCTTGATTGCCATATTGTTACATAGCATGATTAATAAATATGCTATGTTTTCCCCAAAAATGTGGGTGAATAGATTGTGAATCAATTCATGTATGACAAAATGTCATTGTGGAAGAATTCTGAATTATGAAAAATAAATGATATTGGTAAACCTGGATTTATGAAAAATATAAATCACTTGGGCTTGTATCACTTAGAACTACCACATCTCTTTTGTTTATGATTTCCCCTCTCTTACTAGAGAAACTAAATGACCAGTGGGTCGTCTTGCGGAGTTGGGGCACCCATTTCTTACTAGAGAAACTAAAATAACCTTCGGGTTAGTCTTGCGAAAATGTGGTGAGTTTGTATGCCTAAAATAGGCTTTGATATTTATCCGTAAAAAATGTGACGTGAGTTTATGCGCATTGATAGCCCAAGGGTGGCTTTTGGTACTCATATAGTTAGGGGTATCCGCGATGCATGCCTGTATGTGATGTCCCCACTTAGGCATGGATGACGGAGTAGTCCTCCTTTATATGAGAGAGGCATACGAGCATGTATGTTCGACACGGAGGTGGTGCGAATGTGGTATCGTCTAAGTGATCAATCCGTTAAAAAGATGAACCTAATTCAAATAATTAGAATAAATTACGTTGCATTGTTTATAGTCCTTTTTATGCAGGATGGCAAGTCCACTAATATTTCTGCAGGTCCGACTTGCCATAGTCAACTCCTATAGGGTAAGTACAGGTAAATGCATATTTACATATTAGGATGATGATATGATTGCCTCGTTGAGGAACTAAATTCTTGGAACTGTGTTTTCTTGCATCACACCTTTGCCTCGTTGAGGAACTACCTATTGGTGTGATGGTTTGTTGTTTGTGTTTAGCTTGATGTTTATCACGTGCGATTTTATTGTTTTTGGGATGAAGATTTCTCACACCAGCTTTATTGCTGACCCAAGTGAGCTTTTGCTTCTTGGGTACATTCCTTTGGGAATGTAGCCGATTAGCTTTTCAGGTTCAGAGACTTTTGAGCAGCGATACGGGAGTTTCGCTAGTGGGTTAGCGACGTCCGTTTTCCTGGTTAGAGCTTTATTATAAATTTTAGTTTGTTCCTATTTTCTAAATTATATTTTTTGTCTTTGCTGCTAAATGTCTCTGTTGTTATTGAATTTCACGTCCCGAATTTTGGGGAAACGGATAATCCTACGTGGATTTTAGGATTTCGTTTTTCTTGAAAATCGGGGCGTGACACAGCTCCAAGCATGGCGACTGATCACTGCCTTAGAAAAGTCTCTTCAAAACTGTTCACTTGGTGGAGGAGGTGGTGGTGGGATTGAGAGGTCAAGAGGAGGAGCCTCATATGTGCAGGAGAATCTGACTTACAATGATACAACTTTGGAACTCAAATCAAACCTGGCTCTTGTTTAGATCTTCTCCCCTTTTTTCCTTCTTGTATTTATTGCTCTTAACATCATTAGTATAAAAGTTTTTTCATAGGAGATGGTTCCTAAAAGCTGGTTTGAAGAACATCTCAAGCAAATTTATTTTTTTGGGTGTTTCAACGATTTGGGTATTAATGTTTCTGAAAATTTTACAGTGGGTATCCTTCATTTTGATTTGTGATTGTGTTTTAGTTGATGGTTTAGAGACTAATGTTTATGTCTTTTTTTTTTTTATTCTGGTCTAAATTTTTTCTTTAGAAAACTCTAATGGGTATGCTATGCTTTGTTTTCAAATTTTTCCCATTAATTTTTTTACTTTATGATTTAGTCTAATGTTCATGTATTTGATTCAACTTGAATTTCCAAAGTTTGGGTTTGATTCATATCTGCAAATTTTAAAATGGGTATTCATTATTTTTCAATTTTTAGTGAGTTTTGTGATGATTGAGTTTAATCTTTCATGGGGTTGGTTCAAATATTTTGCAGACTGGGGAAGTGTATTACATAAACTGGGAAGATGGGAGGAAAGTGAAGGAAGATCCAAGGATGAAAGAAGGAAGATTTGATGAACAAAACTACTACTCTGATGAAGAAGAAGAAGATGATAACAACTCATGTGATAGTGAAGGTTCATCATCATCTGTTCTGTCACCTATTTCAATGAAGATGGAGAATACATTCTTGTTGTTGCAGGTTGCAAAACTTGTATGATGTACTTTATGCTTCCCAAAAGAGTTGAAGAGTGCTCCAAATGCAACGTTCATCACTTCCATTTTGATAGGTTGGAAAATGGATCCTTATGGCAAGAATTTGATGGAGTGTATGGATCTGGTTTTTGCTCTGTATCAAGCCATAAGAATACAAGCCATGGAAATCAGAGCAAATAAGTATGAACTCCGGTTTTTGCTCTTATTTTTTTCTCAAAGAGCAAGCACATGCCCAGGACCCTCGACCCACATGCCTAAGAAAGCATAGTCACAAGTTTAAAAGCAGAAAAAGATTGTCAAAAGCCTTATAAAATGATGGATCCAATTGTCAAAGAACACACCAACAAGAAAGCATAGTCACAAGTTTAAAAGCAGAAAAAGAGAAAATAGAATAAAACCTAACATTATAACTTAAGAACATTTTGAAGCATCAAATATAAGATAAATCATCCATGAGATCTGATCTGATCTAAAATCACACTGGTTGGGAAAATCAAAATAACAAGTTTCTATTTTTTGACACGCCTGAAGCCAGAGAAAAGTTGCTATGCATAATCAATCACATGCATCTGGCCAGAGTCTCATACCCTCCCGACACCTCGTCTCCACAGTTATGTCGACAAAAGGTAGCAGTTAATTACCCTTGACATTTCATTTGCTTGGTACAGCTTCTTCCTTTGCATCTGGAGCTGCCGCATCTGACTTTTCAGCTTCTTTCAAAGCAGGCTTTTCTACTTGTTCTGGAAAGGAGTAAAGTTGGGTCAGTTCAGGGAAGCAGTTACAGTGTTAAAACTTGTTTTAGTTGTTAAGTTACCTTCATCGTCACTGTCATCTAGATCTTCACCCATGCCGCCCATTCCACCCATACCACCCATGCCGGCCATCATTTCCGCCATGTTGCCACCACCCATGCCACCACCCATGCCGGCCATCATTTCCGCCATGTTGCCCATACCACCCATGCCTCCCATCATGTCACCCATGCCACCCATGCCACCCATGCCGCCCATGCCACCCATACCTCCCATGCCGCCCATACCTCCCATGTTCTTCACGCCAATGAAATCAAGAAGGTATCAGCACAGCATACACAAAATTAAAAAGAAAACAACCTAAAATTAATTTCAAAAAATTCATACCGAGAAATCCATTCCTCCCAAATCTACGTTACTAGCAGGACCTAAAACAGGTGCAGAAGAAAGAACTTTGTTAAATTCCACTCCAGAATGTCTGGACAAGTATATATCAGGAAAATAGAAACTCGTAGACAATAACTACAGCTAAAAGAACAAAAACACACCATCAGCTTCATCTTCATCTACCCATTTGTCCCAATCAACTTTCACATAATGTGGTGTCTTGCCTTCCGCACGCAATAGCCTCTTCCACCAACCTTTCTCAGCTTTCTCAACAACACAGAACACACTCCTAACGCCCGTATTTATTTTGCTTTCCTGGTTCAATGAGAAAAGGATGAACAATAGTAAAAAAAATATACTTTTAAAACAAAAAAATAAATCACACCAAAATGGAAGGGAAGTAAAACCACATTCTGATATCCCTTACATTGGTAGCCTGTCTGGATCAATAAAGGAACAACACTCAAATCATTATGTAATATATTGTTAATTCTCAACTGTTCATCAACTTCCTTATATAAAAGATCAAAATAACTCCATATAGGTAAAATTTGAATTAAATGGAAATAGTTCCTGCCTCCCAGTCATATATATAATGTTGACCCAGCTTTCTGGCTCAACTAACTCTCCATCACAAGCCGATCAACCATTAAAGGCAATTGTCAAACTAAAAGTTGGATTTTTAGCAACATGAACAAATGTGAAGGAGAACAGATGTTTACCTCTACATTGACCTTGTCAAAAAGTTCCAACTTGGCTTCATAAAAGTTATCTCCTCCTCCAGCAGTGGCAGAGAAAGCAAAAACTCCTTCCGGTTCCAAATTGATCTTTGCATTTTTGGCATCAGGTAATAGCACTGTGATGTAAACTTTGTCCTCCCTCTGTGCCCACTTCACCTCAGGATGACGGCTGATAAATCCAAAGATAATAAATAAGTCAATCCAAGCAAAGTGTAAAAAGCACGATATAAATGCGAATAATTAATCAATAGCTTTTCCCTATAAGGAGATGGTTAACATGACAATCAATACATGATTTATTGAGAAATAAGATAAAATGGTCAGTTACCAGTGTCTCATCAAGGGTCAGTTCCTTCAAACAAGTATATGACATTGATCTTGGACCTTCCAAATGTACCATGATGTTACATGAGACACATTATATATTTTTTCACATTTTGACAAATAAGCAAATAATTATTTTTAGTTAAAGAACCCAAATACGCTATGCATTTATGCTGTCTCTACTCCCTACAAGTTAGGTATCTAACCCCACAAATCATAAAATAAGAATACTGAATACATGTTCTCATCCCGAAGTAGATTAACTTGTAGAACCTTGTATGAGGGGTAAGCATCCATGGATCCATCCTTTATAAGCCAAGATTCTTCACAATATGAAGACCATAAACTTGAAACACAACTGACATTTGACACGTTATGTACAGCCCCAACCCTGGCTCAGTGCAACGAGCCCCTAAATTCAGAAGTCCCCAATAATTTTCAGTCTTCGCATGGGGGGCATCCCCGTTTATGTCATCACTATACAAACAGGGAGCACTACCATCACAAGTCCAAGAAAGAAATGGATTCTCAAGGCACATACTTTCACTAAACACTATCATTACAAATGCAAACAGGGAGCACTACCATCACAAGTCCAAGAAAGAAATGGATTCTCAAGGCATCCCCTGCTGCCATACTAAACTCTTTGGTGACCCATTACAAATGCAAACACCCTTCGAATAACAATGCTGAAGTATTAGCTTACCTTATCACTTAACACCACTGACACATTTTACTGTAAAAATCATGTATTGAGCACAACCGAAATAAAAGTCAACCAAGCATAAACCCTAAACACCCCCAACCAAAAAAACCCTACTTTGCACCTAAATCACACACATAATCAACAAGCACACAAGGAACATAGATCAGAAGTATCTAATCCAAGATCAAACTTTCGATAAAATCAACTAAATCTAACATCTCATCTCGAAGAAAGATCGAACTTTAAACCTAAACTCCCACTTAAACCCTAAAAATCACATTTTTCAGCTCCAGAATCCTTCAAAACACAGAGAAATCGAATCTTTATTACATCTTTCACATCCAAAGTCACAAGCAGATCCAAAGAAGAACACAGAAATCAACACAGACTACAAGATCAAACACAGATCCAAACCGACCGACAGACAGAACAACGCATCTAACACTCCAAAAACCGAAATCGAAGAAAAAGTTACCTCATGATGTTGAGTAGAAGCGAAGCAAAGAAACCCTAAAAGCAGCGAAGAGAGAAGTTTTTTCGAAGGGTTTTAGATTTCGAAGAAGTGATGTGTTGTGTTGTGTATAGCTAGGTATTTATAGGAGTGTGAAATGACGAAAGTAACCTTTGAGTGATGTACAAGTTTTGCTAGATTTTAGGGTTGTGTAAGGACTAAGATGGAAGTACAGAATCGATAAAACCTAGTTGATAGATTCCGGGGCAATAAATTCATATAATTAAGATGATAAATCTATAATTCCACTTATAAATTTAATTAATGTAAATGTCCTCCTTGAGATGAAAATTATTGAAGAATTTAGTGTTTATTTCAATGTAATTGTGTATATGATTGGTGAGTAAGATCAAACACCCTCGTGTCGTGATCATCTAAATGCCCAACAATTAACTCCATTGAACTCGAATACATTTTCTATGTGTGTTAATGAGGAGGTGTTCGTTTTCGCATTTTTGTCTAATTAGAGCTTAGAATATCAAGAACTATGGTACATTCTTCTGTAAGCTCATATCTCTTGGATTACAAGCAAAGTCGTCTTTGAGATTTAAAGAGCCATGTTTAATTTTTATACCAAGGAAAATCCAATACATTCATATGTGTTTTAAAGCTAATAGCAAAATGATATTAGATTAGGTTAGAGAGAAATACTTTGCCAACATCAATGAAGATGTTTGTGTCAATTGGAGCAACATAAATTCTCAATGATTGTTTACAAGGGCAAATTAAATTTAAAACATCATTTTTTAGATGAATTTGGACATCTAGGTTCAAAGGTTGTGCAGTTGCACTGATATGCGGAACGATTTTGAGGTAAATGTGGAAACAAAAACAAAAAAAACAAAGAAAAAGACCACACAATCAGAGTTCTCTTTCCATCCTCCCACTATATTATTAGAGCAATGATTCTAATTTCTTAAGAATAAATGATTCCAGTTTCTTAAGAATAAACTCTCTTGAAACTCCAATTTTTGTTATCTTACATAGATTGAAATACTTTCGAGTAGGGGTGGGCATGGACGGGATGAACCTCATCCCTATCCCATTTCATTTGTTCGGGATTGGGACGGGACGTGATAGACCTCATCCCGATCCAAACGAGTTTGGAACGGAATGAACATTTACTAAAATTTAGATTGAAAATTTAACATGCAAGATTGAAAATTTTGGATTTACCAAACACACAACTCTAAGAACAACTATATAATTTTAAGCTATTGATTATTATTTTACCATTTCATTAGCTTTTACTACGTTTTTTTTAGAACCACTATTGAAGATAGTCATTTTTTTTACATTGCTAACGAAGATGATCAATGAGTTTGTCATTTAAAAACTACGAGGAACAAACATTGTTGTTGTCAAGAGTTACGAATATGAAAAAAAAGAAGGGAAAGGGTTTGAGTTAGATTCATTATCTAGGTGAGTCGCATGAAAGTTTGTGAGAATAAAATAGTTATGTTAATAAATAAAAACAACAAATAAAAGTCATGTCAACAAATAGTTTTATACTACATATTTCATATTAAATATAAAAAAATTCGGTTCAGGACGAGATTGAAAATCTTCATCCCGATTTCATCACACTCTAAATCGGGACAAAATCGGGATATGATTGATCAATCCTAATAGCACCTGAAAAAATCGGGATGGGATCGGGATCGCAGGGCCCACCCCTATTTTTGAGAATAATCTCTCGAGGCTCCAACGTCTCAATAAAAATTCTCTTGAAACTCCAACCTTTGCTATCTTATTAACTAATAAAGATTCCAATACTACCTTGAGTATAAACTCTTTGAGAGACTTCCCCCTCAATAACAAACTTTCAAGGACAATTCTTTTGCGAGCTCCGTTGAATAAGTTATGGATCTATATCTTCCTAGCCTGGATCCTCTCTATAATACCCGCCTAATTAAATAAATATAAAATTTTCTTATTTATTAATTGTGACATGTTGTAATCTCAATTATTGGGAAAAAATATTTGTTTTGTTTGTTATTGCTGAATAGAATAAGGTGTGTGTGTGTGTGTTTAGCCAAAATTTGAAAACCCAAAAATAAGACATTTGCCTTAAGTAAATTAATTAGTCATGCTCTAAAAAAAGGGTGCACATATACTTTAGTTAAACCCTAATTTTGATGGGTTTTATTCAATTTTCTTGGGCTTGGGTTTGGGCTTTCATGAAAGTAATGGTTAGGGTATTGGTTAGAGGAAAATAAATGTTAAAAGAATAAGAGATGAGTGATGGTTGTGTTTAACCAAATAAACCCTAATTAAAAACACATTTAAGCTTTAGCCTTCTTTTTTTCTCTCTGGATACACACAGAATAAAAGAAAAACTTACGTTGAAAAAGGTTGGAGGTGCTGAAGGAAAAAATTTGCTCAAATCTTGGGATTCGTGCAAAAAGAGTTGAATAAAACTCTATCTCTCTGTAATATATTTTTTTTCAATGTAAATACAATTCCCTAGACATTTTAATTTGATTTACATCTTTAATGGAGGAAAAATCGATTTGACATTGTTGGTTTGATTTATATCTTTAATGAAAAATCGATTTGAAATATTGGTTTGATTTAAATCTTGAATGAAAAAAAAAAAAAAAAACCGAATTGACATCACTTTTCGCTGTTCATGTTGATATTACTGTTTCTGTTCCTGTTTGACATCACTGTTTTTGTTCCTGTTTGATATCACTGTTCCGGTTTTACATCACTGTTTCTTTTTCTGTTCTTGTTTGACATTAATGTTCACTGTTCCTGTTCCTGTTTGACGTCACTGTTCCCTGTTCCTGTTTGACGTCACTGTTCCCTGTTCCTGTTTGACGTCACTGTTAAAAAAAAATGAAAGTTATTGTCCTTATAGGGATAGTTTGCATGACATCATATGAGTATGTGGCTATTCCTACTATTCAGTGTACATTTTAATATTAGTTCATTTTATTTTATTTTTGATGGAGTAATAGATATTTGTGCATAATAATATTATTTGCTTTATTAGTATAACAATCTAGTTTGTTTGATGTATGGTGTAAATTCCATGTGGATCACAAATACACTTTGGTTGAACCTACCCCCTGTATTTCAACATTCCTAATTTACGGTGCAGAAAAAAAAAAAAAAAAAAGGATGGGAACCCATACTAGTTTTATCCATAGGGGATAATTTATCTTTCCATTGGTGTATAAGGTACATAAAACATATTTATCAATCTAAGTCACTGTGCATGTATTAATTGAAGTTCGATACGGTTGAGGTCTTAACATTTCATTTTTTAATGTTATAATATCTATTATTTTTTATAAGCTTATAATGTTATGAACTGAATAGATGTATGGACTTGGATGTAAATTGATCCTTATGTGATTGGTTTTCTAAAAAAAAAACGACACATAATCTTCTTCACTGTGATGGGTGAGCGTGGTCAGGAGTCATATTGGGAGTTTTCTTCATTCTCCCTTTTATATATATATTTTTGTATGAATTTAACAATGTTGAGTTTGGTGATTAGAAATGAAATCTGTGAGTGTCTTTCTGATAAATGAGTTTGGTTTAATTTTTATATTATATGGGGGGTTTTGACGATTACTGTGTTATGATCATGTTATGTTTTTTTTTTCATAGTCAAGCATATTGTAGGGATACATGTGATTTTAAAATTCGCTTGATGATTAGTCTTATTGTAATGTACATAACTTTATTGTCTATTGTTTATTAATAAAGTTTAATCGTTTTATGACAATATGTATATGGTTATTTCAAGCGCATTCTAAGTGTGAGTTTCATTTTACGTGTGATATAAGTGACTTGTGCACGATGTTGTGAAGTGTATAACTTGAGGCTTAATTATGAAACTGTTATTTGTTTACCCAATAGAATGGATGAACATTGTGGTTGATTTGTCGTGGTTGACAAAGCGTCGCCATAAAAGAGTTTTGAGGTTTATTTATTTTTTTTATGCTCTTTTCCACAACTCCGAAAAAAATGTGAAAAGAAAAGAAATTGTTTTTTATACAGACTTGCTTGTATACGTGTGATATAATTATGGGAATGCAGACTTACTTGCATATCGGTGCACCGTTCCATGTGAGTTTGGTTGTACGTGTAGATTTAGGAAATACTTGCCATGGATCGAACTTCGGGTGAGACATGTTCCTCGATGTGGCACCCCACTTGAAAAATGTACGCTCCGAGTGGTTTCGAAGGCAAGGGAGGCACACTTGGGTGAGGTGTGTTCGGCACAAGGAGGATAGTGCAATTTTGGAAAAGAAGCGAGATTTCTTTTTGGTGTATGTGCATGATTACCTTAAAGGAAGAAACTAAATACTCATTCAACCATTGAATGAGAACTATATGTCTTCCTAAAGGTAGAAAATGCGTTTTGTTGATATTTTAATATACTATGATTTGTATCGTAGTTTGGAAATAAATTACATTTATGAGGATTGATAACTTACAAATATTATCCGGTTGTTTCTAACCTTTCCATGCAGGATGACAAGTCCACTCATATTTCAGCAGGTCAGACTTGCCATAGTAAATTTCTATAGTGTAAGTACTAGTAAAAGCATATTTATTTATTATGATGATGACACCTTTGCCTCATCGAGGAACTACCTGTTGGTAGTTGGTTATTGTTTTTGTTTAGTTTGATGTTATAACGTGTGGATTTATTGATTTTGGGATGAAGATTTCTCACACCAGCTTTATTGCTGACCCAAATGAGTTTTTGCTTATTGGGTACATTCCTTTGGAATGTAGTCGATTAACCTTTCAGGTTTAGAGATTTTTGGACAGTATTACTGGAGTTTCATTAGTGGGGCTAGCAACGTCAGAGTCTTTCTGGGTTAGAGTTTTATTTGTTTCAGTAATTTAATCATGTTTTAGTTGTTGCTGCTATTTGTTTCTGTTGTTATTGAATTTTCATGTCCGGAGTTTTGGGAAAACGGATAATTCTATGTGGATTTTAGGATTTTCGTTTTCCTCGAAAATCAGAGCGTGACACTCTCGATTCTTCTAAATTTTTTGAATGTCTTCAACTTACATTCAAAATCACTAAATATAAGCTAAACCAAACAAAGAAAACTCAATCCTAATATGAAAGTATTTCCATTACGCCTCAAGGTTAACTTTTTTTTATTTTAACCAAATAAGGAAAACCTACTCTCAATAGACAAGTGTTTCCTTATTACTTTGGACTTTTGGGCTAGGCCTGGCGCAGACTTAGCTTTCTAGATTTTTTTATTTTTTTATTTTTTTCTTGAAATGGAGTTTTTATAGGATCCCAGAACCTAGTGGTACCATCCGCCAAGCTTTAACCGTTAAGCTATCATGTCACTGGCAACTCTCTCTCTCTAGACTTATGGTATTACTTTTCTTATCCCTTTTAGAGAAACCTTCCTTATTCAAATTTAAGAGAAACCTTCCTTATTCAAATTTACTAATATGCTTTAGGAAATTTTCCTTAAGGAGGAAAACTAATTTAGATTAAAAACTTTATGACAAGGAAACTTTTGTCCAACAAATTTTTTTTTCTTTATCCTAATTAGTTAAGGAATCCTTATTCGAATAGAAAACTTTCCTTAACTAACCACTAAGCTCTATCATGCCTGGACCTGATTACAAAATATTTGTGACAGACTATCTTCTCAATGGAGTATCAGGTTTTCATTTCCCACAATTTATCGCTTTCATTCCCACGATTTATAGCAAATAGTTAATTCCACTCACTACTATTCAATCCTGAATAAAGTACAAGAAGTTCCTGCGATATCCTGTAATAATTCATAAAAATTACCCATAATTTGCATATAAAATTAAGGAAGGAGACCTGAAATGTGCAGAACAACACTGAGCATCTGTATGCAATTCAAAAAACAAAATTTGCAACAAGGAACCTGTACTACCGAATTGTTGGAATTATGTTATATGCTCTGAGTTCCTCATAAACCAGCTCAATATATAACCTCACCAAACACCAATAAGAAGAGTTGATGTTGTCTATAGCCCAGTAGACCGGTTGGCGTACTCTTGTACTAAAGCAGCAAACAATGAAGGTTGGTCAAGCAAGCGGGCCGGTTTGTCAAACTCCTTTGCTCTTCCTGCTCACACAGATATTGTGAATGAGTACGGAGAAGATATATGCCTTCTCATTTGTGAATTGGGAGAGTCATGGAGAGATTTGGAAGCTATCAAGTTTTCACCAAACAAAAACTTGATGCCAAATCACCTCTTTCACTGTTCCCACTTCATCAAGCAAAAAATGTTAAACTTATATATTAGTGCGTCAGCTAATGCACCATAAGTGAAGTAGACAGAACAAATACCTGCGTCTATAACTAGCACCCTATCACAGTCCATCACCGTTGGTATTCTATGAGCAATGGTGATAATTGTACAAGCTGCAAAATCCTCTCGGATGATCTTCTGAATTACGGCATCAGTTTGTGAATCAACCGAAGCTGTGGCTTCATCCATAAACAAAATGCGACTGCGTTTTAGCATCACCCGGCCTAAACAGAAAAGCTGCCTTTGCCCCACACTCCAATTGTCTCCACTATCAACCACTGCAAAGTGAGAGAATTTTCAAAATCATCAATATCAAATAGCTTTGGAACATGTAACAAGTCATCCACCCTCTTTGGAAAAGATTAAGCATTCAACAAGAAGTGTACCCTGGTGGTTGGGCTTGAATTATAAGTTACTTTTACTAATCGTGTTTATGTATACATAATCATTTACAGAATGTCACCACCTTATTTAGAATGAATAAACTTGCAAAACATTTAAATATTGTAATACCTTGTATGGGCGGGCTCAGAGGCTACCTTGGTGTACCATGTGGATCGGGTTGTTACAAATATACTTTTTACAAACCACTTCTTAGGACTGTAACTATAGCTTTCGTATGTTTAAGTTCAATAATAAAGATTGTATAACGTTATGTATACTACGTGTTGGACTACATGTAAAAACCTTGAAGCCACAAAAGCTTATTACTAGTAAAGAAACAGGTATTTGGGAAAAAATTATTTATACGATAGTTACTTGTGATGAGAATCACACTCTGAATGAATATAAGTTCTTGTAACTAAGTGCTTGGATAATTTTGAATCAAACAGAAACCTCTATAAACACAGTTAATAACCATTCTCGACTTTGATAATGATGAGATGTGAGTGAAGAAAAGTACATACCTAAAGCATCAAGTTTTTCAGGTTTGGCAGCCACCACATCCTTAAGTTGGCACCGATCAAGGCTCTTCAAAGTAGAAACAAAGAATATTAACAACAATACAAGAAAAAATTGGATACTTCAGAACATACTTGTACTGTCTTAACTTTTATACTCATGTCTATGACTCTTTCCTTTTGCGCCAAATCATACAACTAATGTAGTACTTTTTAAGTGTGCGGTCTACTAAATTTAGTTTCATTTCACCAGGCAGCATGCCATGTTTGTAGCTGTCTAAAACTAAGTGCAAATTGTTGATGTTCAATTTAACATATAAACTCCATTATGGCATTGTGTGTCTGACTAGGTGTCTCACATAGAAACTACCTCAAAAGTACGTTATATGTTTTGTTAAGAGAAGGTACAGCACTAGGTATATTACTAATAGTAAACAAAAAAAAAACAGTAAGGTATGTACATACCTGCCATATCTCGTCGTCCGAGTATAGTCCAAGTGGGTCAACGTTACTTCGCACAGTACCTTCGAAAAGAACAGGCTCTTGAGGAATGATACCAAAGCGAGACCTTAGATCATGAAGGCCCAACTTCGAAATGTCAACTCCATCAATAATTATTCTTCCTCCGGAAGGTTCTACCACCCTGAACAATGCCTGAATCAGAGTTGACTTCCCACTACCCGTCCTGCCCACAACACCAATCTTCTGTCCTCCCTGAATACTTAGAGTGATACCTTTTAGAATCAGAGGAGTGTTTGGACGATATCTAACCTGTTTCATTCAAGTAGCAGTCAGAATCAGTGCATGACACGAAAAATGAGCAAAGGGGAAGAACACTGAACCAAGATCTTTGTTAACAGATAATGAGCTCATTCAGTCTTATGAAGATCTGTTCAACTCTCAAAAAGAACTTGCGGGAAAAGAAATGGAAAACACATGGATATAGGGCTCAAGAAAATGGGAGGAGCTGGTTGTTAAATATCTCAAAGTCTAGTCCTCTAAAAATAGTTATCTATTGGAAATATATAAGGAGGCAAAGTAAAATAATGACAACCTCAAATTTACTCGAGATAAAACTATAAGCATTATAAGTTTATAACATAATGGTCACAGTTAACTCTGTATACTTTTTAACTTTTTGAAATAACATATTAATATACTTTTATACATCAAAAAACGTTCGTGGAAATCTTCTCTGAACAATTAAGATGTCTATGGTAGCTTCGAATTAGTTAAATCACCTGTAAGTCCTTCATGTCAATGTTGCCTTGAGTTGGCCAGTTTGGAGACAAAATGCGGTCTTTGATTTTCCATTGTGCTTCAGATGGGATATTTGTGAACTGTTTTATCCTTTCAACAGAAACCATTCGATTCTCCACAAAACAACTCATGTATACAGTGAAAAAGAGCAATCCACTGAGAGACAAGCCATACGAGAGGGATAAACCCACATACTCTGCTCAAAGAAACAAAGGACCAATGGACCATTAAAAACTCCAAACCTTTTGAGTTCCTATACATCACGTGCAAGTGGTTTCTACTCACACCATGTACGGGTACATACATATATATGCTCACCACAAGATGCAATGGACTATTAAACTGAAGACCACCAGCCAGGAGCCATATAATACAGAAAACTAAATGAAGGAGAGCAATATGTAAAGTCCATATATGCGAGGGGGTATACAAAAAGTTAGATTAGAGACCAATCTCGAAATGCTTCATGCACACACAGTCAACGCTTATAATGCCTTTGTATGTGAACAATAATAAAATTTGTTGGCAGATGCACACCTGGCTTGATGAGACTGCTAGGCAATGTGACCATGAACAAAGCAGAAATGCAGAGTACGACACTACCAAGCAATTCCATGCGAAATCCTAGCCACTCATTGGATGCGTTATTGTGAAAATCCATACACAAATTTGCATTCACGTATTCATAATTTTTCTGAACAAAGATATCCTGCTTTCTGAAGCTCCGAATTGTTAGAACCCCAGCAACACTTTCAGAGAAATGTTGGATGATAGGAGCTTTCGTGATGGAGTCAAGGCGAGTCAATTCACGAGATGATGCAAGGAAGTATCGCTGCAAACCAAAAGATTCAAGGACAATTACATCCATGCCTATAGCTAAATACAATCGTGCATACTGTGGAGTAGGATAAAGCAATAAAGATGAAAGGAGAGCATAAACAAAGGGGAAGAGGTCTATACCATGTACCAGACATTCAACCAACCAAGTGGAAGAATGAAAAAAATTGTAGGCCAAGCAACTTGACATGTAATTACCACAACTCCAAGCACTGAAACATAACAGGAAAGCGCCATACCCACGAAGAAAGGGATGAAGCAGTCGATGTTACTTTGATCTGTTGATGCCTACAAAATCAAATCACTAGTTAAATATTCCAGCCCGAACAAATGCTTCGCTAAGAAATATGTTGATTTAGTGATTCTAAGTTGGACTTTTGCACTATTTAATTTTCATTGACAATTCCATGTAATCATAAAATTGCGCTCCTAAACGTACTCGACTTAGAACTCTTCCTGAAGGTGTGGTATCAAAGAATGACATGGAAGCATGTATGATACTATGAAGAATCTGTCTGAAGAAAATTTGAGCAGTCTTGAGGCCAAGTACTGTAATAAACAAGTCTTTAATCAGCACCAGCACAATAGAAACTGCAGCTAAGATCGCATAGATGCCAATGAAGAACGAAGCATCAAATGAAGCTGCACGTTTAGCTCCAGTCTCATATGCCAGCCAATAGTCCCCTGCCATAACGGAGAATTGCCACAGAATCGACAGTAACAACACTACTACCACACCCCACCACCCATAAGCCTCAGTACTATATGCCTTGTAAACTTGCCAGCTAACTTGTCCAGTTTCTCTCTCTTCATCTTCAATGAGCTTAGAGGTTCCACTCTCTGAACTGGGTACATTTGTAGGCATAGGTTCACCATTGGCCACCCTGGGAGAAGAGGATTTTGGTGAATTTGGTGACTCTTCTGTATCATTGTTACCTTGCTCTACTAGTTCCATAGAGGTTTCGTGAGCAGCAACAAGAGCTTTGAAATCCAAGCCAGATTCAAGAAGTTCATTATACTTTCCAGATTGAACTATCATCCCATCTTTCATTACCTGAATTGGATACCAAGAACGTAAATTTGAATTGCAATCTCACTATTGAAACAAAAGCTCAACTATACAATTTTCTATTGACATCATTACCAACAACAAAGGATTATGAAAAACGCCCCCATACTTCACTGATGAAACAATTCAACACAAACTGGCGTTCTCTTCAAGAAAATAAATAATATCTCATGGAAGACAATTTTTTATAAGAAAGTTTTCCCTTGAGAAGTCAATTTTTCAAAAAAAAAAAAAATATCTTTTTGCTTTTTGCTTTTTGCATGAATAACAATCAATGAAAAAGGTTTTCTCATATGCTTCACAGTGAAGGAATCAAGCCCAATCCTGTTGATAGTTTTTCACCAAAATATACAATCAGCCATAATGAGTACAACTTAATTAGTGAGGATAGTGATGAAGTCAACTCAGAATCCGGGCTTGGTCCACAGGCAGCGAACAGTGATTTGGATTTAGGGGCTATGTCAAACGGAAAGATGAATAAGAGGCGCCACACCAAAGATATCAGCATTTGTCCCCGAAAATCCAATAAAACTAGGAAAGAAAACAAACGGTACAAAGACTGAGTTTGTTTATTGTCTAGGCTTGTATTGGTGAATCCTATCTTTTGTGCGAGTTTGTTTCGGCTTTTGTTAACCCTATAGGGTCAGTCATGTAGCCTTCGGGCGTGGATTTTTAAATGAATAAAATGGGTCAACATCCCAATTTGATAAAAAAAAAGTACAACTTAATCCAAAGGCCTAATACATAATTAAGTTGTGAATTTTTAGAAAACAATAAGAACGACATAAACAAAATTTCATTCCAAGTGGTCGGGTTTGATAAGTTGAAATGTATTAATACATTCTTCTACCTCGCTCTTACAGAAGTGTATACGTACGTACCAATATGAGATCTGCATTATGCAAGAAGTCAACTTGATGTGTCACAAGTAATACGGTCTTCTCCTTCAAGGCACCCCTTACACAGTCCTGCAATATCAGTGTTAATACTTCATAGTTATGATACATCACTGCAAACTGCTATTGCTATTAAAGCATTTAGAAACTGTTAATACAAGTTCATGGTGAATACTTAAAGTACGTTTTACCACAAAGATTCATACAATATCTAGAATGCACTAGCACATTGTACACACCCACCTTGAATAATTCGGATCCTGTGTGAGCATCAACTGCGCTAAACACATCATCAAGAAGGTATATATCACACTCTTGATAGACAGCTCTGGCTAGTTGAATCCTTTGTTTTTGTCCACCACTTAGATTGATGCCACGTTCACCAATCTCAGTCTGATCACCAAACTCCATCATTTCCAAGTCCTTCTCCAAACAACAAACTCTTACCGCTTCTCTGTACCTTCGAGCGTCCATTGATGAGCCAAACAGAATGTTCTCTTGTATGGTTCCATTCTGTATCCATGATGTCTGTGCCACATAAGCTGTGGTTCCACAAACTCTGACCTGTTTGGAAAAATAATAGCTGTCAGTTCTTCAACTTGTTTAAGAAATGTCAAAAATATGAGATGAGTTAGGTACCACTTCTACTGAAATTACTAAGATAACATACCTTCCCAGAGATCTTGTGCATTTCACCTAAAATCGAAGCTAGCAACGATGATTTCCCTGATCCAACTGTGCCAACTATCGCTGCAAGCTTCCCTTTCTTGACTGTCAAATTCAAATCCTTCAAAACCACCTCTCCTTCTTCGTCATCCCATGAAAATACTCCATCCTTCACCTCTACTGCAATTCTCCCCTCACATCCTTCTTCCCTCTCTACTTCACCTTCTGTCAACTCCTTACTAGTTAAGTACCCATCCAACCTATCTAATGAAACAGTTGCTTGTGATATTGAAATTAAGGCTTCTGGAAAGCTCTGAATTGGTTCACTCAAGATCTTGAAAATCGATGTGGCTGTAAATATTGTCCCTGGATCCAATGGGATGCCAAGTAATATTGATGTGCCAAACACAGCTGTGGCCATGATCACTGGTGTGCTCCACAATAGTACCTGTTGGAAATTATATTCATATTCAGTGAGAAATAAAAAGACTTTATGGTTTGATCATTAAAAAATGTCATCTAAACACAATTTCTTCCTTCTGTTTAGAAACTGCATTAACAAATATTACTTCAGGAGAAGGGAAACACAAAGTGTACTACTAAAACATTTTTTGCGTGAAAAGTAAGAAATGAAAGACTGAAAACTATTATGAAATATATGCAACATTACCATGTTAGCAGTTAGGGTGATCATGAATTTCCATATCCAGGTGTATTCTGAGTCCCGAAACGTCTGAATTTGCTTCTCAAAATGCTCCTCCCAAGCTTGAAACTTAATAACACGCATGTTATTAAGAAGTTCAGTCATGGCCTTCAGTCGTAAATCACTCATTAGCATTAGATTGAATTGGTATACACTGGTCTGATAAGCAGTCAACGCCACAGTTATCATAATAGCAAGTATGACGGCCAATGCTGTAAATGCTGAGAAACCGAGGTAGAGGTATAGGAGGACTAGTGCGATCCCTAGCTGCAATATCATTAGCCACACATTGTTTATTTGTAATACCATATCACAGATTTGCTGAGCATCGACTGCCATGTAATTTACTATCTGACCAAGCCCGTGTGCTTGTCGAGATGAGCTTGATAGTCGAAGGCCTTTCTTGTATAATGCATCGATTAGTGTTGACCGAATCAGCGTTCCTATATTATGAGATTGGAAAGTGAACTGGTGGGAGCTTAGAACTTCAATCAACTTCGAAAGTAAGAGTGCTAGAACAAGGTAGTATCCTTGATAAGGTGAGGTACCCTTCCCTGAAGCAAAATTTACAAAGCTTTGGAGCAAAACTGGACCCATGTACATTGCACTAAGGCGGATAACTGCTAAGATGGCAGTGAACACAAGACGTTTCCAAAAGCAACAAAGAAGTGTTATTGCAACAGGGTGGTTTGATTTGTTGGCGTCCTTAGGCCATTTTGATTCAAATAGCTGTGAAGTTCTCTCAGCGAGATAGTCAGGTGGGAGGGAGGGGACTTCATCAACTTTGAGAGCAGACTTATAGCCTTTTTTCAACAATGGGTTCAACCAATACCACACAGCTTTAGAGAAAAACGATGCTGAAGCATACCCTCCTATGTCCGAATCCAAGTTACTCAATAGAGGTTTATTTAATGTCAATTCTGACCTCTCCCGTGATTCATTGTCAACTACAATAACACCATTTGATCTTCTAATTGCAATGATCAGAAGAAGAATCGCTATGGGAAGAGTTATCAGTGACAATATATCATCCACTCTCAGTGCATCAAACACGCTACTTTCTACGGTACTTAATCTTATGCTGGCTGAAATGGATAACAAACAAACAATCATAAAATTTACCACCCAATAAACCCGAACAGTCATCGGGTGTGTACTCGATTTGAACTGCCTTTCGTGGGCTATAACAATCACAATTACAATATGTGTAATCGCTTGAATGAACCCGAAAGCCGCCTCGAAGGTTTTCCATGAAGATGGAGATGGTTTAGTCAAGGCTAGAATTGCAAAAAGAGTATAACAAAGTGCTAAAACAGTACTTAGTATCAAAGACAGCTTGAACCAAACTGTTGTTCTAACAAAAGAGTTTGTGTGGTTTCTAACTTGAGGTGTATTATGAAACCTAGATAAAACCTTTTGGATTGCAAAGAAGATCAGAACAAGCAACAAAAGAAGATCAATAGTCAAGAACAAAACCCTTTGTGGACAAGGAGCCAAGAAAATGAACCTGACCCATTGAAGTGTTGCATGGTCTGAAGCTTGATTGATTGAGCTTGAACATGAGAGTGAAGTAAGCCAAAAACCTGACATGTTTGTGAACCAAAACAACACTTAGAGAAGAACCCTAAGATTGCTTATTCAATCATCTTGCTCTGCAAACAAAAAAGCACGCCACCATCAACAAGGGTTCGACAACTACTGTAGAAAAGAAGAAAAAGTTGGCAGAAAATTTGCTTTTATCGAATTTTTAATGGTTGTTGATTGACTATATGAATCAAACCCATGTGAAGAAGAAAGAAATAATATACCATACAAACAGAAAGGTCTATATAGAAGCGTTGATTGGGGAGTATAAAAAATCAGGTTGAATGCTATGAACCAAATATTAGTATATTACTGTCTGAGATATCAAGTGTTTGAGTTGGTGTGACGATTGGATTACATTTTTTTGCATATAGCGTAACAACAAAGCAAAGGAAATGAATGACAGTAATCCAGTATTGACATGGTCAGTAGTGTGCATGGAGCTGAGGAAGGTCTATAAATACTAATAGCAGTGTTAACATGGACTGTCAACTAATAGCAGTTGATTGTTTCGGTGAATCATAATTATTAGTTTTGATAATTCAATTAATGGTCTTAATAAGATAAATGAAAAATTATAATTAATGAATTGTCTAGACAGAGGGTTTTGATTTCATTTTCTACGTGTGTTACTGAGGAGGAGTTCGTTTTTGCGTTTTTGTCTAATTAGAGCTTAGAATATCAGGAACTATGGCACATTCGTTTGTAAGCTTATATCTGAGATTTGTGCAAAGACTTTAGTTATTTATTTTATCGATGTTTAATTTTTATACCAAGGAAAATCCAATACATTCATATGCGTTTTAAAGCTACTTGCAAAATGATATTAGATTAGGTTAGAGAGAAATACTTGCTAATATCATTGAAGTATATAAAAAAAAAAAGACCACACAATCAGAGTTTTCTTTCCATTTCCCACTGTATTATTAGAGCAATGATTCCAGTTTCTTAAGAATAAACTCTCTTCAAATTTCAACTTTTGTTATCTTACATAGATTAGAATACTTTCGAGTAGGGGTGGGCACGGGACGGGATGAACCCCATCCCTATCCCATTTGTTTGGGATTGGGACAGGATAGACCTCGTCCCGATCCAAATGGGTTCAGGACGGCATGAACATGTACTAAATTTTAGATTGAAAATTTAACATGCAAGATTGAAAATTTTGGATTTACCAAACACACAACTCTAAGAACAACTATGTAACTTTAATCCATTGATTATTATTTTATCATTTCATTAGCTTTTACTCCGTTTTTTTAGAATCACTATTGAAGATAGTCATTTTTTGTACATTGGTAGAAAATGATCAATGAGTTTGTCATTTAAAAACTACGGGGAGCACACATTATTATTGTCAAGAGCTAAAAAGAGAAAAAAAAAAAAAAAAAAAAGGGAGAGAGTTTGATTTAGATTCATTATCTAGGTGAGTCACTTGAAAGCTTGTGAGAATAAAATAACCATGTTAATAAATAAAACAACAAATAAAAGTCATGTCAACAAATAGTTTTATACTACATATTTTATATTAAATATTAAATATTAAAAAAATCGGTTAAGGACGGGATTAAAAATCTTCATCCCGATTCCATCACACTCTAGATCGGGACAAAATTGGAATATGATTGATCAATCTCAATAGCACTCGAAAAAATTGGGATGGGATCGGGATCGTGGGATGGGATGCCCATCCCTATTTTTGAGAATAATCTCTCGAGGCTCCAATGTCTCAAAAACAAATTCTCTTGAAACTCCAACATTTGCTATCTTATTAACTAATAAAGATTCCAATACTACCTCGAGTATAAACTCTTTGAGAGGCTTCCCCCTCAATAACAAACTCTCAAGGACAATTCCCTTGCGAGCTCTGTTGAACAAGTTATGGATCTATATCTCTCTAGCCTGGATCCTCTCAATTCTTCTAAATTTTCTGGATGTCTTGAACTTACATTCAAAGTCACTAAATATAAGCTAAACAAGTCTAAACCAAACAAAGAAAACTCAATCCTAATATGAAAGTATTTCCATTATCCCTCAAGGAGAACTTTTTTATTTATTTATTTTAACCAAATAAGAACAATCTACTCCTAATGGACAACTGTTTCCTTATTACTTTCGACTTTTGGACCAGGCGCGGCGCGGACCTGGCTTGTCCGACCAGGCTTTCTAGAATTATGGTATTACTTTTCTTATCCCTTCTAGAGAAACCTTCTGTGGGAGGAGAACATAACTTTTAGCCCAATTGGATAAAAAAGCCCAAGGATTTGGGTCTGTCTTAAGAAACCCGAAGATTATCCATGAAAGCTACAAGTATAAGATGCCTGAGCCCGGGCCCAATACAAACTCAGTATCAGTAGAATACTATTTCCTCAGCAGAGGAGAAGTGCTCGACATCAACCACCATGCTCAGTTGAGCACGTGGGCTTGTAGAAGAGATATCTCAAAACAGGAAGTTATAACCAATCATGGAAGTTACAACTGCCTGAAAGAAGTTGCAACCGCTTGCAAGTAGATAACCTACTAATCTGCCACGTGTCTTACTCATCATCCACGTGTCTTGCTCATCAGCCACGTGTCTCACTCATCAGCCAACAATTAATTCTTTCAGCCTCTATAAATAGTCAAATGCAAAACCTTCTGGAGGTAATACTTTCCTGACTTACAATTTTCTATTCAAGTATAGAGATATTTCTCATTTTCCTAAACACATTGTTCTACTTTGGCATCAGAGTCCCCGTGGCAGGCATCACACCGGTGTCAAGAATTAATTTCTACCTTGTGCAGATTACTCCGCGTGATCGACACGTAATCCTATCATATGCAGATTGCTCTGTGTGATCAGCACGTGATCTGACGAAAATTTGCATCCACAAATTGGTGCTTTCAATGAGAGCTTGAATCAAACTCATTGCATGCTCTCTTCCATTCACAAAAAAAAAAAGTTCATTCATTCAGATTCAATTTCACTCACAAACACTTTTGTCAATTCTATACAATGGTGGGAATGCGAAAACAAACTAGCAAAAATAATGTTACAAGGTATTCTTCTCGTACTAGGCTGCCATCATCATCACAAGTTCAACCGTTACCAGCCGGACAGCCACTGATAGTGGGTCTGCCACCACCTGTTGACCATCAATCGTAACCTTTTGCCATAGGCCAAATGGAGATGACAGAACAAGAGAATCTCGCAGGTCAGATCGCCAATCTGACCAAAATATTGGAAGAACAAGCCCAGGTGGTAGAGCGATTAGTGAGCGAACAACCAAGGCAGATGACACATCGTCGTCTACCAGTAGATCATGTGCATGCATAGAAGTGGGAGTGGTCATCCATCAAAGGGAAACAATCCCTCTGGAAGCATTCATTCGAAATTATGGCCACAAGTAAGTGTGCACTCTAGGCTCAGACCTTAAAGGGGAGTCTTCTCAAGATTGGGCTCCCAAGCAACCAGGCACTCAAGACTAGGATCGTAGATTACACCCAATATAAGTGGTCAGCACAAAATACAAAATCCCGATGGATGCGAACAACGCAGCAGATCAGACTAGTACACTGATTTGTCCCACGTCCCACATTCAGAGGCTCGTCGAAACAAGAGGAACCTTCAGGCGAATCCCATTAAAACTCTAACTCACTCACATGTAGGTAAGTCACCATCAAATTCGGAATGTGATGAGTCATCTACCGTAGATAATCATAACCGAAATCACCATACGGTTGATCAGCAGGATACACACAAGCCCTTTGGAGCAGATGATGTGGCACGAATGGTCAAAGAGCAGTTGATGAATTTACAGGTTATGAGAAATCCAGATAATACTCTGCGCAGAGAGGTGGCCCTGGTGAACACTTCACCTTTTACAGATAACATCGAAGAGGCTCCTCCACCAGCGAGATTTACCACACCAACTTTTACCCATTTCAAAGGAGATTTTGATTCTGAGAAACACTTGAAGCATTTTCGAAGTATTATGACTCTGCACAAAAATGATGACCCGCTTATGTGTAAAATATTTGCTATGACTTTACAGGGAGTCACCCAAGATTGGTTTCACACTTTGACCCCTCAGTCGATCAGCAACCTTTGTCTTCACAAAAGAATATTCATCTTACCGACCTGTCAAAAAGCATGCCGACCACCTCTTCAACATGAAGAATAAGTCAAATGACTCGCTCAGAGACTTCATTAAAAAATTCAAGGCAGAAAAAACAAGCATAGTTGGGTGTGACGATCAAATTGCGTCCTCAGCTTTCAGGAAGGGTCTACCCGCAGACCACCCGTTGTACGATGAACTGACCATGAAACCAGACAAAACTCTTGCAGAAGTATTCACCATGGCAGAATGCTATGCATTGTGGAACGATGATAAAAATATTGCTAAGGTATCTAATGTGTTCAAAAAGGATAGCCAACCTACACAAAATAATATAGATCAAAATGAGAGTAAGAAGAACAGGGGTGACAAGCGTAGAGTACACTCTCTAGCAAAAGAATCATCTACCAATAGAGCATACACATAGTTCTCGGTTCCAATCAATCAAATTCTCCACGAGATAAAAAACCAACCTTGGCTGAAGAGATCGCCACCCATGAAGGCAAATCTGGCAAAAAGAAATACGAATAAATATTGTGCATTCAATGGAGCCACTGGTCACTCAACAAAAGAATGTCAAGCATGGAAGGACCACCTTGAGGAATTAGTCAAAACAGGACATTGCACAAAGTATGTAGCCAAAAAAGCCATACAGCAAATTGAAGAAAGAGATGTAGCCAAGGAACCTCCAAAGAAAGTCATAAGAATCAATGGAATTTTTATTGAATCTGGACTTTTTGGTTCCACAAATAATGAAAAGAAGTGAAAGATCAAACAAGCAACTTCAGTTGCTCAAGTGCAAATCGCCTCAATCGATGGCCCCACAACTAGTTCCTCAATCGAAAATCAGATGATTGGCTACACTAAAAGTGACATGCAGGGCCTTGATCTACCACATGAAGACGCGCTCGTCATCAGCATCCAGATTGCTCATGCAATGATTGATAGAATTCATGTAGATGAGGGAAGTGCAGCCAATATACTTCAACTTTCAATTGTCAAACAGATGAATTTAGAATCACTTATCACCAAAAAGATAAAAGTCTTGACTGCCTTCAATGGGGCTACATCAGTAACAATTGGCACTATGATTCTGGACGTCTACTCACTACCAGTCATCTGCTCGCAGACCTTTATGATAATAGACGAGTCTTCTCCCTACAATGGACTCTTGGGTAAACCATGGATGACTAAAATTAATATCGTCACGTCTTTTCTACACAAAAAATCAGATATCCAATCCCAGAAGGTGGAGTTGGAGAAATAAAGAGTGATCAAGCCATGGCAAAGAGGTGTGCAACGCGAGTCTTAAAGGAAACAAAATAGAAGGAATTTATTCCCGTTACTTCAGCTGAAGCGAAAGGAAATAAGCCTTCTACGTCCAATAGCAATTATAGCACCAGGATCAAGAAGGAGAAGTTCAATTTGAATCCTCAGTTGAGGAGGGATGGAGACCAGAAGAAGACACAGAACTTGTAATTCTTGATCCTAATTTGCCTGAAAGAAAGGCGAAAATTAGCTATCGCCTCAGCGCAGATGAGAAAGCAGAGCTCATTAGTTTCTTCCAAAGCAGCAAAGTGTAAACCATTTTTTAAAGCATTGAAAAAAGGAAAGAGAGACAAATGGGATGAAGAGTGTGAAACTGTATTTAAAATTTTGAAAACTTACTTATCTTCTCCTATTCTACTGTCAAAACCTCAGCCGGGTGAGGACTTGTACCTCTACTTAGCAGTTTCAAATGTGGCAGTGAGTTTAGCTCTCATCAGAGAAGAACTGGGGGCACAACTTCCCGTATTTTACATATCTAAAGCTCTTCTCGATGCTGAGACTAGGTACCCAACAATGGAAAAATTAATTTTAGCTCTTTGGTTTCAGCAAAGAAGTTGATACCTTACTTTCAAGCCCATCGAGTGATTATCATGGCGGAATATCCTTTACGGTCAATCCTCCACAGCCCGGATGCTTCTCAAAGAATCATGAAATAGGCCATCGAGTTAAGCCAATACGATTTGATCTACCGGCCAAGGACATCTATAAAGGCTCGAGCCTTAACAAATTTCATATTAGAATTCACACCTTCCTTAGCCGCTGAGACAAAGTCAGCCAGCAGAACAGTGATGCATCCCTCAACAACAGAAGAGTCCTTAGTTTACACTGGAACAAGGGCAGATCAGCACAAAGATATGTGACACTTATATGTAGATGGGTCGTCAAACAACAAGGGTGTCGGAGCAGGACTTGTTTTATTCAGATGGAACCATGGTAGAACAAGCCATTACACTTGGCTTCAAAGCTTCCAATAATGAAGCAGAGTACGAGGCCTTGCTTGCTGGACTATGCCTAGCAAAGGAGTTGTCCGTTAAAAGGCTAGCCATCTATTTAGATTCTCAGCTTATAACTAGTGAGGCATCTGGTGAATACATTGCAAAACACCCAAGGATGATCCTCTACCTAGACAAAGTCCAAGAACTTCTTAAGGCTTTTCTAATATTCACAATTAAGCAGGTCCCTAGAGCAAGAAATTCTCATGCAGATGCATTAGCGAACTTGGGGTTAGCCTTAGATTATCAATTCAAGCGCTCCATCCCAGTAGAGCACTTGGAGACGCCAAGTATTGAAGAAGAAGTCGAGATGATGATAATCAATGCTAGTCCTACTTGGCAAGATCCTATTATCGATTTTTTACTAAATGGTAATCTGCCAACAGACAAGGTTCAAGCCAAAAAACTTCAACAAAATGCTGCAAGATATTATGTAAAGAAAGAAAAACTCTACCACAGATCATATTTGGGGCCAGACCTCACCTGTATTAATTTTCCAGCAATACTTGAAGTTCTAAGTAGTATTCATGAAGGATCTTGTGGAAATCATTCTGGGGGCAGATCACTAGCACAAAAAGCTTTTAGTGTTGGTTACTATTGGCCAACCATGCATCAAGATGCGAGAGACTTCGTACAAAGATGTGACAAATGCCAATGGTTCAAACTAATTCCTACTCAGCTCGTAGAAGAATTGAATCCGCAGATCAGTCCATGGCCTTTCATGCAATGGGCAACTGACCTTGTAGGGCCAATGGCAATGGGTCCAGCACAAAATAATATGATGATTGTGGCAACCGACTATTTCACAAAATGGATTGAAGCTGAAGCCCTCGCCTCTACCAAGGAAGCAGATGTAAAGAAATTTATTTGGCAAAACATAATCTGCCAATTTGGTATTCCGCATTCCATTGTGACCGACAATGGTCTTCAATTTGTGGGAACGTAAATTACACTCTTCTTGGAGAAGTACGACATAAAGCGACAGAATTCAACTCCTAGGTATCCACAAGGAAAAGGTCAAGCTAAAGCATCCAACAAAACTATTCTGGATTGCATAAAAAAAAAAGATTAGATAAAACTAAAGGAAAATGGGTTGAGGAGTTACCTGGAGTATTATGGGCTTACCGCACAACCAAAAAGAGACCTACTAGAAAAACGCCATTTTCCTTGGCTTTCGGAACCAAAACTATCATCCCACCTAACATAGTAGTCCCTTCATTGCGAACGGAAGTATCCAGCTTAGCAGCAAATATTAATGAAATGACGACTAACTTGGATCTAGTAGAAGAGAATCGAGAAAAAATTATCACAAGAGTTGCTGCTTATCATCAGCAACTTATGTCTTATTACAATAAACGAGTCAAGATCAGACAATTCCAACCTGGGGATTTAGTTTTGAGAAAGGCCTTCGTCACTAGGAAGGTAGAAGGGTAAAAAAAGTTAGATCCTAATTGGGAAGGACCGTATGTAGTGAGTAGAGTTGGCGGTCGGGGAAGCTATACACTGGACTCACTTGAAAGCAAAGAAATCCCTAGACAATGGAATGCCAACAACCTTAGAAAGTACTATGTGTAACTCATCTTCAGCAGAGGACCCTACAAGCAGATCATTCTGTCGTCGACAGACTACCTATCAAGTAAATTATAGTATTTTAGCTTTTTAGAAATAAAATGCATTGTACATACTAAAAAGACTTGATTGTATTTACTCTTTCTAGTATAGGAACATACCTATTGGAAATGTGTAAGCACCGCACTTTTCTTTCTTCTGTCGAGGAATGTAAAAATCCTATAAAAGGTTGTACTTGTATTTTTTTTTCGAATAAAAAACATATCTCTCTTCAGCAGATGAGAGTATGTACGATACAACCCAAGATTGAGTTATCACTCACAAATCTACTCAAATTCCCCATTTGGTAGATCACAACTCAGGTTTGAAGTTCTTGTACATCAATGTATGGAACAACTATTCTTTCAGATAGGCAGAATGTAGGACACCTCTCCTTATAAGCAAAGAATAAAATACATCTCCTCAACAGGCGAAAGGTAAACCCTACTCAGCAGGTGCATGAGATCAATCTCTCCTCAGTATGTGAATGTTACAATACCACTCCTTGGCAGATGAAAGGATGCATCCTCTCTTCAATCGAAGGGCATATCCTCTTCTCAACAAATAAAAGGTACATCCATGCATATATATATGATAAATTTTTTATGAAATTATTTTCTAAGTTTATTATTCATGCATTGTTTTTTGGTATGGGAGATGACAGTTGAACATACTAAAAACAAGGAAAGTTTGGATTCATAATAACCACAGTCGGTCAGCAGACCACAATTCAAATACATGAAAAAACAAAAGCAAAAATGATAAACAAAAACATTTTAAGGACTACATGTTGTTAGAAAAAGTTGAAGGGCTAAGGTCATTAGCAGCAGCGATATCTCCTTGCTCACCATGAGTAGAAGAACCAACAACCTCAGCAAGAGAAGCAGGAGTAGTCTGCTCGGGGGGTGGGGGGAGTCGATGGAAGTTTTATAACCTGCAGGTGAAAATGATCATTTTCATCAGTTATTGCAAAAAAAGGTGCACATCCTCCTTTACCCTCAACATAATCGAGCTTATAGGAGTCTTCTTCAGCCTTTGCACACTTCTCAACTGCCTGAATTGCCTCCAACTTGAATTCATTGCACTCCTTTTCAAGTAATTCATGAGTTCTTTTTAAGGTCTCAAACTCTTCCATCTCTAGTTTCATAGTTTCATATTTCAGGGTAAGATCATTAAACTTGAGATTCAGAAAGACCATCTCAGAGTTTTTATTAGACAGAGAAGTTTGTAGATCAACACACTTATTTTCCTATTAGAGGATCTGGATACTCTTTTCTTGGTGTAACTGCTGCTCAGCTTCAAGCACCCTCTCAATACCTCCAAGGTCAGCATTCAATCTCTCATTGTCTTCCTCCAACTTTTTCAGCTGATCAATAGTAGGGGCAGTGACAGTAGCAGATTCGGACATATAAGACAAATGTCTCATAAACTCTTCAGCCATAATGATACCTCTCATAAACTCTTACTGAAGTTGGTTGATCTACGTAGACGTTCAACCAAGTTAGTACACCCAGATTTGTCTTCTAGAAGATCTTTTTTCAATAGATCGGCTAAGGGAACAATATCCATCGAACTGGATTCACTGTCGGTTCAGAAGGTGAAGGCATGATCTACATACCAGCAAAAGTAGATCAACGGGAAAAAAAAAGAGACAAAATAAAGTTTTCATGTATAGGAAAGGGTCCTGGAACAATATTTACCTTAGAAGGAACATCTGTTGCAGGCATATCAGAACCAAGACTTTTCAGTTTTATATCAGAAGTGTCAACTCTGTTCTGCTTCAAGAGATCAGACTTTCTGGAGATCAGCATGAGCCTAGCTTCAAAAGGAGTACGAGTTCAACTTGTGACACGATCTACAGTTACTTGAGATTTTGATGCACCAAGAGAAAAAATAACCTTCATGGCCAATGGAGGAGAAAAAACATCTCTTCGACTAGCAGATTTCTCAGTCGTGGCAGAACAATGTTGGGTAGAGTCAAGTTTCTGGTGAAGAGAAGAAGTAACTTTATGGCTAACAGATTTCTTGGTCGAGGCAGAACAGTGTTGGATAGTCTTAATATTTGGAATAGGAGAACGACCAGACGGAGGAGATGTTACATTCTTCAAACTGTTCTTTTTGGAAAGAGATTTTTCAGAAGAAACTCCAACTCTTGTGGATAATCCCTTTGCAACCAAGGGAGATAGCCTAGAAGTTTTATTATTTTTAAGAGATTTAATAGATATTTCCTCCCCAGTAGAGGAGTCGACCTCAACCCTAGCGGATTCTTGGAGACTCTTATTTCTTTTTGAAGGAGCCTCACTAGTAGAGATGGAAAAACCAATAAAATCAACAACATTCTTCTTCCAACTCTCTATGTCTTCAGCCAGAGGAAGACATTTCTCTTCATTTCTCAATGGGCTCAACAACCACCTTCATTCGCGATATTCGAAAGGTATGCCACGCGCCCTTCGAATCTTGTCCATGTCAGGCTTTACAGAGATTTTCTTTACTATCTCCTCACCTACAAACAAAGGTGACAAAGTAAGCAATCTGCGCAGAATACAAAAATGCATGTATATGCAATTATAGATTAAAGGGGTTGAAAATGCATAGATGGGCAGAAGAGGATAGGCACAAGGAGGCCATCTGCCATATCACCTTCCCAGCCACCGCTGATCTCCAAAGTGTTCTTCTTCCAGTCATGGTCGCCAGCCTGAGCTCATCAAGAGTTTAATATTTTTTACTCTAAGTTGAGCATAATCACCATGCCTTATCACCTCAAAACAGAAGAAAAATTCTTCCTTAGTTAACTCAAGCCCAAAAAAAGTACTGAGATTGGAGAAATACATGATTGCTCTGTATACATTTGGGCAACATTGAGCAGGGGCACATCCCATTTCACAGAGCACTTCTTTAAAAAAATTTGGCATGGAAAACTTGAAGCTCAAGGAGATAATGAATGGATGGAATTTGATGGTTCTATTATCAGAAGAAATGCAAGGTTCTTTGCCACTACTCGGGTCAACTAGTCTTACATGCACTCCTTCAGGAAAGGCGGAGCGATTAACTTCAAACCATTTAAAAAAGGAAGCATTGTTCTCCAAATTAGGCAAGTTAGGAACGAATCTTCCAAAATGAGAAATGGAGCCTCCTTGACGGTACAAAGGTTCCTCATCATAAGAGATAGAGTTATTACCAGATTTCTTTTTAGAGCCCATGGTATCCAGATACGGAATAAAATCAGAGAAAAAGCCCACCTGCAAATGAGCAAAGAAACACAATTACAAGGGTAAGGCAGATGTAGTTGGAGTAAAAATAAAATAAAATGGTGGTACATAGCAAAAACGGTGGCTGCGTGTATTTACAAAACCCTTTCTTTGCAATTTGCAATTTGCAATTTTTTTTCATGTTCACAACAGTGAACCCATGTTTGCAAATTTGCAACCTCGAACCCATCTTTGCAATGAGTGAGGCTAGAGAGCGAGGAAACGGGCGAGGAAACGAGCGAGGACAGTGATGTGGCGGGGTGGAAGCCATCCACCCCACTCAGGATGCGTGCCGCATTTTTTTTGTGCACACATCCCGAGCGGGGTGGACGGCTCCCACCCCGCCACGTCGCTGTCCTCGCTGATTTCCTCGACATTTAGAATTCCCCTTTGCAATTTGTGACTTCTTTTTCATGTTCACAACAGTGACCCATCTTTGCATTTGTAACTTCTTTTCCATGTTTCTTCTTTGAGCACTATTATAGTGCATCGGTGCTAACCCAGCACCCCAACCGTCCATGTAGCATTTATCTCGAGGCAAAATAAACGGTGGGGGTTAGCCCGATGCACTAAAGAATTTTCGTTAAATTTTTCCATGTTCACAATAGTGAACCCATCTTTACAATTTGCAACTTCTTTGCATTTTGTAACTTCTTTTCCATGTTTGCAAATTTGCAACTTCGAACCCATGTTTGCAACTTCTTTTGCAATTGAAGGAAACCAAAAATCAATTGGAGCCCTTTACAAGCACAGTGACAGTGAACCCAAATCATTCAAATCCTTTGATGAGTTGATGAAATCCAAATTGATGAGTTGCTACACCAGTATTATTTGTACAACCAATACAAATTGAGATCTTTGCCATTCCAGACTGTTTTTGTCAAAGATCCCTCATTATCTATTAGTCATGTAGGATGGAATCCGAATGGGAATATGATTGGGGTTGCATTCACCAAACAATTGATTCAGTTGTATGCTACTGAAGGCCGTAATGATTTGTATCAGTGTGTGGAGATTGATGCACATGTTGGTGGTGTGAATGACTTGGCGTTTTCTTATCCAAACAAGCAACTATGTGTAGTAACTTGCGACGATGACGAGCTAATTAAAGTATGGGATCTAACAGGACGGAAGCTTTTCAACTTTGAAGGGCATGAAGCATCTGTTTATTCAATTTGACCTCATCACAAAGAGAACATTTAGTTCATCTTTTCAACTGCTATTGATGAAAAAACTTTCCAGAACAGCAATCAAAGATGTTATGAATAATGCAGAGGAGAGACAAGTTGCTAACTTGACAGTCCAAAACTGGCGGAAAGAGCCGAAGGATGCGGCATATGAAGCAGATGACATCTTGGACGAGTGTGCATATGTTCATCAGTGATGCAGAAAGAGAAAAAGGAAAGCCCAAAATATTTCTTTCACCATGTCGACAGGCGTATGAATACATTGCTCATCGCACATCCCCGGATAAAGAAAAACAATGATCCCCTCCTAAACGTTACTACCGGTGATTGTATTTCTATGGTTAAAAAAAAAACAGAGAGAAAAAAATCTTACCTTAGCAATTAGCCAAACCAAAAGAAAGAAGAAGCACACCCTCATGTGCTTTCCTTTGACAGATATGGAAGAGAAAGAAGAAACTTTTTATTTTCGAGGGGAATAAAAAAAAATAGAGATCGGTAAATTTAGAAAAAACGAATAAAATAATCCTTTTAAAAAGAAGATATTTTATAAGAAGATTTTTAGTCTTGATAAACTCTTCGACGAAGATATTTGAGTATAAGAAGACTCTTAATTCAGATAGAACTCTTTAATGAAGATGTTTTATTATAAAAAGACTTCTAATCCAGATAAAACTCCTTGGTGGAAATTTCTCAATACAGAAGGAGCTTCATTTTTTGGCATGCTCCTTAGGCACATCTCATTTGTTTAAAAAAAATATTATTATTATTATTTTTATTTTATGAAAAAACAAAGGAGATGGGGCATTTGTGAGAGCGAAAAATAACTTTTAGCCCAATTGGATAAAGAAGCCCAAGGATTTGGGTATGTCGTAAGAAACCCGAAGATTATCCATGAAAGCTACAAGTATAGGAGGTCCGAGCCCAGGCCCAATACAAACTCAGTATCAGTATAATATTATTTCCTCAACAGAGGAGAAGTGCTCGACATCAACCACCATGCTCAGCTAAGCACGTGGGCTTGCAGAAGAGATATCTCAAAATAGAAAGTTATAACCAATCATGAAAGTTACAACTGCCTGAAAGAAGTTGCAACCGCTTGCAAGTAGATAACCTACTAATCTGCCACTCGTCTTACTCATCAGCCAGCAGTTAGTTCTTTCAGCCTCTATAAACAGTCAAATGCAAAACTTTCTGGAGGTAACACTTTTCCCGACTTAATATATTCCCTTCAAGTATAGAGATATTTCTCATTTTCCTAAATACATTGTTCTAACTTTGGCATCGGAATCCCCGTGACAAGCACCACACCGGTGTCAAAAATTAATTTATACCTTGTGCAGATTACTCCGCGTGATTGGCACGTAATCCTATCCTATGCAAATTGCTCCGTGTGATCAGCACGTGATCCGACAAAATTTTGCATCCACACCTTCCTTATTCAAATTTCCTAATATGCTTTAGGAAATTTTCCTTAAAGAGGAAAACTAATTTAAATTAAAAACTTTATGACAAGGAAACTTTTGTCCAACAATTTTTTTTTTCTTTGTCCTAATTAGTTAAGGAATCCTTATTTGAATAGAAAACTCTCCATAACTAACCACTAAGCTCTATCATGGCTGGACCCGACTACAAAATATTTGTGACAGACTATATCTTCTCAATGGAGTATCAGGTTTTCATTTCCCACAATTTATCGCTTTCTTATTCCCACGATTTATAGCAAATAGTTAATACCACTCACTACTATTCAATCCTGAATATAGTACAACAAGTTCCTGCGATATCCTGTAATAATTCATAAAAATTACCCAAAATTTGCATATAAAATTATAGAAGGAGACCTGAAATGTGCAGAACAACACTGAGCATCTGTGTGCAATTCAAAAAACAAATTTGCTACAAGGAACCGATACTACCGAATAATTGGAATTCTGTTATCTGCTCTGAGTTCCTCATAAACCAGCTCAATATATAACCTCTACTAATACCAATAAGAAGAGTTGATGTTGTCTATAGCCCAGTAGAACGGTTGGCGTACTCTTGTACTAAAGCAGCAAACAATGAAGGTTGTTCAAGCAAGCGGGCCGGTTTGTCAAACTCCTTTGCTCTTCCTGCTCACACAGATATTTTGAATGAGTACGGAGAAGATATATGCCTTCTCATTTGTGAATTGGGAGAGTCAAGGAGAGATTTGGAAGGTATCAAGTTTTCACCAACAAAACCTTGATGCCAAATCACCTCTTTCACTGTTCCCACTTCATCAAGCAAAAAATGTTAAACTTATATATTATTGCGTCAGCTAATGCACCTAAGTGAAGTAGACAGAACAGATACCTGCGTCTATAACTAGCACCCTGTCACAGTCCATCACCGTTGGTATTCTATGAGCAATGGTGATAATTGTACAAGCTGCAAAATCCTCTCGGATGATCTTCTGAATTACGGCATCAGTTTGTGAATCAACTGAAGCTGTGGCTTCATCCATAAACAAAATGCGACTGCGTTTTAGCATCACCCGGCCTAAACAGAAAAGCTGCCTTTGCCCCACACTCCAATTGTCTCCACTATCAACCACTGCAAAGTGAGAGAATTTTCAAAATCATCAATATCAAATAGCTTTGGAACATTAAACTTAACAAGTCATCCACCCTCTTTGGAAAAGATTAAGCATTTAACAAGAAGTGTACCCTGGTGGTTGGGCTTGAATTATAAGTTACTTTTACTAATCATGTTTATGTATACATAATCATTTACAGAATGTCACCACCTTATTTAGAATGAATAAACTTGCAAAACATTTAAATATTGTAACACCTTGTGTGGGCGGGCTCAGAGGCTACCTTGGTGTACCATGTGGATCGGGTCGTTACAAATATACTTTTTACAAACCACTTCTTAGGACTGTAACTATAGCTTTCATATGTTTAAGTTCAATAATAAAGATTGTATAACATTATGTATACTACGTGTTGGACTACATGTAAAAACCTTGAAGCCACAAAAGCTTATACGATAGTTACTTGTGATGAGAATCACACTTTGAATGAATATAAGTTCTTGTAACTAAGTGCTTGGATAATTTTGAATCAAACAGAAACCTCTATAAACACAGTTAATAACCATTCTCGACTTTGATAATGATGAGATGTGAGTGAAGAAAAGTACATACCTAAAGAATCAAGTTTTTCAGGTTTGGCAGCCACCACATCCTTAAGTTGGCACCGTTCAAGGCTCTTCAAAGTAGAAACAAAGAATATTAACAACAATACAAGAAAAAATTGGATACTTCAGAACATACTTGTACTGTCTTAACTTTTATACTCATGTCTATGACTCTTTCCTTCTGCGCCAAATCATACAACTAATGTAGTACTTTTTTAAGTGTGCGGTCTACTAAATTTAGTTTCTTTTCACAAAGCAGCATGCCATGTTTGTAGCTGTCTAAAACTAAGTGCAAATTGTTGATGTTCAATTCAACATACAAACCCCAGTATGGCATTGTGTGTCTGACATAGAAACTACCTCAAAAGTACGTTATATGTTTTGTTAAGAGAAGGTACAGCACTAGGTATATTACTACTCCTAGTAAACAAAAAAAAAAATAGTAAGGTATATACATACCTGCCATATCTCGTCGTCCGAGTATAGTCCAAGTGGGTCAACGTTACTTCGCACAGTACCTTCGAAAAGAACAGGCTCTTGAGGAATGATACCAAAGCGAGACCTTAAATCATGAAGGCCCAACTTCGAAATGTCAACTCCATCAATAATTATTCTTCCTCCGGAAGGTTCTACCACCCTGAACAATGCCTGAATCAGAGTTGACTTCCCACTACCCGTCCTGCCCACAACACCAATCTTCTGTCCTCCCTGAATACTTAGAGTGATACCTTTCAGAATCAGAGGAGTGTTTGGACGATATCTAACCTGTTTCATTCAAGTAGCAGTCAGAATCAGTGCATGACACAAAAAATGAGCAAAGGGGAAGAACACTGAACCAAGATCTTTATTAACAGATAATGAGCTCATTCAGTCTTATGAAGATCTGTTCAAATCTCAAAGAGAACTTGTGGGAAAAAAAATATGAAAACACATGGATATAGGGCTCAGGAAAATGGGAGGAGCTGGGGGTTAAATATCTCGAAGTCTAGTCATCTAAAAATAGTTATCTATTGGAAATATATAAGGAGGCAAAGTAAAATAATGACAACCTCAAATTTACTCGAGATAAAACTATAAGCATTATAAGTTTATAACATAATGGTCAGTCAACTCTGTATACAATTTAACTTTTTGAAATAACATATTAATATACTTTTATGTATCAAAAAACATTCATGGAAATCTTCTCTGAACAATTAAGATGTCTATGGTAGCTTCGAATTAGTTAAATCACCTGTAAGTCCTTCATGTCAATGTTGCCTTGAGTTGGCCATTTTGGAGACAAAATGCGGTCTTTGATTTTCCATTGTGCTTCAGATGGGATATTTGTGAACTGTTTTATCCTTTCAACAGAAACCATTCGATTCTCCACAAAACAACTCATGTATACAGTGAAAAAGAGCAATCCACTGAGAGACAAGCCATACGAGAGGGATAAACCCACATATTCTGCTCAAAGAAACAAAGGACCATTAAAAACTCCAAACTTTTTGAGTTCCTATACATCACATGCAAGTGGTTTCTACTCGCACCATGTACGGGTACATACATGTATATGCTCAACACAACATGCAATGGGCTATTAAACTAAAGACCACCAGCCAGGAGCCTTGTAATACAGAAAACTAAGTGAAGGAGCAATATGTAAAGTCCATATATGCGAGGGGGTATACAAAAAGTTAGATTAGAGACCAATCTCAAAATGCTTCATGAACACACAGTCAATGCCTTTGTATGTGAACAATAATAAAATTTGTTGGCAGATGCACACCTGGCTTGATGAGACTGCTAGGCAATGTGACCATGAACAAAGCAGAAATGCAGAGTACGACACTCCCAAGCAATTCCATGCGAAATCCTAGCCACTCATTGGATGCGTTATTGTGAAAATCCATACACAAATTTGCATTCACGTATTCATAATTCTTCTGAACAAAGATATCCTGCTTTCTGAAGCTCCGAATTGTTAGAACCCCAGCAACACTTTCAGAGAAATGTTGGATGATAGGAGCTTTCGTGATGGAGTCAAGGCGAGTCAATTCACGAGATGATGCAAGGAAGTATCGCTGCAAACCAAAAGATTCAAGGACAATTACATCCATGCCTATAGCTAAATACAATCGTGCATACTGTGGAGTAGGATAAAGCAATAAAGATGAAAGGAGAGCATAAACAAAGGGGAAGAGGTCTATACCATGTACCAGACATTCAACCAACCAAGTGGAAGAATGAAAAAAATTGTAGGCCAAGCAACTTGACATGTAATTACCACAATTCCAAGCACTGAAACATAACAGGAAAGCGCCATACCCACAAAGAAAGGGATTAAGAAGTCGATGTTACTTTGATCTGTCGATGCCTACAAAATCAAATCACTAGTTAAATATTCCAGCCCGAACAAATGCTTCGCTAAGAAATATGTTGATTTAGTGATTCTAAGTTGGACTTTTGCACTATTTAATTTTCATTGACAATTCCATGTAATCATAAAATTGCGCTACTAAACTTACTCGACTTAGAACTCTTCCTGAAGGTGTGGTATCAAAGAATGACATAGGAGCATGTAAGATACTATGAAGAATCTGTCTGAAGAAAATTTGAGCAGTCTTGAGGCCAAGTACTGTAATAAACAAGTCTTTAATCAGCACCAGCACAATAGAAACTGCAGCTAAGATCGCATAGATGCCAATGAAGAACGAAGCATCAAATGAAGCTGCACGTTTAGCTCCAGTCTCATATGCCAGCCAATAGTCCCCTGCCATAACGGAGAATTGCCACAGAATCGACAGTAACAACACTACTACCACACCCCACCACCCATAAGCCTCAGTACTATATGCCTTGTAAACTTGCCAGCTAACTTGTCCAGTTTCTCTCTCTTCATCTTCAATGAGCTTAGAGGTTCCACTCTCTGAACTGGGTACATTTGTAGGCATAGGTTCACCATTGGCCACCCTGGGAGAAGAGGATTTTGGTGAATTTGGTGACTCTTCTGTATCATTGTTACCTTGCTCTACTAGTTCCATAGAGGTTTCGTGAGCAGCAACAAGAGCTTTGAAATCCAAGCCAGATTCAAGAAGTTCATTATACTTTCCAGATTGGACTATCATCCCATTTCTCATTACCTGAATTGGATACCAAGAACGTAAATTTGAATTGCAATTTCACTGTTGAAACAAAAGCTCAACTATACAATTTACTATTGACATCATCACCAACAACAAAGGCTTATGAAAAACGCCCCCATACTTCACTGATGAAACAATTCAACACAAACTGGCGTTCTCTTCAAGAAAATAAATAAGATCTCATGGAAGATCATTTTTTACAAGAAAGTTTTCCCTTGAGAAGTCAATTTTTCAAAAAAAATTAAAAAAACTTTTTGCTTTTTGCATGAATAACAATCAATGAAAAAGGTTTTCTCATATGCTTCATAGTGGAGGAATCAAGCCCAACCCCGTTGACAGTTTTTCACCAAAGGCCTAATACATAATTAAGTTGTGAATTTTTAGACAACAATAAGAACGACATAAACAAATTTCATTCCAAGTGGTCAGGTTTGATAAGTTGAAATGTATTAATACATTCTTCTACCTCGCTCTTACAGAAGTGTATACGTACGTACCAATATGAGATCTGCATTATGCAAGAAGTCAACTTGATGTGTCACAAGTAATACGGTCTTCCCCTTCAAAGCACCCCTTACACAGTCCTGCAATATCAGTGTTAATACTTGATAGTTATGATACATCACTGCAATCTGCTAATGCTATTAAAGCATTAGAAACTGTTAATACAAGTTCATGGTGAATACTTAAAGTACGTTTTACAACAAAGATTCATAGAATATCTAGAATGCACTAGCACATTGTACACACCCACCTTGAATAATTCGGATCCCGTGTGAGCATCAACAGCGCTAAACACATCATCAAGAAGGTATATATCACACTCTTGATAGACAGCTCTGGCTAGTTGAATCCTTTGTTTTTGTCCACCACTTAGATTGATGCCACGTTCACCAATCTCAGTCTGATCACCAAACTCCATCATTTCCAAGTCCTTCTCCAAACAACAAACTCTTACCGCTTCTCTGTACCTTCGAGCGTCCATTGATGAGCCAAACAGAATGTTCTCTTGTATGGTTCCATTCTGTATCCATGATGTCTGTGCCACATAAGCTGTGGTTCCACAAACTCTGACCTGTTTGGAAAAATAATAGCTGTCATTCAAGCAGTTCTTCAACTTGTTTAAGAAATGTAAAAAATATGAGATGAGTTAGGTACCACTTCTACTGCAATTACTAAGATAACATACCTTCCCAGAGATCTTGTGCATTTCACCTAAAATCGAAGCTAGCAACGATGATTTCCCTGATCCAACTGTGCCAACTATCGCTGCAAGCTCCCCTTTCTTGACTGTCAAATTCAAATCCTTCAAAACCACCTCTCCTTCTTCATCATCCCATGAAAATACTCCATCCTTCACCTCTACTGCAATTCTCCCCTCACACCCTTCTTCCCTCTCTACTTCACCTTCTGTCAACTCCTTACTAGTTAAGTACCCATCCAACCTATCTAACGAAACAACTGCTCGCGATATTGAAATTATGGCTTCTGGAAAGCTCTGAATTGGTTCACTCAAGATCTTGAATATCGATGTGGCTGTAAATATTGTCCCTGGATCCAATGGGATGCCAAGTAATATTGATGTGCCAAACACTGCTGTGGCCATGATCACTGGTGTGCTCCACAATATTACCTGTTGGAAATTATATTCATATTCAGTGAGAAATAAAAAGACTTTATGGTTTGATCATTAAAAATGTCATCTAAACACAATTTCTTCCTTCTGTTTAGAAACTGCATTAACAAATATTACTTCAGGAGAAGGGAAACACAAAGTGTACTACTAAAACATTTTTGGCGTGAAAAGTAAGAAATGAAAGACTGAAAACTATTATGAAATATATGCAACATTACCATGTTAGCAGTTAGGGTGACCATGAATTTCCATAGCCAGTTGTATTCTGAGTCCCGAAACGTTTGAATTTGCTTCTCAAAATGCTCCTCCCAAGCTTGAAACTTAATAACACGCATGTTATTAAGCAGTTCAGTCATGGCCTTCAGTCGTAAATCACTCATTAGCATTAGATTGAATTGGTATACACTGGTCTGTTTAGCAGTCAACGCCACAGTTATCATTATAGCAACTATGGCGGCCAATGCTGTAAATGCTGAGAAACCGAGGTAGAGGTATAGGAGGACTAGTGCGATCCCTAGCTGCAATATCATTAGCCACACATTGTTTATTTGTAATACCATATCACAGATTTGCTGAGCATCAACTGCCATGTAATTTACTATCTGACCAAGCCCGTGTGCTTGTCGAGATGAGCTTGATAGTCGAAGGCCTTTCTTGTATAATGCACCGATTAGTGTTGACCGAATCAGCGTTCCTATATTATGAGATTGGAAAGTGAACTGGTGGGAGCTTAGAACTTCAATCAACTTCGAAAGTAAGAGTGCTAGAACAAGGTAGTATCCTTGATAAGGTGAGGTACCCTTCCCCGAAGCAAAATTTACAAAGCTTTGGAGCAAAACTGGACCCATGTACATTGCACAAAGGCGGATAACAGCTAAGATGGCAGTGAACACAAGGCGTTTCCAAAAGCAACAAAGAAGTGTTATTGCAACGGGGTGGTTTGATTTGATGGCGTCCTTAGGCCATTTTGATTCAAATAGCTGTGAAGTTCTCTCAGCGAGATAGTCAGGTGGGAGGAAGGGGACTTCATCAACTTTGAGAGCAGACTTATAGCCTTTTTTCAACAATGGGTTCAACCAATACCACACAGCTTTAGAGAAAAACGATGCTGAAGCATACCCTCCTATGTCCGAATCCAATTTACTCAATAGAGGTTTATTTAATGTCAATTCTGACCTCTGCTGTGATTCATTGTCAACTACAATAACACCATTTGATCTTCTAATTGCAATGATAAGAAGAAGAATCGCTATGGGAAGAGTTATCAGTGACAATATATCATCCACTTTCAGTGCATCAAACACCCTACTTTCTACGGTACTTAATCTTATGACGGCTGAAATGGATAACAAACAAACAATCATAAAATTTACCACCCAATAAACCCGAACAGTCATCGGGTGTATACTCGATTTGAAATGCCTTTCGTGGGCTATAACAATCACAATTACAATATGTGTAATCGCTTGAATGAACCCGAAAGCCGCCTCGAAGGTTTTCCATGAAGATGGAGATGGTCTAGTCAAGGCTAGAATTGCAAAAAGAGTATAACAAAGTGCTAAAACAGTACTCAGTATCAAAGACAGCTTGAACCAAACTGTTGTTCTAACAAAAGACTTTGTGTGGTTTCTAACTTGAGGTGTATTATGAAACCTAGATAAAACCTTTTGGATTGCAAAGAAGATCAGAACAAGCAACAAGATAAGATCAATAGTCAAGAACAAAACCCTGTGTGGACAAGGAGCCAAGAAAATGAACCTGACCCATTGAAGTGTTGTATGGTCTGAAGCTTGATTGATTGAGCTTGAACATGAGAGTGAAGTAAGCCAAGAACCAGACATGTTTGTGAACCAAAACAACACTTAGAGAAGAACCCTAAGATTGCTTATTCAATCATCTTGCTCTGCAAACCAAAAAACAAGCCACCATCAACAAAAGAGGTTCAACAACTACGGTAGCAAAGAAGAAAAATGTTGGCAGAAAATTTGTTTTTTATGGACTTTTTAATGGTTGTTGAGATTGACTATATGAATCAAACCCATATGAAGAAGAAATAAATAATATACCATACAAACAGAAAGGTCCATATAGAAGGGTTGATTGGGGAGTATCAAAAACAGGTTGAATGCTATGAACCAAATATTATCTATTACTGTCTGAGATATCAAGTGTTTGAGTTGGTGTGATGATTGGAATACATTTTTTGCATATAGCGTACCAACAAAGGGAATGAATGATAGTAATCCAGTATTGACATGGTCAGTGTGCATGGAGGTGAGGAAGGTCTATAAATGGCAGTGTCCAAATGGACTGTCACTGAGTTGATTGTTTCAGTGAATCGCGACACGATGGCGTGGGTCTTAAGTTAGATGTGGTTCGTGTGAGGTTCATCATAATTATTATTTTTGATAATTTAATTAATGATTTTAATAAAATAAATATAAAATTATGATTAATGAGATGTCTGAACACATGAACGATCAAAATACATGTCATAACTTTTGAGTTGACCAGGTAGCTAACTTATGTGCAAGGGTTGTAATTTTATTTTTCGAGTTAATTTCGGTATCTTGATTTAAAAAAATATTTTCGTGTGTAAAGAAAAAAACGTAAAATTTTGAGGATATATGAAATAAATTTCAAAAACATATTAAATATGTGAAAAAATTCATATGCAAATAAATAATTGTATTAAACACATTAAATGAAACTAAATACTTATAATTAGAAAATCAATAGGTAGTTTAAAAAATTAATATGTAAGTAAAAAATTAGAGAGTCGAAAAAAATGTAATTTTACTAACTGGTTTTTGTATTTTTACCGAAAAATGAATTTACAAAAAAAAACCTCAAAATTTTTCAAAAAAAATACTTTTTTCTTTCGCCCTTTTTTTTCGTAATTTCAAAATACAAAAATTTCGTATAATTTTTGCGAAATCACAATCCTTAGTGATGTGTACTTCCACTTCATTATGCCAATTTTGTGGAAAATGTACTTTTGGAATTCATACTTTATGACAATGGCATAAAAGTATGCATCATGTCTGTGGCATTGGTGCAAAAAAAATAAAAATGTTAACTCAAGAATAATCCATTGAATTCATATTTGTTTCAAAACCCCGTGGAATAAAAGGTATCTAGCATGTTTCTCGTGAGTTCATAGGTAACTCATTTTGGAATCCAAGATATCTCAAGCATGTTTCTCGTTAACTCAATTTGGAATCCAAGATATCTCAAGCATGTTTCACGTGTATTCATAGACAACTTATTTCGAATCCAACAATTTATTCCATAATCAAGAAACACTATAATAGGTTAGCGGTGCATTGTTTGTAGGGCTGACAATCTATAACAATCCAATAATATAACAAAAGTATAGGTTAGTTATTATTTACCTTTTCTATAAGAGACCTTTTAGCCGGTCTGGTATTGGTTAGATGGGCCTTTTTACATTTTTTGCTCCTCTTTTTTTAAACACAACCACAACAAACGAGGGACAAAAAATGTACAAATGATTACCAAACAGAAAAACCAGGCGCCGATACCAGGCCAAGTATAATTTCTGGTTCTATAAATAAATAAAGGGTCATATCAACATTTTATCCTTAATAGTTGTTGTTGAACATACCAGGGTTGTCATTAAAAATTGGTTAAGTTACACCAAAAATGAATTAGATATAGTTTAAAATCAAGTTTTATTTCGTTATTATAGTCCCACATCGTCTAGGTGAAGGAAAAGAATGTGTTATATATGTACGATGTTAAATCTACAAATTACCACATGTTTTAAAGTCGTGCGGGCCTTGAGCCCAAAGCAGACAATATAGTACTGACAACAACTACCTCACACCACCATACTCAAACTCAAAACGATAAAAATGCAAAACATAGTAGCTTTCAACTAATTTAAACCTTCAATTGAGATCGATTCTCAAGCTCATCAAAACATGAAAATTGTAGTACTATGAGTTATCTAATAAATACAACTTAAATCACTTGAAAATGTTTTGAAGTAATACCTCGCATTACATAATGCAAACATGAAAAAAAAAAATTATATACGCAAAGTAAAATGACCATAACTTGCTCATTTCAAAACATTTTCAAGTGATTCAAGTTGTGTTTATTAGACAACTGAGAGTACTACAACTTTTATGTTTTGATCAACTTGAGAATCAGTTTCGATCGAGCACATAAGTTGGCCAAAATTCAGAAACACTATCTCGTTTTCATTTTTCAGACAAATTTGCGCAACTTTAGTAAAATGACCATAACTTGTTCATTTAATTTTTTTTTCAAGTGATTCAAGTTGTGTTTATTAGATAACTCAGAGTACTACAACTTTCGTGTTTGATGAGTTTGAGAATCAGTCTCAATTGAGGGTTCAAATTGGTTAGTTTGGGTTTGGGTTTGTCTGTTACGTTAAGTTATATATATTTATTGAGTTTGGGTTGAATGGTTTCAACTTTAAGAAGATTTTGAGAGTTTTCGAGGGAGAGAGAGTAGATTGACAAGAAATTTTAGTGTGGAGAGAAATTTGTAAGAGATTTCTAATGGGGGAGGGATGAACCATTGTTGATTTGAATAGTGAGAGAAAAAAATAAATGATTTTTATTTATATAGGTGGTGTGAGAAAGAAAGTAGGTGATATAAAATAGTAGAATGGTGTGAGAGAGAAAAAATAGTGGTGTAGGCTTTTGTTTCCATAAGAAAAATACAATAAAAAAGAGAGTGATTCTACACAACGAGGAAATGGGCGAGGCGAGTGAGGTGGCGGGGTAGGAGCCGTTCATCTCGCTCGGGATGCGCACGCAAAAAATCAACGCACGCATATCGAATGGGATGAACGGCTCCCACTCCCATCACCTCACTTCTCTCGCCATTTCCTACACTTAGAATTTCTATAAAAAAGAGACTAATGGCACTATTTAAAGTGAAGCATCTAAAATTCTTGAAAAGGTAGATAGTTTAAAACAATTAAACTAAACCCAAACTCATGCACCTTTGACAAACTGATAGCAAATTAGATAGTTTAAAACAGCCCTTCTACTCTTCTAGGGAGCCAGGGAGAGAGGCGAGAAATGGGTGTAACCATCCATTTGCTTCGAGATAAGCAATATTGTGCATCTTGAAGTGGATTTGCTCATCTCGAGGCAGATGGGCGAGGGATCCCTCTCCCCTAGAATTCCCGTAGTTTAAAATCAAGTTTTATTTGGTTATCTTTTTAAATAATACTGATTGAAACAGCAACTTTAATTTTGGTAATTTCATTCTAAAATGGTGAAGAACAATGGCAGTATTTAAAGTGACGCATCTGAAATTCTTGAAAAGGTCAATCACTTGCCAACAGATGAAAGCTACATTTAATCTTACAGCATTACTTTTATGTGAATTAAAAACCAAAAGAGAAAACATATTGAATAGATAAATTGTGCCTTGTTTAGAGTGCTCTTCTCCTCATTACATCACAAATAGATAGGACAAGTTGTTGCTTGTATTGCTTCACCATTTATGAGTCTTGAATGTTGTACCAAAATTGGTTCATGAGGTTATAACATTGCTACATGGAAATAATTACAAGGAATCTTTAGATTATTTTGAAAGTCATTTAATTTGGTAATGATCTCATCTAAAATGGGGTTGAAACTTGTATGATTAGTACCAATTTGATACATATTGAACTAATGAAACGAATCTGCTTCGGGTCAAGGAATATACTGAATGTGATGTTGTTGACCTATGCGCCATTACTATATCAAATGGTAAGTTTGTAACAACCCCCAAAAATATCACTTTCGTGACATAACAGTCCACCAAACAGTTTCAAGTCAAAACTAAATTCAGTGAAAAAATTGAATAACAATTTCACAAATAAAGTGATATAATAAATTGGATCACCATCCAATTATTGAATCACTTCATTTGTGATACTATGTGAAACTGTTTGGTAAACTGTTACAACATGTTAGTGATATTTTTTTTGGGATTGTTACAAATATGTCAATTTAGTATAGTGTTTGCATTTACATTAAAAAAATGAAATGAGTACATATCGAGGTTTAAACTGTTAAGGATTCAGAATAAAAGCATGTGAGACCTAGTAAATCCACAGGGTTAACAAAACATAATTCAAATACTCTATAAACAGTTTTTATTTTTTATTATCTTATTTTTTGGGGGTTGGCACGTACAAGGTTTTATAGTAATCTACTTCATTTCCCTGGTAAGAGAACTATAAAAGAATGTAGGAATGCACGTTGTTACGTTGTTGCTTATGCTTTGAGATGGTTCAAACTTTAAATACCATCAGTCACAAATCTTATCAGCTAAACTAACAAGAAGTGTGGTGCACATCTTCAGGCAATGAAGAATAAGAATGTGCAATCTGGCCATCATTAACCTCATGTTTAACAGGGAGTCCTAGCTATTCCCCAGAAGAAGTGCAACTTCCTTCAATACAATTTCACTATCCAAACATCACATTACAACATCAATCTTATATAACTCTGGATTGAATAGATGAAAAGTACTAAATATTTCTTCAACTAAACAATGTGGTTTAATAAGTATAATAAGTATTTAGAAAATTATTAGTGGTTTGGATGTTTCCCAAAAAGTTATTTCTATTGTTTTTTGCTAATAAATAATAACTAACAAGATTACGAAACAGCCATTTTTGTGGAAAATTGTTGGCAACCGGAAAATTGAATTCTACGATTCTGCAGAATAACAGACTACTACTAGAATCTCACACTTCTATAGAAGAGCCTTTCAGGGAAACCATGAATCTTATTCTGCAGAAATACCTTCTCCGCAACCAAATGCAGCCTAAAAGATTGTGCAACTATATCGAACAAAATGTGGCTGTAATTGATACAAGGAAAATTTACCACTAGATGGTTCGATTGTCTTGTCAGCTCATGGGCCATGAATTCATGAAGTTATACCCTGAAACTAAACACTACGAAGAGATGCAGACTGCTTGTCTATAGCCCGGAAGACCTATTGGTATACTCTTGTACTAAGGCAGCGAAGAGTGATTGCCATTCTAGCAAGCGCAATGGTGTGTCAAACTCCTTTGCTATCCCTGCTCACAAAAACATCTTACATAAGCTTCGAATTTGATCATGACTACAAGTTAAATAACGAAAGACAGAACATAACTGGTTGTAAATTGCACTATAAGTTCAGAGTCTTAGATAAGCACATACCAGCGTCTATAACTAGGACTCTATTGCAGTCCATGACTGTTGGTATTCTGTGAGCAATGCTGATAATTGTACAAGCTGCAAAATCCTCTCGGATAATCTTCTGAATTATACCATCAGTTTGTGAATCAACGGAAGCTGTGGCTTCATCCATAAACAAAATGCGACTTCGTTTAAGAATCACCCTTCCCAAACAGAGAAGCTGTCTCTGCCCCACGCTCCAATTGTCTCCGCTATCAACCACTGCAAAGTAGGACAAGTTCAAAGCCGTAAACATCAAGTGAGGATTGGACCTATAAGCATAAATCCTACTTTGCATTTGACAAGTTTTAGTACCAGTAAAAAAAAAGTGCTACTAAATTTTCTCGAGAATGTTTAACAAATAGAAGGGGAAGGAGATTGAATACCTGAAGCGTCAAGTTTATCAGGCTTTGCTGCCACCACATCTTTAAGTTGGCAACGTTCAAGACTCTTCAAAGATGAAGCAACAAAAATCAATATATGAACAAGAACCATAAACAAACTTACGAACTTAGTTCCCAATACTCTCAGTGCAAGCATAGGTGAATGCTAGAAACTGCCTCAGCCATTTCGCGCGTTCAGAAAAAAATTATATATATATACAGTAAAGATAAATCACGATTGTCATAATCACCTTCCATATTTCTTCATCTGTGTATAGTCCGACTGGGTCAATGTTGGTCCGAACAGTACCTTGGAAAAGAACAGGCTCTTGAGGAATGATACCAAAGCGAGACCTAAGATCATGAAGGCCTAACTTTGAAATGTCGACCCCATCAATGATTATTTTCCCTCCTGACGGTTCCATCACTCTGAACAAAGCTTGAATCAAAGTTGATTTCCCACTACCAGTTCTACCGACAACACCAATCTTCTCTCCTCCCTGAATAGACAGAGTGATCCCTTTGAGAATCAGAGGAGTGTTTGGTCGATATCTGACCTGCTCAACAAACATTTCATTCAACAAGTAGTTTAGGATTTAGCACAAACTCTAAGCATTCTGTTACATATTCTAACACATTCACGGAGGGAATACAAACTATAGACTTCTATTGTCAAGAACACTTGAATGCCAATCACTTTTCAATGAAAAAGGTCTCTTGGATAGAATTGAACAGGTTACCTGCAAGTCCTTGATTTCAACATCTCCTTGCGTCGGCCAATTTGGGGACACAAGGCAGTCCTTGATCTGCCATGCTGCTTCAGCTGGGATATTTATGAACTGCTTTATCCTTTCAACTGAAACCATTCTGTTCTCCACAAAGCAACTCATGTAGACAGTGATATACATCACCCCACTTAGAGACAACCCATATGATAGAGATAACCCCACAAACTCTGCATGGAGAAAGAAAAAAAAAACATAAGACATAAAACGTTCTAAATTTTACGCTAATGCATCAAACATAAGGTTTCTCCATCTTCAACATGCATAGATGGTGTAATTTGAAATGATGGTGGGGAACACATACCTGGCTTGATGAAATTGGTAGGTAACATAACCATGAACAGAGCGGAAAGGCAAAGTACAACATTTCCAATCAATTCCAAGCGAAAGCCTAACCACTCGTTGGATCCAAAGTTGTAGAAAGCCATACGCAAGTTTGCATTCACTCTGTGCTGGTTCTCCAGAGAAAACTTATCTTGCTGTCTAAAGCTCCTTATCGTCATAACACCACCAACACTTTCTGAGAAATGATGAATAACAGGAGCTTTTGTGATGGACTCAAGACGGGTGAGCTCACGAGATGATGCAAGATAGTATCCCTACAAACCAAAAGATTCAAGTACTACTACTCAAACCAACATGTTTAATCTACACAGAGAGGTATTAAAGTAAAATGTGAGACCATGAAAATGGGAATAGCATGTGTACCCGGTACCAAATATTGAGCCAAGCTAGTGGAATTATTAGGAAAACTGTAGGCCAAGCAACCTGACATGTAACCCCAATAACCGCAAGCACTGTGATATACATTGTAATTGTTATACCCACAAAAAAGGGAAGCAGTAAATCGATGTTGGTTTGATCACTTGATGCCTGCAAAAGATATAAAATCCAGAAAACTCAGTTATTTTAACAATTCAGTAATGCATGTGCATTCATAGATGACACAAAAAAATGGAGCAAATGAACACACTCTTTACAACTTATTTGTCGAGTAGATGATTTACCAACTTATTAGTGTGTAATCCAAATAGAGTAAAAAATCTTACCCTACTTAAAACTCTTCCTGAAGGAGTTGTATCGAAGAATGACATAGGAGCATGTAGGATACTATCAAGTATTTGTTTGAAGAAAATCTGAGCAGTCTTGAGGCCAACAAATGTAACAGCAAAGTTTCTGACCAATACCAACAGACAAGAAACTGCAGCTAAGATTGCATAGATAAGAATGAAGAATGAAGCATTGAATGTAGCTACACGATCTTCCCCAGTCTCATATGCCAACCAATAGTCTCCTGCCATAACTGCAACTTGCCAGAGCAGTGACATGAACACCACTACTATCACACCCCACCATCCAAATGCCTCGGTAATATAGGCCTTGTATACTTGGAAGCTAACATGTCCACTCTCTCGCTCTTCATCTTCAATAAGCTTGGCGGTTGCTTTCTTTGACTTGGGTTGGTCTTCATGTCCATTTTCCCCATTGAAAATTTTTGGAGCAGCTGGTTCTGTTGAGGCCGGTAATTTTTCTTTGTCATTGCTGCTTTGCTCTACGAGTTCCATTGAGGTTTCATGGGCAGCAACAAGTGCTCCAAAATCCAAGCCGGATTCAAGAAGCTCATCATACTTACCTGATTGAACTATCATCCCATCTCTCATCACCTGCATTTAACATTCAGAATATCAATAACAAACAGGTTTCTGACTGAAGTTTCACCATTGAAGCATTACAACATTTTCTATGCTATTAACACAATATTCTACTTACCAATATGAGATCTGCATTATGTAAGAAGTCCACTTGATGTGTTACGAGCAATATGGTTTTGTCCTTCAAAGCTCCCCTGATACATTCCTGCACATTTCAATATATAAACATACAATCTCATAACTGTTCGAGTTTGAATCTAAAAGATTAAACAACATTTTTTTCACTAATTATATAGGTGTGGTTGCATGGCAAAATGGTTATAGGAATCGTGTGCATTACACATTTACACGTCCACATTATTGCACATGCAGATTTATATATAAGCCATTGTAATTTGTAAAAGTACTCATGAGTGAACATTGTTTTCTCATCTCCGGGAGAAATACATTTCCTGCGTGAACATGTTCATTTAACAAACTTCATCGCTTTTATATAGATTTGCATGTGTAATTGTAATTAAACATTTAAAGATTTTCTAGTGAAATTTTTTCTAGGGGTATTGGCAGTTTGTCTAAATTTTCTACTCAAAACAAACCCAGCATTATAGGAAATAGATTGAACAACAATACCAGACGAACTTCAATAAAAATATAAAATAATCACCTTGAATAACTCGGATCCTGTGTGAGCATCGACGGCGCTGAACACGTCATCAAGAAGATACACATCGCAATCCTGATAAACAGCTCTGGCTAATTGAATTCTCTGTTTCTGGCCACCACTTAGATTGATACCACGTTCACCAATCTCAGTCTGGTCTCCAAACTCCATCATTTCCAAGTCCTTCTCCAAACAGCAAACTCTTATCACTTCTCTGTACTTGTGAGCATTCATTGGCATTCCAAACAGAATGTTGTCTTGAATAGTCCCATTTTGAATCCATGATGTTTGTGCAACATAAGCTGTGCTTCCACAAACTTTAACCTGTTAGAAGAAATGGGGGCAATTGAGTGAGTGATTAGAAGGTCTACGGAATATATACTGAGTAATATGTTGTGGCTACGTTCCCAACAGTTTCTGTGGTAAACTATAGAAAATTGTTTGCCGTGTCAATTCAACACTTTGTTTGGAGTGTCAACTAATCAATACGCCCTTTTCATCGACACAGTACATGACAATCAGTTGGTACATTTTTGACACAGTACATGACAATCAAGCAAGGAATGTGATTTCTCGAAAAATGTTGAAATTTTCATCGAATATTTCTCTTTTTTGAGTAACCGAAATTTTTTTCAAAATTCGAAATATTAATTTCTTTCGTAAACCAATCCCAATCCCAATTTTCTTACATTTTATCCTTATTTTAGTGTTAAAATTTTGTTATATAAGTGATTCTTATGCAATATATTGTGTGTATGACATTATGACTCTTGTGATACTCTTTATGTAGTACATAAGAGTTTAAAATGCTTAAATAGTATTTATAAATTCAAAACTACGATCAAAATTTTTACTTGTTTCTATACACAACCAAGTATTTCATGAAATATTTCTTAAAATCAACTTATCGAAATTACCTCGAAAAACAAAATCACGATCCTTGCAATCAAGTAAAAGGTGGTGCTCGGTGTCTCAATAAAAATTTTGCGTTGAACAATGCCTAATCATGGACCCACATCCATTGTGGGCCCGTTAAAGTATCAGCAATAAGGCCCATAATAATAATAATAATAATAAAAATTCTAAACGGCGAGGACATGGGTGACGGGGTGAGTGTTCCTCGACGGCTAGATGGGCTCATATATATATATACGAAAATTCTAGGGGTCGAGGGAGGGAACGAGGGAGGGAGCGAGAACCCGAGATGAGCGTCATTGCGCATCTCAAATCTGATGCATTTATCTCGAGGCGAATGGGTGGGTACCACCCACCCCTTTCCCTCGCTCTGCAGCAAAGCTCATATATATATATATATATATATATATATATATATATATATATATATATATATATATATATATATATATATATATATATTCATTGTTCAACGTCAGAAACAAAGTATGTTGTGTGAAAATTTATGGAATAAAATATACAAAAAAATTCTTAAATGAAATAAAATATTAGAAAAACTCAATAAATAGTGAAGCGATGACAAAAGGAGATTAAAAAAAATGGATATTTATATGTTTTTTAAACTGAATTTAAAAGATAAGGTTGGCATGTACCAAATGTATTTAAGTAAAAGTTCAAATCATAATTAATAATTCAAGATTTTTTTAATAGTTTGTGATTCCTAGGAACAGATTTTTTTCGATGATTACGAATGTAGATAAAAAAAAAATTCGATGATTACAATTGTAGATAAAAAAAAATAGTAAGTCTAGGCAGCCAAGTTTGGCAACCATTTTTTTTTGTCAGATTTGAGATTTTTTATACTTTTACCTATCTTCTTTAAAACACAACCACAAACATCATTTATAGAAAAAGTAGAAGTATAAAAAACTCATTTATCTATTCTGAAAAGATATTTTTCTTGACCAACTATTATACTCAATTGATCAAACGCATCTTAGAAGATTACAGATTTGAGTCTCACTGATAAAAAAAAAAAAAAAAATTTGACTATAAAAGACTAATATGCGATTGAGTTAAATAGTTTTAGAATTCACTAAAAGCTTTGTTCAAGAGTAAAATGTTGAGAGTTTTGAAATGATGATTAGAAACCGCACCTTCCCTGAGACCTTATGCATTTCACCCAAAACCGAAGCCAGCAATGAGGATTTCCCTGATCCAACAGTCCCAACAATCGCGGCAAGATCCCCTTTCTTGATCATCAAATTCATGTCCTTCAAAGTCACCTCACCACCTTCATCATCCCAAGCAAACACCCCATCCTTCACTTCAACAACAATGTTGTCATCACAACCTTCTTCCCTGTCTACTGCTGCTTCATCCAATTCTTTACTAGTCAAGTACCCATCCAACCTTCCAAGCGAATTCATCGCTTGTGATATTGATATCAAGGCTTGTGGGAATGCCCGAATTGGTTCATTTAAAATCTTGAATATCGATGTTGCAGTAAAAACTGTTCCTGCACCCAATGGGTAGCCTAACAATATTGCTGTACCGAAGACTAGAGTTGCTACGGCCACAGGTGCACTCCATAGAATTACCTGTAAAATTATTGACATTAGATTAAGACACAAAAACAAATGAACAATTTCGTTAATCTAAAAATGAAACTTTCTCAAAATATATACATATTTTTTTTCAAAAATTTTGCTAGACAAAAATTTGCTTTTCCAACACTGATAAGCATGAAAGAAAAATATTTTGATATGTCAAACATTACCATGTTAATAGACACGGAGAACATGAATTTCGATAGCCAGTCATATTCGGAGTCGCGGAACTTTTGAATTCGCTTATTGAAATGCTCCTCCCAAGCTTGAAACTTGATAACGCGCATGTTGTTAAGCATTTCTGTGGTAGCTTTCATTCGAGAATCCTTCATTCGCATTAGGTTGAATTGGTATGTATAGTTCTGTTTTGTGTTAAACATCACAAAGATCATTATACCAATTACTGTAACCAACGCGGAAAGCGCTGATATACCTAGGTAGACATATAGAAGGAGCAATGCAACCGCGACTTGGCATGGCATAAGCCACACATTGTGCAGCTGAAACACCATATCAGAAAGTTGTTGTGCGTCGACCGCCATGAAGTTTACAATCTGCCCAAGTCCATGAGCTTGTCTGGACGAGCTTGACAGTCTAAGACCCTTCTTGTACAATGCAGTGATCAAACATGAGCGAATCAGCATTCCTACCTTCTGAGATTGAAAAGTGAAATGATGGGAACTAAAGATTTCGACTGATTTCGCACTTAAGAGGGCTAGAACAAGGTAGTATCCTTCATAAGGCGAACTACCCTTACCCGAAGAGAAATCTACAAAACCTTGGAGCAAAACTGGGCCTAAGTACATGACCGAAAGGCGAACTATAGCTAGCATTGCAGTTAACACAAGTTCCTTCCAGAAACAACGAACCAAGGTAATTAGAACCGGGTGGTTCGATGAGGTAGCATCAGTAGGCCAGTTTGATTCGAATAGCTTTGTAGTTCTGTCCGCAAGATGGTCATCTGAAAGTGTAGGGACTTCATCAACCTTCAGAGGGGCCTTGTAGCCTTCTTTCAACAATGGGTTCATCCAACTGAATGTAGATTTTGAGTACAAAGAAGCTGACTCGTACCCCGGGATGCTTGCACTCGATATAGCATTACCATTCAATAGAGGCTCAGTTAGGGATGATTCTGAACTCTCCCCTGACTCCAACTCCACCCTAACAATACCATTCGATCTTCTAATGGCAACAAGGAGAAGAAGAATCGATATTGGTAGAGCTATCAATGAGAAAACATCATGAAGTCTGAATGCAAGATCCATAGTATCTATCATAGAACTTAGTCTCATGATAGCTGATATGGAGAACAAAGAAATGATGATGAAGTTTACCACCCAATACACCCGAAGACTCATCGGATGAGTAGTGGACATAAAACGCTTCTCGTGAGCAATCAAAATCACAATTGCAGCATGGGTGATTGCTTGGATCAATCCGTATATTGCTTCGAATAGTTGCCATGAAGACTGGGGTGCTCTAGTGAAGGAGAAAATCGAAAAAACTAGGTAAGAAAGAGCTAAAACAGATGATAGTACCAAAGGAAGTTTAAACCAGACTGTTGCTCTGGCTTGATATTTGGTAGTAGTAGTATTGTTATCTTTAGACCTGAGTCTAGAGAAGAGTTTTTGGACAGAAAAAGCGATGAGGACAAGCAAGAAGAGGAGATCAACGCCAGCAAAAAGACCGCGTTGAGGACAAGGCGACAAAAGGATGAATCTCAACCATTGAAGGATGACTGAAAGAGTGGTGTGGTTTGAGGATTGAATGATTATAGAGCTTGAACATGAGAGTGAAGTGAGCCATGGAGCAGTGGAAGCCATGTTTAGACCCCCAAAACCTTCACCAAGAGAAGTAAAAGCACTTATGCCTTTATGTTTGCTTCTTCTTCTAATCCATCTCAGAATGAAAACAATCAAAACACATTGCTTGAAGTTGACATTTTCAGTTAAAATGAGAGTCAGAAAACAAGGAAATAAGTATTATATTTTGTTCGGTTTTTTTTTAATTGTTTCTTCACATCGATTAGACCAAACTTATATAACATCTACAGGTAATAAACATCTAGAAGAAAAGACACAGGATCATTTATTCTTTTGGAGGTTCTTTGTTAGAATCGCATGGATTAGCAATTACAAGGACAAGCATCAAGAAACAATAAGTGTTGACCGATCCTTAGATAGAGATGAAGGATACTCATTTGCTCCAACCCCAGGCACAAACAGAGTCACAATATTGGTTTTGTTTCAGCCTGCTAGAAATTTTTCTAAAGAAAACATGTAAGTCTAGTATGACCAAATTGTTTGTAGGTAGGGTTGAATAAAAAATCGACTAAACCGATCAGTTGATCGGTTCGGTTTAGGTTTAGTTCGATTCAATTTTGGTTTTAAAAATTCGAAACTGATATGGTCGGTTTGGTTTTTGGTAATTATGTGATTTTAACCGACAAAATCGAATCTACCGAATATATATAATAAATAATATATATTTTATGTAAAAATAATATATTATGTTTAATTTAATCAGTCAATTTAGTTTTATTTCGGTTTTCGTCAGTCAGTTTGGTTTACGGATTACATAAATTAAAATTGGTTCAGTTTTGGTTCGATTTTCTTAATGTTTAGTTCTCGATTTGGGTGAAAAATCGTGTCGGTTCAATTTTCAACCCTATTTGTAGTTTCAGTTAAGGATTGGATGACTGGTTGGGTTTTTGATTATCTCATGGGTGTGTAGCTTTGGGCGCGTATCCCGCACATTCTCAAGTGATGTGTGTGGAAAGAGAGAAATCATATAATTTTTAAAGGTCAGAGTAGATCGGTAGACTTGATCTAGAAGCAAATTGGCGACCTCTCTTTCGATATATTTATGCTCTAGTAGTTCTCTTTTATTAGTTGATGTTTGTGATATTGTACTTTGTGTGGGAGTGAACCCCTCAGTCATATCTTATTTCTAACGGCAATTTGAGAGTTGCCAGGTTGTATTTGCCTGCTCTCGAATTGTCAAAAATGCCCTCAAATAGTGAAAGGCTTCTACTATGTGGCGTAATCCAAAAAATCCAAAAAGCATTCCAAATTTTTATAAATTTTGAAAATGCCCTCCAATTCAAAAGTCAATCTGTATGTGCCCGCTTTCCACTGAAATTCTCAAAAAGCCCTCCAAATGTTTATGAAATCCCACAAAGGCCCTCTAATTCAAAAGCTAATATGTATGTGCGTGGTTTCCATTGAAATTCCCAAAAATCCCCCCAATTTTTTATGAAATCTTAAAAAAAACCATCCAAGTTCTAATATTTACATATTGCAGGATGATACATCTTATCTCTAATGGCAATTCGAGAGCTGCCAGGTTGCATGTGCTTGCTCTCGAATTGTCAAAAACGCCCTCAAATAGTTAAAGGCTACTATTATGTGAGTATGTGGCGTAACCCAAAAAGTCCAACAAGCCCTCTAAATTTTTATGAAAATTTGAAAAGGCCCAACCAATTTAAAAGCCAATCTGTATGTGGTCGCTTTCAATTGCAATTCTTAAAAAAACCCTCCAAATGTTTATGAAATCCCCCAAAGCCCTCCAATTCAAAAGTCAATATGTGCATGGTTTTCACTGAAATTTCCAAAAAACCCTCCAAGTTTTTATAAAATCATAAAAAACTCTTAAAGTTCTAATATTTACATATTGCAGGGTGGTACAAATTAAGGGTCTGTCTCATTTTTTATCTCCATTTACAAAATTATGACAAATGCCATTCTCGACACCATTTCCTATATTACAGAAATGCCCCTCCCTTGGCAAATTATGATATTGCTCCTACCCCTTCGTAAAATTTCAAAGTTACCCCTCCCCATTCACCAAATCCTGAAAATGCCATCTCATTCCATTCGCTAAATTATGAAATTGACCCTCCCTCGCAAAATTTTGAAATTGCCCATTCCTATTTACCAAAACCCAAAAATGAGTCCCATCCCTATTCGCCAAATTGCTAAATGCCCATCTTAAGACTGATTTTTCAAGAATGCCCCATTTTTTCTCTTATAAGGTCAGTTCAACATAATCTTACATATGGACAAAATTCTAACGTAAATGAACAAAGCCTCAGCAAAGAGAATGTGAAAGTAGTATATTATAATGATGATGCGTATAAATTAATTATAATAGTAGATTGATGAGAATGAAAAAAAATATAATTAATCAATGTTTTGGTAAGCAATAATTGTTTTCATATTTGGTAACTTAGTGACATAATTGGGGAGTGCTGAAGGCACGACCCAAAGACCAGCGTGTGATGTTGAAGGTATGACATAGTACCCGTACCAACGTCACATGTACATACTTTGTGGAAAGTATGTTCGTGCCAACGAGACGGCTGGTACACTAGTTGCTTGTTAAAATAAAATTGTTTGAATTTTTTTTTTAACATAAACCAATGTAAAGATGGCACGTGACAACGCTAAATCTTTTGGATATCAAACTAAAAGAAAACACCTCAAAGCCTTTGGGATGTGTATGAGCCTGCAATTTTCCTATAGCCCAGGGGTCAGCCCAACTTCTCCGTCTTCTTCTTTGCCCTAAACTGCACATACTTCAATCTCTCTTCACACAAAGCGAACAAAAACAGAGCAGAAGAGCGAGACAGAGAAACAGAGAATTATCGAGAGATGGGAGGGTCGCGAAGAAGATACAAGAAATCGAAGCCAAAAGTGAGAGTAGGTCTTCCAAAGAAGAACCCAAACGTTTTCAAACCAGCCTTCAACGTCCCTGCGAAGCTCCGCTCACTCGTCGAGCACGACCCTACCTCCAAATGGGACGAGAAAGCCAGTGTTATCACCAACTACAAGTCCTTCGGCTTCGTCTCCAACCCCAACTTGCTCAATATTCGATCCCGCAATTCGAGGGTCATGGAATGCGAGACCCTTCAAGCTCCGCCTGCGAAGGAGGATGGTGAGGAGTCGGAGGGGGATTTTGACTCTGGGAGTGATCTTGAAGAGGATGGTAAGTCTATCTCTCTCTCTGTTTTGGTTTTTTTTTTTTTTTTTTTTTTTGGTGTTGTGTGTGTTTGAATTGTTATTAGTTTGTAATTTGGGGGGTTTTAGAGGTTTTGGGGAAGTGGGGTGGGATGAAATCGTCGTGTTTATTACTTGATTAGGTTAAAAATTTGACTTTTAAGTGGTGGGAGAAGAAAAAAAAAACAGTTTTTTTGGTTGCCAATGGACTATTGAGTTTTGACATTCTAGAGAGTGTTGGGGGAGTTTTTAGGGTTTTGGTACAGTGGGGTTTAATGGAAACTTAGCAGGTATCATGTAGTAGTTTATATTCTGATTACACTTGTATGTAGTAGTTTAGCAGATTCAGTAAAATTGAATAAGTGTTTATAGGTTGGTTGATTTGGTTCTGATTTCAAGATACTTAGGTTAGAGTTGGGAGTTAAAAGTACTCTTGCAGCTTGGTTTTGTTTAGTGTTCTAAATTACGGGGACGAGGACTGAATCCAATAGATGATTGAAATCAGTTTAAACTTGAGGCATTGAAGTGACAAGGATAAAAAATCTCCTAGGTTGTAAATGGGATGAACAAGTTTTTTTCTCAATGCTGGGGTTGTAGAGATTAGAAATGTTTAGACACTTAAACTTAGCCTCAAGTTGTCCGTTCTTTTGCTAATAACTTATGTGACCATTTTTTTTCTAAAACCAAACCCAACCCAGCCCAGCCCTTAGTTCAATATACAAGGTTCCGCGCAGTTATCCTCAAAATGCCAGATTATATTGAGTTGGATAGGACGGAAAACTAGAGAGTGCTGAGAGTTCAAAATAATTCAGACTTCAGAGAGATTAATGTTCATAAAGAAGAAAATCAAAGACTACCTCTCTGAAACTGAGGGCGCAAGGCAGAGATAAGGGAAGTCCTTGGAAGAGGTTTAAATGATGCCAATAAGATGTGTCTACTTATGATGACCAACTTGAAGAAGTTTCTCGATCACCTAGATGGGACTGAAGCTCACTTTTTTATTGTGTTGGATAGAATCTCTCCATGTTTTCTCAAATGATCCATCGACGTTAACCATACTTAGGACTGCTAATGCTTCCAAAGATTTTTCAGTTGACTTGATTTATAACTACGAAAATATTCTCTATTGGTCTTGTTAATTGTGAAGTACTAAAATGGTTCTTTTAGCAGTCTTGTTGGTGTGAAGTTAAATAATGTGATCAAATCAGTTTCTTGCTAATTATATTGCTCACCATGACCTGAATTCCATCCAGATTTGAAATCTGCACTTGGAAAGAAGCGTAGAGATGGGAAATCTGGGCCTTTACAACCACTGACTGCAATTCAGCGCGTTCATGTTAGTCGACTTGTTGAGAAATATGGGGATGATTACTAGGTTGGTACTGTTTTCCCTACAGAAAGACTTTACTCCTCATTTTAGCACTATATAATGTCCATTCTTTAACTGAACGCTTGATTCTGCAGGGTATGTTAAGAGATACAAAGTTGAATTCAATGCAGCATTCAGTTGCAACTTTGGAGAAACTATGCAAGAGATATCACATATACAAGAATAAGAATGCAATGATTGTGTCTGCTAAAAGGGGTTAAGTTTTGATCTGTTCTTTGTCGGCACACCTTTGGGGCTAAGTTTTGATCTGTTCTTTGTCTGTGCACCTTTACGTGTTGTATATATGTTAGCAGAGCAAGTTACACTGATCATGTAAAGAGAATGAAGGATTAATTTTGATGAAGTGATCATGTAAAACAGAACCCTATTTGAAGGATAAATTTTGATGATTTGCGTCTAAAATCAAGCTGTGTTCAAATTAACGTTTTTCCATGCATCTTTACATGTCCTCAGACTTGTCATGTATTGCATGTGTTGAGCTTCCTCGCATACCAGATTTGATCTAATTGTGCATGTGAGCATATTACCATGAGTTAGCGATGCTCAACTGCAGAACTTTCCATTTTGTTCGCCAAGCCTATGAGTGCACTTTGTTGGCTCCTTCATGAAATAGTGACACACAACACTCTTTCCTGAAATAAAGGAATGCAACTTTAGACCCGTGTATTCATCTAACCACCGCCTATATTACCATATAAAGCAACCAGGGTGTTAATGATCACAGAAGCTAAGGAACTCCAAAAAGATTGTTGTGAACATTTCGGATTTTTTTTTCCAGTAGAAAGTTAGTATCCACTTAATTATCACAGAATTTACTAACCATCGAAGTTTTCCCTTCAGTCTTGACAGTTGCATTCTTTCAAGCAACACTAGAAAAAAGCAAAGTAACAGGAAATAACACCTAAGTTTTGATGAGTCATCTCGTTTACAGAGATTTGCTGAAAACCAGTTTTTTTTTTTTTAAATCCCTTAACCCCTCACACCTCAGATGCTGTCAGCTGGATTCAACCCTGTGACCTATGATACCATCCATCCGCCACTGCTCAATCATTGAGCCATCACACCTTTGCTAAAAACCAGTTGTCATAATAATAAAGTAAACAAATAATTATCTAGGCCATCAGTATATCTGTGTGCTGTTGTAAAACAATATCACTAATGATAGCTGTATAATAACCAACAACCTTGGTACCATGCAATTTAGTCTGTATTACAATTTAATCAACAATACAAGCATAATTATGGAGGGCTGAAATCTCAACGGCTTCTGTCTGAAAGAAGAATATTTGCTAAATCAAATCTCTCAACGAGAGCAAAAATGTACATTATATGAATAAAATCTCTTTTAACAATGAGACAACAGAAATGTGAAAAGAAGATGCATCAAAGGAACTATAACATTACAAGTAAAATTTGGAGGTTGCGCAATCAATCAGCGAGGGATCCTCTTCCGACTGAGTATTTCCTGCTCCTTTAAGCGATGCTGGAATCTTGCCAGCCGAGCTTGTAGGCTAACTAGACTTGCAGCTTTGCGCGAGAGCACAAAACTCAATTGGGTCACATAATTGTCGATAAGGCTGCCTGGTTGATCCACATCTGCCAACAGCTTCATCTCCTATTTTTGACAAAAGAAACCAGCAAAACAATTGTCAAATGCTATATTCTATTTCGGGCAACTCATAAAATTGCCATGGTCATTGAATACCACTGAGACGTACTAGAGTACAATAATAGACTCTTAACCATCGTCATGGGTTCGAATCCCATTCCCTCCGACACGGAATTGAAACGGGCGGGCGAAATCACGTGAGAGCAGAAAACACTCTCATAACCAATCCAGAACATCCAATCCCAAGGTCATCGCTTTGACCTCTTCAAGAGGAACAAGTTTTCACGGCATATTCAAGAGAAAACCAGGTAGGTCCACCCCATAACCAGCACTCATCCAAATTTTCATTAATAAAAAATATACCCTCATGTAGAAGACTGCATATGGATCCAGCTACCATCATGTATTTTCCCCACCAAAAAAAGATCAGCTTTAATAAAAAGGCATATGTAGCCCTCCTAACTTAGGTGGTTCAGCATGTCAATAATAAAACCAATTGACGACAACAATTACACAGATGGTATTTTCAAGAAATATTTGCCATCCTAAAACTCTGTTGAAAGTCAGCATGGAAATTTCACTGTAAGGAATGGCTTGGTCAAGACCATGTTTAATAAATGTCAATTGACAAAAAAGCATACATTATCATTAGCTTAACTTCTCAGGAAAAAAAACTGTAGTAAAAGGTGCTCTGTACTTACTTCACGAACAATTTCCATTGTATCTTCTATTTCTTTTCTGTGAGCAGCAATTAAGGCTTCTTCCTCCTACAATAATGTAGACCAGAAATGAGCTTCAATAACCAATGAATTCATTGTATGAATCATATTTTACAACTCCTAACTGTCATGTTGACTTTTAGAGCTTGATAATAAATATGCCTTCGATAGCTCACCTCAAGTATTGCATTGATATCTCCATCAGCCGGAGGTTCAGCTTCGTATTGTCTCAAGCTAGGAATATTTGAATTAGAATCAGATGTATTCTGCTGCTTGTAACTCGTAGTGGACAGATCATTATCTTGCTTCCTTGACCAGTTGTTCTGTCTTTCTGGTTTTTCTTCTTTAACTTTTCTGCGAGGTGGAGAGACCTTCTTCACATTCTCATTTTCTGGTGTGTCGTTTGAGTTTGGAGATGATGAGTATACTTTATGACTAGTTGAACCACTAAAAGTATTTCTTGTATCTACCCTCTCCCTGTCCATGGAACCATAACTCACCCCTACTTCCTCCCTCCCATTAAAGCCGAAATTCGATGGCAGGCCAGAAGGCTGTTCCCTACCATTGACCGGGTAGTTTGGTGGTAAATTAGTTGGCTGTCTATCAAATTCAAGAGTAGAACTATAAGATAAACTTTCTTTCTCTGTGACCCTTCTACCAACATCTGAAACTTTCGTTTCTTGGATCGGGTCAAAAACATTCTCTGATTCAACAGAAATGGGTACCGCTGGTGCTGATGAAGACTCTTTACTTGAAGGTGGCAATCCTCCTGAGGACGGATCCTTTTTAGCATTCCCACTCTTGGAGAGGCTTTTGACTCTGTTCACCCAATGGTATTGTAAATAAGAACTCATAAGAGAAAACTGAGTTTTTACATGAGAAATGACACTCATATTTGTCCTAAACAACAGATTGGATGGACAAAGGCAGAGGTTGGCATACCTGTCAGCATATCTTAAAGTATTGAGAGTGTGCTCACAAGATCCAGCACCTGGAGAAATGCAAGAGATCATAACAGTCTTTGAGTTTCCCACAAAAGAATCTCGAAGAACCTCTGTGAGTTTGCTTCCACGGAATGGAATATGAATTTGATCATTGTCAAGAGCACGAATACACTCCTTTAGGGCCAGAAGGCTCTTGTTGATTTCTGCTCCCTCAATCCTGAACCAGAAGAAAGAACAGGTTACTTGAATAATGGTGAATCTCTGTAATCGTCATTGAGAAAAGGTGATAATAGAAAATGGAAACAGTGTTGTTTTGTTTGCAATCTGTAACCCACAGTTATATGATGTAGAAAAGTAAACCCAGATAATAAGGTACCCTACCGTGTCTGCCGATCATTATCAGTCGTGTCAGCCCCTCGTTCGCTACCAGCAAGATCAATAAAAGAAATTTTGCCCACAACTTTCCCAGCCTTTTCATTCCCGTCGTTATTATTATTCCTCCTGGTTTCTTTTATTTCATTATGCTTCTTAATGACCAGTTGTAAAATTGCATGAGATCTGGAGGATTCTTCATTAGCACCAGTAGAGCCTGTGCTTCTTGAAGAGTTTCCCCTCTCAATAAACTCCTTGACAATTTGTACATCTGAGACTTCAAACTCTTGTAATCCAACAATACAGACTTGCTGCCTACCATCTTCTCTCATGCAAAGTTTCCTGGTAAGAACAGTAAGAAGATAATAAACTTCAGTCAGGTCCACGACAATAAGTTTTCAAAAGCATCCATGCAAGTGTCCAACATGTTACCTTGAAATGCAGAATACTGTACCATAAATAGCCACCATCCCAATACACACACAAACATCAAGAATCAGAAAATTTAACTCAACACCATCACTAATACACCGACGCACACTGCATTCTGATGATGAAAAAGGCCAATACACAGAAAGGATGCAACCCATGGTATTTAAACAAACTGGGTTGACGTTCAAAACTGCTCTCTAAAAATAGTACATTACACTGGCCTGCTAAGGCATTCACATGAACATGGCCATTCTGAGAAGGTGCAATTGAAAGCTTTGCCTAACAACTTGCTTAATCAGTAATTATTGCCTTGGCATGATCTCAGGGAACATGGGCTTACAGGATATTTTTGGTGAATGCCATATCATGTGAACAAGCAGCAGCATATTTTCATTTTGTCAGGTATACCTAGGCCTCTGTTGGGTTTTCTTGTAGTGACACAATTGCCTAATATAAAGTGAACATTCCATGCCAATGCTTTCCACTTATGTTATACAAGCGAGGTAAGAAAACACTACTACCGCATTCCCTTTATTTCATGTATACCAAGGTTTCTTTTGGGTTTTATTGTAGTGGTACAATTGCCTAAACTAAAGTGAACAGTCAATGCCAATGCTTTCCATTTATGTTATACAAGCGAGGTAAGAAAACACTACTACCCCACTCCCTTTATTTCTCTTAACATCTAACCTCGGCTTGGGGTCAAAACACTTGAAATACAAGTGTTGAAGCTTTTGACTATACTCCTGTAAAACTATAGAACAAATTTGCAACCTTATTTAAAATCTGAAAATCTGTACTTCAGTTGAAATACAAAATAAGATATTAAAACCTTCCCAACAGAGAACATAAAGTAATCAGAGAGGTGTATGAATGCTGACCTTCTATCACTCAGAAGATCATATAGTTTTCCTCCATATATCTCAAAATAACTCAGCCATAATTTGAACCTTTGATTACGATAAGTTGGATGATGCAATAATCTAACAAGATCTTCAGAAGCTCTGAGAGGCAGAGGTTGCATCGTGAACGTTTTACCACTGCCTGGAAATGGCATAAAGGGATGTAATAATTTAAAATCAAGTATATAGTTTGTTCTTATGAATACCAACATCAATAAGTCGCGATTCTGAAAAGATAAAAGTGACAAGGAAGAATTGGAAAGGAACCATAAAAGAAATCAGCAAATTAACAAAGAAAAGGTTGGGATCCAGGGAGATAGATTTGTGACCCAATTTAGCACCTCAGTTCAGTTCTCAGATAGCTAACAGTAGAAATCAAATCCTAAATAAGATGCAAGTAATTATCAGTTAATTTATGTGCCATTTTGAAGATATCTAAGAAATTATTATCATCACTGACATAAACAGTAAGGTTTTTGCCTTGCATCATCTATAATCATATTGAACTCATATTTAGAAAAGATGCATATACAATCAGTGTTCTAAAAATCGCTAGGCGCTGGGCGGGCGGCGAGCAGGTGCCTAGCGCCCAGGGGCCTAGGCGGTCTTAGGTTTTGTATTATAACTTTAATAATTTACTTTAAGTTAAGCATAATACCTTATCAATTACATCCAATTTAATGCCAATATACATATGCAAAATTTAAAAACATGAAAAATTAACAATTGTGAACAAAATTTATTAAAACTCAAATGACTGAAGTTGGTCATGATGGGTACTTTATATAAATTTGAATTTGTGTACTATTTTATTTTTCTTCAAATTGCATGAATAACCTCAGTTATGTTTGATAAAATCTACACTAGTAAAATTGGTACCTGCAGATCATTTGAGAATTCCATTAAGTAATCATCCTTTGCTACATTTAGACATATACTGAATAAAATATAATTAAATAGTTTATTTCTAAAAAATAGGAAAGAAAAATAAAATAAGAACACAATCAGCTTTATTAAAAAAAAAATATTAAAATAAAAAAAAAAATTTGCCCAGACTGCCTAGACCCCGCCTAGATCCCGCCCAGACTGCCCGCCCAGCCATTAATCTGGGCGGTTTTCCACCTTCTAGCGCCTAGGCGCTGCCTAGACCGATTTTTAGAACACTGTATACAACTACTTCTATTTGTAATGAAAACTAATATCCATAACATGTAGACTATAAGTATCATGGTTAAGAATATCAATATTAAGATTTGTGAAAACTGAAACTTCGGCGAACCAATTTCAATAATAAATAAATGGGTTTATATTTGATGAGGAAAACCTAAAACTTACACACCTGTTTGACCATAAGCAAAGCATGTAGCTTTTGTTCTCTGAAAGATGGCAGGAATAATTGGCTCTACAGTGGAACGGTAGACCTGTTCAATAAATACAAGGAAGCAATCAAACCTCATATTTCAACAGAAAATTCAATAAACAATCTGGGTGTGTCCCTATCTGTAAAATTATAACTGTACCTCGTCATTGGTAACACGCTCATCTAGAACAGCATCAAAACAAAACTCATGCTTCTCCACGTATGCAGTTAAGTCCACCTTTTAAATTAAAAAAAATATAGTTAGTTATCCATGAAGTAGTAAAGTTTGACCAAACTAATGAGCATGACTTCAATATCCCTCCAGCTTCAGTTTTCAGTATGCAGTGGGTAGATATATATTTGAACAAATAAAGAAAGCATCTAATGTAAATGGAAAATCCAAACCTTTAACTTGGGTTCATGAACAGTTAAGTATGCACTGTCAACAACAGTTACAATATCATCCTCTTTCCGAGACAGCTCTTTCTTGTTTAAAGGTCTTTTACGTACCTACAACATAGAAAACACCATTAAGTGGATATCAAATTGAAAAGTACACATGCCAAAAGTGTGGCATATGGTATTGCTGGGATTTAAACATTCAAGACATTTAGGATATATTAGGTTGCCAAGAAGGAACAATTTGTTCTACTGAGATTTTTATTGGGGGCTCAAAGCCAAAGCAAAGGCCAAGTGGAAAAACATTAACAGCTGCATCCGTTCAAGATATTCTGTATAGATCTTACAAAGATATGTAGCACAAGATGGACTACTCTCTTGGGCTTGATCATTATTTCAGCAATTTTTGCATCTGATAATGTGACAAGATGGTCATGAATTAACTTTTGTATGTAAATGGTTAACTATCATTAAAGCATATGCATTAAGAGAGCGCAGAGCGAAAGCATATGCAAATTAGCACAAGAGAGTGAACAGTGAAAATGAACGTACCACAACTTTAATTTTAGCCAGGTTGCTCGCTTTTGTGCTCATCTCGTTTTCACTAGTTGGTAAACCAATCGAGACATCTGTTGCTTGTACTCTTTGTTGTGTGCTGGTTGTTGCATCAAAATCATTATCATACCCCATTGTAGGAGGCATAAATGGTGATGGCTCAAAAGGCTCTGACATTACATGCTGCCAAGTGGATAAAAATTCATACCATCAGCACAATATGGATGCATGTTATCTTATCATGCAAAGTATAGAAATTCGATCTAAAGATGCACACATAAGAAGGAACTATTATAAGCATAAGCAGGAATTCTAGACTGGACTCCTCTGTGAACAATTGAGCATGATACACCCTCTTTCAATGCCATACAATACCCATAATTTCCACACAACAACGTAGGTTCAAGACTTTGAAGGTTTTGTTATTGCACCCATACCGCAATCTAATAGGGATTCAGGGAACAAGAGACCACACATACTTCTGTTTAGCACCTGGGATCACATGAATTTTCCACCATTGAACACTACAACAACAGAACTGTGGGTAAACTAATATAAACCTAACAGCCTGAAGAAAAGACACCAAACCGAGTAAACTCCGTTACAATGGAGGAAAAAGATCATATCTAGATTCCAAATTCTATCTGCAAACACCACAACAAACCTCACTCTATACCTGTCTGAACAAGCTCTGCATTCCACTCAATATCACTACCACGAACAGCACAACAGCAGAACCGTCCGTCTGCTACCCACCTCATTGAGGGCTTTTGAGAATGGATATTCTTTTTATCTTTCAATAAAACTAACTAATTTTATTACCTAACCATATACATGGATAGACTCTCCCATTGGACCATACTAATGTGTTTATCATAAATGACTTAAGTTGCATGTTAACTATTTAGTTTTGATCCCAAGCACCTTAAAAGCCTTGGTTTTAAAACTACCAAATAATCTAGTCTCATCCACCAACATCACAAAAACCCAAATGACACGCCAACAAACCCTCCTTGAATAGAAGAGATAATTCATCAACAATAGCATGGTGCCAACTAATTCTTGTGCAATCAATTCCAGTCTAGACTCTAGTGAACCGCCATCATGCTTTGGAAGAGAAACAGAAATATGAAACAAAGACTTGATGAATGCAGATTACCACTTCGCATAACAAAATCATTACAAGGTCCTCTTATTCCCAGCATGCACCTAATACTCTCTCAAACTTGCATAACACATCGTTCCTCTTTCCTCCAATCTCCTTAAACAAATATCTAATAAACAAGGAACCTATCAATAGCAGTCACATCAAACCCTATACAGTAAAATGATGCTGTTGTCTATTGTCAAAAGCCTTTCTGCCACTTGTCTGAGTTGCCTTTGATGAATGGTACCATATCTTCAAGCATTGTCTGAAATCCTACATTCCATTGACTAAGAATCTTTGATAATCAAGTTTCTCAGATCGCCGTGTGTAAATCTGGAGTTAAAGATCTTGGACTCTACCTCCACATAAGCTTAATGCAATCTCTACTTTATTTTTTTCAATATACAGTTAATGGCTTACTCTATGGCAATTTTCATGTACTGTGGCCCAGATATGGTCCTCATTTAACAACCAATACGAATGCATAAACTTGATGAATTAGAAAACTTTGAAAAGTTTAATTGCCTCAAATTAAGACACCTAAAGATGCCCACATCCTATAGTTGTCAATATGAGATACAATGTGAACCAATATCACACAAGTTGACAAGTCTAGTTGTGGACCTTGTAGTTAATGTTCATACTAAAGGCAGCATACCTCTGAGAGAAGCTCCGTGTCATCCATAGCATGAAGATCCAAAAGCCCAGCTCCAAACTCCCCTCTGAGTTCAGGAGAATAAAAACTATCCGGTGCTGCCATAGATCCCGAACCATGGGCAGTTGGAGTATACGGTTCAGAACCAGATTCCCCATTCAGATTCAGGTTCCTCAACATTTTGAACAGTTTTTGCTTCTCTTCAACAGATTGCGCTCCATATCCCTACAACAAACCACAAATCCCACATTTTTATAATTTCACATAAATATCATATAGAACAATACAAATTTCAACTCAAATGAATAAAAGGTTGTCTATACCTGCATTAGGATATTGGGGAGAAGGCGATGGTCGATGCCAGTTGAAGCCAAAGGAGAGGCCAGATGCTGCAATCCTGCAGACTGCAGCCACCGCGCCATGACTGCATCACCAGCATCACTCGTGGGCCCTGCGTTATGCAAGGACCCCCCTCCAGGGTGGTCATAAAGAGCAGCCGCAGCAGCCGCGGCGTTGCTCTGTTGCATCTGACCACCCATGGGGCGCTGGGAACGGCGTTGAGGAGCCAATTTTCACGAATGGTAAACCACAACTACTACACAACAACAATAAAAAAAATATATATCTTTCCTTTCAAAACATTAACAAACCCTAAAATCCACCAATCCCATACAACACAAATTGCAAACCAAATCAAAAAATCAACGAACTCCAAACCCTAAATCGACTAATCGAAACTCACAAGTCGGGGAGAAATCGAAGACCGAGCAGAACATTCACGTCCGCCACCACGAATATCGAGTCAACCGCCACCAAATCTGCAAACCCAAAACCAAATCTGACCGACTAGATTCAAAATCTTGCCCTAATTGAACAAATGCAACAAATTCGAACCATTTCACTGATTAAAACTTGAAGGGGAATGAAATGGTTACCAGATTCAAACGCAAAGGAGCGATTTTTTTGCAGATCGAAGTGATGATTGAATGCGGTTTCGCAGATCCAAAGTGAGATAAGAGAAGATGACGAAACCCTAAATTTGATGAAATTGTTGTTTCCCCTCTCTCTCTGTCTCTCTCTTCGCTCTGCAAAGCAAAATAATCTGTTGAACGCTGATGGACAAGCCAGCACGCGGGTGAAATTGTATTATTTCCATCAGATTTTGCCATTGACTATTTTGCCCTTTTGTTTGATTATTTATTATTATATTATTATTATTATTATTATTATTTATATATTTTTATTTTTTGAATTTTGTTTTTATATTTTTAAAATATTTGTACTTACGCGAGTGCAAGGTTGTGAAAGTAGAGCGAGGTCGAGGTGGAGGAGGAGATGTGGACGACTAAGTAAGAAAGATTAGGCGCATAATGTGTATTTGAAAAAGAAAACAATAGAGATCAATACAGGTTGTGACAAAAACAAATTCGGCATTAAGGGTGTGATTGATTCAAAGAAAACAATGGAGATAAATATGTATATATATGTTGCTAAGACATTTTTTTTTATAACAAAATACATGTTCACTTACTTTGACGAGTGTTTGATTTTAAAAAAACTTTTTCAAAAACATTTGCCGAATATGAAAAGAGAGAGAGTATGAAGAACATGAATTTTGTCACATCATTAACTACTTATTTTCTACAAAATACAGAAAATGCTTTCTTAAGAGAGGCTAAGAAAACTTTTGCCAAGAATTAGTCATCGTTGCTCGGATGATTTTTTTCACCATCTCTCTTATTTTTTTGTCATTTTTTCATGATATTTTTTTTGTTGATATCAAACACACCCCAGGTATTAACACTTCAACCCTTAAGATTACATTTGATTATTGGAAGAAACTGACATATTACTTGTTATAAAGCAACATGTAAAATAATGGATTTTTTTAAAAACTATGATTTACATAATTTTTCACACTATTACTAATACTCATCTTGGTCAAACACAATAAAATTGGGAGAAATTTAATTGGCGAGGAAACCAGTGAAGAAACGCACGAGAGAGGGGGATTCCATCCCTATCGAGATGCGTGATGACACACATCTCGAGGGGATGAGGGTTTCACCCCCTCCCTCGCACATTTCCTCGCTGGTTTCTTCGCCAATTAGACAAACTCATAAAATTGTTTTATTATGGACATATTTTTTAGACCAAAAGAACAAGAAAGATATAATTATTTATATTAAAAACTTTAAACACCTTAATTAATAGTCAAAATCAATCATAATAATAATTTAATATAAATAAATGAATAAATAAAGGTTGTCCAAATATGTAAACTTGACCCAAATAAAAGCACCATGAATATTCCCATTTCAAATTTGAGTGGCAGCTAAGTAATTTTTCTAAATTCACTAGGCAATTTCGAAATATCTAAGCCACGTACACAAAATTTCAATTTGCCGACCACAACTGCTCTTTGCACTGAAAATCTCTCGCATCATTTGCAGAGCATACCAAGTGATATTACATTTCTACCCTCCATTTCAAAATTTAGGTTATTTTGTCCAATTTTGATACGTAAAACCAAGAAAAATTCTAGGGGTCGAGGGAGGGAACGAGGGAGGGAGCGAGGGATGGGTGGTAGCCACCCATCCGCCTCGAGATAAGCTCCATTGCGCATCTCCAATTCGATGCGCTTATCTCGAGGCGGATGGGTGGTTACCACCCATCCCTCGCCCCTTTTCCCTCGCTCCCTCCCTCCCTCCCTCCCTCGCTCTGTAGCAAAGCCCATCCCTCGCCCCTTTTCCCTCGCTCCTTCAATTACATTTGCATGATTGATGAAAATTCTTATTTAAAAAATAAAATGTTGGCGAAATCTAGATATCATGATAGGGATTGCTATGGTGAGTGCATTTTCCTAGGATGGGATGTTCTTATATAGGCTATTAGGACTTATTTCTTCGGAAAGCAAAATATTGTTTGGAACAATCTTTTGCTTGTAACATGTCAACTTAAATCGTACAATACTTCTTGTTGTATGCTACAGGTAATTTATGTTTGATTTAGTGTATGATGAGAGAATTCATTTTCGATAATATTGGAAGACCACCAACTTGCAACCACTTATCCAAAAAATTTGTTGCGATTAGGGTTACCCTAATACACAGTTTCATTGGATGTTTGCATCGTGTGTATCATTAGCAAAAATGTACTATAATGACTAAAATACTAAGAAACCAAGTTTTTGCAACCAGCAGGGTGACATGGTGTAATCTTGAAAAAATGATGAAATTCCTAAAGTGTTTATGTGTATCTCAAGATTGTAAAAAACTCCATGCACGTAAACTTAGAAAAATACATTATCAAGATTGTGAGCTTCCTACCTAGAAGATTGTTGCAAACTTGCAACCCTAACCATTGATGATGCGTAGAGATGTGTATAACTACAAGTCTCGTGACAATCACAAAAATGTATTTATACATCTCGATGCATCACCAAAGGTTCTAAAGCGCGCCTCTAGCTAGGGCAGCATACGGACCCCATAGCAATATCGATAAACCAATGAAAATAAATAAAACTTTTATTGAGAAAAGATAATATGTAGCAAGGCAAAAGTTTTACAATGGCAATTTGTAATAGAAGAATGATGAAAGCAACTATAGCTTAGCTAAACAATGATGAAACCATGACACAAAACAACATGTAATTTTCTATATGATTTGATGAGTGCATTATAAATTACTTCCTTTCAACTTTATCTACTCACCATTTTCTCCAACACATGCCTCACTTGGAGGCTTGAAATCAAACCGAACAGAGCATCCAAAATCCTTGTTTCCTTCCTTGAATTGGGGATTTTTTTATATTCTAACACAAAGTGGGTCATTGTTGGATGTGGAAGGATGCTTTAAGATAGCAACCTAATTGGGTCCAACCTTTTGACATGGCAAGCTTCATGAATACCTCTTTTTAATTCAAAAGCATTTTGATTGCTTTAATCAAAAGCAAGTAGGGTAGCTAGAGAGACTTGAGACCCAACAAATGTAAGATTGAAATTTTGAATTAAAGTTGGTGGTATTTATCACTTAATTATGTTTGCCATATCTGTCTAATTCTTGCAAATTCGACCAACCAACAGTTTATGATTTAAGTTTTGGTTTTACTTTTTATAATGAAGAAAGAAATATGTTTTCGTCAATATAATGGGGCCAATAGCTACTTGAGAAATGATCTTTCGGTTCTTGAAAACTTTTCAAGAAAGAGTCCACATTTAGACCTCTGGAGCACAGTATACACACATCGAAGAATCTACACTGACCAAGAAAGACTACTATCACAAATGTTGAGACATGAGAACTTTAAAATGAAGAAACTGGGTATTTCTGTAGGAACCTAGGAGCCCTTACCAGTAGCGGAGTCGTTATTTACACTGAAACCATTAGAAAAGCAACTGCAACCAGATGGAGTTCATTATGAATATTCTCAGACGCCTACAAATGCTTGGAGCTGGGATTCCCAATGTTGTTTTGCCTGCCGAACTCGTTCTACTCTTTCAGTTTGAAGCCGTTGCTCCCAATACTCTGGGCAGCTGTGGATAGAGACACTAGTTAGTGAAAGGTTTATTAATGAAAGAAAACTGAAAGTTAGGTAGGCGTACAATCGTGTACTGGAATCATCTCAATACATTGTAAAAGTTGCAATTTCAATGCAGTTCTTATGGGTTAAGTGCACTGTGTGATGGAACTCGCATAGAATACCCGCACAGAAATTATTTTAACCTTCTAATAATCATCCAGCAAGGTCGTCTTTCCCACAAAGGTCGCTTCAAGGTCGTAAGGAAGTTATTCTAAAATGTTTTACTATTCCAAATGTCACGACTTTTAAGCAAAACAGAGACCCCTCCTACAATTGCTGCATTCCAGATCTTTGAGCTTGAGTGTTTTCTATAATTTATTCTAAGATAGTTAAGCTTTGACAAAGATATTTTGTGGGTATTTGGTATTTTGAACAAGAATATAAAAAGCTTCGAAGATATTGAAATGTAAATGATTCATGCCAAGACGCAGCAAGGATGCTAAACATTTGTTATACATCAATGGAATGTCATCTTAGCTATTCTGAAAAATTCATTTTCCTGTTAAAATATTTTAAATAGAGCTTTTCATGCCTTTTCCTAACACTTCAGTGAAGTGCCAAATAACATTTCACTCCATATGACATGTTCATCTGACAGAAACATACCTTCGGCTCAGTAGAATGTTCAGTTCGTCCAAATGCACAGCACGTTCATATACTCCTGCCTGAAATCCATGTAAAAAACTTCCATGAAAATTCCATAATCACAGGATGAGCAATGCAGGTTTCATCAATGAGTTCTAGGGAAGGCATGGATGATACACTTGCAAAAATATAAGTCGAACATTGCGTGAACATCTACATAAAAGAACTCGGATCAGGAACAGTGAAAAATGTCATAGGTTTCACCTCTCGACATAAAGGGCATTTTCCTCTAGGATCTGCTGCCTTGAGGCCATCCACAATAGAAACCGGTGCAGCAGAGCAAGCACACATGTAACAGAAAATATGACCACATGTGAGAGAGACTGGATCAAACACAGTATCCTGTCAACAAAGGTGCAATTGGTCAACCCCAATAGCCCCCCGAAACAAATCAATCAACAAGCACATTTTGTATGTCGTCGTATCATAACATAGTTGTCAAAACATTTCTTGTGTACTGTCTTTATCACCAAAAGGACCAAAACATATATGACCCTAGGCACTGAAAAGGACCAAAACATGTCCAATGTCACCATATACAAAAAGTGTCTAAATGTTCATTTTAAAAACTAAATAGATACTAATAATAATATTTTAATAATCATTACTTCATTAGTAGCCAGATATTGCATGAAATCATCCCCGGCCTCCTCATTGCCAACATCATCATCCTTGTTTTGAGTGTCAACATCTTCATTTTCACTAGGTGCTCATTTGAAAAAGAAAACTACCCATGAAGACGGATCGTGATTTCCGAGTTGTGAGGAGTGAGATATGAGAGGATTTTGATAATTTCTCTACATGAGATTTTTTTGGGGTTTTTCTCTCAAAAGCTCTCTTAGAGAAGATGAAATTGTGTTTTAAATATAAATGGTAGGTAAAATAATATATAATTCACATGAAAAAGTTGTGAGTGACACTTTTCTTGAACAAAGTTCAGTAGTTTTAAATATAAATGGTAAGTAAAATTGGAAAACAAAAATGTTACAGATTGGAGCTACCAATCAAACCAACCCTCTAAGAGTGTTGGCTATTTCAACAGATGAAACATAATGACAGAGATGTGAACTGCAGTTACAAATACATAAATCTCTAAACCATCAGACCACAAATTCATAGTGTTTTACACATGATCAAAAGGAACAGGTAAGAGTGGCATCAAGACAGATGGGATCTAATATACGAATTCCTTTATTGCTTGGATGTTCCTACAGACCCAACTTATTGCATGAAAACCTAAACAAGTACTAGTTAATTTCAAGGACCCACACTGATCTCGTCCTCATTTCTACCAAAAGACCAAGGGCTTCCACGACATTACCATGAATTTTAACTAGCGAAACCAGATAGAGAAACTCACCAAGCATATGGAACAAGATAAATTGATATCGAGCTTGATCGAATCAAAGAGGGAGCAAGAAACTGAAGGCTTTCCATCCTCAAAAGTGAGTGAGCATCCTTCAAATAACCCCATTGGTGTCTTTTCTGTGGCCTTAGTTTCCCTCATGTTAATGTGGAACGCAATCAACTCACACAGCCATGGTGACTGAAGGATCTCAATATGCTTAGTTTGGGCTTGTGATCTGAAAGCCTGCCCTTGCTTAGAGTAATGGATCTGTATCACGAAAATAAGCAAACATGAATATTGATTACACAATACACTAATGAAAACCCTTAAATGAGCTGCATACCTTGTCATATTTCTTTAAGATCTTACGGATGGCAATGGCATTGACCATAGCGTAGGTAACAAGGTCCTTCCCTTCTTGAATCAATGCAACATGGTTTTTCTGTTGCTTGGTTTTAAACCAAATTAAGTATTTCTGGAAACCTGAAGCTAAGTGCATCTCAAGCAACTGTTTTGCACGTTTATTAAAGCAGCCCACAACAGCTGACATCTCCTTGAGAAGGCAGGAGAAGAATGTGCCATCACACACTGCACATCAAAGTTTCACAAAGACGATTAAACACGATTTAGGATCCGTGGCTAGATGAAACCACAAAACTGTTCAATAACAAGATACTTTGAGAATGATTATGATAGTTTGGCCAAGAATTAAGACTTGTGTAACAGCAATACGGGTACGAGTATCGATATTCAACACGGATACGAAGTGTTGGATATGTTTGGCAAAAAAACAATACGAGATATGATTGGGGACACGCTTGCATATTTTAGTATATTTACTTTTTCACCAATAAGTCATGAACTACTAGTGATATTCATTCATTTGTAGGTCAATATTGTTCATAACATAGCTTGTAACATTAGTATAAAATTGAAACTTTTTAAGCATATGTGAAAAAATTGATAAAGTTGATCATCCAAGCATAGTGTTCGATAACAATATAGTATCAGTGAGTGTCGACACAAGTATCCGACATAATACGTCTCGACACACTTTTATTTGATAAAAATAGAGTGTCATTGTTACATAAATTATGACCAATGGCCTTGAGATTAAATATCGATTACGACACGATTATTATGCAAAAATACATGTCTAACAGAAACATGGATGAAGTCGTCAAAAACATGCATGGAGTTGTCAGCATATTACATGGGCAACATAGTCTCAAAAATATTGACCCCTACTAAACTACGCCCAAATCATTTCGAAGCGTCTCTGGATGTGTATGACAACGTATCACGGCATGTGCCAAGCAAAATTCCTAGAAATGAAGTCTTACAATGTCAAAATTCTTTAAAAAATAAAATTGACATTCTAAAGATGTAATTATGTTAAACTCAGACACTACAAATATATCTTTTAAACATTTTTTTTACTTCTTCATCACTTCCTATGAAACAACCAAAACTTTAATACAAGGTGCAAAGTCCCTATCGAAGGTTTTCACCTAAAGAGTGCCAACCAGGACACAATTTGAGAATAAAAAGAAACGGAAAACAAACACAACCAAGCAAGGATGTACAAGGTGATCTAGCAATGTTCTAAAAATTGAATGACGAAGTAAGTATATATCATCGAACTAATAACAAACCCAGCACAAAGATTCTTTACACAAGTATATACTGAGTTTGTCTTATATCTCAAAAACAATTGCCTTGGAAATAACTAGGAGTTTGTTTTATCCTCTTTTCCCTTCCAAACTTCCCTAGGGTTTCACGTTGTGTCCTCACTCCTCCAAAGGTCTCCACCAACATTTACACTGCAAGTTATCATTGGTTTCTGAAGCTACTACACAAAATTGAAGATCATATAGCCGATTATAACTGTCCGAGTTTTTGATACATCAAAATCCTGATTTTTTGATACATGGATAACAGGAATTTGCAATTTCAGGTGACATGAAAGAGATTAAAACCGCCATTTAGAACACATGGGTGGTCCAATTGTACATATGGGTCCAGATTTTCCTTTATTGATGCATCAAAGAAATTTCCTTATTGTTCTTGATATTTGAAAAAATTATTTTTGGCTTGTCTCCTTAAAGACATTAACAATTACCTTATTCCTGCCCACAGCTTTTTATTGTGTACCAAATTACCAAGTATAACTTCAATGAACTAGGAGAGAAAGTGATCAACTATTCAACTATTTGATAAGCAACCTGAAAAGGATAAAATTAACATCATTTCCATCCATTGTTACCATTTCATTCTGTCTGTTTGGACTTTGGATTGCTCACCCAACAAATAAAATATGCCCCTTTCTACAATTTTGATGACTAAGTCCTTCAATACAAAATAATGTGACTCGAAGGACAAGCAGAATAGACATCTTATATGAAAAGTGACAAACAATTTGAAGATTCATCAAACAATGACCCTGAAAACCCAAAATTCCTCATCAAAAAACACAATCAGAACATTCAAAACACAGTTTTTGTGCTCTAATCATCACATTGTATCAACAAAAATCAAGTTTCTGGATGAAAATTTATCCAAAGGAGACAACTTTTTTTTATCTACAATCAAAACCACAAGAACCCATAAAACCAAAAACAAAACCCATGACAGAAATCAATAAAAAATCTCAAAAAAAATAAACAATCTTTTTGTTCTGGGGTTCTTCAATACCTGGGCAATGATTATTTGAACAAGAACTTGGTAGGCTAAGAGCACTCCTATCTGTTTCAACACTCTGTGACTGAAACTCTCTGCGGCATTTCTTCAAAATCTTCTTAAGCTTCTTGAATCCAACCCCAGGCAACTCTTTCTGCTGTTGCCCGTGCATGTACTCTTGATAAGTTTTGCAAAACTTCATCTTCTTCTTCTTCTCCACTTATCAAAAACCAAACTTTCCAATAAAAATCGATCAAACCCAGATTCCTTTCCACTGGGTCTCTCTTTATATCAAGTCTGAACAACTGAAACAGTGAAACTCTCGTCTCAGTGGGTTTTGATGTGTGAAGACGATTTCATTCTATGTGTTTGAAGTACACACATTTCGAGGAAATGTAGATGGTATTGTCACTTGGTAGTTTCATCTCTTCCCCTTTTAGATGATGTTCACGCGTAAAGTGACAAAGTGGAAAGCAACAGATAGTGGTATAAATTTCCCCACTTGGCTTTTGGAAAGATTGTGGAGCTTTTCTTTGATTTTGATCCTATCATTTAAACAATCCATTTGTAATGGCTTTTACTTTATATTTTTTTGTTTTTTTTACTACTTATATTTTCCTCTTTTTGATTTCATGTTTTTCTACCATTTTCAGCTCGTGTTACTGCACTACTGAAGGAATTTTATTTTTTATTTAACCTGCGGATTCTACTTTCAGGTATAGTATATAGCTGCTCACGACTCAAGACTGTTACAGCATTTTCAATGAATCTCCTAAAATATTCAAAAAAAAAAATATTTTATGGTGGTTTATTTGAGACAGACATGTTTCAATAGATTCTTTAAAATATTTCTCCTTTTAACTTTTCTCTAAATTTAGGGACAACTTTACCGTCCTGAAATTATAATAAATATTATAAAAGTCATTTTTCTTCGTTCTCTCTCTTTCAATCAAATAATTTTAAAAATAATTAGAAAAATATATATTTAAATAATAATGAAAAAGTTAAAGTGGAAGATGTGGTTGAAATGATGAAAAAATAAAAAATCCCTAAATTTAGCTTTTGGTTAAAATGGAGGATAATTGATCTCTCATTTTAATTTTAATCATTGGAGATGCTCTTATGACAACCTACACACTAGATTCGGACCAATAAGAGGGCCCTTCTGGGGAAAGGGGTTGTTTTGCTTCAATATTATTTTCTTTCTGTCAATTTTTTTATGGGCATAACTTGTCGATTTCTTAGATGTTGAAGACATATTTTTTTTTTATTTAACCTGCGGTTTCTACTTTCAAGTATAGGATATAGCTGCCGACGACCCAAGACTGTTGCATGTTGTGCTCAAACTTATGACAATCTGCACGCTAGATTCGGACCAACAAAAAGCTCCATTCTGCCAATGAGTTGGCAAATAAAATTTGATTTGGTTGTGGGTTTCATTGGCAAATAAAATTTGAAAGGCAAGCGTGCCGCCCGTGGGTATATAATCTAAAATGTGAGAATTAAACAACCACAATGTTAACCATCCAACCAGACTATCATTGAGTAGGTTTGTGACACAATCTTGCAAAGAGGCTTTGGTATATCTACCTCAATTTTCTTAACTTTTATTTTAAGGTGTGTTTATTTCCAAAGAAAATATTTCCTCAAAATTTTCATAAAATGAGAAGGGGAGGTGAGGGGAACGGGGAAGTCATAAGGAGGGAGAAAATGAAATTGATGATGATATGCATGCTTCTACTTTTAATAAAATTGTTTAACATGTTTTCTTAGAGTAAAAACACAAAAAATTTGGTCATTTTTAAACAAGTGCCACTTCGGATCTCTTGCACGAAAGTGTCCCCGAAATGATTTTGATGGTTTAATTTTTTTGCAAAATACCGAATTATGTTAAATAACATAAAAAACAACCATTGCTATTTGCAACTGAGTAAGACCAAACTAATTAAAATGAACTCATATAATTAGACTCAATTAGAACGATGTTCATAGGACCAAAAAAAAAAAAATTTGTGTCAAACTCTTTCAAAGTAAGGTTGCTCTTCTGGCACCATGTAAACAAGTGTCCCAGCATCTTTAAGCTCCCCCACCACTTCTCAGTCTTGTTTGTTCCAAGAGTAGTGCAATTAGTATGCGCGGGTAAAAACCACTATGACTATATCGTCATTTCTTACATTTTCGCCTAAAGAATGGTGTTTCGATAGAGTTTTACACAAATCTAATATTATTGTGATTAGGATATTAAAAAGTGGTAGATATGCTGCAAAATAGGGTGGTATCTAAATATCTAAAGTTAAATTTATACTTTATAGTCCGGAGACTCATTCAATTTTTATTTCTTTAAAGAAAATGAACTAGCACTAGGCTTCCCATTCATAATGGTATGATAAATAAATCTTTACGTGCTCAATACTTATACTTTGAATTAGGGCTGGGCAAGTACGGATAACCGGCCCAAAAACTAAGAACCGAAAACCGGCCCGAAAAATTCGGGCCCATGTTTATGAAAACCAAAACCGGGTAACCGAAGTCCCGGTTAACCGATTTACGGGCCGGTCTCGGTCCTAAGAGCAAAAAAAATGATTCTACAGTATTAAAAAAAATAATAACAAATACTGAAACAATACAACAAAATTACAAAAAAAAAAAAAATTATAGCATACAACAAAAATTATATCAAAAAATTACAAAAAAATTTACAAGATCTGATCGAGATCAAGATCTGATTGATCGAGATCAAGATTCGATCATCTCAGATCAAGATCTGATCCCTCAGAACAAGATCAAGATCTGATCCTCCCAGATCAAGATCAAGATCCGATCATCTCAGATCAAGATCAAGATCGGATCTCTCAGAACAAGATCAAGATCTGATCCTCTCAGATAAAGATCAAGATCTGATCATCTCAGATCAAGATCAAGATCAAGATCTGATCCTCTCAGATCAAGATCAAGATCTGATCATCTCAGATCAAGAACTGATCATCAGATCAAAATCTAGGAAAGGCGGGGAAGGGAGGGGAGAGGGAGGCAGCTCGGCCTCCGCCTTCGTCGCGGTCGATGCTTCGCCTTCGCTGTGAGGAGGCGGTCGGGAGAGAGATGCTTCGCCTTCGCCTTCGCTGTGAGGATGTGAGGAGGTGGTCGATCCTTCGGGTCGATCTTTCGCTGTGAGGATGTGAGGATGCTTCGCCTTCGCCTACGCTGTGAGGATGTGAGGAGGTGGTCGCTGTGAGGATGTGGGAGAGGATGTGAGGAGGTGAGGAGAGGTGAGGAGGTGGTCGCTGTGAGAGGATGTGGGAGAGGATCCTTCGGGTCGATCCTTCGGGAGAGGATGTGGGAGAGGTGGGAGAGATGTGAGGATGTGAGGATATGGGGTTTAAAAACGTAAGATGGGTTTAATCTGGGCCGGGCCGGTTATCCGACGGGCTTCAGAAATGAAAACCGAAGCCCGGACCAGAAACTTCGGGCCGGGCTTTTACAACCGAAAAATTTTTAATTGATAAAAACCGATCCGAACCGACCCGATCGGTCCGGTTATCGGTTCGGTCCGGATTTTCGGTCCTAAATGCCCACCCCTACTTTGAATGTTTCAGCACATTAAGGGTGTGTTTGGTTGCATGGAATCTTACGCCATGGGAATTTATGAGGGGACCACTACATTTTAGGCTAAATTGGTATATCACTCCACATTTACCATTTGACCACCATTTGATTTTGTGATCAATGGTGGGAATGAAAGTCCCATGAACATGAGAATCCCACTCCTTGGCCCCTCAAGGCATGTGATTCTCATGTTCATGGGACTTTCATTCCCACCATTGATCACAAAACCAAATGGTGGATGTAGAGTGATATATCAATTTAGCCTAAAATGTAGTGGTCCTCTCATAGATTCCCATGGCATGGGATTCCATGCAACCAAACACACCCTAAGAGTCACGCAACGCCGAGTGTTCACAATATTGGTATAACTTCTAAATTTTTTGTTGAATTTTTTAAATGAATTTTATAAGAAAAGGTAATGATTATTTAACACCATAGATTCCATTTTTTCACACCATTCATCAAATTTTTTATTTGTCACACCATTCCCTTTTTGTCTCACACCACAATTTCTCTTTCACACCACCCATAAAAGGCAAAATCTCAATCTTTCTCCCCTCCCACAACAACAACAGTATGGAGGGAGAGTAATCGATTACGAGGGACGGTGAGAGATGACGAGAAATAAAGGAGATGAGGCTGCGATGGTGGCCATTGCAATGGCCGCCCAATTCTCCAATCATTGCTCGTCCATTATCATCCCACTATCTTCTTCTCACACAAGACATTGCCCCTCTCCCTCTCCTTCTTGACCTTCTTCCCCTCTCATTTTCTGTTTTTTTCTCTTGTCCTCGTTGCAGCCTCTGCAATGATGGGTTTCCATTAGCAAAGGTCATCGTGAGGGCGAGAAAAAAAAACATAAAAATGGAGAGGGGAAAGAGAATAAGAATAAGAGAGAATAAAGAGGATACATGAAGGGTACTTTGGCGGTGCTCCAGAATGGGGAGGTAAAAAAGAAAATTGGAGAAGAACGGTGGTGGCATGGATTAACAGGTAAAAAAATAAAATTGGCTTGGTGATGTGGGACAATGGAACTTGTGATGTTAAAAAGATGCTGCCATAAGAAAAATGTCTACCGTTGGAGCACAAACGGTTTTTAGGATCTAATTTTGGATCCATACACTTCACTATTGGAGATGTCCAGATAGAATAACGTAGATTGTTATCGACATTTCTCAGCTTGGGGATTTGTAAATATAATTGCCTTTATGATTGTCAAATTAAAATGCAAAAAATTAACTACCTTGCTTAAAGGATGATACAATATTGAAAATACATATCCCAATCACCATTTAGAAGTACATGTGTCGATGAGTGAAGGCAGAATTTTAAAAAAATTTCATCAAAATCTTGATGAGCATATATCACAATCTTAACATTCCTCGCAAAAATTCCCATTGTTTCAGCATGAGACAGACCCGGGTCTTGTATGGTTTGCCACAAAACAAGGATCTTCAAACAAGCATGATCAATCAATTGACCACTTTGTTCTATATAACCTTATAGACTCAACTTTCAAACGTAGTTTTTGAGTTCCTGTTGTGGTACGTTTGCAAGTGTAGATTGAATAGAGACCTAAAAATGGCAACAAATGGAAAATCAGAAGCGAAACCTGAAGCGAAATCAGAAGGGACATCAGAAGTGAAACCTGAAGCGAAATCAGAAGGGACATCAGAAGTGAAACCTGAAGCAAACACTGAAGCGACATCAGAAGTGAAACCCGAAGGGAAGCCAATAATGTTGATAGGCATTGATGATAGCGATCACAGCTTCTATGCTCTGGAGTGGACTCTTGATCGTTTCTTCACTCCTTTTGGTTCCAACCATCCATTTCAGCTCATTATAGTTCATGCAAGACCTTTACCTACTTCTGTTATTGGGCTTGCTGGACCTGGTAAGGATCTAATTCTATCACTTTCAGATTTATTGGTATTGTCGCGTTTAATCTAAAAGCTTAAGCTGTATAGAGCGTGGATCTACCACAACAGAAATGGTAAATACTATAGCCATTTTTCCATATATTGTGTTATTTCAGGGGCGGCTGAAGTTTTACCACACGTTGAATTGGATTTGAAGAAGGCCGCTACCAGAGTTGTAGAAAAGGGGAAGGAGCTTTGTTCCAAAAAATCAGTAAGTTTGCTTGTACAAGTAGTATAGATGTAAATATGTAGTTCGACACTGGTAAGAAATTATCTTTGACACATAAAAAATTTATGAATATTTCATATGTAGGTTAAGGATGTGCAAGTAGAAGTGTCCGAAGGTGATCCAAGAAATGTTGTGTGTGATGCCGTCGACAAGCACCATGCAACCCTACTGGTTATGGGTAGTCATGGTTATGGAGCTCTTAAAAGGTTCAAAATTATTTTCACTTATTATTAATTTTATTCTTCATCTCATGGTTTTTGGAAATTCATTGTGTTCTGTTTGCTGTGTTAAATGGTGAAATAAGAACATATGTTGAAAATTTTTTTGCAGGGCGGTTTTGGGCAGCGTTAGTGACTTCTGTGCTCACCATGCTCATTGCACTGTAATGATCGTGAAGAAGCCCAAGGCCAAGCAATAAGCAATCCGTATCTTTACTAATCTCTGCTGGTTGATTCCTTATGATTGTATAATTACTTTGTACATTTTTATTATGAATAATTGAACTGTAAGGTACTTTTTTTTTCTCTAAATTTGGTTTAATCCTCAAATTATGCAAACAAAATAAAGAATACTATCAGAGGCAAAAAAAAAAAAAACAAATAAATGGCATCGTGTTGCAGATCTGGGATGGATTACAGTTTATATATACTAGCTGTGTTTGTTTACCAATTTGGCCAAGTATAGCATATTTTCAAGAAATTTAGCCTCTAACTAAATAGATTGAACATTGCTAGTACATAAAATGCATATTAATGCACATAGAAAACTCTCATCTGTTCATAAAAAATTTGTAGTAATCAAATTCTCGTAGGCACCCATCTTCATTTGCAAATGGGATTCCCAAAATTGTTTTACCAGCCGCATTTTGCTAGTCTTTTTGTTCGATGTCATTCCTCCCAGTATTCTCGGCAGCTATTAATAGACGCTCACAGGTTAGTTGAATTGGCAAGGTCCTTTGTGAGAGTTTTGTCATGATAATTTCATACATGCAATTAGAGGTTCGGAAACACATCTCCGGCTCAGTAGAATGCTAAGTTGGTCCAAGTGCACGACACTTTTGTATACTCGTTCCTAAAATCCAATGTAACAAGCTAGATTTGCATTACCCAAAAAAAACAAGGGATGAGATAGGCTAGTTATATTGTTGTTGTTTTCAATCAGTATACAAAAAGTTACGGGGAAAAACATAATTTCATATGCAAAATTATGTGGATACATTTTTTTTGGGTTAAAGTGCATTGGTTGTGAAAAGACTCGTTCACATTGATTATTAAAATGTCATTTAAACAATAACTCACAGATGAACCTCGACATACAAATATATATTTTGAGAAAAAATTATTTGAATAATTTTTTTTACGTATCTCTAAAAAATATAGTTAATAAAATACAAAACTAGATCTCGAAATAGGAATTCATCTCGAGAAAATACTTAAAAAAAAACTTCTTTGTCTTTCTCAAAGTGGGGTTACTGGTGGCGATGGTGGGAAATGAAATTAAATCAAGCAAAAAGGAAAAGGGGGAGGGAAAAGAAGAGAGGAGGAGGCGGAGTGGTTGTCGGTGCCACACTAAATAGAGAGAAGGAGCATAAGAGAGGAAAGAGGCAATGCAGAGTCGTTGGCTTCGCAGAGAAGATAGGGAGAAAGGAAGGGGTGGAACGGGATGATATCGCAGTGATGGGCAAATAGAAATAACCCAAAAAAAAATTAAAAGTCAGTGGAGGCAAATGCCCCCCCCCCCCCCTGCCTCCACGTAGATCAATTACTAGGTAACAATATTTCACATGTTCATGAGTTGAATGAAGCATGTGCATTGTGCTCATTCCCATTTGGCGATTGAACACTGGACTGCTATCAAGGGAATTTGGTTAGTGCGTGAAAGCATCCATGCTCGAGGCACACATGTCTCACGAGTCACAACAATGGTGATAGGTTTGTGTGTTTAGTTATGACTCACAATTTCATGCCCGATTGTCATTTAAGACATAAAAATGCCTTATGCGCTTATGGACTGATGATAAGACCCTTCATATGACCCAGAGGTTGCGCCTGGGTCGAGACTAGTATTTTCCATCACATTTGCAAACAAAAAAAATAAAAATTGAATAAGAATTGAGTGAGGCAAATCCAGTAATTGATTCTAAATGAGAGGATGCTATAGAGTTTTTCTAGCTGGCCTGGGAAATCAGCGAGGCTGCTGCCTGGGAGGGGGTGAAATTATACTTTTGCCCCCTCCTTTTTAAACACTTTTTCAAAAAGTTATTAAAGAGGGGGGGGGGGCAATAGTGTAAATGCGCCTCCCCAGGCAGTCAACCTCGCTAGATTTCTCAGGCCATTTAGAATTTCTGGAAATTGTAATCTTCAAAAACCAAATTCACAAATTGTGCGATTGTGACTAAATTGGAATATTCGAGCTTTGCACACTTTTCTCTAGTGTTTTTAGAGCTTTTGTAAACAGAAATTCTAAATGTCGAGGGAATAGGCGAGGAAAACATCGAGGGGAGTGCGGTGGAGGGGGGAACCGTCAAAGAAACCAGCATCCGGATGGGGATGCAGCTTGTGTCTCTCTCACACCGGTAGCCTAAAGGTGACCGAAGTCGAGTCAGCTCAACATCCTATCGAGAACACTGATAGAAAAATGCAAACTCCAAGTCTCCAACCAAACAACATCTAGTACTAAACTGCAATGTTATTATTGGATGTACTGCTAGATAAAAGTAGTTGTCACGACCAATGATGTGACAGCTCAATGGTTGGAGCTTGGCGGATGGTACCACTCAGTTTATGGTGTATTGACCAGTTCTGGTCTTTAATGGGTTCTAGGAAACAGGCTGTCAATGCAATTTCTATGCTCAATGTATTCATCATTCAACTTCTTAATCACTCAGCCCTGCCCTTTTTCAGTATATTATCTATAAAAGTAGCCTGTTATTCGTTCTACACTTGAGCTGTTCACGACTCCCTTATCGTATAGTCAAAAGCCTCTTAGAGAACCTAGAATAAGAACCCACATGTATTTCACATAGTATTATGTACATACAAACTTCGTGGACAACAGGACATATCTCACATCCACAAAACGCAAAAGATAAAACTTATAAATTCAACCCAAATCTTCCATGAACATTAGATTCACAAGAAAATAGACAACTCAAATCCATTACATTGTTCTTAAATTTCAAAAATAAATGAGTAACAACATATTCAAGGGGCACTCTACAAACTTTTATACATCAAGTGACAAGGAAACTTTTTTTTTTTGAAGGCAAGCGCGGGGTATAAATGGGCTTCCTAGACCACTAAAAAAGAGGATTATATCTGTTACATGCGTAAATCTAGCATCATTAAACACAATTTTCTTAAGATCCAACTCGGAGTAATTTCTACAAACTCATGATTCGGGGCAAGTAAAGCTAGCTTGCGTTCCAGTTGGTTAGTCTCTCTTACTGCATGTGTAATTCTGCATTCCTCAAAGTTCTCTATTGCACGCTTGACTCTCTCTTCGCTTACAGATGAGGAATTATAGTCTCCTCAAAAAAATTACAAATGAATTCATAGGTTGGATAGAACAGCCCAGTGAGTTCTACAGTTCATCATACATTTGTCTCTTCTCACGATCTCTCCCCTTGAGCTTCCTTGTCGCCTATACGCTTCTTGACATTGCCTTGAAATCACGCTGCTTCTAAGAGGCAGAACACAAATGCTGAAGTTGCTTCCCATCTCTCACCAAGTCATATACTTCTATCCAAATGGTGATGTAAGGCGAGCCAGCTTAACATTCAGTGATGACAATGAGAGGAAAATGCAAACTCCAAGTTTGAAAAAACTTGAAATGAAATGGCAAACAAAACACAAACCGAGTATCATAAGTAAATAACAACTGATGTACGGTAAGGCCAAAAAAGAAATTGTGGTTTATAGAACAAGCATCCACAATGTCAGTTGATTCCTTGAACTACTAAAACATGAAAAAGATGGTGCAGGAGCAACCACTGCGCACTTGGTGAATCCCTTGAAAGATGATTGACAAATTTCTCACACTGGCATCATCTAAGGTGTACAAGACTTGTCTTTCTGCCAATCCCAAGGACACAATCTACCTTCCAAGTAACAGCCTATGATTGTTCAAACTTAACCAAACTGTTGTTCATTGTATTTTTCAACATCGCCACTGGTACCACTTGAACCCCCTTGTAATATATTCCACTTGATATGACAACCAATCAATAGAATCATCGAAAGCAGAGCCAGCTTACTAGTTCAGGGTGATCAAGTCCTCAGACTGTAAACGAAGAATCTCATTCAGAAATGCATTTAAATACAGAGGACTCAAGATATCTGATTAATATGATTTTATCAACCAAACAGGAATTAGTATACTTTATAAAACAGACCTTGAACGTACAGTTATCTATCTGCTCAACACACTCCATCCCCAACTGTTGGTGCCCCAAACCTTTCCGATTCTTCATCATCCGCACTGTAGAGGCGTCCATGACATATCGTCTGTCCTTATCAACATCTTCAATTACTTTCTTCTTCTCATCAACAGTGAGGGGAATCTGCAATACCCCAAGTGTTAAACGCCAATATACCGAGAACATATAAGGGATTTTCAAAGAAACAAACCTTGATTCTCCTAATTTTTATCCGTAAATTTGGAGTTAAGTTCCTTAATCAGAATCTTGTATTTTGCACAGGACAGGAAATGAAGATGTCTAACAACATCATCATCAGTCAAGTTCAACTGAGTCATGATCTGCATTGTCTTTGTCTTTCTCCAGATATTCCTGGGTCTCCAAGTTCTCGATCTGCATCTTAGTTCCCCTAAATATAAGTCTGAAAAACCAAAAATTTATTCAGAATCATGTTTTAGTACTAAGGAGGCAGAATGTAAGTAACAATAGTAAACGAGAATGCACACTAGTTGGATAAAAGCAACAAAAAGAAATGAAAAAAAGAGTGACAGATAGCGCAGTATCTGATTCTCGATTGCCTTGAAATGAAACTGCTTCTAATAACAGATTTGTATTGTTTTTTTCAGTCAGAATCGTGTTTTATTACCAAAGATGATCAAATATAACTGCTTATATATACAAACAAGCAAAGAGTAGTAAATGCTAACCCACGTTGAACATCCAGCCCAGCTGCTCAGCACACTCCATCACCAACTGTTGGTGATGCCAAATTTTCTGATTTTTCATGATTCACACTATTCACCATATCATCTGACCTTGAGAATATCAATCTTCCTGGATTAGAAAGCTGCGTCAAGTGTTTTTTCAGTATCATCCCTAAGGGCAAGGCATTGCATGACTTACCTACAGAGTCCAACGAATTTGTCATTAACATAAGCAAGCAGCACGACAACCTGAAAATAACCTTAAGTGCATTGGCAAGCTAAACTTGGAGCCAAACACGGGATTGAAAATGAGAATACTAGTCGATGTTTGCAACTAAAATTGAACTACCTTCTCAAGTGATGGTTTCATTCATCACTTAACTTCTCACTCCCGCCGCAGCCCGTGACGAATGTCATGACGCAGGAAGCAGGGGCTGGAACGGCGACACCGACAGTGCTGGAATAGCTGACAGGGTGTGTCCTCGCTTCGCCACGGTCAGAGCAGGCACCGCTCATAGCAGACAATGCAGGGGCCTCTCCAGTGCTCGCAGTTAGTAGTTCTAGGCCGAATGGAGAACATCATATTCCCGGTGATGTTGGTGTTCAGTCGGAACAATTGGTTTCAGTTACTCATCTGGGGGGGCAACACGGTGTTACTAGCTCAGAGCTAGGGGATGCTATGCAGGATCAACAGGTGCAGGAACCCTCTGATGAAGAGTTTCAGTCTCTTCTACGGGTCAAGAGACAGTTTGACAAATACGCTATCAAAACTTCCCCGGAGGATAAAAGAGTAGGAGACAACTTGAACAAGGTTATATCATTGATGAAAGAAAATAGGCGGCTTCAACGGTCTATCAATACACTCGAAAGTACTAGTGAGGATAGTGATGAAGCAAACTCAGAATCTGAGATTGGTCCACAGGCAGCGAACGGTGATTTGAATTTAGGGGCTACGTCAGACGGAAAGAGGAATAAGAGGAGGCACACCAAAGATGTTAGTCTTTGTCCCCGAAAATCCACTAGAACTAAGAAAGCAAACAAAAGGTACAAAGATTGAGTTTGTTTCGGTGTATTGGTGCATCCTCTCTCCTGTGAGAGGTTGTTTCCGTTTTTTTGGTTAACCCTATAGGGTCAGTCATGTAGCCTTCGGGCTTGGATCATTACATGAATAAAATGGGACGACAACCCAATTTCTTAAAAAAAAAAAAAAAAAAAAAAAAAAAAAAACTTCTCACTCCCACCCTTCAAGAATACTATCCAAATGACCCTTGTGGAAATGGTTTAAGGTTCTAGAAGGTACCCAGTTACATACGCCATACTTTTCATGAAGACAACAAGAAAAAGATATTTATCTTGCCAACTATCCTGTAGATCAACCACATGTAGACCAACCACATCTCTTTTCTCTCTGCCTGCATACCAAATATAATCGTAATCAAACTTGATTGTGAGCATATCGAAATAATAATCGCTGCTGCATATAAAAAGCTCTCATGTAATTGCAGCACAATGCTACTCACACAGGATAGTTACTAAATGAAATCAAAGGACAAAAAAAATGAGAAAATTAACCAAATAAACTTTCTCGGCAAATCATGTGTGAATGATATGCTCAATCCAGGATGAACATGATTTATGGCAAAAACTATTAGACCAACCTTCTTGTTACTTGCTGGATCTTCTAATTGTTTGACCAAGGCTGTACCATCGGCATTAACATGCTCCACTCAGAGAACTCTACAAAAATCAGAATGTAATCTCATTTCATAGGTTTGGGAATCCTAAACAAACCCCAGCTCACTTTTCAAAACAAACAAAAAAACAGTATCAGAAACAGGGTCGAGACCAATGTGTGTGTGTGTGTGTGTGTGCACGCCTCAATACCTTGTCATCCCTAAATAGCGTACACCCAGTGTTCTTTTTTCAAGCAGATGGCTTTTACAAGTCGCATTATGATTCTTTTATAGACAACGTACCCCTTTGTCTAAACTATGTAATCTGACCGTTTCAAGGATCCCAAAACTTTAAATTAAGAAAAAACATGAATAAAAAATACACAACATCATCAATAAGAAGTGTGATTTCCTACATTAAAAATAAAAAACTCTGCAATCAGGCTTCAAAATAACTCAAAATTGGTCAAGCTAGGGATCAATTTACCAATGAGTTACCACAGGTATGATGCTGAGGCATTGGTGAGGTCAGTGGCAGAGTCTGTCCATATCAACATCTTCAATTACTTTCTTTTTCTCATCCACACGGGGAAGGGGAATCTGCAATATCCCAAGTGTTAAACGCCGATCACAAAGAATGAAGAAATCAATATACACGGGAAACATATAAGGATTGTCAAAGAAACAGACCGTGATTCTCCTAAGATTATCTATAAATTTGGAGTTGAGCTCGAAGTGAACTGTAGGAGATATGGTTTTCCAGTTGGGTTCCTTAATCAGAATCTTGTACTTTGCACAGGACAGGAATGAAGCAGTCTAACGACATTATCATCAGTCAAGTTCAGCTGAGTCATGATTTCCGACTAACTCAACCTATCCGAAGCATTGAATAGCAGTAGAGCAGAGGCCTATACACAAGAAAAGGATAAAATCACAAGCCCTCCATCACCGTTAATCAGCTCACCATTCATGGAAGATAATTAATTACAACCAACTCCATAGTCTTTGGTTCAAACTTGCAGTTAATCAGAAACTAGCACATGCTCACCATCTCTGCAGCAAATTCAAATCAAATGATTTATTACTTGGCCAGAATCCAGTAGTTAGGACAGTAACCATCAAATCAATTCCAGGATTTGCATGAGAATTACTGTCAAGATACTCCTCGAAATTGGTCTGATTTTCTCTTGCTAATGTCAAATTAGTAACCTGAAAATAGAAATCAGCATGAAACCAAATGCTCAATTAAGACATAAATGCATGTAAGGTCAAAAAATGATCCAAGTTAGTGATCTCAAAAAACTGACCATCACTTCCATCGTTGATGTGAACTGACCACCACATTGCTGTTTCAACTTTGTCAACATACTCCTTTCATGATCATCATTCGCACTCTTGTCAAATAGAAGATGGCGAGCAAGCTTTTTTCTGCCAATTAAAATTTTAATAACAATAAATTAATTAGGTCATTTCCATCACTGTGCTTGAGTGAGGCAAAGCATTTTCAGAAATTACCTATAGAACTCTGTGAAAAAGATCCTTATCACTAACATATGCAAGCAGCTTGACAACCTGAAGATAATATATGTTCAACGACAAGCTAAAATCAGGGCCAGGCATGGGATATCAACAATGAAAAATATAGTACCTTCTCAAGTGTTTCCTCAATGGCTTCACCACTTAATAGCACAATCCCACCCTTTCAAGAATATTATCCAAGTTACCCTTGTGGTAAAGGTCAAGGTTCTGGAAGCACCTTATGTACCCATGCGATACTTTTCATGTAGACAACAAGATAAGATGGTTATCTTGCCAACTATCTTGTAAACCAACCACATCTCCTTTGTGTGCTTGCAAACCATATATGTGAATGATATGCTAAATCCAGGATGAACAGGCTTTGTGGTCAAGAAAAAATGTTAGACCAACCTTCTTGTTACTTGCCAGATCTTCTAATTGTTTGACCAAGGCCATACTTTCAGTATAAACGTCTGCAATCAGAGACCTCTGGAAAAAAAAATTCAGAAAAACAAACCTAGATCAAATACTGAAAAGGTAACCTGCTACATCACAGAGACCATGTGAAGTATAAAGCTAAGCTGACCTGATAAAATATATCAGAAACAAGGTCCAGACCAAGAGTGGCTCTAAAACATCGTTGAGAGATCATCCACCTGAAGATAACATTATAAGCAAAGTAAAGCTTAGCATGTTGCAAAGGGATCCTAATTCCGTGTGTGTGTGTGCTCGCCTCTGTGTTTATGGAGCATAATATAGCTAGGCATCTCAAGTAAATACCTTGTCATCCCTCGACCCTATATAGCGCATAGCATCCAGTGTTTTCTTTTCACGTAGATGGCTTGCACGTACAACTCATGTTAAAATTTCTGCAAATGTAATATCATCAATAATTAGAGACCAAATTTATAAATAAATAAATAAATAATTAACAACTTCACAAGGCTTTTATGCTCATAATTTCACATATCATCAATGGTTTCCTAATGCAGACCGTTTATTTGGCTTTACTCCTTTAGTGCTCCTCGTCTTGTGAAATAGAATGTGCCACCTCAATGTTATTTTAGAGATGATCTTCAATTGGAATCCCTGGGAAGGGTGTTGCTGTGTAACTCTGCATTATTAGACTGAAACAGGAGCTTCCAACACTCTTAGTCCATGGAGCCATTATGGGGAACCACACAAGACATTTCACATCTGATTCTCGTGAATAATGTCATCCAGAAAATTCTTTTATAGACAACGTACTCCTTTGTCTAAATTATGAAATGAGACTGTTTCAAGGATCTCAAAATCTTAAACTAAGAAAAAAACATGAATCAACAGTACACCACAACATCATTACTAAGAAATATGATTTCCTAAAATAATTTTTTTTTTTTTTTAAAAACTCTGCAATCTGTCTAAGAAATAACTCATAATTGTTCAAGCTAGGTATCAAATCAGCATTGAGTTGCCACAACCCATTTTGGAGCGACCCCTTTAATTAACAAAATAATTTTTAAAAATTAAATAAATAATTGGGTGGCTGTGATTGTTTCCTCACTTTGCATATAATTGTGTAATTTCCAAGGATTTGAGGTATGGAACTCATAAACTCATGATTAAAAAAAAAAAAAAAAAAAAAAAAAGAGTTGATGGTTTATGTTTATATTCAATGTAAGGAAGTAAAAATAAGACACCAAGATATACGGAAGGGTAAAAAACCATTGGGCAAATCCGATGAATCAAATTATTTAAAGCTTGAGGAATGCAAAGATCAGTACAAAGGTTACCTCACAAGAGCGCCAATCAACTTCCCAACCGAAATCAAACAAGAAATGGCGAAGAACACTCCGTGAGCAACTTACTCAATAGAAGAACAACCCACTGGAACAAACATCACTACTGATTCTAACACGTGGAACATGGGAAATCATGTTGAAGCAGTCGTCACCTCTTTCCTCGTCCTTGTTCTCCCACCATCGTCTCTTCAGTTCTTCATCACATCCATAAATAGATAATTCTTGAAGTGCAGTGAAGTCTTGCAACCATTGTGGAAGCATTTTCCAATTCTTTGGAACGCTGATAGACAAAACTTGAAGTGAAGTTAAAGTACTTATCCAATCAGGCAAGTCCATGGCACCATTTTCTGAACAAGGCTGGAAGTCTAGACGATGAAGCCTTGCAGCATTGTGTTTTATCCCCTCCGGAAAAAATGTCAGCTTGGGCAATCCATGCAGTGTAATCTCTTCAAGGACAACGAGGTGCTCGAAATCATCGGTCGAGAATTCCATCTGCCGACAATAACTGATTGAAAGATTAACAAGAGAAGTCTTGTGGAGCTGAGGCAAGCGCTTCAAAGCATCACATTCATAAATTTTAAGGGTTTTGAGAGAGGATAGGTTTCTGAGTCCCCCTTCTCCCTCTGCCAGTGAAACCAAGTTTCGACATTGTTCAATAGTCAACTCTGTGAGTGTCGTAAGACTTTTCAGTTGTACAGGGAGAGTTTTCAGGCTGTGGCAATGTGTGATGCTCAAGTTTTGGATAGCAGTAAGGTTTCGTAGCGCCCCTGGTGGAAGATTCTTCATCTTAGCATACCCATCAATGTCAAGGAAAGGAAGGTAATGGAGGTCGTGCAGTGAACCCAGAACCATTCCATTGCTTGATCCTTCTATAGAAACATGTACGACCGGGGATCCTGACAATGGAACTTCTCCTTCCAGTTTTGGGCATAGAGTGACCTCCACTTTTTTTAGGCGAGGGAATACTGGGGCTATTGTTACTTGAGAAGACAACGTCGACTGCATCAACGATGAAGATGACCATCCTTCCAATTCAGGCATCGCCCTTAACGTGAGTTTTTCTAGCGACCGGAATGTTCTTGCATCATCATCATCATCCATGACAATGAATTTCAATGAATCCATTTGATCCAATTTCAAAACTTTGAGAAAGTCAAGTTTCCCAAGAGGTGAGAGACGTTCACATCTTCTACATTCTGAGAGAGAGATTTTCACCAAATTTGGGACACACGAAGGTGTCAACCAACTTGGAGAGTTTGGTCCTTGATAACCTATAACAAACAGTTTCCTTAATTTTGCGTGAGGTTGGAGGCCATCAATTACCTCCTGATGTTGCTGCTGTTGCTGCTGTCGCTGCTGTTGAGAGAACTCGTCCTCTGTTGCAGAGTCATCGTCCTCTCTTTTAAAGTCCTCCCAGTCTGGTAGAGTTAGCTCCTCCATAAATGACCATCCTAGCCGCAACGAACGAATGTGTTTCTTTTCCACCAAATTTGCCGCTTTAGCTTCAGTCGAACTTATCACGTGCTCTAGCCCATTTATTTCCAAATCTCCTCCAAGGTCTAGCCCACGCAACTCAGTCACACCATATCCACTCTCTGAGCCCACAATAAAACAACTCAAAGTCCGGAGGCTACTTAATTGCCCAATTCCAACCGGCATGTTTTCTAAATCACAGTATTTAATATTTAGGTGTCTCAGGCTGCTTATTTTACTCATATCATCTGGCAAAGCCTTGAGACCAGAATCTTGAAGTTTCAATGTTTGCAAATTTCTTAGCAAACAAATAGATTTAGGCAGGAAACTAATGCGATTACCAGAAAGGTTGAGATATCTCAGGTGTCTCATTTTGCCAATACAATCTGGTATCTCGACAATGCTTGAACAACTCAAATCCAATGCCCGTAACCGATGTAAATATTGAAAGATGAATTTGAAATCTATAATCACCGAAAAGCGTTCTTTATCGATGTTGAGAGAACGTAAGCCTTGTGAGGCTCTTTGTATCGACTTAAGAATAGAAGGCGATGATACTCCACCACAGTCCAGTAAGTTAACATGGCGAGTTATTTTACAAATTTCTCTTGACCTTTTCTCAGCCCCAACAGAATACTCATCCCCTGCTATATAAGTTGCAAGATCATGCATCCGATCGTGCATCTTGTAACTTATTATGTCACCATACTTATCCTTTTTTTCATCTTGAAAGAATGACAGCCGTAATAGCGCATTGAAAATCTCATTCCCAACGTCCTCCAATTCTTTTCCTGCTTCTGGTTGCACCACCAATTCTTTTCCTGCTTCTGGTTGCACCAAACTATGTGCCATCCACTGTTGGATCAAATCATCTTTATCAATCTCATAGTCTTGGGGAAAGATTGAGCAGTAAACAAAGCACTGTTTTAAAAGTGGTGGCAGATGGGAATAGCTCAACATCAACGCCGGTAAAATGTTATTCTCATCACTTGGAGGGAGCTCCCAAATTGCACTGTCTTTGATAGAGAGCCATTCATTTTCCTCCTTTTTATGGCGAAGCAAACTTCCTAAAGCCTTCACCGCCAAGGGCAAACCTCCACACTTCTTCACGATCTCCTTGCCGACCTCCCCCAAGGCTGGTCTCTCTTCATTTCCTGGGCCAAACGCATATTTCTTAAATAAAAGCAAGCAATCTTCTTCTGATAAACCTTTTATGCAGAGTGGTTCAACTGTCCTGGTGATGTTTGCTACTGTTTGCAGCCGAGTAGTGACGATAATAGAGCTACCTTCTCCCACCCCAGCTCTAAAAAATGCCTTGAATTTGTTCCATTTTTCTTGATTTTCCTCCCATACATCATCTAGCACAAGTAAAAATCTTGTACTGCTCAACTTCTTAAGTCCATCTTCTAATTTCTCAGAAGAATCAGAGGAGGGTACAATTTCTTTCACAATACGTTCAGCATCAAAAACATTTGAGACACAAACCCAAGATCTGAAGGTGAAATGCTCCACAGCCCGTTTATCAGTGTACACCATCTGTGCCAAAGTTGTCTTGCCAATTCCACCAATACCAACTATTGGACAAATTGTGATATCTTCGATGGGCACTGTCTTGATCCCAGTCAGAGCACGTGGGTGCCTGGTCCAAATATTATTGGGAAGCAGGTAATAAACTTTCATCAATAGCTTGAGCAACTCCTCTCTGTCTTTGTCTCTCCCATAAGGATGTAGTTCCGTTGGGTGAGGAGAAGTTTCACGACCCGGACAAATTTCTTCCATTCTCTTCTCAACATTTCCCTTTTGCAAACGGAGCTTCTCAATTACTTTAACAATCTCCTGAAACGTCTCAGAGAGCCTTTTAATGTCTTCACACCCATCCTTTCTTCTTTTCTTGTGTACACTCGCCCCAATTTCCTGGGAGGGTACTTCTCGAGCTGTAACTTGTAACTCGTCAAGAACATCATCAGCCTCATAGGCTGCTTCATTCAGTTGCTTTAGCCAACACCGAACCGCATCTTCCCCAGCCATCAACTGCTTCTGCTCTGCATCTGTGAGTACACCTTTGATTATGCAGAAATCCAAGAAAACTTGGTCCAGCTCTTTCTTCACGCCCCAAAAAGGACCAATATGATCCTCTTTAATTAAACCATCGAGCTTTTCAAACACAACTCGAAAGAATGAACATACCAATTGACCTGCTGCCATCTCTTCTGTTCTTGCAAGTAGTAGAATTGTTACAAAAAGGAGGAGCTGGAATTACACACAGAACAAGTGTTACAAGAGGAATTGGAAGTAAGGAAGGAGTAGTAGTAGATAACACCACTCTTTTGATAACGCTCTCTCAAGTATTTCTATTGTATATATAGAATTTCTGGTATATATAAGATGGCTGTTTGAAGTTTCACACGGTAAGAAAAGGAAAAGACCGAAAAGGCTCTTTGAAAGGGTCAATAAAAGTTGCCCAGCTTTGTTTTATTTTCCACGAGATTCAATTCAGCCTGTATTATGTATTATGTCTTATCTTTTTGTATTATTTTTTATTTTCTATTTTCCACGAGAGTTAATAAAAGTAGGTCAATTTGTATTTATTTTTCCACAAGAGTCAATAAAAGTTGGCCAACTTGTATTATTTTGCCTTGGTGCATTTACACCTGGATTCAAGAAAACGAACAGGAAAGGGATAGCGAAATTGGAAGAGAATAAAAGTAGCTCAGTTTGTATTATTTTTAGAGTAATATTACAATGCACTGGTCTCAATGCACCTACGGTGCTTAATAGCCACCAAATATGATATCAGGCACTTAATCGGTGCATTTAAAAATTCCCTTATTTTCCACAAGAATCAATAAAAGTATGTCAACTTGTATCATTTTCCCTAGGTCCATTTACTCCTGGATGGATGTCTTTCCATTCATGCTAGCTACCTCTCTCAATTATTTGTACTATAAAAACTGTGGAAATAATGGACCTTCACTATTTGTGTTGAAATGTTACGGTTATTTCTCGTTTGGCATTCATTATAGCTATTTCTATTTTGTCTCTATTGGTTTTTTTATTTATTTATTTTTGTCTAGCATTATAACTGTTTGTCTAATTATATAGACTAACAAATTTCATCTAATTTAAAAAAATCAACTTAGTTTGAATTTGCTTTGCGCACGTTTTACTAAAATTACACACAATTATTTAAGTTATTTTTTGAAAACATCAACATCTTTTGAACATTTGTAGGTTTTCGGAAATATTATGTCTTTCGTATAGGGGTAGCTATTTTGAAAATATAGAAGGTTTTGCATGTCAGGTCCATGGTTGTGTTTGTGGCAGGTTGAATTTAATATGCATCATGGTTATCTTTATGGTAGATTGAACTTAGTATGAGTGATTCTAAATGTTGAGGAAATGGGCAAGGGAGGCTCCATCGTACGTGTCCGAGCTTTGTTTCAAAAAAAAAAAAAAAAAAAAGCGAGAAAAACTAAAACTTTCTGAGGTTTGAAATTAAAACTGTTTTCAAGGGAGGCTCTCTATTTTGAAAACTAAAACATCCTTGTTTTGAAAACTAAAACTTTCGAGGGAGACTCTCTGTTTTGAAATCAAACATCTCAGTTTCTTTTGAACATTATTAGTAACACTCAGCTTTCTTCCCAAAGCCAGCGACAGCAAAGAAGAGGTCAGAAAAAATTGTTTCTGAAGCATGGGTGAGCAGGAAAACTGTGTGAGTTGTTCCTCCATCCCAACAGAAAGCATTGGTCAAGATAACTATGGAGTAGAGTTGTCAAAATGGGTACCACGTCCGAAATCTAACACTCAATGCAATGCTTCAGACCACCAATTATATCATGGCGATGTTGAGACGAACAACTCCGAGTGAGTCGTGGCCAAGCAATCCAACCATCTCCTTAAGTATCAACCTGCCTACCAAGTCTTTAATCCGCACTTGGTACGATAGCTTTTTGTCACAAAAAGGTAATGAGGCCATGTTCATACCCTATGTGGATAATTTTTTTCATCACATACTGCCATTGTTTGAGCTTTAATAATTGTACAAAGAAGAACGAAAAATAAAGAAACTGTTTGAATGGTAGCTATGTTGTTGGCTTGTTGCTGTGAAATGTAGATTGAGTAGTAGTTGGAGTATGAGATATTTGTAGAGTATAAATTATAGATTGACTACATTTTCATAACAATGCTAGCCATTGATTTCACTAAGTTTAGAAAACTTATCTCATCTTATCAAAATACTCAACAAATTTTCTACAGCTAGATAATACCAATGGCTATATTATCTTTCATTAGAGCATCCTTTTACTGACTCAATATTGGCGAGATCAAATAAGTGCAAAAACTCTTACACATAATATATTGTAATTAGCCTTGAATATTTGATTATTTTCATGTTGTAAGATTCAAGTAAATTGATAAACCATAAACTGATCAAATAACACGTTAGTTCACGTGCATACCAAAATGACTCACTGATAACACCAACACATCAAACAAAGCACTATGGGCTCTTCCAACCTTTACAGATCCCTTGAAAGTGTGTGCTCTGTTTCATCTGTTGTTCTGTTACCAATTGGTAATTGCTTTCATCTGTCATGTATCTCTAGCTTGTAAGTGAAGATGTGAAACATTTTTTTGTTTTGGCAAGGAAATGGCTAAAACAGGGTGGTGTAGTGCGAGAATTTTTGCAATATTTAATCAACCCGTCTAAGTGTCGAGGAAAACAGCGAGGGACCCTACAGGGGGGAGAGCCATCCATCTCTCTCGGAATACGCACAAAAATTTTCAATGCACACATGTCGAGAATTCAAATGCGCATCCTGGGGGAGATGGACGGCTCTCCCCCCCCCCCGGGGTCCCTTGCTGTTTTCCTCGCAATTTCCCTCGACAACTAGAATTTTTGATATTTAATTGGTCCGAATGGATATTATTGACAGCAAAGTTCCACAAAGGTGAGACAGGTAGGGGACACCAGAATTTCCATCGATTACAAACAGGGGCAGACCCAAGATTTCACTCCAGGGGGGCAAAATGACAATAATATTTGTCGATAATAATAATTTACTAAAATAACCATTTTTCAAAAAAAAAATTTGTGACAAATTTAAATACTACTATTTAGTTTCTTTTGTTAATCTATAAAATAAGATATTGTATTACTCACAAAATATGGGAGAGGTGAAGGAATTCACCTCGCCAATTTACAAACAGTATTATCTATAAATTGCAACTATGCAACTCATACGTACAAAAAATATTATCTATAAAGGAATGTCCTTATAAGGATCCTTCAAAACACTTATTATTTCTTTCTAACTATATCATTTAACCACATTTTTACGAATATTCACGACGCGATCTCATGTTCTGGAATTGTTGCGTGATGATTTCATTTTCAATGGTGTCCAAAACATCCCTTTCAATATTAATTAAGTAATAAAAATATAATATTTACTTTCAAGCATAGTTATCATGGAAAAACATACAAACTCTAACAATATTTATGAAAACATCTAATTCACAATATTTAAGATTAATTTTCATGAACAAAATGTTAATGTACCTGAGTTGCAAGAGTGTAAAGCAAAATCCAAGTAGTCCTTGTCCTTCCTAGCTCTTTTGTAGTCACTTGATTTGCAATCTGTATATAAAATAATGAAGAAAACTGGGTTATACATTAATCCCTTAAAAAACATATCCAATTAAAGATACTTTTGGAAGAACAACCAATGTTGTTTGGCACTCCACCATGTTTTAATAGTTTAATTGTGGCGAAAGACAAACATATCCAATTAAATTTTCTTTATACAATCTTCACAATAATTTAATTAACATAAAACATATATACTTTAAGGCTTTAAGCCACTTTTGCTTTGCAAATCTTCATATGGGCTGGGCACGAACCGCATATTTTGTCAAAATCCCATTAGCCACTATTTGTTAAACAAGCAACTAAGTCATTTTCTTTAGCTATCTTTATGCAAAGAAGCTGATGAAAGGGCTTGCACTTTCTTGTTCTTCATTCAGATTGGACTAACATGTTAAATTAACCAACAAAATGAATTCAAAAGAAGGAGGGAATAATTGTTTCAGATCTAAACACCAAATTAACCAACAAGACAGAAAATTTTCTCACCAAACAAGAGCCCTGACAGAAAATAGAACTTCTCCACCTACGCTAGTACGCAGCAGCAGAGTCGAGAATCAGATCTGATCATCTGAAGAGGAACACTCGAACAGACCTTGCACGTGGTGAGAGAAAAGAAACATAGCTCAGTTGTGCCGCTGTGCGTGAGAGAAGGGGAACAACCCAACAGGCTGTACGACTCCCTTTTAACTCCACAGACACTCTAGAAAAATGAAGAACGGAGCGACAATCATCCAACAAACACAAAAAAACACCGTAAAAACAATTTCCTGAAACGCATTACAAAGAAAACCAACGAATCCCCCATAAGAAGAGTACAAAACCAACGAATCCCCCATAAGAAGAGTACATTTAAAAATCCCAATCAACATAAAATCATACTCTTTAATCATAATTCATCATTCAAAACCCACTTAACCCCAAACAAATGATCAAACAAAGGCAAACAATCTAACAATAACTCAAAAAAAAAAAAACCTGAACCAAAAGCAACATTATAAGCAAAACCCAAACTTGAAAAACCCTAAATTCAAAACACAAACAACCCAAACCATCAAATCAAATCCAAACCAAAACTCGAACAAATGGGTTCATTGAATAACAGAACAGAGGATTTACTAGTGAAGGGCTTCCAGGGGCAGAGTCAGGATTGCAGACAAAGGGGGGCAAACAGCGCACAATTATTCAACTACACCAATTTCAGCAGTGACACAACTCTACCTTATTCAATTATTAGCTTCTCATGCCAATTGTTGTCATGAGCAAGCGAAACGAGCGAGGCTTCCGCATTAGACCTATCATCGAGCGATCCTGTCTAGAGCGTGGCAATTTGCTCCCATATTAGGTACATAATTGGTTCATTTGCAGCAATAGGTGGGAGTCCTAAATATCCGTCGATCGCGACAAAGACGCAGAAGAGCCAGGAGATGGCCATGCCAAGGTAGAATTTCTTGAATGTAGCCACAGGAAATTATGATAAACAAGATTCAAAATGCATCATTGTACCCATCAAAATTTCAGAAATTCAATGAATGAAAGTTTCTTTTGAACGTGAGAGGGGCAACCTAAATGAAGGGGGGCAAGATACAAATTTAAAGAGGGGCAATATGGAAAATACAAATAGTTTTATGGGTTTTTTTTAAAAAAGATAAGGGGGCAATTGACCCCCTTAACCAAAGGGTAGCTCCGCTCCTGAGGGCTTCTGCTTGACACAAGGATCAAGTTGATTACACCACCGAAGTCGACACGACTTCCCTGACCGCCCAGGGATCCCCCGAGCAATCAGACTCCAATTCCTCTCCCTGAACTTGGACACGAGTCGACTCATAACTGAATCCTCCTCCGGCGACCACGGCCCCATCACTCGGTCATCCAGCTCCTTTGTGCAGCATGAGAAAAGTCCTTGCGCCTTGCGCGTGACTGCCTGAGAGAAGAGGAGCCTGTGCGTGACTGAGTGAGAGAAGGGGAACTTCCCTCAGTTCCCTATGTTGTGTGGCTGTGTGAGAGAACAGATAAGGGAACTTCCTGTGTTGTGCACTTGTGCGGCTGTATGTGAGAGAACAGATAAGCGAAACTGTTGATAGCCTTAGCCCTAATAGTAATTTTTTTTTTAAAATATGAACCAAAATTTTTTATTTTATTTTTTAAGGGCAGCTGCCCCCTGGTCCCTGAATAGGTCCGCCCATGATTACAAAACCCCGCACAAAGAAAGAAAATAATAATAGACAAGCAATGCACAAGGAAAGTGCGTATTGTTCCTCCACATCGCTCACCAAGAACGCCTTCTGCTATCGCTGCTGTTGTTGCTCCTTCTTCGCCCTGGTTTTGGTTTTCTGAACCTCATAACCACCTCGATTCGCCGCAGTGGCGACATTCGTAAGCTCCCCCAAGACAACCATTTTCTTGTTCGACTGAGTATCCCCTCCGAACATAGAACTTGCCGCCCTTTTCTTCGCTGTCGCGACACGAGTGACTCTCACACAGTTTTCATGCTCACCCATGCTTTAGAAACAGAGGAGCTTCAGAAACAGTTTTTCTTCCCCCTTTTTTGCTGTCGCTAGCTTTGGGAAGAAAGCTGAATGTTGCTGATAATGTTCAAAATAGAGATGTTTGATTTCAAAACAGAGAGCCTCCCTCGAAAGTTTTAGTTTTCAAAACAGAGATGTTTGAAGATGTTTTAGTTTTCAAAACATAGAGCCTCCCTTGAAAACAGTTTTAGTTTCAAACCTCGGAAGTTTTAGTTTTTCCCCTTTTTTTTTTTTTTTTTTTTTTTTGAAACAAAGCTCGGGCACGTGCCTCCCTCGCCCATTTCCTCGACATTTAGAATCACTCTTTTAGGGGTGGGCAAACGGGGTGAAGATCCGCGGGTTCAAACCGAACCGGACCGTTTTGAGCAAAACGGTCCGGATTTTAATTTTAAAATTTTTGATACGGTTCGGATCGGTCCGGATCCGTTATAAAACGGTCCGGTCCCGGTTTCTGTTTTTTAAAACGAAACGGTCCGGGTTGGACCCGTCCGGACCGTTTCAAATCGAATTTACTATATAAACCTAAACCAAACCCTAAACCTAAAAAACCCTAAACGCTCCTCTCCTCCCTCTGCCTCTCCTCTCTTTGATCTTTGTCTGTGTATCGAGAAGGGGAAGTAGATCTCCCTCTCCTCTCTCTGTCTCTGTCTCGAGAAGGGGAAGGAGATCTCCCTCTCCTCTCTCTGTCTCTGTCTAGAGAAGAAGAAGTTGCAGCAGGCTAGCAGCCGCGAGACCAAGAAGAGGAGGAGCAGAAGAAAAGGTAGAGAAGCAGCAGGAGATCTCATCTCCGTCTCCTCTCTCTCGGTCTCTGTCTCGAGAATAAGTAGCAGGATCTCATCTCCGTCTCCTCTCTCTCAGTCTCTGTCTCGAGAAGAAGCAGATCTCCTCTCTCTCCTGGTCTCTGTCTCGAGAAGAAGCAGCAGGATCTCATCTCCGTCTCCTCTCTCTCGATCTCTGTCTCGAGAAGAAGCAGATCTCCTCTCTGAAGCAGCAGATCTCCTCAAGAAGCAGATCTCCTCAAGAAGCAGATCTCAGACCAAGAGAGAAGAAGCAGATCTCCTCAAGAAGCAGATCTCCTCTCTCTCTGAATCTCTCTTATTAAAAATCAAAACTCTACTACTAGTACTCTTCCTTTCTTCCCCATCCAATCCAATTGTAATCTCATTGATGCTTCTGTTGGTTGAATTTCAGGAGAAGGAGAAAGCCCAAGAATAACAACAGAAGAAACTCTCCCTGCTCTGCCCTCTCTCTCTCTCTCAACTCAAAGGAAACTAACTCAACAGATTTGGTTGTATGATGTGTGATAAAAGAGTCACAAAATGCAAAATCTCTTGTACCTCCATGGAAGCTTTGGCCTTCCACTATGCATTTCAGGGATCACAAACCATCTTGCTTCCTCCATGGAGTGTAGGATAGCAGATCATGACCATAGAAGGGAAGCCATTAAAAGGCAGAGATCTCAAGCTAGAGAAGGAATTGTTGCAAATGGAGAAATGGGTATTGAGATAAGCTTGAGGGAAGAGTTGAGGAAGATCAAAGAAGCTGAACTTGCTGAAGATCTCAATGATTTGTCTTGTAATTACAAGGGTTGTGTAGCAAAAGCTGCTTAGCCAATTTGATCAGCCTAGTAATTCTACTAGTGATGGTGGTTCTTGTAATATTACCAAACATGATGTTACGGGTACTTTTTTATTTTCTTGTGGATTTTTGTATGATGTGTTCTGCTAGTTTGGCTAAAAAAAAAACAATTTTTTTTTTTTGAATGCAATTTTTTCTGTTCTTGGTTGGATCTGTATGAAATATGAATATGAAAGATAAATTTTTTGTATGATCTGTAGTATGAATATGATTGGAAGTTTGGAACCGTGGAACCGAACCGTTTATAACGTTTCGAGTTAGGTTTGGTTCCAATTATTCAAATGAAGGGATCTGGACCGGATCCGTTAAAATATAAACGGTTCGAGTCAGGTTCCTTCAAATTTGAAATCGATCCGGACCGTGCCCATCCTTACACTCTTTAACTATAGAACTCAGTTCCATGTTTTTATATAATTTTTCATTTGCTCCTATTATTTTGTATATAATTTTAGTTGACACTCATCTTCTTTGTTAAAAAAAAAAATGTTAACATATAAAAATAAATCCAAATGTTATTCCTAGAATTGAATTTAATATGATCATCAAGGAACATGATTTATGTGATTTTAATAAAACACGCACAAATCACATGCAGAGTTAATTAGTCTTTTTGAAAAAATTGTCCAACTCTTTCCTCACGCCCCAAAAAGGACTAATATTACCCTCTTTGATTAAACCATTGAGCTTTTCATACACACCTGAAAAGAATGAACATACCACTTGACCAATGGCCATCTCTTCTCTTCTTCTTGCAAGTAGTAGAATTGTTACAAACAGGAGTTGGAATTATACACAGACCAAGTTTTAGAAGAGGAATTGGAAGCAAGGTTAAGAGCAGTAGTAGATAACACCACTCTTTTGATAATGCTGTCTCAATTATAGTCGACCAAAATGATGGGGAATTTGGTAGAAAAATGTAGTTTTCTGTACTCTTTCAAATTTCGTTTGAGTTGAAAATTTGAGAAAAAATTTGTTATTCACCTCATAAACAATGTGTTGGAGTTTTATCTCTTTTCGACATACACTCCTGAAAATACTCATTAAAAATGTTATATGGGTCTCCTGAAAATACCCGAAGGACTGTCCTTAACCATACTGTTTATTAAGATATTTAATGTCTGCAACCTAAACCTTTATCTTGAGTGAACACATGTTAAGACGAGCGGGAACTTTAAATGTTATTTTTAGTATTAACAAACACATTTTTTTGTTAAGCAGGGTCTCAAGGAGAAACAATAGCTTGTGGGTCCTCCCCAACACTCAATATGAATTTTTTTAACCACAAGCTCAGGTCACTTCCTTCGTACAAATGTTCCCCTCTTGCAGCACTCACCATTTATGACAGAAAATCATATATTAAAATTCACCGCATCAAGGATGCAGTAGTGAACTGACATAACCCAGTAATAATCTTCAAACAGTCGTCACATTTTTCACTTGTAATTCAATTATATTAATTTAATTAAAAAAATGATAGATTGCTAGAGAAGTACATTCAAGCAAAATCTAATGGATTCATTTTTAGTCAGAAATAAGAAAAGAAACACGTATTGTCTAATCAATGGAAGCATCTTAGTGCGTTGTTTGAGGAAAAATGATAGGAAATTTTATTTTTGCTTAGGACCTTTAATCTGATGGTAACAGTGAACATGCATTTTGTTATGCTTAGGACCTTTTCCCTTGGTGCATTTACAGCTTGATGCATTTCTTGCCATTCATGATAGCTAACTCTCAATTATTTGTGCTATAAAAGTTGTGTGGGAATAAAGCATAGGGGTCCCTACTCCCCAGTCCTGTCCACGTGAAGATCACCTGCATTTTCCTGAAAGGGAAGAAACTCGATGGAAAGAGACTAATATACTTTTATGCTCTATTTGAATTATAAAGCTGTGTGGAAATAATGGCTCTTCTCTTTTTGTAACGATATTAGTGTAATATTCGTGACGTTGGCCCTTTTCATAAATTAGGCAATGTCAAATATTCACAATTGAAGTTTTATTTAAATTTAGTAAAAAAGTTCAAAATTTTTCATATTTATCAATTAAATATGATAAATCTTCAAAATATAAATTCAGTTCACAAAAATTTATTATATGTGTTTTGCTTGTTGTGGTGATCAACTCCAAATGTGTGTCTTGTTTGTTGTGTTAATCAATCTTAATTTCACACTTCACTACACACAATCACTCAAAAAAAAAGTAACAGAACTAACAGTTGGTAATTCAGACTGTCAAATGCAAATTAAAGCAAAAATTGAGTAACCTCTATCAATTGAATGAACTCAAAGATTAACTGCAGGCAGAGAGACTCTTGAAAATTCAGATTCAATCATGAAAATCAAAGAAAGCCTCAATTCTCTCTTGAACAGCAAAAAATCCAGGATTTAAGCATTCAAAATTCCAAAACATAAAAAAAAAAGCAACAGAATTAACATGGGTAGAAAAAATTAATTAAAAAAATAATTCAATGGCCTTTTGGGGTACCTGAATTGTAATCAAACAAAAGCTTGTGTTGGTTGAAGCAAAGCCTCCGTCAACTCCTTATCTGAATGCACCTGAATCGACAAAATTTTCCCTATCGAATACACCTTAGCAATGACAAAGCATTTTTTGATTAAAATTTTCAAATAAAATCAGTAAACTAAAGCAATAACATATAATCACAAAAATCATAAAATTAAACAATATTTAAAATACCTTGAAGACAACAACAAAGGCACCTTGCAAGTAATAGAATTGTTGCAGAAAGGAAGAGCTAGAATTCCACACAGAACAAGTGTTAGAGGAGGATTTGAAAGTACGGAAGGAGCAGTAATTGATAACACCGCTCTATTGATAATGCTCTCTCAAGTAATATACGGGAAAGGAAAGCAAGATTGAATAATCAATGCTACTAGCCCAGCTTGTATTATTTTTCACGAGAATCGATCAATAAAAGTAGGCTAACTTGTACTATTTTCCCTTGGTGCATTTACAGCTTGATGCATTTCTTGCCATTCATGATAGCTAGCTCTCAATTATTTGTGCTATAAAAATTGGGTGGAAATAAAGCATAGGGGCTCCCACTCCCCTGTCCTGTCCATGTGAAGATCACCTGCATTTTCCTGAAAGAGAAAAACTCGATGGAAAGAGACTAATGTACTTTAGGATCTATTCTCTTTTACAAAGTTGCAATTATAAAGCTATGTGGAAATAATGGCTATTCTCTTTTAATATAATTCTTCATTTGCCTTTATTAATTTATATATAATTTTAGTTGACATTCATCTTCTTTGCTAAAAAAAAAATGTTAATATAAAAAAATAAATTTAAATGTTATTTCTATAATATGATCAAGAAATATGATTTATGTAATTTTTATAAAACACAATAAACTACATGCAGAGTTTTTTTTTTTTTTTTTTTTTCCATAAGAGTCAATAAAAGTAGGCAAACTTATATTATTTTCCACCAGATTCAATCCAGTATTATGTCTTATTTTCTTGTATTAATTTTTATTTTCTATTTTCCACTAGAGTCAATAAAAGTAGGTCAATTTGTATTTATTTTTCCACAAGAGTCAATAAAAGTAGGCCAACTTGTATTAATTTCCCTTGGTGCATTTACACCTGAATTCAAGGAAAGAAAAAGGAAAGGGAAAGCAAAATTGGAAGAGAATAAAAGTAGCCCAACTTGTATTATTTTTCACAAGAATCAATAAAAGTAGACCAACTTGTATTATTTTCTCTTGGTGCATTTACACCTGAATTCAAGGAAAGAAACAGGAAGGGGAAAGCAAAATTGGAAGAGAATAGAAGTAGCCAGCTTGTATTATTTTCCACAATAATCAATAAAAGTTGGCACATGAATCAAAAAAAGTATACCAACCATGGGCGATCGACGTGTTAGGTAGGAGGGTTAATTGCCTTCCTTATTTTTTTACAAAATTTCATTGAGTTATTCATATTTTTTATATTGTTTCTTTTAAAAGTTTATGTTGCTTTTCTTTATAAAATCTTGATTTCTAATTCCACTAAAAATTAAAATAATAATTTTTTTAAACTTCACCCTCACCAATCCCAATCCCACTCTATCTCTCTATTTTTTTAATATCTATTTTTTCGAAAATTCTAAATGTCGAGGAAGTGGGCGAGGAAAACAGCGAGGAAGGGAGGGAGTCGTCCATCCCCTTTGGGATGCGCGCATGAAAAATGATGGCACGCATTCCGAGGGGGATGGATGACGCCCTCGCTGCTTTCCTTGCCCACTCCTTCGACAGGTAGAACAACTCCTATTTTTTTAATTTCCACCTTTTTTTTTACTCTCGCTCTTAATTTCTACCAACTCATTTTAATCCATTCACCCCCTACACATGCAAAGAGCAACAAAAAAAAACTAGAAGAGAGGTGCCATACATGGTGGGTTTGTTTTCCATGTGATCATATTAATATTAAAAATTTTAATTGGGTTGGGGACCGGCCGAGGAAATTTTACATCATCATCATCATTAGTTTTCTTTTCTTTTGTTAAAAAAATAAAGAAAATAAAGAATTAGGATTATCTTACCTCAGACTCAGCTAGCATATGGTGATAAGAGTGATAAAAGATTAGTTAACACATTAGATTAATTTTGGGGGTTGGGATCTGATTTGCTTTGTTTTCTCTCTGGTCTTTCAAAATTAAAAGTAATCATTTGGATTTGGGGCGGTTGGAAAAACATGATGGTTGTAGGTCGATTCAGCTAAGATGATGTTTTTCTACTTCACCTGAGCTAGCCCAAAAAGAGAAAGCTCTATCTCTATACACACATATATTTCCCTTCCGAGAAGACAAACAAGAATAAGAAGACAAAAGAGAGTGGGTTGGTTGTGTAAGTGTTATCATCGGAGGCTCTGACTCAGGAGTGAGTTTCAAAGAAGAAGAAACAAACAGACAGATAAAGCAGGAGGGGAAGAGGAAGGAGAATTCTAAAAATAAAATTGTTGTCCGACAAATTCACTTGAATCCATCCAGTCCAGTCAAGCTACTGCTGCTACTACTTCTTGGACTTGGACCATACCATCCTGCTACCTCAAAGCCAGAAAGAAAGCAAGAGGTCTGTTCCTCGCCAACTCTCATCTTATACCACTACAAAAAACGAAGTCTAAAACGGCACTTTCAATGCGGCGTTTCAAACGAAGCGCCGGTAAAATAGAACCAATAACGGCGTTTAGGATACCAAGCGCCGGTAATAAACTGAGCCTAAAGCAATGGTGGCGTTTACAATGAAGCCCCGGTAACGAGCGACCGAAACCGGCATTTTTGGTACACAGCGCCAGTATAGAGATACCAATACCGGCATTTATTCTCGGAAGCGCCGGTAAAGATAAAAAATCGAAAATAAAATTGTTTTTTTAAAACGCCGTATTAGATGTAATTAAGCGCCGGTAAAGATTGAACAATACCGGCCATTTTTCGGAAGCGCCAGTATAGAGTAACCTATACCGGCGTTTGAATCAAAGCGCCGGTAATTAAAACCAATACCGGCGCTTTGTTTTGGAAGCGCCGGGCAAGATAAAAAAAACCCTCCACCCTAGGGGTGGGCATCTCATCCCGCGATCCCGATCCCGTCCCGTCCTGATTTTTCCAGGTCTTAATGGGATTGAATAATTTCATCCCGTCCCGATCTAGAATGGGATGGGATGAGATGAAGATTTTCAATCCCGCCAATCCCGTCCCGTCCCGAGCTAATTTTTCACTCTGGTATTGATGAGTATTTTCTAGAATACGTCCCTCAACTTTCTGTCATTTAAACATTTAGAAATACCTGCAATGCAAGTTTGGTAGCATATTTTTTGCAGTTACCTATTACATAATTACTACATGAATATTAAACTCTCTCGAAGTTCAATTTGTATCTTATTTTCTTTCTATTATCTTCCTACTAGATCATCAGATGATGGAACATGTCGTATCTGAGATATTAGGAATACCTATGCCAGTCCTCGCATTTACATTCCAAAGCCTTCAGATGCTATCACTGGTTTGTTTCAAGTTTACATAGTATGTTTTGGTTGGTTGGTTGGTTGGCTGGGGTTTTTGGAATTTGGTAACTGAAATCTTAACTTGGAATTAATTGCAGGGAAGAGCAATGGTCCCTCAACTAGCACCACGCTCTCAACTAGTACTGATCCACCAAGCCACCAAATATTGTGTTGTGCATATAATGCTAGTGGAACGGTTTTTGTCACTGGTAGCTCAGATACCTATGCAAGGGTAAAACTGAGTGTTATTCTTTGCATTGTGTACATTATGTTTGTTTAAACTTGTTCTTCTATACTTAGCAAATATATTGTTCAAGATTGAAATGCACTGTTGGATGCATATGAGTTTTTTCTTCAAGAACAAGCAATTTGCAGGTGTAGAATGCTTTGAAGTCTAACACAGATGAGTGCAAGCAACCAAATTATGAAATTTATTAAAGAAAATGAAATGCATATAATCAGAGCTTGCTGATCTCGTCCTGTCCCGTATCGATTCCGTATGAACGGGATGGGATAGGGATGGGTTTATCGATCTCGTCCCATCCCGTCCTGTATCGATCCCGTATGAATGAGATGGGATAGGGATGGGTTTATCTCGTCCCATCCCGTCCCGTGCCCACCCCTACTTCAACCCATTCTGTTGATGAAAATAAAATTATGTTTTCTACAACGCCGCTTTAGATGTTAAAAGCGCCGGTATTGGTTACCCTTAACAGGCATTTGTGTTATGAAGCGCCAGCCGAGATAAAACCCCGCCATCCTATCGCAAACAAAATTGTGTTTTTTTGAAACGCCGTAGTGGCTGTAAATAAGCACCAGTTAAGGGTAACCAATACCGGCGCTTCAAAACAAAAGCGTCGGTTAAGGGTAACCAATACCGGCGCTTCTTAAATAAAGCGCCGGTAACGATAAAAAACCCGCCAACCCATCCTGCTATGGAAATAAAATTTTGGTTTCGAAAACGCTGGTTTAGATGTACAAAGCGCCGGTAAAGAGCTAACAAGACCGGCGTTTATTGTAGAAATGCCGGGAAATAGCGAAAAAAATCCTCGAACTAATCCCGCTAATTAAAATAAAATTTTGTTTTATAAACGCCGTGTCAGAGGTTGAAAATGCCGGATTAGAGCAATAATATAAAATCCCTCCAGCGATAATAAAAAACACTCGACTTCCTTCCTTCCTCTGCTCCTTCCTATGCGCTCGCGATTCCCTCCTTCTTGCTGCGCTCGCGACTTCCCTCCTTCCCTCTCCTTAGCGCTTCCAGTCCTTCGTGACTTCGCACATTCCGTTTTCCCTCCTTCGCTCTCTGTCTCTCTGTTGAAATCTCTCAAACACTGTGGTGGTGGTACTCATTCAAGAACATTCGAATAGCAACCAAAGAGAAGAAACTCAAGGTACAATCGAATCTTTATTTGATGATTTCCAAATATAGGGTTTTTGGTTTTTGGTTTTTGATGAATCTTTCTTTTGTAATCGCTTTCGATTGGTTTTTGGTTTTTGGTTTTTGGTACTAACTTCTGTACTTATTTAATTAGTCATGGAAAAATGACCTATTTATAATCTCTCATTGTGCCTTTGAGGACAGAATCATGTAAAAATGGGTCTTCAAATATTCATACTAACTTCTGTACTTATAAGCAAGTCACCCTTATTCGTTCTTATGGATGTAAAATTATAAGCAAGTAATCTTTGTTCTTTTATATTGATATTTATCTGTAGTTGTTGTTGTAAGTCTTGTTTTATTTTAACATCAATATTGAAAAACGGGCGTCTTACAAGTAGTAGTGTTTTTGTGTATGGGATGCTAACAAATAGTATTTGGGCTTATTCAGCTTTTATATGGCACTTATAGGTTGTCATTGTAGTTTTTGGATTTGAACTTTTTTTCAACTTATTTTACTGTTTATCTATATTGTATTAACTTGTGGAGATCTCTAGTAAAAATTTTATTTTAAGGTAAACATGACTTATTTCTATGTGTAAACTAAGTCGAGATGGTTTTGGTGTTGCTATTACTTCTCGGGCCATGGAACGCTTGTAATGCCACTCACAGACTGTCAATGAAATTCTCCTTATAGCGTTCCTGACAATTTTGTCATGCATGATGTGACAGAGGAGCTTAACTATGAGTTCTAGTAATGTAAGGTTTGAAGAATTAATACCAATATGTCCAGTGCTGAACTAACTTGCTAGTCGGAATCTAAATTCAAGAGAGATAAACTTTTAATAATTGGTACTAAATCGACAATTTCAACTGAAATCAGTACATTTTGAATGCTGATTTATTAATAAAATTAGAGGAATGGAAAGTCTGATTGAATGTCTAGGAACCCTTGGCAGGTTTCTTGCCTATTGCTCAGACCATAAGTCAGCAATGACTTGGGGGGGGGGGGGGGGGGGGGGGGTGAAATACGGTCTTGATATTCATACTAACTTCTGTACTTACAATAGATGTCCTACAAAGCTTAGTGCTTTATATTTTAAAGTTTCAGCCATTTGTCCTTGCTCAAATTGAGTATAGATGCAAAGTTGCACTCACTTGAACACATCCCACTAAAGTAGGAAGAATTATATCTTAGGGTCTGACCATAAACACGTTTTCTATAAAAATAGACACTCTGCAGTATCTCAGTTCATAATAACTCTTAGTTTTAAGTAAAAACCATATCCCAAGACTCTTGTTCTGCATCAAGATTCACTACTAAGATGTTTTCTTCCCTGAGTTTATATGATATGTAATGAGTAAGTAGTAATCATAATGATAACAATTAACCACATTGAGTCAGATAATTCAAATAAGAGGAAATATTAGCTGATTGAAAGGTAGTCCATCCATCAACAACATTCCAATATGATATGTAATGAGTAAGTAGTAATCGTTGCATAATGCAGGAAACAAAGGCGACCTGTAAAAGATAAGGCAATTAGGTTATTTGTTAAAGCAAAAGTAGTTCTCCGTTATCCAATAGAACGATTATTTGGATTTTCTATCAAGCTCAGGTATATTCATCCTTGATTGTTTCAAATTTGAGTTATCATTTTTATACATTTATCTCTGTTTTATTTTACTTCATTTTTTCGGTTTCACTTTGATATGTAAAAACATGATAGGGATTTAATGGCCACGTTTTACAAAAGCTGGATGGATATTGGGAATCGTTTAGACCCCAACTATATAAGAGGAGTGGAAAAATTTCTTGATTTTGCGTTTCAAAACAACTGATCAAAACAATGGTGGATCTGAGGCACATTAGCGGTGAGTTTTTTAAATTGATAATAACTAGGATGTGTTTTGTATGCCATCAGTGATAATAGTTGTTTCCTTATTTGATCCTTGTCCACAGGTTTGAAGTGGCTGCCGATGTGCTATATTTAGATGTATATATATCTAAATGTGGTATATGTTCTTTGGATTAGTCTTGTTGTTATTTGGATTAGTTGTTTCCTTTTTTTGGATTAGTCTTGTTGTTATAGAAGAATGTAGTATATGTTCTTTGTAACTGTTTTACCTATAAATATATGAAAGGGTTATGTTCATTGCGTTGCTATTTTATTGTTATATTTTTCTTACATGCTGGTTAAGAAGTCATATGCTTCAATTGTAAGTTTGATCAGTAGACATTTAATATTTCCTGTTGGCCCTGCCACTACTCCTGCACCTGAAGCACATGCTCCTAGTAATAACAATGCTTCTGAGAGCTCCCATCCAGAAGAAGGTAGTTTTCTTTTCATATCACCATTATATGTGTATGCTAATTGGTACTTCAAGTATTGTTGTAAATGTCATTTTAATCGAAGTTGTAATCTTTGTATACAGATGAAGAAGGTAGCATTTCTCTATGAGTGGTGGTGGTGGTACACATTCAATCAGCTAAGTTCTGTCTGAAATCTCTTTTAGGCATTTTGTTGTTGGTTGAATTAATATGTTAATTTGCTTTACTTGCATGAACCTCGATAGTTTTTCATTAGCATTATTTTTGTATTGACATGTTTGCAGAGTTCTGGACTTCCGTGGAGAAGTCGTTTACTTGGACAGACCATCCATCAAAATTTCCCACCAAATATGTTCAGTTCCCAGTAAGCACATGGGATATATTTTGTGTGCAGTCTGTGCGTGTTTTCGCTGTACATGGCTGACTTTTGTTGTTCCAATAGGATCAGGAACAACAATTGCCAAGGTAGTACCATATCTAATTATTTATTTTTCTTTTCATGAATAGTTGATGTCAGTTCCCTTTGTTCTTCTGTAAGTATATTTTCCAGCGCTGTGTGTTGATTCAGTTGAGTGATTTTTTTTATTGACCTCAACTTTTACAATTTTTTTGACTCAGTTCCTCCATTTAGTTAGCACCCTTTTTTTTTATGATTCCATCATACTTTACTTTGCTAGCATCATTCTCAGGATTTCAAGTTCATCACCATTTGCATTTTTCATATTAGAAAAAAAGAGAAAGTGGTGCCAATTCGGCTAAGTTTTGAGTTCATTCAGACAAGTGTATGCTTGCAATAGCTGGGAATTGATACAAAATAGAGATTTACTTCCCTAACTTCTTTTCTAATCTCTTGAAAATAATGATTTCAGAGTGCTTCGGATATGGTTTTGGCAGATGACAATTTTGCTTCAACTGTCGCAGTAAGCAATTCTGGATGTATCATGCACAATTTTCTTCTCATCTTTTCTTTCAAGCAATGGTAATCTTTTCCTCTTTTTTTACCATGAAAGTTATCTTCAGTAGTAGCTGTCTGTGATTTTTAACATGCTATTGCAGAGGGGAGGGCTATATATAATAATACAAAGCAGTTCATCAGATATATGATCTCTTCAAACATTGGTGAAGTAGTTTGTATCTTTGTTGCGGCTGTTCTTGGAATACCAGATACCCTTGTTCCAGTGACTTTATTTACTTTACTTTACCCCCTTTTTTCGTTTCTTTTATGAAGATAAATATTCATTTATAATCCAAGAAGATTACAATGAAACCTTGTAGAGGCTCCATGGCAGCAACCTATAAATTTCATTAAAAATTCTATCAAGTTTATTTACTTTTAAGGATTCTGATATTTTAGACAGTGACCTACTTGCTAGTAGCTTATATTGCTATATATTTATGTACATATAGTGGTGGCATACACTAGTACTTTATATCATCCACAGACACACCAAAAAAAATGTCCATGTGTCTGGGGCATGTTCTGTAATGTGACCATTTAGCATCGTTTTTATATAGTATTATTTCCTGAAGAACCTTTTAAGAACTAGGTAAGTATTTATTCAATAGAAATTTAGTTTCTTCTTCAAGTTGTATGTCAGTTGGTGCGTCTGATTGATTTGTTTACCTCTCGAAATTGGTTCAAATTGACAATATATAATTAAATTTTCCATCGTGTTCTGTTTTGCCCAAATCAGGAGCATTATCCCGTCTGCCGTCCCTCATCCTAAATATGTATATTATATTAGTTAAGGGTTTTCGGTAGGATAATTTCCACAGCACTAGATGGGAATCTTTTTGTGGGTTTTGGTGTCATGAGTTATATGTAGTGGTGAGCTTCTAGTACTTTACACAGGGACAGTCAACTGAGATGCTGCTACCGCCAAATGTTCATGCCTTGGTGGTCCGAACTTCTGTATGGTTGCTTCGAGCCACTTAGTTCAGCTTCACTTCCTACCCCTTTTCAAGTTCCTTTTGCTAAAACAACTATACTAGAAATTCAGTACTCTTCAGTGAGTAACAAAGCTTCTTTGGTTAGACATATCAGCATTCTCAATAATCGGTTTTACTGTTTCTCCCACATCCGTGAGCGCTATTGGTGTATCACTAGTCACCCTGTTATAAGGAATCATCCATTACAGAAGTTGAATTGAGCAGCTGCAACTAACTTGATATTCCCTTTTAGTTTATGGATGAATACTTTTTTTATAGAATCGATTTGTAATATGCAGGTTAATGAAGCTGTTGTTACTGGCTGGTTATTTTTCCGTTATTTGGTTATTGGAGGTAAGCTGTAAATTCTATTGTGCATGTCTTTTTTATTCTTCATTTTATTAGACAACATTGTCATCCATATTTTAATTTATGTCGCTACCATAAACACCTTATTACAAAATTTCAGTCAGCAATTTTGACTCTGGGTTAGATTTTTCAAGGTGTCAAATATACTGGCCTTTTAACAGATAGTGCCAGAGACCACATATCATTAAATTGAAAGTTTTTTTTTTTTTTTCCAATTAGAGAATACTTTTACATTTTAAGATGGCTGATTGTACGACTTTAGAAGTCGTCATATCTACCCAGTTTGATAAGACACTGACACTGAACAGGTTTAGAAGATACAATATCCGAGTCACAGTTTGCGTTGTGCTTATAAGAATGTGATATTGTATTTAAACTGAGTGTTGTTGCATAATGCAGAGTGTCGACAATGAAATTGTTTTGTGGGAACCAAAAACTAAGGAATAGAGTCCTGGGGAGGTAAGAATGCAGCTTTTATTATGACAATTTCTTAGACATGCTTTCTGTATACAGGTTCGAGTTTATGCTGTACTGACCAATGCACCATATCTATTGAATTTGGATTGTGATCACTACATCAACAACAGTAAGGCTATTAGGGAGGGAATGTGTTTCATGATGGATCCTTTCTTGGGAAAGAAAGTATGTTACGTGCAATTTCCACAAAGGTTTGATGGTATTGATCGTCATGATCGATATGCTAACAGGAATACTATTTTCTTTGATGTAAGTATATTTGAGCTGTCTCTGTTCTGAATCTGAAGTGTATTTTTCTTACATTTTAAGCACCTGCACTTAAGTTGTGTGCATTCCTGAAACATCCCTGCACTTCACAAGCAATTCATTGTTTATGCTGTGAAAGTTGGTTTGGACTTTGATACCTTTGTTTCGGGTGCTTTAGTCACTATTTATGCGAAATTTGGATTGATTGAAGATGCTAGATTTTTGTTTGATGAGATGACTGATATCAGGATGTGTTGAGAATGGAGATGAAGATCATGTTCTTTGGCTCTACCATCAGATGAGGGAGTCAAGAATCCATCCCGATGAGTATACTTTCGCAACACTTATTTTATTCACATGTTTTGAAATTGGATTGCAGCTCAGACCCTTTTGTAGGAACCACTGGACTCTGCTGCTCATGTTCTCCTGTCAAATATATATGCTGTCAAATATATAAGTAGACCCTGCCTGCTTCTACACATTTGTTCATATGTTTATGCACTTCACATAGAGCCTAAGTTATATGCCATCATTTTTCTATTCGCAATGTGCAGGGAGATATCTTCTTGGAGCAGAATTTGGCACTGGAATCTGACTACTGATATAGCATTGTGCTTCTTCACAAAAGCCTCTTTCTAGTGCTATTCTTTGCTTTTGTTTGAAATGGCTCCAAAAAAAGCTGTAGAGAGGTGAGAGAGCAATTGGATGGAGTGATCATAAATTCAAAATATTGGAGTTTGTTCTGGTTATATGATGTCTTCTATTTATGGTGTCTTGTGCTCCAGTTCTAGGACTGATTGAGGCGATCACATTACGAGTCATGGATGTTTGCTGGATTGTATGAGCAGCAAGTTTTTCATGGTGAGACCACTTGTACTATTGTTTTTCTGTTTATTGGTCTCAACAGAAGTGAAGAGTCGGAGTTCAAATACTAGCTCTACATTGAAAAGGCCAAGTGTTGTGAATATTGGTGCTCTGCTTTCTTTCAATTCAACTATTGGAGAAGTGGCAATGCCAGCAATAAATGCTGCAGTTTATGATGTTAATTCAGATTCCAGAATTCTTCTAGGCACAACATTGAAAGTGGAGAAGTCTCAAGGTAACAAGATTGTCCCTTTGTTAGATAGAAGCTATTTTGATTCTTGCTTCTATGAATGATCATCTGAAGTTCTATGGCATTCATCAGCTGATAATTTAGGTTCAATGGGATGAAACTTCTTCCAATCTTGTGCTCCCTGAAAGAGTGTCTCCATAGAAAATGAGCTGCTTGAGATCAGAAACATGAGGTGCCCTTCATTTGTACCCAAGCCAAAGAGAGCTCGTGCCCGTCATTCATCATCATCATCATCATCTCCTGAATCTTCTTTATTGATAAATGATGGTTAGTAATCATTTTCCCGCTTTTCATTTATGAAAAAGAAAATCCCTTGCAGACTTTAATTGGTGTATTATACGTATATTTGATTGGTCTGGTTTGATTCTACATTTTAGACTTGCTTCATGTGCCAATGGAGCCAGGACCACCATCTCAAAGACAGTTTGGGGTCTTAGAATTAACTTAGATATTATCAGCTTCAGGAATCACTAATGCCTAAACCAAAAACCTTATACGTAGAACAGTTTAAAATTGATTTTTAGCTAGATCCTGAGCCATGTATCTAGAGAAATTTTCCTGTCAGAAAAAATCAAACAAACAGCCAAGTTTATGAATTTTTAATAGCTTAAAAATAGCAGAGAGAGGGGATTTGAGCTAAGCATTTAGCATCATTTTCAGATTTCACTAACACTGGACAACAAGCTCTGTTTTGACAGAGTGCTCTGTCCTGATGCCCTCTGTTGCTTGGTTTTTTTTCTGCTGTTAGTGTGATGGTGTGCTGGAATTCAGCAGGGGATTGGGCTAGAGTCAGCTGGGTATGGTGTTTTTATTGCTTACAAGGTCAGCCGGGTATGGTGTTTTTACTGCTTACAAGTATATGGTTGCAACTTGGGATGTTAAGGCAAATCTACATACAAATCTATTGGTATGATGAGTATTGGTTTCTCTGCTCTTTTTTCACATGTATAGAAATTGTGAGCAGGCTTGTCTAAGAGTGTCCATAGGTAATTAGAATACTTTAAATTTCTACCTAGCCTGCACTAGCCAGATCAAGTCATGAAACTCTACCTGCAGACTGTGGCTTGCGCTGTAATGGTTCGGTGCCAATGTTATCACTTCCATTGCTAAGTTTCATGTAAGTCACACATCGATGCCTGTTATAGCTTACTATTTTTAGATTTTAGAAGCTGTGCTGTGCCATATGGTACACGTATACATGCATAGGAACAGGTTGCCTTCTGGTCTATTTGCAACATGGTGCTCACTCTCTTTATCCTTCTGTATTTGCAGCAAAATAAACAGATTTTGATTGATGCTGTTGTCCATGCTGTAAATGAGGACTATGTTGAGACTTGGTTTCCTTGCTAGTGGAACGGATGTAGCTCCCATAGTTACAGCTTTAGAAGCTATCTGGCAGACTCATCCGGAAAAGGACTAGCAGATTTTAATTTTCGCAGTGTTACTAGTAATGTTAATATCCTTCTTGCCTCCTTCCCTAGCACTCAATCAATTACTGTCTCATGAACCGAAGACTCTTTGGAATGGGTAGCTCCACCCAAATAACACACTATTTTCATTATTTAGTTTTCAATACAAACTCTACCTACATGTCCCAAAAAAAAACCCTCTGCATCAGATTTTCAGACCATGCATATTTTGGAGATGAAAACAGGTCCACATAACCTACCTTTTCTTCTCTATTTTAGACACAATACCATACTAGATTGAAGGCACAAAGTCCATTAGCATCTCTTCATTCAATTCACAAACACCATGAAACTCTGTTACACCTTGCTTGCTCTGCTTCTTATTCAAACTCTCTCTTCACCTCTCTTGATATCTTCTTATCCCATACATCAAACTACAAGTGATGGTTCTTCTCCATTCCCAAGCAATTTCCTCCTTGGCACTGCCTCCTCTGCATATCAGGTATCACAACTTCTACTATTTCTTTATTTATTTGTAATTGTAATCAACTTTTTTTTAATATCCAAAATTTTTGAACAAAATTAAACCCATTGTTTTTTTCTAACATGCATGTATGTTGTACTGATGATCGGTATGAAGGAGCTTATTTGACTGATGGGAAAGGATTAAACAATTGGGATGTTTTTACTCACAAATCAGGTTGGTTGTGGAGCTTCTATAAGATCATTCTAATGGTGGTGATTTCTTAGTCAAACTTAAATGAGAATTTCTGAGATGGGTTTATGGTTGTTGTTTGTTGATATTGCAGGACATGTGATGGATAGAAGTAATGGAGATGTAGCAGTTGATCATTATCATCTGTATCAGGTAACAATTTTTTGACATTTATTTTGATGTTCATTTCTTACATATTAATCCAATAAGACATTCTTTCATCTCAACGTCATTTTCTTTGCTACCCTCATTATGTAATTGTTTAGTATAATCTAAATGTCAACTCAAAGTTATAACAATGATGATGGAGATTCTAATGTAAATCATGCAGTATGGCATCCTTGTGAAGAATAAAAAGTATAACTCATTCACTCAATTCAGTCCATCCTTCTTTTTTATAATATTGTATTTCTGTCTGAATATTCAGAAACAACAAGGTGGAACTATTGGGATTGTTATAAATGCCATATGGTTTGAACCTATCAGTAACTCTTCAGCGGACAAAATGGCAGTGCAAAGAGCTCAGTCGTTCCTTATGAACTGGTAAGTATCTTCAGGCGTTAATGAACGCATAAAGACATAATTTAATGCAGGAAGAGTTTTTTCCTTAATTTGACGTTCATACTATGTAGGTTCTTGGATCCCATCATATTTGGAAAATATCCAACAGAAATGCAAGACATTCTTGGATCGGGTTTACCTATATTTTCAAGCATTGATCTAACAAAGCTACAAAGTGGCTTGGACTTCATCGGTATCAACCACTACACTAGTCTCTATGTCAAAGACTACAGTTCCTCTACATGTGGACATGGGATGGGAAGTACAAGGACCGAAGGTTTTGCCTTACAAACCGGGGAAAAGGATGGCGTCCCAATTGGAGAACCAGTATGTAATTCAAATTACAACCCCTTTAATTTCCCTATCTTGCATTTTTCAACAGATAACTTATGCGTCTCTATGAAAGATAACAAAATGATGAGTCTCTTGATGGTAATTGAAGATCAAATGAGCATTTCATTCTTGATTAGTTAGTGAACACCATCTTTAGTACTGTTTATTTTGAGATGTTTTCTCAACTTTATAGACATTGGTTTTATTAAGAACAAGCATCCCTTGTAGAAATGTGAATCACTTATCAGCCATCATGTCAGACAGGATGTTGCAGAAGGCCAAATATGCATATTCAGTGATCTATTCATATAACTTTGTCTTCTGATCCGAATTATTTGATCATCGTTGGTCTGTCTTTGTTGTCTACCTTGCAGGTCTTCTTTACTCTAACTATGGTTGACATAGTGATTTCTCAAGTGAGCTCTTATGCACCAGATTCTAATTAAAGGACCCAAGATTATACTATTAGACGAGGCCATGAGTGCGCTTAATGCTGAATCTGAACGAGTGCTTCAAGATGCATTGGATCGAGTCACGGTGGAGCTGACTATTACTATTCAGAATGCTGATCTGATTGCAGTGGTAAAAAATGGTCTCATTGCTGAAAAAAGGAAAACATGAAACATTGATGAACATCAAGGATGGAGTTTATGCATTCCTTGTAGCACTTTCACATGGAGTCTGACAGAGTTTGCAAATCAGTGGCTAGAAAATGTTGCCATCTTTCGGCAACTGAAGTGACTTATTTGATTAGGTGAAGTTTGTAAATGATGTTGAATTGACAAGGGAACTTTATGCCCATGCCGTGTAAATTGTATATTTTTTTGTGTATATTAAAAATTCACTGTCTATTTTTCCGTTTCAATATCAGGTTTTTAGTTTTTATTGATGCAAGTTGAAGTGCCTGAAAATTGATTTTTTGTCCAGGTATGTTAACAGAACCGGCACTTTTAAAGTGTGGGCAAAAAATGTTAGCACAATCGGCGCTTTGCAAGCGTCGCAAAAACAGTCTTTTGCGGCGCTTTTAAGTGCCATTAAAAAGGTTTTAATACAGGTTTGCTAACATAACCGGCACTTTAAACGTGTCGGAACAAGGTTTTTGCTGGCGCTTTATAGCGTCATTAAAAGGGTACAAATACGGCGTTGGAGTTGACATATACATCTCTTTGGCGGTGCTTATATAAGCATTTCTGGCGCTTTTGAAATCGCCGGCACTGTTAATTTGAACTGGCGCTTCACTTACAACGCCGGTAATATTTTTGCGGCACAGCCCTTTACCGGCGCTTCCTAAAATGCCGTATATGACCTAAATCAGCACTTATTTCGATATACCGGCGCTTTGTAAAGCGCCGGTAAAAATGAATCTGTTGTAGTGTACCACCTTGTCTGCTTCTGTTTTCTTCAAGTAAAAAATGAAAGCTCTTAATTAGCTAGCTACAATTGAATTAATCATACCATGTATATTGTTTGTATGGTTGAATTAATCATCATTTTTTTCACAATCACCCCATGTCACCCAGATTGCAAAATATGGTTGTAAAAACACAATTTCTTAACATTTTCATAAATAGTTAAATGTATTATTTGCCCCCTTTTATTTGCAATCCTGACTCCGTTTCTGATGCCAACTTGTATTATTTGCCACAAGTATTAAAAAAAAGTATGCCAATTTGTCTTTCTGTTCATGCGAGCTACTTCTCTTAATTATTTGTACTATAAAAGCTGTGGAAATAATGGACCTTCACTTTTTGTGTTGAAATGTTACGGTTATTTCTCGTTTGGTATTCATTATAGCTATTTCTATTTTAGTATCTATTGGTTTATTTATTTATTTATTTTAGTCTAACATTATAACTGTTTGTCTAATTATATTGATTAACAAATTTCATCTAATTTAAAAAAATCATTTAGTTTGGATGTGCTTTGCACATGTTTTACTAAAATCACAAAATTATTTAAATTATTTTTTGGAAACATCAACATCTTTTGAACATTTGTAGGTTTTTGGAAATATTATGTCTTTCATATATGGTTAGCTATTTAGAAAATATAAAAGTCCTATGTATGTGTAGGTTTTTGAAAATACGAAGGTTTTGCATGTCAGGTCCATGGTTGTGCTTGTGGCAAGTTGAATTTAATATGCATCAGGGTTGTCTTTATGGTAGATTGAACTTAGTATGCAGTATGGTTATTTTTATGGCAGATTTAACTATAGAGCTCAGTTCCATGCTTTTATATAATTTTTCATTTGCCCCTATTAATTTGTATATAATTTTAGTTGACACTCATATTCTTTGTTAAAAAAAAATGTTAACATAAAAAAATAAATCCAAATGTTACTCCTAGAGTTGAATCAAATATGATCATCAAGGAACATGATTTATGTGATTTTAGTAAAACACGTACAAATCACATGCAGAGTTAATTGGTCTTTTTGAAAAAATTGTCCAACTCTTTCCTCACGCCCCAAAAAGGATCAATATTACCCTCTTTGATTAAAGGTAGCCACCCACCCTTTAAGAGACAACCCCCCCCCCCCCCCCCTCTTTCTTTCTTTCGTCTCTTTTTTTTCTTCAGTGCGAGTTTTTCTCTCGCAGCGACAATGTTCGCCGGGTTCGTTCGAGTAGATCGAACGATTCCTTCGTGGAATCTCACCCATTGTCCTTCATTTCTTCCCCTCTTCGTTTCTCTTTTGGTTTTTCGCAAAAAAAAAAAAAAAAAAAAAAATCAGTTTTCACATTTGAGAAATTATTATTTGAAATCCTAAATTTAAGTTTTACATCATATCGTCGATTGTGTACAATTGAATCCAAATTCGAAATTCAGAGTTTTCAGATATTTCGATGATTGTGTTGGTTATTTGTGAATGAATTACGTATTGGATTTTCTGAAATCATGATATACTTGAATGAAATTGAATAGTGAATGAATTTTGATGTGATTAGGCTTTGGTGTAATGACATTGGACTTGTATGCTTCATTTTCGAGTTTGTATAGTATATCATGGTTTACCGTAGATTGCCGAGTCTTGAGCATGTATGATAATCGACTCGAATAAATTTATCGTGGTGAATTGGGTCATATTGGGACCCTGGCATAGTCGTGGTTTTATAAAAATTGCCGAATTGATTATGATTGCACGTCTGTTACCTTTGATTATGTACAGACTCGTCATTTGTGCATGTGAATTTTAGTGTAAGTGTCTTTACCCCACTATAATGTCTGTTGTGCCGATGCTTAGGAGCTTGCTCGCATCGTGAGTTGGATGGTGCTTGAGATGACTCGCACCTGACATTGAAGACGCTATTGCATATGGCAAGCTTGTTGAGGTGCAGTGAGCTCCGGCACGCACTTGCCACTATAGAGTGCAGTAGGACGGGTCCCGGAGGACGTGCTTTGGAGATTACTTGTTTTTCCTCCTAGCGTGCTTGAGTTTGATTGTGTTAGGTTGGTCGTGTTAGGCCAGTCGTTCGGGATGTTTGAGTTTGTATCCTGGCAGATGGCACCCCATTAGGATATAAACAAGCCCTGAAGTGGTACTGGTGCACGTTGTGGGATGTGTCTCGGTGAAACACATTCATAGGGTATGCGAATGCCTATATATGAGACACTTATACAGGATTTTTGGTTTCGACTTGATTGCTATACCTAGGAGACAATGAAAAGTTATGAGATTGTCTTTATTTTTTTTGCTTGATATTTACCATGTTTGAATCACAGATAATGATCGACATATCTCTTAAACTTGTAGTTATTGTTGAATCTGAAATGCTTGTGTTGGTGATTGAACTTAGAACTATTATCCTTAGATACACGGTGTGATTTAGACTTTAGAACTTGTTACTTATCCTTTATTGTCTGGCATGAATTTTCCTTGTATAGTATTATGTTATTTGTATTTAGTTTGCTCACACCAGCTAGCTTTGTGCTTTGCTGACCCTGCACGGAGTGTGCTTATATTGGAGTGCAGGCAGTGTTGGCGTTCCTACTGATCGTGACGCTTAGGCCCCATTTTCCATTGTAGACGCGTTTTGTGCTATTTGGTCGTGTCCACCCTGTACGGGTATGTTTTGCTTCCTCTGTGTTATCAGGTGTACTATATTGTTATACTAGATGCTTGTATATTGGTTTTGTCGCTATGACTATGGCGGGGCGAATCAAATATACTTATTTTGTTCAAATTTTATTGTAGTTTTATTTCCGTTTGATTCTCGTATCAAGAATATATTATATTATGATGTTGTGGCCGGTTATGATTTGCCTGTATTATGGGTTAGTTCACGCATCGGCACGCTGCAATTCCCGTGGCGGGTCGGGGCGCGACACCTACTCTCCTGTCCATGTGAAAATCAACTTAATTTGAACGTGCTTTGCACATGTTTTACTAAAATCACAAAATTGTTTAAGTTATTTTTTGGAAACATCGACATCTTTTGAACAGTTGTAGGTTTTTGGAAATATTATGTCTTTCATACATGGGTAACTATTTTGAAAATATAGAAGTCCTATATATGCAGGCACGGATTTACGTGGGGGCACTTGCCCCCACTGACTTTTGAGATTTTTTTTATTTTTATTTTTTTATAATTTATTTGTCCCCCAATTAGTTTTTTTATTTGCCCCTCTATTCTCACTTTTCACTTCAACCAGGACTTCATCCTTCAAATAATGTACATATCAAATTCAAACTCTACTTTTAGAGTTTGAGATAGAGGTTAAATCCCTCAAATCTCTTAAAGAACAAAAATTCTAGCGGGCTTGGGAAACCAGCGTGGTTTCCCTGCCTGGGAGGCAAACTCTTTAAACAATACTCCAAAAAAGTGTTTTAAAGAGGGGGCAAAAATGTATTGTCGCCCTCAGGCAGGGAAACCATGCTGGTTTTTCAGGCTAGCTAGAATTGCTCATCAAAGAAACCAAAATCCACAGTTTCTTCTTCACACTCCATCGATTGGATAAGATGAGGGAAACCCCCATATTTCATCATCTTCAAAGATCTATAACTATTGAGTTATTTGAGCTTATATTCACAAGATCCAGTAGGATCCAAACCACCTTATTCTTCTTCTTCTAGGTATCAGATGCCTTCATTAATCACTGTGTTGGTCATCTCCACGAAAAAATCGTAAGCAACCCAATCTCGTCATCTTTTTCTTCATGTAGTAGTAATCAACGATTCAAACTCTTCTCTTCTGTTGTGTTTCTAGAAATAGTAATCATCTTCAATGAATATAGTAGCAATCATCTTCAATGACTGTCTTTGTTGTACTCCCCTTTTTGCTATATTTAAAAAAAAGTTCATGTTAAAGTAACTAATTTTTACATTATATTTAATTAATTATAACATCACTCCACCCCCTCCCCAACAAAAATCCTGGCTCCGTCACTGTATATATATGTAGGTTTTTGAAAATATGAAGGTTTTGCATGTCAGGTCCATGGTTGTGTTTGTGGCAGGTTGAATTTAATATGCATCATGGTTGTCTTTATGGTAGATTGAACTTAGTATGCAGTATGGTTATCTTTGTGGCAGATTTAACTATAGAACTCAGTTTCATGTTTTTATATAATTCTTCATTTTCCCTATTAGTTTGTATATAATTTTAGTTAACACCCATTTTCTTTGTTAAAAAAAATTGTTAACATAAAAAAAATAATTTCAAATGTTATTCCTAGAGTTGAATCAAATATGATCATCAAGGAACATGATTTATGTAATTTCAGTAAAACATGCACAAATCACATGTAGAGTTAATTGGTCTTTTCATACACACCAGGAAAGAATGAACATCTCTTCTCTACTACTTGCTTCTTGCATGTGGTAGAATAGTCACAAAAAGGAGGAGCTGGAATTATACACAGAATGACAGAACAAGTTTTAGAAGAGGAATTGGAAGCAAGGAAAGAGCAGTGGTAGATAACACCACTCTTTTGATAATGCTCTCTCAATTGAGCTTTTCTAGCTGGCCTGGGAAACCAGCGAAGCTGCTGCATGGGAGGAGTGAAATTACACTTTTGCCCCTCCTTTTTAAACATTTTTGAAAAAGTTGTTAAAGAGCGAGGGGCAATAGTGTAAATGCGCCCTCCCAGGCAGTCAACCTCGCTGGATTTCCCAGGCCATTTAGAATTTCTGCTCTCAATTATTTCACACAGTAACATATGGAAAAGAAAAATCAATAAAAGTAGCCCAGATTGTATTATTTTCCACGAGAATCAATAAAAATAGGCCAACTTGTATTATTTTTCCCTTGGTGCATTTACACTTGGATGCATTTCTTGCCATTCATGACAGCTAGCTCTCAATTATTTGTGCTATAAAAGTTGTGTGGAAATAACGGACCTTCTCTTTTTGTATTGAGATTTTAATATGAAACGAGTAAATAAAGCATTGGGGGTCCCCTACTCTCCTGTCCATGTGAAGATCACCTGCATTTTCCTGAAAGAGAAGAAAGTCGATGGAAAGAGATAAAGTGTATCTACACTCTTGACCCAAATAAAGAAGAATTTGGTAGTAAAAATGTACGTTTAGGCTCTATTTGAATTATGAAGCTGTGTGGAAATAATGGCTCTTCTCTTTTTGTAATGACATTTTAAGATTAAACTGCCAAACAAAGCATGTGAAGATCACTTGCATTGTTTTCCATTTACTTTTGCCGAAAGAGAACAAACTGAATGGAAAGAGATACGGGTATGTACAGTCGACCCAAATGATGGGGAATTATTTGGTAGAAAAATGTAGTTTTCTATACTCTTTCAAATTTCTTTTGAATTGAAATTTTGAGAAAAAAACTTGTTATTCACCTCATAAACAATGTGTTAAGAGTTTTATCTCTTTTCGACACACTCCTCGAAATACTCATTAAAAATGTTATATGGTTGGATTCCTTTATTGTAATAGAGCGAAAGCCACCTTAGCGCGCTTCATAGGCTGGCCAACGCCCATTGTCACAGACTACCCGAAGGACAGTCCTTAACCATACTGTTTATTAAGATATTTAAAGTCGCAACCTAAACCTTTATCTTGAGGGAACACATGTTAAAACGAGCGGGAACTTTAAATGTTATTTTTAGTATTAACAAACACAATTTTTTTCCGAAATTCTTCTTGGCCTGGGAAAACCAGCGAGGTTAACAACCTTGCATTGCTAAGCTTTGAGTGGCCTATATATACCATGTAATTAGATGTACATTCCAAACATTGAAAATACAATTGAGTTTTCTCTATAGCTTGTTATAGAAGTTAACACTTTGCAACATCAACCTGTGTTTTCAAAGAGCACGTTGTGTTTTTTAGTATTTTCATAAATAGTTATATACTATTTTCATAAATAGCAGGGGCGGAGCCAGGATTGCAGATAAAGGGAGGCAAATAGTACATAACTATGTATGAAAATACTAAAAAATTGGATTTTTACAATCATATTTTGCAATTAGGGTGACATGGCGTGATCGTGAAAAAATGATGATTAATTCAACCATACAAACAATATACAAGACATGATTAATTCAATTGTAGCTAGCTAATTAAGAGCTTCCCTTTTTACTTGAAGAAAACAGAAGTAAGCATAGTGATATAAGATAAGAGTTGGTGAGGAGCAGACCTCTGGCTTTCTTTTTGGCTTTGAGGTAGCAGGACGGTATAGTCAAAGTCCAAGGAGTAGTAGCAACAATAGCTTGACTGGACTGGATGGATTCAAATGAATTTGTCGAACAACAATTTTATTTTTGGAATCCTCCTTCCTCTTCTCCTCCTGCTTTATCTGTCCGTCCGTCTCCTCTTCCTTGAAACTCACTCCTAAGTCAGAGCATCCGAGGATAACACTTACACAATCAGCCCACTCTCTTTTGTCTTTTTTTTTTATTTATTTATTTATTAAACCTCCAGTGTGGAGGGGCACCTCTGGAATGCCAGACCTTTATTACTTGTCAAGAAAATTGATTAACAATCAATACGGGGGTACATGACGACTTTACCCGTGATATAACTAAAACAAAATTGGGCCGCATCCGAAAACCAAAATACATAAAGCCAACATATCACCAATGCTGGCAATGAAAAATTCTGACTCTATGAGCCACAACCATATTATTTAACCTCCTCCTCGTGGCCTTATTACCAACCCCACGAGCATTCCAAAACATAAGATTTTCCATCATCTTAAGCTCGGGAGGAAGATTTACCCCTCTTAGTCTTACGACGCTTGTCCGGAAGGGCCGCCGGTTTGACTTTGTGCTGTAGATCCTTATCGGAGTGCGCCCCCAAATTTATATCATTAATAGCATGTGATTCCGACCCCAACTCCGATTCCGACGCAGCCTCGTCACTATCATCTGTGGCGCTATCAAGTGTATTAATGGTCATAGATTGTTTCTTTAGTCGCAAAGCACGGTTTTCCTCAAACAGTTGGACGACGACATCAAACAAGCTCCCGTCCGTGTCGTTCCTTGTTGTCGCGGGCACTGAAAAATTACCAGTTATCGCGGATTGAGCGCGCTTGGCCAAAACCTCTGCCAAACGTTCCATCACTGTCGGCTTCACCGGGGCAGCCTCTACTTCCTGTATCATTCCACTCGATTTTGTTTGCGTCACTAAAGAGTCACCAACGGCGAGCAAGTCGCATGCTGTCTGAGGTATCTCGTCCCCTGGGTTGGGGCCGTGAAGAGGCTGGGGCCGTGGACTGGGAGGCCGTGGGCAGGCCATGCTCGGACGTGGGCTGTCTGACTGCTGTCCTGCTCGAGTCAAGGACGGGCTGGGTCCGTGATCAGGCTGGACCCGTGGAGTGCCCAGAGCCGTGGTCTGGCTGAGACCGTGCTCTAACGCAGGGCTGGGACTGGTGGTGAGCGCATTCTGTTTGGGGCCGTGAGCTGGCTGGGGCGAAGCCACTCCTAATTCCCCTGCCAATGAAGCTCGTGTCTCTGATCCAGGAAACCCCAATTGAGCGTCCCCAATGTCATCGTGTGACTTTGCCACTAAGTGATGTTCCGGGCGGATAATTTCATTTGGCATGTCGTCGGAAAGACCACTCTTGACCCCTGAGATTATGTCATATGTTGGCTGTGTCGGCTGTTCTTGAATTCCAATAGCATTTGCAATCTCCGAGGTTGTATAACCCGCCTCTAGGAGGCATTCTTCCGTAGTTTCTGGAACCTGCTCAGCACTAACATGAACCATGGTCTCACTCTCCTCTGCATCAATGTTTGCAGTGAGCGACTCAAATTTGTTTGACAAAAACACCTTACCCGGATCCGCGGCCACCGGCCTCTTCTCCCCAACTTCCTCATTAATCTCCTCCCCCTGACTATGCTTTGCGCCACTCGGACCTGCTGCAGGAATGAGAGGCTTATCTTTTTTGCTAACGGGGACATATTGTTGCGTGACAGTGTTGGGTTCAACCTTTGGCTTGGTCACCTCCTCATTACCTAGATCCGAGGCCTTCCCTCCGCCCTTAAGACCCGATTTTTTCTACAAAACTCCTCTTGGTGCCCAATCAGAGAACAAAAGTCACAATATTTGAAACCGGGATATTCGATCTTCTGCCAGAAACTCCTATTATTGGCCCTGTCAATCCACACTCTAGATGGTAATTTCTCCGCCAACGTCATCTCCACGCAAACACGGGCAAAGCCCGGGCGTGACAGGCATCGAGTATGATCATCCATCCGCAAAAAATCACCAAATGAATTCACAATTGCTTTTAAAATCGGAGGATGAAAAAAATGCAAAGGTAAGTTAGGTAACTCTACCCATAAAGGCACTGAGATTGGATCTTCTGTCAAACTGAAACCATCATGCCAACGGAAAGCCTTAAAGCGAACACCCTTAATCAGAAAAGAATCCCGCGACAGAACTTTCTTTGCTTCCATCTCAGATTGAAGTCGGACCAATACGTGCCGTTGGTTGAGTAAACCAAGCGAAAAATCGCCCAAAATTCCCCAAGTTCTGTGGATCGAGTCTCGAATGTCTGCCAGGGTAGGTCTGTAGCTGGAGAATTTTAGAACAATCACATGTTTTTCCATGAAATCTTCTCCCCGTACTTCATCCGTTGACGTGATGCTGATGGCAGGTGCACCCTCCTTACGAAAACGAGTTCCTTCGACCGGGATCTCCGCAGTATTGGCAACCAAAATTTTTCCCAAAATCTGGGCGAAAGAGGGCTTAGGAGCAGCCGCTCCTTCCCCATGTCCAGGACCCGAGGGGTGGGGGATGTCGGCGGTGGACCCGAACATCACATCAAGAAAATTCCTTCGGCGGCTGTATCGTATCGGCAATCAATCCTCCTGTGTGCCGGCGGCTGTGGTATGGCTAATACGAAACAGAATCTTCTCGCAAACCAAAAAAGGAGCCGCCCGCCACTGAAGACAAACTCTGCTATAGCAACAGCGTGACGACGTGGCGTGACGAAAGGCGGACGTAGTGGCGAACGTGGCGTGACGGCGTATTGCTGCAGCGCCTCTAGGCGGGGAAACCTAGGCGAGCCGCACGCTTCTCAATGGTGCAGATTAAACCCAAACAACTATGGACGGCTGAGATCGAAAGATCAAATCTTAAAATAAATACCCAAAAGGCCCCTCTAAATCGCCTCAGCGACTCTGCAAAAGGTGAACCTTTACTTCATCTCACCTCACTCAATGAAGGTTAAATTAACCCTCTTTTGTCTTCTTATTATTGTCTGTTTTCTCGAAAGGGAAATATATGTGTGTATAGAGAATGAAAGCTTTATCCTTTTAGGCTAGCTTAGGTGAAGCATACAAACAACAACTTAACTGAATCGACCTACGACTATCGTGTTTTTTCAATCGCACCAAACTCAACTGATTACTTTTAATTTTGAAAGATCAGAGATAAAGCAAAGCAGATTAGATCAGATCCCAACCCCCAATTAATCTAATGTGTTAACTAATCTTTTATCACTCTTACCACCATATGCTAACTGAGTCAGAAATAAGATAATTTTATTCTTTATTTTTTTTTAACAAAACAAAAGAAAACCAATGATGATGACGATGTAAAATTTTTTCGGCCGGTCCCCAACCCAATTAAAATTTTTAATATGAATATAATCACATGGAAAGCAAACCCACCATGTATGGTACATCTCTTTTGGTTTCTTTGTTGCTCTCTGCGTGTGTAGGGGGTGAATGGATTAAAATGAGTTGGTAAGAATTAAGAGAGTGATGAAGAGATTAAAAAAAGAGAAAGAAAGAGAGGGTGAGATTTAAAAAAATAGAGAGATTGAGTGAGATTGGGATTGGTGAGGGTGGAGTTAAAAAAAAATTGTTGTTTTAATTTTTAGTGAAATTAGAAGTCAAGATTTCATAAAGGAGGGCAACATAAATTTTAAAGAGAGGGCAATGTAAAAAATATAAATAATTTAATGAAAGTTTTTAAAAAGATAAAAAGGGCAATTAACCCCCTACCTAACACATGGATCCGCCCATGGGGGAGAGGGGGAGAGAGCAAAAGCAAAGGACAAAAACTAAGAGATGCACATACAGTTAACACCATTATATATGTTCAAAGGTAGTGATGGAGGTCACTGCAAACACTAGCTGATGTGTGTGGGTATGAGAGAGAGAAAGAGGGGGTGTGGGTTCTTACACGGCATCAATTTCATCCCAAGTCATGGTGACTAAATCAAGAATATGCAAGTCATTTAAGAGGGACCGCTTTGCATCTTCTCCGCCAAACACGACCAAACTTGTCCCAACGAGGGTCACTGACTGACCTCCACGATTGACCTGCGAAACAAAAGTCAATGTGGGGAACATTTGAAATAAAGAGGTCACTAAACATTAAACACCCTGAGTCAAGTCAATTTCTATGTTTTTTTTTTGTTTTTTATTTCCAAAAAACGAGAAAAGAAAATGTGAATACTAGACATCACTAGCTTGTTACACTACAAATGTTGATACACAAGGAAACCAATGAGCTTTTTACGAGTACAATCAAGAATCTCCCTTACATCATTGGTCAATTTCTCTGTGAGATGCAAGAACTTCGATAAGAAGAACCAAAATTTCCACATACAACCTACAAGCCAGCAGACTGTTCAACTAACAGATTACAATGCATTGTTGATTTCTTAAAAATCCAACTATCACTTTCTTAGTACTCTTTCAATATTTTCTTACCCAGTTTATAAACAAGCAGAAGACTGAAGCAAGTGTATTGAATTTAAGTCAGTAGTCTCAACAGAGTCAGTCATCACTACTCAGCAAAGCTTTAGCCCATTTTATCGACTTGCAAAGTTAATTCCACTTAGCTATGTCATGCATAAAGGAAATCGTAGTATATAGTAACGTTCACAAGGTTTTTCTGTGGAAACGCAAATCGAATAAATCTATTTCCTTGAAAAAGATGCATGTTAATTACCGGTAGTTTCCCGTAAGTCTTTAAGATTGACCAAGTAGAGGTTTGTAGATCCAATGCCTTCACCGTCACGAGAAAAGCATGTAAGTTTAAGAAAATAATAATAATAATAATAATAATAATAATAATAAAGGGTTAATCAGCAATTCGCATGCTGTTGTGTAATTGTCATATTGAAACTCAAAAGAGAGTTTATAGATTAGACCTGAAATAGACTCAGTGACGGAGTCAAAATTTTTGTTGAGGGGAGGGGGGAGGGAGTGATGTCGTAATTAATTAAATATAAAATAAATTAGTTACTTTAACATGATTTTTTTTTTAAATATAGCTAAAAGGGGAGTACAACAAAGACAGTCATTGAAGATGATTACTACTATATTCATTGAAGATTATTACTACTTCTAGAAACACAACACAGGAGAAGGGTTTGAATCGTTGATTACTACTACATGAAGAAAAGGAGGAAGAGATTGGGTTGCTTACGATTTTTTTGTAGAGATGACCAACACAGTGATTAATGAAGACACTTGATACCTAGAAGAAGAAGAATAAGGTAGTTTGGATCCTCCTGAATCTTGTGAAGATGATGAAATATGGGGGTTTCCCTCATCTTATCCAATCGATGGAGTGTGAAGAAAAAACTGTGAATTTTGGTTTCTTTGAGAGATTTGAGTGATTTAACCTCTATCTCTAACTCTAAAAGTAAAGTTTGAATTTAATATGTATATGATTTGAAGGATGAAGTTGTGGTTGAAGTGAAAAATGAGAATAGAGGGACAAATAAAAAAACTAATTGGAGGACAAATAAATTATTAAAAAAAAAAAACTCAAAAGTCAGTGGGAGCAAGTGCCCTCACTTACCCCCACGTGAATCCGTGCCTACAGACTCAGAGGGATCTTTTGTATGTCCAGCAATGAACAGAAGCTTATTTTCCCACGGTATCTACACAGAAAGGATTCATTAAGCGAAGGATAATAGAACAATGGATATGGTAATCAGGACATGCTTAGCTGATAGCTGACTATGCCTTTGCGGAATATCACTCTCAACAGTTCAGTGTCATACTAACCAATGAATGGCCAGCACAGGATGCCAAAGGAACTGGAGTTGATGATTTGGATGACTCCATACTGGCCTTCACTTCTACCTTGGACCATGTCAAACTTCTCAAATCCAGGACCTGCATTTCATATCGAATTAAATGTACATCCGAGTTTAGCCATCTTATATATCAACCACGAGGAAGCGTATTTAAGGCCAATCAACAATCAACTTATATTAACACTAGCAGCAACAAAAATGCATCCATATATATAAATAAACTAGGAAACTTCAACTGATTTCACGGTAGTTTGAAATGCAATCTACAACGTACAAAAATTTATATAGAATTTATTTTTTCATGAAGAATGAAGCTACTGACAAATCGATTATCTATTATAAATTATGTGTGAACTGGGACCCAAAAACCTAGTGTGTGATATCTCAAAAGGTAAAGCATTCCAAGCTACAAAAGCTCGAATTCAATCAGCAAAGAATCGACTTTATGGATTTCATGCGATCAACTGTGACAAGTACTCAAATCGGACATACCTGAAGATCATTAAGGTAACGACCATTGTGATTTCCGCCAAATATATACATTTTATCTTTAACTATAGCTGCCCCATGCTGCAAACGCAAGTAATTCATAATTACATAAATGAAACTGTAACCAGATACTCAAAATAAGCAAGATAGATACCTCATAACAACAGCCGCCGCCGCCGCCGCCGCCACCACCACCAATCCAGGCCGCTCGACCGACCGGTCGCCGCCTGTCTGGCCGACGCTTCAAGGCCGCTAGAACGTCCGGCTGCCGCTTTTCCAGCCGCTTTTAGATCGACACTCTGCTTGGATTTAGATCGACCAATCCAGGCCGCTTTCTCCAGCCGCTTTTAGATCGACACTCTGCTTGGATTTAGAACGACCAGCTGCCTTATCCAGCCGCTCTGCCTGGATTTAGATCGCCACTCTGCCTGGATTTCGATCGACCAACTGCCGCTTTCTCCAGCAGCTTTCTTTCTGCCTGGATTTAGATCGACATCTTCGTTTCACTTCCAGAAGAACTGTAGAGGAAAGGGTTTAGAAACCAACATCGCCACCACTCATCTAGGACGCTAGATCGAACGGCCGCCGCTCTTTCCTGCTGTCTTCTCCCTGCCTGGCTTTAGTTGCTCGGCTGTGCAGACCTGGCTAGGGAAGGGAACAACGTGATAGGATGGCTCCTCTAGCCGTCAACACTTCCTCTCCCCCAATGGGGAGCAAGGAACCTGCGGTAGAGGCTACTAAGTCGTCTTTCGCCCAAATACTTGGAAAAATACTGGTTGATGAGGTTAAAGAAACAAATGTCGAGGGGACTAGATTTCGGAAAGAAGGAGAGATAGCCATGGGTTTACGGCATCTGATGAAACACATGGGGAAGCGTTCATGGAAAAAACACGTGATAGTCTTAAAGTTCTCTAGCTACAGACCAACATTGGAAGATATTAGAGATTCGATATATCGAACCTGAGGGATTCTAGGCGATTTCTCGCTAGGTTTGCTAGACCAACGTCACGTTTTTTGTCCGACTTCAATTTGAGACGGAAGTAAAGAAAGTCTTGGAAATGGACTCTTTTTTGATTCGGGGAGTTTGATTCAAAGCTTTTAGCTGGCATGATGGTTTCAGTCTGAAAGCAGATTCGATATCGGTTTCACTATGGGTAGAGTTGCCTAACTTGCCTTTGCATTTATTTTATCCCCCTATTTTGAAAGCAATTGTGAACTCTTTTGGTGTCTTTTTGCGCATAGATGATCATACTCGATGTCTTTCACGCCCGGGTTATGCCTGTGTTTGCGTGGAGATGACTTTGGCAAAAAAGTTACCGAGTAGAATTTGGATAGATAGATCTACCAATAGGGGCTTTTGGCAAACGATTGAATACTCGAGCTTCAAATATTGTGATTATTGCTCATTGCTAGAACATCAAGAGGATTATTGTAGAAAAAAGTTAGGTCATAAGGGCAATGTGAGAACACTCAACTAGGTGAAAGAAGAGAAGACTGAGAAACAAAAGGTGGAAGCCAAAGTCCTCAAGCAACAATATGTCCTAGTGGTTAAAAAAAATAAAATTTCAACGCCGGAAGCTGGCACTAGTGGTGTAAAGAATAATCAGGGTGAGGAAATCTAGGAGGGCGTTGGTGATGAGAGGCCGATGGTCAAGAATTCAGGGAATGTCATGTTGTCAAACAAATTCGAGTCACTTACGGAGAACATAGTTGAAGACGAGAGTAATCTAATGAATCATCAATTGCCTTGTAAGGCGAAGGATCCAGTCAGTGACATGGTAGAGCCATAAACAACGGAGGAAGGACTTCTTGAGGTGGGAGCGGTTGAGATTGCAAAAGCGATTCAAACACAAGGAGAGACAATTTCAGGGCTTGCTTCGGTTTCTGAAGAGCACGTCGCGTCACCAATAGAGCAGTTTGATTTGGTGAACAAAACATCAAATGCTATAGATGATGATCCAAAGAAGTTGATCCCTAGGAAAAATGTGAATGATGACCAAGCTTTTCTGTAAGAATGTGATAATGCTTCAAGTAGCAGCTCAAGGCCGCAGCAGAGAGTGTACGAGTATGTTAACCAATTGGAACCAGGGAGAGCGCAGGGGGTTTCGACCAAGGCTGTAGACGGGGATGTTGGGATCTCTAACCCAGGGAAAAAGAAGAGCAGTGGAAATGCTTCTCTACAGATAAATGCAATGATTTCAGGTAGCAACTCCGGGCCAACAAAGGAGGACGAAGTAGCTGAAGATGATCATGTTGACAGTGGGTTTGTCTATGGCTCTGGCAATGGTGCTGGCAGTGGAGCTCACGTTGGTGCTCAGACTCGCGTTCAGAGTGGTGACAATGTGCATGACAGGAAGGTAGGGGTTCCAGCAGATGCGGGTACTGTACAAAATGACAAAACTTTAGTGGATGCAATAGTACTTGAAGCACTGAATATAAAACATATTAACTATTTGGTTCGTAACGCTAACAGTGAAACCGAAATGGAGACCGATACCGACATTTCGGATACAATCAGTTCAGAAGAAGATGATTTGGATGAATACACCATTAGGTCAAGAGTAGTGTTAGGTTTAAAGACAGACCAAATTCGATTATCGAAAAGATTTGATGCGACGGACTTCAAAGACATCAAGGTATATCCTCGAAGATCATCTAGAATGAAGAAAAGTAACAGCAAGTACAAGCATTGATCTAGGGGTTTGGTCAGTATTTATTTTGGGTTTGCTATGATGTATGTCCTCTGGTTCTTTTTATCAGGTAATTAAAGTCGTCATGTACCTCCGACCAATGTAAAAGATTTTTTCAAGTAATAAAACTCCTAGTATTCTTAAAAAAAAAAAAAAAGATACCTCAAAACGAGGCTTGGCCGTTGGCCTGAAATTGAAGGTGCAACCCATTGATCATAAACACCAACAGAACCAAGCCCTTCCAAGACTACATCCTTATCTTGAGTCTCCAAGGAACTCCCAATTTCAGTGGAAATAGTTTTTGTTTCAGGATAATAGTTCCCATTGGGAGTGTGCGACTTAACTGCTGGATTCTACAACAAACCAAAAAGATCATGATCACATACGATTCAAGTTTACAGTAAGAAGCTGTATAATTGGACATTGTTCCATAAAAAGGAGGATAGGGGACATTGATCATCAGAATGAGTGTAAGCAAATGAAATAAATTAACCGGTTACAATATTCACCTTGTGTAATTCAATCATTTGCATATGAAGAGAAAACTGTGCAAATAGTATATTACAATGATCAACCGGGAAAATGATGTAATGTAGGATTTAGTTTATTACTTAATTTAACTTAGTCGTTGGGTCGGACCTAAGTAAGCTCATAATTGAATAACTGGAGATTCAAGCTCTAATAGTATTTAAGATTAGATTGTTTGATTTGCAAGGTTCGAGGTCAACTACTTCGAGTGCACTTTGAATGCACTTCGCGTTGTGTTCCATGACCATTTGCTTGTTTTCATCGATTTCTTCGAATTCAAACTCAAGGGGAGAAGGATGAAGAATTCGGGGAGGACGTTGTAAAGTAGGATTTAGTTTATTTATTTAATTTAGTTTAGACGTTGAATCGGGCCTAAGTAAGCCCATAATTGAATAACTGGAGATTCAAGCTCTAATAGTATTTAAGATTAGATTGTTTGATTTGCAAGCTAGGTTTAGTGTAAATGATGAACATGAATTACTTTATTTGATCATCTTTATTTTAGTTTATTTGTAGATTCAGGTTAGTTGGATCAGTTGTAAATTCCATTAGAAAATAAAAAGTGGAACAACGTAGAAAAAATTTTAGGCACTCCCAACAGGAAGCAAGGTCAAGAAGTTTATAAAAACGACAAAAAGATTTTGATGTAAGCAAGTAGTATAATGGATTAGTTTAGTAATATCAATTGTAATTGGGCCTATTAAGTAAAACCCGTAATAGTTAGGGCATTATTAGCCAGTCAGGGTTAGGTTTACCTTGCCAAAAAAATTAGAAAAATTATAAATAAGGTAAAACATTGATTATTATTCTTCGGTTGATTGAATGAAACAGTTATTTATCTTGAATTAGGGTATATCATAAATTTAGCTTAGTTTTAGCTTTAGAGTAACTTAGAGTTCATCAATTAGTATCAGAGCCGAAGCAGTTCTTGTTCGTTGAATTGTTTAGAAAAAAAAATTCGAATAAAGAAGAAGATTAAAGAAAGAGGACTTCTACACAGCGAGGAAACAGGCAAGGAAATGGGCGAGGGAAGCGATGTGGCGAGGTGGGGACCGTCCACCCCGCTCGGGATGTGTGTCATCGTTTTTGGTGCGCGCATCCCAAGCGGGGTGGACGGTCCCCAACCCGCCACGTCGCTTCCCTCGCCCATTTCCTCGCCCGTTTCCTCGACATTTAGAATTCCTCTTAAAGAAAAGATAAAGAGAAGATAAACATCTAATCTTCGCCACTGCGAACAACCATTGTAACCTTGCACAACACCTGAGTTGCTAAATTTGCACACCGTAGCTGTGCAAATCAAATCTGCCGCCAGTCAGATCATTCAGCCCCACGACGTCATCATCTTTAGTCACTGATGCGGATTTAACTAACCTAAATTAATAGGTTAATTCAGCCCACTTGTAATAACCGCAAGTGCACGGTGTCTAACTGGTAGACAACGGCAAGTACGGGTCGATCCCACGAGGAAGATGGATTAAATTGAATTTTAGAATTTAATTAAACTAATTTATAGAAAATGGGGTTACAACATTTTTTAAAGCTAAACTAAAAATAAATTAAAAATAAAAAAATAAAAGATAGATGAGATGGATTTTTGTGGGCTTGGACTCGCCAATGAGTTAGCAAAATTATTTAAATCTAAATTACTGAATTTAAAAACGAGAAGCGTTAGGGATGAGAATCCTTTGCTTACATCGAATATGTGATCGTTAAAATCCAATTAAACTTATATCATGTTTCTATTAAACATTAACAAATTATTTCAAGCAAATACGCTCTTACCAAGTATTAAGTGTCTTTTGAGGGCACACTTAATCAAAGTTTAAGCTTAATATTTTTAGCACATGCTTTGAATATTAATAAAGGGTAATTCTAACTACCAAACATATCAAGTTTAATTTCTCGAACATGCATGGTGAAAGCAATTTATCAAAATTCAGAAATAAATTGTAATTAACAATTAAGCACACAATTCAATAAAATAAATCAAAATAACTTATACAACCCATTTAGTTTGTCACAAACTCGATGTGGTGGCAGAGGTGATGGATGATGTTGGTTGATGGATGATGGACAGGGACGGTGATGGTGATGGTGAAGATTTGACGTGAAACAGGGTTGTCACGCCCCTGTTTCACGGTGGTGGCGGTGGTGGTTGTGCTGTCTGGAGGTGGTGGTGGTGCTCGGGTGATGGTGGTAGCGAGGTGGTGATTGCTGAGTGAGTGGTGATGGTGGATAGATGGTGATGGTCACCTTGTGAGAATCACCTTTGAGAGAGGAACTCCTTTGAGGAAATCTCCATTGAGGAAGAGGTTTTGATTTTTTTTTAATTCTCTTCCTCCCCTCTTTCTCACCCTATTATCTTCTATTTATAGAAAATTATTAAGATGAATAGGGATGAAATGAAGGAATGATTCATCAATGAGGGTAGGAGAAGGATTGGGCTTGGCATTGGGTTTGGGTTTAGGTTATGGATTGTGTTTAGGTTATGAATTAGGTTTTGGGTTTAGGTTAGGAATTAGGTTTCGGGTTTAGGTTTGTGACTGCTTTATACCACCGTTGGAATCGACTAATTGTCGTTCCTTAACTTGTCGCTTTAATATGATTTCATCGTTTACGCTCAAATTCCTACAAAGACATGAAAACGAAATAATTAATATACAATATAATAATCGAAACACTAACATGCATAAATTAAGGGATATATTATGTAATAATTATGTGAATATCAGTCACCAATAAGCCCCCTATTCGTTTGCACTCCCCTAAATCAAGACCCTCCTGCTATTTCGAAGGTAACACCAGCTAGTTGCACCCCTTTTAAGTGGTTGAGTACACCCTAGGTACTGGATAAGTCCTTGTTCAGAATTCTTAGATAAGTCCCTAGTCTGATTTTTCAGAACGTCCTTATCCAATCCAACAACCTATGTGCACCCCAAAATCAGTAAAGGCACCCCAGGATTACAAAAAAATAGTCACCAATATTATTCTCAGTATCCATATTATTCTCGGTATTCATATTATCCCACATACCACTATAGCCCAAGCCCAAATCAGTACCCATGGCCATATCTAGCGGTGTCATATGCTAAGTATACACATTTTTCCTAGCCTACACCACAATACACATATGTCCCCTCTTACCCCCAATTTGAACCCGTTTATCCTACACCACCACCACACCCTCAGTGACCAATAACATAACCCCATTTTCACCTTCTTTATGCAGCAAAATACAAAAGCCAAGGAGAACATTTTGAGAGAAGTCAAAGACCAGTTGACTACCTCCCTTGACACAATATTCAATTACTAGAAAGAGCAAGAAAATGCAAGGGCAGAGGAGAGTACATTGGCCACACCTCATCCACCAGTTTTTGAAGTCTCATTTGGTTTCACTATCACACATACTCGACTTCCAAAAAACAACCATTCGACTTGTACGATTTCTTCCCTATTTTTAGTCGAGAGGATGTTGAAATTCTCATAGACAAAGGCAGTGCATGACGATGATTATGTTGATACGAATTGGGACATTTTTGTGGCAGCATGTTTGTTCCGGATTATTGTTCTTTGACTCACTTGGAAATTTTTCTGAGTTGGCGTTATCTATGGAAAGTGTGTATCGTGGCAAAGTTTGAGGTCGATTGCTTCGAGTGTACTTAGCATTGTGTTTTATAACCGGTTGTGTATGTTCATCAGACTTCTTCTACTTCAAACTCGAGGACGAGCTTCTTCAACTTGAAAAGGTTGATGTAAGTGGATAGTATTATGGGTTGTTTTAATAATATTAATTGTAATTGGGCCCAAGTAAAGCCTATAATAGTTAGGGCATTATTATCCAATTAGGGTAGGTTAGTTAGCTTGCTAAAGAAGTTAGAAAAATTATAAATAAGGCAAATCATTAATCATTGTTCTTCGATTGATTGAACGAAAGAATATTTGTTTTCTTATTTATCTTGAATTATGATTTATCATAGATTTAGCTTAGTTCTAACTTTAGAGTAACTTAGAGTATATCAGATTCCCAATTGCAATGTCACCAATGCAAAGTTTAGACAAGAGCATAATGGAATATAAAACCATGGCCAATGACATTAAAGTTAAATCCAACATAGCTAACATCAAGCACTCAGGTTTTTATTTTTGAGGGGGCAGGGGTTCACCACACTTGTTTATCTCGTAATCTACAACAGCTATGTTTGCATCTTTATGATTTTCACTTAATAAAGCATGAAAATCGCAACCAAGAATAGCTAACGATGGTTAACCATTACAGATGATTTTTCTCAGCTCATGATAAAATTCTCAAACCTAGCATCCAGAGTTGGAGAACAAAGCAAATTCGTCAATAATTTCCATGGTCAATCGCCTCATGTAGGATGAAAAATACAAAGCAAATGAGAGTTCCACAAAAGTCAAGATGCAATAGCCCCACAATAAGATGAAGAATCCCCAAACTTGACGAGTTAAAGATCCAATAAAAACACTAACACTGTAGAACAAGCTACTCCTAGTTCAGAGATAAGATGGAAGAAGTTAATGGATTAAATATAGCAGGTTAAAATATTATGCCAAGTATAGATGATAAATCAACTTGGGGTTGAACAAGGATTTAGGTTTGGAGGGAAATAAATAACAATTAAATATCGTGCTTCGGGCATACTAGTCAAGTCATGGTGCCTACACAATCCTCTATTTGGACACCTTCACTTTTGGTACCCAGCACCTTATGTCACAATTATTTTTTTGCCTAGCCAAGTGAGGTTGACAAGTGTACATAATGTAGAGTTTTTCACATTGTTTTAGAGAGAGTTCTCTAGAACCTCCCATAAAGTTCTATAAGATTCTAGTCCTTAGATATTTCTTAGGAAGTGTGTAGAAACTCAATATAGAACGTTAGATTAAAATGATCACCACCGTCCATTCACTACTACAAATATTAGCTTAGGTAACGCCACTTAGATAGCGTTTTTTAAAAGAGCTATCCAAGTGGGCGCTAGGATAGCGCTTATTTGTCTTTAAAAAAAATAAAAATAAAAAAAAACGCTACAATAGCGCTTTTAATTTTTTTTTCAGTTAAGCGCTATCTTAATTATATAGATAGCGCTTTAAAAAACGCTATGCGAAAAAACGTTACCAAAACTACCATAGCGCTTTTAAAGTGCTTGCATAGCGCTTTAAAAGCGCTATGCTACTTACATTTAGTATAGCGCTTTATCCTATAGCCTAATAATTAAAAAAAAAAATCAAATATCAAATTAAATCTCATTTTTTCAGATCTTGATACGATCGGACGGTTAACATCACAAGCCCTAATAAAAACCTAAATCTCGACAACATCTGTTTTGGTTTTGCTTTTGCCATTTTTTCAAACGCAGAGAGAGGCGATAGGAGGAGAGGAACCAGATCGAGGAGGCGAGGCGAGGAACCGAAGAAGGAGGCGACTCAGGCGAGGAACCAGAGGAGTCGCAGGGTAAGGACCAGGTTCGTCTCTCTCGCTCGACTCTCACTCAGTCACTGTTGGTGTTTTGTGTTTTGTTGGCAAAAAAAAAATCTCAATGACTGCGACAAAATGAGATGGAGAAGTGAGCATCTAATGTTCGTCTCTCCATCTCATTTCGTCTCTCTTGCTTCTTCTTGCTTTTTTTTTTTTTTTTTTTTTTTTGTTTTTTTTTGTTTGTGTTTTGTGTGTGATTCACTGATTATTAGCCTATTTTTTGTCTACTGAGGAAGTGAGAATCTAATGCATATTTTTATTGTTTTTGAGTTATAGGCATATAGCTTTATGTTCAAAATGTTGTCATATTAGTGTTTCATGTGTAGTATCTAATGGAATGGAATGAATGTGTTATTAAAAATGTGTAGTTATACTCGTATGAATGAATTATTGTTTCAAAGATATATGGACTGTTTTGTTGAAAAAATCTTTCAATCAAATTGTGACAGAGTGTATTAATATAACTTATTCAAAATGAAAATGTAGTACCACTATAAGTTTCTTTTCAGTTGTTACTCACAAGAACCGCTTATTCTGATTTCACTTATAGGGTAGCTTGGTTTATGAAGTGATTTCATATTTCACTGTGCCTGTGTTGGTTGTTTGGGGCCTGTAGTCCATATTGCTTCTTGTTGTTTCTAATTCAACTTTGTATTTCTATTGCTCCAAAATTTTTTACAGGGTACCTCGTCAAAAGGCTTTAGTAGTTCAAGAAGCAGTAGAATCAACTTTGTTGATCTTGCTGGATCATAGCGAAATAAGCCAGATGATGATGCAGGAAGGCAGAGTGTAAAAGAGGGTAAAAACGTAAAGAAATCTCTAGCACAGCTTGGGTAAGATTTCAGACCACTGTTTGTCTGTTTTCGTGGTAAACTCATATTGAGCATGAATGTGATCATATTAGATACATTTAGTAGAACAATTAACTTTTCTTCAATTGTAGTGTCTGAAGAAAAAGGTCAATAATTGTTTCTATCTATTCACCACGTAATTGTAATAGCTATTCTTGAGAAAGCACATCAGTTGCATCTTTTCTCACAAAACAAAGTGATGTAGGGACATTAATTATGTAATAGAAAACCAATATCATGACTGAACTCAGCTCTTCATTTCTCATTGCAATATTCTCTTTGGATGGATTATTGCAGGAACTTGGTGCATATTCTTGCTGAAACGGGTGCTCAAACTGAAATATCTCCAAATGTGCCATACAAAAGTTCCTGCTTGACTCACCTGCTCCAGGAATCACTTGGTGGCAATGCGAAACTCAGAGTCATTTGTGCTATTTCTCCTCATGACAAGTAATCCAATACTTAAACTCTGTTTTTTTTTATTAAGTTCTATTTAATGTTTACTTTTGCAAATAATTCAATACAGCAGCACTCTTGTGTGGACTACTGAAACTTATGGTTTTAACCTAGTAAATGTGTCTAGCATATGTGTTGAAAACTGTAATATGAATTATACTTCTGCTTATTATACTTGCCTAAATGCATCAATTGCCTTGTTGAATACAGATGCAAAGGTGAAACTCTCAGCACCCTGAGGTTTAGGTTGCAAGCAAAATCCTTACAAAATAAACCAGTTATAAATGAAATTACAGACGATGATGTTAATGGTCTTAGTGACCAGATTCGTCAATTAAAGGTAGGCTTTGTTCAGAATCAACTTGCATCTATTTTTAAAGCTTATCTTGAAACCAATAACACACTTTCAGACATGGAGAGTTGGTAAGTTTGAGCACATTGTCATAATACATTGTGATATAGAGTTGCTAGGCTGTGTTTGGTTGCATTGTTGTCCATGGAGAGTAAATTTCTGGGGGAAAATTAGCTTTTCCTAGCTGCTTGGTCCATTTGAGCATGTTGGGAAGTTCTCCTCAAATTTGAGCATTTTTCTACTCAGCTGGCTTGCACCTCCACAAATTTTCCATGAAGAATTTTTACACGAAACTAATCAAACAGTCTTGGTTGTTTATATGCAGCTCATTTGAGGTTGGGGTGGGCCATTTGAGAATTTTATTGTTTAACAAAATCTTTATATGCAGGTATTGTATTCTTCGCTCTTGGGAATTGTCTCAACTTCATTTCTTTCAGATATGCTGCTCAGGTATGTTTGGATTATACTTGACTAACTTATTAGTTTATTTAAGTGTGGTACTGTGACTAAGATGTGGAGATGATATCTCAACATCTGAGTTTGTTTATGACTACTAACAACATATGTTCTTTTAACAATTGGCAGTCTCTTCTTGCAGCTTTGGGATCTGTTCAATTTGTATCTAATATTGCATTTGCGTATTTTGTTTTGAACAAAATGGTGACAGTGAAGTACGTTAACATGAATCTGGTGCAACTTGTTTTTTCAACATTGTCTGTCGTGCTTTTTTTAGACTTTTATATGCTTTCCTTGGTCATTTGGCAGGGTACTGGTTGCCACAACTTTTATTGTTCTTGGCAATGTCTTCCTGGTTGCTTTTGGGAACCACCAGTCACCTGGTACATACTTACCACTGAGAACTAAAATGTGTTGATTTCATTGGTGTATTTAGTGTTGATGTCAATGAGTACTTGTTATCTGATGCCTCCAATTGATTGTTACATTTATTGCGTTACCAGCAAACGACACCCAGGTGCGTTGGCATCCCGATGACACATGTCGGTAGAAACATTATTGGACCTACCTTTTGGTGGTCCTACCTAGAGCTTTCTTTATGGAAATTAACCAGATTGGATTATCTCTAGTTCTCTACCATCCGATCAGTACACTGTGTTTTTCTCCTCAAGGGTGCCATAGATTGAATTGTTGATCTAATCATATTTCTTTTGTTTATGAATCCACTTGGTTTGGCTACCCCTTCCCCTCTTGTGCATTATCTAGGGGTTTTCTTTGTTAGGTAAAATTTCATGTATGTTTTTGGCTGTTTGTAGTTTTCACTCCAGAGCAATTGGCAGAGAAATACAACAATATTGTATTCCTTCTTTACTGCTTGATCTTGCTCGTGGTTGTTGTTGTACATCACTCCATTTACAGGTAAGCTTCTATTGTTCACATGCCATTGCTGGAGGTTTTGGTTCTGCTTTTCATTTTAATTTCACCCTGGTTGTTTATGAAGTAGATGATCAAGCACTCACAGCACTGCTCCTTTAACTTTATTCAGGAGAGGGGAACTTTTCCTGTCGATTCCGGGGCCTTCACAGAGGTTTGCAGATGTGTCGATTCTTATCTTTGGTATTGTTTTATGCAGTGACAAGCCTGGGCACCATGACTTCAACTTATTGAAGAAGCTGGTACTTCCTGATGGATCCATATTGAGGGCCAAACTTTCAGGAAGACCTACAAGGGATTGCAGAATAATTAATTAGATTAGACATGTGGGTAGTTCTGAGAGAGAATGATAGCATATTAACAATTTTGTATGAATGCTTAAATTATATTTTGAATGAATGAGAAACAGTTAGTTATCATGTTGTGTCTTTATTGATTGATTGAACGTTGTCATTATTATATTAAATATTATATTTATCCCAGAAAATCGGTATCGGAAAAATAGAAAAAACAAATCAAATAACTTAGATAGCGCTATCTAAGTTTAACATATATACTACAATAGCGCTTCTTTAAGCGCTTATTTACGCGCTATCTTAGCAGATAAACAAATCTAATTTAAAAAATTCATTTAAATTAAATAGCGCTTAAAAAAGCGCTATTCAAGCTAATTTAAAAAAAATTAGCGCTTACATAGCGCTTTAGAAGGCGCTATCGAAGTTAATTAAAAAAAAAAAATCAACGCTTAGATAGCGCTTTTTAAAGCGCTATCTAAGCGAAGCGCTATTCAAGTACGTGCCTTGCATAGCGCTTTTTTTAGCGCTATCTAAGCTACCATAGCGGTAGCTTAGATAACGCTAAAAAGCGCTATCTAAGCTTATTTTTAAGCGCTATGCAAGCCTATATTTGTAGTAGCGGTTGGTGGGGAAGATAATTATATATATGCAATAGGATAGGTTAACCAATAATTGCCTGGAAGCAAAAAACAGTTGCAATAAGGTTGCTACTTATTTGACCATTGGCAACAAAGTATATCTACATAACTAGCTAAAAGACTAAGTGTTTCCAATTTCTAGCGAAAGACGACATTGTCCTAGGCTAGTGTTAGTGAATCATGATATCATATAGGATTTCGAGCATTAGGATTCCTAGCAGTTCATATTAGTGTCCAAGCAAACAGGCTTATCAATGGATCCATGCATAAAGCAGTCTAACCAATTACAGAACCAGCTTAAACAACACATCACAAGATGAATGCCTCCAGTTAGACATTAGAGAACTCCAAGGTAATTCCTTAGCAAATATCTGAAAACAACAACTACGATATCATATATTCACGGGAACCATCTTGTAAAAATGCGCAGTTTTTCTTTTACAAAATTCAGACCCCACTGCAATATCACAGACGCATGTCATACTGTATGGCAATAACCAAAGTCGAACCCAAAATTACCCGCTGCTTCGCTAATTTCTGGCCAGCTTTTTCTCGAATGTTTGGCATATCTTTTAAAACACCCAAATCCATTGCTGGTAAGTACCTAAGTCAATAATATTCATCAGACAAAACCTTAATAATGTGTGCCAAATTGTGCCCTAGAAACGCTAATGCCGAGCAAATTCAATACAAGTGACAAATTGAAAAAAAACAAAGATCTTCTTGTATATACCTCCGAGAGAGATACTTGTTGGCAAGGTCAGTGGCGTGATTCCTGCCACTTGATGATGCTGAGAACCATTGTTGTTTACTTTTTAAGATTGTGACTTTCTTGTATATACAAAGAAGTCATCCTTCATTCACATTTCTTGGCGTGATTCTTGTATATACAAAGAAGTCATCCTTCATTCACATTTCTTTACTTGCACATGAACTACATGTTCAGCTGATTCTAAATATGCATTGCTCTACAAGTCAGCCAAATTCACTAATAAGAACGAGAAAATGTAAGAATATAATCGACAATATTAGGAAGAGATGAAAGATTCAAGTCTATCATGCTCGTGCATTCATAAAAGTTGAGTTCCATGATCTACATGCTTGTCAAATATTACCTTTTCAGTAATACACATTGAAACGGAAGATCAATATAGTGAAGTGGATGCTTGATGAAGTTACCTATTTAAGTAGTGAACAGGTGACAGAATACCCAAAGGAGAACCCACTGCTAGTAGAAGATCCCCCCTCTTCTTTGGTGGCGATGCACTAATATCAGGGACATCCTAGATAACCAGGATCCACTTATGAACATGCAGAAAATAAGACATCCAATTTGTAGTAACCCATGGTAGAAAGGTTATCCTACCTCAAAGTTCAATGAAGGTACTCCAAGAAAAGCAATTCTAAGGGTTGATCTGGCTGTATGATTGTCATTGCTTGATACATCCTGGATGAGTTGACAATATGTAAAAGAAATAAAAAAATATGAGATCCAAGAAGTAGGACTAACTAAACCCTTGTTGCTATTATTCAAACTTCGCCATGTAAACCTGAGAGATTCGATTACAATTAGAGTGTTGAAATTGTGAATGTTTTCAATCTACAAGCGAATTCACAAATGTGGTAAAAGCTCATCTCAAGTTATTCAACTAATTAAATAACATCAAGCGGCAATAACCTGTTTTGGGGGGACATTCATGATAGCCTGAGGATCAGATACTAGCGAAGTCAAGGACCAACCAATTTCCCATTGAGAAAATTCAGGTGAGTTGGCAAGAGATTCAGTTAGGGATTGCAAAGCATTTGATGCTGCAGGGATTTCAACCCAAGTTGCCACCCATAAACATGGAATGTTGAAACCATCAAAACAAAAAAATATGATTCAAATAACGTGGGTGCTTCATACTAAACAGACATCATAAAAGAGAATTAAAAGAGTCAAGAACTATTATTTTACCTTTCAGGCCGCAGCCACGCAGCCACGCAGCAAGTCAGGCCGCAATAACCGCATCCACGCAGCAAGTCAGGCCGCAGCACTCAGCACTCAGCCAGAACACAGCATCGCAGCAGGAGTCCATGTCCAGTGCGCACCCACCGTGCTGCTGCTCGTCCCCCTAATTGCAATCCTGTTTTGCAGTTCCCTGCAGTCCAAAAAACAGAGATATTCCCAGTTTAGAAAGCATAAATACATGATTGCTGAATATCATATCATTACCTTTCGCAAAAAACAATTGTGTTAGCAATGATAATGTGAGTTTACAAAGCTTAATAGACCAGTAGTAACAATTAAATACCGGGTAGAAGAATAATTGAAAATGCAAGTGAAGGTTCACTCAACACATTCATGGTACATTACATGCTTTTGTGGATTCAACCCAACTGAATGGGTATTATTTATTTGTACCGATTACCAACCAATAATGTAGGAAGGAAAACATATCACAGTTCTGTAGCTCGATCAAACAAAAACCACAAATATTTTGTTCAATGAAACACAAGTACAAACCTGCCATCCACGCAAAAGGGGGCCACGACCTGTCCTCTGCACAAAACACAGAGCGCACATAAATTCAGACCTCAATGCTCAAGCTCATCGTACTGGAAATAAATAAAACATCAAAAATTAAAATGAAAAAGAGAGAACATCAGCTTGCTGCTGGTCGCAAACCAGAGTGCGCTCTGTTTCACTGCAGAGTACCCACTTCCGCAACCTCTCTCGCTCAGCTTGTTCCTCTGCCTCTCTCTCACTGAAGATTGTCCTTGGCAGTCCCAAACGAGTGTTAAGTACCAATATAACACACACCTTATTGACAATTTCTAGTTTCTCTAACTTCTGTACTGCATCATCCACCTCAAAGTTGCATTTCTCACCGAACTACTCCATGATTAAGTCTTCACAGCGACTGTCAAGAACCTGCATGTCACGTCATCACAAGAAGTAGAAAAAAAAATTCGTATTTGCATTTAATCAATTTTCAACCCATGCTGCTTTGTATTGCTGACCAAAAAAAAAAAAAAAAAACAGGGCTCAGAAAGTGTTTCATACTTCTCTTGTAGCTTTACCCTGTTCCATCAAAATATAATAGGCAATGATCACCTCTTTGACCTGAAAATTTTACATAATAATCTTAATTAGATAATTGTGTTCTTAACAATAACAGTAGTCTGTTCTATATAGTACTCACTTCTTGTTGAACAACGTCATCACACAAATGAAGAAGAGTACCCCTTCCACTGTCCAGTTGTTTATCATACATAGACTGCATGATTAAATTCTTATATGTGTCCATGTTTTGCTGAAACCTACAACAGCAGATGAAACATTTACTCAAATCGAGCAATAAAATCCAAACCAAGAGGCATAACCATTCACACACAGCCAGGTAATTGGAAGATAAACGACCTACTAATCAGAGTCTAACAAGGAGAAGCTGACATCTAAGTATTTAGTAGAAATTTTGACATATGGAATTACTAAGGTTAACAATTTCAAACGTAGTGACAGAGCAGCAGGAACAATGCCAACATAACAGGAAAGCTTTCAAACAACACTTAAGAATATCGCTGTTTGTTTTTCCATTAATAGTTTAGTTATCTTGTGATTGGGCTCATTTTTTTATTCCGCATCGCACGGTTGTAATGGTTGCAGTCTCTAACCATTATGGTGTTACTGTTTTAAAACTTTAATTATGAAAAAAGTGTTGCATCGAATCAACAAGGAAACAGAAAATAAGAAACGAGCACACAACTAACAAAAATAGTTTATACACTTAACGTGAAGTAGATTTTAGAACAATAGCCAATCACAGCTGAGAGGATTGCAACAATAACCCAGGGATCAGCTTGAGGAGTTTCAAGCGAAGTAATAAATCGATTACAATCTAACCCATCTGTTGATCATAAATCGTAAGAACTATATATAGGTTGTATAATTTTACCTTGCACATAGGTGCAACAAGAACAGCACCATTCCAGAAAGTAGGGTCTTTCTTGTGAAGTAGCAAACTCACTGCCCCTCCCATGGATTCTCCATATAGGAACCTAGCTTTACTCTTATATTCTTCCTGCTCTGAAAATAACCAAACAGAACACATCAATTTACATCAGCTATATTGTCATAATTATCAATAGTATAATGCAAATACTTGAATGTAAACTTCGACTCAAATATATAAAAAGAAAAAATTGAAGAAAACAATACATAGTATGAAAGATGATTGATTAGGATACTAACCACATACTGATTTGAAGAAGTCTTCGCAGTCATTTACAATGTAATCAAACTTTTTAATGCAAAATCCGTATGCATTTTTCGATGACAATTAACAGAAAAAAGTAAAAGTAAAATATATAAATAAAGTTGCATGGTCAAAATGCGATTGCAAAATCATTTTCTTTAACGAATAAAAACTAGAAAAGGGCTTTTTAGACATACTCGTATTCGATAATTGAAATTTGAAATACCCCTAAACTAATTGAAATTAGACATACCCCTTAAACGGAGGTAATCCTTGCTAGAGCTATCAAATTTTTTTAACGTGACCAAATTGCCTTCCATTTAAGAGAAACTAAAAGAAAGGAAAAGTTGAGGTGTTTGGTGAAGAAGATGAAGCAAGACCCATTGATTTTGCTTGACTTGCTAAGCACGATCTGAACGACCTAGGTAGTTGATGTGGCAGATTGGATAATAGACAACAATCTTGAAAATGATATGTAAGAACAAAGTTGTTCATCGACAGTATTCAGTGTACATGTCTGAGGACTTAGCATCAAGATAACATTAGATAGAAGGGTTAATGAGGAATACCAGAGATGCTATCTGAACTTGTGGGTTAGAATGAGAAAATGTTTGCTCACGGATTTTCAACATTTCATTAACCAAGTGCCGGTTCTTCATAGCATAGGATCCAAGTAAGCGAATGAACCATCCCCATGCTTGGACGGTTTGAATTTTCTTTTCCATGGTCTTTTACCATTTCCTTCATCTCTGAAAGAAATCTTTTCTTAATATCTGTAACAAGACCCTGTTCAAATAAAATGAAACATGCTTAGAAAACATAAATCATTGACCAAACATCTAGTAATAAAATACATGCTCATTCAATCAGGTATGATCAGATGTCTTTAAGTCAAAGGAGAATATAGCCATGAAGTTCTGAAGGAGAAAATTCTAAGTCTCTTATGTGACGAGCTTGCATTTGACAGGGATGGCAGTTAAGAAGAATTCTAGAGAATATCCCAAGGTGGTTATTGGTTCACCTTTAGTGGCACCTTATATGTCGAAGATTGTTAGAACATTAGCTAGGCATATTTCTTGATTCCAGTGGATGGCCATAATGGACTGATAGCATAGCATGGAGGCATATATAGGCAAGGAAAATCAGTTGCTATAATATGTTATCCCTTGTTTAGAATTTTCTGTTTTTCATTCCTAGATTTGTAAACTTCATAACTTTCGATCCATAAGTTGGATTTCCGTATACATGAAAACTCTTGAGAAGATCTATAACATGAAATCCACAACACTTTCGGCACAAATATAAAAACATAGGTTATTCTTTTACATGGTAATCATGATGTACAACTTAACTAGTTTATAGTTCATTCAGAAAATATAAATTTTTTTTAGTCAATGCATTAGGTAAGGAACATATACGACTGAAATAGATGCCATGCACACGTGCATCACTAGTAAGTAATGCTAGGAAGCATTCAACAAGTTTCAGACATAAAAGGAAAGACTATGAGGAATATCTTAGAAAGAACCAAAAGATGAGGAAGTAAAACAGATCTTATCTTCAGAATGCATCTTTCTGCCATATCCCTTTCCCTTTTATCAATGCTAAGAAGTCGTTTATATATCGCAGGAACCCACATATTTGATGTCTCTCTTATTTTTTGACTTAGTTGAGAAACCAACTTTATCACAGCCTACAAAGACAACCAAAAAATTAGAAGACATCAATAAAAACATGCCAATTTGAGAGGCCTCCAACTCAGCTCTTGAGATGGCTTTTGGAATTACAAGGGCTGGAGCTATTGTAAACAAATCAGTTGCCTGCACAACCATCTCATTTCAGCACCAATTTGAAATACATGAAAAAAGGTTGAATAAGCAATGTCAACTTCTAAGTAAATCATTGGATAGGACCCAAATTTTGGGCTAGAAAGTTAGAACATTTCTCGAAAATACCTGAGCAGCGTCAGCAAAACCCGTGATTTTGGCAATCACTTGCAAACCAAGCTCAAGTGCCTTTTGTCCACTTACTAACACCAATGCAGCAGCATCATCACTGTTTATGAATGTATTTTTAGTAAACAGGGCAGTCTCATTTACCAAATATACGACAAATGCCTATTTGGCATCTGAAACATAATCCACCAAGGGCAAAATCCATTAACCCAGTAACAAAAACCTTGTGAATCAAGGTACAACAGAATTATTGAGGAAAACGCGAATGATAAAGATATTCAAGTTTGAATATTTTAGAGTGGGAAACTTTTTATCTGATTGCTTTATAAGAGAGATAGGCATTTTATTTTGAACTAATAGGCTCACAAGAGAGTTAAACTAGCAAATAAAACATCACAGAACAATGCATTCATAGGAGAGAGTAGACCTTATACTAGATGCATTTCCAGCAGTAATAGAACCACCAACTTCTTTGAAACTTGGTCTGAGCTTCCTTAGTTTTGCAGGATCAAACTGAAGGAAAAAAAAAGTGGTGACAGATCAGCATGTGAATCGTAACACATAAAGCAAGTAGATTGAAATCAATAAATTAAATTGACAAGACATACTCCCTGATTACATCGTAAAACTTACAACAAAATATCTTTGCAGAAATCTCTTGAAAAGCAGCATCCAAACATTTTAATCATGATTATCAAACAAAACTGCCGTAATACTTAAATACAACCAAATGCTAATACGCAAATACAACCAAATACAGGCCTGAAAACCATGAGTTTTGTTTTGTTTGTCGCATTGAAGGTTCACCAATCAACATGGCAGGGGGGACTAATTCCTTTGATTCCAGGCAAACAGAACTTGAGAAAGCTTAACCATGCATTTGGCTATAAATAATGTCTCCAAAACAGGCCTCTAAAAAAATACTTTAAAGTCATTCTAAAGCAATAGGTTATGAAGATGAAGGCAAGCAAATTGATGTAGCGGGCAGCCTTAGACACAACTCTTTTGCGAGAAGAACTTATATAAAACTTGATAGCTGAATATATAAAACTTGAAAGGATTCTTACCATCTCAATTGGTGGATTCAAACCAAGTGATTTATAAGATGGCCAAAATCCAATTGTTAAAACTGTGACTGACAAGTCAATCCCAGGACTGAAAATCCAGTTGTTAAAACTGTGACACCAAACATATACCCGTGTCATTGTAACATAGCATCAAAGTAACACGTGAGACATAATGCTAATACAACAAAAAACAGGGCTGGAAATCTCTTCCTATTTCAGAAACAGAGCAGTAATGAAAATGATTTCTCACATTCATTCAAAACCTACAAATCCTATTTGACAACAGAGGAAAATACAGGCCTAAAGAAGTTCAAAAGCAAAGCAACATGTCAAGTAGTGGAGTTTCACAACTAATATGTACATGCAACAAAGGAAAATAGCAAAAACAAAACAAAAATGTGGAGATATCAAATACAAGCATATATTTGTACTCAAAACAACTTAGAGAAACATTAAACCTCTAAATCATTCAGAAACAAGGTTGCATTCAAGATTTGACACTAATCTCTAACATGCATTGCGGAAACCCTATCCAAAATCCACCAAAACAAGCCAGGCTCTACTTTAAACACACTAAAATGAACGAAACCACTTCAAATTAGTTCATTAAACACTTCAAATTTCAGGAATACAAAGCAAGCATCTAATACAACTATGCTTCTCATAATGTCAGGAATACAAATATGCTTCTCGACTATGGACTGAGACTCTCTGTTGAATCTGCAGGGTGTGGGGGTAAGGGTAACTATAAAACTGACCTCTACTTCTGTAGTAGATTCAGCTTGAGATTGGTATCTGTTTCTTTTTAATTCTTATTTCATTATTTGACTTTCTAAACTTACTAATTTTACACTTTATTTTTCATTGTTAATAGAAATGTCAACAATTAATTTACAAACAACAACTTAAACAAACTTCAGATATGAACCAGATATCCAACTGCCCCTATTGAAACAAATAGCATTCGACTTCGCCTCATCGTGTTTTCATGAGATGGATATTAATGAAAACCCTTTTCAACAAAAAAATGGCTGGAAATGGATCATCAAAACTAGTTTACACTAAATAAGTAAGCGACGATGCTTGAAAGACAATAAATCGCATAACAAACATCTTTTTTACCTTTCCTAATCTTTCATCCTTGTCAACCAAGGTTGGTGGTCTTCCTCTCCCTCCAGAAACCTCAACCTGTAGAGATGGCCTAGATTGCATGAAGTCAAATTAGAGCAAAATCAAAGGCAAAAAACCTTAATAAACAGGCCTGGAACTACAAAACATCCACCCAAAGGATTAATACTGGGTGTACCTGACTGATTTATTTTGCAGGATCCAATGATAGTCCAAAGCAAGCAAGCATTATCTATTAAGGATAAACACAAGTTTGTGAAGCCTAAACCAAATGGAGTGTCACTGAGTTGAAATCTCCTACTCCCAGTTCAGCACTGACATGGACTTACAGGAGGAATATAAAAAAAAAATATATATATATATACTTTATGTGCAGACTGTTTCTAATAAACCAAATCCGAGGTTTATTAGAGATGACATGGAGGAGTACATGGAACTTGGAAAAATAAAGGAAGATGTCAACACAGGTTTACAAAATGATTTGTTGCTAGATATACTCATTGACTTGGAAAAACATGGCTACCACATTAGCTAGACATTTGCTGCCAAGGAGAATTAAGGAAATGGAGAACATTCTTGCTGGTTCAGATGATTTAGAGATTTGATTGAATGAGAGTGAAGAGGTGACTACTCCACAGTTTTATTTCACTTCTGCCAACTTGCCTTATACTTATGAAGAACCAACTCAAGAAATGGTTAAATGTAAAACCACTATTTATCAAAGGGTTTAATGGAAAACTTTTAAAACATGGCATTAGTAGACAATGATGCATCAGTCATTATTACTAATACTTCGAAGAAAATAAATAAACAAGATGTTGAGTTAGTGACAACCAGGATTACTATCTCTGGATTATTGGAAAGATAAAACGATGGCCAAAAAAATTGTGCCATTAGAAATAATAGTTAGGAGTAAACCATTCAGAGAAAACATTCTTTGTCATAGATGGTGCACTTAATTTTTAAACTTTATTAGGCAGAGATTGGATTCATGCTAATAGATGTATTTTGTACTCTATGCATTGAAAATTTTTAGTTCTGATAAGAAAGGAGAAAAATATTGAGGAAGTACATGCGGATCCTCAACCATTTCATATATTCCAATTGTATCGATGCTACTCTATCATGCTAACATGTGTCCTATTGATATAAGTAACAAATAAAAATGAAAGGGCTTTATGTGAGTGGGATGAAGATCCATTTCTACTTTATCATGCTAACATGATTCGACCATTTGAAGATGATGAAGAATTATGGGAATGAACCTTGATCCTAATAAAATCAATGAAACCATGCATTTGGTTTTAGACAAGAGAAAGGGGTAATAGAGAGGGAGAAGAAGAAGACTTGGGGTGCCTTTTCAATTAACTCCTGCACATAGTTTTCGCCAAAACATCGATGCCCAGCAATATCATCATAGACTTGGCGAATGAGGGAGACTGGCTTGGTCTTCTAATCACAAAAACAAACAACCCAAACAAGATCAAATCACTTTCATACAAAAAAAAAAAAAACCCATTAAGCTTTAACAACTAAACAAGAACCCCAAAAAACCAAGGGTACAAATTGAAATATACCCAAATTCTAATTTTAAACAAAAAGCAATGCACAAAGCATGAAAACAATAGAGAAGGAGAAGAAGAAGACCTGGGGTGCCTTTTCAATTCCTCTGAAATTGGATGAGGATGCGAGAACCCTAGAGGAGAACCGATTGAAGGCTGTGAAGGAGGAGGAGGATCTCGAAGCTCGAATGGCTAGATGGCCAAACCCCATCGCGTTTTGTTGCTTGTACAAACACAGACACTGCTTGGGTTGCTCGACTTCTCCCTCTCTTTCCTTTTCCTTCTCCTTCTCTCTTTCCCTCTCCTTGAAATTTTAGGGTTTTTTTCACAAAGGGTTGAAAAGGGGGAGATGGAGCGGGAGATGGAGAAGCAAAGGGTTGAGAGGAGCGGGAGATGGAGAAGCAAAGGGTTGAGAAAAGGGGGAGATGGAGCGGGAACGCGGGAAGCAAATTTTTTCCCAAAATTTCGCCCGCCAGAATTCGACCCTCTTCTCCACAGGTCCACGTGCAACACACGTGCACATTTGCAACGGTTGTAAGCCGTGGGTCACTGTAGCCACGGTTTTAGCCGTGGCAAACACACCAACGGTTTAGAACCGTGGCCAAGCCTTTTTTTAGCCACGGTTTTAAGCCGTTGGGCACTATAGCCACGGTTTTTAGCCGTGGCAAACACACCAACGGCTTAGAACCGTGGCCACCCCTGTGTAGCTAATCGGGGTTTTTGGTGTAGTGAACCTGATACGGTCCAGTTGAGTTTGTGCTTGTTGGGTCGTTTGAAGGGCTGTCTGTAGCAGCAGCATAGAAGGGATGATGGAGTTCGATTGAGAGTGAGATAAATTATAATGATGCAGAGAGACGGAGAAGAAATGGAGAGTCAGAGAAGAAGAAGAAGAGCAGAGCGTGGAACTTGGTAAGTTGGTAGAGAGAAATAACATAAAAACACTACACCAAAAACCCCCATTAGCCACGATTTTATACCGTGGGCATAAGACATTGCCACGGCTAAGAGCCGTGGACTACAGGGGCGTCGCAAAAGTTTTTATCACGGCTAAAAACCGCTGCTAAACGTTGTAGCAACGGTTTTATGGTTGAAGGGGGGGGGCGTTATTTGCAGAAATTAGCAACGGTTATAAACCGTTGCCATAAATTTAGCAACGGTTTTAGGCCGTGGAAACATTAGCAACGGTTCTAAGCCGTTACAACGTGTAAATAGTAGCAACGGTTATAAACCGTGGCTAACAATATAGCAACGATTTATAGCCGTGGCTAACCATGGCAACGGTTTTGGACCGTGGCTAAGTACATGTATTTGCAACGGTTTTAAACCGTGTCTAAACGTAGCAACGGTTTGTAGCCGTGGCTAACTGTGGCAACGGTTATAAACCGTGGCTAAATAGTGTGACTTAAACCGTGGCAAAGGTACTAGCAACGGTTTTTAGCCGTTGGCAATTAAAACAAAATTCAAAAAAAAAAGAAATTTGTTTTGTTGCAACGGTTTTAAACCGTTGCAAGTTAATATAATCGAAAAAAAAATTATATTTTATTTTTTGCTGCTGCAGCAACATCACAGCCGTGGCACCTGCAAAATCAATCCTTGCACATAGTCCACACAAATGAGACAAAAGAATCATAAATTGGATGAACTAATTCAGCCTGAATTAAACAAATTAATTATCAATAATAATTCAACATATTACAAGCAATTGGTCATCGTGATTGCTCCAAACCTCTCCAACATGATCACTTAATCAAATACATAATTATTCCTAATACAACTGGGTGATGTCCCTTTCAAAACACCTCCATGTTAGGCCAATAAATGGATAAGAATTAAAACACAATGCAGATCTGCAGAAGCTGAAGGAGTGATATACACAACAAAAGTATGTAGAAACCTTTGCCAATTGCTGAGTCTGGATGATATTTATGCACATCTGAAACACAGGTTCTGCAAACTGAGCAAACCCAGAACCTAATGCCTGAAACAGATAGAACAAGAGTATAAAAACTCTATTGTTTCATTCGGTCTAGAAGAGACTTCCAAAAGTTTAAAAAAAAATAAGTCGTGTAGAACTATAAGTTAAAAGTATTAGTTCGACATGAGCCTGACAGCTGTTTAATCAAATAGAAATTTTTTAAATGACTCAGGCAAGGGAAAAGATACCTGTGCTATAGATGTAAAACACTCGAGCAAGGGAAAAAGATCTCTGTTGGCATTCGAAAGCTGCTGCCACTTTGCAATCACTGGAGGCATTAAAATCTCAAGATATCTTGGCTGTAATTCATCATCATAGAGAACAAGTTAACTTACTATTTTTGTTCAATACTGGCAGCCAACAAGATGAAACACATTACATGATACCTGAAGGTTTCGTTAGCATCATTTATATACAATGCGAAGGTTTCGTTTCTAAAAGAGTTTAGACAAAAAGGGATTAGCAAGTGTCAGATATTTGACATAATAGCCAAAATGTAAAGTGAAAGAGCACTTATATAAAACAAACCTGATATTGCCCAAAAGCACACAAGAGATGCTGCAAAATGACTTCCAACCGTGGAGCCAACTCCTCAGCAGCTTCCTGGCATTTATAAATTTAAAATTGAGAACTTGTCGACAAAAAGTTTGAAAACCATTTTGAAAACTAAGAACTTGTCGACAAAACATGCAATTAGAAACCATTTTGAAAATAACTACGCAAGTGATCATCATCCTGTTGTCAGATGAAGATAAAATCCAATCCAACCAATAATATCTAGCATGAAACATATAAAAATTAAATCAGCAAAAAAAATCATTTCCTGGTTGGACATCAAAATCCAGGGCATGTCCTTTTTTTTTTTTTTTGTTTGAAAGCCAAGGCAAAAACTAAAAACAATGAAAATACAAAACTTAAAGCAATCAACTTAAATCAACTCACAGTCAGTCTCTCAACCGTAGAACACGCAGCACACGCGCGTTTATGCGACAAATCAAGTTACACCGGACTGCCCAGATCAACCGGCATACACACGCTCCAACCGCATGTCGCCACATCTCAGCGTTGTTGATAAAATCAGTTCACTGGACTTAGAAACTGAAAATAGCTCCAGAAAAGCTATACACTCGTAAGTCATACTATCCTCCCTGATAACAAAGAAATAGATACACTATTTAATGTTGGACAAAGACAAAGACATAAGAAAAGGGAACAACAATGTTGAGAATCAGTGTCTAAAACAGAGGATGGATACTAAGTATAGAAATGGAAAGAAAAACTAGAAACAATGCAGTACGAATAAGTATGTTATTCTTAAACCAATCAAATAAATCCATTTTGTAACATTTAACGAAGAATTTCTTTTAATCTAACTGTAATTTCAGCAAAAATAAAGAGGGAAAACCTCATCAAAAGACTCAAAGATTTCTGTGCTTGGCTGATGGATTGTGCAAACAATTGTTCGCCCAGTATTCACAATATTCCTGACAGTCCTCATCACAATGGCTGCAGATCTGGCATCCAGTCCTTAGGTAGGTTCATCCATGAAAACAATAGAAGGATTTGCTACCAGCTCTACTGCTATTGTCAACCTCTTCCTTTGCTCTGTTGACAAGCCATCGACCCCTGGAAGAACAGCCTCTGTCCATGCTCAGAACAGTAACCCACAAGCTCAACAATATTGACATGTCGAAGCTTCGAGATACTCCGCACCAGCTCAAGAAACTCTTCATCATTCTGTCGCCTGGAGGCAGCATTGTCCAGTTTCTTGACTGCCAGCAGCTAAACAAACATCCGGAAGTGGATTCAATCAAATGACATACATATCCTCTTGGTTTCTCGCGCCATAACTCTATGCTTTCTCTGCACAGTATTGGGCCACGCGATCTTTTATCTCCATGATATTATAGGGGCTCCGATCGAATTTTCGGCAAAGATCCTGAATCGCAGAGTACAGGTATTTTTTCCCATCTGGTTGACTCCACAAGTAATTGAGGATTTCAAGTGGGATTACAGTTGCAGGCTGATCAATCCATTTTTGCTTCCATGGCACAATACCATTTATGCTGATGCAGAGAAAATGTCAGTCCAACCATAACGAATCAAATGAAAGTAGATTTTTTATTTTAAATAGAACTTTACGGCAATTATGTTGATTACCTATTGAGAATATTGACCATGTTGGGCCATTCAGCAAGTTTGAAGTGCACGTCATATATGTGAGTATCCCTGCAGCGTATTTTCTGTACTTCTCCGTGCAAACTGCAAATACTACAAATCATGTCTTTCTCATTTTCAGGAACATTTGAAATCCTTATGACCGTTGTTCTAGGTGCATCAGTTCGGAGTATTGACAATTTTCTTCCTGATATGCATATTGGAGATGCTGCAATGGCTTTCTCCTTGGCATCTTCTGTCTATTATATTGGCGATTCATAAGCAAGCAATTAATCAATGGTTGCATCATTTTATAGTCTACGACATCCGAGGGAATGCTTTTATGTCCACCAGAGATTATTATAATGGTGCAAAGACTCACCTCAAACTCGATATAAGCATCTGAACCTGAAGATCCCATGAAGAAGCCAGAGATGCGACCCCCACTGACTGAGAGTGCTTCTTTGAGATGGTATGCTGCTATGTCATGAGGCAACTCCTTGACTTTAACCGTTCGTGTAGGATGCTTCACCAGAGCTGCAGGAATATCGGGATCCACAATAAGGTTGGGAGGACAAACTCTGATGGATGTGTTTGTAGAACAAGAAGCTGCCTCTAGGAAGACTTCTTCCTGTTTTATGGACACAACTGTTTTAGCAAGAGCCCTTTGCAGCCCTTCCTTTGTCTGCATCAAAACGAGAAGTGACGCAACTGAGCAACAACTAGATTTGAAAATGGAATTTGAAGCAGTAATGTCTCATTTGAAAAATGCCAACCTTAAAAATAACATAAGCATCTCTGAACTTTCCTTCCTTTTGTTGAGGGATGAAAAAAACTTCAGATATGGGGCCATAAACCCCCAAATGTCCCATGAAGGTCATTCACAGTGTGACATTTCTGCAAGAACCTCACCAAGAGGATTGTTCGATCTCTCTCCTTCTCTGTAAGCAGCACTGTGAAAGAATTCATCTCTGCTGATGCTTTTTTATACGGAACTGCAAACTTTGGATTTGATTTGTACTTCCCGGCAAAAGAATAATTACCTGGATCACTTCCATATTTGCACTCATTCACTTTCTGAGAAGCAAATGTGTCAAATTATGTCTTCACTATCAAAACTGAAATTAAATCAATGCAAATTGCTCGCTGAAAGGGAAATTAATGGTGTGTTTGATTTCAAGAAATTTGCCATGAGAAAATTTAAAAAAGAAAGAAGAAATAGGAAAGGAAGTGGGAAAATTTTCTCTATCATAAAGTTGAAGATGACTTCATTTCTGCCATCAATATATTTTTAACAATATTCTCTTGTTGCATCATCATCGCTATTAGGAGCAGGCATTGCAAATCCACACAATGACACCAACACAAATATATACCTGTGATATATACCTTTTGGGTACCAATACAGTATATACCATACTTATCGTTCGAGGACTAATAACTATCATACACAAGGTCCAAATTAATGTTCCAAGAACTCCATGTATATAATTTTGGAAGGTGAATAGGGAAACAAAAGTGAAAAAAATAAAAATAATTTAAAAAAAAATTGAATTACATTCTCGGTTGTCATAACCAAAAACAAGCTAACAAGTAAGATAATTTTTAGGCATCTTAAACATGATGTTACCTTTCACGGAATTCCATTTTTGCTTTCTTCATCAGGTTTCCCTTGTTGCTGGAACTACTGCTCCAAGGTCCATTGCCTGCAAATTATTCACAAAAACAATGAATACATAAATTCATCTCTGCAGAATCTCTGTTTTTGGATTAAGTGCACCATAAGCTAGCATTCCTAGACTTAATTATTGCATCATGTATACAATAATAGAATCACAAAAGGAATCGAAATGCTACCGCCAAAGAAGCTACGTTTGCTTAATGGTGGAACCTTAGTACAAATCTGAATCTGCCGACTTTGTTTTTCTGCACAATTAAACACCAGTGAGAAACAAGTTACGTGCCTCAGCTTTGATCAGCATAATTGTTAGAAGGTTACACACACTCACTCCCTTGTATTGTGCAATATTTACTTCAGAAAATTTTATGCCAGGCTTTTAATGTGGATGCATGAAACCCATGTCAATTTTTAAGAAATGTTTAATTCATAACATGCAGTCTTTTCCATGAATCAGTATTATGATATGTTATTATGGACAAATCAAGAAAAAAAAAATCTAGTCAAAGGTGCTACGGGAACACCTAGACACCAGGTGACTCAATGTAGACATGGCTTGCCCTAGGATCATCTATAGGACCTTATCTACTGCAGTGTTGGTGCAACCATGTGAACAGGCTCTACTGCAGTTATTTATCAAATTATTCACCATAGGCAGTTAAAGAAGTAAAATCTTTCCTAAACCTGCTTAAGCTAACTACTTACCTCATTTATCCTGCAACATTCTTTATCAGACCAACAGGATTCATCCATGACTTCATCTTTTGGCCAGTTTGGGTTCTGCAGAACAGCAGTAACAGATGATACAACAACGACCCTCTTTACTTTTGCCACAGAACATGCTCGTAAGACGTTAAAAATGGTGAATGGCCATATCAGATACGAAGATCAAATAAAAAGGAATAAGAATCGAACCAAGATAGTCACGTACTCGTATACTTGTTCCCGCGATAACTCATTCAACATGCAGATGGACCTTGAAGATCAACTACATGGATTGCATTCAACAAATTTGGCATTGCCAACAAATTTCTCCAACTCTTTGACGTATATTGCATTCAAGACATGTACATCACCAAAGTGCAACCCTGGATGCCTGTAGACTAACACTTGCCCAGAAATTTGTCCATCACCACTGTATTTCAGAAAATATAGACCTTAGATGCCCCTAACAATCATCAAGTTCCGCATGACTTCTACACCATACGAAGAAATCACCAACGTCCAAATCACCCATCTTGTCTCCTTTTGGATCACTTTTGTAAAGTTTCACCCCAGTCTTGTATTTGAAGCACAAGGAAAGTCTGATCTCTGTTGCAGGGTTCAATGATCCATGACAAGTGCAAGAGAATTGATGGATAGGATCTACAACCTCTAATGCTATCGCAATGACATTCCTTTCCCAATCACAAACTTTGTATCTCCTTGACACTGAAGGAACAGGATTGCTTGGAGAAGGAAACCTCGCAACACCTTGAGAAGATGATGGTAATCGAGATGGTGGTAATGGAGATGGAGGTAATGAAGATGGTGGTAATGGAGACGGAGGTAATGGATTATCTGGTTGCCTTGTCGATTGTGCACCGGATGACGGTGTATCTTCAGTTCTTTGAACAACTCCTTGTATTCCCTCACTTGTTGATGGTCTTACATAAGTTCCACTTTCAAGTCTCTCTCGTATCCATCTAATATTTTCTTCCAATCTTTCATATTTTTCTTCCCTTTTTTTGGCTTCCAATGTTTTTTCCAATAGCAATGAACGAGCGGGAAGTGCAGCATCATACTTCCTTTTAGAGACAGTGGTTCCAACACAACGAGTACGTCCCCTCGCTTCTTGGCCAAACACTTGGCTTAGAGGATCCTCATCAATAGTGAGGTCAATGTTACCTTCAGTTGAAGATTCTTGCAATGCAGCTTTTTTTGCTTTAACTTGTTCCTTCAAAAGAATGAAAAAATAAAATAAATCAGGACACAAATAATATTCAAACAACTACAAAGTAAATTAAGAATTGGGTATAAAAGACATCATTGGGCACATACCATATATTGTTCAGAACCACGCGTAGGTTTTCCATCCTTTCCCGTGTGACAGGCAATCCATATGTCAGTGCGTGTGACTGGTTCTCCATCAGGGTTCTTCTCAACCTATATACTTGAAAGATTAGTCTCAGCCTATAAAGTTAAATGGTATATAATATTGTACTAGTAGCTAGAAACTCAATTACCATTTCGTACTCTACTTCTGCAGCACTCTTTTGGCCACCCCCCCATACATACTTTGAAGCCTTTTTGTTTTTTGCATTTTGGTCTCTAATTGCCTTCGCTTCAGGGGTGCTCTCATGGCGAACAAACTCCTTCCAATCCTCCTCTCTTACACCATTTGGAACATGCTTCTCTTGTTCCTCAATGGTAGGATACTTATCCAAATAATTCTTCCTAAGATGTGCCTTGAACCTTCTATAATATTCAGGCATTTTCAAATGCACACTCTTTTTCACATAATTTGGAATGTCGTATTCACGCTGCAAATAAGCCATTGAGATATAAGTTGAAAATAATATAAGACATTATGAAAATCAAATATGTAAAATCTCACCTTGAGGCCATTCCACACATCCTCTTTGTAGTTGTCAGTAACATGGTGCCAACCCTTGAATTTGATGGGCACAAGGGTTTCAACAAGCTTTCCAATGTTTTTATTGAAATTTCTAGCACCAGGTCCAACTGCTAAACCGTGGAGGTTGAACTGTATGGTTTGTTTAACTTCAATGTCATCATTTGTAGATCTGGTGACATCAATGGTGGAGAGATCATTGCCGCGAGTACTATCCATCTCTATCAATGAAAACAGTTATAGATATTAACCATTATCAAACAAAAAGAAATAAGAATCAACTATATACACCACATTTATAGATAATTTCATTCCACAACATATCACCACAAATAGTTTTTTATAAAGCATTGGAAAAGCCAATCTGACACGGCGCAACCCACCCATTTATAAGCAATGTCCAGCCAAATTGTAAGAAATGGTAAAGCACTCCAATAAATAGCCTTGCACTTACAAAATCGACTAAAATATTTCAACATTACGAAGGTTTAAAAGGTAATTTTTATCTTCTCAAGAGTTATCTTCAAATGTGGCATACACCATACAATGGTTATATTGTCATTGTGATATCATGCAAGAAGAAATGGAAGTTAAATAAATGACTGAAATGCTAATGTAAACTAAACTATTGTATGTTTATTTTGTAGGTTTAATAAATTTTTATTAGAAACCCCTCATTACATTAAAAGAAATTACTCAAATAACTGCAATTCAGGTTTTTGTAAAATGCTCCTTGTAAATCACCAAAGACAACAACAGAGGGAGTAAATACTGGTTCTCCTATGTATCATTAAAGTTGACTCTATTAAAATATCCCCAAAATCCCAGTTCAACCTATAATAAATTGAATCTTAGCTATTAAAAGTCAGAACACATAATATAAAAAGAAAACAAATAGACTGAAAGGAAAAATCATAAACTTCATATTTGATTGGTACTATACCAAACTCGACATTCCGATAAAGATCATCAAGTATCCAAGTTATAAACTTTTGGTCTGTCTAATCATCAAATCCTTAACTAAACATTAATACATCTACATAAACAGAGCTAAACAAAAGAACAAAATTCTCACCAAAAATAAAAAAATTGTCCAAAGCGTGAATACCCTTTATCAACTTCAGCTTCCGGACTGCAAAATCAAACTCATTTATCAAAAATTTCATCTCATAAATCAAAATCCTATTTTCTAACCAGTCGCCAAGAAAACCCTCATAAACTACAACAAAACTGTAAATCCCAAACTGATAAAATGATCCCAATCCATACAAACAAATTCAAACCCATATTCATTTCATAAACAAAATAGCGGGTCATTTCATGTTGGAGTAATGTGGTTTGAAGACAAGTCCTTTTTTTTAGTTGTTGAAGATAACTGGCAGTTCAATCAATCTCAAGGCAACCCGGGAACAAACTAAAAGCCCTCAAAAGTTGCATCAAAGACTGGAACAAAAACCATTTTGGTAAGTTGGATACTCTAATTGAAGAAGAAGATTAAAACTTGAATGAAGCAGAATGGAATGAAAAATTATAAGCAAAAGCAGAGATGGGGAAGCTCCTGAAGAGAGATTTTATTTCCTGGAAAAGAGAGTTGGCATTCAATGGAGAAAGCAGGGTAATTTTTGTTCAAAGCTTTTCCATATCTTGGCTAATCACAGAAGAGAAGTCAACTCTATAACTGCTCTGAAGATTAACAATGTAGTTGAGACCCAAGACTCCATCATAGTTGAGCATATAGTGCAACATTTTAAGACTATGTTTCAAGAAAAGGAAAGTTGGAGACATAAAGTTTCAGGAGTTGTGTTGAATACTCTTGACTTGAACAGTTCAGACATGCTTGATGCTGAAATTACAGAGCAAGTGATTAATTCTTTGAAAGATTAGGAAGAAGTGGCTGCAGGGATTGATGGTTACCCAATGGATTTCTTCATAAAATGTTGGCCAACAGTGGGGGAGGATTTCTTGAAGGTTATTGAGGATTTCAATAGCAACAATCCTTGATTGAAGGTTCAACTTGACGCTTATCTCCCTCAGTCCCAGGATCAAAGGAACTTTGCAGATCTCCCAATTCAGACCTATAAGCCTAATCTCCTCAGTGTGCAAGATTGCTTCTAAGGTCTTAGCTAGGTTAATAACATGCATGTGCATTTATAGCAAATGAATTATAGATTCGAGAGTTAAAGATCAGAGGCCATATGCGAGTTAGACTTCTCGAAAGCCTTTTGACACTTGAGTTGGTCTTTTCTGGACAACATCCTACTCAGAGTGGGGTTTGGTTCCAGGTGGAGAGGTTAGATCAAAACCATTCTCATGTAGCTCAATTTTCAGTAAATATTAATGGAGGAATGGAAGGTTTTCTCAAAGCTTCTAAGGGCATCAGGCAGGGAGATCCTCTGTCTCCCCTTCTCTTCTCTTTGATAGTTGAAGTTTTGACACAAATGGTGTTGAGAGCTGAACACTATGGGTTGATCAGGGATTTCAGGTGGCAAACCAAGGAATTTCCATTCCAATCTTAGCAAATGACACAATCCTATTCCTAGAACCAAACACTTGAAGCATTATAAACATTCAGCCTATATTTTTCCATACTTCTCTGGGTTTAGGTGGTGTCTGGGCTTAGTATCAACTTCAACAAAACTATTATTTTCCCCGTAGGTGGTGTTTACCAACTTGGTACCATAGTTAATATCCTACATTGCCAACTAGGAGCCCTCCCTACTACTTAGCTTGGCTTTCTCCAATGTGCAAAATTCAAAAGTAGGGCAGTTTAGGAACCTACGACCTACTACTGATAGAATAAAGAACAGACTGGCAGTGTGAAAATCTAAATACATCTCCAGAACAGGAAGAATTACTCTTATCAAAAGTACCTTATTTAGCATCCCAATCTTCCTCATGTCTTGCATTCCCATGTGTATCTCTATTCAACAAGATATTGAGAACATATACAGAGATTTCTTATGGGGTCTAATCAAAATGTAAAGAACTACCACTGGGTCAAATGGAGTGAGGTCTGCAAACCAAGAGATCAGGGAGGTTTGGGGTTTTGAAGTCTCAATCTTTTCAACCAAGCCAGCTCTTCAAGTCGATTTGGAGATTTGGGATGGAGCAACATGCTCTAGGAAAACTATTATCAACAAATACGATTTGAAGGAAGTTGGTACACAAGACATTTCTTCTAATTATGGTTGCCCATGGTGGAAAGGCATAAGAATTTGAAGAATCAGTTCCAGGCTCACATAGCTTTCAAGGTGGGCAATGGCAACAGAATTCAGTTCTGGGAAGATACAAACAAAAAAAATCCCATTATGTTCGTAGAATCTAACCAATGATTTTGGCTTTGTTTTTAGCAGAAATGAACAGATAAGACATTGAAACCAAGAGTAGAAAATGGAGATTGAATGATACATCACAGATTGAGTAACATTCACTTTCAAGAAGAATTCAACAATCAAACAAAATGCTCATTGTAAAAAAAAAAAAACAAATCATCGATCCCTAATTTCATCCTAAATAAAAGAGAACCCTGATGAACCCTAATTTCATCATAAATAAAAGAGAGAGAGAGAGAGAGAGAGTACCTGTTCGGTTGCAGTGGCTGTCGATTTTGAAGTCAAGGGAAGTCGAGGGAGGAGCAGGGAAGTCGAGGGAGGAGCAGGGAAATCGAGGGAGGAGCAGCGAAATCGAGGGAGCAGGGAAGGAGGGGAGGAGGGAAGTCGAGGGAGGGAGCAGGGAGAAGTCGAGTCGAGGGAGGGAGCAGGTTATGGAGGGAACCGTCGAGGGAGGGAAGCAGGTCGAGGGAGAGATGAATTTGCGAAAAAAATTTCGGTGAAAGTCGAGGAGGGAAGGTCGAGCGCCAAAAATAGCCCGCCCAATTTTTTTTTGCTTTTCATGTAGCCACGGTTTTTAAACCGTTGCTAATTTTTTTTTTGCAACGGTTTTTAGCCGTTGCTAGCTCTAGCCACGGTTTAAAAACGTTGCTACTTTTTTTCTTGCAACGGTTTTTAGCCGTTGCTAATCCTAGCCACGGCCCAAAACCGTTGCTAAATTTTTTATGCCACGGTTTTGAGCCGTTGCTAATATTAGCCACGGTTTATAAACGTTGCTAAATTTTTTTACAACGGTTTTGGGCCGTTGCAAACACTTCCAACGGCCTGTAACCGTTGCTAATATTAGTAACGGTTTTAAACCGTGCCAAATATACCAACGGTTTTAAACCGTGGCCAGTGTGTTTATTAGCCACGGTTTTAAGCCGTTGGTACATATAGCTACGGTTGTTAGCCGTGGCAAATGTACCAACGGTTGAAAACCGTGGGCAGCTCGGCGTAGCTAAATGGCCCTTTTGGTGTAGTGAAAATTGGACAACGAACTTGGATTGAATTAGGGTTTAAATAAACTTGGATTGGTTCCAAGAGATCAAAGAATGGACAACGAACTCAACCCCGCGCATATAACATGTAACTCTTTTCTGTGGTCTGGGGAGCCCATATACACCCCGCGCTTGCCTTTCAAAAAAAAAAAAAAAAAAAAAAAAAAGAATGGACAACGAACTCAACCCTTACCCTCACACTCACATCCCCAAATGGTTTTTCAAGAAAACAACTTGAACTTACAGGGAGGAGGAGAATTGCAGTAGAGGGAGAGATGAATGATGAGAGGGGAAGGAAGGGCACCGTGCCGTTGCCGTGCGAGAAGGTGGAGGCTGAGTCCAAAGGGAGATTATGGTTGAAAGACCTTCCAAATGCAATCAAATCAAACCAAACCATGGAGAGGAGAGGAGACGACTGACAAAATTTCTCTGATTTCTGATTTCACCGCAATCAACACAAAAACAGATATGTTCTTACAAAACCCTAAACCTATTAGATGAAAATGAAAATGAGCGAAAATGGAGGCGGGAGCGCCAAATTTTTCGCCAGACCGCGAAATTTCTTTCGCCCGCGTGAATCCACTCGAGTTCTTCAACGGTTTTGATGTTTTTTAGCAACGGTTTTAGAACGTTGGCAAATATAACTACGGTAAAAAAACCGTGGCTATATTGGCCAACGGTCTAAAACCGTGGCTACAATGGCCAAAGGTCTAAAACCGTGGGCCTTTTCCACGGTTTTTATTTTTTAGCCACGGTTTTAGACCGTTGGCCATTGTAGCCACGATTTTTAACCGTGGCAAATAAACCAACGGCTTAGAGCCGTGGCCACCTCCCCATAGCTAAACAGGCCTTTTGGTGTAGTGGAGGTGGTGCGAATGTGATATCGTCTAAGTGATCAATCCGTTAAAAGATGAAACAAATTCAAATAAAAATGAATAGATTGTGTTTATATTGGTTTCTAATCCTTTTCATGCATGATGGCAAGTCACTAATCTTTCTGCAGGTCAGACTTGCTATAGTCAACTTCTATATGGTAAGTATAAGTAATTGCATTTTTACTTAATTGGGATTGATGATATGATGGCCTTGATAAGGAACTAACTTCTTTGAACTGCGTTTCTTGCATGACATATTTGCCTCGTTGAGTAACTACTTATTGGTATGATGGTTTGCTGTGTGTGTGTTTAGCTTGATGTTTATCACGTGCGATTTTATTGATTTTGGGATGAAGATTTCTCACACCAGCTTTATTGCTGACCCAAGTGAGTTTTTCCTTCTTGGGTATATTTCCTTGGGAATGTAGCCGATTAGCTTTCAGGTTTAGAGACTTTTGAGCAGCGTTACAGGAGTTCCGCTAGTGGGGCTATCGACGTCGAAATTTCATGGTTAGAGTTTTATTATAAATTTTAGTTTGTTATATTTTCTAAACTATATTTTTGTCATTGCTGCTAAATGTTTCTGTTGTTATTGAATTTCACGTCCCGAGTTTTGGGGAAACGAATAATCCTACGTGGATTTTAGGATTTTCGTTTTCTTCGAAAATCAGGGCGTGACATTATTTGTGCTATAAAAGTTGTGTGGGAATAAAGCATAGGGGGTCCCCTACTCCCCTGTCTTGTCCATGTGAAGATCACCTGCATTTTCCTGAAAGAGAAGAAACTCGATGGAAAGAGACAAATGTACTTTTAGGCTCTATTTGAATTATAAAGCTGTGTGGAAATAATGGCTCTTCTCTTTTTGTAATGACACTAGTGCAGTGTTCTAAAAATCGGTCTAGGCGGTCGCCTAGGCGCTAGAAGGTGGAAAACCGCCCAGATTAATGGCTGTGCGGGCAGTTTGGGCGGTTCTGGGCAGTCTGGGCGGGTCTGGGCGGGTCTAGGCGGGGTCTAGGCGGCCTAGGCAGACTCTAGGCGGGGTCTAGGCGGTTTGGGCGATTTTAATTTTTTAAAATTTTTTAAAATTTTTTTATTTTTTAAAAAGGATGATTGTGTTCTTATTTTATTTTTCTTTCATATTTTTTAGAAATAAACTATTTAATTATTTTTTATTCAGTATTTGTCTAAATGTAGCAAATGATGATTACTTAATGGAATTCTCAAAGGATCTGCCGGTACCAATTTTACTAATGTAGATTTTATCAAACATAACTGAGGCTATTCATGCAATTTGAAGAAAAATAAAAGAGTACACAAATTCAAAATTATATAAAGTGCCCATCATGACCAACTTCATTCATTTGAGTTTTAATAAATTTTGTTCATGATTGTTAATTTTTCATGTTTTTAAATTTTGTATATGTATATTGGCATTAAATTGGATATAATTGATAAAGTATTATGCTTAACTTTTGTAAATTATTAAAGTTATAATACAAAACCTAAGACCGCCTAGGCCCCTGGGCGCTAGGAACCTGCTCGCCGCCCGCCCAGCGCCTAGCGATTTTTAGAACACTGCACTAGTGTAATACCCGTGACGTTGGCACTATCACAGATTACGCAATGTCGAATACTCACAGTTGGGGTTTTATTTAAATTTAGTAAAAAAGGTTCAAAAATTTTCATATCTACCAATTAAATATGATAAACCATCAAAATATAAATCCAACCCACAAAATTTCATTATCTCTGCTTTGCTTGTTGTGTTGATCAACCCCAAGTGTGTGTCTTGCTTGTTGTGTTAATCAACCCCAACCCCACACTTCAGTACACACAATCACTCAAAAAAAGTAATAGAAGCAACAGTTGGTAATTCAGATTGTCAAATGCAAATTAAAGCAAAATTTGAGTAACCTCTATCAATTGAATGAACCCAAAGAGTAAGTGCAGGCAGAGAGACTCTTGGGAATTCAGATTCAGTCATGGAAATCAAAGAAAGCCCCAATTCTCTCTTGAACAGCAAAAAGTCCAAGATTTAAGCATCCCAAATCCCAAAACATAGAAAGAAGCCACAGAATTAACATGGGTAGAAGAAGTTAATTAAAAAAACAATTCAATGGTCTTTTGGGGTACCTGAATTGTAATCAAACAAAAGCTTGTGTTGGTTGAAGCAAAGCCTCCGCCAACTCCTTATCTGGATGCGCTTGAATCGACAAAGTTTTCCCTACCGAAAGCACCTTAGCAACCACAAAGCATTTTTTGATTAAAATTCCCAAATGAGAATCAGTGAACTAAAGCAACCACATATAATCACAAAAACCATAAAATTGAACAACATTTAAAGTACCTTGGAGACAAAAAAAGGCAACTCCTTTCCGAATTTCTCCAAAACCCCATCACCAAGAACATTTGGGCTCTCCAACATCCAAAAGATATTCACCAACAGCTCCGCCCTCAACGATTCCGGAGGATAAGTCTCCACTGTTTCCAATTAAAAACACACAAATCAAAACCCTAAACAAAAAATAAAATCCAAAACCTAAAAACACACAAAATCTTCAACCAATCAATCACTCACCAGCTCTATATGCGAAGGCGTCTTCATTTTCCTCTTCGGCTTCACCTCTCTTCCTCCTCATCCACCGAATCGAAGAATGAAAGGAGAGAGTGAGGAGAAGAGATCTGGAAAAAAAAATAAAAAAAATACGACCAAATCAAGAACACTTTTCAGCTTCAAATTTCATAGATGAAAAACTCATCAAGAACACTTTTTTTCGAAAGACATCACAAAATACTTGCCACTTCTGGCCATGGAAGAGTAGCCGACCCACCCCTCATTTTCTTTCTTCCTGATTTTGCCCTTAACTTGGTAGATTAAATTGATGGGGTTTGGTTACTTTAATTAATTGATTTGAATGAATGAATGGACACCCATTGTAATTCACATTGATTTTAGGCAATTGTCATGGCATTCGGGGTTTTCTAGGTCATCATCATCATTAGAAAAGCATGTGATTGGGTAGGGTTTGTGTAAGACTAAGGAACCCCTGAGTGTTATCATGAAGAAAATGTGGACAAATTGTATCTCATAGGTTAGATCAGATGTTACCACATTTAGGTAGTAGGTGTATGTGCGTTTTGGATTTGTCAAATCCCATCGGGTTGAAATTGAAATTCATCATATGTGAACATCCGGTTTATTAAAGTTGGTTGTCAAAGTGTTGTGCCACTATCAGAAATATTTTCTCGTTAATTGTCACAGGTTATATATACATTGCTCATTTGTTAGATGAAATTCCTTAATGAAATAGAAGATGGATTAGGGGAAGTTTTACAAGAATGAAATGAGTCAATTCTGCTTAGTTCCTAATGTATCTCATTGTCATATGCTCTTTTGATCATGACCTGGAAGATATTATCTTTGGACCTATTTACATAACTGGCGAGATTGATCCCAATTGCATAACATAAAATAGAAGAAAATTTTCTAGTAATAGATATTGACTGGAATTTAACCGAGCACTTGTTAGTTTGAGTATTTGTATTGTTATGCGAATTGGTGTGCATATTGTTTTTCATATGATGCAAAGAGATGAGATGTGTGAATTGACAATGTGTCAAATATTATTTGTTCCCCAACAGAATGGTGGATACTGTGGTTGATTTATTTATGGTTGACAGAGTGTCACCATAAAAGAGTTTTGAGTTTTAGTTTATTTTTTTTATGCTCTTTTCCACAACTCCAAAAAAAAAATGTGAAAAGAAAAGAAATTTTTGTATACAGACTTGCTTGTATACGTGTGATATTATTATGGGTATGCAGACTTGCTTGCATATCGGTGCACCGTTCCATGTGAGTTCGGTTGTACGTGTAGATTTAGGAAGAATACTTGCCATGGATCAGACTTCGGGTGTGATGACATGTTCCTCGAGGTGGCACCCCACTTGGAACATGTACGCTCCGAGTGGTTTCGAAGGCAAGGGAGGCACACATGGGTGAGGTGTGTTCGGCACAGGAGGAGAGTGCGATTGTGGAAAAAGAAGCGAGATTTCTTTTTGTGTATGTGCATGATTACCTTAAAGGAATAAACTAAATGCTCATTCAACCATTGAATGAAAACTACACGTCTTCCTAAAGGTAGAAAATTTTGTTTGTTTAATATTTCGATAATAGTCTAATATGATTATGAATTGTATTGTTGTTGCATTTATGAGGATTGATAACTCATAAACTTTATTTATTAGTAATAAATAATGCATGTTTATTTATTAGGATGATAACAACATTGCCTCATTGAGAAACTACCTGATAGTGTGGTTATTTATTGTTTGGTTTATTTTAATTTTATCATGTGCGGATTTATTGATTTTGGGATGAAGATTTCTCACACCAGCTTTATTGCTGCCCGAGTGAGCTTTTGCTTTGGGTACATTCCTTTTGGAATGTAGCCGAGTAGTCTTTCAGGTTTAGAGATTTTGAGCTGCATTACTGGAGTTCCTCTAGTATGCTAGCCATGCCAGTCTTCTCCGGGTTAGATTTTTATTTGTTTCAGTACTCTAGATCATGTTTAGTTGTTTCTGTTATTATTAAATTTTCACGTCCCGAGTTTTGGGGGAAACGGATAATCCTAAGTGAATTTTGGGATTTTCGTTTCCTTCGAAAATCGGGGCGTGACACTATAATTCCTTCAAGAATGGGCTCATGGGTTTGTTGACAACTGTGGATTCTTTGTGGGTTTTAATGTTTTGCTTTGCTGAAAGAAGAAAAAAAAAAAAATCTAAACAGATCTGAAGAAGAAGAAGAAGAAGAAGAAGAGGAGATCTAAAGAAGAAGAAGAAACTTACCTAAAAAAATGATGATGATGGAGTTAATCGAAGTCTTTCGGTTGAAATTAGAACTGGAGCCTTTGCTCTCTCCCATCGAATGGACCATCTGATGACGAAGATCTCAAATTGATGATGAAGATCCCATCTGATGATGAACCGATTTGTTGATGAAGATATCAAATCAATTCAACCGAGCTCAAATCGATGAGGAAGAACCCATCTGATGATGAGGAAGAACCCATCTGATGATGATGAAGAACCCACATGATGATGATGATGATGAGGAAGAAGAAGAAGAAGAAGAGTGGATAAGCTCTCTTTGATGATGGAGTCATCACTTTCACTCCCACTTCTAAAAAACCCATTTGAAAATGAAGATAAGAGAAAAGAGGAAGTGAAGATAATGGTTTAGGGTTGTCAATGGAACTGTTCGGAGGAAGAAAGGGGGAGGGGATGCCGGTGGTGGGAGATATGAAGGGGAATAGAGAGGCGTCCAGTGGCGGAGGTGGAGGAAGATGGTGTTGCTGGTGTGGGAGGGGGTGGTCGGTGGTAGGAGAGAAGAAGCGTAGAGGAGAAAAGTTTGGAGACTTAGAGGAAAGCATCGAGGTTGGATTTTTTCACTTAACTTCTGCCACAAACTTAACATTGCCACGTAGGACAAAAAACTGATCTAAATTGTAATAGAGATTTTAAGATTAAATTGCCAAACAAAGCATACAAGGTCCCTAACCATGTGAAGATCACTTGCTTTGTTTTCCATTTACTTTTGCCGAAAGAGAACAAACTGAATGGAAAGAGATACGGGTATGTACAGTCGACCCAAATGATGGGGAATTTCGTAGAAAAATGTAGCTTTTTACGTGCTCTTTTAAATTTCTTTTGAGAAAAAATTTTGTTATTCACCTCATAAACAATGTATTGAAGTTTTATCTCTTTTTGATGTACACTCCTCGAAATACTCATTAAAATGTTATATGGTTGGATTCCTCTATTGTAATAGAAGCGAAAGCCACCTTAGACGCTTCATAGGCAGGCCAACACCCATTGTCACAGACTACCCGAAGGACAGTCCTTAACCATACTGTTTATTAAGATATTTAAAGTCGCGACCTAAACCTTTATCTTGAGGGAACACACGTTAAAACGAGAGGGACCTTTAAATGTTATTTTTAGTATTAACAAACACATTTTTTTGTTAGGTAGGGTCTTAAGTGGAAACAATAGCTTGTGGGTCCTCCCCAACCCTCAATATGATTTTTTTTACCCGTAACTTCCAATGACTTTTTTCTATATTGTTAAGCTCAAAAGAATATGAATAAAAACAAAAATCAACTTGAGCAATTTGTATCCACTCCTTCGGCATCAATGGAACACAGGCTGGTCCAAAGCGTCAAATACTGAGTTCATGACACCATCATTACATCTCGACTATGTAATGCAAGTTGCTCTTAGGAACAGTAGAGGTATGTGTTTAAATGAAAAAAAATATAAGGTCAAGGTACCACAAGCTCAGGTCATTTCCTTCGTACAAACGTTCCCTTCTTGCAAATAGGGCTAAACAAAAAATCATCAAACCGACCGAATCGATCAAAACTGAACGAATTGGTTCGGTTTAAATTCGGTTCAAATCGATTTCGGTTTTAAAAATTTTTAAATCGAAGTGGTCGGTTCGATTTTCGATTTCTATGTGATTTTAACCGATCAAATCGAACCGATCGAATATATATAATAAATAATATATTTTATATATAAATAATACAATATGTTTAAAATAGTCGGTCGGTTCGGTTTTATTTCGGTTTTGGTTCGATTTTAGTCGGTTCGATTCGATTATGGTTTGCATAAATTAGAATCGATTTGGTTTCGGATCGGTTTGTTAATAATCGATTCGATTTCGATTTGAAAACTTTAAAATCGACTTAAGTCAGTTTGATTCACGGTTTAGGTGAAAAACTAAACCATCGATTTGGTTTTCAACCATACTTGCGGCACCCACCATATATGACAGAAAATGATATATTAAAATTCACGCATCGAGGATGTAGTAGTGACCTGACATAACCAAGTAATAATCTCCAAACAGTCGTAACATTTCATTCACTCACTCAAAATATTTTTCCTTGGTTACAAAAGAGTAGTAGAATTATTACAGAAAAGAGGAGCTAGAATTCCACACAGAACAAGTGTAGTTACAACAGAAAGATTTGGAAGTAAGCAAGGAGCAGTAGCTGATAACTCCACTCAGCCACTCTTTTGATAACGCTCTCTCAATTATTTCGCACAGTGAGAAAAGGGAAAGAAAAACAAGACTTAGAAGAATCAATAAAAGTAGGCCAATTTGTATTATTTTTTACACCTGGATGGATGTCTTTCCATTCATGCTAGCTACTTCTCTCTATTATTTGTACTATAAAAGCTGTGTGGAAATAATGGACCTTCACTTTTTGTGTTAAAATGTTACGGTTATTTTTCGTTTGGCATTCATTATAGCTATTTCTATTTTGTCTCTATTGGTTTATTTATTTATTTATTTATTTTAATCTAACAGTATAACTGTTTGTCTAATTATATTGACTAACAAATTTTGTCTAATTAAAAAAAATCAATTTAGTTTCACATGTTTTACTAAAATTACAAAATTGTTTAAGTTATTTTTTGGAAACATCAACATCTTTTGAACATTTGTAGGTTTTTGGAAATATTATGTCTTTCATATATGGGTAGCTATTTTGAAAATATAGAAGTCCTATATATGTGAAGGTTTTTGAAAATATGAAGCTTTTGAATGTCAGGTCCATGGTTGTGTTTGTGGTAGGTTGAATTTAATATGCATCATAGTTGTCTTTATGGTAGATTGAACTTAGTATGCAGTATGGTCAGGGGCGGATCCAGGATTACAGACAAAGGGGGGCAAAAAAATATGTAACATTTTCAAGAAATTTCCTCGGTATACAGCATAAAAGATGTCCTTTGTATAAGAAGTTTCCAAGAAATTAGTAAAGGCATCAAAGTTTGTCTTCTTTTCTGGGTTTTGTTTAACTGATGGAGATATACAACGTAAAAATTTCAATTTTTCTGTACATTGCAAACAGGTTATGTATGTCACTATGTATGTAGTGTGGAATGTGTACATGTGGTGTGTATGGGGTGTGTTTGTCTTTGAGTGTTAGATTGATTGCTTAGTGACATTATGTGTAGAACATTTTTTTTTTGCTTTTATAGAAAGATCATTAAGGCTTATTGTGAGATTGTTTTCAAGAAGGATGAGATTGGCTTGGAGATATTTCATATTGTATTGCCTGCTGCAATGGCTTTAGCAGCTGATCCAATTGCTTTTTTTATTGACACAACATTCATCGGACATGTAGGTTTGTCAATGTTTCTTCTTTTCATGTTAGTTGTAATATTAGATGGAGAATCTCTGAATCGGTTGACATGAAAAACTATATTAAATTCAGGAATTTAGGTTTCAGAAATTCATCGAAATTTTTATTGCAAGACCAGGGCATAAAATCAAGAAGTCGGTGATGGAGAAATAAGAACATCAAACAAACTCACCTGTTTCAGACGGAGATGAAGAAGAACTGAAGAAGATATCGCAAGACACAAGCGCAGACACAGACACAAGAGTCTCAGTTTTTCTTGTGATTTGGGATCTATGATGTTTTTTTTATAAGAGGGAGCAATATGAAATTTCAAGGGGGGCAATATAAATTTTCAAATGAGGGCAATGGTGAAATTTTAACTACTTTAATGAATTTTTTACAAAACCTAAGGGAGTCAATTGACCCCCTTATCCAAGCAGTGGATCCGCCCATGAGTATGGTTATCTTTGTGGCAGATTTAACTATAGAACTCAGTTTCATGTTTTTATATAATTCTTCATTTGCCCCTATTAGTTTGTATATAATTTTAGTTGACACCCATCTTATTTGTTAAAAAAAATGTTAACATAAAAAAATAAATCCAAATGTTATTCCTAGAGTTGAATCAAATATGATCATCAAGAAACATGATTTATGTGATTTTTGTAAAACACAACAAATCACATGCAGAGTTATTTTTTATTTTCCATGAGAGTCAATAAAAGTAGGAAAACTTATATTATTTTCCACCAGATTCAATCTAGCCTGTATTATGTCTTATTTTCTTGTATTAATTTTTATTTTCTATTTTCCACGAGAGTCAATAAAAGTAGGTCAATTTGTATTTATTTTTCCACAAGAGTCAATAAAAGTAGGCCAACTTGTACCTGGATTCGAGGAAAGAAAGGATTCGGGGTGGCTCCTGCGCACAAAGCACAGGAGGACGTCCTGCGCAGGAAGCACAGCCGTCGGATCTAATCCAACGGCTCAGATCGACGGGTTTCAATTTTTTTTTTTGAAATCCAATTTTTAAATCCTTCGATCTGAACCGTCGGATCTAATCCGACGGCTATGCTTCCTGCACAGGAGCCACCCCGGGCAAGAAAGGGAAAGCAAAATTGGAAGAGAATAGAAGTAGCCCAGCTTGTATTATTTTCCACAAGAATTAATAAAAGTAGACCAACTTGTATTATTTTCTCTTGGTGCATTTACACCTAGATTCAAGGAAAGAAACAGGAAAGGGAAAGCAAAATTGGAAGAGAATAGAAGTAGCCCAGCTTGTATTATTTTCCACAATAATCAATAAAAGTTGGCACAGGAATAAAAAAAAGTATACCAACCATGGGCGGATCTACGTGTTAGGTAGGGGGGTTAATTGCCCCCCTTATTTTTTTATAAAATTTCATTGAATTATTCATATTTTTTATATTGTTTCCTTTTAAAATTTTATGTTGCCTCTCTTTATGAAATTTTGACTTCTAACTCCACTAAAAATTAAAATAACAATTGTTTTTTAAACTCCACCCTTACCAATCCCAATCCCACTCAATTTCTCTATTTTTTTAATATCTATTTTTTTAATTCCCAACTTTTTTTTTTTAATCTCCCCCTCTCTCTTAATTTCTACCAACTCATTTTAATTCATTCACCTCCTACACATGCAGAGAGCAACAAAAAAACTAGAAGAGATGTGCCATACATGGTGGGTTTGTTTCCCATGTGATCATATTAATATTAAAAATTTTAATTGGATTGGGGACCGGCCGAGGAAAGTTTACATCGTCATCATCATTGGTTTTCTTTTGTTTTGTTAAAAAAATAAAGAAAAGAAAGAATTAGGATTATCTTACTTCATACTCAGCTAGCATATGGTGGTAAGAGTGATAAAAGATTAGTTAACACATTAAATTAATTTGGGGGGTTGGGATTTGATTTGCTTTGTTTTCTCTCTGATCTTTCAAATTTAAAAGTAATCATTTGAGTTTGGGGCGGTTGGAAAAACATGATGGTTTTATTTTTCTACTTCACCTAAGCTAGCCCAAAAAGATAAAGCTCTCTCTCTATGCACACATATATTTCCCTTCCGAGAAGACAAACAAGAATAAAAAGACAAAAGAGAGTGAGTTGATTGTGTAAGTGTTATCCTCGGAGGCTCTGACTCAGGAGTGAGTTTTAAAGAAGAAGAAACAAACGGACAGATAAAGCAGGAGGGGAAGAGGAAGGAGAATTCTAAAAATAAAATTGTTTTCCGACAAATTCACTTGAATCCATCCAGTCCAGTCAAGCTACTGCTGCTACTACTTCTTGGACTTGGACCATACCATCCTGCTACCTCAAAGCCAGAAAGAAAGCAAGAGGTCTGTTCCTCGCCAACTCTCATCTTATACCACCTTGTCTGCTTCTGTTTTCTTCAAGTAAAAAATGAAAGCTCTTAATTAGCTAGCTACAATTGAGTTAATCATGCCATGTATATTGTTTGTATGGTTGAATTAATCATCATTTTTTTCACAATCACCCAATGTCACCCTGATTGCAAAATATGGTTGTAAAAACCCAATTTCTTAGCATTTTCATAAATAGTTAAATGTATTATTTATCCCCCTTTATATGCAATCCTGACTTCGCACCTGATGCCAACTTGTATTATTTGCCACAAGAATAAATAAAAGGTGTGCCAATTTGTCTTTCCGTTCATGCGAGCTACTTCTCTTAATTATTTGTACTATAAAAGCTGTGGAAATAATGGACCTTCACTTTTTGTGTTGAAATGTTACGGTTATTTCTCGTTTGGCATTCATTATAGCTATTTCTATTTTAGTATCTTTGGGTTTATTTATTTATTTATTTTAGTCTAACATTATAACTGTTTGTCTAATTATATTGACTAACAAATTTCATCTCATTTAAAAAAATCAACTTAGTTTGGATGTGCTTTGCACATGTTTTACTAAAATCACAAAATTATTTAAGTTATTTTTTGGAAACATCAACATCTTTTGAACATTTGTAGGTTTTTGGAAATATTATCTCTTTCATATATGGGTAGCTATTTCGAAAATATAAAAGTCCTATGTATGTGTAGGTTTTTGAAAAGAGAACCCGTCTAAGTGTCGAGGAAAACAGCGAGGGACCCCACAGGGTTGGGGGGTAGAGGGGTAGGGGTTGGGGGAGTCGTCCATCCCCCGGGATGCGCGCTTGACTTTTTAATCCACGCATCCCAGGGTTTCAAGCGCGCATCCAGGGGGGATGGACGGCTCCCCCCAACCCTGTGGGGTCCCTCATTGTTTTCCTCGCCATTTCCCTCGACAATTAGAATTTTTCTTGAAAAGAATATGAAGGTTTTGCATGTCAGGTCCATGGTTGTGCTTGTGGCAGGTTGAATTTAATATGCATCATGGTTGTCTTTATGGTAGATTGAACTTAGTATGCAGTATGGTTATTTTTGCGGCAGATTTAACTATAGAGCTCAATTCCATGCTTTTATATAATTTTTCATTTGCCCCTATTAGTTTGTATATAATTTTAGTTGACACTCATATTCTTTGTTAAAAAAAAATGTTAATATAAAAAAATAAATTCAAATGTTATTCCTGGAGTTTAATCAAATATGATCATCAAGGAACATGATTTATGTGATTTTAGTAAAACACGCACAAATCACATGCAGAGTTAATTGGTCTTTTTTAAAAAAATTTCCAACTCTTTCCTCACGCCCCAAAAAGGGCCAATATTACCCTCTTGGATTATAGGTAGCCACCCACCTTTAAGAGACAACCCCCACCCCCCCCCCCCCCCCCCCCCCCCCCCCCCACCCCCTACCCCCTGTTTCTTTCATCTCCTTCTTTTTCTTTTTTTTTCTTCAGTGCGAGTTTTTCTCTCTCAGCGACGCTGTTTGCCGGGTTCGTTCGAGTAGATCGAACGATTCCTTCGTGGAATCTCGCCCATTGTCCTTTATTTCTTCCCCTCTTCGTTTCTCTTTGATTTTTTGCAAAAAAAAAAAAAAAAAAAATTAGTTTTCACATTTGAGAAATGATTATTTGAAATCCTAAATTTAAGTTTTACATAATATCATCGATTGTGTACAATTGAATCCAAATTCGATATTCGGAGTTTTCAGATATTTCGATGATTGTGTTGGTTATTTGTGAATGAATTACGTATTGGGTTTTCTAAAATCATGATATACTTAAATGAAATTGAATAGTGAATGAATTTTGATGTGATTAGGCTTTGGTGTAATGACATTGGACTTGTATGCTTCGTTTTCGAGTTTGTATAATATATCATGGTTTACCGTAGATTGCCGAGTCTTGAGCATGTATGATAATCAACTCGAATAAATTTATCGTGGTGAATTGGGTCATGTTGGGACCCTGGCATAGTCGTGGTTTTATAAAAATTGTCGAATTGATTATGATTGCACGTCTGTTACCTTTGATTATGTACAGACTCGTCATTTGTGCATGTGGATTTTAGTGTAAGTGTTTTTACCCCACTATAATGTCTGTTATGCCGATGCTTAGGAGCTTGCTCCGCCTTCTTCTCCAGCAAGCAGCGCCGCTCTCGCGGCCTCGTTCTCGCTCCTCGCGAGCGTCTCGTCCTCCAATTAGGTCTGGAACCTGCAAAAGAGAAAGATTTCACTGAGAATACTCAAAAACAGATAAAGCGAGCACGGAGGAATACTCCCTTGTTTCGATTCCTGTCGCGATGGTGGTGCGCCGCAGACGAGCCTTTCTGTGATGGTTGTCCGGTGGAGGAGAGATGGTAAGGAGGCCTGGACGAAGAGAGGACAGAGAGGAGAGGAGGACGGCCTGCCTGGCTCTGTTTCGCGGTGGTTGTGGTGGTGGTTCTCGGTCTGTTGTGGTGGTGCTCGTGCGGAGGTGGTGGCGGAGGTAATGGATGATGTTGGTTGATGGATGATGGACAGGGAGAGGGACAGGGACGGTGATGGTGAAGATTTGACGTGAAACAGGGTTGTCATGCAACTGTTTCACGGTGGTGGCGGTTGTGCTGTCTGGAGGTGGAGGTGGTGGTGGTGGCGAGGTGGTGATTGCTGAGTGAGTGAGAGATGGATAGGTGGTGATGGTGATTGTGAGAATCACCTTGTGAGAGGAATAGGTTTTGATATTTTTCTAATTCTTTTTCTTCCCTTCTCTTCCTCCCCTTTTTCTCACCCTATTTTCTTGTATTTATAGAAAATGATCAAGATGAATAGGGATGAGATGAGGGGATGATTCATCAATGAGGGTAGGATTGGGCTTGGCATTGGGTTTGGGTTTAGGTTATGGATTAGGTTTTTGGGTTTAGGTTATGAATTAGGTTTTGGGTTTAGGTTTGTGACCATCTGCTTTATACCACCGTTAGAATCGACTAATTGTCGTTCCTTAACTTGTCGCCTTAATATGATTTCATCGTTTACGCTCAAATTCCTATAAAGACATGAAAACGAAATAATTACTATAAAATATAATAATCGAAACACTAACATGTATAAATTAAGGGATATATTATGTAATAATTATGTGAATATCAAATACCCCCAAACCTATATTTTGCTAGTCCTCGAGCAAAACAATAAAAAGAAAATCCTAACTCACTTTCGCAGATATCATCGGTTGCACTTACCTTAAACGTGCAATAAGGCTTTAAACCCCTAGATTACCTCTAGTGGACGAGTTATAGTCTCGTGAGGGTTTCCAAAAATGTTACCCACAAACATTACTGACTCAATCAAAACTTGGTTAAATAGTGTTCATTTTAAAACTTCAAGAAATGCAAGAAACCAACAGTGTCATTTTAGTGTATCAACAAATTTCCAAATAATTTAATATTCTCCACAAGTTAGAGAAAAATTCACAATCATCCTCAACTCAATGTGTGTGTGTAGATAGCACTATCAACATAACTTTTCATTTCAGAGTAAAACAATGACTAAATCTCCTGTAGGAAGTTTGTTTTGACTTCAAACCTCTCATGTCACTCACAATAAAGCACTCAAAGATTTGGTATTTCACTCAGTTTATATGTGAGGAAAAGAGTAAATAATGGAAAACAATCATCTCACATATAGTAATATGAAGAACGGATTTTTCAAGAATGGAATGAACATGATCTCATGGACAGGAATATCAATTACTTTTGGGAATGTTGAATCAAACACCATAGGTCTTGGTTATTAAATCTCCACATCTACGGAACCAACCTTTACCTAAGATCAACTAGGACTTTGTTGGGTTGTAATGGGGCTTGGGTAATGGTTATTAAGGGATGTCAAAGGATATAAGAAAAGTTTCTAGGAATGTATACACCCATTAAACGAACACTTAAGGCTGTCAAGAATAAACCAATGTTGCACACCATTAATTTTTCTTCATTCTCACATCTTTATCCTCATTGACATTCTTTTTTTTTTTATAACTATTTTCCTTTTCTTCAACCTTTTTTTTTCACATAGAGGATTTATGAAATATCTCATATTTTGCTTTTTGATGCCCTTTTTACACCAAGTATATCCATCCGTACACATTCCCAGAAAAGTTGGGTAAAGGTTAATGGGTTAACAAATAAAAGTTATTCTAAGGCTCAAAAGAGCTATAAAAAGGTTAATGTTATGGGTAAGTTAAAAGGCTAGTTAATGGTCTAAAGAAAAAAAATATGCCTAGATCATTTCCTAAGTTCGGGTCAGTATTGTGACATCTCAATTGAATAAGCCAAGAAGTTCTAGTGTAATAATTCAATTTTGATGTCATTCCCAAAGCAATTGATCAAAAGAATGAAAATAATGAGATCATCAACGAGATAATGTAGACTCAAGAAAAATCAGAGTTTATGTATAACCCTCAGAAAAATAGAAGGGCTCAAAGCTTTCAGGGTTAAGTCTCCACTATTATTCTAAGGTTTTCTAGTATATATTTCACTCATCAACTTCAAGTTATGCTAACATGGCTCATGGTGCAAAGATAATCGAGTTGAAAAATTTTATGAACTAGATCTAACTTAAGGATCATACTAAACTTTCAGTCTTTATCAATATACTAATCTGTCAAGTTGGCTTGCATTTTCTTGAGCATAAAACATTTTCATAATCGCAAAAGACCAAGTTTTCTTGACAGAAAAAACATTTTTTTTTATTTTTTTATTTTGTTTATTTTTTATTTTATAAAGATAAGAAAAGAAAATACTACCAAAAATTCACCGACTCATGAACCCTACCCCCAAACCTAATCCAAACATTGTCCTCAATGTTTAACAAAATAATTCTGACAAATGAATGAAATAAGTACATGAGAGGAGGTTAGAACAGAATTACCGCGATGAAGATTTTACCAATTTCCAAGAAGTCATCAATCAATGAGGCTCACAAACATAAGAATCATGGATTTTTCATTAGAAATCGATAAAATGCAGACTCGACACTAACAAAGAAAACTAAAAAGAAAGGCAAGTTGTAAGTCAAAACTGTTACGGAGCTAACGAGTATGAGTGAAACACAACTAAATATGGTACTCAAAAATCAATCTAGACTAACAGCAAAGACACACAACTAAAGCTAGGCTGCCTCCCAGTAGCGCTTGGTTTAACGTCATCAGCCCGACAAATATTCTTCCTAAAAAAATGGTGATCGAAAAGTGGAGAGGAAGAACATGACAAATGATCACATGAAAAACAGTTGAGGATCAGTCCACCCAAATATAGCAATCACATGGGGCACCAAATACACTAGGACATTCCAAAAGTGACCAGTAGTCATACACAACAAATGATCCTTACATGCTCCAAAAAGGGAACATCCTATGTCTGGTTCCAAATCAGAAGATTGAATAATTTTCACAACAGGATGGTGAAAACTGAAATCCTCACTACAACACAAGGGATCAGTGAAAGCAGCCTTAGTAAATGGGAATGTGATGCAAGTAGATGAGACGATGGGTATATCAGGTGGTACAGACTCATCACATGAATTACATAGAGATATTGGTCTAAACAACTCATCACTTGAAAATGCATACCTGAGGGTGTCAGGTAATTGTTTAAGGTCAAGCTCAGGTGGCTCAACTGATGGGACTAGTTTTGACTCACTGAGTGGAAAAGGCTTCACTTTAGACTTCCATGTATAACTAGGATCCACAATGGGGACTGAGTCAAACAAATCATTGACTTCCCTAATGGAATCATCAACAACAAAGTCTAAACTAAAATGAGTCAAACAATCCTCTAAACAGTCAAGAGGAGACTCTAAAGAATGTTCACAGTTTGATTCGATGCATGAGTCACTAGGGAGGCATGAGTCAACATGGGAAGGAGATGTCTGTAGTGTCTCAAAATCTACAGGTTCATCAATAAATGAGGCTTTATCAGCCTTCTTATGAAAGGAGGATGCAACCTGTGTAAAATTGGGTGAGGATATAATAACACTTATTTCAGGCATTCCTACCTGATTGTCAATCAATTTCCACTCCTAAGGGTAGTAATGGATTCATCATCTTCCCTGTCCGACTCAGATGTGCCACTAAGTTCAAATTGACCATTTGGGTTGGAAATAGGTTGGCTAGGGAATTTTTCTGACTCTATCTCAGGAAGTAACTTAGCTATCTGACTCACAGTCATCTCAAGTTTCCGGATAGCTTGAGAGTTTTGTTGATAAATAGTTATCAATTTTGTGATATCATGAGAATTTTGCACAAGTATTTCTCCTGTTCGCTCTATAAAAATTTTCATGATATCCTCTAACTCATTATCAGGAATGAAAGCTTGTGGAGTCTGAGGAGTGTCTAGAGGGCCTTCATGGTACTGACCATGAGCCCATGAGAAGTCAGGATGATAGGCTAGACCTGGGTTGTAATAATCTAAATATGGATCATAATCAGGTCGTCGCATGTCATAAAATGAATTGACTTGCTCGGAAAAATAGGCTGGATAATCCCTTGTGTTCATTTTTTTTTGAAAGCACTAACTCTAAAAATATACACAGGCTCACACGCAATCAGCAACCAATAAATGCACAAGAAACATGCCTCCCTAAGCAATCTACGTTTTTTAGATCAATTATCTTTTTATCTTTGGGGGACAGTTATTTCTTATGTAATCTTTATTACAGAGCAATGGGTGCTACAAGATGATCCTAAGAGTGTATACTTAACACCACAAAGTTCAAAATTAGTAGGCTAGAGTTTTGTTTCAAAGAAACCGGATTATTGCACAAGTGAAGGAGGTCACAATGGTCCAATTAAGTACTCCCTTGTGCTACCGCTCTGTAAGCCAATAGATGTGAGAACGATGTGATGTTAAATATACACTTGAGGCTTGTGTTCCTAACCCAAAACTGTTAGTTACACCAATTCTTCTTGTTGATCGTAGCTTACTTATGACTCGGCGTACCGGGTGAATTACCCTTGTGGCAGTGGCCTTTCGGAGTTCATTGAATGATTAAACCCATCGTCACTTTTAGCTTTGGTCAACACAAAAATTATTGGATTCACCTTGGTCTAGGTTGTCCTATGAACACCGTACCTAAAAGATGGCTCTATCTAACTTGCTAATTGATTTTAATTATGTTTGGCTATTGATTGCACACAGGTGGAGTGATGAGGTGGGGATATCAAGTCCCACCAGTTTCTATTTAGAAGCTGGGTTTGCTTATTATGAATTACTAAAGTTTAGCATCCACAATTACAGAAATTAAACAACCAATCACACAATTTCAAACAATTACACAAAGCACCCGGGTCGCTAATACGTTGCGTGTGATAGAAATACTTACAGTGTGCATATTTCAATCTGCACAAAAAGTTAGCACAATTAAAAAAAATGTCCGACTTCTTTTTATCCGTTTCACTCAATACACAAGCACATGCAAGTAAATTTACTGGTCTTGGTATTAGAAGTCGGATTTCTAAATCACAAGAAATTATTGGGTAACAATTAAAATTGTTTCCCTATATTTTCTTTTGACTTAGAAAATTTAGGGTTTTTTTTTGTGATTAAACAAAATGAAAATAGTAGAGTTTAAAAATTATTACACCACACACTAGTAAAACGAGGTGAAAATAAAATTAAAACTCTTTTCACAAAATAAAAAAAATTTAAAAAAATTAAAATTTGCTTGATGTTTTGCAGGATCGTCCAATATCCTTGAGAAACGTGTATTCTACAAAATCAAACACAAAATGAGTGTAAAAAGAACTTAATAAAATAAAAATAAATTTTTTTTTGAATTTATTTGTTTTTTTTTTAATTTTTTAGTTTTTTTTTATAATTAGTGAAAATAAATCTTAAATTCAATTACACCGCAACCTTCCCCGGCAACGGCGCCAAAAAATTGATGCGGGTTTAACTAACCTAAATTAATAGGTTAATTTAACCCACTTGTAATAACCGCAAGTGCACGGTGCCTAACTGGTAGACAACGGCAAGTACGGGTCGATCCCACGAGGAGGGTGGATGCAATTGAAATTTATAATTTAATTTAAACTAATTTAAATGGAAAATGGGGTTACAGCATTTTAAAACTAAACTAAAAATAAATTTAAAAATAAAAAAATAAAAGAAAAGAAAAAAAGTGGATTTTGTGGGCTTGGACTCACCAATGAGTTAGCAAAAATATTTTAAATCTAAATTACTGAATTTAAAAACGAGAAGCTTTAGGGATGAGAATCCATTGCTTACACCGAATATGTGATCGTTAAAATCCAATTCAAATTATATAATGTTTCTATCAAACATTAACAAATTATTTCAAGCAAACACGCTCTTACCAAGTATTAAGTGTTTTTTTAGGGCACACTTAATCAAAGTTTGAGCTTAATATTTTTAGCACATGCTTTGAATATTGAAAAAGGGTAATTCTACTATCAAACATATCAAGATTAATTTCTCGAAAATGAAGGGTGAAAGCAATTTATCAAAAATTCAGAAATAAATTGTAATTAACAATTAAGCACACAGTTCAGTAAAATAAATCAAAATAACTTATACAACCCATTTAGTTTGTCACAAACTCAATGTGGTGGTACTCAGCAGATCAGCAGGTGGTCCGAACATGGATCCCGAGAAAATGTTCCCAAAACGCTCTGTGGTGGTACGGAGCAGAACCAGGGGTGTGAATAGCCAAAAACGGTTTTGTCTCATTCTCCTGCCCTAGCTATAGTGTCGCTCCTCGCTCTGCCTTCTTCTCCAGGGGTGTTACCTTTGATTATGTACAGACTCGTCATTTGTGCATGTGGATTTTAGTGTAAGTGTTTTTACCCCACTATAATGTCTGTTATGTCGATGCTTAGGAGCTTGCTCCGCCTTCTTCTCCAGCAAGCAGCGCCGCTCTCGTGGCCTCGTTCTCGCTCCTCGCGAGCGACTCGTCCTCCAATTAGGTCTGGAACCTGCAAAAGAAGAAGATTTCACTGAGAATACTCAAAAACAGATAAAGCGAGCACCGAGGAATACTCCCCTGTTTCGATTCATGTCGCGATGGTGGTGCGCCGCAGACGAGCCTTTCTGTGGTGGTTGTCCAGTGGCGGAGATATGGTAAGGAGGCCTGGACGAAGAGAGGACAGAAAGGAGAAGAGGACGGCCTGTCTGGCTCTGTTTCGCGGTGGTTGTGGTGGTGGTTCTCGATCTGTTGTGGTGGTGCTCGTGCGGAGGTGGTGGCGGAGGTGATGGATGATGTTGGTTGATGGATGATGGACAGGGAGAGGGACAGGGACGGTGATGGTGAAGATTTGACGTGAAACAGGGTTGTCACGCCCCTGTTTCACGATGGTGGCGATTGTGCTGTCTGGAGGTGGAGGTGGTGGTGGTGCTCGGGTGATGGTGGTGGCGAGGTGGTGATTGCTGAGTGAGTGAGAGATGGATAGGTGGTGATGGTGATTGTGAGAATCACCTTGTGAGAGGAAGAGGTTTTGATATTTTTCTAATTCTTTTTCTTCCCTTCTCTTCCTCCCCTTTTTCTCACCCTATTTTCTTGTATTTAAAGAAAATGATCAAGATGAATAGGGATGAGATGAGGGGATGATTCATCAATGAGGGTAGGATTGGGCTTGGCATTGGGTTTGGGTTTAGGTTATGGATTAGGTTTTTGGGTTTAGGTTATGGATTAGGTTTTGGGTTTAGGTTTGTGACCATCTGCTTTACACTACACCAAAAGGCCTGTTTAGCTACGGGGAGGTGACCACGGCTCTAAGCCGTTGGTTTATTTGCCACGGTTAAAAACCGTGGCTACAATGGCCAACGGTCTAAAACCGTGGCTAAAAAATAAAAACCGTGGAAAAGGCCCACGGTTTTAGACCATTGGCCATTGTAGCCACGGTTTTAGACCGTTGGCCAATATAGCCACGATTTTTCACCGTAGCTATATTTGCCAACGTTCTAAAACCGTTGCTAAAAAACATCAAAACCGTTGAAGAACTCGAGTGGATTTCACGCGGGCGAAAGAAATTTCGCGGTCTGGCGAAAAATTTGGCGCTCCTGCCTCCATTTTCGCTCATTTTCATTTTCATCTAATAGGTTTAGGGTTTTGTAAGAACAGATCTGTTTTTGTGTTGATTGCGGTGAAATCAGAAATCAGAGAAATTTCGTCATTCGTCTCCTCTCCTCTCCATGGTTTGGTTTGATTTGATTGCATTTGGAAGGTCTTTCAACCATAATCTCCCTCTGGACTTAGCCTCCACCTTGTCGCACGGCAACGGCACGGTGCCCTTCCTTCCCCTCTCATCATTCATCTCTCCCTCTGCTGCAATTCTCCTCCTCCCTGTAAGTTCAAGTTGTCTTCTTGAAAAACCATTTGGGGATGTGAGTGTGAGGGTAAGGGTTGAGTTCGTTGTCCATTCTTTGATCTCTTGGAACCAATCCAAGTTTATTTAAACCCTAATTCAATCCAAGTTCGTTGTCCAATTTTTTATGTTCTTTCTCTCTACCAACTTACCAAGTTCCACGCTTTGCTCTTCTTCTTCTTCTCTGACTCTCCATTTCTTTTCCGTCTCTCTGCATCATTATAATTTATCTCACTCTCAATTGAACTCCATCATCCCTTCTATGCTGCTGCTACAGACAGCCCTTCAAACGACCCAACAAGCACAAACTCAACTGGACCGTATCAGGTTTTTCGTTTTCCAAGTGTCTGATTTCATATTTTTTGTAGAATTTTTTTTTTTGTTTTGTCAATCAATTTATGCATTTAGGTCAATGGGTATTGTTTAAATGATGGTTTTAATCGATTGATTAAAGGGTTTCAGAAAATGAGTGTAAGGCGATTGTTGGGTTGGGTGGGTTTGAAAGAAATTTGGACGAAATTGATTTGGGGCTTTAAGTGGGGTTGATCAATTTGAGTGAAGTTTGGTTTTGTGATAGGAATTATATGAGATTGATTAGATTTTTAATGCACTTCCCCTCTTTTTATTGGTGGTTTGGTTTTGTTTAATGTAATTTGTTATTGTATTTCCTAAATTCCTTTGTTGCAAATTTCGACACTTGGTAGTTTGAGATATTAATTCCATGGATTTTATATGGTATTTGAGGAGATTATTAGTACCAAGAAGATGGGGTTGAGTGATATATAGAATATAAATTCTATTGGTGATTCCCTATTAGTTGCTTCAAATTTTAACAATTTTGTACAATTAATGCCACACTAACATAGATATAAGACGTGTTTGAGGAAAAATAATTGTACGTGCCAATGGGTTACCCATCAACCGTCCTCGAGATAAAATTGCTAAATCATCAACCGTCCTCGAGATAAAACCGTTGCTAATATTTTAGCCACGATTTTTAGCCGTTACTAGGGATTTAGCGACGCCTCTACAGCCCACGGTTTTAAGCCGTGCCAATGGGTTACCCCCACGGTTTAAAACCGTTGCTAATGGCCATTTTTGGTGTAGTGTTATACCACCGTTAGAATCGACTAATTATCGTTCCTTAACTTGTCGCCTTAATATGATTTCATCGTTTACGCTCAAATTCCTACAAAGACATGAAAACGAAATAATTACTATAAAATATAATAATTGAAACACTAACATGTATAAATTAATGGATATATTATGTAATAATTATGTGAATATCAGATACAAACAAGCTCCAAAGTGGTACTGGTGCACGTTGTGGGATGTGTCTGGGTGAGACACATTCGTAGGGTATGCGGATGCCTATGATATGAGACACTTATACAGAATTTTATAGGATTTTTGGTTTCGACTTGATTGCTATACCTAGGAGACCATGAAGAGTTATGAGATTGTCTTTATTTTTTTTGCTTGATATTTACCATGTTTGAATCACAGATAATGATCGGCATATCTCATAAACTTGTAGTTATTGTTGAATCTGAAATGCTTGTGTTGGTGCTTGAACTTAGAACTATTATCCTTAGATACACGGTGTGATTTAGACTTTAGAACTTGTTACTTATCCTTTATTGTCTGGCATGAATTTTCCTTGTATAGTATTCTGTTATTTGTATTTAGTTTGCTCACACCAGCTAGCTTTGTGCTTTGCTGACCCCGCACGGGGTGTGCTTATATTGGAATGCAGGCAGTGTTGGCGTTTCTACTGATCGTGACGCTTAGGCCCCATTTTTCATTATAGACGCGTTTTGTGCTATTTGGTCGTGTCCACCCTGTACGGGTATGTTTTGTTTCCTCTGTGTTATTCGGTGTACTATATTGTTATACTAGATGCTTGTATATTGGTTTTGTCGTTATGACTATGGCGGGGCGAATCAAATATACTTATTTTGTTCAAATTTTATCGTAGTTTTATTTCTGTTTGATTCTCGTATCAAGAATGTATTATATTATGATGTTGTGGCCGGTTATGATTTGCCTGTATTATGGGTTAGTTCACGCATCGACACGCTACAATTCCCGTAGCGGGTCAGGGCATGACACCTACTCTCCTGTCCATGTGAAAATCAACTTAATTCGAACATGCTTTGCACATGTTTTACTAAAATCACAAAATTGTTTAAGTTATTTTTTGAAAACATCAACATCTTTTGAACATTTGTAGGTTTTTGGAAATATTATGTCTTTCATATATGGGTAGCTATTTTGAAAATATAGAAGTCCTATATACGTAGGGGTGGGCACGGTTCGGTTCTGTTCGGTTCCAAATTTTGAGGAACCTAACTCGAACCGTTTAAAATTTTATCGGTTCCGATTCGGTTCAGTTCCTCTATTTTGAACGTTGGAACCAAACCTAACTCGAACCGTTTACAACGGTTCGGTTCCTACGGTTCCAAACGGTTCCTTGAAACAAATGCCAGACCGTGACACCTTAGGAACTTCACCCAAATGCATGAAAGCAAGTAAAATGCTGGAATCTGCCTGAACCAACAGACTGCAAGTCTGCAACAGTTCCACAAACAGCCACCCTCATGCCATGACATTAAATCAACTTCTTGACTTCTGGACTGATTTCTAGAGATGTTAATTCCTCCTTGGGTGAAAGCTAACAATGAACTGATTGTATTATCAAATAATGACCATAGTAAAAACAGATATAATGATCTCCATGCCAAGTAGCTATATCACTTGCACACACACAAAAAAAAAGTTCCTAGAATTTCACTTATCTCCTTTGACGTTCCTATCTCCTTTGATTTTTGTGACTCCAGTAACTTCCCATTATTCACCTCAATGTCACATGGCGAGTTGTCTTGTTACTCTTGTAGCTGTTCTTGGTCTATTGACTCCCTAATGGACTCTTCTTCTGCCAAGAAAACAGAAAAACAGGACACAATTAGTAACATAACAATCTCATTTACTATAATGTAAGTTTTCATCCTAGTAAGGCAGAACTCAAGAAAATTGAATATCATACATACCACATGATATTTGGCAAGAAATGGAAGCATCCTCTTTTGAGTCTTGAGCTGCAAGCCTGCAACAATTTGTTGGTGTTCTCGACAACAATCTGCAACAAGAGGGAGATGTTGCTTCTCGACACAGAGACAGAGAGAGGAGAGGGAGCTGCTTCTGCTTTTCTCTTCGACAGAGAGATATGTTGCTGTTGCTTCTCTCTTCAACAGAGACAGAGAGAGATCTCGCTGAGGGAGCTGCTTCTCTTCTTCTCGCTGAGAGAGATATGTTGCTGCTTCTTCTCTTCTTCTCTTCTCGATAGAGACAGAGAGAGGAGAGGAGAGGGAGATCTCACTGCTTCTTCTCTTCGACAGAGACAGAGAGAGGAGAGGAGAGGGAGATCTCGCTGCTTCTTCTCTTCGACAGAGACAGAGTCTGCTTCTTCTCTTCGACAGAGTCTGCTTCTTCTCTTCGACAGAGACAGAGAGAGGAGAGGAGAGGGAGATCTCGCTACTTCTTCTCTTCGACAGAGACAGAGAGAGGAGAGGAGAGGGAGATCTCGCTGCTTCTTCTCTTCGGATCTCGCTGCTTCTTCAACAGAGACAGAGAGAGGAGAGGAGAGGGAGAGGGTGATCTCGCACAGAGAGCTTCTCGAGACAGAGAGAGACAGATATTTAATTGGGTATGGCATATGGTATGGGTATTAGGGTATATGTAAATTTGTAATCGGTTCGAAACGGTTCGGAACCGAACCGTTTGAAAAAAAAATTGGAACCGGAACCGAACCGAATCGTTTCACATTTTTATAAATTAAAACCGAACCGTTTGGAGTAAAACTGTTCGGTTCGGTTTGAATCCGCGGTTCCTCGACTCGTTTGCCCACCCCTATATATACGTGAAGGTTTTTGAAAATATGAAGGTTTTGCATGTCAGGTCCATGGTTGTGTTTGTGGCAGGTTGAATTTAATATGCATCATGGTTGTCTTTTTGGTAGATTGAACTTAGTATGCAGTATGGTTATCTTTGTGGCAGATTTAACTATAGAACTCAGTTTCATGTTTTTATATAATTCTTCATTTTCCCTATTAGTTTGTATATAATTTTAGTTAACACCCATCTTCTTTGTTAAAAAATTGTTAATATAAAAAAAAAAATTCCAAATGTTATTTCTAGAGTTGAATCAAATATAATCATCAAGGAACATGATTTATATGATTTTAGTAAAGAATAATTCTACATGGCCCGCTCATGTAGCCCGCTCCTGGTCCGGACCCTCACAGGCACGTGCCATAGGGAGGGTGTCTCGCACGTGCCCGACCGAAGTTTCAAAAAAAAAAAAAAAAGCGGGAATTCTTCGTTTGAATTTCGTTGCTGAAATTTAAGAGGGAGGGAGGGACCAAAAAACAGAGGGAGGCTGGTAAGTTGCAAAGGATTGTGCTTGTGATTATGAGCAAGGCAATTTCTGAGGGAGCAGAGGTGGTGTTTGATTGGGTTGCAAATGGGTTGATTGGTGAAGAACTGTAGGTGCATACAAGAAGTTCTCGTATCATATGTGCTTGTGATTATGAGCAAGGAAACGTCTGTACCCATTTCCCAACCACTGGGCCTCAATTAAGATTTTATCTGTGAGTGCATACAAGAAGTTCTCATATCAAAATGATGAACCTTTCTTATTGTCGAGAAAGCAGAGGTGGTGTTTGAAGAAATGCCTGTGAGAGAGTGAAGAGAAGTAAATGGGTTTTGAAGAAATGAGAGATGGTGGTGTAGGAAAGAGTGTGCGAAGGAGGAATGACATATGGGTTTTGTAAATTCATTAAGAACCAGACGAGCATTTTGGTTAGAAGATGAAGATGAGGTTATAACAAGACCGTTGTTGTGTTTGTAGGTACTATCCTTTGATTCTACCTGCACAATCGAGGAGGTTGCTTCTAGCTGCAATTCAATTAGTTTCTTTCAACTATATATATGTTATTTGATACCATTTTCATGATATACTATGTACATTCTTTAGACTGTAAAAAACCCAGAACAGGATTTTTGTATTTCAATGGTATACCAAAGAAGAGATATTTCAGCTCACCAAGTAAAACGGGCTGAGAGAAATGGTTTCAAGGCTGTTGTTCTAACAGTTGACAATCCAAGGCTTGGTCGAACGGAGGTGGACATTAGGAACAGGTACACCTCTATATACTGTCTACGTTTTGTTATAAATTCCGATATATTACTTGTCAGTTTGATGGGCACCCTATTCCTAGAATGGTTGCACATCCGTTGAAGAACTTCGAAGGTCTTTTATCAGGCAAAACTCTTATTGTAAGTACTTGTCATCCCCTAATAGGCTAATTGTTGTAAAGGTTCTATTTGCTGACATTCTGAATTTTTTGTTGTAACAATTCTTCGTTTCAATGTTTAAAAAAAAATTCAGTAAAAAGATTATCATCTTACAGATCATGACTCGGGAGCTCGACCCTTCTTTGAGTTGGAAGCTATGAAACCATTAGCAGTCTTGCCATTGATTTCCTTCTCCACTATAACACTTGTAATGGAAACTATTGCATTGATACCATCATATCCTCTTCTAAGGTCTTCAGCATACTCATAAGTGATTGGATGATCCAACTACTTGCAGGATTTTTGTATTTCAATGGTATACCAAAGAAGAGATATTTCAGCTCACCAAGTAAAACGGGCTGAGAGAAATGGTTTCAAGGCAGATTGCATCCAGCATTACTTACTTGCCATGCCTTGATGAGCCATGTGAGTTAGTAATTTCCTTTTTGTTTGTCCAAACCAGATTTTTCGATTGATACTTCGTAATTAGTTTATTGACATTTGTGGGTTTAGGTGTGTTTGATGTGCTAGCATATACTGATAAAGATGTGGCTGTTCCATTTACATGGATTGAGAGTGGCCCCAAATTGATTGAGAATCCGCAGATGGTGAAACTGCATTCTTTTGACACCAAGGTAAATATTGCATTTGCATTTGTGTGTGAGTGTGTTTTGTTATAGAAATGAAACGCCTGAATTCAGTTGATAATCATTTTGTGATGCTAATGCAGATACATAGGGTGGATACTCTAGTTTCGTACAAGAACGACGAGTGGGACGATGAGCAATAAGAAGAGTTCAACAGATTCTTAACTGGAAGAAAGTCTATGAATCCTTTATTCACATTTTGTGTAGTTTGAGTGAAAAAAAAAACAAATGGAGGGTTCTGATTCTCTTTGCAGTATGCATGGTTTGGATTCTAGCATAGAACTGAAAAAGAATGTAAGAGTCCATTTTATTTTGCCTCAGTTTCTATGTTTCCAAAAGTTGTTGGAAATTGTGGTGTTGCATGGTGAGATTATATAACATTCTGGATATTTGATCAGTATATTTTAAAACCAAAGCCATAATCTGATCAAACTTAGTTGTGGTGTTGCATTGTGAGATTATATGACATTCTGGATATTTGATCAGTATATTTTAAAACCAAAGCCATAATCTTGATCAAACTTAGTTGTTTGTACCAGTTCAAATTATATTATGAACTTGATCAGTTTTTTCTTAACCAACTTTGTTTTTGGGTTGACATCAATTCATTAAAAAGATGCATAATTTGTGTATAATCATTATCGAATTTTTCTTTTAAAACCAGCATAGAAAGTTAACACCAACAAAAGGTGTGGGTCAATCTCAGAATACATTCGGTTTAGTAATAAATCTCAAACTGATTGACTACAGACTGCTGCCAAGTCTTTGGAAATGAGAAGGTCAATCTCATTCCCCTGAGTGAAATGCTTCTGACCGATCAATACACAAGTTGTACTCAGCACAAGAGCATTGTATTTACAGACTGGTAGTTTAGCTCTCTAGTTTATGAAAGTAGGACAAGTTTAAAGGATGTTGAAATGTTCAGAAGTATTATTTGTCAAGATAAATCGGTATCTAAGATTAATCTGCAAAGACTCCGTGCCTTTCCTCTATTCACCCAGCATTCTTGCACCCTGGTACATTGCGCCAGGACGGAGCTCATCCAGTGCATCCACACTTCTGAAAACACTCAACTCTCTAAGACCAGTCCACCCGCGGAGAATTTCTATTGAAACTTCTGTAATATCGTAAGTGAAAGATATATATCTTACAAGAACAGCTTCGGCACCAAAAGCTAAGAGTTTGAAAACATCTGTTCCACGCCAGATTCCTCTGTCAAATAGGACATGAACTCTCCCTCCAACAGCTTGAACAACCTGCAAGTCCATCATCCGCGTAAACATGAACCGTCCTACAGGAATGATATCTTCATCCTAAGGAGACAAGGCCATGAGTGAGTTTATCAAGACTCAATTGATAGTTTTCAAGTAACATGATTTAAAATAGAAAATTGTATGTATTAAGATAAAAAGTTGTTATTTCAAGAATCTACTTGAGCTGGATCAAAGTATCACCTCCTCCAAAACAAGAAATAGTGGGTGGAACATAATCAAGTGGGCAGCCACCATGGTTGGATACAACTATCCCCGAAATCCTTGCTCAATAGCTTTGATAGCTGCCAAAGACATTAATTTAACTTTTAACATCTGAAGTAAAGAAGTCTATAGGGAGTTGCTCCACACTGCAATGTACCCCATCAACTAAAGGCGCTTAAACTACAGCTTACAGCATTACAGATGGTTTAACAAGCTTTGCTACTATTAACATGTGTGTTATCTTTGTATTCTCTTAAAGCAATTTTGAGTTGCCATTACATGATCTTTTAGTATATCTTTAAGAAATTAGGAACATAACCTTTCTGAAAACTACTCTGCAAAGAGAATGCATATAGAAATGGGCAAGGGCAACAACAATCATCAATTTACCATCAACTGCAGTTAGCACTCCCTTGATAAAAATTGGCAGCTTTGTTATAGATTTCAGCCAATCTATGTCAGCCAATCAAAGGATAGTACCTACAAACACAACAGCGGTCTTGTTATAACCTCATCTTCATTTTCTAACCAAAATGCTCGTCCGGTTCTTAATGAATTTACAAAACCCATATGTCGTTCCTCCTTCGCACACTCTTTCCTACACCACTATCTCTCATTTCTTCAAAACCCATTTACTTCTCTTCACTCTCTCACAGGCATTTCTTCAAACACCACCTCTGCTCTCTCGACAATAAGCATCATTTTGATACAAGAACTTCTTGTATGCACCAACAGATAAAATCTTAATTGAGGCCCCGTGGTTGGGAAATGGGTACAGACGTTTCCTTGCTCATAATCACAAGCACATATGATACGAGAACTTCTTGTATGCACCTACAGTTCTTCACCAATCAACCCATTTGCAACCCAATCAAACACCACCTCTGCTCCCTCAGAAGTTGCCTTGCTCACAATTACAAGCACAATCCTTTGCAACTTACCAGCCTCCCTCTGTTTTTTGGTCCATCCCTCCCTCTTAAATTTCAGCAACGAAGTTCAAACGAAGAATTCCCGCTTTTTTTTTTTTTTTTTTTTTTTGAAACTTCGGTCGGCCACGTACGAGACACCCTCCCTATGGCACGTGCCTGAGAGGGTCCGAACCAAGAGCGGGCTACAGGAGCGAGCCATGTAGAATTATTCTTTAGTAAAACACGCACAAATCACATGCAGAATTAATTGGTCTTTTTGAAAAAATTGTCCAACTCTTTTCTCACGTCCCAAAAAGGACCAATATTACCCTTTTTGATTAAACCATTGAGCTTTTCATACACACCTGAAAAGAATGAACATACCACCACTTGACCAATGGCCATCTCTTCTCTACTAGAATTGTTACAAAAAGGAGGAGCTGGAATTACACACAGAACAAGTTTTAGAAGAGGAATTGGAAGCAAGGAAAGAGAAGTAGTAGATAACACCCCTCTTTTGATAATGCTCTCTCAATTATTTCACACAGTAATATAAGGAAAAGAAGAATCAATAAAAGTAGCCAGATTGTATTAATTTTCCACGAGAATCAATAAAAGTTGGCCAACTTGTATTATTTTCCCTTGGTGCATTTATTGCCATTCATGACAGCTAGCTCTCAATTATTTGTGCTATAAAAGTTGTGTGGAAATAACGGACCTTCTCTTTTTGTATTGAGATTTTAATATGAAATGAGCAAATAAAGCATTGGGGTCCCCTACTCTCCCGTCCATGTGAAGATCACCTGCATTTTCCTGAAAGAGAAGAAACTCGATGGAAAGAGATAAAGTGTATCTACACTCGACCCAAATAAGGAGGAATTTGGTAGTAAAAATGTACGTTTTGGCTCTATTTGAATTATGAAGCTGTGTGGAAATAATGGCTCTTCTCTTTTTGTAATGACATTTTAAGTTTAAACTGCCAAACAAAGCATACAAGGTCCCTAACCATGTGAAGATCACTTGCATTGTTTTCCATTTACTTTTGGTAGTAAAAATGTACGTTTAGGCTCTATTCAGAATTGTTCAAATTATAGAAGGATAAAGCTTTTGAGTCATACAATGAAATTTTGGAATAAGGTCATAGAGCGAAGACTTAGGAGTTTAACCATTGTTTCGAAGAATCAATTTAGATTTATGTCGGGTAGATCTACCACGGTGGTCATCTTCTTGCTTAGGCAATTTATAGAAAAATATCGAGAGGAATGTAAGAATTTGCATATAATTTTTACTAATTTGGAAAAAGGCTACGATAGAGTCCCCAGAAAATTAATTTGATGACTGCTTGGAAGAAAGAAAGTCTCTCAATATTATGTCGACGTCTTTAAGGATATGTATGAAGGGGGGCGAGATGTCCAGTGAATTCTCACTATTAGTAGGACTACATTAAGAGTCGGCCTTAAATTCATACCCCTTTGCTTTGGTCATGGATGAATTGACAATACATCTTAAAAAAGATGTACATTGATACATGTTATTTGCAAATGATAATGTTTTAATTAATGAGACTAATGAAGGTTTAGACTGAAAATAGGGATGGACAGACACAGCTCGAGTCAGTCCAAGATTGAGCTTTATCCCAATTTCCGATCCGTTGCTCATAAACACAACACTCTCTCTGTATATCAAAACCGTAACTGTTCATCTTCTCACAGAGCTAACAACACATACACGAACATCAATTCAAAATGGAGAAATCTACAATTCAACCTGACGACTAGTAATCGGTATCTTAATTGCTCACACCTTCATTTAGAGAGGTGAAACCCAAAATTTGTAAGCACGTCTTGTAGGGTTAGTTATAAATCTAAATTGAGGGTGGCTGTAATGAATTAATTTATTTCATTCGGTATCTTAATTTATTTCATTCGTTTACACTCATTCTCAAGTCAGTCTCGTTCTTAATTCCCCATCCATTCTCAAGAAGAGAAAACAATAGGGAAAGAGAGGGAGAGAAGATGGCAAGAAGGTACTCACTGATGATACTCAAGTGTTCGTCTCTCCCCTCTGATCCTCCCACTAACCTCTCTTCCGCACTATCAAACCCTTGTAATTTCTCCACCAAAACCCTAATGCCAACTCACAACAACTCTCTTCCTCCTCCTCTATGTCCATTTACTTCACAATCAAAATCAAAATGGAGACATTTTGGTGAGTGTGGAGACTATAATGATGTATAGTGGCTGAGATGTCATCATCATTTAATTTGAAAGGAGAGAAATTTAGGGAATCGAAATTTGAGTTCTCTTTTATTGTTATTGTTATTCAAGTTGAAAAAGATTTGAAAAAGAGATGCTATGTGTTTATTTCGATGAGAATTGAGAATTTGAGTGTGAATTGGGGAGGAGTAATTTATTATTGATCTTGGGCTTGGATTTTCAAAACAGTTGGGCTTGGGCTTCATACAGTAACCGGAACGGACCAAACGGTCCGGGAGAGAATTTACGAAAATCGGTTCCGTCCCGCTTCCAAATTAGAAACGGTCGGGTTCAAAACCAAATCACTTTTGGTACCCAGCACCTTAGCACATCTTTTATGATCATGTGGTTCATAATGCAATATTATGTGTTTAGTGCTCGGGTTGTGTCAGCGAATTCAACGGACATTGCAAAACATGCATGTGGCGCAATCTCAGAGATTTGTGACGGAAATGAAATCTTTCACCTCTCTTGGTTTTAGATACCAAACCCAAATTGAGGTGAAGGAAGAGATTGATCATAGTACTTTTCTTTCTCATGGCTTCACACATTTCTCTCAAGACATCTTTACTTTTCCCTCATGGCACCATTACTCTGACCCGCTATTATTCTGTACCTGAGTCCATACCTTTCTCCATTCCCCCTTCACTAATAAAGACTTGTAGGGGACCTGGTCACTTCCCACCCCTAACTGAAAGTTAGATAAGTAAATTCCATACCGGTCCGGTTTGAAACGGTTGGGTCCGGGATTCTTGCCCACCCCTAATTGAAAGTTAGATAAGTGGCGGGAGGCATTAGAAAGTAAGGGTTTTAGAATAAGTTGTTAAAGGGTTTTTGAATAAGTTGTACGAAGAGAAGATAGAATATCTAGTGTGCAATTTTGGTTGCGAATCACGAGGGAGAAGTAATTCAATTGAGATCGAAGGAGTGGAGGTTTCAAAGTGAGATTTTTCAATATTTCGGATCTATAATTCAAATGAATGATGCTATTGAAGAAGATGTAGATCATAGGATTAAAACTGGCTGAACGAAATGGACAATGACGTCGGGAGTATTATGCGATAGAATGATGCCTGCAAGGTTAAAAGGGAAATGCTATAAAAAAATTGTTCGACCAACCATGTTTTACGGTTTAGAATGTTGGGCTACTGTGGAACAACATTCACATAGAATGGCGGTAGCAAAAACACGTATGTTAAGATGGATGTGTGGTAAAATTCGTAAGAATAAAATTAGGAATGAAAGAATTAAGAGATACTTAGGTGTAATGACCATAAAGGACAAAATTAGATAAAGGCGTTAACGTGATTTGATACATGCGAAGGAAATCAAGCACGACGTCAACTTAAAAATATCTAGATTGACAAGTTAGTGAGGGTGTAGATGAAAGAAACAACCGTTGACGTAATAGTTGGATTAAGTTTACAAACCAAAAAGATAATGATCACATAAGATTAAGCTTACAGTAAGAAGCTACATAATTGGACATTGTTCCAAAAAAATGGAGGATAGGGGACATTGATCATCAGAATGAGTGTAAACGAATGAAATAAATTAATTCGTTACAATATTCACCTTCTGTAATTCATTCATTTGCATATGATGAGAAACAGCGTGCAAATAGCAGATTGCAATGATATAAAATCATATGATTTAGTTTATTATTTAATTTAACTTAGTTGTTGGATCATGCCTAAGTAAGTTCATAATTAAATAGTTAGGGATTAGGACTCCAAAAGCATTTCTTGTAGGCCAATAAGCCATTCCTCGTAGTAATTTGAATGATGAATATGAATTGATTTATTTGATTATCTTTATTTTGATTTATTTTTAGATTTATGTAAATTAGTTTAGTTATAGATACCAATGTTATCTGACGCTATTGGACTCGTAGTCTCGATTTAACGAAGATTGAAGAGATAGAAGAAAGAAGAGGAAACAAGAGTTTTGATTAATGAAATGAGTTATTTTAATTATTAACAAGGCACAAGGTCATCCATCCCAACTCGGCTGATTTGTTCATCGTTACTTGACTTACTTCTTAGGTTTGGCGGAGTTGATTACAAGCACTGGAAACAAAAGTACCAGGCATATCATGCCGAAGGAGTCACTTTCTTTAGGTGAGTTGTTGTTTTTTATCTGCCTTTTATTTGTTGTCCCTTCTTGTGCTTCAATTATTATAAAGTCTATTGTCTAATGTTGTGCTTCAATTATTAGAATGGAGTGAACAACTTTATATCAGAAGATTTACTGAAATGTAAAATAAATTACTTAAAAAGTTGTATCATCTTAAATAGGTCTATAAATGGATTGGATTTGGGTTTAAATAATGCTTAAATTAGGTTTAATCGGATCGGATATCGCATTTAGATGCTACCTAATTTTTGTAAGGGATTGCAGTCTCCTTGAAAACACATTACAAATGAGATCACAGGCACTATCCTTCATCAACATATTCGTCTCTTCTCACAATCTCTCCCCTTCTCACCTATCGGCTTCTCAATTTTCATGCTGCTTCTAATAACAGATATTGATTGTTTTTGTTTAGTCAGATTCATGTTTTATTACAGAAGATGATTCGCACTTAACTGTATCAATTGTCTTTGTTAAGGTCGATCTTCCTGAATTAGAAAGTTGTGTCAAGTGTTTTTTCCAGCACCGAGGCAAGGCAATTTCATCAACAATTTTTTTTTTTTTTTTTGGAAAAGCAAGCGTGTTGTTGGTAGGTATAGAATCTAAGACATAGAGATTAAACCACCACAGTCTTAACCGTCTAACCAGACTATCATTGACTTTTCATCAACAAATTTGTCACTAATATATGCAAGCAGCTTGAAAATCTCAAATTAAATAACAGTATGTGCAGTACCAAGCAAAGATCAGAGCCAAATATGGGATTGAACATGAGAATATCAACAACGAAAATTAAACAACCTTCTCTAGTTTTCCGATGTGGCTTCATCGCTCAATTTCTAACTCCCACCCTTTCAAGAATATTATCCAAATGATCCTTATGGAAAAGTTTAGGTTTTGAAATCACACATTTTACATTTGCTGTAATTTCATGAAGTCTAGATAAGATAGTTTTCTTTTGAACTATCATGTAGACCAACCACGTCTGTTTTTTGTGCCTGCAAACCAAATATATAATGGTAGTGACACTTCATGTGAGCATATCGAAATAATAATTGCTACTACACATAAACGGCTCTCTTATGATTGAAAGCACAATGCCAGTCGCACAGTATAGCTACTGAAGAAATTAAAAAAAACCCTAGGGTAATCTAAATAAATTTTCTAAACAAACTATAGATGTGAGTGATTTTCTTAATCCACGATGAACGAGCTTCGTAGTCGAGAAAAAAGTATTAGACCAACCTTCTGGTTACTTGTAGGATTTTCTAATTTTGTGATCAAGGTTGTACCTTCAGCGTTAACATGCTGCAATCAGAGCAGTGTTCTAAAAATCGGTTTAGGTGCTAGGCGTTAGAGAAACGCACAGATTAATGGCTAAGTGGTTTTTGAGCGAATTTTTTTTTAATAAGGCTGATTGTGTTCTTATTTTTTTATTATTAATTTTTTTAAATAAACAAATTAATTATTTTTTTATTCAGTATATGTCTGAATGTAGCAAATGATGATTACTTAATGAAATTCTCAAAAGATTTGTCGGTACCAATTTTAGTAATGTAGATTTTATCAAACATGACTCATGTCATTTATGCAAGTTGAAGAAAAATAAAAGAGTATGTTTGAATATTTGTCCACAACTTTCAACTTTGTATAAAGTACCCATCATGACCAACTTAAGTCATTTGAGTTTTAATAAATTTTGTTCATGATTGTTAATTTTTCATATTTTTAAATTTTGCATATGTATCTTGGCATTAAATTGGATCTAATTGATAATTATACTTAACTTTTGTAAATTATTAAAGTTATAATATAAAACCTAAGACCGTTTAGACCCCTGAGCGCTAGACACCTGCTCGCCGCCCTCCTAGCGCTTTTTAGAACGCTGAATTAGATAACTCAAAAAAAAAAAAAAAACAATCAAATCAGAAACACAAATCTAGATCTAACACTGAAAATGTAACATGCTCATCTTAGGTGTTGGGTTATCACTGTGGAGTTGCATTACAATTCATGTAAAAATGTCTGCAAAGGGAATATATCATCAATGATTAACAACCAAATTATAATAAAAACGATAAATAAATGAATAAATATTACAAATTCTTCAGGCATGTATGCTTATAATTTTTTTTTTTTATAGATATATTGGTTTTATTTTCTAACAATTTTAGGTAAGTCGTATTATGATTCCCTTATAGCAGATTATTACCTAGTTGTCTTTTACTCTATAAACTCACATGTGGAAGTATATATGTAACGAGACTGTTTCAAGGATTCCAAAACCTTAAACTAAGAAAAAACACGAATAAACAGTACACCACTACATCATCAATAAGAAATATGATTTTCTAAAATCATCATCATCATCAAAGCCTATTTTCAAAACTCTTAAGGTCGGCTACACGTATTTTAATTCTTCAAACAATGCAATCATCCGACATTAATCTTTTTGAACCAAAATTCATGCAATCAATTTGAGAATTAACTCATAATTGGTCACCTAGGGATCAAATCAGCAATGAGTTGCCACAACCCACATGCATGGTACAGAGGCATTGTGAAGCCATTTTGATAGCGACCCTTTAATTAACAAAGCAATTTTTTAACAATTACCAAAACAATTTCTTACTAATATTTTGTTTGCAATATGATCTCGTAAATTAATTATACCGATTTGCTCACGTAATCCAAATACTTGAGACATTTATGGTAAAAACTACATGTTAAAATTTTGAAAATGTACATGAGAAAGGAGAGTTGGAGAAATGAAGAAAAAATTGAAATTACAGAGATTGAAAACAAAAATGAAGGAGAGAAAGGAGATAAGTTTCTTATCGAGTTATTGTGAAAGTAGGTAGAACCACAATGCTTGGCGATGAGAATGAAGGTGTGCCGTCAAAATGAAGGAGAGAAATGAGATAAGTTTCTTACTGAGTCCTTGTGAAAGTAGATAAAACCACAATACTTGACGAAGAGAATGAAGGTGTGCCGTCAAAATTTTGCTCTACTTATTTTTAATAAGACAGAGGCAGTAATTGTCATTACAAAATTAATTAAAGGTTATTATTGAAATATTTTTTGACTCGACACTTAGTGCTAAGTGATAAACACTTCCCTGTTGCTTACTCCAATTAGAAATAGAACTTCTGATCAGAATTAAAAACAAACACTCTAAATAAGGTAGTCAACTTCTTATTAAGACTTCTTACTCCATTCAGAAACAAAAACAAACACCCTCATAAGCTCATGAAAGAAAAAAAAGAAGTTTATGGTTTATGTTTATAGTCAATGTATGGAAGTAAAACAACAAGATATACTTCAATGTCACGGGTAAAAAAATTATGGGACAAATCCGATCAATCCATCAATCAACAAAAAAAACCATTTTTATTCAAAGTTTGAGGAATACAAGAGCGCCAGTCAACTTCCCAATCAAAAGGAGAATACATCAACGCAAACAGCAACAAAATCAAACAAAAAACGGCAATGAACACTTCGTGAGCAACTACACAAACCCCCTTCAACTTCTCTTTTTTCTTCTCTGTCTCAATGGAAGAACAACCTGTGCCTAACACAACAAGCAGCCTGTCGGCTAGGAGAACAAAACCCTTTGAGGTATCATGGTCCAACTTTATGGGCTGGGCCCATTTTGGTTAATACCCATCGGGAGAGGAGGGGAGGGAGGGGATCAAGTATAATTCTAGAGAGCCTGAGTTTATTGCTTGGGGGGCGAAAATACAATTTACCCCCCTCCCCCACTTCTTTAACCACCTTCTTCAAAAATGTGTTTAAAGAGGTGGATCGCCCAAATTAGGCTGTAGACCCGGCCCTGTAGCATTACTCGGGGACCAAACATTACTACTGATTCTAACAAATGAAACATGGGAAATCATGTTGAAGTAGTTGTCACCTCTTTCCTCGTCCTTGTTCTCCCATCGTCTCTCCAGTTCTTCATCACATCCATAAATAAATAAGTGTTGAAGTGCAGTGAAGTCTTGCAACCATTGTGGCAACATTTCCCAATTCTTCGGAGCACTGATATACAAAACTTTGAAGTGAAGTTAAAAGTACTTATCCAATCAGGCAAGTCCATGGCACCAGTTTCTGAACAAGGCTGGAAGTCTAGACAATGAAGCCTTGCAGCAGTGTGTTTTATCTCCTCTGGAAAAAATGTCAGCTTGGGCAATCTATGCAGTGTAATCTCTTCAAGGACAATGAGGTGCTCAAAATCATCGGTCAGAATTCCATTTGCGGACAATCACTGATTACAAGAGTAACAAGAGAAGTCTTGTTGAACTGAGCAAATGCTTCAAACCATGACAACCATCAATATGAAGGGTTTTGAGAGAGGAGAGGATTTTCATTCCCCTTAACTTGGGCAAGCCGACCAATTCGAGTCTTTCAAGGGAAACTAGTTGCTCAAAATCCTGTGTGGAGAATTCCAACTGCGGACAATCCTCGATACTCATATAAACTAGAGAAGTCTTGTCAAGCTCAGGCAAGCGCTTCAAAGCATCACATTCATAAATATTAAAGGTTCTGAGCGAGGAGAGGTATCTGAGTCCCCTTCTCCCTCTGCCAGTGAAACCAAGTTTCTACAGTTATGAACAGGCAACTCTGTGAGTGTAGTAAGACTTTTCATTTGTACAGGGAGAGTTTTCAGGTTGACGCAATATTCAATCCTCAAATTCCGGAGAGCAGTAAGGTTTTGTAGCACCCTTGGTGGAAGATTCTCCATCTCAGCATGCCCGTCAATTACAATGGAAGGAAGGTAATGGAGGTCGTGCAGTGAACCCAGAACCAGTCCATTGCTTGATCCATGTATAGAAACATGTTCGACCGGGGATCCTGACAATGGAACTTCTCCTTCCAGTTTTGGGCATCCAGAGACCACCACTTGTTTTAGGCGAGGGAATACTGGGGCTATTGCTGCTTGAGAAGATGACGACAATGTCTGCAGCAATGATGAAGATGACCATCCCTCCAATTCAGGCATCTCGTCTAACGTGAGTTCTTCTAGCGATCGGAATGTTCTTGCATTATCATCATCATCCATGACAATGAATTTCAATGAATACATGTTCTCCAAATACAAAACTTTGAGAGAGCCAAGTTTCCCAAGAGGTGAGAGACGTTCACATCTTGTACAATATGAGAGAGAGATTATCACCAAATTTGGGACACACGAAGGTGTCAACCAACTTGGAGAGTTTGGTCCTTGATAACCTTTAACAAACAGTTCCCTTAATTTTGCGTGAGGTTGGAGGCCATCAATTACCTCCTGATGTTGCTGCTGCGGCTGTTGAGAGTCCTCGTCCTCTGTCCCCTCCTCTGTTGCATTTTGTGATTGATGCTGCTGCTGTTGAGAGAACTCGTCCTCTGTTGCAGATTCCTCGTCATCTGTTGCAGCTGTTGCAGAGTCCTCGTCCTCTGTTTCAAAGTCCTCACAGTCTGTTAGCTCCTCCATAAATGACCAATGCAGATCCAACGAACGAATGTTTTTCTTTTCCACCAAATTTGCCGCTTTAGCTTCAGTCGAACTTATCACGTGCTCCAGCCCTTTTATTTCCAATTCTCCTCCAAGGTCTAGCCCACGCAACTCAGTCACACCATATCCACTCTCTGAGCCCACAATAAAACAATTCAAAAGTCCGGAGGCTACTTAATTGCCCAATTCCAATCGGCATTCTTTGTAACCGAAAACATCCTTTAATATCCAGGTGTCTCAGGCTGCTCATTTTACTCGTATCATTCGGCAAAGCCTGGAGTCTGTTGCAACATTGAAGTTTCAATGTTTGCAAATTTCTTAGCAAACAAATAAATGTAGGCAGGAATCTAATGGGATTACCAAAAAGGTTGAGATATCTCAGGTGTATCATTTTCTCAATACAATCTGGTACCACTTCAATTCTTGAATACTTCAAATCAAGTGCTCATAATCGACGAAAATGCGGGAAGAGGAATTTATATTTGGGAGCCATCCAATCGTCTTTGAATCGGAAGATGAGAGAACGTAAGCATGGTGACGGTCTTTGTATCAGCTCAAGACTAGAAGCTGATAATGATTCATAATCATACGATAAGGAAACATGGCGAGTTAAAACAAAAGTATTAACATGGCGAGTTAAAAAAATAGGGTAATCTAAATAAATGTTCTAAACAAACTATAGATGTGAGTGATATTCTTAATCCAGGATGACCGAGTTTCGTAGTCGAGAAAAAAGTATTAGACCAACCTTTTGGTTACTTATAGGATTTTCTAATTTTGTGACCAAGGTTGTACCTTCAGTGTTAACATGCTGCAATCAGAGCAGTGTTCTAAAAATCAGTCTAGGCGCTAGGCGTTAGAGAAACGCACGGATTAATGGATAGGTGATTTTTGAGCGAGTTTTTTATTTAATAAGGCTGATTGTGTTCTTATTTTATTTTTCTTTTCTGTTTTTTGAAAATAAACAATTTAATTGTTTTTATTTAGTATTTGTCTGAATTTAGCAAATGATGATTACTTAATGAAATTATCAAAATATCTGTCGGTACCAATTTTAGTAATGTAGATTTTATCAAGCACGACTCATGTCATTCAAGCAAGTTGAAGAAAAATAAAAGAGTAGGTTTGGATATTTGTCCACTAATTCAACTTTGTATAAAGTACCCATCATGACCAACTTAAGTCATTTGAGTTTTAATAATTTTTTTTCATGATTGTTAATTTTATATATTTTTAAATTTTGCATATTTATTTTGGCATTAAATTGGATGTAATTGATAAGGTATTATACTTAAATTTTGTAAATTATTAAAGTTATAATACAAAACCTAAGACCACCTAGACCCCTGGGCGGGGGCGCTAGGCACCTGCTCGCCGCCCACCCAACGCTTTTTAAAACGCTGAATCAGAGATCTCAAAAAAAAAAAAAAAAAAACCAAATCAAATCAGAAACACAAATCTAGATGTAACACTGAAAATATAACATGCTCATCTTGGGTGTTGGGTTATCACTGTGGAGTTGTTGCATTTACAATTCATGTCAAATAAGGGCTCTGTAAGGACCGAAATTTTTTAGCACCTTTACTAATAAAATTTTTAAATTATAATAATTTTTTTTAGAAAAAAGGGGGTTTCAATATCATTTTGCCCTTCAAGACCTTAAGGTCTGTCCAAACACACAAAAATCTATCATAAGAACCAGAGTTGAACACAAGGCATATGTCACGGACTAGCAATCCGTGCGGCACTAGCTATCCATTTCACTAGTAAGCCTATGAGTAATTACTTCGACGGACACAAATATTAACTTGAGAATGCACAATATCAATCTGTAGAGAATATAACAATGCACAATAGTCAGTAAAAGCTCTCTTTCACATTCAATAGATTACAATGGGGAGGAACGTTCGGAAGGACGTTGCTCAAGACTAGTTCGATGCTATCGATCGATGGAAATACAAGTTTGAAGTTGAAAAGCAATGCAAAGAAAAACAATAAAAATGCTAGCGGTACAGTCTGGCCCGACTATGCAATGGAGGCAACACGTCCTCACAGTCAAGAGCTCAAACCTTCCCCCTATATAATAGATGCTAAGCATTTGGGCACTTTTCAAAAGGGAACATTGAGTTTTGAGACCATTAGACAGGCCTCTGACCTTGAGTCCTAACAGCATATACATGTTCTCTTCCACCAAAAATTCTGCAACCAACCACTGTTAGCATTTTGTAACATCCTGTGTGGGCGGGCTCTAAGGCTGGCAGCTCTATATGTGAGCGGACTTAGAAGGCTAATATGCTACCTTGTGTGGGCAGACTTGAATGCTAGAAGACTACTAGGAGGTTATAGTCCTACATCGCCTAGGTGAGAAAATGATATGTGCTATATATATGCAAATTTGAATCTACATGACACAACAACTTTACAAATTCGTAAAAACTTATTAATTAATGACAATAAAATATAACAATTAATTATTTTAACATATTTTTTAAATTTAAATGATATATAAATAATTGTACAAAACACCAATTGCTAAATAAAACTTTATCTAATTAATGGGGGAAAGAAAATGGATCCTACAAGCTATTTTCTAAGAGCATAAAGGATAAATAAATTTTGGGGGAGGGGGGATCAAATTGATATATAAAGTTATGGAAAATACATAATTTCATATTCAAAATTATGTGGATAATTTTTTTTTTTGTGTGTGTGTTAAAGTGCATTGATTGTGAAAAGACTCACATTGATTATTAAAATGGTCATTAAACATAACTCACAAATGAACCTCGACGTATAAACATATATCTTGAGAAAAAATTAATTGGATCAAAATTTTACGTATCTCTAAAAAAATATAGTTAATAAAAAACAAAACTAAACCTCGAAATACAAATTCATTTTGAGAAAATACTTAAAAAAAACTTCTTCGTCTTTCTCAAAGTGAGGTTTCTGGTGGCTAGTGGCGATGGTGGGAAATGAAATTAAATCAAGCAGAGAGGGAAAGGGGAGGGAGAAGGAGGCGAGGTGGTTGTCGATGCCAGCAAGCAGAAGAGAGGAAAAAGGCAAGGCAGAGTCGTTGGCTTCGCAGCGAACATAGGGAGAAAGGAAGGGGTGGAGCGGGACGATATCGCAATGGTAGGCAAATAGAAAATAACCCCAAAAAAATTTAAAAATCAGTGGCGGCAAATGCCCCCTACCCCCACATAGATCCGTGCTGTCAGGACTCAAGGTCAGAGGCCCGACTATGCAATGGAGGCAACACGTCCTCACAGTCAAGAGATCAAACATTCCCCCTATAATATAGATGCTAAGCATTTGGGCACTTTTCAAAAAGAAACATTGAGTTTTGAGACCATTAGGAAGGCCTCTGACCTTGAGTCCTGACACGTGCCTAGGTAACAATATATTTCACATGTTCAAGAGTTGAATGAAGTATGTGCTGTTAGGACTCAAGGTCAGAGGCCTGTCTAATGGTCTCAAAACTCAATGTTCCCTTTTGAAAAGTGCCCAAATGCTTAGCATCTATATTATAGGGGGAAGGTTTGAGCTCTTGACTGTGAGGACGTGTTGCCTCCATTGCATAGTCGGGCCAGACTGTACCGCTAGCATTTTTATTGTTTTCTTTGCATTGCTTTTCAACTTCAAACTTGTATTTCCATCGATCGATAGCATCGAACTAGTCTTGAGCAACGTCCTTCCGAACGTTCCTCCCCATTGTAATCTATTGAATGTGAATGAGAGATTTTACTGACTGTTGTGCATTGTTATATTGTCTACAGATTGATATTGTGCATTCTCAAGTTAATATTTGTGCCCGTCAAAGTAACTACTCATAGGCTTACTAGTGAATTGGATAGCTAGTGCCGCACGGATTGCTAGTCCGTGACAGTTGGTATCAGAGCCAAAGCTTGTTGAATGCAAACCAGGATGCAGGAACTAAATGAGCGCCTTAGCGCTATGGAGGAACGACAGGCTAGCCGAATGCATAGATTAGAAAGCAGAATGGACCAGTTGAACACTTTGGGAGAACAGATTAGTCGGTTGGATGGACTCTTTTCACTGGCAGACAGAGTGGATTCGCTGGCTGAGCACGTTGATAACTTAGAGGGACGAACAGTTGTTATTGAAGAGTCGCCTCACCCCACAGCTCAAGTGATGAGTGACTTCCAATTACAATTGGAGGACTTATTTGCAAGGGTTGGCTTGCTCACTAAGGCCACAGGGACGACGGATCACCATAGGATGAAAGTGAAAGTGCCAGAGCCAAAGTCATATGCTGGGGCACGAGATGGAAAGGAGTTAGAGAACTTCTTGTTTGATCTGGAGCAGTATTTTCGCGCGGTGAACCCCGAATCAGAAGAAGCCAAGGTTACCATGGCGACCATGTACTTAGCAGGTGATGCAAAACTATGGTGGAGAACCAAATATGTAGAGATGGAAGAAGGTCGCATCCTTATTAGAACTTGGGCAGACCTCAAGAACGAACTCAGAAATCAATTTTTGCCTGAGAACACTGATTTCTTAGCAAGGAGGAAGCTCCACACCATCAAACAGACAGGCAATGTTCGAGACTATGTCCGACAATTCTCAACTTGCTTGCTAGATATTCGAGACATGTCTGAGAAGGACAAAGTTTTCTGTTTCATGGAACAAGCTCAGCCGCTTCTACAAGCAGAATTGCAAAGGCAGAAGGTGACAGATATTACAAGTGCTATTGCGGCAGCAGAAAGGTTTAGCGATTATATGCCCATGAGTGGATCCACTTCACTCAATCACTCCACAGCTAGAACTGGCAGTACCAATTCAAGCTTAGGGTCAAATGCTCGCTCACCTCACCAAAACTGGGGAAACTCAAGTCAGAACCGAGGAAACTACAATTCTCGGTCGTCCAACCAGAATTGGAGTTCCAACAAAAATTGGAATGCCAGCTCTAGCAACTCAAATTACAACAACAAAGGAGGGCAAAACTACTCTGGGCAGTGGAGACCATCTGCTCCTGTCCCATGCATTCTTTGCAATAGCAGGGATCACCCAACAGGAAAATGTCCATCCAAACCAGCTCTACACTCATTAATGTCCTTGCTTCAAGCAGAACCTTCTAACTCGACCGCATCGAGCTCGAACCCCATCAACAGTGAGACCTCCCAGATGGGAGCTCTACGCAAGCTCAATGCTGTAAAAGGAGAAATGTATGAGCACCCTCACAAGAAGGCCTTGCAATTCATCGACATCACTATCAATGGGTTCCCTTCTCAAACATTGTTGGATTCTGGAGCAACAGACAATTTTATTGCCCCAGATGAAGCTAGACGTGTGGGTCTGAAATTAGAAGGAGATGTGGGTAAGTTGAAAGCTGTCAACTCTGAGGCAATCTCTATTAATGGTGTGGCTAGAGCTGTGCCATTACAGGTGGGTCCATGGGAAGGAAGATCAAACTTCTTGGCCGTTCCACTTGATGATTTTAAAGTGATTCTTGGCCAAGAATTCTTCCGAGGAGCTGCAGCAGGACCATTACCTTTCATGGACTCCTTGGGGTTTTTCGGACCCAGACTACGCATTGTACCAACCTCAATTCGACCAACAACTCATGATAGAATATTGTCGGCGCTCCAAGTCAAGAGAGGCTTGGCCAAAGGAGAAGATACATACTTAGCTGTGGCAAAGCTAGAGATGGAAGATGATACTAGCAAAATCCCTGAGGAAGTTGCCCGAGTTATTGCTGACTTCAGCGAAGTGATGCCGAATGAATTGCCAAAGAATCTACCTCCCAGAAGGCTCATTGATCACGAAATTGAGTTAGTCCCTGGTGCCAAGCCTCCCGCACGTAGTCCATATCGCATGAGCCCTCCAGAGCTGACCGAATTGAGAACACAACTAGATGGCTTGTTGGAGTCGGGATTTATTCGGCCCTCTAAAGCACCTTATGGGGCACCTGTTCTTTTTCAGCGAAAACATGATGGTAGTCTTCGTCTTTGTGTTGATTACAGAGCCTTGAACAAAGTCACTATAAAGAACAAATACCCGCTGCCGCTCATTGCATACCTATTCGACCAACTTGGATCCGCCAGATACTTCACCAAACTCGACTTGAGATCAGGTTACCATCAGGTCCGCATTGCTGCTGGTGACGAACCCAAAACTGCTTGTTCTACTAGATATGGGTCATACGAGTTCCTAGTAATGCCCTTCGGCTTGACCAATGCTCCAGCTACATTTTGCACCCTTATGAATGGCTTGTTCCGTCACCTTTTGGACAAGTCTGTGGTTGTCTATCTTGACGACATTGTGGTTTATAGTGGGACTATAGAAGAACACCTACATCATTTACGAGAAGTGTTCCAAATCCTTAGGGATAATCATCTCTTTGTCAAGAAGGAAAAGTGCTCATTCGGCCAGACCCAGATCAATTTCTTGGGTCATGTTATTGGTAATGGCAAGATTCGGATGGACATGGAGAAAGTCAAGGCAATCCATGATTGGAACTCTCCTAAGAACGTGTCTCAACTACGTTCTTTCCTTGGACTCGCAAACTATTATCGTCGCTTCATAAGGGACTACTCTAAGAGAGCTGTTGCCCTGACAAATTTGTTGAAACAAGACCGAACATGGGAATGGGATAGGCAGTGTGAAACTTCATTCCAAGATTTGAAATTGGCCGTGATGAAAGATCCAGTATTGGCCTTGCCAGACATCACCAAGCCCTTTGAAGTACAAACAGATGCATCTGACTATGCCTTAGGGGGAGTTTTACTTCAAGATGGTCACCCGGTAGCATATGAGAGTCGAAAGTTGAATGATACAGAGTCCCGTTACTTAGCTCAGGAAAAGGAATTGCTAGCCATTGTACATTGTTTACGGGTGTGGAGACACTACCTCTTGGGATCTCAAGTCCTTGTTAAAACGGATAATGCTGCAGCAAGCCATTTTCTTACCCAGAAGTTGCTAACCTCCAAGCAATCTCGATGGCAGGAAAAATTAGCAGAATTTGACTTAGTATTGGAATACAAGCCAGGGCGCACTAACAATGTGGCTGATGCACTCAGTAGAAGGGCAGACCTTGCAGTGCTAACCCATACTGGTCCGAGTCACACCATCTTGGAGAAGATCAAAGTAGGCCTACAGACAGATCCACAAGCGAAGGCGATTACAGAGTTGATCAAACAGGGCAAAACTCGACGGTTCTGGAGAAAAGATGGAGCAATACTCACAACTGGTAATCGCCTCTATGTTCCGAGAACTTCAGGTCTGAGGAAAGAACTTTTGAGAGAATGCCATGACACCCATTGGGCTGGACATCCAGGTTGGAGACGAACACTTGCATTGTTAGAGAGGGGGTACTATTGGCCGCAAATACAGGAGGATGTAATGGCCTATGTTCGAACCTGTCTTATTTGCCAGCAAGATAAGGTTGAAAGAGATCGACCAGTAGGCTTACTAGAGCCCCTGCCTGTTCCAACTCGTCCTTGGGAAAGTGTTTCCATGGACTTCATTACGGGGTTACCGAAAGTGGAGGATTTCAGAAGTATACTTGTAGTTGTTGACCGATTCTCAAAGTATGTGACATTTGTGCCGACCGGACTGACTTGCACAGCTGAAGATACGGCGCAATTGTTCCTCAAGCATGTAGTGAAGTATTGGGGACTGCCCGAAAACATTGTTAGCGACCGTGATGCTCGCTTCACAGGAAAGTTCTGGAAAGAGTTGTTCAAGCTCTTGGGATCCAAACTTAATATGTCGACAAGCCAACATCCCCAATCCGACGGACAGACTGAGCGATTTAACTCTATGCTTGAAGAATACCTTCGTCATTTTGTAAGTGCAAACCAGAACAATTGGGTGGGACTACTTGATGTTGCCCAATTCTGTTTCAACTTACAAAAGAGCTCAGCTACTCATTCCAGCCCCTTTCAGTTGGTTACTGGGCAGCAACCATTGACACCACATACAGTACTTACCGGATACCAAGGACCCAGCCCAAGAGCTCTTGAATTTGTCAAAGCCTGGCAGAAAAACATTGAAGTTGCTCGAGCCTATCTTGAGAAAGCCTCCCGTCACATGAAGAAATGGGCCGACAAGAAACGACGAATTGATCCTTTTGCCGTTGGAGACTTGGTATTGGTAAAGCTCAATATGTTCAACAAGTATAAAAGGACAGCTAGAGCACACAACAATCTGTTTCGCAAGTATGAGGGGCCGGTACAGATTATTGAGAAAGTCGGCAAAGTCTCATATCGCGTCAAGTTACCACATTGGCTCCGTTTCACCCATCCTGTCTTCCATGCAAGTAACTTGAAGTCCTACCATGCAGATGCCGCTGATCCCACCAGAAATGTATCTACCCGTGCATTGCCTAAGCATCCTACTAAGCCAGATCGAGAAGTGGAAGAAATCTTAGCTGGCCGCCTCATCAACAACACAGGCCCGGATAGAGAGTATTTGGTCAAGTGGTAGGATGAACCTCCTTCAGAGATCAGTTGGGAGCCAGTCGAGCATCTGCTGCCATACCTCTCAAAGCTGGAAGAGTACTTGGAAAAGTTCGCTACGAGGGCGTCAGCGAATTGAGTGTGGGAGAGTGTTAGGACTCAAGGTCAGAGGCCTGTCTAATGGTCTCAAAACTCAATGTTCCCTTTTGAAAAGTGCCCAAATGCTTAGCATCTATATTATAGGGGGAAGGTTTGAGCTCTTGACTGTGAGGACGTGTTGCCTCCATTGCATAGTCGGGCCAGACTGTACCGCTAGCATTTTTATTGTTTTCTTTGCATTGCTTTTCAACTTCAAACTTGTATTTCCATCGATCGATAGCATCGAACTAGTCTTGAGCAACGTCCTTCCGAACGTTCCTCCCCATTGTAATCTATTGAATGTGAATGAGAGATTTTACTGACTGTTGTGCATTGTTATATTGTCTACAGATTGATATTGTGCATTCTCAAGTTAATATTTGTGCCCGTCAAAGTAACTACTCATAGGCTTACTAGTGAATTGGATAGCTAGTGCCGCACGGATTGCTAGTCCGTGACATGTGCATTGTGTTCATTCCCATTTGGCGATTGAACACTGGAATGCTATCAAGGGGATTTGGTTAGTGCGTGCAAGCATCCATGCTCGAGGCACACATGTCTCATGAGTCACAACGATGATGATAGGTTTGTGTGTCTAGTTATGACTCACAATCTCATGCCCGCTTGTCATTTAAGACATAAAAATGACCTTAAAGTATGCCTTCTGCGCTTATGGACTGATGATAAGACCCTTCATTTGACCCAGAGGTTGCACCTTAGATGAGTTTGTGTCAGAAGGAAAAAAAAAAAAAAAAAGTTAACTAGGGTGGGAGAAGGAATTGGGTAGGGTAAGCATAGAACACTAATTACCGTGAAGAATAGTGATATGTAGTAAGTAACTAGGACGGACCAAGGAGATTCCTGTATTGGTTTTCCTATAATAGTGTTAGAGCATTAATATCATTCTCTTCTATGCTCTCTCAATTGTACAAGTAGTTGAAGGATGAGATGAAACAATATAAACATACAAACTACAAAGCATTGGGTCCCCTGCCCAGGTCGAGACTAGTATAAGGGATTTTCAAAGAAACAAACCTTGATTCTCCTCATTTTATCCATAAATTTGGAGTTGAGTTCCTTAATCAGAATCTTGTACTTTGCACAGGACAGGAAATGAAGATGTCTAACAACATCATCATCAGTCAAGTTCAACTGAGTCATGATCTGCATTGTCTTTGTCTTTCTCCAGATATTCCTGGGTCTCCAAGTTCTCGATCTGCGTCTTAGTTCCCCTAAATATGTCTGAAAAACCAAAAATTTATTCAGAATCATGTTTTTAGTACTAAGGAGGCAGAATGTAAGTAACAATAGTAAACGAGAATGCACACTAGTTGGATAAAAGCAACAAAAAGAAATGAAAAAAAAGTGACAGATAGCGCAGTATCTGATTCTCGATTGCCTTGAAATGAAGCTGCTTCTAATAACAGATTTGTATTGTTTTTGTTCAGTCAGAATCGTGTTTTATTACCAAAGATGATCAAATATAACTGCTTATATATAGTTATATACAAACAAGCAAAGAGTAGTAAATGCTAGAAAAACCCACGTTGAACATCCAACCCAGCTGCTCAACACACTCCATCACCAACTGTTGGTGATTCCAAATTTTCCGATTTTTCATGATCCACACTATTTACCATATCATCTGACCTTGAGATTATCAATCTTCCTAGATTAGAAAGCTGCGTCAAGTGTTTTTCCAATATCATCCCTGAGGGGCAAGGCATTGCATGATGGAGGTCACTGCAAACACTAGCTGATGTGTGTGGGTATGAGAGAGAGAAAGAGAGGGTGTGGGTTCTTACACGGCATCAATTTCATCCCAAGTTGTTAGAAACAAACAGAGTATGCAAATGAAATTGTATATTGTGATTCATCTATTACAGAGTACATGTTACATCATATATATAGAGTATTTGAGTCAAGCTGTTAGTCAAAACAAACTAACAAACTAGACCTAACAACCCAACAGATTACAAATAGGATGACAGTTCATATTGCATAGCTGGATATCTATGTACTCTTGACAGCCCCCCTCAAACTAAGCGTAGAGGAATCAACAACGCTGAGTTTGTCACGAAGTAGAATGAATTTGGATTTGCCAAGTGCTTTAGTGAGAATGTCAGCAACCTGATCAACTGCTGGAATGTGATAAGCATGAACAAGACGTCGAGCAACCTTTTCACGGACAAAGAAGACATCCAACTCAATATGCTTGGTTCTAGCATGAAGAACAGGATTAGCACTCAACATAACAGCACTTTTGTTATCACACCATATAGTGGGAATACTGCAATCAAGACGAAGTTCAGAAACCAGGGACTGCAACCAAGTGAGTTCAGCTGTAACAGCAGCAAGGGATCTATACTCGGCTTCAGTGCTGCTTCTGGAGATTTTGCTCTGCTTCTTGGAAGACCAAGATATGAGGTTGGCACCTAAGTAAACACAGTAGCCAGATGTTGATCTCCTATCAATAGGATCCGAACCCCAATCAGCATCACAATATCCAGTCCATTTGAAGGAAGGAGCAGAAACAAGATGAAGACCAAAATTTTGTGTAGCCTTAAGATAACGTAGTATCCTTTTAACCACACGCCAATGTTATTCAAGTGGATTTTGTAAAAATTGACAGACTTTGTTGTCAGAGTAAGCAAGCTCAGGTCTTGTAATGGTCACATACTGAAGAGCACCAACAAGACTCCGATAAAGATGCACATTGAGAACTGGATCACTGCCTGTATCACACAACTTTTCACCACCACTCATAGGTGTAGGTAAACCTTTTGCATTTTGCATCTTAGCACGACAAAGAAGGTCATTAATATACTTAGTCTGAGATAAAAACAGACCATGATTAGTGTGCTGAACTTGGATGCCAAGGAAATAGTTAACACAACCAAAATCTTTGAGAGCAAACTGAGCATTTAGTCGTTGAATGAGTTGTGACACATCATTAGAATTTGAGCCAGTGATCAATATATCATCAACATAGACTAGCAGAAATATAGGAGAAGGAGAATGCCTGATGAAGAGTGAGGAGTCTGCCTTGGATGGAGCAAAACCAAATAATGATAGACTCAGTTTATCAAACCAAGCCCGGGGAGCCTGCTTCAGTCCATACAATGCCTTGCGAAATTTGCATACAGCAGAAGGCCTTGATGAGTCAATGAAACCAGGAGGCTGCATCATGTACACTTCTTCTTGCAAGTCTCCATTCAGGAAGGCATTGTTAACATCTAATTGAGAGATGTTCCAACCATATGTAATAGCCACTGTGAAGACCACTCGAATTGTAGTAGGTTTAACTACAGGACTGAAGGTCTCTGCATAGTCAAACCCAGCGGTTTGTTGGAATCCTCGAGCCACTAAGCGAGCCTTGTAACGATGTATGGTACCATCAGCATTCTCTTTAGTTTTGAATAGCCATTTACAACTCACCACAGACCTATTTTGAGGAAGATCAACTAAGGACCAGGTATGGTTTCTCATTAAAGCTAAGTATTCATCCTTCATGGCATTGAACCAATGTGGTGTATCAAGAGCTTCACTTAGACTGGTGGGTTCAGCTGAAGTTAGGTAGACTCGAGGCTTATAAATGCCTGCCTTGGACCTAGTGATCATAGGATGACTAGGAGCAGTGTTAGGAGCAATGGGAGAAGCTGGACTGAAGCTAGGACGAGCAGTAAGTGTATTGTTTAAATCAGCAATGTTGGGAGCAGGACTAGCAATGTTGGGAGCAGGACTAGGAGGAGCAGTAATGTTGGGAGCAGGACTAGGAACCAATGGATAAACCAAGGTATTTGGAGCCAGAGAACAGCCCAACTGAGTGATCAATGGACTAGAGGAATCATCACTGGATGAGGACTCATTACTGATATGATTCACAGGACTGTCAGAATAAGGAGTATGAAGAGCAATTTCTGCAGGAGTGGGTGTAGGAGTATGACCAATAGAAGAAGAGGTTGAAGGACTAGAGTACCATTTTGAATATGGAAACTGAAATTCATTAAACAACACATCACGAGAAATGTAGACACGGCCAGTGAAAGACACACATTTATAGCCTTTATGCTGAATACTATAACCCAGAAAAATACATTCTTCTGACCGAAATTGCAACTTTGTGGAGTTATAAGGCCTTGTGTTTGGGAAACAGGCACAACCAAACACTTTTAAGGTGCGGTAGTCTGGGACCTTGTGATACAAAATTTCATAGGGAGAATGACCCTTTAGGACTGAAGTTGGAACCCGATTTAGGAGGAACACTGAGGTCCTAACAGCTTCATCCCAGTATTTTAGTGGAAGAGATGCATGAGCAAGCAAGGTTAAGGCTGACTCAACTATATGTCTATGTTTTCTTTCAGCCACACCATTCTGTTGGTGAGTGGTGGGACAAGCAAGACGATGGCAGATGCCATGTTGACCAAGGAATTTGGACAGTGATCGATATTCCCCTCCCCAATCTGATTGAACACATTTTATAGGCAGTCCAAATTCCAATTCAACCTGAGCCTTGAACTTGAGGAAAGTGGGATAAGCATCGGACTTATTTTGTAAAAGAAAGAGCCAAGTGTAATGGCTGTAGGCATCAATAAAATGAATGTAGTATTTGAAACCACATGAAGAGACAGTAGATGCTGGTCCCCAAAGATCAGTGTGAATCAATTCTAAAGGCTTAGTGTAGATAGTAGTGGAACTAGAAAATGGAAGCTTGTGGATTTTACCCAAGCAACATGAAGAACAAACATTAGTATTGATAGAATTTGGAACAACAATATGACAGCTAGTAAGGATTTGTTTAACAATAGGAATCGAAGGGTGGCCTAACCTAGCATGCCACAAAGACAAAGAATAACTAGACTTGGAAGCATTATTGTGAACTGAATGACATACTGGAAGACTTGCTAAAGTGGTGGCTGAAGTAGTGGAAGCTTGGACTGTTTGCTGAAGTATTGGACTACTTGCTGAGGTTATTGGACTACTTGCTGAAGTTGTGAATACATGCTGAAGTATAGGAAGCTGAGAACTACTTGGTGAAGTAGTGGCAAGCTGAGAACTACTTGCTGAAGTAGTGGCTGAATGACACACTGGACGACTGACTGATGTGCATGCTGCACTAGACATATGGTTTGAAGTATGACGGACTGGAACCCAGTGGGATGTGAACTTGGTAGACTGAACTTCAGGAAGAATCATCGAGGGAAAGACATAGAGACCTTTCTTAAGCCTCCCTTCCAAAAGAATTTGATGAGTGACCTGGTCTTTGACAAAACAGAGGTTAGGATGAAATTCAAAAAACACATTGTTATCCTTTGCAAATCTAGACACACTTTATAGGTTTTTAGTTAATTTAGGAACTTGAAGCACATTGTTTAGATGTAGAACTCTTGAAGGGTTATAAGAAGAAAGGGAAGACTGACCAATATTTTCAATAGGTAAAGCAGTGCCATCTCCAACAAACAGCTGGTCACTGCCATGATATGGAACAAGATTCAACAGATTTTGATGATATGGTGTGCAATGGTCTGTAGCCCCAGAATCAGGATACCACCTACTATTATCAGATGGTGTGGAGGCAACACTAGCTTGCATCTGAGATTGTGAATCAGCTCTCCAAGTAGAATGTGGAAACTGACTAGTGGATGCAGAGAATGCATGTCTTGGAGGTGTGGACTGAGAGAAGGATGAGCCAGGCCCAGAATGCAAGAACTGTGAGGACTGTGATGGCTGAGGATTGAAGTTACTATCAAACCGATTGTAACATTTGAAAGCCAGATGCCCAAGCTTACCACATATCTGACACTGAGGATGTCCTGAATAAGAACCATGTGCAACTGGCCGAGCACCTCTTCCAGATCTTGCACTCCTGGGATTATAAGGAGCTCTTGACTGAGGTCTCCATCCTGTGAACTTGAGACAAAAGATCTAGGCAATGGTTTGTGTGAAGCATGAACCATATTGACAGAACTAGAAATGTCTAGACCTTTGGTATGTCGTTCAATTCTTGCTTCTTGAGCAAGCAGAAGAGACTCCACTTCAGCAACACAGTAGTCTTCTAACCTGGAACTGACTGATACAACAAAAGTGTCATAGATCTGTGGTAGACCATCAAAGATGGCATTGACATGATCTCTTGCTAATAGTGGATGTCCTACGGACACCAATTGATCCACAATGAACTTGAGTTTGAGAGCAGGTACTCATTGATTGACATATCACCTTTCTTGATGGTCTGCAACTGACTTCTAAACTGAGAAATCTTGGCATGAGTTTGTGAAGTGAAGAATGTTTCAAGGATGTTCCAAATTTGTGATGATGTGTTGCAGCCTACTAGCCTTGTGAGAAGGGATTCATTCATGGTGGAAAGAAGCCATGAGAATAGTAACTGATCTTGTTGCTCCCAGGCAACAAATTCTGGATTGACATTGTTGATAACTTGATCTTCTGCGATAAGAAAATGTGCTACTGATGTGTCTTTCTCAATGTACCTCTGAAGTTTGTGTCCTCGAATGGTAGCCAATACTTGCTGTTTTCACAAGAGGTAGTTATGCTCATTCAACTTCACAGATAGAGCATGTGTGAACATGACTGGCCTTTGCTCTGGCAAAATAGAGCAAGTTGCAACATTTGAAGATGATTCGTCTGCCATTAAAGCTAGAAAGAATTGAAGTGAACAAGAGAAGAAGAAAGGAGAGAAAGGAAGAGACTTAGCTCTGATACCATGTTAGAAACAAACAGAGTATGCAAATGAAATTGTATATTGTGATCCATCTGTTCCAGAGTACATGTTACATCATATATATGGAGTATTTGAGTCAAGCTGTTAGTCAAAACAAACTAACAAACTAGACCTAACAACCTAACAGATTACGTACAAGTAGGATGACAGTTCATATTTCATAGCTGGACATCTATGTACTCTTGACACAAGTCATGGTGACTAAATCAAAAATATGCAAGTCATTTAAGAGGGACCGCTTTGCATCTTCTCCGCCAAACACGACCAAACTTGTCCCAACGAGGGTCACTGACTGACCTCCATGATTGACCTGCGAAACAAAAGTCAATGTGGGGAACATTTGAAATAAAGGGAAGGTCACTAAACATTAAACACCCTGAGTCAAGTCAATTTCTATGTTTTTTTTGTTTTTTATTTCCAAAAAACGAGAAAAGAAAATGTGAATACTAGACATCACTAGCTTGTTACACTACAAATGTTGATACACAAGGAAACCAATGAGCTTTTTACGAGTACAATCAAGAATCTCCCCTACATCATTGGTCAATTTCTCTCTGAGATGCAAGAACTTCGATAAGAAGAACCAAAATTTCCACATACAACCTACAAGCCAGCGGACTGTTCAACTAACAGATTACAATTTACAATACATTGTTGATTTCTTAAAAATCCAACTATTACTTTCTTAGTACTCTTTCAATATTTTCTTAACCAGTTTATAAACAAGCAGAAGACTGATGCAAGTATTGAATTTAAGTCAGTAGTCTCGACAGAGTCAGTCATCACTACTCAGTACTCAGCAAAGCTTTAGCCCATTTTATCGACTTGCAAAGTTAATTCCACTTAGCTATGTCATACATAAAGGAAATCGTAGTATATAGTAACGTTCACAAGGTTTTTCTGTGGAAACGCAGATCGAATAAATCTATTTCCTTGAAAAAGATGCATGTTAATTACCGGTGGTTTCCCGTAAGTCTTTAAGATTGACCAAGTAGAGGTTTGTAGATCGAATGCCTTCACTGTCACGAGAAAAGCAATTAAGTTTAAGAAAATAATAACAATAATAATAATAATAATAATAATAATAATAATAATAATAATAATAATAATAATAATAGGAGGGAGGAAAAAAAAAGGCTTAATCAGCAATTCGCATGCTGCTGTGTAATTGTCATATTGAAACTTTTTTTTTTTTTTAACGGTCAAACATGAAGATGTTTATTAATAAAGGAAAGAGAAACAAGTTACAACGAGAAACCTTCATATATCTAGGAATGCCAAGACACTATGAAAGTGTCAAACCCCAAATCCCTAAATAAATTACAAGCCGTACCCATTTTCCACAGCAATTCTCTAATCTCGATAAAGATATAGTGTTCTGATCTGTTTAGTCCTTCAAAAACCCTTTTATTTCTTTCTTTCCACACACACCACATGAGAACGTGAGGGACCCTACGCCATAACCACTCCCCCCGACGGGAAGGATTAGCTTTAGACCACCAACTTAGCCAATCTAGAATGGAACCTTCAAACATCAAACTCAAACCGAATTCCACCAAGAAGTTGCGCCAAATGGATTTGGAGAAACTGCAATGAAGCATCAAGTGGTCCAGTGTCTCTTCAGATTCGTTGCAAAGCACACAAAGACTCCCAGTGAGGATTCCCATTTTTCTTAACCTATCTTTAGTCAAGATCTTCTCATGCAAAACTGACCAACTAAAGAAATTAATCCGAGGAAGAAGGTTTTTCACCCATACCAGATTTTTGTGGGAGGAAATGAAGGGGATTGAGTGGGTCGCATAATGAGATGCAGCCAACATATCCGAAAATTCTTTCACCGAGAAGCCTACACCTTTACCCTTCCACACCAAACTATCTGGTCCCTCTGAGAGCATTTGTCTATCCAACAGGTGTATAAGATTAGCGAACTCATCTAGTTCCCCAGTGTTGAGGTGTCTGCGAAAGGAAAGATCCCAAGAGTTGCTGTTAGACCAAAAACTGCTCACATTCCCATATTGATTCTTGTTAATGAGAAACAAACTTGGAAAAAGATCTTTCAAAGATTGGTTACTACACCATACATCATGCCAGAAAGAGATGAGATCACCATTTTCACATTTGAGAGAGGTGTGTGGGTAGAAGCCACTTGCGCACCGGGAGATAGATTTCCACAAGGAGCATCCGTAGGAAGTGTACTTAGTTCTCTTTTCCCAAACCCATCTATTGCACCCATATTTGTCCATAATGAGATATCTCCATAAATTATCATTCTCTTCTGCAAATCGCCAAAGCCACTTAGAAAGTAATGCGGTATTGAAAGTGAGCACCTGACGGATGAGTTTATAGATTAGACCTGAAACAGACTCAGAGGGATCTTTTGTATGTCCAGCAATGGACAGAAGCTTATTTTCCCACGGTATCTACACAGAAAGGATTCATTAAGCGAAGGATAATAGAACAATGGATATGGTAATCAGGACATGCTTAGCTGATAGCTGACTCTGCCTTTGCGGAATATCACTCTCAACAGTTCAGTGTCGTACTAACCAATGAATGGCCAGCACAGGATGCCAAAGGAACTGGAGTTGATGATTCGGATGACTCCATACTGGCCTTCACTTCCACCTTGGACCATGTCAAACTTCTCAGATCCAGGACCTGCATTTCACATCGAATTAAATGTACATCCGAGTTTAGCCATCTTATATATCAACCACGAGGAAGCGTATTTAAGGCCAATCAACAATCAACTTATATTAACACTCGCAGCAACAAAAATGCATCCATATATATAAATAAACTAGGAAACTTCAACTGATTTCACGGTAGTTTGAAATGCAATCTACAACGTACAAAAATTTATATAGAATTTATTTTTTCATGAAGAATGAAGCTACTGACAAATCGATTATCTATTATAAATTATGTGTGAACTGGGACCCAAGAACCTAGTGTGTGATATCTCAAAAGGTAAAGCATTCCAAGCTACAAAAGGTCGAATTCAGTCAGCAAAGAATCAACTTTATGGATTTCATGCGATCAACTGTGACAAGTACTCAAATCAGACATACCTGAAGATCATTAAGGTAACGACCATTGTGATTTCCGCCAAATATATACATTTTATCTTTAACTATAGCTGCCCCATGCTGCCAACGCAAGTAATTCATAATTACATAAATGAAACTGTAACCAGGTACTCAAAATAAGCAAGATAGATACCTCATAACGAGGCTTTGGCCGTTGGCCTGAAATTGAAGGTGCAACCCATTGATCATAAACACCAACGGAACCAAGCCCTTCCAAGACTACATCCTTATCTTGACTCTCCAAGGAACTCCCAATTTCAGTGGAAATAGTTTTTGTCTCAGGATAAGAGTTCCCATTGGGAGTGTGCGACTTAACTGCTGGATTCTACAACAAACCAAAAAGATCATGATCACATACGATTCAAAGTTTTACAGTAAGAAGCTGTATAATTGGACGTTGTTCCATAAAAAGGAGGATAGGGGACATTGATCATCAGAATGAGTGTAAGCAAATGAAATAAATTAACCCGTTACAATATTCACCTTGTGTAATTCAATCATTTGCATATGAAGAGAAACAACGTGCAAATAGTAGATTGCAATGTTCAACCGGGAAAATGATGTAATGTAGAAAGGGAAGGAGGCGGAGTGGTTGTCGGTGCCACACTAAATAGAGAGAGGGAGCAGAAGAGAGGAAAGAGGCAGGGCAGAGTCGTTGGCTTCACAGAGAAGATAGGGAGAAAGGAAGGGATAGAGCGGGATGATACTGCAGTAGTGGGCAAATAGAAAATAACCCAAAAAAAATTTAAAAGTTAGTGGAGGCAAAAGCCCCCTGCCCCCACGTAGATCAATGACTAGGTAACAATATTTCACATGTTCATGAGTTGAATGAAGCATGTGCATTGTGCTCATTCCCATTTGGCGATTGAACACTGGACTGCCATCAAGGGGATTTGGTTAGTGCGTGCAAGCATCCATGCTCGAGGCACACATGTCTCATGAGTCACAACGATGATGATAGGTTTGTGTGTCTAGTTATGACTCACAATTTCATGCCCGCTTGTCATTTAAGACATAAAAATGCCCTTAAAGTATGCCTTATGCGCTTATGGACTGATGATAAGACCCTTCATATAACCCAGAGGTTGCAAACAAAAAAAAAAAAATTGAACGAAAAGAGATAAGAATTGAGTGAGGCAAATCCAGTAATTGATTCTAAATGAGAGGATACCATGTGAAATTATAATCTTCAAAAACCAAATTCACAAAATTGTGCGATTGTGACTAAATTGGAATATTCGAGCTTTGCACACTTTTCTCGATCATACCTTTTTGGTCAAGGGTTTTGCGCACAGCCGTGAGAGGGGTTTCGCAACGGCTGCGAGAGAGGGAGAAGGGTTTCGGATGTCCAGCGCAGAGAAGGGTTTCGGGTGTCGAGCGCAGAGAAGGGTTTCGCGCGAGAGGGAGAAGGGTTTCGCGAGTCGCGAGAGAGGGAGAGGGGTTTCGCGAGAGAGGGCTTACAGAGAAGGTCAAGTGCAGCGAACGCAGAGAGCGCCAGTCGCCGACACTTGCTCTGTCGCGTGGGGTTGACGCTCGACTCGCCGCCTTCACAGCCGCCGACACGCCTCCGCCGTTTGTCGCGTGCGGCAGGCTGACAGCAGGACTGGATTGGGCTGTGTTCTTGATGTGATGTCGGCTCCTCCAGCCGGGGGACCCGTGGAAGGGGCGGTCAAGCCATCCTTCGCCCAAATCTTGGGTAAAATTTTGGTTAACGAAGTTGCGGATATACATGTAGAAGGTACTCGATTCTGCAAAGATGGAGCCCCAGCAATCGGCATCACGGATTTGGATGAAGTACGTGGAGAGGCGTTCATGGAACAGCATGTGATTGTTTTAAAATTCTCTAGCTATAGACCAACATTGATAGATATTCGAGATTCGATACACATGACATGGGGAATTCTAGGCGATTTTTCGCTTTGTTTGCTTGATCAACGTCACGTGTTAGTCCGCCTTCAATCTGAGGTGGAAGCAAATAAAGTTCTGTCAAGGGATTCTTTTTTGATTCGTGGAGTTCGTTTCAAAGCTTTTCGTTGGCATGCTGGATTCAGTTTGAAGGAGGACCCGATCTCGGTGCCTTTGTGGGTAGAGTTGCCTAACTTACCTTGCATTTATTTCATCCTCCTATCTTGAAAGCAATTGTGAATTCTTTTGGTGGTTTTTTGCGAATGGATGATCATACTAGATGCCTATCACGCCCGGGTTTTGCCCGTGTTTGTGTGGAGATGACTTTGGCGGAATCTTTACCAAATAGAGTTTGGATTGATAGGGCTAACAATAGGGGTTTCTGGCAGAAGATTGAATATTCAGGCTTCAAATACTGTGCATTTTCTTCTTTGATAGGGCATCAGGATGAGTTTTGTAGGAAAAAGTTAAGTCTTAAGGGTAGTGGGAGAGCCCCTGACCTAGCTCGAGCAGAGAAGGGCAATGCCAAGCCCAAGGTCAAAACCAAAATTATAAAGCAACAGTATGTTCCTATTGCCAAAAAAGAGAAATTGCCCACTCCAGAAGCGGGTACGAGTGGTGTAAAGAATAGCCAAGGTATGGAGATTAAGGATGAATTTGGTGTTCAGAGGCAAGTGGCCAATGATCTGGTTAACTTGGTGCTGTCAAATAATTTTGCGTCACTTACGGAGGATGTTGCGGAAGTGGTGTGTGATCAAGCGGATAGGCAATTGGTTGGGAAGGAAACAACTCATGATAATGCCGAGGTTGTTCCAGAATCTACGGAGGAATGCCTACTTGAGGCAGAGTATACAGTTTCGGAGATTGAAAATGTATGTGGAAAACAAGCAATGTCATTAAATCAGGAGGATGCGGTCAATGCAGGGGCGTTGAGTAGTCGTTTGGACGACACGAACATATACAATAATAGCAGTCCTATAGTTCTTCAACTGTCAGCGTCGCGAGGAGCAGCCGGTGTTTCGATTGGGTCTTCAGCGAACAAACATGATCATGTCGCCACAGCGAGAGGCTCCAGGGATGCAGCACGTTGACAATCCAGGGAGTGAAGAGATTGTCCACTTTGGTTCTAAAACAGAGTGCATTTCGCCCAATACAGGGGACGTTGCGATAGAAACCGGGTGTGTCCTCAGTTCGCCACGTTCAGAGCAGGCACCACTCAGAGCAGAAAATGCAGGGTCCTTTCCAGTGCTCGCAGTTAGTAGTTCTAGGCCAAATGGAGAACATCATATTGAACTCGGTGATGTTGGAATTCAGTCGGCATAATTGGTTTCCATTACTCATATGGGGGGGGGGGGCACCTCGGTGCTACTAGCACAGAGCTAGGGGATGCTATGCCGGGTCAGCAAGTGCATGAACCCTCGGATGATGAGTTTCAATCTTTGGTCAAGTTAAAGAGACATTTTGACAAATACGCTATCACAACTTCCCCGGATTATAAAAGAGTCGGAGACAACTTGAATAAGGCTATATCTTTGCTCAAAGAAAATAGGCTACTTCGACTGCCGAAATTGAATATCGATACACTCGAAAGTACTAGTGAGGATATTGATGAAGTCAACTCAGAATCTGAGCTTGGTCCACAGACAACGAACGGTGATTTGGATTTAGGAGCTATGTCAGACGAAAAGATGAATAAGAGGCGGAGGCGCCACACCAAAGACATCAGAATTTGTCCCCGAAAATCCAATAGAACTAGGAAAGAAAACAAAAGGTACAAAGACTGAGTTTGTTTATTGTCTAGGCTTGTATTGGTGAATCCTATCTTTTGTGCGAGTTTGTTTCGGCTTTTTGTTGACCCTATAGGGTCAGTCATGTAGCCTTCGGGCGTGGATTTTTAAAGGAATAAAATGGGTCAACATCCCAATTTGATAAAATAAAATAAAATAAATGAAAAAAAAAAACCCTGAAACCATATCCAGTACAGTGCAGGCTGTCAATGCAATTTGGGTAAAAAAATTTCGAAAATTCTAGGTTGCACTGGTTTTTTACCTGGGATTTAGCCTGGATGGTGCTAGGCACGTGCACCATCCACGCATGCCAGTCACGTGCCTTTAAAGTGGACAAAAAAAAAACTAGAAACCAATCGAGCATTTGTTCTTCGATAGAGAAACCATAAACCTAGATCCAATCGGCTTAGAAACCCTAGATCCAATCGACTTAGAAACCCTAGATCCAATCAGGTTGCAAGTAAACGGGTACACGGCTGTGAGATCATCCGGCGACCAATCGGCTTCAGCGAGATCATCCTGCGACAGCGAGATACTGCGACACCTCAAAACCAGAAATTACACCCTGCTTCGGGTGATTACACTCTGCCTACTGCTTCGGGTTAGGAATCTTCGCAAGCGAAGTATAATGAAAAAAAATTTGTGTTGAAGACATCGTTTTCTGTTTAGTTTAGTTCTGGAATTTGGGTTTTGTTTATTTTCTATGTTTGGGATTGTTAAGTGAATTTTCGATCTGAGTTTTAATTTTCTTCCTCATCTGGTGATTGAACGTTTCCTATCTTGAAATTGCACTGTAAGCAACCCATTCACGATTGAAATTGCACTGAAATTAGCATGAAACAGTGTTGAGGACAACCTCAGCACGATTACTTTCTTTTGTTTTTCTGTAAATGGTAATTGGAACAGTGTTGAGGACAACCTCATTTGCTATTTCAAATTTGTTAGCAATATGAGGTCAACCTCAATTTCTGAATGCTATTTCAATTTTCTAGGTTGAACACATTGCTATTTCTAAGTTTTCTGTAAAATTCAGTGTTATGGAAAATTCAGTTTTCTAAGTTTTGAACACATTGAACACATCACTTTCAGAAATTGGTATATTTGGATTGTGATTGTGATTGTGATTGTGATTGTGATTGTGATTGGTTTATATGGACATTCAAAAAGTTGAGTGGTTTATTTGGATTGTGATTATTTGTTGTAGTGTTGTAAAGTTTTGATTTTGGTTTAGAGCCAACTAACATCTATTACTTTCCCAACGCAGGAATGGCATACGTAGCTTATGTTGTTTATCGTGGACATGTTCCTGGTATTTATGTTACTTGGTCAAGTTGCGCACTACAAGTAAACGGGTACACGGATGCTGTCTACAAGGGTTTCAATTCAATTGAAGAAGCGGTTGAAGATTATGAAATGTGGAAGGAGCAGGAGGCGAGAAGAGAAAGAGAACAAGCGTCGAGAAGAGAGCACCAATCAAGAACAAGAACAAGGGAGTCAAGAACAAACGACACTGAAGAGGTGGTGGACCAACCCAATAATGCTCCCGAGGGTCGTCGCAATCAAGCTCATGAAAATCAAGTCAACGATACTTGGGCTTTTACTAAGGACCTAATCAACAGTATATTAGTAGTAGTTTTATTAATTCTTGTACTTTTGTTTTTTAAGATCTTGGATAGTATGTGAGATGTAAATGAATCTATTTTGGATGGTAAATGAATTTTAAGATCTTGGATGATATATTATTATGTTTTGTTATTTTTATGGTGTGTTGCTATTGTATGTTGTTTCTATCTCAATGTTGCTTATGTTGTTGCTATGTTGTTGCATAAAAAAACAGTGTTGCTATGTTTCTATGGTGTTGAAAAATCAGAGAAACAGATATGGTGTTGAAATGATCTTGCAAGTTCCTGCAAGTTCATTCTATGTTCTTATGTGGTGCTATGTTCTTATGTTGAAACAGATATGGTGTTGAAACAGGTATGGTGCTATGTTCTTATGTTGAAAAATTAGGAAATGTTGCTTATGGATTTACTGCAGCGTTGCTATGATCTTGAAACAGATATGGATTTACTGCAGTGTTGCTATGATCTTGAAACAGATATGGTGCTATGGAAATGTTGCTTATGTTGTTGAAATGATCAGAGAAAACAGTGGTTGCTATGTTCCTGCAAGTTGCTATGTTCCTGCAGTTGAAATGATCAGAGAAAACAGAGACAGAACTGAGAAAAATTCTGATAAAAAATTCTGACACTATTTCCTGATAAAATCCTGCAAGTTGCTTATGTTGTTAAAATTTTGATAAGAAATTGATCAGAGTTCCTGCAAAATTTTGATCAGATTTGCTATGGTGTTGAAAAATTCTGATGAAATTTTATGCTGAAAAAACAGAGATACTGGACAGATGAAGATTAGCATGAACAATGGAAAAAATTTCTGAAAAAATACTGATAAAAACACTGAGATACTAAAATTTTCTGAAAAAACACTGATAAAAACACTGATCAATTTCTGATAAATGCCTGAAAATCTGTTTGAACACTGATAAATGCCTGAAATTTATCATGAACATTACTAAATTTCTGACAGTAAACACTGACAGTAAATTTTTGAAAATTGATGAAGATGCTTTCTAAGAGTTTACACTGGAAATTACATACCAAATTATACGAGTTTACACCCTAAAAAACTGAAATTACACCCTAAAAACCCGACATTACACCCTGAAACACTGAAAATTACATGAAACTCATGACTTGCAACAATGAAACTGCATGAACTGGATCCTCAACGCTTCCATATGTCTGACACTATGTTTGAATGATCTCTTTCAGGGTTGGAGAATTCATTTGCAATATCTGTACAATCTCTGTACGACTCCATGTCGTTGCTAGAAGTTGGTCGCTACAAAAATAAATGATTAAGGCTTACAATCTTTATGTGGTTGTTAAATTGATCATAAGCGGGTAAATTATGTACCTGTGTTATAAGTGAGTAAACCTGACCAAGTCCACTAGGTTGTGAATAATATGACCTCATACTTTCACCCTTCAAAACGACAAACACGTTAATCATAGTGAACAATCATAGCGGGGCAAATCAAAAGTGAATAATCTTTGTACTAAAAGAGACTGCACATCTCATCAAACCGTTCATTTTCAGACTTCATTGCCCAATCTGAATATACAATTTTAACCTTCTTATGACACCTCTTAACATCTTTCCTCCACCTTCGAAGAATAAATTTTTCTGATAAAACAATAATCCTCTTTTGAGACAATACCGATAAAATATGTTTGCATAAAATCCCCCTAAACTCAAACAACTGACAATTGCACTTAATATTGAAGTCGTCATTATTAAAATAAACCTTAAAATTGATTGATCTGTATGCGCTTCCTATCAACCTGTCTTTCGAAACATAATAAACCTGAAAGCCATCCAACTCGTTGACATGATTAACTGCACAACATAATCTTCCTGCAATCTCTATTTGAAACTCCTTAAATTTATTTGTGGTGTAGGCAGCTTGAAATTTTTTCTCAAATTCGTACAGAGTAATGCAAGGAAGCCAACGGTTAAAGGATTTAAAGTCTTCTTCAACTTCTTTTATAACCTTACCTTCGTAGTGCATTCTCATATTGTTCTACAAATTGCTTTAGAGTGGTATTTGAATTTACATAACCATCGAAGAAAGCATTCATACTTTCACTCCTTTGTGTTGAAGACATTCCTGCCCAAAAAGTATTCCTCTGAAATGTTGGTACCCAACGAATTATTTCATTGTATAATCCACTCAACCAATCATTATTTTGAAGGTTAAATTTCTCAATGAACCCATACCAATATTCAAACTCTTCATGAGACATGGAATCATAAACTGCTCGTTGCATTGCAAACTTTATAGCCTCATATTGATTGCAACCCGACAGTTTTTCAGGCAACTTTTTCATAATATGCCATAGGCACCATCTATGGCGTGTGTTGGGAAACACAATTTCGATGGCTCTCTTCATTGCTCTATCCTGATCAGTGATTATAGCATTTGGAGCACGATCATTCATACACACGAGCCAAGATTTGAAAAGCCAGACAAACTCTTCTACTGTCTCACTACAGATCAATCCACATCCAAGAAGTATTGACTGACCATGATGATTCACCCCAACAAAAGGAGCAAATGGCATTTCGTACTTATTAGTTAAGTACGTAGTGTCAAAAGTAATGGCATCACCAAACTCCTTGTAAGCTTCTCTACTCCATGCGTCAGCCCAAAATACATTTCTTAACCTCCCTGTTTCATCCAAATCCATCAAATAGAAAAATTCAGCATTGTTGGCTTGCATATTTTGAAAGTAGTTATGAAGTGCCGACGCATCCCCCTCACCAAGTCTCAACTGCCTTATTTTATGCAGATAGTTGTAACAATCTTTTTGGGAAAATGTCATATTATCATTCCCACCAGCTTCAACCACACACGAAGTAAAACTCTTATTTGGCCTAATGCCCGCCCTATCATTATATTCAAGTATCTTCTTCACATATTGGCTCATAACTCGATTTTTAGAATAATATCTCGATTTTCCAGGGCTCAAATCATGATTGTGATCATCACTTTCACTGTTCCATCAGGGCGTATACGACCTCTAATCTTAGCCTTACAACCACATCTACCCATGGGACGCAATTTTATAACACTTTCTGCTTTACTTTTTGAAATCTCAGTCCGACCACATGCAAGAATAACATATCTAGAATTTCCATCCACATCTTTTTCAGTTGCCCTTACTCTCACCGGAAATCCTTTTTTATTACCATAATCATGATAATACGATTGAAACTCTTCAATATTGTTAAATTCCATCCCTATGCAAGGCTCTTTTATCTCATCTAAAAATTCTTCATTTTCCACACATTCATTATTTTCTAATGTATCCATCCCTAAAAATATGAAAAATTCAACACAAGCAAAACCCCATTAAATCTCTGTCACGTATGCTGGACAATTATTTTTTAGAAACTATATGACCTAACACAACTCTAGAATTCAATCAAGAGACAACAACTTCAGGAAACCACATGCTTGCTAATATTATATGTTGTGCTAACATTCATTCAACCAAAAGGATTTAAGTTTAAGGCTATACTACTCTACTGAAGTTAACAATCATATATATATATATATAGGCTAACAATACAATTGCTAATCATACAACACCCAGGAAAGCCTAAAATGTTACTAGGCTAACAATCACAAATTTTCAAATTAGCTAATTATTTTGGATTTTAATATAAATACAGTTGCTAATCATTGAGGTTAAAAGACATTTTTACAGTAGCATCCAAACTGGTTGTTTTACATCATTTTCATTTTATTTCCAAGCTACTTATCGTTTTTTATTTAACTTTACATTTTATTTTTCTATTTTAAAGATCTATTTCCTTCCTATTTGTCGACTAGGGATAGCATTTCAAAATCAAAGTGATTCGGTTTCGTTGAATCAAAGTGATAATCACGTAGAAAGAAAGGGATAGCATTTCAAAATCAAAAGGAGAGAAAGAAATGGAGAAAAATACCTTTGTGTTGTGTTCTTCTTGGATTGGATTGATTACAGAAACAGATCTAGGGTTTTGTTGAAGAAGGTTTGCTAGAGAAATTTTCTTCTCTGTCGATTTGGGTTCTTTTTTTTTTTTTTTTGCTCACCTTTAATCCCACGTGCCTGGCATGCGTGGATGGTGCACGTGCCTAGCACCATCCAGGCTAAATCCCAGGTAAAACACCAGTGCAACCTAGTCCGACTCAAAAAATTTACTTAAATAAGGCTTGATCAGATCCAGACAGCTCTAGTACAGCGGCAGCAGGCAAACATCAGAGCAACAAGATGATGAGCATGAGAAACATATCAACAGTTGCGATAAGGCTAGATTTGCAAGTCTATGCTCAATGTATTCATCATTCAACTTCTTCATCACTCAGCCCTTTTTCAGTATATTATCTATAAAAGTAGCCTGTTATTCGTTCTACACTTGAGCTGTTCACAACTCCCTTATCGTATAGTCAAAAGCCTCTTAGAGAACCTAGAATACGAACCCATATGTATTTCACATAGTATTAAGTACATACAAACTTCGTGGACAACAGGACATATCTCACATCCACAAAACGCAAGAGATAAAAAATATAAATTCAACCCAAAGCCTCCATGAACATTAGATTCACAAGAAAATAGACAACTCAAATCCATTACATTGTTCTTAAATTTCAAAAATATAAATGAGTAACAACATATTCAAGGGGCACTCTACAAACTTTTAAACATCAAGTGACGATGAAACTTTTTTTTTTTTGAAAGGCAAGCATGGGGTATAAATGAGCTCCCTAGACCACTAAAAAAGAGGATTATATCTGTTACGTGCGTAAATCTAGCATCATTAAACACAATTTTCTTAAGATCCTCCGCAAATGAACTCGGAGTAATTTCTACAAACTCATGATTCGGGGCAAGTAAAGCTAGCTTGCGTTCCAGTTGGTTTGACTCTCTCTTTGCATGTGTAATTCTGCATTCCTCAAAGTTCTCTATTGCACGCTTGACTCTCTCTTCGCTTACAGATGAGGAATTATAGTCTCCTCAAAAAAATTACAAATGAATTCATAGGTTGGATAGAACAGCCCAGTGAGTTCTGCAGTTCATCATACATTTGTCTCTTCTCACGATCTCTCCCCTTGAGCTTCCTTGTCGCCTATACGCTTCTCGACATTGCCTTGAAATCACGCTGCTTCTAAGAGGCAGAACACAAATGCTGAAGTTGCTTCCCATCTCTCACCAAGTCATATACTTCTATCCAAATGGTGATGTAAGGTGAGCCAGCTTAACATTCAGTGATGACAATGAGAGGAAAATGCAAACTCCAAGTTTGTTTGAAAAAACTTGAAATGAAATGGCAAACAAAACACAAACCGAGTATCATAAGTAAATAACAACTGATGTAAGGTAAGGCCAAAAAAGAAATTGTGGTTTATAGAACAAGCATCTACAATGTCAGTTGATTCCTTGAACTACTAATACATGAAAAAGATGCCGCAGGAGCAACCACTGCGCACTTGGTGAATCCCTTGAAAGATGATTGACAAATTTCTCACACTGGCATCATCTAAGGTAAAATGTACAAGACTTGTCTTTCTGCCAATCCCAAGGACACAATCTACCATCCAAGTAACAGCCTATAAGTGTTCAAACTTAACCAAACTGTTGTTCATTGTATTTTTCAACATCGCCACTGGTACCACTTGAACCCCCCTTGTAATATATTCCACTTGATATGACAACCAATCAATAGAATCATCGAAAGCAGAGCCAGCTTACTAGTTCAGGGTGATCAAGTCCTCAGACTGTAAACGAAGAATCTCATTCAGAAATGCATTTAAATACAGAGGACTCAAGATATCTGATTAATATGATTTTATCAACCAAATAGGAATTAGTATACTTTATAAAAGACCTTGAACGTACAGTTAGCTAGCTGCTCAACACACTCCATCCCCAACTGTTGGTGCCCCAAAACTTTCCGATTCTTCATCATCCGCACTGTAGAGGCGTCCATGACATATCGTCTGTCCTTATCAACATCTTCAATTACTTTCTTCTTCTCATCAACAGTGAGGGGAATCTGCAATACCCCAAGTGTTAAACGCCAATATACCAAGAACATATAAGGGATTTTCAAAGAAACAAACCTTGATTCTCCTAATTTTTATCCGTAAATTTGGAGTTAAGTTCCTTAATCAGAATCTTGTACTTTGCACAGGACAGGAAATGAAGATGTCTAACAACATCATCATCAGTCAAATTCAACTGAGTCATGATCTGCATTGTCTCTGTCTTTCTCCAGATATTCCTGGGTCTCCAAGTTCTCGATCTGCATCTTAGTTCCCCTAAATATAAGTCTGAAAAACCAAAAATTTATTCAGAATCATGTTTTAGTACTAAGGAGGCAGAATGTAAGTAACAATAGTAAACGAGACAGCACACTAGTTGGATAAAAGAAATGAAAAAAAAGAGTGACAGATAGTGCAGTATCTGATTCTCGATTGCCTTGAAATGAAGCTGCTTCTAATAACAGATTTGTATTGTTTTTGTTCAGTCAGAATCGTGTTTTATTACCAAAGATGATCAAACATAACTGCTTATATATACAAACAAGCAAAGAGTAGTAAATGCTAGAAAAACCCACGTTGAACATCCAGCCCAGCTGCTCAACACACTCCATCACCAACTGTTGAGAATATCAATCTTCCTGGATTAGAAAGCTGCGTCAAGTGTTTTTCCAGTATCATCCCTGAAGGGCAAGGCAAATCATGGCTTACCTACAGAGTCCAACAAATTTGTCATTAACATAAGCAAGCAGCACGACAACCTGAAAATAACCTTAAGTGCATTGGCAAGCTAAAATTGGAGCCAAACACGGGATTGAAAATGAGAATACTAGTCGATGTCTACAACTAAAATTGAACTACCTTCTCAAGTGATGGTTTCATCACTTAACTTCTCACTCCCACCCTTTCAAGAATACTATCCAAATGACCCTTGTGGAAAAGGTTTAAGGTTCTAGAAGTACCCAGTTACATACGCCATACTTTTCATGAAGACAACAAGAAAAAGATATTTATCTTGCCAATTATACTGTAGACCAACCACATGTAGACCAATCACATCACTTTTCTCTGCCTGCAAACCAAATATAGTCGTAATGAAACTTGATTGTGAGCATATCGAAATAATAATTGCTACTGCATATAAAAAGCTCTGTTGGGAAAGTGTTGGCTTGAATAGTCCCACATCAAGTAAGGAAGAGTTGTCACAAAGGTTTATAAGGAGATGGTCCACTCCTTAATAGCAACGAGGCCTTTTAAGAGAAAACCCCACACCACCTAGGCCCAGATGGAAGGCCACACCCAATAGGTGGTGTTTAAGTTGGGGACAATATCGTTGCTATGTATAGTGGACCAAGGGGTGCGCGCAAGTGCACGTGCGCGACACTCCAACAATTGGTATCAGAGCCGATGGTTCGGCTGGGACTTGGTCGGCAAGGTGAAGGTGCAGGCGGCACATTATTCAGGAGATAGGCGTAGGCGCAGGTGCGCGGTCCGCCAGATGAATGATCCAAATCCTTGCCGAGATGGTGTCCGAGATTATCCTACAAGTCTGGACGAGGTGGAGTTAGTGCGGAGGTTGCGACTAGGTGAAGCCAACAACGCCGAAAATAGTCGAGCCCGTACACCGAGTGCTACCCACAGGATCGTGGTTGCACTTGAGACTCGAGGAGAAAGTGTACTTCGAGATGTTGCAGACCGGTGGATACGAGGCATTTTAAGGAAAAACCCCACACCACCTAGGCCCAGATGGAAGGCCACACCCAATAGGTGGTGTTTAAGTTGGGGACAATATCGTTGCTATGTATAGTGGACCAAGGGATGCGCGCAAGTGCACGTGCGCGACGCTCCAACAAGCTCTCATGTAATTGCAGCACAATGCCACTCACACAGGATAGCTACTAAATTAAATGAAAGGACAAAAAAATGAGAAAATTAACCAAATAAACTTTCTGGGCAAACCATGTGTGAATGATATGCTCAATCCAGGATGAACGGGCTTTGTGGCAAAACTATTAGACCAACCTTCTTGTTAATTGCTGGATCTTCTAATTGTTTGACCGAGGCTGTACCATCGGCATTAACATGCTGATTTCAGAGAACTCTAAAAAATCAGAATCTAATCTCATTTCATAGGTTTGGGGATCCTAAACAAACCGGCTCACTTTTCAAAACAAACAAACAAAAACAGTGTATCAGAAACAGGGTCCAGACCAATGTGCTTGTGTGTGCCTCAATACCTTGTCATCCCTAAATAGCGCACATCCAGTGTTCTTTTTTCAAGCAGATGGCATTTACAAAAGTCGCATTATGATTCTTTTATAGACAACATACTCCTTTGTCTAAACCATAAAACTTTAAATTAAGGAAAAACATGAATAAAAAATTCACTACATCATCAATAAGAAGTGTGAGTTCCTACCAAAAAAAAAAAAAACTCTACAATCAAGCTTCAAAATTGGTCAAGCTAAGGATCAATTCACCAATGAGTTACCACAGGTATGATGCTGAGGCATTGGTGAAGTCATTTTGAGACCAGCCATATGACTAATAAAATAATTAAAATAAGGAAAATTCTAAATGTCGAGGTTTTGAGCGAGGAAACCAGCGAGGGAAATGAGGTGGAGGGGGTGGAAACCGTCCACCCCCTCGAGATGTGGGCGTTGACTTTTCGTGCGCACATCTCAAGGGGGGTGGACGGTTTCCACCCCCTCCACCTCATTTCCCTCGCTGGTTTCCTCGCTCAAAACCTCGACAGCAAGAATAACTCTTAAAATAATGTAAATTGGGTGATTGTTTTTGTTGTATCATTTTGCTTGAAAAAAGAGGAGTCGATGGATTAACTCGAGAAGAAGGGTATTGGGTATAATTACCAACATAATTCAGACAGGCAAGTCCACCGCGCCATTTGCTCTGAATACTAGACATTAAGCAGATTACCATGTCCTTGTCAACTGCACGGTATGATTAAAGGGATGTTAGTAAATATAATATTGTAAATTTCTCAAAGAAAGGCGTTTGGCTCTTTACCGCATTTTTATTCATGTTGAAGCAGGAATCTTTTCTCTGATCATCCATGTTCTCCTGGTGTCTGTCTAGTTCTTCATCGCATCCATAAGTGCTTAGGTGTTTAAAAGCAGTGGGTTGTTTCATTTATTGTGGCAACACTCTCCAATTCTTGGTAACTCTAACTAACAAACATTGGCTCTAACCAAGATTACAGATCGCATCAGAGCTTAATTACTTGGCTCATGGGAATTAATATAAATGAACAAACATAACATGGGAAATCATGTTGAAGGAGTACTCCTCTTGTCTTGGCTCGTCCTTATTCTCCCATTGACTCTTTAGTTCTTCATCGCATCCATAAATAGATAAGTTCCAAAGAGCAGTGAAGTTTCTCAATCATTGTGGCAACACTTTCCAATTCTTTGGAGCGCTGATAGACAAACCTTGAAGTGAAGTTAAAGTGCTTATCCATTCAGGCAAGTCCACAGCACCGTTTTCTGAACAAGGGTTGAATATTAGAGTTTGAAGCTTTGCAGAAGTGTGTTTTATCCCCTCTGGAAAAAATTTCAACTTGGGCAATTCACTCAGTGTAAGCCTTTCAAGGACATCAAGGTGCTCAAAATCATCGGTTGAGAATTCCATCTGCGGACAATTACTGATTGCAAGATCAACAAGAGAAGTCTTGTGGAACTGAGGCAAATGCTTCAAAGCATTGCAATCATCAATATGAAGGGTTTTGACAGAGGAGAGGTTTCTCGGTCCCCCCTTTGGAAAACATGTAAACGTGGGCAATCTACTCAGTTTAAGCCGTTCAAGGACAACAAGGTGCTCAAAATCATCGGTCGAGAATTCCATCTGCGGACAATTACTGATTGCAAGATCAACAAGAGAAGTCTTGTGGAACTGAGGCAATTGCTTCAAAGCATTGCAATCATCAATATGAAGGGTTTTGAGAGAGGAGAGGTTTCTGAGTCCCCCTTCTCCCTCTGCCAGTGAAACCAAGTTTCCACAGTATTTAATAGTCAACTCTGTGAGTGTAGTAAGACTTTTCAGTTGTACAGGGAGAGTTTTCAGGACGTTGCAATGTGAAATACTCAACTTTCTGGAGGGCTGTAAGGTTTTGTAGCGCCCCTGCTGGAAGATTCTCCATCTCAGCAAACCCTTCAATTTCAATGGAAGAAAGGTAAGGGAGGTCGTGCAGTAAACCCAGAACGCTTCCATTGCTTGATCCTTTTATAGAAACATGTTCGACCGGGGATCCTGACAATGGAACTTCTCCTTCCAATTTTGGGCATCCGGAGACCCACACTTGTTTTAGGCGAGGGAATACTGGGGCTATTGCTGCTTGAGAAGATGACAACAATGTCGACTGCATCAACGATGAAGATGACCATCCCTCCAAATCAGGCATACCCCATTACCTGAGTTCTTCTAGCGAGCGGAATATTCTTGCATCATCATCATCATCATCCATGACAACGAATTTCAATGAATACATGTAACTCAAATCCAAAACTTTGAGAGACCCAAGTTTCTCAAGAGGTGAGAGACGTTCACATCTTCTACATTTCGAGAGAGAGATTTGCACCAAATTTGGGACACACGAAGGTGTCAACCAACTTGGAGAGTTTGGTCGTTGATAACCTATAACAAACAGTTTCCTTAATTTTGCGTGAGGTTGGAGGCCATTAATTACCTCCTGAAGTTGCTTCTGCTGCTGCGGCTGTTGAGAGTCCTTGTCCTCTGTTTCCTCCTCTGTTGCATTTTGTGATTGATGCTGATGCTGTTTAGATAACTCGTCCTCTGTTGACCAATATAGATCCAACGAATGAATGTTTTTCTTTTCCACCAAATTTGCCGCTTTAGCTTCAGTCGAACTTATCACGTGCTCCAGCCCTTTTATTTCCAATTCCGCTCCAGGGTTCAGCTTATGCAACCTACTCATGCCATATTCACCTTTTGAGCTCACAATAAAACAATTTAAATCCCCGAGGCTACTTAATTGCCCAAATCCGTCCGGCATGCTTTTTAACAGACGACACCCTTTAATATCTAGGTCTCTCAGGCTGCTTATTTTACTCATATCATTTGACAAAGCCACGAGTTCCCTACACTTTCGAAGTTTCAATGTTTGCAAATTTCTTAGCAAACAAATAGATTTAGGCAGGAATCTAATGAGATTACCAGAAAGGTTGAGATATCTCAGGTGTATCATATCGTCAAAGCAATCTGTTATCAACTTTGAATGATCTAAATCCAACGCTCGTAATCGACGAAAATGTGGGAAGAGGAATTCAGAATTTCCAGATATCCATATATTTTTTGGACAGATGATGAGAGAACGTAAGTATGGTTCGGCTCTTTCTATCGGCTAAAGACTAAAAGGTCTTGATATTGTCAAACCAATCGGTAAGGAAACATGGCGAGTTATTTTACAATATTTTCTTGACCTTTCCTCACCCCCAACAAAATACCCATCCCCTGCTATATAACTAGCAAGATCATGCATCCGATCGTGCATCTTGTAACTTATTATATCGTATACTCGTCCTTCCCTGCATCTTGAAAGAATGACCGCCATAATAGTGCATTGAAAATCTCATTCCCAACATCCTCCAATTCTTTTCCTACTTCTGGTTGCACCAAACTATGTGCCATCCACTGTTGGATCAATTCATCTTTCTCAATCTTATAGTCTTGGGGAAAGATTGAGCAGTAAACAAAGCACTGTTTTAAAAGTGGTGGCAGATGGGAATAGCTCAACATCAACGCCGGTAAAATGTTATTCTCATCACTTGGAGGAAGCTCCCAAATTGCACTGTTTTTGATAGAGAGCCATTCATTTTCCTCCTTTTTATGGCGTAGCAAACTTCCTAAAGCCTTCACCGCCAAGGGCAAACCTCCACACTTCTTCACGATCTCCTTGCCGATCTCCCCCAAGGCTAGTGTCTCTTGATTTCCTGGGCCAAACGCATATTTCTTAAATAAATGCAAGCAATCTTCTTCTGATAAACCTTTTATGCAGAGTGGTTCAACTGTCCTGGTGATGTCTGCTACTGTTTGCAGCCGAGTAGTCACGATAATAGAGCTACCTTCTCCCACCCCAGCTCTAAAAAATGCCTTGAATTTGTTCCATTTTTCTTGATTTTCCTCCCATACATCATCTAGCACAAGTAAAAATCTTGTACTGCTCAACTTCTTAAGTCCATCTTCTAATTTCTCAGAAGAATCAGAGGAGGGTACAATTTCTTTCACAATACGTTCAGCATAAAAAACATTTGAGATACAAACCCAAGATCTGAAGGTGAAATACTTCACAGCCCGGTCATCATTGTACACCATCTGCGCCAAAGTTGTCTTGCCAATTCCACCAATACCAACTATTGAACAAATTGTGATATCTTCGATGGCACTGCAGCGCACTGTCCTGATCCCAGTCAGAGCACGTGGGTGCCCAGTGGAAGAACGATTTAAACTCTTGCAATCATCTTTTAACAATAGCTTGAGCAACTCCTCTCTGTCTTCGTCTCTCCCATAAGGATGTGGTTCTGTTGCGAGAGGAGAACTAGGTTCACGACCCGGACATAGTTCTTCCATTCCCTTCTCAACATTTCCCTTTTGCAAACCGAGCTCCTTAATTTCTTCAGCAATCTTCCAAAACGTCTTGGAGAGCTTTTTAATGTCTTCCTGAATGTTTTGACGGAAGTTCATTTCTTCGGGAGAGCCCATTTCCTCGGAGGCTACTTGTAGAGCTTTAACTTGTAACTCATCGAGAACATCATCAGCCTCATAGGCTGCTTCATTCAGTCTCTTTAACCAAAATCGAACCGCCGCTTCCCCATCCATGAACTGCTTCTGCTCTGCATCAGTGAGAACATCTTTGGTTTTGCAGAAATCCATGAAAACATTGTTCAACTCTTCCTCCACGCTCCAAAAAGGACCAAGATGACCCTCTTTGATTAAACCATTGAGCTTTTCAAACACAACTGGAAAGAATGAACATATCACTTGACCTGCTGCCATCTTTTCTCTTCTTCTTGCAAGTAGTAGAATTCTTTCAGAAGGAGGAGCTAGAATTCAACACAGAACAGTGTTACAGCAGCTGAAAGATTTGGAAGTAAACAAGGAGCAGTAGTAGATAGGAAAATTCTATATGGTAAGGGGAGGGAGGTAAGGGGGGGCCTTTCACCTCTTTTGGGATGTGTGCGTAAAAAACGATGACACACATCCCTCCCTCCCTCCCATTCCTTGCGGGTATACGGTCCCCCTCCACCTACCTCCCCTCGCTTGTTTCCTCGCCATTTAGAATTTATCAGGAGAGCCAATATATGTAAAAGCATGAGCTTTTCTAGCTGGCCTGGGAAACCAGCGAGGTTGCTGTCTGGGAGGGGGTGAAATTACACTTTTGCTCCCTCCTTTTTAAACACTTTTTTAAAAAGTTGTTAAAGAGGGAGGGGCAATAGTGTAAATGCGCCCTCCCAGGCAGTCAACCTCGCTGGATTTCCCAGGCCATTTAGAATTTCTGGTAAAAGCATAGGAGGAGGTCCTGTGCATAAATCTGAGTTGTCAGATCTAATTCAACGGCTCAGATCGATGGATTACAAAAAAAAAATTTGTTTTTTGAAATTCATCGATTTGAGCTTGAATCAAATCCGACAGCTCAGATTTGTGCACAGTATCTCCTCCTGTGCTTCCTGCACACCTAAAAGTAGGCCAACTTGTTTTTTTTTTATTTACACGAGAACCAATAAAAATAGGCCAACTTTTTATTTTCCACCCGAAAATTCTAATTGGCGAGGAAACTAGCGACGAAGTGAGTGTAACCCTCTATCTCCCTCGAAATACATGTCTTTCATCCCTTCACGCATTCCAAGAGGATGGAGGGTTGCCCGGTTGCACCCCCCCTCCCTTGCTGGTTTCCTCGCCAATTAGACGGTTCTTTTTAGGCTAACTTATATAATGTTTTTTATTTCAGGAATTCTAAATGTCGAGGAAACCAGCTATGGGAGTGAGGTGGAGGGAGGGGAGCCATTCACTCCCTTCGAGATGCGTGTAAAAAAATTCAACGCGCGCATCCTGAGGAAAGTGAAGGGCTCCCCTCCCTCCACCTCACTTCCCTCGCTGGTTTCCTCGACAATTAGCTTTGCTCTTTTTATTTTCCAAAAGAGACAATAATGTAGAGCTTTGCTAAATGTCGAGGGAAAGAGCGAGAAAACCAGCGAGGGAAATGAGGTGGAGGGGGTGAAAACCGTTCACCCCTCAGGATGTGCGCGCGAAAAGTCAACGCTCACATTCCAAGGGGGTGAACGGTTTTCACCCCCTCCACCTCATTTCCCTCGCTGGTTTCCTCGCTCTTTCCCTCGACATTTAGAATTTCTGATAAATGTATGCCAACTTGTATTATTTCCCAGAATCAATGCTCCCAGCCCAGCTTGTATTATTTTTCACGAGAATCAATAAAAGTAGGCTAACTTGTACTATTTTCCCTTGGTGCATTTACAGCTTGATGCATTTCTTGCCATTCATGATAGCTAGCTCTCAATTATTTGTGCTATAAAAAGTTGTGTGGAAATAAAGCATAGGGGGTCCCCTATTCCTCTGTTCATGTGAAGATCACCTGAGAAGAAACTCGATGGAAAGAGACAAATGTACTTTTAGGCTCTATTTGAATTATAAAGCTGTGTGGAAATAATGGCTCTTCTCTTTTTGTGATGACATTTTAAGATTAAATTGCCAAACAAAGCATACTAGGTCCCTAACCATGTGAAGATCACTTGCTTTGTTTTCCATTTACTTCGGCATCAATGGAACACACATAGACTGGTCCAAAGCATCAAATACTGAGTTCTTGGCACTGTCATTGCATAGTTTTAATTATGTTTCAATAAGAAAAACTAAAAGGTATGGTCAAGGTACCACAAGCTCAGGTCATTTCCTTCGTACAAACGTTTTCTTCTTGCAGATGGGGCTGAACAAAAAATTGATCAAATCGATCGAATCGATCAAAATCGAATGAATTGGTCGATTCGGTTTTCGATTTCTATGCGATTTTAACCGATTAAATCGAACCGACCAAATATATATAATAAATAATATATATTTTATATATAAATAATACAATATGTTTTAAATAGTCGGTCAATTCGGTTTTATTTCGGTTTTAGTTCAATTTTAATCGGTTCGGTTACGGTTTGCATAAATTAGAATCGGTTTGGTTTGGAATCGATTTGTTAATAATCGATTCGATTTCGGTCTGAAAATTTTAAAATCGACCGAAGTCAGTTTGGTTAACGATTTAGGTGAAAAATGAAACCATCAATTCGATTTTCAACCCTACTTGCAGCACCTACCATATATGACAGAAAATGATATATTAAAATTCACGCATCCAGGATGTAGTAGTGACCTGACATAACCAAGTAATAATCTCCAAACAGTCGTAACATTTCATTCACTCACTCAAAATATTTTTCCTTGGTTACAAAAGAGCAGTAGAATTGTTACAGAAAAGAGGAGCTAGAATTCCACACAGAACAAGTGTTACAAGTTACAACAGAAAGATTTGGAAGTAAGCAAGCAGCAGTAGCAGGTAAACCCACTCAGCCACTCTTTTGATAACGCTCTCTCAATTATTTCGCAGTGAGAAAAGGAAATAGAAAAACAAGACTTAGAAGAATCAATAAAAGTAGGCCAATTTGTATTATTTTTTACACCTGGATGGATGTCTTTCCATTCATGCTAGCCACTTCTCTCAATTATTTGTACTATAAAAGCTGTGTGGAAATAATGGACCTTCACTTTTTTTGTGTTGAAATGTTACGGTTATTTTTCGTTTGGCATTCATTGTAGCTATTTCTATTTTGTCTCTATTGATTTATTTATTTATTTTAGTCTAACATTGTAACTGTTTGTTTAATTATCTTGACTAACAAATTTCATCTAATTTAAAAAAGTCAATTTAGTTTGAATGTGGTTTGCACATATTTTACTAAAATCACAAAAAAATTTAAGTTATTTTTTGGAAACATCAACATCTTTTGAACATTTGTAGGTTTTTGGAAATATTATATCTTTCATATATGGGTAGCTATTTTGAAAATATAAAAGTCCTACATATGTGTAGGTTTTTGAATATACGTAGGTTTTGCATGTCAGGTCCATGGTTTGTTGCAGGTTGAATTTAATCCCCAATTCTAGCTGGCTTGAGAAAGGGGCGAGGTTTGCTGTTTGGGTGGGGTAAATGCACATTTTTGCCTTCCCTCTCCCCCCTTTTAACCACTTTTTGAAAAAAAAATATTAAAAAGGGGGGCAAAAGTGTATTTGCACCTGTCAAGCCAACAATCAGGCAGCTGAGCCCAGACCAGCAAGAATTACTGAAATTTAATATGCATCATGATTGTCTTTATGGTAGATTGAACTTAGTATGCAATATGGTTATCTTTGTGGCAGATTTAACTATACAACTCAGTTTCATGTTTTTATATAATTCTTCATTTGCCCTTATTAGTTTGTATATAATTTTAGTTGACACCCATTTTCTTTGTTAAAAAAAATGTTAACATAAAAAAATAAATCCAAATGTTATTCCTAGAATTGAATCAAATACGATCATCAAGGAACGTGATTTATGTGATTTTAATAAAACATGCACAAATCACATGCAGAGTTAATTGGTCTTTTTGAAAAAATGAAGGACTTATGTGATTTTAGTAAAACATGCACAAATCAAGGAACATGATTTATGTGATTTTAATAAACCATATTTTCTTGACTTATCATTCATTTTACCAACAAAAAATTAATTTCTTGGTAAAAACATTTAGCTACGGGTAGGGGTGGGGGTGGGCATTTCGGACTGAACCGACAACCGGACCGATCGGGTCGGTTCGGATCGGTTTTAATTAATTATAAAAAATTTTGTTGTAAAAGCCCGATCCGATCCGAAGTTTCTGGTCCGAGCCTCGATTTCCCTTTCTAAAACCCGTCGGATAATCGGCTCGGCCCAGGTTAAATAGTTAAAAGTCAAAAAACCCTAAAATCAATGTATCATGCAATACTATATGCACACATAAAATTCAATTTGGGGTGAACTTTATAAATTTGGGTTGAACTTTATAAATTTGGTCTGAACTTTATAATTTTTAATTTTTTTTTAAAATTTGAGCTTTATAAAATTCAATTTGGGCTGAAATTTGGACTTTAAAAAATTTCAATTTGAATGTTGCTCTTAAGATCGAGACCGGCCCGAAATTCGATTACTCGGGACCTCGGTTAACCGGTCAACTCGGTCCGATTTCGGATCTCATAAACACGGGCTTAAATTTTTTGGGCCAATTTTCGGTTTTTACATTTTGGGACGGTTACCCGAAGTTGCCTAGCCCTAGCTACGGGGATGCCTCGAGGAACCCAATAATAATTTTTTTATTTGTTAAAAGTTTTTTCCAACAAAATTTTGATTTTTTTCAAGAAAATTTTTTCTTGAAAAATGCCTTAATTGTTGTAGTGAACTGTGACAAGTACTCAAATCAGACATACTTGAAGATCGATCATTAAGGTAACGACCATTGTGATTTCCGCCAAATATATACATTTTATCTTAAACTATAGCTGCCCCATGCTGCAAACGCAAGTAATTCATAATTACATGAATGAAAATGTAAACTCGATACTCAAAATAAGCAAGATAAATACCTCATAACGAGGCTTTGGCCGTTGGCCTGAAATTGAAGGTGCAACCCATTGATCATAAACACCAACAGAACCAAGCCCTTTCGTAATCTTGAGTCTCCAAGGAACTCCCAATTTCAGTGGAAATAGTTTTTGTCTCAGGATAATAGTTCCCATTGGGACTGTGCGACTTAACTGCTGGATTCTACAACAAACCAAAAAGATCATGATCACATAAGATTAAGCTTACAGTAAGCTACATAATTGGACACTGTTCCAAAAAAATGGAGGATAGGGGACATTGATCATCAGAATGAGTGTAAACGAATGAAATAAATTAATTCGTTACAATATTCACCTTCTGTAATTCATTCATTTGCATATGATGAGAAACAGCGTGCAAATAGCAGATTGCAATGATATAAAATTATATGATTTAGTTTATTATTTAATTTAACTTAGTTGTTGGATCATGCCTAAGTAAGTTCATAATTAAATAGTTAGGGATTAGGACTCCAAAAGCATTTCTTGTAGGCCAATAAGCCATTCCTCGTAGTAATTTGAATGATGAATATGAATTGATTTATTTGATTATCTTTATTTTGATTTATTTTTAGATTTATGTAAATTAGATTAGTTATAGATACCAATGTTATCTGACGCTCTTGAACTCGTAGTCTCGATTTAACGAAGATTGAAGAGAGAGAAGAGGAAACAAGAGTTTTGATTAATGACATGAGTTATTTTAATTATTAACAAGGCACAAGGTCATCCATCCCAACTCCGCTGATTTGTTCATCGTTACTTGACTTACTTCTTAGGTTTGGCGGAGTTGATTACAAGCACTGGAAACAAAAGTACCAGGCATATCATGCCGAAGGAGTCACTTTCTTTAGGTGAGTTGTTGTTTTTTATCTCCCTTTTATTTTAATTTTCCCTTCTTGTGCTTCAATTATTACAAAGTCAATTGTCTAATGTTGTGCTTCAATTATTAGAATGGAGTGAACAACTTTATATCAGAAGATTTACTGAAATGTAAAATAAATTACTTAAAAAGTTGTATCATCTTATATAGGTCTATAAATGGATTGGATTTGGGTTTAAATAATGCTTAAATTAAGTTTAATCGGATCGGATATCGCATCTAGATGCTACCTAATTTTTGTAAGGGATTGCAGTCTCCTTGAAAACACATTACAAATGAGATCACAGGCACTATCCTTCATCAACATATTCGTCTCTTCTCACAATCTCTCCCCTTCTGCTTCCTCAATCGTCACCTATCGGCTTCTCAATTTTCATGCTGCTTCTAATAACAGATATTGATTGTTTTTGTTTAGTTAGATTCATGTTTTAATACATAAGATGATTCGCACTTAACTGTATCAATTGTCTTTGTTAAGGCCGATCTTCCTGAATTAGAAAGTTGTGTCAAGTGTTTTTTCCAGCACCGAGGCAAGGCAATTTCATCAACAAATTTTTTTTTTTTTTTTTTTTTTTTGAAAAGCAAGCATGTCGTTGGTAGTTATAGAATTTAAGACATAAAGATCAAACCACCACATTCTTAATCGTCAAATCAGACTACCATTAACTTTTCATCAACAAATTTGTCACTAATATATGCAAGCAGCTTGAAAGCCTCAAATTAAATAATAGTATGTGCAGTATCAAGCAAAGATCAGAGCCAAATATGGGATTGAACATGAGAATATCAACAACAAAAATTAAACAACCTTCTCTAGTTTTTCCAATGTGGCTTCATCGCTCAATTTCTAACTCCCACCCTTTCAAGAATATTATCCAAATGATCCTTATGGAAAAGTTTAGGTTTTGGAATCACACATTTTACATATGCTGTAATTTCATGAAGTCTAGATAAGATAGTTTTCTTTTGAACTATCATGTAGACCAACCACGTCTCTTTTTTGTGCCTGCAAACCAAATATATAATGGTAGTGACACTTTATGTGAGCATATCGAAATAATAATTGCTACTACACATAAACGGCTCTCTTATAATTGAAAGCACAATGCCAATCCCACAAGATAGCTACTGAAGAAATTTAAAAAAAAAAAAAACCCTAGGGTAATCTAAATAAATTTTCTAAACAAACTATAGATGTGAGTGATATTCTTAATCCAGGATGAACGAGCTTCGTAGTCGAGAAAAAAGTATTAGACCAACCTTCTGGTTACTTGTAGGATTTTCTAATTTTGTGACCAAGGTTGTACCTTCAGCGTTAACATGTTGCGATTAGAGCAGTGTTTTAAAAATTGGTTTAGGGGTTAGAGAAACGCCCAGATTAATGGTTAGGTAGTTTATGAGCGATTTTTTTTTAATAAGGCTGATTGTGTTCTTATTTCATTTTTCATTTTTCTTTTTTGAAAATAAACAATTTAATTATTTTTTATTCAGTATATGTCTGAAAGTAACAAAAAATGATTACTTAATGGAATTCTCAAAAAATCTGTCGATACCAATTTTAGTAATGTAGATTTTATCAAACATGATTCATGTCATTCATGCAAGTTGAAGAAAAATAAAAGAGTATGTTTGGATATTTGTCCACAAATTCAACTTTGTATAAAATACCCATCATGACCAACTTAAGTTATTTGAGTTTTAATAAATTTTGTTCATTATTGTTAATTTTTCATATTTTTAAATTTTGCATATGTATCTTGGCATTAAATTGGATGTAATTGGTAAGGTATTATACTTAACTTTTATAAATTATTAAAGTTATAATACAAAACCTAAGACCGCCTAGATCCCTGAGTGTTAGGCACCTGCTCGCCGTCCACCCACCGCCTAGCACTTTTTAGAACGCTGAAACAGAAAACTCAAAAAAACAAAAACAAAAAAATCAAATCAGAAACACAAATCTAGATCTAACACTGAAAAGGTAACATGCTCATATCGGGTGTTGGGTTATCACTGTGGAGTTGTTGCATTTACAATTCATGTAAAAATTTCTGCAAAGGGAATAAATCATCAATGATTAACAACCAAATTATAATAAAAACGATAAATAAATGAGTAAATATTACAACTTCTTCAGGCATGTATGCTTATAATTTTTTTTTTATATAGATATAATGGTTTTATTTTCTAACAATTTTAGGTAAGTCGTATTATGATTCCCATATAGCAGATTATTACCTAGTTGTCTTTTCCTCTATAAACTCACATGTGGAAGTATATATGTAACGAGACTGTTTCAAGGATCCCAAAACCTTAAACTAAGAAAAAACACGAATCAACAGCACACCGCTACATCATCAATAAGAAATATGATTTTCTAAAACCATCATCATCATCAAAGTCCAAACAATACAATCAAATCAGATAAGAAATATGATTTATGGGGGTGTATTGTATCTGAATTTTGTGGACAATTTAATAAATTTCATGAATTCTGAAAATTCAAGTGTACTCAATTTGGATTTTAAAAAGTTCACAAAAGTCTAAGGGTATTCAATCAGGATTTTAAAAAGTCTTTCTGAAATTCACAAAGTCTAGGGGTATTCAATATGGATTTCAGAAAGTCCACAAAAGTTTTAGGGTATTCAAAATATCATTCATATTTATGGATTTGGAAAATCATGGATTCTCATGGACTTTGTAATGTTAGGTATAAATAACAAAGTTCAATAGTTTGCTAGCCTCCTATCAAAGATTTCAACGTGAAAAAAAGTCACCCAAAGTTTTTCCTTGTGCCAGCCCGAAGAGGTTGGTTTTCATCCTCTTGTTTTCTCGATTCTTTTTCTATCTTTGCATAGTATTCATAGTTGCATCGTTGATGATTTTGGGTTAGGGTTTGGAATATTTTAAGATCTATAAATCTGAAAATTATGTTAGGGTTTGAATTAAATTAGGTTCTATAAATACAACAAATTAACAAGTGATGGTCTACATAATTAGCATATAGTACATGCAGTTATATGCTCCAACCTAAATAATTAGATATTTATTTACCTAATCATATTGCTCAGTTCTTTTTGGTGTGTGGCTTGAACCAAGTTAAAATCCAAGATTGCAAGTTCAAACAACAAAGGGCACATTTTCTCTTGTTCTCCTGCTGCTGCAGCATCAATGGACCACCTACCCTCCCACCTTGGCATCCTCCAATGCAAGGGAAGTTCCAAGGCACGAGTCATATATAGAGCAAGATTCGAGTCGTATACATTTAGTTTGACAAGTTGTAGCTGTGTGGTTGTGAAGGCTCGGGCCTCAGTCATGATGTCTTCACCTTCTAAACAGAGGTGAAAAGCTTCATACAAACTTAATATTCCCTTGACATCATTACTAATCCCTTCTTGGAAATTATCATTATTGTCCTTGAAGTCATTGAACACATCTGTTATATATAAAACATGATGATCAATACAGAGATAAATAGATATGACCAACAAATTTGTTCGCTTGCTGTGGTCGTGTAGTGGTTTCTATGCCCGCTCACAAACAACATCAATATTTTATTTAATATGCTTTCTAGCTAGCAAGTGTATTCATGCATGACTGATTCTCTTTAGTTACTCCATCTTCGGTTAATAAGAGGTCGTACTAGATTCAAGTCTATATTCAACCACGACTTGTCCAAAGCATCTCCAATGGGCCGGGAGACCCCAAAAACATTGTCTTAACAATTGAGATATTGCTACAATCAAATATATCTCCTAGGTTTGGTTGGACACAACATTTAATTGTGAAATTCTTGTTAATTAAAATACCTTGGGAGACTTGGTAACCATGTTGCCTGAGGAGCCTAAAAGAGAGAGCGACATAGTGTAAATCATGGTGATCAACAGGAAAAGTACCAGATGATTCCATGAACCCAAATATTTTTTCTTTCAAGAGCAGCAAAGAGAAAATGCTAATCAATGGGATGATATTCAAACTCAAGAGCAACAAAGAGAAAATGCTAATCAATGGAGAATGAGTATTGTTAATCAAATGTGGGCAGCAGCTCAAACAAACATCAACGTTGCTAACAATGATAATGAAGAAAGTGACCATGAAGGAGAAGAATGATCATAATAAAATTTTATCAACGATTACTTCTTATTTTAAAGATGCTAATTAATGATCTTTTATTTTTCTAGTTTTTTTTAGCACATGTATCTTTATTTTATGGACGTTTTTTTGTTTCATCACTATTTACCAATTTATTTTTTTATCTTGCAAATAATTAGAAATCTGTAAAAGACAAAAGTCGTTCATACGAAGTCCGTGGATTTTCATAAATTTTTAGAAAGTCTGTGGCAAAGTCAATGGATTTAAGAAATCAGCAAAAGTCCGTGGACAATTTAAAGAGTCTGTGGACAATTTAAAGAGTCCGAGATTTTTCAAATTATTTATCAATTTCATAAGAATTCATATACAATACACCCCCGTTAGCTTAGTTTTAGCTTTAGAGTAACTTAGAGTTCATCAATTAGTAGAGCCGAAGCAGTTCTTGTTCGTTGAATTGTTTAGAAAAAAAGTTCGAATAAAGAAGAAGATTAAAGAAAAGATAAAGAGAAGATAAACATCTAATCTTCACCACTGCAAAGAGCCATTGTAACCTTGCACAACACCTGAGTTGCTAAATTTGCACACTGTAGCTGCCCAAATCAAATCTGCCGCCAGTCAGATCATACAGCCCCACGACGTCATCGTCTTCAGCCACCAATCAGCAGCTTGTTTCCTCCAGGCCATCATGGACCAGCCCGCGTCAAGCACCCTATTCATTTGCACTCCCCTAAATCAAGACCCTCCTGCTATTTCGAAGGTAACACCAGCTAGGTGCACCCCTTTTAAGTCGTTGAGTACACCCTAAGTACTGGAGAAGTCCTTGTTCAAATCTTTTTTATCATGTCCCTGCTTCAGAATTCTTAGATAAGTCCCTGGTCTAATTTTTCAGAACGTCCTTATCCAATCCAGCAACCTATGTGCGCCCCAGAATCAGTAAAGGCACCCCGGGATTACAAAAACATAGTCACCAATATTAGTCTCAGTAGGGGTGGGCATTTAGGACCGAAAATTCGGACCGAACCGATAACCGGATCGATCAGGTCGGTTCGAATCAGTTTTAATTAATTAAAAAAATTTTGGTTGTAAAAGCCCAGCTCGGCCCGAAGTTTCTGGTTCGGGCCTCGGTTTCCATTTCTGAAGCCCGTCGAATAACTGGCCCGGCCCGACTTCTTCACTTAAGTATTTCTCCCTCCCCTCAAACTCCCTCAACTCCAAGAAATTCAGAGGAAACCAGCGAGGGCGCCTCCCTCTCCCTCTCCCCTCAAACCCCCTCAACTTTCAAAAATTCAGAGAGGAAACCAGCGATAGCGAGGACGCCTCCCTCTCCCTCTCCCCTCTCTTCTCACCATCGAAGCCACGGAGGCTGCTTCCCTCTCCCTCTCCCCTCTCTTCTCACAGCCGAGGCGGAGGCGGAGATCCACCGGCTCCCTCTCTCAGCGAAGGCGGAGGCCGAGCCGCCTCCCTCTCCCCTCCCTTCCCCAGCTTTCCATAGATCCTGATCAGATCAGATCCTGATCCTGATCAGATCAGATCAGATCCTGATCCTGATCAGATCAGATCAGATCCTAATCCTGATCAGATCAGATCCTAATCAGATCCGATCAGATCTTGTAATTTGTTGTATTTATTTTTTGTAATTTTTTGATATAATTTTTGTTGTATGCTATAATTTTTTGTAAATTTTTTAATTTTGTTGTATGGTTCCATTATTTTATTTTATTTTAATACTGTAGAAGCATTTTTTTTTTGCTCTTTGGACCGAGACCTGCCCGAAATTCGATTAACTGGGACCTCGGTTAACCGGTCATCTCGGTCCGATTTCGGGCCTCATATACACGGGCCCGAATTTTTCAGTCCGGTTTTCGATTTTTACACTTTGGGCCGGTTACCCGTACTTGCCCAGCCATATTATTCCCAGTATTCATATTATCCCACATACCACTATAGCCCAAGCCCAAATCAGTACCCATGGCCATATCTAGCGGTGTCATATGCTAAGTATACACATTTTTCCTCCTATCCTACACCACAATACACATATGTCCCCTCTTACCCTTAACTCGAACCTGTTTATCCTACACCACCACCACACCCTCAGTGACCAATGACATAACCCCATTTTCACCATCTTTATGCAGCAAAATACAAAAGCCAATGAGAACATTTTGAGTGAAGTCAAAGACTAGTTGACTACCTCCCTTGACACAATATTCAATTACTAGAAAGAGCAAGAAAAGGCAAGGGGAGAGTAGAGTCGCCAGCAAATGGGAGCGATATTATGTGAAACGACATTGGCCACACCTCATCCACCAGTTTTTGAAGTCTCATTTGGTCTCACTATCACACATACTCGACTTCCGAAAAATAACCATTTGACTTGTACGATTTCTTCCCTATTTTTGGTCGAGAGGATGTTGAAATTCTCATAGACAAAGGCAGTGCATGATGGTGATTATGTTGATCCGAATTGGGACATTTTTGTGGCAGCATGTTTGTTCTTTGACTCACTTGGAAATTTTTATGAGTTGGCATTATCTATGGAAAGTGTGTATCGTGCCAAAGTTTGAGGTCGACTGCTTCGAATGTACTTAACATTGTGTTCTATAACCGGTTGTGTATGTTCATCAGACTTCTTCTACTTCAAACTCGAGGACGAGCTTCTTCAACTCGAAAAGGTTGATGTAAGTGGATAGTATTATGGGTTGTTTTAATAATATTAACTGTAATTGGGCCTAAGTAACGCCCATAATAGTTAGGGCATTATTATCCAATTAGGGTAAGTTAGTTAGCTTGCTAAAGAAGTTAGAAAAATTATAAATAAGGCATCATTAATCATTGTTCTTCGGTTGATTGAACGAAAGAATATTTGTTTTCTTATTTATCTTGATTTAGGATTTATCATAGATTTAGCTTAGTTCTAGCTTTAAAGTAACTTAGAGTATATCAGATTCTCAATTGCAATGTCACCAATGCAAAGTTTAGACAAGACCATAATGGAATATAAAACCATGGCCAATGACATTAAAGTTAAATCCAACATAGCTAACATCAAGCACTCATGTTTTTATTTTTGAGGGGGCAGGGGTTCACCACACTTGTTTATTACAACAGATATGTTTGCATCTTTGTGATTTTCACTTAATAAAGCATGAAAATCACAACCAAGAATAGCTAACGATGGTTAACCATTACAGATGATTTTTCTCAGCTCATGATAAAATTCTCAAACCTAACATCCAGAGAAGGAGAAGCAGATCCCCAATAATTTCCATGGTCAATCGCCTCATGTAGGATGAAAAATGCAAAGCATACGAGAGTTCCACAAAATTCAAGATGCAGTAGCCCCACAATAGGATGAAGAATCCCCAAACTTTATGAGTTAATAAAGATCCAATAAAAACACTAACACTGTAGAACAGGCTACTAGTAGTTCAGAGATAAGATGGAAGAAGTTTAAGGATTAAATATATCAGGTTAAAATATTATGCGAAGTATAGATGATAAATCAACTTGGGGTTGAACAAGGATTTAGGTTTGGAGGGAAATAAATAACAATTAAATATCGTGCTCCGGGCATACTAGTTAAGTCTCATGGTGCCTACACAATCCTCTATCTGGACACCTTCACTTTTGGTACCCAGCACCTTAGCACATCTTTTATGATCGTGTGGTTCATAATGCAATATTATGTGTTTAGTGCTCGGGTCGTGTCAGCGAATCCAATGGACATTGCAAAACATGCATGTGGCGCAATCTCAGAGATTTGTGACGGAAATGAAATCTTTCACCTCTCTCTTGGTTTTAGATGCCAAACCCAAATTGAGGTGAAGGAAGAGATTGATCATACTACTTTTCTTTCTCATGGCTACACACATTTCTCTCAAGACATCTTTACTCTGACCCGCTATTATTTTGTACCTGATTCCATACCTTTCTCCATTCCCCCTTCACTAATAAAGACTTGTAGGGGGGCTAGTCACTTCCCTCTCCAATCTCTCAAGACATCATCGCCACAAATGTAAAACTAATACACTCACAAATTAAGTATTGCTTTTTGTAATTGTAGTCAAGTAGTCAAGTAGTCAAGCTCCTAAAGGTACTCAAGGTGCAAGGGTGAGGCTGGAGTCTACCAAAGTAAAACGCATACATAGTAACCATGCTCTACAAACATATCAATGACTCACATTCATTTCCACATGTACAACAGGTTCAATGGCAACTTCAGGTACTCTTGAATACCATGCTGGATCTTCTTCCTACAAAAACATAGAAACACAAAGTATCAGGTAAATCTATCTTTTGATTTTCATCAAAACAACCACAAACATTTCCTTCATTTGCACCTCTAAAATTTTAACGAAAAGACGCATTGCTTCCGCCAAAGCCATGTTTCCAAGCCCGTTCCAACTGCAAGAATCAAAGACGCCTTTAAGAGACTTACTAGAATAAGAACCTAACCCAAAATGCAATCTGAACATAATTGAATGCAACAATAAAGCTGATAAAATGAGAAAGAGTATAGTTCACAAGACACGGTACATTGAAGGCATTCATAAAAGATAGGCCGCCACCAACAGATGATGAAGTTTGTTCAAGCGTGGCTACTTGCAGTAGAGTGTAACTAGGTAGATAAGAGTGTAACTAGGAAATGAAGTGGATTGGACTGCTAAAGGCATAAGGAGCTTAGACTATTGAATATTTGTGGAGTAGAGTCTCAAGTGTACATTGTGTGACTAAGGTATGAAGAATAAGGAATTGAAGGCATGTGGGGTTATTTTGATAAGTTCACGCATAATGAAGTAGACCCAAGGAAACCCATTAATGTAATGCGAATATGCATAATAAGGGTTATCTACATTGTTTCGTAATCAAAGAACAGTACAAGGAAACATGAGTTATTGAGGGTCATTGCTAAAAGCTCGCCTTTACTCATATAGATCTAACAGAACATCACCAAGTGTTTGTTAGTATTCTTCTTCCTTAAATCAATTTTTTTTTCATTGCTATGGATATGAAATCACTGATCACACTGCTTTATATCTACTTTTGTTTTGATTCAGGTGCTTTTGTGGTTGTGAAGGGCAAGGTGTGAAAGCGCTGAAAGGATGCAGCTTGTGAAGGGCCATTAAGAATTCCTCAAAATACAAACATGAAAATCCACCTTATTGAAAATGCCCAACTTATTACCCAATGTCAAACTAATGGTTTAATGTCCAGATAGATGGACTGAAACCCTTTTTTTTCCTTTGATTCTTGCATTGCCCCCCTTCCAAATAAACGTGGTGGTGGCTAACAATACTCTCATGTGGCATGTGAGATACGGTACTTCCACAAAAAATTTTAAATTAAAAAAAAAAATTGGGTTAAATTGGACCAATTTCTAGTTTGACTACCCATTTAGGATCTCCTGACTTCTATTTACTTAAAAGAACATTAGTCAATGAAAACTATTTAAGATGGATGAAGAGATTGCTCTTAGAACCTACCCAATTGGATACATGTAGAGGAGTTAAACTCGAAGGGGTATGCTTCTCAGGATGGGAGGCATCGCGTGTTCCATCGTAGATTTAGTAACAAATAAGCAAAAGAAGCTTTGAAAAGAATGAAAACAGAGAAAGTAGTTGGACGGGATGATATACCAATTGAAAGCGTATTGCTAGTGCGTTGTAGATTCTTATCCAAGACTTGTATCATTTGATGATGCCATGTGAATCGCTAGAAACATGTGAAGTGTATGGCTAATCCAATAACCAGGGGCGGATCTATGTGTCAAGTGGGGTCAATTGCCCCCCTTACCTTTTTAAAATATCCCACTAGTTACTCTTACTTTTTTACATTGCCCCCTATAATATTTTATGTTGTCCTCCTTTGTATGCAATCTTGACTCTTGATTCCACTAAAAATGAAAACAACTATATTTTTTTTTTAACTCCACCCTCACCAATCCCAATCTCACACCATTTTTTTTTCTTTTTTTTAGTTAACAGATTAGATTAATTGGGGGGTTGGGATCTGATTTGCTTTGTTTTCTCTTTAATCTCTTAAAATCAAAAACAATCATTTGGGTTTAGGATGGTTGGAAAAATACGGTGGTCGTAGGTCGATTCAACTAAGCTATTGTTTGTCTGCTTAGCCTGAGCTAGCCCAAAATAAGACAGACAATAGATAAGAAGATAAAAAAGAGTGAGTTGGTTGTGTAAGTATTGTCCTCGGAGGCTCTGACTCACGAGTGAGTTTGAGAGAAAAAGAGACAGACGGACGGATAAAGCATGAGGAGAAGAGGTAGGAGGATTCCAAAAATAAAATTGTCGTCCAACAAATTCACTTGAATCCATCTAGTCCAGAGAAGAGACAATACCTAGGCTACTGCTGCAACTACTAATTGAACTTGGACTATACCATCCTGGTGCCTCAAAATCAAAATGCCAGAAAGAAAGTCAAAGGTCTGCTCATTGCCAACTCTCATCTTATACCACCATGCCTGCTTTTATTTTATCCAAGTCAAATAAGCTCTTAATTAGCTAGTTATGATTGAATTAATCATGCCATGTATACTATTTGTATAGTTGTATAGTTAAATAGTTATGTATTATTTGCCCCCTTTGTCTACAATCTTGGCTCCGCTCCTGCCAATAACAAAAGTTTCGTAAGGGGACTGGAACAGGCTACATGAGACAAAAAATCTTCATTCTAAAGAGATTCGATTCGAATCTATTATGTGTCCAAGTTTACTAAAATCACAAAATTGTTTAAGTTATTTTTTTGGAAACATCAACATCTTTTGAATATTTGTAGGTTTTGGGAAATATTGTATGTTTTACATATATGGGTAACACTTTTGAAAATATGAAGGTTTTGCATGTCAAGTTCATGGTTTTGTTTGTGGCAAGTTGAATTTAATATGCATTATGGTTGTCTTTATGGCAAATTGAACTTAGTATGCAGTATGGTCATCTTTGTGGCAGGTTCAACTATAGAACTCAGTTTCATGTTTTTATATAATTCTTGATTTGTCCCTATTAGTTTGTATATAATTTTAGTTGACACCCAGCTTCTTTGTTAAAAAAGGTTAAAATAAAAAATAAAAAAATAGATCCAAATGTTATTCCTAGAGTTGGATCAAATATGATCTCATCAAGGAATATGATTTATGTGATTTTTGTAAAACATGCGCAAATCACATGCAAAATTAGTTAGTCTTTTTGAAAAAAATGGATAGAGTTTATTAGGAAATGAAGTTGAACACACCGTCATGGGTGTTAGACTATGATACAAAAGTTAATGAAGCCAAAGATGAATAGTTATAAATTAATGGGGTCAAACGAAAAATAACAAAAAATTTCAAAATGAAACAGATGAACAAAGCATAGGGGGTCCCCTATCCATGTGAAGATCATCTGCATTATGCTGAACGAGACAAGTGTATCTGCAGGCACATATCAGTAAGAATTTGGTAGTAAAAGTCAATCCACAAATCAGACAAGTCAATTCACGAAGTGGTGGTTGTGGCAACCTCTTCTTAGTAATATTAGTATTTTACTTTATTTGCATTGTAACTGGTTCTGTAATTTTACCTGAACGGTAAAATTCATGACCTTGCTTCGATTGCAGACCAACTTTTATATAATTCTTAATTCAGGTTAATATAATGCTTTTACAAAAAAAAAAAAAAAAAAAAAAAAAAAAAAAAAGGATATGAGTTGCCTACCCATGTGAAGGTCACATGCTTTGTTTCCATCAACTTTTGCTGAAAGAGAAGAAACTGAATGGAGAGAAATACGGTATCACCAGACCAAATGACGGGGAATTTGTCAGTAAAAATGAAGTTTTTTTTTTAAAGCTATATTTCACTAAATCAAGTTTCGTTTTTGTTGAAATATTTGAGAAAATTTTCATTATTCTACCCATAAATAATGTGTTAAAGTTTCATCTCTTTTTTAAATATTCATTAAAATGTTATATGGCAGGATTTTCTTATTGTAACCGAGCGAATCATAAACCTGCCAATGCTGATTGTCGCAGACCGTTCGAATGACCGTCCTTAAACACCAATAAATACTATTTATTAAGATATGTAAAGGTGCGATCCCTTATCTCGAGAGAACACATGCTAAAACAGGCAAAAACTTTAAATATTACTTTTAGCATTAATCTAAAATTTTCTCAAAATTATAGCTCAAGCAAACCTCAAACTAATTAACAAACACAATTTTTTGGTTATTTGGAGATATTTGGATTTGGTAATGACTCGCATGGGGTTTGACTCGAAATGGATTGATTGGCTTCACACTTGCAGATCTACAGCTAATTTTTCTCTGAAAATTAATGGTCAGCTGCACGGGTTTTTCAATAGCTCGAAAGGTCTGCGACAAGGCGATCCCCTGTCTCCTCTTCTTTTTTCTATAGCAGCAGAAGGTTTAACTCAAATGATCCTGAAAGCAGTTGATGCTGGCCTAGTGAGAGGGTTTTCTGTCGCGAAGGGTAGCCCGCCTGTCTCTATTCTCCAGTATGCGGATGATACTATCCTTTTTTGTGATGCTTCCGCTTCTCAGGTTCTCGCTCTTAAAAGAATTATGCTTTGGTTCGAAGTTATTTCAGGGCTGAAAATCAACTTTCACAAATCAAGGGTTTTGCCTATTGGAGATGTCCCTCACCTGCACCAGTTGGCGGATTTATTGGGTTGTTCAGCAGGTCACCTCCCAGTTAAGTACTTGGGCATGCCTTTGGGGGCTAGTTTCAAAAGTAAAGTTGTTTGGGACGAGACGCTCGAAAGGATGGAATCGAAACTAGCGACTTGGAAACGCAAATTTCTATCTAAAGCTGGGAGACTAGCTCTTGTACAATCCACATTAGCTTCTATCCCAGTATTCATGCTGTCTCTTATCAAGGCTCCCTGTTCAATATCAGCCAAGATGGAAAGGATCATGCGCGATTTCCTTTGGGGTTCTACTCATAACTCTAGAAAGATGCATTTAGTGGGCTGGGAGAAAATTTGTTGCCCTAAATCTCGAGGTGGTTTAGGCATTCGGCAGGTGCTCACTTTCAATACTGCATTACTTTCTAAGTGGCTTCGGCGATTTGCAGAAGAGAAAGATAATTTATGGAGATCTCTCATTTTGGACAAATATGGGCGCAATAGATGGGTTTGGGAAAAGAGAACTAAGTACACTTCCTACGGATGCTCTTTGTGGAAATCTATCTCCCGGTGCGCCAGTGGCTTCTACCCACACACCTCTCTCAAATGTGGAAATGGTGATCTCATCTCTTTCTGGCATGATGTCTGGTGTAGCAACCAATCTTTGAAAGATCTTTTTCCAATGTTATTTCTCATTAACAAGGATCAATACGGGAATGTGAGCAGTTTTTGGTCTAGCAGCAACTCTTGGGATCTTTCCTTTCGCAGAAACCTCAACACTGGGGAACTAGATGCGTTAGCAAATCTTATTCTCCTGTTGGATAGACAAATGCTCTCAGATGGACCAGATAGTTTGGTGTGGAAGGGTAAAGGTGTAGGCTTCTCGGTGAAAGAATTTTCGGATATGTTGGCTGCATCTCATTATGAGACCTACTCTAACCCATTCATTTCCTCCCACAAACATCTGGTATGGGTGAAAAATCTTCTTCCTCGGATTAATTTCTTTACTTGGTCAGTTTTGCATGAGAAGATCTTGACTAAGGATAGGTTAAGAAAAATGGGAATCCTCACTGGGAGTCTCTGTGTGCTTTGCAACGAATCTGAAGAGACACTGGACCATTTGATGCTTCATTGCAGTTTCTCCAAATCCATTTGGCGCAATTTCTTGGTGGAATTCGGTTTGAGTTTGATATTTGAAGGTTCCATTCTAAATTGGCTAAGTTGGTGGTCTAAAGCTAATCCTTCTCGTCGGGGGGAATGGTTATGGCGTAGGGTCCCTCACGTTCTTATGTGGTGTGTGTGGAAAGAAAGAAATAAAAGGGTTTTTGAAGGACTAAACAGATCAGAACACTCTATCTTTATCGAGATTAGAGAATTGTTGTGGAAAATGGGTACGGCATGTAATTTATTTACGGGTTTGGGTTTTGACACTTTCATAGTGTCTTGGCATTCCTTGATATAGGAATGTTTCTTATTGTAACTTGTTTCCCTTTCTTTCATTAATAAAAATCTTCATGTTTGACCGGAAAAAAAAAAAAAAAAAAAAAAAAACAATTTTTTGGTTAGGTAGGGTCTAATGTGGAAACAACAGCTTGTGGGTCCTCCCCAAAGCTCAATGATTTTTTTACCCTTGCGCGAAAATTCTCCTTGCGTAATGTGTCCACTCCTTCGCATCAATGGAACACAGACTGGTCCAAAGCATCAAATACTGAGTTCATGGCACTGTCATTATATAGTTTTAATTTCATTTCAACAACATTGCCTCTCTTGCAGTACCCACCATATCTGACAGAAAATGATATATTAAAATTCACGCATCCAGGATGTAGTAATAATCTCCAAACAGTCGTCACATTTCATTAACTCACTCAAAATATTTTTCTTTGGTTACAATTTGGATAAGAATGGTAACAATCAAACTGGAATGATTAAAACTTCATATAAACTATAGCTGAAAGTTACAAATATGCCGCTATCAGCAGCACTAGCAGGTTTCTGATAGGGTACTCCCAGCAAACCATACCTAAACTCCTCCTGAACTAATTGACGAAGCCAAGATTTTCATTGAAAGAAAAAAGTGATGAATCATAGTTAATTAATAATAATATAATAATTAATTATGTAATATAATTTATTACTACTTTACCCTACAAACACAAACAGTAACTAAACAACTCCTCGCCATTGGTAAAGATTCTCAAATAATTTAACCTGCAAAATATTCGATCACGTTTTAACTTTAGTTTTGAGTTCATGAATTTTTCTTGGAATGACAATAGCTGATACCTCGGATAGGTTGCTGGAAGAAGTATCTTGCCTGAAAAAAAAAAGAAATTAATAACTTAAAACATTGAAAATGAAAACAGTGAGAGTGAGAGTGAGAGCAAATAACCTATTTCTTGAGTGAATCTATGGGAGGTGCAGATCCTCACCACCAGCTGCATACTCCATTATAATTCCAAGACGAGTTGGTGTCAAAACAACCTGAAATTCTGTAAACACAATTCCATTACAATATCCTTCACCACCTATCCTACTTCTCCAACAGTACTCACTACTAAAAAAATTCCCTTTTGCGATGACTCGTAGTGCGACGAGGGAAGTTTTGTCGCTCACAATTATCATGGCGTGACGGCATATTTAATATTGTCACGCAAGTACAAAAAATAGCTAACTACTTAACGCGACGAGCGGTTTCGTCGCGTCATAACCTCTGTCGCGACGCAAGTAAAGCCTTCGTCGCATACCTAATATGCGATAACGTGTCGTCGCTTAAAACCAAATATTTCGTCACCCTAAAATACCTAGGGCTACGTGTCGACCACTTTAAACGACCAACTTTAATATCCTCTGGCGACACACTATTTCGTCGCCTAAATATAGCTTACGCGATGCACCAAAAGCCTTTGTCGCCTAAAATTTGCCACTTTGAACAATACCCTAGGGCGACAAACTTTGTCATCGCCTAAAGATATCTTACGCGACGAAGCGGAAAGCTTCGTCGCCTAAAGTATTCACAACAAAAATACCTCCTATGGCGACATACTTTGTCGTCGCCTGAAGATATCTTACGCGACGGATTGGAAAGCTGCGTCGCCTAACGTCTTCCCAACAAAGATACATCCTAGGGTGACAAACGTCGTCGTCGCCTAAAGATAGTGTACGCGACGAATAGGAACCCTTCGTCGCATCAGGTATTCACAACAAAGATTTGTCGCTTAAAGAGAGCCGGTTCATCGCCTAAAACATCCTAGTGCGACAAACCTTGTCGTCGCATGAAGCTATCGTACACGACGAATTCGAAAGCTTCGTCGCCTAAAGTCTTACATTCTAGGGCGACAAACTTTGTCGTCGCCTGAAGATACTGCGTCGCCTAAAGTCTTCCCAACAAAGATACATCCTAGGGTGAAAAATCTCGTCGTCGCCTAAAGATAGTGTACGCGACGAATAGAAACCCTTCGTCGCATCAAGTATTCACAACAAAGATTCGTCGCTTAAAGAGAGCTGGTTCATCGCCTAAAACATCCTAGGGCGACAAACTTTTTCATCGCCTGAAGATAGCTTACGCGACGATTTTGAAAGCTTCGTCGCCGAAAGTCTTCCATCCTAGGGCGACAAACGTCGTCATCGCCTAAAGATAGCGTACACAATGAATAGGAACCCTTCGTCGCATCAAGTACTCACAACAAATATTTGTCGCTTAAAGAGAGCCGGTTCATCGCCTAAATCATCCTAGGGCGACAAACTTTGTCGTCGCCTGAAGATATCTATTGCGACGAAGTGGAAAGCTTCGTCACATAAAGTCTTCCCAACAAAGATTCGTCGCTTAAAGCGAGCAGGTTCGTCGCACAAGCTCAGGTCTGCGTTTTTCACTATTTTTTCCTCTCATTTTATTATTTTTCTCTGCTAGATTGATTTCTCTCACTATATACTCCAAGCTTCCAGCACTTAATTAGGCTTCGTCTTCTCTTTGTGTCGCCCGCGCCGGCCACACCTCCAATCTTCTCTCTCTTTCACTTGGAAAACGGTGAGAAAATTGCTAATTTTTTTATTTTTTGAAATTTCATGAAATTAGGTTGCTATCATGTGGATTTTTGGGAGTGTCTCACATTGTTTTTCGAGTGCATACTAGATATTTATTAATTAATAATATCTACATCGTCCACTTGAAGAATTGTAATTGAGATGCTGCTGAAATTTTTCCACATTGAAACCTAATCGCATTAGTGTCGTTAACTCTCTTTAATTCTCATGTTTTGTTTATAAACTGAAAACAGGCGTAATGGAAAGATAGGGGATACAAAATCAGGACAAATGCTGTGATGAATATTTAAATGGGATCGAGAGTTTCATTGAGTTTGCAAGGGCACATCTCATTGGTACGACGAATCATATCAACTGTCCGTGTCAATGTTGTAACAAATGTTTATGGCAGACATTCAATATGGTTCGATATCATTTGGCGAGGTATGGGATGATTCTGAATTATACGAGGTGGATTTATCATGGGGAGCAACGAGAATTTGGTTCTACTTCATCGAATTCCCAACCACTTGTGCCGCACATTGATGAAATGTCCATGAATGATAATGACCAAGTTATGGGTATAATAAATGACGCTTATCCATATGCATCGATGAACGAAGATGGCATTGATAATATGGTAGGAGATATCATACCTCCCAACATGATGCAAAGTGAAGAGTTAGAAAACTATGAAAGACTGTTGAAACAAGCCCAACAAGCATTATGCCCCGGTTGCACAGAATTCTCCCTGCTTACTGTCATTGTGGAGTTGATGCATTGCAAAGTGCAACATCGTATGTCGAATAAGTGTTTTTCTCATTTAATGGGAATTATGAAGCGGATGCTTCCGAAGGAAAACTTTTTGCCTGAGGATTATCGTAACGCGCAGAAATTGTTGAATGGTCTTGGTTTGGGGTATCAAAAGATTCATGCTTGCAAATACAGCTGTGCATTATTTTATAAGGAAATTGAAGGGATGGATGCATGCCCTGTGTGCAATGAGCCAAGATATAAGCCTAATTCTAGTAATAAAACGAAGAAAATTCCACAAAAGGTTTTGCGTTATCTTCCACTGAAGCCCAGATTGCAGCGACTGTACATGTCGACGCACACTGCGAGTCATATGAGATGGCACAATAAAGGAAGGGTTGATGATGATTTTTTGAGACATCCTACTGATGGAGAGGCTTGGAAAGCATTCGATACTATGTATCCCGATTTTGCAGAAGACCCGCGCAATGTCAGATTGGGGCTTGCAACTGATGGATTTAATCCGTTCGGGAATATGAGTTCTACTCACAGCACCTGGCCCGTCATTGTTGTTCCTTATAACTTGCCCCCTTAGATGAGTATGAAAAAAGAATTTACATGCAATGATGACTTTATTAATTCTCGGTCATCCCAGAAAGGACATTGATGTTTATTTGCGGCCGTTGGTTGATGAGTTAAAAGACTTATGGGAAAATGGTGTACGTACATTTGATAAGTCTACCAACACAATGTTTATGTTGAGAGCAGCAGTGATGTGGACTATACATGATTTTCCCGCTTATGGAAATATTTCAGGTTGGAGTACTCAGGGCTATAAGGCATGTCCGATATGCAACGATGATGTAACGTCTGATTGGCACGCGGGAAAGGTTTGTTATATGGGTCACCGTAGATGGTTGCCCCAGGATCACAAGTGGCGAACAAATAAGATGGACTTTGATGGAAAAATGAAGAACGACACTAGATCTAGAGAATGATCGGGGGATGACATTTTGGCTAAGTTGAATAGCTTGGAATTTGGTAAGATTGGCAAACATCCCGATAATCGTGATACTAATTTGCACAGGTCAGCTACACATCTGAACTGGACGAAGAAGAGTATATTCTTCGAGCTTCCGTACTGGTCGAAATTAAAGATCAGACATAACCTAGATGTGATGAATATTGAAAAGAATGTGTGTGATAGTGTGGTTGGGACAATTCTTGGCATCGAAGGAAAATCGAAGGACACTGTGAAAGCGAGGGAAGATTGTATGAACATGGGTATAAAGAAACGGTTATGGCTTAAGAAAGTAGGTGACAAATGGGTAAAGGGACATCCCTATTTTGCAGTTAAACCGCCAGTAAATATAAAAAATTTTAAGTTTTTTTTTCTTCTGTGAAGTTTCCAGATGGGTACGCATCTAATATTGCCCGTTGTATGAAAATGAGTGATGGGAAAATGTCGAGATTGAAGAGCCATGACTATCATGTACTACTGCAACGCCTTCTTCCGGTCGCTATTCGAGGATTTTTGCCATCGGGTGTTGTTGGCCCTATTACAGAATTGTCGAGATTCTTCCAGCAGCTATGCGCAAAGTCTTTGCGCAAATCGGATATAGAAAGGTTGCAAAACGTTATTATTAACATCTTATGCAAATTCGAACAGATATTTCCTCCAGCATTTTTTACTTGCATGATTCACTTGATGATACATTTACCGGGTGAGGCAAAGCTTGGTGGGCCAGTCAATTATCGGTGGATGTACCCAATAGAAAGGTAACTCATATGCTTGTTTTCTAACTATTCTTCATTTATTGTAACGAATCTGACATCTTTTATATTTTGTAGAATACTAGGCACATACAAAAGGTACGTACGGAACATGGCAAGACCCGAAGGATCTATAGTGGAGGCATATATTACAAATGAATCACTTACTTATTGTGCAATGTATCTCCATAGTGAAGGATTTCATAGTGACGAAGATTTATTTTCGTCACGCAAAGATTTGCGAGAGTGTCGTCGCGCAAAAATGATTTTGTAGCGATGAAGATTTAGTTGCGTCGCGCAAAGCCTTGTGAGACAAAGCTGTGGTGTTGTCGCACAAAAAGGCATTTGCAGCGACGAAGAGTATTTTCGTCGCGCAAAGACTTGCGAGACGGAGCTGTGGTGTCGTCGCGCAAAAAGGCATTTGTAGCGACGAAAATTATTTTTCGTCGCGCAAAGGCTTGCGAGACAGAGCTGTGGTGACAACCTTTGCGCGACGAATATTGTGTCGCCCAATATTCATGGCGACGAAATGTTGTCTATAACGACAATTTTGACTACGTCCCTAAAGGCCTTTTTTTTTTTGTAGTGACTTCTCACTCTTTCTCTTCTCCTCTTTACAAATCACTCCAAACCCAAAAATTATCTCACAAAATCTCCACTTCTCCTATCTCAACTTCATACCTCAATAAAAACCCACCCAAAATCCACACTTTTCTGGGTTTTGCTTGATTGGAAGCAACCAAATGAGTGAGGAAGGGAGTAGACGAAAATGAAAATGGTAAAATGAGGTTGGGGGCAAAAAAGTGTAAATTTAAATGTGAATTTACTTGCCCCTACGTAGCTCCATCCCTGCTGAATTCTACTGTAGTTTGTCATTTAGAGCAGCTCGTTCTGATGAGGCCTTTTGTCGCTGGAGCAGCTCAAGTTTTTTTTGTAAAATTTCCATTAATTGTAATTTCTACCGTAGCTCTGAGGTCACTCTATCTAATGTTAGGTGGGGGATTTGAATTGACTCCGAAGAATTTTAAATTTCGTGAATTTTAAAAGATTTTAAATGATTTTACTGAATTTTAATGGATTTTAAATGATTGAATTTTGTAAATTTTATAAATGTTTGTTATGAATTTCAATGGATTCTTATAGATTCAATGAATTTTTATAAATATTTTATTAGTTATAGGAAATAATGAAAGAACATCACCTACATTATTATCCATGCCAACACAAATCACAAAACATCAATTAAATAATTGTTTGTATGTTACGAGAATTTTACTTCAAATTAAAAAAAAAATCAAATACATTGAAGATGGTCCAAGTAATGCAAATAATTATTTTACTTCAAATTGTTATCCCCGCCACCGCCACTTCTCTTCCTTTTTTCTTTTTCTTCTTCAATCACCACCACGCTGCCACCACTCCCCCCCCCCCCCCCCCCCTCCCTTTTCTTTTTCTTCTTTTTCTCCATCAATCACCACTGCCACCTCTCATCTCACTTCCACTCATCAAATACATTGAAGATGGTCCAAGGATGCCTGCAAGGCTAAAAGGGAAATGTTATAAGACAATTGTTCGACCAGCCATGCTATACGGTTCAGAATGTTGGACTACTACGAGACAACATACGCATAGGATGGCAGTAGCAGAAATGCGTATATTAAGGTGGATGTGTGGTAAAACTCGTAAGGATAAAATTAGAAATGAAAGAATTAGGAGATACTTAGGTGTAGCACCCATAGAAGAAAAAATTAGAGAAAGACGTTTAACTTGGTTTGGTCATGTGCGGAGGAGACCAAGCACGGCGCCAATTAGAACATGTTTAGATTGGCAAGTTAATGGAGGGTGTAGACGGAGGGGACGACCGTTGAAAACTTGGATGACGACGGTGAATGAAGATATCAATGAGCTTGGATTAGGTGAGAAAATGTGAGAAGATCGCATTGCTTGGAGAACTAAAATCCATGTAGCCGACCCCGAAAATCTCGGGAATGGGCTTTGATGATGATGATGATGAACCTCCTCCCCCTCACCTCTTTTTTTTTCTTCTTCTCCTCCTCCTCCATTTTTTTCTCTGTTTTTTTTTCTTTTTTTGCTATCTTTTATTATTATTATTTTTGCCCTCGCAAAAGTTCTAGCAAGTGGGGAACCTCCACTCGCAGGAACCTCCGCAAGAGCAAAGAAGAAAAAAATAAGAGATGAGAAAAAAATAGAAAAATAAGAAAAACAAAGAAAAAAGTAGAAGAATAAATTCGAAGGAAAAAAAACAAAAAATAAAGATGAAGAGAGGGCAAAAACAAGAGAAAATAAGAAGAAGATAATGAGAAGAACGAGAACAAAATAGATGAGGAAGTGCGGGTGGTGGTGCAGCCAGCGATGGTAGGGCATGGTGGTGTGATCAAAAGTTGTGGGGCGAGATGGTATTGCTCTTGTGAAAAGAGAAATGAAAGTGGTGGTGTCCTTCAGCAGATCACAAGGCGTCCTTCAGTGAAAATGGCGGTGTTATTTAACAACACTCAATACAAATTCGTTGAAATATGGGGGGGGGGGGGGGAGGTTGGATTTGGAATAACTCTTATTATATATTTTCCACTCACAAATCCTTTAAAATCCACAACTTTAACAAATCCATTAAAATTCCATACTTCTTAAATACCACCCGATTTTGGTGGACATTTGAAAAACATGAATTGAATATCCCTAAATTTACATATATTATTTTAAATCCTTAATTGAATACCCATGAATTTTAATGGATAGTCATGGCTATGGAGCTCTTAAAAGGTATAGAGTTATTTTCGCTTATTATTAATTTTTTTTCTTGATCTCATGCTTTTTTGGAAATTCATTGTGTTCTGTTGCTGTGTTAAACGGCGAAATAAGAACATATGTTGACATTTTCTTTGCAGGGCGGTTTTGGGCAGCGTTAGTGACTTCTGTGCTCACCATGCTCATTGCACCGTAATGATCGTGAAGAAGCTCAAGGCCAAGCAATAAGCAATCTGTATCTTTACTAATATCTGCTGGTTGATTCCTTATGATTGTATAATTACTTTGTACATTTTTATTATGAATACTTGAACTGTAAGGTACTTTTTTAGTTTTTTTCTCTAAATTTGGTTTAATCCTCAAATTGTGCAAACAAAATAAAGAATACTATCAGGGGCAAAAAAATAAAAAAATGGCATCGTGTTGCAGATCAGGGATGGATTACAATTTATACTAGGCTGTGTTTGTTTACCAATTTCGCCAAGTATACCATATTTTCAAGAAATTTAGCCTCTAATTAAATAGATTGAACATTGCTAGTACATAAAATGCATATTAATGCACATAGAAAACTCTATCTGTTCATAAAAAATTTGTAGTAATCAAATTCTCTTAGGCACCCATCATCATTTGCAAATGGGATTCCCAAATTTGTTTTACTAGCCGCATTTTGCTAGTCTTTTTGTTCGATGTCATTCCTCCCAGTATTCTCGGCAGCTATTAATAGACGCTCACAGGTTAGTTGAATTGGCAAGGTCCTTTGTGAGAGTTTTGTCATGATAATTTCATACATGCAATTAGAGGTTCGGAAACACACCTCTGGCTCAGTAGAATGCTAAGTTGGTCCAAGTGCACGGCACTTTTGTATACTCGTTCCTAAAATCCAATGTAACAAGCTAGATTTGCATTACCCAAAAAACAACAAAGGGATGAGATAGGCTAGTTATATTGTTGTTGTTTTCAATCATTGTGTTCCAGGAATTATTTTTTTAAACCATATCTTTATTAATATAAAAAATGATTTACAGTATGTTCGGGGGTACGTTACGACTTTATCCAAATCAAAACATTTGAAAAATAAAAAAATTAACACTAGAAAAACTAATATAACACAAATGCTACCAATCAAAGCCTGCACTACCAAAACCACACTTAAATTTTTCGCTGCCCTTCAAGACCTTAAGGTCTATCCAAATACGCAAAAATCTATCATAAGAACCAGAGTTGAATATAAGGCATATACATGTTTTCTTCCAGCAAAAAATCTGCAACCAACCATCGTTAGCATTTTGTAAGACCCTGTGTGACTGTGGGCGGACTCTGAGGCGGACAACTTCATATGTGGGTGGACTCAGAAAGCTGACATGCTACTTTGTGTGAGCAAGTTTAGATGCTGACAGACTATTAGAAGGTTATAGTCCCACATCGCATGAGCAAAGAAACGATATGTGCTATATATATGCGAGTTTAGATCTACATGACACAACATCTTTACAAATTCGTAAAAATACAGATGAAAAATAATAACACATCCAAAATATCAATCAAAATCAAATATTGATCTTCATGACACAACTAAATCATCCTACAAGGACTTGTGGTTATACACATCTCAATCTCTCTAAACTCTGGGATTGAAAATTTTGTTTTGCATTTCTTCAAAGTAGCTTCTTGTATCCAACCATGGGCAGCTCCTTTTGTTGTTCTTGCGGGTACAATTGATATGTCTTGCCAAACACGGACGGAGTCAGGATTTTTGTTGGGAGAGTGATGAATCATAGTCAATTAATGACAATAAAATATAATTATTAATTATTTAAACATATTTTGTAAATTTAAACGATATATAAATAATTGTACAAAACATCAACTGCTAAATAAAACTCTATCTAAATGGGTCGGTGGGGGGGATCAAATCGATAAACAAAAAGTTACGGGGAAAAACATAATTTCATATGCAAAATTATGTGGATACATTTTTTTGGGTTAAAGTGCATTGGTTGTGAAAAGACTCGCTCACATTGATTATCAAAATGTCATTTAAATAATAACTCGCAGATGAACCTCGACATACAAATATATATTTTGAGAAAAAATTATTTGGATCAAAATTTTTACGTATCTCTAAAAAATATAGTTAATAAAATACAAAACTAGATCTCGAAATACGAATTCATTTCGAGAAAATACTTTAAAAAAAACTTCTTTGTCTTTCTCAAAGTGGGGTTACTGGTGGCTGGTGGCGATGGTGGGAAATGAAATTAAATCAAGCAAAAGGGGAAAGGGAGAGGAAGAGAGGAGGAGGCGGAGTGGTTGTCAGTGCCACACTAAATAGAGAGAGGGAGCAGAAGAGAGGAAAGAGGCAAGGCAGAGTCGTTGGCTTCGTAGAGAAGATAGGGAGAAAGGAAGGGGTGGAGCGAAATGATATCGCAGTGGTGGGTAAATAGAAAATAACCCCAAAAAAATTTAAAAGTTAGTGTAGGCAAATGCCCCCTGCCCCCACATAGATCAATGACTAGGTAACAATAATATTTCACATGTTCATGAGTTGAACGAAGCATGTGCAATGTGCTCATTCCCATTTGGCGATTGAACACTGGACTGCTATCAAGGGGATTTGGTTAGTGCGTGCAAGCATCCATGCTCGAGGCACACATGTCTCATGAGTCACAACGATGATGATAGGTTTGTGTGTCTAGTTATGACTCACAATTTCATGCCCGCTTGTCATTTAAGACAAAAAAATAAATGCCCTTAAAGTATGCCTTATGCGCTTATGGCGCGGACTGATGATAATACCCTTCATATGACCCGGAGGTTGCACCTGGGTCGAGACCAGGGGCGGATCTACCCTTTGGCTAAGGGAGTCAGTTGTTTTCCTTATTTTTCTAAAAAATCCTACTAAATTACTCATATATTTTTTTATATCACTCCCCTTTAAAAGTTTAGCTTGCCCACTTTTGTTTACAATTTTGACTCTTGACTGCACTAAAAATTAAATTATGGATTATTTTAAAAGTTTAGGTTCTCCCCTTTTATACAAATCTATGCTACCGATATGTTCGCGTTTCAGGATTTGATATAACCAACTGCTACGAAGTTGAGCGAATTGGGAGTGAAAATATAAGAGGATTGAGATGAGAGGCGGAGTTGAGAGATTACAGAATGAGAGAGGGTTTGTGAGGGAGAGAAAATATAAGAGAAATGGAAAATGAGAGAGTGAGAGGGTTGATGAGGGTGGGTTTGCTGGAATTTAAAAAAAGACAAATAAATTTTCATTCGGTTCGAAAAACCACGTTCAGGAGTAAATTGGTCTTTTCAAAAAAAATTTGCCCCCCTTTATCAGCAATCCTGACTCCACCCCTGGTCGAGACTAATATTTTCCATCACATTTGCTAAAAAAAAAATGAACAGAAAGAGATAAGAATTGAGTGAGGCAAATCCAGTAATTAATTCTAAATGAGAGGATGCCATGTGATGTGAAATTATAATCTTCAAAAACCAAATTCACAAATTGTGCGATTGTGACTAAATTGGAATATTCGAGCTTTGCACACTTTTCTCGATCTAGTGTTTTTGGAGCTTTTTGTAAAAGTTACATGTGAGATGGTTAGCAAACTTTCATTGAAATACAAATATCTTAATAATCTGACTTAAAGAAAATAAATGAAACTCTCTCACTCTCTCATTTTCTATTTCTCTTATATTTTATCTCCCTCACAAATCCTCTCTCATTCTGTAATCTGCTAAAGGGGTTGTGGTCGAGTTGTTAAGGAGTTGTGGACTTGTTCTACAGGTCCTTGCTTCGAGACTCACTGGAGGCATCTTTATTTCGGGGTGATATTCGACCCGTAGGTTGCATCTCGGGAGTAGGTTACGGATCCTATGCTGAAAAAACCGGCTTGCCTTTCAAAAAAAAAAAAATAAATAAATAAATGAAAAAATTTTCCAAATACAAAAAGCTAAAACTCAGCTTGATCTAGCCAACTAACCAGACATTTGTTCAGGCATGGGCTGGTCAAGCGTAAGCAAAAAAAGTTGAAATTAAAATAACAGTCAGTAAGTATGACATATAAAAGAAATCCCCATCCAATGGATTGGTGGGGATTATGAATGGTTAACCAACAATTCTAGTTAGTCATATTTGTTGGCTTTTTTTTTATTATTATTTTTTTTGTGTTTTAAAGAGAATGAATAAAAAAAATTAAAAAATGAGAAAAAGTAACAGACATCTCTAGCTAAAGAAATCAGCATCCGGATGGGGATGCAGCTTGTGTCTCTCACACCGGTAGCCAAAAGGTGACCGTAGTCAAGTCAGCTCAACATCCTATGGAGAACACTGATAGGAAAATGCAAACTCCAAGTCTCCAACCAAAACACATCAAGTACTAAATTGCAATGGTTATTACTGGGGTAGAAGCAATGCTACGGTGCCTGGTGTTACCAGGCATCGTAGATCTGAATCGAGATAAGAGACAACTCCTATCTCAATGCAGATCTACGGTGCCTGATTTGCACCAGGCACAACGCTAGGCATAAGGCCGGTGCACTTAAAAAAAGCCCTAAAAGTAGTTGTCACGAAGCAGTATTTTAGAGAAATAGGCAAAAACCATTAAACAACTGATAACAATATAAACAAGTTGTTTAACAACCTGACATTACATTATATTAGCATTTTTGTAACAACCCCTAAAATAGTATCATTTTTGAAGTGATCCACCTAACAATTTTACACATTAATAATTGTATCATCATGAAGAGTATAGTTATAAAAGTGATATTATTCATGGTGATCCAACTTATCGTATCATTTTTTTTTTGTTACTGTTTTTCATTTTTTTTACTAAATTTAGTTTTGACTTAAAAAAAATTTGTGAATTGTAACATCTCAAAAGTGATACTGTTTTGAGAGTTGTTACAAAAGTATCAAGTTGGTGTAGTGTAAAACTATATCCAGTACAATTAATGCAGGAGCTGTCAATGGATTGAATGTGGGTAAAAAAAATTACTTAAAATAAAGCTTGATCAGATCAGATTTTGGATTAAAATCAAACTTTTCCTAACTAATTTTTGCAACTCCAAGATCCAAATACAATCCATTGACAGCTCTAGTACAGCGGCAGCAGGCAAAAATCAGAGCAACAAGAGAATGAGCATGAGAAACGTATCAACAGTTACAATACGGCTAGATTTGCAAGTCTATGCTCAATGTATATATTCATCATTCAACTTCTTAATCACTCAGCCCTTTTTCAGTATATTATCTATAAAAGTAGCCTGTTATTCGTTCTACACTTGAGCTGTTCACAACTCCCTTATCGTATAGTTAAAAGCCTCTTAGAGAACCTAGAATACAAACCCATATGTATTTCACATAGTATTATGTACATACAAACTTTGCGGACAACCCCTTATCAATACTCAATTTACCTAAAAATGTATATGGATGAATGTTAGTTGAAAATGGGCGATTAGAAAGAGCAGAGTCAAATATACCATGAGTCATCAGTGTTGAAACATTCTATTGAGTAGAAGAGGAAAAAAACATGTAGTTGAAAAAAAAAAAAAAAAAAAAGCGATGTCAATGAAACAAAAAAAAAAATGAAGAAAGTAATTGATGGTTAGAACATTGATTTACTCTTCATAGCCCTTGTGTTAGTTGAATGGGTGTATACATTCTTAGAGATTTTTCGTATATTTTTCCATTCTTTGTTAGCCATTACCTAAGCCTCATTACAACCTATTAAAGTCCTAGTTGATCTTAAGAGATGGTTAGTTTCGTAGATGTGGAGATTAAATAAATAAGAACTATGGTGTATGATTTAACATTTTCAAAAATAATCGATATTCCTGTCCATGAGATCATATTCATTCCATTCTTGAAAAGTCCGTTCTTCATATTACTATATGTGAGATGATTGTTTTCCATTATTTACTCTTTTCCTCACATATAAACTGAGTGAAATATCAAATCTCTGAGTGTTTCATTGTGAGTGACATGAGAGGTTTGAAGTCAAAACAAACTTTCTAAAGGAGATTTAGTAATTGTTTTACTCTGAAATAAAAAATTATGTTGATAAGGTCATGCACACTCACACTTCGAGTTGGGAATCATCATCATCATCATCAAAGCCCATTCCCGAGATTTTCGGGGTCGGCAACATGGATTTTAGTTCTCCAAGCAATGCGATCTTCCCACATTTCCTCACCTAATCCAAGCTCATTGATATTTTCATTCACCGTCGTCATCCAAGTTTTCAACGGTCGTCCCCTCCGTCTACACCCTCCATTAACTTGCCAATCTAAACACTTCGAGTTGGAAATAATTGATGAAATTTATTTAACCTTTGGGTATTATTAAATTGTTCTGAGACTCTTTGATATATTATTGTGAGACTGTTAGCTATTTTCAAAATTTTTTGGCAATTAAATTCTTACTCTGAGGATAATAGATTGAGTTACCATGTTTTGGAAATTTATGAGTCATAATGTTTGTGAGTAACATTTCTGGAAACCCTCACGAGACCATAACTCGTCCACTAGAGGTAATCTAGGGGTTTAAAGCCTTGTTGCACGTTTAAGGTAAGTGCAACCGATGATTCCTGCGAAAGTGAGTTAGAATTTTATTTTTATTGTTTTGCTCGAGGACTAGCAAAATATAGGTTTGGGGGTATTTGATATTCACATAATTATTACATAATATATCCCTTAATTTATATATGTTAGTGTTTCGATTTTTATAATTTATAATAATTATTTCGTTTTCATGTCTTGGCAGGAATTTGAGCGTTAACGATGAAATGGTATTAAGGCGACAGACAATTGGTCGATTCTAGTGGTGGTATAAAGCAGAGAGTCTCATATCTAAACCTAACCCTAATAAACTTAGGTCTACCTAATTTAATCTAAGCCCAAATCCAAAAATGCTAATCTAAAAACCCAAGCCCAAGATGATAGAACCATATTTGACTCCCCTCATTTTAGGGAAAAGGGATCTCCCTTAAGCTCTCTTATCCACAAAACGCAGGAGATAAAAAATATAAATTCAACCCAAAGCCTCCATGAACATTAGATTCACAAGAAAATAGACAACTCAAATCCATTACATTGTTCTTAAATTTCAAAAATAAATGAGTAACAACATATTCAAGGGGCACTTTACAAACTTTTATACATCCAGTGACTGAGGAAATTTTTTTATTTTGAAAGGCAAGCGTGGGGTATAAATAGGCTTCCTATACCACTAAAAAATAGGATTATATCTGTTACATGCGTAAATCTAGCATCATTAAACACAATTTTCTTAAGATCCTCCGCAAATGAACTCGGAGTAATTTCTACAAAACTCATGATTCGGGGAAAGTAAAGCTAGCTTGTCTGCCAGTTGGTTAGTCTCTCTTACTGCATGTGTAATTTTGCATTCCTCAAAGTTCTCTATTGCACGCTTGACTCTCTCTTCGCTTACAGATGAGGAATTATAGTCTCCTCAAAAAAATTACAAATGAATTCATAGGTTGGATAGAACAGTCCAGTGAGTTCTACAGTTCATCATACATTTGACTCTTCTCACGATCTCTCCCCATGAGCTTCCTTGTCGCCTATACGCTTCTCGACATTGCCTTGAAATCGGCATCTCGACATTGCCTTGAAATCGGCATCTCGACATTGCCTTGAAATCACGCTGCTTCTAAGAGGCAGAACACAAATGCTGAAGTTGCTTCCCATCTCTCACCAAGTCATATACTTCTATCCAAATGGTGATGTAAGGCGAGCCAGCTTAACATTCAGTGAGGACAATGAGAGGAAAATGCAAACTAAGTTTGAAAAAACTGGAAATGAAATGGCAAACAAAACACAAACCGAGTATCATAAGTAAATAACAACTGATGTAAGGTAAGGCCAAAAAAGAAATTGTGGTTGATAGAACAAGCATCTACAATGTCAGTTGATTCCTTGAACAACTAATACATGAAAAAGATGCCGCAGGAGCAACCACTGCGCACTTGGTGAATCCCTTGAAAGATGATTGACAAATTTCTCACACTGGCATCATCTAAGGTAAAATGTACAAGACTTGTCTTTCTGCCAATCCCAAGGACACAATCTACCATCCAAGTAACAGCCTATAAGTGTTCAAACTTAACCAAACTGTTGTTCATTGTATTTTTCAACATCGCCACTGGTACCACTTGAACCCCCTTGTAATATATTCCACTTGATATGACAACCAATCAATAGAATCATCGAAAGCAAAGCCAGCTTACTAGTTCGGGGTGATCAAGTCCTCAGACTGTAAACAAAGAATCTCATTCAGAAATGCATTTAAATACAGAGGACTGAAGATATCTGATTAATATGATTTTATCAACCAAATAGGAATTAGTATACTTTATAAAACAGACCTTGAACGTACACTTAGCTAGCTGCTCAACACACTCCATCCCCAACTGCTGGTGCCCCAAAACTTTCCGATTCTTCAGCTTCCGCACTGTAGAGGCGTCCATGACATATCGTCTGTCCATATCAACATCTTCAATTACTTTCTTTTTATCAACAACAGTGAGGGGAATCTGCAATACCCCAAGCGTTAAACGCCAATATACCGAGAACATATAAGGGATTTTCAAAGAAACAAACCTTGATTCTCCTCATTTTTATCCGTAAATTTGGAGTTAAGTTCCTTAATCGGAATCTTGTATTTTGCACAGGACAGGAAATGAAGATGTCTAACAACATCATCATCAGTCAAGTTCAACTGAGTCATGATCTGCATTGTCTTTGTCTTTCTCCAGATATTCTTGGGTCTCCAAGTTCTCGATCTGCATCTTAGTTCCCCTAAATATAAGTCTGAAAAACCAAAAATTTATTCAGAATCATGTTTTAGTACTAAGGAGGCAGAATGTAAGTAACAATAGTAAACGAGAATGCACACTAGTTGGATAAAAGCAACAAAATGAAATGAAAAAAAGAGTGACAGATAGCGCGGTATCTGATTCTCGATTGCCTTGAAATGAAGCTGCTTCTAATAACAGATTTGTATTGTTTTTTTCAGTCAGAATCGTGTTTTATTACCAAAGATGATCGAATATAACTGCTTATATATACAAACAAGCAAAGAGTAGTAAATGCTAACCCACGTTGAACATCCAGCCCAGCTGCTCAGCACACTCCATCACCAACTGTTGGTGATGCCAAATTTTCTGATTTTTCATGATCTACACTATTCACCATATCATCTGACCTTGAGAATATCAATCTTCCTGGACTAGAAAGCTGCGTCAAGTGTTTTTTCAGTATCATCCCTGAGGGCAAGGCTTTGCATGACTTACCTACAGAGTCCAACGAATTTGTCATTAACATAAGCAAGCAGCACGACAACCTGAAAATAACCTTAAGTGCATTGGCAAGCTAAAATTGGAGCCAAACACGGGATTGAAAATGAGAATACTAGTCGACGTCTGCAACTAAAATTGAACTACCTTCTCAAGTGATGGTTTCATCACTTAACTTCTCACTCCCACCCTTCAAGAATACTATCCAAATGACCCTTGTGGAAAAGGTTTAAGGTTCTAGAAGTACCCAGTTACATACGCCATACTTTTCATGAAGACAACAAGAAAAAGATATTTATCTTGCCAACTATCCTGTAGATCAACCACATATAGACCAACCACATCTCTTTTCTCTGCCTGCAAACCAAATATAATCGTAATCAAACTTGATTGTGAGCATATCGAAATAATAATCGCTGCTGGTACCACTTGAACCCCCTTGTAATATATTCCACTTGATATGACAACCAATCAATAGAATCATTGAAAGCAGAGCCAGCTTACTAGTTCAGGGTGATCAAGTCCTCAGACTGTAAACGAAGAATCTCATTCAGAAATGCATTTAAATACAGAGGACTGAAGATATCTGATTAATATGATTTTATCAACCAAATAGGAATTAGTATACTTTATAAAACAGACCTTGAACGTACACTTAGCTAGCTGCTCAACACACTCCATCCCCAACTGTTGGTGCCCCAAAACTTTCCGATTCTTCATCATCCGGACTGTAGAGGCGTCCATGACATATCGTCTGTCCTTATCAACATCTTCAATTACTTTCTTCTTCTCATCAACAGTGAGGGGAATCTGCAATACCCCAAGTGTTAAACGCCAATATACCGAGAACATATAAGGGATTTTCAAAGAAACAAACCTTGATTCTCCTAATTTTTATCCGTAAATTTGGAGTTAAGTTCCTTAATCAGAATATTGTATTTTGCACAGGACAGGAAATGAAGATGTCTAACAACATCATCATCAGTCAAGTTCAACTGAGTCATGATCTGCATTGTCTTTGTCTTTCTCCAGATATTCCTGGGTCTCCAAGTTCTCGATCTGCATCTTATTTCCCCTAAATATAAGTCTGAAAAACCAAAAAATTTATTCAGAATCATGTTTTAGTACTAAGGAGGCAGAATGTAAGTAACAATAGTAAACGAGAATGCACACTAGTTGGATAAAAGCAACAAAATGAAATGAAAAAAAGAGTGACAGATAGCGCAGTATCTGATTCTCGTTTGCCTTGAAATGAAGCTGCTTCTAATAACAGATTTGTATTGTTTTTTTCAGTCAGAATCGTGTTTTATTACCAAAGATGATCAAATATAACTGCTTATATATACAAACAAGCAAAGAGTAGTAAATGCTAACCCACGTTGAACATCCAGCCCAGCTGCTCAGCAGACTCCTTCACCAACTGTTGGTGATGCAAATTTTCTGATTTTTCATGATTCACACTATTCACCATATCATCTGACCTTGAGAATATCAATCTTCCTGGATTAGAAAGCTGCGTCAAGTTTTTTTCAGTATCATCCCTGAGGGCAAGGCATTGCATGACTTACATACGCCATACTTTTCATGAAGACAACAAGAAAAAGATATTTATCTTGCCAACTATCCTGTAGATCAACCACATGTAGACCAACCACATCTCTTTTCTCTGCCTGCAAACCAAATATAATCGTAATCAAACTTGATTGTGAGCATATCGAAATAATAATCGCTGCTGCATATAAAAAGCTCTCATGTAACTGCAGCACAATGCCACTCACACAGGATAGTTACTAATGAAATCAAAGGACAAAAAAAATGAGAAAATTAACCAAATAAACTTTCTCAGCAAATCATGTGTGAATGATATGCTCAATCCAGGATGAACATGATTTATGGCAAAAACTATTAGACCAACCTTCTTGTTACTTGCTGGATCTTGTAATTGTTTGACCAAGGCTGTACCATCGGCATTAACATGCTCCAATCAGAGAACTCTACAAAAATCAGAATGTAATCTCATTTCATAGGTTTGGGGATCCTAAACAAACCCCAGCTCACTTTTCAAAACAAACAAAAAAAACAGTGTATCAGAAACAGGTCGAGACCAATGTGTGTGTGTGTGTGTGCACGCCTCAATACCTTGTCATCCCTAAATAGCGTACACCCAGTGTTCTTTTTTCAAGCAGATGGCTTTTACAAAGTCGCATTATGATTCTTTTATAGACAACGTACTCCTTTGTCTAAACTATGTAATCTGACCGTTTCAAGGATCCCAAAACTTTAAATTAAGAAAAAACATGAATAAAAAATACACAACATCATCAATAAGAAGTGTGATTTCCTACATTAAAAATAAAAAATAAAAAACTCTGCAATCAGGCTTCAAAATAACTCAAAATTGGTCAAGCTAGGGATCAATTCACCAATGAGTTACCACAGGTATGATGCTGAGGCATTGGTGAGGTCAGTGGCAGAGTCTGTCCATATCAACATCTTCAATTACTTTCTTTTTCTCATCAACACCCCCGTAATTAGCCTTCCCCTCCTAGACAGCTCGGGCTTTTGGGAGAATTGGTTAGTTCATGACATTTGGTATCAGAGCCAAACCCCACATCCAAGGTTCGAAACCCGACAGGGGCGACCTATAGGCTAGATAAAAAACTGGTAGGTGGAGCAAAGAAAAAAAAGAAGGGCTACCATCCGGCCAGTGTCGATAGAGTGGGCCGACGAGGACGTCGACCTTGGAAGTGTGGGGCAATGTCACGATCCTAGGTCATGTAATTAGCCTTCCCCTCCTAGACAGCTCGGGCTTTTGGGAGAATTGGTTAGTTCATGACGGGAATCTGCAATATCCCAAGTGTTAAACGCCGATCACAAAGAATGAAGAAATCAATATACACGGGAAACATATAAGGATTGTCAAAGAAACAGACCGTGATTCTCCTAAGATTATCTATAAATTTGGAGTTGAACTCGAAGTGATCTGTAGGAGATATGGTTTTCCAGTTGGGTTCCTTAATCAGAATCTTGTACTTTGCACAGGACAGGAATGAAGCAGTCTAACGACATTATCATCAGTCAAGTTCAGCTGAGTCATGATTTCCGACTGACTCAACCTATTCGAAGCATTGAATACCAGTAGAGCAGAGGCCTATACACAAGAAAAGGATAAAATCACAAGCCCTCCATCACCGTTAATCAGCTCACCTTTCATGGAAGATAATTAATTACAACCAACTCCATAGTATTTGGTTCAAACTTGCAGTTAATCAGAAACTAGCACATGCTCACCATCTCTGCAGCAAATTCAAATCAAATGATTTATAAATTGGCCATAATCCAGTAGTTAGGACAGTAACCACCAAATCAATTCCAGGATTTGCATGAGAATTACTGTCAAGATACTCCTCGAAATTGGTCTGATTTTCTCTTGCTAATGTCAAATTAGTAACCTGAAAATAGAAATCAGCATGAAACCAAATGCTCAATTAAGACATAAATGCATGTAAGGTCAAAAAAAGATCCAAGTTAGTGATCTCAAAAAACTGACCATCCCTTCCATCGTTGATGTGAACTGACCACCACATTGCTGTTTCAACTTTGTCAAAATACTCCTTTCATGATCATCATTCGCACTCTTGTCAAATAGAAGATGGCGAGCAAGCTTTTTTCTGCCAATTAAAATTTTAATAACAATAAATTAATTAGGTCATTTCCATCACTATGCTTGAGTGAGGCAAAGCATTTTCAGAAATTACCTATAGAACTCTGTGAAAAAGATCTTTATCTCTAACATATGCAAGCAGCTTGACAACCTGAAGATAATATATGTTCAACGACAAGCTAAAATCAGGGCCAGGCATGGGATATCAACAATGAAAAATATAGTACCTTCTCAAGTGTTTCCTCAATGGCTTCACCACTTAATGGCACACTCCCACCCTTTCAAGAATATTATCCAAGTTACCTTTGTGGTAAAGGTCAAGGTTCTGGAAGCACCTTATGTACCCATGCGATACTTTTCATGTAGACAACAAGATAAGATGGTTATCTTGCCAACTATCTTGTAAATCAACCACATCTCCTTTCTGTGCTTGCAAACCATGTATGTGAATGATATGCTAAATCCAGGATGAACAGGCTTTGTGGTCAAGAAAAACTGTTAGACCAACCTTCTTGTTACTTGCCAGATCTTCTAATTGTTTGACCAAGGCCATACTTTCAGTATAAACGTCTGCAATCAGAGACCTCTGGAAAAAAAAATTCAGAAAAACAAACCTAGATCAAATACTAAGCTAAGCTGCTACATCACAGAGACCATGTGAAGTATAAAGCTAAGCTGACCTGATTAATTATATCAGAAACAAGGTCCAGACCAAGAGTGGCTCTAAAACATCGTTGAGAGATCATCCACCTGAAGATAACATTATAAGCAAAGTAAAGCTTAGCATGTTGCAAAGGGATCCTAATTCCGTGTGTGTGTGTGCTCGCCTCTGTGTTTATGGAGCATAATATAGCTAGGCATCTCAAGTAAATACCTTGTCATCCCTCGTCCCTAAATAGTGCATAGCATCCAGAATTCTCTTTTCACGTAGATGGCTTGCACATACAACTCATGTTAAAATTTCTGCAAACGTAATATCATCAATAATTAGAGACCAAATTTATAAATAAATAATTAATTAATTAATTAACAACTTCACAAGGCTTTTATGCTCATAATTTCACATATCATCAATGGTTTCCTAATACAGACCGTTTATTTGGCTTTACGCCTTTAGTGCTCCTCGTCTTGTGAAATAGAATGTGCCACCTCAATGTTATTTTAGAGATGATCTTCAATTGGAATCCCTGGGAAGGGTGTTACTGTGTAACTCTGCATTATTAGACTGAAACAGGAGCTTCCAACACTCTTAGTCCATGGAGCCATTATGGGGAACCACACAAGACATTTCACATCTGATTCTCGTGAATAATGTCATCCAGAAAATGCTTTCCAGACTATCTACCAGACTGCCATTTTCTAACAATTAGTTGTCGCATTATGATTCTTTTATAGACAACGTACTCCTTTGTCTAAATTATGAAATGAGACTGTTTCAAGGATCTCAAAATCTTAAACTAAGAAAAAAACATGAATCAACAGTACACCACAACATCATCACTAAGAAATATGATTTCCTAAAAATTTTTTTTTTTTTTTTTTTTTAAACTCTGCAATCTGTCTAAGAAATAACTCATAATTGTTCAAGCTAGGTATCAAATCAGCATTGAGTTGCCACAGCCCATTTTGAGAGCGACCCCCTTAATTAACAAAATAATTTTTAAAAAGAAAATAAATAATTGGGTGGCTGTGATTGTTTTCTCACTTTGCATATAATTGTGTAATTTCCAAGGATTTGAGGTATGGAACTCATAAACTCATGATTAAAAAAAAAAAGAGTTGATGGTTTATGTTTATATTCAATGTAAGGAAGTAAAAATAAGACACCAAGATATACGGAAGAGTAAAAAACCATTGGGCAAATCCGATGAATCAAATTATCAATAAAAGAATAGCCCCTTTTTATTTAAAGCTTGAGGAATGCAAAGAGCAGTACAAAGGTTACCTCACAAAAGCGCCAATCAACTTCCCAATCAAAGGGAGAATACATCAGCACAAACAGCACCGAAATCAAACAAGAAATGGCGAAGAACACTCCGTGAGCAACTACTCAATGGAAGAACAACCTGTGCCGAACACAACACGCAGCCTGTCTGCTAGGAGAACGAAACCCTTTGAGATATCTCTCATGGTCCACCTTTATGGGCTGGGCCAGTTATGGGTGATCATACCCATCGGAGCAAACATTACTACTGATTTCAACAAATGAAACATGGGAAATCATGTTGAAGCAGTTGTCATCTCTTTGCTCGTCCTTGTTCTTCCATCGTCTCTCCAGTTCTTCATCACATCCAAAAATATATAGATTTCGAAGTGCAGTGAAGTTTTGCAACCATTGTGGAAGCATTTTCCAATTCTTTGGAACGCTGATACCCACATCTTGAAGTGAAGTTAAAGTACTTATCCAATCAGGTAAGTTGATGGCACCACTTTCTGAACAAAGTCTGAACACTAGAAAACGAAGCTTTGCAGCAGTGTGTTTTATCCCCTCCGGAAAAAATGTCAGCTTGGGCAATCTATGCAGTATAAGCGTTTCAAGGACAACAAGGTGCTCAAAATCATCGGTCGAGAATTCCATCTGCGGACAATTACTGATTACAAGATCAACAAGAGAAGTCTTGTGGAACTGAGGCAAATGCTTCAAAGCATTGCAATCAGTAATATAAAGGGTTTTGAGAGAGGAGAGGTTTCTTGGTCCCCCCTTTGGAAAACATGTTAACTTGGGCAATCTTCTCAGTGTAAGCTTTTCGAGGACAACAAGGTGCTCAAAATCATCGGTCGAGAATTCCATCTGCGGACAATTACAGATTGCAAGATCAACAAGAGAAGTCTGGTGGAACTCAGGCAAATGCTTCAAAGCATCACATTCATTAATATGAAGGGTTTTGAGAGAGGAGAGGTTTCTCAGTCCCCCTTCTCCCTCTGCCAGTGAAACCAAGTTTCTACAGTTACCAATGGTCAACTCTGTGAGTGTAGTAAGACTTTTCATTTGTACAGGGAGAGTTTTCAGGCTGTGGCATTGTGTGATGCTCAACTCTGTGAGTGTAGTAAGACTTTTCAATTGTTCAGGGAGAGTTTTCAGGCTGTGGCATTGTGTGATTTTCAACACCTGGATAGCAGTAAGGTTTTGTAGCGTCCCTGCTGGAAGATTCTCCATCTTAGCATACCCATCAATGTCAAGGAAAGGAAGGTAATGGAGGTCGTGCAGTGAACCCAGAACGCTCCCATTGCTTGATCCTTTTATAGAAACACGTTCGACCGGGGACCCTGACAATGGAACTTCTCCTTCCAGTTTTGGGCATCCAGAGACATACACTGATTTTAGGCGAGGGAATACTGGGGCTATTGTTACTTGAGAAGACAACGTCGACTGCATCAACGATGAAGATGACCATCCCTCCAATTCAGGCATCTCCTCTAACGTGAGTTTTTCTAGCGACCGGAATGTTCTTGCATCATCACCATCATCCATGACAATGAATTTCAATGAATCCATGTGACGCAATTCCAAAACTTTGAGAGAGCCAAGTTTCCCAAGAGGTGAGAGACGTTCACATCTTCTACAAGACAAGAGACAGATTTTCACCAAATTTGGGACACACGAAGGTGTCAACCAAGTTGGAGAGTTTGGTCCTCGATAACCTTGAACCAACAGTGTCCTTAATTTTGCGTGAGGTTGGAGGCCATCAATTACCTCCTGATGTTGCTGCTGCGGCTGTTGAGAGTCCTCGTCCTCTGTTTCCTCCTCTGTTGCATTTTGTGATTGATGCTGCTGCTGTTTAGATAACTCGTCCTCTGTGTACCAATATAGATTCAACGAACGAATGTTTTTCTTTTCCACCAACTTTGCCGCTTTAGCTTCAGTCGAACTTATCACGTGCTCCAGCGCTTTTATTTCCAATTCTCCTCCAAGGTCTAGCCCACGCAACCCAGTCACACCATATCCACTCTCTGAGCCCACAATAAAACAATTTAAATCCCGGAGGCTACTTAATTGCCCAAATCCAACCGGCATGCTTTTTAACCAATCACACCCGCTAATATCTAGGTGTCTCAGGCTGCTCATTTTACTCATATCATTCGGTAAAGCCTCGAGGTAGAAACACCCTCGAAGTTTCAATGTTTGCAAATTTCTTAGCAAACAAATAGATTTAGGCAGGAAACTAATGATATTATCAGAAAGGTTGAGATATCTCAGGTGTATCAGTTTGCCAATACAATCTGGTACCACTTCAATGCATGAATTTCTCAAATTCAATGCCCTTAACCGACAAAAATATGCAATGTCGAACTCTTTAATCACCGAAACGTCAAATGGGATGATGAGAGAACGTAAGCCTTGTGAGGCTCTTTGTGTCGACTCAAGAATAGAAAGCGATGATACTGGACGAATATACAGTAAGGAAACATGGCGAGTTATTTTACCAATTTTTCTTGACCTTTCCTCGCCCCCAACAGAATACTCATCCCCTGCTATATAACTAGCAAGATCATGCATCCGATCGTGCATCTTGTAACTTATTATGTCAGTATACTCGTCCTTCCCTGCATCTTGAAAGAATGACCGCCATAATAGTGCATTGAAAATCTCATTCCCAACGTCCTCCAATTCTTTTCCTGCTTCTGGTTGCACCAAACTATGTGCCATCCACTGTTGGATCAAATCATCTTTCTCAATCTCATAGTCTTGAGGAAAGATTGAGCAGTAAACAAAGCACTGTTTTAAAAGTGGTGGCAGATGGGAATAGCTCAACATCAACGCCGGTAAAATGTTATTCACATCACTTGGACGGAGCTCCCAAATTGCACTGTCTTTGATAGAGAGCCATTCATGTTCCTCCTTTTTATGGCGTAGCAAACTTGCTAAAGCCTTCACCGCCAAGGGCAAACCTCCACACTTCTTCACGATCTCCTTGCCGATCTCCCCCAAGGCTAGTCTCTCTTGATTTCCTGGGCCAAACGCATATTTCTTAAATAAATGCAAGCAATCTTCTTCTGATAAACCTTTGATGCAGAGTGGTTCAACTGTCCTGGTGATGTCTGCTACTGTTTGCAGCCGAGTAGTCACGATAATAGAGCTGCCTTCTCCCACCCCAGCTCTAAAAAATGCCTTGAATTTGTTCCATTTTTCTTGATTTTCCTCCCATACATCATCTAGCACAAGTAAAGATCTTGTACTGCTCAACTTCTTAAGTCCATCTTCTAATTTCTCAGAAGAATCAGAGGAGGGTACAATTTCTTTCACAATACGTTCAGCATCAAAATCATTTGAGACACAAACCCAAGATCTGAAGGTGAAATGCTTCACAGCCCGGTCATCATTGTACACCATCTGCGCCAAAGTTGTCTTGCCAATTCCACCAATACCAACTATTGAACAAATTGTGATATCTTCGATGGCACTGCAGCCCATTGGCCTCCCAGTCTGAGCACTCGGGTGCCTAGTGGAAGAACGATTTAAACTCTTGTAATCATCTTTTAACAATAGCTTGAGCAACTCCTCTCTGTCTTCGTCTCTCCCATAAGGATGTGGTTCCGTTGCGAGAGGAGAACTAGGTTCACGACCCGGACATATTTCTTCCATTTTCTTCTCAACATTTCCCTTTTGCAGATCGAGCTCCTTAATTTCTTTAGCAATCTCCCGAAACTTCATAGAGAGCTTTTTAATGTCTTCCTGGATGTGGCGAGGGAAGTTGGTTTCTTTGGGAGAGCCCATTTCCTCGGAGGCTAATTCCAGAGCTTTAACTTGTAACTCATCAAGAACATCATCAGCCTCATAGGCTGCTTCATTCAGTTCCTTTAGCCAAAACTGAACCGCCTCTTCCCCAGCCATGAACTGCTTCTGCTCTGCATCAGCGAGTACACCTTTGATTTTGCAGAAATCCTTGAAAACACCGTATAACTCTTCTCTCACACCCCAAAAAGGACCAAGATGATCCTCTTTGATTATACCATTGAGCCTTTCAAACACAACTGGAAAGAATGAACATACCACTTGACCTGCTGCCATTTCTTCTCTTCTTCTTGCAAGTAATAGAATTGTTACAGAAAGGAGGAGCTAAAATTCCACACAGAACAAGTGTTAGAGGAGGATTTGGAAGTAAGAAAAGAGCAGTAATTGATAACACCACTCTTTTGATAATGCTCTCTCAATTATTTCACACAGTAATGTAAGGAAAAGGAAAGCAAGATTGAAGAATCAATAAAAGTAGCTCAGATTGTCTTATTTTCCACGAGAATCAATAAAAGTAGGCCAACTTGTATTATTTTCCCTTGGTGCATCTACAGCTGGATGCATTTATTGCCATTCATGATAGCTAGCTCTCAATTATTTGTGCTATAAAAGTTGTGTGGAAATAACGGACCTTCTCTGTTTGTATTGAGATTTTAATATGAAACGGGGAAATAAAGCTGTGTGGAAATAATGGCTCTTCTCTTTTTGTAATGACATTTTAAGATTAAACTGCCAAATAAAGCATACAAGGTCCCTAACCATGTGAAGATCACTTGCTTTGTTTTCCATTTACTTTTGCTGAAAGAGAACAAACTGATTGGAAAGAGATACGGGTATGTACAGTCGACCAAAATGATGGGGAATTTGGTAGAAAAATGTAGTTTTTTTTTTTTTACGCTCCTTTAAATTTTATTTGAGTTAAAATTTTGTTATTCACCTCATAAACAATGTGTTGGAGTTTTATCTCTTTTCGATGTACACTCCTCGAAATACTCATTAAAATGTTATATGGTTGGATTCCTCTATTGTAATAGAGCGAAGCAAGTGAAAGCCACCTTAGACGCTTCATAGGCAGGCCAACGCTCATTGTCTCAGACTATCCGAAGGGCAGTCCTTAAACATACTGTTTATTAAGATATTTAAAAGTGCGACCTAAACCTTTATCTTGAGGTAACACATGTTAAATCGAGCAGGAACTTTAAATGTTATTTTTAGTATTAACAAACACTCTTTTTTTGTTAGGTAGGGTCTTAACTTAAGTGGAAACAATAGCTTGGGGGTCCTCCCCAACACTCAATATGATTTTTTTTACCCGTGACTTCCAATGACTTTTTCTATATTGTTAAGCTCAAAAGAATGTGAAAAAAAAAAAAATCACCTTGAGCAATTTATGTCCACTCCTTCGGCATCAATGGAACACAGACTGGTCCAAAGCATCAAATACTGAGTTCATGGCACTGTCATTGCATAGTTTTAATTCCATTTCAATTAGAAAAATTAAAAAGTAAGACTACGATACCTGATCTGGCATGTCTGTACGGTATTAGGCACGTGCACCGCATGGTACCAATCACATAAATGGATTGGAAAAAAAATATGATTTGAACCTAAAAATAGGAAAGAGGCACGTGCCTAATACCATTCCGGCACGCACCGAGCATGCCAGATTAGGCATCGTAGAATTTTTTTTTACTAAAAGGTCAAGGTACCACAAGCTCAGGTCATTTCCTTCGTACAAACGTTCCCCTCTTGCAACACCCACCAGATATGATAGAAAATGATATATTAAAATTCAGGCATCTAGGATGTAGTAGTGAACTGACATAACCCAGTAATAATCTCCAAACAGTCGTAACATAGTACACTCAAAATATTTTTCCACGAGATTCAATCCAGCCTGTATTATGTCTTTTTTCTTGTATTATTTTTTATTTTTTAATTTCTATTTTCCACAAGAATCAATAAAAGTAGGCCAATTTGCATTTATTTATTTTCCACAAGAGTCAATAAAAGTAGGCCAACTTGTATTATTTTTCACTTTTTCAATTGATCTTCTGTCGCACCCGGTAATGGACCAAATTCCTTGATCTGGTCCTTGTTTAAATCTTATAGGTTACAAAGTAGAATGTTGGAGTCTCTCGTTTCTCCTTCTATGATTTTGTTCTCTTCAATAATCATTTTGTGGAGAGAAAGGAAAATTAGTAATGAAATAAAAAAAGAAACAAGTATTGTCTGACCAATGGAAAGATTTTATTGCGCTGTTTGAGGGAAAATGGGAAATTTTGTTTTAAATCTTATAGGTTATAAAGTAAAATGTTGGAGTCTCTCTCATTTTTCTTTCTATGATTCTGTTCTCTTCATTAATTATTTTGTGGAGAGAAAGGAAACTTAGTAATGAAATAAGAAAAGAAACAAATATCCTCTGACCAATGAAAGGATCTTAGTGTGCTGTTTGACTAAAAATGATAGGAAATTTTGTTTTTGCTTAGGACCTTTAATTTGATGGTAACAGTGAACATGCATTTTGTCATGTTGAGTTTCCCTTTCTCTACTAGGATCAACATAACTTGGTTTCTTAATAACAACCCGGGCGTTGTCCTTTGGAACACTTTTTCACTTAACATGCAATACTTGAAAAGTGATAATGCTGAGTTTCCCTTCTCTTATTGAAACCTGAGCTTGTGGTACCTTGACCGCTCTATTGATAACATGGCAAGGAAATGAGCGAGGGGAGGGAGGTGATGGGATGGGGACCGTTCACCTCTCTCAGGATGTGTGAGTCAAAAAAGATAACACATATCCCGAGGGAGGTGAACGATCCCCATCCCACCACCTCCCTCCCCTCGCTCATTTCCTCGCCCACTTCCTCGACATTTAGAATTTCTGATTGATAATGCTCTCTCAAGTAACATACGGTAAAGGAAAGCAAGATTGAAGAATCAATGCTACTAGCCCAGCTTGTATTATTTTTCACGAGAATCAATAAAAGTAGGCCAACTTGTATTATTTCCCCTTGGTGCATTTACAGCTTGATGCATTTCTTGTCATTCATGATCGCTAGCTCTCAATTATTTGTGCTATAGAAGTTGTGTGGAAATAAAGCATAGGGGGTCCCCTACTCCCCTGTCCATGTGAAGATCACCTGCATTTTCCTGAAAGGGAAGAAACTCGATGGAAAGAGACTAATGTACTTTTAGGCTCTATTTGAATTATAAAGCTGCATGAAAATAATGGCTCTTCTCTTTTTGTAATGACATTTTAAGATTAAATTGCCAAACAAATCATACAAGGTCCCTAACCATGTGAATATCACTTGCTTTGTTTTCCATTTACTTTTGCCGAAAGAGAACAAACTGAATGGAAAGATATGTTCAGTCGACCCAAACGATGGGAAATTTGGTAGAAAAATGTGGCTTTTTACGTGCTTTTTTTAATTTTTTTTGAGTTAAAATTTTGAGAAAATTTTTTGTTATTCACCTCATAAACAATGTATTGGAGTTTTATCTCTTTTTGACATACACTCATCGAAATACTCATTAAAATGTTATATGGTTGGATTCCTCTATTGTAATAGGAGCGAAAGCCACCTTAGACGCTTCATAGACAGGCGAAGACCCATTGTCCCAAACTACCCGAAGGACAGTCCTTAACCATACTGTTTATTAAGATATTTAAATTCGCGACCTAAACCTTTATCTTGAGGGAACACATGTTAAAACGAGAGGGAACTTTAAATGTTATTTTTAGTATTAACAAACACATTTTTTTTGTTTAGGTAGAGACTTAAGTGGAAACAATAGCTTGTGGGTCGTCCCCAACCCTCAATATGATTTTTTTTACCCGTAACTTCCAATGACTTTTTTCTATATTGTTAAGCTCAAAAGAATATGAAAAAAACAAAAATCACCTTGAGCAATTTGTGTCCACTCCTTCGGCATCAATGGAACACAGACTGGTCCAAAGCATCAAATACTGAGTTCATGACACCGTCATTACATCTCGACTATGTTATGTAATGCAACTTGCTCTTAGGAACAGTAGAGGTATGTGTTTAAATGGAAAAAAAAAATTATAATATATACCATTTTTTCCTCTCAAAAAAAATGTAAAAAAAGAAAAATCACCTTGAGCAATTTGTGTCCACTCCTTCGGCTTCAATGGAACACACACAGACTGGTCCAAAGCATCAAATACTGAGTTATTGGCGCTGTCATTGCATAGTTTTAATTCAGTTTCAATAAGAAAAACTAAAAGGTTAGGTCAATGTACCACAATCTCAGGTCATTTCCTTGGTACAAACGTATCCTTCTTGCAGATAGGGCTCAACAAAAAATCGATCAAACCGATCAAAATCGAACGAATTGGTTCGGTTTAAATTCGGTTCAGATCGGTTTCGGTTTTAAAAAATTTTTAATCGAAGTGGTCGGTTCGATTTTCGGTTTCTATGTGATTTCAACCGATCAAATCGAACCGACCGAATATATATAATAAATAACATATATTTTATATATAAATAATACAATATGTTTAAAATAGTCGGTCAGTTCGATTTTATTTCAGTTTTAGTTTGATTTTAGTCGGTTCGATTCGGTTACGATTTGTATAAATTAGAATCGATTTAGTTTCGAATCAGTTTGTTAATAATCGATTCGATTTCAGTTTGATAAATTTTAAAATCAATCTAAGTCAGTTTGAATCACGAATTAGGTGAAAAACTAAACCATCAATTCGATTTTCGGCCCTACTTGCAGCACCCACCATATATGACAGAAAATGATATATTAAAATTCACGCATCCAGGATGTAGTAGTGACCTGACATAACCAAGTAATAATCTTCGAACAGTCATAACATTTCATTCACTCACTCAAAATATTTTTCCTTGGTTACAAACGAGTAGTAGAATTGTTACGAAAAGAGGAGCTAGAATTCCACACAGAACAAGTGTAGTTACAATAGAAAGATTTGGAAGTAAGCAAGGAGCAGTAGCTGATAACTCCACTCAGCCACTCTTTTGGTAACGCTCTCTCAATTATTTCGCACAGTGGGAAAAGGAAAAGAAAAACAAGACTCAGAAGAATCAATAAAAATTGGCCAATTTATATTATTTTTTACATCTGGATGGATGTCTTTCCATTCATGCTAACTACGTCTCTCAATTATTTGTACTATAAAAGCTGGGTGGAAATAATGTACCTTCACTTTTTGTGTTGAAATGTTACGGTTATTTCTCGTTTGACATTCATGTATCTATTGGTTTTTTTATTTATTTATTTTAGTCTAACATTATAACTGTAATTGAGTAACAAATTACATCTAATTTAAAAAAATCAACTTAGTTTGAATGTGTTTTACACATATTTTACTAAAATCACAAAATTATTTAAGTTATTTTTTGGAAACATCAACATCTTTTGAACATTTGTAGGTTTTTGAAAATATTATGTCTTTCATATATGGTTAACTATTTTGAAAATATAGAAGTCCCTATATACGTCGTGTAGGTTTTTGAAAATATGAAGGTTTTGCATGTCAGGTCCATGGTTGTGTTTGTGGTAGGTTGAATTTAATATGCATCATTGTTGTCCAACTTGTATTATTTTCCACAAGAAAACGAACAGGAAAGGGAAAGCAAAATTGGAAGAGAATAGAAGTAGCCCAGCTTGTTTTATTTTCCACAAGAATCAATAAAAGTAGACCAACTTGTATCATTTTCTCTTGGTGCATTTACACCTGGATTCAAGAAAACGAACAGGAAAGGGAAAGCAAAATTGGAAGAGAATAAAAGTAGCCCAGTTTGTATTATTTTCCACAAGAATCAATAAAAGTAGACCAACTTGTATTATTTTCTTTTGGTGCATTTACACCTGCATTCAAGGAAAGAAACAGAAAAGGGAAAGCAAAATTGGAAGAGAATAGCCTTAGCCCAGCTTGTATTATTTTCCACAATAATCAATAAATGTTGGCACAGGAATCAAAAAAAGTATACCAACCATGGGCGAATTTACGTGTTAGGGAGGGGGGTTAATTGCCTTCTTTATTTTTTTACAAAATTTCACTGAGTTATTTATATTTTTTATATTATTTATTTTTAAAATTTTATATTGCCTCTATTTATGAAATATTGACTTCTAATTCCACTAAAAATTAAAATAACAATTGTTTTTTAAATTCCACCTTTACCAATCCCACTCAATATCTCTATTTTTTTAATTTCCACCTTTTTTTTAATCTCATACTCTCTCTTAATTTCTACCAACTCATTTTAATCCATTCACCTTCTACACATGCAGAGAGCAACAAAAAAAACTAGAAGAAATGTGCCATACATGGTGGGTTTGTTTCTCGTGTGATCATATTAATATTAAAAAATTTAATTGGATTGGGGACCGATCGAGGAAATTTTACATCGTCATCATCATTGGTTTTCTTTTGTTTTGTTAAAAAAATAAAGAAAATAAAGAATTATGATTATCTTACTTCAGACACAACTAGCATATAGTGGTAAGAGTAATAAAAGATTAGTTAACACATTAAATTAATTTGGAGGGTTGGGATTTGATTTGCTTTGTTTTCTCTTTGATCTTTCAAAATTAAAAGTAATTATTTGGGTTTGGGGCGGTTGGAAAAACATGATGGTTGTAGGTCGATTCAGCTAAGATGTTATTTTTCTACTTCACCTGAGCTAGCCCAAAAAGAGAAACTGCTCTCTCTATACACACATATATTTCCCTTTCGAGAAGACAAACAAGAATAGAAAGACAAAAGAGAGTGAGTTGATTGTGTAAGTGTTATCATCGGAGGCTCTGACTCATGAGTGAGTTTCAAAGAAGAAGAAACAAACGGACATATAAAGCAGGAGGGGAAAATGAAGGAGAATTCTAAAAATAAAATTGTTGTCCGACAAATTCACTTGAATCCATCCAGTCCAGTTAAGCTACTGCTACTACTACTTCTTGGACTTTGACCATACCATCCTACTACCTCAAAGTCAGAAAGAAAGTCAGAGGTCTGCTCCTCGCCAACTCTCATCTTATATCACCTTGTTTGCTTCTGTTTTCTTCGAGTAAAAAATGGAAGCTCTTAATTAGCTAGCTACAATTGAATCAATCATGCCATGTATATTGTTTGTATGGTTGAATTAATCACCATTTTTTTCACAATCACCCTGATTACAAAATATGATTGTAAAAACCCAATTTCTTAACATTTTCATAAATAGTTAAATGTATTATTTGTCTCCCTTTGTCTGCAATTTGTATTATTTGCTACAAGAATATAAAAAAATATGCCAATTTGTCTTTCCGTTCACGCGAGCTACTTCTCTTAATTATTTGTACTATAAAAGCAGTGTGGAAATAATGGACCTTCACTTTTTGTGTTGAAATGTTACGGATATTTCTCGTTTGGCATTCATTATAGCTATTTCTATTTTGTATCTATGGGTTTTTTTATTTATTTATTTTAGACTAACATTATAACTGTTTGTCTAATTATATTGACTAACAAATTTTATCTAATTTAAAAAAATCAACTTAATTTGGATGTGCTTTGCACATATTTTACTAAAATCACAAAATTATTTAAGTTATTTTTTGGAAACGTCAACATCTTTTGAACATTTGTAGGTTTTTGAAAATATTATGTCTTTCATATATGGGTACCTATTTCATATTAAGTCCTATGTATGTGTAGGTTTTTGAAAATATGAAGGTTTTGCATGTCAGGTCCATGGTTGTGTTTGTGGCGGGTTGAATTTAATATGCATTATGGTTGTCTTTATGGTAGATTGAACTTAGTATGCAGTATGGTTATTTTTGTGGCAGATTTAACTATAGAGCTCAATTCCATGCTTTTATATAATTCTTAGTTTGCCCCTATTAGTTTGTATAGAATTTTAGTTGACACTTATATTATTTGTTAAAAAAAAAAGTTAATATAAAAAAATAAATACAAATGTTATTCCTAGAGTTGAATCAAATATGATCATCAAGGAACATGATTTATGTTATTTTAGTAAAACACGCGCACAAATCACATGCAGAGTTAATTGGTCTTTTTGAAAAAATTGTCCAACTCTTTCCTCACGCCCCCAAAAGGACCAATATTACCCTCTTTGATTAAAGGTAGCCCACCCACCCTTTAAGAGACAACCCCCCCCCCCCCCCCCCCCTCGTCTTTCGTCTCCTTCTTTTTCTTTTTTTTCTTCTGGGCAAGTTTTTCTCTCGCAGCGACGTTGTTCGCTAGGTTCGTTCGAGTAGATTGAACGATTCCTTCGTGGAATCTCGCCCATTGTCCTTCCTTTCTTGCCCTCTTCGTTTCTCTTTTGGTTTTTCGCAAACAAAAAAAAAATCAGTTTTCATATTTGAGAAATGATTATTTGAAATCTTAAATTTAAGTTTTACATCATATCGTCGATTGTGTACAATTGAATCCAAATTCGAAATTCGGAGTTTTCAGATATTTCGATGATTGTGTTGGTTATTTGTGAATGAATTACGTATTGAGTTTTCTGAAAGCATTATATACTTGAATGAAATTGAATAGTGAATGAATTTTGATGTGATTAGGCTTTGGTGTAATGACATTGGACTTGTATGTTTCGTTTTCGAGTTTGCATAGTATATCATGGTTTACCGTGGATTGCCGAGTCTTGAGCATGTATGATAATCGACTCGAATAAATTTTTCATGGTGAATTGGGTCATGTTGGGACCCTGGCATAGTTGTGGTTTTATAAAAATTGCCGAATTGATTATGATTGCACGTCTGTTACCTTTGATTATGTACAAACTCGTCATTTTGTGCATGTGGATTTTAGTGTAAGTGTCTTTACCCCACTATAATGTCTGTTGTGCCGATGCTTATGAGCTTTCTCGCATCGTGAGTTGGATGGTGCTTGAGATGACTCGCACCTGACATTGAGGACGTTATTGCATATGGCAAGCTTGCTGAGGTGCGGTGAGCTCCGGTATGCACTTGCCACTATAGAGTGCAGTAGGACGGGTCCCGGAGGACGTGTTTTGGAGATTACTCGTTTTTCCTCACAGCGCGCTTGAGTTTAATTGTGTTAGGTTGGCTGTGTTAGGCCAGTCGTTCGGGATGTTTGAGTTTGTATCCTGGCAGATGGCACCCCATTAAGATACAAACAAGCCCCGAAGTACTGGTGCACGTTGTGGGATGTGTCTAGGTGAGACACATTCGTAGGGTATGCGGATGCCTATGATATGAGACACTTATACAAAATTTTGCAGAATTTTTGGTTTCGACTTGATTGATATACTTAGGAGACCATGAAGAATTATGAGATTGTCTTTATTTTTTTGTTTGATATTTACCATGTTTGAATCACAGATAATGATCGACATATCTCATAAACTTGTAGTTATTGTTGAATCTGAAATGCTTGTGTTGGTGCTTGAACTTAGAACTATTATCCTTAGATACACAGTGTGATTTATACTTTAAAACTTGTTACTTACCTTTATTGTCTGGCATGAATTTTCCTTGTACAGTATTCTGTTATTTGTATTTAGTTTGCTCGCACCAGCTAGCTTTGTGCTTTGCTGACTACGCACGGGGTGTGCTTGTATTGGAGTGCAGACAGTGTTGGCGTTCCTGCTGGTCGTGACGCTTATGCCCCATTTTCCATTGTAGACGCATTTTTTGTGTTGTTTGGTCGTGTCCACCCTGTACTGGTATGTTTTGTTTCCTCTGTGTTATCAGGTGTACTATATTGTTATACTAGATGCTTGTATACTGGTTTTGTCGCTATGACTATGACGGGGCGAATCAAATATACTTATTTTGTTCAAATTTCATCGTAGTTTTATTTCCATTTGATTCTCGTATCAAGAATGTATTATATTATGATGTTGTGACCGATTACGATTTGCCTATATTATGGGTTAGTTCATGCATCGGCATGAAGTGATTCCCGTGACAGGTCGGGGCGTGACACCTACTCTGCTCTCCATGTGAAAATCAACTTAATTTGAATGTGCTTTGCACATGTTCTACTAAAATCACAAAATTGTTTAAGTTATTTTTTGAAAACATCAACATCTTTTGAACATTTGTAGGTTTTTGGAAATATTATGTCTTTCATATATGGGTAGCTATTTTGAAAATATAGAAGTCCTATATATGTGTAGGTTTTTGAAAATACGAAGGTTTTGCATGTCAGGTCCATGGTTGTGTTTGTGGCGGGTTGAATTTAATATGCATCATGGTTGTCTTTATGGTAGATTGAACTTAGTATGCAGTATGGTTATCTTTGTGGCAGATTTAACTATAGAACTCAGTTCCATGTTTTTATATAATTCTTCATTTGCCCTTATTAGTTTGTATATAATCTTAGTTGACACTCATCTTTTTTATTAAAAAAAATATTAACATAAAAAAATAAATTTAAATGTTATTTCTAGAGTTGAATCAAATATTATCATTAAGGAACATGATTTATGTGATTTTAGTAAAACACGCACAAATCACATGTAGAATTAATTCGTCTTATTCAAAAAATTGCCCAACTCTTTCCTCGCGTCCCAAAAAGGACCAATATTACCCTTTTTGATTAAACCATTGAGCTTTTCATACACACCTGAAAAGAAAATTCTAATTGTCGAGGGAAGCAGCGAGGAAAACAGCGAGAGACCCCATGGGGTGAGGGGAACCATCTATTCCCCTGAAATACGCGAGTTGAAAAGTCAAATGCACATTCTAGAGGAAATGGACGGCTCCCCGTCCCCCTGTGGGGTCGGTCGCTGTTTTCCTCACTGTGTCTCTCGACAATTAGAAGTACTCAAACATACCACTTGACCAATGTCCATCTCTTCTCTACTAGAATTGTTACAAAAAGGAGGAGCTGGAATGACACACAGAACAAGTTTTAGAAGAGGAATTGGAAGCAAGGAAAGAGAAGTAGTAGATAACACCACTCTTTTGATGATGCTCTCTCGATTATTTCACACAGTAATATAAGGAAAAGAAGAATCAATAAAAGTAGCCCAGATTGTATTAATTTTCCACGAGAATCAATAAAAGTTGGCCAACTTGTATTATTTTCCCTCGGTGCATTTACACCTGGATGCATTTCTTGCCATTCATGACAACTAGCTCTCAATTATTTGTGCTATAAAAGTTGTGTGGAAATAACGGACCTTCTGTTTTTGTATTGAGATTTTAATATGAAATGAGCAAATAAAGCATTGGGGGTCCCCTAATCTCCTGTCCATGTGAAGATCACCTGCATTTTCCTGAAAGAGAAGAAACTCGATGGAAAGAGATAAAGTGTATCTACACTCGACCCAAATAAGGAGGAATTTGGTAGTAAAAATGTACGTTTAGGCTCTATTTGAATTATGAAGCTGTGTGGAAATAATGGCTCCTCTTTTAGTAATGACATTTTAAGATTAAACTGCCAAACAAAGCATACAAGGTCCCTAACCATGTGAAGATCACTTTCATTGTTTTTCATTTACTTTTGGTAGTAAAAATGTACGTTTAAGCTCTAATCAGAATTATTCAAGCTATAGAGGGATAAAGCTTATAAGTCATACAATAAAATTTTGGAATAGGGTCATAGAGCGAAGACTTAGGAGTTTAACCATTATTTTGAAGAATTAATTTAAATTTATATCGGATAGGTCTATCATGGTGGTCATCTTCTTGCTTAGGCAATTTATAAAAAAATATCGAGAGAAATGTAAAAATTTGCATATAATTTTTACTAATTTGGAAAAAGGCTACGATAGAGTCCTCATAAAATTAATTTGATGACTGCTTGGAAGAAAGAAAGTCTCTCAATATTATGTCGACGTCTTTAAGGATATGTATGAAGGGGGGGCGAGATGTTCAGTGAGTTCTCACTATTAGTAGGACTACATTTGTTCTCACTATTCGTTTACATTTTGACTTGAGAATGAGTGTAAACGAATGAAATAAATTAAGATACTGAGTGTAAACAAATTCGTTCAGTATCTTAATTAATTGAAAGTCTCTTAATTTATTAGTGAGTTCTCACTATTTGTTGTCCTCTCAAGGTGAGGTTAGGGAAGATGTGGAGTTGCTAAACTGCCTTTCGACCCTGGTGAACCCCAGTCATTGTGAGATTCTGGTCAAACGCCCTTCCCTAAAGGAAGTCAGGGATGCTGTTTTTGATATTCCGAAAAATAGTGCGCCAGGTCCGGATGGATTTACTGCTGCCTTTTATCAGTCCTGCTGGGAGGTTTTGAGTATGGATATTTGGGAGGCAGCTATTCAGTTTTTCGAAGGGGAGGCAATGCCAGCGTCTTTCTCGGCGAATTTCTTGTCGTTGATCCCCAAAATTGCTAATCCTGGTGCTTTCTCTGATTTTCGCCCAATCAGTTTGTGTAATGTGATCTATAAAATTTTTAGCAAAATTCTGTGCAATAGACTGGCAGACATCTTGCCAAGGTTGATTTCTCCGGAGCAGGGGGCTTTTGTTAAAGGCAGGTTCATTGGGGAAAATATTGGTCTGGCGCAAGAGATGATCAGAGACATTAACAGGAAGGTTTTTGGAGAAAATGTGGTGCTGAAAATTGATATGGAAAAAGCATATGATAGGCTGGATTGGAACTTCCTGCTTAATGTGCTTCGGACATTTGGATTTACGGGTCGTATCTGTCACATCATATCGAACTGTATTTCCTCCTGTGGTTTCTCGGTTCTGCTTCAAGGAGTATACAAAGGTTATTTCAAATCCACTAGGGGCCTTCGGCAAGGGGATCCCCTATCCCCTTTTCTTTTCATTATAGCTTCTGAAGTTTTGAGTAGAGGTCTGAAATCAGCGTTTGAGACTGGCAAAATTGGGTATTATTACACGCCCAGAAATTGCAACCCCATTTCCCATCTTCTATATGCGGACGATACTCTCATATTTCTAAATGGCAAAAAATCTTCAGTTTTGGGATGTATGAATTTCTTGCGCCGATATTGCAACGCCTCGGGTCAGAAAATTAATGAAGGGAAAAGTTCTTTTACTCTGTCAGATCAATGCACAGCTGACCGTCTCGTAGATTTAAAAAGGGGAACAGACTTTCAATTCCACCCTTCTCCATTGAAGTATTTGGGTGGCCCGATTTTTCAAGGGAGAGTCAAAATCTCATATTTTGAAGATTTAATTACTAAGATTCAGGGTCGTATTCAGGGATGGAAGGCAAAATTACTCTCTCCCGGAGGTCGCCTCATCTTGATAAAACATGTCCTTAGCTCCATTCCGATTTATATTCTTAGTACCATGTGTGTACCAACGACAGTCATAATTCGGATAAATAGATTGTTGGCGGACTTCTTTTGGGGTGATTGTGAAGGCCGTCTCAAGAAAAAATGGGTGCCATGGGAAAATCTTTGCTTTCCATTGGAAGAAGATGGTTTGGGAGTTAGAGACTTGACGGTTGTGATGAAGGCCTTTAGAGCCAAGGCTCTTTGGAGGTTACTTACTTCAGACTCTTTATGGGCTACTTTCATGAGAGATAAATATTGGTTACAAGGTGTGGGTCTGAATGGTCAACCTGTGAAAGATGGGTTATCTCCGTTTTTTAAAGAGATCATGCATTGAAAAAACTTTCTTTTGAGTAACTCGCTTTGGCGTATTGGCATTGGGGATATTGGTTTCTTTGAGGAAAATTGGAATATGGTATCTTCTTTCAAGAGATCGACAGCATTGGTTGATCAAGATTTATGGCCTTCAATTCGCGCGGTGTCCTCTACGAATTTTGATTTGGTTCGCCGTGACCTCAGGAACTTAGCGCGTGATCTTTATGCCGATAGACTTCGGGGCGAGATCCATGAGAAGGACACGTGCGTGTGGGCCCCTAACTCAAATGGGCTTTTTTCCATTCAATCGGCGTATGATCTGTTGCGGAACCATAGGAAGCCCAATCACTTAAGTCAAACACTTTGGCACAACATTTTACCGTCCAGAATTTCAGTTTTTGTTTGGAAATTGCTTCGTCGCGGCATTCCAGTGGACGGTGAACTCTACAGATGTGGTTTGAGTCTAGCTTCTAGATGTCATTGCTGCATCTCGCCAAAGCAAGAATCCTTGAACCATCTCTTTCTAGACGGAGAATTGGCAAGGCAGGTGTGGAATCATTTTGACAGGATTTTTGACGTTCATATACGTCGCCCAGCAGAAATCTCTACGGTTCTCGCTATTTGGTTCAAGAAAGCTCAACGCTTTTCGCAAACAGGTGTGTTATCCTTTCTCACTCCTATGTTCATTCTTTGGGAAATTTGGAAACACAGGTGCAAATCTTTCCATGAAAATGTTCCCCCTAAATCGTCTTTTGTGATTTTGCATATTCGGCGTCAGTTGCAAATAGCAAACAATTTTATTATTCCCAAGCAAGTTAGCAGCAATAAGGCTCCCTTGCAGTCTTTGGGGCTGGCTGTGCTCCCTGTTAGAAGGAAGTCTGTTCGACTTGTTTACTGGCATCCTCCCCCCAAAGACTTTGTCGCCCTTAATGTTGATGGTTCCTCGCGAAAGGGCATGGCAGCCGGCGGGGTGGTTATTCGCGACTCCCGAGGCTTAGGTGTTGTGGGAAAATATATTTTCTTCGGAGCTGGGTCTCACAACAAAGCGGAATTTTTGGCTCTCTTAGAGGGTCTCCACCTATGTCTTGATTGGGGGTTCAAAAAGGTGATTATTCAGACAGATTCTGAACTGGTTTGTGGCTGGTTTAAGGATAGTTTCAAAATCCCATGGCATCTGGAGAATATTTTGAAAGAAATCAAACTGTTGACAACGACGATGACGTTATTCTGTCACCACATTTATAGGGAGGCAAATGCGGTGGCAGATGCATTAGCCGCTACAGCTTTTCACAATCTTGGGACAGGCTCTTTCACTGGTAATAATTTTCCAAGGCGTATCGCTGGTTTGATTGTGCTTGATACAGTGCAAACGGCATATCTTCGCCATGAGGAAGATTAGACTCGAATTGTTTCATGTATGGCAGTTTTGTTTGTTTTGGCTTGCTGGCTTAATGCGGGTATAGTCATAATGTACCCCCGCAGCGATTGTAAGAATCTTTTGGCTTTATAATTTTGGTCTGACATTCCATAGTTGCCCCTCCCCACTGGAGGTTTAATTTAAAAAAAAAAAAAAAAAAAAAAAAAAAAGTCAGTGTCGTTCTTGATTCCCCATCCTTCTCAAGAAGAGAAATCAATAGGGAAAGAGGGAGAGAAGATGGCAAGAAGGTACTCACTGATGATACTCAGGTGTTCGTATCTCCCCGCTGATCCTCCCACTAACCTCTCTTCCGCACTATCAAACCCCTCCACCAAAACCCTAATGCCAACTCACAACGACTCTCTTCCTCCTCCTCCATGTCCATTCACGTCACAATCAAAATCAAAATCAAAATCAAAATGGAGATATTTTGGTGAGTGTGGAGACTATAATGATGTATGGTGGCTGAGATGTCATCATCATTTGATTTGAAAAGAGAGAAATTTAGGGAATCGAAATTTGAGTTCTCTTTTATTGTTATTGTTATTCAAGTTGAAAAAGATTTGAAAAATTAGTAATTCTAGCTGGCATAGGTCAATCAGCGAGGTTTTTGTTTGGGTGGGGTAAAAAGACGATTTTGCTTCCCCTCTTTAAACATCTTTTCTAAAAAGATAGTTAAAAAGGGGAGAGGGGCAAAATCGTCTTTTTACCCCACCCAGACAGCAACCTCGCTGGTTGACCTAGGCCAGTTAGAATTTCGATTGAAAAAGATATGCTATGTGTTTATTTCGATGAGAATTGAGAGTGTGAATTGGGGAGGAATAATTTATTGATCTTGGGCTTGAATTTTCAAAATAGTTGGGCTTGGGCTTCATACAGTAATTGGGACGGGCCGAACAGTTTGGGAGAGAATTTATGAAAATCGGTTCCGTCCCGCTTTCAAACGGTTTGGGACCGAGATCGGGACTGGATAAAAATTGCATGAACCGGTTTGTCCCAGTTCGGGACCATAACGGTTCGGATCGAAACGGTCGGGTTCAGAATTCTTGCCCACCCCTAACTGAAAGTTAGATAAGTGGCGGGAGGCATTAGGAAGTAAAGGTTTTAGAATAAGTTGTTAAAGGGTTTTTGAATAAGTTGTACGAAGAGAAGATAGAATATTCAGTGTGCAATTTTGGTTGCGAATCACGAGGGAGGAGTAATTCAATTGAGATCAAAGGCGTGGAGGTTTCAAAGTGTGAGATTTTTCAATATTTCGGATCTATAATTCAAATGAATGATGCTATTGGAGAAGATGTAGACCATAAGATTAAAACTGGCTGAACGAAATGGACAATGACATCGGGAGTATTATGCGATAGAATAATGCCTGCAAGGTTAAAAGGGAAATGCTATAAAAAAATTGTTCGACCAACCATGTTTTACGGTTTAAAATGTTGGGCTACTGTGGAACAACATTCACATAGAATGGCGGTAGCAAAAACACGTATGTTAAGATGGATGTGTGGTAAAATTCGTAAGAATAAAATTAGGAATGAAAGAATTAAGAGATACTTAGGTGTAATGTCCATAAAGGACAAAATTAGATAAAGGCGTTAACGTGATTTGATACATGCGAAGGAAATCAAGTACGACGTCAACTTAAAAATATCTAAATTGACAAGTTAGTTGAGGGTGTAGATGAAAAGGACAACCGTTGACATAATAGTTGGATTAAGTTTACAAACCAAAAAGATCATGATCACATAAGATTAAGCTTACAGTATGAAGCTACATAATTGGACACTGTTCCAAAAAAATGGAGGATAGGGGACATTGATCATCAGAATGAGTGTAAACGAATGAAATAAATTAATTCGTTACAATATTCACCTTCTGTAATTCATTCATTTGCATATGATGAGAAACAGCGTGCAAATAGCAGATTGCAATGATATAAAATTATATGATTTAGTTTATTATTTAATTTAACTTAGTTGTTGGATCATGCCTAAGTAAGTTCATAATTAAATAGTTAGGGATTAGGACTCCAAAAGCATTTCTTGTAGGCCAATAAGCCATTCCTCGTAGTAATTTGAATGATGAATATGAATTGATTTATTTGATTATCTTTATTTTGATTTATTTTTAGATTTATGTAAATTAGATTAGTTATAGATACCAATGTTATCTGACGCTCTTGAACTCGTAGTCTCGATTTAACGAAGATTGAAGAGAGAGAAGAGGAAACAAGAGTTTTGATTAATGACATGAGTTATTTTAATTATTAACAAGGCACAAGGTCATCCATCCCAACTCCGCTGATTTGTTCATCGTTACTTGACTTACTTCTTAGGTTTGGCGGAGTTGATTACAAGCACTGGAAACAAAAGTACCAGGCATATCATGCCGAAGGAGTCACTTTCTTTAGGTGAGTTGTTGTTTTTTATCTCCCTTTTATTTTAATTTTCCCTTCTTGTGCTTCAATTATTACAAAGTCAATTGTCTAATGTTGTGCTTCAATTATTAGAATGGAGTGAACAACTTTATATCAGAAGATTTACTGAAATGTAAAATAAATTACTTAAAAAGTTGTATCATCTTATATAGGTCTATAAATGGATTGGATTTGGGTTTAAATAATGCTTAAATTAAGTTTAATCGGATCGGATATCGCATCTAGATGCTACCTAATTTTTGTAAGGGATTGCAGTCTCCTTGAAAACACATTACAAATGAGATCACAGGCACTATCCTTCATCAACATATTCGTCTCTTCTCACAATCTCTCCCCTTCTGCTTCCTCAATCGTCACCTATCGGCTTCTCAATTTTCATGCTGCTTCTAATAACAGATATTGATTGTTTTTGTTTAGTTAGATTCATGTTTTAATACATAAGATGATTCGCACTTAACTGTATCAATTGTCTTTGTTAAGGCCGATCTTCCTGAATTAGAAAGTTGTGTCAAGTGTTTTTTCCAGCACCGAGGCAAGGCAATTTCATCAACAAATTTTTTTTTTTTGAAAAACAAGCGTGTCGTTGGTAGGTATAGAATCTAAGATGTGAAAATTAAACCACCACAGTCTTAACCATCTAACCAGGCTATCATTAACTTTTCATCAACAAATTTGTCACTAATAAATGCAAGCAGCTTGAAAACCTCAAATTAAATAACAGTATGTGCAGTATCAAGCAAATGGGAAGATACAAAGGAGGGGTGCTGGGAAGCAGCATTTGCTTGGGAAAAAGAACACAAAAAGGAAGCAGCATTTGCTTGAGAATGGTGTTTTCGATTTTTATTTTTTTGCCCTTTTGATGCCCATGTGACTGGCATCTTGCGGGTGCACATGTTTGGCACCATTCAGGCGAGATAGCAGGCGAATTTCCAGTGCTCCCTAGCATCGCTCCTCTTATAATTGAAGGCACGGTCGCACAGGATAGCTACTGAAGAAATTCCAAAAAAAAAAAAAAAGCCCTAGGATAATCTAAATAGATTTTCTAAACAAACTATAGATGCGAGTGATATTCTTAATCCAGGATGAACGAGCTTTGTAGTCGAGAAATAAATATTAGACCAACCTTCTGGTTATTTGTAGGATTCTCTAATTTTGTGATCAAGGTTGTACCTTCAGCGTTAACATGCTGCAATCAGAGCAGTGTTCTAAAAATTGGTCTAGGCGCTAGGCATTAGAGAAACGCCCAGATTAATGGCTAGGTGGTTTTTAGCGAGTTTTTTTAATAAGGCTGATTGTATTTTTATTTTATTTATTTTTTCTCTTTTTTGAAAATAAACAATTTAATTGTTTTTTATTCAGTGTATGTCTGAATGTAGCAAAAGATAATTACTTAATGGAATTCTCAAAAGATCTGTCAGTACCAATTTTAGTAATGTAAATTTTATCAAACATAATTCATGTCATTCATGCAAGTTGAAGAAAAATAAAAGAGTAGGTTTGGATATTTGTCCACAAATTCAATTTTGTATAAAGTACCCATCATAACCAACTTAAGTCATTTGAATTTTAATAAATTTTGTTCATGATTGTTAATTTTTCATATTTTTAAATTTTGCATATGTATCTTGACATTAAATTGGATGTAATTGATAAAGTATCATACTTAACTTTTGTAAATTATTAAAGTTATAATAAAAACCTAAGATCGCTTAGACCTCTGGGCGCTAGGCACTTGCTCGCCGCCCGTCTAGCACTTTTAGAATGCTGAATCAAAGAACTCGAAAAAAAAAAAAAAAAAAAAAAATCAAATCAAATCAAATCAGAAACACAAATCTAGATCTAACACTGAAAAGGTGACATGCTCATCTTGGGTGTTGGGTTATCACTGTGGAGTTGTTGCATTTACAAGTCATGTAAAACTTTCTGCAAAGGGAATATATCATCAATGATTAACAACCAAATTATAATAAAAACGATAAATAAATAAATGAATAAATATTACAACTTCTATACTTATAAATTTTTTTTATATAGATATAATGGTTTTATTTTCTAACAATTTTAGGTAAGTCGTATTATGATTCCCGTATAGCAGATTATTACCTAGTTGTCTGTTACTCTATAAACTCACATGCGGAAGTATATATATGTAACGAGACTGTTTCAAGGATCCCAAAACCTTAAACTAAGAAAAAACACGAATAAACAGTACACCACTACGTCATTAATAAGAAATATGATTTCCTAAAATCATTATCATCATCAAAGCTCATTCTCGAGACTCTTAAGGTCGGCTATACGTATTTTAGTTCTCCAAACAATACAATCATCCATTTTTGAACCAAAATTCATGCAATCTATCTGAGAATTAACTCATAATTTCGACTAGGGATCATATCAGCAATGAGTTGCCACAGCCCACATGCATGGTATAGGGGCATTGTGAAGCCATTTTGTGAGTGACCCTTTAATTAACAAAGCAATTTTTAAATAAATAAATAAAATAAATAATTGGATGATTGTGATTGTTTTATCACTTTGATTATAATTGTGTAATTTCCAAGGTTACGAGGTATGGAACTCATGAGGGTGTTTGTTTTTTTAAGTGCTTAGCTGAACGAGCTTTTGAATGAACTGTTTGTTTTGCTTCTGAATAATCTGCTGATTAGAAGCTGTAAAATTAAAAAGGTGTTTGTTTTTAGGTGCTGAAAGGGAACTGTTTGACAATTTTGCCCCATTGAGTTGAAAAACATTTATGATATAAATATTGTGCATAAAATCATACTCAATAACTATTCAAATCATAGAGAATGTTAAAATAGTTTTAATTACAAGAATATCAAAATATGACCAAATATATTTAAAACAATTACCAAAACAATTTCTCACTATTATTTTGTTTGCAATATGATCTCGTAAATTAACCATACCGATTTGCTCACGTGATCCAAATACTTGAGACATTTATGGTAAAAACTACATGTTAAAAATTTGAAAATGTACATGAGAGGGAGAGTTGGAGAAATGAAGAAAAAATTGAAATTACAGAGATAGAAAACAAAAATGAAGGAGAGAAATGAGATAAGTTTCTTATCAAGTCATTGTGAAGGTATGTAAAATCACAATGCTTGGCGATGAGAATGAATGTGTGCCGTTAAAATGAAGGAAAGAAATGAGATAAGTTTCTTACTGAGTCATTGTGAAAGTAGGTAAAACTACAATGCTTGGCGAAGATAATGAAGATGTGCTGTCAAAATTTTGCTTTACTTATTTTTAATAAGACAGAGGTAGTAATTGTCATTACAAAATTATTTAAAGGTTATTATTGGAATATTTTTTGACTCAACACTCAGTGCTAAGTGATCAGCACCTCCCTGTTGCTTACTCCAATTAGAAGTAGAACTTCTGATAAGAACAAAAAACAAACACTCTAAATAAGATAGTCCATTTCTTATTAAGACTTCTTATTCCATTCAGAAACAAAAACAAACACCCTCATAATCTCACGAAGGAAAAAAAAAAAAATTTATGGTTTATGTTTATATTCAATGTATGGAAGTAAAACAACAAGATATACTTCAATGTCACTGGTAAAATAATTATGGGACAAATCTGATCAATTCATCAATCAACAAAAAAAAACCATTTTTATTCAAAGCTTGAGGAATATAAGAGCGCCAATCAACTTCCCAATCAAAAGGAGAATACATCAACACAAACAACAGCAAAATCAAACAAGAAACGGCAATGAACACTTCGTGAGCAACTACACAAGTCACAAACCCCCTTCAACTTCTCTTTTTTCTTCTCTCTCTCAATGGAAGAACAACCTGTGCCTAACACAACAAGCAGCCTGTCTGCTAGGAGAACAAAACCCTTTGAGGTATCCCTCATGGTCCAACTTTATGGGCTGAGCCCATTTTGGTTAATACCCATCGAACCAAACATTACTAATGATTCTAACAAATAAAACATGTGAAATCATGTTGAAGCAGTTGTCACCTCTTTCCTCGTCATTGTTCTTCCATCGTCTCTCCAGTTCTTCATCACATCCATAAATAAATAAGTGTTGAAGTGCAGTGAAGTCTTGCAACCATTGTGGCAACATTTTCCAATTCTTCGCAGCGCTGATAGACAAAACTTGAAGTGAAGTTAAAGTACTTATCCAATCAGGCAAGTCCATGGCACCATTTTCTGAACAAGGCTGGAAGTCTAGACGATGAAGCCTTGCAGCGGTGTGTTTTATCCCCTCTTGAAAAATTTCAACTTGGGCAATCTAAGCAGTGTACGGCTCTCAAGGACAACGAGGTGCTCAAAATCATCAGTCGAGAATTCCATTTGCGGACAATTATAGATTTCAAGAGTAACAAGAGAAGTCTTGTCGAACTGAGGCAAATGCTTCAAAGCATGACAACTATAAATACGAAGGGTATTGAGAGAGGAGAAGTTTTTCATTCCCCACTTTGGAAAAGATGTTAACTTGGGCAAGCCATCCAATTCAAGTATTTCAAGGGAAACTAGTTGCTCAAAATCCTCTGTGGAGAATTCCAACTGCGGACAATCCATGATTCTCATATAAATGAAAGAATTCTTGTCAAGCTCAGGCAAGCGCTTCAAAGCATCACATTTATCAATAATAAGGGTTCTGAGCGAGGAGAGGTTTCTGAGTCCCCCTTCTCCCTCTGCCAGTGAAACCAAGTTTCTACAGTTATGAACAGTCAACTCTGTGAGTGTAGTAAGAATTTTCATTTGTACAGGGAGAGTTTTCAGGCTGTGGCAATGTCTGATGCTCAACTCCTGGATAGCAGTAAGGTTTCGTAGCGCCCTTGGGGGAAGATTCTCCATCTCAGCATACCCATCAATTTCAATGGAAGGAAGGTAATGAAGGTCGTGCAGTGAACCCAGAACCATTCCATTGCTTGATCCTTGTATAGAAACATCTTCTACCGGGGACCCTGACAATGGAACTTCTCCTTCCAGTTTTGGGCATACAGTGACCCACACTTTTTTTAGGCGAGGGAATACCGGGGATATTGTTACTTGAGAAGACAACGTCGACTGCATCAACGATGAAGATGACCATCCCTCCAATTCAGGCATCTCCTCTAACGTGAGTTTTTCTAGCGACCGGAATGTTCTTGCATCATCACCATCATCCATGACAATGAATTTCAATGAATCCATGTGACGCAATTCCAAAACTTTGAGAGAGCCAAGTTTCCCAAGAGGTGAGAGACGTTCACATCTTCTACAAGACAAGAGACAGATTTTCACCAAATTTGGGACACACGAAGGTGTCAACCAAGTTGGAGAGTTTGGTCCTCGATAACCTTGAACCAACAGTGTCCTTAATTTTGCGTGAGGTTGGAGGCCATCAATTACCTCCTGATGTTGCTGCGGCTGCGGCTGCTGCTGCTCCTGCTCCTCCGTCAATGACCAATGCAGATCCAACGAACGAATGTTTTTCTTTTCCACCAAATTTGCCGCTTTAGCTTCAGTCGAACTTATCACGTGCTCCAGCCCTTTTATTTCCAATTCTCCTCCAAGGTCTAGCCCACGCAACTCAGTCACACCATATCCACTCTCTGAGCCCACAATAAAACAATCCAAATTCCGGAGGCTACTTAATTGCCCAATTCCAACCGGCATTCTTTGTAACCGAAAACTTCCTTTAATATCCAGGTGTCTCAGGCTGCTCATTTTACTCATATCATTCGGCAAAGCCTGGAGTTGGTAACAACCTTGAAGTTTCAATGTTTGCAAATTTCTTAGCAAACAAATAAATGTAGGCAGGAATCTAATGGGATTACCAGAAAGGTTGAGATATCTCAGGTGTATCATTTTCTCAATACTATCTGGTACCACTACAATTCTTGAGTACTTCAAATCAAATGCCCGTAATTGACGAAAATGCAGGAAGTGGAATTTAGGCTTGGGCGCCATCCAATCCGCTTTGAATCGGAAGACGAGAGAACGTAAGCATGGTGAGGCCCTTTGTATCGACTCAAGAATAGAGGGCGATGATACTCGAAAATCATACAGTAAGGAAAGATGGCGAGTTATTTTACAAAATTTTCTTGATCTTTCCTCACCCCCAACAAAATACTCATCCCCTGCTATATAAGTTGCAAGATCATGCATCCGATCGTGCATCTTGTAACTTATTTTCTCACCATACTCATCCTTCTCTGCATCTTGAAAGAATGACAGCTGTAATAGCGCATTGAAAATCTCATTCCCAACGTCCTCCAATTCTTTTCCTACTTCTGGTTGCACCAAACTATGTGCCATCCACTGTCGGATCAAATCATCTTTCTCAATCTTATAGTCTTGGGGAAAGATTGAGCAGTAAACAAAGCACTGTTTTAAAAGTGGTGGCAGATGGGAATAGCTCAACATCAACGCCGGCAAAATGTTATTCTCATCACTTGGAGGGAGCTCCCAAATTGCACTGCCTTTGATAGGGAGCCATTCATTTTCCTCCTTTTTATGGCGTAGCAAACTTGCTAAAGCCTTCACCGCCAAGGGTAGACCATCACATTTATCCACGATCTCTTTGCCAATCTTCACCAAGGCAGGTTTCTCTGCGTTGCCCAGGCCAAACGCATATTTCTTAAATAAATCCCAACAATGTGTTTCTGATAAAACTTGAATGCAGAGTGGATGAACTGTGCTGATGATGTTTGCTGCTGGTTGCAGCCGAGTAGTCACGATAATAGAGCTACCTTCTCCCACCCCAGCTCTAAAAAATGCCTTGAATTTGTTCCATTTTTCTTGATTTTTCTCCCATACGTCATCTAGCACAAGTAAAAATCTTGTACTGCTCAACTTCAACTTCTTAAGTCCATCTTCTAATTTCTCAGAAGAATCAGACGAGGGTACAATTTCTTTCACAATACGATCAGCATCAAAAACATTTGAGACACAAACCCAAAATCTGGAGGCGAAATACTTTTCTACCCGGGCATCATCGTACACCATCTGTGCCAAAGTTGTCTTGCCAATTCCACCAATACCGACTATGGAACAAATTGAGATATCTTCGATGGCACTGCAGCGCAATGACCTCTTAGTCAGAGCATTTGGGTGCCCGGTCGGAGAAAGATGCAAACTCTTGTAATCATCTTTCAACAATCGCTTGAGCAATTCCTCTTTGTCTTCGTCTCTCCCGTAAGGATGCTGTTCTGTTGCAAGAGGAGAAGTTTCACGACCCGGACAAATTTCTTCCATTCTCTTCTCAACATTTCCCTTTTGCAGATCGAGCTCCTTAATTTCTTTAGCAATCTCCCGAAACGTCTTGGAGAGCCTTTTAATGTCTTCACACCTATCCTTTCTTCTTTTCTTGTGTACACTCGCCCCAATTTCCTGGGAGGCTACTTCTCGAGCTGTAACTTGTAACTCGTCAAGAACATCATCAGCCTCATAGGCTGCTTCATTCAGTTTCTTTAGCCAAAACCGAACCGCATCTTCCCCATCAATGAACTGCTTCTGCTCTGCATCTGTGAGTACACCTTTGATTATGCAGAAATGCATGAAAACTTGGTCCAGCTCTTCTTTCTTCACGCCCCAAGAAGGATCAATATGACCCTCTTTGATTAAACCATCGAGCTTTTCAAACACAACTCGAAAGAATGAACATACCACTTGACCTGCTGCCATCTCTTCTGTTCTTCTTGCAAGTAGTAGAATTGTTACAAAAAGGAGGAGCTGGAATTACACACAGAACAAGTGTTACAAGAGGAATTGGAAGTAAGCAAGGAGCAGTAGTAGATAACACCACTCTTTTGACAATGCTCTCTCAATTATTTCTATTGTATATATAGAATTTCTGGTATATATAAGATGGTTGTTTGTAGTTTCACACTGTAAGAAAAGGAAAAGGCTCGCTTTGAAAGGGTCAATAAAAGTTGAGCTTTGCTAAATGTCGAGGAAACCAGCGAGGGAAGTGAGGTGGAGGGAGGGGAACCCTTCATTTTCTTCGAGATGCGTATGTTGAATTTTCTTCCACACATTCCGAAGGGAATGAATGGCTCCCCTCACTCCACCTCACTCCCCTCGCTGGTTTCCTCGACATTTAGAATTCCTAATAAAAGTTGCCCAGCCTTGTATTATGAGCAGTTCTAAATGTCGAGGAAACCAGCCAGGGAAGTGAGGTGGAGGGAGGAAAGCACTTCACTTTTCTTGAAATACGCGAGTTAAAGTTTTTGTACGCATTTCGAAGAGAGTGAATGGCTCTCCTCCCTCCACCTCGCTGATTTCCTCGATATTTAGAATTCCTGTTGTATTATTTTCCACGAGATTCAATCCAGCCAGTTTCACGTCTTATCTTTTTGTATTATTATTTATTTTTTATTTTCTATTTTTCACGAGAATCAATAAAAGTAGGCCAACATATATTATTTTCTCTTGGTGCATTTACACCTGAATTCAAGAAAACGAACAGGAAATGGAGAGCAAAGTTGGAAGAGGATAAAAGTAGCCCAGCTTGTATTATTTTTCACAAGAATGAAGAATCCAAAAAGTTGACACAGGAATCAAAAAAATATGCCTAACTTGTATTATTTTCCACAAGAATAAAAAAATATGCCAATTTGTATTATTTTTTACACCTGGATGGATAAAAAAGTATGCCAACTATGCCAACTTGTATTATTTTCCACAAGAATCAAAAAGGTTGGCACAGGAATCAAACAAATATGCCAACTTGTATTATTTTCCACAAGAGAATCAAACAAATATGCCAGTTTGTATTATTTTGCACAAGAATAAAAAAATATGCCAATTTGTATTATTTTTTACAACTGGGTGGATGTCTTTCCATTCATGCTAGCTACGTCTCTCAATTATTTGTACTATAAAAGCTGTGCGGAAATAATGGACCTTCACTTTTTTGTGTTGAAATGTTACGGTTATTTCTCGTTTGGCATTCATTATAGCTATTTCTATTTTGACTCTATTGGTTTTTTTATTTATTTATTTTAGTCTAACATTATAACTGTTTGTCTAATTATATTGACTAATAAATTTTATCTAATTTAAAAAAATCAACTTAGTTTGAATGTGCTTTGCACATGTTTTACTAAAATTACAAAAAAATTTAAGTTATTTTTTGGAAATACCAACATCTTTTGAACATTTGTAGGTTTTGGAAATATTATGTCTTTCATATATGGGTAGCTATTTTGAAAATATAGAAATCCTATATATGTGTAGGTTTTTGAAAATATGAAGATTTTGCATGTCAGGTCCATGGTTGTGTTTGTGGTAGGTTGAATTTAATATGCATCATTGTTGTCTGTATGGTAGATTGAACTTAGTATGCAGTATGGTTATCTTTGTGGCAGATTTAACAGTAGAACTCAGTTCCATGTTTTTATATAATTTTTCATTTGCCCCTATTAGTTTGTATATAATTTTAGTTGACACTCATCTTTTTTGTTAAAAAAAATATTAACATAAAAAATTAAATTCAAATGTTATTCCTAGAGTTGAATCAAATATAATCATAAAAAACATTATTTATGTAATTTTAGTAAAACATGAACAAATCACATGCAAAGTTATTGGTCTTTTTGAAAAAATTGTCCAACTCTTTCCTCACGCCCTAAAAAGGACCAATATTACCCTCTTTGATTAAATCATTGAGCTTTTCATACACACCTGAAAATAATGAACATACCACTTGACCAGCGGCCATCTCTTCTATACTACTTGCTTCTTGCAAGCAGTAGAATTGTTACAAAAAGGAGGAGCTGAAATTACACAGAACAAGTTTTAGAAGAGGAATTGGAAGCAAGGAAAGAGCAGTAGTAGATAACACCACTCTTTTGATAATGCTCTCTCAATTATGAGAACTTCTACCAGTCGAGAAAGCCAGCGAGGGAGGGAGAGAGGGAACTCAGTGCCATCATTTTTATACGCGCATTTCGAAGGGAATGGATGGTCTCCCCCTTCCCTCACTCCCTCCCTCGCTGGCTTCCTAGACATTTAGAATTCATGCTCAATTATTTCACACTGTAATGAACTTGGCTAACTGGCGAGGAAACAGCGAGGGAGGACCTTCCATCCCCCTCGTAATGCATGCATCTCATCCCTTACATGCATCGTGAGGAAGATGGAGGGTCCACCCTCCTTGCTGTTTTCCTCGCTGGTTTCCTCGACAATTAAAATTCCCCCACTGTAATATAAGGAAAAGAGGAATCAATAAAAGTAGCCCAGATTGTATTATTTTCCACGATAATCAATAAAAGTAGCAAACTTGTATTATTTTCCCTTGTGCATTTACACATGAATGCATTTCTTGCCATTCATGACAGCTAGCTCTCAATTAATTTGTGCTATAAAAGTTGTGTGGAAATAACGGACCTTCTCTTTTTGTATTAAGATTTTAATATAAAACGAGCAAATAAAGCATTGGGGGTCCCCTAATCTCCTGTCCATGTGAAGATCACCTGCATTTTCCTGAAAGAGAAGAAACTCGATGGAAAGAGATAAAGTGTATCTACACTCGACCCAAATAAGGAGGAATTTGGTAGTAAAAATGTACGTTTAGGTTCTATTTGAATTATGAAGCTGTGTGGAAATAATGGCTCTTCTCTTTTTGTAATGACATTTTAAGATTAAATTGCCAAACAAAGCATACAAGGTCCCTAACCATGTGAAGATCACTTGCTTTGTTTTCCATTTACTTTTACCGAAAGAGAACAAACTGAATGGAAAGAGATGCGGGAATGTACAGTCGACCCAAATGATGGGGAATTTGGTAGAAAAATGTAGCTTTTTACGTGCTCTTCTTGAAATTTTGAGAAATTTTTTTGTTATTCACCTCATAAACAATGTATTGGAGTTGAGCGCTTCTAAATGTCGAGGAAGTGGGCGAGGAAATGAGTGAGGGAAATGAGGTGGCGAGGTGAAAGTCGTTCATTCTGCTCGAGATGCATGCGCAAAAAGTCAACGCACGCATCCCAAGTGGAATAAACGGCTTTCACCCTGCCATGGCCACCTCATTTCTCTCGCTGGTTTCCTCGCTCATTTCCTCGACATTTAGAATTTTTTATTGGAGTTTTATCTCTTTTTGACGTACACTCTAGAATTTTTGATTGGAGTTTTATCTCTTTTTGACGTACACTCCTCGAAATACTCATTAAAATGTTATATGGTTGGATTCCTCTATTGTAATAAGAGCGAAAGCCACCTTAGACGCTTCATAGGCCGGCCAACACCCATTCTCCCAGACTACCCGAAGGACAGTCCTTAACTATACTGTTTATTAAGATATTTAAAGTCGCAACCTAAACCTTTATCTTGAGAGAACACATGTTAAAACGAGATGGAACTTTAAATGTTATTTTTAGTATTAACAAACACATTTTTTTTTGTTAGGTAGGGTCTTAAGGGGAAACAATAACTTGTGGGTCCTCCCCAACACCCAATATGATTTTTTTTTACCCATAACTTTCAATTAGAAAAACTAAAAGGTGAAGGTACCACAAGCTCAGGTCATTTCCTTCGTACAAACGTTCCCCTCTTGCAGCACTCACCATATATGTCAGAAAATGATATATTAAAATTCACACATCCAGCATGTAGTAGTAATTGACATAACCCAGTAATAATCTCCAAACAGTCGTCACATTTCATTCACTCACTCAAAATATTTTTCCTTGGTTACAAATTGGATAAGAATGGTAACAATCAAACTGTAATGATTAAAGCCTCGTATAAACTACAGCTGAAAGTTACAAATATGCCGCTAGCAGCAGCACTAGCAGGTTTCCGGTCTAACACAATTATCTTATTGCCATCTCTAAAAAGAACAAGTTAAGAAAGACGAAAAATATCTAAAGGAAGATAAAAAGAGTGAAATTAAAAAAAAAAAAAAAAAAACCTATATAACTGATTCTGCATTCTTGTCATGAAACGTTTCAGGCATCATCAGATTTCTGATCAGGGGGACTTCCCGCAAGCCATCCCCAAACTCCTCCTGAACTCTGCTTTTGTTTGGCATTTAGGGCAGCTTGTTCCGATGCAGCCTTTTGTCGCTGGAGCAGCTCAAGTTCTTTTTGTAAGGTTTCCATCAATTGTAACTTCTGTCGTAGCTCTGCAACATCAACCTGTGTTTTCAAAGAGCACGTTGTGATTAGGAGCCGATCCCAAACATTCCTTTTAAGAACATATAATTTGCTGACAGAATTAGTGTAACACTTCTCTTGGACGTGTTTTAGTAAGAACATGAATTTCAGGATTTCTATACATTTTGAGGAAGTAGAAACGAAAGAACTGATGATGAGTCCCAGATTTCATCACGTGTTGCCACAGAACTACATGGGACAATCAATTAACTCAAACTTCTGAAATCTGCAACTACACAAAGCCTGTATCATGTTCAGTTGGCTGCTGCCACCAGCCTACATAGGGATTGCAACGGGGCGGATTGGGACGGATTTGAGCAAATCCATCCCCGATTCGTCAGAAAAAATGGATCCCCAAATCCGCCCCGCCAATCCGTTTATAAAGTTAATTAAAAACCATAACCACCCCGCGCAGATTGGCGGATATCTGCTCCGCCTCGCCAATTCGTTTACGGTTTGCGGTTCTGTTATTGGATTGCCGGGTCCCCGCCCCGATCATAGCATCAAACTCATATCAACCATGTTTTCAAAACTTGCTAACCAATATCATTATCCATAATAAATTGTATTAGGCGAAAGCTCACAAAAACATCCAAGAAGCACAAGGATTATTACTGGTAAAAGATACAAAATTATAACCAAAAAAAAATTACAAAAAAAAAAATCGAATTAAAGAATCAAGATACAAAATTATAACAAAAAATTACAAAAAAAAAAAAAAAAAAAAATCGATCTAAAGAATTTGGATCTCAAATCTCAAATCTCAGATCTTTGATCTCAGAGATCTCGATCTTTCTCACAGTAGGGGAGAAAAAGGAGAGGAAGGCTTCGACTTCGACCACCTTCGAGCCTTCGATCGACCACCAGAGAGGCAGAAATCTCGATCTTTTTCACAGTAGGGGAGAAAAAGGAGAGGAAGGCTTCGACTTCGACCACCAGACCACCCTTCGACCACCTTCGAGGCTTCGATCGACCACCAGAGAGGCAGGCTTCGATCGACCACCACGCTCGACCACAAAGAGGCTTCAATCGACCACCAGTGAGGCTTCGAGCACACAGAGCCTTCGTTCTGTGAGAGGTGAATTGCGAAATGAGAATGTGAAACAGTGAATGAGTGAATGAGAATGTGAGAGGGCCAGAGGGGTTTATTTCCTATTTATAGTCCAAGGGCATTATAGTAATTTAATCGGTTAAACGGATATCCGTGGGACGGATATGGCCAAATCCGTATCCGCCCCGAATAATAAACGGATACAGTTTGGATATCCGTATTCGCCCCAACCTCCATCCACCCTTAACCAAATCCGCCCCAAACGGGGCGAGTGGGGCGAATATCCGTGAAAATCCGCCCCACTGCCATCCCTAAGCCTACAACGATAATCCATGTGTCAGGAATGATACCAGACCTTGTACTAAGATGCACATTTCGAATCTTACCATCTAAGTAGGAATAGATGCATATAATTCCTTATTTCATCTCTCTTTAAGGTTAACCTTTTCTTGCCTATTTTACACAGTTCAAGATTAAAAACACATCAACCACATTTTCGTTAAGCCCCCACTTGTCACAGTCACAATGCAGTACAAAATAAACGTGCGTATGCAATGTCAGAGCTATGAGATATCCTTTCACGTTCTCCATAGTTAAATGACCTTCACCCAAATCCAACAACCTGAGAACTTTGCATCTCATAGCTTCACCCTCTTTCTACTTATTGTTATAGGTTGTTTAAAATTTACTTAATAAGCACATCAACAAAAGATGCAACATATGATTCAAGACTTCAAAAATAGATTAGAAAAAACCAATACAATATAGGGAGCATTTGAGTGGACTCCTAACAGAGAAAAGCCCTATGCTTCCTTGAAAAGTGACAATTTGGGTGTAATGGAAGTATAGATTCTTTTTTTCTATTTTTTTTTTAATTTTTATTTTATAGGGCAAGCAAGGTTTTTATTGGATCCCAGAATCATTCAATGCCTTCGGTAGGGTCCGAACCCTGGTCTTGTATACCATCCGCCACAAGTCTACGAGGTGTGCTAGCAGCTCGTTGGCAAGTATAGATTCCTTGACTAGTGAAGTAACAAAAAAGTCTGTGGAGACAACAAAATAAAGAGGAAATGGTAAAATTAACGAAGAAACGACATAATATATACCTCTAGCTTAAAACACCTAGATTGCTCAGAAGCAAGTTGTCCACGGACGGATTGAAGCTCCTACAAATAAACAAATAACTGTGATGATTGCATACCAGAAGGTCAATATAGTTTTATATTCCAAAGTATGGCACGATAACAAATGTTGGAAAATTTCAACATTGATACTAGATCTTGAGAACCAAATGTTGAAGCTGTCGTAAGCGACTCGCCACCATTTCCCATATAAAATTAAGGACATAAAATATGCTTGCCTTGGTAAGTTCTGTATTACGTGCATCAGCATCTGCTAAATCTTGCTTCAGTTGGAGGGACTGTATCTGCTCTTTGCTGAGTGCTGATTCTAGTTCTTCTTTCTCCACCTTTAGCGCAGCTAGAATCTGTTCAGGACTTTCCTCTCCTTTTATGTTCTGCATTTGAGACTCCGAGGATTGAGATAAGGCAAAAAAGTACTAGCAGACAATAAATTATCTCAAAAATCTAAAAACAAGTGCAGTAAATATAAATGTAAAGTATTGTTCATTCTCAAAAACACAAGTTACAGATTTTAACACACTTGACTCATGGCCATCCAATGTATGAATCTCACATGCAACATCGATTCATACGAAATCAGTGGAAGCAGCATGCAATTGCTATCATCAAGTTTTAGAAACCAAGTCATTCACATTACCTTCAGTTTGGAGTCAACATTATCCATGAAAATTTCCCTTATTCTTCCTTCTTGGCCTCCTTCAAACTCAGATTCCACATCCTTGGTAGCGTTTGTCGCATCATGGAGAGCAGCAACACTATCAGGCACAGGCCTTTCCATCATATTTGATTGCAATGTTGACCTGGGACTTGGTTTAAGAACATTAACCTACAACCAGAATCAAATAAATTATATATCGAGAAAAGTTAGGAAGTACAAGACAACCCGCATCAGAGCTATGACTATGCCCACCTCATTACTGTAGCGCCCATTGTATCCTCCAAAACACACAAGAATATCTTCACCATTGTAAGAGCTAACAACCAAACTTAGACCCTGAAATTAGAGATTCCATGCTGATAATCAATTATCACTTTTCAGGTATTGCATGCTAGGTGAAAAACTGTTCAGAGGACCACGCCCGGGTTGTTATTAAGAAACCAAGTTATGTTGATCTTAGTAGAGAAAGGGAAACTCAGCATAACAAAATGCATGTTCACTGTTACCATCAAATTAAAGGTCACTAAGATCCTTCCATTGGTCATACGATACTTGTTTCTTTTCTTATTTCATTACTAAGTTTCCTTTCTCTCCACAAAATGATTATTGAAGAGAATAAAATCATAGAAGGAGAAACGAGAGAGACTCCAACATTCTACTTTGTAACCTATAAGATTTAAAACATTTTTCTACGGAAAGTCGGAAAAAGACCACAGAATTTAATGAATGATTCAATCTGACTAAAAATGAATCCATTAGATTGTGCTTGAATGTACTTCTCTAGCAATCTATCATTTTTTTAATTGAATTAATATAATAAGTGAATTACTATATACCCTAAAATAACTTAACCTATCATAAGAAAGTAATTAGTACAAAGTCCGGGAAGGTGTATCTTCACATAATAATCCACATCTCTACCCATGCCAAGACTATAATAATGGGGATAGTGCTATAGAAATAAATATATTTCAGGTTGTTTCAAAAAGTTCAAACTCGTAGATGATTATGATAGTACGACTTAGCAATTGCTTCACAGTTCGCATTAAGTATATTATCGAGATAATATAGACAATAGTTTAAAAATGTTTAATCGAGCATAGATGCATAGTTATTGATCCTTCATAACATCTCAACCACGCATATCTAGTTGCTGATGTGTCTTAAAATTCATCTGATAATTCAAAAGATGACGTCTTACCTCACTAGCAAGGGGTACACGTCCTTGCACAGAAGTTACAACTGACCAAACAAGCGTTGACATGTTTAACACAATAGTTTCGGATACACCTGTAAGGGTAATATGAAGAGAATGAGCTTCAAGTAGAAAAACCAGTCAGATGAAGTAAATACCAGAAAAATATCTAACTCCACAATATGAAGTAAAATAAACAGTTAGGCAAAGGTAATAGTTTGTAATTGTATCATCTTTAGTGCTATAAGCAAATGCCTTTTTGTGGAAAAATGAATGATACATAATGAATAACTTATAAACACACACGATGCTTACATTTTATCTATATGATTGACACCCCAGTCCCCGCACCTCTAATAAATAAATAAATAATAAATATGTAAGTTATGAGAAGAGACCTCCAATACTAGAGTTTTTCGACGTTTCATTATCGACGTGGGTTACATGCTTTTAAAACAATATGTTGTCTATTTACTAGTGTAATTTATTTTCTCATGTCTTATTGTTCATTAGGGTTGAAAACCGAATCGACTTTGGTCGGTTTCAAATATTTCAAATCGAAATTGAATCGATCATTAATAAAATCGAACCAATTTTAATATATGCAAATCGTGATCGAACCGATCGACCATTTTAAACATATTATAATATTTTTCATGTAAAATATATATTATTTATTATATATATTCGGTCGGTTCGATTTTGTCGGTTAAAATAACATATAACCCAAAAATCGAACCGACCATTTCGATTTTGAATTATTTAAAATCGAAACTGAACCGAACTTAAACCGAATCGATCGATTCAGTTTTGATCGATTTGGTCGTTTAATCGGTTTGATCAATTTTTTGTTCAACCCCATTGTTCATGAATGAAGATTTAACAAACTCTAAGACATAAGATAAATTAACAAAGTATTTTCTATGCCTTATGGTTGAAGATTATTAAACTCCAAGTTCATGAGCTTGAGGATTATTAATTGGCATGATTTTTTAATGTCCCAAACTCAACATGTGGGCTTAACTTGCTAGTGGTGCCAATCTATTAGTGTCTCATATTATCCTAAATTAGTGTCAAGATATCATCGCAAAGTGGTATGGGTTTTAATAGATGTCGGTATCAAATAAAACACACTCAAAAGTAACACGAATAAACGCAAGTGCTTGATGTATGAATAAGATCACCATTTGGTCATTGTTGCTATAGTATGTTGAAGACGATCGATATCGACTTTGAAAGTATGATGGAATGTTCTTGGCTTTTTACCGTATGCAACATGCCATAAACAAGATCGACATTTTGACTACAACCCGCCCTATGACCCAAGCTGACTCGTTGTGTAAGAATTCGTATCATTCACTCATCAGCTTGTTCTAGTCGTGCGTTAAGATTTAACCTCTTTGATTTAGCTTGTTTGATCTATTATGTCATCAGTTTCATGCCATTTCGTCAGATGAGTTAGTGTTTTTTTTTTTTTTTTTTTTTTTTTTTTTTTTTTTTTTTTTTTTTTTTTTTTTTTTTTTTTGAAAGGCAAGCCGGTTTTTTCAGCATAGGATCCGTAACCTACTCTCGAGATGCGACCTACTGGTCGAAATATCACCCCGAAATAAAGATGCCTCCAGTGGGTCTCGAAGCAAGGACCTGTGGAACAAGTCCACAACTCCTTAACCACTTGACCACTACCCCTTTGGCGAGTTAGTGTTTTGTTATCTTGTGGTTAAGACATATTTGGCAATAACATGTTGCAATGGGTTTGGCCACATCGGACCCACTACTCGATGGAGACAACATGTTAGGTAGGGTTGAAAATCGAACAAACGTTAAGTTTTTCTCCTAAATCATGAACTGAATTGACTTTGGTTGGTATCAAAATTTTTAGATCAAAATCGAATCGACCATTAACAAAACTGAATTAAAACCGAATCAGTTTTAATTTATGCAAACCGAATCGACTAAAATTGAAATAAAATCGAACAGACGAACTATTTTAAATATATTATATTAATTTTACGTAAAATATATATTATTTATTATAAATATTCGGTCATTTCAATTTTGTTGGTTAAAATTACATAGAAATCGAACTACCACTTCAGTCTTGAATTTTTTAAAACCAAACCGTCGGTTTGGATCGATTGATTTATTCAGTTTGGTCGGTTTTTTCAACTATAACGTCGGGACACGACTTATGACCCAACACAACCCGACCCGTGCCGACCCATTACCCGGACTTGTGTGCTTACAATAAGCAACTTGCCTTATCGCGCGTGGAGCTTTCCGTCTGAACCAGCTTCCATTCTCCTCAATACAACCCAACTCTTCTGTCTCTCCCAATTCATCTCCAAAGATTCACAAATGCGAATACCAAACCCTAACCCTACTTCCCTTCCATACAAAAACCTCTCTCAAATCTACGAATTAGGGTTTCTTCCCGCTCTTCCTCCTCTCTGCAAGCCCTAATCTTGCCAAGCTAGACTCAATCTATCACAACCATGGATTCTTCAACAATGGAGGTACCGAAGGGCAATTTGGTGGCGAGCACTTTGATGGAAGTCGACATGGGGGACTCGATACAGTCGTTGCAGAAGTTCTTGGAGATGCAGAAGGATCTGTTTCATAGTCAGGTCGATAGTCTTGAGAAAATTGTTGTCACCCAATGTAAACTCACTGGCGTTAACCCTCTTTCGCAAGAAATGGTAAAGTTTTTATCTTTTTGATATTGTATGTGTTATTTTGTAATTCAATGTGCCTAATTGTTAAAATCCGGAAGTAAAGTTTGGATCTTGAATTCGAATTAGGGTTTTTATTGTAAGCTGTGTGTATGTTGTTTGACATGTTCAATTTTGCATGTACATGCAGGCCGCCGGTGCGCTCTCGATAAACATAGGTGAGTCACGAGTTCCGTGATCACGTAATTACATATTGTTGGATTATTTGGAAAGAATTTGAATCATTTGGTTTTGAGTTATTCAAGTATTTCACGAATTTAGAGTTAAAAGAGCATGTAATTCAAATTGTTGGAAAAACGATTGGAATTAGCTGATAGATTTTGAATGGCATGCCGGAAAAAAGCTTATTCCTTTTATTAAAAATGAGAGCCAACTTTCTCTTTGTGACTGTTTAGATGGAAACGAAAAGTATGAACTCAAATCACTGATTTAGTTCGTGTTATTCTGATCTCGTGTATCGTCGATAATGTAACTCAACTGTAATTGCATTTTTTGCAGGGAAAAGACCAAGGGATTTGCTAAATCCCAAAGCAGTAAAATATATGCAATCAGTCTTCTCTATCAAAGATACACTTAGCAAGAAGGAGACTCGTGAGATTAGTGCTCTTTGTGGTGTTACGCTCACACAGGTTGTTCGTTCATCACGTGCTGCCTGTGTATATTATCTCTTATTGGGTGTGTTGTATAACATTTTTATCATTTGCTAATATTACAAATCTTCACATGTTTCCAATACTTGGCCTATGCTTAAGTTAATCATTTCTTGTGAAAACTCCATTGCCTTTGAAAATATATACATTTTGCACTATACCACTCCATGTGTTTCTACCATGTATACGTTTAACTAAGTATTGAATTTCAAAAATATTTTAATTTTTACCAAATTCGATCCTGTATCCAATTCTTGTGACAACTCCTTTGCCTTTGAAAATGTATCCATTTTGCACTATACCACTCCATGTGCTTTCTACCACGTATATGTTTAATTAAGTGTTGAATTTCAAAAATATTTTAATTTTACCAGATTTGATCTTGTATTGTGGATCAAATTTGGCAAGGGAAATCATAGGAAACTTTTCACATTCGTTTACATCTTCAAATTTTTTGTTTGTGACATAGGTAGAATGCTTTTGACTACCTTAATATCTTTTTCTTTCACAATTATTTTATTTGCAGAAATTGTAATGTTAGGAATTTGGTATAATTAGAGATTGGAAGTATTTGTGCCTTTAGGGGATCAAATTTATCTTTACCATACCATTTAATCTACATAAAATTCACCAACGTTCAATCCAAATCTAAGGATTTATATCTCAACTAAGGGTGGCAATTAATCCAAACCTGCTATCGGCCATAGGGTTGGCAGTGGGGCGGATTTATACGGATATCCGCCCCATCCCGCTCTCCTAGAATGGGGCAGATTTGGGTTTGCCTTGACGAATTTCAAAGTGGATTTGGGGATCCATATTGTATCCGTCATAGATTCGGGGACAAATACGGATTTGCCCATATCCGCCCCACGAATATCCGATTATATATAATTATTATTAAAATACCCTTATGAATTAAGAACTCTAAATCCTATTCCTATCCTTAATTCCCTCTCTTCTCCATCACATCTCACAGAGAAGAGAAAACCCCTCGCTAATCGACCAACTGAGGCTCTACTAATTGACCCACTGCTCTCAATCAATTTCTTTTCTCATTCCACCTCTAACCTCCTTTTCATCTTCAATGATGATAAAAACACACAAACAAAGACAACTAAGGTAGAGAGATAACCCAAAAAGGAGAAATGGGTATTGGTTGTTTAGATGAATTGAGATAAGATTTGAAACCCCTTCTAGTTGGGATCTAGATCGACACGTTTTGTCTCCGAATCTCTTTGAATTATACAAAATAGGATGATGATGAGGGTAGTATTTAGGAATGGAGGTGTTTAGGTACAACCAACACAATACAACACAAACTTAATTTTACAATAATAACAATCAAAGAGGAATCTGAGGTTGTGAGATTGAGAGATTTGGTGAATATTTGAGGATGAACTCAAAGAAATAGAGAAGTGTGGTCCTTCATCTTCACTCTATTCATCCAAAACTACAATATCCAACAACCAAATCCCACACATAAGTTGCGATTGAAGATGATGAGCTTCACAGAGCTTCGACCCGTCCATGACACGCCTCTCACACCTCCACTTCCATCATTCTGATTGCATGTAGACCATCTGGTAAGGGTTGAGGCTCTTTGGGTTTTAAACTGCGAGTGAATGTTAGGGTCTTGTTCACACATGAGAGAATACAAAGGAGAGAAAAGAAGAAAAGATGAAATGAGGCGGTTAATCGGGGCGGGGCGGGTATCCGCCATCCATGACAAAGCGGAGATGATTTAAAAAAATAAATACACAATTATTCATGTTGAATTCAGGGATCCGCAACCCCTAGCGAGGTCAGATTGTCCCTATCGGGGACAGATTTTCCCATATCCGCCCCGTTGCCATCCTAATCGGCCATTTCCTTCTCGACCCGTTAAATTAAAATAAGTCCTTTTGGTTAGGGGTCTCAATCTAAATATTGACCTGTTGAGACAACTTGGTTTTCAATTAGTCTTATTAAATTTTGTATAAATAAAATCAAATTTTGGGCCGCTGATCCGTCACCAAAGGTACCATTTTGCCCAAATAGGATAAGCACGTAAAAAAACTAGACGCAATTTTCATAAGCAGCTGCTATCTGTTGATTCTGTTATATTGTTTACTAGCTGATACAAGACTTTAAAAAATAGACAAAGCTTTAATCTTTGTGCTTGACTACTTATCAAGTGATGCACTCTTAAAAGCTTACTTTTCTTTAGCCCCTTATCCTCTGGGAAGCTAAAAGCAAGAACCCAAGACTATAAAAGTCAGCCTGTGTAGTTCTGCATTGATGACTGGAACTCGTTGGATAATGATGGACTGTTTTACTTGTTTGACTGGTCACCACCTAGTCACTGCTTGAAAATTTTCACCATGCTGACTCTCAACATTTACTAATAACAGGTTCGGGAGTTCTTTACTGGTCAACGTTCAAGAGTGAGAAAGCTTGTTCGGTTGTCAAGGGAAAAGGCTATGAAGTCTAATGCAATAGTTACTTTCCAGGACGGGTGCTCTAATAGTTCTGATTATGATATGTCTGTCATTAACCCAGTTCCCCTGAACTCGATGGGTCCCAAGGCCGCTGAAGAGTCTCCTTCCTCCTCAGTCCAGGAGGAAACCATTCCTGGCGTAGATGATTTTGATAAGAATTTTATTGCAAATATTTTCAATTTGATGAGAAAAGAAGTTACATTCGCTGGCGAGATGAAGCTAATGGAATGGATCATGCAAATAGAAAATGCTTCAGTGTTATATTGGTAGTCATCGTTCAACTTCTTTCAGCTAGGACACATTTTGTCAAGCACAATTCCAGAACTTAATGTGCCAATTCTCTAATATATGTTTCAGGTTTGTAACCAAAGGTGGTCTAATGATTTTAGCAGCATGGTTGAGCCAAGCAGCTGCGGAAGAACAAACAACTGTGCTTCTTGTTGTTTTAAAGGTGCACGATTTTATTAGATGAAGAGTGACATTTGCCTCTAGGATTCGTCCAACATAAGCCTCATACTAGTTTGAACAATTCATATTACAGGTTCTTTGTCACCTACCATTACACAAAGCCCTGCCAACACAGATGTCAGCTATATTGCAATCTGTTAATAGGTTGCGGTTTTACCGGACTTCAGGTGGGCTTGTATATATATTTCTAATTTTCGTGTAGGTCGGGATCACTAGATTCGTGGAATATGACTGGTACTTTTACCGAAGATCCAAACCTTTCATTAAATCTAATGAAACAGTAAAAGACTGAGCACCTAACAAATTCCTTTTTTCCCATGAAATTATCTAAATTAAAGGCAAGTCAACATATTTCCAAAAGCTCATTTTTAAAAAAATGAATAAAGGGTTGCCGCATGTTTCTTCATTTAAGACAAACCCCCTTTCTTTAGACAATGCTTTCCAGCATTTGCTGATCTGAGCATTTTTGTATCTTCCCAATCATCTGCACAACCCTCATACCATGGAAAAAATGCATACAAAAAGAAATAAGAGATGGGTTGTAAAACCGATGCAATACAACAACAAATCAAGCTAACAAACATAGGAAGCCATGTGATTCAAAGTTCAAACAAAATTGAAATAATTACTCACTCTGAAATGAAAACAAATTTACACTAGTACTCAGCATCATCCTGAATCCCTAAAGTGCGGATGATGACACTTGTCTTCCATGGACTCCTCAAAGCAATCTCCAACAGAAGAGTCAGAGGATAAATCCACCATATTCATTGCAATCGGAACCAGTACCCTCTTCACTGGTTAATCCAATATAATTTCTCATCAAAACCTTTTACCAACTTTTTTGTGTTTGTTTCCCTTCAGCCTGATGGCCAAGAGTATGGATTGCTTCCTTGGAGACATTCTGACTAAGATGAAGCACTGTGTTGAAGGATGTTGATTATGTCTTAATTTTCAATTGAAAGGACTATTATCAATGAACTGGTGTTTGCAAAGCGTGGTTTTTTTCACATGCGGAGCTCACCAGGTAAACCACAACAGAAGGTAGAAGATGAAATAGTTGGTTTGAAGGGGAAACATATGGAGAGACAGTCGTCGTTTGCCATGAAACAAAATGGACATGTAGGCTCAAAATTATTTTCTATCAGAAGTGACTTTGGAAATGCATTCTTTCGAAAGGGCAACAAACTCCTCATTGAAAAAGCGTGAGCATGGTTTTTTATTTATTTATTGTTAAACTAGAGCTAGTGAAAGGTCAAGAAAGAGGTAAGAGTGAGTCATGTTCCACCAGTCTGCTCATCCAGACCCTTTCTTTTATTACATGTTTGTGAACCTGTCATTCAAATATCTCCAGAAAGGTTTGAAATTTTTGTTGCAGGTTGAGTATGTTGTTTAAGGGATATTAAGGAATGTTCATGTTATTATCTGATGTGTTGATGAAAGGAACCATATATCTTTTGTGGAGGGGTAGATTGTTATCTATGTAATATTATGTTTTTATTTTTTCTTCTTTTTCTGGGGATCACAGCCAAACAAGATTAGATTAAAATAGAAGCAACGGGTGTTACAAGAGAGTTTGATAGAATGTCACCAAGAAAAGGGAAGAATAGAAAACCATTATCTACAAACAATGGATCAAACATGAAAGAGCCATAAGAAACTTTCCTAATCTGCTTCCATGAATTTCCCCATTGCCAAATACACTTTGAATTAAAAAAGAAAAAGAAAAAGATAAGCTATCTGTCTGATCTAAAAATTATGGTGTGGGGTTCCTTACCCGAATCTATGTTGGTAGTTATGTAGTCAGGTTATATAACATTCATCACGAGATATGCTGGAAATAACAAAGTTTCATTCAAGCATCTGGATGGAGTTATGTGGCAACCTTGTAACTGTAGCTAGCAGGGTTGCTTCAGTTACTATGGCATATATTATGTCAAATGGGAAACACCTGTGCTTACTTCTTCACAAATCAAGGCAGTTAAAAAATGCATCACCACTGTACCACTCTTTGTGAACATTCAACCTGAATGATCATCTTTTTGGTTAATCTTTTACTAGCTTAAGTGTTTAACATGTTTCTGCCTGGTCTGTTACCCCATTAAATGATTGCTCTGGAATTGGGCAGAGAATGCGAAAACCATGGGAACCTAAAAATTCAGCGATAAATGTTTCAATGAGATCATTTTATTTTGACTTCTTACCCTTTTCGTTCTTGGCCAACGTAACACGATCATTAGTTCAAGGCAACGCACATACATCTGACTGTCGGATATTATAAGAGTTGATTTTGCAGAAAACAGTAAACTCTAGAACATTAGAAGTTTTTACTTTATTTATCTATTTCGTGAGGATGCACGTCTATGTTTTGATAACTTGATGAATAATGCATGTCTATCTGAACTCTCCTATTGAAACTCATTTAATTGATTTGAGGATCAGACATATCGAACAGGGCAAAAGTTTTATTATCAAGATGGAGCAAACTATTTATTAAAAGTCAGGCTCTGAAGAAACAAAATTTAACAAATTCTCCTATTGATGCACAGAATGGGAAAAACCCCAATCAGAGGTATATTCTCCGCTCTTCACCTTTTGTAAAATCTGTATTTTTTTTTGGGTGATTCAATTCATAGTCATTTTTGGTGTACATACATAAGCAGTGGAATACTCAGCATTGAATGGCAGTCTAGCATTGACCTTCCTGTAAGTATTTTTCCTAAATATTCATAGTTTCTACAAGCATTTGTAATCTATTTTGTGAAAGATATCTTATTTTTCCTTTTTTTTTTTTTTGCACAGGAGGACATTCTTTCTCTCGCATTAGAAAATACAGAAACCTGCAGGTATATTTCATTTTCATGGTCGTTCGCAGGGACCTGCTTGGTGTGCTGTGTTAGGGATTTTTCTCCTACTATCCATTGACAACTGACTTAGATGTTCTATTGTTTGATGGGTGGCTAAATAACTTAATGATGGTTCAGTCTTCGTCAAGAAGTAAAATCAGTTAATTTCTTCACTAGTCAGTGATGTAAAAGGGTTCTGAATAGCACAATGCACATCCAAGCAGGCCCTTGTATGAGGTTGTTGAGGTCGATGGTTTTAAGTTGAAGCATTTTTGTACCTTGTTTTTATCCAAAACACATGAAAGTACAATCTTTTCTTCAGGAATTCACAACCTTCTCCGCCCCTAAAGCTTCTGCAATCATCGCCCGACGATTCAAATAGAAAGCATAGCAGTGGGGTATCTTCACTTAGTATCCTTGTTTTGTTTCTCATTTCGATTTTGTCACCTTGGAGAACTTCAAACACCAGATTCTGCATCGTAAGGAAACATCAGTTGATAGTTCTAAGGATGACTAGTTTTAATATTTTTACTTATTTCAGTCAAAATTATTTCCACTTGGATAAACGTTTCTGCAAAATAAACATTTAAAATCACATGAGAAGAGTTAAATGGTCATAAGCAGAATCATGGATACCGAAAGGGAAGGGTACCGTGAAAAACAACTTGAAAGGAATGAAAAGCGTGCATATGTGCCTAGCATTTGGTTCAACCACATGTTAGCCGAGAGCAGCTCCTCTTTCCTTGTTGCATGTTGTAGATTTTCCACTGCAATGCATAACGCTACAAAGGCTTCAAGTGTTCTAATGTGCATCCCGGCAAGATGCAAAGAATATGGACGATAGGCAAGTCTTTCCTGCCAAAGGCTGCAAATGGGGTAAAAAAAAAAATTTAACAAAAATTAGACAACTGGAAACCTGGATTATTAGATATTCTTTTAGAGTGGATTAATTAACAAAGCAGAAGTATGAAGTATATCCGTTATTGCTGCAATTATGTGAACCTTTTCTCAATCATGGGGTATGCATGCGAATCAATTAACATTCTAGAACTTGCATGGAGCGCATGTTTTATGTCCAAAGACAAATTAGAGATGACTTCATGGAGCCAATTTTTTTCCAACGAGCTGACCGGCGGCCTTTGTAGTAGTGTTTCGGGACCGGTTTCTTTCTGTTCATCTTCTTCCTTCACAACTTTTCCTCCGGTTTCGGCTGTAACATGTTAGCAATAACTTTTGATGGCAAAAAAAGGTACAGGCCATATGAATTAGGTTTTGGTAAGAAATGTAAAAATATTCTCGAAAATATTGGCAAACTTTTGTCAGTTAGACCTTGTGGCTCGCATGGATGATGACACTACCTGTAGTGTCTTGAACAAAATTTGAAGAAACGTAAGTTGTGGGTCCTCAATTCTCTAGCCATCTGTATCTGTACCAATTATTGCCCTGTAGGACTCTGACTAACAATTTTATATTTTCCTACCTGGAGGAGAAAAGTGGTATTGGTCTTCTGTGTTCAGTGTCCAGAATACAATACCTGCATTCTGAATAGAGTTGTCCTGAAGGTGATTCCATAGATTTTATGCAATTTTTTTGTGAAACTTGTACTCTTGTCAACTTCTCATTAGAATTGTGGAAATAATTAAGACAGGCAACAAAAAAAAAAAACTTGAATCCTTTATTTTTCTTTGTGATGCCAACTCTATTACCACCTTTTTTGGGTTTCCCCATTTTTTTCTTCATAGATGGGCAGATGTTTTTACACTAATAACCTTAGGTGCCTTAACAATTGTTAATTTATAATATTTAGTTCTGATATTAATTCAATCCTTTTAGTTTGAAGCTAATGATTTAAACTCTTTTTGCAACTTGGTCATGTAGATGGCATTGTATTAAGATGGTAGATAAAATCCCTCAAGAATATTATTTAGCTTGTGTATAAACTATAAAGTATAACTAGCAAAATCTATTTTTTTATAAACAGTTGACTTATTTCTAGTATGAAGTTCTTGTTGTATTTAAGAACTTAGAATATACTACTATATATGATTGATGAATTGTCAAACTACCTTAAGTGGATGCATGTCAGAGTTCTTGTAATCTAACAAGCTAAATAAGTCATCTCTTCTCATCTCTTCCGAGATTTCTATGAGAAATTGTTACTACTTGCTTTTTTAGTATGATGTGTCATTGTTTACATGTTAATGGAAAAAGTATGCCCATGACCTTCTAGCACTATCTGCATCCCGTTTCCATAAGTTATTTTATATGCAATCTATGCTGTCAAATGTAAATTTGTGTGAAAATGACATTTGTATTAGTGCTCTCAGTGTTTGTATTTGAGGACGTGGAGGATAGTCCATTTTCAGCTAGTATAAACTGTGTAATGATGTCATCATATGAAAAATGTCTGGTAGGAGGAATTTTCTTGAATGTGTTCATACTGTTCTTGTGCTTTAATGAAATGAGAGGTCAGGGTTTGTAAATAATTAGCGATCGCTGAAAAACAATCAAAACACTGAAAAAAAAGGGAGGCTAGAATGATGAAATGAGAGGCAGACAACTATTAGTAAGTAATGTAATTAAAAAGCATTCTGAAGGTGAATAATTGAGGCATGAACATGTCTTCTTAAAGCAATTTTTGAACATAGATGGTTAATTCTACTAGAAAGTTAGAAAATTCCTGTGTTCTGCTTTACTTAATGGATGAAATAATTTGTAATTCCCATTGGCACATTTTAATCCCTGAAACTATTTTGTTCTTGAAAACTCCTGTGTTCGTTGACTGAAAAGCATGTGTACCAGTTTTGTTGATTTCTTTTGTCTGTCTTGTTTTTGAGTATATGTTTTTCTAGCTGTTATTACCAAATCACAGAAGTTAATACCATTAGCATGGTTGGTTTTAGACACTGCTAAGGCTAATTTTTTTTTTTTTTACAAAAAGTAAAAACTCTTGCCAATATCATGTATCATTGTCTCAAACATGTTTTTGGAGATGGAATTTGCTTCCTTAACTAGTTACAGAAACCAAAGAACGTAGAAAAGTTATGCCAATGGAACAACTAGGTCGGGATACAAATGACAGAAGCCCTCAGGTGACAAGAGTTGTACCTTCAAACCAAGCCCGGCCAATGTCTGCTGATGATATCCAGAAAGCAAAGATGCGTGCAATGTTTATGAAAAGCAAGTATGAAAAGAATGGTGGATCTCCTAATGGGAATCAAAAGCAGAAGACAGAAGTTTCAAACAAATCTTTGAATCCCCAGTCCACCAATTTACGGTCTATATTAAAGCATCCTATTAAATCCAAACTGGAGGATGACAAGAAACCTGCTATTCTTTCAAATACCTCTTCTACTCCACCAAGGCCCAAAAGTGAGGAAGATGAGAAACCTGCCATTCTTTCCATTACTTGTACTTCCCCACCAAGGCCTGAAATTGAGGTAGAGATGAAACCTGCTATTTGTTCAAAAACATCTACTACCCCATCAAGGTTCAAGACTGAGGAAGACAAGGAACCTACTATTCTTTCGAATACTTCTGCTACTCCAACCTCAAAAACTGAGGAAGGGAAGAAACCTGATATTATTTCGAATAGCTATGCTACTCCACCAAAAGCTCCTATGGTTTCAATGCCCAGGCTGTCTCCCCAGAAATCCTTATTGGAGAAGTTGAAGAGCAATCAAATCTCATGGCATTCTCCCCCAGGTACATTTCATGTGTTCTGTTTGTTAGTTCCTTTACACTTTCTTTTCAAATGATAGATATGTTAACATTTTCAGTCAGTTTGTCTTTAGAGATTTCATTGGATTATAAAAAATATGGGTATATATATTGTGGAGATCCAGGAGTAACTCTACAGGGGCATCAAACGTTCTTGTTGTTTCATGTTCTGTGGAAATTGAGCATCAACTAGTGAGGTTTTTCTTGAAGGAAATTTTGACTGCATGACAGTCCTTGGACATAAAGGACAATATTTGGATTATTAACCTCACCTTTCTCCTGGCTACATGCTGAATATGTGGTTTTCCATTTGCTTCGATCCTACTATTTTATTCGCTCTCAAATGTGTGCGCTCAATTGGATGGTTTGAAATAAATAAATCTAATCAGGTCAAATTTGTGTAAAATCTTCCATATAGGTATGGAAGTGTTAAGCCAAATTGTAGTATAAGATCCAAATAGATATAAAAACAACAGGAAAAAACCAAATTTGTGCTATTTGCAGGAGCTACAGAATATTTATGCAACGAGTTGAGAACAACTCCGGAGTTGGAGATACATTATAGAACAAATCCTCAGTAAAAACTCCTTTCATTGCTAACATGAAACAGAGGAAGTTGCAAGTTGGATGCCTATATTTTTGAAACGGTTGTTGCATAGAAATTATCTCAATTCCAGACAGGCAAACGTGAATTCCAGTTTGCTTCACCTTTGCCAAAAACTATAAAATCGTAATTTTGCAAAGATTTGCTACTTGAAAGAACATCGTCTGAATATCCAAACTAAAGAGATTATTAATATTTGTTTCAAAGTACTGCTATAGTATTTGTACGAGATGTCGTCGTATACTTGAGGGCATTATAGGACCAATGCAACCAATTATGTTTATATACACTAGAAAATATTGACATTGCTCTCTGATAAATAAGATCTGGGTTTATGCCTATTAGTTTGTCACCCAGGATGTCAAGTCGTACGTGCACCATGTGTGTTGTAACTTTTGGGTTCTGGGTTCGTAAAGCCGGTCACAGGCCTAAGAATGATACGGGTTAAAAAATTACTGTTTTCTATGTCAGATGGTATGAAATGCCCTTGGTGTTGTGGGGCAATTCAAATAGATTTTGCACATGACAGTACACGTTTCTTAAAGCAGGGGCAACTTCAAGTTCTATGTATGATGACTCACCCAGATACGATATTAGCCCGCCACTATACTAATGAGCTGTTATATTGCTAAATATGGAGGTTGCTATGTATACAGAACTTTTGGATAAATATTTCTCTAATGTATAAGCATTTCAATTATCTATTTTTGGTTCATGTCGATCATTTAATGAACTTTACATATTTAATATGTTCATTCATGCCCCTTCAATTATGAAAAATTAAATGAAGTATCACACAAAGCCAGCATGGGATTTGATTTTTGTTCCTCAAGTCTGTGGAGTTGATGTTAGTTATTAAACATTGCTTGAGTACCTTCTAAAATGTTCTCTGTTCCTTCTTTAGCTTTTGTATTTTACACTAATTTTATATAGCTAAATTGAATCCATTGTTGAGGAGTTGCAGAAATAAAAATTGACAGTCTTTGGAGTGTCGGTGAGGGGGAGAACAGCAAAGAAGTTGAAATTCAGGCGAGAAGGATGCAAAGGGAGAAGGAAATTGTTTATCAAAGAGAGCAAGATATCCCCCCCAATCCCAAAGAACCTTGGGACATGGAAATGGATTTTGATGACAGTTTGACTCCAGTAATTCCGGTAGAGCAATCTGTTGACGCTGAGAGCACAGAAGCACCATCACCGTTATCATCTCCTCGCCTTTTCACAAATCCCCTTCAAGCTACTGTTGCTGCAACCACTTCAGCTCCAGCTCTAGCTCCAGTTCCAGTTCCGGTTCCAGTTCCAGTTCCTATTGCTCCATCTCCTGCCCCTATTGCTACTACAAATGCTCCCGAACCAGATCTTGAGTTATTAGCTGTGCTTCTCAAAAACCCGGAACTTGTTTTTGCCTTAACTTCTGGTCAAGGCAATAACTTAACAAGTGAAGATACAATAAAGTTGCTCGATACAATCAAGCGAAATGGGGTGGGCTTGTCTGGGGTTTTGAATGGCCTGGAGAGAAACACAAATAAGGAGGAAGTAGTAGCAACATCTCTGCCTTCTCCAACTCCGGTTCGATCACTTCCTTCACCAACCCCAACTCGATCATTTCCTTCCCCAACTCCTCCGACGGACCGTTTGATGGTGTGTAATTTAAATTGGTTATATTTATATCTTGTGGACAAACGCCTATAACTATTTATAGGCATTTGCTAATCTCTACATGGCATTGTGATTCATATTCACTCATGTCATGGAGATCTCATTCAAGCAAATAACTGTTCAGATGGTCTAAATAACGATTTCAAATTTAACCCAGTACTTTTTACAAATTAATTTTCTAAAACTTAGAAATATCACAGCCCAAAGAATCCACTTCTGGTGGAAACTTCTTGGGGGACCATCTGAATGGTGAAATGAATATTTTTGCGGACTTAGACATGTACTAAACATTTGTCTTTCACTGACATCAGCTTCTTTATTTGCAGAATGGGTGGAGATCAGAAGTTGCTGTAAACTCGTTTTCGCAGCACCCTGTTTCAGCAACCAAGACAGAATCTTATGTTTTACAACAAGCCACACCCAGTATCCAATTTCAAGAGCAACATTCTGCTACTGTTTCAATGCTTCCTCAGCGTCAAACAAGTAACTTCTCGAGGCAACTATCAGTTGAACCTAATGTCTCTCCTGTGCAACAACTTCCATTCCTACAACAAAATGGGCCTTCTGGGATGAATCCACATTCGAGTTTTAGCCATGGCCTTCAACCCTCAGTATCTGAACGGCAGTTCCCAATGTCCCAACCGATGAATCAATTTCCAAACCAAATTCAACCCCCCATTAATCCTTTCCAACATAATAATCCGTCTGTTTCTCAGCCATCAATGCAGCTAGAACCAGCTAGTTATGGCCATATGCAAGGCTTTAAACCAGCAACAGTAACGATCACCATGAATAAACCAAACAGCATGCAACATCCATCCCAAACTTCTCTGGTACCCGAACCTTCTTTACGACATTTACACCCCACAATGCAATGGAACTCTGTAGGTACTAGCAGACAGACTCAGATGACTGAATCCTGGCCTCATGGTAATGAAAACAATTACCATGGGGGGCTTGTGCAGCAGCAACAGCAGCGCGCAGGTCCTTCATGGGAGAGGAATGATTATGTTGTAGGTGAGCCGGAATTTGAGTCCTGGAGTCCAGAGAGGCAGCCGGTAAACAGATCTAGATCTCCCCAATACTATCATGCGCGAAACTATACAGAATCCAGAAGGGACTTTGGACGGGGCTCTACTAGACCTGACTGGTCACGACGATCACGGGATATTGATCGTCGTTACCATAGGCCCTATGGGAATAATAGTAATAATAGGAGATGGCGTGATCATGATCGAGGACGATGAAGAATCCATTCAGATTTTGAACTTGTGATGATTGATTAATGTGGGAGAGATGTTTATGGAACTGAGATAGGGAAAATATAATGGTTTCTTAACTGAATTAACTGCAACTCTGCTCTGTTCTGTTCTGTTCCAAGTTGTTTAGTTTACTTGCAAAATGAAAGAGTTGGTGAGGAGGCTATTTTGACCGAGTTGCCCTTGTAAAATTAATTTATTACAAAGAATTTCCTTTGATAACAATTGAATTTAACAATTTTTCACTTACCCTCCACCTTTTGCATTTTATATGAACTATGAAGAACTTTGGTGACGGAGACTTTATTGGGCCGGACTTGAGTCGGGCCATCAGGTCTAGACCCAATCGCATAAAGTGAAGATTTGGATCCATATCGAGGAAAGAAAATGAAATATGGACAGTAACCAAACCATTAATCTTGACTATGTAGTAACTCCTCTTCCCAAATGAACACTAAAATATATTTCTTCAACTCTAATTATTATTATTTATTTTTTTTCCATTTTGCACTTCCAAATTTATATTATTTATAATTAAATTGAATCCCTCAATATTTATTAATTATATCTAAGTCCTAACATAATTGATTTTAAACCCTTCAATTATCTATAATTTATAAATATGCTCTTACATTTCCACATTTCATAATTTTTACATTTCAAATAAACTCCTCTTGAACATTGATATATTACATTTAAGCCCTTTAACCTTACATATGAGAATGGTGTTTGAGGTTGGAGATTAAATATGGCCAAAATTGAAAGTTTGAGAAGATGTTGATGGTAAAGATTCATTATCAACAATGACATATATGTAAATAAATTACAATCATAAGGGTAAAGAAAATTAACAAAAAAAATGAAAATTTTGGTGCAATGCATATGTGATGGAGAGAGAAAATTTGTGTTTTCAAAATAAAAATCGTCAAAACGATCTAATTAGTTGTTGGATTATAGTAAACTTGGTATGGCTAAAAAACATTTTATATATTTCTAATGAAATCAATCATTAATACAAATACTTAATGTTTTAAATATGCATTTTACGTCGTATGCATTAAAAAAATTGTAATCTGATGCACTTCACGTCGTAAGACACATTGAAAATATAAAAATCTAATGTATCACATAGAATGAGGGAGAGTGTATGGCTGAAATTTTTGTTCACATAAGACTAAGATACCACTGACTAAAGTTGAGTGCCGAAGGCTCGAGGAATACCTTAGTAATTCATAACCTGAAACAAAGCCGGAGTCATGGGCGGACCTATTAAGGGGCGAGGGGGGGAAGCTTTCCCCCCCCCCCCCCCCCCCCTCAACTTTTAAAATATTGTTAGTATATATGCTTTAATCTTAAAAAAATCGATTATATAATGTAGAATACCATATGAGAATTGTTTATGAAAATATTCTAATATGTCTTTGTTGGTGTAGTGGTTGGAGGTTTATAATTTTTAGTAGAAGACCTGAGTTCGATATTCTTCGAGTGCATTTTTATTTTATTTTCTTAGCAATTGCAAAAATTAAAAAATATTTAGTTTAATAAAAATTTATTAACATTAAATAAATGAATTATTTTTCATAAGTGATATAAAACCTCAAACAAATAATATTTTAAATTAATATATAAAATAATAACGATAGAATTCAATGAAAATATATACCATTAGCCAACTCGTATAAAATTTGAGCCTCATATAAACTATTTTTTATTTGAAATTGTATTATGGTCATATTAGGTTCGCAAATTTCAATTTTTTTTTAGCTTCACCTAGAATTTATCCTAATTATTTTGTGATTCTCAATTCTAGATAGCCAAGCTTTATAACCACTTTTTGGTCAGGTTTTGAGTTTTTTTTACACTTCTATCTCTTGTATATAGATAATTTTTGTGGTTGTATTTCAAAGAGAATGGGTAAAGGTATAAAAATGCTCTAGCCTGGCCAAAAAATGACTTTAAAGCCTGGCTGCCTAGACAAACTCTTTTGTGATATTAGTTATATATTCTAGTTATTATGTTTGTTTGCTCTTTGCTAAGATATAAATAGTGACCTTATTTTGGCTTAAAATTGACTACACTTGGATCCAATTTGATATATGCATTATATTTTTTATAGTTGAATTTTTTTTATTAGTTAATAGTTTCGGTAGAAAAAAAAATTTGGCTTTACCATTAATAAGTACTATCATCAACTAATAAGTATTTTCCATTTCGACCCCCCTCGACTAAAATCCTGGGTCCGCCCCTGGTCGGAGTGAAGGTTGTTTTTGTTGCCATTATAATCCAAAACGTTAGAAATGATCTGATTACTGTTGATGCAACGGGTGCCTCGGCCCAGCTTGGTTGGGGTGTTATTGCGCAAGCCACCTATCCTAAATATAATCCGATCTTGTTAACACGTGCTTAAGTACCCAACCTAGAGGAATAATGAAATTTCTATGGTAAAATAAATTAGATGCCTTTCTTTGACCATAGGAATTTCACACTGATCTTTCTAACTAAAACAAAATTAGAAACACACTAGTATTTGCCTTCGAGGTGACAGTGGATTTGAAAGCTTTTGTGTGCTAATTCAATTGGTAAGCTTGTTATGCACTCCACTAAATTATGTATACAAACTTAACCTTTAAGAGTAATGTTTTTTTTAGTTGACCCACATTAGTTTATATTCAATTTAAATATTAATTGAGCTTGACTCTCATTTCATCAATTACATTGACTGTTCAATATTGATTTAATGACTAATTTATCCACATTGAATACACGCACTTTGGATGTGTAAATTCAACAAAATTCACCAACACCCACGTCTCTCAATTCAAGGTCCAATGATGCTCATTGCAGTGGTTCGCGATTTCAAACTGTTTACACATAGGTGGCAGGTTCTGTTGGACTTTCGCCCTAGTATTTTCATTCATTTCTCAATAAATATGACGAGCTACCTTCAACCCATATTTTATAGGGTTTTAATCGAACCGACGATTCGATTTTATCAGTTAAAATGACATAAAAATCAAAAACCGAATCAACCACTTTAGTTTTGAATTTTTTTTAAATCGAAACCAAATTAATCGGTTCGATTGATTTAATCAATTTGTACGGTTTATATTTTGTTATATCCTAATTCTTTGCTTCCCAAAACAAAAACAAAAATAAATAGAATAGAATAGCTACAATCAAAACCAAATGGGCAATGGATCTTGCTTAAAATTCTTTTCTCTGTCATCCACTTCACTTGTTTGATTCAGCTTCAACAAAATCAAGTCTTGACTTCCTTGGATTAATCATTAAATCAGTCAACGTGATTGACCGAGCAACACACAATTCCCTATTAGATATGATATTCTTGAAATAAATTAGTGGGCAAATTGCTTCTGTTGAGAATCGAACCCTAGTTAGGGTTTTCGTCCCTCTTCTCTTCTCCACTTAAAAAAGTGGCCACTCTCTCTTTCTCTCAAAATTGTATTGAACCAGTTTCGATCCTCCAACCTCTCTCTCTTCAAACACTCAATCAATACATCAATCTTTGGTCATCATCATGGATAAGCAATCAACAATGGCGTCGTCCTACTTCCAAGCAGCAATGCTCGTGGGTTCGCCTTCGTATCCCAACGCCCTCGCTTGGTCAGAAGAGAACCTGCTCGCAGTCGCTGCAGGACATCTCGTCTTGATCTATGTAAATCAATTTTTGGCGATTAAGATTTCGTTTTTCGAAACCCCAATTGCTTGTACTGAATTTTTATTTATTTATTTTTTCAGAATCCGGCATTCCTGTTAGGACCTCGAGGAGTCATCAAACTTGCTACTTACAAACCATTCCCAATTGGAGTAGTAAAGCGAGAAGGTATGATGAAAGATCAAATCTTTTGAATGGGGTTTGTTTGTTTTCACTCTAAAGTCAGAACCTTTAGTTCATCTTCACAACTGTGTTTGAGTATTGGTAACTATTTGGTTGTTTCCAATCTAAACTCAGAACCTTTAGTTCATCTTCACTGTTTGAGTATTGGTAGCTATTTATAGATTTGTCTCTCTTATAACCGTGTTTTAATTATACATGCTATATTTGGTGAATGACAGTTGATTATAACACATTGTTTTCAAAGTTGGTAAATTTACGCTCCTTTTTTGTTTTCAATATGAGATCTGCATTATTGAAATGTTTAATTCAAGTTCATATCCTAAATTCTTGTATTTTGTGTTATTATATGATGATCCATGTTTATCTTTTTTCTTTCTTAAATGAACGCGCTCCTGTTAATGTATTATAAGTCATCTGTTAATGTCCCCACATTTCAAATTTGTTTTAAACCTTTTTCCAGGTTTTGGAGGTTTGGGGTTGAAACTTTGTATTTAATCTCAGCCTCATTCTTCAATGCTCATCTCCTATAGTTGCCCCCCTTTGTTATATGTCTAACTGTAAAGGAATAAACTTACCCGTGTCCTTACCTAGTATTGTTTATATGACTTGAGACTTTTGAATAATCCGATAACTTGTGAGTGACTTGTGTCACTGTTCTCACTAGTTGTACTAAAATCAGATCATTCAGATATATGTAGTGTATATGATATAAGTGATTTGTAAGTTGGAGCACCACAAAGCAAAAGGAGGGGCTGAGGAGCAGGAATAGTAATGGAAAGAAAATTTGAGTTATTCTGTTGATATGTTTAACTTGGCCAGAGCTACGCAGATCCATTTCAAAGGGAAAGAGTGGCCCATAGCTTGTTGCGGAGATCTACTCTCGTCTGGGTCCTAGCAGCGCCTAGTCGCTTGAGGTATATCAAAGGAGGATTAACTTGGGACTATTTTGGGATATCTGACATAGAAGGATGTTGTGGGTTTTGGGAATGATCACTCTAGTGAAAATGAAGGGGCTATTGGGTTTGCTGTATAATGCTCAGTGGAGACTTGAGGGAAGGGGTTTTGGTCGATGATGTAATCTACCTTCTTTATATTTGGGTGAGCTTCAGCTGTTTGAAGGGCTGTGATACGAGTGTTTTTTTTATGCAAGTTTGTTTGCTTCTTTTGCTTTTGGGTGGTGTCCGTTGTAAAAAAGTTTGATTCCCTATGGAACTGCAACTGGTTTTTTAGGTAAAGCCATAGGTAAGAGGATCCTTCTTCAAATAGTCAATTTTGTTGAGACTGGATTTACTTACTCTACATCTCTTTGGGTGGTACAACTATAGGGTTCAGTGAATTATTCTCCAGTCTCACGACTATTAAGTTACTTGATATACCGGATCAACAAGAATCTTCATGCCACACATACTTTTAAGTACCAAGTTTTTGTAACCCTGTAGGTTGGAAAAACTTTACCAATCATTTTCTTTCTGCTATGATAAGCTACCTGAAAGGTAAGCTACTTGAAAATCGAACATATTAAATTTTTGAAATAACATACCTTCGTAGCGTAGACTCATATTCAATGTATTTTCTGTTTTAAAATCTGTATTTTAATTGGTTCAGTTTAGGGAGTGAGCAGTTTGTCTTTCATAGTATTTGGTGAAGCTTTCGTGGTGGTGTTGTGGTATATTTTAGCATCTGGATGTCATCTAAGAAATGATAAAACAAGAAAGAGAAGCATTGTGTCAGCATCTTATGTCTTGAATAGCTTTAGTTAATTTAGATTCTGAGTTATTACTTCATCTCATGTTACCTTAACTTGTTTTGTGTTGTCAGATCTACTTAGTGGCTGTTTACTTCCCACTAGTTTATCTCGGGATACTCGACCTTGTGCTCGATCCATCTCATGGTCTCATCTAGGATTGGCTCCCAATTCAGGGTAAGGAGATTGTATAGTTTCAACTTTGCCTCGTCAGCTGCATGCATCTCTTTGGAGTGATCTTACAGAGTTGGTGTTATTGTACCACTAACTGGTCTAGAGGCATTTTTGAACTCAATTCAGGTGCTTGCTTGCTGTTTGCTCCACAGAAGGCCGTGTAAAGCTTTACCGTCCACCATTTACGGAATTCTGTGCTGAATGGGTAGAGGTATGCACCTGGTTAAATTTGGTTATATCAACCATGATTAAACATTTAACAGAATGCTGTATGCTTCATATTAAATAATTTTTTTCAAGAAAATTCTCACAGGGTCATGCCTCGTTGAGTGTTATGATGGTTTTTCCCCCCCTGTAGGTTGCAGACATTTCTGAGTTGCTACTTGATCATCTTATGCGTATTAACTTTAGAGAGGTTGGTGTTACCTATAATGAAGTCTTTTTATGTGATCTCTCTGTGTGGATAAAAAATTGTCTCCAGCTTATGATTTCTGTATAACCAAAACTGAAATAAATATGGCTCGAGGTATTGTTTGGGCAGTCATTCTTAATAATTCTACATAGGATTTGTTATGGAATATATACTCTTTTTGAAATGCGGCTTCAATGGGGTCAAAGTTGATGCAAATACATCGAGAAACAACATCATCTTCTCTGCAGAGTATATTCTGTCTATTAATTTTCACTGATGTCCTTTACAAATGTTTTTCTAATGATACCTTCTATGAGAAGACAATTGCATCTCGAAATTGCTGCCAAATCATGCAAATTAGTAAATGTTTGCCATCAGTTTATTCTCACGTATAAGAGTGTGTTGAGCAATTTGTTCACTTGCTGTCTCCATCACTCCATGCTGATTACTCATTGCGCAATAACTAGAAATTACAAGTTTGTTTTAAAAGTTTTCTTCATTACAGTTGAACTGATACTAGCATTTTTTGGTAAAAGAATATGCATTCCTTTGATCTTTATTTGGGTTAATCTGAGTTTATTGGTGATCCCCCTTTCCATTAGGAACAAGCGGTTGCAGACCATAAGGCGTCTGGACACTCGAGTAATGTGCAGCACTCAGTATCGAGTAAAGGGCGTAGGAGGAAAAGGGCAAAAGCTTGGTTTGCTATGTAAGCATGTGATTTCCTCGTATCTTTCATATAAATGTTGATTAGCCAACAAAAAAAAAAAACTTGTTTGGTCAGCATCTTTATGAATTGTTTACATTTGCAGAATTTGTAGTTGCTGTGGTATTTCACTTGTTTCTTCAAAATTGGTTTCCCCCTCCTCTTAGCTAGCTTTTTTCACTAAACATGGTGCAGGATGGATGCAGGAACTTTGGAAGATGATCTGATGAATGATGGTATGGAAACTACAAATGATGATGCTGCTCCACCCAGTGAAGAGCTTGCAGCATGCACTGAATTAGTCTCTTTCCCATGCTCAAGTTTAAAGAAGGGTTCTTCAGTAGAGGTTTGCCCCACTGTTATTTTGTGATTGAAGATTTATTTGATGCTTTTCTTTCACTAATGCTTATGTGGTCTTTGAATCTGGGATGCCAGGTTTTTAAACAGAACGGAGCCCAGGGCACGTGGGTTCGTGGTGTAATAAAGCGTTTGAAGGGTGCAAAAGCTCTTGTAACAGTCACAAATGGTACAACTTAATGCTTAAGCTTTGTTCGGGATTTATAGACTGAACTGTTAAAATTTGATTGGATTTTTGGTCATCCTTAGTGATTTATCTTTGTGGAAGGCTGAAGCTGGGCTTTCTCTTTTCCCAGTGAGGCTCTGTGGGCTTCCATGAAAGAGTTTCACGTCGTCTAAAAAATATTCCTTTATATTCTTTCCTACTTTCAGGAAAGCAATCCGAGTGGGTTGACCTCAACTCAGAACCAGTTTGCAATGGCAGTGCACCTGATCCGGATACTCCTTTGCCCAAAGTTCGCCCTTCCATGGAAGTTGGTAATTTTCCCAAACAAGTTTCTCTTCTCAAAACTCGTAGGGGGGAGGATATTCTCAGCATTGGGCAAGCTGTTGAAGCATGGATAGATGACAGGTAAGGACAAATTTTGAACTGGAGCCTGGAGACCTCTATAAGCCAACAAACTAGTTGTTGCCTTATTTCCCATCAAAACATCGTTGTCACGAGGAGATTCATTCATGAATTCATGTCTAAAGTTCCAAACCATAGTGCCAAGGACCAGGCAGTTTTTTAACATTTAACCATGAGAAAAATCCCAGCGTAAGCCTTAAAGCTCATGTTTCTACCGAATTGTGTGCTCCGTGTCCACAAGAAGCATTGTACTAACACAAACTATGAGTTAGCATTCAAGGATTTGGCAGGCTTCTTGAATGCTAATTTACAATTCCTTAATTCAATGTCTTCTCGTGGATCTGACAGATTTTTTTTTTCTTCAGAATTTCCACTGATTTGTGCATTCAATTTTAGGGATTTAAAGTAATCAACTTTACCTGATTTAGGATTCTAAGTTATTAGTATCAATATCTGCTTTATCTTTTTAGTGGCCTATTCTCTTTACTTCTGATTCGGGAGAATCACATGTTTTGATATTTTGTTTTTGGTCATTTATGAGTTAGTGGTGGTATATATACAGATGGACGGAAGGCTTGTTTATGGGCTTTAAAGACTGCACCATATTGGTGGATTTTTCTGGTATGAACTGGACATTCTAGTCAGTCTATTTCCTGATATATGGCTAAGCAGCTCCTGATTGTTACCCCTGCGTGACAGGTGATGATGGCCGTGTCAAATTAGATGTCACATCTGTTAGATTGGCACCATCATGGAACAGTGAGCTCAAATCGTGGCAGGTTACCCTTTTCAAAATTGAGCAAGAGGATTCTACATGGAGTGAGGTAAACATCCTCACCTTTCTGCAAATACATAGGGTATTATGAGTGGAGTTAGCTCAGCAAATTTTTTTTTTTTTTTTTTTTGGAACTAGGGACAGCTTTAGCAAATGTTTGCTTTTATTTCATGCATATTAGTTGATAATTCTAAGTACTCTGTAGGTAAATGAGATGAAAAACAAAAGGTCGAAGAGATATGGTCTGCACAAATGTTTTTCAGTGCCCAAGCACGAAGAGCCTCCTAAGAAAAGAAAGGAAACTGAAACTTCTGAACTGATAACATCTTCTCAACTGATTACTGCAAGGCAATATACTTCTCGAAGTGCAATATTGTCATCTACTGTTGTTTCTTGGTCTCCGGTGCTGCAGTTACTGAATAGAAGTGATTCCGACAATGTAGATAGCTCGCCCAGTAATTACTCTCTGTTAGCAGTTGGAGGGAAATCGGGTAAAATTTCTTTTTGGAGAATACATGAGCCACAGTTCTACTCTGTTGAGCCTGGCAAAGCTTCTGTCGATGTAATGCTCATTGGGATTCTTCAGGCTCATAATGCATGGATCACTGCAATCAGCTGGGAAGTAGTTTCCACTGATGGTTCAAATCATCAGGTCCTTTTAGTTACTGGGAGTTCTGATGGGAGGTGAGCTTGTCACCCCAATCTACTATTTTTGTATTTTCCTCGGTCTTTAAGCTCGTTTTCTTCTTCTTCCATTTGCTCTCTTCTTTTGGACTTAAAATGCTAATGCATTCCCAATTTTAGTGTGAAAATCTGGCTGGGAGATGCTGAAGGAATGTCCAGTCCGTCTATTATTAATAATGCGTCGTTTTCCTTACTGAAAGAGGTACCTATTGATTCATTAAGGAATAGTTGTTGGCTTTTGGTGTAGTTTTTATATTGATATTTCTATACTCACTCGTAACTAGGTGACAAATGTTACATCTGTCCCAGTCTCTGTTCTTTCCTCAACTGCACCTTCAGGGACTCCAGGGAAAATGCTCCTTGCTATTGGGAAAGGATCTGGGTCACTGGAAGTATGGAGATGTGACATTTTTGGTTGCAAATTCCAAGCGTCTGGCTCATACAACGCACATTACCAAGTTGTAAGTTCCCAAAAGTTTATAACTATCAGCCCTGAAATATAGATGATACTTAACATGTTGTCTATATTCGATGATTTATGTATACACTACAGGTGACTGGTCTAGTTTGGGGTTTTAATGGATGCTGTTTGTATAGCTGCAGCCAGGTACTCGAATAAGGAAATTGATTGCTTTAGAGTTGCTTCCTCAACAATTTATTTATTTTTCTTTATATTGTTATCTCTTGTCAATATCTTTTATTTGCATTATGTTTGTGTTGGAGACCTTTAACAGTTTGTAAACCTACAGCTGGACTGATATGCGGTTAGCCGGTTAACCTCCATAGTTTTCTCCAAAAAAATAAAAATCCATCGCCAATATTAAAAGGGCTTTGGAGGAGGCTATGATGCACACACACAGACACTGGGATGGGATACAAAGGTGCAAAACCAAATTTAAAAAAAAAAAAATCTAAGTCACGAATACGTGTAGGGTATCCTTATGTTCTATAGTTTCCAAAATAAAATTAAGATAGAATATGTTTGTTACAACACATTTCTGTTTTGATTGTCACTGAAAAAACAAAAATAATATGTTAAATAACAAGTACTCATGTATCATCTGATATAATTATCAGTGTCGTATCATGTCCTGAAGTATCCTTGAGCCATAATATGTCCGACACGATACTTGAGACAAAGTTAAATGTCTGGGTACCATAGGGGTAGGTAGTTAGACTGAATCCCATCCCAATTAATAAAACCCTCAACTATCAACGCCAAGTTAGTCCAAGATAGGTTAAGTTGTGTTTCTGTATTTGTGATCACATATAGAACCTTGACAATTATTGGTCAGCTCGAGACCAACTCAATCTTGACTTCAGGTTAATCAGCTTGGTCAAGTTGCTTCACATAGAAAATAGTAATAATTGCATCTAATTTTTTTCATTAATGTTGTAGAAGCTGTTCTCAATGATAGAAAACTGAGTGCGCTGGGCCTCTTATTTTTAACCCCATAGGTTTATTCCAAAATGAATTTGTGAATTTTAGAAAATGCCGGATTGATTGATGACTAAGCCCTTGCATTTATTTATTGGATATCGAGTGATTGGTATCTGTTTGAAATTAATTTTTTATTGCTTACAGGATAATACCATGCGTTGCTTGATTTTCGACGGGAACTCTCTTTCTGAAGGCGTGATACCTTCAAATTCTCTTGGTCCTTGGAGCTCTACTGATGTACGATGTAATACTTTTGATCTCTTATTATGTGAAACTTATTTTCTATAATTGACACAAGGTATGTCTTGATTTGCAGTTTCCCCATGTATCGGATTCCTGCCTTGGTCTAGCAATAGCCTCTGGAAACTTGGTACTTGCTGTGGTAAGATTTATTTTTGCAAAACGTGGTCAGAAATCCTGTATCAAAAAATTTCAGAATTATTTGATAGAATTTCACTTTTTTGGTGTATCTACTTTTACAACTTTGGGTGTCAATTTATATTTTTGGTTATTATTATTGTTGTTGACTTGTTGGGAAAATGTGAAGTTATTAAGTTGGAAATGGAACACCCTTTCAACCCCAAAATACTCTCGTCAAGTGACCATTATTAATTTTCTAAAAAAAGAAACAAAAACAAAAGACGCAGCATTCCAGTATATCACAAAGAAAGTTTCCTGGAGATATGAATAAGTGGAGGTTGTTAGGTTATGGCGCATTCATGTTTACATCACTTGTTTCCCATTACTTTGTTATCAAGAATGTATGGCTTTTACAAACCATTAGTCAAGTACTTAGAAATGTATATTTGACCTTTTCAGGCTCGTGGTATTGATGCTGATACTTCGAATCCAATGTACCAGTCCTGGTAAACTTCTGCAAAATTATATTTTTCCAATTATACTAGCTTAGTCCTCTTTCCTTATCTTGTTGCTGTGTCGTACTTGTCTTTAAATTTCTCTAGATTACATTACTTACACTTTGAGTTTTCTTTCACATCGTGCACTTTGAGATTCAAAGGATGTTGTCTGGATGGATTTTTTTGCTTTTATGTTTTATCACAAATTTTGTGTTGTTGTAACATTCTCAGGCAAAAAGCAGCTGTTGAGTTCTTCTGGATTGGTGGGCAACAACTGAAAGTTTCATCGGACAGAAACCAAGAGCATGGTCTCGAAACTATTCCTGGCTTTTCCAGGAATGAATTGGCATGGTGGCAGTCAAATATTTTGTGGTCTCTGAAGCAGTATGAGCATGTTGACAGACCGCTGGTTATTTGGGATATTATAGCAGTATTGTTAGCTTTTAAGCATTCTGCACCAACTTATGTGGAGCAGATACTCTGTAGATGGTTCTTGAATTGGTTTGTGGGGTGTGCTAAGGGTTCGTCTATTCAAAATCTCTTGTACCACGTGTCACAAAATCTGTTGACGATGCATTCTCGCCAGTTACAGCTTCTCAACATTATATGTAGGCGTCTGATACTATCTGAAGATAAGGCTGATATAAAGCAGCATAATGCAGTTGAAGATGAGCAGCTGAACTTGTGGGTTAATCTGCTTGCTAACAGTGAAAGAGAACTACGGGGGAGGCTTGTGGCTTTGAATTATGCGGCTGTTTTAAGTAAAAGAATTTCTGCCACAAATGCTTCAATAGGCCGGCATTGGCTCCCAGTTGGGGTGGCACAGATGGGAAAGTGGGTTGAAATCAACCATTGCAAAGCACCAGATCAACTGAAATGCATTGCCCCAGAAGTTAAAAAGTTGGCCAGGAGGTACTCATCAACCACAAATTTCTTTTCTGTTATGCTTTCAATCTTATTTGCATGAGTAGTTTCATGCATTTTTTTCCCTAATAAACAAACTTATGATCAGAAAGACCACTGAACTAGCCTGAAACTAAACATATACAGCAAAACCAGTGGGGATGATGGTTGAAGATCCATTGGATAACAAAATGAATAGGATAACAAGCATACTGACCGTTGGAGGCAAGTATACTGACCATTGGACCACAAATTTGGTAAACACTAAAGTAGCTGTACTTGCAATGAAAAGATGTGATTTTGGATAAAATTGGAAATGAGTGCAAAAGCCTTCAGCAAAAAACATCCAAGTGGGTGGCTTTGTGCCTTTTGCTATTGCACTGTCAGGATCCCCATTATCACATGCCTGATAATGGTGTTTCTGAAAACTAGGGAGAATTGTGTTCGCAACTTGGTTTTCATATTCACTCTCTTTTTCTTTCATGACAGGCTTCCCCCGAGCTGTGATTACATTGTGGAAGAAAAATGTTCATTTTGTTCTGCTTCCGTTCCATTTGAATCTCCAGAAGATGCTGTTTGCACTGGCATGAAGCATGACGAGGGAGTTTCCCAAGGCCATAAACTATCAAGATGTGCTGTATCTATGAGGGTTTGCCCTATTACTCCATTATGGCACTGTGTTTGTTGCAAGAGGTGGGTTTCCAAATTGGCACCCCAGAGTCTGTTTACTATGTCAGAATTTCCTTTAGATATCAAGTCTTTGACCGAGTCTTCTTCTCCAGTTGTATTGTCAACACCCTTGTGTCCCTATTGTGGGATACTACTGCAAAGACTGCAACCGGAGTTTTTACTCTCTCCATTGCCCGTGTAATTTATGTATTGTTTTTCAGTGTAAATATAATAAAATGTCATATTTATTCAATATTTGCGCCTTGCCCACTGTGAGAATCGGGCATAAACGTGAAAATCAAACTAAACAAGAGTTATACAAAATGGGGGTAGTTAGCTCGAGATTTGGCCAACTGGTCTCTAACACATACCTCTTGTCGTGTCATAGTTGTCTAAGCTTTGAAATGTAAAGGTCCTTTGAGTCGTAGTGTGTGGGTTCATATTCAGTTGGGAGTCAATGTCACAACTGTAAGTGCAGTATTCCCTACAAATCTTGGTTTTGATCATATGATGCTTTCCCCCATAGTTGCACCCTTCAAGCTTCTCATAGGTCCAAACTTTACGCTGTTGCAATTGCAATTCATATTGGGACTCAAGTCGTGTTTCAATTTCAGAAGCCACGTCTAGTTTTATGCTTATAAACCTGTCTATGTAGGTGCATTGTCCAACTCTAACTAGCAGTGCCCAGCTATTTCAAATATGCAACGATTATTTCACACCACCAAAAGCGCTTTCTCACACCACTATTGAGTTTTTTTTTACTTACTCACACCACCGATAAAATACATAACCTAACAGAGAAACTCAAACTGAAAATGAAAAAAATGCAAAATAGGGTAATTTTTGACCAATTTAAACCCTTAATTGAGATAGATTCTCAAGCTCATAAAAACATGAAAATTATAGTACTCTGAGTTATCTAATAAACACAACTTAAATCACTTGAAAATGTTTTGAAATGAGCAAATTATGGTTATTTTACTAAAGTTGCGCAAATATGCCTCGCAATGAAAACATAATAGTATCTCTGACTTTCGGCCAACTTATATGCTCGGTCGAGATTGATTCTCAAGCTCATCCAATAACACAAAAATTGTAGTATTATGAGTTATCTAAAAATACAACTTAAATCACTTGAAAATGTTTTAGTATAAACAATTTATGGTCATTTTACTAAAGTCGTGCAAATATGTCTTGCAGTGAAAATGGGATAGAGTCTCTGACTTTTGGCCAGCTTATATGCTCGAGCGAGACCGATTCTCAATTTGATTAAGTTTTTTTTTTCGGGGTGGGAAAGAGGGATTTTTTAAATGATTAAAAAGCACAAAAAATGTAGTACTCTGAGTTATCTAATAAACACAACTTGAATCACTTTAAAATGTTTTGAAATGAGCAAGTTATGATCATTTTACTAAAATCACACAAATTTGTTTGGCAATGACAACGGGATAGTGTCCCTGACTTTCGGTAACCTTATATGTTTGATCAAGACCGATTTTCAAGTTGACCAAAACATAAAAGTTGTATTACTCTGAGTTATCTAATAAACACAAGTTGAATCACTTGAAAATGTTTTGTAATGAGCAAGTTATGGTCATTTTACTAAAGTCGCGCAAATCTGTCAAAAAAAAAAAACTCGCATTGTTCTGGGCGAATAAGAAATTTCAGCAATTTTTTTTATTATTTGCCCAGATCAATGCTCGCATTGTCTCGGGTGAACAATATTTTTTTTGTGATTTCTGAAATTTACTTTGTCTTTGTGATTGAAAATATTTCTGAAGTTTCCATAAGATTACTTTGTTTTTTTTTGGCAGGTTGCGATTTGGGGTTCGATATTTAAGGGTTTTGATTTTGAAAGAGAGGGAAGAGATTTTGAGGGAGAGGGAAGAGATTTTCAATGGAGAGGTAAAAGATTTGCAAAAGATTTGAATGTGGGAGAGAGAAGAAATTCGAATGGGTGAGAGAGGAATTGCGTTTTGATTTGAATGATGAGGGGAAAATGTTGATTTTTTGTTTATACAGGTGATGAGGGAAAGTATGATGAGAAATAAGTAGGTGATGTGGAAAAGTATAACGGTGTGAGAAAATACTTATGATGTTGTGGAGTGGTGGCTGCCTTTCAAATACCATGCATTTGTTCTAGTTGATATCTATAATGCCTTTACTAATATCTGAAACTTTTTCGTGTAAACGGTGTTTAGACATGGTAAAAATGTGAGGACCTAGGGTTCTATTCTCGCTAAGCACAACTGTTAGAAATCAAGTTGGCACTGCAAATTCCAAGCCATTTAATTGTCATCTTTCTTTTATTGCTATTGTGAATCAATCCTGTCAGTCTGTGGATGTTTTAGTTTCCATGTTGAATAGTAACCGGTGAAGTCGAAAGAATGGGCAATCCTAGAAGTCTTGCTTCACTGTCAAACAAGCAGATTCCAGTGCCTGCACATTTAGTCTTGTGCACTGGGTGGGCATTGAAAATGAAAGTCTCATAAACATGAAAATCACACTTCTTGGTCCACTCCGGATACAACAGTTGGCTACATTGTGAGGCTAGAACCAAGGGCTTTCAACTGCAAATTCCAACATGTAGTAGTTCAGGTTTAATTGGATCTTCTCACTATTGATTCAATTAGAGTTGCTTTGAGGTCGGACCGCCTGCCTGTACCTGTGATTGTCCTTGCTACAGTTTCTCCTACCTCTTTAGGACCTCCAAAAGCTTCAAACCTGATGGAAATATATCAGCATAGAAAATCAATTCATCAGGAATACCCAAATATGAATGTATATGCAGGCTGTTGTTCTTTTATGTGACTCAAGAAAAGTTGAGTAGTACTGGAGAAACAATGACGCTGACGTTGAGAGCTCCATTGGACCCTGGAGGACCAAATGCAACCCTTAGGCTCATTCATGTTCTGACGCCAACCAGTGCTCTTTTTTCTTAAGGACGAAGGGTCAAGAGATGCCGGATAAATAAATTATGTTTACAATGAGCATCGTACATCAAACCATCATAAACATATATATATATATATATATATATATATATATATATATATATATATATATATATATATATATATATATATATATTCATGCGCTTTCAGAATACTTGCCAAAGCCTTCATTTGTATGAAGACAACGGCTGTAACCCTGAATTGGATACAAAACATCTAATTTCAGGTTACGGCCTACTTCAGTCGAAAGCCCTGAGTATGGAACTAGTAGTTCCAGCAAAATTAACAAGAGCTAACCAAATACCAGTTGGGAGTCTGAGCAGAAATGTTAATGCTTGCTGAGCAAACTCCTTGGCTGGGGATTTCCTTGACTGGGTGGTGATGTTTGTAAATGCGTCTGTCAATGGTGTGTCAGCTGAGTTGATAAAATTGTGGTAGATGAAACCACAAGTTATAAGTTCAAACTTGGATGGTTATAGGATACTATAAAAATCCAATTCGCATTCAAAAAAAAGTTTGTAAATATATCTTCGAAAAGTTCTCCCCATACAAATGGCGATCTTAGAAGTGTTATACTTGACTACAATATTTTTTTGGTAGCATCTAATTTTTACCAATTAAAATTCAAATTTGAAACTTCCATATTAAAGTTGTGTAATGCATTGAATTTAACTAATATTTATTAGCCAATTTACTTACGTAGATTGTTTCACACCTTCGACTTTTTGACACCATCACTTTTATTGAAGGACATCACTACCCTTTTTTTTATGTGCTAAAAGACACCACCAATATAAATCATTTGTCCACTATTCATCCTTTTCTCCACCTTCTCTTTTTTTCTTCACAACAATTAATGGAGAAGCACCACCCCGTCCAGGCGTCCACCCCGCCACTACCTTTATTCTATTTTTCTTCTCATTTATTATTCTTCTTCTTTGTTTTTTTTTCTTCTCTTTTTATTCTCTTATCTTTTCACTGTCGGCGACACCACCCCGTCCCATCTCCTTCCTCTTATTTTCTTGTATGTTTTTTTTTGCCCTCAAGCAAATTTGTGCCAGTGGGAGCTCACCACTAGCAGGAACTTGTGCGATGGCAAAAAAAATTGGCCATTGCGCATGCTCCTGCTAATTGAGAATCCTCACTTGCACTCGCAGGAATCTGTTTAAGGGTAGAAAAAAAAATAGAGAATAGGATAAGAAGAGAGGTAGAGAAAATTATAGGAAAAGAAGAAGAGAAAGAAAAGGAAGATAGGAGGAGCGAAAAGGTGTGAGCTGTGGACAGGCCGCACAAGGTGGCGATGGTGTTGTTATCTGACAGAGAAGATATGAGAAAAAATGGAGAAAAGAAAGGTGGAGGTAAATTTTTTTTTTTAATATTGATGGTGTCTTTTAATAAGTGGTGTTGTGCTTTAAAAAGTAAAGGGTATTGATGTCCTTCAGCAAAAGTTATCATTGCTAAAAAGTGTTGCCCAACCAAAATTTAACCAATGTTTTTTTTTAAATCGGGGGTCGAACCCTGTTGGGGGCATCTGGGTCGGACGGGTTAAGGAATAAAAAAGTAAAAAAAATTATTTATTTTGTTCACCAATTGTAACTCAGTTGGTCGGACATTTACCCTCCTTGTGAGAGATCTCGAGTTTGAGACTTAACAGTTACAATTTGTGGGTTTTCTCCTTGCAAGTCTTCATACGAGGTGGAGGCGATGAACCAAACCTGATTTTGTTAGCTCGATGAATTATGTAGCATGAGCATGGATTAATAAATAAATAAAAAAGACCACGACCCAATTTTTTTATTTAAAAAAAAAAAAAAAAAAAAAACTCTGATGATTCCTCGGGGGTAAGTTCATCAACTATTATTATACCTCCCTATTTCTTACTTGTCCTGAAGAGAAGATCAAGATCGATGTCTTCTTCTTTCCCACCATTTTTCTTCTTCTTCTCCCTCTAACACCAAATCAAACCCATCTCTGTCTCTAAATTCTCTGAAATGGGGTTCAGATTCTTCAACCCCATCTACAAAACCCACCTCCTCTTCAAACTCTCCACCTCTTCTTCATCTCTTCACACACCTACCAAATCTCTAACCCTTCACATCAATTCCCTGCTCCAAACCTCCCTATACAACACCCCACACCTCACCATCCATAAAAGACTTCACTTTGGCCATTCCCACCACCACCATGATGAACCCTCTGGAGGAGTCGAAGCTGAGCAGGTTTTCAGATTGGGGTTTGCCTCTGACATTGCTTTGGCCTCTGGCAAGGCCCTTACTGGCTATCTCTCTGGCAGTACTGCCATCATTGCTGATGCTGCTCACTCCATCTCTGATGTGGTAAGTGAGAAAACTTTGATTTTCACTATTTATGTGGTTTCTGATTTTAGGTTTGCTTTGTTTTGTTGATTTAATTCGCTTATGAAAATGTTTTTTTTTATTGATTTTGATGGAGTGATAAAATAAGATGAGATGAATTTTGGTTTATTTCTTAGTAAATTAACCGAAAAGTTTGGATTTGGTGACAATTCAACAATGTTTGGTTCATAGTGGGTGATTATTAAAAAAAAAAAAAAAACTTCAGTTGGTATTAGAGCGCATTTTGTTCCAAAATATGTGAAAAATCGACTGATATTTTTTTTGATGAATGAGTGAAATTGTTGAAATTCCGTTTCACAAGTGGGTAAGTTTGTTCATTATAACGAAGGATTGTGATTTCGTCTTTCGAAGTAACTTGACTTTTAGAAATGTAGAAACATGTAAAGTTTTTGATAACATGTCATATATGAATATGCGGAAAAGTAAGATACAAGAAAATTAACCTAATGAACACATTAAATATATTAAATAAAGCCTAATTACATAAGTATCCCTATAAATGTAATTTTCTTCATAATATTTTGGTTTTTACAAGAAAGCATCGGAATCTACAAAAAATGATGAATATTTCGGTTGAAAAAAATGTAATTTGCTTCGTAACCTTTTAGGTTTTACATGAAATTGCCGAAATTATGAAAAACAAAAAATATTTCGAAATAATGTACTTCTCGATTTCGGTACTTTAAATTGAGATCTCAAAAACGAAATATGTTGCGAAATTTTGCGAAATTACAGTCCTTGGTTATAACTATTGTGTAAAACCATCTTCACCATTGTTCCTTATTGTTTCTCTGTCTGTTCTTTGTTTTTTCAGGTCCTCAGTGGTGTTGCTTGGTGGTCGTATAGAGTTGCAAGGGCTCCCAAGGACAAAGAACACCCATATGGTCACTCTTGATTTGTACCTCCACACTACTCCATGAATCTCTATTCTTGAATCTTGACTAGCATATTAGAATAGTTTTTTTTTGCCTAGAATGCTTGTTGAAATTTCATGAAAACTGTTTTTTGGGGTGTTTTGACACTTCCTTATATAGGAATCAAATTGGTTGCTATGAGAAACATACTTTATATTGATTTCGAAATCATCATGGGACACTAAAGTAAAAATATTATTCAGGTAAAGGTGAAGTATAACAGTATGCTCAGTAGTTACGTCACTCAATTTTATGGGGGATGAATTTTGCATGAATATCATGCCTAGTCAGTTATTCATTCTTTTGTCTCTCTTCCTGTCCAGGGCATGGTAAATTTGAGACTCTAGGAGCTCTTGGAATTTCTGGTATGCTTTTGGCAACTTCAGGAGGTATTGCATGGCATGCTGTGGATATTTTACAGGTAAGTGTCAAGGTTCTAAATTGTAGTGCTTGTACAGAGTAGCTAAAGCTTGATGTGATACTTTGCAATTTGCATCATCATCATCATCATCATCAAAGCCCATTTCCGATATTTTCGGAGTCAGCTACATGGATTTTGGTTCTCCAAGCAATGCGGTCTTTCCACATATCCTCGCCTAATTCAAGGTCAATGATGTCTTCATTCACCGCCTTCATCCAAGTTTTCAATGGTCGTCCCATCCGTCTACACCCTCCATTAACTTGCCAATCTAGATATTTTCTAATTAGCGTCATGCTTGATCTCCTTTACACATGACCAAACCAAGTTAAACGCATTTATCTAATTTTGTCCTCTATGGATGTTACACCTAAGTATCGCCTAATTCTTTCATTTCTAATTTTATCCTTACGGATTTTACCACACATCCACCTTAACATACGCATTTTTGTTACTGTCATCCTATGCGTATGTTGACTCTTAGTAGCCCTACATTCTGAACCGTATAACATAGTTGATCGAACAATTTTCTTATAGCATTTCTATTTTAGCCTTACAGGCATCCTTCTATCGCATAATATGCCTGACGTCATTCTCCATTTTAGCCAATCAGCTTTAATCCTATGGTCTACATCTTTTTCAATAGCTCCATTCTTTTGAATTATAGATCCTAGATATCAAAAAATCTCACACTCCGGGATCTCCACGCCTTCAATCTCAATTGCATTACTCCTCCCTCGTGATTCAAATCAAAGTTGCACACTAGATACTCCGTCTTCGAACGACTAATTTTAAAACCCTTACTCCTCTAAAGCCTCCGGCCACCTATCTAATTTCTAACCTAAACCTTCACTAGTCTCATCAATTAAGACAATATCATTATAAATAACATGCACCAAGGTACATCTTCTTGCAGATGTCTCAACTCATCCATGACCAAAGCAAAGAGGTATGGACTTAAGGCCGACCCTTGATGTAGTCTTACTGACACTGGAAATTCACTGGACATCCCACCCACTGAGCGAACACTTGTTACAACCCCTTAATAGACATCCTTAATGATATCGACATAACATTGAGACACTTTCTTCATTTCAGGCACCCACCAAATTAACTCCTTGGGAACCATATCATAAACTTTCTCCAGATCAATAAAAACCATATGCAAACTCTTATGTTTTCTATAATTTGCCTAAGCAAGAAGATGGCCTCCGTAGTAGACCTACCCGGCATAAATCCAAATTGATTATCCGAAATCGTGGTTAAGCTCATAAGTCTTCGTTCTATAGTTTTCTTTCAAAGTTTCATCGCATGACTCATAAGCTTTATCCCTCTATAGTTCGAGCAGTTCTGAATATCCCCTTTGTTTTTATAAATTGATACCACAATGCTATGCCTTCACAAATTTGGTATTTTTCTAGTTTTCAAAATCCTATTAAAGAGCCTAGTTAGCCATTGAATCCCAATTTCTCCTAGACATTTTCACGCTTCAATTGGTATATCATTCGGTTCAATTGTCTTCCATGTCTTCATTCTTTTTAAAGTTTCTCTCACTTCTGTAGCACTAACTCTGCGATAGAACACGCGATGTATCCCTTCATGTGAAGCATACCCCTCCAAGTTTAACTCTTCTACATGTGTTCCATTGAGTAGGTTCCAAAAGTAATCCCTCCATCTATCTAAAATAGTTTTATCCTGCATTAAAACTCTTCCATCTTCATGCTTAACACTTAACATGATAAGTCCCTAGTTTTTCGTTATCTAGCTTTAGTTATCTTGAAAATATCATTTTCCCTTTCCTTTATACTTAGCCTATTGTACAGATCATCATATGCTCTCTTTTTAGCTTCCTCTACTGCTTTACTACTCAACTTCTTAACTTACTTATAGAGCTTATAAGACTCTAGGCATCTATCTTTTTGCCACTCCTTAAAACATCTTTTCTTTTCCGCAATTGCTTGTTGCACATCAGCATTCCACCACCTCGTCTCCTTATCATATACACCTCCTCTTTTGGCTCTCCTAACTCTTTCTTCACATATCATCTTATTCGGTTTGCTAAATACTCAAAAAGATCTACGCTACTAGTCTCATCCTTTGGTTCTAGATTCTCCCAACTCTCTGAAACTGACTGGCCACCCAAATTTTGACACACATCTCCCTGTAAGGTCCACCACTTAATTCTCGGTCTAACCTGTTCTTTAGCAACACGACTCCTACTCTTAAGACAAAAATCGAGGATTAACAACCTATGTAGGTTTGTCAGACACTCCCCTAGTATAATCTTACAATTTTTACACCTACCTAAATTGTGTCTCCTAAAAAGAAAATAATCAATTTGACTTCTATTACGCCCACTTGTAAAGGTCACCAAGTGATCTTCCCTCTTCTTATAAAAAGTATTCACGATCCCAAAATCATTAGCTAAAACAAAATCTATAATAGAAATCTCCATAGTGTTTCGATCCCCAAAGCCTTGACCTTCATATACCCTCTCATACCCAACTCTATCCTTACCGACATGGCCATTCAAATCCCCGCCTAGGAAAACCCTATCGGAAGAGGGAATTCCAAGAACTAACTCTTCTAAAGAGTGCCAAAAACCTTTCTTAGTCTCCTCGTCTAAACCCATTTGGGGTGCATACACACTAATAACATGCATTGTCTCTAATTCTAAAGCTAATTTGCATAAGAAGATGAAATCCCTCATTTTTTTTTTTTTCAAAAGCAATAGCAGGAAATTTATGAAAAACAGAAAATCTAGGGTAGATACACAATTTTCTTATTATTTTGGACTTCTTTGTGTGAGTAAATTCAAGTTTGTTTTTACATCTGCAGGGACTGCTGGCATCGAATCCAGACATATCAATTCTGCACGGTCATCATGGCCATAATGGAGGACATCACCATGGAATCGACATGGAGCACCCAATCCTGGCTTTGAACATGACAATCGTGTCAATTGCTGTTAAAGAAGGGTATGGAGCATGTTAAGACTTGTGACTACTTATGTAATCATAATATTAATGGCACTTGGGTAGCCCTAGACAAAAATGCTATACACTTATGATATATTGAGGTGGCTTAAAGCAAGGTGGGGCTTTTGTCAAAATGAATATGTTACTATGAACTTTGTTGCAATAACCTACTCAGCTAGATATTATCACTAATCTGGCACGCTATGTTAAGAAACAGCACTTCAATGTTGAGGTTACTTCACCAACACCACTAGATGCATTATGGGCCACAAAAAGCTGTCTTACAATGTACATGAGTCCCAATTCAAGAACCACCTTGCCCATACATTTGGGTCAATAGTAGTAGCGTAATTGCCCAATATTCTAAGAAATGATTTGTTGTCTGACACATTAAAAGAAAGAACATGCAAAACCTCAGTATCTGTATGTTGGCTCTTGGTTCATCTATCCTTTTTGCATGTAAGAAAGAACATGCAAAACCTCAGTATCCATACGTTGGCTCTTGGTTCATCTATTCTTTTTGCTGAGTGGTACAGATAATTGTGCGCACAGAACTGGACACTATTAGATGCTTAGGTAAAATCTCCAGAACCAGGATAATTATGATCAGATCCTAGCATGGGTAGATAAACAGAGACCTCTGACCATTGAATTTGATTTGGTATTTTATTAATCTTGTTGTATGTTCTTCCAATTCTTGCTAAACTTTCAGTATCCAATTGTTTTACCTGTTCGATGTATTTTACTTCTTTATGACCTAGATAGGAAAACATTACATTGCTATTACAAGGCTGACATTTTGGGATACTCGTATGTTGTTTTTGTTATTATTTCCATTTTTCACTTTTTAAATTTTGCAAATAGGCTTTATTGGATTACAAAAAGAGCTGGTGAAAAGTCAGGGAGTGAACTGATGAAGGCAAATGCATGGCATCATCGTGCAGATGCTGTCTCATCAGTAGTTGCTCTCATTGGTGTTGGTAAGGACCTTACTCTCGTGTTGGAATTTCAACTGTTGCCAATGATACTTATTTAAATGAGAAATCGTTTGGTTGTTTTTCATTTATGATATTCTCAACCTTAGCAATCTAATTGAGTGAGAGAGATGTCAGATTTTAGCTGTTGATTGATGAATAAATATCAGATATTGAGGATGGTGACATGAAGCAATTTCAACTTTAGCATTATTCTCATCATTTAGCTTTAGGAAGCATATATATCACTGAAAGTTGTTTTCAGCGACTAAGTTAAAGCATCTCCAAAGGCAAAGTTTGCAAGATGGCAATAGGACTAGCCACCCCTTGTAGCTTAGTTTTAACTGATGTTAACTTACTGATCATGGCTGTAGGAGGATCCATTCTTGGAGTGAAGTTTCTAGATCCCCTAGCTGGGCTTGTAGTATCAGGAATGATTCTAAAAGCTGGAATTGAATCGGGATATCAGAGGTGTGAATTTTTGTATTTTCCTGATATTTGTTATTGGTGTATTTATTCATGTGTTCTTTTCTGCTCATTTCAGAAATTAGAAATGCTAAAAAAAAGAAAAATTTAATTAATTAAAAAAAAAATTGACCTTAAAGTTGAAAATGTACAAGGCACTGTGTATGATATTCTGTCAAATTCTGAACCCAGAAACCCTGCAGAGAAATTAATTGTTTTATTGACTCATCAGATGCACTGCTTACTGCTTAGTAATGTGAAGGACAAATGGCAATTATCAGATTCAGCTTTATTGTATCAAAGTTCCAGGCTTAGCCTAACTTTGTTTCAATTTACTTTTGGCAAAGTCCTTAATCCTTCATATGATTACAAATAATATTTCAATTTCTTTTTGGGGGCATAAATGAGTGTACCTATTACTCTTTTATTCTACCTCTGATTATTTTCATTTTAGTATTTTTTCTAGCTTTTTCTCAGTTACTGCTAATTATATAATATTTAATGGGTTACTGTTAGGTTTACATTTCGGATTTTTACGCTTCTGCTGGAACAGCTTATTCTCCAGCTTATCTCTTTGAGGCACATCATTAGTGTTGTTGTACTAATTCTATGGTTGAAAATTGGGCCTTGTTAGGTTTAGCTGTTATTAGATGTGTTTAACCAACTCATCAGGAGGGTTTATGCCTATCCATTCAACTGACATGTTCCTTGATTCATTTTTAGTGCCATGGAATTGGTTGATGCTGGAGTTCCGCTGCCTCTTTTAGAACCTATGAGACAGACAATACTCCAAGTAGAAGGGGTCATGGTAGGTAGTCTGTATACACCTCTTTTTTGGACTTGAGGCTTGGGGAATAACATTTCCATTGTCAGAATTATAGTTTGTCTTAGCCAGTTTGTATATTACTTATTAGTATTGGCATTTTGGCACACATGTCAAATTATCACTTTTATATCAATTACAATGACATCCCATTATCCTTAATCAGTGATGATTTACATACATCTTTTAGGCTAGGTTTGGTTTTAAAGAAAAAAAAATCATGAAAGCAGTTAAAATAGAGTGGTGAGAAGAGTCGGAGATAATTTGAGGTTCACGCTCTCTTCAACATTATGGAAATGAAAATTTGGTGTCTAAATGTTTCTATTGCATTAACACAGGGATGCCATCGATTGCGGGGAAGAAGAGCTGGCTCCTGCATATATCTTGATGTACATATTGAGGTATACCATTCTCATCCTCACTGTTTTTATTGCTGAATCAACTTCACTTCAATGTATAGTCTATGTACTTATATTCATTGTTGCAGGTAGATCCTTTCTCAAGTGTTAGTGCAGCACATGACATTGGTGAAACTGTTCGTCATCAAATTCAAAGCTCTCATACTGAAGTAGCTGAAGTTTTCATTCATATAGGTATGTTTTGTGCAAGGTTACTACTTGAATTGATCATGGGATATATTCAAATCATGAGTTTATGTATGCCATTTGGCAATAGTACTTAGCCAAGAAAAATACACTTTTTTTTTAAAACTTTGGATCGTCCAATTACCTAACTGACATCTCTTTTAAATACATTTTTATTGTGATGTCTTTGTAGATCCTTCGGTTTCACAATTATCTCCCAGTGTAGCAGATCAACAGCATGAAGGTGTCTGTCCAAATATCATCTTAGAGCGAAAAGATATTGAGCGCATTGTGCATGATGTTCTCTCATCAAAGTTCTCAGAGGTACTCATTCTATGGCTCAAGTGATATCTTAGATTGCAATACTCATTTTAAATAGCAAACCTTTGGGGAAGTGAGGATGTGACCTCCATTCACTTATTCTAGTTGGTCTTTGTACTTTTATGCTAATTTCCCACAGGACATGTTTTGAATTGTTTATTTTTTAACGAGTAAACTAAATCTAAATCGATTGCTTTCATTTGCGAATAAACAAAATATGAATCAACTGACTTTCAGATAATGGTTGTGGAACGTGTAACACACCACTCGTTGCAAAGCAAACTTCTACTCCAGATTGAGGTTTCAATGCCATCTGATATGTTAATCCGGTAAGAGCCACCTCAGTCAATTCTCATATTGTCACGTCTTTTCTAATCTTATATGTCGCAGAACTCTAATGCGACTGAATTTGTTGCAGAAATGCAATGGAGGTTGCAAAAGAGGCAGAAAAGGAAATCTTGAAGGCAACCCCTCGTGTAAACCAAGTCTGCATTCAGCTAAGATTGGGTCAGCTGATCCCTCAACTCGACAATGAAAGTTAAAAGACTAATTCAAGGGATGACAGAATTACATTGCAAACCCGGATTCTGCATTTTTGTTTTTGTTTATATCAGTAATTGCTCACCAAAGTGATTTACATATCAATCTTATATGGCGCATGTCAATCCAGTTTTACAGCATGATTCTTATTGAGAACTTAATGTAAGAATTTGGTTCAAACAACCAACTTGCGGATTTGAGGTTAAATTTCTCAAATCTCTTCAAGAAGTCAAAATTTAACTATTAAATTATTTCAACTCATTTTCACAAGATTCAGAGTCCAAATCACCTTAATTCTTCTTCTTGTAAAGATCACTTGCCTTCATTAATCACTTTGTTCATCGTCTCCACATAAAATCATAAACAATCCAATCTATTCCTCATTGTCTTCATTTAATATTAATCAATCAATGATTCAAATCCTTATCTAGTGTCACGTTTTTAAAAGTAGTAATAATATTCAATGAATATAGTAGCAACCATCGTCAATGACTGCTTTGTTGTACTCGCGATGTTCATCTTTTATTTTGTTGAAAGAAAATGATTAGATGATGTTTTGTATAGTCATTGTTCTAAGTTAAAATTTTTTGGCTCCACTAACTCTACAAATATATATATATGATGGATGTAAATAGCCTCAAAACCAGATGCAGGAGGAAGAATCACCATAGCTTGAGACTCGAAACAAAAAGTTGTCAATAAACACATCTCGATGGCAAAATTTACGCAAATCTAAAAATTATGCTAAGTAAGAATTAGCACTTCTTTTAAATCACAAAAACAAAATAATGAATAGGCTGATCAGATAATTGTAGTCTGATTTATGTAGTAGACATATTATGATTCCTCAAGAAATCATCATCACATCAACCCATCCACAGAAATAAAAATGAGCAAAACTGTTACATAAAAATAGGGAAAACAAAGAAAACCATGATTCTGTAATTGAAATTAGAAGAAAAGAAAGGAGGCTCAGAAGGATCCATTGGAAATTATCTAATCAGAGTGGGGAAGTGAATTCCCCTCATAAAATAGGTAGGTTTTTCATCATCATTGCCATCCTTCCTTCACAAAAACTAAAAATAGAAAATAAAGAACAAAGAACCTCAACCACTACTCACCAGCAGTTGTGCATAGAGGATGAAGAAGACAGGTCTGGGTATCAATTGCAGAGTGTTTATATAGGCAAGACTCTGAATTAGGGTTAGGGCTTCTTATATCCCTTATTTACTCAAATACCCCTCTACTTCAATATCATGACGGCTGTGTCTATGGGCCTGAACCCAGAATCGCCCGTCAAAGCATTCTTTCTCCAATTTTTTTAGAGAGAGGCCCGCGCTGGTCAGGTTCAATACCGTCCATCATTTTTTAATGCGCATCTCTAGAATGATGAACGGTATTGGGTCAGGCCTGGCTCTCTAGAAAAGTAGTTCTTTCTCAAGTTGAAATTTCACGAAATATATATATTTTTTTCAATTTACTGAAATTTATTTAAAATCCAAAATATTTATTTCTTTTATAGGTCAAATCTTAATTTTGTACATTTTAACATGTTATAATTTTAATTTAATATTAAAATTTTGTTATAAATAAGTTATTCTTATATGATATGTAGTTTGTATGACATTATAAGTCTTATAAGACTCTTTATGTAGTATGTAAGAGGTTAAAATACTTAAATTATATTGATAACTTCAAAATTAAAATTGAATTTTTTTAATGTTTTCTTCTATACACAGTGGAATATTTTACGAAACATTTCTTAAAATCAACCTACCGAAATTACCTAAAAAACAAAATCACAATCATTGGATGTTAATATTGGGCTATTTTCAAAGTTAAGCCTGCATGAGGCACCAGACCAATTAACAGTTCATTTCTATATAGTCTAGTTTTTTCTTTAGAAACATGGGTTGTGCGAAAATTTGGTATGATGGTTCAATGGTATGGATACATTTTCGTTTCGGATACCCATTCTTTTGGCAATGCATGTTACAAGATTATAGGGGGAGCGATTGGCTCCTTTAACAACCCATCTAACAATTACAAACTTTACGTCTTTCACCACCTCGCTTGCACTTTAGAGTATACAACATCTTATTTCGAAGTCAATTGGATACCAGTTCAGGGGGTGGGTACGGGACGGGATTGGATGAAATATACCCATCCCTATCCCATCCCGTTCATATGGGATCGGGACGGGATGAGATCAGCGTGCTGCCTGTGACTGCTGCGAAGATTATCATCATATAAGAGCGTGAAAAATAATTTTCTTATAATTAGATATAGATGTGACATGCAAATATAAGGGTAGCCACTAAATCCACTAACAATGAAGTCGAGTGGGATGACTTTTAGAAAATGACATGATAAATGGGACCCTCTAAGAATATTGTGTCGCTGTGATGGCTTCCCAACTGATTTTACATTTTCATTACTGTGGGAAACAAAATTTATGGTTCCTTGACAAAATGACATTTCATCTTTTGTTAGGGAAGAAATATAGACCTAGTGATGCTCTAACATATTCATAATGGTTTACCATCAATACATATATTGTAAATATAAAAAAATATTTTTACAGCCCGGGGCATATCAAATTCTTGGCTCCGCCTCTGAATGTTCCCTTCTGAATATGTATTACTCACTTAATTTTTATTTTTCATCTTCACCTGAGTATTATCAATATTTGTAAGTTAAATAATTGAAGCCACTTTTATTGGGAATCCAAGCAACAGTCTGCTATCTTTATCTTGCTTAATGAATATTTATTTCTTGAAGGAACATTTTTGTTACCACTGCAAACACCATGAGCTTCTAAAAATAAATAAAAATATTAATAATAAATATTAAAAAATTAGCTTGGGACGGGACGAGATTGGTGGGATTGAAAATCTTCATCCCATTCTAGACCGGGATGAAATTATTCAATCCCATTAAGACCCGAAAAAATCGAGACGGGACAGAACGGGATCGGGATTGCAGGATGGGATGTCCACCCCTAAATTCAGCGATAGACTTGTGCCGGATGAAATTACAGGTTCAAGGTTCGAATCATATTGGAGGCATACAGGGTGAGAGGGAGGTTAAGGGATTAAAAGAAAAAAAATCTTATCTCGCGAAAATGAGGTAACATTTGTATTGTTCACTAATATGTGTTTTTTTTTTCCTTTTTCCCTTTTAATTACTTCGTATTCCATTACATTAGTATTGTTCCATGTTGTATATTTTTAATAATCTTTCTCGACATCAAAGTTCAAACTATTAATTTGTTAGGAATAATACTAAATGCACATATTCACATACAAAATGATTTTGGTCTGTTGTAATTTTTCATTTCATAACATGGTACTAAATGCCTTGACCATTGGTTCTTCCTTGGCTCACTTAAAAGAAGCTCATAAACATAAAAAAAACCTGACCAAAATTACCTCACCAAAATGAGAGGTAGTACAACATTTGCAAGAACTTCCCTACACATTTCATCCCTCTCTAAATAAAAGTCATCCTTAAGGACATTTAACATCACTTTAAGGATTCTCCAAAAGCCCATCCTCACTTTAAAATATGCAGACCAGTAGAAGTCTCATTGTGTTGTTTGATGAAAGGGAGCTCATATAATACATGGAGTGAGGTCTTCTCAGACATCCCACATAGATTTCTCCATTGATGGCTGGCCATTAGAGACTTGTTGATGAAAAGCATGCAAACCATGCACTCTCTCCTGATCATTCACTCCTTCAAATTCCAACTCTTCTTCTTGTTGTGATGGTGGTGGTTGTTGATGATGAAGATGTTGGTCGTTTGAACTCACCCTTCTTGATCCTCCCACACCCAAGAAATCCAGAGTCATGACATCACCGCCGCCACCATTAGTCCCAAACCTCGATAAACCTAGTGGACTCCTCCCGCTTCCCATGTTCCCAGCAATTGGTTTTCCTTGTAATACGGTACTACTAGTAGGGCTACTTCCATTGCTACCATGGTGCGGCTGATCACCAACACTGCCCATGAACATTCCAGAGAAAATACCCATATCATTCATGGAGGGGCTCTCGGGCCCGGCCCCATTCATTGTATCGAGAAACTGGGAAGATAACTCTTGTGAACCATCACCCTTATTCAAGAACTGGTTGATGAACCCTACATTACCATCCATACCAACTAGTTGTTGATCTGTCTGTGATTGCATGTGATCATATGAGTTGCTATGTTGCTGAACCCCTCCATATGAGGACGATGAGGACGACCCTGTCATACCTGAAACAAAGCTCTTGTGCATCACAGGGGAGTTTATGTTACTACTTGCAGTTGCACCCATTTGTGCAGCCTTTTGTAACAATGCGGTAGCTGACATATGAGCATTCCCATTAAGCTGCCTCATGATCTTTGCATCATCATAGCTCGTAGAGCTATTAGCACTAAGTTGGAGACACGAAGAAGAGGAAGACGAAGTTCTTGGACCACCAAAGAGGGTGCTGGAGGTGGAGGAGAACATGCCACCAGACAAGTTGAGGGAGGACTTGAGTGGCATTGGCATGAGATCATGAGATAGGGTTTTCAATGGGTTTTTGAGGTCATGAGGTTGATTGAATTCATGTGACATTCCAATTGATGTACTGTTGTTGTTGATGAGGTCTGAGACTTGCTGGCCTTGTAGGTTTGCACCCATGGTAGGCATTGCTCCTTGGTTCACTTTATTGTTTTCTTCTGCTAGGGCATCACAGAAAGCTCTGTGTGTGATGAAACTGTCTCTTCTGCATGAGTTATATATCAAGCAAAATTATATCGTTAGATTTAATTATAACATGCGATAACTTTCAATATACAAGTTCAGTTTCGACAAAAATTTACTGGAGTCTTTGTATAGTGATACAACATGTCAAAAACATGATAACATGTATCAAGCATAATCAACATGTGAAGTTTGTAGGTATAAAAACACAATGATCCTCGCAAAATGCCAATGTTTCGTTATACACTTGCTCGTTCTTATAAATTAATCTAGCTAAATTCAAGTGAACTAGAATGGAATAATTGATCATCATCATCAAAGTACATTCCCGATACTCTCGGGGTCGGCTAAATTCAAGTGAACTGGAATAATTGATCAAATGTGAAAAAATAAAAATAAAAATACGAAGGTAAGAATATGAAAGGGGTTCTTCAATATTGGCCACTCAAGTAAAATTGCATCTTAAATGATTTTTTTGACTTTATATAGTAAATTTTCTTTTTGGATATCCCTGATATAGATAAGGTGTACCAAAAAGACAATCTAAAAAGTGCCATCACTTTGTCGGCCATTTCAAAATTGTACATTTTAATAGGAAAAATAATTTTTTTTTTCAAATTGAAGAACATTTTAAAGATTTATTTATTATTTGGGGGGTGGGATGTACATGAAATAACAAGTAGAATTGAGGAAAATTAGTACAAACCTGGAAAATATGGTTCCACAATCACATTTGTACTCCCTTGTTCCACAAGTTTTTGAATGAGCTTTCCAATCTGATTGAACCGCGTATTTCTTCGAACATTTGTCACATTTCCATTTTTTTTCTCCATGTTTTCGACAAAAATGCTTCTTAATGCCTGTGAGGTCACCTAGAGCCCGAGCTGGGTTGTGGTGCACACAACTGGGCTCGGGGCATATATAGACCCTTTTGCGGATTTCTGTGCTTGTTCTTTGCTTGAGCTTCCATGGTAGGTTATGACCTCGTCTATGTAGTTGAAGATTTTGGTCGCGTTGGAACCCTTTGTTACAAATTTCACATAAGAATCGGTTGGTAGCCATGAGGGTAGTTGGTGATAGGGCGATAACCTCAGCACTTGGATCTGTATATATCCACCAAATTATTAGGCAACAGTACAAGAAAGAATAATCAATCAATAAGAACCATTAATTGCAGGTTGAAGATGAATATCTAGTTTCAATTAATTTACCCGAGTGTTGTAAATTTAAACTAATTCACATTAGAAAAATAACACATAATTAGACAGACTTTAATATATTTTGCGCACCACTATCAATGCATCACAAAGAACTAAATTTTATTTAGTAGATCAATCAAAATAATCAATTAACCCCAATTAGAATTAGTTGTATTGACAACAAGATTGAGATTGTTTTTTCTTTGTATTATTCAATAAACCTAATAATAGGTAAATTAAGATTACAAGGAAATTAAAACATAATCATATAGTTATGAACATTATCATCAATTATCTTATCCTAAATATATGAGAATGGTTGGACAATATTATGTCTTAATTTTTTTTTGGAATCAATTTTATGTTTCTCAATCAATTCATTATATCTATAAGCAAGATAATGGAAAACAAAAACCCCTATTTCAAAATAGATTCTCTAAAACCCAAAAAATAAAAAGAAGGAAACAGAGTCAAGCAAAAAGGTATCTGCAATTATTGTAATCTCCAACCAATAATTGAACCTTTCAACAACCATGAACACCAAAATAATTCTATATTCAAAAACCATTTCAAATTCAAAAGTACCTCAAAATCTCATTACATAGCAGATCATCCTTTCCATTTAATCTTAGAAACATAGTAGTTCAATAAAAACCAATTTGGACTAGATGAGTGAATCCAATTAACAACAACTAAAAGTGTTGAAAACAACAAGTAGTTTGTGTTTAACCCATTTCAAGCATACTAACCTGAACGAAGTTATGTTAATATATTGTCAAGTGAGATTGGATCGAACCGATAAATGAAACGAACACTGAAAATTAAAAACTATCAAATGGATATTACAAAATGATAATTAATTATGATCAATGAAGTGGATGAATTTGCCTGGAGTGCCTGGGAGATTCCTCTTCTTCTTAGGTGGTGGTGGTTGTTGTTGTAGAGTGGAAGAACCATTGCTATTGCTTCTACTCAAATGGTTTTGAAGCTGTTGTTGTTGTTGCTGTTGATGAAGATGTTGTTGTTGTTGGTGTTGTTGAACTTCTTCTTCTTCCCCAGAAGAGAAACTCCTACTATCACCAGTGATATTTGACATATTTGAAAGAGCTAGAGGATAAAAACTAGTTATAATTGAAGTATGTTTTGTCTATTTCTTTCCTTTCTCTCAAAACTCTATAGCTCTCTCTACACAACACTAGTGGGTATTTGGTGTTCTCTGAAAAAGGGGTGTTTGTTTTTTTGGTGTGTGTACACAACACATAGGATGACCAGGAATTTGCACACTAGAGGAAGACAAAAACCAGGGAATTCTCCTTCACTTCTGGTATAGAGAGAGAGAGAAAGAGAGATAGAGATGAGAGAAGTCTTGTTATCACAAGGACAGCATTGAAATCAGGTTTCCCTTTGGCTTTGGGCTTTGTATAGTGTATATATAATAGTCCTTAAATAATCTCCATTTATACGGTGAGTTGAAGTTGAGAAATGCCCTTCTTTTCCTAGTGTATTATATGGAAGTGCCACCATGTTTGCTTTCACTCTTTGTATAACGCAAAATCTTAAAGTAACTAAAAGTTTATTACTATTCTCGTATAACTTGTTGAAAGAATGAGTAAATACCTTCAGGGAACATATCCTTCTTTTTTTTCCCTAAAGGCAAGCAAAGTTTTAATGGATCCTTCACAGAGTTTAAAATTCAATACATGCGATATCATCTGCTATAAGTCGTATATCAATGAGTTAGCTCGTTGTCGATCAGCAATATATACGGGCGAGATCTGAGGACAAGAACAAAGATTATTGACAAAGAAAGTTACGCACGCTTATTTCACACAATTATTTCATCGATCTAGAAGTTTTAGAATACATTAATATTTGGTGGGATGATCTCTAGCCATATAACTCATTCTTAGAAATGATGAACTCATTTGGAGTTCCAGAACATGCTACACAGGATAGAGAATTTTTAATTGTTCAATTTCACCATGAATTTGATGACTGCATTTGGTAGAGGAAGAAATTTCAATAACTTACGATTTTCGGCAAGGATGATCTACATGCATGGCGAAGAGATCATCTCTACAAAAAGTCACGACATTCTGAAATTTCTAGGTAAGTAAAGTATGCATATGTAACTTTCCTTGTCAAAATATTTATCCTCGAATCCCACCCTTTATTTTGCTACCTAGACCGACTCACTGCCAATCCGCAAAATATCCATATCCATCATCATCATAATAACTATTGTACTCTATGTTATACTAAAAATCGTAAAAGTATTCAAATTGTCCATTATATTGATAAAAATGATAATTTTTCTTTTGATGCAATATGAGATATATATGGTTGATAAGTTTCTTTCATTTAGTTATCATTATTGTTGAGACAACCCTAGACAATGATTGATACATCTTGCAATAATTTTCTGAGCTAGTAAGTCGTTTGATGATGAGCTATTATGATCCATCACCATCGTCATCATCATCTAATGCATTATTTTGATTTAGACGACATATTCCCCTATTTTTCCCTTCAACCATCATTGGGAAGAACTTGGTTATAATGTCACCTAAAAACCCTAATAATACCAAAATACATACAAACCAATAATCATTTCAAACCATAGTAAACCCAACAATAATACCTCACAAATACACACAAAGGGTTTGTTTGGTTAGCCATTTTTCTTGAGAAATGAAATCTGTTTTCATTGTCATGTAGATTTTCGTTGTCTGATTATCTATTAATGACAGAAAATTGATTCTTCAAAAAATTATTTTTCCTCTGCTCATGGGAATCCAAGCCCAAGGGTTAGACATCGGAATCAAATTCACGAAAACATTTTCAATTTTCATGTCTATTTTCCATGCAACCAAATATACCCGAAGAGCAAGTTGTTCCATCAATTTCCTTTGGTGGCAATTTTTGCGATTTTACATCAAAATGAAGGGTATTGTCACATACCACCACAGCGAAAAGGGTTTGGATGTAATTTTTCATTTTAGGGTACAAAAATTGCTGGTGAGCAATAGAAACCCAGTTGGAAATCTGTCCTCTTGTGTTGGAATATTTAGTGAAAATAATTATTTTCCTTAAATGTGCTTCTGTTTGATCTAACAATCACCAAAATGCCACTGTACATATCAGCTATCTTAGTTCAAATTACCAGTTTACCCTTGAATGTGTCACGGGCTCTCTAGAATCTAACAAAAATTTGGCAATCACGTGCATGAGATTGTACACTGTGACTGTGTGCAGCTACTTTATCAAAAATTTGAATAAAAGTTAAGAGTTTTTACTTTTGAAAATTTTGAGAAATTCTATCACATTAGGGTTGTGTAGATTCAGATTTGCGAGCCTTTGGAGTTTATGTTTGGTGAAAAGGCATTCGTAGTGCATAGACGGTTGTATTGAGATTAAAGTCCATTCCTGTTATCAGTAGGCTCTAGCTTATATCATCAATCATTTTTTCTGCACTATATATATAGCCTACAAGAATAGTTCAGATGATAAAGTTAGGATGGTTTGTGAATATAAATATAGTTTAGACTAAAGTTTTCAAAGTTTTTGGCCCGAGAATGATTACAAGATATATATTTAGAGATAAGATTTTTATTTTGGGATTAAAATATAACTTTGGAGTTGGAGAATTTGAAATTGGACTGTACTAAACTAATCATATTTTTTTGTTGCCTTGCCAAAAGATTTCTAGATGAGAAGCAGCTAATTTTGATAAGTTGTCACTTGTCATACTTTGAACATTGACTGATTGGAATGTTCAATTCATGAACGGGTTCAGTGAGAGTTCATTATTCCTCACTGTTGGGAACAACTTTATATTTTGTGGTAATTGTTGTTTATAATTAACTTGTAGAAATCTTTGTAATACAATTCTCCGCAAATCTTATTAACTTCACTAGTTAACATCAATCTGCGCAATGATATTTACATTCAAGTGCTATTAAATTGACAACGAATTGGATAACGATACCGATATTTCATATGAAGTCACTTCGGAAGAAGAAGATAGAGTACACATAATGTCAGGTTTCAAGACAGACCAGATTCGATTAACGAAAAGATTCGAAAAGAGGATTATAAACAACGACTTCAAGGTATGTCTTCGAAGATCTGATAGAATGAGGGAAAGCAACAGTAAGTACCGGCTTTGATCTAGGGGTTTGGGTTAGCCTAGAGGATAAATATGTCTATTTCTGTTTTTTGGTTTTTTCCTTACCAATTTGTTATTATATCCCGTTTTGGGACAAGTAATTAAGGTCTGACATACCATAGCTGTCTTTCCATAGGGGAGATTTAATAAATAAATAAAAAGACATATTTAGTATATATATCAAGGTCGGGATCTACGGAATGGGTGAAGTGAACTTCTAATCTCAATACTCTCTCTCAGCGTAATGGCTGAAAAATACCTTCACAATTATGTTGGGCGAGAATCGAACTTCTGATCTTTTCGAATCAAAGAGATGATACAATGGTAAATTATCAACTTCTCTAAAAACTTAAATTTATAAAAATGACATATTTAACATATATCAAGGTCGGAGTCTACGGAATGAGTGTAGTGAACTTCTAGTCTCAATAAGTACATCATCATCATCATCAAAATCCATTTTCGATACTTTCGGGGTCGACAACATGAATTTTAATTCACCAAGCAATACAATCTTTTCACATATCCTCGTCTAATCTAAACTCAAGAATATCTTCCTTCATCGCCTTCTTCCAAAGATGTCTACACTTTTAGTCTCAATAAGTACAATTCTAAAATTATTATTATTAGAATTTGAAACTACATTATTGAAAAATTCAATTGAAGAAATTCCCTGATTTTAGGATGATAGATGGTGATGAGCGAGCCTTGCGCCACCTCTCGCTCTCTAGGCCTCGCCCCCTAGAAGGGCTCGAAGAAGTTTCATGCATGAACTTCACTTTCACAACATTGAAGAGTGTTTGAATAATGTTTCTTCATGTTTGAAGAAAGAAAGACTGAGACGTAACGCAATGTTGTGGAGTTGTGAAAGATAATTGGTTAGGTTTGGCCTGCACGGAATAAAAATTGCCCATAATAACATGGAGAGGTGATGTGATGAAGTCACTTTCTTTGATACCTTCGATTTCTCCAACACACCTCAAAAGTCCATATCTTAATGGTTGCCCTTATACATGCAAAGGTTACTTTCAACCCATTAACTCTCATCTCATCTTGTCCTCACCTCCTCCTGGCTCCTAGGCTCCTCATCTACTTGCCTGCATGTATATTTGCAAGCTTCAACTATGAGAGCTTTCTCCCCCATGTGGTCTTTATACATGTAAATTGGAAAAAAAACATCTATCATCCAAGATTTTGATCATAACTTCTTGAGAAATGCAAAAACTTTGTAAATCAAAAATACCCAAATTCACATATATGATCAATCGTTTGATGCTTGAAATGGATGAGTCATTTAATGTATCAAATTAATCAGAAACGCGGATTGCCGAACATAAGGAACACACATGCATGTCATTGTACCTACCAAAAACTTGTTTAATGAAATTGAGACTTGTGTGCCTTGTTTATAAGGAATGCTTTTGTTTTATTGATGTAGTTGTGTGTACTTAATCGATAAAACTCAATTTTCAAAGCAACATTCAAAAGAAAATTAATTATGTTTTCTTAGCTAACTAGGTTTAGGCAGTGTTCTTGATTGCTATTAAAACATATTGACCTTTTAATGTTTAATCTATCCAAAAAGCCTGAATTTTCTCTAAGCTATCAATTGGTTATGTTACTAATTAATTTGGTAGGTTCCACAAGGAAAACTAAACTAAAATAATCAAAATATAAAATATGTGCATGGTAAAAAAAAAAAAAAAATGTTGTTTCATTTTCTTGTGTTCTAATTAACAAACGGAAATAAAATATAGTTACCTGTAGATGGTATAAAAACATAAAAATAAAAATAGAAAAATGCAGTAAGGTTAGGAGAGATTGGGAAGATCTTATAGTTAAACTAGTTTATGAATGCAACAGTTATAGGTTTAGCAATGGTGTTTGAATATAAAGTGTATGGCTAAAAGTGTACTAGCTGAGTTAGTAGCGGTGTGACGGATGATATCACACGTCACAGGTGTAAACCGACCTAAATTATCAATTATCAATCTTCAACATCACACAGACCCTGATTAGACAAGAAAATCTAATGATGGTAGCCTAAAATCCATGGATTGACTTTCTTATAAACTTGAATTGACAGTGTCTTTCAAATCTCTACTGAGCAGAAAAATTACTTGTATTATAAATTTATAACCAACTCATTGTAAACTTACAAAGGTGACAATTTTATACATGGTTTCCTAATGCTCTCCTACCACCTATTTATAAAACATTCTCGAAATATAGTTGCTAATTAACATCACTTTCAACTCTTAACTACTACTTAAACAAGAACAATTTGGAAATATAGATCATCAACATTCAGGTATGGAATTCATAATTCTACTCCATGCCATGGAGATTTATGAGATTTCTAAGACCCTGTTCTAATAGTAAATTCCTGAGTTTGGAGTTTGTCAAGTAAAACGTGTCGATAAAGCTGATGTTACTAAGGTTGTAGTTATGTTCTTCAAACATGTCTCAGTAGTCTCATTTTGTAAGGGCTACTACTTTCTGGTGTATTTGTGATGCTTAATGTAATATGGGGAATTCTAATTGGCGAGGAAACGAGCGAGGGAGGGGGGTGCAACCCTCCATCCTTCACGCATCTTGAGGGAGATGGAGGGTTGCACCCCGTTTCCTCGCTAATAAGACAAGCCCTTGGTTGGATTTTGGTATCAAATAAATGGATTAGTTGAAATTTGATTTTAAGCATGGTTAAGGGAAATTTTGAGGCAACACCTCCTCCTCCTTCCACATGGAAGGTTTGAGTTGTAGTAAGTTTGACCTAGATGGTTGCTATCCAAGAATATAAGTTTCTCTTTTTAAATATATTTTGGAGCTTAGACTTTACAATTTCAACAAAATTCCTAAACAAAAAACAACAAAGTCACCAACATGGATCAAACTCCTTAACCTCTAATCAAGATCCTCTTAAGACCATAACCAGTTAACCTAGCTAATTTAATCATTTTTATACACTTAATCGTATCACGACAGATACCAACCTGGTTTTCATCGATGAAGATCGATAAATTTGAGGAAATAAACATGATAACAACTAGGCTACGACAATATATTTAACGGTATATGTCCAGTATCCTCTCCTTGTCTCTTCATTTAAAAATTAATCCAACAAACTTATTAGAAAGGAATTTACATCTTATCGTCGACGTGCTTCATAATTCAAGCTTAGATAGGTATTAATTAACATAAGCAAATGATCCCCAGCCATGGATAAGTCCATCATATATGACGATCATCGTCAATACTCTTTCATGTAGACGCTTATTATATAAACATTAATAATGACATATGAGTAACAAAATTGTGAGGAGCCAGTTTTTAATGATGTGGACATGATTTTTTGGAATAGATAATTAAGGTTTTAATTTTGTTGCAATGGAGAAATTTGTCGTCTTGATGTCGAAATGTTGAGTGGGATGCAATTTAAAATGATTTTTGAACATGAAATTAGTCATTAATTATTTGGGTTTGCGTATCTTAAGAGCAAATGGATGCTCATGTAGGGGGGCAAATGGTAGGAGTTTAATCTTCGAGTATGTTTGATTGCACGGAAAATAGATATAGAAATTGAAACCGTTTTCGTGAATTCAATTCCGAAGCGTCCTACTCGGACTTGGATTCTTATGCATAGTGGGAGAACGATTTCCTTTCAGTAAATAGACAACCAAACAATGAAAATATTCATAACAAGTAAAATGAATTCTATTTCCCAAGGAAAACAACTAACCAAACGTATACTTAGAAAGTTGTGTTTCTTGAATTCTCATGGAATCATGAGTCAATAGGGTTCATGATAGGGCTGTAAATGTGAGGGCTTTATACAAAGCCCAACAACCTTATCCACCAAATGCGCGATTCTCAAGTTGAATACCCAAGTTTGGTAGGATTGGGCTAAGAGATGATTTATGGGCTGGGCTTTGGATAACGTCTGCATGAACTGGTCAGTCAGACTATCCATCCTCTTCGTCATATAACAGTATAACACTAGACAGCTCAGTATCAATTGTAGCAAAACACAACTAAAATCATAGAAACATGGATCAAACACGCAAACACGAAGATATGTAAAATGAATGAAAGAAACATTTTGCAGATCATAACGGTCTGCAAAAATTCACGCATGAGTATAAACAACCTGAAATCAGATCAGGTTGAGAAGGAACTTTAGTGAAGTAACATAAGTTCCTAGAAAGTAGCAAGAAAGTCTCACCTTGACAAGTATTTGAGATTCCATGTAAAGATCAGCTCCATATATGATTCTGCAACATCATCTGATCTTTTCGGCAATGATCGTTGAGTGGAACCTACAAATGCCAACGGAAAGACGTGTGTGTGTGTGCATGCGCAACACAGATGTGCCATAATGCTACTGATGTGTAGCTAATGGCTACAACCAAGCAACTGCTAATATCAATATCAACAGAAAACTTCAGTTCAATTTTCTCTCTTTTTCTATATAAAGTAAATTTATCTCAAGGGAGGCCAAGTATCACATTGAGTAATTATACCCATCACATCAGACAAAAACAGTAACTATGAATACCCACATGTATAACGAAACCAAACTGCACCACAAACAGAATGAAAAACAACCATCCTAGACATACACTACTCACTCTGATTGAGTTTTGAAATTGAAGCTCAGGGAAACTAGCGATCCAGTCAGCTGCAGTAATAACAGATCAGATCTGAGCAGGCACCACTATTATGTTCTACAACACGGATTTTTTTTTCTTTTTTCGGTAGGACTTTACTTGAAAGCGCTGCTTTCTTGTTCTTAATTCTAAGAACCTTCAGTATACGTTCGTCTCATTTACACAGCCTGTAGCCAAGATACCCTGTTTGTAAACTTCAACAGACAGAAATTTCTAAGAAAATTACTTGATTTAGGTGTATATTCATGGGTATACTCATCAAGATCATCTAAAAAACACCCTTGAGTTGTAAATATGTGAATCAACAGTTTTACCTGATTCATTATTTGTAGCTGTAAGTCTATCAAAGAACGGGTAGATCTAAGGACCCAATTCATTGGACCCTATCATTTTGAGCTTGGAAATTGCTAATCAGATTTGTAACAGCACTACACCCTTCACCTAATCCCTCTCCTCCATTGAACCCCATAATCCGAGTAGAGCCATCACCAGAGTCTGCTAAAGTACCAGCCCTTCGTCGGATCTTCCGGGGAGGCTTTGGTATCATGTTATCCTGTGACATGCCATCAAACTTGCCTTTTCGCTTGCCTTTTGAATTCAAAAGCCCAGATTCAAGAGCTTCCAATGCTTTTGTAGTCAATGGTCGGCTTCTGGTGCTCTGCCTTCGAGGAAGCATGTCAGCTTGCTGCTCTTCACTGGCTAAATCACTAGAGATCCTTGGTGATTGGGAATCCTCCCCATATGAATTTGTTGCATGTTGCGAGATTGAGATATTTCTACTACAATCTTCCTGGCTCTCCATGAAATGTTCACCATTTTCATTCTCCGATGGCATGCATATGTTCAGGTCAAACAATTGCAAACATTTAGTTTTCTGAGGTGATGGGTCTCTGGCAAAGCTGTTCTCACCAAGAATGCCTTCAATGATGTCATCTGAACTATGTTCACCTGAAGAACTGCTAGACATTTTATCCTGAGTTGGACATATTTTAGATAACATGCTAACATCAGGACAACCTAATCCCAAGCGGAGATCCTCTTCATTTAATCCACTGCCAAATTGGAATGCATTTGTTTTCTGGCTCACCTCTAGACTACTGCAAGCAATCAAACTATCCTTTTTCTTGACAGGGTCTGAACTGTTTAACTGGCCAACTTTTGCCCTACGGCTAAACTGTTTCTGAATAGTCCTGTTTGGGCGGATGTTAGACATTTTGCTACTACCATCCTTGTGGTTGTTCAAGTGTGCAGTGGACAACCCGAGAACTACAGAACCGGAGAAGTTTGAAGGCAAGACTTTATCACCCGATAACTTGTTCACCGACTTTCCAGAGGCACCCCTACCATTTCCTGTCGAGACACTTGCACTGAATGAACTCTTCGTAGTTTTCCTTGATCTGGATGAAGTCTTAATAGCTTCAGCAGGTAAAAGTTTTACTTTTCTGATTGCAAGTGGTTCTTCGTCACCATCTTCGACCAAACTCGTATCCACAATGGTAAATTTCATATCTGAATTGATATTAGGTGGCTGAAGATAACCACGATGCTCATGATCACGATGTCCATCTTCATCCAAATTTGTCCTTAAGCCAGACTCACGTTCTTCATTGTCACTGCTGTCTTTAGCTGCTTCTACCTCGATCTCAAGAAGTCTTGGTTCTGAAGCAACTCTTTTCAGAACATCCTTTATGGTGTCAAAATAATGTTTTCCTTTGTCTAGTCTCCTTGTGAATTTTTCAACACCCGGTGTGAGAAATACCAAAGAATTCTTGGGATCTGCATATCTGACACCCTTAGGTTGCTCAGAATGCCACCCATTTGCTAGCAAACGTGGCCAAACAGCTTCCCAGAAGAGATTGTTCGAGTGGGTTTTTCTTAACCGGGTTTCTCCATTTAGAAAACGTACTATGTCCCCAGATGTAATAGAGGCACATTTCTTGCCAGATGGTGGTAGTTTACCCCGAGTAGGGATAATTTTATTGATCTTTCTAGGCTCTGTAACCTTGCCAGTGAGATCCCGCTTCTTCCCTTTACCAATAGCCACAGCTTCTATAAAATTTTCCATGCCAACATAAGACTTTAAAGTGGATACATATAGTTCCAGCACCATTTTGCCTTCTGCAAAAGTTCTTGAGACCTGCCAATGGAAAACAAAGTCATAAGGGAACAGAAACACGGATATGACATACCATAAATAAATAAGAGAAAGTAATTTGATCTGTTAAAGTACATGTCAATTCACCTAACCAAAGCAAATTATTACTGATAAGAAACAATCTAGAGGTTATTAGATAAATAAGTATCGGTTTCTACAATCCCCGCTGCATGCCCAACTTAGGGGTGGATGTAAGCCTCATCAGCCATGAAACTAACACCTTTTAACATATTTTCATAAAAACTCTTGACTGTTGTTGAAGCATATTTGAGTAATAGGTCAAACAGCAGCCTAATAACTTGTAGAGACTGAAAATAATAGAAATGCATATACAGATATTTCAGTTTAACAAAGATAAGGATTTAATGGCAGAAGCTCAGGCATAATGGAAGACTTTGAGGTTTGATCAATTATTTTAGATTTATCCTTTTTTTTTAACAAAGAAAATGGACTCTTAAGCATTTGTTTGTCTAGCACAGACCAGAAACCTCCGCAGATTCTTTCTCTGCTATACAGAGCAAAAGTTCCCATTTACTTGCAAGCCAAAACATAGCGTAATGCTTAGAAACTGTGCCAGACACTTCAGCATCAACAATTTAAGTGAATTGAGAAGTTAAACCAAGTCTATACACTTTTTAATCAAATAGTCTCACTATGTATGGTTTTGAAACTCGATAAATTGGGAATAACTCCATTCAAAACATTTGACATACGCCAGATACAACCTCTACTTAAGAACTTATGGTGTAAATATTGTCTTTGACATCAAACACATGTCATTCAGTTTACATTGGTTTCTAAATTTAAAGGTATCATGTAAAGACGCATACAGAAATAACTAGTAAAGTGCATAGTCATATTAGTAAAATATATAAAGCTATATGTTTGTAAGTGCCAACATGTAGCAGCACAATCTTCTGAACTCTCTAAATTTCCTTATCCTCTCCATTTTCCATTTATCCATTAAAAGAGAGTTGATGTACCCAATTACCAAATTCGACCTATTCATGGAAAATTAGAGTTTGCTATTTCAAATGGAGATGTTGACCACGTCTTTTTTAATAGTTTCTTTGCATGTTAGGCTTAAAAATCTTCTTTAGGAAAGATAAGTCACGGTTTGGTTATGCTTTGCCAGGCAGGGACCTAGTTATTGAATGGGATTATTCAGCGTTCTCTTCCAAACATGTGAAACTTTGAATCCTTGTGCATTAGTATTGTTCTCTGATTTTTTGCTTATACATTACAAGAGGTTGTTCAAGATCCAACCATCACTTCCAAGTTTCAGTTCCTGAGAAGAGCGACCAAGAGGGGTCAGATCAACTTCACTATATAGCCACAGTATTTAAGTTGTTGAATGCTAATAGGTAAGCAAAGTTGCTAAAGGGATAATGTCAGTCGATAGAGTGGGACAACAAGGATGTCCACATTTTGCGATCCTAAGTGCTAAGTAATTAGTTTTGCACTCCTTGGCAGCTCCAGCTTTTGAGAACTATTGCTGGATCATGGATCGGTTGATTATCGCATGTCTGTAGGTAACCTGGAAAAAAAGAACCTCAAGAGTCTTTTAAGGCAAAATGTATGATCCTCAAGAGTTTTGGCTCCATGAGTACCTCACTTGAAGTTTCCCTTGGTTTTATATAATCTCTCGTGTGTCTTGCTTAAAAAGTATTGGCTGGCTCTTAATAGACGGAAACTCCTAGGGTCGCTAGATAGTCAAGGGAGGTATCCATGTGTAGAGTAGTAGTTGTTCTTACATTGAACTCGACCTACTTGTGTTGTTGTATCCATTTTTTCCATTATTAACAAGTTCTACTGTTTGTCAATCAAGAAAATGAAGTAACGTGACTTGAGAATATGAAGTTTAATCAATGTTTTATTGTGTGGAGGGGAATCATATGATATCGTGCTTGAGCCACTAGGTGTGATACAGAATGCCAAGAAAATGTGTAATACAAGATGGGCAGTTTATCCAAGAAACTGGCATCTTGGAAGAGGATTCAGTTCTCCAAAGGAAGTCAAATAACTTTGCCTGAGGGTAATCCTATCCAACTCGATGTTTTCATTACATTGCTCTTTTTACCATTCCTACAACTGTCAAGTGGTCAATGAAATTTGAAGATGGTTGAGACCTTTGACAGATTTGCTATAAAGACGTTGCTTCAACTTGATATGGAAACTCAAATTACTTTATAGGTATACAGTATGCAAAATGGCAATGTGTCCCAAAAATTGACATAGTTCTCTAACGAAACATTGTGTTTGAAATGAGAGTATCGTACAATAGGGGGGAGAATCAGCTCATTGAAGAATATTTGGTTTAGGGAACGGCCTCTCTTGGGATGGAATTTTCATCTCTTTATATTGGTACAAGATGTAAACTACCCAGCATTGTGGAGTTTATGCTTCTGGAATGAAAGTTGTATCTTAAATCTCTCCTTGAAGAGAAACTTTACCCTATAGAAGGTTTAAATAATAGAAACCTTCTGGCACATTGTCTTAATTTATTTTGAGATATATAAGGTGGATAAAGGGAAATGCATATTTATGGCTAGTGCCCCTTTTCTCAGTACACTCCTAGAAAACCATCGCCTAGGGAGGTTGATTCTGAGCTCTTCTTATGTCAGCTAGCAACTCCAATCAAGCTATCTGTATCTATTCAGTAATTTAACAGATGAGAAAAATGCTGACTGATAAATGCCCTCTCTGTAACAAGCTCGGAAAACCAGTTGAGCATGTACTTGCTAATTGCAGCTTCACTTCAAACTTACCCTCTTTCCAACATTTCAATAATGTGGGTCCTAAGGGATGCTTGAGCTCATTTGGGCAGGGAATTTAACTTTCTGAAGGTATTTGATTTCTTTGGGAAATAATGCAATGAGGAAAAAAAGGTGAACATACTAATCCAAAGGAGTATGATGCTGAGGCCATCTACTCCTAGAGCGAAGTCTTTGCAGATTTATTGAGGGAAGGCAATTCAAAATATGAGAACCAATGTGGAAGATAGTTCAGCATACGAGTACTAATTGTGACTATCAATTTTTTAAGGAGAGAAATGTAGCACTTGATATAAAACAAAGTCTCAAACTTGAATGACTTGCAAGCATCAGGGAGAAAACGAGGACCATCTTCCCCTTTGTGCTTCCTTTTCGTGGATGTAACCTAGTTTATTATTTGTTTTCTTAATAACATGACAATCATTACCGATTCAGGTACAGAATTGTGACAAATATAGGACAACATAAGAAAGCAAAAAGTTAGTCTAGTGCATCTGAAAGGGATTAAAACATTTACAAAATCCGGCATGAATACGTTCAATTATCAAATAATCAAATCATCTATAAAAGCACTAAATGTTACCTCTAGCAAAGTCTTTTGGTTTTCCTCAGACACGCAGGGAAGCAAACGCGATAACAATTCCTGTTGCCTCCATCCTGTTAATATCCTGTGTCCAAATATGCACCTTCTGCCTCTTTTCTTTCGACACTCCGACCATCTACGGTATTCATCAGACCTATAGAATTTTCCATAATAGAATGATAATATATCCCCAATCTCCTTAGTTTCAATAAATCTCTTCACGTGAACGAGGTTTTTTCCGAATATGTAAAGACCAAGGAGAAAACTCTTCTGCTCAAAATCACTCCAAGAGTTACTTGAAGAGCCAGGTGCTGAACAACAGTCTTGCCCTCTGCATTGCTTTAGGAAGCATTTTTGTTGTGGCAAAGATAAGTCTATATCATCATTAATGCTTGGTACTACAAGTTCGCATCCAGCTGCACTGACTATCCTTACCTCGTTATCCAATGCATTATGGAATGGTCCATTTTTTAGCACAAAAACCCCGTTATTCAGATTATTTTTGTTCTCTTCATTGTTTCTGGAGTCTGCTAATCCATTTATCCCAAGTGAAACATTTGGATCTCCAACAAACTCTGGTGGTCCTTTTTTTACTTCCTCAACTATATCATGTAACCAAATCATTGGCATGGGTAATCCCACTGAAAAAGAACAATCAGTGCCCATCATGAATTTTGAGTTGGATGGTTTCTCTAAAAGCTGAAGATAATCAGCTTTCAACATGAGAGCTGGAATCTCAACCTGATACTGATCTCCAACTCGAGTAAGTCTCTTTGGTTCCCCATACATGTCACTGTCATCTGGAGAAGATACTAACTGGTCAGGAGGCACATCTTCATTTATGCAATCACCCGAGTGATACTCTCGAACCGAATCCTTCTGTCAAAAAACAATAGTTAAAAATATGAGCCCGAGGATGCCATAATATAGTAACAATTTTAAAACACTCCATTACAGATCCTCACTTTCAAAGATATAGAAGCTGAAACAATATTGAATCAATCATTTTCTGAGTTATGTTTGCAGCCACAGATCAGTTGAATCAAACTATAGGTTGTATGAATCACTGTTCTAATTAAAAGCGTAGCTATGGTGAAGAGAGAGTGAATGGTTTCTGAAGGTAGTTATGTGACAGAGAAGTCGATTTGTGCACTGATATCTACCAAGATTATGAAGTGTCGGAGATGGTGCCTTCAAGATGCCATCTTTCGCCATTGCTATACTGGAAATTATTAAAATACAGAGTTCACCATCGTAAGCTTCAGATTCCTTTCAGAGAGTGTCCCGGTGTATCCATGTTTGTGTATCAGTGTGTGGGCAAGTTTGTGTATGTGTGTGTCCCACACAGCCCAATCATAGTACAAACACAACGCGTTGAGCAACTAAATATGTTGCACACCAAAATAGTGAGTGCATTCTTATCTTCTATACTTGTTGTACCAATATTGCTCCACCTTCTCTTCATCAGTTGTTAAAATCAATCTCCACATTTTCTTCATTTCGCAGCTTTAATAGCTAGTAAGATCAAGATCAAACCAATGACATTTAACTTATAATTCATTATTACAATGTAAATATCCTTCCAAACATATGTAAGAGGGAAAACCATCTTATCCCAGATGTCAGTAGATAGAGTTTCAATTCTGAAGATTATAATACATCCAGACAGCTGAGGGCAAAAACCTACCAATGAATTCAATTAGGTTTACATTGTTACTTGTGGGAAAAAAAAAAATTTATGTAACAGAAAACTCATAAATCAGACCTACATTCTGAAGACCAAAGATGATTAAGGCTGAACAGTATTCTAGCCACAAAATTCTCTTTCTACATCTACAGTACTAGAGCAGATACTCAAGCTAAGCAACTTAGATGTTGCAGACAAGAATCATGTTTACTAACTTATTCATACAGAATGCCCTCTGAAGACTGCAAACACTCCAAATCGTGAATAAAATTTCAAAAACCAAATAACAACAAACCCCAATACCATTTTGAACCCCTAAACACATACCCATATCAAGAAAACAGCAGGAAATCACAAAACAATCCAAAATTAACAGAAACCCAACAAGTATGTGAATGTCAAGGTATCAAACACCACATAATCCCAGCACAGCCACCATTCAGATTACTTGCTATTAATAACAAATGCATACAACCCATCACCTGAATGTCACACAAACACTATATTACAACCAACCTCAGACCCATTTCGACCACGGGAACAACTACCCAAAACAACCCCACATTCATCCAAACCACGAAAACAACACAAAACCAAAAAACAACGCAAATCAGAAGAACCCCAGTATGCACATAGCCATCTAGACACCAAACACCACACAATCTCATCACAGACAACAACATTCATTAAAACCTGCAAAAACCATCATGTACCAATCTATTCTAAAGATGATTTACACACGATCTCATCAAATTAAACTCATCACAATCACTAAACAGACACCAAAAGCAGTGACGCAAGTGCATTCAAAAATCTTGATAATACCCAAAGCATGCAACAAAAAAATGAGTTGAGAGATTAGCTAACAACCTCCATTAGAGTGCTTGAAACGCCAAACCCACAACTAACCTGCAAAAAATATCAAATACCCATCATGGTTATGCACTGATTTTACCATCTTTTTTACAATTACAACAAAAACACATAAATACATAAAAAGAAACATAACACAAACATAGTTGTTGATGGATGAAGCAAAACTTACTGCTTCGGGTCTTGTAGAGAAGTTGTGTTGTGTGCGTGTGCTGTGGACACAAAGGGGAGTAGAGAGGAATTTAAGGGGACTTGCAAGGAAGAAAAAGAGAAAGAAAGAAACAAAGTTGTTTCGCTATGAGCACAAAAAAGAGAGAGAGAAATAAATAGAGTTAATATATATTGCAACTTTGGAAAGATTTATTGTAATTTTTGTGTAAACATTTGGATGTGACCACGGGGTTCCAAAAAAAAAAAAAAAAAAAAACAGGTTCCTTCCACCCACACTCTCCCCCCATTGTTTTGATTACTGCTCCAAAACCAGTTTAAACCCAACAAATAATCTCAACTTTGGGGAAAAAAAAAATTTATTACAATTTTTTTTTTTTTTGTTGATATCGGGAATGGGCTTAGATGATGATCATGATGAATTACATTTTTTTTTTGTGATTTTAATTGAAACATTTTGAATTTTTATTTTAGTTTTTGGATTGAATTTTTTTTTTTTTTTAATTGTTGTTTGTTAGTCTTGGGGTGTTAAGAAAATAAGAGATGAAAAAGAATGAAGCCTACGTCAAGAGTCTAAGTCAAGAGGTGGGTTAACTCATTATTCATTCAAACCATATGAGCCATGAGAGGTTTGATGTGAAAGGGGATAAGAATGTGATTTTCCAAAATGGAGTGGTCCAATAAAGGGTAAATTCTACAATTTTGAGTTTGAGAAAGAATGTAAAAATAAATTATAGTGATTATGGTTTCAAATAAAAGAAATTACTCTGAAAAAATGAAGAATGATCGAATGTGGAGTTTGTATAAGGGTGACAATTGTCTAGGCTCGACCGATTCTTCAGTTATTATATACCCGCCAAGTTGTCATCACCAAGTCTATGGCTTAGTACGCATTATAATACCAGAAAGTTAATTTATCACAACAGTTTTTAAGTAGAACTTACTATGTACATGAGTTCAAATTAAGCTTGCGACATCTTTATTCTTTAAAAAAACATAAAGTTTATGTTAGCAAGGGACACATGCTCAGGATTTACTAAAACATATTTAGAGTTTGATTGGTTAATGCGACAGTTGGTGACAAAACACGTGGATTATAATCTTTTGCATTAGTCCGTAAAATTCGATAATATAGATCTTCATATCAATTGAGCATATGCTACATCACGCCAACATTTCTTACATAATCAACATGTGATAATCAATAGGGTTTTTTTTGTACCATACGCATTGTACTGGTTTCAATAGTTTAAGTGATCACTCTTAGTGCTATAAGAACTTGCACTCATTGGATCCTAAAGCTAAATGTCTTTGGTTAGGCACGTCTTACTGGCTGAGCTAGCACTGTTGGCAGATCAATTTACACATGAAATGTGCTATTTGCTAATTTTCAAGAAAACATGCAAAATATTGTTTGAAATACTGTGTTCATGTTTCAGCCAAATTCAACAAATGGTTCTCGGGACCAAACTTAGTTGCAATTGAAGTATGTTTTTTGTTGCCCATTTAAGCTTGATTTTTCAAGAAATGAAGAATCAGTGTGAGTATATATGTCATTTATGCCGTCAAATTTGGCAAATAATTGAATTCTAATAAGGCATTACTTAAAATAAAATAAAAAATCAAATAATGTACCAAAATATTCTTAAATTCTAATAAGTATTACTTTAACAATATCAAATAAGGTACCAAAATAATCTTAAATTCTAATAAGCCATTTCTTTAAAAAAAATTTCAAATAAGGTATCAAAATAATCTTAAATGAATTCAATTATTTGCCAAGTTTGACTCCACAAATCACAGATTTGTTGACACTATCTAATTAGAAAAAAAAAATAATAATTAAGGATTACCAAAACAAGTTGTTCTCTCTATGTAATACTTTTGATAGACCTTTTTTGAATTTGATACCACTTAATTAGTTTTTCTAGAAGAAGATAAGGTTCCTAATTTTATTTCACTAATTCCAGCATTTCAAGATTATACTTGTCAACCTAAGTAAATTTTATTCATCATTTTCCTTATTTATTATTTATCTCAAAGTCAACAATCAAACCAAGCACAAAAAAATATTTTTGACTATTCATTTGTAAATTGATTCATATTATTCAACTAATTGAAACTATGCTGACCAGGTTCAAGTTAAGAGGATATGTGGGCATTTGTTTATAAAAGGAAACCCTACTTGCTTGTAAAATTGTGAATAAAATAGGAAACAACTACCACTTCCAATTTCAAACCTTAAAGTATATCATTTATTGATTTTTATGGTATATTATTAATACATTAAATCTCCGAGAGTATTGGAAATGAGCTTTGATGATGATGATGATTATTAATACACTAGATCAGAGTAAGTAATTATCCTTCTCCAGTTATAATCACATGGTTATCGAGTTAAGCGAGTTTCATTAGGGAAATAATTAATTTCATTTAAGGTGGTCAATTTATAGGTGCAAATTTTGCTAACATGTGGTCCCATTGGGTCATCCGTACCCTCAATGACCTTACATTTACTTTAGGGACCAAAATATTACATTAACAAGATTTATATTTTGTGAATTTAATGATTCGAGCTTAGAGTTTTATAAGACTCAATGATTCCACAGGGTTTACAAAATCAAATTTATCTTTTCTCGTGTGAAAATGCCCTCTATCAAGGTATTGTAACTATTACTATATAAGATTACTAAGTAATTATGATATGCTTTTATTGTATTGCATTAATACGAGTACTATATAAGATTACTCATTGTTGATGCATTGAGACATATAACTTTATTGAGATTTTAGCATATGTCTAGATGCAAAATTATCAATTGGATTTTAGATGGTCCTTCAGTCGGAACATTGAGAGAAGGTAATTTCAACCAAGTGCTTGCCCCTTGTGTCGATCACATATAAATATTCACTTTAGTAATTTTTTGGCGCATTTTTTCAAATTCATTTTTTTTTCTTTTTCCAACCCGTTCTTGATCAACCCAATGCTAAAAGTTTAAGAACTTTGGTTTTGCAATCAGGGTAACATGACATGATATGATAAGGTTTGTTGTTTGCATTTACCTTGATGATTCCGTCATCATCCCAAATCATGTCATGTCACTCTTATTGCAAAATTTTGGTTCCCATGTAAACGTTCATTATTATTTGTTTACAACCAAATTCCCAATGATTTACTCCGATTAAATTGGATTGCTTCTAAAAAAGTGAAAGCTAATTAAAAGTATTATAAACGAAAATGAAACGAACCATCAAGAGGATATTAATAGGCTAACTCTCTGGGATAATAGCTGAAGTATTAAACCGGTCGACGGTTGAACTGATTTTCTCATGTTAAACTCGTTCCCTTTCTTATCCGGTTTATTATTAAACTGAATTACTGCTCCAAAACCAGTTTAAACCCAACAAATAATCTCAACTTTGGGGAAAAAAATTTCTTTTTACAATTTTTTATTTTTATTTTATATCGGGAATGGACTTAGACGATGATGATGAATTACATTTTTTTTTCTTTTGTGGTTTTAATTGGAACATTTTGAATTTTTATTTTAGTTTTTGGATTGAATTTTTTTTTTTTTTAATTGTCGTTTGTTAGTCTTGGGGTTGTTAAGAAAATAAGAGATGAAAAAGAATGAAGCATACGTCAAGAGTCTAAGTCAAGAGGTGGGTTAACTCATTATTCATTCAAACCATATGGACCAAGAGAGGTTTGATGTGAAAGGGGATAAGAATGTGATTTTCCAAAATGGAGTGGTCCAATAAAGGGTAAATTCTACAATTTTGAGTTTGAGAAAGAATGTAAAAATAAATTATAGTGATTATGGTTTCAAATAAAAGAAATTACTCTGAAAAAATGAAGAATGATCGAATGTGGAGTTTGTATAAGGGTGACAATTGTCTAGGCTCGACCGATTCTTCAGTTATTATATACCCGCCAAGTTGTCATCACCAAGTCGATGGCTTAGTACGCATTATAATACCAGAAAGTTAATTTATCACAACAGTTTTTAAGTAGAACTTACTATGTAGATGAGTTCAAACTCAGCTTGCGACATCTTTATTCTTTAAAAAAAAACATAAAGTTTATATTAATAAATGACACGTGCTCAGGGTTTTCTAAAACATATTTAGAGTTTGATTGGTTAATGCGACAGTTGGTGACAAAACACGTGGATTATAATCTTTTGCATTAGTCCGTAAAATTCGATAATATAGATCTTCATATCAATTGAGCATATGCTACATCACGCCAACATTTCTTACATAATTAACACGTGATAATCAATAGGGTTTTTTTGTACCATAGTGAATAGCTTCAATTTTTCTCGCAAGAAAACTACCACTCTAAAAAAAAAAATTTAATAATAATAATGTATATGCTTAAGGCATTGTACTGGTTTCAATAGTTTAAGTGATCACTCTTAGTGCTATAAGATCTTGCACTCATTGGATCCCAGAGCTAAATGTCTTTGGTTGGGCACGTCTTACTGGCTGAGCTAGCACTGTTGGCAGACCAATTTGCACATGAAATGTGCTCTTTGCTAATTTTCAAGAAAACATGCAAAATATTGTTTGAAATACTGTGTTCATGTTTCACCCAAATTCAACAAATGGTTCTTGGGACCAAACTTAGTTGCAACTGAAGTATGTTTTTTTTTGCCCATTTAAGCTTGATTTTTCAAGAAATGAAGATTAATTAATTAATTAAGATTAAATCAAAATGTGAGTATAAATGTGGGATTTTGTGTTGATTAAGTGTAAAAAAAAATCAATTTGTGACTTATTAATAAGTGTGAGTATATATGTGATTTATGCCATCAAATTTGGCAAATAATTTAATTCTAATAAGGCATTACTTAAAATAAAAAAAAAATCAAATAATGTACCAAAATATTCTTAAATTCTAATAAAGTATTACTTCAAGAATATCAAATAAGGTACCAAAATAATCTTAAATTCTAATAAGCCATTTCTTTAAAAAACAAATTCAAATAAGGTATCAAAATAATCTTAAATGAATTCAATTATTTGCCAAATTTGACTCCACAAATCACAGATTTGTTGACACTATCATATAATTAGAAACAAATAATAATAATTAAGGATTACCAAAACAAGTTGTTCTCTCTATGTAATACTTTTGATAGACCTTTTTTGAATTTGATACCACTTAATTAGTTTTTCTAGAAGAAGATAAGGTTCCTAATTTTATTTCACTAATTCCAGCATTTCAAGATTATACTTGTCAACCTAAGTAAATTTTATTCATCATTTTCCTTGTTTGTTATTTATCTCAAAGTCAACAATCAAACCAAGCACAAAAAAATATTTTTGACTAGTCATTTGTAAATTGATTCATATTATTCAACTAATAGAAACTATGCTGACCAGGTTCAAGTTAAGAGGATATGTGGGAAACCCTACTTGCTTGTAAGATTGTGAATAAAATAGGAAACAACTACCACTTCCAATTTCAAACCTTAAAGTATATCATTTATTGATTTTTATGGTATATTATTAATACACTAGATCTTCGAGAGTATTGGAAATGAGCTTTGATGATGATGATGATTATTAATACACTAGATCAGAGTGAGTAATTATCCTTCTTCAGTTACAATCACATGGTTATCGAGTTAAGCGAGTCTCATTAGGGAAATAATTAATTTCATTTAAGGTGGTCAATTTATAGGTGCAAATTTTGCTAACATGTGGTCCCATTGGGTCATCCGTACCCTCAATGACCTTACATTTACTTTAGGGACCAAAATATTACATTAACAAGATTTATACTTTGTGAATTTAATGATTCGAGCTTAGAGTTTTATAAGACTCAATGATTCCACAGGGTTTACAAAATCAAATTTATCTTTTCTCGTGTGAAAATGCCCTCTATCAAGGTATTGTAACTATTACTATATAAGATTACTAAGTAATTATGATTTGCTTTTATTGTAGAAAAATTCTTAAGTGCACTGGTAGTGTGTCTGGTGTTGTGCTTGGTATTGCATTAATATCAGTACTATAGTAGTGCTCTTTATTGTATTGCATTAATACCAGTACTATATGTTACAAGTTTTACCGCTTGAAATGCACTCATTGTTGATGCATTGAGACATATATCTTATATCGAGATTTTAGCATATGTCTAGATGCAAAATTATCAATTGGATTTTAGATGGTCCTTCAGTAGGGAACGTTGAGAGAAGGTAATTTCAACCAAGAGCTTACCCCTTTTGTCAATCACATATAAATATTCACTTTAGTAATTTTTTGGCGCATTTTTTCAAATTCGTTTTTTTTCCATCCCGTTCTTGATCAACTCAATGCTAAAAGTTTAAGAACTTTAGTTTTGCAACCAGTGTAACATGACATGATATGATAAGGTTTGTTGTTTGTATTTATCTTGATGATTTCGTCATCATCCCAAATCATCTCACGTCACTCTGATTGCAAAAATTTGGTTTCCATGTAAACGTTCATTATTATTTGTTTACAACCAAATTCCTAATGATATACTCCGATTAAATTGGATTGCTTCTAAAAAAGTGAAAGCTAATTAAAAGTATTATAAATGGAAATGAAACGAACCATCAAGAGGATATTAATAGGCTAACTCTCTGGGATAATAGCTGAAGTACTAAATTGGTCGATGGTTGAACTGAGTTTCTCATGTTAAACTCGTTCCCTTTCTTATCTGGTTTATTATTAAACTGAATTAAATTAGACCGACAAAAACTATGTATTTAATGTATTATCCATTAATTTTTTTTTGTAATATATTTAAAACTACAAAAATAAACACATGCATCAGTTCGGCTCAATTTCCTCAATTTTTTTAACCTCAAACTGAAATGGTCACTTTGGGTTCCAAATATTACAAACCGAATCAAACGACATCGTAACGAAACGAAACCAAATTTTAGTAGATTCGGGCAGTTTGACCGATTCCTAAGTTTTTTTCTTCAACACGAGGGCTACCTATTATAAACAAAAATAAAAAATTTACCAAATTGTTATAATGATTCCATCATCTCAAATCATGTTATGTCATCCTGGTTGTAAAAACCCGGTTCCCAAGTAAGAGATCATTATGTCTATGACCAAATTTCCAATGATTTACTCCGATTAAACCGGGTTGCCACTAAAAAAAAGTGAAAGCTAATTAAAATTATTATAAACGAGAATGAACCGAACCACCAAAAATATATTAATAGCCTAACTCTCCGAAATAATAGCTGAAGTACTAAACTGAGGTCGATGGTTGAAGTGATTTTCTCGTGTTAAACCTGTTCTCTTTCGTTCTCTATTTATTATTAAACAGAACCGAACTAAACCAACAAAACTATGCATTTAATTTTAATGTATTATCTACTAATTTTCTATACTACATAAAACTACAAAAATAAATACGTGTGTCGGTTAAGTTCGGTTCGATTCGGTTTGCTCAAATTTTCCAACCTCAAATCTCAAACTGAAGTGATCACTTCAAGTTCAAAATGTTACACTCCGACGTCACAACAAAACCAAACCAAATTAGTAGGTTCGATTTGATTCGAGTAGTTTAACCAGTTCCTTAGTAAAAAAAAAATTTCAACACTAAGGCTACCTATTATAAACAGAACTTAAATTTTTAATCCAAGTTTGTAATCAAAATACCCAATAAAATTAAATAAATTTTTGAGTCCATTCTGAAAAAAAAAGTAAAAGAAAAAAGTGTATCATCATCATTTCCATTGCCATCACTTTCGACCAAACCAAAACACGAGAAGAGCCAACCACCCATGAAAGGCGACTGAGCTCAACTTCACTACCATTAGAAACCGAAACCCTCTTCACGTTTTTCTTCAAAAAACAAATAAACAAAACGTTCCCAAATCTCCACATCTCGCGCTGATCATCGTCATGGAAAACCTAACCCAAACCCCAAACTCACTTTCAGTCAACTCTTCCATTAAAAACCCATTCTGGGAATCCGAGCTTTCGATGCTTCAAGTTAAAAGATTCGATCTTTTCCACCCCTTAGATCCTCTTCCGTGCAAAGACAGGACCTTTTGCAGCCGATCGATTGATAGGGTAGCTTGTTTGCTCTTCACGGCTTTCCAGCTCTTCGAACTTGGTTGAGAACAGTGGAAGTAAAGTTGGGGTTCAAGTGGGGATTTAGATCTGTTAATGCTCTGGGTATTTCGTTTTTTATGCGCTTTGAAAACCCATTGGAGGAGAAATGGTGAATTAGCTGATTTTCGTGTCTGGGGTTTCAAGGAAAACAGAGGAACAAGTGGTGATTTGGGTTTCAAGTTCGGCTTTTTTGGTAAGTTTGTAAGCTCTTTATGGTTGCATTTCGATTTGGGGTCTTGGTTTATGTGGAAAATTAGCTGCTTTGGTTACTTATCTTCATGTGTTATTGTTGATTGAGCTTGAATTTGTTCCAAATAGAGCTTTGTGTTGATTTGTTCTAATGGGGTTTAGTTTTTGAGTGGAGAATTGGTTAGTTTTCGGCGATTTGGAATGGGGAGAGTTTGTTTTCCAAAATGCAGGCTTTCGAGACTAATGGGTTGGCTTCAGGTGACCTTAGGAGGGCTTGTGATAATAGTGAGCATAACCAGTCTGTTTAGGTTTTACACTGCTGGGTTTTTCCTTCATGATGATGACATTTGCCGCCACTTTTATGGGGTGAATGAGGCGTATGGTGGGTTCGATGTGAAAGCTTTGTCTGATCGCGTTGAGGAAGTTGTTTTGAAGATGGCTAGTTTGCAGGAGAAGCTTGAGTCTACTGTGCAAAAGTTGGATGGAAGAGATGGAAAGCCGAGTGTTTCGAAATTGGAATACAAGAAATTTTTAGAGGAGGAAGTGATCAAGCCTTTGTATAGTGTTCACATCTCACTTAGGCAGATTCGGCTTCCTAGAGTTGAAGGGGCGAGAAACATGACTGTAAGGGAGGATCCGTTGATTAACTCCTTTGTAGTTGAGGAGATTCGAAAGTATATAACTCCAAAGGAGAATAGAGCGGGGAAGATCAACATATATGGCAATGAAAGAATTTACAACACGATTGGGCATGCTTGTGTTTTGATGAAGAGAGATTTGGAAGAGTACATGAACTATGATATTGGTTCTTATTGTAAAGACGATTGGAACCTAGCGCAGAAGCTTATGATTAATGGATGTGACCCTTTGCCACGGAGGCGGTGCCTAACAAGGGCGTCTAAGCTTTACCAGAAGCCTTACTCAATCAATATGTCGTTGTGGAAGTTGCCTGATGATAGAAATGTCCGGTGGAACAACTACCAATGTCGAAATTTTGTCTGCTTAGCCAGCAAGAACCCCAAGAGAGGTTATTCCAAATGCAGTGGATGCTTTGAAATGGACAAGGAAAGGACCAAATGGGTCACTAATAGTCCAATTCCGGTTGATTTTCTCATAAGCGATGTGTTAGCAATCAAGCCTGGGGAGATAAGGATTGGTATTGATGTCGGTGTCAACACTGGTTCTTTTGCTGCAAGGATGAGAGAACAAAATGTGACAGTTATTTCGACTGCTCTAAATCTTGGTGCCCCTTTCAATGAGATGATTGCTCTTAGAGGCCTTGTTCCTCTCTATGTAACATTGAACCAGCGACTTCCATTCTTTGATAACACAATGGATTTGATTCATACAAGCGGGTTCTTAGACGGCTGGATTGATCTGCAACTGATGGACTTTATCTTGTTTGATTGGGATCGTATTCTGAGACCAGGAGGATTGCTCTGGATAGATCGGTTCTTTTGCAGCAGAAAAGATTTGGACGACTTCATGTACATGTTTCTGCAATTCAGGTACAAGAAACACAAGTGGGTGATATCTCCGAAGTCTAAGGAAGAAGTTTTTCTTTCTGCATTATTAGAGAAACCACCAAGGTCTTTATGACTAGAGTAATTTTATGCTTTGTTCATTCATGTTTACGAACTTGATCTTGATTTAATTGTTTTAACAGTCAGATATCTTGGTGCTATCATTTTCCATTATAACAACAATGTACTTTCTCAAAAAATAATAATAACAACAATGTAGCATCACTAATTTCTTTTATGTGAAGGTTACATGCTCAAAGGCCTCGTTTCTTGTTAATTAATTGTTCTACATTGGCTACAAGAATTGTTCATTCTGTCTTTTTTTTTGTCTTTGAATTGATGAATTGATGACATTCTCTGGTGGCTGAGCAGTATTGCCCTATGGTTATAAATACACAGAGAAAAGTTAATGAAAGGTTTTGTGTTTGACTTGATGGATCAATAACATTATTTGGTAGTCTAAGGGTAGTTGCCTCGTGTCGATGCATCTGCTGTTGATTTAACAAGGTTCTGTTGCAGTGTTTGCTTTAAAACATTAGATGGCATCGTTGGTAGTGATAATAAGCAAAACTTGCTTGGTTTGATAGTGGACTGTTAGTGCGAACATGTTTTGCAGCTATATTTCATGAATTCACCTGATGGTCTCCAAGAACCAATAACTTGTCATAATGCTGTTGATTATCTGTTTAGTGGCGCTGCGCATCTAAGTTAATATATGATCTTTTTTTTTTTTTTGAAAGCCTTAGGCAATATATATAATTACCTAAGAGCTAGTACAACCAAGTATGCCGGCAGTCGATGTCAAGTGATGAATCTTACTATTTAGGTCTCTAGATATATATTTACATTGCCAAAAAGGAAGTATAAGAAGCAAGTGTTTAATATTACATATAAGAAGGCGCTAGACCCAATGCATAGTTGAGAGCTAATGAGATTCTCCATCCTGAATGAGGTCTAGAAGGGTCGTAGAGTCTAAAAAAAAAGTTTGGTCCACCATCTCTGAGCTAAATGAGTAGATGAACCATATTTATTTCTTATATGCTGTTAAGTGTGTAAGCTGTTAGAAGGTTTATGCACTTGTTGCTGTGAGCTTAGTCAGTGTATATCTCAACTGCACAGGTGAACCAAGTGTATGCTGGGGTACCACCTTCTTTTGAACCCATGGGTTATAATAAACTAGGGTGTCAACGCGCGCGAGTGTATTCAATATTTTTATTTTATTACAACAATTGAATAATAAGAAAAAAAATATTCTTGAATTTCTAAACAAATTAATTATATATAATTTTAAGGCCTTATGTATAATTTATAAATAAATAAAGGACTTCAAATAAATTATGTTAAAAGCATAAATATAATTAATGCTTAAGAGAGACTGATTTTCATTGTAAAAGTATAAAATGTGAAGGGCAAAATGAAAAATTTTAAATTAGATGTAAAGGGTTTTTTTTTTTTTTTTTTTAATTTATAATTTATGAATAATTGGAGGTTCAAATAAATTATATTAGAGGCTTAGATATAATTAATGAATGTTTACAAATTGCTGGTTTTAATTGTAAATAGTTTAAATTTAAAAAGATAAAACGGTAAAAATGAGTAATAATATTTTTCATTTGAATGACATAAATACCATTTTCACATTTTACCCATTTTTTATTTTTGTTTGTAAATATCATATAGTTGGGAGGGTAAAAATGGAAAGGGAAAATCAGGTTGAATACATTTTTACTGTTCCAACACTTTTCATCTAGGAGAGCTTTAGTTAGAGCACTATTACGATGCCTGGTGTTATGCCTGGTAGGTGCCAGGCACCGTTGATCTTGCCTGGAGATGGGTGTTACACATATCCCGATGCAATATCAACGATGTCTGGCCTTACCAGGCATCGTAGTAGTGCTCTTAGTTATATATAGTACAGATAAGTGCAAAAATACGATGTTTTTATTTTTCGGTGACAAGGTTTTAAATAAATAATAGCCTCATAGGCACACCACCACTAGTTGAAGTTTTCGACAAGCTTGTGTTTAAAACATTTTCTATCTTCCAAGGTTGGCTTCTTTCAATTTACAAGTGAGATTAATCGAAGTCTCATACAAATATTTAGGCTGTGTGTGTGTGTGTTTTTTTAATATATTTTTAATTATGTCTTATTATTAAAAAAATAATGAAAATTACAGCTTTTCACCATTTTCCATTTAGGATACATTTGGTTAGTCATTTTCATTGGAAAATAAAATCCATTTCCCTTGTTACGTAGATTTTCATTTTTGATTGTCTATTTACTAACAGAAAATTGATTCTTCATAAGATTGTTTTTCCACTACTCATGAGAATCCAAGTCCAAGGAAGGCCTTGGAATCGAGGAAACAGTTTCAATTTTTAGGTCTATTTTCCATGCAACCAACATAGCCGGATTATCAAGAGTAGTGAAAAAACAGTCTTGCGAATAATTGATTTCTGGCAAGTAAAAAGACAACTTTCGGACGCAATGGATTAAAACAATTGGTCTTCAGAAGGCAGATGTATTCATGTATCATATATGCACTCCAAGTAAAACCATTTCATTTATTAATACAAACAAAATATATTACAACTTCCAACAGTCACAGACATAGGGATGGCCAAACTAACACGATTGGATACGGAAAACTTCAATCAGTAGGATACTGGCCAAACGTAGTTCTCTCTTCTAAAACAAATTCTAAACCCGAAAGCTAGACTCGAAGTTTTATATCACTGCATCATATAGGATCACTTGGATTTTACAAATTTACTAGAAATATCACTCTTCACCTTACATGCACGTGAAAAAGCTTGCTGGAATAGATCATCAATTTCATTCTCCTTTTTGTCATATATGTAGAATGCTATGAAGGCAAATGGGATACCTGCATTTTGTTGAGACAATACGCCGTTGTTAATGGAAAACACTTGCATCAATATAGATTAAAGGAATCAATCATGTTGGTTTCAGATGTACATGCTAACCATAGCAAAGTCATGAAAGAACGCTTCTTGGTAATTTCCCATTCATTCGCTTCTAATAGCCAATTTTTTTCATATTGTTAAAATACAAAGTTTTTGTCTCAAGCACATAAAACGAAAAGACTTTTCAAAAATCTTCTCATGCAAGTGACAAATGTTCATGACACGCATTTAGCCTAAATGCATCCCAAATTTTTTTCATAGGCCGAATTGCTAAAGTGAACTAGACAGTCACCATAACACGGTCAAGCATGGCTAATGACCACTCCGTGTGTGCCCATGTAGACACTAGACAGAGAGACAAAATTATTGGCTGTTGTCATTTTATAAGCCAAATGAGATAAAGCAAAAAAGAGATCTGATTCATACCGATGGTAAATATGTTTTGAACTGATGTAGCACCAAGGAAGCTGACAATCAATAGGAAGATGACAACCTGTTCAACATTACAGTAAGAGCATCACAGATATGCAAAGATGACAACCTCTGTGTGTGTGTAATCTTCTAGAAATGCACCTACTCCATTACAGACAAATTACAATTTTATTTGTGGAATTGAATATGAACTAGAAATTTCATCTGCTAGGTTAACTGGTCACAAAGAAACAAATGGATTTTCGGGCATGCGGAGAAAGACATCCGATGTTGTTTACGAAAGTGTTAGGAACCTTATGGGACTGGGTTCTCCGAGATTTAAAGGACAGCTTTGTGTCAATTAGTGTTTGAGTTAGGCGTATAGACTCATTGGGGATTTGTGGCATTGTTGGATGTAATTACCATGTAATCTTTGCTTTAAATAGAATCTTACCCTTTCTAAAAAAACTAAAAAATAAAAATAAAAGACAAAAAACCATATGCATGGTAGGAAGTTCCAGATAAGCACATAAACGCAATTAGCATAAAATGGACATGAGCAGTAGTTACCTTGATTAATAGTGCTGTGTCCTTGCCTTGGCAAAGAGATTTTAGCACCGACACTGCAGAATTCCATGTGACTGCAACTGACAAAGCAACCTGATGACCCATTTCCTGTGGGAAGTGGAAGCTTGATGCAGGGATTTTTTCAATTGTATGTCCCATTCTGCACGAACATATAATTTACGTCAGGTGGTATTTTATTTATTATTTTTTTTTTGGAACAGAAAAACAAGAAATATACTGTCCAGAAGCCTGTAGTTCACTATTTGCCTCATTTATTTAGTTCCATATTTTATACAGGAAGTATAGTCATTATTATGTCACTTGTCATATATACTTGTATAGCCCACTAGCAAAATCAGATATAGCAGATTGTTAACTGTTCAATGATATCACATTATTCCGCAAGTACTAGGAAAAATCTTGGTTATTCTCAATCCCTATGGTATGTTTGTATTGTGAGCAATAGAATCAATCTATGATCTGACATATTGACTGAACAGTTTAGATAAAGAAAATGACAAGCTCTTGAGACAGCTGATTACTTAACAGAAGACAGATAAGAGAAGAAAATGCAGAAAGTATACATTTTTGCAGGTAGAATGCCATGAACGAACAGGAAGAGCGTTGCCAGCAAGAGAAGCTTTGAAACTGCAGTGATAAATGAGTACCCAGATGCGATGAAGTACAAATAGAAAGCAACCAAGACAATCACTGCGGTCAATGTCTGCTTTTTATCTTTCCAGAGAAGTGTATGGGCAACTGCAAACCATGGAAAAACCAATACTGAATCAATATATCAACATATATTTACAGAATGATGCTGAAATCAGATCTTTCTGTATATCAATTCAACCTGTATCTCTAGATTTCATAATTTTTAGCATTTGTTAACATACTTAATCCCTATTCATTCGCTAGGTGGATATGTGTGCCCGTATTGACACGTTTAACATTCACATGCAGTACATATAGCTCTTCCAGACTCTTGAATGGACATTATAACTACTAGGCCAAATTGGCTGTATGATCGTATTCGCCTGGTCGAAAAAGAGTATAGCATGTTGCAGGCTGGGAGCTATGTGTAAAGATCTTGATTAGCATGTTATAAATCTGAACAGTATTGACCTCGAGGTGTCATTCCAGTGAATAACCTACCAGATGAGCAGTTCATACACACGCAGGTGACAATTGCTACAGAAAACTTCTCCTGGGAAAAACATAGTCCATAAAATTAAGCATGTGTTCTCACTGTGCGAGTGTGTCGACAAAGGGTTTCGTCGCTGCACCCTGAACCTTTCTTAAAATCGGCGAATCTCATAAAGGCACCCGAATCGTTGTCTCAAAAGGCACCCCCTCCTAAACTCTAATCTGACAAAAATCTAATCTCAAAATGTAAACCACACATCCCATTGCAAAATACACATCACTATTCTTTCACATTTAATCAACCAACTTTCACCAAACTTATATTTTCTTCTCTACTTTTCTTTTCCATTCCTGTCACAACTAGATCCTCAACAAAATCCTTGTGTTTTTTTTTAATTGGTAAAATTAAAGTGGAAGGTTTGTACTATAACTAACTTATATGTGCAAAATATGTGGAAACAAATTTAAAAAAATAAATCATAAAAAGATTAAAGTGACAAAAAAGGAAAAAAAAAAAAAAAAGAAGTTGAGTGAGACTTGTAATTCCCAAAACACATAAAGTTAATATTAGATCATACAAAAAGAACTCTCTTTGCGAATACATCTTTTCTTTTTTTTTGTGGGGGGGGGGGGGGGGGGGGGGGGGGGGGGGTGTGGGTTGTTGTGGTGTATTTTGAGAAGAGCGCGGTAAGCAATTGTGGTGTTTTAATTTATAAAGGGTATACTTTGAGAATTGCCAAAAACATTTTTAGGTGTTGAACAGTTATCTTAAGCATTTAATGGGCATTCCTTTCAGATTCTGTGGATGCAACAAGGTTTCGCCAATAAAATTCAAGTGATGTGCCAATACCCTTTCCATTTCCAAGATATATGGAAGCTTTAGATGGCCCTTCTCTTCTACGTTGCTGACCAGCATGCAGATGTGGGTATGAGTCAATCGTCCTCTTTAGACCCTCCTACACTTGTAAACAAAAATAGTTAATCACAGTAGCAATAGGCACTAATAATCTATGAGAGCACATCATTCACTACAAGCTATGACCAGCACTACACATGGTTGGTTTGATATGTCTCTCTAAATCCACACAGCAACAGTTAAATTATGTTATTATTGAGGCTAACTCTGGTCTAGAACCAACATAGATTTGGGAGGAGCCAAGTATGCACTGTCTATTTGAGTAGCATAACTTGGTTCTCACTTTAAGTTCTCAAATTACACATAACACCAATCTTTCGGCTTTCAGCTGCTGATTGATTTTGTCTAACTGGCCCTTTTAAAAGGTGTCTCTAGTTTGATGGTTTTCCATTAGATACAGTTTGCTTAAATTGCTTTTTATGATATTAAATAAGTAAAAAAAGTAAACAAATAAAAGGGTCAAACACTTTAAAACCAAATTTGAAATTCCTAAACATTCCCAAATCAATCTTAAAGTTAATAGTGAAATGAACAGAAACCACTTTTTTTTTTATTGAATCAATGCTACAATGGGGTGAGTTTGAATCAAATGATCAGAAATTCAGAATCAACCTGAATTAGCACAAGAGGTGTATAACCAAGACGATCCTTGGCTTTTGAGCAATTAAAGGTCCTGTTGCATGAGAGGAGTCGGACTCTCGATGGTGTCAGCTGGGGAACCGGCATGCCGTACGGAGCCAGAATCTTATACGTCCACTCCACCAAATGTGCAATTGGCATCATCACAGCGGCAGGAATTTTGATTGTAGGTCTGCATATTAAGCAGATACAATAACATTGATGTTTGACAAGTGGTATTACTAAGGAAATACTACTACATTCCACTAAAAGAACTCACAACCATAGTTAAACAAGGTTCTGGTCAATTAGAACAAAAGTATAGTTTCTTAAAGCTGTAAACTTTCTTTTACAAACATCTCGAATTGTAAAGTTACCTTTCATAACCAAGCCCTTCAAGAATTAGTGACATGAACTCCCAAAACTTTATTGGTTCCATATTGGTGATGAAGTAGGCCTGCACAAGCATCATAACACAATGTTTTTATCACCATAAAGATGACTCAACTTTGCAATCAAACTAGGATAATAATTTATTATTTGTAAGTTTCTATGACGACCCCTCTACTAAAACCTATATTTTCCCCACTTAACCACCCTGAGGTGTGAGATTTTAGCTTAAACCGATAAAATCGGCCTTGTCAGTGTTGGAAGAGTGCATGCAAATGTGGGACACACTGTGGCGACCACTGCATCGTCTTGGGCTAGGCACCTTTCCAATACACCACATCCTCGACTCTTTTAGATTCGAGGTGTCCCAATGTTCTTGGTGAAAAAACAATACAAGAATGAAGTTAGAAGTATAAACAGAAAACATTTTAGTAGTACAATATGTTCTTGACTAACATATCTACCAAAATGGAACACACTCACACCAAGTGATAACCCTTATTACTTTATTTATATTTGTAAACAAAAAACATTTTAGTAGTACAAAATGTGGAGGTATAAACTTTATTTTGTTAGTCATATTTTCCAAATGTCCTTTTTTTTATTTTTTTAATCCCTTAACTCTTCCCACTCTAAATGCAGCCAGCTGAGTTCGACCCTGTGACCTAGTGATACCATCCGCCACTGCTCAACGCCATCACACCTTTGGCATATTTTCCAAATGTACATTGATATTGCTAATTATGTATTACTCTCTTGCTATAATATACTTATAACATGTATAAGAAGCATAAGTGCCCATAGAAGTGACCAATCGAGTGTTTGAGTGTCAAAAACATATGGACACAAATTGTTTACTGGAACATGACATGTGAAAAGATGTTTGTGGAGTCTAACGGCTCGGACACACATGATCCTCCTTAGTGACGATATCAAAATATTTTTTTCCTTGAGAAATAGGGGAGTGGAAGAAATTAGGGGTTCCTTCTTGAATTCGCTTTCACAATAAGCAACATGGAGACAACCAAAATTTAGGACAATGAATAAAGCGTGGGGAACACTCTGAATCATGTCCATGTGCTTGCCATATTGTTATCCCAAAGAACTGATGTTTATTACGTGCCTCTCGACAAATTATAGAAAAAAAAACAATAAATTTGTGGTCCTCTTGCAGCAAATCGAATCAACTCAAATTTCTTAAATCTAGGGCTGCAACTCGGGTAGGTAAAGGGTCAGCTCAAACCCAACTTTGATCCTGTCAACCCATTGGTCAAATTTTTTTCTAAGTTGCTCTCCCGAATCCCTAATTCCAATAATTCAACCTAACAAATATCACAAACACCAGCAAGGAATATGTATCCAATTACTGCTTGTAGACAACCACATCTCTAAAACTTGGTGATATTAGATGGAAGACATGGAACTTATGAATGACTCCAACATGAATGCCAAACCATTTTCCGCTCTAGCCAACAAATGAACTCCATTTATGGGTTTGCAATCATACAAGTCATAATACCTACATGTTGGACACTTTCCAACTTCTCTAAAAAAATTCTGATTTTTTCAGCTAGTTTTATTTTTTACGAACCTTATATCGCTCATTCAGTAAATTGTTAAAGTATTCACGTTTACCATGCTGAGTTGAAAATGCATTGGATTGATTGCTTTGTCAGTGTCTGATACTTCACAATTGGTATAGAAAAGTGTCCTTCCAATCTCAAAGCTCATTCAAGTACAGAGCGGGTGGTGACAGGACAAACAACCAAAATGAGTCAAGTAGAAAATTATTTTTGAATGGATACACGTAGAATAAGTACCTGCCCAGCAGCCTTCTCAGCAACAACTCCTTCTGAGGCTAGAGCTCGCTCTGCGCAGATATGAGCATGAGCCACATTTTCAACATACGTGAAATCATACATGTTGTTTCCATCACCAATAATAAACTGACAAAAATTGGAGTACAGGAACATTAGAATGTCGGAAAATCATGTAAGCCACTATCCAAAAGGACACAAACAAAAAGATACAACGACATATTGATCATGGTCTGCAATGACTTATTAGCACTCTTAAGTCCACAAACAAGTTCCTAATATTCTTTAGCTGATTAGAACTTAGGAAGTCACCAAAAATAAGGCAAAAATAAGGTATGGAATGAATGACTATAAAAATCATTTCAGTCAACTTAACAACTCTCTTCAAATTTCTTTACAGGATTTTCACTGGATGGCTATACATTACACTTCTCAGTGTTGAACACTGAGAGAAAAATGGACTAGATGATGCATACAGCTGAAAACCACCACCAATAATAATCTAGCAATGAAGTAATGCTAGTAACTTATGCTTGAAAGAAATTTTTGGTGTGGTAGACATAGCAAAAAAAGTCTTTTCTTCTCATTTAACTCACTGCGGAAGGGAAACAAGGTCTTCCACAGAATAAAAAAAAATGTCAAATCGTGAATTGCGCTCCTTTTATCCCTTTCTTGTTAAGCTTATTTGTAGAAGACGTGCATTCTCACGTATCTTAAAAAGCCAGAGAAAAAAGTTAGCATAGAACCCGCCTTCTAGTCCTAGAGAGCTTTGCAACTATATCAGCAAACAAACATATAAACTGCTCTGGCACCACAGAACATCCCACTATAAATCATTTTTAACAAGATAATGTCATATCAAAAAAATGGTCAAAATGCACTCGCACCTTGGACTTTCCGGCCTTTGCAGCAGCGATTAAAGATGGAACCAACAGTTTATCACCAGGACCAAAAATACTACTTGGGCGTATGCAGCAGGTTAGAAGGCCATTTGTACCGTTTGCCTTGATCACCAATGCCTCTCCTTCAGCTTTAGTAGCAGAGTAAGAGTCATTATGCTGAGAAACATAGGAAAATAAGAAATTATTAATGATAAAACAGGGGGGAGCTCTGCTATATTGATTAAAAGGCATTAAATAGATTCTCCTAACATAAAATTCGCAAAGGAGGTGTCAAGACCAATTACAACTAATGTAGTAAAAATTGTTAGACAGACAGAGTTGAATAAAACCATGACCACTTAAGCTTTCAAACCATTTATCCAAATTATAATTAATTCAGAAGAAGATAAAGTGATTCCCCTAGTAAGCTTAACTCTTTTCTTCAGGATGTTTTAAATTTCAATGAGGACCTTTGGAGAAACTCAACGATTGAATGGGCAAGAGACCCTATTTAAATTCACAACAACTAAACGCTGCATATTTTGACATATCTAGTACAGTATTAGTAACGGATCAAAGCTGGATTGGTTAACTGTCACAACACAAATCAGGTAATAGGACAAAAATTTGGATCCACCTTAATTCGACTAAACTTGGCCCATTTGATCTACTACCAAGCAAGGAATGTGATTTCGCGAAATCTCGAAAAATTTCATCAAAAATTTCGTTTTTTTGAAATTACGAAAAGAAAAATGGCGAAATAAAAAGTTACATTTTTTCGAGGGTTTTTTTCGAAAATTTTCGAGATTTTTTTGTAAATTTCAGAATTTTTTTCGTAATTTTCGTTTTTTCTGTAAAAATACAAAACCCAGCTACCAAAAATTCCATTTTTCCGAGGGATTTTTTAGAAAAATTTCGTGTTTTTTTTTTGTAAATTTTAGGATTTTTTCGTATTATCAATTCTTCTAATTATTTATTGATTTTTAAAGCTACCCCCTGGTTTTCTAATTATCATTTCTTCTACTTATATATTGATTTTTGAAACCATCCCCTAATTCTCTAACTGATTTTCTGATTATAAATTGATTTCATGTTTGTTTCATTTCTTAGTATTTAGGCTTCATTTAATCTGTTTAATAGATTTATTTACTTGCATCTATTTTTATTTTTTTTTCATATTTTCATATACCCTCGAAATTCATTATATATTTTTTATTTATCCTCAAATTTTTTACGTTTTTTCTTTACACACCAAAATATTTCTTAAAATCAGGATACCGAAATGAACTCGAAAAACAAAATCACAATCCTTGCTACCAAGAATGGAACTTCTACTAGTGGCTCTAAACAAAAAAGTTTGTGTCACATGATAGCACAAACAACCGAATATATAATACGTAGGAAAAAGGTGAAATTTTTTTAAAATAGTTCAAATGCATTCCAACCTTTGATGGATATGGCATTGATTCCTCGCCATTGAATATCCCATGAACCCCATCAAAAACCACACTAGGAGAGCTAGTATAAATAAGTCTCTTTACTTTGCATTCAACACAGGCACTGATGACATTCTTCGTCCCTGCAATTTCCAGTACAAGAGGACTAGTCAATTAAACAGTGAAATAAATAATCATCCAAAAAATAAATGACTTTCTCAAGTATCAATAGTTGGCTCACACTATGTTATTTGCAAACAAATATGTTACCTTCAACATTAACTGAATAGTGGAGCTGGTGACTATTGATAGATGAGTCAGGAGCGGCCATGTGGAAAACAACCTCGGCTCCTTCAAATGCTATTTAATGGAAAATGTGTCAGCTGATTAGTACATAAGAAAATAAAGAGATTATTAACACTAAATTCCCATAACTTTCCATGAACACCAAAAGTTGAGAACAAAAGGCATTTATTTTTCTTATCTCCGTAACTCCACATCTCCAGCCAACACAAATGTTAAAATCATTTTATCTCCATGAAAAGTTGTGGTGTTTTACATCATATCTACAGTTATATATGCCTCATTTCAGCATATGAAACAATATTAAGTAATGAACAAAAGCCAATATCTGCAGTGTAATGGTGTTTTCTATACATTTAAATAATATTGATATTTGATTCAGTGTAAGTCACCTTTAACCACTTGGGCCTTGTCTCGAAGATCAGCAGATACATACTGAGCAGCACCCGACTGAAGTGCTTCACCAAGGATTCCCTCCTCTTCATATGGCTCAAGCTTAATGGCAAGATCCAAATCACTGATTCTCACTGACCAATTTCGAGACCTAATAAGCATCTCCACTAGATGTCGTGCTGCAAACCCTCGGCCTCCAGTCACAACACACCACTTTTTTTCTTCTCCTGTCATTATTCTAATAGCTCCTTACCTTCTGCAAATCCATAATCAAAGTTCAAGTGAGTCAACGAGATCAAGGAAATAACTCAACAAATAAATAAACAAAAATCATGACATGAAACTTAAATACAGGTCAAATAAAAATAACCTGAACTGTGAAGGAAACGGAAGAAACCAAACGAAGGTATAAATTAAATTACTTCATAAACACAATGTCTACTTGATATTTGCAAAAATACGAGCATTAGGGTATATTTGAATAAAAGAACTTCTACAAGTACAACATCTATTGTTCTAAGCAAATGACAATAGGTCCACGCAATTCAAACCGCTTAGCAGGATATGAATAGCAACGAGCATTTTCCGCGTTCTTCCAACAACTCTTTTTTGGCAACACTGTATACTGCCAGATGATGCAACGAGTTTTCAATTGAATTCACCAAATAATATTTTCTTGATTTTATCCACATTATAGGCAAAACTAAACTTTAGATTATAAATTTCTTAACAAAAAAAAATGAGGCTCTAGAGTTGATCATGTTTCTAGATCATGCATCTCGTGAAGTTGATATACAGTCTTCTTGTAGATATTTCATCGAACAATTAACGTACGTATGTAACTTAAGTAATGGTGCAGTCTTGTCTGTGTGATTTGATTTGCTTTGCCACAAATTAGCTCGAAAGTAACGATTTGAACACTAAAACAAATGCACTACTTACCAATGCACTCACCTTCGATTCTTGAATGTTGCGGAGCAGATCTCAGGATGTTGCAGGGTTGAGTTTGAAGGAAGAGCGAGCTTGTTTCGGAATTTGAGATCGAGGACGTAGGAGACGAAGAGTTTGAGCGGAGATTGAAGAGAAATTGATGGAGTATGAGAGAGGAAGTTGAGGTTCTTGATCGGGCTTGCGAACGAGTTCAAGATCTTCGAGTGGATTCGATCTTTGGAAGTGCCTTCGACTTCGCCAATGTGTCCGACCACGAAGAAGAGGTGGTGATTGAGTTTGTCCAACCGGTTGGTCGGGTTTCTTATTCGAGCCTAGGGATGCTAATGGAGCGGATACGAACAAATTCATCTATGCTCCATCAGGAATAGTGGATCCCAAATTCGTACCGCCAATTCTTTATAAATTTATTTAAAAACCATAATCACCCCGTATGGATTGGCGGATACCCACCCCGTCAATTCGTATACAAGTTTACAGTTCTGCAGGTGGGTTATTGGTTCCCCGCCCGATACTAAATTTATGAATAGCATTGAATTTGCAGTGTAGAGCCGAAGAGCTCAACACAAACCAAACTAAAATCCGAGAGGAAGGCAATATAAGATGAAACCAATCTCTACTATTGTCTTCATCTATTCTCGTAACTAATGCAGCAACATCAAGGCCCAAAACTAAAATTTGCAGGAATAAAACATAGAAACAAAAAAAAGATAAACCTTGAATCCTATATCGATCTCCACAATGGGTGTGGAGGCCAGCGTGGGATTTGTTGAAGTGGTGGAGTTTGGATTGGATTTATCTTCCTTATTAAGTGTAATTCGACTGATCCAAGTGAGTATTCAACATACAGATGCAAATAAGATGAAGAACACAAAGAGCATTAAATGGATTGAAAAGGGTCAAACGGGTGATATGTGTAAATTAAGCGGGTCGCAAAACTACACGACCATGAAAATTATCTGAACACTATAATGAGAGTTTCCAATAATTTGCATTTCTTCCATTCTAAATTTTTCTTTTCAATTTTGTCATTCCAACTCTGATATTTACAAAGAAAAAATTCTAAATGTGGGTAAACAGTAAAAATGGATGTTTATATCATTTGAATAAAAAATAATATTGCAATTTTTTACTATTAGACTCTTTCAAGTTAAACTATTTACAATCAAAATTAGCTTTTTCATCTATCAATTATAAAAAAAAATTTACTTTTATATCTAATTTTTGAATTTTTTATTTTGTCTTTCATATTTCATAATTTTATAATCAAAATCAGCCTCTAAAACATTGATTAATCATACTTATGTCCCTAACATAAATTATTTAAAGCCTCTTATTTATTTATTTATTTATAAACTATAAATATGCTCTTATTATATATAATTATTTTGTTTATAAATTCAACAATAATTTTTTCTTATTACTGAATTGTTGTAATAAAATTAAAAAATATTGAATATCCGCACACGTAGAGCATGTCAACACCTTAGTGATTCATAAGTTGAGAAAACTCGTTCTCCATACACCATACCAAGTGAGGCTTAACAATCAAGATAGTCAACAACTTGATTTACTTCTTGAAAAATCCAGCGTACGATGTCTATATAAATCAATTTGTAAAACATAACGATTTCACGTGTTGCCCTGTTGCAAAGCAACACAATAATAGGACTCATCCGTGTTTATATGAATTCACTGAATAGCTAAACGTTGCCATGAGATGAGGTTGTTATTTGGATGAAATTATCAGTAAACGCTTTCAAAAGAGTGGTCGGAATTGGTCTGAGTGAAGCGAAATGATTAGCAATTAAAATTACAATGAGTATGACCCTGTCTCTCAACGACTCTGTAAGCTATCTCAAAATATTTCATAAAATATCTTGTGATGCTGCCTTAAGCGTATATTTGATTCCAAGAAAAAAGATATAATTGTGAGTCGGGCGAACGACACGAGTATTTCATCCAATATATCAATTTGAGTTAAACGCATCCATATGTGTTGAACGGAAACCAACCCATTTAATAACCGTGTCACATATTCGTGTTGTATTCAAATGTGGACAACAAAGTCGGGTCAAGACTATCGGGTTCCCATTTAATCAGACCAAATGCACCCAAATCACACCACACCAAAAACCTACCCTTCTAACCTCAAAATCAAAATAAAAATCAAACTCTTTTTCTTCCCCAAACCAAAACCCTAAACCCTAAATCTCACTCACTCACTATGATGAGTAGTTGGCGACCTCTCCTCCTACGCATCGGGGACAAATGCGTCGAATACGGAGGCAACACCGACTCTAAAGAACACATTGTAAGCATTTCTTTCGAATCACTTCATCTTCTCTACACATTTGAATGAATTCGAATTGGTTTCTCTCATTGCATTGCAGGATACGTGTTACAACGCAATTTGGCGCGACCTCGAATACTCACACGATGATATACTAACAGTAAGTCGATTCGATCTTGATATCAAGATTAGGTTTGGAGTCTCAAATTTGCTCTTATTCTTTGGTTTTCTCATTTGTAACAGTTTCTTATTCAATGCGCGGAAGAGTTGCCTCACAAGATTCCGTTTTACGCGACTTTGGTAGAGTAAAATTTACCTATTTTTAATTTAATTTGGTAGTTGAATTGTTTTGGGACTTTGTAATTAGGTGTTTATGTCACGTTCGTGCTACTTGGCAAGTAATTGATAATAAAATGAAGAACAGATGGATAGAATTTGAAATGGAAAATGAAGATTACAAGGTATTCTCTCTGGTTCCCTTGAACAGAGCCTAACAATTCTTTCCCCCTTCTCTCTTTTTAAAGGAAACTCTTTAACATAAATTCGTATCGGCTAACCATTGTTTGCCACGTGTTTGACTGATGTGGTTTTAACCATCAAAAGTACAACTATGTCCTGCTAAAAATTCAAAACTTGGCGCTCCTTTTTCCTGCCTGTGTATTTCTTTCCCCTTATAATTCCTAAGTTCGTGACATTGCCCTCCCCTTCATACAATTCTCGTTCTCAAGGATTAAAAAGAGGAACATGGCCTGTATGTGAGCCCAATCCTTCCCGGCGATTTTTTTTCTAAGTGTCATATCCATTAAGCAACAGAGATTTGGATGTCATTATGGACTTCTTGCTGCAGCTCCCAGCAGGTTGAGGAAGGCGCTACCAAAATTCGCTAGTAAAAAATGGCATAGATGGATGAAGCAACCGCAAAACATGATCTAGACAAACCACAGTGTCTCACTTGCAGCTCTCCTCGCAGTCAAACCGTGGATCCTTTTCCTCCCCAACTTAGGTTTCACTAGCACCTCCAATCTTGAGAACAACAATACCACCAGAAAGCTTTGCCAGTCTCTCTTGCAACTTCTCCTTATCGTAACCAGAAGTGGTGAGTTCAGTAGAAGACCTTAGCTGCTCACATCTTTCCTCAATGGCCTTCTTGTAACTAGCCCCATGAAAAATGATGGTGTCAATCTTGGATACAATTACTTTTTTGCAATTGCCAAGCATATCTAGCTCCACCTTGTCAAGGTTTATACCAAGGTCTTCAGTTATGAGATCGCCACTGGTAAGAACCGCAAGGTCCAGCAAACTAGCTTTTCTATTTTCTCCAAAACCAGGAGCTTTGATGGCACAGACCTTGATCCCAGCCCAAAGCTTATTCAAAATGAGAGTTCTCAGTGCCTCACTTTATACATCTTCTGTGACAATCAATAAAGGCCTTTGCGCCTGCACGACAAGTTCTAGTACTTTTAGCATAGAATTTATGCTTGAGATTTTTTTCTCATGGATTAAGATCAGGGGATTTTCTAGTTCACACTTTTCTGTCTTCTGGTTGGTGATGAAATAAGGAGATATATAACCCCTGTCCAAACTTCATTCCTTCAACAACTACCAACTTATTATAGAGTGTTTTGCCATCAGCAATAGTGATGACACCCTCTTTGCCAACTTTCTTCCATGGTCGTGATTAGCTCCCCAATTTCTCTTCTGCCATTTGCAGATATGGTACCAACCTGATGTGCTAATCATTCGTGCTCTGCTCTTCAAGTTTGTAACGACAGTATCAACAACCATTGTGATCCCTCGTCTCAAGTCCATTACATTCATACCAGCAAATGCAGCCTTACATCCTTTAGAAAATATTGCTCGAGTAAGGACTGTGGCACATGTAGTACCATGGCCTGCTACGTCATTGGTTGCATTGGCAACCTGATTCAGAAGGCTTGCGCCCATGTTCTTAAATCTGTCTTTAAACTCGATGCTCTTTGCAACAATGACACCATCTTTTGTACTTTTGGTTCACCAAAACTTTGTTCTATTACAACATTACGACCCTTTGGTCCTATGGTCACTTTAACAGCATCAACAAGATCTTCAACACCTTTGAGCAACAAGGCACGAGCTTCACCACCAAATTTGAAATCTTTTGCAGCATAGTCGGATATTGTTGTAGTCCAAGAAACAACACCCGGATTAATAATTTCCTCAAAAACTTTATTGGAATCCTCGAGGCACCCACAGTGGGAATATGCATGTGAAATTGTATTAGTCAGACCCAAAACTTGCAAACCATATCCAAAATTTTCAACCACGGCATGAACTTCTCCCCCGAACTTAAAACAAATCTGCAGTGGCGTTGAATACACTAACTGACTAACATATGTGAAAGGATTTGATCCAACATTCTTCAAACACCCTGTAGCAAGGTAAGGCCTTCTCACTGCATCCACCTTGAGAGTATCCTGAAATCAATGCATTCCAAGGCATATTCATCCTACAATCACAAAAATGCTTATCAAACACCAATCTACCAGCAAGCACCCACACTTAGAATACGTCCCCACACGAACATTAGTCTCATAAATTCATAATCTTTGACTCGGAATATTTGGCTAAACATAGCACACTGAAGAGCGCATCCACTTTCATCACCAACATTTGTTGCATCCTGACCGTATTTCTTTTTAGTCACAAACTTCAAGTTGTGGTATACTTCCACACCCATCTTCATTGCATCCAAGAAAGAAGAAACACATGTTGGAAGGATCATGAACTTCTGCATTGCGAGTTTATTTTCTGCTTGTGAACCTCCATTGAGGACATTGAAAGATGGGACTGGCAACACCAATTTCAAGCAAGGTTAGCAATGTGCTTGTAAAGAGGAATCTTTTTCACACTTGTCCCTGCTTTGCAAACTGCTAGAATTGCATTGGCTCCAAGCTTTTGCTTGCACCAACCCCACTCATTTACAGTACCATCAAGTTGTTGCACCATGAAATTATCAATACCGGTCTAATCTATTAGGTCATTTCCGATCATTGCAGGGGCAATGATTGTGTTGACATTCATAGATACCTGTTGATGCACCACTTGGAACTGCAGCTTTAGCAAAAGTTTCATTAGATACTATAACATCGACCTGAGTGTCACAGTGACCAATGTCTATGAATACAACATAAGTTAGACCTGTAGTAGCAAAACCTGTCTTATAAATCCCATAACCAAGTGTTGTTGCAACACAGTCATGCAACAGTCTCAAAGGCATTAATCAAGCTTTTTTTTCCGCATTCAAATAAGCCCGTCTTTGGAAATCCGTGAAGTAGAACAAAACCCCAATCACACAATAAGCCCGTCTTTGGATCCTTTTTTTGCCAATTCTTCTTAGTTATTTCCTTCATATGTGCGAAAAGCATTGCCATAATTTGAACTAGTGTGTTACGATCCTGAACTTTCATCTTAACCTTTATCCGAGAAGAGTAAGTGACCCCTTGAAGCCTCGCATGTGTAGGCAACAAATCCAAAACCTCTCTTGTAGACATTTCATCAAATACCCTCCGTGTAGACAAGTCATTAGAACCATGTTCAATTGATTGTGGTTTACAAGTAACATCATCAGAGAGCTTGTCTATACGACTATGAGAAATATTGGTGCACAACATTTTGGTCCACGTTGCAACAATGTCCATGACTTCAGCCTCAAACCAAAGTTCACCCGTATGGCCATGTTCATGAAAATTTGCCAATTCATCTGCATATGTAGCACTCCAATGGCTCTGTAAGCCCAACATTGAAGGTTTTTCCACTTCTACATCTGATGTTTCCCTATCTGAGCTGTAATCAGATGTAGCTCGAAAGGTACCAGTGGAGAACGCATTGGAGGCGTCGACATACCTGTGTTCATCGTCCAAAGTGCTTCCAAAATCACTCTTTACGGACCAGGAATCTTAGATCTTCATGGAAAGATTTGAGGAAGGTCTTTATGGCTGTTTTGGAGCTCCAGTGAGTTGAATTGAAGGAGAGCTAGTAGATCCAGTACCTTTCGGATGGTTCTACAACAGCTGCTTTATCCTTAAATCGAATCGCTTATCTTGAGCTCACTTGCTTGAGTGATGCGTCTTAGTTCATGTCTCGGTTTCTTGCTTCCTTGTTTCCTTTATAAACGTTTTGATCTCTCGAGCTCGAGTTTCCATGGTGGAATGGATCGATTGTGGTTTTGTTACCAATTGTCACGATCGTGACTATTTGGCAAGTAATTGATATTAAAATGAAGAACAGATGGATAGAATTTGAAATGGAAAATGAAGATTACAAGGTATTCTCCTTCTCTCTGGTTCCCTTGAACAAAGCCTAACAATTCTCTTCTTACTTACCCTTGTCTTTCCCCCTTCTTTCTTTTTAAAGCAAACTCTTTAACATAAATTCGTATTGGCTAACCATTGATTGCCACGTGTTTGACTCATGTAATTCTAACTAACAAAAGTAACAAAATTACAACTGAGCCTGCTAACAATTCAAAACTTGGTGCTCCTTTTTCCCGCCTGTGTATTTCTTTCCCTTTATAATTCCTCAGGTCGTGACAGTTTATTTGTTGGTTTTAGGTTGGTTTGTTGAATTTGGAGAATGCGGATTTTGCTAAAAAAGTAGTGGAGGTCACTCAGAGTAACTTGCAGAATGCTTTAAATTCGGAAAATTGTGACAAGATCCGCATTTTATTGAGGTTTTTGACAGCACTGGTATGTACATTTCTTGTTTTTTTGTACACTGTCTTCTAAGGTTCCGCAGTTGATGTTTGTATATGCTCTTAATTGCTCCACATGATTCATTCCATTTGAAAGTATCCATATATTATCTTAGCTCAAATAAAGCTGGAGGATATCATCCATTCTTTTGCTACATTTTATTTCTTATTTGTCCTGAGCTCGAGTCATGGAAATTAACCTTTAAAAAAATTCAGAATGGAAAAATCCAGAGAATTTGAGGACATGTATATTTTATTGACATTTGGGGAAAAAATATTATGAAAGTTAAAAAAGCTTGACGGTCTTATTTATTATTGACAAAAAAATGCATTTCATTTAGTTTCACTGACTTGTTGGTACTGGTAATTAGTTTTTGAGTGTTCAATCCTTTGAAAGCGAAGGGCACACGATTTCCTATTGCGATTTTTCTTCTATTATTTACTTCATACTTTACCATTTGGTTTTTAGATGTGCAGCAAAATCATTCAGCCAGCTTCTCTGGTGGTGGTCTACGAAACATTGCTGTCATCAGCTGCCACAACTGTAGATGAAGAGAATGGCAATCCTTCTTGGCAAGCACGTGCAGACTTCTACATAACTTGTATCTTGTCATGCCTTCCTTGGGGAGGAATAGAGCTGATAGAGGTACTGTCATGGTGATGCATTAAGCTTTGATGTGTATTCACTTGTTTAGAAAAAGAGATCAATATTGTTGCATTGCCACAAATTTGAACGTGGTCATTTTGAAATAGTTCATAGATTAAGAAGATACGGTTGGCTTAAAACTTCCATGATCTGTCACAGTAAGAAACCATTTTAATCTTATTTGGCTAGAAAGCCATAAACATATAGATATATCCTATGGTGACCTGGGTATGCATTTAGGTCGATGGACTAAATTCTAGGTTACATAGCATGTAGAGCAGGGGTTCTATCAGTCATAATGCAGTTTTAGCACTTGTTATAATTTTTATTCTTTTTTAGATGGTCAACTATCATGATAAAGTATGATGTCTCTGCAGCAAGTTCCAGAGGAGATTGAGAGAGTTATGGTTGGTATCGAAGCTTACTCGAGCATTAGAAAACGGGTCGATGATACTGGTTTTTCTGTTTTCGAGTTTGACAGTGAGAGTGACAAATCTGTTGTGGAAAAGGTATGCAATTTCTACAATCTATTGTTTCTTGCTTTATTCTTATTAATTTGTTTTTGTGCGCTAGTTATGTTTGAGAGGTTAAATAAACTATTTCTCTTGATGATCGAGGAGACAAAGTTGGTTCATATACAAAGAGCAACAATTAAGAGATTTTTTATCATTGGAACATCAATTGGGGAAAACCATTTTGTTCCTTGCAAATCATGACTGCTTTGAGGTTAACCTGAGACTTTTTTAGTTGATAGAAGGCGGTCTTTGATGCGATCTTGTTGGTGTAGGCTTCTGATGAGCATGTCGTTGATGTAAGCTTCCACAGTTCACCAGCCCCTATCTGTACCACTGTACCAACCTCCTTTGATTCATGTAAAACCCCACACATACAACACCTACTAAGGAATTAATTCCACAAAGCTAAGGCTAATGAGCAAAGGAATGAGTGTAAGACTTCATTTCCATGTCTGTCCTAATCGAGACATCCATAGTGGGGAGACTACACATGGCACCATGCCACGTGACAATACTATCTTGGGATGAATTATGTTGCCTGATTGCCACAATGGTGCCAAAGGTGCTATGTTATCTTCATTGTTAGCATTTCAACACCTCCAAATTCGGCCATTTTCCGCATGGGGCACCACTTCTGTGCCATAGACTTTATCTTTTGTTGCACAGGTCCTATAACTATGTTTTATTGGGACACTCACTTGTAGCTGATTTGTGTTGCCAGGATTTCGTAGAAGATTTGTGGGACCGTGTAAAAACTTTGTCCAACAATGGATGGAAGGTTGACAGTGGTATGTATATCTGTTCAATTGTTGTAGTTGATACATTCTACAAAATACCTTTCTTGAGTATGTTATTGTCAATATTCCGTTGGCGGCTGGAAGTACTTCTACTTCCTTCTACATGTACAGAGATTCAACTGTTAAAGAACTATTTTATTAAATATAAACAATTATGTTGATACAGTAGTTTTTGTTGTTTATGTACTGTGCGGTCTGTAGCAAAAGGACATTGATTAAAGGGGTGTTGTGTGTAACAGATAATTTACTAAAAGTACTCCTGATCATTCCTATCTCGTCAATAATGTTTTAACTGTCATTTTCAAATTAATTTTGCATATTTGAATGCTTTTAAATGTAGATCTCGTATTGAGTGATTAATTTATTGTTCTTCAATCTCCTGTTATATAACTATATAATCTGATTGGTTTTATTTTTTCTATTCCTAGTTCCCAGGCCTCACCTTTCTTTTGAAGCTCAACTCATAACTGGAAATTCGTACGAGTGTGGTCCCATTAACTGCCCCGAGCAACCTGTACCTCCATCAGTTCTTACTAGTATCACTTGTGGCAAACAAAAACATGAAGCTGAGCTGAAGTATCCCCGAAGGCTTCGTAGGCTTAATATATTTCCTGATGATAAAATAGAGGTAGCTTATCAATTAAAATTGTTTATAGATAATATTTACTATTTGGATAATCTTGTGAGGCTTAGGAGTTTTTTTTTTTTTTTGCAGCAGACATTTTCTTTTGTCAAGTATTTCTTATATTTGCACTTCTCACCTTGAATGACAGGACTTACAGCCCATTGACCGCTTCATTGTGGAAGAATATTTACTGGATGTGCTTCTCTTTTTCAATGGCTGGTTCGTAAACATCACTTACCTATCATTTTAAACTACCATACTCAAAACTAATTGTCTTGCATGTTGCATGTTGCAGGTTGCAACAAAAATATACATGCTAATTTTCAAATAACTAAGTTTAACGATCAGATCGTACCAAATTATCAAAGCATATTTTGATAAAAACCAAAACATTCTTCAATCTTGACAACAATAATGTTGTACAGCTTTTCCTAGTGATTTTGTAATATTTTTGACACTTAGAAATAGAGGAACGAAACAAAGAAGAAAAGAGAAAACAATTTGTGTGTGATAGGCACACCGCTCGGATGCTTACGCTTTGCTCCTATGAGTTCGTCTCATGTTCCTCCCTCCTGTGCCCTTGGCTTATTCAAGGCAGCACTGACAGTAATGCGGTCATGCTAAATGGTGAACTGATGTTCCCTCCAGCTAGTTGATCGACTGAGTTGATGAAGTAGTGTATAAAAAGCTTCTGTTCTTTTCATGATTAGGCCTATACTGCACATCTAATTGTTAATTTCCATTTAGGGTGTGTTTGGTTGCATGGAATCCATTGTTGTGGCGGGGGTGACTTGAATTGATTAGGGATTCACTTGTTTTAAGTCAAATTTGATAAAATATAGTGGACCAACGCTTAAATTAGGCCATTCTTTATTTAATTTGAGCATTGTGGGATTCTGGTCATCTAATCTGTCTTTTGTTTAATGCAAAGTCAGTCGCAAAGAATGTGCCTTTTACATGGTTGGCTTGCCTGTGCCATTTCGCTATGAGCATCTTATGGCAGAGACGATTTTCTCCCAGGTAATTGATCATGAACACTGTAGTTTTTATAGTAATATTCATATAATCGTATTGATGACAAGTTGTAATACCGTGTGGTTGTATCATTATTAAATGAGACTCGAGTTTTTGATAATGAAGTTCATTTGAATCACATTGAAGTATAAAGGATTTGTGCTGCTATTAAATGTGTTCTTGAGTTGTATAAATGGTAAAAGTAAAAAAAAAAGATCTCATCATCATGATACAAAAAAAGTGATAACGTTTCTCCTTCCAGTGTTTGCATGGGGCATGTGGAAATCTCAAGAGCTTGTATTATATTTTTTCAAGACTTTGGTACCTGTGTCTGATATATTTCAACTAATTGCTTTCATAATGGCTTTATATTCATGGCCTTAGTTCCATCCCAAGACTTTAATGATTTTTTTCTGTCTGTAGCTGTCGAACTACTTCTAAATGAAAATCTGACAAGTATTGTTAATTTGTCTTCTTGCAGTTGCTTTTACTACCCCATCCTCCATTCAAGCCAATATATTACACACTAGTTATCATTGATCTCTGTAAGGTAAAGACTGTACGTTACATATTTACTTCATGATTATGTGTTTTGCACGCTTTCGTATATTATTATTGTAAACACTTTGTTTATTTATTATTGAGTTCTGACTTCAAAGGTAACTTTAGGCTCTTCCAGGTGCTTTTCCACAAGTTGTAGCTGGAGCTGTCCGTGTTCTTTTTGAGAGAATTTCTGATCTGGATATGGAATGCCGGATAAGGCTCATCCTCTGGTTCTCACACCATCTGTAAGTTGTTCTTTTGGAGTTGGTATTATAATTTGACCATCAAAGTTAAGTAAAAACTTAGAATATATTTGCATGTTTTTCTTGTCAGAACTCAGAAACTTAATGTAAGATGGACTGGATTGAAATACCCCTACCCAAATCCAACTCTATACTGAAATGCACGAGTGATAATTAGTTGATAATTCTTTCTACTAATATTTCTGGTGGAAAATATAAAAAATACAGGTCTCCATTCTTGTTGCTTCAATCGAGCAAGTTTTCCTTTGGTGTTGATATCTCGGTTGTTTCCCTAGGAACTAGGGGTAGGGGTAGATTATGGCATTTTAGAATCCATTCTTTGAAACCCAGATGATGGTGGATCTGGAATACACTGACAAAGTGCATGTATAGCTTCACTTCAGATCTTTGGATGTTTTAGATTTTGGAGCTCAGTTAGCATGCATGGTTCTCTGACTTCTCTCCGATACAACCAAAAAAAAGAAGCATATCCATCAAGTCTCAACTTTTTTTTCATAATTATATGGATTAATTTGCGTCTAGTTCATATGAAAGGATTAAACAAACGAGTAATTCTGCACCAGTTATTCCTTAAGTTTCTAGAACATTAAACTAATTGTATTTAGAGTTTGGAAAGTCTATATATTGATAGAGAACCAAACATCTTATGGTCTTGGAAATCCAAAGATCTACCTCTCTATCACACGATTGACATCCCAAAAGTTTCAAGAATGAGTTTACTCTAAATATAAACGAGTTATTAGAATTTTGATTGAGTTATTGGTAGTGTTATTTTATATATGAATTTTTAAAAATATACATTTAGCCTGAATATTACAACTTTTTTCCATCCAATTTTATTGTGCGTCTCAGTTCTTGGCTTTATTTATCTATTTTTAATTTTTAAAGAAACTAGTTTATTAGTACTCAAATTATTAACGCTCCCCCGTTTGCTGAACTACTAACAATGGTCAATGCATACTTCAACATGTTGCATCATTTAGCATCATACAAGATTAAATTTGATACTAATGGTTCATGCTTCATGTCTGAAGCTGTATGTGATATGATGATATGGCACTAATGGGCTCATTTTGATTTCGCATTTTACTACAGTTATAACATCTAACAGCTGAATGTTTGGAATTGACTGGTTGAAGTAGTAGACAAATTCTTGTTCTCTTTTATATTGGTCATATAGATGTTTATAATAGTCTTAGTTTTGCAGATCAAATTTTCAATTCTATTGGCAGTGGGATGAATGGGCTTATGTCTTAGATCTCCCTAAATGGGCCCCACAACGGGTGTTTGTCCAGGAAGTATTAGAGAGAGAAGTTCGCTTATCATACTGGGAGAAAACAAAACAAGTAAGAGCATTTGTTATTTGATAATCTTTCTTTGTGATTGTATCCATTGTTGAAATCAATCTAAAATCAGAGAACGACATTCCAAAATTTTAGTGCGAAAAGTATTGCTTGTATATACATTGAAGTACCATCAATTGAAACAAAAGAAAAGGAGCAAAAGTAATGAGTTCTTCAGTTTGTATCTAGTCATGATTACTTTATCAGTTCCTTTCTCTCTCGTAAACAATTAGATATACTTCTCTTAGTACGTTTTTTTGAAGTTTCTGAATGCTTCTCTGTAAGAAAGAAAATTCATCACTAGATCACTCAAAGACCTCCCTAGATATGCATTCATGCACATGTATCTACCTTCTTATTAGCTTGTAGCTGTTGGCATCTTTAACAATTTCTTGTAATTTTGTCAAAATAGAGCATAGAGAATGCCCCAGAGTTGGAGGAGCTGCTTCCTCCAAAGGTTGGACCAAATTTCAAGTACAGTGCAGAAGAGGGCGGAGGTAGAACCGAAGAGCGTGAACTTTCTGTTGAACTGGGTAGCATGGTGAAGGGAAGGATGGTAGCTCGTGAGATAATATCATGGATAGATGAGAAAATCATCCCAGTTCATGGCCCAAAACTTGCGCTCGAAATGACTGTTCAGACCCTTCTTGACATTGGATCGAAAAGTTTTACTCATTTAATGACTGTCTTGGAGAGATATGGGCAAGTCATTGCTAAGCTATGCCCTGATCAAGATAAGCAGTTGACACTGATAGAAGAAATCAGTTCATATTGGAAAAATAGTGCCCAGATGACAGCGATAACAATTGACCGGATGATGGGTTACCGTCTAATATCCAATTTAGCAATTGTGACATGGGTTTTCTCCCCAACCAATGTTGAGCAATTCCATACATCAGATCGCCCATGGGAGGTTTGCTTTTAACCTATTGCATATATTTTTTAGTTTATTTATGTACAGTGTCTAGTCTTTTCAAATGCGTTTACATAAATAGTTCATTTTTGTTCAAAGAAATACAGGTATTTTGGGCATTTTGTAGTGATTTTGTCAAAAACACACTGACCCAAGCTCCGTTTTTTCAAAAAATTATTGCTTTCAAGTAAAAAAAAAATCGTTTTTCCCTGACTTTTTTCTCTATTAGTTTTTGAGTGCTTGGTCGAATTATGTTGAAGTGATTAGATTTTTGGTGAGGTGGATGGCATAAAATTCTTCATCTTTCATTTGTTTTAGGTAGAGATTATTTGACACAACATCTTCTACTCTCCCACACAACCACCTAATTTTTTTTTCTCCCATACCATCCCCTTTTTATCCCACACCACCACCTACCACCACTTCTCTTCCACACCACCAAATTCAGACCTGCAAAAACTCTCCATTTCCCTCCCAAATTCATTTTCTTACTCATCTTCTTCCCTCCCACTCGACTACGTCTCCCACTTTCACAATCGTCACTCTCTCCCCCATTCTCTCGACAGTATTCTCCCCAAATTGGAATCATCTTCTTCCTCGTTTGTAGTTGCTCTCTTTCAAGCAAAATGAAGTGTATTGTCCCTGAAAATAGGGTATTGTCCCGAAAACAGATATTGTCCCTGAAAACAGGGCACTGCCCTAACTTTGGGCCAATTTATACTCCCAATTGAGACCAATTCTCAAGCTTATCAAAACATGAAAATTGTACTACTCTTAGTTATCTAATCAACACAATTTGAAGGAGTTAAAAATGTTTTGAATTGAGCAAGCTATGGTCATTTTACTACAATCACTCAAATCTGTACAACAAAGAAAATAAGGTATTGTCTCTGACTTTGGGCCAATTTATACCCTTAATTGAGACTGATTCTCAAGATTATCAAAACACAAACATTATAGTATTCTGAGTTATCTTATAAACAAAGTATGAATAAGTTAAAAATGTTGTGAATTGAGCAAGTTATGGTCATTTTACTAAAATCACTCAAATCTGTCTAGTAAACAAAACAAGGTACTGTCCCTTTGACTTTGGGCCAATATATAACATCAATTGAGATCGATTTTCAAGATTATCAAAACACAAACATTATAGTACTCCGAGTTATCTTACAAAAAATTTTGAATAGTTAAAAATGTTGTGAATTGAGCAAGTTATGATCATTTTACTAAAATCACTGAAATATGTCCATCAAAGATCAAGTCGCAAAAGATCATGCAAATGTAAGTCCCCCACTCGCATGATCCGTTGCGAATGTAAGTCTCTCACCCGCATGATCCGTTGTGAAGGCGAGTTTTTTGTTCGCAGGTGCTGCTGCGAGGGCTAAATTTTTTTGCCCTCGCACACCTCCGCTAGTAGGGAACCCATCATCGCATATGGTGTCGCAAGGGCAATGAGAAAAAATAACAAAAAGGGACAGGGGTGGTGCTGCCGGCGACTGCGTTCCGGTGAGGTTGGGTGCGCTGGAATGAGCTTTGGTGCCACTTTCATAATGTGACGGAAGTCCATTTGGTTGGAGTGACAATTTAGAATCAATATGGTGTTGTTGATATGGCACTTGGTCTGATAACATTGGGAGGGAAAGAGACGTCACTACAAGAGGAAGCATGGTTCTCGCCCTAAGTTCGTCGACATTGACTGTGGGTTAGGAGATCAAGAAAAAAAGTGGCGTGGGATAGTCTGCCTTTGTTTTATGGAAGTTGAGTCTCCTTGGGCATTAGGGCGCGACATCTCTCTCCTACTGGGATGAGATTTGTATTTTTTCTTGTGAATTGGATCACGTGGATTTTATTAGGCATGTTGTTGAATCTTTATCCATTTGTATCTATAAGCTTCTACGTTATTCCCATAAATAAAAATAAAGAAAATTAGTGTGGTAATTGTGGTTGTGGAGTTGAAGTGATGGTTGTACCTGAAGTTGAAGTGGTGGGAATTAGAAATTGTGGAAAGGCGACATCTTAATCCTTGCCACTTAACATTTGCAAACTTCTCATATTTTCTTTCGTGTCTTCAAAATTTGCTAATTTATTTTCTTGGCAGATTCTCAGAAATGCAATCACTAAGACATACAACCGCATCTCAGATCTAAGGAAAGAGATTTTGATCCTTAAAGAGAGTGTTATATCAGCGGAAGAATCTGCATTAAAGGCTAAAGGCGAGTTGGATGCCGCAGAGACAAAACTCTCAATTGTGAATGGAGAACCTGTGCAAGGTGAAAACCCCATGAGGATGAAACGCTTAAAATCATATGCCGAGAGAGCAAAAGAGGAGGAAGAAGCTGCTCAACTTTCTTTAGAGGCTAAGGAGGCTCTCCTTGCTCGAGCGGTTGATGAAACTGAGGTATTTGTCATACCATTACTGTAGCGGACATGTTCATCACTGTCTTGTTTTCTCCCTTTGCTGTTGTATTACTGTGTTTGAGCAAGCTGGACTCGAATCCAGTTGCTTTCCCTTTGTCCCTACCATATGAACTACGAGCTAAAGCTGTAATATGTTCATTAGGTCAGAATACTTTTGCTACTAGTGAATGGATTAAGCCTTCAAATGTTGTTTTCTCTAGACAGTCTTCTGCAATGTATTAATTTTGATCACTCTACACAGGCATTGTTCATATCTTTGTACAAGAGCTTCTCAGATGTGCTCAAAGACCGTCTTCCTCAGGCATCTATTGATGGCACAATGCGGGGCCTACGATATGGTCAAACAGACACAATGGCTGTTGACTCCGAAGAACCTGCAGAAATGGATGTAGACAGGGATAACGGAAGACCCAAGAAAAAGTATGAATCCTGCCTTACCATCTATTTGGCCCCTGTTTATTTTCTTTACTTCTTGTAACTTTCCTTCTTTCTCTCAGCAGTCGGGCAAATGGAGATAGATCAAGCAATAACTATAACATCGGGGAAAAAGAGCAATGGTGTTTATCTACTCTAGGCTATGTCAAGGCATTTTCCAGACAGTATGCTGTGGAGGTAAACTCCTTTTGCTAAATTGTATATTCATGCCCCAATTTGTGTTTCATATCCCGAGGTCGGACTGAATAATATTGTGTGCGCTTCCTAAATTAACAAAAATACCATTGTTAGAAGATCCATACTGGCATTTAAAGGTTACTAGGTGAATTACCTCTTTATTTTCGTAATTGATTTTGTTGACAGATTTGGCCCCACATTGAGAAGCTGGACGCAGAGGTATTTACCGAAGACGTGCACCCACTTTTCAGACAAGCAGTTTATTCTGGTCTGCGCCGTCCGATCCAGGATATCATGATAAATTAAATTAAAATACTTGTAACATTGTGTTCAACTTGAATTCTCTGTAAGCTTTTCCATGTAAACAAAAAATTATGTTGAAATGAATGTCAAAGAGACTGATTAGCAAATTTGGCGATTTGGGTTTTATTTTTGCTTTTACTTTTTAATCTATGTTCTCTAAAAGATGACCAAGTCGAGTAAAATATTCGATTGTTATTTTAGTTTTTGCTCTCCCCAACACTTGGGATAAGTAAAGTCGTCATCTTCGTATTTGTTTCCTTTACACGCAGCGAGGGGGTGCAAAAAATAGGTTGGATGTCCAATGATTGTTTTCATTGCAGTGGATGTTAAACCTCCATTAGTATGAGATGACCTATTTTGTGTGTGGTTGTGAGCTTAATACACAATGATTAAAGCAAGCTATCTATCTCTGCACCTATTATAGTTTTGTAGCAAAAAAAACACTTTGCCAGATTTGATATTTGGCAACTAGTGTGGTGGTATTAATTTTGCAAGTTTCACGGCAACCTGGCTAACTGGAGTAAGAATAGACTGTGAGGTCTAAGGTTTCATGATTGTTATCATAATTTTGATATATGGGTTTTCATGGAATAGGATTCTATCCAACAAACACACCTTTATATACTTGCCTTTGCATTTACACTGTAGATTAGAGGGAGAATGTGAGAGAGGTAGATGAATGAGGGACTTCGGGTTTGGTTGTTTAAAAGACTTGTGAAAGAAAATATGGGTGAGTGAGATGATGGGAGAAGGAAGAGAGCTTAAGTTCTTCAAGAAGGAGATGGTGGAATAGGAAGAGAGATGAGGGAGGAAGAGAGCTTGATTGATATATATATATATATATATACCCTTAACCACTCTGCACGGGGAATCAGAACCCTTTACAAAGCTCTTTATTCTCATTTAGTTTCAACTCTTCTTAATCTGTCTCTTTAAGGTCTTCATTTTGCACTTAAATATTTTTTTTCTTACTGAATTATGATAAAAACCAGTAACATATGATTCCTCTTTACATGATGAAAAAATACTAGTTGTGAAGAAAAGTTGCAATTTAGAAAGAGAAAAGAAGTTCATGGTAATTAAGAACATTCAATTGAAAAAAGTCGGCGAGATGGAAATACAGAACAATAATTCAACTGTTGAGGGAATTCAATAATTTGTATGGTTAAGATTTCCCCAAGTGGCTTTAACTCATAAGAGCTTTGCTAGGGGTCGAGGGAGGGAGCGAGGGATGGGTGGTAACCACCCATCTGCCTCGAGATGAGCGCATTGGATTTGAGATGTGCGATGGCACTCATCTCGATGCAGATGGGTGGCTTCCACCCATCCCTCGCTCCCTCCCTCGACCCCTAGAATTTTCGAACTCATAATAAGTGACATGTATGTTCATTTTTGTGAAACTTACTAGTTACTAGTCATTTTACAAATGATCATTACTAATAATGTTAGCATTACTCACGAAAACAGTCATAGGAAAAAACAAGGTTGAATGGCTATCAAGCTGGATATGGCCAAAGCTTATGATCGTATTGAATGGTATTATTTGTTGGACATTCTCAGAAAAGTGGGGTTTTGCTTGTGACTAAATCAATCTCATTGAGCAATGACTCCCTGCTCCCAGTCATCAAACCTTCCAGAGGCATTAGACATGAAGATCTTTTGTCTCCCTATCTCTTCATCATTGTGGCTGAAGCCCTTTCCAGGGTACTTATTCAAGCTGAAGAGAATGGTGTTATTAAAGGAATAAAAATCATAATGTGTTCTCCTTCAGTCAGTCACATCCTTATGTTGATGATCTGATGATTTTTTGCCGAGGTTCCTTGGTTGAAGCCCACAATGTCAAACATGTCCTTCAATCTTATTGCGAGGCCTTGGGACAAGCTATTAATTTTGATAAATCTTCTGCTTATTAAAGCACCAATGTCCACCCTCGCCATGCTAAGATGATTAATCGAATTCTGGGGACAAAATTCTATAACCCCAAGGATAAATACACGGGAACGCCACTACTATTATCCAAGCAAAAGACTATTGATTTCCAATTTCTGATTGATAAGGTCAATAACAAATTGGCAAGCGGGAAATAAAAATTTCACTCTCAAGTGGGTAGAACGATGATGATCAAAGTAGTATTAAACTCTATTCCGGTGAAATGGGCCAAGGACAATAAGGCAAAATACATGCGCAAATGGAACCTCATTGGTTTGCCGAGACTTTTGGGAGGCCTTAATATCTCATCCTTCAAAACAAGAAATCTTGCCGTGATAGCAAAAAAACATTTGGCAAATTCTTAATTCCCCCACAATGAGAGAGTTAGACAGCTGAAAGCCATTTATTTTCACAATAAGATTCTCTATCAGTAGGGATGGCAGTGGGGCGAATTTTCACGGATATCCGCCTCACTCGCCCCGTTTGAGGCGGATTTGGTAAAGGGTCCTTTGATCTTGGGGCGGATACGAATTTCCAATCTGTATTCGTTTATTAATCGGGGCGGATACGGATTTAGCCATATCCTCCCCATGGATATCCGTTTAATCGGTGAAATTACAAAAATACCCTTAGACTATATAAAGGGAATAAACCTATCATCTCACATTCTCCCCTTATTGTCACTCGAAGATTCGAAGCTCACAGTGAAGGGTCGTCCCTTCTTCTCCTTCTCACGGACACTCGAAGGGTCGTCTCCAGTCTCCTTCTCACAGCGAAGGGTCGTCCCTTCTTCTCCTTCTCACAGACACTTGAATGGGTCGTCTCCTTCTCTTCTCACGGACACTCGAATGGGTCGTCTCCTTCTTACAGCGTAGGGTCGTCTCCTTCTCTTCTCACGAACACTCGAAGCTCTCACAATCGAGCCATGGCCATCGTGGTCATCTCTGTCTCTTATCCATCTCTCTGCTTCGAAAGAACGACACCCATCTCGGCCGCCTCCCTCTCCCCGCCTTTCCCTAGCTGCAAGAAAGATCAAAGATTTGAGATCAAAGTTCTGAGATCAAAGTTCTGAGATCTCATATTTGAGATTATTTAGATCGAAATTTATTTTATTTTTATATTTTTTTTGTAATTTTTTGTATGGTTTTTTGCAATTTTTTGTTATAAATTTTTTATGGATTCTTTGTAATTTTTTGTTATAATTTTGTGTTACTGATCTAATGAATGAAGTATATTTCACTGTAGTTAGATGGATAACCTGCTTTTAGGATTGAACTGAGATGTCTCACAACTAATTTAGAGAAGAATTTTTTTTAACGGATATTTGGGCGGGGCGGAGGTGGTTTTTAAATAAATTTATAAATAAACAATCCTAGAAGGTCGAATGGCGGGGTGGATTTGGGGATCCGTTATTCCTGACGGATCGGGATGAATTTGCTCAAATCCGCACCGTTGCCATTCCTATCTATCAGGTCACCAAAAACCCATATGTTGTCTCATTTGCTTAGAGAGGTTATCTAAAGGCTATTCAGAAGATGAAAAATGGATTTTCTGGCAAATCTTCTTAGGTGGTCAAACTGACATTTGGGAAGACAGCTGGGTCAAACCTTGTCTTGTTCTTGTGAACTGTATCCAAACTCAGTACCCCCTTAACCCCTCTGATAGATTCTCGCTATCCCGGATCTTTGGCTCCCCCCCCCCCCCCCCCATGAGCTTCTCTGGAATGAGCAACTTATTTTGTCCCCCTTTCCAGCTCCGGTTGTTAATGACATCCTCAACATCACCATTCGACCTTCTAGGATTGTTTAAATTTTTTACAAAAAAAGGGAATTCTCGGTGAAGCATGCCACCAAAGCTTTTCTCCGAGAAAACCTTGAAAGTTCTACTTCAAACCCACATCCACTGCCCAATAGGACTAAGCTCTTTTGAAAATTGTGGCTCATCAAATCTCCTCCTCGAGCCTTGTTTTTTTTTTTTTTTTTTGAAAATTTAGCCAAAATATTGTTCCGCTTCTAGCCAATTTGGTTCGTCTCCACATGCCTATTGAAGACCTTTGTGTTTTCTGTCACTGTCATTCGGGAGATATGACCCACCTCTTCTTCCAATGTCCTATCACCCACCATTGGAGGCAACTCTCACCACTTCCAAATAATTGGTTGAATAACAATTTTTGAGATGTTACCATCCATCAATTCTTCTCCTATATTTGGGAAACAATTGGGGCTCATGTGCTCTTACAAGATGAAATGCTCTATTTACTGCGATCATTCAAATAATTTCGAACATCATAAATGATTGCATTTTTAGAAAATCCAAGCATAACCCTCAATTGTTTGTCAAGGCTTTTTACAAACTATGGTCTTTCGTCGAAAAAAAATGGTTTCTCACTCCACAAGACAGGCTCCCATCAGATCCAAAATCATAATACTGGCTAGGAATCATACAGTTACTTTCATCCCATTTTGGAGATTGATCTAATTGATTCCCAAATGAGAAAGCATGGTCACTCTAACAGCATAGCCTGCAGCAATAGACTAAACATTCAGGGTTTACAGGATGCTGATAGGCAGGACGGAACATACGCTTCCCGACATCCTAGGAGGATTGGTCCTCAGTCCTTTTGCAATTTCATTGGCTTGAGTACCCTAAGGGATTTAATCCCTTCCTTGAACCTTCATGATGTGAGCGGGAAAAATATTGATAGGAGACCGAATCCTTTTGGAAATTTGAATTCTAGAGTTGTCTTGATCCATGCCCAATTATTCACTGCCCAGTACGATAGGTTGAATTGTAGAGATGGAGACAATACCCTTCCTTCAGTGGACTCTAACACTATTTTAATTACTTATGATGCATTTAAACAGGGTGATGTGAGAGTTTTTACGGTTGATGTTCATGGTCGGATTCTAGAACAAATGGCCTTCAAAATTGCTGGAAAAGTCATTAACAATACCATGGCAAAATGTTATGCGACAGCTCACTTTCTTGTTCAAGCTCGAAGTTGGATGAATAGTTTACTCATGGGCGACTCTAGCATGCTGAATGCAATCCTGCAGGACCACAGCCACGGAGGCAACACAATCAATAACATCTAAAGACTGTTACTTTTTAATCAAAACTGGTATATATACACACACACACTTGATGAATTATAACACAAAACTATAACGAGGAATTTTGATTGAGGGGAGAATAATGAAAAACCAACTATTAAGTAGAACTAAGCATCGTTTTAATCCTCATAGCATTTTTTTCACAGCACAATGTATTTTAGGATGTCAGCTCATAATTACATTAAACAACTTGCCACTTAAAATGCAATGAAAACAACAATATTATTGAAGCGTGAATCCATATAATATCTCTTTTTTCTTGCTTAACCAAAGAGAAATGGCTGTATTACTTTATCTTTTAATCCATCGTCACAACTGGATTCCAAATTTTATTAAACTGCAGACTAATTAAGACATAATTTTTTCAATGAGTGTTACATCAAGCTTCTTTTTGTTTAATTTTTTTTTATCCCTTGACCCCTTCCACTCTGAATGCCCCTAACAGGATTTTAACCCTGGATTTGTGATACCACGGGGATTGGATCAATTTTTTTTTTCTTACTGGGCTTTTTATGGTGGGACCAATTCTATACCTTAAATAAATCAAGTGAGGCATTTTTGTTTTGTTTATATGATATAGTTGTACTTTATCATAAAAATGGTAAAGCATAAACCCTACAACACTCCTTAACTAATGTTTAAAAGCAAGTTTGGCATACCCATAGTGATGTCTTTTCCTTTGTTTTTTCTCCTTTAACTTTTTTCTATCTTATTTATACAAACTCAAAAAGTCACCAATGTGTTGGTGACAAGGCTAAGATCCTTCTAGCATCTAAGGTCTGATTTTCCATTTAATTTCATACCAGACCACTATAATTCACAGATTTAAAATGTTTAATCTTGGATTAAGTAATAGAAGTTATTTCTCTTGTAAGTGTGTAATTTAATAGCTAGGTATTTGCCCTTTTTGAGTAACCCTTAATAAAAACAATAGTGTGGATCCAATCAACCATCATTGCAAGGTCTAATCTTAGGGATAATAATATAGATTTGCATTTTCAAATCGCAAGGTCTTACCCTGAGAACAAATACTATGTTGGATGGAGACACCACAAAACCCTAGAGAGTAGGTAATCAAAGTATCTAACTTATCTAACAAGTAGGGTTTGCACTAAACCATTAAAACCTTCTTTTAGGTACAATTTGATTTGGTTTCAAAGGATCACCAAGATGAACATCCATAGCTGCAGGTACCATATAAACATTGTTTAATCATACTTGGTGTATGATTAAGAGGGGACCATTTGGATAGTAAGATTATGTATGGATTTGGTTCTTTTTGGTGAGCTTGTAGGCTGCAAGCTTTGTGCCAAACCCTATCAACATCCTCAATACTAAGCAAGCAAGGCCTATAACATGTAAAAAACTCATGATCAATCCTAACATTGTCTAGTGTCTTTGTGCACTTAGGATTCCACCTAAGCATGGTGACCAACCGAGAAGCGCACACCATGGTGGTGTCCTGTCGTGCCACTTCGACTACAAGACATCCGGTATGAGCCATGTCATGACCGAATCTATTACATCATCATTCACGCGCATTCGTATGTACATGTATATATACGGTATACGGTCTATGGTCTACCTATATAGAAGTGAGGTTGAGATCAATGGAGCGGGCCACATGTCTATATTCGGATAATCATCATCAAGTGTATTTGTTTGGGAAATGGTCAATAACATGGATCAGGATCATAGCTCTGATTCTCACAAGTACAATTTTTCAGGAGCAGATACAAGTGATGATGGTGGCATCAAGGAGCAAGATCGGTTGCTACCAATAGCCAACGTAGGGAGGATTATGAAGCAAACCTTACCACCCAATGCTAAGATCTCCAAGGAATCAAAAGAAACCATGCAAGAGTGTGTGTCTGAGTTCATAAGCTTTGTTACCGGTGAAGCTTCTGAAAAGTGTCAGAGGGAGAAGCGGAAGACAGTTAATGGAGACGATGTTTGTTGGGCTCTTGGAACACTGGGTTTTGATGATTATGCTGAGCCTTTGAAGAGGTACTTGCATAAGTTTAGGGAAACAGAAGGAGAGAAAGCTAGTCAAAATAAAGCTTACAATAGTCAAGAGAAAGGTGAACCTTCTGTCCTTGCGAATGATCAATCAAGGAACCAAAATCTAGGTCCTGATGACTTGGAGTTTAATGTGATGAAAAGGGGTTATAGCTCTAGTTCAAGGCAATTTTAGATCCTGGGGATCATTCATCATGTAACAGTAATATCTTTGGTCCTCGATTAAATTTATGTTGAACAACAAGACAATGGGAAAGAAACGAAACATGTTTAGTTATACGGGTGATTTATTTGTTTGGGCTTAGGAAATCTAGTTCTTTTGCTAGAGTTTCATTGTTATTTCCATTCAAAGTTGATCTTTATATCCTCTATCTCAAACTACCATGTTTTGCTAGGGAATTTCTTTGTAGGAAATGAATTCAAAGGTTTGTAGTCTATTCGATTGTTTCCATTAGTATTGAGCTAACAATTGCTATAACAGTAATATCTTTGGTCCTCGATTAAATTTATGTTGAACAACAAGACAATGGGAAAGAAACGAAACGTTTTTAGTTATATAGGTGATTTATTTGTTTGGGCTTAGGAAATCTAGTTCTTTTGCTAGAGTTTCATTGTTATTTCCATTCAAAGTTGATCTTTATATCCTCTATCTCAAACTACCATGTTTTGCTAGGGAATTTCTTTGTAGGAAATGAATTCAAAGGTTTGTAGTCTATTCTATTGTTCTCCATTAGTATTGAGCTAGCAATTGCTAATCACTTTTTATGATCTTGATCTTGATCCCAATACGTTGGAGATGAAGGGGATGAATCACTGTTGAAGCATAGTTTGTAAGAAGAGACCAAAGTGTCAAAGGTCAGTATACAATCCCTCTCAATCAGTATTCTTAATTGAAATATTAATTACATGGAGATAATTCATCGCATGAATCCGCAATATGTTGTTTTCAATCAAACTTGGGTGGTGAGACACGTCTGATTTGATATAATATAAATGTTAGTCTATATGATGATAACAATATGTTTCTTTCTGTTTACCCCTTGAAAAACAAAAACCTTAGTTTCTTCAGTATGGTTTAGTCAGTTTTCCTAAATGATGATGGTTAATGTGTGCACATGACACAACACAATATGGAGAAGTTGGAACTCAACTTAATAAACTAAAACATTCAAGAAATCACAAACACTAGATCCACCCAGGATGCTACAACACCCAATGAAGTCATTTTCTAGGGTTCATGTCAGTCTCCATCCATGTTTATGTCTTAAAAGTCTTCTAAGTTGACTAGGGTTACTTATGTAGTTAGGATTAGGGTTTCCATAAACCCTTACACCGGGGACCACACTTGTGCTTTAACATCAGACAACACAAGTTTTCTATAAGCAACCTCATCAGTATCTAATAGAAATTAACATTGGGTCATTTTCCAAACGAAGATGACTACTTTGGTACTCTTGAGCTCACTGATGAGATTTTTCAGAGCGAAAAAGGAGAAGGTTGAGAAAAACTTCCAGGCTTTTATGTTCTGAAGCTCCTTACATGCACTTCAGAATAAGGTGAGTTACCTCTTGGAGGGGAAGGGAAGGGAGGGGAGGGGACCATTTTTGGGAGACACCCATTTAGTATTTCTTGAGAGGTGTTCTCACAAATAGAAGAAATCATTCGTTGAGGTTAGAAATAGTGTTAAATTTACAAATTTAAAATACTAGAACATGCCATGGTAAAGGACAAAAATTCCCGTGTTGTAGGAGTTATGCACAATTAATGGCAGACAAGTCTGTCATAAAAATCATCAATCCAATCATAGTTCAGTGTCATACGATGGGGAGAAGACTACTCCCGCATTGTTGCTGGTATAGAATCGAGATATATTGTTCTCAAACACCATGGGTATCGCTTTCATAACTTGTAGCTTGTTGGGGTCTTATGGCTTGTTGTGAATGTCAAGTGGAGCTGTAACTATTGAGCCTTTGACAGGAACTTTCCATGTGATGGAATCAAAATGCAAGGATAAAGCCTAGCAATTTGACGTAGGACGCGGCGAAAGCGCATGCTTAGCATGTTTTTTCGAGTTCCTGACATCCTTTTGCTGGCAAAATATAATTAGTACATGCACATGGTAATCAACTGCAACATCGTCAAGAAGAAGTGATAGTTTTATTTTTTGTGGAGTCTTATTGGGTGCCATAAACTTTTACCCTTGTTAACAGATGACAATATAAGGGAATGGCTTGGAATTCAAAAGAATCTGTTCTCTAAAGCGTGAACTGTCCAAACTTCCTGAAATAATTTTTGCAGGAATGGCTTACTAGTTAAAGTTTACAAGACAGAAAGTCAGACTAGATTTATCAATCCAAAATCAAATTAAATGAAGTTGCTTGAACGCCTGCAAGAGAGGAAGACTTGATTACAAAATAGAAAGTCGTGTCTTTGAAAACATTAAGATGCACAGTAGAATTGGCCTTCTTTTTATCGAAATTTGACAACATTATTCAAGCTTAACTTTGCAGATACATTGTCATACTTCAGAACTGGTTTAGATTGCAAAAGACTAGTTTGCAGCTTGACATGTTTTATCCACTGTTGACATACATGCCATGTTTCAAGGAAAACATAGATTTCCATTCGTAAATGATGTGGCTAAACATGTTTGGTCCATTCTTGATATAAGAGCAATTTTTTTTCTGAATTGTTTGAACAAAGAGATATTCTGAATCTAAAATATAACTGTTTCTATGATTTACAACAGAAGGTATCTAAATGAACTTAACCAAAAGCCAAAACCATTGTCCTGTGAAAACCTAGTTGATTTCTAACTTTGTTATCGTAACAATATATATAATCATGAAAGCATGTTGCTCGGTTTCCCTGAAAGTAGTTTGTTTTTCTGGTCACACCTGAAATGTAACAATGCATGAATACATTACATTGCTATAGGTCGGCTTTTCCTATGGTTATCAACCTAGTTCGAGGGTGCATCAGGAGGCTAGATTGATACAAAATGCTGCCTATATTCTGTTTTTGCATTTTTAAACTATGATTATGCTTTCATTTACCATTCCTGTGGAAGAATCTCTACTATTATGATGGAAACATACAAAAAAAATGGGTCAGAAGTACGATCATTTGCAAAACTTCCAGGTTGAATGAGAACAGATAGAATGTAGACAAAACTGTGTTTGGGATTTTAACCAAAAGGTGCTTGGTAGAATGCGTTTTAATTTATGGGTCGGTTGGTCACGTTTCGCATCCTATATGGGATATTACTAGTCCTCAAATTAACCCAACACTAAGCTCAAACAAATTACTCCATGCATCCAAATGATCCCAACTTTTCAACAGATGTTGGTTGATTAGAATGAACTTTAGTGATTATGTGGGTTGGTAGATATGATATGAGAGAAGAAGAAAAATAGTCAAGGTTGAAGACAACCTTGCTTCTTTCCAGTGAAATATCCCCTCCATCTTCAACCTCAAAGGCTTCCTTCTCTTTTCCATATCTCACTATTTTTCATAAAATTTTAAAAAAAAAAAAATTCCCAATGAAACGCATCTTATTTAAAAATGCTTAGTCTCTGGAAACAGCATCTTTATTTTTTTAAGAACACGTTTCATAAGTTGAATAATTCCTCCTGCCATCAGGTAGGTAACATAGGTCATAAACTACAGAATCTCAGGGTTGTTTAACAAGTTTGATTTACCAGCCTTAGCTTCTCCTGCTTGTTTTCAGCCCAATATTCTCTAAGGTTAGACGAAAGGAAGTCACTGAGATATGAAGGTTGGAATCAGAATCATTCATGCAAGACCAGAAAACTCATAGAGCATCATTTAATGGTCAGCTGCAGAGAGGAGGATTCGCAATTTTGAATCAAACTGAAAACCAAATCAGTTGTAGAGACTAAAGTTCCTTAGTTCCAACTCACATTTAAACACAAAATTCGATCATACTTAAGACCTGTTATGTATATGAAGAATGACGCTGCCCCTTTGCTAATACTGCATTTATTTATCCAACATCCATTCCATAGCACCATCTTGCTTATTGTTAAATTACCAGCAATGCTGCTCAAGTGCTTGATGCAAATGTACAGTTCATCCATCTCTTTGACAACACAACAATTTTGGGGGCTTTCAAAAAAACCAGCATGAATTTCATTAACTACCTACACAAAATATTACAAAATTCTTTTGTTTATTTTACATAACCTTGCATCACCAAGCAAAATTGATGCAAAAATGGTAGGGAAACTGCTAGTTTAGGAGCAAGCGAAACTTCAAATTTTACTTTGCCGATTGTAAGCATGTCCCCATTTCCTCCTGCTGGTTCATCTAACCCAAGTTTCAGATTAAGCCTTTCAAATGTTATTATATAGTTCTTGCAGTTCTTTGAAATCTGTCGAAGATGGCATGCTGTACTAATTCCTTTGCTGAAGGCCGCTTAACCGGGTCAGGGTCCACCATTGCCTGATTGATCATGGAAACATAGAAATAATCAAACTTGATGTATGTTGGACAAAGAGAAGAGAAAGACATTCTGATGAACGTTTCGCATAAGGAAACTATAATGGTATGAAAATGTAAAGACCAGAAAGAAAAATTCCTTATACTTCAAAAGGAAAAGCTCCAATCATTAGAATATTGGTTTCCATACCTTTAGTAAGTTCTGTAATTGCAAAGAATGTCCAGGGAGGAGTGGGATCTTTCCTTCTCTGAGGTTCAAAACCTGGAAGCCAGACTCCGGCAAGGGCGACCTTCGGACAAGCTCATACACAGTGGCTCCCAAAGAAAAGATATCAACCTTGTCAAGATTATCATAATTGTCATTCAGAATCTCCTGAGGCATATAGCGTGCATCACCTTCTTCAACAGGTAAGCTCTTATCTATGAGTGTTGCACAGCCAAAATCACCAAGCTTATAAACACCACTCTTGACATAAATATTATCAGGTTTGACATCCAAATGAGCTATTCCTCTTTCATGTATGAACTGTAAAGCCTTGGCGATCTGATGATTCGGCATCATGGCATTCATAAATTAGATTTAGTGTAGGAAATCAATATTTCATATTTCAGAACATTAACAATAAAAGAAGGCAGTTGACACACAAGACCACACACAAGCTGACATTCTGGGTTGCACATGTACATGTAGGCGTATTGGACTCAAACACAAGTGTGTGTTGTCAGACACAATATGTTATATTTCACAAAGAAATTGCAAACAATGACATCTATCGTTTATATATGCTATATCACAATTGCAAAAGACAAACTGTCACACTACTGAACGTGTTATAAGCATCCGTGCAACCCAGCTGACATCTTAAATTATGCTATAGATAACATAACAATCACCCATCATTGAACATTTTGCACCTTTTTTATAAGCGCCCTCAATCATGCAGTATTATCAGTCATATGGTTAGGTTCAGTCTCTTTCATATTCACATATCATGCTGTTTGTGACTGGCTCTATTTATACTAGAATACAGGACACCTCACAGTGTTACTATGTGTGCATTTCCTCCTTTTTTACAGTTAGTTCACAGAACCACAAATTGTGTGGCACATGACAAATAATAAAGATTTAACTAAAAACCTGATGCATAGCTTCCAACACTTCTCCCTCTGTCAGTGGCTGAGAAGATCTTGTAATGGATAAGCTACCATCGCAAAGCTCTGACTGAATGAAGAGTTGCTCATTTTCGAACCAAGAAGTGTAGTAGCCAATAATGTTCTCATGAGATCCTACACAAGAGAGACTATTCAAGGGAAGAATATACAAAAGAAAGGATAATGGAATCATGGTAAAAGGTTGTGTACATACCTAAAGCTGCCAAAGCTTGAACTTCCATCAATGCCTGTCTCCTGCAAATGAAACAATATTGAGAAACTTTTCTAGCAGTGGTTCAGACATTAAGAAAACGAAGGTACCTTTCAGTGTCTTGATGCAATTGTCTTGTGCTATGTTTCACAGCATACAGGCAACCGTCAATCCTTTTCAAGACTTTGAAAACACGACTAAAGTTCCCATAGCCAATTTGCTGGATGTAAGGGAATAAAATCATAAATAATAAACTAAGACAGCCTCAATGGAGCTCTAAAAGATAGCATAAAAATCATGACATAGCCCAGCAACATGTAATAAGAGAGCAACAGGAATAAGAGTGAATCTGGACACTACCTCAATCTCATGAAAATCTGTTCGATAGCGTGAAAGACCATCTCCATTATTAACTGTAGGGAAAATCCCTGCAATCACCAGCACATACTTTCTTACTGCATACATTAATAAATACTTCTCAATAACCTCAATACTATGTATTTCATCCATACTCCCTATCCCATGCATGGGTACAATGCCAAAAGAATGAAGAAATGTATATTTACTGGAAATGTGCAAATGATACTGAGAAACACATTGGCCTCTTATCCAATAATAGAAGCAGAGATTTTGAGGATATTTTTTACAGTTTTATCAAATTATAAATATAAAATTAAGGAAGAAAAGAAAAACAATTTGGTACCTATAGACTTTGATCTTTGGTTGCCGAAGGTAGATACATCCATTTCTCCAGTTTCCTTAAGATATGGGTTACTGATGCAGGGAGGAGGCAAAACTCGACAACGCAAAGCTACTGCAGATTGTGAAACATAACTCTTTTTCTTGCCTGAGGAAGTTACAGCTGGACTTTTGGATTTAAGCTCATCTGAGCCAAACGTATCTGAAGTAAGTTCTACCACTTGTTGATGGCAGGGTGATTTAGAAACAACAGTGTCATCCAAGAATCCTTCTGAGAAACAACGTCAAATTAGTCAAGAATTAATAACAAGTCATTCTGCAAAAGATAGAAGATTTTTTAGAACATTGAAAACAGAAAATACAACAAACTTATACCGAAATTCCAGCAATCATAACAAAGCAGTCTAACTTGTAGAGTGAATACTTTATCAAGGTGCCATAATACTGACATGCTTTTAATTTCCTTTAGATAACATAAAATATATTTTGGATTAATCCTTAGTCTCGGAATGGTGTCAAAAAAGTAGAGATAAAAATAATATCAGTTAACACATGCAGATGAACATTAGTTACTTATTAGCAATATCACAATTCTAATGCATGCCAGCAGTATAATAGATTTCAAAAGTATGTCAGACATGACAAATCACCTTGTTAGAGAGCATAGATCTATCACATATCATAAGAATCAGAATAGTTCTGATGTATATATTTTCTATTATATATTTTTTCTTTTTCTTTTCTTTTTTTTTTTGTACAGGGCAAACCGATTTTTGTTGGGGCCTATGGACAATGATTGTGAGCTTCAGTTTCAACATTATCATTTAGTACAAACACCAGAAAAATAGTAGAAAATGCCATGGTGGTTGCTTTAGGAGAGGACCAAACGCATGTACAATTAACATGAATGCTCCAATACCATGCTAAGATGAAATATTCAAAAGCTCAAGCTCACAAGCTGCTAGAAAGGCGATCATTAAATCAGACAGAGAGGGAGCAGAATATCTGAAATAGGTGGGCAGTCCTGATGGGTCACTAATGCATTTAAATTATTGAACCCTGTTGATCCTTCTAGAATAGATGGCAACCATGAGCTATTCTCCCTGTCAAGCAGACCTTCAAACTGGCTAAAATGCTGGATAATTTTTGCAATTTCTTCTACTCAACTTCATACTGACCATTCTTAATTTCACTCTTCATAAAGGTTTTACATTTGAAGAGAGTAGAATCATTCAATTAATTATAGGGTGTGTTTGGTTGCATGGAATCCTATGCTATGGGAATTCATGAGGGAACCCCTACATTTTAGGCTAAATTGATGTATCACTCCACATCCACCGTTTGATTTTGTGATCAATGGTGGGAATGGAAGTCCCATGAACATAGGAATCACACTCATTGGTCCCTCAAGGCATGTGATTCCCATGTTCATGGTGTGATTCCTATGTTCATGGGTGATCACAAAATCAAATGGTGAATATGGAATGATACCTCAAATTAGCCTAAAACATAGGGGTCTCCTCATGAATTCCCATGGCATAGGATTCCATGCAACCAAACACACCCATAGATGAATTCAACGTTCAGCAATACTTTTGTCTCTGATGTCCTACTGTAAAATGAAATTGTTATGTTTGCAGTAAAGTAAACTAAGTGGCAGTCTCAGTGTGTTGTGGTCTTCATGTGGAAAATGTGTAACATGGGTGGTATCCTTTAACATATGTTTACCACAATAAAACTAGATCCATTTGTAAATGTCACCGTGTGTGTACTTCTAATATAAGGTTACCCCGCACTTAAGTCGAAAGTTACAAGTTCGGTGTGACCAAAGCCTTCTGATGACTGAGGAAATATTCCTCTTAACTGGATTATGGACATTGATATTTACAAACATGAATACCACTTTATGCAGATAAGTATATCAAGGCACTACGATAACACATCCACATGGAACCATTCAATTCATTAATGGGAATTCAAGTTCATTCTAAGAACTAGGAAGCCACATACCCTGTCTATATCTTTTGATCTTTAAAGTTGTCACCTTTTCTGGTGATTTAGGGCACTCAATGTTCTCCTGCAAGAACAAACAACAAAGAAATGAATTTTATTCTATTCGGTTAGCAACACACCAACTGTACTCAGATTTCAAATAAATTACCTTATTCCATTCCAAATTGTTCGCGATTTGTTGCCCATCTGGTGTGATATAATCCGGAGTGCTTCACCCATACAAAAAGACATAAATTGAGTACAAAATTTTCCAAAACAAGGTTGTAATATGACCAAATGACCATCAACCCTAACTCTCAAAAAAAATAAAAAATAAAAAACTATCTTTTTCATCAAGCAGAAACTCGTCGACCCACTATAGAACTCGACCTAACAAGAAAAACCCAACATTCAAAAACCCTATTTGAACCCAAACCAGAACTCACCAGAAGAAATCCTGGCTGAGGATGCAATCTTTCTCATCGAGATTCTCCACATCGGCCTCAGGGACCCGATTGTTTCCATCCTGGTCTTCTTCAAGCAGCTTCTGGAATCGAGTGGGAGGTTGGGTGATGGAGGCCGAAGAGGTGGAGGATTGTTGTTTGAGAGGAAAGAAGGAAATTTGTCCGAGCTGTACTGTTAGATGTCTTGCTAGAGTGTTCTTCGTTCTGCTGCTCTTCTCCCTCTTTCGATTGCTTCGACTTAGACCCAGACTCTTCCTCTTCATTGGATCCCTTCGCTTCTCTCCTCTCTTCTCTCTTCCTCTCCACTTCACTGACTCTGTCACTCTCTCTCTCTCTCTCTCTCTCACTTTTGAGATTTCTCGAGATATTAAAAATGGAGGTGAGGTTCGAAAAAGTGGCGGGACTTTTAAATTTGAATAACGATAAGGTGTTGCCAGTTTTAGTTTAACAAGGTTACCACTGGCGTCAAAGGCGAAGAAGGTCCTTTAAATTGTTCATTAAGATTTGTGTCAGAGTATCAGGTATTTAAGATTATAGCTGGAGGGCTGAGACATATAAATCTCGTGAGGGACAATTTGGCAACGATAAAAAATCGTGAAAGGTATGGCATAATTTCGATTATGAAATAGAGGCTTCTTTAACAAGACTCACGCATCTAATGTATTATACAACTCGCGCTTACGGGCACTCCATATTGTCCTTATGTATTCAAATCTTTTTATCGATTTTACCTAAATCAATCAAATTCTAAGTACATCTTGGTGAAAAATGAAAATCGCATTTTAGCATATAAGTTAGAAGGTTTCAACACATGTTAAACTCAACCAAACTTTATAACATTTTTATCAAACTCCGTCAAATGAATCGCTGGGAAATAAATATCATCTTAAAGTTTTAACCTTTTGTTTTACTCATTGATTTTATTTCAAGTATCTTAAAAAATGTATTTCAACGATATCAAATTTATCGAGATAAAACAATTAATAAAAAGTTATAATAATTTTATAAAAAAATGCTTCTAAGAGATACTTCTTCACAAAATAGACTATTTAGATATTGTAGTTGATATAATGGCTAATTTGTACATACTTTTATACTTTTATGACCGACAAAGATTATTTTATTAACTTAGGTTAAGTCATACAGTTATATGACATATTTATCATTTCTGAACAAATAAAAAATATAATTTTATATTTTTATAACCAACAATGACTTTTTTTTATTAATGATTATATTTTTTTTGTTTTATTTTTGTATTTTTTAAACCCTTAACCCCTCCCACTTCATGTTTCTGGTAGGTATCAATATTAATTATTTTAATTATGAACAACAAATTATAAATTTTTTTATCATTTATTGACAAGTTAATCAAATTATTATGCTAAGGTTTGGTAAACTTTTCGTAATATAGTTAACGATGATTATAAATTTGGTTTTAATTAATTAATAAAATCAATGTGATTAACATGTCATAATTTTTTACATTCGAATGGAATTATAACCAAGGATTGTGATTTCATTTTTTATTCTAATTTCTGTATTCTGATTTAAAAAAATATTTCGGTGTGTAAAGAAAAAACGTAAAAATTTCAAGAATAAATGAAATATATATAATGAATTTCGAGAGTATATTAAATATATGAAAAATAAGATGCAAATAAATAAATGTATTAAACACATTAAATGAAAACAAAATACCTACAATTAGAAACTGAGGGTTAGTTTCAAAAATCAATATATAAGTAGACGAAATATTAATTAGGAAATTAGGGGGTGGTTTAAAAATTTAATGAATTATTAGAATAAATGATAATTAGAAGAAGAAAAAAACCTCAAAATTTACGAAAACAAATCCCAAAATGTTTCAAAAAATCCTCGAAAAACTTAATTTTTAGTAGTTGTTTTTGTTACTTTTACGAAAAAAATAAATGTATGAAAAACCCTGAAATTTATGAATAAACCTCAAAAAATTTCAAAAAAATGTAATTTTTTCTTTCGTCTTTTTTCTTTTCGTAATTTCAAAAAAACGAAAATTTCGGCGAAAATTCGTGTAATTTCGCGAAGTCACAATCCTAGTCGTTGCCACACTTACAACTTCTCTCTTGATTTATTTTAGCATCAATAGTCCTAAGTATTAAAGGAAGAAAAGAAATTTGACATAAAGATTATCTAAAAAAATATTAATAAAAAAGTCATTGTTGGTCATAAAAATATAAAATTAGATTTTTTATTTGTTTAAAAGGGTAAATATATCCTAAATTTTATTATTTAACTAATACAAATTAGCCATTACACCAAATACGATATCTAAATAATATATTTTGTTAAAAAAAAATAGGCCTTAAAAATTATTTTCCAATAATTTTAATTTGAGAATCTAAAATAAGCATATTTTTCTCTCTCCAGCATCGTGCATCTGTTAATCATATCTTCTTCCAAGTAGCTTTAATTTTCTTTATATCTTTTTATGTTATTTTTTGGGTATAACTTATTTACAACCTATGCCATCAAATCTTGACCCTAATCACTTTTAATCCTCTTGGCTATGTTGTCTCAAATACAAACAATATTTTTGACTGAAAAAAAAAAATGTAACCTTGTATTCAGCATTTTTTTTGTCCCAATCACCATTTTTCCAAACAAAGAAATACGAGGAAAAACAACAACCTCAATTGCGGCACAAGATTGGACTCTTCCAAGACAACTATCAGTATCCCAAGATAAACATTTCACAAAACTTGAAAAAGAAAATGCTGACAAATAAGTACAAATTCGACTCACAGTACAACGTCCTATCAAGTACACCTTCATAATAACATAATGATAGCCCTAGGAAACAAAATCTCCGCTTCGAAATGGCACAGTTCCCAAACTACATTTCAACTAAATCAGGGGAATCATTACGATCAGGTGTTTTTTTTTTTTTGGGTATGACTGGTTTAGGGCCGGAGTGTTTGAGATAAGTATTGGTGAAGGCAAACCATCTCTGAATAGAAAACCTGTGTAGGTTTATCAGTCTCCTCTAGAGATCGCTCATTTTCACACGCTATCTTCTGTGTTGTTTCTAAGATGTTCTTCATGGTAACCTCAAAATCAAGTGCATTGCAAGAGCGACTCTGTAATATTGTAAGAAAACAAGACAATGCTGCAAAGGAAAGGAGGGTAAGTAAATAAAAATATGCATTTATTGGAATTGTAATAAGATGGGTGAAATCCAGAAATGAGGTAGCACCTTGAGTGAATAAAGTTGAACTTATGAAGCTCCAGAAGGCGCCTCACTTGTTTTTTTGGACTTGTGTTTTGATCTCTTCTCCCGTTTTTTGCTACAAAAAACAAGAAAATAAAATACACCACAATAAGAATAGAATCACTTTTTCTTTTCAATTTCACTGAACTTCCGGAGTTGAACATAAAGACATGTCCCCATTGTCAAGAAGAAAATGTATCATTGAAAAAGCTGTGGGTCTAGAAATTACTCATCACGAGAGCTTGGATCCAAACAAAACTTTAGTTTCCGATCAATATGCTTCATATCCTCAGCTGACGGGACATGGAGTTGCCTCACCTATGGAACAAGAGATGGCCAAACAGAACAAATAAGCAGTCGTTCATAAAGGGTGGAGCCAAAACTATGAATTTCTCTTACGCATGTCAGACAATTAATTACTTGCTGCGATAAGCTTTAAGGAAACAAAGTCAATTTGGTAGTAGCAATACAAATGAACCTGGATTTTTTACAAAAAAGAAATAATAAATTGGAGGTCATACAAAAATCTAACAGTGTAAAAGAATGAGTCTTGACTGGCAAATGACATCAATGATGAGCCCCTTGTCTTCATTTAAGAACAAAGCTACACGAAAAAGCTAGATATACAATTCTAGACCAGTACAACAGGTGTTTTACAAAAATGAGACATTAGAGCTCACAAAGCACTAATAATAGTCAATTGCATCGTCTAATCAAGCAGACTAGATATAGGCTTATAGCAAACATGTAACAACCTCCATTGACTACATAGAACTAAGGTGACGATAAAGCTTGCAAGGTGTTAATCCCTTCTAATCTAGTCCTTCTAGCACTAAATCAGCTGGAAACAACAATCAACTTGGACTCTTGGAGTAGATCGAACATAATGAGATATAAGAAATCCATACCAAAGAATCTATTTGATTCAGGAATTCAATCAACTCTGAAGTGGTGTGCATAGACTGCTGGCGAGAGGTGATGCCATCCAGGTATCTACAAGAATTTGCATGATTTTGAGAAGATTGAATCACAGGTTGGAATGAAGATAAGATCTTGCAATTCCAATAAACAACATTTATATGAAGGGTAAGTCATTGAAGAATTTCGAACCTCTCAAATTCGAGAAGTCCATGTACTGCATTTGACTTACGCAGAGCAGCCAATGCCAGCTGCAAAAATGACAATATGCAACATTTACCCGAGTTATCCAAAGTTGAGGGAAATAAGAGTCATATTTTCCATAAATGAAAGTTGTCTTTGAAATCGAAGCTTTAGGAACTTTAATGGTAACAAATTATTTCTTCAGAATGAAACAACACTGGCAACAGATAACAAGATCAACTGGCATCCAAACCTCATTCATTTTGGTTCAGCTATAATATTACCTGCCCAGGCGGGAAGAGAAGTGGTGCATCTGTAAGCATCATTTTGTCAACCTCTAGATATGCAGCTTCTTGCAAATCCTGAAAATGGTCATTTAGGACTAAGGATAAGTATCATAAGCCAAAATTAATTATTACAGTTAGGTATACACTCTTATAAATGGAAACATAATCACAGTCATATCAACAATATGTCAATATCTAGAGTTACTACTTGAACCACGCAAACTTGTGATAATGGAAAAATTAGACATGGGACAAAACAAAAGCATCACAGGATTGCAAAGGTTTCTATAGTCGACTTCCACGTCAAAACAGTTCATGTCCAAGGAACCAGTCTTACTATAAAGACTCCAATATTATGTAAACACATAAATGGAAAAGAACATGGTCTTGCTACAAAGACATTTATACAGTAACTGATGCATGTTGTACTGAAGAGCCAATAGACCAACATAATATCCAGGAAAAAAGAGAGAGACAGACACACTCACCCATACACTATCAATGGATAACGCTGAGTGGATCAAACGAGGAGACTTGGGTAAATGTTTTCAAGCTTATCAAAAAGTTGGTTCTGTGCTTGAGAAAGCTAAGGTACTGATCACCCCAAATAAGTTGAGCGACTAGCTCGAGATTTTGTGCATTTTGAAAAGAAAGAGAGGGGGTGGGGGGAGCCTAACCAAGCTGAATCGGGGCTTACAATGCAATATGCATGTCGAGTCAAGTAGGACGAGCACCTCATGTCAGAAGCTGGGTTTTTCCAAACTACCTTATAGATAATGAAGTTAGGCTTGAGCTGGCTTTCAACTCAAACAATTCACACATGGGACCTCCAAGGAAACCTCAATTTAATGACCTAGGTTGAATGCTTGAGCAAACAATTAACCTAAAGAACCTGCTTTCATCCTGAAGACACTCTGTAACGAAATCACGCAAACTTTCTCTCTTAAACTTGCTCAATTCTTCATTAGTTGAGGGAGTAATAGGGATCCACCCAAACAAGTAAGACTGAACAAATCCTATAAAATATAATTTGAGAGTGGGCAATCTGGTTATGGAGATCGTGAATATTGTGTTTTTTGTAATAGAATTTTGAACTCCTAATTTTGTAGCCTCAGAGTCACATTGTGTTTTGTTGGCTGCTTGTATTTCTGCCCATTGTTTCAACAATATTGGATCTTTTCAACAAAGAAAAAATCTAGGAAATATAACTTCAATAAAACTATGAACTACCTTCAACATTTGTTGTTGTTCCTCTTTTACTTGACAGAAATCCTGAAGAACCAACAGCATATTTGTTAACTATAACAAGAGAAGATATAAAAGGCCATTGGTAAACACATCAGGTGTCCAGTTGTCCTAACGCTAACTGACCTCAATATCATCGATGAAACCTTCAATTGACCGATATGGTGCATAAACAATTAGATCAAAACCTAGACTCTGCGAGAAAGGGTAAACAGTCAAATTCTTAAAGGAGACAGAAGAATAAAGATAAAAGTTGCATTTAAAGATATCCATGCCTGAAAAACTAGCATCTCATTGTTGAGAATCACTTGATGATCCTGCTGAATCCCCTTACCAATCTCCTCTGCTGATACATGATTCTCTTCTATCTTACATGATGCATACATGCAAGTTAATCTGAACACATAAAGAATTTCAATCCATGCGTGCTTCAAATATAATCAAGTATAAGATTACTTTACTAGTTTACTGCACTCAGCAACAGATCAAATCCGGTGGATCATGTATAAAAGTGAATCCTCAAATAAAAAACTGAAAGGATGGATTCTGGATCTATGCTTAATCCTATTTATACACACACACATAACATCCCCTTCTACTAGTTTGACAAACATATGAACACTAACTTGGTTTTAGTGGTTCAAGAAATCATATAAAAGGTATAGAAACAGATCTTACATGATGTTTTTGGGATGATGTTCCATTATAGACCACTGCAGATAGAACCTTTTAAAGTATATGACGGCAGTTGCCTGAAAAAAATAGAAGATGGACAATTCATGTTTAAGATAATGATACATTACATATAGGGTATTCTTGACAAATAAACATGAAATACCTGAATCTTATGTGGAAACCTAAATGCCTGACACACTTGTTGAAGCTTTTCCTCATAGAAAACCCGCATAAGTCGCTCGTCCTCTACATTTAGTGGCTTTAGAGAGGAGTGCTTTCCTGCTAAGTGCCAAAAAAAAAAAAAATTTTGGATCATAAATAATAGAGGTGGCCCAAAACCAATCAATCAAATAAATTTACTGAGACAAAAGATTGGACTAAGCCTCAATAGTTGAAACACAAATTTTACCGATGTCTTTTGCATCAGGCTGATCTCCAGGGTAAGTCAATGAACCATCAACATTCACTTCCACGCGTGTTGTTCCGTACTTCAAAAACAAATGAGTACATTTAAATGATTCACACGTGAATAGAAAATTCTCATCTTTTCTTTTTTGTTTACAGGAGGGGGAGGTAAACTAAAATTTCTTTAAACAAGAATAAAAGTGTTGTGAGACGTTGAGATGGCCTATAAAACAAATAATACAGCATGACCAATAACGAATAATTACATCGAGCAACAATTATCTCTATTTCGCTATATAATCTTCAAGATGGATCCTCATGTCCATGAATACCTTAAGCCAACTGAAAATATAGTTTTTGATCTCCAACACTACATGGTACCCTGATGAGAAATCCCTCCAAAAATGCTACCATTACTCACACAGAGGGGACCATAAGCCAAAGCTTTTTACACTTGCAAGAAATCCAAATCTCCATCAGAAAAAGAGCCCCCTCACTTTATTAGGCATTCCCCGGTTCGTCATTAAGTATTCCGGACCAAAAACGAGAAAGGACAATGAAGTAATTGATAGTCAACAGATTATAAGATTGGAAAGCAAAGTGGAAAAGCATTCTAAGGTCATCTTGAATAAAAAACTTATTAAGAATCAAAGTCCATGCAAAAAAAAGAGACCCTAGAGGATGGGATCATAAGCTCCCCAAACACTCTTGGATCCTAATAGAATGACAAAGGCTCAGACACTGAGGTCTTCTGGATTCATGTCTTCAAGCAAATGTTCATAAAGGATATTTTGATCTAAGATGGGAATCGCCATCTACAAAGGCTGTTGTGGATACAAACCATACTGCAAAATTTCCAACAAATCTACTTTTGTGCTCAATCAACATACATAACCTTCACCACTCCTATCCATTTGTACAAACATACTCTAACCAATCTCAACATTAAACAAAGCTAACAAAAATGAAGTTCATAAGATATACAAACCTGTTTAAGTGTTTTTACAGCTCTTTGATTAGTTATTCCCCGCTTTTCCACCTAAACAAAGTGAAAGAAACAATGGGTTGTCAAATTGAGAACTCTACAAGTCTGAATTACAAAACCCAATTCTAAACAAAATCACCCAAACCTAGATTTTCTTTGGTTAGCTTGATCATCTAATCTAGAGGAATTCAAAATCAAAACTTTAAGCAATTCGTGGAAACCCAAATCAAAATAAGAGAATAATTCATGAAAAACAATCTGATTACCAGTTCTTGAGGAGTAAAAATCCACTTAGCTCGATGAGTGGAGGTCTGAAAATCCGCCATTGGGTTTTCAAAAACCCTAGAGTTCTTCAACAAATTTCGCTCCTTTTTTGTGCTTTTAACACAGATGGACCCACTGCATTCAGAGATTTTTGTTTGTTTTCTAATCAAGATACAGATGAAAAACATAAATCTCAACTGAATTAAATAAAAAAAGAAGCAAATAAAATGCAAAGATTTCCCATAAATGCCCCCCTGTTTTGAAACGTAAACAACCCATCTCATCTCTCTCTATAAAATGCGCTCTAAAGAGCTGAGTGGGGCCAAATGTGAGAATGACAGAGTGAGAGAAAGAGACCGATGATGACCTTGTGAATGAGGGGTTGTGGAGTTGGGAGATCTTCTTGGTTTTCTTGGTTTCCGATTGCGAACAAAGGCTTCTCCTTCTCTGGTAAGTTTTCTCCCCCTTTGAACGATAAATGATTGTGATGAACTTTGCTTTCTTCTTTAAGTGAACCTTGAGAGGTTCTCAGTGGAATTTCATCAAATAATTGATGAATGTGATGACTTGATTGCTTCTTTTCGAAAACCCTAAATCGATGATCGATTCTCTATCAAATCTAACTCCTCTTTATCGATTTGAAACGAGAAGAAACCCTAAGGCCCTGCGCGCGCCCTCTTGCTTTTCGTTTGTTTGAGCGAGAATGAGCGATGAATTGTTGTGTTTGGCGTGAGTTTTATTCTTTTCAATATTTAAAAAATAATAATAGAAGTAATAGTTAACCGGTTTTTCTTAGGTGCACTGATAAAGTGCCCGGTGGCTATCAGGCATCGTAAGATTGCATCGAGATAAGCAATAATATTTATCTCAATGCAATCTTATAGTGTCTGGTAGCACCAAACAAGATACGAGACCAGTGCACTGTAGTATTATTCTTAATTAACATAATAATTGAGAAAATTATGATTCAAATAGGCAATTTTGATTTACATAACTCTTTTTTTTCTTTTCTTGAAATACTAATTTTACAATTATGGCTGGGAATCGACTTTTTGACACCACCGCTTCTTTCGAAAAACATTCCCCCCCCCCCCCCCCCCCCCCCTTTTTTTTATGTGTTGAAACATACCACCAATATAAATCTTGTTTTCACCATTGTTCATCTTTTTCTCCATCTTCTATTATCTCTTCAAAGCAATGACGGAACAGCACCACCTTTTTTTTTCCTTCGTATTCTCCTTGGTTCTTCTTCTTCTATGTTTTTTTCCTAATTCTCCTTTACTCCTCTTATCTTATCTCTTTTCTTCTTCTCCATAGTTTGGCGGCACCACGCCGCCCTACCCCATTATTATTTTCTTCCTCACTCTTTTTTATTCTCTTTTTTGCACAAATTTGTTTGAGGGCGGGAAAAATAGATAACAATAAGAGAGGAAGGAGGTGGGTGGGGCAGAGTGGTGTTACCGGCGGTAGATAAGAAAATAAGAGAGATTAAAAAAACGAGGAGAGTAACATAAGAATAAGAAGAAGGGAGGAGATGAAAGGTGTGGCCGGTGAGCAAATACCTAAACATGTACATCAAAAGGGTAATATATTAATACATAACTATACAACAAAAGGGTGGGATCGAGGATTGAAATACAATAAGAACTAAAAAAATTAAATGCAAATAAAATTAATGAATTCGTTAGGGAAAAGCTTCCTACCAGTTTGATCATAGGTTGTTCTCATATAAAACGGTCGTTTATTATGATTTGTACGATGTTCGTTATAGGAGGAGGAGTAGTGAGAAACAAGTTTTGTATCTAGTAATTTTAATGTATTTGTTACATTGGCAATTTTTAGGTAAATAGATTGAACACGCAATATTTGCCAATTGTCAAACTATCTAATAGATGTTTCAGTGAATATTTTCCTTGACTTGTTTAAAATTTGACTTAACAAAGAGATATGATTTGCGATCTCTAATTTACAATTACTAAAAAACTATTTTTTTTGCTGCATTTTTTTTCGTGAAAATAAAAAAGTCTTACACTTACATTTATTTCACACGAAATAAGTATCAGATGAAATAAAAAATTCAATGACTTCTTCAATTGATCAACCCATTGGTTGTATAACTGGTAATTAGAAATACACACATGTTTCAATTGCGAGAAGTGACTCGAACAAATCCTTGGCAATTGATATTGGTGCCAAACTTGAAGTTTTATGCAATAAATAAAAGTACATATATGCCTTACACAACTTCTCTTGGACCCTTCACTGATATAAAAAACAACCTTGATGGGAGAGGATAAGTTGCGGTACATCCAAACAGTCAAGCAACATTGGAGTCGACTGCCAATCTTGTTGCCTTATCCGTGTTAAAGCCTCCCAAGTTGCTATGTATTCAACTTCAAAGCTATAAGACTCACCAATTGATGATGCCACCTATCGAGTCCACTGCTGGAAAATATTTGTTGATTGCGCAATTACACCATAACTACCCATTTGTTCATGCCATTTCTACCCTACATCAGTAAAAATGAAAAAAAATCATATTTATTCCTGATGACCAAGTAGGGATGGCAGTGGGGCGGATTTTCATGGATATCCGTCCCACTCGCTCCGTTTGGGGCGGATTTGGTAAAGGGTCCCTGGATCTTGGGGAGGATGCGAATTTTCAATCTGTATCCGTTTATTAGGCGGGGCGGATACGGATTTGGCCATATCCGCCCCATGGGTATCCGTTTAATATGTGAAATTACAAAAATACCCTTAGACTATGTAAAGGGAACAAACATATCATATTTCACTCTCATCTCACATTCTCCAGAGCACACTCGATTCTCGAAGGGTCGTCTCCAGTCAAGTTTCATTCTCTATCGGTTTCCTTCTCACAGCGAAGGGGACACTCGAAGGGGTCGTTTTCAGTCTCCTTATCGGGTCGTCTCTAGTTTCCTTATCGGGTCGTCTCCAGTCTCCTTCTCTCTTGGTCTCCTTCAATCTCCTTCTCTCTCGGTCTCCTTCTCATAGCGAAAGGGGATCCTTCGTCTCTAGTCTCTTTCTCTATCGGTCTCCTTCTCACAACGAAGGGGACACTCAAAGGGGTCTCCTTCTCATAGTGAAGGGGACACGAAGGGATCGTCTCTAGTCTCGAAGCTCTCAGTCGTGCCATGGCCATCGTGGTCATCCCGGCCGCCTCCCTCTCCCTTCCCTTCCCTGCCTTTTCATAGCTGCAAGAACTGATATCAGATCTCTAAGATTTCATATATGAGATTTGAGATCTGAGATTATTTAAATTGAATTTTTTTTTTTTTTTTATAAATTTTTGTATGATTTTTTGTAATTTTTTGTTATAATGTTTGTATGGATTATTTGTAATTTTTTGTTATAATTTTGTGTTATTGATCTAATGAATGAAGTATATTTTACAGTAGTTAGATGGATAACTTGCTTTTAGGATTGAACTGAGATATCACAACTGATTTAGAGAATAATTTTTTTTAACGGATATTTGGGCGGGGCGAATATCCGCTAATCCGTGCGGGGTGGAGTGGTTTTAAATAAATTTATAAACGGATTGACGGAGCGAATTTGAGGATCCATTATTCATGACGAATCGAAATGAATTTACTAAAATCCTCCCCGTTGCCATCCCTATCACTAATATGAAACTTTGTTGTGTCTGTTGAATTTGCATTTGTTGATTGTGTAGTAGTTGAATCCAAGTTTTCTCATAACTCAAAGGCTCGACACCACGTGTTCCATTTACTCCAACTCATTTTATCTATAGTTTTGGGGGTCAGACCTGCTTATTTTTAATACAACATTATTCCTAGAGCAATGCTAGAGAGCGAGGAAACGGGCGAGGAAACGAGCGAGGAGAGGGACGTGGCGGGGTGGGAGCCGTCCATCCTGCTCGGGATGCGTGCTGCAATTTTTTGTGTGCGCATCCCGAACGGAGTGGACGGCTCCCACCCCGCCACGTCCCTCTCGCTCGTTTCCTCGCTGGTTTCCTCGACATTTAGAATTCCCCTTATTCCTAGCATGCCAGATAGAGTCCATTGTAGCAGCAAATTGCCCTAACTCTCTGTAGACTGTTTATCCAGCTCATATACATGTTTTCATAAACTTAGCGTTATAATATTAAAATCGGCAGCGGACCAATAAATTGAATATTAACCATCTGGAAAAATTTATGCTCAATAGACTCATAAAAGAGACTCATTAACTCGAGAACAAAAAGGGCAGTATGGGGGGACTACCACACGATGTTTCAATAGATTATATCATTCGTGTGGAGATTATTGAAAAAAAAAAAGATTATGCAACAAATAATGGACCCTATGGTGGGTTTTGGTTTTCCCGATAGCATTGGGGAGTTGTTTAATAGGAGAAGGGGGAGGAAGATGGCAGGTCAGAAGGGGGAGAATGTGATTGAAAATTTTGTAAGCATATTTGACATGATGGCTTATACATATTATATACATCACAATTTGGTTCATTTACCCTTTTGCTCGAACATAACCGTCTGATTCGCACTAATTACTACTATCTCATATATGTCATGGTATGGTGGTATTTGACGATACCCTCTACCCGAAGCTTCAAAACTAGACTTTTGTTGATTGTACCCTTTTACCATCGTAAAACACAAAACATAAATTCTAAATGGTGAGGAAACCAGCGAGCAACCCTCCACCACATTCGGGATGCGTGTCTTCCATCCCCCTTTGCACATCCCAAGGGGATGAAGAGTTGCACCCCTCCCTTGCTGATTTCCTCGCCATTTAGACGGGTTCAACACAAAATCACCAAACATTAAATGGATCGCCAAATTGTTCATCTTCAACACACTCCATATCAAATGATTAATTTCGACTTTGACGTTTCACATTAATCTAGACTCATTTAGGTGTCTCGGTTTCTTACAATGTCAATCGCTTTATTGATGTTGTTGATTCAAACATGAAGTTGTGGCCAAATATCAAAGCAAACACCTTTGTATTGTTGAAAAATTTGTCACCCGTACTTGCAAAAAAATGAATAAAACTATTTTTGTAACATATATTTATTTCACAGTTTTGCATATTAAAAAAATTACTTTAAATGAAATAAATAATATTTATTTCACAATTTCGAATTTAATCACCGCACTTTATGCCGTGTATTATAAAATAAAAGATACTAAAAAACTGAATTTTTGCAATCAGGGTGACGTGACACAATATTGAAAAAATGATGAAATCTCCAAAGTGTTAATAAGTTATAATTAACTAATTGATGTATGTCAAAAGTATCACAATAACTTATTATAACTATTTTGAATGTTTGAATTAAATCGAGTCCTGTCATTGCATCAAATACTATTTATTCGTTTGTTTTTTTAGTATTAAATAGAATATAAATATAAGTTGCAATTACATAAACAAAAATATATAAAAATCATTATATTCCAAAATTAAGTATACATTTTAGCTATCATTATATTCCATTTGACTGGTAGCGTTGTTGTTTGCAACGAAATTACAACATTTATGTTGACAAAGTGCGTTAATGTGATCAATTCATACACCTACAAGGCTCTACATACAACACATAATCTTCAGGGATAAATGAGTTTTAGTTTTCATTGATTTTGTGTTATGGTTGACGAGACTTATACATGTACACTAAGGGCGTGTTTGGTTACCCTTTTGACCATTATAATGTAATGGCTATTACAATGATCAACTGCATTTCTTTGTTTGGTGAAGAAAAAAATCATTGTAATGGTAATCTCCATTACAGATCTGGTTGTAATGGCCATTCATAGGGGTAGGAATGGCCATTATCATCCCCATTGTAATGGTCAAGGTTACCTAATGATCATTTTTACCCTCCTCATCCTCCCCATGTAATCTCTCTTTTCCCTCTGTTCTCATGAAATCCACCCGCCACCACCACCTCACCCACCCTTCTCCATGTGAAGAAATCCACCCACCACCACCACCTCACCCCCACCCTTCTCTATGTGACAAGAAATCCACCCACCACCACCACCTCACCCACCTTCCCTGTGAAGAAATCCACCACCCACCAAGTGAAAAAATCCACCCAGTGAAGAAATCCACCCACCACCACCACCTCACCCACTCTCCTTGTGAAAAAATCCACCATATAAAGTGTTGTGATAACTATCAAATCAAATACATGATATTTTATTTATATTGTTGTTTCACATGACATAGTAAATACATAATATTACATTGTTTCATCATTCTATAATTTACACCTTAGTACATTCCTGTTATGATGAAAGATTGAGTTAACTGTTTTCTTCTTTATTTTTTTCCTGAAAAAAAATATCACATTGTATGTCATGTTTTGATACTTTTGGTATTAAAGGAAAATATCTCAAAATGTTCTTAAATAATCTTTTATACTATTAATTTAGTCATGTGTTCTCATTTCTCTTAAATACATTCTCATTTTCTCCAGATTATTCAGAAAATTAAAGCAAAAAGATAAGTCCAGAGTCTCGGAAGCAAAATAAATACTGGAAAAAAGCTTTTGTTGGTATTTCAATTGTGAAAGTTTGTGTGCTACTCGTCTCCGAGCATTACTACCAATGTCTAACCCAGGTATGTTACTTGTCTTTTTCATTAATAATACACCGATTGATAGTGTTGTATGTAACATTGCTACGATGTTAGGTGGCAAAACACATTAGCCAACTTTATTTTTATACTCAAATCTCGTACTCAATGACTTGGAAGCATGTGTATCTCACAATAAAACATTGTGATATCCAATGCTATTATGATAAAAGCACAAATATTTGCACGCATCGCGAGGGAGATGGAGGGTCCTCCATCCCTCGTTGTTTTCCTCGCTGGTTTCCTCAACAACTAGAATTCCCCATTTTTTATACTAAAATATTGTATTCAATGACTTGGAAGCATGTGTATCTCACAATAAAACACTGTGATATCTAATGCTATTATGATGATAGCACAAATATTTTCACGTCATTGAGTACATATTTTTTACTACAAAAATTGAGTCACAGAAGTACTCCAACTTCAATCATGCCAAACCTAGGTCATATACTCAAGCGACGCATAGTTTTTATGGAAGATGAGTTGCATTTCTCATGCTCTCATCATATGTTTGATGAGATTGTACCATTAATATTTTTGATTTGGGGTTTTGAGTGTTAGCGATCAAAACCTTATTTATTTTAAGGGTTTAGAATTGAATCTTCAATCTAGCCCGATTTTGATGGTAGGTTGTTTTTAACTATCTCTTTCAATTTGACAACCTTTCAAAATTTTTCGAATTATGTTCGAGATTATTTTAAGCTTTTGACCATAGCAATTAAACTCCATAACCTAAAACATTTGAGCCATACTTATTCGGCAAAATGACCTCTGCAGCATGCAACCTAATCTCAAAGTTATCATCCAACCATACCTTCATCCCTAAGTAAATCCACAAATTAACTCATCAAACTCACAATCATCTTAAAAAAAAGTAAAAAATTATTGATTAGTATCCCTCATCTCTCATAAATTTACCACATTACACTTTTTTTACTATTAATAGTGGGTAAATCTTATCATCATCCTCACCACACAACTCACCAAAATTTACCATCCCACACATCTCAAGGTTCAATAATTTCACCATCTCTCCTTTTGTGAAGGTTGGGCGTTGAACAAAAAGGAGAGAAAAGAGAGAAGGAGAGACCGATCTCTCTCTCATCAATGCGAAACCCTTTCTTCTTCCCTCCTTCTCTCATCATTTATTCTCTGCTGTATAAATAAACCCCACAAGCCCTTCAAAGCCGAGTCTTCTCTTTTTCTCTCTCTATCTTCTCTCCTCCACCGATCTTCGAATTTCTATCTACATCGCTAGAAAGAAAATATCTAGGGTTAGGGTTTGTGCAAGAACCTCCAAGGTAAGTACGATCGGGTAATCTCTTTTGATTTCTAGTGGTTGATTGCGAGGTTAGGGTTAATTTTATCGCCGAATGGTTTTGATTTGCAAAGAGATTTTGTGATTTACAGTAGAAATGATTAGATTGAGATGATTGTGTGATTTGCAGAATCAGAGGTTGCGGAGGGTGAAGACATGGCGGTGAACGAAAGGAAAACGATCGACCTGGAGCAAGGATGGGAGTTTATGCAGAAGGGGATCACTAAATTGAAGAACATCTTGGAAGGGCTTCCCGAGCCGCAATTCAGCTCAGAGGACTATATGATGTTATATACGTACGTCTTTCATTTGATATTCTGTTCTCTGTTTTTGTGTTTTGTTCTTGATGTGGTTTGCTTCCAGTATTTTGTGTTTTGAGTTTTTAATGGTGGTTGCTAATGGGGTTTTGTTTTGGTTTGAGTTGATTACAGAACGATATATAATATGTGCACGCAGAAACCTCCGCATGATTATTCACAACAGCTCTACGATAAGTACAAGGAGTCATTTGAAGATTACATTACTTCAACGGTGAGGAACATTCAATTATGATTTTGTAGCCATGCTGGTTTTGATACAATTGATTTTGCTATTGCATTGCTATCTATTGGGGTTTTGGTTCTTTTATATATTTTTTTCTGTTTGTCGAATATTATGCCATTGATTTGCAGTGATTAATTTGAACAATTTCAAGTACTTAGTAACATGATATGATATGTTTGGTTTATGGGTAAATTGCATGTATTCGTACTATAATATTTTGTGGTGACATAAGATTATCTGTTAAAATCCTTATGATATTGGTTAAAATGTTATCATGGAATTATGACAAATATAAGTGGATTGGTGGATGCATACCAGGCAACAAAATAAGTCTGACTAGAAAGTTTTAGAACCCTAAACACATTTTCTTAAATTATTAATCTATATGTGTTTCATGTATCAGAGAGATTGTTAAGTTTGTGTATCGTGTTTGATTGAGTGTTGCCCTTTGCGGATGAATCATAGTGGATTTGATATCGTTACGATTTTAGATGTGTGGAAACTAGGTGCTAATGTGCTATGGTCTAGGGGTATATGTTGCATGGACTGATCTCCTGAGTTTTTTAATCATTATATATATTTCTATATTTCTTTATTGGCATTTAGTAGTGCAAAAAAAGATTCCTTGATTGTTCACCGCCTATAGGAAAAATGAGAGACTATTATTATATTGCAAAACCAAGGATTAGTTCCATTTGTTCAAGTTGTTGACATTGTGGTGGTGCAAAATTTGTTTGAGTTCATTATCTGAAAAAAGTGCGTGTTTAATTCACCTCTCTTATGCTTTTGTTGCATCTTTTTCCCCTTTTTGTGAAGTTCAGCCGTTTCTACCTTTTAAAAGATTCCGACAACACCTCACGAGCTTATGAACTTTTGGAAAGAAAATATCTTTAAGAAGGTGGGAAAGTCGTTAAGCTTATAAATATTCCTATTTGTCTCATGTTCCTGCTATCAATCATTCATTTACGAGAGTGGTGACCACATAAAGTTCGACCAAACCGTTTTACCGTTTGATATCCAAACAAACATTATAAACTGCAACAAATGACAAACTGATCAGACCTTGCAAAATCCTGACACCATGAAATCTGTGAAAGGCACTGTTGTGTACAAGTGTACATCTACAACCAGACCTAGCGGTAATCATAATCCTTCTCAAGTAAAATAATAATATTATAATGACAAAAGCCTTGTATAGTCAGCAAAGAGGGTTGAAGCTTATTGATATTGAGTTTTTTCGTTGAAGAGGGCTCTTTTTCGAGGTTGATGACAATTATGTAATGTGGAGATTGTGTGAAGTCATTTAAAAATATTCTTAATCCCCAATTGTTGTTGAAGGTAAACAAGTTGCACTGGAAATCTTATCATGCTTTTGCATATGGAAATGATATTGCAACAGCTGCAGCAGTAAATGGTTCTAAAAGGCTGGTTCCCTTTGTTAACATTGCAATGAAAGGTTTTGTAGGCTTTACTTATAGTAAAATGAGAAGGTGCAAGGGGCATCAAGTTATGTACGAACTCGACAAATTGATCACTAAAAGTCAATGGAACACAATGGTCCTTGGTTCATTTCTAAGGGCATTAAGTTATGTACGAACTCGACAAATTGATCGCCAAAAGTCAATGGAACACAACGGTCCTTGATTCATTTCTACAAATGATGCTCATATTCTTTGACTGCAGATGACAATATGATTGTTGTCTTCATTCGTTCCTCTGGCATCTGCCCAATTGATATTCCCTTTGGTTTAGCGAATTTGTCTGCTAAAATCATGTTCTTGAAACAAAATATTGGTATAATAATTACATTAATATTATAGAATAGGAGGCTAAACTTTACTTTTGCAAAAATCAGTTTGATGAATAAAAATTTGGAGTAGGGAAAGTGGGAAACAATGGCGAGATTTGAGATGCAAGCGAGACACATCTAGCAAAAAGTAAAAGTGTTATAAGAGAGCGAGTCTTTAACTTTGGATAAAAGGAGCATTGGGGCTAAACATTTTGGGTGATGGAGGTACAAATCTCGCGAATGTTGTCGTTCAATAATTTTATTTAATGGTGATTATAGAAAAATACTGAGAGGAACGTAAGAGTTTACATATGTTTTTTATTGATTTAGAAAAAGCCTACGATAAAGTCCCCAAAGAATTATTTTGGTGGGTGCTTGGAAGGAAGAAAGTGTATCAATATTATGTATAATCATTAAGGATATGTATGAAGGGGCTGTAACAAGTGTTCGCATAGTAGGCAGGATGTCCAGTGAATTCTCAGTATCAGTAGGACTACATCAAGGGCCGGTCTCAAGTCCATTCCTCTTTGCTTTGGTCATGTATGAGTTGACGAGACATCTTCAAGAAGATGTATCTTGGTGCATGTTGTTCGCTGATGGTATTGTCTTAATTGATGAGGTTGGTGAAGGTTTAGGTTGGAAATTAGATAGGTAGCGGGAGGCATTAGCGAGTAAGAGTTTTAGAATTAGTCGTTCAAAGACTAATTAATATTATGCAACTTTGGTTGTGAATCATGAGGGAGGAGTAATTCAATTGAGATCAAGGCGTGAAGGTTCCAGATGGTGAGATTTTTCGATATTTAGGATTTATAGTCAAAAGAATGAGGCTATTGGAGAATATGTTCACCTTAGGCTTAAAGTTGGTTGGATGCAATGGAAAATGACATTATGAGTATTATGCGATAGAAGGATGCCTGCAAAGTTAAAAAGGAAATGCTATAAGACAACTGTTCGATCAGCCATGCTTCACGGTTCAGAATGTTGGGCCACTATGGGACAATATATGCATAGGATGGCAGTAGCAGAAATGCGTATGTTAAGATAGATGTGTGGTAAAACCCGTAAGGATAAAATTAGGAATGAAATAATTAGGAGATATTTAGGTATAGCTCCAATAGAGGACAAAATTATAAAAAGGCGTTTAACGTGATTTGGTCACATGCGGAGGAAACCAAGTACGTTGCCAATTAAAAAATATCTAGATTGGCAAGTTAGTGGAAGGTGTAGACGAATGAGACGACCATTGAAAACTTGGATAAAGGTGGTGAAGGAAGACATCGAGCTTGGATTAATCGAAGATATTTGGAAAATTGTATTGCTCGGAGAACCAAAGTACGTGTAACCGACTCCGAGAGTATCAAGAATGGGCTTTCATGATGATGGTGAAGATGGTAATTTGTAGAATGAACATCGAAGACTACCACATCGTTGATCTGAAATCATACTAATTTATTTAAGGAGGAAGCTTCAAAGAAGGAATAGGAACTCTATGAGGAATACGCTGATGAAATTTTGACGGGGTTTTGATAACAAACGAGATGGTAGTAAGATCAAGGAATTTAGGAGTGAGATGTTAGGTGGATAGAGAAAGTTTAAGTGGTGTTCATGAGAAGATCGAGTGAATTGGGATTTTATTTTGCTTCAGGATTTGGTGGGAAATGGAGGGGCAGATCCATAAAGATATATCTTTTTTCTTCCTGCCCCACAACGAATATTGTATACCATCTAGTTGATGAAAAACTTGAAGTCACTTTTGGTGATTTTTTTTTTTAAATTTTTTTGGGAACCTAATATCCGGAAATACAATGTTTAATGATAAGGTGGCGATTGGCGAGTGACGTCTATTAAAGCACGATTGGTCATTTGAGCCTTGTTCCGTTCTCCAAGACGAAGGTGTTAATGGTCTGTGTGGCATTTGGGGTGTTTTCTCACAAGCAAGTCAAGTAATAACTTTTGGGGTGTTTTCCCATTAGCAAGACTGAAGCATCTTTGCAATCTAAAAACGAAAGAGTGTTAGTGTTCAAAAGATTTAAAAATTTGAATTCGAAGCCCCCTTTGAATAATTCTTATTTGAGTATCTTTAGATCGCATGATATGTATGCATGTTTGTTAACCTTTAGGATACGATCTTACCGTAATAGATTCTAAGCATTTGATCGATTTCCCCAACTGAAAACTAAAGTTATTTGGCTATGAGAGCTTGAATTCACTAGTTGTTAGTAACTGCCAAGTTCATGTTTGCCAGTGATAGTTACCTGCATGCCCTGGAGTCAATTTTAAGACTTTTTATTATTACAATGGAACCGTTTCCTGGGCTGGTGAAGTTTTAGCAGCAGTGTCCTTTAAAATCACTTACCTGACATCTTTACCTCCTTACACATTATCAAGCCAGGGACTATTCTTTCCAAAGTGGGAGTCATTGGTTCAAATCAAATAGTAGGTAGAGCTTATTAGATACTGCAGTCAATGTTATCTAATACATCTTGATTGGAAAATAATCAATAGAAAAAGAAATAATCGGAATTGATCGATATCTTTCTTGAAACAAATGAAAAGGAAATGAAAGATGAAATATAAACCATGGATCAACTAAGCCCTGAGTTTATTTAGTCTCTTGTACAGGGAAAATGATACTTTATTTTTTGGAGCCATTGATTTCCATTTGTGGAATTTTTTTCTTCTCTTAATTTATGGAAAATTTACGTTTTTCAAATGTTATTGTTGAGAACCTTGTACTTGTGTTTTAAACAAAAAAATGTTATCATCCAAATCAGGTATTGCCATCTTTAAGAGAGAAGCACGATGAGTTTATGCTGAGAGAACTTGTAAAAAGATGGGCAAATCACAAAGTGATGGTGAGGTGGCTCTCACGCTTCTTTCATTATCTTGATCGTTACTTTATTGCTCGGAGGTCTCTTCCTGCACTCAATGAAGTTGGACTTACATGTTTCCGCGACTTGGTAAGTGAAAACTTCATATCTTTATTATTTTATGTGCTAAGTTTACTATACAGGCATTGGACTTTCTTTTCTTTAGAAGTTCAGTGCTTCTTGTAATTTATTTTTCTTTCCTTTTGCTATAATTATTTCCTTTTGTGTGGATTGTTTTCTATATTCCTCCCTGGTTTCCTACTGTTTTCTCTCTTCATGTATGTGCTTTCCTACTTTTGAGATACACAAGATTAATTGATTTGGTTGCATGTGCTTTTGTTTTTATTTCAGGTTTATAAGGAGATCAATGGTAAAGTTAGAGATGCTGTAATCTCTTTGGTAGGTTGAAGCATAATAATGTTCATTTTTTATTTATCTTGTGACCTGATATTAACTGAGCAAGCTTCTTATATCAGATTGATCAAGAACGCGAGGGAGAACAGATTGATCGGGCTTTGCTCAAGAATGTATTAGATATCTTTGTTGAAATTGGAATGGGGCAAATGGATTGTTATGAAAATGACTTTGAGGAAGCTCTGCTTAAAGATACAGCTGCTTACTATTCTCGGAAGGCTTCTAATTGGATTCTAGAGGACTCTTGTCCAGATTACATGCTAAAGGTGAATACCTATTAGTTTTTTTGTGCTTTGAATTTGTCTTTTGTTCCTGATAATCTGGTTGGTGATATTGGTGCCATGGTAATTTTCAGGCCGAGGAGTGCTTAAAACGAGAAAAAGACAGGGTAGCTCATTACTTGCATTCTAGCAGCGAGCAGAAGTTATTGGAGGTTTGTTTTTGTTTCTAGAATTTTATGGTATATGTCATTTCTCAGCCTGTGGTTAGGCTAGATAGATGATGCTAAAGAAGTAAAACAAAGTAATAATTTGAGTCAATTAATAAATTTTGAGTTTTCCTTTTATCAAAATCTTTTATTTTTATGTTTTTGATAAGAGTTGTACGCCTTAGGAAGTTGTATAGAATTCTTTTTCAGTTGTTTATTCATTGAATATATGTTCCTATGGCAGAAAGTGCAACATGAGCTATTATATATATATGCGAGCCAACTACTTGAAAAGGAACACTCTGGATGCCATGCATTGCTTAGGGACGACAAGGTAAATACCTGGTCCATGTTCTCCTCCATAGACACAGAATCACACACATACTCGGAATTGGGATTTTGCAAGATGGTAAGCATAGATGTAATTTTATGTAATCTGTAGGTGGAGGACCTGTCAAGGATGTTTAGGCTATTCTCTAAGATACCTCGTGGTCTGGACCCTGTTTCAAGCATATTCAAACAGGTAAGACTAATTTCTTTTTCTGGTCTTTTCATGTAGGTGGGTTACTTTTGTGTGTGTTATATTTTGATCTTTCTTATTTTCTGAGAGTTCTCTTTTTGCAGCATGTTACCGCGGAGGGTACAGCCTTGGTTAAGCAAGCAGAAGATGCGGCAAGTAACAAAAAGGTTGGTCTAATTGTTTTGTTTGGACTTAATGCTATTTTAAGCATGTTATTCATGTATACAGTTTGTTAAAATTCTGTATTCAGAGGAAATATTTACTTCATCTCCTTTATGGTCTTCGTAAGTTATAATTTGGAATAATTTTTACTTGTTTATTGATTTGAAATACAAACAAGTATTTTACTTTATATTTTTATTAGTTAGTTTTGACATTTATACACACTATAATATTTTCATTTATGATGTTACAAATGATGAACTTTTTACATTAAATTGATAGGAAAAAGATTAATACTACCAGCTTCCATGATCTCCACAGAATTTCTTTCAATTCAAGAGTAAACTCTTCTCTATCTTCTAATCCAGCTGAGATTTTTTTTTTAGCTGCCACAAGAACGATTCCCATAAACGCATATTCTCAAAAATGTGCTCCACTAATATGCCCACTTCCTAAAAACAATAAATACATATCAGCGCTTCTTTTTATTGAACTTAATGGGCTTATGCCCTTAGGATTGCGGAATTTAGGGAGCCCGATATCTGTCATAATGAAGAAGCCTTACGGAGATGATGTAAAATGAAAACACCTGAAGACAGTTCCACTGTAAACTGTGTCCATCCACATTGTCTCCCTTGAACCAACACAGCCTAACCTGACGATGATGAGGATTATTAAATCTAAAGACCTATGTCTTCAAAACTTGGTATCCTCACTAGGCAATGCTGGCTGTATGGTTGCACAGAATTACATAATCTGCATTTATTTTCATAGTTAGTGTTATCGTCTTCATTTCCTTTCTCTTCCTCTCTCTCTCTGTCTTTTTTTCTTTTTGTGTTACCTATCTCGTAAATAGTTGAGGTTGTACCTTACAATGTGAGAGCTGTTTGTTAGTGGTATTAATCATTCCAGTATGCTTGCAATGAAGTTTTGTAACCATTTTATTTGCAGGCAGAGAAAAGAGATGTGGTTGGTCTACAAGAACAGGTAATTGATCACCAAGCATTTCACATCTAAGTCTCACGGGACAGTTGCCTAGAAAACTGACTTAATCTTGTTGTAATCAGGTGTTTGTTAGAAAAGTTATTGAGCTGCATGACAAGTATATGGCATATGTAAATGAGTGCTTCCAGAATCATAATCTTTTCCACAAGGTTTGTATTGGACACTGAATCTTGTTCCTAATATTATGTCCTTATTTTCCTTACGTTATTGTTTTCATATTCTAGGCACTCAAAGAGGCCTTTGAAGTGTTCTGCAATAAGGGAGTTGCTGGCAGCTCAAGTGCAGAGCTATTGGCTACTTTTTGTGATAATATTCTCAAAAAGGGTGGAAGTGAAAAATTGAGTGATGAAGCAATCGAGGAAACACTTGAGAAGGTACCATATTTTCATTGTTGATATTCCATGCCTTGCGCTGATTTTAGCTTGTCGCTGAACTTATAGTATCTTCAGGTTGTCAAGCTGCTTGCATATATTAGTGATAAAGATCTTTTCGCGGAGTTCTATAGGTAAGTTATGAAAATGCATTGCCTCTCTCGAGCACGACGATGGAAATGACCTAATTAACTTATTATTATTAAAATTTTAATTGGCAGGAAAAAGCTTGCTCGCCGTCTTTTATTCGACAAGAGTGCGAATGATGATCATGAAAGGAGTATTTTGACAAAGTTGAAACAACAATGTGGTGGTCAGTTCACATCAAAGATGGAAGGGATGGTCAGTTTTTTGAGATCACTAACTTGGATCATTTTTTTTTTTTTGATCTTGCATGCATTTATATCTTAATTGAGCATTTGGTTTCATACTGATTTCTATTTTCAGGTTACTGATTTGACATTAGCAAGAGAAAATCAGACCAATTTCGAGGAGTATCTTAACAGCAATTCTCATGCAAATCCTGGAATTGATTTGACAGTTACTGTCCTAACTACTGGATTCTGGCCAAGTTATAAATCATTCGATTTGAATTTACCTGCAGAGATGGTAAGCATGTGCTAGTTTCTGGCTCTCTTACCCCCACGGATTACACACAAAATGTTCATTATTGAGATATTGGAAGTTTTAGTCTCAAGTTGCAAACTGTTTGTCTTGCAGGTTAAGTGCGTGGAGGTTTTTAGGGAGTTTTACCAGACAAAAACTAAACACAGAAAGCTCACCTGGATATACTCATTAGGGACTTGTAACATTAATGGCAAGTTTGAACCAAAGACTATGGAGTTGATCGTGACCACTTATCAGGCAAGTTTTCCATATAATTATCTTCCATGAAAGGTGAACTGATTAACAGTGATGGGAAGGCTTATGATTTTATCCTTTTTCTCGTGTATAGGCCTCTGCTCTACTGCTATTCAATGCTTCGGATAGGTTGAGTTACTCGGAAATCATGACTCAGTTGAACTTGACGGATGATGACGTTGTTAGACTGCTTCATTCCCTGTCCTGTGCAAAGTACAAGATTCTGATTAAGGAACCTAACTCGAAAACCATATCTCCTACAGATTACTTCGAGTTCAACTCCAAATTTACGGATAAAATGAGGAGAATCAAGGTCTTTTTCTTTGACAATCCTTATATGTTTGTGTATTTTGATTTCGTCATTCTTTGTGATCGGAGTTTGACACTTGAGATATTGCAGATTCCCCTTCCCCCTGTCGATGAGAAGAAGAAAGTAATTGAAGATGTTGATAAGGACAGACGATATGCCATTGACGCCTCTATAGTGCGAATCATGAAAAGTCGGAAAGTTTTAGGTCACCAACAGTTGGTGATGGAGTGTGTTGAGCAGCTAGGACGGATGTTCAAGGTATGTTTTCTAGAGTATACTATTCCTATGGATGATATAATCACATCAAGTAGCAATCGTCAATTCTCAATATTTAAATGTGTTTCTGAATGAGATTCTTCGTTGGCAGCCTGATTTCAAGGCAATCAAGAAGCGGATTGAGGACTTGATTACCCGGGACTATCTGGAGAGAGATAAAGACAATCCTAACCTGTTCAGGTACCTGGCCTGATTCTATTTATTGGTTGTCTTATGGGTTTGGAATGCATTTCATGGGGTTCAAACAGTATCGAAGGCGACGATGAAAATTATGATGAATAGAAGTTTGGTCAAATTTGAACACAAATACTAAGGTTCTTATAGGTTGTTACTCAGATGGTAGATTGTGTCCTTGGGATTGGCAAAAAGATGAGTCTTGTACATTTTACTGTAGATGAGGCCAGTTGTGAGAAATTTATCCACCATCTTTCAAAGATTTCATTAAGTGGGCAGTGGTTGCTCCTGCGGCATCATTACCATCTATCAGTGCGGCATCATTACCGTCTATCAGTAGTAGCTCAATGAATCCTCTGACATTGTAGATGCTTGTTCTATCAGCCATAATTTCTCTTTTCGGTCTTACCATGTGCATCAATTGTAATTTACTTATGATACTCGGTTTGCATTTTGCTTGACTTTGCATTTCAAGATATTTCAAACTTAGAGTTTGCCTTTCCATTTCATTGTCTTCAATTGAATGTTAAACTGGCTTGGCTTTTGCATCATTTACAAGTATGACTTGGTGTGAGAGATGGGAAGCAACATCAGCAGTTGTGTTCTGGTTTTGTTACCCAGGATGCCTCTTACCAAAGAAATTGCACTTCCCACCAGATCTTGTATATCATTTTTGCTTTGGCCCCTGTCAATTATAGGGTACATTGTGTTATTCAAATTAGTTATAGGGTAAATCACTTTGAAGTTTAAGTTCCATTATTGGTAATATTCCCTATTCTGAAAGGGAACTAAAATGCATTAAAGTAAGGTATAGGCAAGTGCAAATGATTTATTTCTTTTTAGCACTGTTATTTTGTTTCATCATTCTACAGAGGACAGTGAGGCTTTAGAGGGGGCAATGTGTGTGTTAGCGGTGGTAAACTTTTCATGGTGAGGCTTGGGAAAGGAGTTGATAACAAAGGAGAAATTTTCAAAAGCACCTATTTAGGTTATAACTTTCACATATGCATGGACAAGGGCACTAGGCTATAGAAGAGAGGAGCAAACTTGTCTTTGCTAATATATTTATTGAAATTGATGCTAGTAAGGAGTTAAGTGCAACTATAAAATTTGTAAATGAGGAAGGAGAAGGAGAAAAAATTTGTAAATGCGGAAGGAGAAGGAGAAGGGTTTGAAGTGTTATTGGAGCATCCATGTAAGTCACAGAAGTGTAGTAAATGTTGTCAATTTGGGCATATCAACAATAGGTGGGAAGAACATAAGAGAGATGAGTTAAACCAAGTATGGGCCAACATGTCATGTTCATAACTCATTTCAGTCTTAGCAAAGTAATGGACTTGAAGAAGGGGAAATAGGCCCAATGGGACAACTTGTGTGTCCAATTTAGTAGAATTGAACTTGACTCTCACCACTTCAAATGTAATAGGTACTGCCAACTTAAATGATGATAATATAGTGATGGACAACAATTGCGAGGAGATGATTATCCTAAATGCTCAACAATCTTTTAAACAGGAAAGTCCCAGTAAGAGTACAATCCATGGGTAAGGTAGTCAAACAATAGTTAGGCCTCCCAATGTCGGTAATGAAGATAGCAGTGGCGATGGTAATGATGAGGACAATGATGCAAGTCAGGAAATAGATGACTATAAGGAATGAAGTGAGAAATCAATAAAAGGGTTTTCTAGAAAGTACACAAAAGCATGGAACCAGTACTTCAAAGTCAGCTCTCAAAGATCCACTCGAACTAGGAAAGCGAACAAAAAATACATGGAATGACCACCCGCTGCCATGGAATGAAATAGAACATGGATCGCCTCTACCTAATGATTATGATCGACTCTACCTAATGAATATGATTTGAGTGTCATGGTAAGGATACTAGAATAGTCCTAGGTTTTTTGTTAAACTTTCTCCGTGATTGTTTTTGCAAATAATTGTTTCTTTTTTAGAGATTGTATTTGAATATCTTTATTTTTTCTTTAATATAAAGGTTTAAGGGTTGCTGCTTGCTTTTAAAAAAGAAAAAGAAAAAGAAAAAGAAAAAGAAAAAGAAAAATGATGGTAGGTTGGGTATGGTGGAGTTTTGCTTCATATTGAGAAATCAACATAACCTTTAAAATTCTATGGGAAGTCTGTCTGAATAATCTTTTCCAGTGTTCTAAAAAACGCTAGGTGCTGGGCGGGCGGCGAGCAGATGCCTAGCGTTTAGGGGCTTAGGCGGTCTTAGGTTTTGTATTATAACTTTAATAATTTACAAAAGTTAAGCATAATACCTTATCAATTACATCCAATTTAATGCTAAGATACATATGTAAAATTTAAAAACATGAAAGTTAACAATCATGAACAAAATTTATTAAAACTCAAATGACTGAAGTTGGTCATGATGGGTACTTTATATAAAATTGAATTTGTGGACAAATATCCAAACTTACTCTTTTATTTTTCTTCAAATTGCATGAATAACCTTAGTCATGTTTGATAAAATCTGCATTAATAAAATTGGTACCGGCAGATCCTTTGAGAATTTCATTAAGTAATCATCCTTTGCTACATGTAGACATATACTGAATAAAAAAATAATTAAATAGTTTATTTCTAAATAAGAGGAAAGAAAAATAAAATAAGAACACAATTAACCTTATTAAAAAAAAAAATCGCCTAGACCCGCCTAGGCCGCCCAGAACTCTGCCTAGCCATTAATCTGGGCGATTTTCTACCTTCTAGCGCCTAGGCCGATTTTTAGAATACTGATCTTTTCTTAAGGAAAACAACAAAGAAATATAACCAAACAAATACCAGGAGTATATCTAACACTATAAATTTCAGTCCCTGATTTTATATATTTATTTTTGAAAAATTTCTCAGAAATCAATAATGGTAAATTAGGTTCCTCTATTTGCGAAAAAGGATTAGTTAATTATTTTCTTCTTCGAGGACAATTATTTTGTCTCAAGAGATTGAATTAAATGGGGTCACTTGCATGTGACAATATGGTATTTAGTGAAAGAATTTCAAAAAGTTGAAAAGCATATCAATTACGTTGGTTTTTAGTATGTGGTGGGGAGTGTAAACATAGACTTCTCTTATTGACTTTAAGAGACTTTCTATAATCACTTATATTAAAGAGATGTAGAGAGAGATGAAGAAAATTAAGATAAGAAATATGGGTAATTTGATTCTTCTTCTCACTCTCGTCATAGCATTACAAGTTGTTTCATCATCATTAGCAGCTAAAATTAGATCTGATGTAGTGGGTAGCTTCCTGTCTCATCATCAATTAGGACGACCTTGCAGTAGTAGTACTAGTTTACTTGAAGAATGCGGTGGAGAATACGATATTGAGGAGGAGTTCCAAATGGATTCAGAGATCAATAGAAGAATACTTGCTGCTAATTCGTTCATCAGTCCTGGTGCTAAAGGCAGGCGGGTCCAGATGCACAGATAAGAGTGGGATGCCCTACAACTGTCCCGGCGTTAATGACAGCCACAAACCAGGAGGATGTAGTGCAAATAGCAGGTATAACAGAGAGTGCCCTTAGAAATAGCATATGCATGCCTGCCCCAATAACTAGAATATAGATCATCTCCCATCTCCCCTGGCCGGTGCACATCCTACTCCCGGAGAAATTAGGATTGTCATGTGCCCGTGGCGTGGAATAAATAATGGTTACCTACTCAAGTGCAGCAACAAGCATAATATATTATTATGGTGTAAAATAAACATGTTTGGTTTCTACGAATCTAGCTAATCCCTTTAGTTGTTGGTTCTATGAGATTGGTGCAATTAAGTTAAATATGCATAAAGGGCATTTGGCTTATAGTATTTTTTTTTCTGGCAAATTAATGTCTCCTAAAACTTGCGAAATTTCTCTGATATTTGTAATAATAATGTAGTTTTTTTTAATAGTAATTTTGTAAAGCTAATTATGCTTTGAGAAGGGAATAAAAAAAGTTCCAAACAAAACTCAAATAATTTTTTGTTAGTTTTTAGCCAAAATCTTAGATAAGAGGTAAAATAAGAGAGCAGAAGAAAAAAAGAAAATTGGTATTTTGAAATGGAGGATTGAATTTTGAAAAAAGAAAGCATGAAAAAGATCCACAAGATTCAGCAGTAATGCATTCTCGCGAACATGCATGCCATGCCATGACTAATCCGAAACTTGGGTCTCTCAAAGTTTTGTATTTGGAGAACATGGATTCATTGTCATGGATGATGATGATGATGCAAGAACATTCCGGTCGCTAGAAGAACTCACGTTAGAAGATATGCCTGATTTGGAGGGATGGTCATCTTCATCGTCGTCTTCTTAAGCATAAATAGTCCCATTTGTCAGGGTCCCCGGTCCAAGAAGCTGATATAAACGGTCCCATTTTTCAATTGTTGAAATGTTTGGTCCGATGGGTATTAACCATAATGGGCCCAGCCCATAAAGTTGGACCATGAGAGATTACCTCAAAGGGTTATTTATTTTTGAAAAAATTCTCTGAAATCAATAATGGTAAATTCGGTTCCTCTATTTGCGAAGACAATTATTTTTTCTCAAAAGATTGAATTAAATGGGGTCACTTGCATGTGACTTGCTGCCATGAAAGAATATCAAAAAATTGAAAAGCATATACATTGTGCATGAAAGGTAGGTGTGAATGAAAGCTGATGTTACTAGGTGTACTCTCTCACTTTTCTTGGTTGGTTCTGCGAAAGAAGATGGGAGGCAATAATTGAGAGATTCCATATCAATCATTTAGGTGTAAATGCAATTGAAAAAAAATAATACTACTCCCCATTAAAGTTTTTGAAGAGGAGAACCAGTTGTGAGAGTGAGAGAGAGATTCCATCCATTCTTTGTTATTCGTTTCTTGTTGCTGCACAAGCTAGGAGGAGGAGGAGATCATGGCAGCAGGTCAAGTGGTATGTCCATTCTTTGGCGTTGTGTTTGCAAAGCTCAACTCTTTAATTGACAACGACCGGAATAGACTTCGTCCATTAGTGGTTATGGTGAAAGATCAGTTGAAGAAGCTTAATAAAAGCTTCTGTAGAATCAAAGATGTTCTCGATGATGCAGAGGAGAGGCAGTTCGACGAAGAAGCAGTTCGATTATGGCTGGATGAACTAAATGATGCGTCATACGAGGCTGATGATGTTTTTGACGAGTGTGAATATTATGGAGTCCTACAACAACAACAACCAACCTCTGAGGAGGCGAGCAGCAGCAGCAACAACAAGGTTTCTGAACAACAACTTTATGAGAAAGTCCAAAAGCTCATTGAGATATTTCAGGCCTCCGTCGAAGAATGCTCGGGACTTGGTTTGCAAAAGCGAAAGGGAAAGAGTATGATTGTATCTCCTGGTCGTAAAACTGATTCTTTCTTAGCTGAACCCAAAGTTTATGGTAGAGATGATGATAGAGACAAGTTGGTGATGCAATTGTTAGGCTCAGTTAAGAAATTGGCCTCGGCTAAACACCCAGCAACAAGGTCTCGGATGGCAGCACCTAAGCACGCAAGCAGCAGCAGTAGCCAGGAAGACAATCTCTCTGTTTTTCCCATTGTGGGTATGGGAGGAGTTGGAAAGACCACTTTTGCTCAGATGGTGTACAATGATGACCGGGTAAAGACTCATTTTGATTTCAGATCTTGGGTTTGTGTCTCTGATGATTTTGATACCGAACGTATTATGAAAGATATCGGAGTCTCTGAGTTGAGCAACAAGACCTTTTTGCTTGTGCTAGATGATGTATGGGAAGATAGTCGAGTAAAATGGGACAAATTGATCAAGGGGCTTCTCAGAGGTGGAGCAAAAGGTGGTTCAATTATCCTGACTACACGCGAAGAAAAAGTAGCTTGCATTGCTGGCGATTCTTTTCATTGCCTAAAAGGTTCTTTTCACTACCTAAAGGGTTTGTCAGAAAATGAGTCTTGGAATTTATTCAAGCAATATGCATTTGGAGGATGGAACGAAGAGAATCCAACGTTGGTGGATGTCGGAAAGGAGATCGTAAACAAGATCGTGGAGAAGTGTGAAGGTTTACCCTTGATTGCAAAGACTATGGGAGGCTTGCTCCGCTTCAAACCCCAAGAGGAAGAATGGATAGCTGTCAAAGAAAGTGAAATTTGGGAGCTTCCTCAAAGCAGCGACAATGACATTCTACAAGCATTAATGCTTAGTTATCACAATTTGCCATCGGATTTGAAGCAATGCTTTGTTTATTGCTCAGTCTTTCCCAAAGATTACAATATCGAAATAGTAAAACTCATTCAATTATGGATGGCAAACGGTTTTGTGCAATCTCGAGCAAGAATGGAGCTGGAGGATGTGGGCTACGAGATTTTCATCGAGCTGCTATGGAGGTCATTCTTTCAAGAAGTTGAGAGGGATGAAGATGGCAACATGATATGTAAAATGCATGATCTGCTGCATGATCTTGCAAGTTACATTGCAGGGAACGAGTCTCAAGTCATATTGGATGGTGAAAGTGCAAGAGCTACTACGGAAAGGACTCGCCATGTATCCGTATGGTCACATTCAAAAGTATTACCATCTTCTATTCTCGAGCCTATCAAAAGATCCACAGCATGCTTACGTTCTCTCATCGAATTAGATGTATCCTTCGAGCACGGACATACTCTAAATTCTGAATTTCTCATGTCAGATTTTATCTGCTTGCGGGCATTGGACCTGTATACTTGTAGATTTGAAGTGGTACATTCAGTACTAAATGGCATTGGTGAAATGATACACCTGAGATATCTCGATCTTTATGGTAGTGATTTTACATTGCTACCCGAATCGATTTGTTTGCTACGAAACTTGCAAATCTTGAAACTAAAACAGTGCTGTGAACTCAAGTCATTGCCGACAGATATGAGAAAAATGAGAAGTCTAAGATGCTTGGATATCGAAGACTGTTATCAGTTAAGTAGCATGCCAATCGGGATGGGGCAATTGACTTCTCTTCATACATTAAGTACTTTCATCGTGGGTATGGAGAGTGGAAGATCTCTAGGTGAGTTGCAGGACCTGAACCTTGGCGGAGAATTGCAGATAAAAGGGCTTCAACATGTGAAAACCACAATGGAGGCTAGAGCTGCAAATTTGAACAAGAAAAATCTTTCTTCGTTGTGGTTAGAATGGCGTCAAGAACAAAATGCAACAGAGGAGGACTTGGAATCGGAGCTTCAACAACATCAACAGCATCAGGAGGTAATGGAGGGCCTCCGACCTCACACAAATCTAAGAGTACTGAAAGTTATAGGGTATGGAGGCGTAACATTTTCTCCAAGTTGGTTGACAGATTCGTGTGTGCCAAGATTGGTGAAAATCTGTCTCTGGAGTTGTAGATGCGAACGTCTCTCACCTCTTGGGAAACTTGGGTCTCTCAAAGTTTTGGATTTGAGTAACATGGATTCATTGAAATTCATTGTCATGGATGATGATGATGATGCAAGAACATTCCGGTCACTAGAAGCACTCGGATTACAGGGTATGCCTAATTTGGAGGGATGGTCATCTTCATTGTTGCCATCGATATTTTCTTCTCAAGCAGCAATAGCCCTAGTATTCCCTCGCCTAAAACAAGTGTTGGTCTCTGGATGCCCAAAACTGGAAGAAATTCCATTGTCAGGGTCCCCGGTCGAAAAAGTTCATATATACCAATCATCAAGCAATGGAATGGTTCTGGGTTCACTGCACGACCTCCCTTACCTTCTTTCCCTTGAAATTCGTAGGCATGCTGAGATGGAGAATCTTCCACCAGTGGCTCTACGAAACCTTACTGCTCTCCAGAAGTTGACGATATCAAATTGCGACTACCTGAAAACTCTCCCTGTACAACTGAAAAGTCTTACGACACTCACAGAGTTGACTATTCGAGACTGTAGAAACTTGGTTTCACTGGCAGAGGGAGAAGGGGGACTCAAAAACCTCTCATATCTCCAAACCCTTCATATTGATGGTTGCCATGCTTTGAAGCATTTGCCTGAGTTAGACAAGACTTCTCTTGTTGATCTTGCAATCAGTAATTGTCCGGAGATGGAATTCTCGACCAATGATTTTGAGCACCTTGTTGTCCTTGAAAAGCTTACACTGCGTAGATTGCCCAAGTTGGAATCTTTTCCAGAGGGGATAAAACACACTGCTGCAAAGCTTCAACATCTACAATTCCAGCATTGTTCAAAATATGGTGCCATGGACTTGCCTGATTGGATAAGTACTTTGACTTCACTTCAAGATTTGTTTATTACTGCTCCGGAGAATTGGAATGTGTTGCCACAATGGTTGCAAGACTTGACTGCTCTTAAACGCCTATTTATTTATGGATGTGATGAAGTACTGGCAAGACGATGGAAGCACAAGGATGAACAAAGCGATGACAACTGCTTCAACACGATTTCCCATGTTTCAAATGTTATGATCAGCGAAAATTCTAGGGGTCAATGGAGGGAACGAGGGAAGGGGCGAGGGATGGGTGGAAATCACCCATCTGCTTCGAGATGAGCGACATCACGCATCTCATAATTGATACGCTCATCTAGAGGCAGATGAGTGGTAACCACCCATCCCTCGCCCTTTCCCTTGCTCCCTCCCTCGACCCCTAGCAAAGCTCTATAATCAGTAGTGATTTTGTGGACACTGACCTTTCTATAAAAGGTTTCATGGATAATATTGTTGAATTCTGGACAACACAGAAACTTAAAGATTTAATGACAAGTTTATCTGAAGACTGTGCCATTGATTGTGACCAATAAGGCCAGTTTTCCGTGTAATTATCTTCCATGAAAGGTGACTGACTAACAGTGATATGATTTCATCCTTTTCTTGTGTATAGGCCTCTACTCTATTTCTATTCAATTCTTCCGATAGGTTGAGTTACTTGGAAATCATGACTCATTTGAAGTTGATTAATAATGATATTTGATGCAGTCGATTTTCGTTTTCTGTTTGACTTTGACTTACTAATCTGTACAAAAAACACACCTTGAACTATTGACCTGTACAAGGAACGCACGTGAGTCACAGATCATTATTGTGGTGATTGATGACACTCCGATACTAAAATTAGACATGACTCTAAGGAAGACTTAAAGCTGTAAACAGAGAATTTGTAGCGTACATTTATTTACCAATCTCCTATCTTGTTTGTAATGCTTGAGTCCTAATTCGACCAGACCATTGGTGGTGTAGGGAATTTTCCCAAATTTGAATTTCAGGTCCAACTTCCATTATTTGATGGAAATCGTTCTTTTTACAATGGTGATCGGCCAAGGGACTTATTCCTAGGGTAATCTACCCTATACTTAAAAAAATGTTACTTAAATGCATTAAAGTTAGGGTAATGACTTTTTGATGCCCTCACTTTCACTCTTCGTCACCTCCAATCAATTTTTTTTTGACGCTATTACGTGACAACACCTCCATAAAGTTGTTGGTGTTTTCTTTTCCTCTCACCCTTTGCAATTTCTTCTCAAACAACACAAAAAAACAACAATAGCGGGGCATAACTGCCGTCACCGCCCCACCTTGTTGTCGATCGCTGCCGCCCCACTTTGTCGTCTAGTCTCCCCTTCCGTACCAAACGCCACTCCTCCCCACCACCTAATCTGTCCCTCCCCACCTCGCCTAATCTCTCCTTCCTCCTGCCTACAACACATTCGTCTACTTACCGCCACCGCCTCTCTATTCCTCCCTCATTCGCGCACCTTCGTCTATTGTGGTTGCAAGATCAGAAGGGGTGGCGAGAGGGTTGCGAGGTGGGTGGCTAGCGGCGGGCTGCAGGCAATTCCTCGTCTTCCTGATAAGAAAACGTAGAAAACAAATAAATAAATTAATAAATAATTGTGAAAAAATAAAAATAAAAATGGTGGTATCATTAAGTAAGTTGTCGTATTAGATAGAAAGTGGTGGTCTTAGTCACAAAGTTGAGAAGTGTGATTGTGTTAAAAAGTTAAAATGGTGGTATAAAAAAGTAACAACCTAAAAGGTATATTTACCTTCAAAGTTTCTTGACCGGTGGTTGATTTGATGTTTAATTAAAAAAGGGTATATTTACCTTCAAAGTTTCAAGTCAATTTACCCTAAAATTTAACGAGAGATTCTAGCTGCCTGGGTGGCCGCCTGGGAGGCTCCTTGGCATGTGTCAAGGAGGGTGTCTTGCACATGCCCAACTAAAGTTTCAAAAAAAAAAAAAAAAAAAAGCGGGAAATGAAATTTGACTGAAATTTAAGAGGGAGGGAGGGATTAAAAAACAGAGCAGAGAGCTCAAATGAGAAGAGAACAACTTTCAACTTTCATCCTTCACCACAGCTTGCAGACCCTGCACAGAGGAGGATAACTATGATGGTTTTTCAGATGTTAAGGTAGAAGTCTCTTATCATCCTTCCCGTCTTTGTTTGAAGCCATAATCAAGCATTATTCTCGTTTTGGCAGGGCAACATGAATGCATTTGTATGGTCAATCAAATGGAGGCAAGGAAAGTGCCTGATAGTGGTGTTAAATGCTCGAGCCACAATGAAGTAGTGATGGAGGGAAGAACTGCCAAAAGTTGATGTGAGCATATGATTCAAGTGTTGAGCACGATTGATCCACTAGTTTGTGCTGCTGCATTTCTAAGTCTGAGTAATCAGCAGGGAGAGTACAGCATGAGATGAGATGGCCTTATTTGAAGCATGAAGAGTACATGGAAATGCTGAATTTGGAGAAACTGTGTCTAACTTTTAGATTTGAGTAATGAGAACTCTACTAATTCAATCAAATGGAGGCAAGGAAAGTGCTATATTTTCTTCATTGGGTGGTTGATGTGGAATCTGGCGGAGTAGATCTTGAGAACAAGTTATGCTTTGTGTTTAAGAGCTTCTCCTGGTTTAAGTCTGGAGCATAAAATCCATCATAATTGCTTTTGTCCTTCACAGAATATGAAGATCAAATTTTTGCTATTCAGACTCTGCATCCATGGAGATTTCACTTCTTTAGTAATATATTAGTTATCCTTCTTATAAGTTCTCAGGGTCCGTTGTTAATGAGAACTTTTGATCAATTGTTTTAACTACTAATTAAGGCCTTTAGTAGAGATGAGAATTTAGAAATATATCAGTTAACATGTTTATAAGTTCTCAGCGTCCCTCGTTATTGAGAACCTTTTGATCAATTATTTTTGCATTGGCGCCATTGCTATTAAGAAGCCATTCTCAACAGCTTCCTTGCCAATTTCCACAGCTTGATTCAGGTATCAATGGCAGACCCCAATCATAAAGATTGTTAAATGGGAGTGTTTGGTATAGTTTGGCATAAAGCAACCAATGAAGTTAACATGCACCAATAGCCCATGATAGAGGCAAATAATGTGTAAGGCTGTCAAATGTATAATCAAGTTGTCTTTAAAGAGCCAAATAGATTGATTAGAATGTAGTCTTAGTGGATCATGAAGCCTTGAACATTGAACCTGAAAGGATCATGAAGCACTACATGCTTCAAGGGTCTGTTTTATTGTCAGCATGTGTACATGGAGGGTTGGTTCAAGAAGGTGGGACATATTTTGAGTCTATGGAGAGGGAATATGGGATCAAACCAGAGAAAGAACACTATGCGTGTATGGTTAACCTTTTTGGACGAGCTAGCCAGCTGGAAAAGGCTGAGAAATTGATTAGAAGTATGCCATTTGAGCCTGATGTGGTGGTATGGGGTGCTTTGCTTGGAGCATGCAGAGTGTATTCATGTCTGGGTCTTTGTTAAGGCTTGGCTTGTAAAAGCTAGTTTTTGTTCATTGTAAAACAGGTAGTACTCAGCATGTGGATCATTGTTAATGTGGTGCACTACATTGTAAATCCATAAGATTGTTGTTTATGGAGGTTTTCTTTGGTAGCATACATCCAGATGAGTTACCACTCAATGTATGTACAAGAATTACATAATCAGTTTTTCTACATTATGTTATCTATATCTTCTTCATGGATTTTTGGTGGTGCGATAATGTTTTCTCCACCAAGTTCCACTATTGCTATTTGCAGTTCATACCAGATGTTAGATTAAATGGTTTTAACTGTTTATGATCCCAGATAAAATAGTATGACTATTTCAATGGCTAGTGCGCCCACCGAATGAAATCCTAAAATCTAATCTTATCATCTTTCCCACCCTAAAGCATATCATAATACTCTTCTACAATCCATAAACATAAATGGGTTACCAAATATTTATCTAATGGTTTAAAAGTTTCGAGGAATCAATGAATGGTATGAGGAATGAATATCCTAGATTCTGAACATCCATAACCAACTTTCAGATCTTTGTAACATTTCTAAAAATTGTTTTATTGATCAACAACAATAACTACATAATCAAACCCTAAAGGTGCAAGTTACATTACAATTTAGGCGTATTTCTTCACCAAAAAGCAGCTCAACTTTTACTTACAATCTGAGTCTCCCACATCAAGACACAATCCAGCTACTAGCTGCCTGCTTTTTAGCACCCGTTTGCTTCATCAATTTCCGCAGTTCTGTAACTTTGGTCCACACTCCCTTGTCACCATGAATCTTTGACAACATTAAATACACGGCGGGATGATCTTGCTCCAAATTGTGAATTGCAGCGGCAGAAGATCCAAATTCCAGACATGAATACACTCCGCATGCTCCAAACATAATGTAGAAAAACTGATTATGTAATTCTTGTACATACATTGAGTGGTAACTCATCTGGATGTATGCTACCAAAGAAAACCTCCATAAACAACAATCTTATGGATTTACAATGTAGAGCACCACATTAACAATGATCCACATGCTGAGTACTACCTGTTTTACAATGAACAAAAACTAGCTTTTACAAGCCAAGCCTTAACAAAGACCCAGACATGAATACACTCTGCATGCTCCAAGCAAAGCACCCCATACCACCACATCAGGCTCAAATGGCATACTTCTAATCAATTTCTCAGCCTTTTCCAGCTGGCTAGCTCGTCCAAAAAGGTTAACCATACACGCATAGTGTTCTTTCTCTGGTTTGATCCCATATTCCCTCTCCATAGACTCAAAATATGTCCCACCTTCTTGAACCAACCCTCCATGTACACATGCTGACAATAAAACAGACCCTTGAAGCATGTAGTGCTTCATGATCCTTTCAGGTTCAATGTTCAAGGCTTGATAAGTAGCAACAAATTCTTTGTATTTGATCGCTCCGAACTTTGGTGGATTGAGCTCATAATCAATAAGCTCTTTAGCAGATTGAATAATGCTGTCCACAGGAGGAGCAAGGAAGTTTGCAATGGTTGTTCTTGCAACATTTGGATTAGTCACTACTCGGTGTTCAACACTGTAAGATCCCATTGCTGACAATCTACATACAAACAAAAACAAGTTTAAAACAGAGGAGACCAGAAACATAGAACTGTGTAAGATCTACATACAAACAAAACAGTCCATTTTCTCGCCATTCCTTTGCCTCACTCCCCTGTAGATTGTGGTGTAAGTGTGAGGAAGAGAGTGAAGTGTTGTTTGAATTTGAAGTTAGAGAAGTTGAAATTTTTTAAGTTTCGAAAGTTTCAGTTTTCCCGCGTTTTTTTTTTTTTTTTTTGAAACTTTAGTCGGCACGTGCGAGACACCCTCCTTGGCACATGCCAAGGAGCCTCCCAGGCGGCCACCCAGGCGCTGACCCAGGCCAGCTAGAATCTCTCAAATTTAACACTCAAAGTGATTTACGATAAAACTAATTAGGCCAAGTGCAAATGATTTAATATGTTTAGCATTATTATTTGGTTTCAACGTTTTTGCATAAGCCTGACTCAATGTCAGATTGGTTGGGTTTTTCACATTGAGCAATCAACATAAACTTTGAAGTTCTATGGGATGTCTATCCTCTTGGTTTTATTTATTTATAACACGGTGAATACTATTTTCTCTGGAAAACAACAAAGAAATATAACAAAACATATACTACGAGTATATCTAACACTAAACATAGAGGTCTATTTCTAAATTGAAATGTCCTTGATCAACTTCAATGAACAAATTTCAGTCCCTTATTTATTTATTGTAAAATTTTCCTGAAATTAGTAATAGCAAATTGGGTTAATTGCGATATTCCTTCTATAATAAATAGCTAATATAAGTTTACCCTATAATAAATCGGTATTTCAGTCTCCCCTGGGACTACTGGTCAACGCTCGTTGATTGTTTGTTTTCAAAATGCCCTTTAAAAATTCAAGGTTGAAATTCATTATTTTGTATCTCGAACAACTATCTCAAAGGAAATCAAGAGTCCAATCGAAATAGAAAGTATACATCTCGAGGAAAAATTCACAATTATTAAAATATAAAAAAAAATCCTCTCCCCCACCGCCCCTCCTCCTTCCTCCCCCATCTCCGTCCACCCAAGACAACACCACCTCCCTCCGTTATAGAACCATTGCCCCCTTTTATCCTCTTTTGTTAGAGCCTCGAAGAAGTCTGGGTTGTTAGAATTTCGTGTGATGCAAGGTAGTGTGAATAAACTCCTATTTATTAGGAGTCAGTAGTTTGCTTCTGTTAGGATTTGTATAGGTCAGTATGTGACCGAGTCATTTGCGTAGTTACCACAATCTTAGGGATATGAAGATGTGGTGGTTTTCAGATTTGATTTCCAGTTGTAATGGCTATTTAAGCCAAGTTGATTTGTTAATAAAATAAGCATCATTCACAATCTTTGCAATTCTGTAAAGCTAAAGCTTTGATACTTCAACAATTGGTATCAGAGCCCTTAACGGGGCCTGATTGTGAGAAAGAGAGTGAAGAAAGAGATTGAGAATATTCTCTCGAAAATGTCAGAAGGGAGCAGCACCAACTATGTGCCTAAGTTTGTTGGGCACTATGATCACTGGGCTGAGCTGATGGAGAATCTACTTCGTTCCAAGGAGTATTGGAAAATTGTAGATCGTGGAGTCATGGTGGATGTAGCGGCGGAGGTTAGATCTTCCTCCACAGTGGTGGCAGAAAGAAGTCAACTCACTGACACTCAACGCAAGGTGTATGAAGAAAACAAGCTGAAGGATTTGAAGGCAAAAAAACCTTATCTATCAAGCAATCGAAAGAGAAGTGCTTGACACCATTCTTGATAGAAGCTCATCAAAGGCGATCTGGGATTCCATGAAGCAGAAGTTCCAGGGATCAACAAGGGTCAAGAGGGCACAGTTGCAGTCTTTACATTGTGATTTTGAGGTCCTTCATATGAAGAAGGGGAATCTGTGAATGCTTACTTTGCTCGTGTTCTATCCATAGCCAACAAAATGAAGGCTCATGGTGAGGATATGAGTGAATAAAAAATCACTGAAAAGATTCTTCGATCAATGGTTTCAAAATTCAACTACGTTATATGTTCGATTGAGGAGTCCAACAACATGACTACGATGACCATTGATGAGCTTCAGACCAACCTCCTTGTTCATGAGCAAAGAATGAAAGGTCAAGTTGAAGAAGAGCAAGTCCTCAAGATCACACATGAAGATAGAGCAGGAAGAGGAAGGGGACGAGGATCTGTCAGAGGAGGACGTGGAAGAGGAAGACAAAGCTTCAACAGAGCAACAATAGAGTGTTATAAATGTCATAAATTAGGACATTTTCAATATGAATGCCCTAGCTGGGAGAAGGCCGCCAATTATGCCGAGTTGGACGATGAGGAAGAACTTCTATTGATGGCTTATGTTGAGGAAAAGAATGCAAAGAGAAACGGTGTTTGGTTTCTAGACTCAGGCTGCTCTAATCACATGTCAGGAAACAAGAATTGGTTTGTTGAGTTGGATGATCAGTTTAGACACTCAGTGAAGTTGGGCAACGATGCAAGGATGCTAGTGATGGGAAAAGGGAACATCAAGCTTGAAATTGATGGATTAACTCAAGTGGTAAGAGATGTATTTTACATTCCAGATCTCAAGAATAATTTATTGAGTGTAGGTCAACTTCAAGAGCGGGGACACGCTGTCTTGATAAAAAATGGGACTTGTAGAATATATCATCCTACTAGAGGCCTTATCATTCAAACACCAATGGCAGCTAATAGGATGTTTGTTCTACTAGCCACTGTGGTTTCTCAACCTACAAAGTGTCTAATAGCAACTGAAGATGATGTATCAGACTTGTGGCATCGGCGGTACGGTCATGTGAACAACAAAAGTCTTAAAGTTTTGGAGAGCAAGCAACTTGTGAAAGGACTTCCTCAACTTAGAGCCACAAACAAAGCATGCACGGTTTGTCATCGTGGAAAACAACATCGAGCGGTCATACCAAAGAAGAGTCAGTGGAGAGCTTCAAAGAGACTTCAGTTAGTTCACGCTGATTTGTGCGGACCAATTACTCCAACTTCAAATAGCTTCAAGAGGTACTTGCTGTGTTTTATTGATGATTTCAGTAGAAAAGCTTGGATTTACTTCTTAGCTGAGAAGAGAGAAATGTTTGCTATGTTCAAAGTGTTTAAAAGTCTTGTTGAAAAAGAGTCAGGATGTGATATATGTTGTTTGAGAACAGATAGAGGAGGTGAGTTCACCTCAAAGGAGTTTAAAATGTTTTGTGTGGATCATGGCATTAAGAGACAACTTACTGCTGCCTACACTCCTCAACAGAATGGAGTGGCTGAACGTAAGAATCGAACTATATTAAACATGGTTCGATGCTTACTTTCAGAAAAGGAGATGCCTAAATTCTTTTGGCCAGAAGCAGTACGATGGGGATTACATGTGTTGAATAGGAGTCTAACTGTGGCAGTAAAAGGGAAGACTCCTGAAGAGTGTTGGAGTGGAGAAAAACCCAATGTCGAATACTTTTAAGGTTTTTGGGTGTATTGCTAATGTTCATGTTCTTGACAATAAGAGAATAAAGCTAGATGAGAAGAGTCATAGATGTGTATTTCTTGGTGTTAGTGAGGAATCTAAGGCCTATCGGCTCTATGATCCTATTGCTAAGAAGGTGATTGTTAGTAGAGATGTTGTGTTTGAGGAAAATGAGGGCTGGAATTGGGGGAGGAGTGATGAGAATGTGAAGCATGATGTTTTTTTCATGGGTAGATAGTGATGATGGGGAAATTAGTGACTATGATGAAGAAGAAGAAGTTGAAAATGAGGAAGAACAAGTAGAAGGGGCTGATTCGGACACAAGTCAGTTGGAAGCAGAAGATGATGTTACCACACCAGAAGAGACAGTTCGGAGAGCACCGAGATGGATAGAAGACTATGTTAGTGGAGCTGGTCTCTCTGAGGAGTCAAACTCAACTTGTTTTATGGTGCATGATGATCCGACCAGTTTTGATGAAGCAGTTAAAAGAAAAAAAAAATGGAGAAAAGCAATGGATTTGGAGATAGAGGCTATAGAAAGAAATGAAACATGGGAGCTTGTAAGTTTGCCGAAGGGAATGAAGAAAATTGGTGTCAAATGGGTTTTTAAAACAAAGTTGAATGAAAATGGAGAGGTGGATAAGTGCAAAGCACGGTTGGTGGTCAAGGGTTATGCTCAGAGATATGGAGTTGACTATAGTGAAGTGTTTGCACCGGTGGCTCGTTGGGACACCATAAGATTGATCTTGGCTCTAGCTGCGAAAAAAGGGTGGATTGTTTTTCAATTAGATGTCAAGAGCGCCTTTCTTCATGGAGAGTTGAAGGAGGCAGTGTACGTGGAGCAGCCGGAAGGTTATGTTCGTAAAGGAGAAGAGCATAAAGTATTGAAGCTTAAGAAAGCTCTCTATGGATTGAAACAGGCTCCAAGGGCCTGGTATAGTAGAATTGAAGGGTACTTCATGAAGGAGGGGTTTGAGAAATGCAGTCATGAGCATACTTTGTTTCTCAAAAATGAAGATGGAGGTAGTTTTTTGATTGTTAGTCTATATGTGGATGACTTAATTTATACAGGGAATGATGTGAAACTATGTGAGAAGTTTAAAGAGTCGATGAAGCTAGAGTTTGACATGAGTGATTTGGGAAAGATGAAATACTTCCTAGGAGTTGAGGTTCAGCAGAGTAGTGAAGGGATACACTTGTGCCAAAAGAAGTATGCTGGAGAAATTCTAGAAAGGTTTGGGATGGAGAGCTGCAATCCTGTAAAAAATCCTATTGTACCTGGTACGAAATTGGTGAAAGACTGTGGAGGAGATAATGTGGATTCAACTTTGTTCAAGCAGCTGGTTGGTAGTTTAATGTATTTAACAGCAACTAGACCAGACATTATGTTTGTTGTCTGCCTTATAAGCAGGTTTATGGCAGACCCGAAAGCATCTCATATGGCAGCAGCAAAACGGGTACTTAGGTATGTGAAAGGGACTGTGAATTTGGGAGTGTTTTATGAAAGAGGTTCTGAGAACTTGGGAGTACTTTATGAAAAAGAAGGCTCCAAAGATGATCTTAAAGCCTATACCGACAGCGACTATGCCGGTGATGTAGAGGATAGACGAAGCACTTCTGGGTATGTATTTCTTCTAAGTGGGGGTGCAGTAGCATGGAGCTCAAGAAAACAATCAGTGGTAACCCTTTCCACCACCGAAGCAGAGTATGTTGCTGCTGTGGCTTGTGCTTGTCAAAGTATCTGGATGAAAAGGGTGCTTAACAGTCTCGGCTTCTCTTCATGTAAGTGTGTTAAGATTCTTTGTGATAATAGTTCATCTATCAAATTATCCAAGAATCCAGTCCTCCATGGAAGAACTAAACATATTGATGTAAGATTCCATTTCTTGCGTGACCTTGTCAAAGAGGGTGTGGTAGTGGTACAAGTGATCAGGTGGCTGATATTATGACAAAGGCATTAAAGTTAGAGTCATTCTTGAAGTTCCGTGACCTGCTGGGTGTTCAAAGCATGAAGGATGTAAACTGACCTGCTTCCAGCAAGTGCAGTTTAGGGGAGGATTTGTTAGAGCCTCGAAGAAGTCTGGGTTGTTAGAATTTCGTGTGATGCAAGGTAGTGTGAATAAACTCCTATTTATTAGGAGTCAGTAGTTTGCTTCTGTTAGGATTTGTATAGGTCAGTATATGACCGAGTCATTTGCTTAGTTACCACAATCTTAGGGATATGAAGATGTGGTGGTTTTCAGATTTGATTTCCAGTTGTAATGGCTATTTAAGCCAAGTTGATTTGTTAATAAAATAAGCATCATTCACAATCTTTGCAATTCTGTAAAGCTAAAGCTTTGATACTTCAACATCTTTGTTGCCAAGCTTATCTATACTATCCCAATTCTTGTCTTGACCATGATGAATTGGGCAACTAAAATTATTAAGCGCTACTGGATCGAGATCGAGCTCTCCAATGAAGAAATTGAGATTAGTCATAAAAATCCCAACTCACTTTCCAAAAAAACAAAAAAGACCTGCACTATGTTGGGCAAAAACCAATTGCTGCCCTTTGCAAAATTTCTAGATTAGTTTGAGAAAGATTCGGTTACAACAATAGTTGGGATTATAAAACACGGTTCAATGTTTTCGGCAAGAAAGGGGGAGGTGCCATGGGGATGAAAATTAGTTTATTGTTTTTTTTTTTAATTTTTTAATTTTCTTCAAGATACGCTTTCTATTTTGATTAGATATTTTCAAGATGTGTCGTTCAGATAAAAATATTAAAAAAACTTTATTACCGATTATTTTATTATGAAGTAATCTCATATTAGCTATTTATTGTACGAAATATATGGCAATTAACTTATTATTTTATTAAGTTTGTCTAAAATGTTTAAATCATCACTTACGTGTGACTTACTGCCATCTGGTATTGATGATAGAATTTAAAACTCAAAATCAAATAATGACATTGAATTATGTATATCAAAAAGTGAAAGGCAGGTGGTGTGAATGACAATTGATGTTACCAGGTGTACTCGCAACTTTCCGTTCAGTTTCTTGTTTGTGATGAAGCCACATTGAAAAAACTTGAGAAGGTTGTTTAATTTTCTTTGTTGACATGTACTTGTACTAGTGTAATACCCGTGCCGTTGGCACTATTGCAAATTACATCCTACCTTCACGGCTATGTCGAATACTCACATTTGGGGTTTTGTTTCGATTTCTAAAAACACTTGCATAACTGTTTATTACAACAGTTATGATGAATGAATTTTGTAAACGTTAATACTCTTGAATAGTAAAACAATGTTAATAAAACTGATCAACGCAACCAATGTGCTAAGGAATTTAATCTCCATCAAATGTCAGCTTAACTAAAAATAAGAAGGAAAGAATTCAATATTAAAAAATATCACATGTTTGTCCAAGTGAGTATTTGATGAAATTGATGCCCAATTTAGTAAAGCATCATTTTGAAGAAACATAATATAATTTATTTGGACAAACAGAATGGAATACTCGTGCCATTGGCATTATCGCAGATTACATCATACTTAAACGGCTATGTTGAATACTCATGTAATTTGGCATAAAAAAAAACTTGTTGCCTGAGCGCAATATATGTTCACCGTTTTCAGTATACTAAAAGTGTTTTTTTGGCGGTCGAAGAGACACGCACACAAAATTATATCCAAAATGTCAATTTTATGAATAAAGAAATTTATCCGAACAAATTTATAATGACAATCAATGCCATGAACACCAAATAATATATCCACACGCCAAAATAATATAAAAACGTGTAAGTACATCAAAGCCATACATTGTTTATATGCACCACCATATCTCTTTTCAAAAAATGAGAACAAAAGGAACCCACAATATACAAAAATGGGTTAAACTGCATATGTACATCAAAACTACGTATCAACAACTGCTCTAAACATCTTGTGCATCACATTATCAAATGAATCGGCGTCTATATGCACCAACTTTGAGCAAGGAGGGAATATGACTGAAATCTACAAATTTATCACACACAATATTAGAAAAAAAAATGTTAATAAAATAAGCTATTTTCAATCATCGTTAGAGATAAACTACCTTATTTGCCAATTTCCAATGACGCCCACCATTATACTTTTGTTTTTTAGTGGATTTTTTTAACTCCTCGACAATGATATCCCAATTCTACAAAAATGTATAATCAATATTAGATTCATATCGTATGAAAGCAAAATATCAATATCAATAGAAAATTTATTAAAACATACCTTTAAAAATTCTTACAACAAAACTTCTGGATAAACAATATTGGTCGTAGAATCCAGCCCATCTTGAGGTAAAAGGACACTTATTCTATTAGAAGCTGTGCATCTAGATAATGCAACATAAAGTTGGCCATGGCTGAATACCGGTGTTCGTAAATCAACTCCAACGTATTTCACAGATTGACCCTGCGACTTGTTTATCGTCATTGCATATGCCAACCGCACTGGAAATTGACGCCTTTTCATTTTGAAGGGAAACTCGGAAGATGATGGCGTTAAAGAGATTCTAGGAATGAAAACTAAATTGCCAGCCTTATCCCCATTTAAGATCTTTGCTTCAATTATACGCTTTGCACAACGCATAACTATAAGACGTGTTCCATTACAAAGTCCATCTTTAGGTGCGATGTTTCTCAGCAACATAATTGGACAACCTACTTTTAATTCTAACTTAAATGGCGGCAATCCAGAAGGATTAAGCGAGTTCAAATACTCAGTTGGATAACGGTTGGCAATGGAATGATCATTTTCAAAATGTTCCGCCATTGTATCTGCAGCAAAATAAACAATGATTTCTCCTGGAAAATCAGATAATGCAGCTTTGTTAATGTCGCAGACATCGTCATTTCGTGCTGAGAGAATTGTTCGCTCAGTCAAATAAATAGGAGACGCTGTGCCTATTACATTTAGTTGAGGATAAGCCAAAGAAATTAGTTCACTTAAATCTTTGCACTTGTGCACCGTTGTTGGAATACGAATAACATCTTGTGTGGTGCTTCCAATCTAAATAAAATAAAAATAATCAGTAATTAAAAAATAGCAATGTAATAAAATGTAGAATTGTTTACACAAAAATAATACCTCAGTCAAAAACTTCATAAACCCGTCATTGCCTACCCCATTGTCCAACCGCATATTCAAACTCAAAGTCAGAACTTGTATATTTAACCAAAGCTTAGAACGCCTCAAAGATGCAGCCACAATTTGCTCGCGGACGCCTTTGGGTATCACTGGCAATATCTGTCAAAAATCACCCCCAAGAACAACAGTAATACCACCAAATGACTTATTGGTGCTGTAAATGTCTTGTAGTGCACGATCAACTACTTCAACACAATATCTATGTTGCATCGGAACTTCATCCCAGATAATTAGTTTGGTCTCCCTGAATAACTCAGCGTGCAATGACTGTTTACTAAACCCACACACTGAATTTTCCATGACATCCAGCGGAATATGAAACATTGAATGAGCTGTTCTACCTCCCACTAATAGTAACGCCGCAATACCAGATGATGCAATGGTAATGACAATGTGTCCAAGGCTGCTACATTTTGATGCAATGGCGTTGTATAAAAAAGTTTTTCCTGTTCCTGCACCTCCATTCAAAAAAAAATGAATTCCCTTATTTTCAAGCACTGAAGTTACTATTGCATTATAAGCAGAACGTTGTGCCTCATTAAGACGATCGACGGATGATTGTGCATCGGATTCTTGACCATCATACTGAAGTTGTCGTTGTTCCCATATGAGTCTGTTACCAACTATCATGTCCCAATTTTCAATTGGCAGGGGCATAGGTGGGAACTTCGTTAAATTCTTCCCTCCTTCTTGAAGAAATTGATTTATGAGATACAAACCATAATCCAAAGTCTGAGCATCTGTTGGATTTGAAATACCGAACCTTGTTCGAAGTTGGTGCGAAAGATCATCACATATATTCACTGAGAACCTTGTCCATAGCAAATCTGGGTGAAGTGGATGACATTCCATTAGAATCACACTAAACAATCTTCTCAACTGATTCCCAGTTTTCATGATCGCAGCCTCTTCAAGGCACTGAATCCATTCATCATCATCTTCTAGGAGTCCTCGTGAGGTGCAAGCTAATTTGAAGGTGTCGTGTAAAACATTGTCATATGTGCGCAAATGTTCAAATGATTGTGGCCCTTTTACAACCGTTAGAAGCAGTCGCAAATAAAACCTTTCACCTTCATGAGGACTGGCAAAATACATTCTTCCAATTGCATAGCCCATTTTTCTTTTTGTCCACATTTTTTGTGATTTCTGCCAAACAAAATGCTGGGGGAATTGTTGGTAGGTAAATGTACGTGCAAACGGATCTACAGCACAACATGCAAAAAATGCAGTTAAAGTCGACATTTGGTGTCTAGCTCTAAGTAAAATTGATTGTGCTTGATCTTTAGGATTGAACACAACATGATGCATTCCAGGTAAATGAAGCGCCAATCGAACCACTGTAGGATTTTCTTCGTGTAAAAGATGACCAAATATCCGCCAGGCAGCTTCCGGCGGACCAATATATCGAGCATCAAGATATTGCTGGATTTCATCTACTCCCCCTAGTACCATTGTTGTTCTATCATGACCTTTATAAATGTACTTGTGTATGTATTTAACACATCTAATTCCCTCACACACTTCCACATTAATATGACAATCAAACATCCTTGAAAGATATGGATTATATGGCACTACATCTCTATTATCAACTGGTTGACCCTTCACATTATATACTCGGCCAGTATTGCGGCGTCGATAAATAGGATATCCATCTTGGCCCATTGTTGTTGTTTCTGAATATTCGCGAGGATATCTTTTTGTGCACCTCCCATTCTCCATACATGGTGCTACAGAATTTCGAACACCACACGGTCCATGCACCATACAATGTAAGACTGTTTGAAATAGCATCGGATCTGTATCCGGGTCAGGAAATTCTGCACACACGATCTTATCAATTTGAGCGGTAGTGCGAATTTTTTGTAAATGGTGAAGGAATATAAGTGCGTGCATATGAGGTAGCCCACGCTTTTGGAATTCAATGGTAAAGATATGAGCTACAACATCACCGAATGTGCCTCTTTTGATAATCTTGTCCATTAGACATTTTATTTTTAACTCAAAAAGTCGAGATACTAAATCTGGGCGATCCATAGGCTTTTGGTGAGGTAACAGAGCATCCATAATTTCAGGCCATTTTGGATTTGCAGTCATGGTTAAAAAAACATCTGGATGATTGTTGTAACGTGTGATAGCCATTGAATCTTGAAATATCTCAAACATGTGTCTTGGACTACCAATATGGGATGACGGCAAAATAAGTCGCTTCCCAACTTGATCTGGTCTTAACCCATCGGGCCCAATGTCCGTCAGACTTTCATATAGCTCAGCCCTGAGCTTTGTTTGATTGTTCCTCACATACATTAATCGATTTTGCTCTGTTGAAGCCCAAGCATCTACTAAAAACTCCTGAAGCAATTTGCCACCTCTCAAAATTGTTGAGTACTCAGTTGGTCGTTCGAACAAACGATAACTGTAAAACTCCATCTGAGTAAGTCGTTTATTTGAACACCTATTAGTTGTAACATCCCACTGAGTTAATGCAGGTTCCCAACCTAAGTCGCCATACGGAAATAATAACACATAATGAAGTGGTAAGTAAGCTGGGTGACATTCATTAATTTTCATCAACTCTTGATTTCCTCGCAAATATACGACAATATCTCTGGTTGTGTTTACTTCAGGGACATCTCCAGGCAAAATAATTGCTATTTCATTTGATGAAGGAAGATTGTAACGCCGCCGATCTTTATGACAACTATAGTGTAAATACACAGGTATGTTTTGGTCAACAGAATTTGTTTGTTTCAGAATCTCGTATGCTTGTCGGTATTTCTCCACAAACACATTATACTGCAACAAAGCATCTTGAATGATTTTGAGCACATCTAATCTCAAGCGTGGATTTCGACGACTGCGGGTATGTAATGCTGAATCGGGATCATAAATGTAAAGCTGTGAATATACTGCATCTTGGCCTTGTTGCGGAATTAACGCTCCCGTTTGATGTCGTAATTCTCCATGAATAATAAAGCTTGTGGGACCCCTCCCATTGAGTACCCTTGGGTCAAATTTAGTACCAAGACTCGTAAATGCATTCGCAGCATTATACTCGCGAATATGTGTACGAAAATTATTTGATTGAACATCATCTCCCTCATACAACACTTGAAGCAATGGTGGAGGGGTAGATAACAGTGGCAGCTTCACCTTTCCTTGCAAACAACACGTCCCGAAAAAAGGATTCCTTGACGAAGATGCCTTCAATTTTTCATCATTCCAATGTAGTGCTGAGCAATGAGGACACAAAAAATTCATTTTGCCTAAGAAATGATGTGTTTCTTCTTGATGAGCTTGTGTGTCAATTTCATGCCGGAAATCCAAACCACTATGACGGGAAGTATCGTCAATAGGAAGTCGGTCATTTGTAATTGGCCTAAACAAATTGTAAGATAGATAATGAGTTAAAATTTAGAAAACTTGATAAAGTTAAAAAATATGAGAAAATAGAAAAAAAGAAGTATACATATAATCGTATTTACTGGTTTGATTCATGACATAAGAACTAACTGAAGTATCCATTCTGTTACTCAATTTCTGATTCATTTTCCTTCAAAGGAAAACTACTACTGCTTGATATGATTGAATCACAATATGTCTAAATATGATTGAAACACAATGGAGTACACATATATGTCAATATGGGTGTGTCATTACTGAACTTGGAGTGCTGTTGTATAGAAGATCGCAGTTTGTACTGCAGGTCAGTTTATGTTGTGCTCTGTTTTTGGCTTGAAAAGTCCCCTGTTTTTGGAGCATTTTTGGGGACAGCATGCACAATTTCGAATTGGGACAGCACTCACAGATGTTCAAACTTACCAACCTACAAACTAATAGACTAATAATACTGTCATTTACATTAAACATGAAATAAAGGGGATACAAACACAAAAGAAGAAAGAGACCAAGAAAAATAAACACGGCTTACGATAATTACTATTAATCAAAATGTCTTATAATCCGAGTTGACATTGAGCTAGGATAGAGTTCAAAAAGGGAAAAAAAAACAAAACAAAAAAAGAAGACAATCCTACATTATGATGAAATTACCATTAATTCAATTTCCCTCCTTACCACCATTTTCAAATGCTTTCTTTAGTATACATCGAGGCCGAAATTGCTGTAAATTGTGTCTAATGGCACTGAGTGTTGTAATCCGCCGGAGTATAGATCGCAGCAAGATTGACCGTTTACACCACAAAAAAACACCAAAACCAAGAAATTTTAAATTTATTTGAAAGGAATGCTTCTTTTCTTTAAATATCTGTAAAATACGAACAAATTAATGAATTATTATGAAACAAATCAACTTATAAAGATACAGATACACATACCTCCAAAACAAGATATCCCGCTGTCCATTTGCAACAAATTGGCAACAAGATAGAGGTCGTACCTTCAACAATTCACCCAGTTTAGCCAATTCTTCTCTTGCCCGCATGTAATCTCTTTCTAAACGCTCCTATGCACAAAAATATAAAAAGTATGAAGCAAACTAGAACATTTATAGCTTCATTACACACCGCATTCTTACAAAGTGCAGGAATAGTAGGCTAAAAAACACCAAAGCCAGCTCAAAGATAAAGCTATAATTTATACGAGCTTTCCGCCACATAAATATGTTGCACCCATACAGAAATAAGTGCAGGAATAGTATGCTAAACATGTTTACTATTCCAATGAAGAATGTTACGGCATGGGATTCTTTACGCTGACGTGGTTTAAGGTACTCAATTGAATCAGATTTGGGGCAAAGATAATCACCAATGAAGAATGTTACGGCATGGGATTCTTTACGCTGACGTGGTTTAAGGTACTTCATTGCATTCCTTTTATCGTCTTCAGCAAAGTTTTTCACAAACAGCTCCTCAACTTCATCTGCTAACTTGACAACCTGTCATTAGTAGCACTAATTAGGAGACAAGAATAGTACTTGATATTTCGATATAAAGTTACTTCATGTAAAATGCATCAATTTGAGACCATCAAACTGTTCAACATGGGGAACAATTTGTCATCAAATTAAGATCAGGGTGTTCTTTATTTGTACCCCACATACAGACCCTCCAATCATGAATTGGAGAGCATTATGTGACGCTTATTGGTGATAAATATGTATAATAGACAAACACAAATGCAAAGAAGCGAGAACGAATAGAAAATATCACTGTTGGAAGGGAAGATATTTTTACCTTATCAGAGCTATTGAAGTATGAGATCTCTACCACTTTCAAATATATTGGCAGAACTTGTTTTTCGATAACCTGCGAGAACCAAAGGGGACCTTAGTTTTTGAATTCTTAATGTAACCCAAGAACAGGTCTCCAAGAGAATTTCATAATTACCCCATCACCTACTTTGTCGAATTTCTTCAATATCTTTATGAAAGAAAGCATGTTCAGGTTCCTGTAACATCATACCAGAACATAAATTAGTATATAACCCTTAGACATCAATTTCATTTAGTGGTTTCAGCCTTGGTATATAACATGAAGAGAACTATCAAGCAGAAAACAAATTCTAATAAATTCCTCACCTAGCGCCCTAGGTAAGGCGGCAAGGAATCCAATGACCCGAGACCAGAATGAGATCTTCCTAGTCTTGTTGCAGAAGGTTGACCAAGTTGGGAACTCTGATAAGCACCCAAACCCTGCAATGCCGCCGCCTGAGAACCATAACTACCAATGGCACTTGGGCTTATACTATTAATCCCTGAATGAGCCCCATAAACTGTCGCCAACCCCAAGCCACCATTCCTGCTTCGATTCACTGAAGGCGAATATCCAGTACTAACTGCAGATGACAACCCTATACCAAATGCCAAAGAATTGAAAACCCCAGTTCCGGAATTCTGACCAACAAGAGCTGCTGCTGCCACTGGATCAATGTTATGATTCATCAACCCAAGATTCAAACCCATTGCATTCTGACCAAGCAATGCAGGGTTCAAACCAAATCCTGGATTAAAACCCATGGGGTTTTGCATAACCATTCCTGGGGTTATCCCCATTGCCGCGTAATTCATCCCTAAATTATTAGCCGGAACACCAGCAGCTGCATTAGGCACCACTGCAGATCCAACTCCTCCAGTATGCTCTTTCTGCCCCTTAAGTCCATCCATTGCTTTCCTGCACTACAATGTACATCCTTCAAACTGCTTAGTCGGCTCCTCCAACGCCTTCTTACATCCCTCGATCGTCTTTTAAATAAATATCGCAAAACTCCTTAACTTCCCCGTCGCCCTATCATACCCCAATGGACCTTCCTCAATCTCCCCATACTGCACAAACATTGCCCTCAATTTCTCCAGATTCACATGTGGTGCCACATTCGCAACGAAAATCTTCCTTCCAGTTGCATCAAGAACTGGATGATTTGGCACCGGCCCAAACAAGGCCAACTGACTCGAAGTCATTCGATTCCCAATCTTCTTCTGAGGCTCCTTGAGTGCCTTTCGAGCTCCATCCCGGGTCTTGAACAACACAAACCCGACACCTTTCGACTTCCCAATCACCTTGTCTGCAATCACATTGGCTTCCAAGATTTCCCTGTATTGCTTGAAGACCGAAACTAGGGTTTCAGTACGTCCTTCGAATCTTCCTCCTTCTTCCTCCAAACGAGCCACCAAACACTATTCTAGGTTAAATAATAAGTTAACTGATCAGAAAGCGAAAAAAAAAAAATAGGAAGTGAAAATAAATTAGAAAGATAAAATAAAGAAGTTAGGTTTGGGATTGAAACCTCATTCATTGGATGGTATTAAGATCTAAAACATATTCAAGATTTTTTAATTGCACCCCATTTACACTTTTTTTCACCACGCCGAATCTGGACCAAGCATATAACAATGGTCAGCACAGCCGCAATTAACCACAACCGTCGTTAACTAATATTTTTCGGTGACGGTCAAAGAAACGTCGTTAAATAAAGTATTTAACGACGGTTTTTGCTAACCGTCGCTAATTACCCGCCGCTAAATTCCCATTTTCTTGTAGTGAGAATTTCACAATGAAATAAGAATTTCAAAATTACACATTATAAGGTTGGTTAATGATTCTGGCGATTGATTCAGGTTAACAGGTCCATAGGTCCATGATCCAGCCAACTTTCAACAGAAACGACAGTTTTGTTGAGCGACAATTTTTATTTTCAATATTTCAACAAAACTGTCACATAGTTTGTGAATAAACAATCCAACTGATGTTGCAGTAACTATGTGAAACAAGAAACAGAGTGAAACAGGAAACTGTTTCACAAACAGGAACATGAAACTGTTTTGTGAAACAGGAAACGTTTTTGAACAGGAAACAAATTCTAGGAAATAGGAAACTGCTGTTTCTATATATACTAGGAACTGTAGGTTTTTTTTATTTATTATTGCATGTAGAAAAACTGTGAAGCACAGGGAATAGAGAAAGATAATTGTTGAAATTGTTTCATCTCTTGTTGAGAGATTGTGTGAGAATTGTCATCTTCTTGAATATAGTGGAATCACCTCACCGTGGACGTAGGCGCAATTCGCCGAACCACGTAAACCTTGTGTCTCTTGTGGTATGTTCTTGGTTTTCTCTAATTACTTTCATTGCTAGTTGCTTTATTTAATTAATTGGATCCTTGTGGTACTTGTGTGCAATTGTTGGTGTCTACCCGCTTCCGCGATAAGGCGCAACAATTGGTATCAGAGCACTAAGGGAAATTGATCTTAAATTGTTATACTCAAGATTGTGAAGATTCAAAAGTGCTAGGGTTTGTTTGTGCACAAGTTGTTTGAAGAAAAATCGTAGTGAAGTTTCTTGTCTAGAAAGTCACAGGTTTTGTTTGCAATGGCATCCAAGGTGAGCAAGGCACATGTGGAGAAGTATGAAATCTAGAAATTTAATGGTAAGAACGATTTCAGATATTGGCGAATACAAATGAGGAATTTGCTTATTTCTCAGAAATTACACAAGGCATTACTAGGGAAGGATAAAAGGGCTGAAACCATGTCAGATGATGAATGGGAAGAATTGGATTTGGAGGCCCGTGTTGCTATTTGCTTGTGTCTGGATAGAGACATAGTTTTTTTAGTTAATGAAGAGACTACGGCAGCTGATGTTTGGTTGAAGCTTAAGTCACAGTTTATGACTAAGACACTATCAAATAGGTTATACTTGAAAACCCAATTATACAGACTAGCAATGGATGAGGGCACTCCAATTGGTGATCATATCGCCAAGTTTACACGAATTATCTCAAATCTGAGAGATGTGGATGTGAAGATTGAGGATGAAGACCAAGCAATTATATTGCTTTACTCCTTGCCGCAGTCATATGAAAATCTTGTACAAACAATTTTGTTTGGGAAAGATGAACTTACATTTGATGAAACTACCGGTGCACTCTTGTCCAATGAGATTCGGAAGAAAACTTCATCAAGTGGTAGTGGGAAAGATCAAGCTGAAGGGTTGGTTGCTAGAGGAAGGTCTCAAGTGAAATCATCTTCAAAGAGTGGAAAATCTAGATCAAAGTCTAGAAGTCCACAATGTCACAAATGTAGAGAGTGGGGGCATATTAGAAAAAATTGTCCAAATCAAGGTAAGAGTAATCATGATAACAGTTGGAATGGCAAGAAAAAGCAAGATGAGGGTGATACTAGTGAAGCAAGTTATGCATCTAGTATGGAAAAGGATGAAGAATGTTATTCAGTTGCGGGTGAAAACACAAAAATCTCCGGGAGATGGCTCATTGACTCTGGGTGTTCTTACCATATGTGCCCAAACAGGGAGTAGTGGGTAATGATTACGCTTGCAAGACAATTGAAATTGGAACAATGAGGATTAAGATGTATGATGGTGTTGTGAGAACCTTAACTGATGTGAGGCATGTCCCAGCCTTGAAAAAAAACCTTATCTCGCTTGGTGTTTTAGACTCCAATGGTTGTAAGTCTACAACGGTAGGTGGAGTTTTAAAGGTTGTTCGTGGGTCTTTGGTTGTCATGAAAGGGATCAAACAAGGTAACTTGTACACCTTGATGGGTAACACGGTAACAAAAAATGTGGCAGTGGGAACTTCTTCATCGGAAAGCACTAGGTTATGGCACATGCGATTTGGGCATATGACAGAAAAAAGATTGTCTCTACTGAGCAAGCAAGGGTTACTGAAGGGTATGCAGAAACCGACTATGGAGTTTTGCGAGCATTGTGTATATGGAAAACAATGCAGGGTGAAATTCAGCAAGCAAGCACAGGAGCAGAGGTATTCTAGACTATGTGCATACAGATGTGTGGGGGCCAGCGAAGGTCGCCTCTAAGGGAGGTTTCAGGTACTTTGTCTCCTTCATTGATGATTATTCCCGTTACACATGGGTATTTTTTTGAAGTTTAAAAATGAAGTATTTGAGACATTTAAAAGGTGGCGAGCAATGGTTGAGAATAGAACTGGAAGAAAGATGAAGACTTTGAGGTCTGATAATGGTATCGAGTATACTGAGGGTACTTTCAAACAGTTTTGCGATCAGGAAGGAATTGTTCGATATTGGACTATTAGAGACACGCCATAACAAAATGGAGTTGCTGAGAGATTGAACCGTACTATGCTTGAAAGAGCTAGGTGTATGCGCTCCAATGCTTGTCTTGGCAGAGAATGGTGGGCCGAATCAATAGCCACCGCGTGTTTCTTGATTAATAGATCGCCACATTCTACATTAGACTGCAAAACACCTTATGAGGTGTGGTCAGGTGAACATGCTGATTACAGTATACTGATGAAAGTTTTCTGTTGTATTGCCTACTACCTTGTGAAACAAAATAAGCTTGATGCTAGGGCTAAGAAAGACATTTTCTTGGGGTATACAAAAGGCATGAAGGGTTATCGTCTATGGTGTTTAGAGGATAATAAATTTGTGATCAGTCGAGATGTTACATTTGATGAGAATTCCTTGTTAGCTTGTACTAAAGCTAAGGAGTTGGTTGATAGTGGTGGTGAATCTAGTAACACTCAGAAAGTGGAAGTTGAAGCATCTGTGGATGTAGCAGATGAACAAGTGGTTGAAGCAGACACACATGATCTGAATTATGAGCCTGAAGACCATGAGGAACAACAACCAGTTGAAGATAATCAATCCCAGCAGCAACCTTTGGCCTTAACTAGGTCAAAACGATCGGTTAAGCAAGTTCACAAATTTGGCTTTGAAGAACCGTTGAAGCACTATGGTCAGTTGAATACAGTTGATTTGGTTGCATATGCATTCTCTGTGGAAGATGATGAGCCAACTACTTACAAGCAGGCCGCTCGTCATTTAGATAGTCAGAGTTGGTTAGTAGCTATGCAGGGTGAGATGAAGTCTCTCCAGAAGAACCATACTTGGGATCTAGTGTCGTAGCCCAATGGAAGGAAAGCAATTGGCTGCAAGTGGGTGTTTAAGAAGAAACAGGCTACTCTAGAGTCTGGTACTCAGTTCAAGGTAAGATTAGTAGCTAAGGGTTTTGCTCAGAGGGAAGGCGTTGACTACAATGAGATATTTTTGCCTGTGGTAAAACACACTTCTATACGTGTGTTGTTGAGTTTGGTAGCTTATGGTGACCTTGAGCTTGAACAACTTGATGTGATAACAACTTTCTTGCATGGAGACTTAGAGGAGGAAATGTATATGCATCAGCCGGAAAGTTTTAAGGTTGTTGGAAAAGAAGACCATGTTTGTCGTTTGAGGAGATCACTTTATGGGTTAAAGCAATCACCTAGGCAGTGGTACAAACGGTTTGACACTTTTATGTTGAAACATGGGTTCACACGAAGTAAGTATGATTGTTGTGTTTACTTGAAAAAACTTCGTAGTGGCGATTTTATTTATCTTTTGCTCTATGTTGACGATATGTTCATTGCCTGTAAGAGTATGGTGGAGATAAATAAATTGAAGTCTCAACTTGCATCTGAATTTGAGATGAAAGATATGGGTGCTGCAAGGAAAATACTTGGTATGGAGATAAGAAGATAAAGGGAGAATACAAATTATTTCTTTCACAGAAGGGGTACCTTGAGAAGGTCATATCACGGTTTGGCATGGAAAACGCAAAGCCGGTTATTACTCATTTGGCTTCACATTTTAGACTTTCTCGAAAGTTATCTCCAGTCACAGTGGAAGAAAAGGAATACATGTCGCATGTTCCTTATGCTAGTGCAGTTGGCAGTTTAATGTATGCTATGGTGTGTACACCCCTGACATTTCACAGGCTGTTAGTGTTGTGAGCAGGTATATGGAAAACCCTGGGAAGAAACATTGGGAGGCAGTGAAATGGATGCTTAGGTACTTAAAAGGTACCTTGGATGTGGGTTTGGACTTCGGTGGAGATTCATGTCAGGTTTGTGGGTTTGTTGATTCTGATTATGCTGGTGATCTAGATAGACGAAGATCTACTACTGGTTACGTATTTCAAATATACGGTGCTCCGGTTAGTTGGAGATCTATGCTTTAGGATATAGTGGCTCTCTCTACTACAGAGGCAGAGTATATGGCATTGACAGAAGCTGTAAAAGAAGCATTGTGGCTTCAAGGTCTTGTAAATGACTTGGGTGTGGAACAAGATAGTGTTGAGGTTCTCTGTGACAGTCAGAGTGCCATCCACTTAGCTAAAAATCAGGTTCATCACGCAAGGACTAAGCATATTGACTTCCGATATCACTTTGTTCGAGATGTAATTGAGGATGGTGATGTGTCTTTGGTGAAAGTACACACAAAAGACAACCCTGCTGATATGTTGACAAAGGTTGTTCCTGGAGTTAAGTTCCAACATTGTTTGGACTTACTCCACATTGACTCATGTTGATTGAGGGCCCTTTGGGGAGTTGCCCTTAGGGGCGGTTTCGTGAGGTGACAAAGCTATGATGGAGTGTTGATCAATTTATTCTTATACCTTGTTTCAGCTCATTTTTTCCTTAAAAAAAATTCGCCGAGGTGGAGAATTGTGAAACAGGAAACAACCTGTTTTGTGAAACAGGAAACATTTTTGAACAGGAAACAAATTCTAGGAAACAGGAAACTGCTGTGAAATAGAAAAACTGCTGCGAAACAGGAAACTGGTTCCTATATATACTAGGAACTGTAGGTGTTTTTTATTATTATTGCATGTAGAAAAACTGTGAAGCACATGGAATAGAGAAAGATAATTGCTTCAATTGTTTCATCTCTTGTTGAGAGATTGTGTGAGAATTGTCATCTTCTTGTACCTTGTTCTTGAATATAGTGGAATCACCTCACCGTGGACGTAGGCGCAATTCGCCGAACCACATAAACCTTATGTCTCTTGTGGTATGTTTTTGGTTTTTTCTAATTACTTTCATTGCTAGTTGCTTTATTTAATTAATTGGATTCTTGTGATACTTGTGTGCAATTGTTGGTGTCTACCCGCTTCCACAATAAGACGCAACAAAATAAGAAACAGAGATTTGGAGAAGATAATGAAAGGGAAAAGAACAAAGAAAAAACATGAAATCAGATAAAATATTTGGTTAGAGGTGTTGGAAAATGCAATCACAAACTGACCCAGTGACTTTGAAACCTTTCGATTCCCAATCTCTCAAGCAATCGATAATCTCCACTTCCTTTCTGGAGCATATATGCACAGCTGCTCCTAAGCCAGCCAGTTCCTCCACAATTGCACATCTTGATCAGTTTGTTTTTTAAGTACAAAACAAATACTATATAGGTAGTAGATCATAAGACAACTCAGTAATTGTTATTCGAACAATAAAATAATTGAAAAGCGTTCTGATTTAGACAATCTTGACATAGATGATAAATCAGAGAAGAGAACATAAACACATACCCAATTCCTTTTGTTGCACCAGTGACAAGAGCAGTCATTCCTTTGAGTGACCATCTCACTTGCTTGCTAGTTGCCATTTATTTTCCCAACTCAAATCACTTTAAGTGTTTTCTGTTTATTTTGATCCATCAATCAAGGTTCCTCAATTTATAATAACTTGAACAGGATAGAAAATTGATTCTACTCAGCTGGCCAGACAGCACTGATTAGTGATTAGCCAAGAAAATAATTAAATATTCAAAAGAATAATCTCATCTCCACTACTATTTTGTTGATGTTTCTTTTTTATTTAGTGGCTCTTCTGCAACAAAGGTTCAAAGCAATGACTTCATTAATTACTTCATTGGGTTTCAACTTTCAACATAGGCTGCTAGACCATATCAAGATTTACTTTTCCAGATTATGAAATACAAGACTAATATGGTGTAAGGGTGTTTTACCCAAAAAAAAAAAAAAAAAAAAAAAGGGAGCCAATGGTCATGGTTTTGATGCATTTCAACCTAAAACAAACTGAAAATTAGCATTTTAGCCAAGAATTCGATCATTGATTAGATGGTATAAGTTGATTATCAAAGTTTACAACATGATTATTTACTGACTATGAGATGATCTCCAACACAATATTTATATACCAAGTACAATCATAAATTTACAAGGTCTGACTTACAATTTGCGATAACATGTGGCACAATTTATTATCATTGAACCAAAAAAAATATATATGGCCTTCACACCAGGAAATATTGTTGTCTGAGCTCTAAGTGAAATTGGTTTCAGTCATCACGCGTAGGAAATAAACCATTCACAGTCCATCCACCGTCGACACAAATAACCTGAACAGTAACGTATGAAGCACAAGGGAGGCAAAGGTATGCCACCAGTGACGCCACCTCTTCTGTCTCCCCACAACGTCGCATGGGAATTCGAGCATACAAATGCTCCTTATCGGTCTCCCTGACAAGTTAAAAATATTGTTACATGAGTCACACTCCCTCAATACTTTCTGTTAACTTTTCAGGACCTTGACATTTGCAATATTAACATTAATTTTGCTAAATTAAAAACATAAATAAATACGAGGATGTTAAAAAACATAAAAAACAGAGGAGACGGTCTCCATGAGCTTTTCTCGATCAGATCGGATGGAGACATCACAAACTGAACCAGTCACTTTGAAACCTTTAGATTGCCAACTTCTTAAGCATTCTTTGATTTCCACTTCATTTCTTGAACAAAAGTGCACAGCTGCTCCCAACCCAGCCAATTCCTCCACTATTGACCAGGTATTCTTGAAGTTATTTTGGTGATGTTGCCTTCAAATAAAGGGGATGAAACAAGTGGGACTCAACAGTGAATACTGGTACACTTCAGTGATTTAGCAAATTTTCAGGTCATACACCATAAGTTCAAATTAAAAAATTTAGTTTCAAACATTACATTCAAAAGGGAAATGAGGTCGAAGTTGATCCAAACCTTAAGAAGTGTTTGCAGAACTAACTTTCTTCCTCTCTACAGCAAAACTAAGTCACAAGCTTTATCCTTCAAAACCCACGGCTTCTGTATTTTCAATGACAATATGTTACAAAGACATACAAAGAAATTATCTATTCAAAATTGCGCTAAAGGGCAAATATGCAAAAAGAATGAGAGCTTAAAGAGGAGAAAAACTCCAAAGGTCAATACTTTCTGAAACTTGTAAAATTGGATAATTTCTCACCAAACAAGACTCTTCCTTTAACACCTGCAAAACAACAAGAACACCCAAAAATCAGAATGAGAAGGAAACATAGAACCCTAAGAAATTTCAAGAGAAATGCAGGAATTTTACTCAAACAAACCCAAGGAAAAAAAAATCAAGGGGTTTTCCCCAATTTTCACAAAAGCCTCTCTTCAAAGCCAAAATGAGGAGGAAAGACAAGTTTTTAATAAGGCAAATGGTTTTAAAACCCTTAAAATTTCATCAAAATGTGCTCATAATGAACAAAAACTCCCAAAATTCAGTATGATTGAGACAAATATTGTCTTCCTTTTTTTTTCAAGATAAAGCATGCAAATCACCCCCAAATTTCAAGAAAATCAAAGGGAATGTGGTCAAAACACAATAATATTTCTCAAAATCCAGTAATGATGAAAAAGGGAACAACTTTTTCCAGAGAAATTACTGCAATCTCCTCCCGTTTCAGAACCAAATGGAAAAAATATCCCCACACCAGAGAAATCTCTAAAATTTTGAAGAAAAAAAATATGTTTCCTTTCAAGACAAATGTCCATAAATTCCCCAAAATCATGCTCAAATCTCCTCCAAATTGCATCAAAATCAACCAAAAAAAATCTTTTTTCATAAATGCCAGTGGGGGCTCATTCAAAACAGCCAAAGAACCCCTAAAAATCCAGTAAAAAGAAAGAAAGAGAGAAAGAAACCTCTGCTTAAACCCTATTTCCTTCTCTCTCTCTTTAATGTCCAAAAAAAAAAAAAAACAAATGTCCAAAAAAGGTCAAAACTTAGCGATTCGAAGAGGGAGTTAAGAAATAACAGACAATTTTGTTTCAACTAACATTTCTTCCTTGCACAGCGAAACAGCTAGTCGGAGAGGGGGTTGACAGCTAGAGGGAGTGCACATCGGATAGGGAGAGCAGAACGGAAAGAGAGAGAGGGAGAGGGAGATGAGAGCAGATCGGAGAGGGAAACAGAGAGGCAGAGGGAACGAGCTTTGCTTCCTGCTTCCTTCTTCTTCTTCTTTTTTTTCGATCGAGCGGGCACTTTGGCGCCCTGCGAATATGACTCCCGCCCAGCCAAACTTTTGATAGCATTTTACAATTTATTGGATAGATTTTGGCCTTTTGATAGCATAAGCAAAAAAAATGCTATTAATAAGGCATAGTGTTAGTCAATCATAGCACTTTGGACAAAAATGTTATAAAGATATGCTATAAATGATGACTTTTCTTGTATGATAGAATGATGAAACCAAATAACAATGCTAAAAAGAAATAAATCATTTGCACTTGGCTATACATTACTTTAATGCATTTTAGTTCCCTTTCAGGATAGGGAATATTACCAATAATGGAACTTAAACTTCAAAGTGATTTATCCTATAACTAATGCGAATAATACAATGTACCCTATACTTGACTTGACAGGGGCCAAAGCAAAAATGATATACAAGATCTGGTGGGAAGTGCAATTTCTTTGGTAAGAGGCATCCTGGGTAACAAAACCAGAACACAACTGCTGATGTTGCTTCCCATCTCTCACACCAAGTCATACTTGTAAATGATGCAAAAGCCAAGCCAGTTTAACATTCAATTGAAGACAATAAAAGGGAAAGGCAAACTCTAAGTTCGAAATATCTTGAAATGCAAAGTCAAGCAAAATGCAAACCGAGTATCATAAGTAAATTACAATTGATGCACATGGTAAGACCGAAAAGAGAAATTATGGCTGATAGAATAATCATCTACAATGTCAGAGGAACCACTGAGGAGCTACTGATAGATGGTAATGATGCCGCAGGAGCAACCACTGCCCACTTAATGAAATCTTTGAAAGACGGTTGATAAATTTCTCACAACTGGCATCATCTACAGTTTATGAGGTATGGAACTCATAAGCTCATGAAGGAAAAAAAGTTTATGGTTTATGTTTATATTCAATTTATGGAAGTAAAAACAAAAGACAACAAGATATACTTCAATGTTAAATAAGAGGATGTATACCCCGCCTTATGAAAAAAAGTTTATGGTTTATGTTTATATTCAATTTCTCACAACTGGCATCATCTACAGTTTATGTTTATATTCAATTGTAGCAACTTTTAGTTTCAATAAGAGCATCACGGATACTTATCAGTCTCCCTGACAAGTTAAATAGATTGTTACATGAGTCACACTCCATCAAATACATACGAGGATGTTAAGTTTGCAGTCAAAAACAGAGGAGACGGTCTCCATGAGCTTCTCCCGATCAGATCGGATGGAAACATCACAAACTGAATTTGAAACCTTTAGATTCCCAACTTCTTAAGCATTCTTTGATTTCCACTTCATTTCTTGAACAAATGTGCACAGCTGCTCCCAACCCAGCCAATTCCTCCACTATTGCGTATCTATCTAACATTTCACATTGGTTTTGTCACTGTTCATGAACAGTGAAATGGGTGTGTTTGTCCTACGTGGCAACCTTTGTGTTTATGCCAAACTTAAAACAATTCAAACTCAACCCGCGTACAACTCAAACAACCAAAAACTCTCCATTTCAAACTCTCTTTCCCTCCCACTCTCCACCTCTGGACTTCTCTGCTTCTCCATTTTCTCAACCCTTCTCCACCTCTCTGCTTCTCCATTTTCTCCTCTGCTGCGTGAAGGAGTCCTTCTTCTCCTCTGCTGCGTGAAGGAGTCCCCCTCTCTGCGTGAAGGAATCTACCGCTCTCTGCGTGAAGGAGACATCCTCTCTGCTTCAAGGAGTCAACCTCTCTGCTTCACCATCTTCTCCTCCGCGTGATTTGCTGCGTCAAGTAGTACCTCTCTGCGTGATTTGCTGCTTGAAGGAGTCCACCTCTCTGCGTGATTTGCTGCGTGAAGGACTCCATCTTGCTCTCTGCGTTTTTGATGGGGTAATCAACTCCATCTTGCTCTCTGCGTGATTTAAAAGCTTTCTGTGACCAATTTATCTGCGTGTTTGATGAAACTCCATCTTGCTCTCTGCGTTTTTGATGTGTTTGATGAAATTCCTCTATGAAGTTGAGTGGGGTTGTCTGTGAATTATATCTGCGTGTTTGATGAAATTCCATATGCACTGAATTGATCCTAAAGGTATGAACTCTGTGAGTTGAAATTCCTGAAAATGAAGTTTTGGGGTTAGTAGTTTCCCTCTTAGCTTTGTTTGAGACTCAATGATTTTTAAGTAGTCGTTCAATTCAATCGGTGAAATTTTTTGCCAACAATTCAACGTCCTCATTGTTTTTATTTGCATGTTGTGTAAAGGGTTCGGTGTTGTTTAAAGCTGTAATCTTTTTTGGTTTGTTAGTGACATTTGTAAGTTATTTTCTCCATTGAACACATTTTAATGGGATATTCAGCTGTTTGATGAAATGGCGGATGTACCATTGTTCTGTAAATACCTTTAGCATATAACATCATCCAAGAAGAGCAGGAAAAATTGAAAATTGAGTCCCTTAAATCCAGCATATGTATGTGTAAAACCATACTATGTAGATGTGGTTGAGAGCTGCCACTGCATGCATTCAATAGAAATGGCTGTAAGTGTGAATCCATACGTATGTTAGCCAAAATCTATACCCATCAAATGTTGGTACTACATACTATGTGGTCCATTGGTTATCTCAATATGAGACCTTACATGATTGTTGGATTTTCATCATGATATAATTGTGATTCATGATAAATGGCTTTACTTAAATGGATAGTGTATGGTTATTGGATGGTAGTGGGTTACTACCTACTGAATTATTGTCACAAACATTTTTTTGAAGGATTCAACCTCTCTTGAAATTGTTGTCACCACCTATTGAATTAGTGCCACAAACAATTTTTATGAACAATTTGTTCCCTCCTTACAGCTTTTACTTTTCAAGTTTTGATCTTGGTGTGTTTTTGTCTTTTTGTATATATCAAGGGAAGAGGAAAAGAAGTAGAAGACACAAGATTCGTTAATTTGAAATCAAGAAGGTCGTTTTTGCAGTAAATCAGATATTGGGGCCAAGGGGTTTTCCCATTTCGAACCAAACTCCTCCGCTCGCTTTCAGTTCTTTGTAAGTCATTTGATCTAAACCCTTTTACATGATGTGGTTTATTTGTTTATTCATCAAAATATTGGGTTTGATGGAGTTTCATCCATATTAGGCTTCATTTATTAATTTGCTTAAATTTGTGCTTTTTGATTTTTGCATATTGTTGTTACGTGATTGTGATTTTTGGCTACTTGAATCAGCTATTAAGTTTATGTTTTTATATTTAGGAGCTACTTCAATTTTTATTTTCCTTTCTCTTGGATGTGTATGCTTCTTTTTTAACATATATTTACTGATAATGGCCTAAACCCAATATATTTATCCTAAACCCTATACAGATAATGGCCTTGGAATGATGGGGATGGCAATGGGGAATGTATGGTTTGGCATTATGTATACTTCAAAGACCTGTCCAAATAACAGTGTAAATGGAAAACCTATACCTCCTACCCCTTTCCTGCTTTGAATAAATGTGTAAAACCATACATGTAGATGTGGTTGAGAGCTGCCACTGCATGTAGACAATGGAGGCTGTAGCATTATGTTGTAGCGATGCATACAATGCATTCAATAGAAATGGCTGTAAGTGTGAATCCATACGTATGTTAGCCAAAATCTATACCCATCAAATGTTGGTACTACATACTATGTGGTCCATTGGTTATCTCAATATGAGACCTTACATGAATGTTGGATTTTCATCATGTTATAATTGTGATTCATGATAGTGAAATATTGCCTAACTCCAAGATATCGATTTCCCTGGCTGTTGATCGTCGGGTGATAACTGCCACCCACTGCGTACTCTCCCCATTGGTTAAAAGTGATTAACCAAACCTACACCTTGGCATTCTCTCTTTCAATCCCTCCCCAAAGTTATTAAAAGTTACCGGCACCTGCATGTTAGTGAACTACATTAATGTTTGTTTGTGATATGATAAACTGTGTTAATCTACTCTAAAATCTTAAAGCTTAAGTTACATTGTTAGTTTCTGTAAACCTTTGTGTTATGATAACATTACATGACCTTATCATGGCGCGTAAATAACCTATTTGATATCGTTACCGATGTAGACCCGTCCGTTACATCTATCAAACCATCTGTGCACTCGGCCAACAACCAATGGTACACCCATATCTTACTTGAGTGTCTGATAGTTATTCCATCACCGTCTGATTGCTTAGGTCCCTTTCATGGTACACAATCACCCATATCTATGCACATTGTGTACGATAACATTAGTCACAGAAACCCAAAATGGAATAATTAGTCAATGGAAGGTAAAAGACTTTGTTGGTGTTGATTCTTCAAATATTCTTCTAACTTTTATCAGATAAACAGTACTTACGAACGTTTACTATGTTGTAGTTGACAACTTCTTTGAAGTATTTTCAACATGTTTTCAGTAAATCATGAAATCCAATCAAAACTAAAACTTAAGGAAGAACATAGGCATTTCCATATGCTTATCCTACTCATCCTTCCAATTTGTCAAAGGGATGAATATAGTGCAGCATTCGCGACTGTCTACATACTGAAAGTTTCAGTATTTTCATCCAAGTTGGATTGAGATCACCTTTTCCTCCTAACACATCCATGAACTTCTTCCTATCTGGAGCAAGTTTCATATCGACCTGTAATTTCAATATTTAATCATCAAAAATAATCTGTCAAATGGACGAGTATAGTGCAGCATTCGCGACTGTCTATATACTGAAAGTTTCTGTATTTTCATCCAAGTTGTCTGATGAAAAATAAATATTAATGAAGTTGTGTGGGGTTGGTTGTTAATCTGACTTCGATTGTGCCTTCTACATACTTCCATGACTTTGATTGTGCATTGTGCAATGCAAACTTCCATTTGGTAGTTGCTTTCATGGGTAGCACTTTGAAATTGATGTAATAAAGTTTTATACTGGAGTTCCAATGTTTTGAAAACCCAACATCAAGTTTTGCAAAAGGGTACTACTTATGTTAATTGTGTGCTCCAAGATTTGATGTTTTGAAATTGATATAATCAAGTTATGCTATTACATTGTGTTCCAATTGTGCTTTTGGATTTTGATCCTATTTCCTATGGGAACCATTTGTGCATTTTCCTCCGAGGACCATTATGATCCTATTTCGTATGTGAACCATTTTTAACCATTTTCATGTTATTGATTTCATATGGGAACCATTTGTGCATTTGGATTTTGATCCTATTTCATCCGAGGATCGGGGTTGGTGTGAATGGCCCTTTTATAAAAAGGAGGTCATATAAACTGAAATAGAGCCATGAGCCGGATGGATTCCCCAATAAGTTTTATTCAGTGTTCTTTTATGTGTATGGTGGAAGAATTTTAAAGATCCAACTTTTAAGGATATAATCTTAATAGTACTGTCATTATCCTTATCCCTGAAGAGGTCGTTGACCTAAAACCTATTAGTTTGGTGGCAAGTGCGGGCAAAATATAGCCAAAAATCCAGCTTATTAGGCTTAAAAGACTTATTTCTAACTTGACTGAGCCATAGATACTGCAAAGCAAGTGAATATACTGTAGAGCTCCACTACAGAAACTTTCCATAGATGTGCCATGTTTCTTTGCCATGATTAATTTTCATTATGTCCATTTCATATTGCTTTATTACTTTGAAACTGATCATGCATATTGCAGGTTCTCTTCCAAAATGATTCTCCCGCAACTTTACTCGCACGTGTGATCGATAAGGGAAGGGATAAGTACAAATATTTCACTAAATCAGGTCCTGTTGAACGAAATCAGGTAGTGTTTCTCAGAAAGTTGGTTATTTTTACTATATTTTGTTACACTGTTTCCCTTTCATAAAGGTTGTTAGCAATTAGCATGTTGGACTTTTCCTGTTTTTTCATGTGTATGTGTATGTGTATGTGTATGTGTATGTAGTAGATGAGAATAATTATAATATGCAATGAGCCTTAGAGCAACTCTACGGTATATGTATAAATGTAAGCTTTCTTAAACTTTAACCAAGCAAACTGCCTGGTTGGTTTTGGGAACAGCAAGGTTTTGATTGTTGAGGTGTTATGGTTTTTGGTTTTGGGGTTTTTGGTTTGTGATTTAGAGGTTCACACCCATTTAAGGTTTGTTTGGTTGAAATTGGGGTTTGTGAACTTCATACCCATTTAAGTAGTGAAGAATTGATGCACAAAATATGTTTCTTATTTAATTCGTATTAGTTATCTAAGAATTGATGCACAAAATATGCATAAAATGGGTTTGATGATATTCTATTTGAACAAAGTATGTTTCTTCTTTATTTGAACAAACTCTCCTAAATTCTTCTTTATTTGAAATGTCCATTTTCTTTGATTAAGTAATGGTCGGGCTATAAGGGTATTATTGGGTTTGTAATCCTTCAAAGAAATGGTCTATCCTTCAAAGAAATGGTCTATCCATTTAGTCAAATAAATATTTTAATTACCATATTGATTTCAACTGCAAAATATTGGAACAAGAAAGTTTTTCAAATATTGATTTAACCAATATCGGCCACGTAATTCAACCATATATCTCAGCCATGAGAACACTTCCTATTCTACATGTGCATGATACTTTTTAACCTCTTTTTCACATTGCTGTTTGATATTTTTTTAAACCAAACTACCATTTGTAATAATTGTTGGATCATGGACTAAACTCAACCTCAATGAGTTTGCTTGCTGCCAGGCAGGCAGCATGCTTGCTTGCTTGCTTTCCTGCAGGCATCCAGGCAGCTTGCTTGCCTGCAGGCATCCAGGCAGCTTGCTTGCTTGCAGGCATCCAGGCAACTTGCTTGCAGGCAGCATGCTCGCTTGCTTAGTGCTCCTATATGTTATCATTTATTAGTGATCTACATAAACATTGATGTTCATGCATATGGAATTTTGCATGTCATTGAGTATGCCAGAGTTGCAATAGTAATTGATAACCAAATTGATTACGAAAGCACATTGTTTTGGTACAAAACATGTGTGGTGGTCTAGCTTAATATCTAAAGTTGAACTGTCCATTGAGTCAAATATGTTATCATCCATATTAATTACCATATTGATTTCACCTGCAAAAGAAATATGGTGAAATCAATATGGTAATTAATATGGATGATAACATATGGTGAAATCAATTAGTTGCATCAAAAGAATGGTTCGAAAATTTACTTATTAAGTGGGATACTAATTCTTCGCAAGAACAATAAACCGACTTTGGGCTAGGACGAAAACATTAGAGTGTTTTGGGAAAACAAAGAGAACTGGGAAGGTCGGCTCCTTACCCCCAGGCCGCCGCCGCTAGGGTTTGGGAAACAACAGCGAGGGAAGGAGGTTCTCTGGAGAGATTCACAGGACAGTTCAACTTTAGATATTAAGCTAGATGAGTATGATTAATTTGGTTTAATATTTGCAATATCTCTCAAATCTCTTTGATTTTTCACTTTTGTGTTTTCATCCTAAAGAAATATGGTTGCATGTTGTGATGGGTATGTTTAATTTGGTTGAATGTTGTTATAGGTATGTTTCATTTTTTTTAAATTTCATTCAAAGCAATTTCCTAAATGTTCATCAATTACTGGGTCATTTATATTCCAGTAGAGAGTCCCTCTCTTTGAAGGAATGTGACCCTTCTACTAACTTGCTTTTCTTAGTAACCAACCTTAAAAAGTTCTCAATTAAAATGTGATGTTTGTGGTTTTTTTTTTTTTTTTTTTTGAATGCCAGTCCTTAATTACTTATCACAAAAAATGATTTACAAACGCTATGGGGGTACATTACGACGTTACCCGCATGAAAGCCAAAGTAAAAAACTAAAAACACAACCCGGACAGCACCCGCAATATCAGTTTCGCAGCCAAATCAGCACACGCAGGCCTGCGACAAATCAGCCACGGGGGTACACTACGCGCGTTCCTGCGACAAATCCCGACGCGTGTCGCAGCATCTCAGCAGGCCGCAACCTAATCAAAACAAAAACAGAACAGCAGCATCAGCGGCAACGCAGCGCAGCAGCAGCAGCAACAGCAAATCCGCGGAGCAGCAGCATCAAAGCAGCGCAGCAGTAAACGCGAATATGCAGCAACAGCAGCAGCTTCCGTTCTACGAGTCTCTGCAGCAAAGTGCTCTGCCTCCCACTCTGTTCTGCAGCGCCTAACAGGACACACTGGCCTGCCGAACACACTCGGACAGCACCTGAGTTGGAACGGCAAGACGCGCCTCTGCCGACTGTCAGCACCGCACCAGCAGCTCCTGGCCTTTCCTGCGCCCAAGCTGAAATTACAGCAGCTCAATGTACAGCACTCTGTTCTCCAATTACAGCACTCTGTTCTCCAATTAATCAATGCAGTCCAGCCCTCGCAAGTGACCCCGCACAGCGCACCCATCACTGTCCTGTTTCACAAAGCTGGAAGCCAATCGCCACAACAGATCGCAGCACCAGCTGATCGCCATAAGTCCGCAGCCGGACTGCCCAGACGCAACGGATCGCCCCAACATGTGATGTTTGTGGTTTGTTGTGAATCCTTCTACTGACTTGCTTTTCTTCAAATGTTTAATTAACTCATTTCCTTCAAATGGTTAATTAACTCATTTCCTTCAGATGTTGACTACTCATGGTGATTTTTCTTCTTCTTTCAACAACCATATAACTAAGCATGTATACTATCATTCTACACATTTTATTTTTTTGGGATTTCATTTTCTACTGTTGAATGTTGTGATAGGGGGTTTTCCTAGCACCTCTACGTCTTTATCAAATCTCTTCTTTTTTCACTTTTGGGTTTCAATAGCAAAAGAAATTTGGGAAAAATGTTGTCACGGGTATGTGGAATTTGGTCTATTGTTTTGATGAGTAAGTTGAATTTGGTTGAATATTGAAATTTTTGAGACTTTATATTGCAAAGGTTAATTGTTGAATTTAATTGAATGTTGTGATTGGGTATGTTGAATTTGGTTGAATGTTGCAAATTTTGAGACTGTTGAATTTTGATGGTTGAGTAGTGCAAAAGCTTATAAAGATTTAAATAGGGTATTCACAATTTCATGGTTCTGGAATTTTTTTTTTTTTCATTTTTTTTTTTTTCCCTGAAGTTTGATTTTTATGATGGAATTCAAAAAGATTACCATCCACAACAAAGGCATCCAAAAAGGTTCAACTCTAAATTGTTTCTTTCTTCTTTCTTTCTATTTCATCGGAAACATTACATTGCATCGGAGCTTATTCAAGACATCTGGAATTCTCTTTTCTTGATTAAGGAAACCAGCAATCCGAATGAAAACTTTTCTGTGGTGTATGTCAACAAAGGATTAAAAAATCATTTCCTATTCTACATGTGTTGCGGTCTATCATTTGGGTCAGTCTATCAATTGGGTCAGTGAACTGGAGATTGGACTGTCTTGCGCGCAAGACGAGTGCAGTCTGGGTCCGGGTGCTGTATGGGACTGGGTGCTATCTGCAGGAACAATATTTTTGCTCCCTGTTTTTCTGTAAAACAGTGGATGCTAGGCTGAGACAGGCCCTGCGAATGGCCGGTTTTGGCTGGCGGATCGGCTGCGAGGCAAGAGCAGCCAGGTTCGCCCTTGCAGTCTGGCTAAGGCAGGGAGCGGTGGGATGCTTGGTGCTGGACGTGCTGCAGGCGCGAGGTTGCAGTCTGGACAGGGGGGTGCGGTGCTGCTTACCCTGTCTCACTTTTGCTTGATGTTTTTCTATTTTTTCTTATGCAATTTTTTTTCTTATTTATTTTTTTAAATTACTGAGTAGTGGTTTTTTTTTTTATATATATAACTGAGTAGTGGCTTATATTTCTCAAGTCCAGTTTCGAGGACAGTGTTGCGGTCTTTTTTGTTTGGGCTAAGTCCTTAACTTCGTTCATTTTATATACGGGTAAAGTCGTCATTTACCCCTGTTTTGATTGTAAATCGATTTATTTTTTAAATCAACTTCCCATTCAAGAAATATGTTGTTGATGCTTTTTTGATGCTTATTGAATTGATATTGAATTGATGGTTGTTCCAAAAATATAGCTCAATTGTAAATATTTTGTTGCAATATAAAAACATATCCTTTTTCTTTTCAGGGATCCCTAACCTTTCATTGTACTTGACCGTAATTATGGACCACTTAGTTCAAAATCCACCCTACTCCGAAATGATGATTTTCGGACAGGTACTATAGTACGTTGATACTACTACATCTTACTTCGAATTGGTTGTCTCATATATATGACACCTTCTTTGTTTGCAGGTGGATTCAGCCGTAGAAGGAACTGTAAGAAAAATGCATAGTTTTTCCGCCATCTATCTGCCAATTTTCACCTTAAAATTACTCACTTACTTATGTGTTTGCCATAGATCAAATTTCTAGAAAAACAAGGCGTCAGGGTTACAGTTCGTGATGAGCAAGTTGATTCAAACTTGCCGAGGGCAGTAAGAAATTTTGTTAATTTTTCTTTTCACTTAGTTTTTAATAAATAAGCCAAAGATTTTAACATGTCATCCTTTTACTAGGAGCAATTTCTTATAGATAATGGCCTCAGGTCCAATGTTCCCAATCAACAGGTATTATTTCTATTTATTTATTTGTTTTTTCTTTTTCACTATTTCTAACAATAAATATATACATATTTATTTATACCAAGTTATCTGTTTTTTTTTTTTTTGTTAAAGCCAAATATGGATATGGGAAAGGGAAAAGAAAATGTCCCTATAGACAGTAACGTTTCCAAGCGTGCGCTAGGCCAACGTTTGCGTCGAGAAAGAGAAAAAAATCAACCTAAGTTAGACACTACCTTGACTGCTAATGTGAATACTACAAAACAGAGAATATCCAAACTCCAATGCTTTGGGGTATGTACATATGTTTTTTCCTAACAAAATTTATATTAGTATGTACATATGATCTTTAACCTTACACCTTCGAAAATTAAATTTATATTTGTGTGTGTTTCTTTCTAGGGAAAAGGAAAAACAAAAGCCACAATTGCCGAAAAGGGAAAAAGCAAATTTGTTGGGGTGTGTACAACATTCTTAACTTTCAATGCGTGTGCTGATCTGTGTACTGCAATTATCTATATTAATTGTTTTTACCGACTTATGCTTATTTACTTAAGTTTTTTATGCAAGGGAAAGGAAAATGCCGGTTCTATTCAAAAGGGTAAACGAAAATTTGTATTTATTCAGGTATGTATAAGTGTGTAACTTTATTATTATTTCATTGTTTACCGTGTTATATAGGCCCATTCTTATTTTCCCATTGTCTATGCATGTTTTCATTGTTTATATTATATGCATGCCTTAATTCTTTTAGTGTGTAATCATTTACCATTTTAAATGTATTTTAGGATAACAACATTGTTTTGAATACTAATTCAAAATGTTCATCCGCACAACGTTTGCGTCGAGACAAAGAGAGAATTTTATGTATGACGCCTCCTGTTCAAATACCTTTTCCTTCTTTCACACCCAATGATCGCGCTTTTCCACATAAGCTGCGGCAACAATCACGAACGGCTGTGCTCAATATCATCCCTCCCCGATGCATGGATTATGACTTTTTTGCTGTGTTAGATCAAAATGTGTTGCCACCACAACAACCAAGGAGGTGTTCATTTTCTACGCCTAACGCATCCCCAAAATTCTTCTGTCAGTTTCTACAAAGTATCCTGTTTTTTTGTTATATTAGCTGTTAAAAGAGCTGCGGGAATTTAGCTAGAATGTGGGCGGAACATCATGAAGCTGAAGTTTCTTGTGCCCGCTTTAATGCTGACTGGTACTTAGTACACACAAGAGAACAAAGACTGGATAAAGTAAGATGATTTAGAAAGAATTGTTTTCTGCATTTCTTTTCCTTTCATAATTTGTGTTTTTTGTGTAAGTATATCATCAAATCCTTTGTGATCAAATCCTACAGTGAGGATGACGTGCATAAAAGCATTAAATATAATGTTTGGTCCAGTACTTCAAATGGAAACAGGAGGCTGGACAGTGCCTATGAAGATGCAAAGCAAATAGCTTCTTGGAAACCAAGAGGCTGCCCTATTTTCTTGTTCTTCTCTGTGAGTATCTTGCTTTTCCAATTGCGTGTAGAAATTTCAGTTCTTGACTTTCATGGTCATGTTAAATAGTTTGTTCATCTCTTTTTCAATAATTTTCTCACATCTTAACAAATTTTGATATTTTTATTTGATTGAAAGCACAAATGTATTTAGAGATTATAAATATCATTACAGTCATCCAGGCTATTGTCTTAGCCATTTTATTTGTTTATTTTTCTTTCAATAGTATTGCAAAAGTATAAATTGTTGGTGTCGTTTTGGCAGGTTTTTTTATGATGTTACTGATTTGGAGAGTTTCAACAACGTGAAGCAATGGTTGAATGAAATTGATCGCTATGCAAGCTCTTGGTTGGCAACAAGTCAGACCTGACAGCAAACAAAGTTGTCTCTTACGAAACAGCTAAGCTAATTCTAGTGCTTTTAAGTTTTATCTACTCTCTTTTGCTGGTTTTATCGTAACATGCATAGGGGGCTTGATATCAACATCTGTTGACAAGGGGATGTGGATCAATACAAAGTAGCTTGGGTAGTAGCACTTTTTTCTCTTTTTTCTTTTTCTTTTTTTCTCCATTTGATGTGTAAGTTCACTCAAATTCAAGGCAATCAAAGTTGATGTGTTGCTAGGTTGATAACCTTGACTAATTTAGAATCCATTATGCCCTTGTCAAGGCTTTTGCTGATGAAATTGGGACCCCATTCATGGAAACAAGTGCCAAAAATGCGATAAATGTGGAACATGCTTTCATGGCTATGGCTGCTGCAATCAAGAACAGGTACTAATTCTATTTTATTGTACTAGAAATAAGACCATTTAATTGCATGGAACTGATTTTGGTGTTGCACTGCCTCGACCGATCATCGGAGTTCCTGATTGGTGTTGCAATTGAATCTAATACTCGATCTTTAGAAGAAATTGAATGTTGTTGTTAATTGATTTTCAAAACAGTATTAAACCTGTTGTTGGAGATATTGATGTCAATCATGAACTTCTTTTTCATCTTCCATTGATTTATTGTAGGATGGCTAGTCAACCAGCCATGAATAACGCAAGGCCTCCAACAGTGCAAATACGTGGACAATCAACAGAAGGCTAGCTGCCCTTCATCCTAAGGGGAAAATGTATCATCTATGGTTGTTGTATTCAGTTTACCTTTCTTGTATGCCATGGCATGTAAAACTTTCTTCTGTTTCCTATTCAAACCACTTGTCGTGGCTTTAATAGGTTCCTGATGTTTACGTTCCTTATGTTCAACTTAAATTTCGATTATTTTATACTGTGATTCTAAGAAGGTGCTTGTACAAATCAGGAATATTTGTTAGTGAAGTGAAATGTTTTATTTCATTAAATTTGCCCATTTACTTGGTGTTGGCATGTACTAGCTTTCATATTTTGTTAACTTTGATGACAATATAGTTGAAGTTTTGTTGAATGATTTTTACATAAAACAGTTGTATAAAATTGTGGGTTTTTTAAAAGTTAAAAAATATGGTTATATATGCATTCTACTGTCATTGGCGGCGGTTAAAAGGACTATTAAAGGGATTTTAGCGGCGGTTAAGAACTGTCGCAGCATATTATAAAACATCAATTTTTGCCTCATATTTAGCGACGGTTAGCACCCGTCGCTATATGGTATTTAGCATCGGATTTACCAACGGTTACTAATAACCGTCGCTAAATAACATAAAGCGACGGTTATGCCAGCGGTTGCAAAAAAAGCCGCCGAATGCTCTTGTGACGCCTTTATCAGCGGCGGTTGGGCAACCGTCGCTGTATTATGTAGCGACGGTTAAAACCGTCGCTAAACACTTTTGGCAACCGTCGCTAAACACATGTTTTCTTGTAGTGTCTTTAGATGCCTTGTTAATTGAAAATGTAGAAGGGCCAAACCTATTAACCAACACTTAAAATGTTAAATGTGGACTTCTTTGTTACAAGAAAGTTGTTCATAATAACATCAATTTTTTTTTAAAATGTTTATAATGTGAAGGCTGTTTATAAACCATCTGACTCAAGAAATAACTTTCTAATATGGAGGTTTTTTTTTTTTTTTTACATACCGTGCCTGTTTTATAAACTGGACAGAGTGCTCTGTCTTGCTGAATTTGTTGCTGCTTTGGCGGCGTATGTTTGTGCTGAATTTGCTGCTGTCTTGGTGGTCAGTCGGTTATGCTTGTGCGGGTTCGAATATGGCTGGGAGGCGGCTTTGCATGGTGTTGTTTTGTGCTTGCATAATTTGGATTGCAAGTTGTTTTTTGCAAGTTGCAAGCTTTTGCAAATTTGTTAGTGATGCAAGTTGATATGGGTGCAAGTTGCAGGTTGAATCAATGATCAAGTGGCAAGCTTGCATTTGGTTCTTAGGCTGAAATATTAATTATCTAAGTCTTTGCTTGCCTACCTATTTGCTTGATTATGAGTTCTAGGTGGATTTGGCCTAGTCCTTAATTCAATTCTTTTAAGTCTTAACCTCTCTTTGGTTTAGGCCTTATCCTTGGTGAAATAAGTATGTTTCTTAATTTTTTGTTATGTAATGGTTCACTTGGGAGTATGCCTTATTACGTAAGGCCTACTCCTTGGTGAACTAGGCCCTTTTAAGGTCAAGTGAGTTAGGAGAGTTTCATACTTTGACTGTTTTCTGCTTATTGATTGAACATAAGCTTATTGATTGAACATAACTTTCCTGCTCAACTTGGTTGAACATTCTGCCAACTTATTTATTGGTTGAACATAAGCTTTAGATAAGCTTATTGATTGTTTTCTACTCAACTTGGCTGAACATTCTGCCATAATTCTGATATGCAATATAATTACTTTCTCTGCTCAACTTGAATGCTGCTAGTATGTTTGAATGCTACTAGTATGCTGCTAGTATGCTTGAATGCCAGTATGATGCTAGTATGCTGCCAGTATGCTGCTAGTATGCTGCCAGTATGCTTGAATGTCAGTGTGCTGCCAGTAGGAATGCCAGTGTGCTGCTAGTAGGAATGCTAATTTGAATGCTGCTTGAATGCCAGTATGTTGTTTGAATTTATTTCAGCATTTTAGCATTTATTTCAGTGTTTCACCATTTATTTCAGCATTTCAGCGTTTAAATTTCAGCATTGTAGCATTTAAATTTCTTTATTTCACCTTGTTAATATGTTCCGCTTACATTTGTCGATCCTATAACTGCGCCAACTCAAAATGGAAAAGAATATTTTATTCTATCTAATAAGATGTTGATTAGTAATGTAAAAAGACATCTTAGTTGTAACTTAAAGTCTCCATTTGAATGTGCAACTTTATGATGAGATTTGTATTAAATAGCTTACGAGATTTGTATTAAATAGCTTAAGCATTCAGTACATTTCTCATGCATTGCTTTTTCAAATTTTACAGGTTTAGGTGTTGCTGAATTGATATTGGTTTTGAAGTGGAAGATATTTGAAGTGGAAGATATGAAATTTTGAAGTAAAACACATTTTGTGGGATGATCGATATGGTGTGCAAGATCACATGAATTGTTGTATGTATCGTTTTTGTTGTATGTCCCATAGACGATCACTATGATTTATGTAGTTATTTAAGTTTAAGTGAGTTATATCTCAAATTGAAATTGTATATATATATATATATATATAATTTCAATTTGAGGTTGATAGAGTATAAAGTTGTTTGAGATTGTATTTTTTTTGTAATAGACAAGTTATTGATTATACGAAAATTAATATAATTGTTTTCAAGTTTGAAATGTTTCTTCTGAATGACAAGAAAAGGCAATGAGAAATCTGAAAATTAATAAAAAGAACTAATTTCATTATAAAAATTGAATTTTCATTAGTAATTTTTTTAGCTACAACAAGTTAGTGTTAGCAACACATCCAAAATGGATGTTTATTGTTATGTGGTAGTGTCTCCTTTCTTTGAAGGGAAACTAATAGGAATTGTGGCTTTCTTATCGATGATAAATTAGTTTAGTTGTAATTGTTGTTTGCAATGCGAAGATTGATTGTGGCATTTTTTTTGTCTTGTCTTTTCTCCAAGTATATAACATTGTTTGACTGTGCATAAATTGATTCAAGTAAATAAACTTATGTGGCTCACGGTAATGGCTGCATTCACGGAATAAGAGTGTTAGAAGCTCTGGTTTCACTCTGATATTGTAGAGTACAAGTGAAAATCACACCTTGTAACACCCGTATTTTTTGTCTATTTTATTGCTAAATTTGATTTTTTTTTATTAAAAAAGTGGTTTTAAAATTCTTGGAATTTAATTGTTTTTAGAAAAATTTTATGGTTTTTAAAATTATTTTCTGGATTTTTACTGATGTAGCAGGTTACCTTTTCATTGTTGGATCTAAATTTGTTTTTCTGAATTTTTTTATTTTTTTTGGGAGTTCTCTGATTGCAATGCGTTAATGCTGAAGGTGTGGCTATGTTCAAACAATTAGAAGATCCAGCAAGTAACAAGAAGGTTGGTCTAACAGTTTTTCTTGAACACAAAGCCTGTTCATCCTGGATTTAGCAAATCATTCACATAAATGGTTTACAGGCACAGAAAGGAGATGTTGTTGGTTTACAAGATAGTTGCCAAGATAACTATCTGATCTTGTTGTCTTCATGAAAAGTACCGCGCAGGTACATAAGGTGCTTCCAGAACCTTGACCTTCTCCACAAAGGTTACTTGGATATATTCTTGAAAGGGTGGGAGTGAGCTACTGAGTGACGTGGCCCGAGTGAGTGATGAAGCCACATCGGAACACTTGAAGGGGTAGTTTAATTTTCGTTGTTGACTTGCATATACTTGTATTCTCATGTTCAGAACCTTGTTTGGTTCTGATTTTAGCTTGCCATTCCACTTAATGTTTGTCAAGCTGCGTGCATGTATCACTGACAAATTCGTTGGACTCTAGTCATGAAAATGCCTTGCCCCTTCAGGGATGATGCTGGAAAACACTTGGAGCAACTTTCTGATTCAGTAATATTGGTGTTGACAAGGACATATGATATGGATAGTGTGGATCACGAAGAGTCAGAATGTTTTGGGTCACCAAACAGTTGGTGATGGAGTACATTTAGGCTGGGTGTTCAACATGGTTCTTTTTAGCATTTGCTACTCCTTGCTTGCTTGATGTAAGCAATTATATTTGATCGTCTTTTGTAATAGGTTATGATTCTTTTTTTTTTTTTTTTTTTAAACGGTCAAACATGAAGATGTTTATTAATGAAAGAAAGGGAAACAAGTTACAACGAGAAACATTCCTATATCAAGGAATGCCAAGACACTATGAAAGTGTCAAACCCCAAATTCCTAAATAAATTACATGCTGATTCTGACTGAACAAAAAAAATTCATACCTGTTATTAGAAGCAGCCTAATTTCAAGAAAATCGAGAAGTGGATAGGGAACTTTTTTTATTACCCAGAATTGTTTCTAGAGTGATCCCAATAGTTGGCGATGGAATAGGCCATGTTCAAGGTGTGTTTTTTAGCATTTACTATTCCTCACTGTTTGATATAAGCAACAATACCTAATCCTCCTCTGTACTAAAACACGATTCTGAATTAGCTACGTGGTAATCTAGCGGATGCACTACAAAGGGGAAAATGGCATGTCCAATATGTGGAGTTAACACATGTTCTCAATGGTTAAAATAAAGTAAGAAAATCGCTGATGTGGGTCATAGAAGTTTCCTTCCACCTGATCATAGGTTTTAATCGAAAAAAGTTTGTTCAATGGAAAAACGTGAAAACATGAACATATATAGAAAAATTTCAGGTTCACAAATTTGGAATGAGGTAAAAAAAACATTGAGAATGCTTGGGAAAAATGATTGAAAAATGATAATAGGAAGAGACAACACGTTGAAATGTGGAAGAAAAAATCAATGTTTTTTACTTTCTGTATTGGGTTGTATGAATTTATATTTTCTTGAATATGTTTGTCATTAAAAATTAATTGGTACAATCATTTGTTAAAAAAAATTACTTTACTTTATTTTCAACATTTTTGCCATTTGACTTATTTTAGATGTAATGCACATAGAAAAGAATGTTGTGAGAGTATCATTGGGACATTGCTTAATATAAATGAAAAATCAAAGGATGGACTTAGTTCTCGATTGAATTTGCAAGAAATGAGAATCAAACATGAATTACATCCAGTGTTACAAGGGGAAAAAAAAACTTATGTTCCTCCAGCACCATACATACTATCAAAGACAGAAAAGATAATTTTTTGTAAGTGGTTATTCGATTTAAAGTTACTCGATGGTATAAGCAACAATACCTACGTGGATTTTTGGGATTTTGTTTTCTCGAAAATCGGAGTGTGACAGTTTGGTATCAGAGCACAATTTATCCTAGGCTAGGGAGAGTCTAGGGAATCCTCAAAATGTGGTTATGAGTAAGCTGTAGAGTGTTTTATGGATCTTATGGAGTGTCTAATTATTTTGTCTCAAGAGATTGAATTAAATGGGGTCACTTGCATGTGACAATATGGTATTTAGTGAAAGAATTTCAAAAAGTTGAAAAGCACATCAATTACGTTGGTTTTTAGTATGTGGTGGGGAGTGTAAACAATAACATAGACTTCTCTTGTTGACTTTAAGACTTTCTATAATCACTTATATTAAAGAGATGTAGATAGATATGAAGCAAATTAAGATAAGAAATATGGGTAATTTGATTCTTCTTCTCACTCTCATATTACAAGTTGTTTCATCATCATTAGCAGCTACAACTAGATTTGATGTAGTGGGTGGCTTTCTGCCTCATCATCAACTAGGACGACCTTGCAGTAGTAGTAGTACTAGTTTACTTGAAGAATGCAGTGGAGAATATGATATTGAGGAGGAATTCCAAATGGATTCAGAGATCAAATGAAGAATACTTGCTGGTGGTATGAACATCACTCGTGATGCACTAATGCAAGACAGGTCCATATGCAATAATTCGAATGGCATGACCTACCATTGTCCTCCCGGTGTTAATGACAGCCACAAACCAGGAGGATGTAGTGCAAATAGCAGGTATAAAAGAGTGTGCCCCAGAAATAGTATATGCATGCCTGCCTGCCCCAATAACTAGTATATAGATCATCTCCCATCTCCCCTGGCTGGTGCACATCCTACTCCCAGAGAAATTAGCTAGGATTGCCATGTGCCCTTGGCGTGGAATAAATAATGGAGAAATTTGCTTTTTCACATTGAGCAATCAACATAACCTTTAAAGTTCTATGGGAAGTCTGTCTGAATAATCTTTTCTTAGGGAAAACAACAAAGAAATATAACAAAACAGATACCAGGAGCAAGTATATCTAACACTATAAATTTCAGTCCCTGATTTTATCTATTTATTTTTGAAATTTTTTTCTGAAATCAATAATGGTAAATTAGGTTCCTCTATTTGCAAAAAAGGATTAGTTAATTATTTTCTTCTTCGAGGACAATTATTTTGTCTCAAGAGATTGAATTAAATGGGGTCACTTGCATGTGACTTGCTGCCATATGGTATTTAGTGTAAGAATTCAAAAAGTTGAAAAGCATATCAATTACGTTGCTTTTTAGTATGTGGTGGGGAGTGTAAACATTGACTTCTCTTGTTGACTTTAAGAGACTTTCTATATATAATCACTTATATTAAAGAGATGTAGAGGGATATGAAGCAAATTAAGATAAGAAATATGAGTAATTTGATTGTTCTTCTCACTCTCATCACAGCATTACAAGTTGTTTCATCATCATTAGCAGCTACAATCAGATTTGATGTAGTGGGTGGTTTCCTGCCTCATCATCAACTAGGACGACCTTGCAGTAGTAGTAGTACTGGTTTACTTGAAGAATGTGGTGGAGAATATGATATTGAGGAGGAGTTCCAAATGGATTCAGAGATCAATAGAAGATTAATACTTGCTGCTAATTTGTTCATCAGTCCTGGTGCACTAAAGGCAGGGGGGCCCAGATGCGCGGATAAGAGGGGGATGCCTTACAACTGTCCCGGCGTTAATGACAGCCACAAACCAGGAGGATGTAGTGCAAATAGCAGGTATAACAGAGACTGCCCTGCGAAATAGTATATGCATGCCTGCCCCAATAACTAGTATATAGATCATCTCCCATCTCCCCTTGCCGGTGCACATCCTACTCCCGGAGAAATTAGGATTGCCATGTGCCCGTGGCGTGGAATAAATAATGGTTACCTACTCAAGTGCAGCAACAAGCATAATATATTATTATGGTGTAAAATAAACATGTTTGGTTTCTACGAATCTAGCTAATCCCTGTAGTTGTTGGTTCTATGAGATTGGTGCAATTAAGTTAAATATGCATAATGGGAATTTAGTTTATAGTATTTTTTTTCTGGCAAATTAATGTCTCCTAAAACTTGCGAAATTTCTCTGATGTTTGTAATGATAATGTAGTTTTTTTAATAGTAATTTAGTAAAGCTAATTATGCTTTGAGAAGGGAATAAAAAAAAGTTCCAAACAAAACTCAAATAATTTTTTGTTAGTTTTTTTTACCCAAAATCTTAGCTAAGAGGTAAAATGAGAGAGCAGAAGAAAAAAAGAAAATTGGTATTTTGAAATGGAGGATTGAACTTTGAAGTAACCACCTTCAGTACTAATAATTGAAAAAAGAAACACAAGATTCAGCAGTAATGCATTCTCGCGAACATGCATGCCATGCCATGACTAATCCAAAACTTGGGTCTCTCAAAGTTTTGTATTTGGTGAACATGGATTCATTGTCATGGATGATGATGATGATGCAAGAACATTCCGGTCGCTAGAAGAACTCACGTTAGAAGATATGCCTGATTTGGAGGGATGGTCATCTTCATCGTCGTCTTCTTAAGCATAAATAGTCCCAGTATACCTTCCCTCGCCTAAAAAACAAAAGGGTGTGGGTCTCTGTATGCCCAAACCTGGATGGAAGGAGAAGTCCCATTTGTCAGGGTCCCCGGTCCAAGAAGCTGATATAAACGGATCAAGCAATGAATTGGTTCCCATTTTTCAATTGTTGAAATGTTTGGTCCGATGGGTATTAACCATAATGGGCCCAGCCCATAAAGTTGGACCATGAGAGATTACCTCAAAGGGTGCATGTTGTGTTTGGACACTTACACTAATATCAACATGCACATACTACGAGTCTGTACAGAATCAAGTGTACCAGACGTGTAACCATAATCAGTTGGGCAATTTTCATAAATCCACGATTATGCTAGGGTCCCAACATGACCCAATTCACTATAATAAATTCATACGAGTCGAACTATCATACATGCTCAAAATTCGGCAATCTATGGTAAAATATGACATACTATGCAAACTCGAAAACGAAGCATACAAGCCCAATGCCATTACACCAAAGCCTAATCACACCCAACTTCAACCACTATTCGATTTTATTCTTGTATATCATGCTTTCAGAAAACTCAATACATAATTCATTCACAAAAGAACCAACACAACCATCTAAACCTCCAAAACCCCAAATTTCAGACTTGTATTCAATCACACACAATCGACGACATAATATAAAAAATAAATTCATGATTTAAAATAAATATTATAGTCACACTCACCTGAGTGGAATGGGTTTTCAGAATCCAAATCCTACTAGTTGAAGCTTCCAACTCGCAAAACAGTGAATGCGGGACCACAAATTTTTTTTTTAAACTGCAAGGTGGATTCAAAAGTGAGCAAAACTAACCGAAAATTGGATAATGAAATAAGTTACAATAAATTGGTTAATTCCTTCTCGTGATGACTAAAGTCAATCTCACTCGGAGCTCAGACAACAATATTTCCTGGTGTGAAGGCCATATCTATTGTTTTTTGGTTCAATGATAATAAAATGTGTTGTAGGTTATCGCAAATTGTAAGTCACACCTTGTAGATTTATGACTGTATTTGGTATACAAATATTGTGTTGGTGATCATCTCATAGTCAGTAAATAATCATGTTGTAAACTTTGATAATCAACTTATACCATCTAATCAATGGTCGAATTCTTGGCCAAAACGCAAATTTTCAGTTAGTTTTAGGTTGAAATGCATCAAAACCATGACCATTGGCTCCCTTTTTCTTTTTTTTTTGGTAAAACACCCTTACACCATATTAGCCTTGTATTTCATAATCTAGAAACAGAAATTCTAAATGTCGAGGGTTTGAGCGAGGAAACCAGCGAGGGAAATGAGGTGGAGGGGGTGGAAACCGTCCACCCCCCTCGAGATGTGAGCGTTGACTTTTGGCGCGCACATCTCGAGGGGATGGACGGTTTCCACCCCCTCCACCTCATTTCCCTAGCTCGTTTCCTCGCTCCTCCCCTCGACAGCTAGAAAAGCTCATCTAGAAAAGTAAATCTTGATATGGTCTAGCAGCCTATGTTGAAAGTTGAAAGCCAATGAGCTAATTAAAAAGTTGCAGAAGAGCCCACTAAATAAAAAATAACATCAATAAAATAGTAGTGGAGATTAGTTAATTATTCTTTTGAATATTTAACTATTTTCTTGGCTAACCATTAATCAGTGCTGTCCGACGGCTAAGCAGAATTCTGCTTATAAAAAACCATAATTACAAAGAGCATAACCGAATTTAATTCTTAATTAAAAGATATACCTATTTTTTTTTTTTTTGAGAGATTGTATTTGACATATCTTTATTTTTCTTTAATATAAAGGTTTAAGGGTCGCTACTTGCTTTTAAAAAAGAAAAAAAAAAAAAAGATGTCGGTAGGTTGGGTATGGTGGAGTTTTGCTTTTTCACATTGAGCAATCAACATAACCTTTGAAGTTCTATTGGAAGTATATCTAACACTATAAATTTCAGTCCCTGATTTTATTTATTTATTTTTGAAAAAATTCTCTGAAATCAATAATGGTAAATTCGGTTCCTCTATTTGCGAAAAAGGATTAGTAAATTATTTTCTTCTTCGAAGACAATTATTTTTTCTCAAAAGATTGAATTAAATGGGGTCACTTGCGTGTGAGTTACTGCCATATGGTATTTAGTGAAAGAATTTCAAAAATTTGAAAAAGCATAAGCTACCACTCAGTATAAGCATAAGCATAAGAATTTCAAATTTCAAAGCATAAGAATAAGCATAAGAATTTCAAAATTTTGAAAAAGCATAAGATTGAATTACATTGTGCATGAAAGGTAGGTGTGAATGAAAGCTGATGTTACTAGGTGTACTCTCACTTTTCCTTCAAATTTCTTGGTTGGTTCTGCGAAAGAAGATGGGAGGCAATAGTTGAGAGAACCATAATTACTACCACATCAATCATTTAGGTGTAAATGCAATTGAAAAAAAATAATACTACTCCCCATTAAAGTTTTTGAAGAGGAGAACCAGTTGTGAGAGTGAGAGAGAGATTCCATCCATTCTTTGTTATTCGTTTCTTGTTGCTGCACAAGCTAGGAGGAGGAGGAGATCATGGCAGCAGGTCAAGTGGTATGTCCATTCTTTGGCGTTGTGTTTGCAAAGCTCAACTCTTTAATTGACAACGACCGGAATAGACTTCGTCCATTAGTGGTTATGGTGAAAGATCAGTTGAAGAAGCTTAATAAAAGCTTCTGTAGAATCAAAGATGTTCTCGATGATGCAGAGGAGAGGCAGTTCGACGAAGAAGCAGTTCGATTATGGCTGGATGAACTAAATGATGCGTCATACGAGGCTGATGATGTTTTTGACGAGTGTGAATATTATGGAGTCCTACAACAACAACAACCAACCTCTGAGGAGGCGAGCAGCAGCAGCAACAACAAGGTTTCTGAACAACAACTTTATGAGAAAGTCCAAAAGCTCATTGAGATATTTCAGGCCTCCGTCGAAGAATGCTCGGGACTTGGTTTGCAAAAGCGAAAGGGAAAGAGTGTGATTGTATCTCCTGATCGTAAAACTGATTCTTTCTTAACTGAACCCAAAGTTTATGGTAGAGATGATGATAGAGACAAGTTGGTGATGCAATTGTTAGGCTCAGCTAAGAAATTGGCCTCGGCTAAACACCCAGCAACAGGGTCTCGGATGGCAGCACCTAAGCACGCAAGCAGCAGCAGTAGCCAGGAAGACAATCTCTCTGTTTTTCCTATTGTGGGTATGGGAGGAGTTGGAAAGACCACTTTTGCTCAGATGGTGTACAATGATGACCGGGTAAAGACTCATTTTGATTTCAGATCTTGGGTTTGTGTCTCTGATGATTTTGATACCGAACGTATTATGAAAGATATCGGAGTCTCTGAGTTGAGCAACAAGACCTTTTTACTTGTGCTAGATGATGTATGGGAAGAAAGCCAAGTAAAATGGAACAAATTGAAGGGACTTCTTAGAGGTGGAGCACAAGGTAGTTCAATTATTCTGACTACTCGTATAGAAAAAGTAGCATGCATTGCTGGCACTCGTTCTTTTCATTACCTTGAGGGTTTGTCAGAAAATGATTCTTGGAATTTATTCAAGCAATATGCATTCGGACGAGGGAACGAAGAAAATCCAGCATTGGGGGAGATAGGAAAGTGTTAGGCAATGGTGGGTGGCAACCATTGTTGACATTGTTGGTCAATGTTTGGCCACCCACCACCTCTTCAAGTTAGGCCACCCACCACCTCTTCTAGTCAAGAATGGAGGCAATGGTGGTTGAGCCACCCACCACCTCTTCTAGTCAAGAATGGAGGCAATGGTGGTTGAGCTACCCACCTTGTTGAGCCTATATAAGGCTCCTCCCATTCATTGTTCAAAGTATCCTCATCATAAGGATCCTCATCCCATTCCATAGAAACCATTCTTCTCTTTGTCAAGAGAAGCTTGTCTCCTCCTCTAAGAAGAGAGTGAGTGAAAGCTTAAGAGAGTTAAGCTTGTGAGAGAGAGAAAATTGAGAGTAATTTTCTCGGGTGTAATTGGGTTATGGGTTGTGAGTTGTGAGTGTTGTAAACACTTTGTTATCTTCGAGTAAAGCTTTGCAGCAGCCCGTGGACGTAGCCCAAGTTGGGTGAACCACGTAAATACTTGTGTTCATTTATTTATTGCATGTTCCACTAATCTGGCTTAAGGGGTGAATCGGCGTAATTCATTTTATCCCCAACAATTGGTATCAGAGCTTTGGTTGTGTAATCCAGAGAAAGCCAGATTCGAGTGGGAGCAATGGCTACAGACGAAGGGAAGATGAAACTCGAAAGGTTCGATGGCACAGATTTCGGATTCTGGAAGATGCAGATAGAGGATCATCTATACCAGAAAAATCTGTACCTACCTCTCATAGGGCAGAAGCCAGAAACTATGAAGGAGGAGGAGTGGGCCCTGCTAGATAGACAGGCCCTTGGAGTTATCCGACTGACTCTATCCCGCAACGTTGCTTTTAACATAGCAAAGGAAAAGACCACGGTGGGTCTTATGGCGGCTCTCTCAAGCATGTATGAGAAGCCATCAGCTTCGAACAAAGTTCACCTGATGAAACGTTTGTTCAACTTGCGGATGACGGAAGGCGCATCGGTTGCGCAACATCTAAACGAACTCAACACAGTCACAACTCAGTTGAGTTCAGTGGAGATTGAGTTTGATGAAGAGGTACGGGCACTGATCTTATTGTCTTCTCTACCAGAAAGCTGGAATGCTACTGTCACGGCTGTGAGTAGCTCCTCGGGAAGAAATAAGTTAAAATTTGACGATGTTCGTGATCTAGCTCTTAGTGAAGAGATCCGACGGAGAGAGTCGGGGGAATCGTCAGCCTCTTCAGTCTTGCAGACCGAGTCGAGAGGAAGAGACTCAACTCGATGGAATGGACGCGGCAGATCAAACCATCGAGGTAGATCAAAGGACAGGAGGTCCAAATCCAGAAATCCCAATGATTTCCAGAACTCGAAGACTGTCGAGTGTTGGAACTGTGGGAAGATCGGGCACTACAGACATCAGTGCAAAAGTGCACCGAAGAACCAGGAGGCGAAGGCAGAGGCAAATGTTACTTCCACCTCAGGAGGAGATGATGCGCTGATATGCTCTTTGGAGAGCAAGGAAGAGTCTTGGGTGTTAGACTCTGGAGCGTCATTCCACGCCACTTTTCAAAAGGAATTGTTTGAGAAGTATGTCCCTGGAAACCTTGGTAAGGTATACCTTGGTGATGATAAACCTTGTGCTATTATTGGCAAAGGTATAGTAAAGATTAAGTTGAACGGGTCTGTTTGGGAGCTGAAGAATGTCAGATATATTCCCGACCTGAGAAAGAACTTAATCTCAGTGGGGCAGTTAGCTAGTGAAGGCTACACCACGATCATCCATGGTGATGATTGGAAGATTTCAAAGGGTGCAATGACGGTCGCTCGAGGCAAGAAGAGTGGTACTCTTTATACGACAGCAGGGGCACGCTGTTCAATTGCAGTTGCAGCAGGAAACGTCGATCCCAATCTGTGGCACCAGAGACTTGGCCACATGAGCGAGAAGGGGATGAAGATTATGCACTCGAAGGGGAAACTTCCAGGTCTACAGTCAGTTGAGACTGACATGTGCGAAGATTGCATACTTGGAAAGCAGAAGAGAGTCAGCTTTCAGACAAGTGGCAGAACCCCAAAGAAGGAACGGCTGGAGCTCGTTCACTGTGATGTTTGGGGACCAACGACCGTCTCATCCCTTGGTGGGAAATACTACTTCGTGACTTTCATCGATGATCACTCTCGGAAGGTATGGGTTTACTTTCTAAAGCATAAGTCTGAAGTATTTGAGGCTTTCAGGAGATGGAAAGCTATGGTTGAAAATGAGACAGGTCTAACAATAAAAGTGCTTAGAACCGACAATGGTGGTGAATATGAAGACACCAGATTCAAGAAGTTCTGCTATGAGCACGGAATCAGAATGGAGAGATCCGTGCCAGGTACGCCTCAGGACAATGGTGTAGCTGAGCGCATGAACCGAACGTTGACAGAGAGAGCCAGAAGCATTCGTATACAGTCAGGTCTACCGAAGCAGTTCTGGGCAGAAGCAGTCAACACAGCAACTTACTTGATCAACCGAGGCCCATCGGTTCCATTGGAGCACAGAATACCAGAGGAGGTATGGAGCGGACAGGAGGTCAAGCTCTCACATCTAAAAGTTTTCGGTTGTGTAGCATATGTGCATATCAGTGATCAAGGCAGGAATAAGCTTGATCCCAAATCCAAGATATGCACTCTCATCGGCTATGGCGAGGATGAGTTCGGCTACCGTGTCTGGGATGACGAAAACAAGAAGGTGATCCGAAGCAGAGATGTGATTTTTAAAGAAAGAGTGATGTACAAAGACAAGCATAAAGCTGGCCCCAGCGGCTCAGAGCAGAGTGAGCCAGTATTTGCAGATGCAAATGACTTTCCAGATAGTCCTGTGATGGAGCAGATAGTAGCAAGTCCTCAGCCAGAGGAGCCTGCTGGACAGGGTAGTGTGCAACAGTCAGACACACCGCAACATCCTAGTCCAACTCCTGTATTGAGAAGGTCTTCTCGGCCGCATGTGCCTAACAGGAGATACATGAACTATCTGTTGCTGACTAATGGAGGGGAGCCTGAATGCTATGATGAAGCTTGTCAGACTGGAGATGCTAGCAAGTGGGAGTTTGCTATGAATGAGGAGATGCGGTCTCTTATCTCCAACCAGACATGGGAACTAGCTGAGTTACCCGTGGGGAAGAAGGCACTTCACAACAAATGGGTGTACCGGGTGAAAGAGGAGCAAGACGGCTCCAAGAGATACAAAGCCCGACGAGTTGTCCAAGGCTTCCAGCAGAAGGAAGGAATTGACTACACCGACATTTTTTCTCCCGTTGTGAAACTTAACACTATCAGATCTCTATTGGAAGATGAAGTGTTAATGCTGGAGAAGATCCAAGGAAGCAGGAATCCAGCAGATATGTTGATAAAGGCGGTGCCAAGTGACAAACTGAAGTTGTGCTCAACTTCAGTTAGACTGCAAGAGTAGCAGGATCGGAATGCTGCTGCATTGATCGAGGTGTGAAGACAGATTGAAATCGGTCTTCAAGTGGGAGATTGTTAGGCAATGGTGGGTGGCAACCATTGTTGACATTGTTGGTCAATGTTTGGCCACCCACCACCTCTTCAAGTTAGGCCACCCACCACCTCTTCTAGTCAAGAATGGAGGCAATGGTGGTTGAGCCACCCACCACCTCTTCTAGTCAAGAATGGAGGCAATGGTGGTTGAGCTACCCACCTTGTTGAGCCTATATAAGGCTCCTCCCATTCATTGTTCAAAGTATCCTCATCATAAGGATCCTCATCCCATTCCATAGAAACCATTCTTCTCTTTGTCAAGAGAAGCTTGTCTCCTCCTCTAAGAAGAGAGTGAGTGAAAGCTTAAGAGAGTTAAGCTTGTGAGAGAGAGAAAATTGAGAGTAATTTTCTCGGGTGTAATTGGGTTATGGGTTGTGAGTTGTGAGTGTTGTAAACACTTTGTTATCTTCGAGTAAAGCTTTGCAGCAGCCCGTGGACGTAGCCCAAGTTGGGTGAACCACGTAAATACTTGTGTTCATTTATTTATTGCATGTTCCACTAATCTGGCTTAAGGGGTGAATCGGCGTAATTCATTTTATCCCCAACAGAAAGGAGATCGCAAAGAAGTGTGAAGGGTTACCCTTGATTGCAAAGACTCTGGGAGGCTTGCTCCGCTTCAAAACCAAAGAGGAAGAATGGATAGCTGTCAAAGAAAGTGAAATTTGGGAGCTCCCTCAAAGCAGCGACAATGACATTCTACCGGCATTAATGCTTAGTTATCACAATTTGCCATCAGATTTGAAGCAATGCTTTGTTTATTGCTCAATCTTCCCCAAAGATAACAAAATTGAAATACTACATCTTATTCAATTATGGATGGCAAACGGTTTTGTGCAATCTCGAGCAAGAATGGAGTTGGAGGATGTGGGCAAAGAGATTTTCATCGAGCTGCTATGGAGGTCATTCTTTCAAGAAATTGAGAAGGATGAAGATGGCAACATAATGTGTAAAATGCACGATCTGCTGCATGATCTTGCAAGTTACATTGCAGGGAACGAGTCTCGAGTCATATTCGATGGTGGAAGTGCAAGAGCTACTGGGGAAAGGACTCGCCATTTGTTAGTACTGTCAGGTTCAAAAGTACTACCATCTTCTATTCTTGAGCCTATCAAAAGATCTGCACCGTGCTTACGTTCTCTCGTTGAAAGGAATGCAAATATCATGAACACAAAGAGTCTTCTAAATTCTGGATTTCTCGTGTCAGATTTTATCTACTTACGGGCATTGGACTTGTATACCTCTGAAATTAAAGTGGTACTGCCAGCACTGAATGGTATTGGTGAATTGATACACCTGAGGTATCTTGATCTTTCTGGTGGCGATTTTATATTGCTACCCGAATCAATTTGTTTGTTAAGAAACTTGCAAACATTGAAGCTCAAAGGGTGTAGTTATCTCGAGTCATTGCCGGCAGATATGAGAAAAATGAGGAGTCTAAGGTGTTTGGATATCCAAGACTGTGAGCAGTTAACAAGCATGCCAATTGGGATGGGGCAATTGACTTCTCTTCGTACATTAAGTATTTTCATCGTGGGTATGGAGAGTGGAAGAGCTCTCTCTGAGTTGCAGGGCCTGAACCTTCTTGGCGGAAAATTGGAGATACAAGGGCTTCAACATGTCAAAACTACAATGGATGCTGGAGCTGCAAATTTGACGAATAAGAAAAATCTTTGTTCCTTGTCGTTAGAGTGGCCATGGCCAGGGCAGCTTCGAGAACAAAATGCAAAAGAGGAGAAAAAAGAGGAATCGGAATCGCACTCAGAATCGGAGCTTCAACAACATCAGGAGGTAATTGAGGGCCTTCGACCTCACACAAATCTAAGCGAACTGAAGGTTATAGGGTATCGAGACGTAACATTTTCTCCAAGTTGGTTGACAGCTTCAGGTGTGCCAAACTTGGTGAGAATTTCTCTCTCAGGATGTAGAAGATGTGAACGTCTCTCACCTCTTGGGAAACTTGGGTCTCTCAAAGTTCTGGATTTGAGTTACATGGATTCATTGAAATTCATTGTCATGGATGATGATGATGATGATGCAAGAACATTCCGGTCGCTAGAAGCACTCGGATTACAGGGTATGCTTAATTTGGAGGGATGGTCATCTTCATCGTTGCAGTCCATATTTTCTTCTCAAGCAGCAATAGCCCCAGTATTCCCTCGCCTAAAACAAGTGTTGGTCTTTCAATGCCCAGAACTGAAGGGAGAAGTTCCATTGTCAGGGTCCCCCGTTGAAAATGTTCGTATATACGAATCGTCAAGCAATGGAATGGTTCTAGGTTCACTGCACGACCTCCCTTATCTTCCTTTCCTTGAAATTAATGGGCATGCTGAGATGGAGAATCTTCCACCAGTGGCGCTACAAAACCTTACTGCTCTCCGGAAGTTGACGATATCAAATTGCGACAACCTGAAAACTCTCCCTGTACAACTGAAAAGTCTTACGACACTCACAGAGTTGACTATTCGAGACTGTAGAAACTTGGTTTCACTGGCAGAGGGAGAAGGGGGACTCAGAAACCTCTCCTATCTCCGAACCCTTCATATTGATGGTTGCCATGCTTTGAAGCATTTGCCTGAGTTAGACAAGACTTCTCTATTTGATCTTGCAATCAGTAATTGTCCGGAGATGGAATTCTCGACCAATGATTTTGAGCACCTTGTTGTCCTTGAAAAGCTTACACTGCGTAGATTGCCCAAGTTGGAATCTTTTCCAGAGGGGATAAAACACACTGCTGCAAAGCTTCAACATCTACAATTCCAGCATTGTTCAAAATATGGTGCCATGGACTTGCCTGATTGGATAAGTACTTTGACTTCACTTCAAGATTTGTCTATTACTGCTCCAGAGAATTGGAATGTGTTGCCACAATGGTTGCAAGACTTGACTGCTCTTAAATGCCTATTTATTTATGGATGTGATGAAGAACTGGCAAGACGATGGAAGCACAAGGACGAGCAAAGCGATGACAACTGCTTCAACATGATTTCCCATGTTTCAAATGTTATAATCAGTAGTGAGTTTGTGGACACTGACCTTTCCATAAAAGGTTTCTTCGATAATATGAATGAATTCTATACAACACAAAAATTTAAAGATTCAGTGGCAAGTATTATCGAAGACTGTGTCATTGGTTGTGACCACTTATGAGGCCAGTTTTCCGTGTAATTATCTTTCATGAAAGGTGAACTGATTAACATTGATATGATTTCATCCTTTTCTTGTGTATAGGCCTCTACTCTATATCTATTCAATTCTTCCGATGGTTTGAGTTATTTGGAAATCATGACTCATTTGAACTTGGTTAATGATGATATTTGATGTAGTCCATTTTCGCTTTTTGCTTGAACTTGATCTGTTGACCTGTACAAGGAACGCACCTTGACCTGCTAACTTGTACAAGGAACGCACGTGAGTGACGGATCACCATTGTGATGATCGATGACACTCCAATGCTAAAGTTAGACAGGACTTTGAGGAAGGCTTAAAGCTGTAAACAAAAAATTTGTAGTTTTTTTTTTTTTTTTAAACAGAAAATTTGTAGTGTACCTTTGTTTACAAATCTCCTATCTTATTTATAATGCTTGAGTTCTAGTTCGTCCAGACCAATGATAGTGTAGGGGACTTTTTCCCAAATCTGAATTTCAGGCCCCAACTTCCATTATTTGGTGAAAATCGTTCTATTTACAATGGTGATTGGCCAAGGGACTTATTCCTAGGGTAATCTACCCTGTACTTAAAAAAATGCAAACTTAAATGCATTAGAGTTAGGGTAATGACTTTTTGACACTCTCACTTTCACTCTTTGTCACCTCCAATAAAAAAAAATTATTTTTATTTTTTAACACTATTACCTGACACCACCCCTATAAAGTTGTTGGTGTTTTTTTTTTTCCTCTCACCCTCTGCACTTTATTTTCAAACAACACAAAAAAAAAACAATAACGGGGGCATATATGTTGTCACCGCCTCACTTTGCTGTCGATTGCCGCCGCCTCACTTTGTCATCTAGTCTCCCCCTCGTACCAAATGCCCCTACATGCAGCCTTGGTCTACTCCTCGCCACCACCTAATCTCTCCCTCCCCACTTCGCCTAGTCTCTCCTTCCCCTGCCTACAACATATTCGTCTACTTACTGCCATCGCCTCTCTATTCCTCCCTCATCCGCGCACCTTCGTTTAGGTTGGTTGTGAGATCAGAAGGGGTGGCGAGAGGGTTGCGAGGTGGGTGGCTAGTGGCAGGCTGCAGGCGGTTCCTCATCTTCCGAATAAGAAAATGTAGAAAATAAATAATTGTGAAAAATAAAAAATAAAAATGGTGGTATCATCAAGTAGTTTGTGGTATTAAATAAAAAGGTGGTGGTGTTAGTCACCAAGATGAGAAGTGGCTGAAAGCGAAAATGATGGTATAAAACAGTCACAGTCTAAAAGGTATCTTAAAAATTAAAGGTGTATTTATCTTCAAAGTTTCTTGACTTGTGGTTGATTTGATGTTTAATTAAAAAAGGGTTCAAGCCAATTTACCCTAAATTTTAACACTCAAAAGTGATTTACGATAAAAACTAAATAGGCCAAGTTCAAATGATTTAATATTTTTAGCATTACTATTTGGTTTCAACATTTTTGCATGAGCTTGAGTCAATGTCGGATTGGTTGGGTTTGGTGGAGTTTTGCTTTTAACAATGAGCAATCAACATAAACTTTGAAGTTCTACGGGATGTCTATCCTTTTGGTTTTATTTATTTATAACACGGTGAATACTATTTTCTTAGGAAAAACAACAAAGAAATATAACAAAACATATACTACGAGTATATCTAACACTAAACATAGAGGTCTATTTCTAAATTGAAACGTTTTTAGTCAACTTCAATGAACAAATTTCAGTCCCTTATCTATTTATTGTAAAATTTTCCTGAAATCAGTAATGGCAAATTGGGGCAATTGCGATATTCTCTCTATAATAAATAGTTAATATGAGATTACCTCATAATAAATTGGCATTTCAGTCTCCCCCGAGACTAGCGGTCCATGCTCGTTGATTGTTTATTTTCAAAATGTCCATATTTAAATGACCAAAATGCCCTTTAAAATCTGAAGTTGAAATTCATTATTTTGTATCTCAACAACTCATCTCGAAGAAAATCAAGAGTCTAATCGAAATAGAAAGCACACATCTCAAGGAAGAGTTCACAATTATTAAAAGAGCTGTTCTACACAGTGAGGAAGCGGGCGAGGAAATCAGCAAGGGAGGGAGAGAGGGGACCGCCCATCTACCTCAAAATGTGTGCAGTCATTTTTCATGCACGCATTCCAAGGGGATGGCGCGGTCCCCTCTCTCCCTCCCTCGCTGATTTCCTCGCCCACTTCCTCGTCATTTAGAATTTCTCTTATTAAAAATCTAAAAGATAACCAACCAATCTTCTTCCCGAATGCACCTTCTCCTTCTTACTTTCTCTCCCCCATTGTCTCTTCCTCCTTCCTCCCCATCTCCGTCCACCCAAGACAACACCACCTCCCTCTGTTACAGAACCATTGCCCTCTTCCAGCCTCTCTGTTGCCAAACTTCTCTATACTATCCCAATTCTTGACCTGGCCATGATGAATTGAAATTATAAGAACTATTGGATCGAGATCGAGCTAAAACCTCTTCTCCAATGAAGAAATTGAGATTATTCATAACACCTGCACTATGTTGGGCAAGCCAATTGTTGCCATTTGCAAAATTTCTAGATTAGTTTGAGAAAGATTCATTTACAGCAACAGTAGTTGGGATTATAAAAGATGGTTCAATGTTTTCGGCAAACCCCATTTTAGGGGTGTATTCAATGAGAGGTTTGAAGGATTTTAAATCTTGTGAATTTTAAAAGATTTCAATAGATTTTAATGTATTTTACAAAATTCACATGAATTTTAAAATGATTGAATTTTGTGGATTTTAAAGGATTTCCATGGATTCTTATGAATATGTAATAAATCATAGGAGGCCATAAAAAAAATACCATCTAAATTGTTATCCATGCCAACACAATCATAAAACGTTCCTCAAAACACTAATTTAACAGTCGTTTGTATGCTATGAGAATTTTACTTCAAAATAAACAAAAAATACATTCAAATACAATGAAAATGAACCAAAAGTAATAAAAATAACTATTTTCCTTTTTTATTTTTGAAAAGAAAAGTAATGCAAATAAATTTCAATAAAAAATAGATAGATAAACCAGAAAAATTTGCCCCCTTTATTGCTCATTGTTGACTCTCGACACCCATATCATCTCTCCACATATCTGAAACTATTGCTCTCAATTCATGAAAGGAATTTCATCAAACAGTTGGTGAGGGGGGTTTTACTTGTGCCATTGTCGATTACTAAAGGGGCCGAGATGCAACAACGTCCATGAGAGGTGGCAGTGGGTCTGCAGTTGATTTCATGGTTTTTTCTTCAAGTGCGAGTTCGTGCCAATTGATCACTCAGTAGAGACTCAGTCAAAGCTTAAGTTTCCGAAGGCTTTCTAGAAACTAGCTACCAAGCTCAGGTGTAACTGTATAAATGCAATTGAAGAAATATAACACAAAAAGCATCCTAGCGTTTGCTATCAAATATTTTTCTTGGTAAGCTAGCAGTTTGAAGAGGATAACTATTTGTGAGAAAGGGAAAGATTCACGGGCGGAAGCAGGATTGCAGATAAAGGGGGTAAAAAATAAATCACAGATAATTTAATTTTTAAAATAAATAAATAAAGTTTCAAAAGTAGTACAAGAGAAACATATTTTATGTTTCAATGTTGTTGCACATTGAATTTTAGTAGAAACTCTCTACGAGTTCTCATGTTCATAGGATTTACCAAATCAGGCCCCGAAGAATACAATATTGTAATCCATGCCCAAAAGCTACAATATTGTTGCCACTTAATATCCTCTGCGTTGTAATCCATGACCGAAGGCTATATAACTGACCCTATAGAGTTTACCAAATCAAGTTCGAAGGCTACAATATTGTTGCCACTTAATATCCTCGTCGCCTTTATCTCGCAGGGAGACTTGATTTCGCTCCAGTCTGTTGTCTCCACCTTGCATGAAGACGACTTATCCACGGCGAAGCACATGTGCTTCTAGTAATCAGGTGAAAACTCACAAAATCTTAACTGGTGAGTCTCGAACCTGCGACCTCTTACAAGGAGCAAAGTTGATGTTCGATCATTTAAGCTACAATTGGTGGACAACTGTTAATATTAAGAATGTTACCGTCCAATCGCTTAGCTGAAGCAGACTACTGTGAAGATTGAAGAATGTCGATGAGGAGCAAACAAACAAGAGAGAGAGTAAGATCACCTCCATAAATCGATCTATGTCTAATCGAAATCTTATCGTGCGATTGGAGAAATCAATCTCCGTTCAAATCGTCTTATGCGATTAGAGGGGATTGGAGAAAATCGATCTTTGTCAAAATCATTTTGGGCAATTGAGAAGGCGGAGAGGTGAACTTACGAAGGCTTGCGAAGGGTTTGCGGTTTTGTGTATATTTGTATTTTATTATCTATAAGAGGGAAAAATGTAAAATTTTAAAAAGGGACAAGATTGTAAATATTGTTAGTTTAGTGAGGTTTCTTAAAAAGCTAGGGGGCTATAAGGTAGATCCCCCATGGAAAAAGTGTGGTAATATCTCCCGACTCGATCGTACAACTGATTCTTTCTTAACTGAACCCGAAGTTTATGGTAGAGATGATGACAGAGACAAGTTGGTGATGTTGTTGGGCGCAGTTAAGAAATCGACCTGGGCTAAACACCCAACAACAAGGTCTCGAATGGCAGCACCTAAGCACGTGAGCAGCAGTAGTAGCCAGCAGGACAATCGCTCTGTTTTTCCCATTGTGGGTATGGGAGTTGGCAAGACCACTTTTGCTCAGATGGTGTACAATGATGACCGGGTAAAGACTCATTTCAATTTCAGATTTTGGGTTTGTGTCTCCGATGATTTTGATACCAAACGTATTATGAAGGATATCAAAGCTTCTCTTCCAAGACGGACGAGTGCTTCAGAAGAATTGGAAAAACTAGGTGAGCACTTTCACAATGAGTTGAGCAACAAGACCTTTTTGCTTGTTCTAGATGATGCATGGGAAGAAAGAGTAAAATGGAACAAGTTGAAGGGGCTGCTTAGAGGAGGAGCACAAGGTAGTTCAATTATTCTGACTACTCGCCTAGAAAAAGTTGCATGCATTGCTGGCACTCGTACTTTTCGCCTAAAGGGTTTGTAAAAGAATGAGTCTTGGAATTTATTCAAGCAGTATGCATTTGGACCACCGAATGAAGAGAAGCCAACATTGGAGAAGATCGTGAAGAAGTGTCATGGTTTACCCTTGATTGCAAAAACTATAGGAGGCTTGCTCTGCTTCAAAACCAAAGAGGAAGAATGGATAGCTGTCAAAGAAAGTAAAATTTGGGAGCTCCCTCAAAGCAACGACAATGACATTCTACCAGCATTAATGCTGAGTTATCACAATTTGCCATCAGATTTGAAGCAATGCTTTGCTTATTGCTCAGTCTTTCCCAAAGATTACCAAATTGAAAGATTAAAACTCATTCAATTGTGGATGGCAAACGATTTTGGGCAATCTCAAGCAAGAATGGAGTTGGAGGATGTTGGCAATGAGATTTCAATGAGTTGCTATGGAGGTCATTATTTCAAGATGTTGAGGAGGATGAAGATGGCAATATAAAACGGTGTAAAATGCACGATCTTGTCCATGATTTTGCAAGTTACATTGCAGGGAACGAGTCTCAAGTCATATTGGATGGTGAAAGTGCAAGAGCTACTAAGGAAAGGACTCGCCATGTATTCGTATGGTCACATTCAGAAGTATTACCATCTTCTATTCTCGAGCCTATCAAAAGATCCACAGCATGCTTACGTTCTCTCATCGAATTAGATGTGTCCATCGAGGACAGACATACTCTAAATTCTGAATTTCTCATTTCAGATTTTATCTGCTTGCGGGCATTGGACCTGTATGCTTGTAGATTTGAAGTGGTACATCCAGTACTAGATGGCATTGGTGAAATGATACACCTGAGATATCTCGATCTTTATGGTAGTGATTTAACATTGCTACCTGAATCGATTTGTTTGCTACGAAACTTGCAAATCTTGAAACTAAAACAGTGCTGTAAACTCAAGTCATTGCCGACAGATATGAGAAAAATGAGAAGTCTAAGATGCTAGGATATCGAAGGCTGTTATCAGTTAAGTAGCATGCCAATCGGGATGGGGCAATTGACTTCTCTTTGTAGGTTAAGTACTTTCATCGTGGGTATGGAGAGTGGAAGAGCTCTATCTGAGTTGCAGGGCCTGAACCTTGGCGGAGAATTGGAGATACAAGGGTTTCAACATGTGAAAACCACAATGGAGGCTAGAGCTGCAAATTTGAACAAGAAAAATCTTTCTTCGTTGTGGTTAGAATGGCGTCAAGAACAAAATGCAACAGAGGAGAACTTGGAATCGGAGCTTCAACAACATCAACAGCATCAGGAGGTAATGGAGGGCCTCCGACCTCACACAAATCTAAGAGTACTGAAAATTATAGGGTATGGAGGCGTAACATTTTCTCCAAGTTGGTTGACAGATTCGTGTGTGCCAAGATTGGTGAAAATCTGTCTCTGGAGTTGTAGATGCGAACGTCTCTCACCTCTTGGGAAACTTGGGTCTCTCAAAGTTTTGGATTTGAGTAACATGGATTGATTGAAATTCATTGTCATGGATGATGATGATGATGCAAGAACATTCCGGTCGCTTGAAGAACTCTGCTTACAGGATATGCCTGACTTGGAGGGATGGTCATCTCCATCGTTGCAGTCGTCGTTGTCTTCTCAAACAGCAATAGCCCCGGTATTCCCTCTCCTAAAAAAAGTGTGGGTCTCTCGATGCCCAAAACTGGAAGGAGAAGTTCCATTGTCAGGGTCCCCAGTCAAAGAAGTTCATACATACGAATAGTCAAGCAATGGAATGGTTCTAGGTTCACTGCACGACCTCCCTTACCTTGAAATTCATGGGCATGCTGAGATGGAGAATCTTCCACCAGTGGCGCTACGAAACCTTACTGCTCTCCAGAAGTTGGCGATATCAAATTGCGACAACCTGAAAACTCTCTCTGTACAACTGAAAAGTCTTACGACACTCACAGAGTTGACTATTCGAAACTGCAGAAACTTGGTTTCACTGGCAGAGGGAGAAGGGGGACTCAAAAACATCTCCTATCTCCAAACCCTTCATATTGATGGTTGCCATGCTTTGAAGCAAACCCTGTCCAGCCATTAATCTGGGCGATTTTCTACCTTTTAACTCCTAAATCGATTTTTAGAACACTGATATTTTCTTAGGGAAAACAACAAAGAAATATAACCAAACAGATACTAGGAGTATATCTAACACTATAAATTTCGGTCCCTGATTTTATCTATTTATTTTTGAAAAATTTATCTGAAATCAATAATGGTAAATTAGGTTCCTCTATTTGCAAAAAAGGATTAGTTAATTATTTTCTTCTTCGAGGACAATTATTTTGTCTCAAGAGATTGAATAAAATGGGGTCACTTGCATGTGACAATATGGTATTTAGTGAAAGAATTTCAAAAAGTTGAAAAGCATATCAATTACGTTGGTTTTTAGTATGTGGTCGGGAGTGTAAACAATAACATAGACTTCTCTGGTTGACTTTAAGAGACTTTTTTTTTTTTTTTTTTTTTTTTACGGTCAAACATGAAGATGTAGAGAGATATGAAGCAAATTAAAATAAGAAATATGGGTAATTTGATTCTTCATCTCACTCTCATCACAGCATTACAAGTTGTTTCATCATCATTAGCAGCTACAATTAGATCTGATGTAGTGGGTGGCTTCCTGTCTCATCATCAGCTAGAACGACCTTGCAGTAGTAGTAGTACTGGTTTACTTGAAGAATGCGGTGGAGAATATGATATTGAGGAGGAGTTCCAAATGGATTTAGAGATCAATATAAGAATGCTTGCTGCTAATTCGTTCATCAGTCCTGGTGCTAAAGGCAGGCGGGTCCAGATGCACGGATAAGAGTGGGATGCCCTACAACTGTCCCGGCGTTAATGACAGCCACAAACCAGGAGGATGTAGTGCAAATAGCAGGTATAACAGAGAGTGCCCTTAGAAATAGTATATGCATGCCTGCCCCAATAACTAGTGTATAGATCATCTCCCATCTCCCCTGACCGGTGCACATCCTACTCCCGGAGAATTTAGGATTGCCATGGTTACCTACTCAAGTGCAGCAACAAGCATAATATATTATTATGGTGTAAAATAAACATGTTTGGTTTCTACGAATCTAGCTAATCCCTTTAGTTGTTGGTTCTATGAGATTGGTGCAATTAAGTTAAATATGCATAAAGGGCATTTCGTTTATAGTATTATTTTTTTTTTCTGGCAAATTAATGTCTCCTAAAACTTGCGAAATTTCTCTGATGTTTGTAATAATAATGTAGTTTTTTTCAAGGGTGGTTTTCAAGGGAAGCTAAGATATTACACGTCAAGGGAAGCTGAATCTGTTCAGAGTGTTTCAAGGGTGGTTTTCTCTGTTGCCTGTCTGTGGGTGGTTTTGATCTCAAGGGTGGTTTTCAAAACCAAGTCAAGGGTGGTTTTGATCTCGAGCTGTAGCCACTCTTCTTCGACGCTCTCTCTTTCCCTGGTTTTGATCTCTCTCAATCTCTGAATCTCTATCTCTCTTGCTGTGGGTGGTTTTCGAAACCAAGGGTGGTTTTCAGAACCAACGGAAGGGGTGGTTAGCTCGATCTGTGGGTGGTTTTCGAAACCAAGGGTGGTTTTCGACAGTGTGGGTGTGGGTGGTTTTCGACAGTGTGGGTGCGAGTGGTTTTCGACAGTGTGATGGTTTTCGACAATGAGATCTGAAGTGAGGTTGGTTTCGCACAGTAAGAGTGGTTTTGTGCAGTGTTTTGCACAGTGGATCTTGAAGCGGTTTTGCGCAGTGGTTTTCACAGTGAGGGTGGTTTTTGCAGTGGATCTCACAGTAAAGGGTGGTTTTCGCAGTGGTGAAAGGTGGTCTTCGCAGGGTTTCTCACAGTGAAAGGGATTTTTTCGAAGTGGTGAAAGGTGGTTTTTTGGCAGCGGATCTCACAGTGAAGGGTGGTTTTTGCAGTGGATCTCACAGTGAACGGTGGTGAGCGAGGGCATGCGACGGCGGTGAGCTCCTTTTCAGACGTTGGAACACATTTGACAATTTTTCGACAAGTAAGAATTTCAGTTATCCTAATCTTCATATTGCTATGATGTTTGTATGCTGGTGAAATTGTGCTTGTATGTTTGTAAATTTGTTCTAATTCTGGAGAGAGATGGAGTTCATAGAAGGAAACCTTCATTTATTGAAAATTGATGGGACGGAATTTGGAATTCGAAAGTCAAGAGGGGGTTTGCTGTTGCTTGAATCGAGCTCAAGGGTTCGAATCAAAGTGTTCGTCGAATTGCAGATGGGGAAATGGATTCAGTTTCAGCTTCTGAAAGCTGTGGAATCAGGTTCTAATGATTTCTCAGCCAGTTGGAAAATTAACAGTAGATGGGTTTCGATGGTGAAAGAGGCCAACAAAGGAAGAATCTTCCTTTCTATTTTAGTGGGATGGGGCTCAGGGTCCAAAACTATCAGGGTGCCAGCTGGCGTGGAAGGGACAGGCTGGAAACAACTCGCCAAAGCTATGAATGAGATGGTTTCTAATAAGGTGTCTCAGCCGTTTCCTAAGCAGCAAGTTAGAAGAGATGAGGTTTCAACTCTGCAAGGTATTAGTGTTGTCCCACCCTCGCGCAAAAAAACCTTTGTGGAGGTAGTGGCCACTAATCTCTCCAGTGTGAGCCCTACCCCGATTGCAAGACAGGATTCCATTGCAGCAACTCCTATTCATCGGGATTCTCCCATTGATTTTCTGTCGCAAGTTTGGGGCAAGCATCTTCCTCCTGATCCCGTTGCAAGAAAGAATCTTGCATGGTCGATGTTAGAGTTGCATGAGTCAGGGATTCAGTGGACACCTGTCGCTCTTTCGTTTGGACACACAGCCTTTTTGGTCTTCGCAAATTCTCCACTCGTGTCCTCATGCGAAGCAAACGACCCGCCTCGTAGGTTGCAGACAATGAAGGATTAGTCTACCCAGCACTACTCAATGCTTCCCAATTCCCCTGCGTCTCGTGCCGTTTCTCGTGGTAAAGTTGGTAACTCTTTGTCTGAGTCAGCTCGTCCATCTGAGCAGATTAAAGGCAAAGGTATTGTTGGGCCCTCACCCAGCAAAGGGCCTAAGTCTTTTTCGGCACAAAGCTTGGCCCAGACTAATGATCAACAGACAGCTGGAAATTATTGGAGGGTTTTAGAAGCGGTGGAAGAAGATGTCTTCAACTTGGACCCCCTTCTGACCAAGATGTCTATGCATGCACGCAGGGATCGAAAGCTGGCAAGAAAAGCACAGCGTGACAGAATCGCTGAATGGGCAAATTTCTCAGTCTTTCCTACCAGATCTAGGTTCATGCTTCAAAGCAGATACAACAAATCAAGCTCAACCAACAAGGCAGGGCAGGGAGAACTTAAAGGTTGTAGTGCCCCTGTCGGGCTGACAATGGGAGAGTCTTCCAACCAGACTCGGGATGTTTCGGTATCTTTACCTTACCCCCCGGGTTTCGAGCCACTAGCAGTTCAATGTGTCGAAGCCCATGATTTGTCTACAAATCTCCGTGTTTCTCATGCGGAGAGTTTTTCTTCTACCCCAGACCACGTAGGCGCTCCTCCAGGTTTTGAGGACCCACAGACGAAAAATCTGGGGTTTCTACTCCCCAGTGAACGAACTTCTGGCAAGTCTCCAATTTTTGTTTCTAGGGTCAATGACAGTGCAGAGCCTTCTGTCTCTGACCGTCAGTCGACTCAGGAAGAAGCATTAGATCGTTCGGCTTTCAAAGACATTGGCTTGACAGTGGGAGTGGACCTCAATCAAGATGAAAACAGGGCTTTAGATATGGTTCAAGCTGCAGCGCGGGGTACAATAGCTGACACAGCAATGGACAAATGCAACAACCTCGGGTTTTGAAGGTTTTACATGAACCTTAAAATTCTTTCGTGGAACTGTAGGGGGCTCGAAAATACTGAGCGGCAAAGGGGTTGTCGTAGATTAATTGCAGAGAATCGTCCAGATTTTGTTTTCATTCAGGAAACGAAATTGGAAAGATGCTCCAGAGAATTTATCAGAAAATTGTGGGGTGATAGTTCCTTTGACTGGGCTATGGTGGAATCCATTGGTAGCTCGGGCGGCATTTTATCTATTTGGGACGCTGATCTTTTGCAGATGAGGGAAGTGTTGAAAGGGGTTTTTTCCCTTTCTATTCAATTTCAAATGATCTCGGATAACTCAATTTGGTCAGGGACTAACATTTATGGTCCATGTGATCCTTCGCTTAGAGACCACTTCTGGGAAGAACTATATGACATTGCTGGTTGGGTGCAATCGCCATGGGTGTTAGCCGGTGACTTCAATGTTGTCCGTCACATGAATGAAAAAAAATGATGCAGGAGGAGGTCCACAAGCATGCAGAAATTCAATCAATTCATTAATGAGATGGAACTCGCTGATTTTAGTCTAAAAGGGGGAAAATTTACATGGTCAAATCGTAGGGTTCTCCCTATCCTTTGTCGCCTTGATCGATTTCTAGCCTCGGTGGATTGGATTGACAAATTTGGTGATAAAGTCGAATGGCTCAAAGGTTCAGCAGGTTCTGACCATCACGCGATTTCGCTTGCGAACTCGTCTGTTGGTGGTGGTACTCACCTTTTTTTCTTTGATAATGCTTGGCTTGATCACCCTACACTGGCAGAGGAGATGAAAGTTTGGTGGAACAACTCAGTAGTCTCTGGCCACCCTAGCTACTGTTTATGGTGGAAGCTTAAGGCTCTTAGATGCAATCTCAAAAGTTGGAGGACTAAAATTTGGGGTAAGACAAATTTATGTATTCAACATATCTCTGCTTTAATTGCTAGCATTGATGCGGATGAAGAGATTAGGGACTTGACTGTTGAGGAGAGGTCTTGTAGAGTGCAACTACAACAAGAATGGGCAACATTAACCAAAATAGATGATGAGTTTTGGAGAATCAGATCAGGAGTCAACTGGGTTCGTCATATGGATCAGGGGACTAAATTCTTTCATACTTTGGCTAACAGACGTAGACTGTTTAACTCCATTGAAGCTCTTAGCACGGGTCAGGAGTTGGTTGTGGATGAAGTCAGTATTAGAGCACTCTTGATATCTCACTTCAAGAAGTTGTTCCATGAAAAGGAGGAGTGGCGACCTTTCTTCTCGGGGATTACCTTCAAGTCTATCTCTCACTCTACGGCTACTGCCTTGGTAGATAACTTCTCGGAAATGGAAATTAGAGCAGCAATGAAAGATCTAAAATCTGAAGTTTCTCCAGGTCTTGATGGTTTCTCAATGGTGTTCTATTTGAAAATGTGGGAGGTAATCAAAAAAGATTTTCTGAAAGTTGTTGCAGAGTTTAACACCATTATCATCTCGCTCATTCCCAAATGTGCGGGAATGCGGACGGTAAATGATTTTAGACCTATCAGTATTTTGAATGGGGCCTATAAGATAATTGCCAAGGTGTTAGCTAACAGATTGAAAATAGTTCTTCATTCAGTCATCTCTCCTTTTCAAAGTGCAGCAGTCAGTGGAAGACAGGTGGTGGATAGCCCTTTGATTGCCAATGAAATTATTGATTCTAGAAAAAAACAAGGTGTTCCAGGGCTTGTTATCAAATTAGATTTCTCCAAAGCCTTTGACAATGTTTCTTGGAGATATTTGGATTTGGTAATGACTCGCATGGGGTTTGACTCCAAATGGATTGATTGGCTTCACACTTGCAGATCTACAACTAATTTTTCTCTGAAAATTAATGGTCAGCTGCACGGGTTTTTCAATAGCTCGAAAGGCCTGCGACAAGGCGATCCCCTGTCTCCTCTTCTTTTTACTATAGCAGCAGAAGGTTTAACTCAAATGATTCTGAAAGCAGTTGATGCTGGCCTAGTGAGAGGGTTTTCTGTCGCGAAGGTTAGTCCGCTTATCTCTATTCTCCAGTATGCGGATGATACTATCCTATTTTGTGATGCTTCCGCTTCTCAGGTTCTTGCTCTTAAAAGAATTATGCTTTGGTTTGAAGTTATTTCAGGGCTGAAAATCAACTTTCACAAATCAAGGATTTTGCCTATTGGAGATGTCCCTCATCTGCACCAGTTGGCGGGTTTATTGGGTTGTTCAGCAGGTCACCTTCCAGTTAAGTACTTGGGCATGCCTTTGGGGGCTAGTTTCAAAAGTAAAGCTTTTTGGGATGAGACGCTCGAAAGGATGGAATCGAAACTAGCGACTTGGAAACGCAAATTTCTATCTAAAGCAGGCAGACTAGCTCTTGTACAATCCACATTAGCTTCTATCCCGATTTTCATTCTGTCTCTTATCAAGGTTCCCTGTTCAATAGCAGCCACGATGGAACAGATCATGCGTGATTTCCTTTGGGGTTCTACTCATAACTCTAGAAAGATGCATTTAGTGGGCTGGGAGAAAATTTGTTGCCCTAAATCTCGAGGTGGTTTAGGCATCCGTCAGGTGCTCACTTTCAATGTTGCATTACTTTCTAAGTGGCTTTGGCGATTTGCAGAAGAGAATGATAATTTATGGAGATCTCTCATTATGGACAAATATGGGCGCAATAGATGAGTTTGGGAAAAGAGAACTAAGTACACTTCCTACGGATGCTCTTTGTGGAAATCTATCTCCCGGTGCGCAAGTGGCTTCTACCCACACACCTCTCTCAAATGTGGAAATGGTGATCTCATCTCTTTCTGGCATGATGTCTGGTGTAGTAACCAATCTTTGAAGGATCTTTATCCAATGTTGTTTCTCATTAACAAGAATCAATATGGGAATGTGAGCAGTTTTTGGTCTAACAGCAACTATTGAGATCTTTCCTTTCGCAGACACCTCAACACTGGGGAACTAGATGAGTTCGCTAATCTTATACACCTGTTGGATAGACAAATGCTCTCAGAGGGACCAGATTGTTTGGTGTGGAAGTGTAAAGGTGTAGGCTTCTCGGTGAAAGAATTTTCGAATATGTTGGCTGCATCTCATTATGAGACCCACTCTAACCCCTTCATTTCCTCCCACAAAAATCTGGTATGGGTGAAAAACCTTCTTCCTCGGATTAATTTCTTTAGTTGGTCAGTTTTGCATGAGAAGATCTTGACTAAAGATAGGTTAAGAAAAATGGGAATCCTCACTGGGAGTCTTTGTGTGCTTTGCAATGAATCTGAAGAGACACTGGACCATTTGATGCTTCATTGCAGTTTCTCCAAATCCATTTGGCGTAATTTCTTGGTGGAATTCGGTTTGAGTTTGATGTTTGAAGGTTCCATTCTAGATTGGCTAAGTTGGTGGTCTAAAGCTAATCCTTCCCGTCGGGGGAGTGGTTATGGCGTAGGGTCCCTCACGTTCTCATGTGGTGTGTGTGGAAAGAAAGAAATAAAAGGGTTTTTGAATGACTAAACAGATCAGAACACTCTATCTTTATCGAGATTAGAGAATTGCTGTGGAAAATGGGTACGGCATGTAATTTATTTAGGGATTTGGGTTTTGACACTTTCATAGTGTCTTGGCATTCCTTGATATATGAATGTTTTTCGTTGTAACTTGTTTCCCTTTCTTTCATTAATAAACATCTTCATGTTTGACCGAAAAAAAAAAAAAATGTAGTTTTTTTTAAATAGTAATTTAGTAAAGCTAATTATGCTAAAGGAATAAAAAAAGGTTCCAAACAAAACTCAAATAATTTAGTAAAGCTAATTCCTCATTTATTTCTCTATCTGGAGTCGGTCCGGGTCGGTTATCCAACGGGCTTCAGAAATGAAAATCGAGACCCGGATCAGAAACTTCGAGCCGAGCCGGGCTTTTACAACCGAAACTTTTTTAATTAATTAAAACCGGTCGGAACCGATCCGATCGGTCCGGTTGTCGGTTCGGTTCGGACTTTCAGTCCTAAATGCCCACTCCTAGTATTGATGGTAAACCATTATGAATATATTAGAGCATCACCAATAGGTCTATATTTCTTCCGTAGCAAAAGATGAAATGTCATTTTGTTAAGGAACCATGAGTTTTGTTTCTCATAGTAATGAAATTATAAAATCAGTTGGGAGACGATCAACACAATACTCTTTGTGGGTCCCATTTATCATGTTATTTTTTAAAAGTCAGCCCACTCGACTTCATTGTTAGGGGATTTAGTAGCTACTCTTATATTTGCATGTCACATCTATATCTAATTATAAGAAAGTAATTTTTCACGTTCTTATATGATGATAATCTTCGCAGCACGCTGATCCCGTCCCGAACTCGTTTGGGATGGGATGGAGTCGGGATAGAGTTTTTCTCATCCCGTCCCGTCCCGATCCCGTATGATGGGATATGGATGGGTATATCTCGTCCATCCCCGTCCCGTGTCCACCCCTACGTAAAACAGCAAATGCGGGACAACAAATTTTTTTTTATAAATTGCAAGGTGAACTCAAAAGTGAGCAAACTAGCAAAAAGTTGGAGAATAAAATAAGTTACAATAAATTGATTAATTCCTACTCGTGATGACTTAAGTCAATCTCAATCAGAGCTCAGACAACAATATTTCCTGGTGTGAAGGCCATGTCTATTGTTTTTTGGTTCAATGATCGCAAATTGTAAGTCAGACCTTGTAGATTTATGATTGTATTTGGTATACAAATATTGTGTTGGTAATCATCTCATAGTCAGTAAATAATCATGTTGTAAACTTGGATAATCAACTTATACCATCTAATCAATGGTCGAATTCTTGGCCAAAATGCAAATTTTCAGTTAGTTTTAGGTTGAAATGCATCAAAACCATGACCATTGGCTCCTTTTTTCTTTTTATTTTTCTTTTTGGTAAACACCCTTGCACCATATTAGCCTTGTATTTCATAATCTGGAAAAGTAAATATTGATATGGTCTAGCAGCCTATGTTGAAAGTTGAAACCCCATGAGCTAATTAAAAAGTTGCAGAAGAGCCACCAAATAAAAAATAAAAAATAACATCAATAAAATAGTAGTGGAGATTAGTTAATTAGTTTTTTGAATATTTAACTATTTTCTTGGCTAACCACTAATCAGTGCTGTCCGGCGGCTGAGAAGAATTTTGCTTAGAAAAAACCATAATTACAAAGAGCAGAACCGAATTTAATTCTTAATTAAAAGATATACCTTTTTTTTATTTTGAGAGATTGTATTTGACATATCTTTTTGTTTTCTTTAATACAAAGATTTAAAGGTCGCTGCTTGCTTTTTTTTTTTTTTTTTTTTTAAATGAAAAAAAGAAAAGAAAAAGAAAAAGGTGTCGGTAGGTTGGGTATGGTGGAGCTTTGCTTTTTCACATTGAGCAATCAACATAACCTTTGAAGTTCTATGGGACGTATATCTAACACTACAAATTTCAGTTCCTGATTTTATCTATTTATTTTTGAAAAAATGCTTTGTTTATTGCTCAATCTTCCCCAAAGATTACAATATCAAAATAGTAAAACTCATTCAATTATGGATGGCAAACGGTTTTGTGCAATCTCGAGCAAGAATGGAGTTGGAGGATGTGGGCAAAGAGATTTTCATCGAGCTGCTATGGAGGTCATTCTTTCAAGTTGAGAAGGATGAAGATGGCAACATGATATGTAAAATGCATGATCTGCTGCATGATCTTGCAAGTTACGTTGCATGGAACGAGTCTCAAGTCATATTGGATGGTGAAAGTGCAAGAGCTACTACGGAAAGCACTTCTATTCTCGAGCCTATCAAAAGATCCACAGCATGCTTACGTTCTCTCATCGAATTAGATGTGTCCATCGAGGACAGGCATACTCTAAATTCTGAATTTCTCATGTCAGACTTTATCTGCTTGCGGGCATTGGACCTGTATGCTTGTAGATTTGAAGTGGTACATCCAGTACTAGATGGCATTGGTGAAATGACACACCTGAGATATCTCAATCTTTATGGTAGTGATTTAACATTGCTACCTGAATCGATTTGTTTGCTACGAAACTTGCAAATCTTGAAACTAAAACAGTGCTGTGAACTCAAGTCATTGCCGACAGATATGAGAAAAATGAGAAGTCTAAAATGCTTGGATATCAAAGGCTGTTATCAGTTAAGTAGCATGCCAATCGGGATGGGGCAATTGACTTCTCTTCATACATTAAGTACTTTCATCGTGGGTATGGAGAGTGGAAGATCTCTAGGTGAGTTGCAGGGCCTGAACCTTGGCGGAGAATTGCAGATAGAAGGGCTTCAACATGTTAAAACCACAATGGAGGCTAGAGCTGCAAATTTGGCGAACAAGAAAAATCTTTCTTCGTTGCAGTTGAAATGCCCAAGGCCAGAGCAGCGTCAAGAACAAAATGCAACAGAGAAGGACTTGGAATCGGAGCTTCAACAACATCAACAGCATCAGGAGGTAATGGAGGGCCTCCGACCTCACACAAATCTAAGAGTACTGAATGTTATAGCAGGGTATGGAGGCGTAACATTTTCTCCAAGTTGGTTAACAGCTTCAGGTGTGCCAAATTTGGTGAGAATCTCTCTCACAGGATGTTGAAGATGTGAACGTCTCTCACCTCTTGGGAAACTTGGGTCTCTCAAAGTTTTGGATTTGAGTTACATGGATTCATTGAAATTCATTGTCATGGATGATGATAATGCAAGAACATTCCGGTCGCTAGAAGCACTCGGATTACAGATTATGCTTAATTTGGAGGGATGCTCATCTTCATCGTTGCAGTCCATATTTTCTTCTCAAGCAGCAATAGAACCAGTATTCCCTCGCCTAAAAAAAGTGCAGGTCTATCGATGCCCAAAACTGGAAGGAGAAGTCCCATTGTCAGGGTCCCCAGTCAAAGAAGTTTTTATATACGAATCATCAAGCAATGGAATGGTTCTGGGTTCACAGCACGACCTCCCTTACCTTCCTTCCCTTGAAATTCGTGGGCATGCTGAGATGGAGAATCTTCCACCAGTGGCGCTACAAAACCTTACTGCTCTCCAGAAGTTGATGATATCAAGTTGCGACAACCTGAAAACTCTCCCTGTAGAACCAGTATTCCCTCGCCTAAAAAAAGTGCAGGTCTATCGATGCCCAAAACTGGAAGGAGAAGTCCCATTGTCAGGGTCCCCAGTCAAAGAAGTTTTTATATACGAATCATCAAGCAATGGAATGGTTCTGGGTTCACAGCACGACCTCCCTTACCTTCCTTCCCTTGAAATTCGTGGGCATGCTGAGATGGAGAATCTTCCACCAGTGGCGCTACAAAACCTTACTGCTCTCCAGAAGTTGATGATATCAAGTTGCGACAACCTGAAAACTCTCCCTGTACAACTGAAAAGTCTTACGACACTCACAGAGTTGACTATTCGACTGTAGAAACTTGGTTGCACTGGCAGAGGGAGAAGGGGGACTCAGAAACCTCTCCTATCTCCAAACCCTTCATATTGATGGTTGCCATGCTTTGAAGCATTTGCCTGAGTTAGACAGGACTTCTCTTGGAGATGGAATTCTCGACCAATGATTTTGAGCACCTTGTTGTCCTTGAAAAGCTTACACTGCGTAGATTGCCCAAGTTGGAATCTTTTCCAGAGGGGATAAAACACACTGCTGCAAAGCTTCAACATCTACAATTCCAGCATTGTTCAAAATATGGTGCCATGGACTTGCCTGATTGGATAAGTACTTTGACTTCACTTCAAGATTTGTCTATTACTGCTCCAGAAAATTGGAATGTGTTGCCACAATGGTTGCAAGACTTGACTGCTCTTAAATGCCTATTTATTTATGGATGTGATGAAGAACTGGCAAGCCGATGGAAGCACAAGGACGAGCAAAGCGATGACAACTGCTTCAACATGATTTCCCATGTTTCAAATGTTATAATCAGTAGTGAGTTTGTGGACACTGACCTTTCCATAAATGCTTTCTTCGAAAATATTGATGAATTCTTTACAACACAGGATATTGAAGATTTAGCGGCAAGTGTAGCCTGCATTGATTGTGACCGCTTATGAGGCCAGTTTTTCGTGTAATTATCTTCCACGAAATGTGAACTGATTAACATTGATATGATTTCATCCTTTTCTTGTGTATAGGCCTCTACTCTATTTCTATTCAATTTTTTCGAAGGTTTGAGTTATTTGGAAATCATGACTCATTTGAACTTGGCTAATGATGATATCTGATGCAGTCGTTTTTCGCTTTTTGTTTTACCTTGATCTGCTGACCTGTACAAGGAACGCACATTGACCCGTTAACCTGTACAAGGAACGCACGTGAGAAAATTTGTAGTGTACCTTTGTTTACAAACCTCCTATCTTATTTATAATGCTTGAGTCCTAGTTCGTCCAGACCAATGATAGTGTAGGGGACTTTTTATTATTTAACGCTATTACGTGACACCACCCCTATAAAGTTGTTAGTGTTTTTTTTCCCTCTCATCCTCTGCACTTTATTCTCAAAAAAAAAAAAAAAACAATAGCGGGGGCATATATGTTGTCATCGCCTCACTTTGTCATCTAGTCTCCCCCTCATACCAAACGGCCCTACATGCAGCCTTGGTCTACTCCTCGCCACCACCTAATCTCTCCCTCCCCACCTCGCCTAGTCTCTCCTTCCCCTGCCTACAACATATTCGTCTACTTACTGCCATCGTCTCTCTATTCCTCCCTCATCCGCGCACCTTCGTTTATCCTGGTTGTGAGATCAGAAGGGGTGGCGAGAGGGTTGCGAGGTGGGTGGCTAGTGGTGGGCTGCAGGCGGTTCCTCGTCTTCCGAATAAGAAAATGTAGAAAATAAATAAATAATTGTAAAAAATAAAAAATAAAAATGGTGGTATCATTAAGTAGATTGTGGTATTAATAGAATGGTGGTAGTGTTAGTCACAAAGATGAGAAGTGACTGAAAGTGAAAATGGTGGTATAAAATAGTCACAGCCTAAAAGGTATCTTAAAAATTAAAGGTGTATTTATCTTCAAAGGGTTGAAGCCAATTTACCCTAAATTTTAACACTCGTAGTAATTTAGGATAAAAACTAATTAGGCCAAGTTCAAATGATTTAATATTTTTAGCATTACTATTTGGTTTCAACATTTTTGCATAAGCCTGGCTCAATGTCAGATTGGTTGGGTTTGGTTGGAGTTTGCTTTTCACAATGAGCAATCAACATAAACTTTGTAGTTCTATGGGATGTCTATCCTCTTGGTTTTATTTATTTATAACACAGTGAACACTATTTTCTTAGGAAAAACAACAAAGAAATATAACAAAACATATACTACGAGTATATCTAACACCAAACATAGAGGTCTATTTCTAAATTGAAACGTTTTAAGTCAACTTCAATGAACAAATTTCAGTCCCTTATTTATTTATTGTAAAATTTTTCTGAAATTAGTAATGGCAAATTGTGATATTCTTTCTATAATAAATAACTAATATGAGATTACCCCATAATAAATCGGTATTTCAACCTCCCCGAGACTAGCGGTCCACGCTTGATGATTGTTTATTTTCAAAATATTCATATTTAAATGACTAAAATGCCCTTTAAAAATTCAAGGCTGAAATTCATCATTTTATATCTTCAACAACTATCTCAAAGGAAATCAAGAGTCCAATTGAAATAGAAAGCATACATCTCGAGGAAAAATTCACAATTATTAAAATAAAAAAAAAATAAAAAATCTTCTTCCCCACCGCCCCTCCTCCTTCCTCCCCATCTCCGTCCACCCAAGACAACACCACCTCCCTCCGTTATAGAATCATTACCCCCTTTTAGCCTCTTTGTTGCCAAACTTATCTATACTATCCCAATTCTTGTCCTGGCCATGATGAGTTGGGCAACTGAAATTATTAAGTGCTACTGGATCGAGATCGAGCTCTCCAATGAAGAAATTGAGATTAGTCATAAAAATCCCAACTCACTTTTCAAAAAAAATAAAAATAAAAATAAAATAACTCCTGCACTATGTTGGGCAAAAACCAATTGCTGCCCTTTGCAAAATTTCTAGATAAGTTTGACAAAGGTTCGGTTACAAAAATAGTTGGGATTATAAAACACTGTGCAATGGTTCCGGCAAACCCCATTTTAGGGGTTGTATTCAATTAGGGGTCTCCATGGAGTGTGAAGGATTTTAAATATTGTAGAATTTAAAAGATTTCAATAGATTTTAATGTATTTTACAAAATTCACATGAAAATTCTTATGAATATGTTATTAATTATAAGAAATCATGAAAAAACACCATCTAAATTGTTATCCATGCCAACATAATCATAAAATGTTCCTCAAAATACTAATTTAACACCGTTTGTATGTTACGAGAATTTTACTTCAAAAAAAAATTCAAATATGTTGAAAATAGACCAAAAGTAATAAAAATAATTATTTTTTCCTTTTCTTTTTGAATAATAAAAAATAGATAGGTAAATCGAAAAAAATCACTCCCTTCATCGTTTACTCTTAACACCCATATCATCTCCTTACGTATATGAAGCTATAATTGTTGTCCATTCATAAAAGGAATTTCATCAAACAGTTGGTGTGTGGGAGTTTTACCTGTTCCATTGTCGATTACTAAAGGGGGCGCGATGCATCAATGTCCATGAGAGGTGGCGGTCGGTTTGCAGTTGATTTCACGATATCTTCTTCAAGGGTGAGTTCGTGCCAATTGATTACTCGGTAGAGACTCAGTCAAAACTTAAGTTTCCAAGGGCTTTCCTGAAACTAGCTACCAAGCTCAAGGTGCTCATGTTGGGTTTGAAACAAAGAGGTGGGGAAAGGGGTGGTGGTGGAGAGGAAGGGGAGAGAGGAAGAAAGGGGGAGGTGCGATGGGGATGAAAATTAGTTTTTTTTTTTTTATTTTAATTTTTTAATTTTTTAATTTTTTAATTTTTTAATTTTTTAATTTTTTAATTTTTTAATTTTTTAATTTTCTTCAAGATACGCTTTCTATTTTGATTAGATATTCATAAATTGATGTTGCCAGGTGTACTCGCAACTTTCCGTTCAGTTTCTTGTTTGCGTCTGCGAAATTCTTGTTTTCTTTTTGGATAATATTCTTGAAAGTGTGGTTGAAATTGAGTGATGAAGCCACATTGGAAAAACTTGAGAAGGTTGTTTAATTTTCTTTGTTGACATATACTTGCATTCTCATCATTACAGAGAGACCAATAAAGCTGCAGATTATCTAGCTAGCTTATACCCAAGTGTGGAGTTTGTAGTTACCATAGCTAGCTCTTTTGCCGAGGATCTCAAAAACATGGCAACTAGCGAGCAAGGGAGATGGTCACTCAAAGGAATGACTGCTCTTGTCACTGGTGGAACAAAGGGAATCGGGTATGTGTTTCTTGTTCTTTTCTCTGATGATCTACGATTCTCTTCACTGCTGTTTCAGTTCTTATATATGGTTCAGTTCCTAAAACCATTTTTCAATTGCTTGATATACATAGTTAGAGTAGTAATTAATGAATTGTCTCACCACTCGGATAGTTGAAATATGATCCACAATCCCATATTTTGTTTTGAATTTTTTAATGTTTTCATATAATCATTGAGATTTTTTCTCGACTACGTTCTATAACTTGTGCATCTTGGAAAAATGTATATAGATACGCAATAGTGGAGGAATTGGCTGGGTTGGGAGCAACTGTGCACATTTGTTCAAGAAATGAAGTGGAAATCAAAGAATGCTTAAGAAGTTGGGAATCTAAAGGTTTCAAAGTCACTGGTTCAGTTTGTGATGTTTCCATCCGATCTGATCGGGAGAAGCTCATGGAGACCGTCTCCTCTGTTTTTGACTGCAAACTTAACATCCTCGTATGTATTTTATGGAGTGTGACTCATGTAACAATCTATTTAACTTGTCAGGGAGACTGATAAGTATCCGTGATGCTCTTATTGAAACTAAAAGTTGCTGCAATTGTGCTTTGCTGGTTGCAGGTAAACAATGCTGCAATACTTTTATTTAAACCTACAGTCGACATTACAGCTGAAGACTTCTCAACTCAAATTGCTACCAATCTTGAGTCTGCTTTACATTTATCCCAACTTGCACACCCTCTCTTGAAAGCTTCAGGAATGGGAAGCATTGTGTTCGTATCTTCCATTTCTAGTGTCGTGGCTCACTATAATGTCTCTATCTATGGAGCAATTAAAGGTATGTTTATTGGAAATTTTATGTGGTGTTTAAATTTGATTTAGGGTGATTTTTATGTTTGCACGTTATTTCCAGGGGCAATAAATCAACTTGCTAAGAACCTTGCATGTGAATGGGCCAAAGACAATATTCGTAGCAACAGTGTTGCACCTGGAGTAATTAGAACTCCTATGGCTGATGATGTAAATACTCTTATCACCATAATCTATTCCATTAATCCGAAAACACGTCCAAATTCCATATTTTGAGTTGTGATAAGCATTTCATTATAATATATTAATTACTACATTGGTCCAATAGGTTTTTGAGATTCAGTTTTAAAACAAGATCTAAACTGTGATTATTTTTCCTTGCAGTACTTGAACAACAAGGAACTAATGGAGCATGTATATGCTCGAATTCCCATGCGACGTTGTGGGGAAACAGAGGAGGTGGCGTCACTGGTGGCATACCTTTGCCTCCCTTGTGCTTCATATGTTACTGGTCAGATTATTTGTGTCGATGGTGGATGGACTGTAAATGGGTTATTTCCTACTCGTGATGACTAAAACCAATCTCACTCAGAGCTCAGACAACAATATTTCCTGGTTTGAAGGCCATACCTATTGTTTTTTGGTTCAATGATAATAAATTGTGTCGTAGGTTATCGCAAATTGTAAGTCAGACCTTGTAGATTTATGATTGCATTTGGTATACAAATATTGTGTTGGTGACCATCTCATAGTCAGTAAATAATCATGTTGTAAACTTGGTGTGAGAGATGGTCTTCAATTGAATGTTAAACTGGCTTGCCTTTCCCTTTCATTGTCTTCAATTGAATGTTAAACTGGCTTGGCTTTTGCATCATTTACAAGAATGACTTGGTGTGAGAGATGGGAAGCAACATCAGCAGTTGTGTTCTGGTTTTGTTACCCAGGATGCCTCTTACCAAAGAAATTGCACTTCCCACTAGATCTTGTATATCATTTTTGCTTTGGCCCTGTCAAGTATAGGGTACATTGTGCGGTTCGCATTAGTTATAGGGTAAATCACTTTGAAGTTTAAGTTTTATTATTGGTAAGATTCCCTACCCTGAAAGGGAACTAAAATGCATTAAAGTAATGTATAGCCAAGTGCAAATGATTTATTTCTTTTTAGCATTGTTATTTGGTTTCATCATTCTACAATGAGAGTGAGGCTTTAGAGGGGGCAATGTGTGTGTTAGCGGTGGTAAACTTTTCATGGCGAGGCTTGGGAAAGGAGTTGATAATAAAGGAGAAATTTTCAAAAACACCTATTTGGGTTGAGTTTCACAAACTCTCTAAGTAATATTGGAGCTTAGTTACGATACTAGTTTTATTGGAGTGCCCATATGCATGGACAATGGCGTTTAGGCTCTAGAAGAGAGGAGCAAACTTGTCTTTGCTAATAAATGTATTGAAATTGATGTTAGTAAGGAGCTAAGTGCAACTATAAAATTTGTGAATGAGGAAGGATAAGGGTTTGAAGTGTTATTGGAGTGTTCAGAAAGCCACAGAGGTGTAGTAAATTTTTTCAATTTGGGCATATCAACAATAGGTGTGGTATAAAGTAAATGACTACTATTAAAATTTGAAAATCAAGAAATAATGACTATAATCAGTAGGTTGAAAATAATAACATTGATAAAGGAAAAAAAATATTATGGCAGTGGGAAGAGCATAAGAAAGATGAGTTAAACCAAGTATGGGGCCAACAAGTCATGTTCATAATTCATTTCAGTCTCAACAAAGTAATGGACTTGAAGAAGGGGAAATAGGCCCAATGAGGCAACTTGTAGTGTGTCTAATTTAGTAGAATTGAATGTGATTCTCACCACTCCAAATGTAATAGGTACTGCCAACTTAAATGATGATAATATAGTGATGGACAACAAATGCGAGGAGATGATTATCCTAAATGTTCCAAATGCTCAACAATCTTTTATACCGGAAGGTCCCAGTAAGAGTACAATCCATGGGCAGGGTAGTCCAACAATAGTTAGGCCTTCCAATGTCGGTAATGAAGATAACATTGGCGATGGAAATGGTGCAAGTCAAGAAATAGATGACTATGAGGAATGAATTGAGAAACCAATATAAGGTTTTCTAAAAAGTACACAAAAACATGGAATCAAAACTTCAAAGTAAGCCCTCAAAGTACTCGAATTAGGAAAGCGAACAAAAAATACAGGGAATGACCACCTGATGCAACGGAGTATGAATCACCCACTACCACAACAAAAAGAATTGTATCTCATCCCATTACAATAGAACATGGATCGCCTCTACCTAATGATTATGATTGATTATACCTAATGAATATGATTTGAGTGTCATAGGAAGGATACTAGAATAGTCTTAGGTCTTTTGTTAAACTTTCTCCGTAATTGTTTTTGCAAATAATTAGGGATGGCAACGGGGCGGATTGGGGCGGATTTGAGCAAATCCATCCCCGCCTCGCAAGGGATTTTGGGTCCCCGAAATCGCCCCGCATATCCGTTTATCATTTTTTTTTTAAAACCATCCCCGACCCGGACAGATAGGCGGATATCCGCCCCGCCCATTTAACCCGAAGAAAAAATAGATCTTACGTATACATACAAAAAAAAAAAAAAAAAAACAACAAACAAACATTCGATCTAAAGATCAGATCTGAGTTCTCTGATCTAAAAAAAATTACAACAAATTAAAAAAAAAATTACAACATATTACCAATAAATCGATCTAAAATATTCTATATCTGAGATCAGATCTTGATCTTGCATAGATCTTGATCATTCGAGATCAGGGAGGAAACCCTTTGTCATTCGAGAGCAGGGAGGCAGATCGCGACGTGAGGGGAGCAGCGAGCAGGGAGGATCTCGGCGTCTCGCAGCGTGAGGGGAGTAGGGAGTAGGGAGGATCTCGGGCTCGGCGACTCGCGGCGTGAGGGGAGCAGGGAGGATCTCTGGCTCGGCGACTCGTGGCGTAAGGGGAGCAGGGAGGATGTCGGCGTCTCGCGGCGTGAGGGAGGGCGAGGTGGTGTGCGGTGTGAGGGAGGGAGGGAGATCGCTGCTCTGTGAGAGGGGGAGCTTGGTGATTTGTGAGAGGGAGAGTTTGGTGAGGGTGAGGGAGCGAATGGGCGATTGTGATTTGTGAAAAAAGAGTTTATACTTTATATAGGCAAATGACACTTTTGTAAATTTGTTGATTAAACGGACATCCGCGAGGCTTGCGGGGCGGATATGGCCAAATCCGTATTCGCCTCGAATAGTGAATGGATATTTTTTGAATACCCGAAACCATCCGAAAACCCATTCAGCCATATCCAAAACGGAAGGAAATCGCTGTTTGCTTTAAAAAAAAAAAAAAAAAAAAAAAAAGATGTCGGTAGGTTGGGTATGGTGGAGTTTTGCTTTTTCACATTGAGCAATCAATTTGAACTTTTGAAGTTCCATGGGACGTCTGTCTGTGAATTATTTTTTCTCAAAAGATTGAATTAAATGGGGTCACTTGCATGTGACTTACTGCCATATGATATTTAGTGAAAGAATTTCAAAAAATTGAAAAGAATATCAATTACATTGTGCATGAAAGGCAGGTGTGAATGAAAGCTGATGTTACTAGGTGTACTCTCTCACTTTTCCTTCAAATTTCTTGGTTGGTTCTGCGAAATAAGATGGGAGACAATAATTGAGAGAACCATAATTACTACCATATCAATCATTTAGGTGTAAATGCAATTGAAGAAAAATAATACTACTCTCCATTAAAGTTTTTGAAGAGAAGCAGTTGTGAGAGTGAGAGAGAGATCCCATCCGTTCTTTGTTATTCGTTTCTTGTTGCTGCACAAGCAAGGAGGAGGAAGAGATCATGGCAGCAGGTCAAGTGGTATGTCCATTCTTTGGAGTTGTGTTTGCAAGGCTCAACTCTTTAATTGACAACGACGGGGAGAGACTTCGTCCATTAATTAGTGGGTATGGTGAAAGATCAGTTGAAGAAGCTTAATAAAAGCTTCAGTAGAATCAAAGATGTTCTCGATGATGCAGAGGAGAGGCAGTTCGATGAAGCGGCAGTTAGATTATGGCTGGAGGAACTAAATGATGCGTCATACGAGGCTGATGATATTTTTGACGAGTGTGAATATTATGGAGTCCTACAACAACAACAACCAACCTCTGAGGCGGCGAGCAGCAGCAGCAACAGCAACAACAAGGTTACTGAACAACAACTTTATGAGAAAGTCCAAAGGCTCATTGAGACGTTTCAGGCCTCCGTCGAAGAATGTTCGGGACTTGGTTTACAAAAGCGAAAGGGAAAGAATGTGATTGTATCTCCTGATCGTAAAACTGATTCTTTCTTAACTGAACCCAAAGTTTATGGTAGAGATGATGATAGAGACAAGTTGGTGATGCAATTGTTAGGCTCAGTTAAGAAATTGGCTTCGGCTAAACACCCAGCAACAGGGTTTCGGATGGCAGCACCTAAGCACGCAAGCAGCAGCAGTAGCCAGGAAGACAATCTCTCTGTTTTTCCCATTGTGGGTATGGGAGGAGTTGGAAAGACCACTTTTGCTCAGATGGTGTACAATGATGACCGGGTAAAGACTCATTTTGATTTCAGATCTTGGGTTTGTGTCTCTGATGATTTTGATACCGAACGTATTATGAAAGATACCGGAGTCTCTGAGGACTTTCACAGTGAGTTGAGCAACAAGACCTTTTTGCTTGTGCTAGATGATGTATGGGAAGATAGTCGAGTAAAATGGGACAAATTGAAGGGGCTTCTCAGAGGTGGAGCAAAAGGTGGTTCAATTATCCTGACTACACGCGAAGTAAAAGTAGCTTGCATTGCTGGCGATTCTTTTCACAGCCTAAAGGGTTCTTTTCACTACCTAAAGGGTTTGTCAGAAAATGAGTCTTGGAATTTATTCAAGCAATATGCATTTGGAGGATGGAACGAAGAGAATCCAACGTTGGTGGATGTCGGAAAGGAGATCGTAAACAAGATCGTGGAGAAGTGTGAAGGTTTACCCTTGATTGCAAAGACTATGGGAGGCTTGCTCCGCTTCAAAGTCAAAGAGGAAGAATGGATAGCTGTCAAAGAAAGTGAAATTTGGGAGCTCCCTCAAAGCAGCGACAATGACATTCTACCGGTATTAATGCTTAGTTATCACAATTTGCCATCAGATTTGAAGCAATGCTTTGTTTATTGCTCAATCTTCCCCAAAGATAACAAAATTGAAATGCTACATCTTATTCAATTATGGATGGCAAATGGTTTTGTGCAATCTCGAGCAAGAATGGAGTTGGAGGATGTGGGCAAAGAGATTTTCATCGAGCTGCTATGGAGGTCATTCTTTCAAGAAATTGAGAAGGATGAAGATGGCAACATAATGTGTAAAATGCACGATCTGCTGCATGATCTTGCAAGTTACATTTCAGGGAACGAGTCTCGAGTCATATTCGATGGTGGAAGTGCAAGAGCTACTAGGGAAAGGACTCGCCATTTGTTCGTACTGTCAGGTTCAAAAGTACTACCATCTTCTATTCTTGAGCCTATCAAAAGATCTGCACCGTGCTTACGTTCTCTCGTTGAAAGGAATGCAAATATCATGAACACAAAGAGTCTTCTAAATTCTGGATTTCTCGTTTCAGATTTTATCTACTTACGGGCATTGGACTTGTATACCTCTGGAATTGAAGTGGTACTGCCAGCACTGAATGGTATTGGTGAATTGATACACCTGAGGTATCTTGATCTTTCTGGTGGCGATTTTATATTGCTACCCGAATCAATTTGTTTGTTAAGAAACTTGCAAACATTGAAGCTCAAAGGGTGTAGTTATCTCGAGTCATTGCCAGCAGATATGAGAAAAATGAGGAGTCTAAGGTGTTTGGATATCCAAGACTGTGAGCAGTTAACAAGCATGCCAATTGGGATGGGGCAATTGACTTCTCTTCGTACATTAAGTATTTTCATCGTGGGTATGGAGAGTGGAAGAGCTCTCTCTGAGTTGCAGGGCCTGAACCTTCTTGGCGGAAAATTGGAGATACAAGGGCTTCAACATGTCAAAACTACAATGGATGCTGGAGCTGCAAATTTGACGAATAAGAAAAATCTTTGTTCCTTGTCGTTAGAGTGGCCATGGCCAGGGCAGCTTCGAGAACAAAATGCAAAAGAGGAGAAAAAAGAGGAATCGGAGCTTCAACAACATCAGGAGGTAATTGAGGGCCTTCGACCTCACACAAATCTATGCGAACTGAAGGTTATAGGGTATCGAGACGTAACATTTTCTCCAAGTTGGTTGACAGCTTCAGGTGTGCCAAACTTGGTGAAAATTTCTCTCTCAGGATGTAGAAGATGTGAACGTCTGTCACCTCTTGGGAAACTTGGGTCTCTCAAAGTTTTGGATTTGAGTTACATGGATTCATTGAAATTCATTGTCATGGATGATGATGATGCAAGAACATTCCGGTCGCTAGAAGCACTCGGATTACAGATTATGCTTAATTTGGAGGGATGGTCATCTTCATCGTTGCAGTCCATATTTTCTTCTCAAGCAGCAATAGAACCAGTATTCCCTCGCCTAAAAAAAGTGCAGGTCTATCGATGCCCAAAACTGGAAGGAGAAGTTCCATTGTCAGGGTCCCCAGTCAAAGAAGTTCATATATACGAATCATCAAGCAATGGAATGGTTCTAGGTTCACTGCACGACCTCCCTTACCTTCCTTCCCTTGAAATTAATGGGCATGCTGAGATGGAGAATCTTCCACCAGTGGCGCTACGAAACCTTACTGCTCTCCAGAAGTTGACGATATCAAATTGTGACAACCTGAAAACTCTCCCTGTACAACTGAAAAGTCTTACGACACTCACAGAGTTGACTATTCGAGACTGTAGAAACTTGGTTTCACTGGCAGAGGGAGAAGGGGGACTCAGAAACCTCTCCTATCTCCAAACCCTTCATATTGATGGTTGCCATGCTTTGAAGCATTTGCCTGAGTTAGACAAGACTTCTCTTGTTGATCTTGCAATCAGTAATTGTCCGGAGATGGAATTCTCGACCAATGATTTTGAGCACCTTGTTGTCCTTGAAAAGCTTACACTGCGTAGATTGCCCAAGTTGGAATCTTTTCCAGAGGGGATAAAACACACTGCTGCAAAGCTTCAACATCTACAATTCCAGCATTGTTCAAAATATGGTGCCATGGACTTGCCTGATTGGATAAGTACTTTGACTTCACTTCAAGATTTGTTTATTACTGCTCCGGAGAATTGGAATGTGTTGCCACAATGGTTGCAAGACTTGACTGCTCTTAAACGCCTATTTATTTATGGATGTGATGAAGAACTGGCAAGACGATGGAAGCACAAGGACGAGCAAAGCGATGACAACTGCTTCAACATGATTTCCCATGTTTCAGATGTTATAATCAGTAGTGATTTTGTGGACACTGACCTTTCCATAAAAGGTCATTTCGATAATATTGTTGAATTCTGTACAACACAGAAATTTGAAGAAATGCTGGCAAGTTTTGCCGAAGACTGTGCCGTTGATTGTGACCACTTATGAGGCCAGTTTTCCGTGTAATTATATTCCATGAAAGGTGATCTGATTAACAGTGATATGATTTTATCCTTTTCTTGTGTATAGGCCTCTACTCTATTTCTATTCAATTCTTCCGATAGGTTGAGTTACTTGGAAATCATGACTCATTTGAAGTTGACTAATAATGATATTTGATGCAGTCGATTTTTGTTTCATGTTTGACCTTGATTTGCTAATCTGTACAAAAAAACGCACCTTGAACTACTGACCTATACAAGAAACGCACGTGAGTCACGGACCACTATTGTGGTGGTTGATGACACTCCGATACTAAAATTAAACAGGGCTCTAAGGAAGACTTAAAGCTGTAAACAGAGAATTTATAGCGTACATTTATTTACCAATCTCCTATCTTATTTATAATGCTTGAGTCATGATTCGGCCAAACCATTGGTGGTGTAGGGAATTTTTCCCAAATCTGAAGGTCCAACTTCCATTATTTGATGGAAATCGTTCTTTTTACAACGGTGATTGGCCATGAGACTTATTCCTAGGGTAATCTACCCTATACTTAAAAAAATGTAACTTAAATGCATTAAAGTTGAGAGATGCTAGGGCGCACCGGTTTTTTACCTGGTATTTCGCCTGGATGGTGCTAGGCACGTGCACCATCCACACACATGCCAAGCACGTGCGATTAAGGTGAGCCAAAAAAAAAAAAAAAAAAAAAACAAAGAACCCAAATCTCATTTTATCAACCCCAAATCTCAGAGTGATTGTTGGCAAGAATTTCAACCCCAAATCCCTTATTTCCCCTCTTGATCAAAAGCAAAGAAAGTAGAGTGAGTGAGAAGAAATGGTTGGGGATTAGAAAGGAATGGTAGAAGATTCAATAACAGGACAGTAAATAGAGATCAAGTTCTCCATAAATGTGTTCAGAAAATTCGATAGCATTTGAAGTTTAATGTTAAGAAAATCAGAAACACAAGGGCCAATAGACTTCAATGCAGCAGATGGAACCTGCATCCAGCTCTTGTGAATTCCCAATCAACATTCTGCTGGTGGGAACACCCACCAGATGGACTCTTCAAGCTGAGTACTGATGGGTCGGCTAGAGAAACTGAAGGGGGTATTGGGGGCCTCATAAGGGACTCTCATTTTCATCCCCCTTATCAAGCCAAGTAGCTCTTGATTTGGTTCTAACTTCAGCTTCATCCCCTGTCTAGATCTTGCTTAGCTAAAACAACTTGGGTTTTTGTTGAAGCTTTCACCTTCCTCCATTCTCTAAGGCCTGCTTTCACAACTTGGGTTTTTGTTGAAGCTTTCACCTTCCTCCATTCTCTTACCTGAATGCTCCACTTCAACCCTTCTTCTTCCTTCCTTCTTCTCTTCTGCTTTGGAATCAAACAAGAAATAGTTGCTACCAAAAAGTTCTGGAATTTGGTTTTTTTTTTTTTTCCCCACTTTAAAGGCACGTGACTGGCACGTGGAATGGTGCACGTGCTTGGCACCATCCAGGCAAAATTCCAGGTAAAAAATCGGTGCATTTTAGAATTGTTGATTAAAGTTAGGTTAATGACTTTTTTACGCCCTCAGTCTCACTCTTCGTCTCCTCCAATCAATTATTTTTTGACGCTATTACGTGACAACACCCCTATAAAGTTGTTGGTGTTTTTTTTTCCTCTCGTACTTTGCAATTTCTTCTCAAACAACACCAAAAAACAACAATAGCGGGGCATATCTGCCGTCACCGCCCCACCTTGATGTCGATCGCTGCCGCCCCACTTTGTTGTCTAGTCTCCCCCTCCGTACCAAACGCCACTACATGCAACCTTGGTCTACTCCTCGCCACCACCTAATCTGTCCCTCCCCACCTCGCCAATCTCTCCTTCCTCCTGTCTACAACACATTCGTCTATTTACCGCCACCGCCTCTCTATTCCTCCCTCATTCGCGCACCTTCGTCTACTGTGGTTGCAAGATCAGAAGGGGTGGCGAGAGGGTTGCGAGGTGTGTGGCTAGCGGCGGGCTGCAGGCAATTCCTCGTCTTCCTGATAAGACAACGTAGAAAACAAATAAATAAATTAATAAATAATTGTGAAAAATTAAAAATAAAAATGGTGGTATCATTAAGTAAGTTGTGATATTGGATAGAAAGTGGTGGTCTTAGTCACAAAGTTGAGAAGTGTGATTGTGTTAAAAACGTGAAAATGGTGGTATTAAAAAAGTCACAGCCTAAAAGGTATAGGAGGAATTCTAAATGTCGAGGAAACAGGCGAGGAAATGGGCGAGGGGATGGACGTGGCGGGGTGGGGACCGTTTATTCCGCTCGGGATGCGCGCACCAAAAATGACGGCACACATCTCGAACAAAGTGGACAGTCCCCACCCCGCCACGTCCCTCCCCTCGCCCGTTTCCTCGCCCATTTCCTCGCTCTGTAGAATCTCTCAAGGTATATTTACCTTCAATGTTTCTTGACCGGTGGTTGATTTGATGTTTAATTAAAAAAGGGTTCAAGTCACTTTACCCTAAAATTTAACACTCAAAGTGATTTACGATAAAAACTAATTAGGCCAAGTGCAAATGATTTAATATTTTTAGCATTACTATTTGGTTTCAACATTTTTGCACGAGCTTGACTCAATGTCGGATTGGTTGGGTTTGGTGGAGTTTTGCTTTTCACAATGAGCAATCAACATAAACTTTGAAGTTCTACGGGATGTCTATCCTCTTGGTTTTATTTATTTATAACACGGTGAATACTATTTTCTTAGGAAAAACAACAAAGAAATATAACAAAACATATACTACTAGTATATCTAACACTAAACATAGAGGTCTATTTCTAAATCGAAATGTCCTTAATCAACTTCAATGAACAAATTTCAGTCCCTTATTTATTTATTGTAAAATTTCCTGAAATTAGTAATAGCAAATTGGGTTAATTGCGATATTCCCTCTATAATAAATAGCTAATATAAGTTTACCCTATAATAAATTGATATTTCAGTCTCCCCTAGGACTATCGGTCCACACTCGTTGATTGTTTGTTTTCAAAATGTCCATATTTAGATGATCAAAATGCCCTTTAAAAATTCAAGGCTGAAATTCATTATTTTATATCTCGAACAACTATCTCAAAGGAAATCAAGAGTCCAATCGAAATAGAAAGCATACATCTCGAGGAAAATTCACAATTATTAAAATATAAAAAAAACCAATCTTCTTCCCCAACGCACCTTATCCTCCTTGCTTCCTTCCTTCCTCTCCCCCACCCCCCCTCCTCCTTCCTCCCCATCTCCGTTCACCCAAGACAACACCACCTCCCTCCGTTATAGAACCATTGCCCCTTTTTAGCCTCTTTGTTGCCAAACTTATCTATACTATCCCAATTCTTGTCCTGACCATGATGAATTGGGCAACTGAAATTATTAAGTGCTACTGGATCGAGATCGAGCTCTCCAATGAAGAAATTGAGATTAGTCATAAAAATCCCAACTCACTTTCCAAAAAATAAAAAAATAACACCTGCACTATGTTAGGCAAAAACCAATTGCTGCCCTTTGCAAAATTTCTAGATTAGTTTGAGAAAGATTCGGTTACAACAATAGTTGGGATTATAAAACACGGTTCAATGTTTTCGGCAAACCCCATTTTAGGGGGTGTATTCAATTAGGGGTTTGAATGGAGTGTGAAGGATTTTAAATATTGTGGATTTTAAAATATTTCAATAGATTTTAATGTATTTTACAAAATTCATGGGTTTTTTTTATGGATTTTAAAATGATTGGATTTTGTGGATTCTTATGAATTTCTATAAATTCTTATGAATATGTTATTAATCATAAGAAGCCATGAAAAAACACCATCTAAATTGTTATCCATGCCAACATAATCATAAAACGTTCCCCAAAACACTAATTTAACCGCCGTTTGTATGCTACGAGAATTTTATTTCAAAAAAACATTCAAATATATTGAAAATGGACTAAAAGTAATACAAATAATTATTTCCCTTTTTCTTTTTGAAAAGAAAAACAATGCAAATGATTTTCCAATAAAAAATAGATAGATAAATTGAAAAAAATCACCCCCTTCATTGCTCATTGTTGACTCTCAACACCTGTATCATCTCCCTACATATCTGAAGCTATAATTGCTCTTCATTCATAAAAGGAATTTCATCAAACAGTTGGTGTGTGGGACTTTTACCTGTTCCATTGCCGATTACTAAAGGGGGCGAGATGCAATAATGTCCATGAGAGGTGGCGGTCGGTCTGCAGTTGATTTCACGACTTCTTCTTCAAGGGCGAGTTCGTGCCAATTGATTACTCGGTAGAGACTCAGTCAAAACTTAAGTTTCCAAGGGATTTTTTGAAACTAGCTACCAAGCTCAAGGTGTTCATGTTGGGTTTGAAACAAAGAAGTGGGGAAAGGGGTGGTGGTGGAGAGGAAGGGGAGAGAGGAAGAAAGGGGGAGGTGCGATGGGGATTAAAATTAGTCTATTGTTTTTTTTTTAAATTTTGAAATTTTCTTCAAGATACGCTTACTATTTTGATTAGATATTTTCAAGGTGTGTCTTCATATAAAAATATTAAAAAACTTTATTACCGATTATTTTATTATAAAGTAATTTCTTATTAGCTATTTATTAATTGTATGAGATATATGGCAATTAACCTATTGTTTTATTAAGTTTGTATAAAATGTTTAAATCATCACTTACGTGTGACTTACTGCCATCTGGTATTGATGATAGAATTTAAAACTCAAAAGCAAATAATGACATTGAATTATGTATATCAAAAGGTGAAAGGAAGGTGGTGTGAATGACAATTGATGTTACCACATTGGAAAAACTTGAGAAGGTTGTTTAATTTTCTTTGTTGACATGTACTTGCATTCTCATCGTTACAGAGAGACCAATAAAACTGCAGATTATCTAGCTAGCTTATACCCAAGCGCGGAGTTTGTAGTTACCATAGCTAGCTCTTTTGCTGAGGATCTAAAAAACATGGCAACTAGCGAGCAAGGGAGATGGTCACTCAAAGGAATGACTGCTCTTGTCACTGGTGGAACAAAGGGAATCGGGTATGTGTTTCTTGTTCTCTTCTCTAATGATCTACGATGTTTCAGTTCTTTTTTTTTTTTTTTTCGAAAATTGAGCTGGGTTTTAAAGATCCCAAAACCTTTATACAAATGAAACAAAAGTAAAAGCAAATACTAAAACAAACTCTCACAAGAAAGGATTCACCAAAACAAACTTAGACTATAAACTAATTATACCTTTATACCTTTTGTTTGCTTTCTTAGTTCTATTGGATTTTTGGAGACATAGTCGAAAATCTTTGGTGTGAATGTTAGAGAACGTCTTTGCAGCCGGTTCTGTTTCAGTTCTTATATATGGTTCAGTTCCTAAAACCATTTTTCAATTGTTTGATATACATAGTTAAGAGTAATAATTAATGAGTTGTCTCACCACTCGGATAATTGAAATATGATCCACAATCCCATATTTTATTTTGAATATTTTAATGTTTTCATATAATCAATGAGATTTTTTCTCGACTACGATCTATAACTTGTGCATCTTGGAAAAATGTATATAGATATGCAATAGTGGAGGAATTGGCTGGGTTGGGAGCAGCTGTGCACATTTGTTCAAGAAATGAAGTGGAAATCAAAGAATGCTTAAGAAGTTGGGAATCTAAAGGTTTCAAAGTCACTGGTTCAGTTTGTGATGTTTCCATCCGATCTGATCGGGAGAAGCTCATGGAGACCGTCTCCTCTGTTTTTGACTGCAAACTTAACATTCTCGTATGTATTTTATGGAGTGTGACTCATGTAACAATCTATTTAACTTGTCAGGGAGACTGATAAGTATCCGTGATGCTCTCATTGAAACTAAAAGTTGCTACAATTGTGCTTTGGTTGCAGGTAAACAATGCTGCAATACTTTTATTTAAACCTACAGTAGACATTACAGCTGAAGACTTTTCAACTCAAATTGCTAACAATCTCGAGTCTGCTTTACATTTATCCCAACTTGCACACCCTCTCTTGAAAGTTTCAGGAATGGGAAGCATTGTGTTCATATCTTCCATTTCTGGTGTTGTGGCTCACTATAATATCTCTATCTATGGAGCAATTAAAGGTATGTTTATTGGAAAATTTATGTGGTGTTTAAATTTGATTTAGGGTGATTTTTATGTTTGCACGTTATTTCCAGGAGCAATAAATCAACTTGCTAAGAACCTTGCATGCGAATGGGCCAAAGACAATATTCGTAGCAACAGTGTTGCACCTGGAATAACTAAAACTCCTATGGTTGATGATGTAATATTCTTCGAACATATTTTTCTGAGATGTGATAAGAATAATGTTAACATTCTTTTTAATAATTGGTGAAAAATGTGATTTTCCTTGCAGTTATTGAGCAACAAAAAATACATTGAACTTTTGTATGCTCGAACTCCTATGCGACGTTATGGGGAACCAGAGGAGGTAGCATCAGCAGTGGCTTACCTCTGCCTTCCTTGTGCTTCATATATAACTGGTCAGGTCATTTGTGTCGACGGTGGATGGACTGTGAATGGCTTATATCCAACTCATGACTAAACATTGTCTTGACAACAATGTTTCCTGGTATTAATGGACCATATAAGAGGTTAAAAAGAATAAATGTATTGAGTGGAAAGACTATGTTTTTGTTTAATATGTTGTATGGAATGTTAAGAGTTTACAGTTACATTAATCTGGATTCATTATTTAGCTTTCATGCGAAGCCTTTTGTTGATTGATGGATTGATCGGATTTGTCCCATGATTTTTTACCCGTCACATTGAAGTATATATATCTTGTTGTCTTTTGTTTTTACTTCCATAAATTGAATATAAACATAAACCATAAACTTTTTTTCCTTCATGAGCTTATGAGTTCCATACCTCATAAACTGTAGATGATGCCAGTTGTGAGAAATTTATCAACCATTTTTCAAAGATTTCATTAAGTGGGCAGTGGTTGCTCCTGCGGCATCATTACCATCTATCAGTAGCTCCTCAGTGGTTCCTCTGACATTGTAGATGATTATTCTATCAGCCATAATTTCTCTTTTCGGTCTTACCATGTGCATCAATTATAATTTACTTATGATACTCGGTTTGCATTTTACTTGACTTTGCATTTCAAGATATTTCGAACTTAGAGTTTGCCTTTCCCTTTCATTGTCTTCAATTGAATGTTAAACTGGCTTGGCTTTTGCATCATTTACAAGTATGACTTGGTGTGAGAGATGGGAAGCAACATCAGCAGTTGTGTTCTGGTTTTGTTACCCAGGATGCCTCTTACCAAAGAAATTGCACTTCCCACCAGATCTTGTATATCATTTTTGCTTTGGCCCCTATCAAGTCAAGTATAGGGTACATTGTATTATTCGCATTAGTTATAAGGTAAATCACTTTGAAGTTTAAGTTCCATTATTGATAATATTCCCTATCCTGAAAGGGAACTAAAATGCTTTAAAGTATTGTATAGCCAAGTGCAAATGATTTATTTCTTTTTAGCATTGTTATTTGGTTTTATCATTCTATCATACAAGAAAAGTCATCATTTATAGCATATGTTTATAGCATTTTTGTCCAAAGTGCTACGATTGACTAACACTATGCCTTATTAATAACATTTTTTTTGCTTATGCTATCAAAACGCCAAAATCTATCCAATATTTGTACTCCCTTCATCAAATTGTAAAATGCTATCAAAAGTTTGGTTGGGCAGGAGTCATATTCGCAGGGCGCCAAAGTGCCCGCTCGATCGGAAAAAAAAAAGAAGGAAGGAAGCAGGAAGCAAAGCTCATTCCCTCTGCCTCTCTGTCTCCCTCTCCGATCTGCTCTGTCTCCCTCTCCGATCTGCTCTCATCTCCCTCTCCCTCTCCCTCTCTCTCTCTCCGTTCTGCTCTCCCTATCCGATATTCTCTCCCTCTAGCTGTCAACCCCCTCTCCGACTAGCTGTTTCGCTGTGCAAGAAAGAAATGTTAGTTGAAACAAAATTGTCTGTTATTTCTCCACCCCCTCTTCGAATCGCTAGGTTTTGACCTTTTTTGGACATTAAAGAGAGAGACAAGGAAATAGGTTTTAAGCAGAGGTTTCTTTCTCTCTTTCTTTCTTTTTACTGGATTTTTAGGGGTTCTTTGGCTGTTTTGAATGAGCCCCCACTGGCATTTATGAAAAAAGATTTTTTTTGGTTGATTTTGATGCAATTTGGAGGAAATTTGAGCATGATTTTGGGGTATTTATGGACATTTGTCTTGAAAGGAAACATATTTTTTTTCTTCAAAATTATAGATATTTCTCTGGTGTGGGGATATTTAATTTGGTTCTGAAATGGGAGGAGATTGCAGTAATTATACTGTTAGAAGCTCTGGTTTCACTCTGATATTGTAGAGTACAAGTGAAAATCACACCTTGTAACACCCGTATTTTTTTTGTCTATTTTATTGCTAAATTTGATATTTTTTTATTAAAAAAGTGGTTTTAAAATTCTTGGAATTTAATTGTTTTTAGAAATTTTTTATGGTTTTTAAAATTATTTTCTGGATTTTTACTGATGTAGCAGGTTACCTTTTCATTGTTGGATCTAAATTTGTTTTTCTGAATTTTTTTAATTTTTTTTTGGGAGTTCTCTGATTGCAACGCGTTAATGCTGAAGGTGTGGCCTTGTTCAAACAATTAGAAGATCCAGCAAGTAACAAGAAGGTTGGTCTAACAGTTTTTCTTGAACACAAAGCCTGTTCATCCTGGATTTAGCAAATCATTCACATATATGGTTTACAGGCACAGAAAGGAGATGTGGTTGGTTTACAAGATAGTTGCCAAGATAACTATCTGATCCTGTTGTCTTCATGAAAAGTACCGCGCAGGTACATAAGGTGCTTCCAGAACCTTGACCTTCTCCACAAAGGTTACTTGGATATATTCTTGAAAGGGTGGGAGTGAGCTACTGAGTGACGTGGCCCGAGTGAGTGATGAAGCCACATCGGAACACTTGAAGGGGTAGTTTAATTTTCGTTGTTGACTTGCTTATACTCGTATTCTCATGTTCAGAACCTTGTGTGGTTCTGATTTTAGCTTGCCATTCCACTTAATGTTATTTTAAGATTTTCAGGTTGTCAAGCTGCGTGCATGTATCAATGACAAATTCGTTGGACTCTAGTCATGAAAATGCCTTGCCCCTTCAGGGATGATGCTGGAAAACACTTGGAGCAACTTTCTGATTCAGTAATATTGGTGTTGACAAGGACATATGATATGGATAGTGTGGATCACGAAGAGTCAGAATGTTTTGGGTCACCAAACAGTTGGTGATGGAGTACATTTAGGCTGGGTGTTCAACATGGTTCTTTTTAGCATTTGCTACTCCTTGCTTGCTTGATGTAAGCAATTATATTTGATCGTCTTTTGTAATAGGATATGATTCTGACTGAACAAAAAAAATTCATACCTGTTATTAGAAGCAGCCTAATTTCAAGAAAATCGAGAAGTGGATAGGGAACTTTTTTTATTACCCAGAATTGTTTCTAGAGTGATCCCAATAGTTGGCGATGGAATAGGCCATGTTCAAGGTGTGTTTTTTAGCATTTACTATTCCTCACTGTTTGATATAAGCAACAATACCTAATCCTCCTCTGTACTAAAACACGATTCTGAATATAATTACTGGTTTGCAGCCAGAATTCAAGGAAATCAAGAAACGAATAGGAGATTTGATTATTGGGGATATCTGGAGAGTTACAGTAACAACACAAATCTGTTCAGGTAACCGACCAGCAGATTCATTATCAACTCATCAACTGGCTACTGTCACGGGGTCAAGTGATGCCACTGGGGAAATGATAACATGACAAAACAACAATTGGTGGTCGGAATACAAAATTTCCAGTTCTATGTTATGTTACCCCGGCCCTTTTGTGTACTTTCGATGGACACACAAGACCAGTCTTGTACATTTTACCTTAGATGCCTAAGTTCTGAGAAATTTATCAATCAATCTGTCAGGGAATTTCATAAGTGCCAGCTGAGGCTGCTTGATGCATATTACCATAGGTAATATTAGCTCAGTCACATTTCTCTGTTTGGTGTGTCATCGACTCAGCTTGTTATATACTTTTGATACTCCGATTACGTTTTGTTTCTACTCGTCTTTGACAATTTTTGGATGCTGAAGTTTTGTTTACTACTGTCAATTCTTCTTAACAGATATTGAATTGTATCAGGAAGCTTTATAGTCGTCACTACACTAAATTGGCACTTTTGTAACAACTCTCAAAACAGTATCACTTTGGAGATGTTACAATTCACCAAACAATTTCAAATCAAAACTAAATTTAGTCAAAAAAATGAAAAACAATAACACAAAAAAAATGATACAATAAGTTGGATCACCATGAATAGTATCACTTTTATAACCATATTCTTCATGGTGATACAATTATTGTATCATTTTGTTTGTGAAAATGTGTAAAATTGTTAGGTGAATTGTTACACTTCAAAAGTGATACTGTTTTGAGGGTTGTTACAAAAATGCCAATTTGGTGTAGTGCGTTGAAGGGTTTCATTATTTTTTTTGAAGATGGCACTTCCATGAAACTTTTCAAATTTGAAGGCATAGAACTTTGACCTCATGAATGTGACTTCGTAATTCAATTATATTCACTGATTGGAAGATTACCTATTTAAATAATGTTGAATCTTAGCTTTGATGCTACAAAATTACCTAAAAACACACAAATATTGTGAATTAGTTAACAACAAACAATAATTCCACCTACTTTTACATTACCAATAATTCAGATGCTAGCATAGCAAGACGACTTCAAATGCAATGATGTTTGAGCATACCAGTAGAAAAGTTATGTAATAATCTTTACACTCTTCGATACAGAACTTAAAATCTAGATGGAGGAGCTAATATCCTATTCACTGTAAATAACTCCTACAAGAAAAGCTGTATAGCGTGACTTTACATTGTCCCGAGTAATTTGTAAGCTTGGGCATTCTGGTTATGCCACGGGCTGGCGCCTAACCACTAGGCACAGCAAATGTATGAAGGAGCTTCTCTCCATTTTATTTTTCACCGGTTCCCCTAATTTCAGATTGAACATTGTCAATATAATTTTTTGTTCTTGTAATTGATGTCCATTCTACCGATTTTTTGTTCTTTTACTCTTGTCAATATAATTTCCCGATCATGAATATGTTTGTCTCAAAAGTTTGAAATAAATGGGGTCACTCTTATGCCTTATTGCCACCATATCATATTGCAAACGAAAGGATTTCAAATTCAAAAGAACGGCCTCATGAAAATGTGGTTATCAAATCACTTTCATTATCTGTATCAAAAGTAGATATAAATGAAAGGTGATAGATATTATTATTCTTCCAGTTCCAACCTTCCAGGTAGGTAGCTTGTTCTACTCTCTCACTCTCCTTTCAATTTCTTTGTTTAGTTCTGTGAAAGTAGATGGAAGATGAGTGTTTCATTTCACATGGGCATGCAGGAGTTGTGTGAATGTTTTCAACATGTTTCCAAACAAGGAATGGGCACTAATAGCTATTACAGGCAGCAATAACTGAGAACCATTTCCATATGAAGTAGTCAGGTTGTAAATGCACTAGAAGAAAAATCATACAAAACATTCAACTTTTGCTATATATCTACCACTCCTGCTTTTCTGTTCTGAAATTTGAAGAGGAGACCTAGCTGAAAAAGAGAGACAAGGCCTATGATTTCAACACATTTCCACAATAAGGAAAGGCACCAGCAATTATAATTACAGTAATAATTGAGAGTTTAAGATAAACATTACCATACAAGGCAATTGAAGAAAAATAATTCAAGCATCCATTTATTCAAGTTTTGCTATCTACCAAAAATATGGACTAATATTATTGAAAGGGCAATTTCAATTTAACTCCCCAAGTCTGATCCAATGTTGGTTAGGTTGGGTTCGGTGGAATTTTGCTTTTCACATTTAGAATAACCCTTGAAATTCTATTGGTGTATTTGGTCCAAAGGAAAATTAAACATTAATTTTGTGATGGAGTTAGGGTTGTTCATGGTTCGGTTTAGTTCAATTTCAACTTAAAACCGCAAACTAAACCACGTCAACAGGTTTGACAAAAATTCAAACTGAATGTGTAATGAAACCGATTTAATATAAAATTCAATGAAAGTGAAAACTGAACGTGACCGACAAAAACTACCCAATTTTAACCAAACCGAATGACAAAAATTATGTATTATTTATTAATATTTTATATGATACATATAGAATTCAAAAAAAAAAAACATATATATTAGTTCCGTTGGTTCCCTTGGGTTTTTTCAACATAAAGCTCCAAATTGAACTGATCACTTCGGTTTCACAGTGTTACAAATCGAACCAAATAGAAATTGAAATAAAATCAAACCAAATTGATCGATTCAATTTGTTTCAAGCGATTTGATCGGTTCATTCGATTTTTTTGTTCATCCCTAGATTGAGTCTATATTCATGTTTCTTAATACAATTTTAGGGTTGAACAAAAAAAATCAACTAAACCGATTAAAATGACCGAACCGATTAAAACCAAAATCATTGGTTTAGTTTAGGATCGGTTTTGTTTTTTACAAAATTCAAAACAGATATGGTCGGTTTGGTTTTCAGTTTTTAATGATTTAACTGACAAAACCAAACTGGCCGAATTGATATAATGAATAATATATATTATATATAAATATTATATAATATGTTTAATTTAGTCGGTCAGTTCAGTTTTTGATTAATATAAATTAAATTCGATTTTGTGTTAAAATTTAAAACTGATAAAAGTTAGTTCGATTCTTGGATTGGAAAAAAACCAAACCGTCGATTTAGTTTTCAACCCTACAAAATTTTGAAAAATCATTTCTTATGGGATAGAGCAAAGAAATATAAGGCTCGCACATACTTCTATGTGTTTAATACAAGAAATACACATTACATAGGCCCATTACTACCGTGAAAAGCCCTTGATCAACTTTAAGGCAAAATTTACTTAAAACCAATAAAATGGCTAATTAGGTTCTTCAAAAACAATTATTAGCTTATGTGACTTACTGCCATATGGTATTTAATGAAAGAATTTCCAAAAATTCAAAAGGTAGGGTGTCAATGAAAGTTGATGTTACATACAGCAATAACTGAGAGAAGCAAAATTACCATACCAATCCTTTAGGTATAACCGTATGAATGCAATTGAAGAAAAATAATACTACAAGCATCCCCTGTTTTGCTATCGAAACTTTTTCTCTGTAAGCTAGCAGTTTGAAGAGGAGAACAAGTTGTGATGAGGGAGAGAGATCCCATCCATTCTTTGTTATTCGCTTCTTGTTTGAGGAGGAAAGGAGATCATGACAACAGGTCAAGTGGTATGTCCCTTCTTTGGAGTTGTGTTTACAAGGCTCAACCCTTTAATCGACAACGACCGGAGGAAACTTCGTCCATTAGTGGTTACGGTAAAAGATCAATTGAAGAAGCTTAATAAAAGCTTCTGTAGAATCAAAGATGTTCTCGACGATGCAGAGGAGAGGCAGTTCGATTATTGCTGGAGGAACTAAATGATGCATCATACAAGGCTGATGATGTTTTCGATGAGTGTGACTATTATGGAGGCCTACAACAACAACAACCAGCCGAGGAAGCTAGCAGCAGCAGCAGCAATAAGGTTACTGAATAAAATGACCATCAAGAATAAGTATCCATTGTCTCGAATTGATGATCTAGTAGTGGATCTATGAGTTGAAAATATCAAACCCCTAAGAAAATTTTATTCATAATTAGTGGATCTAACCCACCAAAAAATCTTTGAGACAGACTAAACAGAGATAAATGATTGATTACCATGAAAGTGGAGAGCCTTCCCTGTTTGCTAATATCAAAATTAGGCTTAAGGTTTATTATCAGTGAATCATAGCAAAGTTCCTCAATCTTTTCTCTCAATAAAAGTTTGGGGCGTTTAAAAAAATTCAATCTTTTTTAACAAAAACTTCAAATTCAACTAAAATAAAGAAAACCCACAAAAAATGAAGCATACCCAAATCCAGAAACACAATGAAAATGAATTCTGAGAGATGAATTGATAAAATATTATGTACTACTGACTCTTTTGTTCTTGGGAATGGGAGATTTTCAAGAGAGATAGATAAAATGGGGTTTCTTCTCCTTCTTAAATACACAGCAGAGGATTAACCGAAGAGGAAGAGATTTTAGTTCATTGAGAGAAAAGGAACAACCGAACACTCGAACAGGGTTGCATGAGAGAAGACATTGCGCCTTGCGCCGCTACTTTGTGCGGCTGTGTGAGAGACTCGGGAGAATATAGAAGGGGAAGCCCTAATAGTCAACTTTTTTTTAAATATGAACTAACTTTTTTTAAAAATTTTTTAAAAGTTCGTTGGGGGGGGGGGGGGGGGGGGGCTGGTCCTTGAATAGGTCCGCCCATGCTTGGGTGAGGTGTGTTCGGCACAGGAGGAAAGTGCGATTGTGGAAAAGAAACCAAGAATTTGAAAAATAAATACATAAATAAAAACCATTGAATTGAGCCTAACATGGAATTGTGTATAGATTATTTTAGCATTGTACTAGGTTAGCCTTGAGAGAAGAAACTAACAACTCATTCGAATCTCGAATGAGAAGTACCTGTCTTCCTTAAGGTGAATTTGCATTTTTTTTTAATTTTTATATTTAATTGTTTTGATTTATAAGTTTGCTCACACCAGTATTAATATACTGACCCAAATTTTGTATTGTTTTACAAATTTGGGTGTGCTCTTAATGAGCGTAGCCCCCGAGAACTATCAGGGTTAACTGGAGCATAAGGAAGGGTATTCGCTGTGTGGCGAGAGCTGAGGAGTCGACACGTTTTTTGTTAGATCTTTATTATTACTATTCGTAGGTAAACAGATGTAGGTTTTAGACATTAATGCTCAGTTTTGTCAGAAATTTATTTGGGGAACTGATTATTGTAATTTTCATTTCTTTTGTGGACCTCATTTTTTAGGAAGAATATTGAGGAAGGTTATAGTTTATTTTTTGCCTTATGACTTTACCATTTAATTTGTTCATGACGTGTCTTGGTTTTTGGACAACTTATTAATTTATGTTGTTCCAAAAATCGGGGCGCGACACTGAGTCAGTTTGTGATGTTTCCATCCGATCGGATCGTGAGAAGCTTATGGAGACTGTTTCCTCAGTTTTCGACTCCAAGCTTAACATCCTTGTCAGTCGCCGAAAAACTGATCACCTGAAATTCACTTAGTCCCTTTATTTAACATTCAATTTTTGCATAATCTTCGAATCTTATAATGCGCTTTCCAAAGATCAATCTTAAGACAACTTCTGAACGTAAGTACTTGTGGTTGCATACAGATAAACAATGCAGCAACGTTCATATTTAAACCAAGTTTAGATTTTACAGCAGAAGACTTCTCAACTCAGATATCTACTAATCTTGAGTCAGCTTTCCATCTGTCCCATCTTGCACACCCTCTATTGAAAGCCTCAGGAATGGGAAGCATTGTGTTCATATCTTCTATTTGCGGTGTGGTGGCTCACTATAATGCTTCAGTTTATGGAACAACTAAAGGTCAGCTCAAACTACTCTTAAGAAATATATATATAATCAGCGTCGACGTATCTACTAAAATTTGATCTCGTTTGATTTTTGTGTTTTGCATCACTTCCAGGAGCAACAGATCAACTCGTAAGAGCTTTGCACGTGAATGGGCCAAAGACAATATTCGTAGCAACAGCGTTGCACCTGGAGTCATTAGAACTCCTGGACAAGGGTACTTAGGCTATAGAAGAGAGGAGCAAACTTGCCTTTGCTAATATATGTATTGAAATTGATGCTAGCAAGGAGCTAAGTGCAACTATAAAATTTGTGAATGAGGAAGGATAAGGGTTTGAAGTGTTATTGGAGTATCCAGGAAGTCACAGAAGTGTAGTAAATGTTGTCAATTTGAGCATATCAACAATAGGTGTGGTATAAAGTAAAAGACTACCATCAAATTTTGGAAGCCAAGAAATAATGACTATAATCAGCAGGTTGAAAAGAGCAAAAGAAAAAAGTATTATGGCAGTGGAAAGAACATAAGAGAGATGAGTTAAACACTTAACCAAGTATGAGCCAACATGTCCATGTTCATAACTCATTTCAGTCTTAGCAAAGTAATGGACTTGAAGAAGGGGAATTAGGCCCAATGGGGCAATTTGTGGTGTGTCTAATTTAGTTGGATTGACTGTGACTCTCACCACTCCAAATGTAATAGGTATTGCCAATTTAAATGATGATAATATAGTGATGGACAACAATTGCAAGGAGATGATTATCCTAAATGTTCCAAATGCTCAACAATCTTTTAAACAGGAAGGTTTCAGTAAGAGTAGAATCCATGGGCAAGGTAGTTCAACAATAGCTAGACTTCCCAATGTCGGTAACGAAGATGGTGGTGGCGATGGAAATGATGAGGACAATGATGTAAGTCAGGAAATAGATGACTATGAAGAATGAAGTGAGAAATCAATAGAAGGGTTTTCTAAAAAGTACACAAAAGCATGGAACCGAAACTTCAAAGTAAGCCCTCAAAGATCCACTCGAACCAAGAAAGCAAACAAAAAATAAATGGAATGACCGCCCGCTGCCATGGAGTATGGATCACCCACTGCCACAACAAAAAGAATTGTATCTCATCCCAATGAAATAGAACATGGATCATCTCTCTACCTAATGATTATGATTAACTCTACCTAATGAATATGATTTGAGTGTCATGGTAAGGATACTGGAATAGTCATAGATTTTTTTGTTAAATTTTCCCGGTGATTGTTTTTGCAAATAATTGTTTCGTTTTTAGAGATTGTATTTGAATATCTTTATTTTTTTTCTTTAATATAAAGGTTTAAGAGTCGTTGCTTGCTTTTAAAAAAGAAAAAGAAAAAGAAAAAGAAAAAGAAAAAGAAAAAGAAAAAGAAAAGATGTCGGTAGGTTGGGTATGGTGGAGTTTTGCTTTTTCACATTGAGCAATCAATTTAACTTTTGAAGTTCCATGGGAAGTCTGTCTGTGAATTATTTTTTCTCAAAAGATTGAATTAAATTTGGTCACTTGCATGTGACTTACTGCCATATGATATTTATGTTTTTAATTTAGCAAAATTAATGTTAATATCGCAAATGTCAAGGTCCTGAAAAGTTAACAGAAAGTACGAAAATTCTAAATGTCGAGGAAGTGGGCGAGGAAAACGGTGAGGGAGGGAGAGATGGAGCCGTCCATCTCCCTTGAGAGATGCGTATGAAAAATGACAGCACGCATCCCGAAGGGGATGGTCGCCTCCCTCCCTCTCTCCCTCCCTTGCTGTTTTCCTAGCCCACTCCCTCGACAGGTAGAAGTGCTCCAGAAAGTATTGAGGGAGTGTGACTCATGTAACAATATTTTTAACTTGTCAGAGAAACCGATAAGCATCCGTACGTGATGCTCTTATTGAACCAAGTATGAGCCAACATGTCATGTTCATAACTCATTTCAGTCATAGGCCCAATGAGGCAACTTGTGGTGTGTCTAATTGAGTAGAATTGAACGTGACTCTCACCACTCCAAATGTAATAGGTACTGCCAACTTAAATGATGATAATATAGTGATGGACAACAATTGCGAGGAGATGATTATCCTAAATGCTTCAAATGCTCAACAATCTTTTAAACAGGAAGGTCCCAGTAAGAGTAGAATCCATGGGCAATATAGTCCAACAATAGCTAGGCCTCCCAATGTCGGTAATGAAGATATCAATGGCAATGGAAATGATGAGGACAATGATGAAAGTCAGGAAATAGATGACTATGAGGAATGAAGTGAGAAATCAATAGAAGGGTTTTCTAAAAAGTACACAAAAACATGGAATCGGAACTTCAAAGTAAGCCCTCAAAGATCCACTCGAATTAGAAAAACGAACAAAAAATACACATGGATTGACCACCCACTGCCATGGAGTATGGATCACCCATTGCCACAACAAAAAGAATTGTATCTCATCCCAATGAAATAGAACATGAATCGTCTCTACCTAATGATTATGATTAACTCTACCTAATTAATATGATTTGAGTGTCAGGGTAAGGATACTAGAATAGTCCTAGATGTTTTTTTAAATTTTCTCTGTGATTGTTTTTGCAAATAATTGTTTCTTTTTTAGAGATTGTATTTGAATATCTTTATTTTTTCTTTAATATAAAGGTTTAAGAGTTGCTGCTTGCTTTTAAAAAAGAAAAAGAAAAGAAAAAAGAAAAAAGAAAAAAGAAAAAAGAAAAGAAAAGATGTCGGTAGGTTGGGTATGGTAGAGTTTTGCTTTTTCACATTGAGCAATCAACATAACCTTTAAAGTTCTATGGGAAGTCTGTCTGAATAATCTTTTCTTAGGGAAAACAACAAAGAAATATAACAAAACAGATACCAGGAGCAAGTATATCTAACACTATAAATTTCAGTCCCTGATTTTATCTATTTATTTTTGAAAAATTTCTCTGACATCAATAATGGTAAATTAGGTTCCTCTATTTGCAAAAAAGGATTAGTTAATTACAATTATTATGTCTCAAGAGATTGAATTAAATATGGGGTCACTTGCATGTGACTTGCTGCCATATGGTATTTAGTGAAAGAATTTAAAAAAGTTGAAAAGCATATCAATTACGTTGCTTTTTAGTATGTGGTGGGGAGTGTAAACATTGACTTCTCTGGTTGACTTTAAGAGACTTTCTATATATAATCACTTATATTAAAGAGATGTAGAGAGATATGAAGCAAATTAAGATCAGAAATATGGGTAATTTGATTCTTCTTCTCACTCTCATCACAACATTACAAGTTGTTTCATCATCATTAGCAGTTACAATTAGATCTGATGTAGTGGGTGGCTTCCTGTCTCATCATCAACTAGGAAGACCTTGCAGTAGTAGTAGTACTGGTTTACTTGAAGAATGCGGTGGAGAATATGATATTGAGGAGGAGTTCCAAATGGATTCAGAGATCAATAGAAGAATACTTACTGGTGGTATGTTAATCGGTCCTGGTACACTAATGCAAGGCAAGCCCACATGCGAGCCTTCGAATGGGATGACCTATACTTGTGTTCCCGGCGTTAATGACAGCCACAAACCAGGAGGATGTAGTGCAAATAGCAAGTATAACAGAGTCTGCCCTGCGAAATAGTATATGCATGCCTGCCCCAATAACTAGTATATAGATCATCTCCCATCTCCCCTGGCCAGTGCACATCCTACTCCCGGAGAAATTAGGATTGCCATGTGCCCGTGACGTGGAATAAATAATGGTTACCTACTCAAGTGCAGCAACAAACATAATATATTATTATGGTGTAAAATAAACATGTTTGGTTTCTACGAATCTAGCTAATCCCTGTAGTTGTTGTTGGTTCTATGAGATTGGTGCAATTAAGTTAAATATGCATAATGGGAATTTAGTTTATAGTATTTTTTTTTCTGGCAAATTAATGTCTCCTAAAACTTGCGAAATTTCTCTGATGTTTGTAATAATAATGTAGTTTTTTTTAATAGTAATTTAGTAAAGCTAATTATGCTTTGAGAAGGGAATAAAAAAAGGTTCCAAACAAAACTAAAATAATTTTTTGTTAGTTTTTACCCAAAATCTTAGCTAAGAGGTAAAATGAGAGAGCAGAAGAAAAGTAGAAAATTGGTATTTTGAAATGGTAGTGGTTCCCATTTTTCAATTGTTGAAATGTTTGGTCCGATGGGTATTAACCATAATGGGCCCAGCCCATAAAGTTGGACCATGAGAGATTACCTCGAAGGGTGCTTGTTGTGTTGGGCACAGGTTGTTCTTCCATTGAGAGAGAGAAGAAAAAAGAGTAGTTGAAGGGGGTTTGTGCAGTTGCTCACCAAGTGTTCATTGCCGTTTCTTGTGTGATTTTAGTGCTATTTGTGTTGATGTATTCTCCTTTTGATTGGGAAGTTGATTGCTCAAACTTTGAATAAAAATGGTTATTCTTTTGTTGATTGATTTTTTACCCGTCGCATTGAAGTATATCTTGTTGTCAATATTTTTACTATCATACATTGAATATAAGCATAAATCATAAACTTTTTTTTCCCTTCATGAGCTTATGAGTTCCATAACTCGTAACCTTAGAAATTACACAATTATAAGCAAAGTGATAAAACAATCACAACCACCCAATTATTTATTTTATTTTTAAAAATTGCTTTGTTAATTAAAGGGTCGCTCTCAAAATGGCTTCACAATGCCCCTGTTCCATGCCTGTGGGCAACTCATTGCTGATTTGATCCCTAGATGAACAATTATGAGTTATTCTTTGACAGATATTGCATGGATTTTTGTTTAAAAAGATTAATGTTGGATGGCCGCATTGTTTGAAAAACTAAAATACGTGTAGCCGATCCCAAGAGTTTTGAGAATGGGCTTTAATGATGATGATGATTTTAGGAAATCATATTTCTTATTGATGATGTAGTGGTGTACTGTTGATTCATGTTTTTTCTAAGTTTAAGGTTTTGGGATCCTTGAAACAGTCTCGTTACATATATACTTCCACATGTGAGTTTATAGAGTAAAAGACAACTAGGTAATAATCTGGTACACGGGAATCATAATGCGACTTACCTAAAATTGTTAGAAAATAAAACCATTATATCTATAAATAAATTTTATAAGCATACATGCCTGAAGAAGTTGTAATATTTATTCATTTATTTATCGTTTTTATTATAATTTGGTTGTTAATCATTGATGATATATTCCCTTTGAAGAAATTTTTACTTGAGTTGTATGTGCAACAACTCTATAGTCACTACCCAACACCCAAGATGATCGAGCATGTTACCTTTTCAGTTTTTGATCTAGATTTGTGTGTCTGATTTTTTTGAGTTCTGTGATTGCAGCATGTTAATGCTGAAGGTAGAGCCTTGGTCACAAAATTAGAAAATCCTGTAAGTGACCAGACGGTTGGTCTGATACTTTTTTCTCGACTACAAAGCTCGTTCATCCTAGATTAAGAATATCACTCACATCTATAGTTTGTTTAGAAAATTTATTTGGATATATATATATATATATATATATATATATATATATATATATATATTTTAATTTTCTTCAGTAGCTATCCTGTGCTACTGGCATCGTGCTTTCAATTATAAGAGAGATGTTTATGTGTAGTAGCAATTATTATTTCGATATGCTCAGATGAAGTGTCACTACCATTATATATTTGGTTTGCAGGCACAGAAAAGAGACGTGGTTGGTCTACATGATAGTTTATTTTGTTGATGAAGTGTCACTCCCATTTTGATATGCTTACATGAAGTGTCACTCCCATATTTGGCTCTGATCTTTGCTTGATACTGCACATACGGTTATTTTGACGTTTTCAAGCTGCTTGCATATATTAGTGACAAATTTGTTGATGAAATTGCCTTGCCTTGCCGCCTCAGGGATGGTGCTGGAAAAAAACACTTGACGCCACTTTCCAATTCAGGAAGATCTAAGTTAACAAAGACAATTGATACAGTTAAGTATGAATCATGTAGACAATTGATACAGTTAAGTATGCACCTGGAGTCATTAGAACTCCTCTGGCTGATGAGGTAAATAGTCTCACCATATATATATTCCATTAATCTGAAAACACATCCAAATTCCATATTTTGAGTTGTGATAAGAATTTTATTATAATATATTAATTACTACATCGGTCCAATAGGTTTTTGAGATCCAGTTTTAAAACAAGATCTTAACTGTTATTATTTTTCCTTGCAGAACTTGAAAAACAAAGAATATAAGGAGCATTTGCATGCTCGAATTCCCATGTGACGTTGTGGGGAGACAGAGGAGGTGGCGTCACTGGTGGCATACCTTTGCCTCCCTTGTGCTTCATACGTTACTGGTCAGGTTATTTGTGTCGACGGTGGATGGACTGTGAATGGGTTATTTCCTACTCGTGATGACTAAAACCAGTCTCAAGACAACAATATTTCCTGGTTTGAAGGGTTTTTTTTTATTTTTTTTTATTTTAGGGGGGGGGGGGGGGGGGGGGGGAAGGGGCGCAAGCAGGGACTAAGGCCTACGTGGTTTTTTTTTTTTTTTTTTTTTTTTGTATTATCATTTATAAAAGTTAAGTATAATAGCATGTAAATTACTTTCAATTCAATGCCAAGATAAATATGCAAAATGTATAAATTAGATCCACTGCAATTGTCCTGTGGAATGGTTCTAGAGATCTGGAATGTTTCGAATGGAGCCAGATGGAATCAGTTGTGTTAGACAGTCGGCCAAAACCAGACCTGATTTGACCCAACAATCTTGCCAAAGGTCAACCTCGTTGCTTGACATAATTTGCCAAAGAAGATGTCGTTTCGTTTAGGTCAAGGCAGTGAGGTTTCCTCTCTAGGCAAAAGAAGCAATGTTGTGAGGTTTGGAGAGCTGAAAAATGCTTCTATTCATGAAGTAAATAGCTTTGAGTTGTAAGGTGCAAGGGTTCAATGGCCGTGAAATGACTTGCCAAATGTTCTTTGCCATTAAGGCAAAAAAAATTTGCCTAACTGATGGAATGTTCAAGCCACCTAAATGGCGAGGAAGGCCTATAAGATCCCAGCTAGGGGTGGGCATCCCATCCCGCGATCCCGTTCCCGTCCCGATTTTTCCGGGTCTTAATGGGATTGAATAATTTCATCCGATCCCATCCCGTCCCGATCTAGAATGGAATGGGATGAGATGAAGATTTTCAATCCTGCCAATCTCGTCCCGTCCCGAACTTATTTATTAATATTAATTATTAATATTTTTATTTAATTATTTATTTTAGAACTGTGGATGCCCATACAAATTATTGCATAGTATTGCAAACTCCAATTCAATTACATAGTACTTTCTTTTTTTCAGAATGATCAAAACACATGTTGTAACCACATCAACCATCAAACAAAGATCTAATAAAAATTAGTATTGCCACTTTAAAACTTTTAGTCATCGCTGAGAAGCGTATAAGACCTCCTTGATTTCAAGCCTGATAGATGCAGTTACCAATAGATGGATCAGAATAAACAATGAGGTCAGAACCATTGAAGTTGCAGTTCCAGCTATTCTTGCCAGCCGCTTTGTAGTAGAGATTCATTGCCAATGAAGCGTGCGATACTACATTGTCTGGAATGTAGCAAGCTCGACCTTTTGAGCTGATGATACTACAGTCTACACCAGTCTACTGGCAAGAATAGGCCATGTTAGCGAATAGTCTGTTCTGGTCTGTGGACGGCTTTGCAATGCACCATGTTATCCTGTTTTCTGCTGCCTGCACACCAGTGCAAGCTATGAAACACAGCAGATAAGCAGTGAAGACCAGAGAAAGAAAGCCAAAGGACTGTTTTACCAATGCCATTTCTAAAAAAACTAAAACAATCTAAACAAATAAGAGATGACTAAGACAGAGTGATTATGTATTTTTTGAGTATGTTCCAGCAGACTTAGTATATTCCAGTTTGATTATGTATTTTTTGAGTATGTTCCAGCAGAATTGATTATGTTCCAGCAGAATTGAGTTGATTTTAATATGTTCTATGTATTTTAGAACTTTAGACTTCTAGTTGATAATATGTTCAAAATGTATTCTCCAGATTAGCACGCTGATCCCGTCCCGATCCCGTATGAATGGGATGGGATAGGGATGGGTATATCTCGTCCCATCCCGTCCCGTGCCCACCCCTAATCCCAGCTGCAAAGGTATTTCGTCTTACTGTCATTTGTGCCATTCCACCAAAAATCTCAAGCCAATGTGTCAATTCTAATAGTAATAACACATGGGAGAAGGAAAGTTCGCTTGGTAATAGACCGTTGGAGTGAATATGATTAGACTTTAACATTTGTATTGTACACTAGTCTACAAACACTTGGAACTTGGAGGAATCTATATATTTGGCAATTCTTAGAAAATAAAAAAAAATTGGGTGGCCTTTAGTGGTTGGTCTCTGCATGCGTGCTTTGCTTTGTCTTTCACATTAAGTTCTCGTACATCTTTAAAAAATTGAAACAACAAAACCTCTCAACATCAAAGGAGGCCCCCAGACAAACTTATTAACATTGAAGGGTAGTTTCACCTACCTATGTGAAATTTGGGATTTGGTTATATGGTCTGTAGAGGGCCCTGTTTAGATCAGAGTAAAAGATGCAAAACAAAGAGTTACATTTCCCGAAATGGTAGCTTGTTTTGGTTGAAGACTTGTAATAGCATTCACAATAGCCGAGCTCCATCCAGCTTTCCTTACTGACATATAGTTAGCCTTCCTTTCCAATCAAGCCTAAATAACATTGCCCAGGCAGGCTTCACGCAGACCTCTCTGCATAAAGGCTTGCAGACTATCTGCGTGAAGGGGAGAATATGGACTGTATGGCCTATCATAGGCCGCATAAGGCTAATGGTAAGAAGTTTGTGAAACCCATGATAAGCCGCGCAACTTATGAAAGGCTTACTTAAGCATATAAAGTAGCTCGAAGATAAATGTTTGCATGTGACAAGAGGTCATTGGTTTGAGGATCGACCACATCTATATTTTCACCCACCGAATGGTTGTCTATATTAACAGAAAACTACTCAAAATAGTTGAGAGACAAAGTCTAAAATCAATTTCCATTGCATGGCTACAAAGATGAAAATTCTTGATGATAGATAACGACACGCTACCAATAAACCCTTGAACACAAAGTAAAAAAGAAAAAGAACTACATTGTGGTTGATAATTTCAAATTAAATCAATACTCTCATTTTGCTAAACATGATGAACTTATTCTTGTTGCTGGAGAGTGTATTTCGACACATGAAGTTTCACCACTATTACAGAAAAGAGACGTGGTTAGTCTATTTGAAATTACAGCATATGTAAAATGGGTGCTTCCAAAACCATAAACTTTTCCACAAGGGTAATTTGGATAATATTCTTGAAAGTGTGGTAGAAATTGAGTGATGAAGCCACATTGGAAAAACTTGAGAAGGTTGTTTAATTTTCTTTGTTGACATATACTTGTCATATACTCGAGAGACCAATAAAACTGCGTATCATCTATCTAGCTTATACACAAGTGCGGAGTTTGTGGTTACCATAGCTAGCTCTTTTGCTGAGGATCTAAAAAACATGGCAACTATCGAGCAAGAGAGATGGTCACTCAAAGGAATGACTGCTCGTCACTGGTGGAACAAAGGGAATCGGGTATGTGTTTCTTGTTCTCTTCTCTGATTGTTTCAGTTCTTATATATGGTTCAGTTCCTAAAACCATTTTTCAATTGCTTGATATACATAGTTAGGAGTAGTAATTAATGAGTTGTCTCACCATGCGGATAGTTGAAATATGATCCACAACCCCATATTTTATTTTGAAATTTTTAATGTTTTCATATAATCAATGAGATTTTTTCTTGACTATGTTGTATATGTTGTGCATCTTGGAAAAATGTATATAGATACACAATAGTGGAGGAATTGGCTGGGTTGGGAGCAGCTGTGCACATTTGTTCAAGAAATGAAGTGGAAATCAAAGAATGCTTAAGAAGTTGGGAATCTAAAGGTTTCAAAGTGACTGGTTCAGTTTTGTGATGTTTCCATCCAATCTGATCGAGAGAAGCTCATGGAGACCGTCTCCTATGTTTTTGACTGCAAACTTAACACCCTCATATGTATTTATGTTTGTATTATAGTAAAATTTAATAATTATGTCGCAAATGTTTGGGAGTGTGGCTCATGTAACAATCTTTTTAACTTGTCAGGGAAATCGATAAGCATCCGTGATACTCTTATTGAAACTAAAAATTACCACACTTGTGCTTTGGTTGCAGGTAAACAATGCTGCAACACTTTTATTTAAACCTACAGTAGACGTTACAGATGAAGACTTTGATGCAGATTTAACTAACCTAAATAAATAAGTTAATTTAACCTAATTTTAATAACTGCAAGTGCACAGTGTTTAACTGGTAGACAATGACAAGTACAGGTCGATCCCACAAGGACTGTGGTTGCAATTAAATTTCAGAGTTGATTTAAGCTAATTTAAATTGGGGTTACAGCAATTAAAATATTTAAACTAATAATCAAATTAAAAACAAAATAAAAAGTTTTAAAGAATATGAGAAGGGAAACCAAGGCATTGAAGACACCACAGGTTCTTTGAGATTTGTGTAATCAAAAATATTGTTTTCAAGATTTAACATGACTAACCTAAAGATTAATCTAAGTTCGCAATTGATTTCAGCATAGGTATAAACCCCTAGCATTGCGTGTCTTCTTACGGCACACACAATCACAAGTTTATTTTAACTAATCCTAAACCCCTAGCATTGCGTGTCTTCTTACGGCACACACAATCACAGATTCAGATTAATTGATTAAATCAGGTTTTGAATTTCAACAAAGGGTATTTCTAACTACCGACTAGTCTAGATAATTAATCAGGATATAATCGGTGAAAGAAAATTATTGAAAATCATAAATCAAATGTGTTTAACGTTCAAGTATAAAGAAAACAATAAATTTAAGTAAAACAAACTCTAGGAGACCCTATGCTTTCATCGTAGCCTTGGCGAAGGGTTTAGCTCTCCATGGTAGCGGTGGTCACAGCAACAATGGAGGTGGAAGTCATCTATGCACGGATGCGAATCCCGAGAAAAGGGCTGCTAATGCACTGTGGCTGCTCAGAGAGAACTCGTGGGTGTCAATAGCGAAAACTGATTCAAAAATCAGTTTTTCTCCGGCCAGAAATCGCGCGGCTCCCCTGCACCTTCGTCTCCAGCGCGACAGCATTTTCTCCGCCGCGTCTGCTTCGCTCCTCGCGAGTTTCCTCCTGCTCCGACCTGGTTCTGAACCTGCAAAAGAGATAGAGTGTGAAGAAAGAATGAGATAACACAAAGAAAATGAAGGAGGATGCGAAACAGGGAGGCCTCTGTCGCGAGCTCTGTCTCGCGTGGTGGTGGTGGCGGTCGCGTGGTCTGTTCGCGACGGTGGTCGTGAGAGAGGGAGGCAGGAAGGCGGTCGAGACAAAGAGAAGCCGAGAGAAGAGGAGAAGGATCTGTGGCGAGGCGGAACAGAGTCGCGGTGGTTGCGGCTCTGTTTCGCGGCGGCGGCGGCTGATGGCGTGTTCTGTTCGCGACGGTGGTCGTGAGAGAGAGAGAGAAGTGGAGGAATAGAGAGGGAAACGGGAAGGAGGGCCGAGAGAGGGGAGGAAGGTCTGTGGCGAAACAGGGTGTTGTCATGTGCGTGAGGTGGCTGAGGTGGTGCTCGGTGGTGGTGGTCTGTTTCCTGGTGATGGTGGCGGCTGATAGTGGAGGACGAGGAAGAGGTGGTGATGGCGGCGTTATCGCGCTGTTGGCTCTCCTATCGAGCGAGGATTGCCGGCAGGGTGAATTGGTGTGGTGGCTGGAAAAGAAAGGAGAAGAGATGTGGAAGAAGAGAGGATCCGAGAAAAGAACGTGGAAAAAAATGGGTTAAGCTTTCTCTAAGATCGGGGGAGCTAATTAGGGTTCTCCTACTATCTTGGGTTTGGGTTTTTAGGTTAGTATTTTGGGTTTGGGCTTAGGTTAAATTAGGTGGACCTAAGTTTATTAGAGTTAGGTTTAGATATGTGTCCCTCTACTTTGTACCACCGCTAGAATCGACCAATTGTCATTCCTTAAATTGTCGCATTAATACGATTTCATCGTTCACGCTCAAATTCCTACAAAGACATGAAAACGAAATAATTATTATAAAATATAATAATCGAAACACTAACATATATAAATTAAGGAATATATTATGTAATAATTATGTGAATATCAGACTTCTCAACTCAAATTGCTACCAATCTTGAGTCTGCTTTACATTTATCCCAACTTGCACACCCTCTCTTGAAAGCTTCAGGAACGGGATGCATTGTGTTCCTATCTTCCATTTCTGGTGTTGCGACTCACTTTAATATTTCTATCTATGGAGCAATTAAAGGTCTGTTTATTGGAAAATTTTATGTGGTGTATGAATTTGATTTAGGGTGATTTTTATGTTTTGCGCACTATTTCCAGGAGCAATAAATCAACTTGCTAAGAACCTTGCATGTGAATGTGCCAAAGACAATATTCGTAGCAACAGCGTTGCACCTGGAGTAATTAGAACTCCTATGGCTGATGATGTAAATACTCTTATCACCATATATCTATTCCGTTAATCTGAAAACACATCCAAATTCCACATTTTGAGTTGTGATGAGCATTTAATTATAATATATTAATTACTACATCGGTCCAATAGGTTTTTGAGATTCAGTTTTAAAACAAGATCTAAACTGTGATTATTTTTCCTTGGAGTACTTGAACAACAAAGAACGTATGGAGCATGTATATGCTCAAATTCCCATGCGACGTTGTGAGGAAACAGAGGAGGTGGCGACACTGGTGGCATATCTTTGCCTCCCTTGTGCTTCATACGTTACTAGTCAGGTTATTTGTGTCGACGGTGGATGGACTGTGAATTGGTTAATTCCTACTCGTGATGACTAAAGTCAATCTCACTCAGAGCTCAGACAACAATATTTCCTGGTGTGAAGGCCATATCTATTGTTTTTTGGTTCAGTGATAATAAATTGTGTCGTAGGTTATCGCAAATTGTAAGTCAGACCTTGTAGATTTATGATTGTATTTGGTATACAAATATTGTGTTGGTGATCATCATCTCATAGTCAGTAAATAATCATGTTGTAAACTTTGATAATCAACTTATACCATCTAATCAATGGTCGAATTCTTGGCCAAAATGCAAATTTTCAGTTTATTTTAGGTTGAAATGCATCAAAACCATGACCATTGGCTCCTTTTTCTTTTTTTTCTTTTTTTTTTTTGGTAAAACACCCTTACACCATATTAGCCTTGTATTTCATACTCTAGAAAAGTAAATATTGATATGGTCAAGCAGCCTATGTTGAAAGTTGAAACCAAATGAGCTAATTAATGAAGTCATTGCTTTGGACCTTTGTTGCAGAAGAGCCACTAAATAAAAAAGAAACATCAACAAAATAGTAGTGGAGATTAGTTAATTATTCTTTTGAATATTTAACTATTTTCTTGGCTAACCACTAATCAGTGCTGTCCGGTGGCTGAGCAGAATTCTGCTCAGAAAAAAGATATACCTTGTCATGATAATGGTGATGTGCATGAATATTACATAATTATTATTATTATATAAATTTTCTATCCTGTTCAAGTTATTATAAATTGAGGAACCTTGATTGATGGATCAAAATAAACAGAAAACACTTCCAAGTGATTTGAGTTGGGAAAATAAATGGCAACTAGCAAGCAAGGGAGATGGTCACTCAAAGGAATGACTGCTCTTGTCACTGGTGCAACAAAAGGAATTGGGTATGTGTTTATGTTTTCTTCTCTGATTTACTTCACATATATGGTTCAAGTTTATCATCTATGTCAAGATTGTCTAATCAGAACGCTTTTCAATTATTTTGTTTTTCGAATAACAATCAATGAGTTGTCTTCTGATCCACTAACTATATAGTATTTGTTTTGTACTTGTTAAAAAAAAAAAAAAAATTGAAGATGTGCAATTGTGGAGGAACTGGCTGGCTTAGGAGCAGCTGTGCATATATGCTCCAGAAAGGAAGTGGAGATTAACGATTGCTTAAGAGATTGGGAATCGAAAGGTTTCAAAGTCACTGGGTCAGTTTGTGATGTTTCCATCCGATCGGATCGTGAGAAGCTTATGGAGACTGTTTCCTCTGTTTTCGACTCCAAGCTTAACATCCTTGTCAGTTGCCCAAAAACTTATCACCTGAGATTCACTCAGTCCCTTTATTTAATATTCAAATCTTATAATGCGCCTTTCTAAGGATCGATCTTAAGACAACTTCTGAACGTAAGTACTTGTGATTGCATACAGATAAACAATGCAGCAACGCTCATATCTAAACCAAGTTTAGATTTTACAGCAGAAGACTTCTCAACTCAGATATCTACTAATCTTGAGTCAGCTTTCCATCTGTCCCAACTTGCACACCCTCTACTGAAAGCCTCAGGAATGGGAAGCATTGTGTTCATATCTTCTATTTCCAGTGTGGTGGCTCACTATAATGTTTCAATTTATGGAGCAACTAAAGGTCAGCTCACACTGCTCTTAAGAAATATATATATAATCAGCATCGACGTAAAATTTGATCTCGTTTGATTTTTATGTTTTGCATCACTTTCAGGTGCAACAAATCAACTTGCTAAGAGCCTTGCATGTGAATGGGCCAAAGACAATATTCGTAGCAACAGCATCGCCCCCGGTGTCATTAAAACTCCTATGGTTGATGATGTAATATTCTTGGAACATATTTTTCTGAGATGTGATAAGAATTATGTTAACATTCTTTTTAATAATTATATTGGTGAAAAATGTGATTTTCGTTGCAGTTCTTGGGCAACAAAGAATACATGGAACTTTTGTATGCTCGAACTCCTATGCGACGTTGTGGGGAACCAGAGGAGGTGGCATCAGCAGTGGCTTACCTCTGCCTTCCTTGTGCTTCATATATAACTGGTCAGGTCATTTGTGTCGACGGTGGATGGACTGTGAATGGGTTATATCCAACTCATGACTAAACATTGTCTTGACAACGATGTTCCCTGCTATTAATGGACCATGTATGAGGTTCAAAAGATTAAATGTATTGAGAGGAAAGATTATGATTTCCCTTGTTGAAATCAGTAGTAATGTTTGATGTATTTGATGGAGTGTGACTCATGTAACAATCTTTTTAACTTGTCAGGGAGACCTATAAGCATCCCTGATGCTTGTATTGAAACTAAAAGTTTCTACACTTGTGCTTTGGTTGCAGGTAAACAATGTTGCAATACTTTTATTTAAACCTACAGTAGGAGTCACGGCTGAAGACTTCTCAACTCAAATTGCTACCAATCTCGAGTCTGCTTTACATTTACAGAAATTCTAAATGTCGAGGAAATGAGCGAGGGAAATGAGGTGGAGGGGGTGAACACCGTTCACCCCCTCGGGATGTGAGCGTTGACTTTCTGCGCGCGCATCCCAAGGGAGATGAACGGTTTTAACCCCCTCCACCTCATTTCCCTCGCTCGTTTCCTCGCTCTTTTCCTCGACAGCTAGCAAAGCTCTTACATTTATCCCAACTCTTGCACACCCTCTCTTGAAAGCTTCAGGCCGGAATGGGAAGCATTTTGTTCATGTCTTCCATTTCTGGTGTTGTGGCTCACTATAATATTTCTATCTAGGGAGCAATTAAAGGTCTTTTTAATGGAAAATTTATGTTGTGTTTAAATTTGATTTAGGGTGAATTATGTTTTGCGCGCTATTTCCAGGAGCAATAAGTCAACTTGCTAAGAACCTTGCATGCGAATGGGCCAAAGACAATATTCGTAGCAACAGCGTTGCACCTGGAGTTATTAGAACTCATATGACTGAAGATGTAAATACCATATATATATTCCATTAATCTGAAAACACATCCAAATTCCATATTTTGAGTTGTGATAAGCATTTTATTATAATATATTAATTACTGGATGGGTATACATCTACATTGGTCCAATAGGTTTTTGAGATACAGTTTTTTTTTTTTTTGAAAAGCGAGATGGGTTTTAAAGACTCCAAAATCTTTATATAAATGAAACAAAAGCAAAAACAACAATAAAAACAGAAACAAACTTTCACAAGAAAGAGAAGTCTAGTGAGAGTGAACATGGTTACTAGGCCTATAAAAATCTTCAACTAGCATCGGCCAAAGAATAAACCTTTTTTTTTTTTTTTTTTTTTTTTTATCCATGTCTCCTTTGTTAAGGAGGAAATGATTCAACATTTGAACTTTTTTTTGCTTTCTTAGCCCTAGAGGATCTTCGAGGGCAGAGACTAAAATCTATAGTGCAAGATTTTGAAAACAAATCGCTTGCAACCTCTTCACTAGAAGGATCTTGTTCATGTTCCTCGTTACTACTCTGCTCATCTGTTATGGTGTTCTCTTTGTCCTGAGTCAGTGTGTGGTCACTTGCCTCCACATTAACACTACACTCGAGCATTGGGTTAATAATAATCAATGGTTGTGGACTCTGCGTTATGGCATCACTCTGGTCATCATTTATGTTATACTCTGCCACATTGGCAGCCTCTTTACTTGTTACATTCCCTGCTTTTTTTGTGATAGGCTCTGGACTCCCCTCTAAACTGGGTTGAGTTTTCGACTTGAATGTATGTCCACCCTTGGCGATCGTCCAACCATCGAAGTTTTGTCTTTCTAGTGGTTGGATCCTACCCGTAGCTTACCATACCATATGGCCTGGAGTATTAATTTCTTTGCTCTTTGAACACTGTTGTTTTATATGGCCAAAAACTGCGCAAGAATTGCATTTAACAGGAATCCATGCATACTCAACTTCAACTATTTTTTTCTTATCTCCATTGATAACTACAGGGATGTCTTTGGGTAATTGGTTGTTTACATCCACCTCCACACACACCCTCGCATACGCTAATCTTGTTATTTCTTCAGTAGCTTTGTCAAACATGATGGACACTCCAATAAAACTATCAATCCTTCAGTAGTTTTAAAACAAGATCTAAACTATGATTATTTTTCCTTGCAGCACTTGAAGAACAAAGATCATATGGAGCATGTAAATGCTAGAATTCCCATGCGACGTTGTGGGGAAACAGAGGAGGTAGCGTCATTGGTGGCATACCTTTGCCTCCCTTGTGCTTCATACCTTACTGGTCAGGTTATTTGTGTCGATGGTGGATGGACTGTGAATGGTTTATATCCGACTCATGATGACTAAAACCAGTCTCACTCACTGTGAAGGCCATATTGGTTTTGAAGGGGCGTGGGGTTATGATTGTATTTGGTATACAAATATTGTGTTGGTGGTCATCTCATAGTCAGTATATAATCCTTTTGTAAACTTTGCTACTCAACTTATACCATCTAATCAATGGTTGAATTCTTGGTTGGTAAAATACCCTTACACCATATTAGCCTTGTATTTCATGTAAGGGTGCTGCCAAATAACATCACAACTTCTCTTAATGGATATCACTACCCACCAATTTTTTTTGGTTTTTAGATTTACTGAAGGACACCACCGTAAAGAAAAAAATCTTAATCCTAATCCTCATCTTCTCCTCTCTCCCTTTCTTCTCCACAACCGCCGCCGCCTCCTCTTTACCCCACCACCTCTTCACCACTGCTACCCCATTATCCTCCTCCTCCCCTTTATCCCACCACCTCACCTCACCACCACCACATCTCCTCCTCCTCCCCTTCACCCACCACCTTACCACCGCCACCTCTCCTCCTCCTCCCCTTTACCACCACCACCTCTCTTCCTCCTCCCCTTCACTCACCACCTCGCAACCGCCATTGCTCATCCCACCTCCTCCCATCTTCTTCTTATTCTCTGGTTTTTTTCTCCTTCGCCCTAACGATGGTTCCTACGAGTGGGGAACCCACACTCGCCAGAACCTCCGTGAGGGCAAAAAAAATTGTCGATGGTGTAGCAACAACAGAGTTACCCCCTGAGTTTGTAAAAAGCACGCGAGGTGAATTTGGATTTCTCATATCGATAGTGCCACAAAAACACAGTTACCGCCTCAGTTGTAAATATAATGCAAATATATATAAGGCATTATTTTCGAGTGTAAATGTTGAAGAAGACGAGATGCCCAGTTGTTGATATTGTTAGCCAATTGTATATGTTGATCTTCTTGATTCGAGATGCCCATATGTTTAGTTTGTATATATAAAAAATTTGGGATGTTGGTTATATAATGCACTTAGGAATTTTGTGATTATACAATTGTATTTTCATTGATTATAATATTTGTATGCGTAGTATATAAACACAACAAAAACACTTCCATTTGCAGATTCAATTCACAAAATATTTTAATTTTTTTCATCAAATTCAAAAAATAAAATTCTGCCTTTTAATTCATGTTCAAGATTTCAACTGCCAGAACAAATAAAAAGAGGAGAAGGGGGTCTCCCTGTCTAAGACCTCTTGAGAATTTGAAAAAAAATATTGTAAGTGCCCTAAAATATAACAGAGTAGTAAGAGTTTATATCTAAACGCAACGGCACGTGTGAGCCATAAACACAAATTCGCAGCGGCTAATGGGAACTAAATGAAGGAAACAACGGCGGCACATGCGAAATTCTCCAAAATTTCTTTAAAGAACTAAACGCAGCGAAAATTGCGAGCCCAAGAAAAAAATCACATGACCCGCTGCATTTTTCGCAAAAGACAGAGTCTGGTTTCTGAGATTCTGTCCATTTTTTTGAATTTTATATTTGAATTTTTTTTATTTATTTTTTTCGATTCCCATGGGTATGGTGTAATATTTACATATTTGATTTATTGTTAAATCACATTTTTTACCATCTCAAGTTGAGTGTTCAAAAGTGGGGTTTTGCAATAAGCCAAATACATCAATATTGTAGCAAATCCATAGGAATCGAAAAAAAAAAAATCAAAAAATGGACAAAGTCTTTTTTAGTCCAAACGCAACGGTAGCTGGGAGGATATGAACAGTGCTTGCACGATATGCTGTGTTTAGGGCAAAAAACAGAGTGATTTCTGTCTGAACTCAGTGGCTCCGACGAGCTTCTATCTTATCCTCTCCTAAGTCGTTGCGTTCTAGGCAAAAATCTGACTCCCTTTCATACAATTGCTGAAATTCTGCGATTTGTATGATCACATTCGCATCCGTTTGCTGCGATTATTATTATTGGTCTTGATTTTGCCGCCGCGTTTTGAGTATCTCAGGGAATTTTTCACTTTTTCCTTTGTCTATGACATTCTAGCATATTTGAAAAAGTCACCATGTTTGCATAATCACAAAAAAATTACTTGAGAAGACAAATAGATTTGTTTGAGAATACAAATAGAATTCAGCGGGAAGACAAATAAATTGTTTGAGAAGACAAACTCGTCCTTATCCGAGCTCAGGTTATGAAAGAGGGAAACGAGAAGGAGGCAGCAGCAATAATTGCTTTTATTTTGGGACAGCTCACTATGTTCGTATCTATTTATTATACGCCTCTCCATCTAGCATTGGGTAGACCTCATAATAGAATTGGTTGAGAAGATAAATTCATAACCAATTCATTTAAGTTAAGCATTATTAAAAAAGGAATACTTTATTAGTATTCATAACCAATTCAAGAAAAAGAAAAGAAGATGAAGAGAAAAATTTCAATGTGAAAAAGAAAACTCTTCTGTGAAGACCCCCACTCGTCATTGTCTTGAGAAAAACCACTAAATAAAAAAGAAGCATTAACAAAATAGTAGTGGTGATTAGATAATTATTTTTTTGAACATTCAACTATTTTTTTTAGCTAACCATGACTAGAAAAAACCTTAATTTCAAAGAGCAGAATTGACTTTAATGACATATGGTGATGTGCATGAATATTCCAAAATTATTATTATTATATAAATTTTCTATCCTGTTCCAGTTATTACAAATTGAGGAACCTTGATTGATCGATCAAACCAAACAGAAAACACTTTAATTGATTTGAGTTGGGAAAAAAATGGCAACCAGCAAGCAAGGGAGATGGTCACTCAAAGGAATGAGTGCTCTTGTTACTGGTGCAACAAAAGGAATTGGGTATGTGTTTATGTTCTCTTCTCTGATTTACTGGACATATATAGTTCAAGTTTATCATCTATGTCAAGATTGTCTGTCTAATTACAACACTTTTCAATTATTTTGTTCTTTGAATAACAATTAATGAGTTATTTTGTACTTAAAAAACCAAATTGAAGACATGCTATTGTGGAGGAACTGGCTGGCTTAGGAGCAGCTGTGCATATATGCTCCAGAAAGGAAGTGGAGATTAACGATTGCTTGAGAGATTGGGAATCGAAAGGTTTCAAAGTCACTGGGTCAGTTTGTGATGTTTCCATCCGATCGGATCGTGAGAAGCTTATGGAGACTGTTTCCTCTGTTTTCGACTCCAAGCTTAACATCTTTGTCAGTTACCGAAAAACTTATCACCTGAAATTCACTTACTCCCTTTATTTAACATTCAATTTACTCCCTTTGTTTTACTATTTATTACTGACTGGGACAAAGTCAAATAAAAAAAATTAGAAATAAAATATGGTTAAGATTGAAAGTTGGGAAATGTATTGAATTTTGAGAGTTAAGATTTATTTCCTATGATGACATATTTGTAAAATATAGGTAATATTCCATATTACAATTCATAGTGTTGTTTTACTATTCATTGCTGATTGGGATAAAGTCAAATCAAAATAATTGGAGATAAAAGATGGTTAGGATTGAAAGTTTGGAGAAATATTGAATTTGAGGGTTGTGATTCATTTCATATGATGACATATTTATAAATATAAAACATGTAGAAGGATAAAAATAATAAAATAATTTTGAAAAAAGTTGGTGGAATGTACATGCGGCGGAGAGAGAAAATATTGTGTTTTCCTTTTAGCAAAATGAAAATCATCATAACTATCTACATCGTTGCCGGATTTTGGTAAACTTAGTATCGTTGAAATACATTTTTGAAGATCTTTCCAACAAAATCAATAATCAATATAAGGGCCAATATATTAAAAATATATGTTTTATAATTAAAAAACGTGTAATGTATTACATGTTTTTAATATTTTTCAATATATTTAAAAGCAATGAGACGGGTTGATCATACCAGAAAAAATGAGTCGGTGTCTTAATGCACATTTAAACAAAAATTCTAAATTTCATGTTTTGGAGAATTTAAAAATTAGGAAAGAACTCATTCTCGGTATTAAAAAAAATTTCCCAACTAATTCAAATTTGACTGAATAGGTTTACACTTAGAATAGACTTATACTTCAATACTGATTGAGAGCGAAAATGAAGATAGTGTTGGAGGTGTTCAGTACAAAATAATTAGCAAAAATAAAATTGTGTCGAGTGCCAACGATATACTCTAGTGTTTGAACAGAGAATAAAAGGTTCTCTCACTCTTTCTCTTTTGAAAAAAAAAAAAAAAAAAACTGAAGACCTTTTTCTGCGTGATAAACACGTGAAAGACATTTTCGTCATCCAAAATAGGTGGAATGTGGGCATGTGAGGTGTTTAACAGTCAATGCATGTTGACTATTAGTCTGAGGGGGAAGTGCAATATGAATGTTAATTGGGGGCAAAGCTGAATTGACTATATGTTTTAAGGAGAAAAGTGCAATTAATTCATAAATCTATTAAACACATTAAATGAAACATCAATACTAAGAAATGAAACAAACATGAAATCAATATATAATAAGAAAATCAGGGGTTGTTTAAAAAATTAATAAATAATTTAAAAAATGATAATTAGAAAATTTTGAAATTAAAAAAAAAACTCCGAAATTTGTAGGGCTGAAATCAGAGGGTTGTTTCTTGATGATGATGATCAATTTGGTTGTGTAAGTGAAGGGTATTTGTGAAATTTATTAGAATTTAAATAATTAAGGATAGTCAATGTATTTGATTTCTATTGAGCCCTGTGTTAATTTGAGAGTTAAACTCAATTAGTTTTCACAATGGGTACTAAACTCAAATGCACATAAAGTAATGAGGGTTAAACTAAAAAAAAATAAATTGTGATTTCGTTTTTCAAGTTAATTTCGGTCTCCTGATTTTAAGAAATATTTCGGTATATAATAAAAAAATCTTTAAAACTTCGAGGATACATGAAATATATATAATAGATTTTGAGGGTATATGAAATATGTGAAAAAATGCAAGTAAATAAATCTATTAAACACATTAAATGAAACTTCAATACTAAGAAATGAAACAAACATGAAATCAATATATAATCAGAAAATCAGGGGGTTGTTTCAAAAATCAATAAATAATTAGAAAAAATCAAAATTTGTCAAAAAAATGAAAATTTGGTCACCGAGTTTTGTATTTTTGGCGAAAGAACCGAATTTTACGAAAAAAAAAACTCAAAATTTTTTTTGAAAAACCTTTAAAAAATGTAAATTTATATTTCGCCCTTTACTTTTTGTAATTCATAAAAAACGAAAATTTCGATGAGATTTCGCTGAATTTCGTAAAAACTCATTCCATGCTAAAAAAAAACCCTTAAAAAATTGGTATACTCGAATACGGTTGGATTTTTAATGAGAAAACCTTATCCTATATCCGAACCAGATCTTCTATAACCAGTTAAACATATCCAAGTCGTTTTTGAGTCCAGGTATTTTTCAAGAATCCAGATGCCTTATTCAAATTCAGTTGTTGAATTTTATTCATACAATTTTATGCCCTATTTTTTATTTAATCTTCGTATCCTTATATCTAAATATCTCGTAGATCATCTTGTGGTCCATTTTTGTAAATCAATGTTCCGAGACAGAAAATTTAGGTTTACTTGTTCAATACACTGACCTTAATTTAGTATGTACCAATGAAAAAAAATAGATAGACTTTTTGCATTAAGTAACTTGTTCTCTACATTTTCCCCATGAAGAAATACATAAGAAGCTAATCAATCACTTTTTATCTTGACATCAACCAATGCCCCAGTGGACAATGTTTTGTATTCACGGACTCAGAATGAGAACTTATTGATAACATAAGATTCGATAATCATCAAGTTCTGTTTCGTTTCACATATTTGCATATGCTTCAGGTTAAGAAACATTTGTTTCCTGTAATTTGTCAAATATATTCTCAAGAAGAGTGGCTGGCTCGCTGATATCCTTCTGTATCATTTCTAACGCGCGCATATTTCGCTTTTATATACTTGTTCTAATGCCAACTGGAGTGGATACAAGTGGAGTAGTCTCCCTGCAGGCCTTTTGCGTTAATGTTCAGCCTTTAAGATGGTACTGAATACGATCTGTGTATGAAATCTTGAATAATATAAACTTCCTTGTTGATTAAAATGGTAATATGCTTGGTTTCATCATCTTTTTATATGTTATACTAACTCAAGTAGAAAATTTTGAGGGATCTGGTTCTGGAAGTGTCTGATATTAATTGATCAATAGCAAAAGATTTCAGTCACATAATGTAACACCCTTACTTTTTCAATGACAATAAAAATTTATGCAACTAAAATTCAATCAAAAATTTTATTTTAAATTCTTCTTTCGTTTGACAAGTTGTATTTTTCGAAATTCGCTTAACTTCCTTTTTTTCCGAATCTCGGGACGAGATTCTTTTGAGTTGTATATATTGTAATACCCACTTAATTAAATAAATATAAAATTTTCTTATTTATTGATTGTGGCATATATTGTAATCTCATTTATTGGGAAAAAGAAGTGTTTTGTTTGCCATGGCTAAATTGAATAAGGTGTGTGTGTGTTTAGCCAAAATTTTGTAAACCCTAATCTTGATGGGTTTTATTCAATTTTCTTGGGCTTGAGTTTGGGCTTTCATGAAAGTAATTGGTTAGAGGGAAATAAAGGTTAAAAGAATAAGTGATGAGTGATGGTTGTGTTTAGCCAAATAAACCCTAATTAAAAACTCATTTAAACCCTAGCCTCCTTTTTATCTCTGGATACGCACAGAAGAAAAAAAAAACTTACGTTGAAAAAGGTGGGAAGTGCTGAAGGAAGAAATTTGCTCAAATCTTGGGATTCTTACAAAAATAGGTGAGTAAAACTCTATCCTTAGACATTTTGATTTTTATTTACATCTTTAATGGAGGAAAAAAAATCGATTTGACATTGTTCATTTGATTTATATCGTTAATGAAAAATCGATTTGAAATCTTGGTTTGATTTAAACCTTAAATGAACAAAAAAAAAAAAAAACGAATTGACATCACTGTTCATGTTGCGGTTTTACTATTACTGTTCCTGTTCCTATTACAGTTCCTGTTTCTATTACTGTTTCTGTTCATGTCCTATTATTGTTCATGTTCCTATTACAGTTCTTGTTTCTATTATTGTTACTATTTTTGTTCCTATTTCTGTTACTGTTATTGTTTCTGTTCTTATTCCTGTTGCTATTATTGTTCCTGTTTGATGTCACTGTTCACTGTTCCGATTTTACATCACTGTTCTGTTTCTGTTCCTGTTTGACATCACTGTTCAATGTGTCCGATTTTACATCAATGTTTCAGATCCTGTTCACATATCTACTACTTTTTACTTGATTAAAATCAGTCACAGTAGTTGTAAGCATGGAATAGGATTACATCCAGTAAGATGGGATGATACCCAAGATTTTGCTAGTGCATCATCATAACACGTGTCATGTGACTAAACGTGGAATCTGGAACCCATTGATAATCCCATTAGAACGCCGATACATAATCTGATTGTCTCTCTAAAACACCAATTTTTCCTTGGAATTCTGACGTGTCATCTTGAGTATGGCTTTGCTTGAGTGTGAGTGAGGGAAATGAATAAGAACGTATTTGACTTATAGAATTTTTCCATGTTAGTATGGTCATAACAAATATCTATGTGAATTGGGTGATTCATGTCCTGAGATGCGGCACATCTTCGCCTCTCCGGGTCAATGTAGTTTGGAGGTATGTTGTTGATTTGTTTGGATTGTGTTCGGCAATGCTGGGATCAATGGATGAGCTCCACCCCAAAGGGAAGATGTGAGAACTAGTTCCATTTGTTGTGTGTTAGGTGATTTTAGTTACTTGGTTATTCTGAGTGTGCTAGATTTCACCACGGTAAATAAACTTGGGTATTAGTAGTGTTATGCAAGTTAGTATTTGTAATTTTACATTATGGTTTGAAATACGTGGTTAGTATCTGATCAGATGATAAACTTATATTTGACTGGTATGCAAATTGTCTTGCTAAGGAGTATCCTTATATTGAATGAGTTTGATCACTGTTGTGTTATAGAAATGTATTTATGAAAATATTATTTGTTCCCCAAGAGAATGGTGGATGCTATGGTTGATTTATTTATGGTTGACAAAGCGTCACCATAAAAGAGTTTTGATGATTTATTTATTTTTATGTTCTTTTCCACAACTCCAAAGAAAAAAAATTGTGAAAAGAAAAGAAATTGTTTTGTATACAGACTTGCTTGTATACGCGTGATATTATTATGGGTATGCAGACTTGTTTGCATATCGGTGCACCGTTCCATGTGAGTTTGGTTGTACGTGTAGATTTAGGAAGAATACTTGCCAGTGATCGAAATTCGGGTGAGATGACATGACACTCGAGGTGACATTCCACTTGGGTCATGTACGCTCCGAGTGGATTCGATGGCAAGGGAGGCACACTTGGGTGAAGTGTGTTCGGCACATGGAGAATAGTGCGATTGTGGAAAAGAAGCGATATTTCTTTTTGTGTATGTGCATGATTACCTTAAAGGAAGAAACTAAATGCTCATTCGACCATTGAATGAGAACTACATGTCTTCCTAAAGGTAGAAAATGTGTTTTGTTAAATTTCAATAATAATCTAATATGATTATGAATTGTATTGTTGTTGCATTTAGTAATAAATAATGCATATTTATTTATTAGGATGACGACACATTTGCCTCATCGAGGAACTACCTGTTGGCGTGGTTGGTTATTGTTTTTGTTTAGTTTGTTGTTATCACGTGTGGATTTATTGATTTTTTGGATGAAGATTTCTCACACTAGCTTTATTGCTGACCCGAGTGAGTTTTTGCTTCTTGGGTACATTCCTTTTTGAATGTAGCCGATTAGCCTTTCAGGTTTAGAGATTTTGAGCTGCGTCACTGGAGTTTCGCTAGTGAGCTAGCCACGCCAGTCTTTTCCGGGTTAGAGTTTTAATTGTTTTAGTAATTTCATCATGATTAGTTGTTGCTGCTATTTGTTTATGTTGTTATTAAATTTTCACGTCCCGAATTTTAGGGGAAACGGATAATCCTACGTGAATTTTGAGATTTTCGTTTTCTTCGAAAATCGAGGCGTGACACATAATCTAGGCAGAAGATTTGTCTTTAGGTTTTGTATTTCTCATCGGATATACTTATCATAGCTGTGCAATTTTCAATAACAAATGAATTGTTCAAAAATCAGCTAGTTGATAAGGTCACCATCACACACCTTGGCCAGCAACTTCATGTTGGCTTATTCTTGGAAACAAGTTTGAATGCGATGAGTAGAGCATCATCAAATGTGCAATTATGAAGTATATTAGACTCTATACTTCATGGAAATTTCGGGTTTACTTTTTCAATCTGATATACTCACCTCACCTACTGAAATTTAATATTACTCTAGTTTGATTTAACAAAAATAGTTTAATGTATGATGAGGAAATGAAATAGACTTTTGCATCAAATGAATTTTTATATCTAAATGAAGCATCTTATGGGAATTAATGAAATAAAATTAGACTGATGAACATTTCTACAAACAATACTTTGTTATTGTTACCGTGGTTTGCAGTCTCAGATAACGTGTGAACTGATGAACAACTAAAAATTTCTTTAATCATCATCAATTTGTCTTTCACAGATCCATGATTTCATTAGACTAATGGAATAAAATAGAGTTTTGCATCGCATAAAATAAACTTAATAAATTAGACTAATGGAAAGAAATAGGATTTTACAAGCTAGGCAACCAAGTTTTGCAACCATGATGATATGGCATTGTTAGAGGAGGTCTTTTACAACTTCGAGATACACATAAATTTTTTGGAGAGAGATCACGCCACATCATCCTAATTACAAAAACCCAATTTCTTAGCATTTTTGAACTAGTTTATGTCAACCATGGGAGATGTTTAGATGGGAATTGGGAAATTTAAGAGGCAACTTGCAAATATCAGCTACCAATTTATAAGGCCAATTTTATCCAACAAGGCAACTTGCTTTTCATGCGGCTATTTTTAATTGTTTTCCATTTGCCAGGTTAAAACAAGAGTGGAGTTTAGTTTAGTTTTCATGTTGTAGTCAACTCTGAAGGTTTTATATCAGCTCTCAATATTTCTTTACACCTTGGAATTCATAAGTTCTAGGTATGATTCAGATTGGCATGGGTTGGTGATTAAATGCGATGGTCAGATATCATTTTGTGGACAATGTTTTATTACCTTGATGAGAACTTATCAACAACATAAGATTTGATCATCATCAAGTTCTGTTTCGTTTCACATATTTGCGTATGCTTCTTATTTCCTGTAATTTGTCAACTGTATTCTCATGGAGAGTGCTGGCTTGCTGATGTCCTTCTGTATCATTTCTCTAGGAAAATATAAAATCATCTAATGCATATTTTGCTTTTATATACTTGTTCTTATGCCAACTCGAGTGGATACAAGTGGAGTAGTCTCCCTGCAGGTCTTTTGCGTCAATATTCTGTGTAGCAAATCTCGAGTAATATAAACTTCCTAGATTAAAATGGTAATGTGCTTGGTTTCGTCATCTTTTTATATGTTGTACTAGCTCAAGTAGAAAATTTTGGGGGATCTAGCTCTGATAGAGTCTGATATTAACTGATCAATAACAATTCACAGTTACAAAGATCTAGGCAGAAAATTTGTGTTTTAGTTTTGTATTTTCATTGGAGATACTTGTCATAGCTCTGTACTTTACAATAACAAATGAAAGCTAAACTGATAAGGTCATATTCACACACCTTGCCCGGCAACCCCGTGTTGAGTTATTCCTGGAAATAAAATGAAAACACGTTTGAATGGGATGAGTAGAGCATCAAATGTGCAATAATGAAGTACATTAGTTCCTATTGCATGGAAATTTTGGTTTTACTTTGTCAATGTGATACACTATCACCTCACCTACCACTCACGTAACCTACTGAAATTTAATATTACTCGAGTTTGATTTAACAGAGATAGTTTAATGTGTATGATGAGGAAATAAAATAGACTTTTGCATCAAATGAGTTTTTCAATCAAGCTGAAGCATCTTATGGGAATTAATGAAATTGCGAGAAACTTTCGGTGTTACTTTGTCAATCTGATACACTCACCTCACTTACTGACATTTAATATTACTCTAGTTTGATTTAACATAGATAGTTTAATGTACAATGAAGAAATAAAATAGACTTTTGCATCAAATGATTTTTTATATCTAATTGAAGCATTTTATGAGATAAAATTATGTGAACTGTTAAACAACTAAAATTTTCTATAATCATCGTTTAGTCTTTCAAAGATCAATGGCTTCATTAGACTAATGGAATAAAATAGACTTTTGCATCACATAAAATAAACTTAATAAATTAGACCAATGGAATAAAATAGACTTTTGCATCACATAAAGACAAAGTGACTGACTTTGCAAAGTCTGGAAATAAGTTTTCTATAAAAGAGATTGGTTGTCAAGATCATATTTCCACAGTAAACACTTCAATTTCTTCTTTCATCTTCTGATATTTACCAGTTTGCTTGATCATTCACCGCTTCCACCGTCAGTTGTTTAAGAGGCAACTTGCAAATATCAGCTACCAATTTTATTTACCAACAAGGCAACTTGCTTTTCATGCGGCTATTTTTAATTGTTTTCCATTTGCCAGGTTAAAACAAGAGTGGAGTTTAGTTTAGTTTTCATGTTGTAGTCAACTCTGAAGGTTTTATATCAGCTCTCAATATTTCTTTACACCTTGGAATTCATAAGTTCTAGGTATGATTCAGATTGGGTTGGTGATTAAATGTGATTGTCATCAGATATCATTTTATGGACAATGTTTTATTACCTTGATGAGAACTTATCAACAACATAAGATTTGATCATCATCAAGTTCTGTTTCGTTTCACATATTTGCGAATGCTTCAGGTCAAGAAACATTTATTTCCTGTAATTTGTCAACTGTATTCTCATGAAGAGTGGCTGGCTTGCTGATGTCCTTCTGTATCATTTCTCTAGGAAAATATAAAATCATCTAATGCATATTTTGCTTTTATATACTTGTTCTAATGCCAACTCGAGTGATTACAAGTGGAGCAGTCTCCCTGCGGCCCTTTTGCGTCAATATTCAGCCTTTAAGATGGTACTGAATACGATCTGTGTAGCAAATCTTGAGTAATATAAACTTCCTAGATTAAAATGGTAATGTGCTTGGTTTCGTCATTTTTTATATGTTGTACTTGTACTAGCTCAAGTAGAAAAATTTGGGGGATCTAGCTCTGATAGAGTCTGATATTAACTTATCAATAACAATTCACAGTTACAAAGATCTAGGCAGAAAATTTGTGTTTTAGTTTTGAGTCTGATAAAATAACACTCACCTCACCTCAGCAAACTTGTCACATGCAATAGCGTGTTCCATATCTGGTGCGAGTCATCTCAAGCACCATCAAACTCACGATGCGAGCAAGCTCCTAAGCATCAGCACAGCAGACATTACAGCGGGGTAAAGACACTTACACTAATATCAACATGCACATACTACGAGTCTGTACAGAATCAAGTATACCAGCCGTGTAACCATAATCAGTTGGGCAATTTTCATAAATTCACGACTACGCTAGGGTCCCAACATGACCCAATTCACCACAATAAATTCATACGAGTCGAACTCTCATACATGCTCAAAACTCGGCAATCTACGATAAAACATGATATACTATGCAAACTCGAAAACGAAGTATACAAGCCCAATGCCATTACACCAAAGCCTAATCACACCCAAATTCAACCACTATTCGATTTCATTTTTGTATATCATGCTTCCAGAAAACTCAATACATAATTCATTCACAAAATAACCAACACAACCATCTAAACCTCCAAAACCTCAAATTTCAGACTTGTATTCAATCATACACAATCGGCGGCATAATATAAAAATTAAATTCAGGATTTAAAAAAATATTTCTCAAAATAAATATTATCGTTACACTCACCTGAGTGGAATGAGTTTTCGAAATCCAAATCCTACCGGTCGAAGCTCCAAACTCGCAAAACAGCGAATGCGGGATCACATAATTTTTTTTTAACTGCAAGGTGGACTTAAAAGTGAGCAAACTAGCCGAAAACTGGAGAATGAAATAAGTTACAATAAATTGGTTAATTCCTACTAGTGATGACTAAAGTCAATCTCACTCAGAGCTCAGATAACAATATTTCCTGGTGTGAAGGCCATATCTATTGTTTTTTGGTTCAATGATAATAAATTGTGTCGTAGGTTATCGCAAATTGTAAGTCAGACCTTGTAGATTTATGATTGTATTTGGTATACAAATATTGTGTTGGTGATCATCTCATAGTCAGTAAATAATCATGTTGTAAACTTTGATAATCAACTTATACCATCTAATCAATGGTCGAATTCTTGGCCAAAATGCAAATTTTCAGTTTGTTTTAGGTTGAAATGCATCAAAACCATGACCATTGGCTCCCTTTTTCTTTTTCTTTTTGGTAAAACACCCTTACCCCATATTAGCCTTGTATTTCATAATCTGGAAAAGTAAATATTGATATGGTCTAGCAGCCTATGTTGAAAGTTGAAACCCAATGAGCTAATTAAAAAGTAAATAAAAAATAACATCAATAAAACAGTAGTGGAGATTAGTTAATTATTTTTTTTGAATATTTAACTATTTTCTTGGCTAACCACTAATCAGTGCTGTCCGGTGGCTGAGTAGAATTCTGCTTATAATAAAATAAAACAAAGATCAATGTCTTGCTGTGCCGGATTAATACAACAATGTTCAAAATACTGGATTAATACAACAATGTTCCACGAACCATCCTTGATCCTTCTTCGCATCTTCAGTACTACCTAACCACCCAAATACTTATTTTATAGACCTAATTGGAAAAAAGACATTTCTCCTTTGTCGAAAAATGGAGAGACTGAGTGAAGCTGCTCAAGCAGGGGACATAAACACTTTGTACACATTGCTGTCCCAAGATGCTCTCCTTCTCCACAACATGGATCAATTACCATTCTATCAAACTCCTCTGCACATATCTGCCTCTTCAGGCCAGACTTCTTTCGCATTAGAACTCATCAATCTGAAACCTTCATTCACGACAAAATTAAACTCAGATGGTTACACCCCAATTCACTTGGCTTCCATGGAAGGCCACGATGAGATGGTAAGAGAGTTATTGGAGGTTGAACCTGAGTTAGGTGTAATGAAGGGCAGAGAGTGGAGGGTTCCTCTACACTGTGCTATTGTAAGTGGGAGAGTTGGCCTAGTGACTAAATTGCTATCTTTGTGTCCTGATAGTGTAAAATGTTTGACGGTTTACAAAGAGACTGCTCTTCACCTGGCCTTGAAGCATGGCCAGATTGAAACGTTTCAGGTGTTGGTAGAGAGCCTTAAAGCATTGAAAGCAGAGGAATTTGTGAACTGGAAAGACCGGGAAGGGAACACAGTCTTACACCTCGCAGCCTCCAACAGACAACTCCAGGTGAATGAAGCTTTGTTTTTCCTTTGGTTTTATATTTGTCAAGAAGCTGTGATTAGTCTCAACACAACCACGTGCACACACTTGAGAAGAGTGTTTGAATATATGATTACATATGTGCTACAACTTAAATGCACATCTTTATGTACTTTAGTAATCTTCATATTCACAGGTTGTAGAGCTATTGCTTGAAAATGAACATACCTGTAATTTGATCGAAATAAATGTGAAGAACAGAGCTGGTTTGACAGTCCTAGACATACTTGAACAACAATCTCAATCCGAACCAAGGAATGTGGAAATTGAGAACATGGTTAGACGTATTCGTGCAGTTATTACAAGGCAAGGCATACCACAGTTTACACGTACAACTAAAAATCGTGGAATTGAACCATTGATCATCATGGAGAAGTTGTTCCAATGGTTTCCAATGGAAAGTTGGGAAAAAGAGATTGATGATTCAACAGGAGAAACACGCAGTGCGCTGATGGTAGTTGCTGTGCTGATTGCAACAGTCACATTCCAAGCTATTCTTAGTCCCCCTGGTGGTTACGTTGACGATCCTGACCAAATATTTAGGTACCGTAACCGTAATTATATGTACAGTACGGCAACATCCATGGGTTTTGATAGTCCGATACTCTTATTTTTATTCTCAACTATTAACTCAATTGGGTTTTTTACATCTCTTGCTATGATCACCGTGCTTACAAGACGGTCTCCTCTCAAGGCATTGTTGCGGATGGCTGTGCTATCAATGGCTGCAACTTATATTTGCACCATTACCTATTCAATCTTGAATAGTCATCTTATTGTAACTATTTTAGCTTGTGTGTCGTTCATAGTGCTTCTGGTGCAGTGGATTTATTTTGTGCTTTTTTCTAAGTTATTTTTGTAAATGGTTCCTCTACTTGATGGTGCAACTGTGAGGCCCAATCTACTTTCTGCCATGTCCTCTAGTATTTCGTTAATTCAACTTTGTAATGAAGAACTTCTTTACACATTTTCTTTTTATTATTTGAATTTCTTTCCATTGTTAGATACTGATTAATTGAAAAAAAAAAAAAAAAAAACAGATTTTAGGAGATTAAGACATTTTTTTTAAAAAAAGAACCTACAGTGGGGAGGGGCAGCTATGGGATGTCAAACCTTTATTACTTGAAAAAATTCTTATACAAATTGTCGGGAGTACATAACGACTTTACCCAAGAAATAAAACCAATTGGACAAACATCATAAAAACTAAACAAATCAAAAACCGTCCATAACTCACTAACCTAGGCCAACATCACCCAAAGTGGCATAAACCACTTGAAGACAACATTTTCTCTACTTGCAACTTGGCCAAATCCACAACTTGCATTTTGCAGATTGCAAAACAGAAATTCTAAATGTCGAGGATTTGAGCGAGGAAACGAGCGAGGGAAATGAGGTGGAGGGGGTGGAAACCGTCCACCCCCTCGAGATGTGAGCGTTTACTTTTCACGCGCACATCTCGAGGGGGGTGGACGGTTTCCACCCCCTCCACCTCATTTCCCTCGCTCCTCCCCTCGACAGGCTTTCAAACTCCAACAGACTTGCATCTTGCAGACTCACTTTGCAAAACCAAATTGCACCTTGCAATTAACAGTCAATGCAAGTTACCAGTATTTGTAATAGGAAGGTTGCCTATAGAGTCAATATTGTATAATAGTTTTAAGGAAATTAGCAGATTATATTGTGAATATTCTCACAATATTCTCTGGATTAGTTTGTATATAAACAGGAGATTGTGAATGAGAAAGGACAACACGATACACACAAATCATTTCCTTTGTGTCTAACATTTCATCATGGTATCAGAGCAAATCATACGAGTATCATAAAGGGAGAACATGTACCTGATCGAAACCTCTTTGAATGAAAAGGGTCTCTTTGAATAAGAAGGAACGAAGAAGAAGAACCTCTGGCCTGATCGACGAACCTATGCGATTCAGATCTGAACTGATTCAGATCTAATCGAACCTCTGAACTATCGAAACCTCTGATCGAAGACTGAACTATCGAACCTGATCGAAGACTGAACTATCGAACCTGATCGAACCTCTAATCGATCCTGATCGAAACTCCAAGATCCTGATCGAAGCTCCAGGAACCTGGTCGAAGCTCTAGGAACTGAACCTTTCGGCTTCCATTGCTGAACTTCTTCACCAAAAACGCATTGTTCCTCTTCACGATCTCCCAAATCAAAGCTCCAGGAACCGTCGCCATCGCACAGAGAGGAAGAGATCAGCGAGATCTCCCTCTCATTTCTCTGTCTCTGTCGAAGAGAAGAACTCCCTCTCTCTGTCGAAGATAAGAACTCCCTATCTCTGTCTCTGTCTCGAGAAGAAGCAGCAGAAAACCACCACCACCACCAGCGAGATCTCCCTCTCATTTCTCTGTCTCTGTTTATGTTTCTCTGGTTTTTTTTTGTTTCTCTGTTTGTGTAATGAACAAGTAAAAGAAAAGAAACGAAAAAAAAGGGAATATATTAAAAAATATATATATATATATGTTCTCTGCGTGAGGAGCAGTCAGAGCTGCAGCTTTACTTCTTTCTGCGGCATTTTGAAATCTCTTTTTGAACACCGATCATGGTTGGCGGTGAAGTCTCTACTGGTGAAACTCGGAAGACGATTTCACCTTATGACATCACTTCCCTTGATAATCCCGGACTTTCAATTACTCAGGTTCAATTGAAAGGGGACAATTATGATGAATGGGCTCGTTCGTTTCGAACGACCTTGAGGGCTCGGAAGAAATTCGGGTTCATTGACTGAACTATCACACAACCTGGCGAGCAGTCACGAGACCTCGAAGACTGGTGGACTATCAACTCGCTTTTGGTGTCCTGGATCCGAAATACCATCGAACCTACGCTACGCTCCACTATCTCTCATGTGGAAATAGCGCAGGATCTCTGGAATGATATCAAGGATCGATTCTCCATTACTAACGGACCACGGATTCAACAACTGAAATCAGATCTTGCAGATTGCAAACAGAAGGGGCTGACCATAATGGATTACTATGGACGACTCAAGCAACTTTGGGATGAACTAGGTAATTTCGAACAATTACCGACGTGCAAGTGCGGGAAGTGTACATGCAATCTCGCTTCGATTCTGGAGAAAAAACGGGAGGAAGAAAAAGTACATTTGTTTCTTATGGGTTTGGATGACAATTTGTACGGAACAGTGAGATCCAATATATTGGCTCAAGATCCGTTGCCAAACATGAACAAGATATACTCAATTCTCATTCAAGAGGAGTGAGTAAAGAAAATCGCTCGCAGCAAGGAAGAACGCGGGGAAATTATGGCACTTGCCACACGAACCCGTCTTGATGAAAAGGATAAATCTAGTACGGTGTGTTCCCACTGTAAAAGGACGGGGCATGAATCTAACAATTGTTTTGCCTTGCACGGATATCCGGAATGGTGGGGTGACCGACCCCGAAGCGATGGGAAAAGTGTTGGTGCTGGTCGCGGTAGAGGGCAGTCAAGTCTTCGAGGCCGTGGTCGAGGAACCAAGGGTACGCATCGTGCCAACGTTGCTCAAACAGGTTCTGCTGGGGCAGGAGTGACCGAGACAGATACATCTCCACTGCCTGGGCTGAATACCGATCAGTGGCAGACACTTCTCCAAATGCTGGGCGGGTCAAAATCCGCAACGACCGATAAGATGACTGGTAAGCCTTGGATTATTGACACAGGAGCCTCAAATCACATGACTGGCACGATCGGGGATCTCCGTGACTTAAAGGCGATTGCTCAATGTCCCGTGGGATTGTCAGATGGGAGTAGCGCTATCGCCACTAAAGAGGGGACGATCACTCTTGAAAGAAATTTCTGTTTGAAAAATGTTCTTTATGTGCCAGGGCTAACTTGCAATTTAATTTCTGTTCGCAATTAACTGATCACTATAACTGTTTTGTCCAATTCACTAATGATCTGTGTGTTATACAAAACTGCACTTCGAGGATGCTGATTGGTGCGGGTGAACGACGGGATGGACTCTATTTCTTCCGGGGGCTGCCACAGGTTCACGCAATAAAGGCCAATAATGTGGTGTCTCTTGATCTATGGCACCAGCGACTGGGTCATCCATCTCTACAAGTAACAAAGTTAGTTCCCGAAGTAAGTTTTAGTGAAACGAAAAATCGCTTGAATAAAAATTGTGATGTCTGTCAGAGGGCAAAGCAAAGTAGAAATAAGTTTCCTGTTAGTGAACATAAAGCTACGGCCATTTTTGAACTTATTCACACTGATCTATGGGGACCTTATAGAACAACTTCTTCTTCTGGTGCTTCTTATTTTTTTACCATTGTTTAATGATTTTTCCGTGCTGTATGGATTTACTTACTTGTTGATAAGAAAGAGGTCTCTCATACTCTTCAAATATTTTTTTCGATGGTTAAGAGACAATTTGATAAAGAGGTAAAAATCTTGCGGAGTGATAACGGCACTGAATTCACTTGCCTGCGACAATATTTTCTTGATCACGGGATTGTTTTTCAAACATCTTGTGTGGGAACACCTCAACAAAATGGGCGGGTTGAACGGAAACACCAACATATTTTGAATGTAGCTCGGGCGCTGCGTTTTCAGGGCTCTCTTCCTATTGAGTTTTGGGGAGAATGTGTGTTGACGGCTGGATACTTGATAAATAGGACTCCCTCCTTGGTTTTGAATGGGAAAACACCCTATAGTGTTCTATATGGCAGCACACCCACTTATGATCACTTGCGCATTTTGGGGTCCTTGTGTTATGCGCATGTACAGACGGGGGATAAGTTTGCCAGTAGGAGTCGAATGTGCGTCTTTGTTGGGTACCCTTATGGAAAAAAGGGATGGCGTTTATATGACTTGGAGAAACGAGACTTCTTTGTTTCTCGTCATGTTGTATTCTAGGAAGGAGTTTTTCCCTTTGCAGATCATTTTAATTTAGACCACGATGGTCTGCCTAATATTGAGACGGTTCATGAGGACTTTGAGGAGACATCTACGGTTGTTTTAAGGGGGGGTGCTGAGGAGTTTGTACAACCAGATGGGGATGCTGGGCAGCCGACATGTGCTGAGGAGTTGGTTCCGCCAAATAGGGCTGCTGGGCAGTCGGCGTGTGCCGAGGATGGGGCAAATGCTGGTGCCGAGGTGATTGTACAGCCGGATGAGGCTGCTGGGCAGCCGGTTTGTGCGAACCAGGAGGACAACACGGACGCAAGTCAGGAAGATGTGTTGGGCGGGGGTCAACGCAGAAGGCAAGCCTCGATACGACTCCGTGATTATGTTACTCATACCATTCGAAAAGTGAGTCCATCCGTACCAGCTTCACCCGTACCACGACATTCCTCAGGTACACCCTATCCTATAGCACATTATGTGAATTGTGATAATTTTCTATGCGACATAGACATTTTCTTACAGCCTTGACAGCAAATCGGGAACCTGTGTGTTATTCTGAGGCCGCGAAAGACAGCCGCTGGAGGGATGCCATGCGACGAGAAATTGAGGCTCTTGAGATTAATGAAACCTGGGTTGTAGTCGACTTGCCACCAAGAAAGAAAGCTCTAGGATTTAAGTGGGTATACAAGATCAAGTATAACTCTGATGGGACCATTGAACGATTTAAGGCTCGGCTGGTTATTCTTGGCAATCATCAAATTGAAGGAGTTGATTATACAGAGACTTTTGCTCCAGTAGCTAAGATGGTTACAGTACGGGTCTTTCTTGCTGTTGCGGCTGCCAAAAATTGGGAAGTCCATCAGATGGATGTTCATAATGCATTTCTACATGGTGACCTTACGGAGGAGGTATACATAAAATTACCACCTGGTTTTCAGGTGGGGACTTCTGGAAAGGTGTGCAAGCTTAAGAAATCATTATATAGGCTGAAGCAGGCACCCCGATGCTGGTTTGCTAAACTGTCGACTGCTTTGAAGAATTATGGTTTTCGGCAATCTTATTCAGATTATTCTTTGTTTACTCTACAAAGAGGTGCGGTTCAGCTCAATGTTCTTGTCTATGTCGACGACCTTATCATCTCTGGGCGTAATCCGGGGGATATACAGAAATTCAAGGGTTACCTCAGTGTTTGTTTCCATATGAAAGATCTGGGTCCTTTAAAGTATTTCTTGGGGGTTGAAGTGGCACGCGGACTGGATGGGTTTGTGCTTTGTCAACGCAAATACGCGCTAGATATCATCTCTGAGGCCGGATTGCTAGGGGCAAGGCCAGCGGCGGTGCCATTGGAACATAATCATCGACTCGCCTTGTCCAAGAGTCCAGAGCTCGCTGACCCGGAGCCTTACCGTCGCTTGGTGGGACGGCTAATTTATTTGTGTTTCACTCGACCCGAATTATCTTATAGTGTTCATGTTTTATCTCAATTTATGCAACATCCTCGGGCGGACCAATGGGAAGCTGCTTTGCGGGTGGTTCGGTACTTAAAAGGTAATCCAGGTCAATGTATTCATTTGAGTAGTAAGTGTGACATGCAGTTACATGGGTGGTGTGACGTTGATTGGGCCGGATGCCCTTTGACTCGGCGGTCCCTCACTGGTTGGTTGGTGTTCCTTGGGAACTCGCCGGTATCTTGGAAGACAAAGAAGCAACACACAGTATCCCGCTCCTCCGCAGAGGCGGAATATAGGTCTATGGCTATGACTACATGTGAGTTGAAATGGCTTAAAGCTATTTTAGCTAGCCTCGGGATGCCTCACACACGTCCTATGTCTCTTCATTGTGATAGTCAGGCGGATATATCTCAAAATCCCGTTTTTCATGAACGGACAAAACATATTAAGGTCGATTGTCACTTTGTCCGTGATGACATTGTTGCTGGACATATCAATCCCACATTTGTCCCATCCAATGAGCAACTCGCTGACATTTTCACAAAAGCATTGGGCAAACGACAATATGAGTATCTACTTCGCAAGTTGGGCATACGGAATCTCCATGCACCAACTTGAGGGGGGGTATTGAGAATATATTGCGAATATCCTGATTGATTGGGAATATTTGTAATAGGAAGGTTGCCTATAGAGTCAATATTGTATAATAGTTTTAAGGAAATTAGCAGATTATATTGTGAATATTCTCACAATATTCTCTGGATTAGTTTGTATATAAACAGGAGATTGTGAATGAGAAAGGACAACACGATACACACAAATCATTTCCTTTGTGTCTAACATTTCATCATCAGCCCAACACAACAGGCAAACAATCTGACCACAATTCTGCATGTAGAAAGCGCCATAAACTCGGTACACTGTCCAGCAGCATGGCCTGAAAAAAAATTGCAACTTGCAAATTGCAGTAACATCTGTCCGTCCTCCATTTTTTCCTGCAAGCAAGCAACCTAGACCCAATTCAGCTCCGAATAATCGCCAGATCAGCAAGAGCCAGATCGACATTCTATCCAGCACAGAAACATGCTCTCGACCTATCGGCCTTTGACCATAAATCATCACTTAAAAAACTCCAGGATGCGCTCAAATAAACCAGGACTCTAATCCGCACAGCAATACGAAAAACAGAGTCAGAATTAGCACCCTGCCTAACACTTTTCAATGACCAAAAACAGCAAATTATCCCAATAACGACCCTGGAAATCCAAAACACTGCATCAATAAGTAAGACCCAGCGCATATTCCAGCCCCATTCCACTGTGAGGAGATTAAGACATACTAGTATTGTCAGATGGGGACTAATGGAATCAAACAACCACAATTTACAGTTACATTCGACAAGTTTTAAGAAAAAGGTAAGCAGAAAATTCAATGTAAGTGTCTTTTTCAGAAATATCTCTAATCCAATTATTAGCTTAAACAACACCCTCAAACACTGAACATCATTGTAAGTTCTAGGAGAAAGCCTCATGTAGCAAATACCAAGCTAGCATGACAACCAAACTAAATCAACTATACCACAAAATAAACTTATACCATTCATCCTTAATTCCTTCTTAATCAGTTGGTAAACTAAATTACAATAAACTTATCAAATTAGCACTAATAATAAACATATCTGCATTGCCAATTGCATAATACTATTAGAGATATTGTACTAGGAATACAATTTCACCGTCGTACTGTTTCCAAGTTAAATTAGAGCTGAACTAACCTTCCACCCATTTGCTATCTTGATCCTCTGGAGTCCTGCAGGCCCTGCCCAACACCCAGTATCCACCAGGAAGTAATTTGTGGCTCCAATCACTGCACCACAATCCACACGTTTGTACAAATTTATCCAATTGATGAAGTTGAAAAGCATATCAATTACGTTGGTTTTTAGTATGTGGTGGGGAGTGTAAGCATAGACTTCTCTTGTTGACTTTAAGAGACTTTCTATATATAATCACTTATATTAAAGAGATGTAGAGAGACATGAAGCAAATTAAGATAAGAAATATGAGTAATTTGATTCTTCTTCTCACTCTCATCACAGCATTACAAGTTGTTTCATCATCATTAGCAGCTACAATCAGATCTGATGTAGTGGGTGGCTTTCTGTCTCATCATCAACTAGGACGACCTTGCAGTAGTAGTAGTACTACTACTGGTTTACTTGAAGAATGCGGTGGAGAATATGATATTGAGGAGGAATTCCAAATGGATTCAGAGATCAATAGAAGATTAATACTTGCTGCTAATTCGTTCATCAGTCCTGGTGCACTAAAGGCAGGCGGGTCCAGATGCGCGGATAAGATGGGGATGCCCTACAACTGTCCCGGCGTTAATGACAGCCACAAACCAGGAGGATGTAGTGCAAATAGCAGGTACAACAGAGACTGCCCTGTGAAATAGTATATGCATGCCTGCCCCAATAACTAGTATATAGATCATCTCCCATCTCCCCTGGCCGGTGCACATCCTACTCCCGGAGAAATTAGGATTGCCATGTGTCTGTGGCATGGAATAAATAATGGTTTTATTATTTTTTTTTTTATTTTAAGGAAAACTAGGCTTTTTATTAATTGAAAAAATCTTTTACATCAGTCGGGTTACTACCCGATAAAAAGAACCAGAGGACATACATCATAGCAAAGCCAAAATAACTAGTGACCAAACCCCTAGATCAATGTCTATACTTGCTGTTACTTTTTTTCATTCTAGATGATCTACAAAGATATGCCCTGACGTCTCTGAAGTTCGTAGTATCAAATCTTTTCGATATTCGAATTTGGTCTGTCTTTAAACCTGACACTACTCTTGACCTAATGGTGTATTCATCCAAATCTTCTTCTTCTGAACTGATTGTATCCGAAATGTCGGTATCGATTTCGCTGTTAGCTTTACGAACCAAATAGTTAATATGTTTTATATTCGGTGCTTCAAGAACTATTGCATCCACTAAAGTTTCGTCATCTTGTACAACCCGCATCTGCTGGAAACCCTACCTTCCGGTCATGCACCTTGTCACCACTCTGAACGCGAGTCTGAGCACCAACGTGAACTCCACTGTCAGCACCATTGCCAGAGCCATAGACAAATCCACTGTCAACATGATCATCTTCAGCTACTGCGTCCTCCTTTGTTGGCCCGGAGTTGCTGCCTGAAATCATTGCATTTATCTGTAGAGAAACATTCCCACTGCTCTTCTTTTGTCCTGGGCTAGAGATCCCGACATCCCCGCCTACAGCCTTGGTCGAAACCCCTTGCGCCCTCCCTGGTTCCAATTGGTAAACATACTTGTACGCTCTGCTGCTGCGGCCCTGAGCTGCTACCTGAAGCATTATCACATTCTTGCATATAAGCTTGGTCAACATTCACATTTTTCCTAGGGATCAACTTCTTTGGATCATCATCTATAGCATTTAATGTTCTGTTCACCAAACCAACTATTGGTGACGCGACTTGCTCTGACGAAGCAAGCTCTGTTATTGGCAGAACACGCTCTGGCTGTGACGAAGCAAGCACTGAAATTGTCTCTCCTTGTTTCGCTTTTGCAATCTCAACCGTTGTGTACCCCGCCTCAAGAAGTCCTTCCTCCGTTGTTTCTGGCTCTACCATGTCACTGACTAGATCCTTCGCCTTACAAGGCAATTGATGATTCATTAGATTACTGTCGTCTTCAACTATGGTCTCCGTAAGTGACTCGAATTTGTTTGACAACATGACATTCCCCGAGTCTTTGACCATCGGCCTCTCAGCACCAACGTCCTCCTGGATTTCCTCACCCTGATCATTATTTACACCACTAGTGCCAGCTTCTAGCGTTGAAATTTTTTTTTTTTAACCACTGGGACATATTGTTGCTTGAGGAATTTGGCTTCCACCTTTTGTTTCTCAGTCTTCTCTTCTTTCACCAAGATAGGTGTTTTCACATCGCCCTTATGACCTAACTTTTTTCTGCAATAATCCTCCTGATGTCCTAGCAATGAGCAATAATCACAATATTTGAAACCCGGATATTCAATCCTTTGCCAAAAGCCTCTATTGTTAGATCTATCTATCCAAATTCTATTCGGTAACTTTTCCGCCAAAGTCATCTCCACGCAAACACGGGCATAACCCGGGCGTGAAAGACATCAAGTATGATCATTCGTGCGCAATAAGACACCAAAAGAATTCACAATTGCTTTCAAAAGAGGGGGATGAAATAAATGCAAAGGCAAGTTAGGCAACTCTACCCAAAGTGGAACCGATATCGGATCTGCTTTCAGACTGAAACCATCATGCCAGCGAAAAGCTTTGAATCGAATTCCCCGAATCAAGAACGAGTCCCTTGCCAAGACTTTCTTTGCTTCCGCCTCATATTGAAGCCGGACAAGAACATGACGTTGATCTAACAAACCTAGCGAAAAATCGCCTAGAATCCCCCAGGTTCTATGTATCGAATCGCAAATAGCTTCCAATGTTGGTCGGTAGCTAGAGAACTTTAAGACTATTACATGTTTTTCCATGAAAGCTTCCCCACGTTTTTCATCAGATGCCGTAAGCCCAATGGCTAACTCTCCTTCTTTCCGAAATCTAGTCCCCTCGACATTTGTTTCTTTAACCTCATCAATCAGTATTTTTCCAATTATTTGGGCGAAAGAAGGCTTAGTAGCCTCTTCCACAGGTTCCTTACTCCCCATTGGGAGAGAGGAAGTGTTGACGGCTAGAGGAGCCGTCATACCACGGTGTACCCTGACCTAGCCAGACCTACAACACCACGCAATCAAGCCTGACAGCGGAGTAGAGCCAGGCCGTCAAGCTTGCAGCGCGGAGATTGGTTCTATGAGATTGGTGCAATTAAGTTAAATATTCATAAAGGGCATTTAGTTTATAGTATTTTTTTTTCTGGCGAATTAATGTCTCCTAAAACTTGCGAAATTTCTCTGATGTTTGTAATAATAATGTAGTTTTTTTTAATAGTAATTTTGTAAAGCTAATTATGCTTTGAGAAGGGAATAAAAAAAGTTCCAAACAAAACTCAAATAATTTTTTGTTAGTTTTTACCCAAAATCTTAGCTAAGAGGTAAAATGAGACAGCAGAAGAAAAGTAGAAAATTGGTATTTTGAAATGGAGGATTGAACTTTGAAAAAAGAAAGCATGAAAAAGATACACAAGATTCAGCAGTAATGCATTCTCGCGAACATGCATGCGATGCCATGACTAATCCGAAACTTGGGTCTCTCAAAGTTTTGTATTTGGAGAACATGGATTCATTGTCATGGATGATGATGATGCAAGAACATTCCGGTCACTAGAAGAACTCACGTTAGAAGATATGCCTGATTTGGAGGGATGGTCATCTTCATCGTCGTCTTCTTAAGTATTCCCTCCCTCGCCTAAAAACAAAAAAAGGTGTGGGTCTCTGTATGCCCAAACCTGGATGGAAGGAGAAGTCCCATTTGTCAGGGTCCCCGGTCCAAGAAGTTGATATAAACGGATCAAGCAATGAAATGGTTCCCATTTTTCAATTGTTGAAATGTTTGGTCCGATGGGTATTAACCATAATGGGCCCAGCCCATAAAGTTGGACCATGAGAGATACCTCAAAGGGTGCTTGTTGTGTTGGGCACAGGTTGTTCTTCCATTGAGAGAGAGAGAGAAGAAAAAAGAGAAGGTTAAAGAGGGTTTGCGTAGTTGCTCACCAAGTGTTCATTGCCGTTCCTTGTGTGATTTTGGTGCTATTTGTGTTGATGTATTCTCCTTTTGATTGGGAAGTTGATTGCTCAAGCTTTGAATAAAAATGGTTATTTCTTTTGTTGATTGATGGATTGATCAGATTTGTTCCATGATTTTTTACCTGTCGCATTGAAGTATATCTTGTTGTCTTTTATTTTTACTATCATACATTGAAATCATGAACTTTTTTTTTTTTTTTCCCTTCATGAGCTTATGAGCTCCATACCTCGTAACCTTAGAAATTACACAATTATAAGCAAAGTGATAAAACAATCACAACCACCCAATTATTTATTTTATTTTTAAAAATTGCTTTGTTAATTAAAGGGTCGCTCTCAAAATGGCTTCACAATGCCCCTGTTCCATGCCTGTGGGCTGTGGGCAACTCATTGCTGATTTGATCCCTAGATGAAAAATTATGAGTTATTCTTTGACAGATTGCATGGATTTTGGTTCAAAAAGATTAATGTCGGATGGCCACATTGTTTGAAAAACTAAAATATGTGTAGTCGACCCCAAGAGTCTCGAGAATGGGCTTTAATGATGATGATGATTTTAGGAAATCATATTTCTTATTGATGATGTAGTGGTGTACTGTTGATTCATGTTTTTTCTAAGTTTAAGGTTTTGGGATCCTTGAAACAGTCTTGTTACTCTATATGTTTTTTGGTTTCAGTCCTTAGAGGTTTTTACTGCTTGTTTATTTCCTTCGGACAATTGTTTGCAAGATATTTCGCTTATTTTTGTTTATGGACTTTACGCGGGTAACGTCGTAATGTACCCCCGCATCGATTGTAAGTTTTTTTGGATTAATTAATAAAGGTCTGGCATCCCATAGTTGTCTCTCCCCACTGGACGTTAATTTAAAAAAAAAAAAAAAAAAAAAAAAAAATCTGGTACACGGGAATCATAATGCGACTTACCTAAAATTGTTAGAAAATAAAATCATTATATCTATAAAAAAAAAAATTTAAGCATAAATGTCTGAAGAAGTTGTAATATTTATTCATTTATTTATCGTTTTTGTTATAATTGGTTGTTAATAATCATTGATGATATATTCCCTTTGAAGAATTTTTTACATGAGTTGTATGTGCAACAACTCTATAGTGACTACCCAACACCCCAAGATGATCGAGCATGTTACCTTTTCAGTTTTTGGATCTAGATTTGTGTTTCTGATTTTATTTTTTTGGGAGTTCTCTGATTGCAGCATGTTAACGCTGAAGGTACAACCTTGGTCACAAAATTAGAAAATCCTGCAAGTAATCAGAAGGTTGGTCTAATACTTTTTTCTCGACTACGAAGCTCGTTCATCCTGGATTAAGAATATCACTCACATCTATAGTTTGTTTAGAAAATTTATTTGGATTTTTTTTTTTTTTTTTAATTTCTTCAGTAGCTATCCTGTGCGACTGACATTGTGCTTTCAATTATAAGAGAGCTGTTTATGTGTAGTAGCAATTATTATTTCGATATGCTTACATGAAGTGTCACTACCATTATATATTTGGTTTGCAGGCACAGAAAAGAGACGTGGTTGGGTCTACATGATAGTTTAAATGAAAACTATCTTATCTAGACTTCATGAAATTACAGCATATGTAAAATGTGTGCTTCCAAAACCATAAACTTTTTCACAAGCGTCATTTGGATAATATTCTTGAATGGGTGGGAATTAGAAATTGAGTGATGAAGCCACATCAGAAAAACTAGAGAAGGTTGTTTAATTTTCGTTGTTGAAATTCTCATGTTCAATCCCATATTTGTCTCTGATCTTTGCTTGATACTGCACATACGGTTATTTTGAGGTTTTCAAGCTGCTTGCATATATTAGTGACAAATTTGTTGATGAAATTGCCTTGCCCCCTCAGGGATGGTGATGGTGCTGGAAAAAAAAACACTTGACACACCACTTTCCAATTCAGGAAGATCGAAGTTAACAAAAACAATTGATACAGTTAAGTATGAATCATGTAGAATCGGCGACAGCGTTGCACCTGGAGTCATTAGAACTCCTCTGGCTGATGAGGTAAATAGTCTCACCATATATATATATATATATATATCTATTCCATTAATCTGAAAACACATCCAAATTCCATATTTTGAGTTGTGATAAGAATTTTATTATAATATATTAATTACTACATCGGTCCAATAGGTTTTTGAGATCCAGTTTTAAAACAAGATCTTAACTGTTATTATTTTTCCTTGCAGTACTTGAAAAACAAAGAATATAAGGAGCATTTGTATGCTCGAATTCCCATGCGACGTTGTGGGGAGACAGAGGAGGTGGTGTCACTGGTGGCATACCTTTGCCTCCCTTGTGCTTCATACGTTACTGGTCAGGTTATTTGTGTCGACGGTGGATGGACTGTGAATGGGTTATTTCCTACTCGTGATGACTAAAACCAGTCTCAGACAACAATATTTCCTGATTTGAAGGCCTTTTTTTTTTTTTTTTGTGCGTGTTGGGGGAGGTTGTTGCACATTGTAAGTGACTTGTAGATTTATGATTGTATATTACAAATATTGTGTTGGTAATTATCTCAAAGTCAATATAATCATTTTTTAAACTTTGATACTCGCCTTACACCCAAGTTTCTAAAAATTGCTAGGCAGACGGCGAGCAGGGACTAAGGCCTACGCGTTTTTTTTTTGTTTTTTTTATTATCATTTATAAAAGTTAAGTATAATAGCATGTTTCAATTCAATGCCAAGATAAATATGCAAAATGTATAAATTAGATCCACTGCAATTGTCCTGTGGAATGGTTCTAGAGATCTGGAATGTTTCGAATGGAGTCAGATAGAATCGGCTGTGTTAGACAGTTGGCCAAAACCAGACCTGGTTTGACCCAACAATCTTGCCAAAGGTCAACCTCGTTGCTTGACATAATTTGCCAAAGAAGATGTCATTTTGTTTAGGTCAAGGCAGTGAGGTTTCCTCTCCAGGCAAAAGAAGCAATGCTGTGAGGTTTGGAGAGCTGAAAAATGCTTTTATTCATGAAGTAAATAGCTTTGAGTTGTAAGGTGCAAGGGTTCACTGGCCGTGAAATGACTTGCCAAATGTTCTTTGCCATTAAGGCAAAAAAAAATTGCCTGGCTGATGGAATGTTCAAGCCACCTAAATGGCGAGGAAGGCCTATAAGATCCCAGCTGCAAAGGTGTTTCGTCTTGCTGTCATTTGTGCCATTCTACCAAAAATCTCAAGCCATTGTGTCAATTCTAATAGTAATAACACATGGGAGAAGGAAAGTTTGCTTAGTAATAGACCGTTAGAGTGAATATGATTAGAATTTAACATTTGTATTGTACACAAGTCTACAAACACTTGGAACTTGGAGGAATCTATATATTTGGCAATTCTTAGAAAATAAAAAAAATTGGGTGGCCTTTAGTGGTTGGTCTCTGCATGCGTGCTTTGCTTTGTCTTTCATATTAAGTTCTCGTACATCTTTAAAAAATTGAAACAACAAAACCTCTCAACATCAAAGGAGGACCCCAGACAAAACTTAATTAACGTTGAAGGTTAGTTTCACCTACCTATGTGAAATTTGGGATTTGGTTATATGGTCTGTAGAGGGCCCTGTTTAGATCAGAGTAAAAGATGCAAGACAAAGAGTTACATTTCCCGAAATGGTAACTTCTTTTGGTTGAAGACTTGTAATAGCATTCACAATAGCCGAGCTCCATCCAGCTTTCCTTACTGACATATAGTTAGCCTTCCTTTCCAATCAAGCCTAAATAACATTGCCCAGGTAGGCTTCACGAAGACCTCTCTGCATAAAGGCTTGCAGACTGTCTGTGTGAAGGGGAGGATATGGACTGTGTGGCCTATCATAGGCCGCATAAGGCTAATGGTAAGAAGTTTGTGCAACCCATGATAAGCCGCGCAACTTATGAAAGGCTTACTTAAGCATATAAAGTAGCTCGAAGATAAATGTTTGCATGTGACAAGAGGTCATTGGTTTGAGGATCGACCGCATCAATATTTTCAGCCACCGAATGGTTGTCTATATTAACAGAAAACTACTCAAAATAGTTGAGAGACAAAGTCTAAAATCAATTTCCATTGCATGGCTACAAAGATGAAAATTCTTGATGATAGATAACGACACGCTACCAATAAACCCTTGAACACAAAGTAAAAAAAGAAAAAAAACTACATTGTGGTTGATAATTTCAAATTAAATCAATACTCTCATTTTGCTAAACATGATGAACTTATTCTTGTTGCTGGAGAGTGTATTTCGACACATGAAGTTTCACTACTATTACAGAAAAGAGACGTGGTTAGTTTATTTGAAATTATAGCATATGTAAAATGGGTGCTTCCAAAACCATAAACTTTTCCACAAGGGTAATTTGGATAATATTCTTGAAAGTGTGGTAGAAATTGAGTGATGAAGCCACATTGGAAAAACTTGAGAAGGTTGTTTAATTTTCTTTGTTGACATATACTTGTCATTAGCGAGAGACCAATAAAACTGCGTATCATCTATCTAGCTTATACCCAAGTGCGGAGTTTGTGGTTACCATATAGCCAGTGACGGAGTCAGGATTTTTGTTGAAGGAGGGCGAAGTGATGAGTATAGTTAATTAATGATAATATAATAATTAATTACCTTAACAAAAAAAATTTAATTCGAACAATACATAAATAACTATTCAAAATACCAATTGCTAAACAAAACTCAGTCTAACCTATAGGGAAGACAGTGAGTCCAACAAGCTACTTTGTAGAATCACAAAAGATAAATATATGAAAGAAAATTAAATTATTATATAAAGTTAAACAACAATTCTAGGGAGCCATATTTGGTGGCCACTTTTGGGTTATTTTGGGGTTTTTTTTAATATCTTTACTCATTTTATGAATGGTGTTTGTGGTTATGTTTTAAAGAGAATGATAAAAAGTGTAAAAAAAAAAAAAAATCAAAACTGACTCAAAAATGGCCACAAAACATGATTCCCTAAACCTACTCAAAGTTAAGTAGCAAAAAATAATTTCAAATGTAAAATTAGATGTGGACAAAAAAATGAATTATTTGCGAATTTTCACCTATCATAAATAGATATTAGAGGTTACCTCATCATTAATCACTACTGCAATCTCTCCCAGTGCTAGCAGTCAACGTGTATTAATTTTCAAAAGGCTCATGCCTTTCAAACAATAACCCACAGAAGAACCTCGAGATACAAATATGTATCTTGAAGAAAAACTAATGGATCAAAATTTCATGTATCTTCAGAAAAATCTTATGAATAAAAGACAAAACTAGACCTCGAAAAAATACTTTTTCAAAACATTCTTCTTTCTCAAAGCAGGAAAGAAAAGTTGGAGTTGTTCATGATGATGGTGGGAAAAAAACTAAATCAAGCAAAAAGAAAGGGAAAGGAAGATAGTAGGAAGCGTGGCGGTTGCTGGTGTCGCAGTAATCAGAGTAGGGGAGTAGAAGAGGGGAAACGGGCAGAGCGAGGAGGGAGAACAAATAGAGGAAGAGGTGGGGTGGCTACAAAGAAAACTACTCAAAATTAACAGAAAACTACTCAAAATAGTTGAGAGACAAAGTCTAAAATCAATTTCCATTGCATGGCTACAAAGATGAAAATTCTTGATGATAGATAACGACACGCTACCAATAAACCCTTGAACACAAAGTAAAAAAGAAAAAAAACTACATTGTGGTTGATAATTTCAAATTAAATCAATACTCTCATTTTGCTAAACATGATGAACTTATTCTTGTTGCTGGAGAGTGTATTTCGACAAATGAAGTTTCACTACTATTACAGAAAAGAGACGTGGTTAGTCTATTTGAAATTACACCATATGTAAAATGGGTGCTTCCAAAACCATAAACTTTTCCACAAGGGTAATTTGGATAATATTTTTGAAAGTGTGGTAGAAATTGAGTGATGAAGCCACATTGGAAAAACTTGAGAAGGTTGTTTAATTTTCTTTGTTGACATATACTTGTCATATACTCGAGAGACCAATAAAACTGCGTTGAAATATACTTGTCATATACTTGTCATATACTTGACATAGTTGAAATATGATCCACAACCCCATATTTTATTTTGAATTTTTTAATGTTTTCATATAATAAATGAAATATGACCAATAAAATGTTTTCATATTTTATATACTTGACATAGTTGAAATATGTCCGGTGGCTGAGCAGAATTCTGCTCAGAAAAAAGATATACCTTGTCATGATAATGGTGATGTGCATGAATATTACATAATTATTATTATTATATAAATTTTCTATCCTGTTCAAGTTATTATAAATTGAGAAACCTTGATTGATGGATCAAAATAAACAGAAAACACTTCCAAGTGATTTGAGTTGGGAAAATAAATGGCAACTAGCAAGCAAGGGAGATGGTCACTCAAAGGAATGACTGCTCTTGTCACTGGTGCAACAAAAGGAATTGGGTATGTGTTTATGTTTTCTTCTCTGATTTACTTCACATATATGGTTCAAGTTTATCATCTATGTCAAGATTGTCTAATCAGAACGCTTTTCAATTATTTTGTTCTTCGAATAACAATCAATGAGTTGTCTTATGATCCACTAACTATATAGTATTTGTTTTGTACTTGTTAAAAAAAAAAAAAAAATTGAAGATGTGCAATTGTGGAGGAACTGGCTGGCTTAGGAGCAGCTGTGCATATATGCTCCAGAAAGGAAGTGGAGATTAACGATTGCTTAAGAGATTGGGAATCGAAAGGTTTCAAAGTCATTGGGTCAGTTTGTGATGTTTCCATCCGATCGGATCGTGAGAAGCTTATGGAGACTGTTTCCTCTGTTTTCGACTCCAAGCTTAACATCCTTGTTAGTTGCCCAAAAACTTATCACCTGAGATTCACTCAGTCCCTTTATTTAATATTCAAATCTTATAATGCGCCTTTCTAAGGATCGATCTTAAGACAACTTCTGAACGTAAGTACTTGTGATTGCATACAGATAAACAATGCAGCAACGCTCATATCTAAACCAAGTTTAGATTTTACAGCAGAAGACTTCTCAACTCAGATATCTACTAATCTTGAGTCAGCTTTCCATCTGTCCCAACTTGCACACCCTCTACTGAAAGCCTCAGGAATGGGAAGCATTGTGTTCATATCTTCTATTTCCAGTGTGGTGGCTCACTATAATGTTTCAATTTATGGAGCAACTAAAGGTCAGCTCACACTGCTCTTAAGAAATATATATATAATCAGCATCGACGTAAAATTTGATCTCGTTTGATTTTTATGTTTTGCATCACTTTCAGGTGCAACAAATCAACTTGCTAAGAGCCTTGCATGTGAATGGGCCAAAGACAATATTCGTAGCAACAGCATCGCCCCCGGTGTCATTAAAACTCCTATGGTTGATGATGTAATATTCTTGGAACATATTTTTCTGAGATGATATAAGAATTATGTTAACATTCTTTTTAATAATTATATTGGTGAAAAATGTGATTTTCGTTGCAGTTCTTGGGCAACAAAGAATACATGGAACTTTTGTATGCTCGAACTCCTATGCGACGTTGTGGGGAACCAGAGGAGGTGGCATCAGCAGTGGCTTACCTCTGCCTTCCTTGTGCTTCATATATAACTGGTCAGGTCATTTGTGTCGACGGTGGATGGACTGTGAATGGGTTATATCCAACTCATGACTAAACATTGTCTTGACAACGATGTTCCCTGCTATTAATGGACCATGTAAGAGGTACAAAAGATTAAATGTATTGAGAGGAAAGATTATGATTTCCCTTGTTGAAATCAGTAGTAATGTTTGATGTATTTGATGGAGTGTGACTCATGTAACAATCTTTTTAACTTGTCAGGGAGACCTATAAGCATCCCTGATGCTTGTATTGAAACTAAAAGTTTCTACACTTGTGCTTTGGTTGCAGGTAAACAATGTTTCAATACTTTTATTTAAACCTACAGTAGGAGTCACGGCTGAAGACTTCTCAACTCAAATTGCTACCAATCTCGAGTCTGCTTTACATTTATCCCAACTCTTGCACACCCTCTCTTGAAAGCTTCAGGAATGGGAAGCATTTTGTTCATGTCTTCCATTTCTGGTGTTGTGGCTCACTATAATATTTCTATCTATGGAGCAATTAAAGGTCTGTTTAATGGAAAATTTATGTTGTGTTTAAATTTGATTTAGGGTGAATTTATGTTTTGCGCGCTATTTCCAGGAGCAATAAGTCAACTTGCTAAGAACCTTGCATGCGAATGGGCCAAAGACAATATTCGTAGCAACAGCGTTGCACCTGGAGTAATTAGAACTCATATGACTGAAGATGGAAATACTCTATCACCATATATCTATTCCATTAATCTGAAAACACATCCAAATTCCATATTTTGAGTTGTGATAAGCATTTTATTATAATATATTAATTACTGGATGGGTATACATCTACATTGGTCCAATAGGTTTTTGAGATCCAGTTTTTTTTTTTTTTTGGAAAGCGAGCTGGGTTTTAAGGACTCCAAAATCTTTATATAAATGAAACAAAAGCAAAAGCAACAATAAAAACAGAAACAAACTTTCACAAAAAAGAGAAGTCTAGTGAGAGTGAACATGGTTACTAGGCCTATAAAAATCTTTAACTAGCATCGGCCAAAGAAAAAATCTCTTGTTTTTTTTTTTTTTATCCATGCCTCCTTTGTTAAGGAGGAAATTATTCAACCTTTGTACTTTTTTTTGCTTTCTTAGCCCTAGAGGATCTTCGAGGGCAGAGACTAAAATCTATAGTGCAAGATTTTGAAAACAAATCGCTTGCAACCTCTTCACTAGAAGGATATTGTTCATGTTCCTCGTTACTACTCTGCTCATCTGTTATGGTGTTCTCTTTGTCCTGAGTCAGTGTGTGGTCACTTGCCTCCACATTAACACTACGCTCGAGCATTGGGTTAATAAGAATCAATGGTTGTGGACTCTGCGTTATGGCATCACTCTGGTCATCATTTATGTTATACTCTGCCACATTGGCAGCCTCTATACTGGTTACATTCCCTGCTTTTTTCGTGATAGGCTCTGAACTCCCCTCTAAACTGGGTTGAGTCTTCGACTTGAATGTATGTCCACCCTTGGCGATCGTCCAACCATCGAAGTTTTGTCTTTCTAGTGGTTGGATCCTACCCGTAGCTTGCCATACCATATGGCCTGGAGTATTAATTTCATTGCTCTTTGAACACTGCTATTTTGTATGGCCAAAAACTGCGCAAGAATTGCATTTAACAGGAATCCATGCATACTCAACTTCAACTATTTTTTTCTTATCTCCATTGATAACCACAGGGATGTCTTTGGGTAATTGGTTGTTTACATCCACCTCCACACACACCCTCGCATACGCTAATCTTGTCATTTCTTCAGTAGCTTTGTCAAACATGATGGGCACTCCAATAAAATTAGCAATCCTTCAGTAGTTTTAAAACAAGATCTAAACTGTGATTATTTTTCCTTGCAGCACTTGAAGAACAAAGATCATATGGAGCATGTAAATGCTAGAATTCCCATGCGACGTTGTGGGGAAACAGAGGAGGTAGCGTCATTCGTGGCATACCTTTGCCTCCCTTGTGCTTCATACCTTACTGATCAGGTTATTTGTGTCGATGGTGGATGGACTGTGAATGGTTTATATCCGACTCATGATGACTAAAACCAGTCTCACTCACTGTGAAGGCCATATTGGTTTGGAGGGGCGGGGGGTTATGATTGTATTTGGTATACAAATATTGTGTTGGTGGTCACCACTTATACCATCTAATCAATGGTCGAATTCTTGGTTGGTAAAATACCTTTACGCCATATTAGCCTTGTATTTCATGTAAGGGTGCTGCTAAATAACACCACAACTTCTCTTAATGGATATCACTACTCACCAATTTTTTTTGGTTTTTAGATTTACTGAAGGACACCACCGTAAAGAAAAAAATCTTAATCCTAATCCTCATCTTCCCTTCTCTCCCTTTCTTCTCCACAACCGCCGCTGCCTCCTCCTCCTCCTCTTTACCCCACCACCTCTTCACCACTGCCACCCCATTATCCTCCTCCTCCCCTTTATCCCACCACCTCACCACCACCACATCTCCTCCTCCTCCCCTTCACCCACTACCCTACCTCCGCCACCTCTCCTCCTCCTCCCCTTTACCACCACCACCTCTCTTCCTCCTCCCCTTCACCCACCACCTTGCAACCGCCATTGCTCATCTCACCTCCTCCCATCTTCTTCTTATTCTCTGGTTTTTTTCTCCTTCGCCCTAACAGCGGTTCCTACGAGTGGGGAACCCACACTCGCCAAAACCTCCGTGAGGGCAAAAAAAATTGTCGATGGTGTAGCAAAAACAGAGTTACCCCCTAAGTTTGTAAAAAGCACGCGAGGTGGATTTGGATTTCTCATATCGATGGTGCCACAAAAACACAGTTACCGCCTCAGTTGTAAATATAATGCAAAAAATATATATAAGGCATTATTTTCGAGTGTAAATGTTGAAGAAGACGAGATGCCCGGTTGTTGATATTGTTAGCCAATTGTATATGTTGATCTTCTTGATTCGAGATGCCCATATGTTTAGTTTGTATATATAAAAAATTTGAGATGTTGGTTATAAAATGCACTTAGGAATTTTGTGATTATGCAATTGTATTTTCATTGATTATAATATTTGTATGCGTAGTATATAAACACAACAAAAACACTTCCATTTGCAGATTCAATTCACAAAATATTTTAATTTTTTCCATCAAATTCAAAAAATAAAATTCTGCCTTTTAATTCATGTTCAAGATTTCAAGTGCCAGAACAAATAAAAAGAGGAGAAGGGGGTCTCCCTGTCTAAGACCTCTTGAGAATTTGAAAAAAAATATTGTAAGTGCCCTAAAATATAACATAGTAGTAAGAGTTTATATCTAAACGCAGCGGCACGTGTGAGCCATAAACACAAATTCGCAGCAGCTAATGGGAACTAAATGAAGGAAACAACAGCGGCACATGCGAAATTCTCCAAAATTTCTTTAAAGAACTAAACGCAGCGAAAATTGCAAGCCCAAGAAAAAAATCACATGACCCGCTGCATTTTTCGCAAAAGACAGAGTCTGGTTTCTGAGATTCTGTCCATTTTTTTGAATTTTGTATTTGAATTTTTTTTATTTATTTTTTTCGATTCCCATGGGTTTGCTGTAATATTTACATATTTGATTTATTGTTAAATCACATTTTTTACCATCTCAAGTTGAGTGTTCAAAAGTGGGGTTTTGCAATAAGCCAAATACATCAATATTGTAGCAAATCCATAGGAATCGAAAAAAAAAAAAATGGACAAAGTCTTTTTTAGTCCAAACGCAACGGTAGCTGGGAGGATATGAACAGTGCTTGCACGATATGCTATGTTTAGGGCAAAAAACAGAGTGATTTCTGTCTGAACTCAGTGGCTCCGACGAGCTTCTATCTTATCCTCTCCTAAGTCGTTGCGTTCTGGGCAAAAACCTGACTCTGTTTCATACAATTGCTAAATTTCTGCGATTTGTATGATCACATTCGCATCCGTTTGCTGCGATTATTATTATTGGACTTGATTTTGCCGCCGCGTTTTGAGTATCTCAGGGAATTTTTCACTTTTTCCTTTGTCTATGACATTCTAGCATGTTTGAAAAAATCACCATGTTTGCATAATCACAAAAAAAATTACTTGAGAAGACAAACAGATTTGTTTGAGAATACAAATAGAATTCATCAGGAAGACAAATAAATTGCTTGAGAAGACAAACTCATCCTTATCCGAGCTCGGGTTATGAAAGAGGGAAACAAGAAGGAGGCAGCAGCAATAATTGGTTTTATTTTGGGACAGGTCACTATGTTCATATCTATTTATTATACGCCTCTCCATCTAGCATTGGGTAGACCTCATAATAGAAGTGGAGATTAGATAATTATTTTTTTGAACATTCAACTATTTTTTTAGCTAACCATGACTAGAAAAAACCTTAATTTCAAAGAGCAGAATTGACTTTAATGACATATGATGGTGATGTGCATGAATATTCCAAAATTATTATTATTATATAAATTTTCTATCCTGTTCAAGTTATTACAAATTGAGGAACCTTGATTGATCGATCAAACCAAACAGAAAACACATTAATTGATTTGAGTTGGGAAAAAAATGGCAACCAGCAAGCAAGGGAGATGGTCACTCAAAGGAATGAGTGCTCTTGTTACTGGTGCAACAAAAGGAATTGGGTATGTGTTTATGTTCTCTTCTCTGATTTACTGGACATATATAGTTCAAGTTTATCATCTATGTCAAGATTGTCTGTCTAATTACAACGCTTTTCAATTATTTTGTTCTTTGAATTACAATTAATGACTTGTTTTGTACTTAAAAAACAAATTGAAGACATGCAATTGTGGAGGACCTGGCTGGATTAGGAGCAGCTGTGCATATATGCTCCAGAAAGGAAGTGGAGATTAACGATTGCTTGAGAGATTGGGAATCGAAAGGTTTCAAAGTTACTGGGTCAGTTTGTGATGTTTCCATCCGATCAGATCGTGAGAAGCTTATGGAGACTGTTTCCTCAGTTTTCGACTCCAAGCTTAACATCCTTGTCAGTCACCGAAAAACTGATCACCTGAAATTCACTTAGTCCCTTTATTTAACATTCAATTTATGCATAATCTTCGAATCTTATAATGCGCTTTCCAAAGATCAATCTTAAGACAACTTCTGAACGTAAGTACTTGTGGTTGCATACAGATAAACAATGCAGCAACGATCATATTTAAAACAAGTTTAGATTTTACAGCGGAAGACTTCTCAACACAGATATCTACTAATTTTGAGTCAGCTTTCCATCTGTCCCAACTTGCACACCCTCTACTGAAAGCCTCAGGAATGGGAAGCATTGTGTTCATATCTTCTATTTGCGGTGTGGTGGCTCACTATAATGCTTCAGTTTATGGAGCAACTAAAGGTCAGCTCACACTACTCTTCAGAAATATATATAATCAGCGTCGACGTTATCTACTAAAATTTGATCTCGTTTGATTTTTGTGTTTTGCATCACTTCCAGGAGCAACAGATCAACTCGCTAAGAGCTTTGCATGTGAGTGGGCCAAAGACAATATTCGTAGCAACAGCGTTGCACCTGGAGTCATTAGAACTCCTGGGGTTGATGATGTAATATTCTTCGAACATATTTTTCTGAGATGTGATAAGAATTATGTTAACATTCTTTTTAATAATTATATTGGTGAAAAATGTGATTTTCCTTGCAGTTATTGGGCAACAAAGAATACATTGAACTTTTGTATGCTCGAACTCCTATGCGACGTTGTGGGGAACCAGAGGAGGTGGCATCAGCAGTGGCTTACCTCTGCCTTCCTTGTGCTTCATATATAACTGGTCAGGTCATTTGTGTCGACGGTGGATGGACTGTGAATGGGTTATATCCAATTCATGACTAAACATTGTCTTGACAACAATGTTTCCTGGTATGAATGGACCATATAAGAGGTTCAAAAGTTTAAATGTATTGAGTGGAAAGACTATGTTTTGGTTTAATATGTTGTATGGAATGTTAAGAGTTTACAATTACATTCCAGTTTAAGGATTCAATATTTAGCTTTCATGCGAAGCCTTTTATATATTTTTTTGAACTGAGTTCAATCATTTTTAACCATTATGTTTAACCCAACTGCATGATCAACCTATCTATCTTGAGGGTGTAAGGCAGATTAGAAAACAAGCGAAACTAACCAGCCAACCAGTGTTTGGTTAGTATTTTGTGTGAAGAAAACAGCAGTCGCAGTGACCAATGGCAAGCAAAGGAGGGCTTTGATCAATTTTCTGCAAGGGTATCAATGGAAGCAACGGAAGGGATGAAAAGATTAATGTCATAAATTAGACTTACTGGAGCATGTTTCATTCAGTTCTACCACAACAAACATATAAAGAAAGATGGCAAACTGGAGTCTGAATTATAGCCGCTTGAGGCGGTGGAACCCTCAACTCTCAATTTCTCAACTCAAGATCTCTCTCAATGGAAGAAGATGTTCACCTAAAGAGGAGGGGAGTTCCTATTTTATAGCCGCTTGAGGCGGTGGAGGGTCACCCTCCATTACCGTCCACCATCTTCTTCTTCCAACTGTCTTCAACTCAGATCTAGCAAAGTCAAGCACAAAGCCAGTAGATTCGAACTACCATCTTCATGATCCAGCCAAAATCCAGGTTTGTCTTCATCTCCTTTTGTCCATTTGTATTGCCGACATCAAATTTTCAACACCACCCATTTGCTATCTTGATCCTCTGGAGTCCTGCAGGCCCTGCCCAATTCAATTAAAATCTTCAATTGAAAATTTATTTTAAAATTTATGCAACTAAAATTCAATTGAAAATTTTTATTTTAAAATCTTCTTTCGTTTGACAAGTTGCATTTTTGAAATTCGCTTAACTTTCTTTCCTCTACCGAATCTCGGGACGAGATTCTTTTGAATTGTATATATTGTAGCACCCCGTAATTTTTGTACTTACTGAAAATATTTATATTTTTGTGTGATTGTCTTCATTAAGTTATGGGCATACGTATGAGCTATTATTTTGTCTATGTGATGTGTAGTTTGTTTATTTAAGAATTAATTTCCTACTTACCTTCTTCTACCGAATCTCGGGACGAGATTCTTTTGAGTTGTATATATTGTAATACCCGCCTAATTAAATAAATATAAAAATTTCTTTTGTAAACCCTAATGTTGATGGGTTGTTACTAAATTGTATTTGGGCTTGGTTTTGGGCTTTTATTAAACTGATAAGTAGGGTTTTATTTTGTGAAGGAGAGTGGGTGCATTCGGAAGTTCGGTGGGGGCGAATAGCCACCCACCTTATAAAGAGAATAGCCATTTTTATTTATTTATTTTTTTTCTTTCTCTCCTTCTTTTCTCCTTCCTTTTCCTTTTTCCCTTCACGATTTTTTTTCTCAAAGCGGCTGATGGTGAGACGAAACAGGCGAGAGGAGTCGTGAGGGAGACAGTGAGGAGAGCGAACTGCAACACCTTCTCTCTCTTGTATGCTTCCAAGGTTTCTTCTTCTGCTTACGACCCAACACAGTGGGAGGTGATGAAGATGGCATTCTTTCGGTCAATTTCGCTGAAGCTGCGTTGTTGATACAGGGGATGAAGATGGGAAGAAGATGGAAGTCAGTGGAGAAAGAAAGGTCGAGCGGGGGGGGGGACACAAAAATTGGGTTCCCGTCAAAACCTGGTCTATCTCTTCAAATCAATCGGTACCCATTGTTGTGAGACGAAAGTAATCGGTACCCACTTGTTCATTTCATCTCTTTTTGTTCGATTTTAAGATAGAAAGTTTCGATTTTTGATATAGTTTTTGAGTTAGGGTTCGAACACTTTTGTCCTGTATTTGTATTGTATTGGATGCTCATATGGCTGGATGGACCATTCTAGCCAATGGGTCGACTGATATAGATCATTTTGAGATTCTTAAAAACCTTCAAAAAAAAAAAATGGGTTCTTGTGTTTGGATCTTGATGCAGTGTCTGTGACCATGGGTAGGTGTGATGATCTAAAATTGTGGTATCTGGAGTAATTAATTAGCATGAAAAATTGTGGAGTTAAATGTGGGTCCTTTTCACATATGTGTTAGGCCATTAGGCTGAATGCGGAGCTTCTCCTTCAAAATCCAATGTGGATTCTTAGGCAGACACATGCTCTTCAGATGAGAAGGGTTTCCACGTCGTAGAATGAGGCATTGCAACCATAGTAAGGATGTGTTGAGATAAATTCTTTCCCTATTGACAAGTTGAAGGGTGTGCATTTTTTTGGTTCAGCTGAGGTAATAAAATGGATGCAAAGAGGTAATTTGGGTTTTAACCGAAAGGAATGGAGTTGGAGAAAGAGTTGAAATGTTTGTTGTATAGAATCATAGAACAAGGGCGAAGAGGTTCAGAGAAGAGTGATAGTCAATCTTCGTCGATAGTAGGAGACACCATTAACGTGAATGGAGTCACTAGCGATGCAAAATTGGCTAGTGACCAAAAGTGTGATGATAATGATGTAGAGATGATGGACTATGTTGTAGTTAATGAAACTGTTATATCAAGAAAAAGGAAACTAGAGAATCTTTCAGAAATGCTGAATTGGGTATTGGAGATTGCGACAAACCCCTGTGATGCAGAATTGCAGAAGTTTATGGAGCAGAAAGCAAAGGGTTATTGCGTGGATCCGTTGCGAAATCTTTTACGGTTTGCGATCTCTTCTGTGAGTTTTCTTCATACTCCTTTTATATATATATTTTTTTATGAAATTGAGAATGTTGGGAGTGTTAATTATATATGAAATTGTAAGTTCTTTCTTCTGTCTCATCTCGCCCCTTTTGTTCTTCGATCGCAAAGCTTGCCATGTTGTTGTTCCACATGGAGGGTTAGTTCGGGTTTTGTGTAGGTTTGGGTTTTTGAAAGTTGAGCTAATAGGCAGTCTATTGTTTTGTGCTTTTGGATGTTGCTTGTAGAGTTGGAGGATTGGTTCTTCATATATAGTCAAAATAGGATGTTTTTTTTTGTTTATCTAAAATGTTACAGAAATCTTGAGGTGACAGTGACTTAATATTTATGATCATATCATGCCACTATTGTTTGCATAACTGACTTCCTGTTGGGCATATGTCTATGCAACAACAGTATGCAGCCTATATTATTGTTTATGTGTTCTATAAGCTTAGCTACACAATATAATTTGTAATTGAATTGGTGCTCCAATTGTGGCGTAGACTAATGTACCTCATGGTAGAAACAGTTAAACCCTTAAACAAAAAGGTTGAGGGGGTAGTGTACATGCACATTTATAATCTTAACATTTTTGAAGATTATGGCTTGTGGCGTTAGATAAACTGATTTAACCAAGATTTTCATAATGAATTAGAAAGCAAGTTGCTGTAAGACAACTTTGTTGTCACGCCCTGTCATTTTCTGCAACTTGTTAGAAGTGGTAGCTTAAGGGATAGTGTCTTGTCTGTATTAGTTTTATGTATGATTACATCCTTATTTAGTTTAGGGTTAGTAGAAAATTTCCTAGTAATAGATATTGACTGGAATTTAACTGAGCACTTGTTTTAGTTTGAGTATTTGTATTGTTATACGAATTGGTGTGCATATTGTTTTTTTCGTATGATGCAAAGAGATGAGATGTGTGAATTGACAATGTGTCAAATATTATTTGTTCCCCGAAAGAATGGTGGATACTGTGATTGATTTATTTATGGTTGACAAGGCGTCACCATAAAAGAGTTTTGAGGATTTATTTATTTTTATGCTCTTTTCCACAACTCCGAAAAAAAAAAATGTGAAAAGAAAAGAATTTTTTTGTATACAGACTTGCTTGTATACTTGTGATATTATTGGGTATGCAGACTTGCTTGCATATCAGTGTACTTGCCAGTGATCGACCTTCGGGTGAGATGACATGTTCCTCGAGGTGGCACCCCACTTGGAACATGTACGCTCCGAATGGTTTTGATGGCAAGGGCGGCACACTTGGGTGAGGTGTGTTCGGTGCACCGTTCCATGTGTGTTCGGTTGTACGTGTAGATTTAGGAAGAATGTTTGCCATGGATCGAACTTCGGGTGAGATGACATGTTCCTCGAGGTGGCACCCCACTTGGAACATGTACGCTCCGAGTGGTTTCGAAGGCAAGGGAGGCACACTTGGGTGAGGTGTGTTCGGCACAGGAGGAGAGTGCGATTGTGGAAGAGTAGCGAGATTTATTTTTGTGTATGTGCATGATTACCTTAAAGGAAGAAACTAAATGCTCATTCAACCATTGAATGAGAACTACATGTCTTCCTAAAGGTAGAAAAATGTGTGTGTTTAATATTTCAATAATAATCTAATATAATTATAAAATGTATTGTTGTTGCATTTATGAGGATTGATAACTCATAAATTTTATTTATTAGTAATAAATAATGCATGTTTATTTATTAGGATGATAACACCATTGCCTCATTGAGGAACTACCTGATGGTGTGGTTATTTATTGTTTGGTTTATTTTAAATGTTATCATGTGCGGATTCATTGATTTTGGGATGCAGATTTCTCACACCAGCTTTATTGCTGACCCGAGTGAGCTTTTGCTTCTTAGGTACATTCCTTTTGGAATGTAGCCGAGTAGTCTTTCAGGTTTAGAGATTTTGAGCTGCGTTCCTGGAGTTATGCTAGTGAGCTAGCCATGCTAGTCTTCTCCGGGTTAGATTTTTATTTGTTTCAGATGTTTAGTTCATGCTGCTATTTGTTTCTGTTATTATTGAATTCTCACGTCCCGGGTTTTGGGGGAAACGGATAATCCTATGTGGATTTTGGAATTTTCGTTTTCCTCGAAAATCGGGGCGTGACATAGTGGGTGGCTTCCTGTCTCATCATCAGCTAGAACGACCTTGCAGTAGTAGTAGTACTGGTTTACTTGAAGAATGCGGTGGAGAATATGATATTGAGGAGGAGTTCCAAATGGATTCAGAGATCAATAGAAGAATACTTGCTGCTAATCCATTCATCACTCGTGGTGCACTAAATGCAGGCGGGTCCGTATGCAAGAATTTGAATGGGATGCCCTACGACTGTCCCGACGTTAATGAAAACCACAAACCAGGAGGATGTAGTGCAACTAGCATTTATAACAGAGAGTGCCACTAGAAATAGTATATGCATGTCTGTCCCAATAACACTAGTATATAGATCATCTCCCATCTCCACTGGCTGGTGCACATCCTACTCCCGGAGAAATTAGTTAGAATTGCCATGTGCCCGTGGCGCTGAATAAATAATGGTTACCTACTCAGGTGCAGTCATGCATGCAGATGCTCAATCTCAGTTCATGTTCATTTGCAAATTGCCACAAGCATAATATATTATTATGGTGTAAAAATAAACATGTTTGGTTTCTACAAATCTAGCTAATCCCTTTAGTTGTTGTTGGTTCTATGAGATTGGTGCAATTAAGTTAAATATGCATAAAGGGCATTTAGTTTATAGTATTTTTTTTTTTTTGGCAAATTAATGTCTCCGAAAAGTTGCGAAATTTCTCTGATGTTTGTAATAATAATGTAGTTTTTTTTAATAGTAATTTAGTAAAGCTAATTATGCTTTGAGAAGGGAATAAAAAAAAGGTTCCAAACGAAACTCAAATAATTTTTTGTTAGTTTTTAGCCAAAATCTTAGCTAAAAAAAGAAAATTGGTATTTTGAAATGGAGGATTGAACTTTGAAGTAAAACCACCTTCAGTACTAATAATTGAAAAAAGAAACACAAGATTCAGCAGTAATGCATTCACGCGAACATGCATGCCATGCCATGACTAATCCGACGAGCTTCTTTCTTATCCTCTCCTAAGTCGTTGCGTTCTGGGCAAAAACCTAACTTTGTTTCATACAATTGCTGAATTTCTGCGATTTGTATGATCACATTCGCATCCGTTTGCTGCGATTATTATTATTGGACTTGATTTTGCCGCCGCGTTTTGAGTATCTCAGGGAATTTTTCACTTTTTCCTTTGTCTATGACATTCTAGCATATTTGAAAAAATCACCATGTTTGCATAATCACAAAAAAAATTACTTGAGAAGACAAACAGATTTGTTTGAGAATACAAATAGAATTCATCGGGAAGACAAATAAATTGCTTGAGAAGACAAACTCGTCCTTATCCGAGCTCGGGTTATGAAAGAGGGAAACAAGAAGGAGGCAGCAGCAATAATTGGTTTTATTTTGGGACAGGTCACTATGTTCATATCTATTTATTATACGCCTCTCCATCTAGCATTGGGTAGACCTCATAATAGAAGTGGAGATTAGATAATTATTTTTTTGAACATTCAACTATTTTTTTAGCTAACCATGACTAGAAAAAACCTTAATTTCAAAGAGCAGAATTGACTTTAATGACATATGATGGTGATGTGCATGAATATTCCAAAATTATTATTATTATATAAATTTTCTATCCTGTTCAAGTTATTACAAATTGAGGAACCTTGATTGATCGATCAAACCAAACAGAAAACACTTTAATTGATTTGAGTTGGGAAAAAAATGGCAACCAGCAAGCAAGGGAGATGGTCACTCAAAGGAATGAGTGCTCTTGTTACTGGTGCAACAAAAGGAATTGGGTATGTGTTTATGTTCTCTTCTCTGATTTACTGGACATATATAGTTCAAGTTTATCATCTATGTCAAGATTGTCTGTCTAATTACAACACTTTTCAATTATTTTGTTCTTTGAATAACAATTAATGAGTTATTTTGTACTTAAAAAACCAAATTGAAGACATGCTATTGTGGAGGAACTGGCTGGCTTAGGAGCAGCTGTGCATATATGCTCCAGAAAGGAAGTGGAGATTAACGATTGCTTGAGAGATTGGGAATCGAAAGGTTTCAAAGTCACTGGGTCAGTTTGTGATGTTTCCATCCGATCGGATCGTGAGAAGCTTATGGAGACTGTTTCCTCTGTTTTCGACTCCAAGCTTAACATCTTTGTCAGTTACCGAAAAACTTATCACCTGAAATTCACTTAGTCCCTTTATTTAACATTCAATTTATGCATAATCTTCGAATCTTATAATGCGCTTTCCAAAGATCAATCTTAAGACAACTTCTGAACGTAAGTACTTGTGGTTGCATACAGATAAACAATGCAGCAACGTTCATATTTAAAACAAGTTTAGATTTTACAGCGGAAGACTTCTCAACTCAGATATCTACTAATCTTGAGTCAGCTTTCCATCTGTCCCAACTTGCTCACCCTCTACTGAAAGCCTCAGGAATGGGAAGCATTGTGTTCATATCTTCCTAAAGGTAGAAAATGTGTTTTGTTAAATTTCAATAATAATCTAATATGATTATGAATTGTATTGTTGTTGCATTTAGTAATAAATAATGCATATTTATTTATTAGGATGACGACACATTTGCCTCATCGAGGAACTACCTGTTGGCGTGGTTGGTTATTGTTTTTGTTTAGTTTGTTGTTATCACGTGTGGATTTATTGATTTTTTGGATGAAGATTTCTCACACTAGCTTTATTGCTGACCCGAGTGAGTTTTTGCTTCTTGGGTACATTCCTTTTTGAATGTAGCCGATTAGCCTTTCAGGTTTAGAGATTTTGAGCTGCGTCACTGGAGTTTCGCTAGTGAGCTAGCCACGCCAGTCTTTTCCGGGTTAGAGTTTTAATTGTTTTAGTAATTTCATCATGATTAGTTGTTGCTGCTATTTGTTTATGTTGTTATTAAATTTTCACGTCCCGAATTTTAGGGGAAACGGATAATCCTACGTGAATTTTGAGATTTTCGTTTTCTTCGAAAATCGAGGCGTGACACATAATCTAGGCAGAAGATTTGTCTTTAGGTTTTGTATTTCTCATCGGATATACTTATCATAGCTGTGCAATTTTCAATAACAAATGAATTGTTCAAAAATCAGCTAGTTGATAAGGTCACCATCACACACCTTGGCCAGCAACTTCATGTTGGCTTATTCTTGGAAACAAGTTTGAATGCGATGAGTAGAGCATCATCAAATGTGCAATTATGAAGTATATTAGACTCTATACTTCATGGAAATTTCGGGTTTACTTTTTCAATCTGATATACTCACCTCACCTACTGAAATTTAATATTACTCTAGTTTGATTTAACAAAAATAGTTTAATGTATGATGAGGAAATGAAATAGACTTTTGCATCAAATGAATTTTTATATCTAAATGAAGCATCTTATGGGAATTAATGAAATAAAATTAGACTGATGAACATTTCTACAAACAATACTTTGTTATTGTTACCGTGGTTTGCAGTCTCAGATAACGTGTGAACTGATGAACAACTAAAAATTTCTTTAATCATCATCAATTTGTCTTTCACAGATCCATGATTTCATTAGACTAATGGAATAAAATAGAGTTTTGCATCGCATAAAATAAACTTAATAAATTAGACTAATGGAAAGAAATAGGATTTTACAAGCTAGGCAACCAAGTTTTGCAACCATGATGATATGGCATTGTTAGAGGAGGTCTTTTACAACTTCGAGATACACATAAATTTTTTGGAGAGAGATCACGCCACATCATCCTAATTACAAAAACCCAATTTCTTAGCATTTTTGAACTAGTTTATGTCAACCATGGGAGATGTTTAGATGGGAATTGGGAAATTTAAGAGGCAACTTGCAAATATCAGCTACCAATTTATAAGGCCAATTTTATCCAACAAGGCAACTTGCTTTTCATGCGGCTATTTTTAATTGTTTTCCATTTGCCAGGTTAAAACAAGAGTGGAGTTTAGTTTAGTTTTCATGTTGTAGTCAACTCTGAAGGTTTTATATCAGCTCTCAATATTTCTTTACACCTTGGAATTCATAAGTTCTAGGTATGATTCAGATTGGCATGGGTTGGTGATTAAATGCGATGGTCAGATATCATTTTGTGGACAATGTTTTATTACCTTGATGAGAACTTATCAACAACATAAGATTTGATCATCATCAAGTTCTGTTTCGTTTCACATATTTGCGTATGCTTCTTATTTCCTGTAATTTGTCAACTGTATTCTCATGGAGAGTGCTGGCTTGCTGATGTCCTTCTGTATCATTTCTCTAGGAAAATATAAAATCATCTAATGCATATTTTGCTTTTATATACTTGTTCTTATGCCAACTCGAGTGGATACAAGTGGAGTAGTCTCCCTGCAGGTCTTTTGCGTCAATATTCTGTGTAGCAAATCTCGAGTAATATAAACTTCCTAGATTAAAATGGTAATGTGCTTGGTTTCGTCATCTTTTTATATGTTGTACTAGCTCAAGTAGAAAATTTTGGGGGATCTAGCTCTGATAGAGTCTGATATTAACTGATCAATAACAATTCACAGTTACAAAGATCTAGGCAGAAAATTTGTGTTTTAGTTTTGTATTTTCATTGGAGATACTTGTCATAGCTCTGTACTTTACAATAACAAATGAAAGCTAAACTGATAAGGTCATATTCACACACCTTGCCCGGCAACCCCGTGTTGAGTTATTCCTGGAAATAAAATGAAAACACGTTTGAATGGGATGAGTAGAGCATCAAATGTGCAATAATGAAGTACATTAGTTCCTATTGCATGGAAATTTTGGTTTTACTTTGTCAATGTGATACACTATCACCTCACCTACCACTCACGTAACCTACTGAAATTTAATATTACTCGAGTTTGATTTAACAGAGATAGTTTAATGTGTATGATGAGGAAATAAAATAGACTTTTGCATCAAATGAGTTTTTCAATCAAGCTGAAGCATCTTATGGGAATTAATGAAATTGCGAGAAACTTTCGGTGTTACTTTGTCAATCTGATACACTCACCTCACTTACTGACATTTAATATTACTCTAGTTTGATTTAACATAGATAGTTTAATGTACAATGAAGAAATAAAATAGACTTTTGCATCAAATGATTTTTTATATCTAATTGAAGCATTTTATGAGATAAAATTATGTGAACTGTTAAACAACTAAAATTTTCTATAATCATCGTTTAGTCTTTCAAAGATCAATGGCTTCATTAGACTAATGGAATAAAATAGACTTTTGCATCACATAAAATAAACTTAATAAATTAGACCAATGGAATAAAATAGACTTTTGCATCACATAAAGACAAAGTGACTGACTTTGCAAAGTCTGGAAATAAGTTTTCTATAAAAGAGATTGGTTGTCAAGATCATATTTCCACAGTAAACACTTCAATTTCTTCTTTCATCTTCTGATATTTACCAGTTTGCTTGATCATTCACCGCTTCCACCGTCAGTTGTTTAAGAGGCAACTTGCAAATATCAGCTACCAATTTTATTTACCAACAAGGCAACTTGCTTTTCATGCGGCTATTTTTAATTGTTTTCCATTTGCCAGGTTAAAACAAGAGTGGAGTTTAGTTTAGTTTTCATGTTGTAGTCAACTCTGAAGGTTTTATATCAGCTCTCAATATTTCTTTACACCTTGGAATTCATAAGTTCTAGGTATGATTCAGATTGGGTTGGTGATTAAATGTGATTGTCATCAGATATCATTTTATGGACAATGTTTTATTACCTTGATGAGAACTTATCAACAACATAAGATTTGATCATCATCAAGTTCTGTTTCGTTTCACATATTTGCGAATGCTTCAGGTCAAGAAACATTTATTTCCTGTAATTTGTCAACTGTATTCTCATGAAGAGTGGCTGGCTTGCTGATGTCCTTCTGTATCATTTCTCTAGGAAAATATAAAATCATCTAATGCATATTTTGCTTTTATATACTTGTTCTAATGCCAACTCGAGTGATTACAAGTGGAGCAGTCTCCCTGCGGCCCTTTTGCGTCAATATTCAGCCTTTAAGATGGTACTGAATACGATCTGTGTAGCAAATCTTGAGTAATATAAACTTCCTAGATTAAAATGGTAATGTGCTTGGTTTCGTCATTTTTTATATGTTGTACTTGTACTAGCTCAAGTAGAAAAATTTGGGGGATCTAGCTCTGATAGAGTCTGATATTAACTTATCAATAACAATTCACAGTTACAAAGATCTAGGCAGAAAATTTGTGTTTTAGTTTTGAGTCTGATAAAATAACACTCACCTCACCTCAGCAAACTTGTCACATGCAATAGCGTGTTCCATATCTGGTGCGAGTCATCTCAAGCACCATCAAACTCACGATGCGAGCAAGCTCCTAAGCATCAGCACAGCAGACATTACAGCGGGGTAAAGACATTTACACTAATATCAACATGCACATACTACGAGTCTGTACAGAATCAAGTATACCAGCCGTGTAACCATAATCAGTTGGGCAATTTTCATAAATTCACGACTACGCTAGGGTCCCAACATGACCCAATTCACCACAATAAATTCATACGAGTCGAACTATCATACATGCTCAAAACTCGGCAATCTACGATAAAACATGATATACTATGCAAACTCAAAAACGAAGCATACAAGCCCAATGCCATTACACCAAAGCCTAATCACACCCAAATTCAACCACTATTCTATTTCATTTTTGTATATCATGCTTCCAGAAAACTCAATACATAATTCATTCACAAAATAACCAACACAACCATCTAAACCTCCAAAACTTCAAATTTCAGACTTGTATTCAATCATACACAATCGGCGGCATAATATAAAAATTAAATTCAGGATTTAAAAAAATATTTCTCAAAATAAATATTATCGTTACACTCACCTGAGTGGAATGAGTTTTCGAAATCCAAATCCTACCGGTCGAAGCTCCAAACTCGCAAAACAGCGAATGCGGGATCACAGAATTTTTTTTTTAACTGCAAGGTGGACTTAAAAGTGAGCAAACTAGCCGAAAACTGGAGAATGAAATAAGTTACAATAAATTGGTTAATTCCTACTAGTGATGACTAAAGTCAATCTCACTCAGAGCTCAGATAACAATATTTCCTGGTGTGAAGGCCATATCTATTGTTTTTTGGTTCAATGATATTAAATTGTGTCGTAGGTTATCGCAAATTGTAAGTCAGACCTTGTAGATTTATGATTGTATTTGGTATACAAATATTGTGTTGGTGATCATCTCATAGTCAGTAAATAATCATGTTGTAAACTTTGATAATCAACTTATACCATCTAATCAATGGTCGAATTCTTGGCCAAAATGCAAATTTTCAGTTTGTTTTAGGTTGAAATGCATCAAAACCATGACCATTGGCTCCCTTTTTCTTTTTCTTTTTCTTTTTGGTAAAACACCCTTGCACCATATTAGCCTTGTATTTCATAATCTGGAAAAGTAAATATTGATATGGTCTAGCAGCCTATGTTGAAAGTTGAAACCCAATGAGCTAATTAAAAAGTTGCAGAAGACCCACTAAATAAAAAATAACATCAATAAAATAGTAGTGGAGATTAGTTAATTATTCTTTTGAATATCTAACTATTTTCTTGGCTAACCACTAATCAGTGCTTTCCGGTGGCCGAGTAGAATTCTGCTTATAATAAAATAAAACAAAGATCAATGTCTTGCTGTGCTGGATTAATACAACATTAATGTTCCACGAACCATCCTTGATCCTTCTTCGCATCTTCAGTACTACCTAACCACCCAAATACTTATTTTATAGACCTAATTGGAAAAAAGACATTTCTCCTTTGTCGAAAAATGGAGAGACTGAGACTGAGTGAAGCTGCTCAAGCAGGGGACATAAACACTTTGTACACATTGCTGTCCCAAGATGCTCTCCTTCTCCACAACATGGATCAATTACCATTCTATCAAACTCCTCTGCACATATCTGCCTCTTCAGGCCAGACTTCTTTCGCATTAGAACTCATCAATCTGAAACCTTCATTCACGACAAAATTAAACTCAGATGGTTACACCCCAATTCACTTGGCTTCCATGGAAGGCCACGATGAGATGGTAAGAGAGTTATTGGAGGTTGAACCTGAGTTAGGTGTAATGAAGGGCAGAGAGTGGAGGGTTCCTCTACACTGTGCTATTGTAAGTGGGAGAGTTGGCCTAGTGACTAAATTGCTATCTTTGTGTCCTGATAGTGTAAAATGTTTGACGGTTTACAAAGAGACTGCTCTTCACCTGGCCTTGAAGCATGGCCAGATTGAAACGTTTCAGGTGTTGGTAGAGAGCCTTAAAGCATTGAAAGCAGAGGAATTTGTGAACTGGAAAGACCGGGAAGGGAACACAGTCTTACACCTCGCAGCCTCCAACAGACAACTCCAGGTGAATGAAGCTTTGTTTTTCCTTTGGTTTTATATTTGTCAAGAAGCTGTGATTAGTCTCAACACAACCACGTGCACACACTTGAGAAGATTGTTTGAATATATGATTACATATGTGCTACAACTTAAATGCACATCTTTATGTAATTTAGTAATCTTCATATTCACAGGTTGTAGAGCTATTGCTTGAAAATGAACATACCTGTAATTTGATCGAAATAAATGTGAAGAACAGAGCTGGTTTGACAGTCCTAGACATACTTGAACAAAAATCTCAATCCGAACCAAGGAATGTGGAAATTGAGAACATGGTTAGACGTATTCGTGCAGTTAAAAGGCAAGGCATACCACAGTTTACACGTACAACTAGAAATCGTCGAATTGAACCATTGATCATCATGGAGAAGTTGTTCCAATGGTTTCCAATGGAAAGTTGGGCAAAAGAGATTGATGATTCAACAGGAGAAACACGCAGTGCGCTGATGGTAGTTGCTGTGCTGATTGCAACAGTCACATTCCAAGCTATTCTTAGTCCCCCTGGTGGTTACGTTGATGATCCTGACCAAATATTTAGGTACCGTAACCGTAATTATATGTACAGTACGGCAACATCCATGGGTTTTGATAGTCCGATACTCTTATTTTTATTCTCAACTATTAACTCAATTGGGTTTTTTACATCTCTTGCTATGATCACCGTGCTTACAAGACGGTCTCCTCTCAAGGCATTGTTGCGGATGGCTGTGCTATCAATGGCTGCAACTTATATTTTCACCATTACCTATTCAATCTTGAATAGTCTTCTTATTGTAACCATTTTAGCTTGTGTGTCGTTCACAGTGCTTCTGGTGCAGTGGATTTATTTTGTGCTTTTTTCTAAGTTATTTTTGTAAATGGTTCCTCTACTTGATGGTGCAACTGTGAGGCCCAATCTAGTTTCTGCCATGTCCTCTAGTATTTCGTTAATTCAACTTTGTAGTGAAGAACTTCTTTACACATTTTCTTTTTATTATTTGAATTTATTTCCATTGTTAGATACTGATTAATTGAAAAAAAAAAAAAAAAAAAACAGATTTCAGGAGATTAAGACTTTTTTTTTAAAAAAGAACCTACAGTGGAGAGTGGCAGTTATGGAATGCTAAACCTTTATTACTTGGAAAAAATTCTTATACAAACTGTCAGTGGTACATAACGACTTTACCCGAAAATAAAACCAATTGGACAAACATCATAAAATTAAAAACTAAACAAATCAAAAACCGTCCACAACTCACTAACCTAAGCCAACATCACCCAAAGTGGCATAAACCACTTGAAGACAACATTTTCTCTACTTTTTTTTTTTTTTTTTAAAAGCAAAAGGGGGTGTAAATGGGCTCCCCAGACCACAGAAAAAGAAAAGAAGCGTTACAAGGTACATTCGATAGTACGGTCACTCGTTACAGCATAATAAGCTTGCTTCAAATCTTCAACAAATAACCTAATTAGATCTAGAAGCACCGTTACCAAGTTGGGGTACTTGTAGGGTCATCATCAGTTACCAGAATTTAGGATTTGATTTCTTGCTTCGAGAGGACTTTCGAGGTACATATGTCGTGAGAGACTGGACAACCTCACGTTCTTCTTCGCTAGAGTTTTGCCCCATCTTAGCTACTGCCTCTTCAATCGAAGTAAGAAATTCAGCAACCAATGCGTCCTGGCCTATTCTTGCAATACTTGAAAGCATACTCTTAACGACTTGGGGAGTTATGCAGTCCATGTGCGTTGTGGGGTATTCCCCCAGTCCCCTTTTAACAGCGATTGCGTGAAGCACCTCCTAGATTTGAATGTGTGTTTGCCAATGGCTGTAGTCCAGCCTTCCTCTCCGGATGCTTGAGTAGTATCCTTGCCAGTGTCACCTTGCTGATCGTGAGCTGGCGCAGGGCTTGGACTGATGGGGATCGCAGGGCTTGGACTGATGGGGATCGCAGTGCTTGGACTGATGTGATCGCAGGCTGGTTGAGGCCGTGAGCTGGCCGGGTCGAGGCCACTCCTAATTTCCCTGCTAATGCAGCCCGATTTTCTAATCCAGGACTCCCCAATTGATCGCTCCCACTTGGCATGACATCGGAAAAGCCACTCTTGGCCCCTGAGACAATGTCATCTGTTGGCTGTGTCTGATGTTCTTGAATTCCAATAGCGTTTGCAGTCTCCGATTTTGTATACCCTGCCGCCAATAGGCATTCTTCCGTAGTTTCGGTAACTTGCTCAGCACTAACATGATACATGTTCTCACACTCATCTGCATCAATGTTGTCATTAAGCGACTCCAATTTGTTTGACGACACCACCTTTACCGAATCCTTGGCCACCGGCCTCTTTTCCCCAATGTCCTCATCGATCTCTTCCCCCTTACTGTTAGTAGCTCCACTCGGCCCGACCGCTGGATTTAGAATTTTTTCTTTGTTGAGAACGGGTACGTAATGATGCTTCAAAGGTTTGGTTTGAACCTGCGGCTTTACCTTCGCTGAACCGGAATCAAGACCTCCCCCACCGCCCGTAATGCCTAGCTTTTTTCTACAAAATTCCTCTTGATGGCCTACCAAAAAACAAAAGTCGCAGTATTTGAAACCTGGATATTCTATCGTCTGCCAGAAGCCCCTGTTATTGACCCTGTCAATCCAAACTCTATTTTGTAATTTCTCCACTAATGACATCTCCACACATACACGAGCAAAACCCGGCCGCGTGAGGCAGCGAGTATGATCATCCATTCGCAAAAAACCACCAAAAGAATTCACAATAGCCTTTAAAATAGGGGGATGGAATAAATGCAAAGGAAGATTAGGTAACTCTACCCATATGGGCACCGAAATTGGATCCTCCTTCAAGCTGAAACCATCGTGCCAACGGAATGCTTTAAACCGAACTCCTCGAATCAGGAATGAATCCCGCGACAGAACCTTCTTCGCTTCTACCTCCGACTGGAGTCGTACTAGCACATGTCTCTGATTCAACAAACCCAAGGAAAAATCTCCCAAAATGCCCCAAGTTCTGTGGATTGAATCACGAATATCTGTCAAAGTCGGTCGATAGCTAGAGAATTTGAGAACAATGACATGTTTTTCCATGAAAGCTTCCCCTCGGACCTCATCGGATGCAGTGATGCCAATAGCTGGAGCCCCCTCCTTACGGAATCGGATTCCTTCGACCTGACTTTCTACAATGTCGTCAACCAAAATCTTGCCCAGAATCTGGGCGAAAGAAGGCTTTGGGGTTTCGGCTCCCCCATGACCAGGACCAGTGGGTGTAGGACTGGCAGCAAGCTGTCACGTGCTGACCTTTTTCCCTCGGCTAACACGCTGCCCACTAGCGTCACACTCCCGTCGGACTAACTAGTCAAGGCACTTCGATGCTTGGCTAATGCTAAGTGATGCTACGAGAGCTTAAGTGAGGAAAATGCTAAGGCACAAGTGTTTAGGCTTTTTGAAAGAATGCTTTGTATTGCTTGAGAGAGTTGTACAAGTGTTTGATGTTATCTACAAATGAATGCCAAGGCCTATTTATAGGCCCTTAAAAGTCCTAGAGGCTTCTAGTCTAGAACTTTCCACAATCCTCCTTCAAAGGAGTATTCTCTATGCATCTAGAAAGTTCCCACCTCCAAAGGAACCATAAATTACAAGGAGGGTTCTAGAAAATGCTACATAAATCTGTACAAGGGTGTTCTAGACTCATCCATGCTAGAACACTCTAGATAAAGCTAAGCTAGAATGTCCAAGAGCACTCTAGAACCTTCCGGAGGTATCTAGAGAAAGCTATGCTAGATGGCTCGTGACATTCTCCCCCACCCAAGTCCTTGACGACCCCGTCAAGACTGTGCCTCGAACTCCGCGATCTTGCCCTGGAATTGCCATAGGTCACCCTCTTTCTCCCATGAGGCCTCACTGTTCGGTAGTCCCTTCCATCGAATGAGATACTCATTATAGCTTGGCACACCCCTCCGTCGGATGCCTCTTTGCCTCGATGCTCTCGATCTCTCGATCAAAGGAAGCCACGACCGCGGTTGGTGCTCGATGTGACTCGCCCCTTGTTGGATCTTCTTTATCACCATGGTAGGGCTTGAGCATGCTCACATGGAACACCGGATGAATCTTGAGTTTGGGCGGCAACTCAAGCTTGTAAGAAACTCTCCCGACCTTCCGTAGGACGGGAAATGGCCCCTCGTACTTCCGCACTAGTCCCTTGTGTACCGAGCGGAAGACCTTGAACTGTTGTGGCAGCAACTTGACCATGACCATGTCACCCACTTGGAACTCGAGAGGGCGTCTATGCATGTCCGCCCACTTCTTCATCTTCTTAGACGCCTTGTTCAAGTACGCCTTCGTTATATCAAGCTGCTCATGCCACCCTCGTGCAAGCTTGTATGCAGCGGGGCTGCTACCCGTGTAGCCCGACGCAACGGCTTGTGGAGTCAAGGGCTGCTGGCCCATGACGATCTCGAACAGACTTTGTTACGTCGATTCGGACCGCTGCAAGTTGAATGAGAATTGAGCCACATCCATCAACTTGGCCCAATCCTTCTGGTTGGCACCCACAAAGTGCCTCAAGTATAACTCCAACAAGGCATTCACCCTCTCTGTTTGCCCATCGCTTTGCGGGTGAAAGCTTGTTGAGAAGTGTAGACCCGAACCCAAGAGCTTGAATAACTCCGTCCAGAATTTTGCTGTGAACCTTGGGTCCCAGTCACTTATGATGCTCCGAGGCAAGCCCCAATACTTCACCACATGCTGAAAGAACAACTTGGCGGCTTGCTCGGCCGTGCAATCGCGTGGGGCAGGTATGAAAGTCCCATACTTGGAAAAGCGATCGACCACCACCATAATAGAGCCATACCCATTAGACTTGGGTAAGGCCGATATGAAATCCATTGATATACTCTCCCATGGCCTTTCCGGAATCGGCAAAGGCTGCAATAGTCCTGCCGGTACACGTTGCTCTATCTTGTCTTGTTGGCACACAAGACAAGTCTTCACATAGGCCTCGATATCGTCCCACATATGAGGCCAATAGTAGTCCACCTCCAAGAGTGCCAATGTCCGCTGCACCCCCGGATGGCCAGCCCACATTGAATCGTGGCATTCCTTCATGATGTCTCGCCTAAGATTATCCCATTTAGGCACATAAATGCGATGACCGACAGTGTAGAGCACCCCATCCTCTACCCAAAACCGTCGAGTCTTCCCCTCCTTGGCCATCTCCATGAGTCCCTTGTCCAAGGGGTCTTGAGAAGTTCCCTCCTTGATCCGATCAAGAAGGTTGCTAGCGACGCTGCTTGCGCTAGCGAGCATGGCCTTTCGGCTGAGAGCATCAGCAACAACATTAACTTTGCCCGGCTTGTACTCCATGACATAATCGAACTCCGCTAAGAAATCTTGCCACCGAGCTTGCTTGGGGCTGATCTTCTTCTGATTTTGAAAATAACTCGTAGCCACATTGTCGGTCATGATGGTAAACCGACTCCCAAGCAAATAGTGCCTCCAAGTCCGCAAGCAATGAATGATGGCTGTCATCTCCTTGTCATGCACCGGATACCGTCTCTCGGTATCATTGAGCTTGCGAGACTCATAGGCTATGGGATGCCCCTCTTGCATAAGCACCCCTCCGATGGCAAAGTCTGATGCATCAGTGTGAAGTTCGAACGACTTAGCATGATCGGGCAAGGCCAAGACAGGTTCCTCGGTGACTGCCTTCTTCAAATCATCGAACGCTTCTTGGCATTTCTCACTCCAATGCCACTGCACCTTCTTCTTCAGTAAGTCGGTCAGTGGGGTTGCTCTCGCCGAGTAGCTCAAAATGAATCTCCGATAATAATTGGCCAACCCAAGGAAAGAACGTAGTTCCGAAACGTTCTTGGGTGGCTCCCATTCATTGATGGCCTGCACTTTGTCCCGTTCCATCATGATCTTTCCAGCCTTGATGCGGTGCCCCAAGAAAGACACTTCGTCTTGGGCGAACGAGCACTTCTCCAATTTCACGTACAGCTCGCTCTCCTGCAATGCTTGGAAAACCTGTCGCAAGTGATGCACATGTTCTTCCAAGTTGTCGCTATACACGACGATATCGTTAAGATAGACCACTACAAATTTATCCAAGAAAGGCTGAAAGATTATGTTCATTAAAGTGCAGAAAGTAGCCGGGGCATTGGTGAGACCAAAAGGCATCACCAAGAACTCATAAGCAGGGGCGGACCCAGGATTTTAGTCGAGGTGGGGCGAAATGAAAAATACTTATTAGTTGATAATAGTAGTTATCAATGGTAAAGCCAATTTTTTTTTTTACCGAAGCTAGTAACTAATAAAAAAAATTCAACTATAAAAAATACAATGCATATATCAAATTGGATCTAAGTGTAGTCAATTTTAAGCCAAAATAAGGTCACTATTGATAACCTTAGCAAAAAGCAAACAAACATAATAACTAGAATATATAACTAATATCACAAAAGAGTTTGTCTAGGCAGCCAGACTTTACAGCCATTTTTTGGCCAGGCTAGAGCAGTTTTACACCTTTACCCATTCTCTTTAAAATACAATCACAAACATTATCTATAGAAGGGATAGAAATGTAAAAAACTTAAAACCTGACCAAATAGTGGCTATAAAGTTTGGTTGTCTAGAATTGAGAATCACAAAATAATTAGGATAAGTTCTAGATGAAGCTAAAAAAAATTTGAAATTTGTGAATCTAATATGATCATAATACAATTTCAAAGAAAAAATAGTTTATATGAGGCTCAAATTTTATACGAGTTGGCTAATGGTATATATTTTTATTGAATTATATCGTTATTATTTTAGATATTAATTTTAAATATTTTTTTGTTAGGGGTTTAATATCGCTTGTGAAAAACAATTCATTTATTTAATGTTAATAAATTTTTATTAAACTAAACATTTTTTAATGTTTGCAATTACTAATAAAATTGCATTGAAAATAAAATAAAAAATGCACTCAAAGAGTATCGATCTCAGGTCTTTTACTAAAAGTGATAAACCTCCAACCACTACACCAACAAAGACATGTTTGAATATTTTCATAAATAATTAAATTATTGTATTCTACATTATATAATCGATTTTTTAAGACTAAAATATATATACTAAAAATATTTTAAAAGTTGAGGGGGGGCAACTGCCCCCCCTCGTCCCTTAGTAGGTCCGCCCATGCTCATAAGACCCATAGCGAGTGACGCATGCCGTCTTTGGCTCATCTCCTTTGGCTATGCGCACTTGCCAATACCCCGATCGGAGATCTAGTTTAGAAAAGTACCTGGCTTTACCGAGCCTATCGAAAAGATCGGCAACCAAAGGAATTGGATACTTGTTCTTGATGGTTACTTTGTGAAGTGCTCGGTAATCGATGCACATACGCAAGGACCCGTCGTGCTTGCGTTGGAACAATACTGGTGCACCGAATGGGGCCTTGGATGGCCGAATGAACCCCGCGTCCAGCAGCTCCTTGAGTTGCTTGCGTAGCTCTTCCAACTCTGGCGGTGCCATCCGATAAGGCCCTAGCCCCTGGCTCCAGCTCGATCATATGATCGACTTCCCTTCTTGGAGGAAGTCTCTTGGGTAGCTCTGGAGGCATGACATCTTCGTACTCTTTCAAAACCGCAGCTACCTCCTTCAGAACCTCGCTGGGTTGAGGCCCATCTTCGATCAACGTGGCCACAAATGTTGCTTGTCCCTTTTGCACGCCTTTCTTCACTTGAATGGCTGACAACATCTTGGCCTCCACGATCTCCCGAGTGACAGGGACAGAGCATGCTTCTCGATCCTTTGCAATAGTCATCGACCCGTCCCTTTCTAATGTCCATGGCTTCACCGTATCCATGAACTCCATGCCCAGCACCAATGAGAAGTCGTCCATCGTGACGACAGTCAGGTCCACCGTCCCCTTCCATTCACCCAAATGAAGGGAGACGCCTCGTGCTACACCATGGATAGGCACCGGTGCTGTGTTGATGGTCTTCAAGGTGCCTGGCTCCTTGGTGTACTGCACGCCCAGCCTTGTTGCCTCCTTCAAAGCAACAAAGTTGTGCGTTGCACCCGTGTCGACGAGTGCCTTTGAAGCCTTGCCATTTACCTTGGCTTCCACAAACATAAGAGTGGATTTCTTCGAACGGGGCAGCGTACTTACCTTAGCCACGTTGCTTTGCTCCACCGTAGCCTTGACGCTGCTTAGCAAGCGCAAAGTCCCCATTTGCGCCTCATCCCCCGATGATTCCCCGGACGATCCACTCTTGCCAGCGATCATCGCATTGAGCTTCTGTCGCTGTGGGCACTCCCTAGCCCAGTGCGGCCCTCCGCACAAGAAGCAGTCGCGGTTTTTCACCTTGCTATCCGAGAAGGACTGCTTGGCTTTGTCCTTCCTCTCGAATTGCTTGCCGCCTCTGCTACTGCTGGTTCTTTCGGTGGGTTTTGCTCCCCCACCGTTTCCCTTGCTACCGCCGCCACTCTTGCTGCCGCCCTTGTGGCTTTTCGAATCAGCCTTGTATTCGAATAAGGATTCGGCAACTGCGATGGCCTCCGCAAGTGATTGAACATTGCGTCTCTTTAACTCTTGCTCGGCCCATCGTTGTAGTCCATCCATGAAGTAGACGAGCTGAGTCCTCTCCGGCATGTCCGAGACTTCAAGCATAAGAGAAGTGAACTGCTTGACGTACTCTTTGATTGACCCCGTATGCTTCAGTCCACGCAGCCTCTTCATAGCAACTTCCTCCGCATTCTCCGGATAGAATTGCCACTTGAAATCCGCCTTGAACTCGTCCCAAGTCTTAAGCGAGCAAAGACCCTTCTTGATATCCAACTCACGCCTCCTCCACCAAAGGATGGCATCATCACCCAAGTACATGGTGACGGTGGTGATCTTGGACTCATCGTCGTCCAAGCGCATCGCGTTGAAATATTTTTCAACACTCCATAGGAAGTTGTCGAGCTCCCTAGCATCGCGCTTCCCATGGTACCTTGGCGGCTCGGGTACCTTCATCCTTGGTCCCTCTCGTACAGTGGCACTACCTGCCACAGCCGCCTTGCATAGGTTGACGTCCGATTGCAAGGACTCAACCTGCTCCCGGATGGCTTGGAGCTGCCCCATCAGCATGTCCTTGAGATGGCCCATCTCATTGCGCATGGCATCCGCAACTTGGTTGACGAGAAGTTGAGTCTCGTCCTTGGCTTCCACAGTGTCAAGCTCAAGGTCATGGACGCGGCTATTGAGTTGCTCGATATCCATAGTGACGCTAGCCAACGTCCCATTGAAGGACTCAACCTTCTGTTCCATCTCTCCGACGCTGTCTTGGAGATCGCCCACGGTCAGCTCCACCTTGGCCATACGATCCTCAAGCATGCTGGTCCGACTAGTCTTTCTTCCAGTCTCCTCGACCACGGACCCTCCAACAGCACTCTCTTTGTTTCCTGACATGATCAGATTTCTCCGCACCTAACCTTCGTACACACAGCAGCTAGCACAACGCAACTTCAGCAAGACCGCCCCTACGATCGTCGCTGCTCTGATACCACGTGTCACGTGCTGACCTTTTTCCCTCGGCTAACACGCTGCCCACTAGCGTCACACTCCCGTCGGACTAACTAGTCAAGGCACTTCGATGTTTGGCTAATGCTAAGTGATGCTACGAGAGCTTAAGTGAGGAAAATGCTAAGGCACAAGTGTTTAGGCTTTTTGAAAGAATGCTTTGTATTGCTTGAGAGAGTTGTACAAGTGTTTGATGTTATCTACAAATGAATGCCAAGGCCTATTTATAGGCCCTTAAAAGTCCTAGAGGCTTCTAGTCTAGAACTTTCCACAATCCTCCTTCAAAGGAGTATTCTCTATGCATCTAGAAAGTTCTCACCTCCAAAGGAACCATAAATTACAAGGAGGCTTCTAGAAAATGCTACATAAATCTGTACAAGGGTGTTCTAGACTCATCCATGCTAGAACACTCTAGATAAAGTTAAGCTAGAATGTCCAAGAGCACTCTAGAACCTTCCGGAGGTATCTAGAGAAAGCTATGCTAGATGGCTCGTGACAAAGCGTTGTCATCACATCCAAGAAAAGGTGCTACCAAAACCCAAAGAGCAGGGAGTGTTGTAGCAGTTACCTGATCGACACCGGCAAGAAGCCGTATCGGCAGCGGCTAGGGTGTTCCCAGGACGGCACAGGAATCAAAAGACCCGATTGAGTAAGACTAGCAGATGCAAAGCCACATACAGATCACCGAAACGATTTCGAAGATAGGAGGGCTTGGTGCAGAGTTGAGTGAAATGGAGCAGAGGATGCAACTCGTCCAAAATGTTGAGGAAGAATAGATCTTCTCCAAGTCGTCAAGTAATCCACAGGAGAGGAGGGCGCCACACCCTCGCAGAGGCTCCCTCTTTCTCCCTCTTTCTCCCTCTGTCTCCCTCGCAGAGTCTCCTTAGGAGAGATATCACGCCCAGATCTGAGATCGATCGAGTCCCGTACCCGCCAGATCTGAGAACTCGCCAGATCGAATCGCCCAGATCTGAGATCTCACCAGATCGAGTCGCCCTTCTGGTTCGCCCAGATCGAGTCGCCCTTCTGGTTTCATCAGACTCCAGCTTTGCGATCACTGGATATCCCCTCAGTCGCCCAGATCAGCTTTGCGATCACTAAAGGATGGAACGCACCTCAGGGATGGGCTGAATCACTTGGTAAGGTTGCTGCATGACTATGTATCAACTTAGTTGATTAGCGTCCTACTTGCAACTTGGCCAAATCCACAACTTGCATTTTGCAGATTGCAAAAGCTTTCAAACTCCAACAGACTTGCAACTTGCATCTTGCAGACTCACTTTGCAAAACCAAATTGCACCTTGCAATTAACAGTCAATGCACCTTGCATCTGACCACAATTCTGCATGTAGAAAGCGCCATAAACTCGGTACACTGTCCAGCAGCATGGCCTGAAAAAAAATTGCAACTTGCAAATTGCGCGCAGTAACATCTGTCCGTCCTCCATTTTTTCCTGCAAGCAAGCAACCTAGACCCAATTCAGCTCCGAATAATCGCCAGATCGACATTCTATCCAGCACAGAAACATGCTCTCGACCTATCGGCCTTGACCATAAATCATCATTTAAAAAACTCCAGGATGCGCTCAATTTATGTTGTGTTTAAATTTGATTTAGGGTGAATTTATGTTTTGCGCGCTATTTCCAGGAGCAATAAGTCAACTTGCTAAGAACCTTGCATGCGAATGGGCCAAAGACAATATTCATAGCAACAGCGTTGCACCTGGAGTAATTAGAACTCATATGACTGAAGATGTAAATACCATATATCTATTCCATTAATCTGAAAACACATCCAAATTCCATATTTTGAGTTGTGATAAGCATTTAATTATAATATATTAATTACTGGATGGGGAATATATCTACATTGGTCCAATAGGTTTTTGAGATCCAGTTTTAAAACAAGATCTAAACTGTGATTATTTTTTCTTGAAGAACAAAGATCATATGGAGCATGTATATGCTAGAATTCCCATGCGACGTGTGGGGAAACAGAGGAGGTAGCGTCATTGGTGGCATACCTTTGCCTCCCTTGTGCTTCATACGTTACTGGTCAGGTTATTTGTGTCGAAGGTGGATAGACTGTGAATGGTTTATATCCGACTCATGATGACTAAAACCAGTCTCACTCACTGTGAAGGCCATATTGGTTTTGGAGGGGCGAGGGGTTTATGATTGTATTTGGTATACAAATATTGTGTTGGTGGTCATCTCATAGTCAGTATATAATCCTTTTGTAAACTTTGCTACTCAACTTATACCATCTAATCAATGGTCGAATTCTTGGCAAAAATGCCAATTTTCACTTTGTTTTAGGTTGAAATGCATCAAAACCATGACCATTGGCTCCCTATTTTTTTTATTTTTTATTTTTTTTTTCTCTTTTTGGTAAAATACCCTTACACCATATTAGCCTTGTATTTCATATAAGGGTGCTGCTAAATAATACCACTTTTCTTAATGGACACTACCACCCACCAATATTTTTTGGTTTTTAGATTTACTGAAGGACACCACCGTAAAGAAAAAAATCTTAATCTTAATCCTCATCTTCTCCTCTCTCCCTTTCTTCTCCACAACTGGCCTCCTCCTCCTCCCCTTTACCCCACCACCTCATCATCCTCCCCCCTTCACCACCGCCACCCCATTATCCTCCTCCTCCCCTTTATCCCACCACCTCTCTCCACCCCTTCACCCACCACCCTACCACCGCCACCTCTCCTCCTCCTCCCCTTTACCACCACCACCTCTCTTCCTCCTCCCCTTCACCCACCACCTCGCAACTGCCATTGCTCATCCCACCTCCTCCCATCTTCTTCTTATTCTCTGGTTTTTTTCTCCTTCGCCCTAACGGCGGTTCCTACGAGTGGGGAACCCACACTCGCCAGAACCTCTGTGAGGGCAAAAAAATTTATCGATGGTGTAGCAACAACAGAGTTACCCCCTGAGTTTGTAAAAAGTATGCGAGGTGGGTTCGGATTTCTCATATCGATGGTGCCACAAAAACACAGTTACCGCCTCAGTTGTAAATAAAATGCAAAATATATATATATAAGGCATTATTTTCGAGTGTAAATGTTGAGGAGGACGAGATGCCCATTTGTTGATATTGTTAACCAATTGTATATGTTGATCTTCTTGATTCGAAATGCCCATATGTTTAGTTTGTATATATAAAAAATTTGGGATGTTGGTTACATAATGCACTTAGGAATTTTGTGATTATACAATTGTATTTTCAATTTTTCATTGATTATAATATTTGCATCTGTAGTATATAAACACAACAAAAACACTTCCATTTGCAGATTCACTTCACAAAATATTTTAATTTTTCCATCAAATTCAAAAAATAAAATTCTGCCTTTTAATTCATGTTCAAGATTTCAACTGCCAGAACGAATAAAAAGGGGAGAGGGGTGGGGGGAGGGTTCTCCCTGTCTAAGACCTCTTGAGAATTTGAAAAAAAAAAAAACTATTAGTAAGAGTTTATATCTAAACGTAGCGGCACATGTGAGCCATAAACACAAATTTGCAGCGGCTAATGCGAACTAAATGACGGAAACAACAGTGGCACATGCGAAATTCTCCAAGAAAAAAAATCACATGACCCGCTGCGTTTTTCGCAAAAGACAGAGTCTGGTTTCTGAGACTCTGTCCATTTTTTTGAATTTTGTATTTGAACCTTTTTTTTTTAATTTTTTTTATTCCTATGGGTTTGCTGTAATATCTACATATTTTATTTATTGTTAAATCACATTTTTGACCATCTCAAGTTGAGTGTTCAAAAGTGGGGTTTTGCAATAAGCCAAATACATCAATATTGTAGCAAATCCATAGGAATTGAAATAATAATAATAATAATAATAAAATGTACAAAGTATTTTTTCGTCCAAACGCAACGGTAGTTGCGAGGATATGAACAGTGCTTCCATGATATGCTTTGTTTAGGGCAAAAAACAGAGTGATTTTTGTCTGAACTCAGTGGCTCCAACGAGCTTCTATCTTATCCTCTCCTAAGTCGTTGCGTTTTGGACAAAAATCTGACTCTGTTTCATACAATTGCTGAATTTTTGCATGATCACATTTGCGTTTGCTGCAATTATTATTATTGGACTTGATTTTGCCGCCGCGTTTTGAGTATCTCAGAGAATTTTTCACTTTTTCCTTTGTCTATGATATTCTAGTATATTTGGAAAAATCATCATGGTTGCATAATCACAAGAAATTTACATGAGAAGACAAATAGATTTGTTTGAGAATACAAATAAAACTCATTTGGAAGATAAATAAAATTGGTTGAGAAGACAAACTCCTCCTTTAAGTTAAGCATTATAAAAAAAGGAATAGTTTATTAGTATTCATAACCAATTCAGAAAAAGGAAGATTCAATGTGAAAAAGAAAACTCCTCTGTGAAGACCCCCACTCGTCATTGTCTTGAGAAAAACCACTAAATAAAAAAGAAGCATTAACAAAATAGTAGTGGAGATTAGATAATTATTTTTTTGAACATTCAACTATTTTTTTAGCTAACCATGACTAGAGAAAACCTTAATTTCAAAGAGTAGAATTGACTTTAATGACATATGATGGTGATGTGCATGAATATTCCAAAATTATTATTATTATATAAATTTTCTATCCTGTTCAAGTAATTACAAATTGAGGAACCTTGATTGATCGATCAAACCAAACAGAAAACACTTCAATTGATTTGAGTTGGGAAAAAAATGGCAACCAGCAAGCAAGGGAGATGGTCACTCAAAGGAATGAGTGCTCTTGTTACTGGTGCAACAAAAGGAATTGGGTATGTGTTAATGTTCTCTTCTCTGATTTACTGGACATACATAGTTCAAGTTTATCATCTATGTCAAGATTGTCTGTCTAATTAGAACGCTTTTCAATTATTTTGTTCTTTGAATAACAATTAATGAATTGTTTTGTACTTAAAAAACAAATTGAAGACATGCAATTGTGGAGGAACTGGCTGGCTTAGGAGCAGCTGTGCATATATGCTCCAGAAAGGAAGTGGAGATTAACGATTGCTTAAGAGATTGGGAATCGAAAGGTTTCAAAGTCACTGGGTCAGTTTGTGATGTTTCCATCCGATCGGATCGTGAGAAGCTTATGGAGACTGTTTCCTCTGTTTTCGACTCCAAGCTTAACATCTTTGTCAGTTACTGAAAAACTTATCACCTGAAATTCACTTAGTCCCTTTATTTAACATTCAATTTATGCATAATCTTCGAATCTTATAATGCGCTTTCCAAATATCAATCTTAAGACAACTTCTGAACGCAAGTACTTGTGGTTGCATACAGATAAACAATGCAGCAACGTTCATATTTAAAACAAGTTTAGATTTTACAGCGGAAGACTTCTCAACTCAGATATCTACTAATCTTGAGTCAGCTTTCCATCTGTCCCAACTTGCTCACCCTCTACTGAAAGCCTCAGGAATGGGAAGCATTGTGTTCATATCTTCTATTTGCGGTGTGGTGGCTCACTATAATGCTTCAGTTTATGGAGCAACTAAAGGTCAGCTCATACTACTCTTAAGAAATATATATAATCAGCGTCGACGTATCTACTAAAATTTGATCTCGTTTGATTTTTGTGTTTTGCATCACTTCCAGGAGCAACAGATCAACTCGCTAAGAGCTTTGCATGTGAATGGGCCAAAGACAATATTCGTAGCAACAGCGTTGCACCTGGAGTCATTAGAACTCCCGGGGTCGATGATGTAATATTCTTCGAACATATTTTTCTGAGATGTGATAAGAATTATGTTAACATTCTTTTTAATAATTATATTGGTGAAAAATGTGATTTTCCTTGCAGTTCTTGGGCAACAAAGAATACATTGAACTGTTGTATGCTCGAACTCCTATGCGACGTTGTGGGGAACCAGAGGAGGTGGCATCAGCAGTGGCTTACCTCTGCCTTCCTTGTGCTTCATATATAACTGGTCAGGTCATTTGTGTCGACGGTGGATGGACTGTGAATGGGTTATATCCAATTCATGACTAAACATTGTCTTGACAACAATGTTTCCTAGTATAAATGGACCATATAAGAGGTTCAAAAGTTTAAATGTATTGAGTGGAAAGACTGTTTTGGTTTAATATGTTGTATGGAATGTTAAGAGTTTACAATTACATTCCAGTTTAAGGATTCAATATTTAGCCTTCATGCGAAGTCTTTTATATATTTTTTTGAACTGAGTTCAATCATTTTTAACCATTATGTTTAACCCAACTGCATGATCAACCTATCTATCTTGAGGGTTTAAGGCAGATTAGAAAACAAGAGAAACTAACCAGCCAACCCGTGTTTGTTTAGTATTTTGTGTGAAGAAAATGGCAGTCGCAGTGACCAATGGCAAGCAAAGGAGGGCTTTGATCAATTTTCTGCAAGGGTATCAATGGAAGCAACGGAAGGGATGAAAAGATTAATGTCATAAATTAGACTTACTGGAGCATGTTTCATTCAATTCTACCACAACAAACATATAAAGAAAGATGGCAAACTGGAGTCTGAATTATAACCTTTCAAAACATTAAAAACAAACCTTTATTGGCCTTTTTTCTAAAAAATCATGTGTAGCATATCATGTGTTAAATAACTGGAATCATGGCATGGCGTCACATGACATTAATTTAGAGTGTTTTAATTTCACAGTATTTGCCTTTTAAAACCGAGATGAAAACTGATTTTATGCCTACTCCCCATGGAACACAATTCTATGCCTCCCAAGGAAGGTACTTAAGTGAAACTGCTTACTTCTTTGGAAGAAGATTCTTTGCAATCAAACGCAGCGTATAGTTTTTGCAGAGAACTACAATGACGGCTTTCAACAGGGTTCTTGTCTGCCACTGACATTTTACACTACTCTGGAAACATGGCGTACACCTGCCAAAACAAGTATCAAACATGAGTTCTCTTTCTCTAAATGTATAGGTCCTCTGGAATCTATTAAACTGATAATAAAAAAACTTCTAGATAGAATATTGCTCGATCAGTTTATGCCACAAGAAAAAAGCATCTGTTTCCATGAAATACTAAAAGAAATAAACACAAAACCCATGGAAAACATATTGTTGACCATGCCACTTACATGAAACCTAGCAAATAGTTAATGATATATAGCTAATATTAGAATGTGAAAATTTTTACAGAAGCAACAGAGTAAGTTCACTTACTGGAATTGGAGTTGCATATTTACAGGAAAGTGTGCAATTGAATGGTTGAATTGTCTATGTTGGTATGAGTGCCATTATTTGGTTCTTGACCATTCCCATGCACATTTCTATCTCTCTATATATTGGAATATTTTGTGTACAGCGTGGCTTCAAGCTTGAGATGGCAGAATCTAATATCTGGGCCGCTTCAGTTGGTGGATATTGTCTCTCAGAACACGCCTGTTCCGTTAAATAACAAGTAACATGTCAGAACAGAACTATTTAAAAATATACAAAAAGCTGTTGCCTAAGCTATAACACAAGTTGTTCTGCCTTTTTTTTTTCCCCAAAACGTACTAGTATAGGTAAAAGTAATAGCATAGAGATTTTTTAGTTGAGAGCTACACAATGAGAAAGGTTTTCTTAGAAAAACCATCCACAATATTCTCTTAATAACCCCTTATTTCATGTTCAAGGATGTCACTACTCATGACAAAAAAGATGATTTCCTTGGTAGCTTTTATTGGAAAAGGTTTCCACATCAACAAAGAGCCTAACATGCATCTCAAATTTCCCCATTAAAGACAGTGCCAGAAGATTTTAGGTCCTCTATAGTAAGTCAAAGGCCATTTAGATGACAATTATAACAATTGCCAGTTGGCAGAACAACCATTCTTGATTACACCGATCAAAATGGAAGTGCATAGCCATGAAGATTCATATCATAAAAATTCACAAGCAGAAAGAACCAAAAGTATAGCTTATACATTTGATCTAAATGCTCTCGACTCTTTTCAGCTTTTGGATTATGCAGGCATGCATTTAAGGTACACACGCACACATGTCACAGAACCTAAATGGAACTGACTGAATGTGAGGACAGATAATTCAGCACATGTTGTAAGTATGGGTTCCTATATACCTGTATCATGAGCAAAGTAGCAACACAGGAGGATATGAGGCCTGAAGGGATTTGTGCTTCAAATGCTTCAGAGGCATTTGTATGCTTTGAAACAGTCATATTCACTGGCATCATTGGCACTGATGTGCAAGAAACTGATTGATCCTGATGAATAGGCTCTGAAGTTGCAATAGTTTGAAAAGCTGGTATGCCACAATCTTCCAATGCTTCTCCAATCTTTTTTAGAGCATCCTCTCCTTCCTTCAAAGAGGACATCACCTGGAGCAAAATCAATAATTAATGAAATGGACTAGGTGCATTGCCAAAGAACAATTTATTATTATTATTATTATTATTATTATTATTATTATTATTATTATTATTATTATTATTATTATTATTATTATTATTATTATTATTATTATTATTATTATTATTATTATTATTATATTTTTTTTGCATAAAATTTTGAAAATTTTAACAATGACAGCATAAGTAATGCACTAGGCAGATGGTTGGGACATGTCAAAACTGGGTGATGACCATGAACACAGATAACCAAGTACCAGTCAAGTAGATGGCAGTGCCACTTTGATTGTGGTGGCTAGCTACTTACTGTGTTTTGCATGGCTCAAGCTGATTGAAAAGGAGATCCACCAGTGTACAAAATTATATAGACATAAAAGCAAATTTGATGACAGCCATAAAGATAATAAAATAAAATCTAAGGAAGACCAACAAAATTAAAGAAGCACCTATACCTGTGTAGCAACATCCACCATTTTCCTTGCATTCAATCTTGAGGTTTTGACAGCTTCAAACACTTTAGACCTTGATTCCTCATCAACAAGTGCAGAATGGTCAATGTTGCTCCATAAACTGGGCAAAAGCGTTGGCCGTGGAGGGGGTGAACTCTCTTCATTTGTAATGGGCTTCTTCACATCCAAAAGAGCTGAAGTAACCTGAGTAATGACATAAAGGTTACTGCAGCATTCAATCAAAGACTCAATGTATAAATAAATAAGAAATAATCCACACAGTGAATTAGAAAAGTATGTAGTGTATCCAACAACAGTGCCGCAGAGAAACCCAAATTGTTTTGATATGCATGACATGTTATACATTTAAATTAGAAACATATGATAAAGAAAATATTTAAACAAACCATGCGTGGAATCAATATCGTGTTCAAATCTTACTGAGTCGCTTTAGTCAGATCTGCATTCTTTCAATGAGATGTCAATATTCAGCTTATCTTACTAATTTGCATGCCCTGAGTGGTTGTAACTATTATTTTTTTTCCTCAAGGCTAATATAATCAATTGCTTTCACTGATTTTTATTTCTTTTATTTTTTGTTTGAAGGGCAAGTTTGGTTTTAATGGGTCCTTAGACCATGTAAATGCCTTTGGCAGAGTTCGAATCCGGGAATTGCGATACCATCTGCCACAAATCTTACAAACTATGCTTGCACCCCTTTACTTGTTTGACCAACTTTATGAGTATTGCATTAAGATTCAGAATAAGCGTCACCTATTGTTGCCACAAATCAGCCCCCAAAAAAAGGATTGATTGGATGACTAGGAATTCTATTTTTGAGATTGGTTCCCTTCTTAATGGGTTTTTTTTTTAATTTATCCCTTAACCTCTCCCACCCCAGATGATGCCAGCTTGGATCGACCCTGTGACCTAGTGATACCATTCGCTACTGCTCAACCACTGAGCCATCACATCTTTGACTATGAGATCAGTCCTTGAGGAATACTATGTTGGTTCAATCAGTAATAGACCTTATAAACTATCAAAAAGAAGAAATTTGATTAAATCGAGATTAATTTATTGTAAATATCTATCCATGTTCTACGAAAAGCAATAATCAATTAAATTTCTAATAAGGTGTGTTGGAGCCAGATCTACATTTACATCCCACATACTCCTTCCCAAGAACTTAATAATGATAATGAAATCCTTTAGAGAGTCATCATCATTATCAAAGCCCATTTCCGATACTTTCGAGGTCGATTACACGGATTTTGATTCTCCAAGCAATGCGGTCTTCCTATATATCCTCGCCTAATCCAAGCTTAAGGACGTCTTCCTTCACCGCCTTCATCCAAGTTTTCAACGGTCGTCCCCTCCGTCTACACCCTCCATTCACTTGTCAATCTAGACATTTTCTAATTGGTGTCGTGCTTGGTCGCCTCCGCACGTGACTAAACTACATTAAATGTCTTTCTCCAATTTTGTCCTCACTACATCTAAGTATCTCCTAATTTTTTAATTCTTAATTTTATCCTTACAGATTTTACCACTCATCCACCTTATCCTAATTTTATCCAATATAGTTTTTACCTTTTTTTAAGGGAGCCTTTATGGTGGATGGAAACTCACCACTAAGTAATGACGAAAAGAAGCATTGCACTGAAAGTGACAAACCGCTATAATGCATAGAGACGAGAATAGAGAATTATATGTTGGCTTAAAGACAGATTCATACTGCCCAAATCTGACATTTTTTGTGGCTTTATTTTATTGTTTAAATATAATTCAAAGTAGTCACTTGCCTGCTCACTCACTTCCTTCAGCTGTAAACGTACTGTGGCATACAGAGTCTTGAACTGCTCAGAATCCTTCAGGGAGTAGCCTCCAATTTGGCTTTGCACTGCAGAGTTCATGTCTCTAATCTCTGACACCAACATGTCCTAAAGATGATGAAAACTAAATATTATATTTCAGGACAATCAGCTGTCATAAGAAGTAACATGTCTTACCAATACCAAAAAAGAAAAGAAATAATAATAATAATAATAATAAATTCAAGGAAATAAGAAATAAACTAATAAAGAAAATTGCCAGAAATCAAAGAAAACAATAAATAAAATAAATACTCTCTGTTGAGTTTTGAATTCATTCAGAGCCAATTTACAATTGAAGACCTTGGGTCTTATTTATAATGCTTCAAGGTTTGAAGCAATCCCTAATCGTAAACTTATTACATACGGGCTTACAAGTCCAACCCAATAATAAATAAATAAGTTAATCAAACTAAATAAAACCCAATTGGCTAATTAAACAAGTAAAGCTCAGAACCTTCTAAGCCAACATATAAGTTCCATTCCAATCATTTAATATAAAGAAAAAGAGAGGATATAATATGCAATAGTTCAAAATAGGAGATAAGAAAATACTAGGCAAATAATAGAAGATGATGATAAAGTCATCTAAAAAAACATAGTAAATAAATGATGAGATGCTTTATAAACTCTATGAGGCGAATTACAATGTACCAGCATACGTCATTCGAACAAAAAAAAGTCAAAGATTCTTTTTTGTACATGGTGATATAGAAGAGTTAAATTTACAACCAAGTCTCAAAAAATCTCAACGCCGTGAAAGTTAGTATGCCTCACTTAAGTTCATATGCACACAGTAGTTTTACCTGATAATATAACTAAAACATTTAACTTCCACTTGATATATGAAAAGATTGCCCAATCTACATGTTTGAGCTTTTACAGATATTGACAATTTATCAAGGTCAAATGCAAATAGAGTATCAGGTTTCAACAACTTCTTATACTCTTTGCTTAAGAAATCTCTATTTTCTTACAAGGTTATTGATGGATTATGTACAAATCACTTTATTTTTCGTTTCAAATTTGTAAGCAATTCTATTTCTATTATAAACTCAGGTATATATTTTCTGAGAGTTTGTTAATGCTGGACCTTTGGGTTCTAATGCTCCAAAGAAGGTGATAGCTTGGGACCCCTTATTAGACACCTGCATGTGTCTGAAAGTTTCCCTGAAATTGTGGTAGTAGGAAGCAGGAACCAGACTAGATGATGCAGATGCAACTGTTACAGTGTGTTACCTTCTTGTCAAGAGCATGTTTTAGGCAAGAAAGAGCTTGAATATCAACTTCAGGTTGAATCTGAGATAGATTACAAGACTGATTGTATGACACCAGTTCATCATCAATTTCACCAGATGCAGCTCTCCCCTGTGAAATGGCATTGAACATGCGCTCCTGATCAGAAAGATTTACGCTTAGACATCCTCCAATTAACTTGTGAATGTTAAATGTGACTAGAAATTCATCACAAGTAAGTGTTAAAAAGCAAAGTATCAAATTTTACCTCAAGGGCTACCGGCAAGAAAAAAATAGACCAAAAGTTAGAAGACCCCCCCCCCCCCCGTATGCTTCTTTGGTGTCACTCAACTAATGTAAATGAGTGTCTAATACTTCTTTCGTCCATATCTTTTATAGTATTGTCATGTAATGGTACCTTTAAATACAATGAAGTCCTTAGCATGGTGTAAGGGATATGTAAAACATGCTTCCTTTTCCCAATAAACTCTGCCTGCCTTCAACATTTGGAACTCCAACAATCTCAACTCTCCTTCAATTATTTCCTATTTATTTCTCTCTCTAGGTAGGAATACTCCAAGGACTTATATAACTCCAGGGCAGTAGTTTGGAGCATAGCAACTTTGGAATCTAGAAATTAGGAATTGTGGATGTGGCTCAAGCTTTGGTTATATGAATCCCAATCTTGAACTTCGGAACATGAATTGGGATTCTTTTTTATTTCTTAATGCTTTCTATTTATTTTCAGAGAATTTCTTAATATTTTGTGTCTATTTAGTTTAGATGGCTAAAAGTGTATGCTAAATAGCTAATGAGAGTTTGTCCTTGCAACATAAAACATTTGGCAAGTGAAACCCAATCGGGGCTTGTTATTTAAAAGCATTGTCAATAAATTAATAATTGAACTTACGGGAAAAGAAAAACAATTATTTCTGCTTCTAGCATGATTGCCAAGGATGCACGGACACAGACTCGCGCATCGTGTCGGACACAAACACGAAATGCCGACTCGACAGTTTTCCAAAAACTAGGACTTGGACAAGTCATACTAATTTTTTTTAAATAAGTCCAATAAACATAGCCAATAATCTAATAAAGTGTCTTCGTCTTTGTTGTAAGTAGAAAAAAACCACAAAAAAGAAAAAATGTAAAGAAGAAGAGGTGCAAAGGCGAAGAAAAAGATGACACTCTGTTGTAAGAAAAAAACAAAGTAGAGAAAAAATATAGTAGAGAAGTAGAGGAGAGAAGAAGAAACAAAGATTAAGAAGTATAGACTATCTATGTGCTTTAGTGGTTTTTTGCCCTATTTATCTTGAATCTCAATTTCAAAGAGTCACTCACTTCAGATGGATTAACAACCATTGAATTAGGTTAGCAGATAAGTTGTACATATTATAAGTAAAAAATAAAACGAAGTTGGTTGTTGAATTTTGACTATGTCCTGACCAAGTTCCGGGTGTATCGGAGGCGTGTCTGACACGTTGTCTGACGCGTGTCGAGCGAGTGTCAGTGTCGGATATGAGTTGGGCATGGATACAACAAGTTTTTCAAAGAATCTATGCTTCCTTGTGATTGCCAAAGAACTGAAACATGTTCAAGTAATAACTAGTTGGCATTCTGCCAAACAATGGGGTTAAGTTATACAATCCACATAATCCTAGACGAGGCCGTGCACACAATTACAACCATCAAGTTGAATGAAAACAACATAAACCAAATACAATATAGTGAAACAACATAAACGAAGTACAATGTATTAATTATAAAGCGATTTCAAAGAGGAGCTGTCTTAAGTGGGGATATTTTTTATTTAGGGAAGCTACATGCATATTTCGAAGGCCAAGAGCCCAAGACATACTAACCTTAGCCTTGTTCAATGGGGTATTAGCAGAGGAACTTGGCGAGCAACTTTTGGGTGGACCATTTGCGTCCTCCAGATTGTCAATAAGAGCACAATTCATGTGCCCTCTAGTTCTCCAATCAATAGATTTCTCATGGACTTCATTCAGAGTGGTAACATGTCTTTGAAGAGCACAAGGCAAATTCTCTACTGGGTCTAAAGGCATGCAATCAATATCCTGTCATGAAAAAATATTCACTTCAGCCTAACCCATGAAAAGCAATGGAACCATACAAGAAAAAATGAACTTATGAGAAATAAAGGAGATCTGAAAACAGTTTCACAAATATACATTTTGAAAATCTAAACAAACTTAAGTAAAAACTATGACTATTGAGAAGGCAACCATGTTATGATAGCTAGAATCATCAATACGATGATCATAGACACAAAACCTGACAAAAAAATATAAAGGCAATAAATTAAGGAGAGATCAATACAGGAATCTTTAGATAAATTTGAGTGAGGAACTTAGCCACCCCGAAACCGACCAGCTGACCTGGCAGCTCGACCCTCGTGTCGGGGCTCCACCCCAAACCCCAAGTTCCTATCACATGTAGAGAAATCTTTCTCCACATAACTCGCAATGGCGATCTGTCTTCGTCGGTAGCTTTCTTTTTCTAAGGAGCACCTAGTGCTTGTGTTCAATAGAAAGTTTGAAGGCTCCACATGGATGATGGATGATATTGAACTATTGCACATGTTAAACAAGTATTACATGAATGCAAGTGTTTTATTCTCTTTTTTTCTTTTTTTTACCTATTTGCTTACAATAAACAGTTTCACAGCTATGGGTATAAAGACTATAGCGGGACATTACATTTTAGTAAAAGATTTTAAAAGGGACCAGACTTGGGTCCTATTTAAAATGAAAACAAAAAAAGTAAATTAAAAAATAAAATAAATCAAAGCAAGTTGAAAGACACAAACCACACATTACCATGACAAATTCAACTCCCAACTCTGGCTGATCAAACTGAACCCTACACCGGTTACGCTCAACAGTTAGAACACTCCCATCATGAACTCCTCCTATCTTGGGATGAAAAGCAATAACGCGTTGTCCAACTGATAGAGGCAGAGCTAGATCTGATGGAAGCACTTCCCTGCTTCCAGCACGCAGTTCACTATAATGAGTTCTAACAGATTCACGATAATTTTCAAGTTTCACCTTCTCTTCCCTAAGAAAATGTTGAGATAACCTCCTTGGTTTGCCAAGACAACTGCGTCAACAAGCAAAACAAAAGAAAATGGTACAAGCTCTTCGCATACGTAAAAAAGATTAATGCAACATGCGTCAGCCTAATCTTAGTTGCAGATAAGAAAAGTAATTCAGCGACATACCCCCTTATAACACCCCATTCTACGCGAGTTAACCTAGGAACGTGGCCTAATCCAACATGATTTAAGTACTCCACAAACTCCCTTTTAGCAAACCATGGGTAATCAATAGCACTGTACAACCACTCAAAAGCACACCATCTCCGCGAAGCTTGGGAAGTTAAGCAATGAGAAAGTATTTCCTGCTAAAAAATCATATTTATAATGTTAAACTCATTTCACAATGTTGTCATTTGGATGTAGGGAGGGTGATCTGACCTTCAGATCATGTGCCCAGTTATGAAGTGAGTCGGAGCATTCAGATCGCCGATCTTTTCCAACATTCACCATAGACTTAATCTCCTTCACTATCAATGCCTTTGGCAAATGCACCTTCCGTCTACTCCTTAGTTTTGTTGGTAAGTTAACTTGGTTTGCAGAGGAAAATTTTACCACGGGCAAAGCTGAAGGGTCCCCTGCTCTTTTCTGATCTGCAATTGAAGAATAAGAAGATTCTGGAGGTCTGACTGATCTCAGTTCTTTTGGAAGTGTACGGATTTGGGTAACCCCTTTTGGTCTATTCATGGATTTCTTCCCTTCATTAAGACAACCCTAAAACCATTTCCATAATCGATAAAAAAAAAATATGTAAGGAAACAAAAAAACCTGCAAAATATATATTAAAAATAAAAAAAACCTTGGAGACATACTCTAATATTAACTTTGCACAATGACAAATCATCTTTTAACAAAAATGTTGCCTATGGTCTCATGTATGGATTGCCCCCAACATAGTCGGCCGGTTGTCCCAATAAAACTTATGGAAGGTTTATAGACCGATCATCATGCATCATACTAAAATTTGATTGTTTCACCTTTCTCACATTTTATCTCTTGCCAAAATACATCTTTCAAGTACAAGACCATTCTACATGTGCTTGTAAGTTGTAACATGTGAAATTCTTGGATGCTCAGGGATTCATTCTGTACCTCTATATAGGCACTACAAAGAGCTCTCCAACATATGAACCATCGACAGAGGCACATGCAAGAGATAGGTATTTCATAGCACACTTACAATAAGGAAGAGTGCACCTCCTTTACAAAGGATTGTATTTTTTCCATACAGCCAATCCTTGCTACATAACTACAGTAATAAATATTTGCCCCTGTTAGGAGCCGCCAAATGAAGAATTCAATAAATACTAGGCAAACTATCAATAGCGCAACCCAAAATATTGACCCATATAAGTACCTTATGTTTGGAGATAGTGATCATGAGATCAAAAGATAGCCAGTGTAGTTAAGGCATGGCTCACATGTAACATACATGGAGCACATGCCGTAAGTATCACCACAGAAATGGGAACAACCAAAGACAACCAGTAGAAAAAGACTTTCTAGACTCCCTCATGATATAACACTGAGGATTTCAGGAATGTGGTATAGCATCCTTTCAAGAACAAAGTACATAAAAGAGAAACATTGGAAAATTTTGATGAGGAATGGATCTTAATACCTCAGTTATTAATGCTTCACTGGGAACAGCATCCATATTTGAATCAGCTTTGGGATTCCACAACTGTTAAGAAACATAAGAAAGAAACTCATCTTGTGAATCAGACAAAAAACTCAAGAATATCAACTATTCCATACTATGTAAAAAAAAAAAATTTGGGTTGATTTTGAAATTAAGGAAACAAAAAGTCCTTACATTCATTGCAATTGACTTGTCTTTCCTTTTTTGCTTTGAGATGGACTGGAGGGGCAATTGTTTCGCTTCAGAAAGAAGACCAATGCCGAGAGTTAAATCACTTCCTACGTCAGCAGTCTCGGTCATATGATTTCCTTTCCGTTTAGGCCATGAGCTTAGGTGATCATTTACATGCTTTGCAGATGTACCATCACGTTTTCTACACGTTTGAAAGATATCCAAAGACAAATTTTCTTTGTTGACTTGCTTTGATGAATCTACACAAAAGATTGATTTAATCAGACTGGCTCATCCTAGCTAGCACGATGAAATTGCTCAACATGCCAGAAAACAGATGATACTAAGTTATTAGAAGAGGGACATGATTCCCGCGGTCACAAGAAAAAACTTAAACTTAATTTGAGCAATGCTTGGCAATATTTCTGTAAGGAGATCAATTTAGAATTAAATATATGTATATAATGAAACCACTGATGGGAAGATGTATCTAGAAATTTTTATTCAAAACCAGACATCCACAATGTACAATCACACCACGGAATTTTTTTAAAGGTAATCGCAACTCTTAATTATGCTTCTAGAATGTTATGCTTCACATGGATATGAAGATTTTCTTAATAGAGAATGATATTAATCTCCAATTAAAAGTAATTTTGACAGATCTTCGTCTTGCCAATTTCGTGGGTATTGTGGTTCGAGCAATTGAAAATAATTTCACAAGATTTTCAAAGAGAGAGAAAGTGGAGGTTCAATCTTTTCAGGCCTTACATAATAACTATATTACAATTTCATGCCTTCCTTTGCATTTCTCAAATAGGCCTCTTCAGCCAATTAAAAATCATATTCTTCACGTTTTCTATGTTAATAGAGTTATATCAACATTAATAAAGGTCAATATTTTAATATCAATATTTTAATAATCGAGAAATGATGAAATGAACAGTTTCTTTTCCAAATAATGTAACTAATAAATATTTATAAAAAAATCAGGGAAAGTGTTTGTAATGAATATGATATGCATGCACAAGTGGATAACTCATTTTGACACTCACTTTTACACAATGTGTGGGGTCACAAAATTCACTTCATTCAGATAATCAGTCTTAGTATTCTTCAGTTTTGATGTTGCTATTTGATGTGACTAAAAATGTCGAAATGTATATGTGTGCCAATGACCTTGCAATATTATAATTTACAAACAATTTGTAACATACCAGGTGTAGACGCTTCCAAGGTGTCACCATTTGTAATTGCAAGATCCGCCAAGGCGTGCAGGTTTGGAGCAGCCCCAACATCTGTAAGTATGAAACTTAAGAAATTTTAATTCTCGATAGTCATATTTCCTTAACTAAAGAAATACTAACAGTGAAACTAAAGTTTGCTATTTATAGAACATCCTGTGTTTAGTCAATCTTCTAAATTTCATTTTCATTATTCAGGATAAAAATGCAGATTTTACCAAGTTCTAATAACAATATTATGCTTGCGAGTTCCACTTAGAAAGAAACTTTTCTCATTTAAACTTTTTTTCCTTAGAGAAGTTCAAATGTGGTTGAGAATCAAGGACAAATACAAGGAAAAGAGATTGCAATGGCCAAAGCCCCCTTCACTCGGGGGACAACAAAAGGCATCATCGACTCTACAGGTTATGATTAAAAGAAGAGGATGAGTTTTCACAGTTAGGATCCACTTTTTTCTTTGAAGTGGAAAACTAACTGCAACCTATTGAACTAATTTCGCACAATCAATTCTACAGGTCACAGACAAGCTATAACAAGTTTCTCACTCGTTTTGGAGTAGCAAGAACGAAAATCCTTTCAAGGATAAGAAAACAGACCAGGGGGCACAAAATGGGACATATACTTTTAGGAGTTAGTTAGAAAGTTATAGGAGCAGCATACCTTCAAAAATTAGTTGCCTGCTTCTCTTCTTCGGTCCTTGAGAAGACAGATCAGTTTGTGTATCTGTAGCTACGGCTTTCCCTTCGAATGAACTTGCATCAGGCTCTTCCTGGCCATTACATGGTCCCCTAAAATGGTTAATTTCCGAGGTTTGGAATTTACGCTTCTTCCCATGCAACTGCTTCCGCATCTTTTGAACTTCTTCTTTATCTGTACCATTTCGGACAAGAGAGAGAGAGAGAGTAGTAGAACAAATAGCAACCGGATCACAAACCGGAATAGTTGGGGCTCTCATGGGCTTGGTTCTTCTCTTTGCAATTTGAGAAACTTGAGGATTGTATTCTCTTTGTACATCCTTCTTTAGTGAATTCGCCCCATGGGCAACTTTGTCAACAGTATCATGTTCATCTGATTTTCTATTTGATGAAACATACTTTCCTGGATCACTTTTATTGGACACATCAAAACGAGGAGTCCTTTTTCCAACAGCACGAGGTTGACTACCTATAAAAATTGATCAGGTGTGGAAGTTAAATCTCAAATCTTAACCATTATTAACTCCTATTGAGTTATCAAAAAATTGCAAAATGTTCTCTTCAAAAGAGAACAGGACCTACTTGTCTTTAAGAAAGAGTGTGAAACTCAGGCTCCATTGTGTTAAAACTCTACTGTGTGTTTTCATGGAAAATGGCTAAAAAAAATTAATATGCATTCCAGACACCCAAAAGGTGGAAAATCAACACTACAACAGGAACCACAATAATAATCTCCATAGCATCATTCCACAACCGCCGCCACAATCAAACTAACATCCCACAACACCACCATCACTTCTGCTATTAACACCGTCACCATCAATTCTGCTATTAACAGTATCACAGTATCACAGTACCACAACCACCGGGATACCAAAACCACCACCAGCACCACCATCATAACAATAGCCATCATTATCATATCAAAATGATAATCACGGCGTTGACCACCTCCTCCACGCTTGCACATAACCACCACACACCACATCCACCATTTTTAATGTAAAACCAAACCACATTTTAAAACCAACCATGCCAAGTAATAGCACAACAAATACCACAATCTCACCTCCACCCCTAACTAAAACCTAACTCTCACTCTATCTCCCCATTTTTATCTCATTTTAAAACTTGAATGAAAAGATTCATTGGAAGCTAGATTTATGCACTGAAATGAAGTGCTGCTTACAAATATATTGAATTAGAATAGTAACATTACCACCAGGAGAATTCTTAAGCAAAAATGGTAAACAACCATTGCTTGAATTGACTGATTGGTTGTGCAATAAATCTGGACCATGTCTATCCAGACCTTTTGATACTTTAACTTGCGACTTTCCATGGCGACGCTTTTGAGATTTTGGGTAGATTTCTGGCTCACTGTTGCTCTCTCTTTCACTTTCGCTGTCATCCTGCCAATTAACATTCTATTGGCTTTATATTCATTTTAGGATAAAATATGACGATAAAATAGGATAACTATTTAAATTATCTCAACACTACAAAAATTATAAATATGATAACTAGCACTCCTAGAATATATAATATGCAAGACTGAGCCAAACATGGATAGGCGTGCTATGAGAACAAGCACAGAACTATAATAAACAATGAAAATGGTGAGACTCCCAATGCAACAACATTTAAAACTGAATTCCTTCTAATAAGTCTTCACTCTTCAGATATATGATCAATTTTTCAGTACACAAGACTGATTGTGGTTGCAAAAGAAGACGATTTTCCTCTTGAAATCCTACTTAAATATTATAGAGATCATAGAGTTTCACCTCATGGATATCCTAGCCAATTTCCACTCTACTAGTTTCCCTGATACAACTTGAATAGCATATTTTTCTCCTTGATCCCAAAACAAAAGACAGAAGGTACTTGGGGACTGAGGCCGATAGTCCTGTAAGAATTGGGTCCATAATCATGCCCAAAAGGGTATTCTGGGGGGATGAAAACAAGAGTTATTGCCTATCTGATCAAGCCGGAGCAAGAAGGCATTGAGCATCACATTTGGGTAGCTTCCTCATAGCAAATGAAGCTTATTGACAAAGATACAAGGACGCCTAACAAATGGTGTTCAAACTACAAAATTCAGCACAAAGATTGCACATATAATGCAGACTGGTGCTACATCACTTATCAACACTTAATAACAAATAATGAAAGCATAGTAGTCTGTTCCAATACAAGAATTATGTCAACAATAGAGCTTTTCTCACCAATAATTAATAATAAATGAATTATTCTCACCAAAATATTATAGTGGTCAGTCATCATTGCTACTAGTCCAACTACTGATGCCGTCCCTTCCGGAAGGGATAAGTATGCCTGAAAATCAAAACATAATGTTATTAACCCTCAAAAGAGCATGCTAAACTACAAAAGCTTACTCTTACTCCTTATGTGATTGGAATTCACGCATATGTAAAATCTAACACATCTGGAGATCAAGAATAAATGAGTTACAAGAAGCATACTCATTTATATTTTTAAACATTCACGATCCACAGACCACAAGTACTTGCTACCAAGGATTGTGATTTCGTTTTTAGAGTTAATTTTCGTCTCCTGATTTTAATAAAAATTTCGGTGTGTAAAAAACGTAATAATTTTGAGGATGCATGAAATATATATAATGAATTTCGAGGGTATATGAAATGTGTGAAAAAAATAACATGCAAGTAAATAAATTTATTAAACACATTAAATGAAGCCTAAATACCAAAAAATTAAACAAACATGAAATTAATATATAATTAGAAATCAAGAGGTGGCTTCAAAAATCAATATATAAGTAGAAGAAATGATAATTAGAAAACAGGGGGTGGTTTTAGAAATCAATAAATAATTAGAAGAAATGATAATTAAAAAACCCGCGAAATATACGAAAAAAAACCCTCGAAATTTACGAAAAACCCTCCGAAATTTACAAAATATTTCGAAAAAATGATTTTTTTTCTTTCGCCCTTTTCTTTCTCTTTTCGTAATAGCTGGAGTTCATAATTGTTTTAGCGAGAAGTGTGTTTCTTTAAAATAATAATAATAATAATAATAATAATAATAATAATAATAATAATAATAATAATAATAATAATAATAATAATAATAAAAGACCACGAAGAAAACCAATCCATTCCAAAAATAAGATCAGATAAGCCAATATGTGAATGATACACTAGCAAGGAACTAAACAAGTATGAAGAACTGCATTTTAAGTTTATAAATTGATATGAAAAGTTCTTCTGTACGAAAGAAATAATAGAAAACAGTTGCTCTCTCATGAAGAAGTGCATAAGACTTGAAGTATCAAACAGTAAATCTGATGAATGAATATATAAGCTCTGAGAATGGAACATAACCGTTGAAATGTTTGTAATTAAGATCCCCAACGCTACATAGAATAACCGAGGAAATTAACAAAATAGGGAAAAAGAAACCTAACATTATCTACAATAGATGTGATTTCTGGAATCTGGAGAAGTCAGCATCTGAACTTCTTACTTGCAATATCAAAGATAGGAGTATCTCTGTTTTCATGTGCATTCTGTGAGACAGAAGTATAGAGGTATAGGTACCTACTAAGAATCAGGTACCATCATCGGTGCAGTATGTCGAGTGTCAACAAAAATAAATTATGAATAACAATGTGAATGACACAGTTTGTGGAAGCTATTACAAAGTAAAAGAATTGTTAGAATAAAGGGTCACGCTACTCGATTCGTTAGGACGTGTTTCGCTTCATACGGATTTGTTTCAGGGAATATGAATCTGAAGAAGCGCCAATTATGCATTGATTATACAGAATTATAGAGCAAAAAAATAGTAAAAGAATCAGCGCATATTACATTTCCAAAATGAAGACAAAAAAAGGAATACCAATGTCTATTCATCATCAACCACGTCAACCATGTCATTAGAGACTTGGGTTTAAACCTGAAAATTGTGGACAAGAATGCAATTCCATGTAAGCAGATAATGGCAATACATGCCCAGCCTAATGGGGGTAAGGGTTTAGGTTGAAGGGGACAGATACACCATTCACCTTGACCGATTAACGATTCAAGCTACAAGTTTCATAGATAACCTAAAATTACTAACCATATGCAAATGAGTAGATCGAATATAAATAAGACAGGGATGTCAATGGTAATTAAACTAAAACTTCACAATAAAAAGTTACAGAGAGATTAAAGTTCTTTCAGGAATCTACTACAACATACTGGGAAACATGGTCACGCTTACCCTATTCATGTTGTAAAGAGCCTCGACCATATCAACAGATCTGCTACGTACAACGCTTGCTACCTAGAAAAACATGTGCATCAATCAACATTCAATGAAAGCGGCCAAGGAGAAAATCCATACAAACAAGGATCAAGTTCTGGTAAGCTTCGAAGGGGAATAGAACAAGCAACAGATGAAATAACACATTTTAAACTATACAGAATGCTCTGATCTACAGAAAATAAGTGTATTTGACAGAATGGGCAGGTTATACAGAATAGTGGGTTGACAGTCTCAATCATTGGAATCAAGAAATTAAATACAAAGATAATGATGATCATTTAATGATGAAAGAGATTTTGGAATCCTTGACCATAAAATAGAGAGAGAGAGAGAGAACAGGTCAAACCTTCTTCCAGTCTTTCCCATACTTTCGATAGGCTACATAAAAGCGTTGGAGTTCATCCTTGCTCCATTGAGACCCTAACATGTTAGACACTTTCTTTTTCTGCAAAGACAAGTACACAGACCAATTATAGAATATTCTTCATAAAGCCAACAATTCACAAGTTCGCTGAGCCCTTACAATTCAGGCCAAAGATAAAACAACTCTGAAATAATGTTTCTATAGGGAAATAAAAAAGCACTATGGATGATAATAAAATTATTGAGAAACATGAAATTGAATCTATAAGAATAGCTTAAAATCAATTAAACGATAACAAAATTCGTACAAGGAGTGGAAATGATAATTCCTAATTTCTGCTGCACATTAATGTTGTTGCTAATTTACTGACATAAGAGAATACGTAAGTATGAGATTAATAGGTGACTTGGACCAGTTATTTTAAACATGTATATTTTGCTAATCTGCCTTGCAGGTAATTCCCTTCAACTGTCAGACTAAAGTAATTCTTACAAGTTGGACTGACCACTGATTTGGCCAGAGATTAAGTTATGTTTGGACGGAGTTTTAAGTTTTTGAATAGATAATGTTAAGCAATCAAGAGGTACTTAATAGGTATACTATTAGGGAGGAAATGTAAACAAAACATGTTAGAAAACACAGTGAAACTACAAGAAGATAAAACAGAATGATAGGCTGTACAAGTCATCCTGCACACTTATGCCAAGATGTGTATGCCCTCAACACTATAACAATACAAAATAACCAAAAATACACTTATGACTTCTACATCAACCAATCAAACCATTTTCTGATCAGTGAAATTTCAAGAATGCTTAACTTCCTGTGTGAAAAAACAATATGTGAATAGGTAAGCTTTGGTGAGAGTTCTTGTAACATGAATACTCCTTAGTAAGCACCACATTATCGTCAGATGGCAGTTTCAGTACTTAAATGATCTTTCATGTACGTAACCTATTAAATAAATGTTAGAGAATGCTCACTGATCAGCGTTGATGAAATATTTTCTAATAAAGAGTTAGAAGTGCGCCATGGATTTCCTTTTATTTTATCGATGAGAAAACCTGAGCAGTAGTTTTGTTTTACCAGTAGTAAACCATTCAGTAATATCATGTAAGTCTCTTAAAAATAACAATAAGTACAACTGCATCTAGTAGCTTGTCAAAAAAAAAAAATCCACAAGACGACTATTTGGCAGCTACAAACTGCTGCTTGAAAATTATTACAAACTCTTAATAACAGAAAGACTAATATACTTCAATTACTTCTCCAAGAAGAAAATTAAAGATTGGAGAAAAAACTTACCCGCTGCTTATTTTTATTCAGACCTACATTGTTGTCTGGTAAACTCTCATTAATTTGAGAAAGTTTCTTATTCAATCGTGGCTTTTTCGTCGCACCCATGAAGAACTTCCTCGACTACCTGAAACATAATGATAATTAAAACACAAATCAAACAAGACAGAGTAGAACACACAACTCACTGAAAAAAAGTAACTTTAGATGAATCCAGCTTTTAAAACTAAGATAATATAAATTATACAACACTAAATAATTATGACTTTGCCTGTGGATCGGATACTATAACCCACTTTCTAGTAAACCAAATTCAAATTCTGCATAATTCGTAAGCATAGTAAAAACAGCATATGTTCCCAAAATTTTAAATCTTTGAGACCACCCATCAACGCAGTTTAGTAAAGTCGAACAAACGAAACCCCAATTTCCACAAAGTCGCGAAATTTAGGTACTCCCACAGTCACAAGGAACGCACACATATATTTTGCAAGATTTAAACTTTGCGATTTGAAAACAACCAAAACTCGTTGATTTCACGATCAAAAGAACCAAAGATCTGAACTTGTTGATTTCTCAAAAGATCTGAACTTTCGATCCGTGAGAAAGAGACAAAGACCCCAAGAAAACAAACCCCAACAAAAAAAAAGTTCAAACTTGTCTTGAAATTTTGAAAAAAAAAATAAAAGAACATAACAGATCGAAAGATTTCAAGAAAACTACCAAGTGGAGCGTTAAAAGAACGTCGTCTATACCTGCAATTGCGCGTCTGACTGAGAGAACAAAAGATGCAAGAAGAAGATATCAAAGCGAGCGAAGGCGAAATTAGGGTTGCAGATAGAGAGATAAAATTAGGGTTTTGAGAGAGGAGAAGATGAAGGGAGGGTTTTGCGCGGGAGAGGAGAGAATGAAAGAAAGGTTTGTTTTGAAGAGAGAGATTTGTGTTTGTTTTGAAGAGGAGAGAGATTTGTGTTTGGTTTGATTGCGTGCGTCACGCACTTGGTGCTTAATGGGTCAGATTTTTTGGATATTAATTAGGTTTTTTTTTTTTTTTTTTTTTAAAGTTCTAAAGTTAGATGAGTAAATAAATTTAAATTTCATTAGGAAAAACATGGTAATTGCGAATTTTGTTTGCTTGTACTTTTTAAATCTTCTTTGTAGGAGGAGCGATTGGTTCTCAATTCTCAATTGTAGTTAACTGCGAGTAGGGATGGGCATCCCATCCAGCGATCTCGATTGTGTTTCGTTCTGATTTTTTTAGGTCATTTTAAATTGATCAAACTCATCACAATTCGTCATATTCCGATATAGAATGGGATAGGATCGGGATTGAGGTCAATCTCGCCCATCTTGTCCTGAACTTATTTATTTTGTATTTAATATTATATTTTTAATAAATTAATTAAGTTTGACTTAGAATAATATTAATATTAAGTGAAATAGTTTTCAGACTTGATTAAGTTAATAATAATATTAACTTGTTTGTTGTAATGCTATTGCGTTGTAGTACTAATAGTAAGGAAAATAGTTCTCACACTTGATTATTAATGTGGACGAGGTCCAATTTGAATCATGTAGTATTATGTTGTGAATTTTAGACTTTAATAAATTTGTTGTAGGGAGTTTTTTTAGTATTATATTGTCCCCGAACTCGTTTGAGATGGGATGGAATGGAGTCGTAATGAGGTCTATATCATCCCGTGCTCACCCATACCTAATAGGGGAACCTCAGAGATTTTGGGGTGGGGCAACTATCAGAGGTCATTAGGTATAATGCATTTGTGGTTTTAACAAATTCATTAACTTCCAATATAACAATATTGCAAAATGTTTTGTTTTTGGTATCATTCACAATAATGGAGAGGAAAGGGATAGAGGAGAATAAAGGTGAAAATGAAACTACGACAATTCAAAGTCATTAGGTAGAATGCTTGGTGGAGAAGAAAGGAAGAGAGGAGAATAAAGGTGAAAATGTTTGTTTGTTTTTTTTAATTTATTTGTTATTGATGGTATCATTCAGAAAGGAACCCGTCTAAATGGCGAGGAAACCAGCGAGGAAGGGGGTACAACCTTCCATCCCTAAAGGGGGATGAAAGACATGCATCCCCAGGGGGATGGAGGGTTGCACCCTTCCCTCGCTAGTTTCCTCGCCATTTAAAATTTATGTTCAGAAAGTATGACAATAATGATATTCTTCAATAGAAGTGGCAATGTCATTTAGTCACTACCTTTACTTTTTGGTCAAGTATGAAAATAACTATTTATCTTAAATCAACAAGCTTATAGTTCAATGTGATTTGCATGTAGTGTCATCAGTGATCTTTACTTCAAAATCTTTGGAGATTCGATGGGAAATGAAATTCTAGATTGGGGGATTATTAACAGCTAGATAACGAGTTGTCCTTGGTTTGCTAGAAAAGCAACTCTTGTGAGTTGGGATGCTGTCAACTGGTCCAATAAATATTGTGCTTATAATGGTACCTAATAATTATTCAAATCCTATAAAATGTTATAATATCTTTTAATTACAAGAATATCAAAATATGCCAAGTATTTTAAACATTATCAAACCAAATTTCTTATTAATATTTCGTTTGCAATACGATTCCGTAAATTAACTATATCGATTTGTTCACGTGATCCAAATACTTGAGATAGTTGAGGTTGTTCATTATCAGTTTGTTCGGGTTCCTCGTGCATCAAATAGTCATTGGTCCAATGATTAAATAAATCATCATTCAATTTAACTTGACAAAGAAAGTTGTAAACTATACATAAGGCATTAAACTACATGCTAAAAACTTGAAAATATACATGAGATGAAAAGTTGGAAAGATGAAGAAAAACTTGAAAATACAAAGATGAAGGAGGAAAAAAAGATAAGTTTCTTACCGAATCCTTGTGAAGGTAGGTAAAACCACAGTGCTTATTTTTAAGAAGATAGAGACAACAACTATTATTACAAAATTATATTAAGGTTATTATTGAAATAATTTTTTATTCAACACCTCATTGTTACTTATTCAAATTAGAAATAAAACTTCTGATCAGAACTAAAAACAAACACTTTAAACAAGGTGATCTACTTCTGATTAAAACTTCTAACTCCATTCAGAATAAAAACAAATTATACTATTTCGTTGTACCATGAGTTTTGAGTTTGGAGCGCGGATACGAGGTCATACGGCTTATGAGAGGTTTGAATTTTATTTTATTTTCCTCAAAAATCTTAGCGGTCTAGTGATACTATTTAGGAAAATGTTACATGAAATGCAAATTGCCAACATATTTACTAAAGGGTCGCCCTTGTCCATCCATCAATTTGAAGGGGGTGTTAAGATATTTGAAGATCACAAGTGAAACAGATTCAAACACTGCTAAGACTGGGAGTAAATCTCTGAATAAGAGTTTGAGAGTAGACATTGGTGGCATTAAGGTATTAGGATTGAGAAAGCTACTCTGAATTTTTGAGGTAGAAGTGAAATATCATACTCGCATCAAACATAATATAACATGAAATATCATAAGTTGATTGATCCTGATAAGGAGTACTCGCCAATTCAAATATAACATGAAATATCATACTCTAGTTGAGGGCATCAAACATAATATCACTGAAATCATGAACCGATTGTAAAATGCAGAAGTGAAAGCAAGGATACATACCACACCACCCAGAGTTTATTCATAAACGATCCACAAATAGTTCACACGTCGTGATCCATTCATCCAACAAGGAGAACGACGATCACAAACTTTACAATGTATTTAAGCAAATGTCTCTCACTACTACCCTCACAAAAGTTCTTAGAATTTTTATTCTAGGCTAAGAATCCCTACACTGTCAAAGTTCCTAGGGAAGATATCTTCCCCTCTAAGGACTACACACACATATGTGCCAATACTTGAAAAAGAATTCAGGGGAAACAGAGATTTTCCCATCTTTCCTGCACCCCTAATCAAACACCAGAACTATTGTGTAGACAGGTCGGATCAATCAAAATAAGATCAACCTTACAATCTGGAAATCAGAAGAGGAACAGAAAAAACATAATCGTCACCCATGACAGGTTGGAACAAATTTACCTCTCCGTATCTTTCAAGCACATGCATCTTGCACTCCTCAGCTGCCATCAGGCCAGTTGAGTAGGCACCATGCACAGTCCCTGGATAGGTAATGCTCGTAGCCTCCCCAGCAAAGAACAGATTGTCAACAGGTATCCTGAGCTGTTCATACAGATGATGAGGCTTTCCAACTTTATTGTAGCTGTAGGATCCATGTGAATCAGTATCTGAACCCCAGTGGGAGACGAGATATTGGATCTGCAAGATAATCATAGTAGCAAGCTGTATTAGCTGTGACAATTAAGGTTACATTGCTGTTTTCCTACATAGATAGCTTGATTAATTAATAATTAAAAATAATAATAATTAAAAGAATCTACAAAGGAGCTTAGAAAGCAATTTACCGGTTCAGAAGCATCAGGGAGAATCTTCTTCAGCTGCATATAAGCAAAATTAGCAGCAGCTTCATCAGACATCTTCTCAATGTCATGAGCTAGTCGTCCAGCAGGCATGTAAACAAGGACACGGTTGCCTGTAGCTTTGTGAAGGTTTAAGAAGTAGCTGCATTCATAAGTTGTAGTAGAAACCACTCCCAAGAACTCTACATTTGGCCAGAACACTTTCTCAAAATGTAACACTATCTTATTCTCAGTCCCAACTCCAAGATCAGCAATGGCAGCTTCCTTCCAATCTGGTAACCTTGGCTCAAACTTTATAACCTTGGTTTTCAGAACACCAAGAGGAGCTGCAATCACGGCTGCATCCGCTACAAATTTTTTCCCATTCTCAACGGTAACTTCTACTCCATTGAAATGTCGAGAAACTTTTGTTACCCTGAAGATCAAGACGAGGAGGTCAAACCAAAAATCCAGATTAATGAAATATGATAAGAAAAATGACAAGATATCATGAAACTTGAGATAGCTACACTGATTGGATCAACTAATTTACCTGTGGTTTAGGCGGATATCAAGACCTTTAGCAAGAGAATTTATGACAGGGCGATAACCTCGGACCATAAGCCCATGGCCACCCGAAAGTAGCTCTTCCTGCATAAAATCACAATTTATTAAATCGTAATATATTGGCACCAAAAAAATAATTATAAATTTACTCAAAAAGGGCATCTACAAGAAATTCAGCCCATCCATGGGCACTTAGTTGTTTTTACTCAAAACTATAGAGAATTAACAGATGAAAGCACTTGCTTGGTTGCTCCACATTCAACAGTGTGAGTTCAAAAGAAATAAAAACACCAGATGAAATGAGGTAGAGGCTGGCGATAAATAGATACAGGGGAAACAGCATGGCACCGAAGGGGGAAACCCAATTTCTATAGCAGAACTAGCTTTCTCAAAGGATGAGCACATTTCAAACCAGTTTGACAAGTATTATATGCAGAAATCATACAAAGACAACACTATCATAGAGGACTAGCCTCAGATGGAGAGAAAACCTGCTAAGCACATGAAGTCCGAGCTCATTTGTTTCACAAATGCCTCGAGGCACTGAATACCACATAGTGTATATATTAGTAAGTTGATAACAAGAAGAAATCATAATTTAACACTAATAATTCACTTTCCGAAAGACCAAAAACAAAAAACAACTGCACAAATTTCAACTGTGCTGCAGATTCATGCAACAGAAAAGATACATGCCCTGCACAAAACTTCTGTAACCACTATGGCCCCAGAACTTATTTACAAGCCCTTAGACTAACCATCAACTTATCTAAGCAAATACACACTTTCAAGGAATAAAAGCATACCTCATCCCAATGTTTTAGTGAGATGGTATCTGCATCTGCAGCAAACCAACCCTCCATTCGGCACAAGTACCACTGAAGTACCTTGTGAGCAAGCCCTTCTTGCCTGCACTCAAAACATGTTTTCATCAGTTTTGAATACAAAATATCGGGAACACCAGGTAAAAGCTTAACTCTAGGAAATATCAAAAGAACCTCAAATCTTGTCGTCTTTCTATGGCAATTGAGATGGCTTGCGATATGGGCATGTCATCTTCTTGTTCTAGCCGCAATTTATTTGTCTGCAATATTCAAACCAAGAATCTTTTTTAGTGCATAATCATGCAAGGTCATTGAAAGTTATGAAGATGAAAAGTACACTACCTCCTCTAAAATGCTCTCAAAAGCCTTTCCAACCTTAGTGACAAGATCTTGAGGAACTTGCTTCCCATCCATATCAAAAAGTGCATAGCTGTAAAAGGGAGAAAATCAGCATAATCAACATGTGAAGACCTTTCTTTATCTAACACTAACGTACTGACGGTACTTTTTTTAGTACAACATTTCAATAATAAGTAATATGTATTTCTAAACAAAATAATTATTTATATTTTTAACGGCCACTGTATAGTTTATAAATAAATAAAAAGCTTCAAATAAATATATTAGGGGCAGGTTTTGATTGTAAAAATGTAAAATGTGGAGTGCAAAATGGAAAATCAAAAAGTCAGTTGTAATTTTTTTTTATAATTTATAGATAATTGTAAGGTTTTCAATAAATTATATTAGAACTTAGGTGTAATTAATGAATGTTTACAGGGGCTGGTTTTAATTGGCTTTAAATAAATCATATTAGAGGCTTAAGTGTAATTAAGGGCTGGATTTAAATGCAAGTAGCATTAACTTCGGGCACAACGGGTAATTCGAAAATCAGGTTGAAGAGTGGCACAATCACTCTTCATTCAACCCAACTCTCGTCATACTGTACAAATTTATATGGCTGGTAGTATAATCTCTAATGTCGTTAGCCAAGAGCATCCAAGCAGAAAAATTTACCTCTCCAAATCATGGTCATACAATACAGAGTTGTCACCACTAGTTCGATACAAGGGCAACCCGAGTCTTCCAATCAATGGTGCCAACGGATTATCTTCACAGACCCCATGCAACCTGAAAGAACATCAAAAAACCTATTTAGAACTAAAATTCAGAATCCATATTTAAGGTCATAAAGATGGATAAGAAAGCAAAAATCATACCACGATGCACCTAGGTCAACCGGAAAACCAAATGAGTAATCCGTGTGAACACGTCCACCAACTCTATCTCGTGATTCCAAAACAATAACCTAAAACCAAATACAATAACCTCAAGGTTAAAACAGAAGCCCAAATGCATGTAACAAATATCCATATTTATCTGCGCGCATATCAACCAAAATTACAAAGCAATAAAAGATAGTTCAGAACCATATTTCCATGTTCATGAATTCCGGAATGTGCTTTGCATAACCTATAAAGATAAACTTAAATACTTCACATTTATACTATATGGCCTCTTAACATATAATCATTTATAGACAACAAAATATATTTGGCCAACATCATGTCTTTCACATATAAATCAAAATTAAACACTGCATATACCTTGAACGACGCATCCCGAAGGGCGCGAGCAGCTGCAAGGCCACCAAATCCAGCACCAATCACAATAACCGACGGTGTCTTGGATCGTTTTCCCTCAATGCGGGAATAGCTACTACCTACAACGACACAAAACAATTTTAACACAATAATCAAAGAAACAAACAAACAAAACCCATTTCACAGAATCTCAAATCAAACCCAATTCTCATCAAAATTTAGGGTTTTTTTTTCCATGATCAAACCCCAAAACACAAAAAGATCCAACCTTTCCAACTAAAACCAACAAAATCCCGCAAACTTTGGGTTATGATCAAACCATCCCTAAAACAACAAATGTTAAACCAAAACTTGAAACAAGCTCTCACCTCTATCAACCTGAAGAAGATTACTATTACTAGTCTGATTACTACGAGAATCCATACTGATCTACGAAACGAAGACGATCTAACGAGATTCGATTACAAGGATTGGGTAACTGGGGGGAATAATGAAGGACGAATATCAAAAGGGGGTTCGTGACAAAGTGGTTGGAATTCGAAGAAGCCTCCTGATTTACCAACCAGCTCATACGTATAAACTCAGCAGAGAGAAAGATAGAGAGAGATCGTATCGATCGATTTATGGATCGGCAATTGCACAACAGAGAGAACAGATAGACAGAGAAACAGAGACAGAAAGAGACGAAGAAGACGAAACGGAGTTTTGGGGAACAAAGGGTCTGTAGAGATTCCGTTGAGATGGCGAGGGAGATAAATAGAGAGAGCTTCGATCGCTTGTGGTGACGTGGTTGTTTGCGGTACAGTAGAAAATCTGACTTTTTGGGGGTGGTATGACGGAAATAGCCTTGACTGAGGCGTTATTGTTTGGGAAATGAACGTGATTTATCGAAACATGTCGAAATTTTACAAAAATTTCTATTTTTGAGTTCCCAAAATATCTTCGAAAATTGGATGGGTAAATCCACAGTGTATAGATGGCTATCTTAGGGTAATTCAAGAAAAATGAAATCTATTTTACTTGTTATGCATATTTCCTTTATTTGGTTATTTATTTATTAACGAAAAATTGATTCTTCGTAAGATGAGGCAGCCTCGGAGTCAATTTTATAGCAACAATTTCAATTTCTATGTCTATTTTTTTTGCAACCAAACAGATTCAAAATATTTATTTTTTCTAAGAAAACTTTTCTCTAAGAAAAAAAATTTCAATATCGATATATTTTAACATGTTATAACGATATTTTCAAAAGTTTGTAATTTGAATGTTTATTCTTATGTAATATGCAGTCTGTACGATACTATGCATTGTGTGGGGAAAATCACAATCCTTGGGTTTGGGAAGAGATGTGGGGGTAGGATGGGAAATTTCTGTGGGTATATTGTTTTGTGCATGTGAGTTGCGTGTGAATTTTTGCATGTTCATCGTGCGTGGATTGAGAGAGGATTGGATACTTTTGTAAGTGGCCCCTTGGTTAATCTAGGTCTAATAAATTAATTGTCGGTGAGATACGGCCAACCACCATCAAACACTTTTCTTGTTTGAAAATTTGTCACAAAGAAAAGGGACAGAGACAATTTTTTTCACTTGTTTTCATCTAATCTCTCTATTTGGAAGATTAAACTATTTGTTTAAACTCTATAAGAGTCTCTAAGAGAAGGTTAAATGAATGGAATGGCAACTCAAATTAGTAATCCCATAATGAAGGAATTATGTATTGTTAAGAGGGTAAAAACTATCACCAAATTGAGGAGCACCATTTTAATTATACATGTAAGCTTTGATTATGAGGCTAAACAAACACCTCCTTAAGACTTGTAATTTGGAAGTTTGATGACTCACTTGTAAGAGAATGAAAATGTGTTTTTATTATACCTATTAGAAGTGGTTTTAAGTTAGGAATGTGATTTCTGTAGAAATTTTACAAAATATTTCATATTTTGAAATTTGAAATATGTCAAAAATTTTCTAAGAAAAAAATAAATATTTTAATCTCTGCATATTTAACGTGCAATAATGTAAATCTTACATTTTTTTTTTCTTTTGAAATTAACTCGAAAAACAAAATCACAATCCTTTGTTTTAAGGAATAAGAAACTACAAGTACTTTTGCTTTATAATAGCCTGATTGAATGGTTAAAGTTGTGATGGTTTAACCTCCACGTCTTGAATTCTATACCTAATGGTTAACGAATAAGAAACTACAAATACTTTTGCGAAGTGGGGTTAAATCATTTCCCATTCACAAGTGGTGTGAAATGGGGTTAATCATTTGCCCATTCACAAGTGGTGCGAACCATGGTTGAAAATATTTCCATATATCCCCGATATTTCAGGATATTTCATTTTTTAGGTGAAGATATTTAAAATATCCATGATATCCCGATATGAGACGAAATGTCCACAATATATATATATATATTTTAATCTTTTCCTTTTCAAGAGTCAAATGTATAATGATATTTGGAACTACGGTACAAACAAATACCCCTTAGGGATTTTTTTCTTTTTCTGGATCAGTGGAGCAGCCAATGTATCCTAGGTTAATTTATTGTCAATAGTTCAACAACAAATTTATCCATAAGGTAAGAGTTTCAGCAACAATTTAAATTTCAAAATCAATATAAATGGGACCAAAGTTAGCTTTCTATACAACAACACGATGTCATCGACGGAAGAAATACAACTTCTCAACAAAGGCTTTCAGCTTTACACTCCAATAACAATCCACACACCTGCTAACAAGAGAAAGAGCGAAACACATGAAATAGTAAACCGAAACCCTAGCGCCTTTGAATATATAGAATGATAGAACTAAACTATAACTAAGCAATGAGTTGAAAGATCTATGCTATATCTATGCAATGAATCAAAAGAAATCAATGAAAGATCTAAAATAAACTGTATGAGCATACACTCTAATTCGTAAAAACAAATATTATTTTCCACAATCAACAATGAACACAATTTTGCCTTATTTATAAATTCTCTTTAACTTTTTTGGCAAGTTAACTAGCCTAACTCTAATTGGCTACTTAATGCCCTAACTGCTATTATGGACTTTACTTAATTGGATCAATTACAATTAATACTACTAAACTAACCCATAATACTATCCGCTTAGATCATAATAATGTTTTAACCCCTATATATATTTTACCTGGAAAAGAATGGGTTGCAGTTCACAAGCATTTTCCCTCCTGATAGTTAACAGAATAGAATGTTGAGCAGCTAAAATGTTCCATTAGACTTAGTTACACTCGTGTGCCGTCTGCAAGTTCTTCCAAAAGTTCCTTTTGTTCCATAGTAACACAAGACTGCAAAACAGAATATATTCATTAGCAAAAAGACTGCAAAACAGAATATATTCTTTAGCAACAAGACCCTTTTTTTATTCAAGTAGAACAATTCACCCCTTTATGGCCTGTGTGCGCTTTTGCAAAAAAATCGTTATTTAGTATTCAACCCTGGCTTTGTGCTTCATTGGCATTTTAAATGGAAGTGAAGAGGCATTTGGTAATGTCCGAAATACAATGCATGCTATGCACATACCTGAACAGCTGTCTCAATGTCACCATCCAGAAAAGATGTCAACTCAAAATTCATCTTCAACCGATGGTCTGTGACTCTATTATCCTGTCAAACGCAGAATAAATTGGGCGATAACATTTTAGTGAAAACCCTCAGAATGATGAATATAATGCATAACTTCTTTCCCTTGAAACTGATGACACAGTATTTTCTTTTCAAATGTTTCCACTTCTACATGAACTTGTCGATTGATGAGGCAATGACTTCGAATAAGTTGCTTGAAGGCAAGTTTCAAATCAAGCAATTTACGAGTTTTCTCATGTTTCTGAACCATACGTTCATTAAGGATAGTGTGCTTTTGTAGTGGTAATCCACTCTATAAAATCAACAAGGACCAGCTACCTTGGAGGCAAATACTGAACCAGCTACCTAGGATTTAGCTTACTTCAGCAAGATATCTTTGCTTCTTAGTATGCGACAGGAACTAGCAGCACAAAATGTATGAGAATATGAACACAACGGACTACCTTGTAGTTATATGTCCTGATTTTTTCTGCACGGGCACCTGTACCAACCTGCAAATTAAATAAATAAAGGTGAAATAGTAATAATAATAAAAATATTAACAATAATAATAATAATAACAATAACAATAATAATTTCAAAGTAAAGTACCACACGCAGATAACCAGCATTAAGTGCACTGCTGCGAAAATTCTAGTGCATTATCTAAAATGAATGATGTTGACTCTCACAAGTGGTTCGAAGAAGCCATCTTTGATTACACTTTTCAATCATTATAGTACAGGAAATTCTGGAATTTGCGTAGTGGTATATGTCATCAACTTGGATGGGAAGTCTTTCAAATAATGTGAAAACATGTAAGTGGAATTCTCCTATATACAGGTTCAACTTCATAACTTACCAAGGTTTGAAAAGGCAACAGGGGGTAGAAGGAGACTTAACTACGTCCCTAAACGAAGTCTCCTTCCAGTGTGTTGCTGACTTTCTATTTGTGAAAAAGATTAATCCTAATGGAGAACTTCCTACCGCCATTGTGATCTATAAGCCAAGCCAGTTGGAAACTTAGTGCGACTATTTCGGAACTGATAAGCATACAAACACTTGCTAATCCCCAACCTTTTCGATATGACCGCATGAGGTTATGTTGGTCATTTGACACTGCTTGTTTATATTATCATATTATTCATTACTGCAGATTCAAAGTGAGGAGATACCCAGTGACATTGTTTTACCTCTGCTCATTTGTATGGTGTGTCCTATTCATTTCTTAGGAATGATCTCCAGTATAAAAAAAGGTTAGGAAACTAACACACTGCCAATATTTTTGCCTCAAGACATTACCTCTCTTTCTATTAGTTAGTTTTTTGTGAAATTCTTTTCAACTTCAGGCTGATTCCCATGTCTTCAACCACAACAATTTTCAGAAACTTGAAAAAACTAAAATATATAATTACTCCATCAAGTTCCGTTTTTGCCTTTTGCCTTTTGCCTTCAAACTTTCAGAAACTTGTTTACACATTTACTATAAACCATATGTGACAAATACTAAGCTGACGAACTTTGGCATATTAAAGGAGCTCAATTTTCGAACAAAGTATTATGCAAAGGCAAAATCTGTAATTTTCAAGCATATAGCTAGACCTCTTACAAGTCCAAATACAAAACCTGTAATGTCTAAATACAGAACCTGTAGTTTCCGCTGACTTCTTATCTTCTCCTGCTGCTCCTTTAGTTTAATTTCGTACCTGTAATAAGGAAATGGGTTATCAGAATTGTACCGATAAATACGCATACCAACAAACACAGACCTATATTTAGTCCCATTATCATAATATGTAGTAGAGATAAAGATATACCAATGCAAAATATATGAAACTCTAATAGCTAAAACCTCACTGTTCAATTTGACATATTGTATCGATATGTCATTTGTTTTGAAAGAAAACAGAATATCGACATCAAAGCAAACATAGACCACTAAAGGTCATTAACAATGGTGAAACACCATTCTAGAGTTCATCAAACTATGCAAATGGTCACAGTAATAAACTTACAATTTTGCTCGTAGCAACTGAAGTGCACGATTTCTGTTTTTAAGTTGAGTCCTCTCTTCTGTACAAAAGATCCGAATTCCTGTAGGTTTATGGAATAGATCGACAGCTGTTTCCACCTTATTGACATTTTGACCTGCAGCAATAGAAGACCATGCATTTGACATAACATAAAACATTGATCAGGTGGGGAAAATGTATCATGGACATGCCCAAGTCCATTTGCAAATAAGAAAGTGTAGGACAAGAAAGCAGTGTCTTTATCGGCTTCTTTATAATAAGTAATAGCTTCTATATGTAAGATCCCTAAAATCCACTTGATACAAATGGTCATGACAACTCTGTCATCCATACCTCCAGCACCCCCAGACCTTGCAGTTGTAAGCTCAATATCTTTCGGATCAATTTCCACCTCAACTTCATCAACCTGAAACAAGAAGAAACATAGTACTTAAAAACTGTAAACAACAGCAACAACCTTATGTTAAATGTTAATGAAGTATGTCTTCCATAAAATATTACTGTTTAACCATCTATCATTCCAGTGAAACATGTTTACGTGAAACATGTTTAAGCATTAGGGGCCTGAAATTTATAATCTATCTCATTCACGTGATTCCTTACAACATACAATGCCAAAATTCTTGCATACAGTTAACAAACATAACAAACATGTTCCAACCTTTGCTAACTTATTAACTAATTCTCTTTAGAGGTTGCTTAACAAGCTCTAATTTTCTGGATGCCTAAACCTACATACAAAGACTCCATATATAGGATAAACAATTCCAAAGCCATAAAGGAAACCTAATCATAATAGAAAAGTAATTCTATTTCCCTTTCCTTGTCCCTCAAGGAGAATTTTACTGGTTCTAACATAAAACTGAATTAGAAACTTCCAAAATTCTGTAGACCTTTTGGGATGCTGCCCCGACCCCCACATGGCCCCCTTGGAACCCCTGAGCTGACCGGGCAACTCAACCCTTGTCCTGAATCCAATTGTGGGATAGAAGTACAAGAGATGGAGCTAGTCTTTTTCCATATATCCAGTCAAGTTTGGCTGATTTATAAGTCTCAAGCAAGGAAGCACGGACTCTTCGAAAACTAGTCGTATCTGGTCCAACACGTATCCGACACTCGCTCGACACGCGTCAGACACATGGTCAACGTGTCAGACACGCCTCCGATACACTCGGAACTTGCTCAGGACTCGGGGCACAGTTAAGACTTGAAAATCTATTTTGTACTTTTAACTCTATGTTTCTTCTTCTTCTTCTCTAATTTATTATTCTCTCCTCTACTTCTTCTCTACTATACTTTTTCTATCATATACTTCTTATCTACTATACCTTCTCTACTTATTATTTATGTTTATATAACTTACTAAAAAATAGTATGACGTGTTGACGTGTCCATGAGTTCTAGTTATTGAGAAATTGTCGAGTCGGTGTGTTGTGTCCTTGTCCAACAAGACGCACGTGTCCATGTCCAGGCGTCCTTGGTCTCAACGATATATCGCTTGTATTCAAATATGCTAGGTTTCTCACTCTCCTTGAACTTTTTTTCTAATGTGCAAGTTGAATTGAAGCCTGATCTAAATAAAATGCACCTTAAAACCAAATAAATCATAATTACTTCGATCATGGTCTACCCTGCAGCTTGCATTCAAGATAAGAGCAAGTTTAAGTCTTTCTGGTACCAAGGAAGCGGAAGTACCAACTTCAGAACTTTTAATTGCGAACGTCGGAAAGGTAAAAGAAACAAAGACATGTTGCTTTATCATATGAAATTCCGTAAGTAAACAAGCATTGGTCGAGACAGTTAAATAATTGCAAATATGAGACAATAAAGAAATTTCAAATATAAAATCATATATCATACAAATTGTACCTCTGGCATGATTGCAACAGTTGCAGTTGAGGTGTGCAAACGGCCGTGTGCTTCTGTACGAGGAACACGTTGAACGCGGTGGACACCAGACTCGTATTTTAATTTGCTATAGACACGAATTCCTTTTATTTCCATTACACATGTTTTATAGCCTCCTGCCTCAGCCTGAAAATGGAAGGTATTCAATCAATAACATCAAACAAAGACAGAAATAATAGTTGAGCAGGTCAGTAAATACCTCTGAAAAAGAAACCGTGGAATACTTCCAAGAACTGCGCTCACTGTATCTCTGATACATGCGAACCTACAGAAATCACAAGAAAGAAATCCTGCAAATAAGATTTATAGGAGTACCTATTCTACGAATGCATATAGGCTAGCCTTGTCTAGGGTAGAAAATTGCATTGTGATGTCAAGTGATAAGTATAAATGAGAACACAATTGGTGCTTTTACAATAGAGACAATATTCTTCCATTCCAAATGATCAATTTTCGGATAACTATGGTGCAGTCACCCCCCGCCACACACACACTGTTTGATGTCAAATAAAGTCACTTTTAACTTCAAAACAACAAATGCCATATGCACACACATCATTGACAAATTCATAAAAGTTATTTTACTAATCTAGACCAACATTATGAGGATAAAAGTAACATCTACCTACAAGATCACCTGCCCAAATTCCAGCTTCGTCGCCACCAGTGCCTGCCCTCACTGCAAATAAATAGGAAGGATGCCTATTGAAATATATTTGGTAAACAGTTAACGTTCAACGTGATTGCTCTAATGTTATTATGAATAGAAAATAACAAAATGCATAAAATAAATGAATGCAGTTAGAATGGAGAGCGAAAACACGTGAAGATGTGGTACTCAGGCAAAGCCACACATTTCTACTTTCAAAAATTGAAGAACAACATGGACCCAATGTAATTGACTTATAAAAGTGTCAAGCATTATCACTACATTATGTGTCGAAACAGTTATGGCACTATCAACTTGATCGCCACGTTAAAATACATTTGATAAAAAATGCTTAAAGTACATGGACTGATCAAAAAAGGTATATGTTTTAGTCTTTTAGATGGGTTCGTAAGCAATTGAGATTGCTAGTTAAGTAACTCCAAAATGGGACGGTGATATAAAGTAGGCTTCTTCTTTAGAATTCATCATCAAAGCCCATTCACGATACTCTCGGTGTCGGCTACATGTATTTTGGTTCTCCAAGCAATGCGGTCTTCCCACATATCCTCGCCTAATCCAACTTCAAGGATGTCTTCCTTCACCGCCTTCATCCAAGTTTTCAACGGTCGTCCCCTCCGTTTACACCTTTCTCTAATTTTGTCCACTATGAACGCTACACTTAAGTATCTCTTAATTCTTTCATTCTTAATTTTATCCTTACGGGTTTACCACACATCCATCTTAACATAGGCATTTCTGCTACCGCCATCCTATGTGTATGTTGTCCCGTAGTAGCCCAACATTCTAAACAATAAAAGATGGCTAGTCGACAAATTATTTTATAGCATTTTCCTTTTAACCTTGCAGGCATCCTTCTATTGCATAATACTCCTGGCGTCATTCTCCATTTCGTCCGACCAACTTTAATCCTATGGTCTACATCTTCTCCAATAGCCTAATTCTTTTGAATTATAGATCCTAGATATCGAAAAGCCTCACACTCTGAAACCTCCACGTCTTTGATCTCAATTGAATTATTTCTCCTCTTGATTCACAACCAAAGTTACACACTAGATATTCTGTATTTGAACAACTAATTCTAAAACCCTTACCCTCCAATGCCTCATGTCACCTATCTAATTTCCGACCTAAACCTTCACTAGTAGTCACATCAATTAAGACAATATCATCTGCAAACAACATGCACCAAGGTACATCTTCTTGAAGATGTCTCGTCATCTCATCCATGATCAAAACAAAGAGGTATGGACTTAAGGCTGACCCTTATGTAGTCCTACTGATACTGAGAATTCACTAGACATCTCGCCTACTAGGCGAACACTTATTACAACCACTTCATACATATCTTTAATGATATCGACATAACATTGAGACGCTTTCTTCCTTCCAAGCACCCACCAAATTAACTCCTTGATGATTCTAGGCTTTCTCCAAATCAATAAAAATCATATGCAAGCTCTTACGTTTCTCTCAATATTTTTCTATAATTTGCCTAAAAAACACCTCCGTAGTAGACATATGTGGCAAAAATCCAAATTGATTCTCCGAAACAGTGGTTAAACTCCTTATTCTTCGCTCTATGACCCTCTCCCAAAGTTTTATTGTATGATTCATAAGTTCTATCCCTCCATAGTTCGAGCAGTTCTAAATATCTTCCTTGTTCTTATAAATTAGTACCACAATGTTGTGCCTCCACGAATTTGACATGTTTCTAGTTTCCAAAATCCTATTAAAGAGCCTAGTTAGACATTGAATCTCAGCTTCTCCCAAACATTTCCAGGCTTCTTCTTTAGAATTATTAGATTTAAATATATTTGCAATAAAACATTAAGAAATCTCAAACAGATGACAATTGTACACTTCTTTAGAATGATTAGATCTTAAATCACGCTTTCTGAATGATGCTTCTTACGGATGCCTACTAAGCAATTAACACACGTATCTGATCTGTCTGTACTACCTTGGTAGATTATTCAAATCTGAAATTGCTTGTAATTTTACAATAGATTAGCCTTAGTAGCCAAAAGGTCCAAAACTCATAAACAGTCTCAAACGAGGAGGCCTTTCTGATTCTTCTACCTCTATTTTGGTGGGTGAAAGGCTTGAAAGCAGGGGAGAGTTTTTCTTCTGTAGGTTTTATCATTCAACAAATTATGAAATTTAATGAGAAAAAACGATGAACGAAGACATTTAAATTTGAAAAGTGGATGAATGGAATCATTTGCAGTAAATAGGTCAAGTGAATTATACCAGTAAATAGGTCGATGGAAACTTTCTATTTTGATGTATAATTTAGGAATGGATTTCAAGTAATTAGCAGCAATATTGAAGAAACCAGCTAATGGTTTTCCAATATGGAAATCTAATCAGTAGAGAGAAACTTAATAAAATAGTAGTTTTATCACTGAAAGAGTGAAAGGAAGATCCAATTACGTCTGAAGATATCAGTAATAGTATCTGGGTAGCAAAATGTAAAACAGAAATACCAACCTTCAAGCAAGATGTTTCGTGCATCAAGTGGATCACTAGGAAGTAGTAATACCTGTTAACCAAAGATGTATAACCATAAAAAGATAGCGGGAGAGGGATGGGGAGAACTAAGCTCTAGTGTTCTCCATACAATAGAAACTGTGCTCATAAAAGTCATTTGTAACACCAATGCTAACTTCTAAATCAGTATGAAGACAAAATCTGCACTTTCCAATTATAATGTTATTTAAGGTCCACTTTTCATGTAGCCAACTATTAGTATCAGAACGGATGATGATCATAATGATTGTGAACACATGTATGTTGTCTATCATCCAGCCTTGATCTACACATGAACCACATTTGAACAAGCACACTCATATGGAAGTACATAAAACAAAACTGAAGCCCTAATGCTTCTCAAGATAATCCGAACAAGTTTCTTTAATAGGTTTCATCCAGAACATAGTAGATTCAAGGATGAATTATGTGATTGCATCTTCTGAAGGATTTCAGTTCACATACATAGAAGGAATAGGAAGAAAAACTGGCCATTTACTGAACATGAAAAAATAAATGATATGCAGAACCATGAACCATCTCTAACAGGACTGTTCTAGCAGCTAACAGTATGACTTGTACAGATGAATGAACAAAAATATGTCCCTTAGAGAACTAAGGTATCTTAAATCGAACACAACTCATTGAACTCGTAATGCATGAGAAGCTTTTATGGGTGAAGATAAAGAACGAGAAGCAGTTATATGATATCACAATCAGTGACTATATTATACTTGAATAAAGGACTTAAAAAAACCTTTATTTTTTCCTCAAGCTCTTCGAGTTGATCTGATAAACTTCCAATTTCATAGGATATCATCTCTGCCATGTCCTCATCACCGATATCTTCTTTTGCTAACACTGTTATGAAGACAAAAACAACAATTAGAAATCCTGAACACATAAATAGGAAGAAAAAAACACGACCAAGTGGATCAACCTTTTGCTTCCTCTAATTGCTTTTCACAATCCTTGAACTTCTTATACGTCGAGACTACCTATTACATAATCATAACCTCTTTGAGACCCATATAAAATATTTCTATAGTTCACAAAAGTATGGCATATGAAGCAGTGTACGATTGCAGTACCTCATCAAGCTCAGACATAGATTGAGCAAGCTTTTGATATTCTGAAGGATTTGAGACGACATCTGGATCTGCCAACTTGACCTGCAAATTAACCCCATATTCACAATCCTGTCTAGGTAAATGCTTGTACCACGGGAGGCATAAGAAATGAACCAAATAACTCTTTAAACATTTAGGTTTTCATTTAAGAGATTAAATACATTATCTAGTCGTTGCACATCATAGTTAGACAATTCCAAATTAATTAAGTGCTGCCAACACGCAAGAGAAATGACCACATTGAATCAGTTATAAGATTTACGTGGAACAAAGTACAACCATGTCAAAATTCCTGAATATATGTCATGTATAATTTCGCAGAATTTGAGGCCATATACTTGAATTGCGCAAAAGGGTCGATGTGGAACAACGGGGTCAAAATTCATTCAAATTTGGCATGCTAACAACCCTCAAGTACTCTGTACTACCAATACCGCAGACCACATTGTAATTTATACAAAGTTGATAATTTTACATCTAAACTTGTTCAAGTTTCTAAACTCAACAACTAAAACTTCTCTAAGCCATTAAATGGAACTATGTAAAGCACCAACACTAATAACCCTTCCGATATTGTACAAAGCATTGAAGACCATCTCTTTTCCTTTAAATTTGTGAGCTCAAAGGAGGAATAGTGCCACTAACTACAAAAATTCCATTGTTTTTGTTGTGCAAAAGAAGCGGGCAACTACTACGATACCGTTAGTAAAGATGATACGGGAAAATTTAGCAAGAATTAAGATAGGAAATAACGATACAAGAAATTTAGCGTAGTTCAGCAATTTGCCTACGTCCACGAGAGCGAGATCACAATTTCACTAAACATGATATCAAGTGAAATAAAAGAGGAAACTCTTAACTCTCAACCTCACTTCCCGATAAACCCAATTCACCGTTGTTGATTTTGCTTACAAATTGAATACAAAACCAAACACTCACTCAAAGCATTTTTCTTATCTCTCGGAGAACAACCTTGAAAAATACTAGAGAAGCCAAAATCTTTTTTCTAGCTAAATGCTTTCACTGGGGATTTGCTTGGGATGTTTAAACAATGATAAGAAAATGCCTAGTTATAGGCTATATGAATACATTGTAGCCATACATTTGCCTGCATCTATGAACCACAAATGCAATTGCGGTGGTGTAACTTTTCCATTATTTTTGTCTTAACTTTCATATTATTTTTGGCACTCTTCCATTATTTTTGGCCAAAAATATTGATAATGTGGTTACCTCGTCATTTTCAAATGAAGAAGGATCGGGTTAATGGCTTAGTTGAAAGTTGCATGACCAACAATCTTCACCTTGGCTTCAGACTCTCCAAGGGTATTCCTTTTGATACCCTTATTGCAACCATTTTCATTGATAGGGTGCTATGCGCCGCCGCTTTTAAGTATGATGTGACTTGCAAAAGTCCAAGCAATGCTTGAACTTCTTTGCAAGAAGTAGATTAGTCATCATTATTCATATCTGCTTCATTATCCTTTGTGTGGACTTTCGATACAAAAAATTCTTCGGAGATGACCCACTCTAATCTTATGATATTGAACAACTATATCTTTTGACCTTGCATGAAGTACTTGGTTTTTGGTTTAAAATGTAGCACTTTGACTATAAAACTTTAACAACATATTGCAAGTTACCTACTACTAAAAAATAGTGTGGCACACCCCTACTCGTGAAAAATGGTCCAACAAGGGTATAAAAGGAGTAACCTTACAGATAACATAGCCTGAAGCCAAGGTGGAGATTACTGGACATGTAGCTTTCAATTAAACCATTAAACAAAACATTATCATTTCTTCATTTGGAAATAACAAGACGACCACATTATCAATGGAAAAAGTTAGGCCATAAGCTAGACCACCACAATTGCCTTTTTCAATTGGAAATGACAAGGCAATCACATTATTAAAGAGTTAAGCAAAAAAAAAAAAAAAAAGTTAAATCACCACAATTGCATTTGTAGTTCATGTATGGAATAAGTGTGTAACTCCAATTTATTCATATAGCCTATAAATAAGTTTTCTCTTCTCATTGTTCAAACAACTCAAGCCAGATCCCAAGTGAAAGCATTTAGCAAGAAAGAGGCAGTTGATTTCTCTAGCATTTCTCAAGGTTTCTCGAAACTTTTTTTTTTTTTTTTTGAAAGTGAGGTCAAGAGTTAAAAGAGATTTTTCTTTTGTATTACATTTATTATCCTGTTTAGTGAATTTTGTGTTGCCTACTCGCGATAAGTTTCTTGTGTCGTTATTTACTCTCTTTACTTAATTTTCTCTTACCGTAATTGTCCGCTTACTATGCACAAGTGCAAAAGACTTATTACTCGCGACAATCTCACTCTAGAAAATTATGTATCACATCAACGAAATTTAACCAAAATTTTCAAAAAAAGTACCGATAACTCTTTCCAGGTCTTCTCTGCAGAATCCAACTTCGTAATCAAGTATGGTTCCTGAAATGAATCCCAGCAACAACAAAAACAATGGGAGAGTCAAATGAGCAGATCAAGATTCAAGAAATTGTAAAATTTCAGTCCTATAAATTGGGGTTTGGGGGGTTTACCGCCATGCAAATGAGTCGCGAAGGTTTGGGGAGAGTAGAAGGAGGTCGAATGAAGCACGATTGCTTCTTTTTGTTGCACAGACCGCATGGATTTGGAGGTTGAAGACGAGTGTTTGGAGTTCGAGATGTGAAGCTCGTGATTAAAGTTTCCATTTTTTTTTCGAGTTTGGAGAGATGAGCCGAGCGAGAGAGAGGGGAAGCGATAATGGAAATATTTATTTATTTTTTATAAAAAATTAATAATAAAAATTGTAGTTTAAATTTAACAATGAACCCTGGGAAACACACAACCATACAGTATTTCAAGACAAAACCACAAAAACACTTTTTGGAGGAGGGGCAAAAATGAAAAAATTTTCCCACTGGGTCAAATCAGGCCGGGATCTCAGGCAGCTAGAATTTCTGTTTAACAATATAAATTATATATTTTAAATATTTAAATATTATATAAATATCTCGTACATTTTTTTTTTTTGCAAAACACGAAAATGTTTATTAAAGATAAGTAAAAAAACAAATGACAAAAGGAATCATTCCTATATCAAAAAATGTCAAGACACCATGAATGTGTCAAAAACCTCACACAGTACATAATATCGTATAAATTAATATTTAATAATTATAGTAGAAAAATATATATCATACCTGAACAATATGATAGTAGATTAATATATATAGAGAGTCAAATATTTAATTTTTTCAAGAAAATAAAAAATTTAAATAATTCAAAATTTGAAAATATTTCAATAACTTCAAAAGATGAAATATTTCATGAAACTTATACATATTTCAAAAAATGCATTCCCTGCAGAGGTAAAGACAGCACAGGGGGATTTGAAGTGTGCGTATTGTATACAGTGCGTGTATCTTAGCTATGAGAGCTATAGATAGACATACAAAAACCAATATTATTAGGGCACCCTAGCCCCAAAAACACAATATCTTCGTGCGCGGTTTGCACGCTCAGTACCATTATGTGTATGCATAGTACCATTTTATGCAAGTAAATTTTGGTGTTTACTCCTAAAAAAATACATCTCCATAATTCAAAGTAAGGGATGAGGGAAATATACGGTGGGTCCAAATCTGATGATTTTATTCTGTATTTTTTTTTTTTTTTTGCACCCTATACCATCGTGTAGATTATTCAATTCCAATAGTTGTTAGCTCTTGAAAAAAATTTGATGTAAATTATACAAATGAAAGTTGGCACTAAAAATAATTTATGCCTACCTAAAAGAGCCATCAAACCATCACCACCACCATCCTACAAGAGTTGCGGCGTGTACTATACATGCGTGATATTCCTAAATCATGTAATTTTCCACCTCCTTTTCGATAGCTACTATACCACCCACCATCATTGCTCCTTTCCAACAACACCACTCACGTCCCAATCAATTTTAATTATGGTGCTATTTCGCCACACATCTTATTAAAATCAAGATCGTGACGACCCAATTCCCAATCAATTTCATCAATCAAAATCATCATCCCCCACCTCGTTTCCATACTTCATAACAATATACTACTTCGTAACAGTATACTATTACTCGCAGAATTTAACCAGATAATTTGTGAACAAAAATTAAGAAAAAACTTGCATTCTACATTGTCATAAGTTTTTTTTTTATTTTAAGCCGAAGGTATAATATAATATATTAAGGAAGTTGCTACGTATATCTGATTATTTGACTTTGTTGCACCAGCTATTTGTTGCACCGACATTTTTGAATGTTTCAACTTTATTGCACTAACCTAAAATATGTAACACCGACTTACATTTTTTTAACAATAAAAACAATATGATGATTAATTTTCTTGTTTCGTGAGCATTAATTTGTTGTTGACGAACAAAAAAAATGTTATCAACAAAGTTATCAGTCGCGAATTCTTTACTTTCAAATTTGCGAACATCGATGATACACTAACCATCGTCACAAGTTCTACAATAAATAGCAAACACTGTGATAGGCTGTGCAAAACAAAATCTAAAGCTCAGAATAATATAATGTGTTTATTAAACACAAATGGGTTGACAAAAAATAAAAATAAATAAATATATAAGTGAGCGCACTAATTTAAAAAAGGGAGTTGTTATGTATACTCGACTGTTTAGCTCAATGACACAAAATTTATTTTATAGATTTAGCTTTTAAAAAACGGTACTACTTTTGATACCCTTATTGCAACCATTTTCATTGATAGGAGTGCGATGCGCCGCCGCTTCTAAGTATGACGTGACTTGCAATAAGTCCAAGCAATGCTTGAACTTCTTTGCAGGAAGTAGATTAGTCATTATTGTTCATAACTGCTTCATTATCCTTTGTGTGGACTTTCGACACAAAAAATTATTCGGAGATGATCCACTCTCTAATCTTATGATTTCGAACAACTATATCTCTTGACCTTGCACGAAGTACTTGGTTTTTGGGTAAAAATGTAACACTTTAACAACATATTGCAAGTTACCTATTACTGAAAAACTGTGTGGCGCAAGGGTATAAAAGGAGTAGCCTTACAGATGACATAGTCTGAAGTCAGGGTGGAGATTATTGGACATGTAGCTTTCAATTAAGCCATTAAACATTATCATTTCCTCATTTGGAAAATAACAAGACGACCACATTATCAATGAAAAAGTTAGGCCATAAGCTAGGCCACCACAATTGCCTTTTTTCAATTGGAAATGACAAGGCAATCACATTATTAAAGAGTTAGGCAAAAAAAAAAAAAAAATGACCACCACAATTGCTTTTGTGGTTCATGTATGGAATAAGTGTGTAGCTACAATGTATTCATATAGCCTATAAATAAGTTTTATCTTCCCATTGTTCAAACATCCCAAGCCAGATCCCAAGTGAAAGCATTTAGTAAGAAATAGGCAATTGGTTTATCTGGCATTTCTCAAGGTTTCTCATAATTTGTTGGAAGTGACACTACACCAAATTGGCACTTTTGTAACAACTCTCAAAACAGTATCACTTTTAAGATGTTACAATCCACCAAACAATTTCAAATCAAAACTAAATTTAGTCAAAAAATTGAAAAACAGTAACACAAAAAAAATGATACAATAAGTTGGATCACCATGAATAGTATCATTTTTATAACCATACTCTTCATGGTGATACTATTATTGTATCATTTTGCTTGTGAAAATGTGTAAAGTTGTTAGGTGAATTGTTACACTTCAAAAGTGATACTGTTTTGGGGGTTGTTACAAAAATGTCAATATGGTGTAGTGTGAGGTCAAGAGTAAAATATATTTTTCTTTTGTATTACATTTATTATCCTGTTTAGTGAATTTTGTGTTGCCTACCGTGAAAAGTTTATTGTGTCGTTGTTTCCTCTTTTTATTTTTGCTTAATTTTCTCGTACCGTAGTTGTCTGCTTCCTATGCACAAGTGCAAAACACTTATTACTCGTGACAATCTCACTCTAGAAAATTATGTATCACATCAACGAAATTTAACCAAAATTTTCAAAAAAGTACTGATAACTCTTTCCAGGTCTTCTCTGCATAATCCAACTTCGTAATCAAGTATGGTTCCTGAAATCAACCCCAGCAACAACAAAAACAATGAGAGAGTCAAATGAGCAGATCAAGATTCAATAAATTGTAAATTTTCAGTCCTAGAAATTGGGGTTTGGGGGGTTTACCGCCATGCAAATGAGTCGCGAAGGTCTAGAGAGGGTAAAAGGAGGTCGAATGAAGCACGATTGCTTCTTTTTGTTGCACAGACCGCATGGATTTGGAGGTTGAAGACGAGTGTTTGGAGTTCGAGATGTGAAGCTCGTGATTAAAGTTTCCATTTTTTTTTTCGAGTTTGGAGAGATGAGTCGAGCAAGAGAGAGAGGGGAAGCGATAATGGATAAGCTAAGAGGGGTTTTTTTTTTAAGTGCTTAGAAGTTAACTTCTATCCGGTTAGAAGTTATCAACAAACTTTTGAATGAACTGTTTGTTTTACTTCTGAATGAGTTGCTGATTAGAAGCTGTAAAATTAAAATGTGTTTGTTTTCAAGTGCTGAATGTGAATTGTTTGACAATTTTGCCCCACTGAGCTGAACAAATTTATGACATAAATATTGTGCTTAAAATCATATCGAATACGACTGTGGTGTTATTGTTGAATCTGAGCAATACGTCTGTGGCATTTTAATTAGTTATTTGATTAAATCATGCATCCAAACATGGGTTATTTGATTTGATATCTTATGATACGCATAAGGCACAAAAACTACATGCTAAAAACTTGAAAATATACATGAGATGGAGAGTTGGAGAGATGAAAAAAAACTTGAAAATACATAGAAAGAAAATAAAAATGAAGGAGAGAAAAGAGAACCACAATACTTGGTGAAGATAATGAATGTGTGCCGCCAAAATTTAGCCCTACTAACCTTTAAGAAAATAGGGAAGCAATTATCATTACAAAATTATGTTAATGTTATTATTGGAATAATTTTTTACTAAGTGATCAGCACCTTCCTATTGCTTACTCCAATCATAAGCAAAACTTCTGATCATAACTAAAAACAAACACTCCAAACACAGTGGTCCACTTCTTATTAAGACTTATGATTCCATCAGAAGCAAAAACAAACACCCTCTAAGTCGAGGTTTAAGGATTGGTTTTTTAGACTCCTCATTTAAGAAATATTTAATGAAATATTTATTTTTTATAAAAAAATTATTAATAAAAATTGTAGTTTAATTTTAACAATATAAATTATATATTTTAAACTCTTAAATACTATATAAAAAAATCTCACACGATACATAGTGTCGTATAAATTAATATTTAATACTTATAGTAGATTAATATATATTATACCTGAATAATATTATAGTAGATTAATATATATAGAGTAAATTTTTTTTTTCAAGAAAATAATTTGTTTTTAATAATTTAAAATTTGAAAATATTTTAATAACTTAAAAAGATGAAATATTTCATGAAACTTGGACATATTTCAAAATATGCATTTCCTGTGGAGGTAAAGAGGTAGCGCAGGGGAATTTGAAGTGTGCGTATTGCACATTGCATGTATCTTAGCTAGGAGAGCTATAGATAGATATACAAAAACCAATATTATTAGGGCACCCTAGCCCCAAAAACACAATATCTTCGTGCGCGGTTTGCACACTTAGTACCATTGTGTGTATGCATAGTACCGTTTTATGTAAGTAAATTTTGGTGTTTACTCCTAAGAAAATACATCTCCATAATTCAAAGTAAGGGATGAAGGAAATATACGGTGGGTCTAAATATGATGATTTTTATTCTGATTTTTTTTTTCCGCACCCTATACCATCGTGTAGATTATTTCAATTCCAATAGTTGTTAGCTCTTGAAAAAAAATTGATGTAAATTATACAAATGAAAGTTGACACTAAAAATAATTTATGCGTCCCTAAGGGAGCCATCGGACCATCACCACCACCATCCTACAAGAGTTGCGGCATGTACTATACGCGCGTGATATTCCAAAATCACGTGTCATTTTCCACATCCTTTTCGATAGCTACTATACCACCCACCATCATTGCTCCTTTCCAACAACACCACTCACGTCCCAATCAATTATAATTATGGTGCTATTTCGCTAACCACCCATCCCTCGCTCCCTAGAATTTTTGATTTCGCCACACATCTTATTAAACTCAAGACCGTGACCCGATTCCATATCAATTTCATCATTCCCCACCTCGTCTCCACACTTCATAACAATATGCTATTACTCGCAGAATTTAACCAAATAATTTGTGAAAAAAAAGAAAAAAGACTTGCATTCTACATTGTCATAAGTTTTTTTTTTTTAAGCCGAATGTATAATATAATAGATTAAGGGAGTTGTTACGTATACCCGGGTATTTGACTTGGTTGCACCGACATTTTTGGTTGGATGTTTCGAATTTGTTGCACCAACCTAAAATATGTAACACCGACTTACATTTTTTTAACGACAAAAACAATATGATGATTAATTTTCTCATTCGCGAGCATTAATTTGTTATTGATGAAAAAAAAATATATTATCAACAAAGTTATCAGTCACGAATTATTCACTTTCAAATTTGCGAACGTCAAAGATACACTAACCATCGTCACAAGTTCTACAATAAATAGCAAACACTATGGTAGGTTATGTAAAAAAGAATCTAAAGTGTAGAAGAGTATAATGTGTTTATTAAACACGGAGGAGTTGACAAAAAATAAAAATAAACAAATAAATAAATAAATATACAAGTGAGTGCAACTAATTTAGAAAAGGGAGTTGTTATGTATACTCGACTGTTTGGCTCAATGCTACAAAATTTATTTTTCTAGATTTAGGTTTTAAAATTATTTAGTATACTCAATCACTTTTTAAAATTGTTTTGGACTTTGTATAGATGATTCTCATTGTAAATTTTTAGATATAGAGTTATTGGGTCGAATGCATTTTTTTAATAGTTGCAACCACTTACATGTTCTTATAATTTATCTATTGATGCTTTTAAACGAGAAAATTTCATCACCAAATGATTTTCATTTATTAAAAAAAAAAAATTTGTGCAACAAAGTCGAAACATCTCAAAATACTGATGCAAAAAAAAATTGATGCAACCGAGCCAGGTACACGTAGCAACTCTCTAGATTAAGTAATATTACAGACTTGTCGTCCTACATTGTCATAAGTTAACAAGGATAACAAACAACTTTTCCGAACTTTCCATTGTTTGATAGCACGAACAACGAACATGAGAATCGAAACCAATTTTATAAGAGTATGATATACCTGTATCCGATGAATAATGTTGGATACGTATCTTACTTAACATCGTTACAGAAGACCATGGATGACGTAGGCCAATAATTCTTATCAACAAGAAAAAACATGTGCGACAAGAAGATGGTGCGACCACGCCAAGAAAATACGTAGGCAAAAACAAATCGATATTTTTTCTTCTTTGCTTGGGCTTTAGCTTTGGCGGGTTCTAATAGACAAAGCTGACGAACACAGCAGAGAAAAAAATAAAAAAAACCCAAACAAACAATCAAAAACCTTTTGTGCTCGAACACTTGATCACTCACTCAGATTCTCTTCTCTTCTCTTCTCTTCTATCTACATCGATCATCGAACGTTCGCTTCGAGAGACTTGTAGAACTCTCACGCTTCTGTACATTCTTCTAAACCCCAAACACAATAAACATATGGAGGAGTTGCAATCAGAGACTACGGCGAGGTCCGAATGGGGCACCGCAGGGCAGCATACGGGGCTCGAAGGTGCATTTCGGATTGGGGTTTTGGATTTGAGTTCAATTTGAGTGATCTGGGGTTCTAGGGTTTTGAATTTTGAATTTTGAATTTGGGGTTTGATTTCGTTAGGGTTTTTGTTTTGCAAATGCAGAGTCTTTGTGGAATCTAGGATTGGGCGGCGCGAGGGAAGGTTATCCGGAGCGGCCCGGTGAGCCCAATTGTGTATACTATATGCGGACTGGGAGTTGTGGGTATGGCGCTAGGTGTAGGTTTCATCACCCGCGTGATCGAAGTTCGGTAATTGCTCATTCGCCCTTTGGTTTATTGCTTGAATTGTGTTGTTTTAGGGGCAAATTTCGTTTAATTGGTGTAATGTGTGTTAGTGAGCTTAGATGTGATGTTGGTTTTGTGAAAAATTGAATTTTTTTTTGTTTGCAATTTGATAGATTTAGAGAGTACGGTATGCTCGTTCTACGATTTTTACATTTGACGGGTGCAATGATTTAAATGTGATAACTTGTGCAATTTAGTAAAGTTTGCATGCTTTGTTTTGAGGTTTTTCACCGTTTCATTGTAATTGAAGATGCGAGTCGGGCCATTATAGTCATTATCATTGTTTGTTTCATGTTGGTCAAAATCGACAAAGCGTCTTGGTATCTATCATTAGAATCAAGTGTAAACATAGACTCGCAGATTAAGCCCGATGGCCTTCTTGACAGGGAAATTGATCGGGCAGAGAGTAATTAGACAGAGAGTATTTAAATTTTCAGTAGCATTGATTTACAAATTTGATTGTTTCACCCATTTAAATTCTTAAAAGCGCTAGTCAGACAAGGAAAAACCTAGTAAACTATTAGCAATAGGTTCAGTCTTTTTCTTTTTTACCAGAAAGCACACACTGTAAGCTTAGATTGGTATATTTTGGTTAAGTTTGACGGAATAGTGCTGCTCAGGCTATGGGAGACGTTATACAAGGAGGAGTGGAGTACCCTGAACGGGAAGGCCAACCTGTGTGCCAGGTACTTTGTTGTCTAATCTTTTTCTTCAATGTGAAATGTAGATTATGAAGGAGAAGATTGATTGTGGACAACCAGACGGTGTCTTGCTTTTCAATTCTATAATAAGGGCAATTTATGTTGTATTAATTGCATTGCTTTCTCCGAACTTGCAGTATTTTTTGAAGACTGGGACTTGTAAATTTGGCCCTTCTTGCAAATTCCACCATCCAAAATATGGAGGTGGATCAGTGAGTCATGTATCATTGAATTATCAAGGATATCCACTTCGACCAGTTTGTATTCCTTTCATCCTTTCATGGAGTTACTGTTTTGTGGATATATTATGGTAAAGCCCAGCTTTTTAATGAGCTAAAGAGCTAATAACTACACCTAATTTATGTAGGGTGAAAAGGAGTGTTCCTACTATGTGAAAACTGGACAGTGCAAGTTTGGCATAACCTGTAAATTCCACCACCCACAATCAGCAGGCACATCAGTGCAAGTGCCTGCGCCTGCACCTGCAATTTATCAAACAGTGCAGTCGACACTGGTTCCTTCTACTCAGCAATATGGCGTGTCTCCCAGCTGGCAAGTTCCAAGGCCTCCATTAACTGGTTCATACGTGCAAGGGGCTTATGGCCATATGTTACTTCCCCAAGGAATGGTTACCATCTCTGGGTGGAATCCTTATTCTGTACGTGTATAGGAACTTTCTCAGTGCTGCTTTTAGCTCCGAAAATGAATTTATATCTTATAATGTTGCTAATTCTCAGGCACCTGTAAGTCCAATAGCATCTCCTAGTGCTCAATCAACTGTTGGAGCAGGGCCAATTTATGGGTTAACACAGCTATCTTCATCAGCGCCTATGTATGCAGGACCTTATCCACCTGTGTCACCCTCTGCGAACCCTTCAAGCAGCATAAAAAAGGAAGGAACATTCCCGGAAAGACCCGGTCAGCCTGAGTGCCAGTACTACTTGAGAACGGGGGATTGTAAATTTGGATCCTCGTGTAGATACCATCATCCTCCAGAATGGACAATTCCCAGCACTAATTGTATCCTTGGTCCCACGGGTCTCCCTCTGCGTCCGGTATGCATTGCGCATCACATTCCATTGCTTTATCAATTTTTAAAAGAAGGTCCAGGAGCCACTTTTTAATTTTTTTTAAAATTTTTTATGTTTCACATTATACATCATAAAAAGTTTAATTTTTTTGCATTGTGTATGATTTTGTTACACTAGCTGTGATGGTCTTTCTACTTGGGTAACTAATGCGGTATTAGGCATTACAACATTCCATTACATGGCTGCTTTGGGAAACTAACATTTCATTGTTGCTTATCCGACTCTTCCCTTTTTCCCATTTTCATTCAAACTTAAGACGATCTAAATTGTGTGGCTTGTTTTGCTGCTTACTTTTTCATTGGGCCACTATATTCTATTGATACCAGGGCCATTGTAAAGGCCATACCTTCCTGTTGCCTTTCTTTAAGGCTCCTCTCAAAAGTCAGACCATGCTTCAAACTTAACTTTTTTTTTTAAGTTGGAACTAAGGAAAGGGTTGCATGAATTATAGGCTGACTATGTTATCTATTGCTGTTGTTGATTTCTTTACTTATTTTAGTGATATTCCATTTGAAAGGGACCCAACCATGCAACAATGAAGCTCTTAACTCCCCTGTTCGTGCTCATAGCCTGCAATTGTAGCAACAGGATATTATACTTATCTGACTTGAGCCTATTTTGCAGTGGGGTCACAACAATCACAAAATACAAAAACCGCAGAAAGTACATGGTATTCTGAGTTTGTGCATAGGTCATTTGCAAGTCGTTGGTACCTGCCGAGTTAATTTACAAAAACGTTACTTTAGTACATATCTTTAAATAGATTGTGATATTTGTCCCTAAAAATGGGACATGTTGATAGCCAATATCTTTCTGAAGTTTGGGATATTTCTTTCATAACCAGGATATCTAGGTAGAAATTGGGATGTTAGGCAAAGGACTAGAATATCTTGGTATTGGTGTAATGTTGCACTTGCACTTGTGCATAAGATTGGAATAGCTAGGTAAATATTGATATATCTTAGAAAATCAGGATAGCTTAGCATAGATTGAGACATCTCCCGGAAAACCAGGATAACTTGATGTAGATTAGGATAGTGAGGACTGGAACATGTCTCAGTCTCTTAGATAACCAGGATATCTTGGTATAGAATGAGATATCGTTGGAAAGTTTGAGATATTAAGGCAAATACTGAGATATCTTGTCTAGGATTGGGATACGTCGATGAGGATTGGAATATCAGAAATGACCAGGACATCTTTGAAATGAGTGGTATAAGTCTTTGATTGCCAGGATATTTTAGACAACCAGGATATCTAATTAAGGAAAAGACTGGAATATCAAGAATAAGACAGATATCTAGATGAGAATCAGGATATGTTGCAGAGCATTAGATATCTAGGTAAAGATTGAAATGATCTTAGTATAGGTTGAGATATGTCCTAGAAAATCACGATCTCCAACATAACTAGGATATCTGGGTGAGCCGGTGAGGATTGGAACTTGTTTAGAAAGCCAGGATATCTTGGTATAAACTGAGATGTCTTAGAAAAGATGTTGATATTTAAGCATACAAAGATATATTTTAGTTGGGGAATGGCATATGCTGATCAGGATTGCAATGTCAGACATAATCTGGATATCTATGAAATGAGTGAGATATTGTGGCTTTGATTACTGGATATCCTTGCATATACTGGGACATCTCTTTGATAACAAGGATACCTTTGTACAAATTGTATATTTTTTGACAATAGTATTATCTTTGAAAACATTGAACTTTTGTCTTTGATAACCAGTATATCTTGTTACAGTTCTGATATGTTAGTAACTTTAACCAGGTCGTATTGGTTAAGATATCTGGGTGAGAAGGAGATACGTCTTAGAAAACAAGGACCTCTTGGTATAGACTGAGTTATATTTTAAAAGTCGTGGTTGTTATGGCAAAAACTGTGATATGGGATGGGACATGTTGGAGTTGTATGTAAGTGATAACCAGGAGTCTTTGAAATGAGTGGGACATGTTTTTGATTACCAAGGTATCCTTGCAAAGATTGGATATGTATAGGAAACCCAGATGTTTTGGTACATATTTTGATATGTTTGTAAAGAATGGGAGGCCTTTGGGCATGTCTTTGATACACAGGAAGAGAAGTAGGATGAAAGAGTACTATTCTTGGATCTTAGAACCCTTGAATAAAAAAGAAGCTTATAAATTGCATGTGTGTATCCCTGTTTTGGTGGTCGTTTAGTTGAAGTATCAGCCCCCTACCTGTGTCAACGCTGGCTCACGTGTTGGTGTCATTAGTTTCAAAAAATTTCTGATTTTTGTGGGGTTTGATGCAATCCAGATTGAACATACTGCCTCTTGATAATGGCTATATGAGGTAGAGAAGGGGTATACTTAGTGGCTATGTAGTTAAAACAGAAAACGGACCATTCATGGTCCAGGACCGATTTACTATTAATCGGATTTATTCGGTCTATTTTTCGGAAAGCATATGTATATATATATAAATTTTTAATGTAGAAATCGATGAGTTGGATGAGCCGATTTATCGCTGATTTGTCGATTTATCGGTGACCGCTAAACCAAACCACTAAATACCCCCAATAGACGATTTCTCGCCTATTTAGTAGCTCATTAATAACACAGCTTAGTGGGGATGAAGGAGAAGGACAATCTGGTCTTAACTTAAAATTTCCAATGATATTGAGTCAGGGACCAAATAGATACTAATTCCTTATACTGTAGTTAAAGATGAGTTAGCAGTAAGACATATGATGGAGGCCTCACTGAATAGGATAAGTTCATATAAACTGGAAGGAAGCTAACAACCTGTTGAAGATCCGACTCCCAAGTGAGTTTACTCTGGCAATATTATAGTTGTAGTGATCTGCGGGTTCGTGGGTGATGCTAGGCACCTCCAGCAAGTGTTGATGATCATTTATATGTTGTGGGATGGGAACAAAGTGAGTGTAACAGGTTTTTTAGACAGCCTTGTCAACTATGGAGATTTATCATAAAGCAGATATGATAAATATATATGTCGTATATGTGTTAGCTGTTACGGATATGCACAACTTATTTTGGAGAGGCTGGGATGTCTCTCAGGAGGACAGTAATTTCATCCAAGATGTGCATAATTTAGTCCATCTTTTGTGATCCTAAGAGGGTAAAAGTGCATTTGGTAGAACAAGCAAGTGAATCCAACTCTAAATTGGACACATTTTTTATAAAGGCGCGGTGAAAATTTAGGTACTCCTAATTGAAGGAGAAGGTTACTAGGGTTTTTATCCTAGAACTTATCAGCTGATACTTGTTGGAGGGGCCTCGTTGATTACATGTACGCATTTTTGAGATGAATGGGCTGGAGGGGTAAATATTTGATGAAACTAGTGGGATTCTTGTAACCCTCAGTCTTAAAGAGAGCTATATTCTGGCAAAAAAAAGTTTAAATCTGGATGAGTTTTGAGTGTGTGGATGAACAGAGTTTCTCTCGGTAGGAAGTCAAATAGATTGACTGGACAAAAGAGGAGAAAGGCTAGATTTAGAGGTAATTTCTGAGGTGGGATATGGCTACTGAAAGAATAAAATTGAACTTAGTTCCTGACTGAATGCCTTTTTCTGGAGGTGAAAGATCATCTTATAGTTTTAGCATTCGTTTATATTGCCATGAAAAGCAAAGCTAGCTACAGATTATTGTTTTTCTTTCTACCATATGATTTGCTTTTAGTCGATCATGCTTCTTGGGCTCTTTTATTTTATTTACTTTGTTTATTTATTTATCCGTTTTGCTAACATGAGGTTTTTCTCATTGAATATTTCTGTTAATTTGCTAGTATGTACTTGTATATCAAGTGTACCATTAATGAATCTTCTGTTCTTACTAATTGACAGGGGGCACAACCTTGCTCTTTCTACATGCAACATGGGATGTGCAAGTTTGGTCCAACATGCAAGTTCGATCATCCAGTTGGGTCGCTCAGTTACAGTCCATCTGGATCATCTCTGATTGATATGCCAGTTGCTCCCTACCCTATCCTCTCTCCATTGGGTACTTTAGCCCCATCGTCCTTGTCTTCAGAGTTGCGGATAGAACTAGTCACCAGGTCCAGCAAGAGTCCCATCTCATCTCAAATGCCAACTTTGGAGAACACGTCGAGCAGTACAGTCAGTTCAATTTACTCAAGGAGTGGCCCTATTGCTCCGACTCTGCAACTTACACGTCGGAATTCCTCACCTTCAAGTGGTAGCGGTCTCACTGGTCAAGGTAGTGAAGCTCATAGTTGAACTGAATAAAACTCCAAACCATATCTGATTACGTCTTGTGAGTAAAAAAAATTCATGAACCCAAACATACACATATTCATCATTTTCCTTTTGGTAAAACTTCATTACTAGGCGTCATGGTTCGACCACCCAATCCAGCTCTGACTAAATCTATTTACCTATGTTCATATAAACTTTTATCCGGCCATGTTCTTTCATCTTAAATAAACTGTAGCACTCCATGAACGTCTACAATGCTGTATAGTTTTCCACTGCTCTATAGTAATATCCATGACAAAAAATCCCCATACATGTGAAACTGCATCCACATCTTCATCTATGAAATCTGTTGTATCTATTGATGCTCCGATCTTCTTTTCGAGACCCATGAGCAATTGAGCAGCCAGCCCTCAAGCTTTCCTTCATTTTTCCCTTGGTGTGGCCGTCTTTCTTATTTGAATTTAGGAACAAATTTCCAATTTTGTACACAAGCTTAGAAAAAGAAAACATTGGAAGGTGTTCATGTTACTTGCTCCCCTCTGCCTTTTTGTACCAGGGGCATTGTGAAAGTGACATGGTTAAATTAAGACTTTTATTTTTATTTGATAGTTATGTATTTATCAAATACGAAAAATGTACACTATATGTGAATTCTTCTCCATTTCTTATAAACTTTTTGCATTCTTTGTTTCCATCAACCTTATGTCTGGCATAGATGTTGCATGGTAGGTAAACCGAAAATAAATTATGATGGATCATATCTTTGTTTGCACAACTTGTCTGAAAATACAGAAACTGATAGCCATTGTAGGTCAAGGTTACAAAAAATATTACTGGGCAGAAATGTGGCCGAGGCACCGCAGACCTCCATTGCACCTTCAGGTTAACCTCTGTAATCTCCCATGAGATGGATCATAGTAAATGGTAATGAATAAGTAAGAGAATACTTCTATGTCAGCATAGCGGATTGCATTTTGAATTTCTAACCAAATATATATATATATATATATAAATACTATTTGGTGCGAGGACTAATGCATCCATTATTAATTTAACCCTGATTCTAGAGAGCCAGGCCGACAGGGATTACTTGGTTAATACTTTTAAGGTTTCTTGTTCATACCAGAGGCACATCAATACCTCCAAATGGTTGAACCTGAGGTAATAATGTGCAATGAGGGTTAATTACAGATGAATTAAGAGTACATTAACATATATCTTTATCCATAATTAAATAAATAAGTTTTATCAAAATGCATTAAAAGATGATCGAAAAACTTGTAAGATCCGATCTACATCCAAAACCAAATTCATCAAACTAATGGTATAATGGATGTTTGGCAAAGGTAAAGCTTCCCTTTAACTCAAAAAGCAGCTACAGGCTGTATTAGTAGATCTTGGGATAAGCATATATGATTGTATGACATCGATATGTAGATACATTCTCATTGCATTACACATATTTTGATTTGATGTGAATGGATGTGTGATGTACATACGTAAATAGTGTGAACTACTATTGATATAGTCATATAGTTACCTCTTTACTTCATGATGACTCATATCACATGTCAGATTAGATTAGAGAGTCTTCAGAAAACTCAAACCAAGAACACCAAAAAGAGAGCCAGACCAGAATTATTTTCTAAGTCTGAAGAAAAACCAGTACTATATAGAGAATGATAAAACTAAATTTGATAGATATTGATATCATGATGATCTCTCTAACCATCAAAACATTCCAAATGAAGTCTTCTTTCAAAAGTTGCTTTATTGCATCTCCACAAATAAGAACCAAATCCAGAAATACATTCCATCCCTCCTTCCCTTTCTCTTACTTGCATTGTAATTACAATAATATAGAGCAAAATAAACAACAAGATGAAAATAAGCTTTAATAGTAACAAAATTAGAGATAGTAAGTAACCTTAGAACATATAACTTAGAAGAAGAATGTAGGAGGAGAGTAAGAAGTATCTGAGGTAGTACTAGTTTGAGACATGAACCCGTACTCCAATGGGCTATCGATAAATGGATATAAAGCTCCCATGCATCCATCTTCAACCATTAAAGGATTGTTATTGACTGCTTCAGTGCAAGAAGCTGTAAGATCCCAGTTTTGATCATTAGCCCATAGTCCATAATTTAACTCATTGAAGTAATCCCAATTAGCTGACGATTCGCTTAATACATCCATGGGGTTGGAGTAGTTTAGTTGCATTTCAGTAGGGTATGGTTTGAGTATTGGATTGATTGCAGAGGTAACAACATTGTTGTTTTCGACGTTGGATTTGTTCAAGTTTGAAGTGGGGTTTAGGTAATTATCAGGAACTATGCTTTCCAAGTATCCTGATGATTTAGAGTCATTGGAAGAGAAGAAGAAACTGTTGATGAAGTTGTTGTCATTGGTTGGGGGGGACTCATTTGAAACTTGACTACTCCAAGTGTCAAAGTCTAATTGGATGAGTGGTTGATGACATGGCATGTTTTGATTGGTTTCATGAGGAGGAGGGTAAGTGATGAGATGTTGTGGTGGTGGAGTTGGTGGCTGTGGTGGTGGTGGGAGGAAGGTTTGAGCATCAAAAGGAGTCAGTAGAGAGTGAAAAGTGGTGTTGTTTGAGTAAATGAAATTGGTTCTAGCTTGAGTACCCTTCATGGACAAGGCAGCTCTATCATAAGCTAAGGCTGCTTCATGAGCTGTGTCAAAGGTACCAAGCCAATGTCTCTCCTTAGTTGTTGGGTCTCGAATCTCTGCGGCGTATCTTCCCCAAGGTCTTCTTCTTACACCAAGGAATCGTCCGGGTTCAGGTTGTTTTCTTCTATTACCTCTCTTCTCATTAGGTTGGGGTGGTGGTGGTGGTGATGTGTTGGATGGGATGAGAGCAAAACCTTGTTGAGTTAGACTAGTTTCATTGAGCATGGAGTGTTGTTTATCCATGGCTTTGGAGGTTGACATGATGATGAGTGTTTGTAGAGAAGGAATGTTTGAGGTATCAGAGACAGAAATGACTGTTTTATGGAAGGTGGGTGTGAGTGAGTAAGTGAGTGAGTGAAAGTGAGAGTTTTGGGTTTTTGAGTGAGTGTTTGTGAAGGTGTTGGGAGGCTTTAAAAGGCTTTCATGTGGGGTAGGAAAAGGACATTGTAGTCTGTAGATGTCCTTCAAATTGAAAAACAATTTTCTTTTTCACTTTTTTTTTTTTCTATTTTATTTCCTTGTCTGTTGAATTCTAAGTATCATTTCATGGAGGCATGTGGATGGAACTAAATTGATGATGTAGGGTTCCTAATTGCTTACCTTCCCTTCCCCGGGTAGTGACAGGTTCCTTCATGACTATTTACTTGGAGCACAAAGATCAAGTATGAGAACTGAGGAATGATGCAAGAACATATAAATGAAATAATTGAAAACATAATGAACCAACGAACGAATGACAAACATGACCTAATCAAAATTTACAGATTTAGCATCTGAGCGAAGTCAAGGAAAAGAGAACAAACGAACGAAACCCTAGTTCATTCTGTGCATAATGAGATAAATTGGTTGTTATAAAGTTAAATGCCATAATAATGAACACTAAATAAAAGTAAAATGTATACTTTTTAATCCAAGAAAAAAAAAAAACCCTAATAAACTATGAATAAATAAAAATTAGATATGGACACAAGGGAGACTGCGATTATAGAGGGATGCACGTGTTTCCGCATTGTATGCAAAACAAATCAACTAAAATTCTTCGATCGTTCTTGTCAGCTTTAAGATTTTTCAAGGGGAGTAGTTAGCAAAGTTAATTAATTAAACTTAATCCAATATCTTGATTTAAATTGCTCTGTCTTCTTATACATCCATGATCCTACTACTAAACTATTTAATAGGGTCCCCTTAAGTCAAATACAACCATGTTGTGTTTGTCTAATTCGTACCTATATTTAAGATTAACTATACTAAGTAATCCATTCGAAAATGGTTTCGAACATGGTTTTAATCGATAGCGCGTAGTGGTTTAGATATGGTACTAATTATGAAAATTATTATATAAGGTTTCATCTATTGGCTTCAAGTGTTTGGCCATAGTGAAGGTTATTTTCTTGTCTTTTAAGGTCATTTAGATCGTCATTACCAGTAAGTGTTGTTTTCTAAACTGAAATTCTTTTCAATTTTCATTCCAAAATTTTGATACTCAAAATTTTTCACTCATATGCCATACTTAAGTAATGTGGAACTTAGATGACATAATCATCTCCTCTTTTTAGACTAGGTGTTTTTTCAATACATCACATTCTTCTACTTTTCCGAATTAAGAGTGCAAATCCACACTATACAAATTTTCGCTTATACGTCTGCCTAATAGATGTGGAACTTATCCTGCCGCAAGCATCACATGATCTTGCGGCAGGCTCTTATTCAGAACATCACCTTCATCTACTTCTCTCAGTTGGGTGTCACAACCCTGCTTAGGAAAAAAAAAGTCATGAGATTTAATAATGATAATACATCAAATTGTCACTCGATCGTAACCATACATGTGGTGTAAACTATTGTTTTGCAATTCAGATCTCTAGAAAATCGAATTTGAATGCATCAGTTTGAGTCATCTGATGGGGAACGACAAATAAAATTCAATGATAAAGGTGATTCTAGCTTAGATTATCTAAAACTAGAGGGTGGGCAGTTCTAGTTCTAAATCCTCCTAACCAAAAAAATTCAAGAAAGACCAAAGTAATGAAGAATGGGGTCTATGGTCTCTCTAAAAAGGAAGTAGAAAAGGCTGTGAAGATGAGATAGTCAAAAGGGAGTACCAAAAGTTTGAAGAACATTTGATTAGATGGATGAAACCAAGACGAGAATATTAAGTGGGACACTAATCCATTTGATTAGAGGATCCAACAGGAGGAAAATTTTGCCATTTGAAACTTCTTTTTTTAATCCCACATTCTAATTATGGCCTTGGGAACTGCATAAACTAGCCAAATCAAATCAAATTGGTCACAACAATGGTCTTATTCTATTTGTTTAAGTGTATTTATCAAAAACAAATAAACAAAACATTATTTGTGTCTTAAGAATCTATGACTCCTGACTTTCCTCGTGAGTTTTCTTGAGTATACTATGTAAGCTACTTATTTATTTGCATGCAAAAGATGATAGCATAGAGCTAGCATCTTCAAATTTGACTTCATTAACATATAATCTCCTTAATTTGTTTGGTTAGGCTATAACTACATGTTTAATCCTAGGGTGATAAATAATTGTTACATCAATGTTTCGTGTTTAACGGGTACTACTTGAAAAACTTTTGAACAAAGCCTATAGTTATAAAAACAAAGTTAATATTATGAAATATCGAAAATTGAAAAAAAAACTTGGCGATGCGTGTATACACCGATTGCTTAAGAAACCCAAATAAAGGTCTTAAAAAAGTTTTAGAAAGCACCACATTCACTTAAGCATGCAAATCACAAAATTAACACTAAGTAATAGATGTGATGGGGGAGTAGTGAGTTCTTTAGTGAGTTATTTAATTAACTTGTTCAATTGCAAGGCAAGTAGGCCCTTGATTCAAAACTTGGAGTTGGTCTGTAGTGAGAATGTTGTGCACTTTTCTCCAAACATTTGACATGCACTCACTCACTCAAACTCACAACTCACGAAAATGTTTGCTTTTGCCCACACACCACATAGCAAAAGTTGGTCGCCCGGGATTTTGGGAAAGGACTTTGACGATTGACCTAAAAAACAACAGACAAAGGAGAAGAGTTGAGTGTTGTTGTAAGACCATTAACCTTAAAACATGGTTTAGTGAGGATCTTATGCCACCTATTTTTTATTAGTTATCTTTTCCTTTGTGTGATTATTATAAGAGAATTGCAATAAACTATTGAAAATATTATAAATGATGATGCCCAGACTTGTATCAATGCAACTCTCAAAGCCAATGAGTTTTCTCCGTCGACATTGCCTTCAATAATATTTTAGAGTGATTCTACCGGTCGAGGGAGTGGGCGATGAAAACAGCAAGGGGGGACTGTCCATCCCCTGGGATGCGTGCATGAAAAAATGATGGCACGCATCCCGGGGGATGGACGGTACCCCCTCGCTGTTTTCCTCGCCCACTCCCTCGACATTTAGAATTTTTGAATGTTTTAATGTCGCGCTCCTGCCACAACACATTAGCCTACGTAAAAATTAAGAAAAAAAATTAAAAAATCTAGAGAGACAGCTCCCTAGAGCCAAGACAGCGCCAGGGGTTCTCCATGCATGTAATTATGTTCGATTGGAGCATTATAAGCATCTTTGAGATGATAAAGAGTAATACTACAGTGCACCGGGATCTTGCCCGGTTTTAGTGCCTAGTACTATCAGGCACCGTTAATATGCCTCGAGATAAACATATGTTCCTATCTCAAGGCATATCAACGGTGCCTGGTAGCACCAGGCACCAGAACCGGGCAAGATTCCGGTGCACTTAAGAATTCTCTGATGATAAATGGCATTGGATTGGACCTGAATCTCTAGACAGGTTCGAAAAAAAAATGATAAAAACATTCATGCGTAAGTTGCAGGGAAGGCTTTACGTGTAGTTAGAGATTGAAAATGTCAATTGTGAAAAAGAAAAAAAAATGATAAATTAAAGCAAATTGAGACATGAAACGTGGCGACTGTTCACACGTAACAAACTGTAATATGAAAGCACTGGAAAACAGGAAACTTTAAAACGCGTCCAGCTTTTCTAAACGTCGAGGAAACGCGCGAGGGAGAGAGAAAGGGATCCATCCATCTTCATCGAGATGCGCTCTGTTCTCATCTCGAGGGGAATGGGTACACCCATCCCTCGCTCCCTCTCCTCGCGTTTCCTCGACGTTTAGAAAAGCCCGTGTCTCCTGCTGCACAGACTATGAATGCTACGGGTCCCACACACCTAAAGTTTCGCTACCCCATTCGCCAGCGGTCGCCACGTGGAATTTAAAACATTTTCTTGTACGTACGCTACGTGTCGACGATCTAGAGGTGAATCGCGGAGAAGATACGAAAACTGGATACGAGGTTGGGTGAAAGAGTGGATGTGACGTACGGTGAGTAGGTAAGGTACTGTAGTATAGGAACAGTAGTCAAAGATACGACGATGGGCTTTTTAGTTATTTGGGCCTGATTTCGTGGGGATGAATGTGTACTATTATGTTTTTTTATTGTGAGTCTACAGAGCCTAATTAATGGGGGTATGCAAGTGTTCACAGTTGGACTTAAATGTCCAATCTTTTATGGATGAAGAAAATTTGGGTGAGTATTACAAAGAGTACAAAGTACTAACTGTTGGACTGGGCCTAAAATTAGGCATGTGACAAAAAGAATTGAGATGTGCAAGCTCGAGAAGATTTTCTAATTTGGAAGTACTGAGATATTTAGAAGATTTACAAAATATTCTTCTATAGAAAATGCTAGGAAAACATGTTTTTGCAATCAGGTTTTGTAATCATTGTGATTTTGCGTGATCTTGAAAACTTGATGAAATCTCCAAAATGTTTATGTGTATATCGAAGTTGTAAAAAACTTCCTCTAACAATGCCACATATCCTAATTACAGAACCTGATTGCAAAATCTGGTTCCCTAGCTTCACTCATTCTTCTATAATATGCTTAATCCCCATACATTTCTTATCATCTAAAACCCTATTTTATTATTAAAACTTTATTTATTATGTAAGTGATTCTCACGTAATGTATTACACTATGGCTCTGCATAGCTAATAAAAGATGTCTCTTACAAATTACAACCAAAATATATGGCATCTTGATTAGCTAGTTGCTCCGCTGCGCGCAGAAATATAAATTAGATCTCATCTTTTGCGTCAAGAAACAAACTCCAGCCTCCTTCATTTGCATTGCAGCTGAGCTACTTTCGCTCCTACCTTAATTCATTTGGCCTGTTGTACTAGTAAAAAAATTAAATAAGAAATATCGCCATAATAAATTTTTTAGTTAAAAAGGTAGAAAAAAAAGAAGCTTGAACATCATTTTCAGTGGTTAATGTGCCATCGCTGGAGTCTTCTACCTCTGTAGAAATCATATACTTCTATCCAAGCAAAACTAATACTATGCATAGTTAGCTATTCGACATACGGGAAATATTCGGTAAGTTAACAATTCAAGTTGTAGAGTGTGGAAGACTTAGTTTCAAGAAGATATTATCATGTTGTGTGTCTTCCTATTTGCTTCACCTTTTTAAGGAACTGATTATCGAGTCTTCCTTATTGTCTTATTCATGTTAGAAATTCTAAATTAGTTATTATCCTTATCAAAATGATTATTGTGGTGCATAACTCTATACAATTTGAGAAACCATTGCTTTTCAACACATGACATGAGCTCCAAAAGGAGGAGGATCCAAACATGGTATTTTCAATTTAAACAAACAACACTAAGAACACGATTTGGAGGAGGGATCAAGAAGAGGAAACCCCTTCTTATTTTATAGCATTCAATGGCGGTGGTGGAACCGCAGTAGAAACCCTTCAAAAAGACCTTCAGATTTGCATGCCAGTAAACCACGGGGATTCCACATACCCTCACAAACTCTAATTGCCCTTCCCAATTTGATGGTATAACTCAAATTTTGGAGCCAGCATTGATGTGAGGGCACCGAACCTAAACCTGTATTTGAAATACATCAACAGTTAACTGATCATAACACAAATTTCACTCATGGTTTGCCTATTACAACAAGGGTTTGTTCTCCTCTTTTTTCTGCAACACAACTTTGGTTAAGAGTAATATTGCACTCAACAAAGATTACATTAATTTGTTAGGCGATTCATGTAATTTATCTACTTACACTAATTTGAGCTTCTCACCCCGTCAGACTCTTTTAGGGTTTTTTTTTTGGTTCCTTCGAGGCTTCTGATTCCACTTCATTCTCTAAAATCATTTATGCCAGCAAATGGCTATGGCTTGATCAGCAGCCTGAAAAGGTGATCATCTCTGGATTACACCATGCAGCCCACACACAGGAAGAAGTAATTTTACACTGTTGTCTTTATCACTCATATCCTCACAGAAGCTCAGTTTCTTCTTGGTCTCCTTCCGCATCATCGACATCATTGTCTTCGTCTTCTTCAGGTGCATCCGGATCTACTCCCTGCACAGACAACATCTTTAGTTCATGAACACGTAGCAAAAGGACAAGTGTACACCTTAACAAACCTTCATCTGCTTCTCCAGTCGCTCTAAACCCTTTTTCCCAGCCTCATTTTGTGGATTTATCCTAGAATGCAAAATAACAAATCTTTAACCAGGACAAAAAATTCAGCACAAATGCAGTCTCTGCCCGAAAACCTCCATCAGAGACATTATAGACTAAACAGAAACTCACTAATGAATTAGAAAAAAAAAAAAAAAAAAAAAAATCTGACAACAGAAACACAGACAGAGTATCAAGGTCGTACCGCAAAGCAGCCTGATAATGTGACAAGGCTTCTTGCAACATATTTGTTGCAGCGAATACTTGGGCCAGCTTGATATGGAGAGAATCATCTGCCCAATCTTTAAGATATCTCTCTAGGAGGGTCACAGCCTCTCCATTTCGACCCTCAACAACATGTAGTTCAGCCAAAGCCAATGCTGCTCCTAGGTAGCCTGGCTCTAGACGAAGGGCTGATTCATAGAACTTCTTTGCCTGTTCCCAGCAAGTTTGACAAAAGTGAAACTCTAAATAGAAGTTACAGATGTGAAAATTGACTAACCAGTAGCACGAAGAACTTCACCTGATTGATGCCATTGAACAAGAACCATCGTTGGTGCTTTGTCATTCAATATTATATAATATTTGAAAATATATCCTTTACTAATATTTGAAGATATATCCTTGAATCCCTTATAACATTGTAACAATGTTACAATGAAAGATGCTAAAAATGGATAGAAAAATCAACGTAAGATGTGAAAAATGGAAAACCAAGTGTTTACAAGTACATTGCATGTCCCACTGATTAGACTCCTGATAATATTGTCTCTGAATCAAATCTTCATGTAGTAACATGTTGTATTGTTTTGATGATTATTAGATTCAAGTGCAATAGAGCTTCAGGGAGACCAAGTGCAGGAATCTTGCAGTTCCAGGTAATCTGGGAGAATTGTTTTAAGAAAGTACAAAGCAAAGATTACATTCACTGATTTGTGAATAGCTTCAAATTTTAATAATTGAAGGACCACAGAAGTTAACTGTCACATTGTTGAAAAACTGGGATTGAAAGAAGAATTACCAAAACATCAAGACAAAAAATTATAACAAGAAAATAAAAAATCTAAGTTTATTAGAATATACCAATTACATGTTACTTAGCTCTATTATTCACAGTTTCAGATGTACAAACACTCCATGAACTTTACTTTGGAATTCTTTAACAACGACCCAAAATATAGTCCATTATGAAATGTCCAACATTATATGTGGTCTCTAGTTAGTATTGAAGATTAACTAGTAGAAAATTTGAAACTGGCATATTTAACTCTACCAACCCAATCAATCTAGATATTGGACACTCCATGCTTAGTTCATCATCTTTTTCACGTCTTTGAAAAGTTTCAATTTTTTACCAGCATATTATGACAAGTTAGTAGTACATGGATAGCAATATGACCTACAAGTGAATGAATATGACTAATAATTCATAACTTATTGCTAAAATTATAAATAATACTATAGTGTTTTAGGCGTTGCTAAAATTGTAAAATTGTAAATTCATAACGTGCGTATATATATATAGAATACCTTTTTAAGATGAAATCCATTAATATATATATAATTTTTTTGCAGACGTGTCTGACACTTTGTATCTGTTGCATACTGATATCTATGTCCTTTTCGTTGTTGGATAGGTATACTGATGTAATATGGGTATTTTTATTTATTGTATTAGTATTACTAATTAATAATTGAGTCGATACATATTAAGACTTTTACTTTTGCAGTTAGAATTAGAAAAATTCAATTCAAGTAGGAGTTAGGATTTATATTTTGTTTAGAAAACTAGTTATTTGTTTAGCAAACTTAGGTCAATTATAAATTAAGGCCATTGGCCAATGTAATAGATTGTTTTAGTTTTGTTGAATTTTGAAAATTAATTGAATTTGTGAAACTTTGTCATTCAAGTTTCGGTTATGTTTGATTTATAAGCTTCCGTTGAATCTATCAATTTAGTATCAGAACGGTAAAATCTTTTGACAGAGATGTCGCCTAATGCAAGGATGAAGCGCATGCAGAAAGCCCTTGAGGACATTTCGGAGCAGTTGAATGTTGTCTTGGCTCATCAAGAACCTGAAGCTATCCGCAAAAAGTCGTGTCGTGAAGTTGGACAACAAGATGGGATCTTTTCAAATTCCTCTCAAGCCGAGAAGGTAAACTCTACTGCCATTGATTGAGAGAAATCATCTGTATTTGATGTGTACGAAGGGTATGGGGTTATCAGCACAGCAAGTGATTGCATTGTGAGGCCGAACCACATCACAATTTTTTTCGTCGATTTTCATGTCAAAGAAAATCTGAATATTGAAGAAGTTTGCAAAAAAGAGTGGTTGTGGAGAACAACCCTAATTTTCCCAATTTGTTCAAAGTCCCTAAGTTTAAGATTCATCGAGAAAATAATGTTTGTTTGATTTATGGTACGAGCAACTACCAAGGGAAAGTTCAAGGTCAACTCTTAGTGGCTCATTTTTTGAAGATTTCATCCTCAAAGCTCGAGGACGAGTTTTTCGAAGTGGGGAAGAATGATGTAATATGGGTATTTTTATTTATTGTATTGGTATTATTAATTAATAATTGGATCGGTCCATGTTAAGGCCCAATTGGGATTACAAGTCCAAGTAGGAATTAGAATTAGGGTTTTTGCTTTTACGATTAGAATTAGGAATTCATTCAAATAGGAGTTAGAATTTGTATTTTGTTTAGGAAACTAGTTGCTTGCTTAGCAAGCTAGGGTCAATTATAAATTTAGGCAATTGGCCTATGTAATAGATAGTTTTAGTTTTGTTGAATTTTGAGAATTAATTGAATCTGCGAAACTTTGTTTCAGTTATGTTTTGGTTTGTAAGCTTTCGTTGAACCTATCATATATAATATTAACATCATCTGGATACCTAAATTTTAAATGCGACCACCTTTATATCCAAACTCCACAAGTTTGTATGAACTAACAAGTAAAAAGCAGTTTGACATAGTTCTTGGATCAAATATACCTTTTCTCTTCCGGTCGAATTGCTAGCATGTACATCACCAACTAACTTGAGAGCCTTTGCTGATTGAGGCATAGCCTTCATTGCCTCCCTAGAAGCATATAAAGCCTCCTTCGTTTTCGAGAGTGCCAAATAAGAACGGACCAAACCTACAAACAGTATGAACTAGGTTATCAAAATGGTTATTTCAAATTGTTAGTAAAGTAAATGCAACTGGGTTGGTTATCATGTGTGAGTATATGAGGTACTACAATCAACATCTAACTTTTCCTAGCACAACATACCCTGGTATGAGCGAAGATCAGGCCTTAACTCTTGAGCTGCTCTGAAGGCAGTTACAGCTGCATCTGGTCGACCAAGTGACAATAACAAATTACCCTGAAAGCATTTTAGTGAAGTTATTTGGTCAAAGAGATGGAAGAAAAATAAAATAACAAGAACGTTTTTTGATATTGCATAATCAAAATACCCACTGAGTTTATCAAATGATAACTCTTACCTTCATAATGTGCCCTGTTATGTGTCTATCATCGAGACGAAGGCACTGATTGCAAAGAGAAGATAAATAAAATGTTAAACTCGTAGAAACTATATTTTCATAATGGCAAGGCTGAATACTAAGAATTGTCATGTGCCACTGTTTTGCTCTTTAGTGTTTCTAATAATTTAGTTCTATACCTTCTAAATACACCCAAAGTAAGTGGCAAGATTAACAAATAAAAGAGGGTCAAATTGCCTAAATTCAACTTTCTTCTCCATTTTCTTCCACTTCTTTCCATAACCATAACAAACCTAACGATAAATCAGTTGCTGACATGCACCATCAGTTCCAATAGAAGTAGACAAAACCAAGCATTGCTAGTACTAACCTTCTCAGCATAAGCTAGGGCCCGCCTGTCATTATTCTTCTCCCATAAGACTGACAGAGCTGCGCAGACTTCTGGCCTTGTGGCATCAATATTTATCAAACTATGCACCAACCTGTTTAGCTTGGAGCTATCAGACTTCAGCTTTAAGAGCATTGCATACTCATCCATGTAGGTAATGACAAAGGGATCAGCTGATCGAGCCTGTAAATGATTAAAAAATCAGATATAGGTACACATAAAGAAATGATTACACGTTGCAAAGTTAAAGTGTACAAACCTTTTCAAAGTTCATAATGGCTTCATCGTTTTTTCCAATTATAGCTTCCACCTACACATACATAATTTGTATCAAGTTCAGTAGGAACAACATAAAATCAGGTAGCAGCAAGAGATTTCAACCCATTTGCACATTGAATAACTAATAGCATATAAAGATCACCAATAAGCAATCACTAATCCAATAAGTTATTTTCTGAGATATTGCTCTAGCAGTAATTATAATGTAATTCTGAATATATTCTCTCAGTAATATATTTAAAATTAGCATTCTTTTTCATTAATATATTCGGACAAATCCTAATGCAGCTACCACCCCTTCTAGTGCTACACTTTTCCAGCACACAACCTCCTCGACACGATTCAGATGTCATAGACTCCCCACGTTTAGGGCTGCTCTACCAAAAAACTGTAACACCCTACTTTATACGACTATATTGTCCCCATTTAATCATCCCTCAGAAGAGGTGTGGGGTGAAAATAGGTGGAAAAGCATTGATGCTATCAAAGTGCATTATACACTTTAAGAATCTTCACTTGGAGGATTTCCTAAACTACGCACCTTTCCGCCACACCACTTCCGGACTAGTGGCATAGCAAAATAATTAAAACTTTGTTATAACAAAGAATGTTGACAATGTTGTCAGACAGACTCGATATGCCCTCAAACTTCCTTTAAATTCCTAGATTTGGCGTTAACCTCTTACATGGAAAGGATTAGTCTAGCGTATATCCTTGGTTAGATTCTGTGCACTATCAAACATAGTAGTAATCAACTTGGACGAAGTAAACTTTTTCGATACGAGTTAGTGAGTCGAAAAAAATAAAGTGTGGTTCATCTCAATGTTGAAACTAACAAATTGAACTTGAATATATTAAAATGGTTAGCTTTTGTATATACCCATTCATCACCAGTTCTAATTACCTTTGCAATTTCCAAGAATATATGTACATTATTTGGGAAACGTTGCAGAAGTTCCGAGAAAATCTCAAGACCACCTGCAAATTCACATAAGAATGTACTATAAAGAACTAAAACAATAAATTATTACCACAAATGAAAATCTCGAGACCACCTGCAAATTCACATAAAGATGTACTATAAGGAACTAAAACAATAAATTATTACCAACAATTTGTTCTCACATTTTCAAATGTAAAAGCAAAGCAAAATTCACAAGATTAAAAAAGAATTTATAACTAATTAAGACATATTACCAATGCAGAAATGGTTAGAGGCATTGGTTATAAAAAATGTGAGTCAATTAAAGAAATGGACTTCAGATCATTACAGTAGACTGCTAAAGTTTCAAGGATTAACAGATTTTAAATGTGGGGACAAGCTGGTTGGCCTATTTCTAGTTTGAGCTTGGCGACCCATAAATTTGGCATTTGCTCTAAACGAAATGTTTTAAGGGGCTGGCCAAGGCTACCAATACAACTACAGAGAATAGAAAAGGGTGAACCAGATGAACTGGCCTTGACACATTATGAGATTATTCAAAATCAACAAAGGATCCATCCACACTCAATGACCTAAAACCAAGGCATGTGATTTTGCGAAATCTCGCGAAAATTTCATTTTTCTGAAATTTCGTTTTTCTGAAATTAAAAAAGAAAAGGGCAAAAGAAAAAATTACATTTTGTTGAGGATTTTTTTGAAAATTTTCAAGGTTTTTTTAAAAAATTTCGGGATTTTTCATAAATTTCTTTTTTCAGTAAAAATACAAAAATAGCTACTAAAAAATACATTTTTTTGAAGATTTTTTTTTGAAATATTTCGGGATTTTTTGTAGATTTTGATTTTTCTAATTATCAATTATTCTAATTATCTATGGATTTTTGAAACCAATCCCTAATTTCCTAAAAATCACTTTTTTTACTTGTATATTGATTTTTTAAACAACCCATTGATTTTCTAATTATAGGTATTGATGTTCTAATTATAGGTATTTTGGTTTCATTTAATGTGTTTAATACATTTATTTAATTGCATATTATTTTTTTACATATTTAATATACACTAATATTCATTATATATTTCATGTATCCTCGAAATTTTTACGTTTTTTCTTTACATGCCAAAATATTTCACGAAATAGTTCTTAAAATCAAGAGACCGGAATTAACTTGAAAAACGAAATCACAATCCTTGCCTAAAACAATCATCATCATGTGGTTATCATGGTAGAAGAGCCACAGGGATTTCAACTGGTACACTTGTCCTGAACTCCTGGCTTAGGGATATATATATATATCAGTGTTCTAAAAATCGGCAGAAGGTGGAAAACCGCCCAGATTAATGGCTGGGTAGGCAGTCTGAGCGGTTCTGGGCAGTTTGGGCGGGTCTAGGCGGGATCTAGGCGGTCTGGGCGATTTTTATTTTTTTATTTTTTAATAAGGCTGATTGTGTTCTTATTTTATTTTTCTTTCCTATTTTTTAGAAATAAATTATTTAATTATTTTTTATTCAGTATATGTCTAAATGTAGCAAATGATGATTACTTAATGGAATTCTCAAAGGATCTGCCGGTACCAATTTTACTAATATAGATTTTAACAAACATGACTGAGGTTATTCATGCAATTTGAAGAAAAATAAAAAAGTACACAAATTCAAATTTATATAAAGTACCCATCATGACCAACTTCAGTCATTTGAGTTTTAATAAATTTTGTTCACGATTGTTCATTTTTCATGTTTTTAAATTTTGCATATGTATATTGGCATTAAATTGGATGTAATTGATAATGTATTATGCTTAATTTTGTAAATTATTAAAGTTATAATACAAAACTTAAGACCGCCTAGGCCCCTGGGCGCTAGGCACCTGCTCGCCGCCCGCCCAGCGCCTAGCGATTTTTAGAACACTGATATATATATATATATATATATATATTCCTGCAAAACCTTCAACATATATGATAGATTCATCCTAAACCACACAAATGTCTCAACTCCCAAGGTAACCAAATTAATGTTAACAGGTGAGAGGAATTGGAGTGGAATAGGGTGGCTGATAATAATTTTGCTAAATGGAACGCTGCAAATCAAGGTTGCATGATTCAATCATTCAAGGTTGATTTTTAAGTTGTGTGATTCATTTCATGAGACATGTGACTCAACTTCAATCACAAGTCTAAGTTGTAAGATTTTTATATTTTTTAATTTTAATAAAACTGGTCAAAGCTGCTAGCAGTTTTTTGTTACTCTCAGATCCAGTGACTTAGCAAAAAGTATTGTTCATCATGTACTATAATTTGAGACCTAGCAACATCATGAAAAGCTGGACAAAAATTGTTCTTAGTATGGTAGGCTCCGTGCCACCTATCCTAACTGGCTATGTAGTAAATGCGGATAACGGACCCTTCGCGATCCAAGACCGATTTAAGATTAAGCGGATTAATAGGATATAATCGGCCTACTTTTTCAAAGTATACATTTTTATACCCTCACTAATGTAAATTATAATAAATAATATCTAAAAACTAATAAGACAAGTATTATAAACAAAAGTCATATTATAGAGCAAATTATGTAATCATGTCCAAAACATCATACATTATAGAGCAACAACCATCACCACCTACTAGGACGACAACCACCACAGAACAATCCTGATTTATCACCGATTAATCGGTGACCGCTAAATACCTAGTTTGGATCGGTCTACACCTGATTTACACTAAATCGCAAATTAATCAGCAATTAATCGTTGCATAAATAACTCAGCTAACTAGCTAAGTTGTTACAGATGCAGGTTGGTACTCTTGCCTTCTTGAGTCTTCCATCAAACAACCCAAACTTACTTCACAAACATGTGGCAACTCAGCGATACTAACACTGTAACAAACTTGAATGAAGATTCAGTTTATGATACCTTTGTAATCATTTGAAGCAATGCAACACTGGGCCTCGGCATAGTGCTGCATAAATATCACACAGAATTGTTTCAATAGAAGGTCCAACATATAGAAAGTAGAAAAACAGATCAATATTTAAAAAAGTCACTAATAGCAGCCTACTATGTATTATTGCATATAGTCAAAGCACAGAGCTGACATAAATTCACCACAATGATTTCAATCATTTAAGCATGCACTATGTCACAACTGAATTTTGTGTGTGAATGTGATAAGGTTATGCTCATAATAAACAAAGTAGCAAGGCAATCCCACTTTTAGCTGGATTGCAGGTCCAAGGGTACATAGGATCCTGTAACACTGGTTGACCAGTGTATAGAATACTCTCAAAGACATAGAGCACTTACATGTAACCACCGGCCTGCATCCAAAAGATCACAAGGAGGCCTTCCACTTCTGCTTGATGGCTGAAATTATCAACAAGATCATCAAATGATGCAAGAAGTAAATAACGCTCCAAACAAAATACCACTTTAGAATTCAAGCTAAAACTACTCAATAAAATCATACCATCCAATAAGAAAAACATATAATACACTTAGTAGTATAGAATAGCAATATTTCCAGGTTGAAAGATTTATTAATATAATTGTAAAATTTGATCAACAAATGCACATTGTCTGCTAACAAACCTGTGGAAGCAACAAAATAATATCTTTGGCTGAAACACCTAGTTCTGCCAAAGCCATAATGGCCTCGAAGACGTATGGGCAATGCCTGCCAAAAGGACCCAAATTAATTGATCAACAAATCCTGTTACTTGATATTAGGGATGCCACAAAAAGCATTTTAATAAGTGTAGCAGGAGAGCATATTAAAGTAAGCCAAAACAAGAGAAAATCTTATTTGAGTTGTGCAAGCATCAATATTTAAACACAATCTAGACATGAGTCAGAAATCTATATGTATTTTCATACCCAATACTAGAATCCTATAACTGCACCTAATCAAGTTTTTCCGAGAAGAAAATATTAAGACGGAACCGAGAAGAAAATATAGTATAAAAGGTTTCAAATTTTTTTGGGAGATCGGAATAGAAGCATCGAGTAACATAAATAACATACCTCAAACAATCTTTGTAACAAGCAATGGCTGCACGAATATGTCTAGAATGCCGATAAAGCTTTCCCATGGTTAGGTTCATTCTCAGTGTTCTTGCTTTGCTTGGTATACTCTCCATCTGAAGTCAAGCAACAAATCACATAAATTGGCTTTGTAATTCAAAATTTTGGGAACATTTGTTGGAATGAGAATATGTTAACGCTGATGATCATTAGTCTTTGTAATGCGTGATCTATGTTCTACATTTGAACATTTGGGAAAGCAATCGAACATAAGAAACTCTAAAGACTTTTCAAATCCTGCGAGATAAGTTTATATTTTTATAACTACCAATGGGAGAGCAATCGAACATAAGAAATTATAAAAACTTTTCAAATCCTGCGAAGATAAGTTTATATTTTTATAACTACCACCATATGCTAAATTGCTAATTATTTAAAGGGACTATTAAGAAAGATGTGTTAAATACAAACATCTGATAATTGTAAATTAATAAAGTAATTTCCAATATAGTTCAGACTGAAATGCTCATCCATAAACGTATGTAAGTGTAACTATGACTTCAGTTGGTATAATGATGCATTCGTAAAACTAACACTTTTCCACTTCATTGATATACTATTACTCATAGTTATCAAAATGTGCATCATCTTGTGTATCGGAAACCTAAATTTAAGATATGTATATCGGAATGTATCGTGTATTGTAATACCGTGCAAAAATAAATCTATAGATATAAAAATATATGATACATATTTAAGTATATAAAAGACATAAATAAACTTATTCAAGCAAGAAAGTCCCAAAAACATTTCCATTGCTATATGACTTGTGTTGCCCATTGTCCATCAATTCATTTACTTCACTTGTACAAAACTGGTACATCCCTCTGCATCATCCTATGTTGGTATATCGTAAGATACATATGCACCGTATCGATGAGGCTTATTATGTTGTTTCTTTCATTTTATTTTTAGAAAATAGAGTACCATTAGTAACCCATAGTATACACTAATCATCACAAATCAAAATTGTCCTTTTCTTCCCTCTTAAGTTAAATATGGTAATTGAACTCGGAAAAGATCCACTGAGAGCCATAACGGCTGGGCCCATTGTAAGAGAGTATAAATACCTCTAACATTGTGCACCAAAGAGAGCCTAATTAATTTATTAAAGCACCAATATAACACCATCTTAGGTAAGAGGTGAACCAGAAATAAATAAATGATAACATTTCGATTATAAAATAAATAAATAAATAAATAAATGAAAAGTTGAGTAGAGACCTCAGTAAGGGCAGCTCGGTTCTCACTTAACGCACAATGGCAAAGAGTAATCTTGAATTTCACCTATCAGCGAGCAACCAGAACATCCAAATATATCATATAATAGACACTCACACAATGGAAATCATTATCTTACAAGGATGCTTGACCAACGAACTTTACCAAGAGTAGGCGAAAAACTACCTCATTTTCATTTATTGCTGAAATATTCGTAGAGTTGGGGGAAGATGACCTGTTTGTAGAAAGTGAACTTCTTGAATTTGTTGTATTCTGTTTGGGAATAATCTTGCAGTGCTGCAAAGCTTGCTTGTAGGTATGCTGTCGGAAAATATACACATCAGAAACTATCAAAAAGTTTTTAGTTTTTCAAATCAAAGAATTACAAGTTCAAAAACAGGAATCCACTTGAATACGTTCATAACACTAACAACGCACTCAATTTTTCATAATTAGCTGCAAATCCTGAAAACACTTGACAATGGACGCAAATTAACATCCAAGATCAACTCCAAAAGAAACTCAGTTAATTTCAAGAAAAAGTTGCCCTAATCAGAGTAGCTAAACATAAACAGTTCCAACATAACAAGATCCACATTAAAAACGGTACAAATCTAAAAGCAAGTATCCACATGAATATGATTTCAAGACAAAGCTTTTACCCTAACTAGAGTAACAAAATTCATATCAAAGCCTCACCATTGCTCTTTGGTACTCTTTTTCACCGAACAACGCGTCGCCATGAAGCACCTGCAATTCATTCAAACAACATCCTCAAAAGTGAATCTCAAAATCTCAAATTTGAACTTGAACTGAACCTTCACCAAAAAAAACCTATCGATTCCGCTAATTCTTGCTCAAATAGTGTAAAACGATAGATATTCCGAAATTTCTCACCAGACTTTCGGCCTTGACGTGAGGAGGACTGGTTTCGGCATTTGTAGCTGAAGAAGAAACAAGAAAGCAACCCTGCGGTTCGATTCAATACACTGTAAGTTAAACGAAATTGAAATTCGGAAACCTAGATTCGAAACTACGAGTTTTTTGCTCGAGTCAGTGAGTGAAACTTGTGAAAGAAACAGAAAATATATGAAATTAAATCGATTGAATGAAGAAAGTGAGAAATATTACGAGTATCTGAGCGGAATCGAAGAGGCCATTGTCGAGAAGCGAAGTTATCTGATCTTTTGGAACCTCCATTGCAGCAGAAGAGAGAGTGAGAGACTGACTGATGTTTCAAAATGTTTGTAATTTTTAATCAGTCAACAGTTTTATGCTCCAATAAGATCTTAAATATCTCTCTGTTTGGTCATTTTGATATATTTTCGGAGCCCTTATAGGGAGCGAGGGAAGGAGCGAGCCCATCCCCTCGAGATAAGCGAGGGTGCGCATCTCGAGGGGGATGGGTGCGCTTCATTTTTCTCTCTCCTTCCCTCGCTCCCTAGAATTTTCGAGACTGGATCGATGTTGGTCTCAAATTTGTTTGAATTCACTAATTCTAGAGAGTCATGCTCGCTCCAGGCCAGCCCAATACCATCCATCATCCTAGAGACTATTCCTAGGATGATGGATGGTATTGGGCTGGCCTGGCTTAGTATGATTTGCCATAGAATAAAGACACGGAAATTTCTAAATGGGCGAGGGGGTGAATGTGACCGCTCATCCCTCTCGAAATGCATAGCTTCACGAATTTCAAGGGAGTGAGTGGTAATACCCACCCCCTCACCCCTGTCTTCAACGCCTAGAAGGCTAGAAGGGCTGATAAAGACACACAGTCCAAATATTTTTCCAATTTTTTCATCTATTTATTGCTTATTTTTCTTCCTTCTATAGTTCCCTTTAATTAAATTCACCATTCTTCCCTTCTCCGGTTGAAGATTCGAAATCTCCGAATCTTCTTATTCTTAATATTATGGTTGAACAAAAATGGAACAAATCGATTAAACCTAAAATTTAACCCAACTGATACATGTGTTTAATTTTTTATTTTATAAATTAGTAGAATAAAACAAAGCTTTTTAACCTAAAATCGATATATGTTTAATTTTTTATATTATAAATTAATAGAATAATACACAGTTTTTGTGCTCGGTTCAGTTTACTATAATTTTCTTCAATTTCCATCGGTTTTTAATTTAATTAAATTTCATTTTGGTTCGGTTTCGTTGCACATTCGATTTGATTCGATATGCAATTTCAAGTTGAAAACGAATCGAATACTAAGAACCCTACTTAAAAGATCGTGTCCATCCCATATAATTATGAAGAAGAAAAATATTTGTTTATTTATTATTATGATTTATTAATTTTTTATATGTGTGAAATGAAAATCTTGGTTTGGCAGTACCATCTATTATAAATATTACCAACTAAACTAGCTAAGCATATATCGGCAATTGGACAATTTAACTTTGGCTGTGAGTTTTTGACACCACCATTTAGACTCTTTCACACTGCTGCTACCTTTATGTTTAACATCACCACCTGTTTAATAACACCGCCACGTTTTATGTAATTTTTCTTCTCCAAAGAACAACGCCTCGTTGCCCCCTCGCTCCCGCCCTTACAAACAATAACATTATCGTTGATTTGCGGTGAGTTATCGGCATTGTCATCGTTGATCTGTGGTGCGTTACCTGCATGAACTCGGCCAGATCCTCATCATAGAAAAGAACGTCGAAAGGATCGCCAGTGATCTCCGGTGCGATCAATGTGATTATCTCCATCATTGTTGATCACTTGTGTGATTTTGACCACCTCCTCATTCACACTCATTCCCAACCATCTCGCAACATAATTGTTTCTTAAAAAAACAAAAGAGCCCAGGTAGTATTTGATACGTCCAAATCTCGTCCTCCTAAGAGTTTGACCTGCAAAACAGATGTTAGATTGCCAAATAGCATTTTTTTTGTAACCGAAGGCACTCCGATGCTTAAGTCAACGACTCTATTTTAAGAAAGAAATAGATCTTGACAAAACTCATTTAAAGTTGCATCGTGTAGATAGGATAATCGTTTTTCTCACACATTTTCCTTTGCTTTATATAATGAGTGAATTGATGACTACATTCAGTTGTGTGCGTGACTTAAGCTCGGTTGGTCCATCAATATTTATGATAACTTGAGCCACGTGTATAGCCATGATTTGGTGACGATTTTATGTATCATCAGCTACTCCCCCTTAGTTAGTGGGCTCGCTTGACTAGTCATCAGGGTCGGGCATGCAGACCTGATTTTTGTCGGATCTGTCTCCTGTTGGACCTGATTCTACTCGGGTCTATCGGATATGTTTCCTATCCATGTCGGATATGTCTCCTGTCGAATATGTTTTTATTCGGGCTTGTCGAGGTCAGACCAATTTCTACTCTAGCTTGTCGGGGTCATCCTCCAAACTCGTGCTCCAATCGTGTTCATCCTCTGGAATCCAGATTCTTTTTTAATTCGAGCTCGTCCTCCACGAACTAGCTTTTATTCGAGCTCGTCTTCCAGATTCACTTTTCATTCGGGTTCGTCCTCCACGAGCTAGCTTCTAGCCGGGTTCGTACAAAATTTTAAACTAATAATTATGCTACCAACTGGGTTCAAACCCACGACCTTAGGTCTTTTAAACTTTAAACTAATATTTCTGCTAGTGCTCATTTGATAGAATATTTAGTTTTGTGTCATTATATTCAGATGTACCCGTATCATCTTTCTAATTCACAGGACACATATTTAGTCATTTTACCAAAATAGAATATTGAAATTTTTGTTACCATTGATATTGGAAACGATTTCGGATGATCATAACATTCTCCCGTCTTGTTGCTCAATTGTGATCAAGCATAAGCTTTTTTTTTTTAGAGAAACTTGTCGTCCCCACAGACGACGCCAAATTGATGCGTCCAAATCTCATCCTCCTGAGAGTTTGACTTGCAAAACAGATGTTACACTGTCAAAGACCACCTTTTTGGTGGACGAAGGCACTCCGATGCCTAAGTTAGCGACTTTGTTTGAAGAAGGAAATAAATATGAACAAAACTCAGTTAAAGTTGCATTGTATAGTATGATAGTCGAATCAACCTCCCTTTCTCATATATTTTTTTTACCTTATATAATGAGTGAATTGATGACTGCATTCAATTGTGCACGTGACTTAAGCTCATTTGGCCCAATGACAGGAGACATTTATTATAACGGTCTCCTCCTTCATTGAGATGAAGTGATTTCATCCATCTCCTTCATAACGGTCCATCAATATTTATGATGACTTGAGCTTTCATAACGACCCTTCAATATTTATTATGATTTGAGCCACTTGTATAGCCATGATCGAGTGATGATTTTATGTATCATCAGTATATATACATTGCGAAATTGCTCCCATTCCAGCCCAATCTCGCCAATTTGCGTAAAAACCATTTTTTTTTTTAAATCTCCTGCGAATTTGGAGTGGAGGTGAAGTGGCAGTGAGGCGAGGTGCAGCGGAGGCCGACACCCACGCTACTCCTACTGCTCCTGTTCTCTATTAAAAAATGAATTCAGAGAAGAGAGAAAGAAAGAAGAAATTAGGGTGATAGTGTCAAATAGGAGAAATAGTGGTGTCGAAAAGTCTATGGATTTAACTTTAGAAGCTTAGTTGAATACATTTTCTTTCCTTTTTACCAATGATCGTGGGAATTTTATTTTCAATAAACAATTTCAACATGGACTTTTATTTTATTTTTATTATTTTTAAAAATTCATCCTTGCACATTTTATATTCTCTAAAATTTCTTATGATACTTTGTGGCATAAGTCAGAGATGTCATATTGGACATGCTAACTTTTCACAATATTTCGATTAAGGACTCTCGCTAGCTCAGTGAAAGAACTTTAGCTAGATTCCCCGTGTGGGGGGTAAATTGTCGCATGAGTTGGATCTGTTTAACCATGACATTCTTGAAAAACCCGGGTAGCTAGACTTCGAATACTAATTAAAAGTAGTTCCTTCAAATAGTCTTCCATCTAATACAACGATTTTGTTTTTCTTACCAACTCAAACATAAGTTGCAAAAGCATGAGAGCTTTGTGTTGTTTAATTTGGTTAAACTTTCAGATTCAGAAATATTTGGGTTGGCTACGTAAAAGGTCAATTATTTGTGCAGAACTGGTGAGGAAAACATTTGTAGCTGCAACATGATCAGTGTTCCTGTTTCTGGATTCTGAACTGCATAACCTCCTCCGTGGTTGAGATTTAGGAAATTCATATAGGCTTGCTGAGTTACTATAAACAACTGCACACGCGAAAAGAAGCTCTAACAAACCCACCTTTATGATCAACATTTCTGATGCGCGCTATGTCCTAGGATCGAATAGTTATGCTAGTTTATGATTTTATATTGATTCGTACAATGTGAAGTTGAACTAGCTAGTTCGATGTATCATGTAATCACTTCTACATCTGCATTTAATCTCTCAATTTCAGGTTTAAGAGGCAAGTAATGTCAGGGTAATTGACTCCACTAATTGAACTCGTAGTTCCTTGATTTCAATGAGCTCCATAAGAAATCAGTAAGTGATCTATTACCGGTTAGAAACATGTGTCAGTGAATCAATTTTACTTATTTCCTTCAGATCGATTTTCCACAATTCATGAAAACTGAAAACGATATGGGGTCATGTTTGCAAGTGCTTCAGAACGCTGGTCTGATCTCTATGAATTTAGGAAGACATGGTGTTATACTTGTGGGAAGAACAAACAGTGTATTGAGATTAATCATTCGTATTCATACTGTGAATATTTGGTCTCCGAAGCAAATTCCATAGACTTTATAATAAAAATCTAGCATCCAGGCAAAGCACCTAAAGTCGATAACCAAAGAGTTATGAAGTGAGAATAAGATCACACCTAAGCATATTTATTTACCATCAGATTTCATCAACTTTGATGGCATGATTTGTTGCGCGTTCACTTGCAGTAGCGCCATATTTTCTCGGAATTTGCGGAACTCCAAGCTCCATCCCCCATTTTCTATTCCATTAAGTTCTACTACTGGAATATAGGAAATGGTGTTGAAGCAGTGCTCGTCCTTGTTCTTCCATCGTCTCTCTAGTTCTTCACCGCATCCAAAAATACATAGGTTTTGAAGAGCAGTGAGGTGTTGCAACCTTTGTGGCAACACTTTCCAATTATTTGGAACATCAATAGACAACTGCTTAAGCTTTGCAGCAGTGTGTTTGATCCCCTCTGGAAAACTTGTCAACTTGGGCAATTTACGCAATTCAAGCTTTTCAAGTTGCTCAAAATCATCTGTTGAGAATTCCAACTGTGGACAATCAGTGATTCTCAGATAAACAAGAGAAGCCTTGTCAATCTCAGGCAAGCGCTTCAAAGCATTACAACGATAAATATTAAGGGTTTTGAGAGAGGAGAGGTTTCTGAGTCCCCCCTCTCCCTCCTCTCCCAATGAAACCAGATTGTAACAGCAACCAATCCTTAACTCCATAACCGCAATGAGGTTTTTCAGTTCTACAGGGAGAGCTTTCAGGCTTTTGCAATTTTCAATAGCCAACACCTGGAGAGCAGTAAGGTTTCTTAGTGTCCCTCCTGGAAAATATAGTTCAACTTATTCAACTCGTCAAACCCCCAAATGTGAAGGGAAGGAAGGCAAGGGAGGTCTTGCAGAACCATTCCATTGCATCGTTTCACAGATACAGATTCGACTGGGGACCATGACAATGGGACTCCTTCCAGCTTTGAGCAACTTTCAAGGGATTGTTTTTAGGTGAGGGAATGTTGCTGCTGCAGCTGCTTGAGACGACAATGACAATGACAACCATCCCTCCAACTTAGGCATACTTCGCAATGTGAGTTTTTCTAGCAATGGAAATCCTCCTACTAGACTTTTCATCGTCAGCATCGGTGTTCTAAAAATCGGCCTAAGCAGCGCCTAGGCGTTAGAGAAACACCCATATTAATGGCTGAGCGGGGTCTGGGCGATTTTTTATTTTTTTTAATAAGGTTGATTGTGTTCTTATTTTATATTTCTTTCATCTTTTTTGGAATAAACAATTTAATTATTTTTTATTCAGTATATGTCTGAATGTAGCAGCTGACCCCGAAAATATCGGGAATAGACTTTGATGATGATGATGATATGTCTAAATGTAGCAAATGATGATTACTTAATGGAATTCTCAAAGAATCTGTCGGTATCAATTTTAGTAATATAGATTTTATCAAATATGACTGAGGTCATTCATGCAATTTGAAGAAAAATAAAAGAGTAAGTTTTGATATTTGTACACAAATTCAACTTTGTATAAAGTACCCATCATGACCAATTTCAATTATTTGAATTTTAATAAATTTTGTTCATGATTGTTAATTTTTCATGTTTTTAAATTTTGCATATGTATCTTGGCATTAAATTGGATGTACTTGATAAGGTATTATGCTTAACTTTTGTAAATTATTAAAGTTATAATATAAAACCTAAAACCACCTAGGTGCCGCCTAGGTCCTTAGGCGCTAGGCACATGCTCGCCGCCCGCCCACTAACACTAATCACCATCTACTTCAATGAATTTCAATGAACCCATTTTAGACAATCTCAAACCTTTGAGATGAGGTAGTTTCCCAAGAGGTGGGATACGCTCATATCTTCTACATCTTGACAGGGAGATTTTCACCAAATTTGGGACACCCGCAGCTGTGAACCAGCTTGGAGAGCTTACTCCTCCATACCTGTCAACCTTCAATACCCTTAGATTTGTGTGAGGCTGGAGGGCTTCAATTACCTCCTCATCATCCACCTTTCTCGCATCATGTTGTTGCTGCTCCAGCTGCAATTCGGGTCAGGGTCAGAAAACAAACAAAATAAAACGAAGACTGAAGAAGGCGCATCTCAGCATTGGCTTTTTGAATTATTACCTCCTCCACTGTTGCATCACCTTGTCGCCGCTGCTCCAATTCAAAGTATGACCACTCTAGGCGCAATACACGAAGGTTTTTCTTACTCATCAAATTTGCTGATTTTGCCTCTATTGCATTTTGTATGTGCTCAAGCCTTCTTATTTCCAATTCTCCTCTAAGGTTATTCAGCCGTTGCAACTCATCCACACCACTTCCACTCTCTTTGCCTACAGTGAAAAAGCTTAATTTACGAAGACAAGTCAACTGCCCCATCCCGATTGGCATGTCAGTTAACTTGTCACAGTATCGAATATTTAGGTATCTCAGGCTGCTCATTTTTCTCATATTCTTCGGCAAAGACTTGAGCTCCTAACAGTCTTGAAGTTTCAAAGTTTGCAAATTTCTTAACAAATAAATAGATTCTGGTAGCGATGTAATCAGATTATGAGAAAGGTCTAAATACTTCATGTGTAGCATTTCAACAATGGAATCGGGTACCACTTCTATTCCAGAGAAATGCAAGTCCTATAAACATAAGCTGGTAAAACTAAAATTTGATAAGCAGATTTTAAACTCCAAAGGAACCTGATGGTGCTGGTAATCTAACCGGACAAGAGAACGTAAGCATGGTGAGGATCTCTATATCAACTCAATAACAGAAGGTGGTGGCTTTTGCCTCTCGTACACTAGGGACACATGGCGAGTTCTTTGGTAAGATCTCTTGTACTTTCATTATCCTCAACTATATTATCATCCTCTGCAATATAACAAGCAAGATCATGCACAAGATGGTGCATCTTACACTGTATTATCTCTCCGTCTTCGTCATTCTCTACATCTTGAAAAAAGGACCTCCATAATAATGCATTGAAAATCTCAATCCCAACATCCTCCAACTCTATTCTTGCTTTGGATGGCAAAGGCAAAAAACCATTTGCCATTCACAATTGGATCAGTTCTTTTACGATTATGTAATCTTTGGGAAAGATGGAGCAATAAACAAAGCATTGCTTCATTTGGGATGGCAAATCGTAGTAGCTTAACATCAGAGGACAAATGATTATGTAATCTTTGGGAAAGATGGAGCAATAAACAAAGCATTGCTTCATTTGGGATGGCAAATCGTAGTAGCTTAACATCAGAGGACAATACGTACGAACAGTTTTGGTAATGGATGCTATGGTATGCTACGGTTTTGAGGCGAGTGGTGACTATTATTGAACTACCTTTGTCTCCACATTTCAACAAGCTCTTTTGTCACGACCCGATCTACAAAGTATTATATTGTCTCCTTTGGGCCCAAGGCACGTTGTGTCATGTAGATCCAAACTCGTACATATATAGCACATCCTCTTTCCTCACCTAGGCGATGTGGGACTATAATCTCCCCTTGGTAGCTCGCCCAGCCCCTCTTGGGATCCACGGGCCTATTGGGCTTCTCCCACCCCCTCCCCCTCAGGTCCACCTACACAAGGGTATTACATCTTCAATTTGTTCCATTCGTCAAAATTTTCTTCCCAAGTAAAAACCGCTTTCCACGCAACTCCTTTTGAAGTTGTTGAAGAGGTTCCAGTTCTTCCAAGTCACATTTATTTCCCACAAGGGAGGCTCCAATCGCTTTTATAAGACGCCTAATTTCAAGATGATTTGATACACAAACCCAGGATCTGACATTGAAATATGCTGCTACTCGCTCATCATTGTACACCATTTGTGCAAAAGTTGTCTTGCCAAGTCCCCCGATGCCGAGTATGGGACAAATAGAGAGATGATCTTCCTGGCTATTGTTCACAATCTTCTGAGCACTTGGGTGCCTGAATTGGATACCGGATGGTTGCAAAGGCAAGTAAGCCGGTCCCAACAATCGCTTCACTAACTTCTCTATGTCTTCATCTCTCCCAAAAACATGTGATTCAGTTGAGAGAGAAGTAGTTTCACGACCTGAACATGTTTCCACTCTCTTTTATGCATTTTCCAGTTGAAAATAAGCCTCGAAATGTCTTCATCAATATCATGAAACATATCAATGAGCTTATGAATGTCTTCATGAATCTTATGACGAAGGTTAACTTCTTCTTCAGTAGATCCAGTTACATTGTTGTTGCTGCTTACTTCCTCCTCCGCCAGAGGCTAGTTGTTGAAGACTTCCATAATATTCACACATCAAAAACATTATCAGCCTGATATGCTGCATCATTTAGCTCTTGTAGCCAAAACCGAACTGCCTCTTCCTTGAACTGCCTCCGCTCTGCATCATTGAGGACATCTTTGATTCTATAGAAAGTTCTGTAAAGCTTCTTCAACTCTTTCTCCACACCCCATGATGGACCAAAACCAGACTGATTTAATGAGCTGAGCTTGTCAAATACAACTCCAAGGAATGGACATACTAGTTGACCTGCCATCTCTCTTTGCAGAAAAGAAGATAATACCTAACAAGTGGGATGATTAACAACAAGTTGAAGATCGCTAGAAGAAAACAAGAAGAACAAAAACAAGGTGAAAATGGAGTAACAAGTTGGAGATGGAGATGCCGAAGTTGCTTGGAATTGAATAAAAATGGGAGAGAAGAAGTTAAATCGAAAGGAATGAAAGCTCAATGATTAGAGCTTGGCAAATGATACCACTAGGTCATGGATTTGAACTCAACTGGCGACATGTTTATCAGTTTATGGTGTGTTGACCAATTCTGATTTTTGATAGATTATGGGATCCTGAAAACCAGCTTATAATTTGGGGACATGGGTTTTCTTTATCATAAAGAACCAAAAAATAAACAATAAAGTGAAGACAAACTTATAAAAAAGCTAGAATGATCTCTGGTGTTCCTATCTTGTTAGAATTTGATGTATGCTTTTGCATTAAATTTTTTAGTTCAGTGGGACAAAATTGTCAAATAGTTTCCATTCATTACTTAAAAAAAACAAGTACATAAAAGTTTAACCTGAAACATGGAAACCTGAATGAAAAAGATAATAAACGAAGCTTTGTTTCTCCTAACAAGGGGCTTACAAGCTTGCAGCAACAATCAGAATCAAACTTAAGACTACATGAAATTATACATAAGCATTGGGGACTTTTAAATCAAGAACTGACAGTAACACCTGCAAACCAATACCTGAATACCGGCTCTTGTTTCCCATATCTTTGTTTGATAGCAATGAATGCACTAAGGATCTGCTAAATGTTCTTTACATGAATGCAGCTAAATGAGCAGCACAGTTTTGATCCAGTGGAAAAAAAAAAGTTAGAAGGTCGAAATCATCTTATGAGGACCTCTTTCATTCTAGCTAAGCCTTGTACCCAAAAATGACCAGGCTCCTAAACACAAGGGTCATCAATCAAATCAACTAAAAATAACATCGACCATCCCCTGACATAATCAAAGCCTTTGAGGCATGCAGCTGGTACGAAACAGCATAGTAGTGCAGCCAATAAATTTGGAATTCCTCAAATACCCCAGGACAAAGATATATTGGCACCTTGAACTACCCGAGCAAGAACCTGAACACATCACTCAGAGAAACGATGCCTTCCACTCTCTTGCTACCAGCTTCCACAATGACAAGCCTTCTCACCCCTGCGACTCAAAAGGAATCAAAAATCACCAAGGAAGAACTAGTTGAACTTGAATTATACAAGAACAACAACAAAAGTCTACCTGGATTCGCCAATCGCTCCATCACTTTGTGCAAAGAATCAGTACGCAAACACAGCTGACATCTTTGACTATTGAATAAACCAAAAGGAGAATTTGCATCTTGGCCAAGTTGCAATGCCTGCAGGCAACAAGTAAAAATTAGAGGTCCAACTGTCCAAGAGACTTATTGCTATGAAGGACGTGTGCTAGAGGGAAGGAATGCAAGTCGAAGAGTTTATTTGGAATGGTTCAACATGAATAGTTACGGATGAAACTTGAATGGTTCCAACCTAATTCAATAGGGCTGAGCACCAAAAGTTGGAGTAGACATGGAAATTGTTATCTAGTTCTCTAAATATTGAAGAAAAAAATAATAACATTTAAGAATCCGTCAAAAGAAGTCTATTAAAATAATTAGTACCATAACGCGCGCTATGCAGCCCGCAATGATTTCTTTATCCTACGTGCATGTGTTGTAAGCGATGTTCAATTTTGTAGTGCATCATAAAATGAAACTGCAACAAATTCATAAATTTTACAAATGTATTTGACTATCCTTATACATGCACACCTTTTCTTCTTTTTTTTATGTGGAGTATACACGGCTTCAGCTTCATTTTTACTTTTTACTCTTCCCAACGTTGGAAATCAACTAATTTGACGAAAGGGTAAATTGGAATTTAATTACTATAGTGGATGCTTTTTTTTTTTACCCTATGCAAATGATTTTGTATAAGGTCCATGATGTAATGGTCCTTTTTCATCTCATTTATACTAAGGTTTTTTTTAGTTAAATATATGGCACAAAATTTGTAATGCAATAAAACTATAAAAGATGAGAGGTATTTATGAGAAATGAAAATTTGACACAGTTTCAATAGCATTGCTCATTTGGCCTAAAGTAGTTCTATTGTTTAGATAAAATCCAATAAACAGATATGTCATTTACATATCAAACGAATATCACATGTTAACTCAAATTTCCCGAGATCATCAATGTATCACTTCTAAAACTTCTGAATGAAATTCATCCAACTATTGGCAATAACATAATACATGTTGGATTTAAATCCCATTTAGTGATATGGTTTTTTCCTTGAGCCCTTTTTTTTATCAGAAAAACAATTGTTGTATCGATATAAGAGGAGAAACTAAAAGAGAAGGGGCAGAATAGATGACCAGATGACTGAAGACCCCTTCTCAACAAACTATACATCAAGAAGTATTAGAAACAAGTAAATGCTCCAGCAAAACATGCAGCAAGCAAAATATACATCTTTAAATCTATCCCAGCTTGAACTCCAAATCCAAAGGGTTACTTTCATAATAACCAACAGCTCCTGGACAATTTCGGCTTTGTTGTTGAACATCCTCCAGCCCATTTTAAAAATATCACAAATAGAAAAGATAGATTTGAGAAAAATAATTAGAAAAATAAGTATCATGTATAAGTTTATTCACATTCAATTCTAATACCATACTTTTTTTTTCTTTCTTCTGAAGAGTAGGTTTCTAACTTCTAAGGACCCTCGAACTTTTACATAAAATAAATCAACCCACAAGATTACAATCTCTCATACTTTTTTTCCGCTTGCATCCTCAAAAGATGACATGGTTTATTTTAATATCGTGGTTTATTGATTTCTTTTCTCTCTAATTGACATTTAAAAAAAAAATAAACTCGTCTTTTAGAAATTACTATGTTTTTAAGCTTTTTTAACGTATTGAGTGTTTATCAACTCCACGTTTAAACCCACTTATGTACACGGTGGATGGGCTAATTTTGAGGGCTTATGTTGTCAACCCAACCTGAATTCCATCACAAATTATTAAATTAATATAACTTTTCTCATTTCCTTCTTTCTGTAGAATGTATTGTCATTTATAGTATGTAGTATACATGTGTGATTAAAATCTTTTTACTTTCGCTTATATTTGTTCGTTGATTTTGTTGAAGTTGGATATTTTTAAATGTCATATGAGTATATACTTTCATGCATAATTAATAAAATAACAAAAATTAGTGTATTTTGTGTATGAAAAGAACATGAAGCTATGTAATAATGACACTCTTTATACCAAAAAAAAGGCGTGTCGATACGTATCGGGTCGGATATTCGTGTCGACACTCATGGATACTCCCGTCCGTCGGACACTCTATGCTTCAATCATCATTTTTTCACATATCTTTAAAAAGTTTCAATTCTTTATAAATGTTATAAGCATGTTATGGTAACTTAGTAGTACATGAGTAGCAATATTAACCTACAAGTGAATGAATATGAATAATAAAACATAACATTGCTAAAAAAGTAAATAGTAATAAAAGTTCCAATGTGTCCCCAACATAGTGCGTATTGTGTTTTTTGGATGACGTGCCCAACATCTCATATCGATGTCGAATACGGATACTCGTGTCCTTGTCGTTGTTACATAGACATGAAGCTATTGTTCAGAAATAGCTACATTTGATTAACAAAGTCCATAAGACAAAAAACAAAAATCATATGTATTAAATATAGTGAACTTACCATACAAAACTAAATAAATAGCTAAAAAGACAACCAGGACCCATAAATAGCTAAAAAATACAACAAGGACACAACCTGACCAATCCACCCAACCCATTTGGGTAGTAAACCCAAGGTAGATTGAATTAGGATCAGAGATGTTGTTTACCAACTTTAGTTGGTCTAGGGTTAAACATTAGGATTATGAATGCCTTTTCAAGAAAAAACATACCATACAAAACTAAATAAATAGCTAAAAAGACAACCAGGATCCATAAATAGCTAAAAAATACAACAAGGACACAACCTGACCAATCCAACCAACCCATTTGGGTAGTAAACCAAAGGTAGATTGGGTTAGGATCAGAGATGTTGTTTACCAACTTTAGTTGGTCATAGGTTAAACATTAGGATTACAAATGCCTTTTCAAGAAACAACTTTAACTTTTCATACATGTAGCAAGTAATGGGATTCTTAAAAAATAAAAATTACATCTTCTACGGAAAAATAAATACACACGCAAAACAAAATAAATATATATGTACATATTTGTAAAAAACTAAAGCAGGTACCTGATGAGTACTCATCTCATCAAGACGAATCTGCACATATGCCCTGTCTTTAGCCAAAGCTGTGATATCACTGTTAAGGGTCAACCAAATAATAAGACATTAGCTGGAGATAGAGCCTAATGGGCAGTGTCCAAAAACAGAAATATGAAAGTAAATATCTACCTTCGAGAATATATATCCAGCAATGAGTCATTAATCATTATCATCAAATATTGGTATTGAACTAACTTGAGCTGCAAAAATAGAAACTTCAACAGAATGAGCATAGCAAAGCAAAACTAGTAGTAGAAACTAGAAAGTGATACCACCTGAAGAATGTGTGTATATAACCATGCTAATTAGACATTTTAATTGCAGCAATACATCATTAGACTTTTATGAAAATTTTAGAATTAATGACTTGGATTTTCCAATTTGGCGAATACCTTTACAGAACTTTCCCATCAAAACAGGTTCCAAATGGTGCCCTCATGCAGTCAAGTTCTGAACTGAATAATGAAGTTCCATTGTGAATTACATATCCATCAAGACACAGACACCCCCGATCAAGAAACAATGTCCTACTTGTAAAGTGTGAAGAAAAAACATCCAACATTTCTTGACTTCCATACAACATATGAAAACAAAGGTGGAAATCCAGGAACACCCAATTGAAGAAAAATAACCAGATGCTCAGAGCAAATGAAAGGATTACCCTGAATTAGCAAAGACAGTGCAGAACTAAGAGATGCATTCGGTTTCAACATCGCTAATGGTCGTCCATGTGATTCACTGAGCTTTGGGACCCATGTGCCCAAAGGAATCGAACAAATTAGTTGTTGCAGGATAGGCAAAGAATTAGATGAATGTCTAAAATGTCTGCAGATACCTGGAAAAACGAACTTAAACTTGTCAGTATCAAATAAGGTTACGTGCTTTCCTATAAAAGAATGATGCTTACATTTCAGTATTCCTGACAGAGAAGCAAGATGAAGCAACTGTGGGAATGAACCATCCTGCGAGGAAGAATGAATAATTGGAACAGTAGCCACTTCGTTATGCAAAAATTTTACAGCGACGTCTGTAAGAGAATCATATGGCCCAGCCTGCATAAGAAATGAAAAGCGCTGAAATTAAATAAAATCTAAAACCCTCTTAATTTGGTGTGACAACAAGAAAAAAGGTGAAGAAGTTCATCTACATCAAAAATATTGTTAAAGTGTTTTAAAATCAGACATACAATAATAAACACCACTAATTCAGAACAGATTTGAATGGTTGTCTACGTATTATTTATCTAGATACCAAAACAAAGTACTTGAAAATCCATAGCCACTAAATTGCTTAGAGTGAAAACAGCAAATAAAAAGTAGCATCCTGCACATATTGCCACAGTTATATGCTATGAGGGTACGATAAGCCATAGAGGAAACACATACATGGATTAGACGCCTAGGAAACACTCTCCCTATCTGGTCAGTTTGTCTGTCAAGATGCAATTTACCCTCTTTCCAAGCAGATATCGTGTGTGTCTCAAGCTCTTCCTCAGTCAGATTTGACCCGTGATTCCCAAGCTGTAATTTACGAGTTAGATGGCATGCCAGCAACCATGTTTCTGAATTAAGCATAATTGGCGAAATCAAGAGCTCATGCAAAATATATTAGCTCCAAAAGGAGCATACAAACAATTAATATAGGTGTGTCCTTTTATGAATTGTTCCTTCATCCCAACCTTTCCAACATTGGGTAAAGGCTGGGATTAAATTTATTTTGCTGGTATGTTAGACAAGCATATAAACCCCCCCCCCCCCCCCCCCCCCCCCCCCAAAAAAAAAAATAAAAAAAAAATAAATAAACACTCCATACCAAATATAGAACAGAGTGTTGTCTGAACACAGAACATCTGAAGAGGAAAACAATGGAACCACTAAGACACATGTGAAGAAAAGAAAGTTCCTTGTGTTTCTTTATTTATAGATTTTTAGACATCTTAATCTTTCAGTACAATAAATAAAGGGGATGGCATATAAGAAAGATCCAAAAGATTATAAGTAAAAAAAAAAAAAAAAAAAATTTAAAAACTTCACTTCACAATATTTTCTCAAATGAAAGCATTGGAAGTTTCAAGAAAGTATGGAGTGAATTCTAGTGCTAATTGAAGGGACACAGATCAAATATGATACTTCCTTTGGACGTTAATATTTTTTCAAAGAATGTTGTAGGCAAAACACTTTTGTAGAGAGAGTGCAGTAGAGTCTTGAAGACATGTAGAGCCAAAGGTAGCCCAGTTAAGATGGCAAAGGCAGTGGTGGTTTAACCCCCACGTCTTGGGTTCAATACCGACCAGCGGCACACTTGCCTTTAAAAAAAAAAATGTAGAGTGAACTGGAATGTCAACTGTACCAAAAACATGCAAAAGTGGGTAGTGATCCTGAGAGTTTGTTTAACAGAGTCACATTTCACATCAAAATAAATGAAGAACTGAACGGCCAAAGGGATCAAAGTAAATGGCGTTTTTAATTAGGGCGCATGAAGTGTCCAAAGATTACGGAATTGATTGAAATGTAGAACAAACAAACAGGAAGTGTATTTGAATCGGGTATCTATGTATCAAACTCATGATATAGTTGAGAGGGGTGTCAATGCATGTTGAATGAGTGTTACCAAATCAATCTAGGTTTTCTTAAATAAACTTGCATCCATGACATGATTGGTAACCCAAAAGTGGAATGAATTTGTACGGGATTTGGACTGCCCGTGCCCAACAGCATGAAGTAGAAGTGTCTACCGAGTATAGAGTAGAAGATGGACTATACACCAAGTGACCCGGAAAATTGGTGGAAGTGTTGAAAGCATAAAACAAACTAGCAAGTGACAAACTAGAATGAAATGTAGCATTTGCATAATTCCCCCAACTCACACTCAGACTGCCAAATGCTTAGTTAAGGGTATTAAAATGCCACTTTTCTTTTTCCATATATGTTTTACCTACAAAAATGTGTAGTTCCCTTCTTTTTTTTTCTATTTTTATATGTTTTACCTTATATGTGTTCATATTGCCACGAGAGAGCTCTTCTGAGTAATGGGGTTCGACCGAATGAAGAAAAGGTTAACTTGCCAACGTACATTTGTTAAAGAAATTGTTAGCCTAATAAAATTACTCAATACCCACCAAAAGAAAAAAATAGAAATCTAGCTTATGTATGTATCGTCCCATGTCATTTGGCCATATGCACATTTAAATTTTTTTATTTTTTACAACGGGTAAAAAAGAAGGAAAACTTTGGTCTCCTGTCTCTTTTCTACAGAAGCTTCATTGGACGTACTTACTGTAATGACCTGATCCACAGAGTACTATATTGTCCGTTTTGAGCCCAAGGCTCGCACGTCTTTAAAACGCATAGTACTTTGTAAATCTAAATTCGTACATATATAGCACAACACCCTCTCGCACTCAGGCGATGTGGGACTATCATCCCCCTTTGTAGCTTGTCAGCCCTCTTGGAATCCATGGGCTATTAGGCTTCTCCCGCACTCTCCCCCTCAAGTCCGCCCACACAAGGGTATCACACTCACCCTCGAGGCAAAACAGTTTGTGAAGTTAATTGATCAATTCTAAAAAGTAAATTGACAATCTTGATGATTTTCACTAACATAATTCATTGAACAAAGTTACGTTTCGACTCTTATTCTCATAAAACTAGTTTATTATAACACATGCATGGACTTTTGTGCTTCAGCAATCCATCATTACATCATATGAAGTACTTCACATCTGTGCCGAAATAAAGACATATGACCATGTAATTGTATTACAGATTCAACATTTACCTCTCTCAAAATTAGAATGAAATCCAATGCACTAAGAACGCCAACAAATTGACCCTTGGAGAAGTCCCACAGAGGAGCCACAGAGATTCCCTGCAAAGACCTTGGTTCAGAAAGAATGTAAAACTGAGAAACTACTCATTAACTGGCTGACTGTCGAACATGCCTAAAACTCAGATGAACTTTAACATTGAATATATACACAGTACAATAATTTCAAGCTTCCACAAGAACTTGGTAATTTCTTTGCCGGGGAGACAATATATCAACACACCACAATCCAGAAACTTGTTTTAAAATATGGACCTCATAGAACTGTAGTTCTTGAGGACAAACCAATGTGAATAATTTGCAGATTCCAGAAAGTTGCTCATTTTCCTAAACAAACTTTAAAGACAAGAAGCTTCTTGAGCATAGAATATTGTCCACCCAGTTCTACTCTTTTTTTCCCCTTTTCAAGTCAGTGCACTTCTTTGTTTCTACTCTCGTGTCCCTACAAATCTAAAAATAAAATGTGAATGGACATACTAAATTATGCATTTGTCAACAAATTTTTTAACAAGATTATATGAAAATGTATAGTCTATACCAAATAATAGAAGCTAGAAACATGCTTGATAAAAGGCTTCCCAAAAGAGCGGCCCCAGTAATTAGATACAGGAAAAGCAGCCGGCAAAATTCCAGGGTATAAATAGTATCACAGAACCGATGATAAAAAATATTGCCTATACTTCACAATATATTACAGCAACTCAATCATGTTGTCGACAGTCTGTACACTTCTGGAAAGAATGTGAATCTTACAAAAATATCACACTTTATTGCCGATTTATTAGATTCTATACTGACCTACATATCATGCAATATCGACATTTCGATGACTGCACACAACATCTAATCAATTGTAACCTCACAGGAAGAAGAAAAATACCTGCTCATAGAGAATGTGAAATGCTTGTTTCACAGGTAAATTGACGTCCAAGGCAATAACCTTCAGTAACAATACATTGAGTCAAAAAAAAAAAAAAAGAGAGAGAGAGAGAGAGAATACTACCTATTGAAGACAATCATATCTAAACCTACAAATAAATGTTTTTTCAAGTGGGGAAAGCATCCAAACCTTGCCTGACTCAGGAAGCAACTCATAAGCTGTGTGGCTGGATAAGAAGACGGATATGCGATGACGAGAGACCTGTAGATCAGCCTCTGAAGTTCCCACTACTCCATCATGCAGGGTGCCATCTGACAATGTGATCTGTAATATATCTCATCAGACACTCTTCAAGGTCTTTTCTTTTTCTTTTCTAGGGAAAACAATTTCATTGAAGACACGAGGCATTCTACAAAGTCTCATCCCCCTAGAGTTTGCTGTTTTGTGTGGGCATGGCAATGTTTTTTAGATCACTTTCTTATAGGTATCCTCATGAGGAGGGCGTGACAATTAATGGAGTTTCTGTGAGGTGAAATACATTGGCGGAGTCATATTCTGACTTCCTAATTGGCACCAAGGGTGTGGATCTTTTGTCTTACTAACTTCGATATGGCTTGGACTATGTTGGTATCTATCTTGGAAGCCTATTGGTCGTGGAGAGTATGCCCTAATCTTTATAGAGTCAGCCGACTTGTTAGGAGGAATGAGGATCACTCCATACACAATTTGTTGGATCCCGGACCCTTTGAAGGGAAAGGAGCCGGTCAAATTTGAAGGGATGGAGTTGAATGTGGATAGGTTGTGTAAAGATTGCCTTGTTCTCATTTCTGGAAGAACTGAACTACTTGGGATGGCCTTAGAGCACTTTTGGGATCCTTGGGACACCTTACTTTTCTCTTACTAACCTCTAGCTAATGGGAGCTGCCATTTCTCTGTTTTTGATCTCTTAATGATAATACATATTGACCTTTCCATTTTTGTATATATATTCCCATTGGTAGTCTATTCACATCTCCATTTGTGGTCTCTTTTGAAGCCTATTGAGATCTCCATTGTACTCATAATTACAGTGAAGTGTGAGCTCAATGATCCACAACTATTCTTCTCTTAGGAGCTTAGTAATCTTTAGTTTAAGTGACTCAAGGATTGATGTGGTGAATTCAAAGGGAAGTGTCCAGAAAAAATTTCAAATATTTTTACAAACTTTCTTGGGCCACATTCCTTCTGAAAAATAGCAGTAGTTCCCTATTTCGATGGGGTTCCCATGATTAATTAGGACAGGGCAAATCTATAAATATAGCCTTATGTTGTATTGCAGAGTTGGAGCTTGTTAAGCATTGTGCCATTTGGAATAATTTTGTTTTCTTTACTATTTCGGCATACTCTTTATGCATATCAAAAATATATTTCAACTTGATTAACAGAAGAAAAAAAATTTGCATTGCCTGTAGTTTCAAATTAACATTTTATTCAAAAAGTAAGCATTTATAAGTATGTTTTTCAACAATTTTTTCCTTCACTAACCTTGTGCTAGTATTAGCTATCAGTCAATCTGCTGTTAGGGCTCGTGATAAGAACGTCACTTAAATGGATGTTGGTACCCACACGCCATGGCTAAAAAATGAATTGTAAGGCACACTATGGTCTAATGAACAACTTGGCAGAGTCAACAATTCATAAAGGCACACACATCACAGCTCAGATGAGTTTTGGAACTTGGTCTCAGCCAAAGTAAGCCAACTATAGATTTAACCAATAAAGATCATTGATTTTATGATTTTACTCTCGGGTTTTCATTTTGTTCTACCAACAAATCACATAAATGTTCAAGTTGGTTTACATATTATTAGAACTCTGATTATTTGACTAAATGACAAAAGAAACACAAACCTATCCTAAATGCGCTAAGGAATTTAAAAAACAAATAACAAGTAGAAGCAGAAAAATCGCCACAAAGAATTGTAAAAGGCAAACTTACCACACGCTGAGTATCGTTGTCCACATCCATGTTGGATCTAGAACCAGGCGTCTCGGAAGAAAAAACAGGAATCTGATCAGGCCCGCTAGCTAACAAAATAGTGTTCACTATTCCATAAGCCCCACTTTCAAGTGGCTGGTGCTCGTCATGCCGCCATTCACCATCAACAATAAACTTATACTGCACGTGACGCAAACCGAACATAAATGATCAGTTCCAAGAATTAAAGAACAATAAGATACTGTATTTATCAAATTCTCTTTTTTTTTATCAGTATATTTTGCATTTACAAAAATTAATCAGCAAAAAAGCATGTTAGCTCCTTGCACCACCGCCACCGTGTTTCACCTCAAAATATGTTTTTTTTAAAGTTCCACCTCTGCCTTGAACCGTCTCAAAATATCTTGGGTTGTCTTCGAGTGCAGCAGTGCATCTTCTGAGGAACTATGAAGCGCTTGTGACTAATAAAGTTCGCTAATAATTTTATTTTTATATTAAGTTCATTATGAAACTTACTATACTAGATCTAAATACTAAATACTTTAGATCGAAGGAAATCACGGAATTACAAACCACAGAACAAGTTTTTTTTTTTTTTTTGTTATAATTAAACCACGGATTTGACGTAACTTTTGGGGATCCCTGGGCGACGGTTAGCGCCTCAGCCCACCCAAACAACCAAGCATCATATAGTAGCATTCACCACCCTTGCCATAACATCACCTACCAACCTAAAGTACAAGTGTAGGTGTAGCAAATAAGGCTTGAATGGCAACTTGAATGAATTATGTGACTGCTGATGTCAATTGTTTTAGACTGTTGTCATACTACATATACATATATATGTGTGTGTGTGTGTGTGTGCATATATATATGTTATTAGGAACCATCATTATTCCTTATCTCAACTTGCCCTAATTGCTATTTCCTACTTCAGACTGCTAATACAGATAAATACTCCCTTGGGATTCCAGTTGCACACAAAAAGCCCATTTCAAGCACCTCATCATCTGGTTACAGTTTGAAACAGTGCATTTTTTTCTCTTGCTCTGACAAACATCTATGACTTTATTTCATATAAGCGGTTTAGATCTTTGTTATCAGAGATTTGCCTTGGCCCTATGACTTTATCAAGGCTGAAGCTGAGGTGCCCAAACTAGAATCCAGAATACATAATTCCAAGATTTTCTCCCTAGTTGCAAAGTCAATTACGACACAACTTCATTTCCCAGGTTGCCAGTTTACCACAGAACCTACCCTCACTGGAAGATGTGTTAAAAAAAGTGAAATGAATAAAACCAAAGTCATGCACTGAAAGAACTTAACACCTTGCTCTAAGGAAGCAATTTCAAACATGAATGATGACTATTTGAGATTTCAATTAAGTAAACCAAGAAAGAAGGGCTATTCTGCTAACAGATAACTAGTTGCTTGTCCCAAAAACCAATAAACATAATAAGAGCAACTCCTAAAGCATTCAAGTAGAACTTCAAAGTAATTACAAGCACCAGTCGGAATATTGACCTGATGGTATCCTGGTGTTAAGGGGTAAATTGCCTGGAAAACAGTGTGGAGGACATTGGCACATGATCCGACCACCTACAATGAAAATATACAAATTAACACCCCCGTAAAGTAATAGACCACAACTATCTAGACTCTAAAACAATGAACAAAAACAACATCTTTCATGTTGCATGACAGAAAATGGCCAATGTAACACAAAAATAAATGGCAATTAAAACAAAACCGTTTGAGGCATACCCAGTGAAAGTACCACTGACATACACACTTCTTCCACCATATGGCCACACGAATCGTGTCGGAACCAGCACGAGTCCTGCAACTACATTGGGTTCCTGCGCTGAATCGCTACCCAAAGAGTGCATTTGCTAAAACCTTTATAAAAACCAGCCGCACAAATCCAAATCCCCTAATACCTTATATCTTTCTCCTCATTCTAGTCTTAAACAAATCACTTCAACTCATCAAATTCCCCAAAACAGTCCACTTACTTCAATTCACAACACGAATTCAACCTAAAACCAGCAAAGTTAGCTTCTTTACACCAGGGCTCCTCCACATTACTGGAGTATGCCCTTCATTTCGCCCAACCCAACATCAACAATCAATAAAACCCTAAATTTAGCAAATAAACACTAAATCTCTTCACAAAAAAAATTAGGCGAGAGAAGAAGAGGGGTCGAATGACAGAGACCAACCGCTATAACAGTCGTGTTAACAGAAACAAAACTTTCTTTCAATATTTTTGGGAATTATTTGGGAATTATTTGGAAACTAAATAATTAAGAGTTTTGATCGTCTTCACTCGAACGTAGAGATTTGAACTCCATGTCTTAAAGGCAAGAGCAGTTCTACATGGCGAGGAAACGAGCGAGGGGAGGGAGGTGGCGGGGTGAGAACCGTTCACTTCCCTCGAGATGTGCGCGCAAAAATCGACAGCATGCATCCCGAGGGAAGTGAACGGTTCCCACCCCGCCACCTCCCTCCCCAAGCTCGTTTCCTCGCCCACTTCCTCGACATTTAGAATTTCTGTAAAGGCAAATATTTAAGCAGAAATTCTAAATGGCGAGGAAACCAGCGAGGGAGGTGGGTGTGACCGCTCATCCCCCTTGAGATGCGCGCCTGCATTTTTTAAATGCATAGAAACACAAATCTCGAGAATAATGAGTGGTCACACCCCCTTCCTAGTTGTTTTCATCGACAGTTAGACAGGTTCATATTTACGTTGTTTAGCATTTTAGGTGTTATTTACTAATTACATGGGTAAGTTTTTAAAGTGTAAAAATTGAAATCATATGCCCGAAATAAGTGATCCCTTTCCTACAATTCAATAGCTATTTACAAATATAGATGTCCATACAATAATCATCTTAATTTGAAATATCAGTTTTCAAGGGCAAAACGTGTAGTATCATCATTGGGACCATCATACTTGCCGACCTTCGATAAACTGATCGAACTAACTAACCAAAGTTAGTTTCAGTCATTATATATTGAACTTAGGTAATGGTTGGATGATAGTAAAAAGTCATGGCAAACCCCTATCTACTTGTACTAAAAAAATAGATAAGCGTAATTCCTCATAGACAATAAAATATGTTGACATATATAGGAACATATTTACTAGTTATATCATCTATAATCGCCTGAATTTCGAGACGCCCTTAAAACATTCCAAGGTAAATTATTAATTGTTTGATAATGCAAGACAATTAGGGGAGATACTTCTTTATATGCATATTATTTAGAAATCGTGTTTTTCATTTAGATACGATGAAAAGTGTCGTGATCTTTTTTCCATAAATTAAATGTTCACATCTCAATAAAGCACATTTACAATAAAGGGTATTTTTAAATTTTTTTTTTTTTTTTTTGTCGATGAAATAACAATTCCAAACTTTTTATCAAATTGACTTTTCTTTCGATTATAAAATTAAAATATTAAAAATAATAACAATAAATAGTAAGTATATAAGTTTGGGACGAGATAAATTTCATCAATTCATAAAAGAGCTCAAAAAATCAGGACGGATTAAAAATCGCGGGTTGGGATGCCCACCCCTAATCATAAGACTTGTTTTGTGGTTATTAAAACATAACTAAATCCATAAACTCACGTCATGAGTTCAAACCCAGCCAGTGGCATGGGGTGGAGAGGGTTAAAAGTACAATAAATAAATAAACATAAAAATTAATTCCATAAACTCTCGAATAATTTGAGCCACTGTCGGTCAAAGTGCGTCATTTGCTTGACCATGCCATACCAAGCCCGAGACTGCATGCTAATTCAAAGCTTCTCGTATTTATCCCGGTCATTGGTCGATCCTTTGCATTACCTAGTGCAATGAGATCATCTGAAACCTACGTCAAATGAGTTATATAAACTAGTAAATGAAAAGACATGAGGCTCAACCAATGGCTACTTCAAATATTTCATCATATTCAGCTTACATCCGCTACATCTACTTTAAACTCCTACACTACTTACAGTAGATGCAATAGAATGCACCGCCCATATCTTATTTTCAACTAGAATCGACGTAAATAGAATGTAAGAGAAAGCATTAAAACTGGTGCCAAATCATTGTTAGTCGCAAAGAGAGATGCCACTGGTGTCCTTCAAAAGCTACAAAAGTATCAACTGAGTCAATCACCAAGGAGATATCACTAGAGTACTTGTGCCAGAAAAAATATTCCTTATTGCTTTAGATGGTTTGCAAGTAGGTTTTCATTACCTTTCCTAATGTGGGTGGTATCGATAGATTTTAACTGGACGATGCTCACAAGCTGCTTTGACCCCAGTGAGTTTTTGGATTGGCATTTTTCAGTTTATCTCCTTCCCCCAACACTCTCGACATTCCTCTAATATTGAATGCAAGTGATACAAATATAACTTCCATCTAGCCTCTGACAAAAACATGATCTTTATGATACTAATACTTCAGACTTACAAAAAAAATCAAATCATGACACAAAACAAGCCTAACTTACCCCTTGCTAGCAGTTTATTGCTTATGGGGAAGTGCTCTCCAACCAATATCTCGCCGGAAGAACCCTCCCGACCAATCAATTTGATCAACAGCTTGGTAAGCTCTATTCCGAGCCTCTTCAATATCCTTACCCTTTGCTGTTACACCAAGAACACGACCACCAACGGCAATTAAGTCACCATTTGAGTCAAGTGAGGTTCCAGCATGAAATATTTTCACTGATGGAGCAGCATTCTCTGCTTCTTCCAGGTTCCGGATCACAGTCCCCTTCTTGTAGACCCCAGGATAGCCTTGACTTGCCATCACCACCACCATAGATGAGCCAGCGGACCACTCTAATGAAATTCCGCTCAACTCTCCTTTACATGCTGCTAGCAGTACTTGCGCTAAATCAGACTCCAATCGAACCATCAAAGCCTGTTTGGATAGTTTCATGAAGAGGAAATCAACAAATGTCAGATCATTGTCCGATTGGGAACCAAAGATTTGCAAAGTGTTAATCTTAGTATGCATATCTAATGGGATCAGGATTAGAACTATGAACTACCATTTTATCTTTTGCCTCTGTGTAATTTATTATAGCACAAACTAGAAATTGCAGCACAAATTATACAAAGATTGGGCATGCAATATCAAAATACATCTTTAGGTATGCAGACATGTTAGAGAACAAAGTGCCACAAATTGAAATTCAATTTTCAGACCACAGATTGAACACTTCTAATTTCCATACCGTTTTTTACGGACAAAGACGAAGCGGCCTATAAATCTATCAGCACATGCAACAAGTGCATGGAAACCTCACCACAACATAATACAACTAAAACGACCAGACGAGGCTTTCAGAACATCAAAACTACACAAAGTTAATCAGAAATCATCTATAAATGGCCAAGCTTATTCTAATGGATTTACCATCATCTATAAATGACCAAGCTTATTCCTATGGATTAAGGTTAAGTTTGAACTTCGACCACCAGGGTTTCCAAGCTTAGCATCAAACAGAGTTTTTCACCAGCATCATACCAAAATAAGTAAATTCACTCCAAAAATAAATGACCTACCTGGCATTCTGGATCTCCAAAACGCACATTATACTCGATGAGTTTAGGTAGCCCCGTTTTCTTCTCAATCATGAGCCCCGCATACAAAACGCCAACAAACTTGCAACCTTCGGCAGACATTCCCTTCACAGTTGGAAGGATTATAGAATTCATGACCAGAGACTGAAGGTCTTCCGTTAATACAGGTGCTGGAGAATATGCACCCATTCCACCCGTGTTGGGACCTGTGTCACCATCCCCAACTCGTTTATGATCCTGTGCAGATTCAAGAGGTAAGGCATTCTCACCATCCACCAAGGCAAAAAATGAAGCCTCTTCTCCTTCAAGAAATTCCTCGACAATAACACGGCCACCTGCAGATCCAAAAGTACCTTGAACTAGCATCATATCAACAGCTTCATATGCCTCCTGCAGATTCATTGCAACTACAACACCTTTTCCAGCAGCAAGTCCATCTGCTTTGATTACAATGGGTGCCCCTTGCTCTTGGATATACTGCTTTGCAGCAGAAGGGTCTGTAAACGTTTGATACTGCATAGATTAATTAAAAACTACAGTAAGTTCAACACAATTCTGGACAAAGCAGAAAGAAAACCCCCGCTGATTTTTCTTGTTCATATCAAAATGATCTTTTTCTTTTTAACATTAAACTCATTAAATACAAAGTGTTTTTCAAAAAATAATAAATAAACAAATAAATAAAAACAAGGTCACAGAAATAATTGAACTCGTGACAAACCTTAGCAGTGGGAATTCCATACTTGCAACACAACCTCTTCATGAAATCCTTTGAGCCCTCCAAAGCTGCAGCCTCTGCTGATGGACCAAAAGTAGGGATACCTTCCTTCACAAGATCATTTACAAGACCCGCAACTAGGGGAGCTTCAGGTCCCACTACAACCAACCCCACTCCCCACATGCGACAGAAAGATATCACAGAGGAACTATTAGAGATGTCAAGGTCTGATATGCATGTAGCAGTCCCCGACTTCGAAATCCCAGCATTGCCAGGCGCGCAAAAGACACCTTCACAGGAAGGCGACCGCTGCAAAGCATAGCACAGTGCATGTTCTCTTCCACCACCACCAATGACCAAAACCACTAGTCTCTCTTCTGTATACGTCCAAAAAAGGTGAAGTTAGGCAGGGCCTTTTAAACATTGAATATGGTAATGAAGTAAACAAGGTCGATCAAATTATTGAAGAAAATAACAAAAACAAATCAAAATAAAAAACAAAAACATTAAATAGAAACACACACACATAAATATAAATTTATGAATTTAGCAATTTTTTTTTAAACAATAATCAATAAAAGATCCTTTCTTTCCATCAACATCCCTAAAGTCGGTTTTTGTTTAAACAGAATTCTATATTTAACAAACTATAAAGCAAAACAAATATATAAATAAATCATCAGAAAAAATATTAAATTTAATTCAAACAAGCAATTGTACAAGGAGGTTGTTGAAACATTTGGGTTTAATACCAGACACAGTATCGTCTTCTTTGTCCTCAGCACCAATCAAACTGGGTTGCTCTATCTGAGCAAAGCACCTGAATGAGTGCGAGGAGGAGAAGGATAGTGAACTGGAAACACGATGAGCATGAGATTCTCTGATAAGAGATGAAAACTGAAGAGATTGCCACTTGTGTGGTGAGCATAGGTTCACCAAAGAAGAAGAGTAATTGGCAAGAAAGAAATTCGAAGAAGCTGGCTTCTCAAAATGACTTAAAAAAGTGCAGCCATTGTAGGCAGAGCAAGCCATATACATTGTCCTACTAGTGTATCACGTTGCAGTAAAACCAGCCGAGATCTGCAAAGCAACATGAGAGAACAAAGAAAAGTCAATAGCAATGTCCAAAACCCTTTACAGTATCAACCATAAAGTGCTAAAGTATTCAATGGAACCATGGCAACATTCTAACATATGGCTCACCTCACCTTTTTTGTTCTTTATGCAGCAAACATAAACAAGGGTCTAACTAACTCAGTATCTTGCAAACATCATACACAAATGACAATTTATAACACAAATCATCGTGAAGTAACACACGTGTGAACAAACTCAATAAGAAAAAAATTTAATATGGTTATTTCTTGTAAACAACGATTTATGTGTGCTATCAACTTTTGAACTAACAAACCAGAGTGACAAGCAATGAGTCTGTTGCAGCATTTACTTCACAGTATACATAAATGCAATGATGTGACAAAACAGAGGAGAGCTTTTTTATTTCCTGCCAAAAATTCAAAGAATGTGCCATGGGAACACCTTAAAACCAGTATTTGATCAAGTCTGTTTGAATCGAAATGTTTTGTAAACCCGACGCTTCGCAAGACTTCAAACCTTCTAAAAGGGTAAGGGATTCCGCTCTATTATTTGATCCCTCATTAAAATGCACATTGTTTTGCACTAAGCCAGCCTCTCGATTCATCTGTAAATCCACCAGCAGCCAAAGTTACAAAAAAATGAGCCATACACGTTTAAGGCAACTAATGAACTAAACCTGTTGGATGGGAATTGCTAGTAGAGAACTATGGAATCCTTCAACATGACTTCAGTATTCTGCACACCCCTACCTGAAGTGTTGATGGACGATCATTTAGGAGTAAACACACTTGATGCAAGCTTGACTCAATTCCGCACTCTTAAGATTACAAACTTGGCATTGACGTGTTGATCATGAACTTAGCTATTATATTCCATCCACGATTCCCATAAATAACCAGGGAAGTTAAGAGAACCCCAATTAAAATTTTAAATTGGCTCGACAAAAACAAACTTGAAGAAGTATCCTTACTTCCGTTGGATGTCTAACACACGCCTTACAAAAATCACAATCTGCCGCCAAAGTTTATCTACCAAGTCTTCTTCAACAAAGAGATGCCGCAAAGATTCAATTCATGGATCATACAACATCTACATTTTTGACACCAAAGAGATTGTACAATATAAAACTCTCTCATCTACATGGATTGCCCTTTTCAAAATTTTCCAACCAAAGGTTGAGATCTTTGATTGAATACAAGGTTACCAACATTAAGGAAACCCCTCTCACAAACTTAGTCGTCCGTTTATCCTTATCTTCCTCAGAATACTCGGGAACAACAAGTACTTCAAATTAGCGTTTTTATGTTTCTCTCACTTATTTTTATTTTCCTAAGTGTTTAAAAGGATTTTTTTTAATAAAAATTTCATTTTCCATGTCTAGGCTCTTCTATGAATTCAATACAAATTGAATTCTCCCTTTCACATTAAAAAAAAAATAAAAAACACAAAAGCAATGTTTTAAAAAGCAATTTTCGAGGCAAAGCGGTCAAGCTCGAAGCGGTGCCTCGAAGCGTACCAAAGCGAAGCGTTTTTTCATAAAAAGTGATGAAAAAATAGTAAAAAATTTCAAAAAAAAACAACAAAACAAAAGAAGCAATCATCAATCAAATCAAGAAATAACATGAGTTTGTTTTATGTATGTATTATCTTTTGCAATATGCATACCTGAAATCTTGAATATCTGTTGCAATTTGCAGTGAAGAAGAATTGGAAACTGAACTTTGAAGTATGAAGTTACCTTACTTGATCCTACAGCCAGCCACAACAAGAGCTACCAAGCAGCCAAAGTGCCAAACAAATCTTCCTCAAGTCCTCAACACCTTCCTTCAAGCTGAATGGGATTTTCTGGATGAATCAAATAAGTTGCATTAAGATGTAATGTACGATGTACCCACTTGTTATATGATTGAAAACAATGTAAACCGTTTAATTGATTTGAATAACATAGTGCACAATATGTTTCCCTGTCATTGTGATCCATATATAAATGAACACAATTTTTATAAGCAGAGTTCATAAGCAACACGAAGAGTTCAAGTTCAAGTTCAACAATAAAAAACAGAGTTCAAGTTCAACAATAAAAAACAGATTTCAACATATAAAAAACAGAGTTCAGATCATATAAAGACTCTTCCTTCTTCTAAGTGTGGTCATATTGATTAGGGCACATTTAGCATCTCCCATCTAAAAAACAGTGAGAAAGACTTATGGTTTTCTTAAAATCTGACGTCACAGCTCACAGGATTGTCCAACAACTGAAGGCGTAATGCCATCATAAAATGTGAAATCATATTTTCCATTCCCGCATGTGATCTAGGCATCTAGCAACATTCGTATTGGATGCAGATGCCAGATGCCATTGACAAACCAGAGACCAGAAGAAGGAAGGAAGAAACCAGAGAAGGAAGGAAGAAGCTAGAAGAAGGTAGGAAGAAACCAGAGAAGGAACAGATGAACAGAAGAAGGAAGGAAGAAACCAGAGAAGGAACAGATGAGCAGAAGGAAGGAAAGAAGGAGGACTTACAGTTCGATTTCAATGTCTTCCTCACTGTGAAGTTGCTGCAAATCAGAGTACCACCACCGTCCTTCTCCTTCTTCGCCTCGAAGTCTTTCTCCTTTGTCAGAAATCACAATCGTCCTCCACTCCTCCTCCTCTTCTTTTCTTCTTCTACTTCCTCCTTCAGCTCCTCTCCTTCTAACAAATAACACAACAAAATTAGGGCTCAAATCAAAGCCGTTAGATTATTCTCTAGATCATAACAAAATCAGATTCATCACATATTTAAATACCCCTTGACTCGTACGAGCTGGGGCGATTACCATAAAAAAAAAAAAAGAACAATCACTTGCAAAAAAAAACCTACTTATCAAACCCACGTTAGAATGCAAATCCAACCAAGAAAATACCTAAAGATGCATAAAGAATTCAACTTTGAAGAAATTGAAACTAACCAATATCAAATTATGAACTAAATATAATTATTATTAAAAAAATAAAATATAAAAAATAAAACAGATACAAATGCAGAAGGTGGGAGATGCAATTGAGACAATAGTTATACCTTGGTGAAACCCTAAGGAGTCTTGTAGCTGCAAAAATCGAAACTTTTCAATGAGGTTGCAAAAGAAAGTGAAAGAGAGCCGAAAGGAGGAGGAGAAGAAAGGACTCAAAAGGAGAGACGGGCACTTTTAAGTTGGGTTTATAAAGGCTTTGGAGAAATGGGCTTTTTCCTTTTTCAAGCCCAAAGGAACCCCATTTTCATTTTTCCTCTACTATCTTTTAGTTCGAGCGTTTGAGCTTAAAATATGTTAGAGCATCTCCAACCATGGGATGGAAACAGGGGCGGACCTACAAAGGCACCAGAAGAATAAGATATATGTGAAAGGGTATAGCTAAGAGTGAAATCCAAAAACAAATGCAGCGACTATTTCACACCACAATTTTTTCTTTTTCACATCATTCTACTTTCTCACACCATTCACTTTCTTTTTCACACTACCATATTTTTCCACACCACCTCCAAAACTCTTTTTTCGACAAAGATATTCACCAAACACCCTTAGAGATGGGCATAGCGGCGCTCTGGAAAATCTCACCCGCACGTGTTTCAGAAAATAACGCGTTGCTATTCAGTCTAAGTTACTCTCATTCTCTTTCACTTGTTGAAACAAAAAAGTTTCTTTCTTCTCTCGTTGGTAAAATCTTTTCTCTTATTTGTCCTCTGGTCTCTCTCTATCTCTCACTCACTTTAACCTAAGAATATGTAATATGTCAAAAATAGAATGTTGAATTTGTGACTGTAGCCTCTCGATCGTGCTGACTATCAAATAAATTGAACTCCTATGGTAAAAGTCCTCATTTCATGAGTAAATTACATGTAATGATTACTTGCCATTTAAACTTGCAGCAGTTTAACTGACCCACCATTTGTCTGATACAATGTGTTCTCACTAAATTCTATCGTTATTGAGTTTCGGATAAAGTGATTCAAATCAGACAAGACGAGTAGTAGAAAGTTTGGCTGCTCACTTGATTGTAATTTACTCACGATTACATAACATATTGATCATTATTAGGATAAAAAAAATAGTAATATGCCATTTATCACAAAATAACAATATCCTTCAATTGTCTAAAAATTAAGAGTAAGTCTAGGCAGTCAGGCCTATGGGCCATTTTTTGGCGAAGGTTAGACACTTTTACATTTTTATCATTTATCTTTAAAACACAATCACAAACATCATTTATAGAATGATTGATGGTATTGAGGCCATAGGCTTGGCTGCCTAAAATTTTTGAAAAATTAAATGTGTAAATATCGAACTTTTCTAGAGAGCCAGGCCAGCCCAATACCGTTCATCATCCTAAAAATATTGAAAATTGCCTAATCTCTAGAATGATTGATGGTATTGGGACAGTTTGGCTCTCTAAATTCTTTGGTAAAGATCTCATGATGTCAACCTCAACTGGCAGTACATGTTCTTGATATGCATGGCAAGCTAATTAAAAATTACAACCCCACAATTCCATTTGTTTTGTTACTTCTGTCCACAAAACATGTGTTAGTACGTAACCAAACCTTATTGGTTTTTTGTTTTTTTTTTGCAGCGATTACTCCACACCACTATTTTCTCTTTCTCACATCACTATTAAATTTATTTATTTATTTTTACTTACTCACACTACCAATAAATATGCATAACTTAACAGAGAAATTCAAACTCAAAACAAAAAAAATGCACAACAGGGTAACTTTCGACCAATTCAAACCCTCAATTGAGAGTGATTCTCAAGCTCATCAATAAGAAAGTTGCAGTACTATGAGTTATCTAATAAACACAACTTGAATCACTTGAAAATATTTTGAAATGAACAAATTATGATCACTTTACTAAAGTCGCGCAAGTTTGTATTGCAATGAAAACAGGATAGTGTCTATGACTTTCGGTCAACTTATATACTCGATCAAGATCGATTCTTAAGTTCATCCAATACAAAAATTTTAATACTCTGAGTTATCTAATAAACACAACTTGAATTACTTGAAAATATTTTGAAATGAGCAAGTCATGGTCATTTTATTAAAGTAGCGCAAAATTGTCTTGCAATGAAAATGAGATAGTGTTCCTGACATTCAGCCAACTTATGTGCTCCATCGAGACCAATTCTCAAGCTGATCAAAACACAAATATTGTCTTACTCTGGGTTATCTAATAAACACAACTTGAATCACTTGAAAATATTTTTAAATGAACAAGTTATGGTAATTTTACTAAAGTCGCGCAAATTTGTCTCGCAATAAAAATGGGATAGTGTTTCTGACTTTCAGTCAACTTATGTGCTCGATTGAGACTGATTCTCAAGTTGATAAAAAAAAGTTGTAGCACTCTAAATTATCTAATAAACATAACTTGAATCGCTTGAAAATATTTTTAAATGAATAAGTTATGGTCATTTTACTAAAGTCGAGCAAATATGTCTGTGCAAATTCTCACTTGGAACAATGCAAATCTGCCCATGCAAAACCTCGCTGAGTTCCAGGCGAACAAGAAATTTCAGCAATTTTTTTACTGTTCGCCGAGATCAATGCGAGGTTTTGCTCATATTATCTCAGGCAAACAAATTTTTTTTTTTGATTTCTGAAATTTACTTTGTTTTTGTGATTGAAAATATTTCTGAAAAAAATTTATAAAGTTCTCATGAGATTACTTTGTTTTCCTGTAAATTTTTGGGGAGGTTGCGACTTGGGGTTCGATTTCGAGGGAGAGGGAAGAAATTGGTTTCGATTTTGCAAGAGATTTGAATGTGTGGAAAGATTTGCAAGAGATTTGAATGTCAGAGAGAGAGATAAGAGATTCGAATGGAGAGAGAAGAATGAAGTTTCGATTTGAATGGGGAGGGAAAAATGTTAGTTTTTTGTTTATATAGGTGGTGTGGGAAAGTATGGTGATGTGAGAAATAAAGTAGGTGGTGTGGGGGAGTAGAATGGTGTGAGAAAGAGAAAATGGCGGTGTGGAGTAGTCGTTGTCTTTTTTTTTTTTTTGCTATCTGTACCTGACTATTTGATTCGGTTGTACCAACTATTTGTTGCATCGGTATTTTGAGATGTTTCGATTTTGTTGCACCAACCTAAAATATGTAACACTAGTTGTTTTTTTTAATAGAAATTTTCTCGTTTAAGAGCGTCAGTAAATAAATTATAAGAAATATAAGTGGTTGCAACTATTAAAAAAATGCATTCAAACAAAAAAACTCTACATCCAAAAAGTTATAATAAGAAATTAAGAATCATCCGTACAGAGTCCTAAATCAATAACCTACCATTGTTATTTATTGTAGAACTTGGTGATGAGGGTTAGTGTATCTTTGATGTTTGTACGCAAATTTGAAAGTTAAGAATTTATGATTGAAGTTTAATTTTATCAATAACATTTACTTTTGTTTTTTGTCAAGAACAAATTAATACTCACAAACGAGAAAATTTAATCACCAAATGATTTTTATTGATAAACACATAAGTCGGTGTTACATTTTTTAGATCGGTGCAACAAAGTCTAAACATTCTAAAATATCAGTGCAACAAATAATTGATACAACCGAGTCAAACAATCGAGTACATGTAGCAACTCCCTTTTCTCCAAGTATATCATATATTTTGCATTTGTAAATCTTTGACTTATTATTAATATATTTATTAATGGAAATTGAAAACAATTGGATGACTAAAATTGGATATGCCTAGAGTCACTTGAATATGCTCTAATTCTTTTTATGGAGTTGGATTTATTCCCCCCTATGGGGGCCATTGAAGTTGGAGGAAGATAATAGAAAGTGATGATTTCTCCTTTGTGGGCAAAGCACCTTTGTCTCAAGTTGAGGGAATCAGGAAGATTATGTTGTGCCTGCAATGCAGATAAGCACATTTGATTTAAGGCTATATATGGGAAATCCCTTAAAGATTTTGTATAGATTATCCAAAATAAAGAAAAGCATTTGGGTGGATGGATACTTTGTACTCTATAGCTCATCGAGCTGATGCACCCTTTCTCAATCGACATGATCGCCACCGTTGCCTTGCCATATATTTTTCTTCATTTTTTTTTTATAATTAAGAGAAGGATTATATATATAATTTACAATTCCATGCACTTATGAAATTAAAAAATGTGATTTTGTTACATTTTCTTAAAATGTGAAACTTAAATGGGTCGTTTCTCAAATTAGTTGCGAGCAAACTAAATTGTTAGACGTGATTGCTAATTTTGTGAATAACTATATCATTATGAATAACTATATCAAAATTTAAACGGGTTATTTTTAAATATTAATTTTGATCAAACTACTTAGTTAATCTAACAGTTATGTTTTACCTAAATGCCTTCGATAAACATAAAACTCAAAGTAAACGATTCTATGGCCATACCAATATTTCAAAATTGATTTATCATTTACTCAAATTTCAATAAATGTAAGGATGCTACTAGATGGTCGAGATCGAATCGATTTCGATATACAAAATATATTATTTCCATCTATATACACCATATACATCCCCCCTTTTTCTCAAGGAAAATAAAAAGGAAAAACAAGTGGATAATTATGACCTAATGACATAAATACCCTTGCTTGATAACAAAAACCATGTGCTAGGAAGGGTAATTTGAGTCAAAATGTTCAGATATTCAGTTGTTTCACTTTTCTACCAGATACAGACAGAGACAGCCAAAGTTTGCTACAGTTCGGAGTACATAGATTTTGATAAACCATTATTGGATATTGGGCCCACTTTTTGTTTGATCATCAGAAGTCATTAAAACCGTAAAGATTATTTTCGTGCAAGGCAATCAATTAACCAATTGGGCAATTGATCCAATGGGTTCGTTAGTATTCAATGCATTAGTGCCACGTGGAATTTTTATAGTAGTACATCGAGATGTCATGTCTTTTTGAGTAGCGAAACCATTTTAATTTCCACATGCGGAACACAAGCTGTACTGCTGTCAAAAGTCTTCGGACATTTCAGATTGGTCCCTCGGAATATAATTTATTATGAAATGATCTTTCTATTTTATCAAATTGGTGAAAACTCCCCTTTGTTTTTTTTTGTTGTTGTTGTTTTGTCATGGTTCCAAAGTTGATTTAACCCATGGATTGTTGAGGATGGAACAAATTTTTTATTATTATTTTTTATTTTAAACATAACGCAACTCATTGGCTTGATATTTGAAAGATGATAAGAAAAAACACTACGATACAAGAGAAAATAAATAAAAATAATATATTGGTTACAGAGTAAGCACATTGTTTCAATTTTATACAAGAAAAGATGTGACAAGTGACAAGTAAAGAGACATTGAGCAAATGATGAAGAGGCTCGACAAATAAGTGGGCCGTTAAATAGATGCCCTTCAAAAGACTTATCTGTTGATCATCAATTGGCCAATTGGTAAAATTTCGCTTTCATTGTTCAAGGAGGATAAGTATGATAACTCAATTTACTTCATCTATTTATTTATTTATATGTTTTTGACAACAAATTTACTACATTTATCCATGAAGACTGTTATAGCAGAAGAAAGAGGTATGAGGTCGGGATTTGGTAGTTTCATGGCTCGTAAGAAAATTATTGAGTACACAACCAAAGTGTGATAAATGACATTTGTATGTGAAAAAGTTTGTATCATTGATCAACAATATCCAATCCACAAGTAACCGTCGCAAAGCTACACATTAATTAAAATCCTAACCGTAAAATGCATAACAAAAAGTAAACGAACAATCATCGCTCCAATTATTTGACCAGAGAATAACTAAAATCAAATTCACATGAACTAACTAGGAAACATAAACTTCGTGTGAAACTCTCCGAGTCCCTGTACAAGAATGATCACTCTCGTCTATGCCCTAAATCCAAAATTGATATTTAACGTCAAAACACATAAAACTCTTAATTTTACCAACAATTCTAGCCAGTCAAGCTTATGAAAAAAAAAAAAAAATGACTTGCAAACCTAACTGACTAAACTTAATTCTATTTCACATCATTTGACCTAAAAAAAACATGAATGTTATCCCACAACAAAGATTCATCACCATAAACACACAAACACTCATGTTTCATGTGAAAAATATATTCTTTTGTTCAATGTGTTCTTTTTATTTTAAGTGTAATCCTAATCAAGATTGAATATTCCTCCAAAACTCCTTCTTGGACAAGGATATTCACCCAACACCCTTAGAGATGGGCATAGCGGCGCTCTGGAAAATCTCACCCGCGCGTGTTTCAGAAAATAACGCGTTGCTATTTAGTCTAAGTTACTCTCCGTTTCTATTTTTCTCTTTTACTTATTGAAAACAAAAAAAAGAAAGTTTCTCTCTTTCTTCTCTCTTTGGTAAAATCTTTTCTCTTATTTGTCCTCTGGTGAGATCTCTCTCTCTCGCTTTCTGTGTTCTCTCTCTGTGGTCTCAAGAATTCATTGGTTTCCTTGTAAATAATAAGGAAATTAAAAAAACCCCAAAATAGAGAGGAAGGAAGGAAGGAGAAGAGGAAGGAAGGAGAAGAGAAAGGAAAGAACAGCTCGCTCGCTTAGAGGGGTTTTTCAATAATCAAAACAAAACTCTGGGGTTCTTCAGGAATCGATCGAAGACTTGTTGTTGTTTGGGGAGCGATCGAAGAGGTTTGTAATTGAGGCCTCTTCTTCTTTGTGCGGTTGAATCGGTTGGTTTTGTGATTGGGGTGAGAAATTCGAATCGAGGGGTCTGAGTTTGGAGGTTTTGCGGGGTGGGTTTTTGTGGGTTTCGGATTTGGAGAGTGGGTTTGAGAGATTTTGGTGTTTTGTGGACTTAATTTATGTGTTCAGGTGGTTGCTGTGGGGTGGGGTGGGATGGTTTTTTTTGGCGGTTGAATTGAGTTGGGGGTTTCAAATTGGGTTTTTTTTATTGGGTTGATTATGATTTCGGTTCACAGTGGTGGTGGAATGCAAGGGGCAGTCTTGGGATTTTGTGGTGGTGGTGACATTACCATGGATGATGAGCTTGAAGAAGGAGAATACAACAAACCATACCGCGCAGATGATAATTTCGATCCAGATGAACACTCTTACATTGTAAGGATGATTGTTTAAACTTAGACTTCTCGTTTGGTTTGATGAATTTCTTACATTGCCATTTTTTATTTATTTATGATTCGGATTTTGATCAGGGCATGTTTAATGTACAGTAGCCTGCAATGTGGAAGTGGGGTCATTTTAATTGCGTTGAATTTCATCGATCAGATAAATGATGATTTCTAGTTATGCTTGTTGTTAATGAGATTTATTAGATTGTATGTGCTTATCTGTTTCATTTGATTATAATGACATGTGTAGTTTGAAAATGTAAGTGATGTCTAGTAACTAACTAACTATCAATGCACTGGTGTGGTTAGTTCATTTTTGGGTGAGTTTCAAACATCTTGCAATTAGTCATTTCGGGTCTGGCATGTTGTCGTCAGTCAAGCAAAGGTTTTTCAGTTTTCGTAGTTGAATTGTGTTTATTCAATTAACTAGAAACGGTTTATGGCATTTATAATCAAAGCCCCGGTAGTTCAAAATTTGGCGCGTTTTACATTAGGATTTGTAGGATGGTGGTTTGAAGTGTTTGCAGTATTTGTTTAATCTCATAATGAGATGGGTTTATAAAGTGACTGTTAAATGTTTATTCTTTTATGTGATTTGTATTTAAACAAATGGTTAGCATGGCAATCTCCCGACCTTTGGAACTTTTCAACGTGTCTTTGGATGGTGGCTGAGATCTTTTCTTGGTGAAAACAAAAGTGTTTAGGATATTTTAATGGAATTCAATTAATACAATTGCTAAGAAATCATGCTTCATTTACACTCGCATAAAAGTTTAGTCTGTCAACGGTATTTCCAATGCACAATAGATTTTTTTATTTAGTTTTTGGCGTGATTCGGGGAGTTATCTCGAGGAAAATTTACTTGTCTACCCTTTATGTTGAATTCTTTTAATTGCTCAATATATACATCTAACATAGTGGGATTTGTATGGAATGATCAACATTGTTTGATCCATAAAGTTACCTCCAATAGGTCCGGTTATAAGTAGAGACGATGATAGCCTGAAGTTGGCATAGTAACAAAGCATATGGAAATCACTATTGTGATCTCATACTTAAACTGGTTTACAACAACGACAATAAATTATTAAGCACCTTCAACTTAATAAATAGCATGGAGTGATATGTGGTAGTTTTCAATACACAACTAAATGGTGATTTCATTTTATTTTTCACTGATTTTCTTGAAGTGTTGCGTGTTGTTCTTTGCGGAAACATGAACTATCAATGTGATTTCATCCCTGAAATGAGTTTATAGAAGTGATAGGAAACTATTTATTTGTGTTTTCCTCAAAAGAAATATTTAGTATGGAAATGTGCTTGTTATCTCATACTTGCATTTGGATCATATTACTCTGAGATTTCTAGTCATACAGATAATGCTAAGTTTGTCAACATTGAAGTTACTGCAACTGGATACGAGGAAGCGGTGATCTTGCCAAATGTTTCATCATGAAAACATGATGTTGATGGATGATATGACTTAGTTGAAACCACAGAGAGATATTCAGCTATTTGATACAGATAGATATTTCAAGTGTGCACAATTTTAATATGTTATTACTGTATGGTTTTTTTTTTTTTTTTTTTGTAATTCTGATCTCAAAATGTTCTTCAAGAAGAAGAGTGTCATCATAAGATAGGCCTCACAATGACACTAGGAAGAAATAATAAGGTGACTACTCTATCAATAAACTGGTTATGCATGGTCTCCCATTTATTGTAGAGATCTTTGAAGATGGACATAAATAGGGTGTTAGAATATTTTTTCGGGGTTTAGAACTGATTTACAGCAAGCAATATACCTGCACTCAGAAATTGGGTTTTCTAATTTTGGTAAAAGAATACATAATTTTGAATTTCTTTAAACTTGGTTTTGCTGTAAACAATTGTACGAGTGTGTACATACACGTACTATTCACATATTTACTAACCACGTTCAAGAGTGTCTGATTTAGGTTAGATTGTATTTCTGCTTATGTTATTGTTTCCTATTTGTGGTTCCAATTGATAATTTAAACATGCACTTCAATTCTATTCATTTTCTTTTGTTTTGTGTAAGCCTTTTGCTAAGGATTAAAAATTTCAATATTTGAAGGATGTGAAACTTTCGAGAGTTCTTGGGCACGCCCAGCGAGACTTTTTATCAGGCGCTCCATTAGAGAATTTGGGTACGTGAGTAATGGCATAATTATTGATTTTGTTGACACTGCAGGAAAAATAAATGCTGCTATTGTAGTTTGTGATGATAATTTGAAATTTGTTCAATCTCATAGGTCCCATGACCGGTCGGTATGGTTCATTTATGCCCTCCTATGCGCGGTCTCCTCTTTTAGTTCCACCAAGATGTCGGAACAATTTACCACTGGAGGTATATACTTCGAAAAAATGGGAACACGATTGAACTTTCTAAAAATTATTCCTCAGGGTGTTCTTGTTTACATACGGTTTCACTATGCTTACGCTACCATACAGGTTGTCAACCAAAGTGGATCTGTTCCACCAAGCAAAATGCTTGGGATAACTTCTAGTAGTGTTGTGGCATTGCTTGCTCCAAAGGCTGCATCTATGGACACTACTACAAATGGAGATTTGTGTCTTTTATCTTCCCAGGGACATGTGGAATTTAATCCAGAACTTCCAAATGGAAAAAAATCGGTGAATCCCATAGAGCAGAAAGCTCATTTGGTTCCAGTTAAAGTGGATCCTGAGAGAAATTTGTCTCAAATAAATGCCAGAATTTACAGTGGTCTTGGTCTTGATGAGTCCCCTACTTCATCAGAGGAGGGTAGCCCCGTGGATAATAAAGGGTTGTCTCCTGAATCTGAAGCAGAATTTGACCATCTATTGTGCTTAATCAAGGTCAGCCTGTTCCTGCTTTCTTTCATCAATATTATCTCATTGTTTGATATGCACTTCTTAAGTTTTCTATTCTCATGCTTATTGATGATCCGCAGTGACCTGATTCCTTTCTGAATTTTTTCGATGAAACAGGAGATGGTTTCTTTTCCAATTCCTGATGGAAGTTTATTGTCACCTCTTCCGGAGCATATGTTGTGCTTAGTTGAAAGGGTAATGCTGCCAAATGAGAGCCTTCCTGGACTTGCCCGAGAGGGAAGTAACCTTAAAAGTTCGTCCAGGCTTGTACAAGAGTGTACTGATAGGAGCAATGGGAAATCTGGAGAAAACAAAATAAAATCTGTTGAGAGGACTTCAAAGGAATTAAACAATGTGCACATTATGCATGCAGCGAATGGAATCATTCCTCATCTTAAGGGAAAAGATACAGAGTCCTGTAAAGGTAAGAAACTTGTTTGCAGTGCTGCAAAGCCCATGTTTCATAAATGAGAGTAAATTTTTGCAGCTTTAAATATTTCAGTACGCTGCTTTAACCAGTGAAAATGGGCCATCTGGCAAGAACTGGAGATGTGTTTTTGGAAAGAATTCAAGTTTTTTTTTTTTCTTTTGGCCCTTCTGCTTCCCTTTGTTATAGCAATATATTCCCGCCCTTTACTTGGATTGCCAACATTACTGTTTGGTATTTCTGGAATAACATTTATGTTGGCTTTGCAGAGAAAGTGAGTGAATCAGTGAGCAAGCATAATGCTGCCAGAGTTGAGTCGTGGAATTCAATGACCACTTCAGCAGAGAAGCTCCCGGAAGATAGAAAAGCAAGTCCTCACAGAGATGTTCAGTTGAATCGCAACAAAGATATGGCAAAGAAAGGTGACCAGAGGTATGAAAAGTACCATGCTGAGCCCAATGGAGTGAAGGACAGAAAAGTTCTTAGTGGTGGATCAGCAGATTCCTTAAGACGAAAGGTTGGTCAGGAAGCGTTAGCCATAGAAAAAGATGGTTTAAAGAAGTCTAACAGGAAGGAGCAACCGGCATCTGAGGGCAAAGTGAAACAAAAGGAAAGTCGGTGTAACTTTGCTTCTGCCACAGAGTTCGGAAAAGGAAGATTTAGCATTGATTCTTCCACTGTTACAGAATCTAAGAAGAATTCGAGTGAAAATAACCCATCCAAAGGTAATCTTGGAAACAACAAATTGCGCAAGGAATCTAGTAAGACCAGAGATCCAATTCGTGGCATGGAAGGTGCAGTAAAGACGGGTGGTAACGTTATTGGAAATGGGCCAAAGGAATCTCCGCTTCATACTGTTGGGAAAGAAATCCAAGCATTGGCAACCAAACAGAAGGGAATCTTAGATGTTAAAAATTCCAGTAAGGCATCGATGTCCCAGGCAAATCCAGTTGCAGCTCCGGTGGTTGGTTCTTTAACAGGAAACACAGCTCCATCCAATGCGGCCCCTGCAGTGGTGAATCCTGTAGTTATAAACGAAAATTGGGTTTGTTGTGACCGCTGTGGAAGGTGGCGGCTTTTACCATTTGGTACAGATGCAGAACACCTGCAAAGGAAAAAGTGGCTATGCAGCATGCTCGACTGGCTGTGAGTTTCAGATATTCTCCATTCTAATTTCTACATTAATTATTAATTAAAACACGCAAACAATTGATTCATTTGAAGTGTATGACTAAAAATGTAAAAAGAAGCAGAAACACTTGCAATTGCAACTAGATATTAACAAGTGTTGAGGTTTAATCCTTGAGAAATAACCGCATTGAATTTTTCTTTTGGAAGACTTGATTGTTTTCACTGCTTCACATTGTTCCATAGGCCTGGGATGAACCGATGTGATATTAGCGAAGAAGAGACGACAAGAGCTCTATATGCTTTGTTTCAAATTCCTATGCCTGAGAGTCAAAATAATCTGCAAGGTGTATCTGCTCCAGAATCAAATTTAGTCGATGGGCATCATTTTCGCCAAACTCACCAGCAGCCTGCCATGCCCAATGTAGAGAAGAAACCTGAAAGGAGAGATACTTACGATCCAGATAAAACTGACCTGTTAATTCCTGCAAGGAAGCAGCTACAGACACCTGGTAAGAGAACCAGTTTGACCTGGAAAGTAGTGTATTTTATTTTTACTTCTCTCTTTTTCATAATAGCATTTAATTAGTTCAAGTTAGATATCTTCTTGGACGTAACCTATCCATCCGGCTTATATTTTCAGGTGATGCCAAACACTCAAAAACGAATAGCAAAAGGTGGGTTGATGATGATGGATCTCAACCTTCCAAGAAACTCAAGGCAGAAAAATTGTATGGTGCCAATGGGGAGTGGAATACTGATAACGGCCAGATCATGGGGAAGGTGAGTTCTGGATTGAATAATCATCCAGCTAAGGAACTTGTGAAGGATGCCCAGAAACGTAGCAAACACTCCTCATCAAAAGATTTAAAATCTGATTCTAAGGATAGAGTGTCCATTTCATTGAAGAATCCAAAAGGTCAAGTTTCTCTTGATAGCAGAGCCATGGATACAGGGAAGTCTGATGAAATTGGAGGTTCTGCAAAGAAAAGGAAATTTAACGAGTGGCAGGAAAATCAGATTTATTCACCAGGAGGCGATCCAAGTAACGCCAAGGCTTCTGGTAAGCTGACTGGTGAGATCAAAGTCAACAAAGAGAAGAAAGCTAAGGTATCTAAGTCGGATTTGAAGGGCTCCAGTACAAGCAATGGCAGTGCTAAATCAGATAGAAAAGGTAGAGTGATTCGTGTTCCTGTTGCTAGCAGTCCAACACGTAATAGAACTGAGGAACGGGTTAGTGGCTCTATCCAAAAGGACCAGCAACCGGGGTTCTATGGATATGCAAGTACTGGGTGTCAACAAACATTGGGTGGAATAGATACATTGAAAAAGGATTCCGCCGCTGCAACTTCAAGCTCTTCAAAGGTTTCTGGCTCTCGTAAAGGTAAACCAAACTTCCAGGAAGCGAAAGGCTCACCAGTAGAGTCTGTTTCGTCATCACCTTTAAGAATTCCCAATGTGGGCAAGGCTGTGGCTGCAAAAAGGAACCCGATGGGTGAAAATGACATCACAGATGCCAGTTTCTCTAGCATGAGCAGCCCAAGAAGATGCTTGGATGGTGGGAGTCATCAACCCGGAACAGCAAGAAAGGAGAAAGATGCTCCTGCCATTCCCAAATCTCTGGAGCCTTTTGGGGATGATAATCAGCAAAGAGATGCTAATTGTACAGGTGGTAAAGTGACAGCAAGCATTGAGCGCTCCTCAGGGTCTGAAAGTAACCATCGTTGTGCAGATATCATTGACCAGCATTCCAGTGAAGTGCAGGGTGGGGAACATGGTCAACGTGTGAGACTTAATGGAAGCCATTACCAGTCTAGTGGATCTCTTCCAGCGAAGGGTTCTTATTTGCACTCCAAAGGTAGGCATTTAAGTTCTACATCTGTTCCTGATAAATCCAATGCGAAGGTCCCCTGTTCGTTTAGTGAGCAGGAGGAACTTCCTTCAGCAAAGAATTTGAGGTATGAGAGGGAGATCGGATCTCATCAACACAAAGAATTGAGGGATAGTAAATATACCCTTAAGGGACCAGTCAAGTGCAGTAAAGAGGATAAGAGTCACTTAGGAAAGGAAGATTCAGCAAGTAAGCGGTCAGGTGATTCTGTACATGCTGTCCAGTCCAAATCTGGACGAGTTGAAGGTTCAGATGTGAAAGGGGTAGCTTCTTGCAGTAAGAATGGGAAGACAAATGGACCCGTGTCCAGGAACTTGGATGACCCCAATGCAGTTAGGAAGGATTCATCTGTACAAGCAGCTGATAGTGCCATTAAAGAAGCAAAGAATCTTAAGCATAAAGCTGATCGTCTTAAGGTTTTTCATAATGACCTTGTTTGACCTTTTAACTTTTCTTTTGAAGCTTAATCTGGTATTGTACTGTGTTAATCTCAGTTCCCTCAATATTCTTTGTGCAGAACGCAATATCGGAACTTGAATTTATAGGTCTGTACTTCCAGGCTGCTTTGAAGTTTCTGTATGGGGCATCACTTTCAGAACCTTCCAATTATGATAACTCTAAACATATAGAGATGACTCGCTCGATGCAGCTTTATGGTGAAACTGCAAAACTGTGCGAGTAAGTTTGAGAAGCTGTATAGACACTTTTTATTTATTTATTTGTTGTGTTGTGTCACATTGTATGCCATGTGTCTGAGTTTTTGGGTTCTTTCTTTCTGTTGCATTCCATGGTCCTGAGTTGTGACCTGTTCACTTATTTCATTTTCTGTATTCGTTTCCTGTGTCTCTTCATGCCTGTGAATCGCAAACCACGAGCTTCAGCTGAGCCAAGTTTTTTTCCAGCTTGGTTAGGCTCACAAACTATAAGGTGAAGCTTGTCTTTGGTTGGGTTCATGAGTGAGATGAGTTGTAAGAAGAGCTTTTCTTGAGAGCTGTAGGGACCGGGGGATGGAGGACGAATAGAAAAGGACTTGTGTGTGAAAGGAAGCAGGTGAAGTTGCTGAGTTTGGCACCTTAGAGTCTCCACCAATGATGGAGAGTTTCACATCAGAGGGAATAGGATCACATTTGAGGAACAATGGCTCTACAGTTCTTGTTGTTCTTGGATTATGTTTCTTTAGTTTCAATCAGGCACAAGTAAAGCTGGTGTATCTTGGATCACCTTGAGCTAGTTTTATCTAAATGAAAAACCTTTTCGCTTGGGATGAACTGCTATTTAGATCTTAATTTCTCCTTAAGAAATCCATTGTTCTCTATTAAAACCTGGAATGGTAAAAACTGAAAAAACATATTCATGTAGTTGTGATTCATTGAATAATCTTGGAATTTTCAGAGGTTGAATTGTTACCCCACCAAAAAGTCTCAACCTTCAGTTTCTTCATTTTTTGCTACTGCTTGATAGGTAGAAGAATAGAAATATATTACTAACGAAGAAGGTGCATATCTTACTAGGAGCTCAAGTAATAGAGAAAAAAGTGAACAATGTAAAACAAGAAAGAAATCTTGGACTTGTGAAATACAAGGGCTATGAACCAGTAGATGGGGCCATTGACTTTCAGTTGCTACTTGCTAGGCGAATGGGGCATCCATTCACTGAGATGTTGTTCTTGAAGTTGTCCCATGCTAGAGTTATGTTAACAAATGTAGAAAAGAAAGCTATCTTTGATGTAACAATATATTTCCTAATAAGGTATTATGGTGAGACATCTGGAGATTATAAGGCTCTCGAGTACAACTATACATTGTGAAACATATTTTCTACTGTTTGTGTTTTTCACGAGAACACTCGTCTTATGCGTGCTATAACTCAGTAAAAAAAAAAAACCCCGTCATATTTCCTAGTGTGGGGTTCTATTAATCTATATGGACCAACACAGCATTCTGCGCACATTTCTGTTTTTTAATCATGCATCAAGCGTACTTCATAATTTTATTCAGTACATTATTCTCAATAAATGGTAACTGCTTCTTCAATGTGCATATTCTTAGAATAGTGATCTTAGTAACAAATCAAGTTCATGAAAGTGAGATGCTCACTGAGTGACCAACAAGTTCTGAAAAATTGGTCGTATTACCTTTAATTTTTCCCTGTTGACGTCGTATGCTTTTTACATTCATAGGTTTGTTGCTCAGCAGTATGAAAGACACAAAGAAATGGCTTCTGCTGCATTAGCATACAAATGCATGGAGGTGGCGTACATGAGGATTATATATTCCACAAACCCAATCATGAAGAAGGACTGGCTTGACTTGCAAATGGCCCTGCCTCCTCTAGGTAAGCATCTATGACAAATACTTAATTTAGAAGTTAAGAAATTGATGCCTCTGAGAAACTTTATTACTAAAAATTTATGTGAAATATGCTATCCTGGTGACTATAATAGGTCAGACTTGAACTACTTATTCGTGATAATGTCTCATTAATGTTCTTAGGTGAATCTCCATCATCTTCTGCCTCAGATGTAGATAATGCAAACAATCAAATCATGATGGGGAAAGGTGCTGCAGCAAAAGGGCTTCCAGCTTCTCAGATTGCCGGGAACCACTTAATTCTCACTCATAACCGGGCAAGCTTTGCACGATTGCTCAATCAAGTAAGTCGGTCCTACATGTACTTTCCCGCTGCATGTGCAGATCCACTGAAAACTTCATCGATAATAATGAAAACCCTGTTAAAGAACATGGAGGTTTCTCCACTGGTAAAGAATATGTTGACCATATTGAGTGGGTGGCAGTCTGTTCTGTCAGTGGTCTTATTTAGGACTGTTGATACAACAGGAATGTAGGGTACAACAAGGAAGTCTAAGCCTCACAAGTATGCATATGGGTACGAAGTAACAGTACGGAAGTACCACTATGTTGTACTATGTTGTATAACATGTGCCTTGCATGTGATATGTAAGTGATGGGTATTTGTGAAATTTATTAGAATTTGATTTCTATTGACCCCCATGTTAATTTGAGGGTTAAATTCAAATAGTTTTCAAAATGGATACTAGACTCAAATACACATAAACTAGTGAGGGTTAGACTCAAATAAAGATTGTGATTTCATTTTTCGAGTTAATTTCGGTCTCTTGATTTTAAGAAATATTTCGATGTATAATAAAAAACCGTAAAAACTTCGAGGATACATGAAATATATATAATGCATTTTGAGGGTATATGAAATATGTGAAAAAATGCAAGGAAATAAATCTATTAAACACATTAAATGAAATCTCAATACTAAGAAATGAAACAAACATGAAATCAATATATAATTAGACAATTAGGGGGTTGTTTCAAAATTCAATAAATAATTAGAAAAAATGGTAATTAGAAAAATTCGAAATTTGTCGAAAAAATAAAAATTTGGTCACCGAGTTTTGTATTTTTGGCAAAAGAACCGAATTTTACGGAAAAAAAACAGTACGGAAGTACGTATGTTGTACTTATGAGTGGGTAGTCTGACAATTAGGGTGGCACAATTTATTACTCCTACATCATAGAAAAATAGTTTCAGAACCTGATAGACCTGGATGCACATCACTTTCTCTGATTATCATGTCTCTAAAATGAACATACAAAAATTGTTTGTTTAATTACTACTTCCTGCAGGTACAAGACGTGTTTCGAGGGATGGAGGCCTCAAGAAATGCCCAGAATGCTTTTGCAGCTGCTACCTTAGGCCGGCAAGATAAGAAACATGCAGAAGGCATCTCTTCTGTTAAAAGAGTTGTTGACTATAACTTCCATGATGTTGAGGGGCTACTGCGTCTTGTACGATTAGCTATGGAAGCTATTAGCCGTTGAAAACGCACTGGTGTCTGAAGTATTTTTGGTTTATTTGGTTCCTGGAATCTAATAAGAGTGATTCAAAATGAACCGCGACTAGAAAATAAGAGAAGGAAACAGGGGAAACAAGATAAAGTCGAGAGAGCCTATCCATCTTTAGAATGTAAAGATGTTGATTTTCATGTTTTTTTGTAATTATTTTCTGCAAGCCTTTTGACCATTTCAAAAAAAATAAGGATGTAAGTTTTGACCAGTCAATTTTCTCAAGGGATATAGAAATGAGTTTTCAAGCGGGAGTCTATGGAGGTGAAAAAGGAAATAAATTTTGGGTTAATTGTGGCTGGCAAAGGTGAAGAAAGATATAGGAAAAAAAGACTTATAGAAATCATTTTGAGGAAGGTGGATATGTATATGCTTTTGATTGCTGCTGTGATGAGGGTTTTATATTAAAGTTTCTGAAGTCTTTTATCTCTCTCCATTTTTTTGCGGAGTTGGGAAAACTTAGGTGTAGGATTTATCTTGTGAAGTTTGAACGTGGTGTCAACGGAGGGCAACTGAGTATTGGGTATGGAATGTTTCACCTCAATTTTTATATTTGAGATGACCTATATAGTCTTTCACTAATATTTATTTGTTTTTTAATTTTGCAGCTTGTGTTCTGTCACTGCAGATCATGATATATCCACTAGGTAAAGTTCGTATTTCCTTTTCATCTCTCCTTTTCTTTCCGAATCAAAACTTCATATTTACTTTTTGTTGGTGAACTTGTGCTATATTAAGCTGAAAACCACAAAATCACTTTTTTCAGCACTCTTCATAAAAGTTCATCATCGCGTTTTAAACCTCGGGTCTTCATTTCAGGTTGATGGAGGCAATCACAGGTCCGGTTGACAGCAACAGCAATGAACTGGATAGATCCTCCATCGTCTCTTAAAGTTAATTATAACAAAAAAGTTTTTTTTTTTTTTTTTTTTTAATTTCTAGATTTTACAAACACCCAGTCCAGCCTTCCTCAATTTTTTTTTTCAATCTCTTCTTTTTTTCTTTTCGTTTTTTTGAATATAGTAAAAAGGAAAAAGAAAAATTAACTGTTGTTAGTTGTTGACTGAGAGTTTTGATCTTGTAGATGTTCAGTTACCGTCTTTTGGAAAATTTAGAATATATTTAAGAATTAATTTGGGTCATTGATAACTAGATTCTTGGATAAGCTCTTTTACTAGTAATTTTGATGTTTAGATTCTTAAAAGTTTAGAATTTGTTTCTGCTGGTTATGCTTATTTGTCAGGACTCTTGATACAGCAATTATTTAAACCCAGATCAGCCAACTATGCCTGTGTTGAAGGCTTCTCTATTGTTTCTATAAATGTGATTATTTTATACTCTGTTGCTTATGACTAAGTTTTTAGTGATGATTGTAAGTTGTAACATGTAACTAATTTATATTAACCATGGGGGATGTTTAGATCGGAAATTTAAGAGGCAACTTGAAAATTTCACCAACCAATTTTATTTGGGTCAGCTTCTTTACCAACAAGGCAACTTGCTTTTCATGTGGCTATTTTCAATTGTTTTCCATTTGCTAGATTAAAACAAGAGTTTCGTTTTTTCATGTGATAGTCAACTCTGAAGGAGTTTTATATCAGCTCTGAAATTTTCTTCACACCTTGGAATTCTCAAGTTCAAGAGGCTCTCCTTCTGTTAGTGATAGCCTTTTAATCTTCGGTTTACCATAGTTTCAACGTGTATCCAAAATATGCTAACATGATTAACAAGATTCTTGGATCCAAATGCTATAATCCCAAAGATAAGTATCTTGGATCTCCTTTACTATTCTCTAAAAACAAAGCTTTTGATTTTCAGTTCTTGATTGACAAGATTAACACTAAACTTGCTAGCTGAAAATCCAAGGTACTTTTTCAGGTTGGTAGACACTGATGATAAAAGTTGTTCTTAATTCAACAACAACTTACACTACGCAGACAATCCTCCTTCCTGGCTCAATCTCCAATAAAATTGATCAACTTGTCAGGAATTTGGTAGAATGTAAACGAGAATGGTAAAGCCAAACACGTGTACGTGGAACCGAATTTCCATGCCCCGACACTTAGGGTGACTTAATATTCCTTTAATCAAGACCAAAAATCTTGCCTTAATGACAAAAAACATGTGAAATATTATTTCCTCTCCACAGGACATTTGATCCTGTCAACTTAAGGCTGTATATTACAATTCAAAGAGCATTTTGTAGATTTCCATATCACCTTCCCTAGACTCCTTTGCTTGGCATGGTAACCTCTCGGCTTTGAAAAATATGAAGCGTCACCTTATTTGGCAAGTTATCTCGGTTGACTGAATTGACCTTTGGAGAGACTGTTGGGTGAAACCAGGTCTAGCATTTGCTGACTGCATTTCCAATCCTCTGGATCCTAATCTTCCAAAGTTCATTAAAGACTTATGGATAGTTTCTCAAAATCATTCTATCTGTTGGAACATGGGGTTGATCGAGTCTATTTTTCCCACCCCGGTGGCCAAAGATATTTGCCTCGGGAGGACTTTCTGCCCTGACAGGCTTATATGGATTTTTGATAAGAAATGCTATTTCTTGGTAAAAATGCGACCCGAGCTTTCACATTGGATCTTTCCGAAAGCTCCACCTCAACTCCCTCCCCGCCTCCTTTGGGGCCAAAACAGTGGAGGATCAAAGCCTCTCCTAGCGCCCTCTTGTTCCTGTGGAAAACCAGTCAAAATATTCTGCCCACCATGACAAACGTGGTCAAGATTCATATGCCTATTGATAACTGCAGCCTTTTTGGTCACAATCATTCATAAAATATCTTACACTTCTTCTTCCTCTCTGTCCGATTATTAATAGATTTTGGCTGCTTTCGTTCATTCCCTTTGACTGACACAACCTTAATCTCTCCCCCCGTCCATCTCAAGCTTTCTCAAGTTTATGTGGGATACAACCAAAGCTCACTCTGTTGTGGTAGAAAAAATGTTTTCCCAGTTTACAACTATTTTGGTCTCCATTTGGCAATTCTGTAACAAGATTATCTTTAACGAAGCTAAGGTTTGCACCCAAGGGTTTACTTCCTCCCTCCACCATACTTGGTTATCCTGGTCTCACCAATGGTTCACTACCAACCCAGAGGAAACACTTCTTGATATCACTTCACTCTCCATATCCTTAGTACAACTAAAAAGGACACTCAGACTGCCTCTAACACCTCTACTTCTCATCTTGACACCAGATTTGGCCCCCTTTATGAAGTTGAAGCTAATGAAATTACTTTGATTGAGACACAAATCCTATACGTTCGCAACCATAGGCTCAATCTCTGACCCAACCAGATGACACATTTCTTTCCTGATTTAACCCTGATACTGACATTGTTAGTTTTAACGCTTGCTTTTTTGACAACACCAAACAGGGAGCTGTAAGAGTCATATCAAAGGATCTCCATGGACATGTACTTGCCACAGTTGCCAACCTGATTGTGGGAAAAGTCTTGGACAACACGATGGCAGAGTGTTTCGTGGGGGAGGCAGCCCTGATCTTGATCCAGGCTCAAAAATGGAAAACATGACTTTTTTTTGGTGATTCTACAACTATGATTGAGGTGCTTCTTGGTAAGGATTCCAGCCCAACTTTTGTTCTTGATTAGGATTAGCGTCCGCTTTTATGTAATATTCAGCATTTTTTTCTTCTTGTTATCCTCTTGGAAGTGTAACTATATATGTAGAGACCTCGATATAGAGGCTCATCACTTGGTAGCTACTACTGGCCGAGGACGTGTAATCAACCCTAGTTTATTATTTATATATCTACGCGTACTACTTTACAAAAAAAATGTATGATTCAGGTTGGGTTGGTGATTAAATGTCAAGGTCAGGTATCATTTTGTGTTTATATGTTAGGGTTTTATTTTGTATATTTATTTATCTGTTTTTTTTTTTTTTTGATTATTTTGAGGAAAGAAGGGGATGGTTGGTAGAGAAGAAGTGTAGAAGCAATTATTACGAATTTATTGCGAGGTTATTATAAATAAATTTTCATTAAACACTCAATTCTAAGTGATCAACACATCCATGTTGCTTACTCCAATCAAAATTTCAACGTATTAGAACAAAAACCAAACACTCTTTTTAAAGTCTCACTTCTTATTGACTTCTGCGTCTATTCAAAGGGGAAAAAAGAGTTTTATATCAACACTCAATTTTTCTTAACACCTTCGAATTCTTGAGTTCAAGGTATGATTCAAGTTGGGTTGGTGATTAAATGTCAGGTCCGATATCTTTGTATTTATATGTCAGTTTTAGTTTAGTTTTTATTTATTTATTTTTAAATGCATTATGCATAATAATAATTTTGTATATTCATTATCTTTTTTGTTTTGTTTTGATTATTATAAATACAAATTTGTGGATTTCATGACACTCATTTCATGAGTTTTGATAGCTAATGATGGTATTTTTCTTGAACCTTGCAAACACAATAAAACTTCATTCATCACCAAAGGAGTTCCAACATTTATTATCTCTTCCCCATTTTTAAAGAACAGGCCAGGCCCAGCACCATCCATCATCCTAGATATGTGTATCTCGAGGGTGATAGATGGTTTTGAGCCTGGCTAGCCTGCTTGACTTTAGAAAAACTCCTATCTCCTACTTCTATTAGGAGGCATTATATGCATAACAGTTGCAGAGACTTACTCTTCACATTTCTCCAGGATAATCCTTTTTTTTTTATCACCTTTTAGTGCCTTTACCTAATCAGCACGTTAAAGCATTTTCAATGGTAAAAGTTAAAACAGGGGATCAATCATTCACCATTTTAACCAAAAGCTAAATTTTGGATGGGATGGGACAAGATGAACCTCATCCCTATCCCATCCCGTTTGTTCGGGATCGGGATGAACATGTACTAAATTTTAGACTGAAATTTTAACATGCAAGATTGAAAATTTTGGATTTACCAAACACACAACTCTAAGAACAACTATATAACTTTAACCCATTGATTATCATTTCCCAATTTTATTAGCTTTTACTCTTTTTTTTAGAACCATTCTTGAAGATAACCATTTTTTGGTACGGGTCGGGATCCGCATACTCATCAACGTTGACTCAAACTTTGACATATAATCTGAACCTTAGGTTGTTTTGATCATATGGCCTGAGTTTCTTTGTTTATTTTTTTAGGGCTGAAAACCGAACCGACTTAGGTCGGTTTTAAAAATTTCAAATCGAAATCGAACCGACCATTAACAAAACCGATCCGAAACCGAACCGATTCTAATTTATGCAAACCGTAACCGAACCGAACCGACTAAAATTGAACCAAAACCGAATCGACCGACTTTTTAAAACATATTGTATTATTTATATATAATATTTATTATTTATTATATATATTCGGTCGGTTCGGTTTGGTCGGTTAAAATCACATAAAAACCGAAAAATCACATAGAAATCGAAAACCGAACCGACCACTTCGGTTTAGATCGGTTCGATCGGTTTGATCAGTTTTTTGTTCAGCCCTAATTTTTTTGCTTTTGCCTTGAGAATAATTGTAACGACCCGATTCACAGAGTACTATATTGTCCGTTTTGGGTTCAAGGCCCGCACGGCTTTAAAACGCGTAGTACTTTGTAGATCCAAACTCGTACATATATAGCACATTCTCTTCCCTCACTTAGGCGATGTGGGATTATAATCCCCCCTTGGTAGCTCGTCCAACCCCTATTGGGATCCACGGGCCAGTTGAATTTTACCATCACAAGCATTTCCCTCACCTTCTCCCTCAGATTCGCCCACATAAGGATATCACAATAATCCATTGCCACGTGATGAGCTAATGGACCATGTCAAAAGAGACTCCCGTGTCACAACCAGACTGACAAAACCAGGGAGTCCTTCATATAAATGGCATAAAAGAATCTGTTGATGGAAGCTTATACTTGAATTAGCTGTATGTGATATTATTTCAAACCTCTTCAAATAGTCTACATAACTCCATTCCTCCTTTCCATCTCTCTTCATCCCATTATTCCATTTCCATATTCTCATTTGCTATTATAATCCAAGCAAAAACGCAATTACAATATCATAAAAAAGGTCAATGTTGAGCATGAGATGATGAACAAGTGTTTATATCTCCATATTTTTCTTCACTTGATCTCATTATTCTTCCTTCTTGTTTCTTGTTTCTTCACAAGAAACACATGTTTCTCGCTCCGACGACCTCACCGATGCACAAGTGAAGTACAATAAAAAAAAAGGCAACTCTTATAGTACAGAGATGAGTTTGGTGATAGAGGAAAAGATGTCACAGTAAACCCTTCACTTGTAATTGAAAACCCAAGACTTAAGAATGCTTACATTGCATTACAAGCTTGGAAACAATCCATCATTTCTCACCACATAACTGAAGATTGGATGATCCTTCTGTGCAAAATGTTGCAAGTATTGATCTTAACCATGGTGATATTGCTGGATACCTCCCCAAAGAATTGAGTTTGCTCGTTGATCTCGCATTGTCTCACATCTCCGCCAGAGCCCCTTTATTCACCACCACCACCACCACCACCCATTTATATACTTCTTCCACCACCACCACCCATATATTCATCTTCTTCGCCACTTCTACACCCACCAATTCATCTCCACCACCGCTCACATATTCATCTCCTCCGCCACCACCAGCCACCAATTCACATCCAATATCACCATTTTCATCCCCATTTCCAACTCCTCATGTTCGCTCACCACCACATAAATCACAACCTCCACCCACACCTTGACCTTCACATTCACCACCACCTGTATACAACTATAATTCACTGCCTCTGTAGCCAATGCATCCCCCCCCCTCCTCCACACAATCCATCCCCATCACCACCTCCATGCGTAGAACCACCTCCACCTTCACCTCATTCTCTCCCAAGTCCCGACCACCATGTGAAGATCATTCTCCACCGCCACCTGTTCACCACTTGCCACCACCTTCACCCTTGCCTGCTTATCATTCACCGCTTCCACCGCCAATTGTATACGATGAACCACTGCCACCTTTACCAGTAAACTATGCATCACCACCTCCACTTTCACCAGTTCACGTGCCACAGGATTCTTCTCAAGGCAAAAACAAAAAATAAACAATATTTATATAGTAAACAAATGATCCTAAACTATTTGTGTTCCCTTAATAGCTCTTTTTTATTAAAAAAAAAATTAAGAAACTCGAGCCATGGGATCAAAACAAAACCTAAGGTTCAGATTGTATGTAAAAGTGTGAGACAACTTTGACAAGTAAGCATATCTCGACCCTTTTTGTACAAAGCTAATGAAAATAATTAGTGAGTTTGTCATTTAAAAACTACAATGAGCACACATTATTGTTGTTAAGAGTTAGGAAGAGAAAAAAAGAAGAAGGGAGAGGGTTTGAGTTAGATTCATTACCTAGGTGAGACGCGTGGAAGCTAGTGAGAATAAAATAATAATGTCAATAAATAAAACAACAAATAAAAGTCATGACATCAAATAGTTTCATAATTCCATGCTACACATTTCATATTAAATATTAAAAAAAACAGTTCGGGATGAGATTGATCAATCTCAATAGAACCCGAAAAAATCGGGATGGGATCAGAATCTCAAGATGGGATGCCCACCCCCAGTCCCCCTATTTCTTCATCATTCAAATTACATCCCCATATTTTAACTTTTTCATCATTATTTAAATATATCTTACACTTTTTCATCCCCCAATTCCTTTTGTTTTCATTTTTATTTTGTTTTTAATTTAGAAATTAAAGATTTGAAATATTTTAATGATATTTCAAAATTTAGGGGATGGTTGGTTGCCCCCAAATTTAGGGGGAAATTGAATATGAAGTTAAAATGAGGAATGGTTTAGGGAATCAATTGGAACATGCAATTTCTCACATAAAACCCCTAAAATAACTTTTCGGCTATTTTAGGGAATCCATTGAAGATGCTCTTAGAGCATGATAATAATATACATTATTTTATTACCTTTCAAAATTCATCTCAAAATTTTCATTTTCTGTTTCACTTAACGCTAAGAGTGGATTCTTAGGGTTTTACACTCTCCCCCGAAAATATATATTCACCCCAAGTCAATTCCAGATCTGGGGATGGGATAGATAGATAGATAGAACAATAATTTGATTTTTATGTTGAGGAAGTCGTGGCAGAGTATTTGGCTTTAATGGATGGCTTGCTGGAGCCTGGAGGATTTGACCAACAATGTTCCCAGGGGGTTGGCTTTTACAGATAACATCCTTTACGATCAGGTAAACTTATTTCTATTTCCTACCGATTCCTTGATGATATCAATTTGGTTGTTATTTTAGACATAACATGTGCCTTGCATGTGATATGTAAGTGAAGGGTATTTATGAAATTTATTAGAATTTAAATAATTAAGAATAGTCAATGTATTTGATTTCTATTGACTCCGTATTAATTTGAGGGTTAAACTCAATTAATTTAAAAAATGGGTACTAGACTCAAATACACATAAACTAATGAGGGTTAAACTCGCAAAAAAGATTGTGATTTCTTTTTTTCGAGTTAATTTCGGTTTCCTGATATTAAGAAATATTGCGATGTATAAAAAAAATCATAAAAATTTCGAGGAAACATTAAATATATATAATGCATTTTGAGGGTACATGAAATATGTGAAAAAATACAAGTAAATAAATCTAAGGTTAATTGTACTTTTTCCCTAAAACATATAGCCAATTCAGCTTTATCCTCAATTAACATTTATATTACACTTTTCCCTCAGACTATCAGTCAACATGCTTTGACTGTCAAGACACGTACTAGATTAAAAAATGTCATATTTTACTGTCCAAAATTTTTTTTAATGATCTGAAGGCTGAGATCCAAAGCTGATACAATTAAAATCGAAAGCTGAGATTTAAACTTTCACTAAGGCGTTAGAATAATTCACCAATTCCTCCTTCACCACCATCGTCTCTGCTTCACCACCGCAGTCTCCACTTCACGCCAACTACGCCACATGTCTCATCCTCATCCGCACAGTTGGCATGGTGGTCCTATTCTTCCACCCGACCTTGCTAACCTGCACTTCCCCTCCCTCATCGCCTTCACCACCCCCCTCTACTTCTCCTCTCAGTTCCTCCGAACCTTGTTTATCCATATAGCCAAAACAACATTAATTTTCTCTCTCTTTCTCCATCTCTTCATCTCTTCTCGTCAAGGTTCATTTCTTCTTTAACATCAACACTACTACACTCTCTCTTCTCTCCAAGCATCATTCGAAACCCCTTTTAGTATTTCGATCGAAAGGTTGTAACTTCACAGTGCTTCAAGAGACTCATCTACAGATGTAAAAAAATCGAAGCTTTGTGTTCAGGCACGGATCTACGAGGGGGCGAGTGGGGGCACTTGCCCCCACTGACTTTTGAGAATTTTTTTTTTATAATTTATTTGTCCCCCAATAAGTTTTTTTATCTGTCCCTCTATTCTCACTTTTCACTTTAACCAGGACTTTATCCTTCAAATCATGTACATATCAAATTCAAACGAGTTATTCTAGACAGCTCGGATAGACAGCCTGGTTTGCTGCCTGGGGGCCAAAATACAAATTTGCCCCCCTCCCTCTTTAAACAACTTTTTGGAGAAGGTATTTAAAGAGGGGGGGGGGGGCAAACTTGTATTTTGGGCCCCCCAGGCTGTCTAGAATTTGGGAATTCAAACTATACTTTTAGAGTTAGAGATAGAGGTTAAATCCCTCAAATCTCTCAAAGAACAGAAATTCTAGCGATTCTTCCCTGCCTGGGGGGGGGGGGGGGGGGGGGGGTTGGGGGCGAAATTACATTTTTGCCCCCCCCTCTTTAAACACATACTCCAAAAAGATGTTTTAAAGAGGGGGCAAAAATGTATTTTCGCCTCCCAGGCAGGGAAATCAGACTGGTTTCCCAGACCAGCTAGAACTGCTCCTCAAAGAAACCAAAATTCACAGTTTCTTCTTCATACTCCATCGATTGGATAAGATGAGGGAAACCCCTATATTTCATCATCTTCAAAGATCTATAACTATTGAGTTATTTGAGCTCATCTTCACAAGATCCAGTAGGATCCAAACCACCTTATTCTTCTTCTTCTAGGTACCAGGTGCCTTCATTAATCACTGTGTTGGTCATCTCCACAAAAAAAATCGTAAGCAACTCAATCTCTTCATCATTTTCTTCATGTAGTAGTAATGAACGATTCAAACTCTTCTCTTCTGTTGTGTTTCTATAAGTAGTAATCATCTTCAATGAATATAATAGTAATCATCTTCAATGACTGTCTTTGTTGTACTCCCCTTTTTGCTATAGTAGTAATCAATGAATATAGTAGTAATTCTACAGGGCCTGGGTCCCTCTGCTTGGTTTGCTGTCTGGGGGGCAAAAATACACTTTTGCCCCTCCCCCCCTCTTTAAACACCTTTTCCAAAAAGGTTGTTAAAGAAGGGGGCAAAAGTGTATTTTTGTCCCCCTCTTTAAACACATTTTCCAAAAAGGTTGTTAAATAGAGGGGGCAAAAGTGTATTTTTGCCTCCCCAGACAGCAATCTCGCTGGTTTTTCTAGGCTACGAAGAATTTCGGATTTAAAAAAAAATTCATATTAAAATAACTAGTTTTTATATTATATTTAATTAATTATGACATCACTCCGCACCCCCTTGACAAAAATCTTGGCTCCGTCACTAGTTTGTGTTGAAACAAGTTTTTGAAGACTAGTTGGTCTACAAGTAGAATCTACACTTTTGAAGAAGTGGGGTTCAAGAGATTCATCTAAAGATTGAAGCTTGTTAAAAAATTTATATATTTGTCAGTTTTGTTCTAAGTTTTTCAAGTCAAGTTGTTTCTGAATGATCTACAAGTAAAAGTTGCAGCCTAGTTGGCGTGTCTGAAGATTGAACTAATTTAGGCGTTTATGGTGTGTTGGAGGAAGTGGAGTGAAGTGTGCGTTTAGAATCTCAGAGAAATCACAAAGAAAGGGTAGAAAGTTTTGATTTTTCTAGAAAGATAAGAAATCGACAGTTTGTTTTGTATCATTCACAAAGTGTGAGACCAGAAAAAAATTGTTGCGGGTGAAACTGCAAGTTAAACAGATAAATTGAGTTTGGAAGTCCAGATTGAATTGAAAATTTCATACTTTTTTGCTAAATTTTACTGCTTTATTTGTTTGGCACGAATTGAATAGGATGGGCAGATGACTAGTTAACCGAATTCCGGGCTCGTTTTGGGCCGGTCTCGGTTTTAAGCGCAAAGTCCAAATTGAAACAGGTCCTGAATTGCTTAATTTTATAAAGCCCAAAGTTCAACTCTTACTGTTGATTAATTTGATAAAGCCCAAAGTGAAAAGGCCCTGAATTGGAAATGAAGCAGGCTTTTAAAGGAATACATTAGTTGTTCAGGTCTGCTTCATTAATCAACAGTTACTATTTAATCTGGGCTGGACCGATTATCTGACAAGCTTCAGAAATGGAAACTGAGGCCCGGACCAGAAACTTTGGGCTGGGTCGAGCTTTTAAAACCAAAATATTTATAATTAATAAAATCGACTCGATCAGTTCGCTTATCGGTTCGGTCCGGATTTTTATCCTAAACGCCCATCCCTAGTCAGATCTGCATTCTTTAAGCTTACCTTACTAATTTGCATGCCCTGAGTGGTTGTAACTATTTTTTTTTTACTTCAAGGCTAATATAATCAATTGCTTTCACTGATTTTTATTTCTTTTATTTTTTGTTTGAAGGGCAAGTTTGGTTTTCATGGGTCCTTAGAACATGTAAATGCCTTTGGCAGAGTTCGAATCCTAAAATTGCGGGCACAAGTCTTTCAAGTTATGCTTGCACCCCTTTACTTGTTTGACCAACTTTGTGAGTATTGCATTAAGATTCAGAATGAGCATCACCTATGGGTTGCCACAAATCAGCAGCCGCCCCCCCCCCCCCCCCCCCCCCCCCCCCCCAAAAAGGATTGATTGGATGACTAGGAATTCTATTTTTGAGATTGGTTTCCTTCTTAATGGGTTTTTTTATTTTTATTTTTTTATTTTTTTAATAAATTTATCCCTTAACCTCTCCCACCCCAAATACTAGGAGTGGGCAAAAATCGATTTAACTTTGGTTAACTGACTGAACCGATTTTCAAATTTGGTTCGGTAACCAAACCGAAATATGAGTAGAAAGAAAATAATTTAAACCAAACCGAACCGATTATAAACGGTTCGAAATTGGTTTACGGTTTTGAATCGACCGATTTACAACCGAACCGATCAATTAATTAGATATATATAAATAACTAAATAACAAGTAGGTGTCAATACTTGATTAGTGCAACATATGCACTGCAGTACACCCTATTGCACTGAATCACCCCCTTCTCACAAAATTTTCAATTTTAGGCTAAAAAATGGGTCTATAAAAAAATTGGACATGTTTTAATGAAAGTCTTTCAAATGCTTGAGCCTGAAATTTCGGTCCAACCGAACCGATCCGAAATTCGGTTCTACCGAATTCATCGGTTTACAAATACAAAATTCGGTTTCAGTTTGAGTTTTGGACAAACCGAATGAAATCGGTTAGAAATCGATTTGGAGCTCAAAACCGAACCGAAACGAACCGACATTGCCCACCCCTACCAAATGCTGTCAGCTTGAATCAACCCCGTGACCTAGTGATATCATCTGCGACTGCTCAACCACTAATCAGCCATCACATCTTTCACTATGAGATCTGTCCTTGAAGAATACTATGTTGGTTCAATCAATAGTAGATCTTATAAACTGTCTAAAAGAAGAAATTTGATTAAATCGAGATTAATTTATTGTAAATATCTATCCATGTTATACGAAAAACAATAATCAATTAAATTTCTAATAAGATGTGTTGGAGTCGGATCAACATTTACATCCCACATACTCCTTCCCGAGAACTTAATAATGATAATGAAATCCTTTAGAGAGTCATCATCATCATTAAAGCCTATTTTCGATACTTTCGGGGTCGGCTACACGAATTTTGATTCTCCAAGCGACCGCATCAACAGATGTTAACGACATTAAATGTACTGCAATGATGAAGTCAAAAGTCCAACCGTCGTAGAGTTAGTGGCCACACAAGCATGCCCACTAACTAAAGGGGAAGTAGCTGATGATACATCAAATATGACTATCACCACGACCGTATATGTGGTAAATATCAATTATCACAATGACCAAGTGTCTCAATTCGAGGTCAACTCACAAAGCCTAGAAAGGTAGATCCAGCAATTAAAATCCCAAAATGGCCCTACAGAACAAATCATAGTCAGAGACCCAAATTCAAGCTCAACAAATCTCTTCTTTGAAGAGGAAGAAACGTTATAGAGAAAAAGAGTCATGGCGGGAGTTACTCTCCCAATGACATATCTTCATAAAGGAGAAGATTGTTACAGAGAAAGTCTCCCCTCGTTAAGCCTCATATGCTTAAGTCACGCAGAGAAGTAAAAATGACCATTACATAAGGTAAAGAGAACATTCGACAAAAGTATGCAATTTTAACATAATTTTATTTGGATTAAGCTCTATCTCCTATAGATTTAGAGACTTAAGCATCGGAGTGCCTTCCGCAACCAATTATAATATATTAATTACTACATCGGTCCAATAGGTTTTTGAGATCCAATTTTAAAACAAGATCTTAACTGTTATTATTTTTCCATGCAGTACTTGGAAAACAAAGAATACAAGGAGCATTTGTATGCTCAAATTCCCATGCGACGTTGTGGGGAGACAGAGGAGGTGGCGTCACTGATGGCATACCTTTGCCTTGTTGCGCTTTGTGAAAGTGTAACAGATTGCGAAACACAATTGATAGTTGCAACAGAAAATAATAAATCCAAATTATAAACAATGCAATGTAAAGTAAATGGAAATAAACAAAACACGTACCGCACACGGCAATTTAATGTAATTCGGCAAGTTTGCCTACGTCTACTAGCAAAGAGAATAACTTTACTAATAAGATCGATGAGTACAAATAGAGGGAACTACACAACGTCAATGATGTTTACACACACGTGTGTGAGTGACACTACGGAGAAACGCCGGGTGCGTTTGTCCTTCAAGAAACAAAAGATTTTTTTTTTTCTTCTCTTTCGTTTCTCTCTATTCTGTTTCTCTCCTTCCTCACAAATACACACAGAGGTTTGAGAAACCCTCAACTCTCAATTTCTCAACTCAAGATCTCTCTCAATGGAAGAAAATGTTCACCTAAAGAGGAGGGGAGTTTCTCTTTTATAGCCGCTTGAGGCGGTGGAGGGTGGCGGTGATGGAGGGTTCCATCACCTTCCACCATCTTCTTCTTCCAACTGTCTTCAACTCAGATCTAGCAAAGTCAAGCACAAAGCCAGCAGATTCGAGCTATCATCTTCATGATCCAGCCAAAATTCAGGTTTGTCTTCATCTCCTTTTGTCCATTTGTATTGCCGACATCAAATTTTCAACACCACCCATTTGCTATCTTGATCCTCTGGAGTCCTGCAGGCCATGCCCAACACCCATTATCCACCAGGAAGTAATATGTGGCTCCAAAGTCTCATCCACAATCACTGCATCCACCAATCCACACGTTTGTACAAATTTATCCAATTGATGAAGTTGAAAAGCATATCAATTACGTTGGTTTTTAATATGTGGTGGGGATTGTAAACATAGACTTCTCTTTTTTGACTTTAAGAGACTTTCTATATATAATCACTTATATTAAAGAGATGTAGAGAGATATGAAGCAAATTAAGATAAGATATATGGGTAATTTGATTCTTTTTCTCACTCTCATCACAACATTACAAGTTGTTTCATCATCATTAGCAGCTACAATCAAATCTGATATAGTGGGTGGCTTCCAGTCTCATCATCAGCTAGAACGACCTTGCAGTAGTAGTAGTACTGGTTTACTTGAAGAATGCGGTGGAGAATACGATGTTGAGGAGGAGTTCCAAATGGATTCAGAGATCAATAGAAGAATAATACTTGCTACTCATCCGCCCATCGCTCCTGGTGTACTAATTGCAAACAGTGCCAGATGCGCGGATAAGAGGGGGATGACCTACAACTGTCCCGGCGTTAATGACAGCCACAAACCAGGAGGATGTAGTGCAACTAGAAAGTATAACAGAGACTGCCCCCAGAAATAGTATATGCATGCCTGCCCCAATAACTAGTATATAGATCATCTCCCATCTCCCCTGGCCGGTGCACATCCTACTCCCGGAGAAATTAGGTAGGATTGCCATGTGCCCGTGGCGTGGAATAAATAATGGTTACCTACTCAAGTGCAGCAACAAACATAATATATTATTATGGTGTAAAATAAACATGTTTGGTTTTTACGAATCTAGCTAATCCCTGTAGTTGTTGTTGGTTCTATGAGATTGGTGCAATTAAGTTAAATATGCATAATGGGAATTTAGTTTATAGTATTTTTTTTCTGGCAAATTAATGTCTCCCAAAACTTGCGAAATTTCTCTGATGTTTGTAATAATAATGTAGTTTTTTTTAATAGTAATTTAGTAAAGCTAATTATGCTTTGAGAAGGGAATAAAAAAAGGTTCCAAACAAAACTCAAATAATTTTTTGTTACTTTTTAGCCAAAATCTTAGCTAAAAAAAGAAAATTGGTATTTTGAAATGGAGGATTGAAGTAACCACCTTCAGTTCTAATAATTGAAAAAAGAAACACAAGATTCAGCAGTAATGCATTCTCGCGAACTTGGGTCTCTCAAAGTTTTGTATTTGGAGAACATGGATTCATTGTCATGGATGATGATGATGATGATGCAAGAACTCACGTTAGAAGATATTCCTGATTTGGAGGGATGGTCATCTTCATCGTTGTCTTCTTAAGCAGAAATAGCCCCAGTATTCCCTCCCTCGCCTAAAAAAAACGAAGTGTGGGTCTCTGTATGCCCAAACCCGGATGGAAGGAGAAGTCCCATTTGTCAGGGTCCCCGGTCCAAGAAGTTGATATAAACGGATAAAGCAATGAAATGGTTCCCATATTTCAATTGTTGAAATGTTCAGTTTTTTCTAAGTGCACTGGTTTTTTGTCTGGTACTATCAGACACCGTAAAATTGCATCGAGATAAGTAATAAACTTATTTCGATACAATTTTACGGTGCCTGATAGTATCAGGCAAAAAACCAATACACTAAAATGTTTGGTCCGATGGGTATTAACCATAATGGGCAGATACCTCAAAGGGTTTTGTTCTCCTAGCAGACAGGCTGCTTGTTGTGTTGGGCACAGGTTGTTCTTCCATTGAGAGAGAGAGTAGAAAAAAAGATAAGTTGAAGGGGGTTTGCGTAGTTTGCTCACGAAGTGTTCATTGCCGTTTCTTGTTTGATTTTGGTGTTGTTTGTATTGATGTATTCTCTATTTGATTGGAAAGTTGATTGGCACTCTTGTATTCCTCAAGTTTTGGATAAAAATAGTTATTCTTTTGTTGATTCAATTGATCGGATTTGTTCCATAATATTTTACCCGTCACATTGAAGTATATCTTATTGCTTTTATTTTTACTTTCTTACAATTGAATATAAACATAAACAATAAACTTTTTTTTCTTTTTTCTCCTTCATGAGCTTATGAGTTCCATACCTCGTAACCTTGGAAATTACACAATTATAAGCAAAGTGATAAAACAAATCACAATCACCCAATTATTTATTTTATTTTTAAAAATTCCTTTGTTAATTAAACGGTCGCTCTCAAAATGGCTTCACAATGCCCCTGTTCCATGCCTGTGGGAAACTCATTGCTGATTTGATCCCTAGATGAACAATTATGGGTTATTTCTTTGACAGATTGCATGGATTTTGGTTCAAAAAGATTAATTTCGAATGATCGTATTGCTTGAAAAACTAAAATACGTGTAACCGACCCCGAGAGCTCGATAATGGGCTTTGATGATGATGATTTTAGAAAATCATATTTCTTATTGATGATGTAGTGGTGTACTGTTGATTCATGTTTTTTCTAAGTTTAAGGTTTTGGTATCCTTGAAACAGTCTGGATACATATGTTTACTTCCACATGTGAGTTTATAGAGTAAAAGACGACTAGGTAATAATCTGGTATACGGGAATCATAATGCAACTTACCTAAAATTGTTAGAAAATAAAACCATTGTATTTATATCTATAAAAAAAATTTATAAGCATACATGCCTGAAGAAGTTGTAATATTTATTCATTTAGTTATTGTTTTTATTATAATTTGGTTGTTAATCATTGATGATATATTCCCTTTGCAGAATTTTTTACATGAGTTGTATGTGCAACAACTTTATAGTGACTATCCAACACCCAAGATGATCGAGCATGTTACCTTTTCAGTGTTTGATCTAGATTTGTGTTTCTGATTTTTTATTTTGGGAGCGAGTTCTCTGATTGCAGCATGTTAACGCTGAAGGTACAGCCTTGGTCACAAAATTAGAAAATCTTGCAAGGAACCAGAAGGTTGGTCTAATAATTTTTTCTCGACTACGAAGCTCGTTCATCCTGGATTAAGAATATCACTCACATCTATAGTTCATCCTCGACTCAAATCTATAGTTTGTTTAGAAAATTTATTTGGATTTTTTTTTTTTTAATTTCTTCAGTATCCTGTGCGACTGGCATCGTGCTTTCAATTATAAGAGAACTGTTTATGTGTAGTAGCAATTATTATTTCGATATGCTCAGATGAAGTGTCACTATCATTATATATTTGGTTTGCCGGCACAGAAAAGAGACGTGGTTGGTCTACATGATAGTTTAGAAGAAAACTATCTTATCTAGACTTCATGAAATTACAGCATATATAAAATGTGTGCTTCCAAAACCATAAACTTTTCCACGGTCATTTGGATAATATTTTTGAAAGGATGGGAGTTAGAAATTGAGTGATGAAGCCACATCGGAAAAACTAGAGAAGGTTGTTTAATTTTCGTTGTTGACATATACTTGTATTCTCATGTCCAATCCCATATTTGGCTCTGATCGTTGCTTGATACTGCACTTACTGTTATTTTGAGGTTTTCAAACTGCTGGCATATATTAGTGACAAATTTGTTGATGAAATTTCCTTGCCTTGCCCTCTCAGGGATGGTGCTGGAAAAAACACTTGACACAACTTTCTAATTCAAGAAGATCAACGTTAACAAAGACAATTGATACAGTTAAGTGTGAATCATGTAGAGTCGGCGAGTTTGGCCACCAGCAGTTGGTGATGAAGTGGGTTGAGCTGCTAGGCTGGATGTTCAAGGTAAGTTTTCTAGCATTTGCTACTCTTTGCTTTTTAGATATAAGCAGTTAATTTTATTTGATCATCTTCTGTAATAAAACATGATTCTGACTAAACAAAAACAATCAATATCTGTTATTAGAAGCAACATGAAAATTGAGAAGCCGATAGGTGACGAGGAAGCAGAAGGGGAGAGATTGTGAGAAGAGATGAATATGTTGATGAAGGATAGTGCCTGTGATCTCATTTGTAATGTTTTCAGGGAGACTACAATTCCTTACAAAAAATAGGTAGCATCTAGATGCGATATTCGATCCGATTAAACCTAAATCAAAGCATTATTTAAACCCAAATCCAATCCATTTATAAGATGATACAACTTTTTAAGTAATTTATTCTACATTTCAGTAAATCTTCTGATATAGAGAAGTTGTTCACTCCATTCTAATAATTGAAGCACAACATTAGACAATAGACTTTATAATAATTGAAGCACAAGAAGGGACAACAAATAAGAAGTAAGTAACGATGAACACATCAGCGGAGTTGGGATGACCCTGTGCCTTCGAAATGCCAATGCACATTACATGTCTCAAGGTTCATAAATAAATTTAAAAAAAAATTATAATCCTTTTTCAATAACTATAAAGATCGATCATATGTTTATTAACAATTCTAGCCAGTAGTCAGGGAACACGACCATTTTTTTGGTCAGGTTTTAGTCTTTTTACACTTCAACCCATTTTATAAATGATGTTTGTAGTTGTGTCTTAAAAAAAAGAAGTAAAAATGTAAAAAAACTCACACCTAACTAAAAGATGATTGTATTTCCTAACTGCCTAGTCTTACTCTATGTTTATATAAGAGATTGAAACAAGTAACTATAAAATATGTGTGAAAAAGATAAGTGAGAAACTCTTCACCAACTTCTGCTTTGTCTAAACTATGAAAAGCTTAGTTGTTGAATATTAATCAGTAGACGACACCCACGTATAGCAACAACAAATCAGGGTAAAATCTTGATGGGTCGATTATGGACCTTAATGCATATTTAAAAATCCTGAATACTTTATGATGATGATGTTCAATTGTCCATATCCTGCACAGCATCTTCATGAAACTAAATCCATTGGATATACATATTTCTTCCAGTCTTTGATTGATGGATCAAAATAAACACAAAAAGGTTTCAAAGTGACTGGTTCAGTTTGTGATGTCTGTTGGGGAAAAAATTACGCCGATTCACCCCGAAATCAGATTAGTGGGAAATGCAATAAAATCAACACACAGATATTTACGTGGTTCACCTAACTTGGGTTACGTCCACGGGCTGCTGCAAAGCTTTACTCGAACAAAACAAAGTGTTTACAACACTCACAACTCACAACCCACAACCCAATTACACCCGAGAAAATTACTCTCAATTTTCTCTCTCTCACACAAGCTTAACTCTCTAAGATTTACTCACTCTCACATAGAGGAGGAGATGGGAATGGGATGGTTCTTAGGATGGGATGAGGATCCTTATGATGAGGATGATTTGAACAAGGAAGGGGAGAGGCCTTTTATAGGCTCTCCATTTGGTTGGTGGGGAGGAGTCAACAATGGTGGTTGCCACCCACCATGAATAGCCACCCACCTTTGCCTAACAATGTCAACAATGGTTGCCACCCACCATCACCCACCATTGCCTAACAATGTCAACAATGGTTGCCACCCACCATTGCCTAACAATCTCCCACTTGAAGACCGATTTCAATCTGTCTTCACACCTCGATCAATGCAGCAGCCTTCCGAACACAACTTCAGTTTGTCACTTGGCACCGCCTTTGTCAACATATCTGTTGGATTCCTGTTTCCTTGGATCTTCTCCAGCATTAACACTTCATCTTCCAATAGAGATCTGATAGTGTTAAGTTTCACAACGGGAGAAAAAATGTCGGTGTAGTCAATTCCTTCCTTCTGTTGGAAGCCTTTGACAACTCGTCGGGCTTTGTATCTCTTGGAGCCGTCTTGCTCATCTTTTACCCGGTACACCCATTTGTTGTGAAGTGCCTTCTTTTCCATTGGTAACTCAGCTAGTTCCCATGTCTGGTTGGAGATAAGAGACCGCATCTCTTCATTCATAGCAAACTCCCACTTGCTAGCATCTCCAGTCTGACAAGCTTCATCATAGCATTCAGGCTCCCCTCCATTAGTCAGCAACAGATAGTTCATGTATCTCCTGTTAAAAAAAAGAAGTAAAAATGTAAAAAAACTCACACCTAACTAAAAGATGATTGTATTTCCTGACTGCCTAACAGTATTTACTCCTGTTAGGCACATGCGGCCGAGAAGACCTTCTCAATACAGGAGTTGGACTAGGATGTTGCGGTGTGTCTGACTGTTGCACACTACCCTGTCCAGCAGGTTCCTCTGGCTGAGGACTTGCTACTATCTGCTCCATCACAGGACTATCTGGAAAGTCATTTGCATCTGCAAATACTGGCTCACTCTGCTCTGAGCCGCTGGGGCCAGCTTTATGTTTGTCTTTGTACATCACTCTTTCATTAAAAATCACATCTCTGCTTCGGATCACCTTCTTGTTTTCATCATCCCAGACACGGTAGCCGAACTCATCCTCGCCATAGCCGATGAGAGTGCATATCTTGGATTTGGGATCAAGCTTATTCCTACCTTGATCACTGATATGCACATATGCTACACAACCGAAAACTTTTAGATGTGAGAGCTTGACCTCCTGTCCGCTCCATACCTCCTCTGGTATTTTGTGCTCCAATGGAACCGATGGGCCTCGGTTGATCAAGTAAGTTACTGTGTTGACTGCTTCTGCCCAGAACTGCTTCGGTAGACCTGACTGTATACGAATGCTTCTGGCTCTCTCTGTCAACGTTCGGTTCATGCGCTCAGCTACACCATTGTCCTGATGCGTACCTGGCACGGATCTCTCCATTCTGATTCCGTGCTCATAGCAGAACTTCTTGAATCTGGTGTCTTCATATTCACCACCATTGTCGGTTCTAAGCCTTTTTATTGTTAGACCTGTCTCATTTTCAACCATAGCTTTCCATCTCCTGAAAGCCTCAAATACTTCAGACTTATGCTTTAGAAAGTAAACCCATACCTTCCGAGAGTGATCATCGATGAAAGTCACGAAGTAGTGTTTCCCACCAAGGGATGAGACGGTCGTTGGTCCCCAAACATCAGAGTGAACGAGCTCCAGCCGTTCCTTCTTTGGGGTTCTGCCACTTGTCTGAAAGCTGACTCTCTTCTGCTTTCCAAGTATGCAATCTTCGCACATGTCAGTCTCAACTGACTGTAGACCTGGAAGTTTCCCCTTCGAGTGCATAATCTTCATCCCCTTCTCGCTCATGTGGGCAAGTCTCTGGTGCCACAGATTGGGATCGACGTTTCCTGCTGCAACTGCAATTGAACAGCGTGCACCTGCTGTCATATAAAGAGTACCACTCTTCTTGCCTCGAGAAACCGTCATTGCACCCTTTGAAATCTTCCAATCATCACCATGGATGATCGTAGTGTAGCCTTCACTAGCTAACTGCCCTACTGAGATTAAGTTCTTTCTCAGGTCGGGAATATATCTGACATTCTTCAGCTCCCAAACAGACCCGTTCAACTTAATCTTTACTATACCTTTGCCAATAATAGCACAAGGTTGATCATCACCAAGGTATACCTTACCAAGGTTTCCAGGGACATACTTCTCAAACAATTCCTTTTGAAAAGTGGCGTGGAATGACGCTCCAGAGTCTAACACCCAAGACTCTTCCTTGCTCTCCAAAGAGCATATCAGCGCATCATCTCCTCCTGAGGTGGAAGTAACATTTGCCTCTACCTTCGCCTCCTGGTTCTTCGGTGCACTTTTGCACTGATGTCTGTAGTGCCCGATCTTCCCACAGTTCCAACACTCGACAACCTTCGAGTTCTGGAAACCATTGGGATTTCTGGATTTGGACCTCCTGTCCATTGATCTACCATGATGGTTTGATCTGCCGCGTCCATTCCATCGAGTTGAGTCTCTTCCTCTCGACTCTGTCTGCAAGACTGAAGAGGCTGACGATTCCCCCGACTCTCTCCGTCGGATCTCTTCATTGAGAGCTAGATCACGAACATCGTCAAATTTTAACTTATTGCTTTCCGAGGAGCTACTCACAGCCGTGACAGTAGCATTCCAGCTTTCTGGTAGAGAAGACAATAAGATCAGTGCCCGTACCTCTTCATCAAATTCAATCTCCACTGAACTCAACTGAGTTGTGACTGTGTTGAGTTCGTTTAGATGTTGCGCAACCGATGCGCCTTCCGTCATCCGCAAGTTGAACAAACGTTTCATCAGGTGAACTTTGTTTGAAGCTGATGGCTTCTCATACATGCTTGAGAGAGCCGCCATAAGACCCACCGTGGTCTTTTCCTTTGCTATGTTAAAAGCAACGTTGCGGGATAGAGTCAGTCGGATAACTCCAAGGGCCTGTCTATCAAGCAGGGCCCACTCCTCATCCTTCATAGTTTCTGGCTTCTGCCCTATGAGAGGTAGGTACAGATTTTTATGGTATAGATGATCCTCTATCTGCATCTTCCAGAATCCGAAATCTGTGCCATCGAACCTTTCGAGTTTCACCTTCCCTTCGTCTGTAGCCATTGCTCCCACTCGAATCTGGCTTTCTCTGGATTATACAACCAAAGCTCTGATACCAATTGTTGGGGAAAAAATTACGCCGATTCACCCCGAAACCAGATTAGTGGGAAATGCAATAAAATCAACACACAGATATTTACGTGGTTCACCCAACTTGGGTTACGTCCACGGGCTGCTGCAAAGCTTTACTCGAACAAAACAAAGTGTTTACAACACTCACAACTCACAACCCACAACCCAATTACACCCGAGAAAATTACTCTCAATTTTCTCTCTCTCACACAAGCTTAACTCTCTAAGCTTTACTCACTCTCACATAGAGGAGGAGATGGGAATGGGATGGTTCTTAGGATGGGATGATGATCCTTATGATGAGGATGATTTGAACAAGGAAGGGGAGAGGCCTTTTATAGGCTCTCCATTTGGTTGGTGGGGAGGAGTCAACAATGGTGGTTGCCACCCACCATGAATAGCCACCCACCTTTGCCTAACAATGTCAATAATGGTTGCCACCCACCATTGCCTAACAATGTCAACAATGGTTGCCACCCACCATTGCCTAACAATGTCTCCATCTGATCTGATCGAGAGAAGCTCATGGAGACCGTCTCCTCTGTTTTTTACTCCAACCTTAACATCCTCGTATGTATTTATGTTTTTAATTTAGCAAAATTAATGTTAATATCGCAAATGTCAAGGTCCTGAAAAGTTAACAGAAGAAAGTATGGAGGGAGTGACTCATGTAACAATATTTTTAACTTGTCAGGGAGACCTATCGATAAGCATCCGTGATGCTCTTATTGAAACTAAAAATTGCTACAATTGTGCTTTGGTTGCAGGTAAACAATACTGCAACACTTGTATTTAAACCGACAGTAGACTTTACAGCTGATGACTTCTCATCTCAAATTGCTACCAATCTTGAGTCTGCGTTACATTTATCCCAACTTGCACACCCTCTCTTGAAAGCTTCGGGAATGGGAAGCATTGTGTTTATCAAAATAATAACAGCTTTGCACCTGGAGTCATTGGAACTCCTCTGGCTGATGAGGTAAATAGTCTCACCATATATCCATTCCATTAATCTGAAAACACATCCAAATTCCATATTTTCAGTTGTGATAAGCATTTTATTATAATATATTAATTACTACATCGGTCCAATAGGTTTTTGAGATCCAGTTTTAAAACAAGATCTTAACTGTTATTATTTTTCCTTGCAGTACTTGGAAAACAAAGAATACAAGGAGCATTTGTATGCTCGAATTCCCATGCGTCGTTGTGGGGAGACAGAGGAGGTGGCGTCATTGGTGGCATACCTTTGCCTCCCATGCGCTTCATATGTTACTGGTATCAGGCTATTTGTGTCGACGCTGGATGGACTGTGAATGGCTTATTTCCTACTCGTGATGACTAAAACCAGTCTCACTCAGAGCTCGGACAACAATGTTTCCTGGTGGAGTAATTCTAGGGAGCCTGCCGTGATAGTCTGGGAGGCTGTCCGGACCCTCTCAGGCACGTGCCTGAGAGGGTGGCTGGCACGTGAACCCAAAATCACAAGTCTGAATTTGGTCAAACCGAAAATCACTCTTTCTTCACTCTCTCTCTCTCTCAAGTACAATCTCCTTATTGGCTTGTAGAAGTTGCAGCAGTGAGTGGTGGTGGTACCTTACCTTCTCTTCTCTTCACAAGATAGGGTTTGCAGGGCTTTGGATGGGTTTGTTGGCTGCACAAGCTTCATGTGCCTCATTCATGGTGTATGTGCTAGTCACCACAGATTGGGTTGTTCAAGTAGAAAGAGCAAGACAGTTAACACAAACTCCATTGACTGCTGCTATTACAACACCAACATCAACATATCCTTTTACTAAGGAAGCTAAGAAGGTTGCTAACTCGGAGGAAATTGTATGCACTACTGAGCTTGATGGGGTCTTGAAGTCAGCCTCACTAGAAACAGACCCTCTAATAAAATCCACTCTTCTAGTAAATGAATGACGAGAGTTCTTTCTCAATTTGTTTGGGTTCTAATTCATTTCATTTCATTTAGACTTGTCTCATTATATAAGGAAATCAAGAGCTCAAAAAGGTGGGTCTCATTTTGTTGTGTGTTGCAAAGGAGGAGGAGGAGAATTGAAGCAAGTGAAGAGAGGAAGAATGTTGAAGAAGAGATCCAGAGGAATGAAGAGCACAAACCAAGCTCAATCAGTAATGCCCGAAAATGGTTCATTTTGTCTGCCCAAAGACGAGCAATTCAAACCCAATACATCCTCCTTTTTCACTTGTTCCCCCCCAAGGTTCTTTTTTGTTTTTGCAATGAAGGGTTTTGTGGCCGAGTCGTCTTTGACGGAATCAGTAATGAGCCCAACCTCCATTCTTGACAACAAGCCTTTCTCTGCCATTGCTAATCCAATTTGGTCTGACACCAAAACCAAAACTGTGCTTCCTTCAAGATTGTCTCCTCTTCCTCATCCTAGTGTGGAGAAACCCCACCACCCATGGGAGAAGAAAGTGGAAGGGATTGTTGATGTTCTTCTCAATGACAATGACGAACATTCAATCAACAAGCTTTCAAAACCTGATACCCCCAGAATGCTTCTCTTTGGATCAAACCTCAAGATTCAAATCCCTCCTCTTGTTCAGTCCCAAACTCCCCCCCTTGCTGATTTTGGTACCAACACCAAGAGCTCCCCAATTCGATCATCGAGCGGAGCAGAGGAACAGGGAGGGTGTTTGGCAGAGGAGGAGGCGCAGGAGAGGAGAGGTTAAGCAGTTGAGGTTAATCGCTTGAGGGCGGGTTCATGTGCCAAACACCCGAGGGTCCGGACTGCCTCCCAGGCTACCAAGGCTGTGAGACCCTTGTGTGGGCGGACTTGAGGGGGAGGGTGAGGGTGAGGGTTGGAGCTCAATAGGCCCAACAGGCCCGTGGATCCCAAGAGGAGTTGGGCTAGCTACCAAGGGGAAACATAGTCCCATATCGCCTGGGTAGGGAAGGATGATGATCTTTATATGTGCAGGGTCATCTCCCCGTTGTATAGAGGACTTTTAAAGCCGTGAGGGCCGGATGGTAGCCCAAAGCGGACAGTATCTGTACAGTGCGGGAGGGGGGTCGTCACAGTTTGGTATCAGAGCCTGACCCAGCCGGAAGTATGCCACGTGTCGGTGGGCCCTCGGGCAACGTGGACGTTGTGCCTGTGTGGCCAACGAGGACGTTGGGCCTTAAGGGGGGGGTGGACTGTGAGACCCTTGTGTGGGCGGACTTGAGGGGGAGGGTGAGGGTTGGAGCCCAATAGGCCCAACAGGCCCGTGGATCCCAAGAGGAGTTGGGCTAGCTACCAAGGGGAAACATAGTCCCATATCGCCTGGGTAGGGAAGGATGATGATCTTTATATGTGCAGGGTCATCTCCCCGTTGTATAGAGGCCTTTTAAAGCCGTGAGGGCCGGATGGTAGCCCAAAGCGGACAGTATCTGTACAGTGCGGGAGGGGGGTCGTCACAAAGGCGGGCTCCCAAGAATTATTCTTCTTGGTGTGAAGGTTTTTTTTTGTATGTGTGGGGAGGTTGACGCCCGACCCGCCATGGGAATCGCAGTATGCTGATGCATGAACTAATCCGTAAAACAGGCGGATCGTAACCGGCCACAACATCATAATATAACACATTCTTGGAACGAGAATCAAACGGAAATAAAATTACGATAAATTTTGAACAAAATAAGAGTATATACGATTCACCCCGCCAAAGTCATAGCGACAAAAACAATATATACAAACATCTAGTATTTAATCAGATAATACAAAGGAAACAAAACATACCCGTACAGGGTGGACATGACTAAACAGACCAAAACAACAACTGGAAACTGGGCCTAAGCAACACGATCAGTAAGAACGCCAACACTGCCTGCACTTCAATAGAAACACACCCCTTGCGAGGTCAGCAAAACACAAAGCTAGTTGGTGCGAGTGAACTAAATACAAATAACATAATAATATACAGGAGAAATTCATGCCAGACAATAATCAGGGGCGGATCTACAGCTTGGGTATTGTACATGTTTCTGACACTTCTGCTCTATCCCTAAAGGCATCAATTGACGCTTTATTTTCCAAGCACAAGTTAAGCATTTCAAGACTACGTGGCCAAGGGTACGATGGGGCAAGCAATATGCAAGGTGAGTTCAACGGTCTTAAAGCATTAATCTTAAAAGAGAATGGAAGTGCATTTTATATTCACTGCTTTGCACATCAACTTCAATTAGCACTTATTGCCGTTGCAAAGAATGAGGATTTTATTATTTTATTATTCTCTTTGATCACGAGTGTTGTGAATGTGGTTGGTGGCTCATGTAAGCGTCATGATATTCTTTTAGAAGCACAATCTATTAACACTCTAAAAGCACTTGAAAGTGGTGAACTTGCAAGTGGAAGTGGCCAAAATCAACAATCAACTCTTAAAAGAGCCGGAGATACACGTTGGGGCTCACATTACAATACTTTGATAAGCTTGATTAAGTTGTTCAATTCTATCATCGATGTGCTTGAGTGCATTAAGGAGACCTCAAAATATGCTAAGCAAAGAGTTGAAGCATGCACTTTATTAGATTCACTACTATCTTTTGATATTGCATTTGGACTTCATTTGATGAAAAATACATTAGGAATCACAAATGAATTGTCACAAGCATTTCAAAGAAATGATCAAGATATTGTGAATGCCATGACTTTGGTCACAGTAGCTAAGAAACGCTTACAGTTGATGCGAGATGATGGATGGAATAATTTGCTAGGCGAAGTTTCCTTATTTTGTAGCAAACATGTTATAGAAATGCCTAACCTGGATGAATTTTATGTTGCTCGGGGACGGTCACGACGTAATGTTGAAAAGGTGACAAACATGCATCGTTATCGGGTTCAGTTATTTAATGTTGTGATTGATTTGCAACTTCAAGAGCTCAACAATCGTTTCAATGAAGTGAATACTGAATTACTTTTATGTCTTTCATGCTTGAGTCCAAATGATTTCTTCTCGAATTTTGATAAGGGAAAATTGATTCGTTTTGCTCAGTTTTATCCAAGTGATTTCTCAGAAGTACAACTTGATGCTCTTGATAATCAGTTGGAGACATTTATCATTGATGTGAGGTCGAATAGCGAGTTCTTGAATTTGACAGGAATTAGCAATCTTGCTGAGAAGATGGTAAGGACAAAAAAAAAATATTTTGTATCCTTTGGTCTATAGGCTTATTACTTTAGCCTTAATATTACCAGTTGCAACTGCTAGTGTCGAGAGAACGTTTTCTGCTATGAAGATTGTCAAGAATCGATTACGTAATCGTATGGGTGATCAGTGGATGACAGATAGTTTGATTACATATGTTGAGAAAGATATATTTAATGACATCGATGATGAGGTGATTATGCAGCATTACCAGAACATGAAAACCCGCAAAGAGCTTTTACCTAAATCTACAGCGCATCTACATTGACTCAGTATGTATGTTTATCTTGTAACACTTTTAAAACTCTATTTTAATCATATTTATCTATTTATTTTAGAAATTAAATTATCTATAAATTTTTTGCCCCCCTTTGTCTGCAATCCTAGATCCACCCCTGACAATAATGAATACGTGAGTAATCCTAGATGCATGATCTATAAAATGGAAAAAGTGTCCATGTACAGGTTCTAAAGTCCATATCACACCGTGTCTCTAAAGATAATATTTCTAAGTTCAAGCACCAACACAAACATTTCAGATTCAACCATAACTACAAGTTTACGAGATATGCCGGTCATTACAGGTGATTCAAACATGGTAAATATCAAGCGATGAAAACAAAAAAAATATAGTAATCATGCATAGCCTCCTAGGTATGGCAATCAAATCGAAAGTCGAAACCATAAAATTTTCATGTAAGTGTCTCATATCGTAGGCATCCGCATACCCTACAAATGCGTCTCACCCAGACACATCCCACGACGTGCACCAGTACCACTTCGGGTGGTTTATATCCCAATGGGGTGCCATCTGCCAAGATACAAACTTAAACATCCCGAACGTCTGGCATATGTGATCATTAGGTAGGATTGAATTTGTTTGATATAGAAAGTAATGGTAAGTTAAGTTTGTGGATCTTATCAGGCTTTTGAATTTTCATTAATTCGCTGCATCAACTATTAATAGTTATGAAAACTGCAAATTTACAACAGGAGGAGGCGTTAAAGAGGAAGAGCACTTGCTTAGGTGGTAAAAGCAGAGGAGCCCAAAATGTTGTTTTCGACATGGATTATGGTAACTACGGTAAAAATCAATAGTAGAATGATTTTGAAGTGGGGTGATTAGTTAAAGTTCTTGCTAACAATCATATTTCTATCCAAACAGAGAGAGCAAAGGGTCTCGCTCATTCTAGTTAACTCCGGAGAAGAAGTTCTTGCAAATGCCACACCAATAGGCATGCATCCAAATACAGATCCAATTCCTGTGGCTGCGGTTAGCACTTTCACTTTATCTTTCTTTGTACCTTTAGAAACCCATAATTGTTACAGGAGCTGAATTTTATAGTCTTATGGGACCAGTTAAGACGAGAAGAGTCACTTAGGAAGGAAGATTCTGTAAGTAAGCAGTCAGGTGATTCTCTACATGCTATCCAGTCCAAATCTGGATGAGTTTAAGGTTAGATGTGAAAGGTGTTACTTTGATGACCCCAATGCAGTTAGGAAGGATTCATTTGTACAAGCAGCTGATAGTGCTGTTAAAGAAGCAAAGAATCTTAAGCATAAAGCTGATCGTCTTAAGGTTTTTCATAATGACCTTGTTTGACCTTTTAACATTTCTTTTGAAGCTTAATCTGGTATTGTACTGTATTAATCTCAGTTTCCTCAATATTCTTTGCGCAGAACGCAATATCCGAACTTCAATTTATAGGTCTGTACTTCCAGGCTGCTTTGAAGTTTCTGTATGTTGCATCACTTTCAGAACCTTCCAACTATGATAACTCTGAACATATAGAGATGACTCGCTCGATACAGCAGTATGGTGATGAAACTGCAAAACTGTGCAAGTAAGTTTTGAGAAGCTGTATAGACACTTCATATTTATTTATTTTTTTGTGTTGTGTCACGTTGTATGCCACGTGTCTGAGTTTTTGGGTTCTTTCTTTTTGTTGCATTCCATGATCCTGAGTTGTGTTCGGTCCACTTATTTAATTTTCTGTATTCGTTTCCTGTGTCTCTTCATGCCTGTGAATCACAAACCACACGAGCTTCAGCTGAGCCAAGTTTTTTTTCCATCGTGGTTAGGCTCGCAAACTATAATCTGAAGCTTGGCTTGGGTTGGGTTCATGAGTGAGATGAGTTGTAAGAAGAGCTTTGCTTGAGAGCCGTAGGGACTGGGGGGTGGGGGACGAATAATAGAAAAGGACTTGTGTGTGAAAGAAAGCAGGTGAAATTGCTGAGTTTGGCACCTTAGAATCTCCACAAATGATGGAGAGTTTCACCTTAATAGGAGCACATTTGAAGAACAATGGCTCTACAGTTCTTGTCGTTCTTGGATTATGTTTCTTTAGTTTCAATCAGGCACAAGAAAAGCTGGTGTATCTTGGATCACCTTAAGCTAGTTTTATCTAAATGAAAACCTTTTGGCTTGGGATGAACTGCTTTTAGATCTTAATTTCTCCTTATGAAATGTGTTGTTACTTCTCTATTAAAACCTGGAATGGTAAAAACTGAAAAACCTATTTATGTAGTTGTGATTTCTTTGAATAATCTTGGAATTTTCAGAGGTTGAATTGTTACCCCACCAAAAAGTCTCGACCTCTAGTTTCTTCTTTTTTTGTTCTACTGCTTGATATGTAGAAGAATAGAAATATATTACTAGGAGCTCAAGTAATAGATAAAAAAATGAACAATGTAAAACAGGAAATGTGAAATACAAGTGCTATGAACTGGTAGATGGGGCCATTAGCTTTCAGTTGCTAGGCAAATGGGGCATCCATTCCCTGATATGTTATCGTTCTTGAAGTTGTCCTATGCTAGAATTATGTTAACAAATGTAGAAGAAAAAAAAAAGAGCTACCTCTGATGTAATAATAGATTTCCAAATAAGGTCTTATGGTGAGACATCTGGAGATTATACGGCTCTCGAGAACACTCGTCTTATGCATGCTGTACCTCAGTAAAAAAAAGTCATATTTCCTAGTGTGGGGTTCTATTAACCTATATGGAGTATGGACCAACACAGGATTCTGCACACACATTTCTGTTTTTTAATCATGCACCAAGTGTACTTCATAATTATATTCAGTACATTATTCTTTGTAAATGGTAACACATATTCTTAGAATTTAGTGATCTTAGTAACAAATCAAGTTCATGAAAGTGAGATGCACATTGAATGACCAACAAGTTCTGACAAATTGATTGCATTACCTTTAATATGTTTTTTACATTCATAGGTTTGTTGCTCAGCTGTATGAAAGACACAAAGAAATGGCTTCTGCTGCATTAGCGTACAAATGCATGGAGGTGGCTTACATGAGGATTATGAGTGTACAAATGCATTAGTGTACATTAGTGTACAAATGGAGGTGGCTTACATGAGGATTATGAGTGCATTAGTGTACAAATGCATGGATGTTGCTCATCTCGAGGCGGCCCCTTTCCCTCGTTCCCTCCCTCGATCAGGGGCGGAGCCAGGATTGCAGACAAAGGGGGGCAAAAAAATAAATCACAGATAATTTAATTCTTAAAATAAATAAATAAATATGATTAAAACAAAGTTTCAAAAATAGTATAAGAGAAACATATTTTATGTGTCAATGTTGTTGCACATTGAATTTTAGTAAAAACTCTCTGCGAGTTCTCATGTTCATAGGGTTTACCAAATCAGACCCGAATGCTACAATATTGTTGCCACTTAATATCCTCTGTGTTGCAATCCATGCCCGAAGGCTATATAACTGACTCTATAGGGTTTACCAAACCAAGCCCGAAGGCTACAATATTGTTGCCACTTAATATCCTCGTCGCCTCAATCTCGTAGGGAGATTTGCTTTCGCTCCGATCCGTTGTCTCCACCGTGCATGAAGATGGCTTAGTCACGGCGAAGCACATGTGCTTCTAATAATCAGGTGAAAACTCACAAAATCTTAACTGGTGAGTCTCGAACCTGCGACCTCTTAAAATGAGAGTTGATGTCCGATCAACTGAGCTTCAATTGGTGGACAACTGTTAATATTAAGAATGTTATCGTCCAATTGCTTAGCTGAAGTAGGCTACTATGAAGGCCGAAGAGTGTCGATGATGAGCAAACAAGCAAGAGAAAGAGTAAGACCACATCCATAAATCAAACTATATCTAATTGAAATCTTATTGTGTGATTGGAGAAATCAATCTCCGTTGAAATTGTCTTGTGCGATTGGAGGAGATTGGAGAAAATCGATATTTGTCAAAATCATTTTGGGCAATTGAGAAGGCAGAGAGGTGAACTTGCGAAGGTTTGCGAACTTGTGAAGGGTTTGCGATTTTATGTATATTTGTATTTTATTATCTATCAGAGGGGGCAATCTAAATTTTTAAAGGGGGGCAAAATTACAAATATTGTTAGTTTGGTGAAATTTCTTAAAATGCTAAGGGGGACAATTGCCTCCCTTAGCTTCATGGTAGATCCGCCCATGTCCTCGACCCCTAGAATTTTCTGAGGATTATATATTCCACAAACCCAATCATGAAAAAGGACTGGCTTGACTTGCAAATGTGTGTTCCCTCAATAGTTCCTTTTTATTAAAAAATTAAGAAACTCGGGCCATGGGATCAAAACAAAACCTAAGGTTCAGATTGTATGTAACAGTGTGAGTCAACTGATAGTCACATAATTATTACATAATATACCCCTTAATTTATACATGTTAGTGCTTCGATTAATATATTTTATAGTAATTATTTCGTTTTCATATCTTTGTAGGAATTTGAGCGTAAACGATGAAATCACATTAAAGCGGCAAGTTAAGGAACGACAATTAGTCGATTCCAATGGTGGTATAAAGCAATCACAAAACCTAAACCTAAACCTAAACCTAACTCATACCCTAAACCCCATAACCTAATTCATACCCTAAAAACCAAAACCTAATTCATACCCTAAAACCCAAAACCTAATTCATACCCTAAAACAAATTCATACCCTAAAACCAAACCCAATCCTTCTCCTACCCTCATTGATGAATCATTCCATCATTCCATCCCTATTCATCTTGATTTCTCTATAAATAGAGGAGGATAGGGTGAGAATGAGGGGGGAGGAAAGAGAAGGGAAAAGAAAAGAATTGGAAATCAAAACCTCTTCCTCCACTCAAGGTGATTCTCATCACAAACCACCACTCCCTACTCCTCTCCACTGTCCACACAGTCACCTCACCACCACCTCCGCCGAACAGCACAATAGGTCACGAACCACCACGAACCAGCCGCGACAGAGTGCCAACCCCGCCGCGGAACAGAGCCGCACCGCAACTCTGTTTCACCTCGCGACAAAGCATTTTCCTCCCCTCTTTCGGCCTCAAATCGTCTCGAGTTCCTTCTCTCACGACCACCTTCACGACCCAACCAAGCACCGCAACCACCACCTCGCGACAGAGCTCGCAACCGAGCGAAAACGGAGCGAAAACAGGGAGTTTCCTCTCCCGATTTCTCGCTCTGAATTTGTTTGTTTATTTGGTTTTTCTTCATTTTTCTCGTCTTTGCAGGTTCTAGGATTAATTGGAGTCGAGGGAGGCCGCGAGGAGCGAAGGAACGCCGCGGGAACAGCCGCGACAGGAAGCGAAAACAGGGAGTGCCACCCACCTGCTGATTTGCTGAGTGCCACCATCTCAAGCTTGTGATAAACTAATTAGGTTGTATAAATTATTTTAAATTTATTTTACTGAATGGTTTGCTTAATTGTCATTACAAATTATTTCTGAATTTTGATAATTTGCTTTCACCTTGCATTTTCGAGTAAGTAAACTTGATATGTTTGGTAGTTAGAATTACCCTTTATTAATATTCAAAGCATGTGCTAAAAAATTATTAAGCTTAAACTTTGATTAAGTGTGCCATAAAAAGACATTTAATACTTAGTAAGAGCATATTTGCTTGAAATAACTTTTGAATGTTTGATAGAAACATGATATAAGTTTAATTGGATTATAACGATCATATATTCGGTGTAAGCAAGGGATTCTCATTCCTAACGCTTCTCGTATTTAAATTCAGTGATTTAGATTTAGATAATTTTGCTAACTAAATTGCGAGTCCAAGTTCACCAAAAATCCATTTCATATATATCTTTTATTTTATTTTTTTTCTTAATTTTCTTATTTTTAAATCTATTTTTAGTTTAGCTTTAAAAATGCTGTAACCCCCTTTCCTATAAATTAGTTTAATTAAATTTCTAAAATTCAATTTAATCCAACTTCCTCGTGGGATCGACCCGTACTTGCCGTTGTCTACCAGTTAGGCACCGTGCACTTGCGGTTATTACAAGTGGGCTGAATTAACCTATTTATTTAGGTTAGTTAAATCCGCATCATCAACTTTGATAAGTAAGCAGATCCCGACCCTTTTTGTACATTGCTAACGAAAATAATTAGTGAGTTTGTCATTTAAAAACTACGAGGAGCACACATTGTTGTTGTCAAGAGTTAGGAAAAGGAAAAAAAAAAGGGAGATGGTTTGAGTTAGATTCATTATCTAGCTGAGACGCGTGGAAGCTAGTGAGAATAAAATAGTAATGTCAATAAATAAAACAACAAATAAAAGTCATGTCATCAAATAGTTTCATAATTTCATGCTACATATTTCATATTAAATATTAAAAAAAATAGTTCGGAACGGGATGAGACGAGATCAGGATGAGATTGATCAATCTCAATAGAACCAGAAAAAATCGGGTTGGGATCAGGATCTCGAGATGGAATACCCACCCCCAGTCCCCCTATTTCTTCATCATTCAAATCACATCCCATATTTTAACTTTTTCATCATTATTTAAATATATCTTACACTTTTTCATCCCAGAATTCCTTTTGTTTTCATTTTTATTTTGTTTTAATTTGAAAATTACAGATTTGGAATATTTTAATGATATTTCAAAATTTAGGGGATGGTTGGTTGCCCCTAAATTTAGGGGGGGAGTTGAATATGAAGTTAAAATGAGTAATGGTTTAGGGGATCCATTGGAACATGCAATTTCTCACATAAGACCCCTAAAATAACTTTTTGGCTATTTTAGGGAATACATTAGAGATGCTCTTAGAGCAAGATAATAATATATATACATTATTATATTACCTTTCAAAATTCATCTCAAAATTTTCATTCTTTGTTTCACTTAACGCCAACAGTGGATTCTTAGGGTTTACACCCTCCCTTGAAAATATATATTCACCCCCAATTCAATTCTAGATATGGGGATGAGATAGATAGATAGATAAAACAATAGTTTGATTTTTATGTTGAGGAAGTCGTGGCAGAGTATTTGGCTTTAATGGATGGCTTGCTGGAGGCTTTGACTAACAATGTTCCCAGAGGGTCGGCTTTTACTGATAACATCCCTTATGATTAGGTAAACTTATTTCTATTTCCTACATGTTCCTTGATGATATCAATTTGGTTGTTATTTTAGATATAACATGTGTCTTGCATGTGATATGTAAGTGAAGGGTATTTATGAAATTTATTAGAATTTAAATAATTAAGAATAGTCAATGTATTTGATTTCTATTGACCACGTATTAATTTGAGGGTTAAACTCAATTAGTTTTTAAAATGGATACTAGACTCAAATATACATAAACTAATGAGGGTTAAACTCACAAAAAAGATTGTGATTTATTTTTTCGAGTTAATTTCTGTCTCCTGATTTTAAGAAATATTTCGATGTATAAAAAAATTCGTAAAAGTTTTGAGGATACATTAAATATATATAATGCATTTTGAGGGTACATGAAATATGTGAAAAAATGCAATTAAATAAATCTAGGGTTAATTACACTTTTCCCCTAAAACATATAGCCAATTCAGCTTTATCCTCAATTAACATTTATATTACATTTTTTCCCTCAGACTAACAGTCAACATGCCTTGACTGTCAAGACACGTACTAGATTAAAAAATGTCATATTTTACTATCCAAAATATCCTTTAATGATCTAAAGGTTGAGATCCAAAGTTGATGTAATTAAAATCGAAAGCTAAGATTCAAACTTTCACTAAGCCGTTGGAACAATCCGCCAATTCCCCCCTTCACCTCCATCGTCTCAACTTCATCACCGCGGTCTCCACTTCACGCCAACTACGCCACACGTCTCATCCTCATCCTCATCCGCACAGTTGGCACGTGGTCCTAATCTTCCACCCGACCGTGCTAACCTCCACCTCCCCTCCCTCCTCACCTTCACCACCCCCCTTCTCTCCTCCTCTCAGTTCCTCTGAACCTTGTTTATCCATATAGCCAAAACAACATTAATTGACTCTTTCCTTCTCCATCTCTTCTCGTCTAGGTTCATTTCTTCTTCAACATCAACACTACTACACTCTCTCTGTCTCTCCAAGCATCCTTCGAAACCCCTTTTAGTATTTCGATCAAAAGGTTGTAACTTTACAGTGCTTCAAGAGACTCATCCTTAGATGTAAAAAATAGAAGCTTTGTGTTGAAACAAGTTTTTGAAGACTAGTTGGTCTACAAGTAGAATCTACACTTTTGAAGCAGTGGGGTTCAAGAGATTCATCTAAAGATTGAAGCTTGTTAAAAAATTTATATATTTGTCAGTTTTGTTCTAAGTTTTTCAAGTCAAGTTGTTTCTGAATGATCTACAAGTAAAAGTTGCAGCCTAGTTGGCGTGTCTGAAGATTGAACTAATTTAGGCGTTTATGGTGTGTTGGAGGAAGAGGAGGGAATTGTGCGTTTAGAATCTTAGAGAAATCACAAAGTGACAGTTTTTGAGAGAAGTAATTGCTAAATTATTTGTATATCATTAAACACATTGCATGGGGTTTATATATCATAAACACCCAAAGCAGTTACAACAATTATACCACAGAAAACATGGGCACCAGTTACATAGAACGTGGGCTATTTAGTTACAATGAAAGACACCAGTTTGTATACCAGAAAGCAATAGAACAGTTATTATAACTGAGCTTCAATACGCCCCCGCAAGATGGCAATTCCATCTGAAATGCCAATCTTGGATCGAAGAAGAAGGAACCGACTTTTGGAGAGAGGTTTAGTAAGGACATCTGCCAGCTGGGAGTGAGTAGTAACGTAAGAAACTTTAAGAGACCCATCAACAACTTTTTCTCTAACAAAATGATAATCCAACGCAACACGCTTCATTCGACTGTGGAAGAGCGGATTAACACACAAATATGTGGCACTCAAATTATCACAAAATATGATAGGACATTGTCGAAGAGCGATACCAAGCTCAGCAAGAAGATGAGAAACCCAAGTGACTTCAGCAGCACTAGAAGCGACAACACGATACTCTGCCTCTGTTGAAGAACGAGCCACCGTCCTCTGTTTCTTTGAACACCAAGAGATTGGATTGCCACCAAGAAAAAGAACAAAGGCAGTGGTAGACTCGTAAGAGTCCTCGTCACCAGCCCAATCGGCAGCGGAATAAGCTTGAAGATGGAGAGGTTGTTGACGTCGGAAACTGAGACCAAGATGTATGGTATGTTTGAGGTAACGAAGCAACCTCTTAGCTGCAGTCCAGTGTGTTTGAGTCGGGGCATTCATGAATTGAGCAAGTTTGTTGACAGCGAAGGCAATGTCTGGACGAGTGAGCTGGAGATATTGAAGTGCACCAATCAAGCTTCGAAAATGAGTAGCATTAGTTGGAGGAGAACCATCATTGAGAGTTAAATGGCCAGATGAAGACATTGGGGTGGAAGATGCCTTAATGCCTTCCAAATGAAACTTTGCCAACAGGTCACGAATTCGAACATACTTATGTTGAGATAAAAATATGCCATCAGAAGTAGAAATGGCTTCAACACCCAAGAAGTAGCTCAAGGAACCAAGATCCTTTAGAGAAAATCGCTCAGGGGCATCAACAAACTGCCGAATGGACTGAGAACAATTTCCTGTTACAAGTAAATCATCCACATACACTAGAAAATAAATGGTGACTGATCGACATTGATAGATGAATAATGAAGAATCAGATTTAGAATTGATAAACCCAAAGTTGAGAAGAAATGTCTTTAACTCCGTGTACCAAGCTCGAGGGGCTTGTTTCAAACCGTAAAGAGCCTTTTGCAAGCGGCAAACATGACTTGGATTATCCTGATCAACATACCCAGGTGGTTGAGCCATGTAAACAGCCTCAGTTAGATTGCCATGCAGAAAAGCATTATTTACATCAACCTGTGAAATAGGCCAATCGTTACTCAAGGCAATGGATAGAACAACTCGAATGGTGGTTGGCTTGATAACGGGGCTAAAGGTGTCATGCTAATCAACCCCTGGACGTTGATGGAATCCTTTAGCAACTAAACGAGCTTTGTACCTGGAAATGGAACCATCTGGATTTCTTTTGATACGAAACACTCATTTACACCCCACAATGTTATGGTTGGAAGGAGGAGGTACAAGAACCCATGTACGATTCTTAGCAAGAGCAACAAGCTCAGCATCCATGGCAGCACACCATTTGGGATCCGTAAGAGCTTGAGAGGCAGTAGTAGGTTCAAGTAGGGGTGGGCACGGGACGGGATGGGACGAGATATACCCATCCCTATCCCATCCCGTTCATACAGGATCGGGACGGGATGAGAAAAACCCCATCCCGATCTCGTCCCATCCCAAACGGGATCAGGACGGGACGGGATCAGCGGCATCCAAAAAATTTGAAGCAACATCGAAAATTTTTTCATGCTTTGCAGCTTCTGGGAACATTCGCCAGCTTTACTGCCTACAAGGGGACTAAGTGAGCAAGATGTTCTATGCAATGTAACTGAGGTAGCAAGGTGTTACTGTGACATGGTGAGCTCTTCAAGTGGATGTGATAAAACATCTTGGTTCTTCTTTTCTTCCTACATTTATGTTTTTATAACACTATAGGAAACAGACTCAGTTCCCTGTCTTGTGCAGCGATCAACCTAATACTGCGGCTATTACACATAAGGCAATTCCAAGTCCCCTTTCTTTCTTGTGCTGTATTTACTTTTAACCTAGGTTAACTTGGTGAAATTAACATACAGTACGGATTATGTTGTTAATCAAATAAACATTATTCATTTTTATTATTTAATGAGTTGCGTACTGTTGGAGTTGATTCAGAAAATTGATTACTGTTTTATGTTAGTCTGATTGTTATGCAGTAATTGTTTCAACTACTGAATCCACTTGGGGCTTGTTTCTATTGTCCTTCATTATGCTTAACCTGCCCAAACTGCAGACATCTCGCTTCGGGAGGCTGTGTTTTAATTGCTGAGTTTGTAGTGTGGTTGATGATGCGGATGTTCAAGTGTCAGAAAGCTTTGGTTGAGTTTAGGTTGCATCTCTATATGTGCTGAATAAGCAGTCATGAATAAAATAAATGTTCATCGAAAACACTGAAGCCATGTTTGAAAAGTTTATGGAAATAAAAATCAGAGTAACTAACAACAAACAGGGGTGACATTTAAGATTTAAATCAAATCAAATAAACACTACACAGATGTGAGTAAATATGACAGTGAAAATGTAGGTAAGGGTGACCAGAAAAAACCTTATAACTGTATAAACACACAGAGATCAGCAACCAAAGAGAGAACTTACACAAACTTACAAGGAGAGAGCTCACTGAAACTCCTCAATGGTGCTAAAGTGTTGCTAGTGAAGAGACCAAAAGAGAGAGGTCCATGTAAACCATTTGTTAGAGTTAGAGATATAACCCTAAAATCGACACAGAGATATGTTTTCAGTGAGAGGAGACTTGAGATGAGAGAGTGAGTGAGAATGAGAACTGCCAGATATTCATGGAGATGTGTAACATATTTATGGAGATGCTAAAAAATTAAATATGTTATATACATTAGTATATTTGTAAGGGCATCCACAATTCTAAAATAAAAAATTAAATAAAAATATTAATAATTAATATTAATAAATTAGTTCGGGACGGGACGGGATTGGCGGGATTGAAAATCTCCATCCCATCCCATCCCATTCTATATCGGGACGGGACGGGATCGGGATGAAATTATTCAATCCCATTAAGACCCGGAAAAATCGGGACGGGACGGGATCGGGACGGGAACGGGATCGCGGGATGGGATGCCCACCCCTAGGTTCAAGGGATGTAGGAAGTGGATGTTTTGTGACATGAAAGTTTGTTTTAAAGTCATGAAATTGTTTAGGACGATGGATATTATTTTGAGAACGAGTTACAATTCGAGGAGAAGGCTCGGGTAGAGGATTTGACTCTTGTCCTTGGGTAGGTGGTGACACAAAGATGGAGAGGAAGTATGAGAGGAGTCAGAAGATAAAGGGGGAGAGGGAGATGAGAAATCATACATTGGAGTAGCATCACACACCAAGAGAGTAGCTGAAGTAGTAGGAGATGGACTTGATCCAGCAAGATAAGGTGATGATAGCAGATTCTGATTAGGCCGTGTGTTAGTGCAAGAAGGTGTTTGGTGCGGCAAAAAATTAGAGGAAGTAGGAACCACAAAAAAAGAAGGTTGGATAGCAGCAAGAGCTGGGGAACACGAAGACCAAGTGGAAACAGTTTTGGCAAGATCTGTAGGCAAATTGTTTGAGGCAAGAGGAAACTGTTGTTCAATGAATTTGACATGACGAGAGATGTAAACACGGTTGGAAGACAAGTCTAAACACTTATAAGCATTGTGAGTGTTTGAATATCCTATAAAGACACAAGGTTTGGAACGTTTATCAAGTTTATGGTTAGAATAAGGACGCAACCAAGGAAAACATAAGCATCAAAAGGCTCGTAACTTATCTTAGTTTGGCATATGTTGAAAGAGAGATTCAAAAGGTGTCTGATGTTGAAGAACTGGAGTGGGCAAACGATTTATTAGGTATGCAGCAGCAAGGAAAACATGAGACCAATATTTTAAAGGTAGAGAAGCTTTGTGGAGCATGGCCAACCCTGTCTCAACAACATGACGATGTTTCCTTTCGGCAGAGCCTACATGTTCAGGTGTGTAAAGGGGAGATACTTGATGTTGAATACCTTGTGAGACAAAGTAGGATTTAAGACTTTTATATTCGGTGCCCCCATCGGTGTAAAGAGTTATCAATGATGTTTTAAAATATTTTTCAACCATAGACTTGAACTTGGGAAAAATTGTGTAAACATCAGACTTGTAAGCCATAGGAAATAACCAGACATATTTCGTAAAATAATCAATGAAAATAATATAGTACCGAAAACCATCAATTGATTCAATCGGGGAAGGCCCCCATACATAAGAATAAACTAAATCAAGAGGACCACGACTTTGAAGTGAAGAAACTCCAAAAGGCAATTTATGGCTTTTATTGCATAAACATGACTCACAAAAGAAGCTGTGGAATGACTCAGTAGGATAGATTGGAAGATTATGTTTGCGAATTAAGAACTAAAAAATACGAGATGATGGATGTCCTAAACGATGATGCCAATTGGCAAGTGATGTCTTGACACTAACACATGCTTGTTTTGGAGAGGTATCTGCTGTAGTTCTCTTGTTAGGCCAAGGCCACTCATACACATCATTCTTGCTCCGCCCTTGAGTGAGAAGCGCCCTCGTTTTGAGATCCTTGACAACAAAAGAAGAAGGGAAAAACTCAATAGAAGCATTGTTGGTTTTACAAAACTTAGAAACATAAATTAAGTTGTGCTTAATTGAAGGAACACATAACACATTAGACAAACAAAAGGACTTAGAAGTAGTAGGGAGTTTAGAAGAACCAGTGTGAGTAATGTTGAGGCCTGAACCATCACCCAAGAGAATGTTGTCAGGACCTTCATAAGGCTGGTGGTGAGGAAGATTAGTTAGATCCCCAGTAACATGATGAGAGGCGCTAGAGTCCACAATCCAGTTTGAAGAAGACGAGTTCCCAAAAGAGGTTTGATGAACCACTGGCTGTTGTTGCATGAGCCTCTTGGCTGTATAACATTGTCTAGCAGTGTGACTTTTTTTCTGACAAAATTGATAGACAACATTGGATTGAAACTGATTGTTACCATTATTGTTGAACTTCCTTCCTTGGTGATTTCGGTTGTTAAAGAACCTCTTCCCATTATTACTTTGTCCATTTCCATTCTGTCCATTGCCATATCGAGATTGATGGTTGCCAGAACTTGTACGAGTACTGTTCACAGTTACATTTAAGCCACCACGTGACTCTTCTCTTTTCAAGAAGGCTTCATGTTCTACCAGCTTCTCATGAAGTTCTTCAAACGAAACAGGAGTGTCTCGGGCTCTTATTGCAGCAGAAATCTCCTTAAAGCCGCTGCCAAGGCCATTGAGAACAAAAATAGTCAGATCATCATCACTTAAATGAGTATCAATGAGAGCTAGCTCATCAACAATTCCTTTGATGGTTTGAAGATACTCTGCAACAGAACTGGTATTGCAAGTGATGTTGGTAAGTTTCTCCTTGAGATTCATTACCAGTGATCTGGATTTGTTAGCATAAAACTTGTGGAGCTTTACCCAAGCATCACGGGAAGAAGTAGCAGCAGCAATCAAAGGCACAACTCCTTCTGAAAGAGATGCAAGGATTGCATGAAGGAGCAATTTATCTTGCCTAGTCCAAATAGCAAAATCTGGATTTGAAATAGATGATCCATCGTCGGCAATAATTTCCTTGGATGGGCATGTCTTATTCCCATCAAGAAATCCCATGAGGTTATAACCATATAGTAGGGCGTCAAATTGTGCTTTCCAAGAGGGAAAGTTGTTGCTGTTCAATTTGATAGGTAGTTGGGTAGTAGCATTAATGGCAATAATTCCATCAAAGCAAGGAGTAGAAGAAATGAGTGAAACACTGGTTTTGTTGGTTGTGTTTTCGGCTATGATGCAGAATATTTTCAAGAGAGGTTATGGATCAAGAGAAGAGAGAAAAAAAAGAACTCGCTGGAGTCGTTACTGCTCTGATACCATGACCGTTTTTTAGAGAAGTAATTGCTAAATTATTTGTATATCATTAAACACATTGCATGGGGTTTATATATCATAAACACCCAAAGCAGTTACAACAATTATACCACAGAAAACATGGGCACCAGTTACATAGAACGTGGGCTATTTAGTTATAATGAAAGACACCAGTTTGTAAATAGAACAGTTGTTATAATTGAGCTTCAATACAAAGAAAGGGACGAAAGTTTTGATTTTTCTAGAAAGATAAGAAATTTTTACTTGGTGAAACAAGTTTTTTATTTGATTGTGTCTAACAAATCGATGGTTTTTAGATGAAAGTTTCCATCTTTATGTTTTGCATGAGATCCACTTTGTGGTTGGTTTCTAGTTTAGCTGTAAAGAAATCAACCAACACGTGGCTCTAATTATCTAAGTAAACTCAGTTCATCTGGTCCTCATGTGGCAACAAATTAGAAATCGACAGTTTGTTTTGTATCATTCACAAAGTGTGAGACCAGAAAAAAAAAATTGTTGTGGGTGAAACTGCAAGTTAAACATATAAATTGAGTTTGGAAGTCCAGATTGAATTGAAAATTTCACATTTTTTTGCTAAATTTTACTGCTTTATTTATTTGGCACGAATTGAATAGGATGGGCGGTCTTGAGACCTGCAGGTGAGGAGAGCTTCCAAGGCATTGAAGGATTGCTAGGATCAAGAAAGTTGTGTGTACCAAATGATAGGGTTGAGTATTAATGGTGTTGGGGTTTTGAAGTTTGAGAAGAAAGTTGTTGAAGAGAAGGTTGTAAGTCTGATTTTTTGAATTGGGGTTTTGTGATAAGTTAATCGATGTCAACTTCGTCTTCGAGTAGAGAGTTGGATCCTCTCCTGAAGGATCTAGGTGAGAGGACACAGAGTTTTCCAAGGAATGTTGTCTCGTTGGCAGCTGAGCTGAAGGATGTACGAAGCAAGCTTAGTTCACAAGAGCAATTATTTGCAAAAGAAACTCAAACAAGACAGGCATGTAATTTGCTTTTTGTTTGTGTTTATATGTGAGTCCGATTTGTGCTTATATGTGAGTCCGATTTGGAATTGAGAATTGTATTGAGATGTTTATGAGTTTATAGGTTGCAGAGGTGGAGATAAAACAATTGCAGAAAAGCTTGGAAGAGAGGAATGGACTATTGCAGGCATCGACATCTTCTACCGAACAGGTGAGGTTCATCATCATGTACCCTTGGATGTACGGACTCGGATAAGCGTATCGTATCGGACACGGATATGACATGTCGATTTGGCAATTTTTAAAAAACTAAGACTCGGAGACACGTCAAACCTTATTTTTTTAAATATTTTATTAAAAAATTATTAACATAGTGTCATAACTCATAAATAATAATTAATAATTCAAACATATAAAACATCTAAATGCAATCAGCTTAATTAATGAAATTATTTGAATGAATGAAAAGTTTGGGTACATAAGTGGAAACTAGAGTAATGGATTCTAATATGGGTCGGGCCTAATTTGGACTCTACGCAACACATCAATGTAATCCATATAGATAACACAAAGTAATGGAAGTCAATTCATAAGAACAACATATCCTGACCAATATCTCATAAATGATAATATAGAAGATGGGAGGCGCAGGCGAGGTTGAAGAAACATCGAAAGCTCCTAGTCGATCTCTCTCCCTGCTTGAGCTCCCCTCCCAGTCGATCAATCTCTCACCCTGCTCGATCTCTGATAATATAGAAGATGGGAGGCGCAGGCGAGGTTGAAGAAACAACGAAAGCTCCCAGTTGATCTCTCTCCTTGCTCGATCGATCTCCCTGCTCGATCTCTCTCAGTCGATCTCTTTCTCTGATCGATCTCTACCTGTTCGATCTCTCCCAGTCGATCGATATGTGCTCGATCTTTGGCTCAGTCGAATTAGAGCTTGTGGGTTGAGAAATATGAAATTGGGGAGAGGAATTAAGGCTTTTAGATCTCAGTCGTTCGATTTTATTAAGATCTGAAAAAAAAATTTTATAAGCGACCGAATCCTGACCGTATCCGGACCGGGTCTAGGTCGTATCCTGACCAAGTCATGTTGACCGCGTGTCGGATACGTATCAGACACGAATCGCACGCGTATTACTAGGATTCTGAGGGTTTTTCCGAGAGTCCGTGCTTCCTAGATGGTGCCTTTTGATTGAAATTATTCAACAATTGGGCATCATTTAAAGCTCTTGAATTGAAAGAAAAAATATGGATTTTAAGCAATAAAGGTATCTATTTTATATTACAATTTATAGTGGTGTTTTACTATTCATTACTGACTTGTACAAAGTCAAATCAAAAGGATTAGAAATAAAATATGGTTAGGATTGAAAGTTGGGAAATGTATTAAATTTTGAAGGTTGAAATTTATTTCCTATGATGACGTATTTGTAAAATATAGATAATCTTCTATATTACAATTTATAGTGGTGTTTTAGTATTCATTGCTGAAATAAAATATGGTTAGGATTGAAAGTTTGAAGAAGTATTGAATTTGAGAGTTGAGATTCATTTCATATGATGACATATTTATAAATATAAAAGGATAAAAATAATGAAAAACTTTTGAAAAAAGTTGGTGGAATGTACATGTGGCGGAGAGAGAAAATATTGTGTTTTCCTTTTAAGCAAAATGAAAATCATCATTACTATCTACATCGTTGTCGAATTTTGGTAAACTTAGTATCGTTGAAATGCATTTTTGAAAATCTTTCCAACAAAATCAATAATCAATATAATGGTCAAAATATAAAAAATATATGTTTTATAATTAAAAAACGTGTAATGTATAACACGTCTTTAATATTTTTCAATATTTTTAAAAGCAATGAGACGGGTTGATCATACCAGAAAAAATGAGTCAGTATCTTAATGCACATTTAAACAAAAATTCTAAATTTTATATTTTGACGAATTTAAAAATTAGGGGAGCTCATTCTCGGTATTTAAAATAACATGAAAACAAGATTGAATGCGATGAGTAGACCATCATCAAATGTGCAATTATGAATTATATTAGACTCTACTTCATGGAAATTTCGGGTTTACTTTTTTAATCTGATTTTACTCTCCTCACCAACTGAAATTTAATATTACTCTAGTTTGATGAATTAACAGAATGATGAGGAAATAAAACAGTAAATTGGGACAATATATATATATTTTTTATTAAAGCTTACTTTATTTCCCTTCAATTGACACAAAAAACAGTGAAATTGGGTTTTGGAAACAGCTGTGAAGTCTAGCCTACTTTATTGAAGCATCTTACAAGATAAAGTCATAGATGAGCCAATAGACTGACGAATTAACAGCAAAGACTGAGCATTTAGGACTAAAATATCTATAACCACTATTTAGTGTGAACTGATGAACGATTCAGATAACGTGTGGTCTTAGATAACGACTAAACTGAAGAACGATTCAGATAACGTGTGGTCCCAGATAATGTGTGGTCTCAGATAACGTCTAGACTGATGAACGTGTGGTCTCAGATAACGTGTGCACTGATGAACGACTAAAAATGTCTATAACCATCATTTATGTCTTTCAGAGATCACCTTCATTAGACTAATGGAATAGAGACAACGTGAGTGACTTTGCAAAGTCTGGAAAGGAAAGGAGTTTTCTATAAAAGAGATTGGTTATCAAGATCATATTTCCACACTAAACATTTCAATTTCTTCTTCCATCTTCTGATATTTACCAGTTTTCTTGATCGTTCAGCAACCAGAGAAGTACTATGGCGGATGCAATTGTTGGGTTAGTCCTTGAGAACCTAAACTCCTTGATCCTAAGGGAGTTCAGTTTGATTTACGGTGCCAGAGATGAGATGAGCAAGCTTGCGGATACACTATCTACAATCCGAGATGTTCTCGCAGATGCAGAAAGGAGACACATCACGGAAAAGCCAATTGCCAATTGGCTAATGAAGCTGAAGCATGCTGCTTATGATACTGATGATGTCTTGGCGGAATGGCTCACTAAAGCTGAGCAAGTTAGTACTACTGGTTCTTCTTTTTTAAGTTCCAAGAATCTCTTATATCGTCGTAAAATGGCAAAGAAAATCAAGAAAATGCTTAACACATTTGAAGAGTTAGGAAAACAAAAGCTGCATTTTATGTTGAACTCCGGTCCTTTCCCAGAAATGCATTCTCAGTTTGATGTAAACAGGGAAACTACCTCTCTCATAAATGAACCCCGTGTTTATGGGAGAGATGGGGACAAAAGGAACATCACTCATATGTTGCTAAACAATGAGGGTGGACCAAAAAATGTCACCATCTTTCCCATAGTTGGTATGGGTGGTCTTGGGAAAACTACCCTTGCTCAATCTATCTATAATGATGAAAGGGTAGAACAGTTTTTTGAACCTAGGATCTGGGTGTGTGTATCTCACCCCTTTGATGTAAAGAGGGTATTGAAAGCAATTATTGAAGCTAAAGAAAATCTCCATTGTGATCTCGAAACTTTGGAACCCATAAAAAATAAGATTGGTGAAATACTAAACGGTAATAAATATTTACTCGTGTTGGATGATGTGTGGAATGAAGAGCAAGATAAATGGAACCAGCTGAGAATGTTTTTAGAAGGTGGAGCTCAAGGAAGTTCAATCATCCTTACCACACGCTCCCCAAAAGTAGCCTCAATCACAAGTGTTGTTCAACCATATAACCTGGAAGGTTTATCCGACAATGATTGTTGGTTATTAATGAAGAGTTATGCATTCAGCGATAGTAATGAGGAGGAGCATCACCAGAACTTGGTCCCCATTGGCAAGGCTATTGCAGGAAGGTGCAAGGGATTACCTCTGGTAGCAAAGACTCTAGGAGGCTTATTAGGGTTGAAAACAGAAGATGACCATTGGAATCATGTCAAAGACAATGAGATCTGGAATGTGAAGGAAGGCGAAGAAGATTCCATTTTGCTTGCATTGAGACTGAGCTACGATCATCTGCCCTCATATTTGAAACAATGTTTTGCAATTTGCTCAATATATCCAAAAGATTATAGAATGGAGAGGGAAAAGCTGATAAATTTATGGATAGCAAATGGTTATATTCAATCCCAAGAAAATAAGGAACTGGAGGAAATTGGAAATGATACATTCAATGAGTTATTGCAGCGGTCGTTCTTCCAAGATGCCAACGAAGATGCCTATGAAAATACCGTGACGTGTAAGATGCATGATCTTATGCACGACCTTGCAGTTTCTGTTGCCTTAGATGAGTGTTCAGCTGTGAAGGTTGGTGAGAGCATAAAACATGACCCTAAAACCATTAGGCATTTGCTAGTGATCACCGAATCATCCGAATCATCAACCCTCGCTAACCGTCTCATTACACCTCATTCATCCTTGCGTACACTCATTTTCTTTAGATCGATCGATTTGAATGTGAATAGTTTCAAATTCTCAAATACTCTTAGAATGTTAAATTTGAGTTGTATGGAAATCACAAAAGTGCCGCCTTCAATATTCCATTTGAAACTTTTGAGATGCCTTGACCTCTCTTATAATGATATTAGTTTGTTACCTAAATCCATTTGCAAGTTAAGAAACTTACAGATGTTGGATTTAAGTAACAATAGGTATCTTGAAACCTTGCCAAGCTCAATAGTGACGGTGGAACCTTTGAGGTATCTCAATCTCTATTGTACCTCTATTGCATCATTACCTGAGTCCTTTCATAGTTTGAAAAGCTTGAGGTGCCTGAATCTTTCCAGCACTGATATTACATCACTACCTAAATCCATTTTTAGGTTGACCAACTTGCATAGGTTGGACTTGAAAAAGAATGATAAAATCAGAACACTGCCACGTGCCATAGGGAAACTAGTAAATCTGAGGCACCTTGACCTTCGGGATTGCTCATCTTTAAATTCAATACCTGAATCTGTTTGTGATCTAGCTAAACTACAGTCATTGGTACTAAATCGCTCGATTGAAATTCCAATTGGAATTGGGAAGTTGACCAGCCTTCGGACATTAGGTAAGGTCCCATTGGTTGTGGGGGGGAAGCCTGACAGTGGAGGAGTTGGTATCAATGAATTGCAAAGACTGAACCAGCTGAGAGGCGAGCTACAGATAGAAGGGCTTGAGAATGTTAGAAACGCAGAGGAGGCTAGAACAGCCAACTTGGGGAGTAAACAATACCTAACTGGGTTGAAACTATCTTGGTTTGACTCTGACTCTGACTCCAACAACAGAAGCAAAGAGGTGTTAGAAGGCCTCCTCCACCCTCACCCTCCAAATCTGCAATCGCTGAAAATATGGAAGTACGGTGCTGAGGAATTTCCTCCACAAACATTCCACAACAGGAACGGGACTCTGCAATCTTTAATGATTTGCGAGTGTAAAAATCTGAAAAGCCTGCCTGCTGAAATCGGCAATCTCACAGCACTAACATTTTTAAAGATTTTGTATTGCAAGAAACTGGCTTCTTTACCGCAGGAACTGCAAAAGCTCACCTCTCTTACAAGTTTTTATATCAAGGGTTGTGATAACATTGAGTATCTTCCGGTGATTGGAGGGACAAACAACTCCAAATGCATCTCCTCGCTTTTAGATTTGGAGATTCACCATTGCCGGAATCTAACCTCTGTGTCAGAAGGGCTCCGGTATCTAACATCCCTCCAACAATTAAAGATAAATGGTTGTGAGAATCTAACCTCTGTGTCAGAAGGGCTCCGGTATCTAACATCCCTCCAACAATTAAAGATAAGTGATTGTCCAAAGTTGTTTGAGTGGGTAACTCAGGAGGAGGGGAAGGATGTTTTTCAGTACCTAATTTCTCTTGAGAAGTTGGTTCTGGAAGACTTACCTCAGTTGACAGCTTTGCCAGAGGGGATGCGACGCCTTCCCATACTTAAAACTCTTGAGATTTGGAGATGCAAGAATCTGAGAGTGTTACCAGAATGGTTGATGCGCCTCACCACTCTTCAAGCTCTTGAAACCTACGGTTCCCATCCTGATCTAATAGCACGATACCGATACCGAGGCAAGAACCGGCACAAGATCTCCCACATTCCATATGTTCGCATCACTTGAGATCGCTGCTGCTGCAACCTATCACTGATTTCTCAGGTCAGTCCAATCATGACTGCAAAGTTGTGCAAACCATTTATGTTTTTTTTTTTTTTTTTTTTAAATTTTATCATCCAAAGAATAAGACCTAGTATGCTAATAATGCTTTTGTATTCCTCTCAACAGAAACATTCAACCACGCAATCTCATTATATACGAGAAAAACAATTCTTCAAGCATGAACTAATAGCTGGAAATGTACAACTCTGGGTTGGTATATATAAAGGCAGTTTTCAGTACTGAATATGTGGGAGCCATCTAAATGATACTTAAGCAATGACACTTCGTGATCACAAAGTAAAACACATTATGTGAGTCACATATGTCTGATTTCCCAAGTTAATTGGTATATATTAGCGCAATCTCAATTTTGTATAGCCAATCAATATTAATGATCGTATCTGTGTGGCGGATCCTTCTTTGTCAGTTATGCAGGCTTATCAACTTGAAAATGAAGCAAAGTGAAATATTTTGTGTGACCTCCAAAGATAGTCCAGCACATTGCATGGACCAAATCTAACATTTGAAATTGAAATGGTTCAAAGAAGTAAGTTTGGGATTAGATATATAGCTTGAGGTTATCAATCAATTTCTTTTTTTTTTTTTTTTTTTTGAAAGGCTCAATTTCTTTGTTAATCCCTTCAGCTGACTTTATGTTAAATGTCAGGTTCGCCCAGTTTTTTCAGCCACCTCCCACAATGATGGCAATTTGAAGACTGAGGTCTGCATCTAAAGATGCAACAGAAGTTGTTTCAACGGGTAAACACTGAATTCAGATGCATAAAAATTTTACTTGTATTTATTTATCTATAAAGAATAATGTTATTTTTATGTTTGAAGTTGTATTTTTATATTGATGAAGATGTAGAAGAGTGATAATTTCAGAGAAAACGTATTCCTCCAACAGAAAAAGTTACGTCAGCCATGTGAGTATTTGTTTAAACAACAAATATGTTAGCTACTTCATGTTTGAGTACAAATTGATCATTATTTTCTCTGGACGAATTGGATTGGAGTTGTTCATAGGTGTATTTGGGTGATGCAGTTGGGAATTTAGCAGGGTTTTTGGACTCTCAAGAATCAGGAGTGAGGCGAGATCTTGGTGCTCAACCTCAAATACGAAATTGAACTTTAAGGTAACTAACATATATGAGCATCTATTTACTTTGGTATATTCTTTGTAAGCCTGGTTCCAAGCTTGAAATGAAATCAATATATTTCATGCCCTTGCTCTGAGTGTTAGTTTTCCCAGGCCATTCATTTTCTCTCTCTCAATATTTCTGTTTATTTATATATTTATTCTTTATTTTAAGTTTTCTGTAAATGCAGAGTTAAAATCAATGGCGACGAAAGGATTTGTTGAAGACAGTCCAGCTAAGCTGCTAGTCAAACTGATGTCTTTGTGCGATCTCCACCGACAGTCCAGTATCCATACAATTGGACCACATTTTGCGCTTGAAACTGAAATGGTTCAAAGAGTTGGATGGAACTACGTATATAGCTTATGTTGGTTCTTATCATCAATCAGTTTGTTGTTAATTTCTCGTCTTCACTTAACATTTTACCTAATAAATCAGGCCTACATTTTGTCTCCTACAACAATGGTATGAAGCAAGAGCAATAGCAGTGGTGGGTTACCACATCTGCACATGGTTTTATTTTGTCTATTGTTTATTTATTTATTTATATAAAGTTAATTCATTTTTGTAGGGTATTTTGACAATGAGTTTGATTTCAGCGGGTCGGTTTATAAGTGAAGAAATCTAAATAGCAATGGACAAATTGGAGGTGTTCATAGGAGTATTTGGGTGATGCAACTGGTGAAGGCAGAAAGTTACGAAACACTAAGGAATAAGGCAAGTTTTTTCCGAAGTCAAGGATTACTAGAATTTGATGATGTATTTCTCTTTCCATTTTTCATCTTATTTGGGTAATACAGGTGGATTTTCTAACCCTCGGACCTACTTGGTTGAGCTGCTGCGCTACGTTGCTCTGACCAACAACTACTCCATCAACGGCAGTCTCCCAAATCACCTTCCATCACCACTCTGTCACAAGCAATATCAGCACAAGGTTGGTTTCTGTTAGTCATCATTTAAATATATAAGATGGATATACTGCAATAAATCTCTCAGCACTAGAACCAAGCTGATATGGTGCTAGCACGTGGTGCATCGTTCATATACACCGCAGATATTAGCAGAAAATGCCAGTGGTCTTGAGATTCTATATCATATTTCTCGTGTCAGTGAAGAATCATCATATTAAAAACATAAAAAAAAAAAAAAAAAAATTGATTCCACAAGTCTTCAGGTGTTGTCTGATAGTATTTGTTTCTGAATAACTGCAACCAAAGTAATTCTCTTCCCTTCTAACATCTGGGTTGTATCAATCAGTGTATGTCTTTCTCCATGGTCTTAGCATTTTGTTTAATGGATTCGGACAAACATATGCACCATCATAGCACAGTGGCATTTTGACATATTGTGCAGCAAACCTTTGATTAAGTCTCAAGTTTAATTTGATTTCATTTTCTATATCACATCAGGCTGCATCTGATTTCATGGCCAGAACTAGACTAAGCAGGGCTTCTAAAAGCAAAATAATTGTATCACACAATGTGAGTGGTAAGACCCCTTCAGTAGAGGACTTCAACCATCTTGTTGACAAAATGCAATCTACCAGAGTGGAAATCATTAAGCTTGTCACTTGTGCAACTGATATTACAGATTTAGCAGGAATATTTGGTTTACTCTCAAATAATGAGGTATGTATCATCAATTGACCCGAAGGTCTTTTTTTTCATTATCAGTAAAGGCAGGACCAAACAAATAGGAAATAAAAAACAATTTTAATATTCTTGGACTTATGAAACCATTGAACATAAACCTAGTTCGCTTATTAATGAAAATAAAGAAGCACAGAACGAATTTCATATGATGGGGTTCCTATATCAAACTAATTTACACGTTTGGGCGGCCCTGTCACATTGATCATAAGATCATCAATGCCCCTATTGCCTACTCTACAGGAAACCGGGCTCTTATTAACCAAATGCTATCCCCAAAGTTTGGAGGCTTTATGGTTTATGGGACAATGGGACGTGTACCTGGCTTGCCTTCTCTGGACCACCTTAGACAAGCATATAAGCCTGAGTATACAAATGAAGAAACGAAAGTTTTCAGCCTTGTTTCAAAGCCAGTTGGACACAGCTAAGGCCCTCTTCTCCATAACCATACCTTTAGACATGCTAGTTTTAATGGAATTTATGTTCCAGTGTTCTTCGATGATCTCAAGGAGTTCTTTGAGGTCTATTCTTCAGATTTTTAGGTTTCAGGTATGTAATTGCTCTCTTTAAGTTCTTTCCTTTAATGTGTACTGGAGTCTGTATTATATAAGTAGTTAAGATTGTTTTACGTGTAATTCATTCTCGAGCAGGCATTCTGAAAAACATTTTCCCTTTGTTCTCCTTGTTTTTGTCAATTGCAGTGTTGGATTTCCGTATAAGTAACCTAATTACATCCGCTTGCTCAGGCTATAGGAGCTGTCAATACAATTATGAAGAGGCCTAGTGATGGAAAGATGGTTGGTTATGATTGATGTAATTAGGTTTCTTTTAGGAATATTATTTCTTAGTTATATTGTAATAGGATCTATTTATTAATTGTCCAATTAGGTTAGGGTTTGCCTTCGAAGTTAGGTTAGTTATAAAAAGAGCGTAGGTTGCCCATTGTTAGTTAGTTGATTGATTAAAAGAATATTTTTATGTCTTAGTTGTTTCCCTTTATTTTGTCGTTGTTATTTTGAATTATTCCGTATATTTCAATTATTGTTCAATTATTTTGATTATCGTTATTTATTCTATCAATAATACAGACTGTGAAGCTGCTATCACTGCTATCGAGGATGCATGAAGAGGTATAATACTTTCTCTAGTTGATATGTGATCATTAGGTAGGATTGAATTTGCTTGATATAGAAAGTAATGGTAAGTTAAATTTGTGGATCTTATCAGGCTTTTGAATTTTCATTAATTCGCTGCATCAGCTATTAATAGTTATGAAAACTGCAAATTTACGGCAGGACGAGGCGTTAATGAGGAAGAGCACTTGCTTACGGTGGTAAAAGCAGAGGAGCCCAAAATGTTGTTTTCGACATGGATTACGGTAACTACAGTAAAAATCAATAGTAGAATGATTTTGAAGTGGGGTGATTAGTTAAAGTTCTTGCTAACAATCATATTTCTATCCAAACAGAGAGAGCAAAGGGTCTCGCTCATTCTAGTTAACTCCGGAGAAGGAGAAGTACTTGCAAATGCCACACCAATAGGCATGCATCCAAATACAGCTCCAGTTCCTGTGTCTGCAGTTAGCACTTTCACTTTATCTTTCTTTGTACCTTTAGAAACCTTACAGGAGCTGAATTTTATAGTCTTATGGGACCAGTTAAGTCCAGTAAAGAGGAGAAGAGTCACTTAGGAAGGAAGATTTTGCAAGTAAGCGGTCAGGTGATTCTCTACATGCTATCCAGTCCAAATCTGGATGAGTTGAAGGTTTAGATGTGAAAGGTGTTGCTTCTTGCATAAAGAATGGGAAGACAAATGGGCATGTGTCCTGGAACTTTGATGACCCCAATGCAGTTAGGAAGGATTCGTCCGTACAAGCAGCTGATAGTGCTGTTAAAGAAGCAAAGAATCTTAAGCGTAAAGCTGATCGTCTTAAGGTTTTTCATAATGACCTTGTTTGACCTTTTAACATTTCTTTTGAAGCTTAATCTGGTATTGTACTGTATTAATCCCAGTTCCCTCAATATTCTTTGTGCAGAACGCAATATCCGAACTTGAATTTATAGGTCTGTACTTCCAGGCTGCTTTGAAGTTTCTGTATGGGGCATCACTTTCAGAACCTTCCAACTATGATAACTCTAAACATATAGAGATGACTTGCTCGATGTAGCAGTATGGTGAAACTGCAAAACTATGCGAGTAAGTTTTGAGAAGCTGTATAGACACTTTATATTTACTTATTTTTTGTGTTGTGCCGCGTTGTATGCCACGTGTCTGAGTTTTGGGTTCTTTCTTTCTATTGCATTCCATGGTCCTGAGTTGTCACTACACCAAATTGACACTTTTGTAACAACTCTAAAAACAGTATCACTTTTGAGATGTTATAATTCACCAAACAATTTCAAATCAAAACTAAATTTAGTCAAAAAATGAAAAACAGTAACAAAAAAAAAATGATACAATAAGTTGGATCACCATGAATAGTATCACTTTTATAATCATACTCTTCATGGTGATACTATTATTGTATCATTTTGTTAGTGAAAATGTGTAAAGTTGTTAGGTGAATTGTTACACTTTAAATGTGATACTGTTTTGGAGGGTGTTACAAAAATGCCAATATGGTGTAGTGTGTGTTCTGTCCACTTATTTAATTTTCTGTATTCGTTTCCTGTCTCTTCATGCCTGTGAATCGCAAACCACGAGCTTCAGCTAAGCCAAGTTTTTTTTTTTTCCAGCGTGGTTAGGCTCGCAAACTATAATCTGAAGCTTGGCTTGGGTTCATGAGTGAGATGAGTTGTAAGAAGAGCTTTGCTTCAGAGCTGTAGGGACTGGGGGGTGGGGGACGAATAGAAAAGGACTTGTGTGTGAAAGGAAGCAGGTGAAGTTGCTGAGTTTGGCACCTTAGAGTCTCTACAAATGATGGAGAGTTTCACCATAATAGGAGCACATTTGAGGAACAATGGCTCTACAGTTCTTGTCGTTCTTGGATTATGTTTCTTTAGTTTCAATCAGGCACAAGTAAAGCTGGTGTATCTTGGATCACCTTAAGCTAGTTTTATCTAAATGAAAACCTTTTGGCTTGGGATGAACTGCTTTTAGATCTTAATTTCTCCTTATGAAATGCTTTGTTACTTCTCTATTAAAACCTTTTTTTTTTTTTTTTTTTTGAAAGGCAAGCCGGTTTTTTCAGCATAGGATCCGTAACCTACTCCCGAGATGCAACCTACGGGTCGAATATCACCCCGAAATAAAGATGCCTCCAGTGGGTCTCGAAGCAAGGATCTGTGGAACAAGTCCACAACTCCTTAACCAATCGACCACAGCCCCTTTGGCTTCTCTATTAAAACCTGGAATGGTAAAAACTGAAAAACCTATTCATGTAGTTGTGATTTCTTTGAATAATCTTGGAATTTTCAGAGGTTGAATTGTTACCCCACCAAAAAGTCTCGACCTCTAGTTTCTTCTTTTTTTGGCTACTGCTTGATATGTAGAAGAATAGAAATATATTACTAACGAAGACGGTACATATCTTACTAGGAGCTCAAGTAATAGATAAAAAAGTGAACAATGTAAAACAGGAAAGAAATCTTAGACTTGTGAAATACAAGTGCTATGAACTGGTAGATGGGGCCATTAGCTTTCAGTTGCTAGGCAAATGGGGCATCCATTCCCTGAGATGTTGTTCTTGAAGTTCTCCTATGCTAGAATTATGTTAACAAATGTAGAAAAAAAAAGCTACCTCTAATGGTTACATCTATAAAACATATTTTCTACTGTTTGTTTTTTTCACGAGAACACTCAGTATTATGCATGCTGTACCTCAGTAAAAAAAAAGGTCATATTTCCTAGTGTGGGGTTCTATCAACCTATATGGACCGACACAGCATTCTGCACACAAATCAAGTTCATGAAAGAAAGATGCACATTGAATGATCAACAAGTTCTGAAAAATTGGTTGCATTACCTCTAATTGTTCCCTGTTGACGTCGTATGTTTTCTACATTCATAGGTTTGTTGCTCAGCAGTATGAAAGACAAAAAGAAATGGCTTCTGCTGCATTAGCGTACAAATGCATGGAGGTGGCTTACATGAGGATTATCTATTCCACAAACCCAATCATGAAGAAGGACTGGCTTGACTTGCAAATGGCCCTGCCTCCTCTAGGTAAGCATCTATGACAAATACTTATTTTAGAAATTAACAAAATGATGGCTCTGAGAAACTTTATAACTAAAAATTTATGTGAAATATGCTATCCTGGTGACTATAATAGGTCAGACTTGAACTACTTGTTCGTGATAATGTCTCATTAATGTTCTTAGGTGAATCTCCATCATCTTCTGCCTCAGATGTAGATAATGCAAACAACCAAATCATGATGGGGAAAGGTGCTGCAGCAAAAGGGTTTCCAGCTTCTGATATTGTTTAAGTATGCCGTAGGCTTTTAACAAAAAAAGAAAGAAAAAGGAAGGTGGAGGGTGCACCTATAAAAGGAGACCAGATGGTTTAGATTGAACTAAAGACTAAAGGAGATTTGGATGCAATAGAACAATTGGTGATTTGTACTTGAAGCAACACTACGATGCTCAAGTTAGTGTAGAGCTCGAAGAGGATGACGGTCAAGGAACATGTAAAATAGGGTCTGCACTCCATATATGCGCGAATGAAAGGGGGTGGATAGCATGAGACGGGAAAGGAATAGACACCAGTAAAGCCAACAAGATCCATGGAGTTTAGGTGCCCCCATCATCTCTTAGTAGGTCCTGCCCTGAAGGTAGATGAATAATGTGATACACAACGGAAACAATGTCTTTTCTTGGGGGGAGTGGTGCAAATATGGTCTATATTTCCCCTTCAACTCTTGCCTGCATCAATGCCACTGAGCTTAGGTGCTCCCTCTTTCCCCTCGCCCCCTACCTCACCACCTTCACTTGTTGCTCTTCTTCATCTGCGTCATGTAGTACGTCATGGTGGGCCAAATCATATGCAACCAACACCTCTGAGCTTTGAAGAATTTAAAAAAGAAGAATATTTGTCATCATCAAGTTCTGTTTCGTTTCACATATTTGCGTATGCTTCTTATTTCCTGTAATTTGTCAACTGTATTCTCATGAAGAGTGGCTGGCTCGCTGATGTCCTTCTGTATCATTTTTCTAGGAAAATATAAATCATCTAATGCATATTTTGCTTTTATATACTTGTTCTAATGCCAACTCGAGTGGATACAAGTGGAGTAGTCTCCCTGCAGGCCTTTTGTGTTAATGTTCAGCCGTTAAGATGGTACTGAATACGATCTGTGTATGAAATCTTGAGTAATATAAACTTCCTTGTTGATTAAAATGGTAATATGCTTGGTTTCATCATCTTTTTATATGTTATACTAACTCAAGTAGAAAGTTTTGGGGGATCTGGTTCTCGAAGAGTCTGATATTAACTGATCAATAGCAAAAGATTTCAGTCACATAATCTAGGCAGAAAATTTGTCTTTAGGTTTTGTATTTCTCATCGGATATACTTATCATAACTCTGTAATTTTCAATAACAAATGAATTGTTCAAAAATCAGCTATTTGATAAGGTCACCATCACACACCTTGGCCAGCAACTTCATGTTGGCTTATTCTTGGAAATAACATGAAAACAAGTTTGAATACGATGAGTAGAGCATCATCAAATGTGCAATTATGAAGTATATTAGACTCTATACTTCATGGAAATTTCGGGTTTACCTTTTCAATCTGATATACTCACCTCACCTACTGAAATTTAATATTACTCTAGTTTGATTTAACAGAAATAGTTTAATGTATGATGAGGAAATAAAATAGACTTTTGCATCAAATGAATTTTTATATCTAAATGAAGCATCTTATGGGAATTAATGAAATAAAATTAGACTGATGAACATTTCTACAAACAATACTTTGTTACCTTGGTTTGCAGTCTCAAATAACGTGTGAACTGATGAACAACTAAAAATTTCTCTAATCATCAATTTGTCTTTCAAAGATCCATGATTTCATTAGACTAATGGAATAAAATAGAGTTTTGCATCGCATAAAATAAACTTAATTAATTAGACTAATGGAATAAAATAGGATTTTACAAGCTAGGCAATCAAGTTTTGCAAACATGATGATGTGGCATCGTTAGAGGAGGTTTTTTATAACCTCGAGATACACATAAATTTTTTGGAGAGAGACCACGCCACGTCATCCTGATTGCAAAAACCCGGTTTCCTAGCATTTTTTACCTAGTTTATGTCAAGCATGGGGGATGTTTAGATGGGAATTGGGAAATTTAAGAGGCAACTTGCAAATATCAGCTACCAATTTTATTTACCAACAAGGCAACTTGCTTTTCATGCGGCTATTTTTAATTGTTTTCCATTTGCCAGGTTAAAACAAGAGTGGAGTTTAGTTTAGTTTTCATGTTGTAGTCAACTCTGAAGGTTTTATATCAGCTCTCAATATTTCTTTACAATTCATAAGTTCTAGGTATGATTCAGATTGGGTTGGTGATTAATTAAATGTGATGGTCAGATATCATTTTGTGGACAATGTTTTATTACCTTGATGAGAACTTATCAACAACATAAGATTTGATCATCATCAAGTTCTGTTTCATTTCACATATTTGCGTATGCTTCTTATTTCCTGTAATTTGTCAACTGTATTCTCAAGAAGAGTGGCTGGCTTGATGATGTTCTTCTGTATCATTAATTCGAAATTCTAACGGGTCTGGAAAAACCAGTGCTTGGGGGGCGAATTTACACTTTTGCCCCCCTTTTTAACAACCTTTTTGGAAAAGGTGTTTAAAAAAGGGGGGGCGGGGAGGAGCCAAAAATGTAAAATCTCCACCCCTCAAGAAAAACATATATAAAATCATCTAATGCATATTTTGCTTCTATATACTTGTTCTTATGCCAACTCGAGTGGATACAAGTGGAGTAGTCTCCCTGCAGGCCTTTTGCGTCAATATTCTGTGTAGCAAATCTTGAGTAATATAAACTTCCTTGATAAAAATGGTAATATGCTTGGTTTCATCATCTTTTTATATGTTGTACTAGCTCAAGTTGAAAATTTTGGGGGATCTGGCTCTGATAGAGTCTGATATTAACTGATCAATAACAATTCACAGTTACAAGATCTAGGCAGAAAATTTTTGTTTTAGTTTTGTATTTTCATCGGAGATACTTGTATTTTTGTTTTTCAACTAGGATGACGTATCATGATTTGGAAAGAATGATGAAATTTCCAAAGATTTTATGTGTATCTCAAAATTGTAAAAAACTCCTCTAAACACATCATCATGATTGCAAAACATATTTACAAAACATGATTTCCTAACCTCCATAAAATAGACTTTTGCATCAAATGATTTTTTATATCTAATTGAAGCATCTTATGAGATAAAATTATGTGAACTGTTAAACACTAAAATTTTCTATAATCATCGTTTAGTCTTTCAAAGATCAATGACTTCATTAGACTAATGGAATAAAATAAACTTTTGCATCACATAAAATAAACTTAATAAATTAGATCAATGGAATAAAATAGACTTTTGCATCACATAAAGACAAAGTGAGTGACTTTGCAAAGTCTGGAAATAAGTTTTCTATCAAAGAGATTGGTTATCAAGATCATATTTCCAGACTAAGCACTTCAATTTCTTCTTTCATCTTCTGATATTTACCAGTTTCCTTGATTATTCACCGCTTCCACCGCCAGTTGTATACGATTCACCACCGCCACCTGTATCAGTAAGCTATTAATCACCACCTCCACCTTCACTAGTTCACGTGCCATAGGATTCTTCTAAAGGCAAAATAAAAAAGCAAACAATATTTATATAGTAAACAAATGAACCTCAACTGTTTGTGTTCCCTCGATGGTTCTTTTTATTAAAACATTAAGAAACGATCAAAACAAAACCTAAGGTTCAAATTGTATGTAAAAGTTTGAGTCAACTTTAAAGAGTAAGCAAATCCTGACCCTTTTTGTACATTGCTAACGAAAATAATCAATGAATTTGTCATTTAAAAACTACGAGGAGTACACATTGTTATTGTCAAGAGTTAGGAAGATGAAAAAAAAAGGGAGAGCGTTTGAGTTAGATTCATTATGTAGGTGAGTCGCATGAAAACTAGTGAGAATAAAATAGTCATGTCAATAAATAAAACAACAAATAATAAAGTCATGTATCAAATAGTTTCATACTACATATTTCATATTAAAAAAAAAAAAAACAGTTCAGGACAGGACAAGATTGGGATGGGATTGATCAGTCCCAATAGAATTCAAAAAATCGGGACAGGACGAGATTGCAGGATGGGATGCCCACCCCTAATCCCCCTATTTCTTCATCACTACAACCACATCCCCTATTTTAACTTTTTCATCATTATTTAAATATATTTTACATTTTTTCATCTCCTCATTCTTTTTGTTTTGATTTTTGATTTTGTTTTTAATTTGGAAATTAAAGATTTGGAATATTTTAATGATATTTCAAAATTTAGGGGATGATTGGTTAAAATGAGGAATGGTTTAGGGGATCCTTGGAGGATGCAATTTTTCACATAAGACCCATAAAATAACTCTTTGGCTGTTTTAGGAAATCCATTGGAGATGCTCTTAGAGCAAGATCATAATATACCTTCTTCTATTACCTTTCAAAATTTATCTCAAAATTTTCCTTCTCTCTGTTTCACTTAATGCTAACAGTAGATTATTAGGGTTTCACACCCTCCCCTGAAAATATATATTCACCCCTAATTCAATTCTAGATTTGGGGATGGGATAGATAGATAAAGTAATAGTTTGATTTTTATGTTGAGGAAGCGATGGCAAAGTATTTGGCTTTGATGGATGGCTTTTACAGATAACAACATCCCTTATGATCAGATAAACTTATTTCCGTTTCCTACCTATTTCTTGATGATGGTGATCAATTTGGTTGTTATTTTAGACATAATACGTGCCTTGCATGTGATATGTAAGTAAAGGGTATTTGTGAAATTTATTAGAATTTAAATAATTAAAGATAGTCAATGTATTTGATTTCTATTGACCCCTATGTTAATTTGAGGGTTAAACTCAATTAGTTTTCACAATGGGTACTAGACTCAAATACACATAAACTAATTAGGGTTAAACTCAAAAAAAGGATTGTGATTTCGTTTTTCAAGTTAATTTCGGTCTTCTGATTTTAAGAAATATTTCGGCATATAATAAAAAATGTTAAAAACTTTGAGGATACATGAAATATATATAATGCATTTTGAGGGTATATGAAATATGTGAAAAATGCAAGTAAATAAATCTATTAAACACATTAAATGAAGCCTCAATACTAAGAAATGAAACAAACATGAAATCAATATATAATTAGAAAATCAGGGGGTTGTTTCAAAAATCAATAAATAATTAAAAAAATTTGAAATTTACAAAAAATTCAAAATTTGTCAAAAAAATGAAAATTTGGTCACCGAGTTTTGTATTTTTGGCGAAAGAACCGAATTTTACAAAAAAAAACTCAAAAGAATTTCAAAAAACCTCAAAAAATGTAAATTTATATTTCACCTTTTTCTTTTTGTAATTTATAAAAAAACGAAAATTTCTATGAGATTTTGCTAAATTTCGTGAAAACTCATTCCATGCTAAAAAAAAAAAAAATCCTTAAAAAATTGGTATACTCGAATACGGTTGGATTTTTAATGAGAAAACCTTATCCTATATCCGAACCGGATCTCCTATAACCAATTAAACATATCCAAGTCGTTTTTGAGTCCAGGTATTTTTCTAGAATCCATATCCGCCTTATTCAAATTCAGTTGTCGAATTTTATCCATACAATTTTATGCCCTATTTTTTTTTTATTTAATCTCCATATCTTTATCTCTAAATATCTCTTAGATCATCTTGTGGTCCATTTTTGCATTACGTAACTTGTTCTCTACATTTTCCCCACATGAAGAAATACATAAGAAACTAATCAATCACTTTTTATCTTGAAACAATCTTTCTAAATGTTGAGGAAAATGGCGAGGGAGGCTCCCTTACACGTGCAGGAGCAGGAGCCTCGTTGTAAAAAAAAAAAGAAAAAAAAAAAGAGAGATTGAGAGAATAAAATGGTAATATGCTTAATTTATAATAACAAATGAAAGCTAAACTGATATCATCAAATGAAAACAAGTTTGAATGGGATGAGTAGAGCATCAAATGTGCAATAATGAAGTACATTAGTTCCTATTGTGTGGAAATTTCGGTTTTACTTTGTCAATGTGACACACTCACCTCACCTACCACTCACGTAACCTACTGAAATTTAATATTACTCTAGTTTGATTTAACAGAGATAGTTTAATGTGTATGATGAGGAAATAAAATAGACTTTTGCATCAAATGAGTTTTTATATGTAATTGAAGCATCTTATGAGATAAAATAATGTGAAGTGTTGAACTACTAAAAATTTCTATAATCATCGTTTAGTTTTTCAAAGATCATTTATTAGACTAATGGAATAAAATAGACTCTTGCATCACATAAAGACAAAGTGAGTGACTTTGCAAATTCTGGAAGGGAGTTTTCTATAAAAGAGATTGGTTATCAAGATCATATTTCCACACTAAACACTTCAATTTCTTCTTTCATCTTCTGATATTTACCAGTTTCCGTGATCGTTCAGCAACCAAAGAAGTACTATGGCGGATGCAATTGTTGGGTTAGTCCTTGAGAACCTCAACTCCTTGATCCTAAGGGAGTTCAGTTTGATTTACGGTGTCAGAGATGAGATGAGCAAGCTTGCGGATACACTATCAACCATCCGAGATGTTCTCGCAGATGCAGAAAGGAGACACATCACGGAAAAGCCAATTGCCAATTGGCTAATGAAGCTGAAGCATGCTGCTTATGACACTGATGATGTCTTGGCGGAATGGCTCACTAAAGCTGAGCAAGTTAGTACTTCTGCTTCTTCTTTTTTAAGTTCCATGAATCTCTCATTTCGCCGTAAAATGGCAAAGAAAATCAAGAAAATGCTTAACACATTTGAAGAGTTAGGAAAACAAAAGCTGCATTTTATGTTGAACTCCGGTCCTTTCCCAGAAATGCATTCTCAGTTTGATGTAAACAGGGAAACTACCTCTCTCATAAATGAACCCCGTGTTTATGGGAGAGATGAGGACAAAAAGAACATCACTCATATGTTGCTAAACAATGAGGGTGGACCAAAAAATGTCACCATCTTTCCCATAGTTGGTATGGGTGGTCTTGGGAAAACCACCCTTGCTCAATCTATCTATAATGATGAGAGGGTAGAAAAGTTTTTTAAACCTAGGATCTGGGTGTGTGTATCTGACCCCTTTGATGTAAAGAGGGTATTGAAAGCAATTATTGAAGCTAAAGAAAATAGCCATTGTGATCTCGAAACTTTGGAACCCATAAAAAATAAGGTTGGTGAAATACTAAACGGTAATAAATATTTACTTGTGTTGGATGATGTGTGGAATGAAGAGGAACATAAATGGAACCAGCTGAGAATGTTTTTAGAAGGTGGAGCTCAAGGAAGTTCAATCATCCTTACCACACGCTCCCCAAAAGTAGCCTCAATCACAAGTGTTGTTCAACCATATAACCTGGAAGGTTTATCCGATAATGATTGTTGGTTATTAATGAAGAGTTATGCATTCAGCGATAGTAATGAGGAGGAGCATCATCAGAACTTGGTCCCCATTGGCGAGGCTATTGCAGAAAAGTGCAAGGGATTACCTCTGGTAGCAAAGACTCTAGGAGGCTTGTTAGGGTTGAAAACTGAAGATGACCATTGGAATCATGTCAAAGACAATGAGATCTGGAATGTGAAGGAAGGCGAAGAAGATTCCATTTTAATTGCATTGAGATTGAGCTACGATCATCTGCCCTCATATTTGAAACAATGTTTTGCAATTTGCTCAATATATCCAAAAGATTATAGAATGGAGAGGGAAAAGCTGATAAATTTATGGATAGCAAATGGTTATATTCAATCCCAAGAAAATAAGGAAGTGGAGGAAATTGGAAATGATACATTTGACGAGTTATTGCAGCGATCATTCTTCCAAGATGCCAACAAAGATGCCTATGAAAATACCTTGTCGTGTAAGATGCATGATCTTATGCACGACCTTGCAGTTTCTGTTGCCTTAGATGAGTGTTCAGCTGTGGAGCTTGGTGAGAACATAAAACATGTCCCTAAAACCATTAGGCATTTGACAATGATCACGAAATCAACCCTCGCTAATCCTCTCCATGCACGTCATTCATCCTTGCGTACACTCATTTTCTTTAGATCCATCAATTTGAATGTGAATAGTTTCAAATTCTCAAATACTCTTAGAGTGTTAGATTTGAGTAACATGAGAATCGCAAAATTGCCGCCTTCAATATTCCATTTGAAACTTTTGAGATACCTTGACCTCTCTTATAATGATATTAGTTTGTTACCTAAATCCATTTGCAAGTTAAGAAACTTACAGATGTTGAATTTAAATCACAATCGGGAACTTAAAACCTTGGCAAGCTCAATAGTGAAGGTGGAAACTTTGAGGTATCTCGATCTCTCTTGTACCTGTATTGCATCATTACCTGAATCCATTTTTAGGTTGACCAACTTGCATAGGTTGAACTTGAAAAAGAATAATAACATCAGAACACTGCCACATGCCATAGGGAAACTAGTAAATCTGAGGCACCTTGACCTTCGGGATTGCTCATCTTTAAATTCAATACCTGAATCTGTTTGTGATCTAGCTAACCTACAGTCATTGGCACTAAATCGCTCGATTGAAATTCCAATTGGGATAGGGAAGTTGACCAGCCTTCGGACATTAGGTAATGCCCCATTGGTTGTGGGGAAGCCTGACAGTGGAGGAGTTGGTATCAATGAATTGCAAAGACTGAACCAGCTGAGAGGCAAGCTACAGATAGAAGGGCTTGAGAATGTTAGAAACGCAGAGGAGGCTAGAACAGCCAACTTGGGGAGTAAACAATACCTAACTGAGTTGGTACTATTTTGGTCTGACTCTGACTCTGACTCTGACTCTGACTCTGACTCTGACTCTGACTCTGACTCCAACAACAGAAGCAAAGAGGTGTTAGAGGGCCTCCTCCACCCTCACCCTCCTCCAAATCTGCAATCGCTGCAAATATTTTATTACGGTGCTGAGGAATTTCCTCCTCAAACATTCCACAACAGGAACGGGACTCTGCGATCTTTAACGATTTGGTCGTGTGAAAATCTGAAAAGTCTGCCTGCTGAAATCGGCCATCTCACAGCACTAACATCTTTGCTCATTGGGAATTGCGAGAAAATGGCTTCTTTTCCGCAGGAACTGCAAAAGCTCACCTCTCTTACAAGTTTTTATATCGGGGGTTGTGATAAAATTGAGTGTCTTCCGGTGATTGGAGGGACAAACAACTCCAAATGCATCTCCTCGCTTTTAGATTTGCAGATTCACCATTGCCGGAATCTAACCTCTGTGTCAGAAGGGCTCCGGTATCTAACATCCCTCCAACAATTAAAGATAAGTGATTGTCCAAAATTGTTTGAGTGGGTAACTCAGGAGGAGGGGAAGGATGTTTTTCAGTACCTAATTTCTCTTGAGACGTTGATTCTGGAAGACTTACCTCAGTTGACAGCTTTGCCAGAGGGAATACAACGCCTCCCCATGCTTAAAGCTCTTGAGATTTCGGTATGCAAGAATCTGAGAGTGTTACCAGAATGGTTGATGCGCCTCACCACTCTTCAAGCTCTTTACATCAAATATTCCCATCCTGATCTAAAAGCACGATACGAGGAGGACAAAGGCGAGGACTGGCACAAGATCTCCCACATTCCATATCTTTTCATCACTTGAGATCGCTGCTGCTGCAACCTATCACTGATTTCTCAGGTCAGTCCAATCATGACTGCAAAGTTGTGCAAACCATTTATTTATTTATTTTTTAAAATTTTATCATCCAAAGAATAAGACCTAGTATGCTAATAATGCTTTTGTATTCCTCTCAACAGAAACATTCAACCACGCAATCTCATTATATACGAGAAAAACAATTCTTCAAGCATGAACTAATAGCTGGAAATGTACAGCTCTGGGTTGGTATATATAAAGGCAGTTTTGAGTACTGAATATGTGGGAGCCATCTAAATGATACTTAAGCAATGATACTTCGTGATCACAAAGTAATACACATTATGTGAGTCACAAATATCTGATTTCCCAAGTTAATTGTATATATTAGCGCAATCTCAATTTTGTATGGCCAATCAATATTAATGATCCTTCTTTGACAGTTATGCAGGCCTATCAACTTGAAAATGGACCGAATCTAACATTTGAGATTGAAATGGTTCACAAAAGTAAGTTTGGGATTAGATATATAGCTTGAGGTTATCAATCAATTTCTTTGTTAATCCCTTCAGCTGACTTTATGTGAAATGTCAGGTTCACCCAGTTTTTTCAGCCACCTCCCACAATGCTGGCAATTTGAAGACTGAGGTCAGCATCTAAAGATGCAACAGAAGTTGTTTCAACGGGTAAACACTGAATTCAGATGCATAAAAATTTTACTTGTATTTATTTTTCTATAAAGAATAATGTTATTTTTATTTTTGAAGGTGTATTTTTATATTGATGAAGATGTAGAAGAGTGATATTTTGAGAGAAAACTTATTCCTCCAACAGAAAAAGTTACGTCAGCCATGTGAGTATTTGTTTAAACAACAAATATGTTAGCTACTTCATGTTCGAGTACAAATTGATCATTATTTACTCTGGATGAATTGGATTGGAGTTGTTCATAGGTGTATTTGGGTGATGCAGTTGGGAATTTAGCAGGGTTTTTGGACTCTCAAGAATCAGGAGTGAGGCGAGATCTTGATGCTCAACCTCAATGCGAAATTGAACTTTAAGGTTACTAACATATATGAGCAGTATTTTTAAAAAAAAAACATATATGAGCATCTATTTACTTTGGTATATTCTTTGTAAGCCTGGTTCCAAGCTTGAAATGAAATCAATATATTTCATGCCCCTTCTCTGAGTGTTAGTTTTCCCAGGCCATTCATTTTCTCTCTCTCAATATTTCTGTTTATTTATATATTTATTCTTTATTTCAAGTTTTCTGTAAATGCAGAGTTAAAATCAATGGCGACAAAAGGATTTGTTGAAGACAGTCCAGCTAAGCTGCTAGTCAAACTGATGTCTTTGTGCGATCTCCACCGACCGTCCAGTATCCATACAATTGGACCACATTTTGCACTTGAAACTGAAATGGTTCAAAGAGTTGGATGGAACTAGGTATATAGCTTATGTTGGTTCTTATCATCAATCAGTTTGTTGTTAATTTCTTGTCTTCACTTAACATTTTACCTAACAAATCAGGCCTACATTTTGTCTCCTCCGACAATGGTAGCATGTTGAACAAATGAAGCAAGAGCAATAGCAGTGGTGGGTTAACATCTGCGTAAGGTTTTATTTTGTCTATTGTTTTTCTGTTAAGAACAATTTTTTTTTTTAATTTAAAGTTATTTCATTTTTGTAGGGTATTTTGACATTGAGTTTGATTTCAGCGGGCCGGTTTATAAGTGAAGAAATCTAAATAGCAATGGACAAATTGGAGGTGTTCATAGGAGTATTTGGGCGATGCAACTGGTGAAGGCAGAAAGTTACGAAACAGTAAGGAATAAGGCAAGTTTTTTCCAAAGTGCAGGATTATTAGAATTTGGTGATGTATTTTTCTTTCCATTTTTCATCTTATTTGGGTAATACAGGTGGATCTTCTAAACCTCGGACCTACTTGGTTGAGCTGCGGTGCTATGTTGCTCTGACCAACAACTACTCCATCAACGGCAGTCTCGCAAATCACCTTCCATCACCACTGTGTCACAAGCAATATCAGCACAAGGTTGGTTTCTGTTAGTGATCATTTAAATATATAAGATAGATATATTGCAATAAATCTCTCAGCACTAGAACCAAGCTGATATGGTGCTAGCACGTGGTGCATCGTTCATATACACCGCAGATATTAGCAGAAAATGCCAGTGGTCTTGAGATTCTATATCATATTTCTCGTGTCAGTGAAGAATTATCATATTAAAAACATAAAAAAAAAAAAAAAAATTTGATTCCACAAGTCTTCAGGTGTTGTCTGATAGTATTTGTTTCTGAATAACTGCAACCAAAGTAATTCTTTTCCCTTCTAATATCTGGGTTGTATCAATCCGTGTATGTCTTTCTCTATGGTCTTAGCATTTTGTTTAATGGATTCGAACAAACATCACCATCATAGCACAGTGGCATTTTGACATATTGTGCAGCAAACCTTTGATTAAGTCTCGAGTTTAATTTGATTTCATTTTCTATATCACATCAGGCTGCATCTGATTTCATGGCCAGAACTAGCCTAAGCAGGGCTTCTAAAAGCAAAATAATTGTATCACACACTGTGAGTGGTAAGATCCCTTCAGTAGAGGACTTCAACCATCCTGTTGACAAAATGCAATCTACCAGAGTGGAAATCATTAAGCTCGTCACTTGTGCAACTGATATTACAGATTTAGCAGGAATATTTGGTTTATTCTCAAATAATGAGGTATGTATCATCAATTCACCTGAAGGTCTTTTTTTTCATTATCAGGAAAGACAGGACCAAACAAATAGGAAATAAAAAACATTTTTAATATTCTTGGACTTATGAAACCATTGAACATAAACCTAGTCCGCTTATTAATGAAAGTAAAGAAACACAGAACGAATTTCATATGATGGGGTTCCTATATCAAACTAATTTACACGTTTGTGTGGCCCTGTCACATTGATCATAAGATCATCAATGCCCCTATTGCCTACTCCACAGGAAACCGGGGTCTTATTAACCAAATGCTATCCCCAAAGTTTGGAGGCTTTATGGTTTATGGGACAATGGGACGTGTACCTGGCTTGCCTTCTCTGGACCACCTTAGACAAGCATATAAGCCTGAGTATATAAATGAAGAAACGAAAGTTTTCAGCCTTGTTTCAAAGCCAGTGGGACACAGCTAAGGCCCTCTTCTCCATAACCCTACCTTTAGACATGCTAGTTTTAATGGAATTTATGTTCCAGTGTTCTTCGATAATCTCAGGTCTATTCTTCAGATTTTTTTAGGTTTCAGGTATGTAATTACTCTGTTTAAGTTCTTTCCTTTAATGTGTACTTGACTCTGTATTATATAAGTAGTTAAGATTGTTTTACCATATATTTCATTCTCGAGCAGGCATTCTGAAAAACATGTTCCCTTTGTTCTCCTTGTTTTTGTCAATTGCAGTGTTGGATTTCCGTATAAGTAACCTAATTACATTCGCTTGCTCAGGCTATAGGAGCTGTCAATACAATTATGAAGAAGCCTAGTGAAGGAAAGATGGTTGGTTATGATTGATGTAATTAGGTTATGATGGTTGGTTATGATTGATGTAATTAGGTTTCTTTTAGGAATATTATTTCTTAGTTATATTGTAATAGGATCTATTTACTAACAATCCAATTAGGATATTATTTCCTATTAGATTTAGGGTTTGCCTTCGAAGTTAGGTTAGTTATAAAAAGAGCGTTGGTTGCCCATTGTTAGTTAGTTGATTGGTTGAAAGAATATTTTTATGTCTTAGTTGTTTCCGTTTATTTCAATTATTATTCAATTATTTTGATTATCGTTATTTATTCTATCAATAATACAGACTTTGAAGCTGCTATCACTGCTATCGAGGTTGCATGAAGTGGTATATTACTTTCTTTAGTTGATATGTGATCATTAGGTAGGATTGAATTTGCTTGATATAGAAAGTAATGGTAAGTTAAGTTTGTGGATCTTATCAGGCTTTTGAATTTTCATTAATTCGCTGCATCAACTATTAATAGTTATGAAAACTGCACATTTACAGCAGGAGGAGGCGTTAACGAGGAAGAGCACTTGCTTAGGTGGTAAAAGCAGAGGAGCCCAAAATGTTGTTTTCGACATGGATTATGGTAACAACGGTAAAAATCAATAGTAGAATGATTTTGAAGTGGGGTGATTAGTTAAAGTTCTTGCTAACAATCATATTTCTATCCAAACAGAGAGAGCAAAGGGTCTCGCTCATTCTATTTAACTCCGGAGAAGGAGAAGTTCTTGCAAATGCCACACCAATAGGCATGCATCCAAATACAGATCCAATTCCTGTGGCTGCGGTTAGCACTTTCACTTTATCTTTCTTTGTAGCTTTAGAAACCCATAATTGTTGCAGGAGCTGAATTTTATAGTCTTATGGGACCAGTTAAGTCCAGTAAAGAGGAGAAGATTCACTTAGGAAGGAAGATTCTGTAAGTAAGCAGTCAGGTGATTCTCTACATGCTATCCAGTCCAAATCTGGATGAGTTGAAGGTTTAGACGTGAAAGGTGTTACTTTGATGACCCCAATTCAGTTTGGAAGGATTCATCTGTACAAGCAGCTGATAGTGCTGTTAAAGAAGCAAAGAATCTTAAGCATAAAGCTGATCGTCCTAAGGTTTTTCATAATGACCTTGTTTGACCTTTTAACATTTCTTTTGAAGCTTAATCTGGTATTGTACTGTATTAATCCCAGTTCCCTCAATATCTGTGCAGAACGCAATATCCGAACTTGAATTTACAGGTCTGTACTTCCAGGCTGCTTTGAAGTTTCTCTATGGGGCATCACTTTCAGAACCTGCCAACTATGATAATTCTGAACATATAGAGATGACTCGCTCGATACAGCAGTATGGTGAAACTGCAAAACTGTGCGAGTAAGTTGTGAGAAGCTTTATAGACACTTTATATATATATATATATATTTTTTTGTGTTGTGTCACGTTGTATGCCACGTGTCTGAGTTTTTGGGTTCTTTCTTTCTGTTGCATTCCGTGGTCCTGAGTTGTGTTCTGTCCACTTATTTAATTTTCTGTATTCGTTTCCTGTGTCTCTTCATGCCTGTGAATCGCAAACCACGAGCTTCAGCTGAGCCAAGTTTTTTTTTTCCAGCGTGGTTAGGCTCGCAAACTATAATCTGAAGCTTGGCTTGGATTGGGTTCATGAGTGAGATGAGTTGTAAGAAGAGCTTTGCTTGAGAGCCGTAGGGACTGGGGGGTGGGGGACGAATAGAAAAGGACTTGTGTGTGAAAGGAAGCAGGTGAAATTGCTGAGTTTGGCACCTTAGAATCTCCACAAATAATGGAGAGTTTCACCTTAATAGGAGCACATTTGAAGAACAATAGCTCTACAGTTCTTGTCGTTCTTGGATTATGTTTCTTTAGTTTCAATCAGGCACAAGTAAAGCTGGTGTATCTTGGATCACCTTAAGCTAGTTTTATCTAAATGAAAACCTTTTGGCTTGGGATGAACTGCTTTTAGATCTTAATTTCTACTTATGAAATGTGTTGTTACTTCTCTATTAAAACCTGGAATGGTAAAAACTGAAAAACCTATTCATGTAGTTGTGATTTCTTTGAATAATCTTGGAATTTTCAGAGGTTGAATTGTTACCCGACCAAAAAGTCTCGACCTCTAGTTTCTTCTTTTTTTGTTCTACTGCTTGATATGTAGAAGAATAGAAATATATTACTAGGAGCTCAAGTAATAGATAAAAAAATGAACAATGTTAAACAGGAAAGAAATCTTAAGACTTGTGAAATACAAGTGCTATGAACTGGTAGATGGGGCCATTAGCTTTCAGTTGCTAGGCAAATGGGGCATCCATTCCCTGAGATGTTGTTCTTGAAGTTGTCCTATGCTAGAATTATGTTAACAAATGTAGAAAAAAAAGCTACCTCTAATGTAATAATAGATTTCCAAATAAGGTCTTATGGTGAGACATCTTGAGATTATAAGGCTCTCGAGTACATCTATAAATTGTGAAACATATTTTCTACTGTTTGTTTTTTTCACGAGAACACTCGTCTTATTTCCTCAGTAAAAAAAAGGTCCTATTTCCTAGTGTGGGGTTCTATTAACCTATATGGACCAACACAGCATTCTGCACACACATTTCTGTTTTTTAATCATGCACCAAGTGTACTTCATAATTATATTCAGTACATTATTCTTTGTAAATGGTAACACATATTCTTAGAATTTAGTGATCTTAGTAACAAATCAAGTTCATGAAAGTGAGATGCACATTGAATGACCAACAAGTTCTGACAAATTGATTGCATTACCTTTAATTTTTCCCTGTTGACGTCGTATGTTTTTTACGTTCATAGGTTTGTTGCTCAGCAGTACGAAAGACACAAAGAAATGGCTTCTGCTGCATTAGCGTACAAATGCATGGAGGTGGCTTACATGAGGATTATATATTCCACAAACCCAATCATGAAGAAGGACTGGCTTGACTTGCAAATGGCCCTGCCTCCTCTAGGTAAGCATATATGACAGATACTTATTTTAGAAGTTAACAAATTGATGCCTCTCAGAAACTTTATAACTAGAAATTTATTTGAAATATGCTATCCTGGTGACTATAATAGGTCAGACTTGAACTACTTGTTCTTGATAATGTCTCATTAATGTTCTTAGGTGAATCTCCATCATCTTCTGCCTCAGATGTAGATAATGCAAACAATCAAATCATGATGGGGAAAGGTGCTGCAGCAAAAGGGCTTCCAGCTTCTCATATTGTTTAAGTATGCCGTAGGCTTTTAACAAAAAAAGAAGGTGGAGGGTGCACCAAAAACATTAATGAGACCAGCAAAAGATCCATGGAGTTTTCTTTATCAAAGAGTGGTTGTTATGTATTTATTGTGTTTGTATACATGTTTTTTTAGGAATATTATTTCTTAGTTATATTGTACTAGGATCTATTTACTAACAGTCCTATTAGGATATTGTTTCCTATTAGGTTTAGGGTTTGCCTTCGAAGTTAGGTTAGTTATAAAAAGAACGTAGGTTGCCCATTGTTAGTTAGTTGATTAATTGAAAGAATATTTTTGTCTTAGTTGTTACCCTTTATTTTATCGTTGTTATTTTGAATTATTCCATTTATTTCAATTATTATTCAATTATTTTGATTATCGTTATTTATTCTATCAATAATACAGACTGTGAAGCTGCTATCACTGCTATCGAGGATGCATGAAGAGATATAATACTTTCTCTAGTTGATATGTGATCATTAGGTAGGATTGAGTTTGCTTGATATAGAAAGTAATGGTAATTAAGTTTGTGGATCTTATTAGGCTTTTGAATTTTCATTAATTCGCTGCATCAGCTATTAATAGTTATGAAAACTGCAAATTTACGGCAGGAGGAGGCGTTAATGAGGAAGAGCACTTGCTTACGGTGGTAAAAGCAGAGGAGCCCAAAATGTTGTTTTCGACATGGATTATGGTAACTATGGTAAAAATCAATAGTAGAATGATTTTGAAGTAGGGTGATTAGTTAAAGTTCTTGCTAACAATCATATTTCTATCCAAACAGAGAGAGCAAAGGGTCTCGCTCATTCTATTTAACTCCGGAGAAGGAGAAGTACTTGCAAATGCCACACGAATAGGCATGCATCCAAATACAGATCCAATTCCTGTGGCTGCGGTTAGCACTTTCACTTTATCTTTCTTTGTAGCTTTAGAAACCCATAATTGTTAAAGGAGCTGAATTTTATAGTCTTATGGGACCAGTTAAGTCCAGTAAAGAGGAGAAGAGTCACTTAGGAAGGAAGATTCTGCAAATAAGCGGTCAGGTGATTCTCTACATGCTATCCAGTCCAAATCTGGATGAGTTGAAGGTTTAGAGGTGAAAGGTGTTGCTTCTTGTATTAAGAATGGGAAGACAAATGGGCATGTGTCCAGGAACTTTGATGACCCCAATGCAGTTAGGAAGGATTCATCTGTGCAAGCAGCTGATAGTTCTGTTAAAGACGCAAAGAATCTTAAGGTTTTTCATAATGACTTTGTTTGACCTTTTTTTAACATTTCTTTTGAAGCTTAATCTGGTATTGTACTGTATTAATCCCAGTTCCCTCAATATTCCTTGTGCATAACACAATATCCGAACTTGAATTTATAGGTCTGTAATTGCAGGCTGCTTTGAAGTTTCTTTATGGGGCATCACTTTCAGAACCTTCCAACTATGATAACTCTAAACATATAGAGATGACTCACTCGATGCAGCAGTATGGTGAAACTGCAAAACTGTGCGAGTAAGTTTTGAGAAGCTGTATAGACACTTTATATTTATTTATTTATTGTGTTGCGTATAGACATATAGAGATGACCTCTAGTTTCTTCTTTTTTTGGCTACTGCTTGATATGTAGAAGAATAGAAATATATTACTAACGAAGAAGGTACATATCTTACTAGGAGCTCAAGTAATAGATAAAAAATGAACAATGTAAAACAGGAAATGTGAAATACAAGTGCTATGAACTGGTAGATGGGGCCATTAGCTTTCAGTTGCTAGGCAAATGGGGCATCCATTCCCTGAGATGTTGTTCTTGAAGTTGTCCTGTGCTAGAATTATGTTAACAAATGTAGAAAAGAAAGCTACCTCCTCGATGTAATAATAGATTTCCAAATAAGGTCTTATGGTGAGACATCTGGAGATTATAAGGCTCTCGAGTACATCTATAAATTGTGAAACATATTTTCTACTGTTTTTTTTTTCACGAGAACACTCGTCTTATGCATGCTGTACCTCAGTTAAAAAAAAAGGTCATATTTCCTAGTGTGGGGTTCTAGTAACCTATATGGACCGACACAGCATTCTGCACACAAATCAAGTTCATGAAAGAAAGATGCACATTGAATGATCAACAAGTTCTGAAAAATTGGTTGCATTACCTCTAATTGTTCCCTGTTGACGTCGTATGTTTTTTACATTCATAGGTTTGTTGCTCAGCAGTATGAAAGACAAAAAGAAATGGCTTCTGCTGCATTAGCTTACAAATGCATGGAGGTGGCTTACATGAGGATTATCTATTCCACAAACCCAATCATGAAGAAGGACTGGCTTGACTTGCAAATGGCCCTGCCTCCTCTAGGTAAGCATCTATGACAAATACTTATTTTAGAAATTAACAAAATGATGGCTCTGAGAAACTTTATAACTAAAAATTTATGTGAAATATGCTATCCTGGTGACTATAATAGGTCAGACTTGAACTACTTGTTCGTGATAATGTCTCATTAATGTTCTTAGGTGAATCTCCATCATCTTCTGCCTCAGATGTAGATAATGCAAACAACCAAATCATGATGGGGAAAGGTGCTGCAGCAAAAGGGTTTCCAGCTTCTGATATTGTTAAGTATGCCGTAGGCTTTTAACAAAAAAAGAAAGAAAAAGGAAGGTGGAGGGTGCACCTATAAAAGGAGACCAGATGGTTTAGATTGAACTAAAGACTAAAGGAGATTTGGATGCAATAGAAGAATTGGTGATTTGTACTTGAAGCAACACTACGATGCTCAAGTTAGTGTAGAGCTCGAAGAGGATGACGGTCAAGGAACATGTAAAATAGGGTCTGCACTCCATATATGCGCGTATGAAAGGGGGTGGATAGCATGAGATGGGAAAGGAATAGACACCAGTAAAGCCAACAAGATCCATGGAGTTTAGGTGCCCCCATCATCTCTTAGTAGGTCCTGCCCTGAAGGTAGATGAATAATGTGATACACAACGGAAACAATGTCATTTTTTCTTGGGGGGAGTGGTGCAAATATGGTCTATATTTCCCCTTCAACTCTTGCCTGCATCAATGCCACTGAGCTTAGGTGCTCCCTCTTTCCCCTCGCCCCCTACCTCACCACCTTCACTTGTTGCTCTTCTTCATCTGCATCATGTAGTACGTCATGGTGGGCCAAATCATATGCAACCAACACCTCTGAGCTTCGAAGAATTTAAAAAAGAAGAATATTTGTCATCATCAATTTCTGTTTCGTTCCACATATTTGCATATGGTTCAGGTCAAGAAACATTTGTTCCCTGTAATTTGTCAATTACATTCTCAAGAAGAGTGGCTGGCTCGCTTTCTGTATCATTTTTCTTGGAAAGTATAAAATCATCTAATGCATATTTCGCTTCTATATGCTTGTTCTTATGCCAACTGGAGTGGATACAAGTGGAGTAGTCTCCCTGCAGGCCTTTTGCGTCAATATTCAGCCTTTAAGATGGTACTGAATACGGAGAGTAGCAAATGTTGAGTAATATAAACAACTTCCTTGTTGATTAACTTGGTAATATGCTTGGTTTCATCATCTTTTTATATGTTGTACTTGTTCAAGTAGAAAATTTTGGGGGATCTGGTTTTGGCAGAGTTTGATATTAACTGATCAATAATAAAAGATTTCACAATTACAAGATCTAGGCCAAAAGTTTGTGTTTTAGTTTTGTATTTTTGTCGGATATACTTATCATAGCTCTGTAATTTACAATAACAAATGAAAGCTAACTGATAATAAGGTCATCATCACACACCTTGGCCGGTAACCCCGTGTTGACTTATTCCTAAAAATAAAATGAAAACAAGTTGAACGGGACGAGTAGCGGATTAATTAAATGTGCATTAATGAAGTATACTAGACTCTATTGCCTGGAAATTTCGGTTTTACTTTGTCAATCTGATACACTCGCCTCACCGAATCCTCACCCAACCTACTGAAATTTAATATTACTCTAGTTTGATTTAACATAGATCGTTTAATGTATGATGAGGAAATAAAATAGACTTTTGCATCAAATGATTTTTGATATCTAATTGAAGCATCTTATGAAATAAAATTATAGACTGATGAATATTTCTACAAATTAACAATACTTTGTTACATTGGTTTGCGGTCTCAGAGAACATGTGAACTGATGAGCAACTAAAAATTTCTGTAATCATCATGTAGTCTTTAAGAGATCCATGACTTCCTTAGAATAATGGAATAAAATAGAATTTTGCATCACATAAAATTCACTTAATAAATTAGACTATGGAATAAAATAGAGTTTTGCATCACATAAAGATAAGTGACTGACGTTGCAAAGTCTGGAAAGAGCTTTCTATATATAAAAGAGATTGCTTGTCAAGATTATATTTCCACACTAAACACTTCAATTTCTTCTTTCTTTCCTTGATCGTTCAGAAACTAGAGAAATACTATAGCAGATACAATTGTTGGGTTAGTCCTTGAGAACCTCAACTCCCTCATTCAAAAAGAGTTCAGTTTGATTTACGGTGTCAAAGATGAGAAGGGCTAAAAAACGCAAACAACATTAGGGATGATGAGATGATGTGATGGAATGATGGGATGATGGAATGATGGAATAATGAGATGATGAATGAGATGATGGATGGGATGGGATGAGGGATGAGATGACGGGCTCAAAAACACAAAACATGTGCATGACACCGTCCAGACACAAAAGACCAGGCACTGTAGAAGCACTCATTTTTATTTAATCTCCATATCCTTGTCTCTAAATATCTCTTAGATCATCTTGTGTCCATTTTTGTTAATCAATGTTCCGAGACACAAAGTTTAGGTTTACTTGGTCAATGCACTGACCTTAATTTAGTATGTACCAATGAAAAAAAATAGATAGACTTTTTGCATTACGTAACTTGTTCTCTACATTTTCCCCTCATGAAGAAATACATAAGAAACTAATCAACCACTTTTTATCTTGAAATGAGTCATTAACAAATCCTTTTTTGACACCTTCATGGTGTCTTGGCATTACTTGATATAGGAATGATTTCCTTCGTATTTTGTTTTCCTTTCTTTCTTTAATAAACATCTTCGTATTTGAACCCAAAAAAAAAAAAGTCATTAACAAATGATATCAACCAATGCCCCAGTGGACAACGTTTTGTATTCACGGACTCAGAATGAGAACTTATTGACAACATAAGATTCGACCATCATCAAGTTCTGTTTGGTTTCACATATTTGCATATGCTTCAGGTCAAGAAACATTTGTTTCCTGTAATTTGTCAACTATATTCTCAAGAAGAGTGGCTGGCTCGCTGATGTCCTTCTGTATCATTTTTCTAGGAAAATATAAATCATCTAATGCATATTTCGCTTTTATATACTTGTTCTAATGCCAATACGAGTGGATACAAATGGAGTAGTCTCCCGGCAGGCCTTTTGCGTTAATGTAAGCTAAACTGATAAGGTCATCATCACACACCTTGGCCGACAACCCCGTGTTGAGTTATTCCTGGAAATAAAATGAAAACAAGTTTGAATGGGATGAGTAGAGCATCAAATGTGCAATAATGAAGTACATTAGTTCCTATTGCGTGGAAATTTCGGTTTTACTTTGTCAATGTGACACACTCACCTCACCTACCACTCACGTAATCTACTGAAATTTAATATTACTCTAGTTTGATTTAACATATATAGATAGTTTAATGTACAATGAAGAAATAAAATAGACTTTTGCATCAAATGATTTTTTATATCTAATTGAAGCATTTTATGAGATAAAATTATGTGAACTGTTAAACACTAAAAATTTCTATAATCATCGTTTAGTCTTTCAAAGATCAATGACTTCATTAGACTAATAGAATAAAATAAACTTTTGCATCAAATGATTTTTTATATCTAATTGAAGCATCTTATGAGATAAAATTATGTGAACTGTTAAACACTAAAATTTTCTATAATCATCGTTTAGTCTTTCAAAGATCAATGTCTTCATTAGACTAATGGAATAAAATAGACTTTTGCATCACATAAAATAAACTTAATAAATTAGACCAATGGAATAAAATAGACTTTTGCATCACATAAAATAAATTTTAATAAATTAGACCAAGACAAAGTGAGTGACTTTGCAAAGTCTGGAAATAAGTTTTCTATCAAAGAGATTGGTTATCAAGATCATATTTCCACACTAAGCACTTCAATTTCTTCTTTCATCTTATGATAATTACTAGTTTCCTTGATCATTCACCGCTTCCACTGCCAGTTGTATACGATTCACCACCGCCACCTGTATCAGTCTTCTATTAATCACCACCTCCACCTTCACTAGTTCACGTGCCATAGGATTATTCTAAAGGCAAAATAAAAAAACAAACAATATTTATATAGTAAACAAATGAACCTCAAGTGTTTGTGTTCCTCAATAGTTCTTTTTTATTAAAAAATTATGAAACTCAGGCCATGAGATCAAAACAAAACCTAAGGTTCAAATTGTATGTAAAAGTGTGAGTAAACTTTGAAGAGTAAGCAAATCCTGACCCTTTTTGTATATTGCTAACAAAAATAATATGGATTTGTCATTTAAAAACTACGAGGAGCACTCATTGTTATTGTCAAGAGTTAGGAAGAGGAAAAAAAGGGAGAGCGTTTGAGTTATATTCATTATCTAAGTGAGTCGCATGAAAACTTGTGAGAATAAAATAACCATGTCAATAAATAAAACAACAAATAATAAAGTCATGTATCAAATAGTTTCATAGTTTCATACTACACATTTCATATTAAATATAAAAAAAAAAAAAAACAGTTCAGGACGGAACGAGATCGGGATGGGATTGATTAATTCCAATAGAATTCAAAAAATCGGGACAGAACGGGATTGCAGGATGAGATGCCCATCCCTAGTCCCCCTATTTCTTCATCACTCCAACCACATCCCCTATTTTAACTTTTTGATTATTATTTAAATATATTTTACATTTTTTCATCTCCTCATTCTTTTTGTTTTGATTTTTGATTTTGTTTTTAATTTGGAAATTAAATATTTGGAATATTTTAATGATATTTCAAAATTTAGGGGATAGTTGGTTAAAATGAGGAATGGTTTAGGGGATCCTTGGAGGATGCAATTTTTCACATAAGACCCATAAAATAACTCTTTGGCTATTTTAGAAAATCCATTGGAGATGCTCTTAGAGCAAGATCATAATATCCCTTCTTCTATTACCTTTCAAAATTCATCTCAAAATTTTCCTTCTCTCTGTTTCACTTAACGCTAACAGTAGATTATTAGGGTTGCACACCCTCCCCTGAAAATATATATTCACCCCCAATTCAATTCTAGATTTGGAGATGGGATAGATAGATAGATAGATAAAGTAATAGTTTGATTTTTATGTTGAGGAAGCAGTGGCAAAGTATTTGGCTTTGATGGATGGCTTGCTGGAGGCTTTGACCAACAATGTTCCCAGGGGCTTGGCTTTTACAAATAACAACATCCCTTATGATCAGATAAACTTATTTCCGTTTCCTACCTATTTCTTGATGATGATGATCAATTTGGTTGTTATTTTAGACATAATACGTGCCTTGCATGTGATATGTAATTGAAGGGTATTTGTGAAATTTATTAGAATTTAAATAATTAAAGATAGTCAATGTATTTGATTTCTATCGACCCCTATGTTAATTTGAGGGTTAAACTCAATTAGTTTTCACAATGGGTACTAGACTCAAATACACATAAACTATTTAGGGTTTAACTCAAAAAAAGGATTGTGATTTCATTTTTCAAGTTAATTTCGGTCTTCTGATTTTAAGAAATATTTCGGTATATAATAAAAAAACCTTAAAATCTTTGAGGATACATGAAATATATATAATGCATTTTGAGGGTATATGAAATATGTGAAAAAATGCAAGTAAATAAATCTATTAAACACATTAAATGAAGCCTCAATATCAAGAAATGCAACAAACATGAAATCAATATATAATTAGAAAATCAGGGAATTGTTTCAAAAATCAATAAATAATTAGAAAATTTTGAAATTTACAAAAAACTTTGAAATTTGTCGAAAAAATGAAAACTTGGTCACCGAGTTTTGTATTTTTGGCGAAAGAACAGAATTTTACGGAAAAAAACTCAAAAGAATTTCAAAAAACCTTAAAAAAATATAAATTTATATTTCGCCTTTTTCTTTTTGTAATTTATAAAAAAAAAAAATTCTATGAGATTTTGCTAAATTTCGTGAAAACTCATTCCATGCTAAAAAAAAACCCTTAAAAAATTGGTATACTCGAATACGGTTGGATTTTTAATGAGAAAACCTTATCCTATATCCGAACCGGATCTCCTATAACCAATTAAACATATCCAAATCGTTTTTGAGTCCAGGTATTTTTCTAGAATCCATATCCGTCTTATTCAAATTCAGTTGTCGAATTTTATCCATTCAATTTTATGCCTTATTTTTTTATTTAATCTCCATATCCTTATCTCTAAATATCTCTTAGATCATCTTGTGGTCCATTTTTGTTAATCAATGTTCCGATACACAAAATTTAGGTTTACTTGGTCAATACACTGACCTTAATTTAGTATGTACCAATGAAAAAAATAGATAGACCTTTTGCATTACGTAACTTGTTCTCTACATTTTCCGCACATGAAGAAATACATAAGAAACTAATCAATCACTTTTAATCTTGAAACAATCTTTCTAACTGTCGAGGAAAATGGCGAGGGAGGCTCCCTCGCACGTGCAGGAGCAGGAGCCTTGTTGTAAAAAAAAAGAAGAAAAAAAGAGAGATTGAGAGATTAAAATGATAATATACTTAGTTTTCATCATCTTTTTATGTGTTGTACAAGCTCAAGTAGAAAAATTTGGGGGATCTAGCTCTGATAGAGTCTGATATTAACTGATCAATAACAATTCACAGCCTGATATTAACTGGGGGGATTGTGAAGGCAGACTGAAGAAAAAATGGGCGTCTTGGGATAATATCTGTTTCCCTCAGGAGGAACAAGGTTTGGGAGTTAGAGACTTGACAGTTGTGCTGAAGGCTTTTCGAGTCAAGGCTCTTTGGAGACTAATTAATTCGGACTCTTTATGGGCTACTTTTATGAGGAGCAAATACTGGTTTTGCATGGAGTTGCGTTGCATAGTCAACTTGTAAAAGGTGGGTCTTCGCCTTTTTTCAAGGAGATCATGCTTGGCATGTCTTTTATCTTGAGTAATTCCATTTGGCGTATTGGCAGAGGCAATATCAGTTTTTTTGAGGAAAATTGGAATACGGTTGTTTCTTTCAGAAGGTCGGCAAAATTGGTTAGTCAAGGTTTTTGGCCCTCGTTTAGCGAGGTAATTTCAACAAATTTTGAATTGGTCCATTCCGATCTCAGAAGCTTGGCGCGGAGTCTTTTTGCAGATAGATTACGTGGTGAAGACTATGGTGAGGACAAGTGTGTATGGGTACCACACCCGAATGTGATTTTTTCCCTTCAGTCGGCCTATGAAATGTTACGGAGATATGGGTCGGTTAATGAACTAAGTAAGACGATTTGGCACGACATTCTTCTTTCTAGAATATCAGTTTTTGTTTGGAAGTTACTCCGTAGAGGGGTGCCAATGGATGGGGAATTAAACAGATGTGGTTTGAGTATAGCCTCTAGATGTCGCTGTTGCAACTCGCCAAAGAGCGAATCTTTGAATCATCTCTTTCTGGACGGGGAATTGGCGATGCAGATGTGGCGCCACTTTGAACGGATATTTGATGTGCACATAAGGAAACCAACAGAAATCTCCACGGTTCTCGCAATTTGGTTCAAAAGAGTCAAACGGAATTCGCAAACATGTGTGTTATTCCTTCTTACTCCTATGTTTATTTTATGGGAAATTTGGAAACAAAGGTGCAAGTGTGTATATGAAAATGCTTCCCCAAGTCCTGCTTTTGTGATTTTGAACGTTAGGCGTAATCTGCGCTTGGCAAACAATTTTATAAATCCAAAACAAGTTAGCTGTAACAAGGCACCATTAAGCGCTTTGGGGTTACATGTGCTCCCAGTTAGAAGGAAGTTAGTCAGAGTTGTTTTTTGGCACCCCCTCCGACAGATTTTGTTGCTCTTAATGTAGATGACTCCTCCCGTAAGAACAAGGCATCTGGTGGTGTGATCATTAGAGACTCTAGGGGTCACTGTGTGGTGGGCAAACAATTATTTTTCGGTGCAGGCTCCAATAATAAAGCGGAAATTTTTGGCTCTAGCTGAGGGCTTCCGCCTTTGTCTCTCATTGGGTTTCAATAAGGTGTTAGTTCAATCGGACTCGGAACTGGTTTGTGGATGGTTTAAGGACACTTTGAAAATTCCTTGGCACTTGGAGAATATTTTGAAGGAAATTCAGTTGTTGGCGGCACCAATGTCGTTACAGGGGAAGTGTAGAGTGGCAGTCTCGCTGGAGGATGGGGACCAGGTGCTATCTGGGGCAAAGCGGGTATCAGATGCGCGATGCAGGTACAGTCTTTCAGCTGGGGCAGTCTCGCTGGAGGATGGACTGTTTTGCGTGCAAGACTCGTGCTGTCTGGGACCAGGTGCTATCTGCAGGAGCATTCTTTGTGCTCCCTGTTTTTTTTTCTGTAAAACAGGGGATGCTAGGCAGAGCCAGGCATTGCGACAGGGCCGGGTTTTACTGGCGGATCGGCTGCGAGGTAAGTGCAGCCAGACGCTGGTTGCAGCTAGTCCTTGCTGTCCGGGTACGGCAGGGGGTGGTGGGCTGCATGGTGTGGGAGGTGCTGAAGGCGCGAGGTTGCAGATTGGGCAGGGAGGTGCAGTGTTGCTATCTCCGTCACGGCGCTGCTTGATGTGTTTTTAATGCTGATTCTTATGCAAAAAAAAAAAAAAAAAAACAGTTTTTCTTGAAAAAAAAAATTTAATCTAAAAAAAAATAAAAAAATTCACAGTTACAAAGATCTAGGCAGAAAATTTGTGTTTTAGTTTTGTATTTTCATCGGAGATACTTGTCATAGCTCTGTAATTTACAGTAGCAAATGAAAGCTGAACTGATAAGGTCATCATCACACACCTTGGCCGGCAACCCCGTGTTGAGTTATTCCTGGAAATAAAATGAAAACAAGTTTGAATGGGATGAGTAGAGCATCAAATGTGCAATAATGAAGTACATTAGTTCCTATTGCGTGGAAATTTCGGTTTTACTTTGTCAATGTGACACACACACTCACCTCACCTACCACTCACGTAACCTACTGAAATTTAATATTACTCTAGTTTGATTTAACATAGATAGTTTAATGCACGATGAGGAAATAAAAATTTCTATAATCATCGTTTAGTCCTTCAAAGATCCATGATTTCATTAGACTAATGGAATAAAATAGACTTTTGCATCACATAAAATAAACTTAATAAATTAGACCAATGGAATAAAATAGACTTTTGCATCACGTAAAGATAAGCGACTGACTGACATTGCAAAGTCTGGAGGGAGTTTTCTATAAAAGAGATTGGTTGTCAAGATCATATTTCCACACTAAACACTTCAATTTCTTCTTTCTTCTTCCGATATTTGCCAGTTTCCTTGATTGTTCAGAAACTAGAGAAATACTATGGCAGATGCAATTGTTGGGTTAGTCCTTGAGAACCTCAACTCCCTCATTCAAAAGGAGTTCAGCTTGATTTATGGTGTCAAAGATGAGATGAGCAAGCTTGCAGATACACTATCAACCATCCGAGATGTTCTCGCAGATGCAGAAAGGAGACACATCACGGAAAAGCCAATTGCCAATTGGCTAATGAAGCTGAAGCATGCTGCTTATGACACTGATGATGTCTTGGCGGAATGGCTCACTAAAGTTGAGCAAGTTAGTACTTCTGCTTCTTCTTTTTTAAGTTCCATGAATCTCTTATTTCGTCGTAAAATGGCAAAGAAAATCAAGAAAATGCTTAACACATTTGAAGAGTTAGGAAAACAAAAGCTGCATTTTATGTTGAGCTCCGGTCCTTTCCCAGAAATGCATTCTCAGTTTGATGTCAACAGGGAAACTACCTCTTGCATAAAAGAACCCTGTGTTTATGGGAGAGATGAGGACAAAAAAAACATCACTCATATGTTGCTAAACAATGAGGGTGGACGAAAAAATGTCACCATCTTTCCCATAGTTGGTATGGGTGGTCTTGGAAAAACTACCCTTGCTCAATCTGTCTTTAATGATGAGAGGGTAGAAATTTTTTTTGAACCTAGGATCTGGGTATGTGTATCTGAGCCCTTTGATGTAAAGAGGGTCTTGAAAGCAATTATTGAAGCTTTCGATAAGAAGTCTTGTGATCTGAAATTTTTGGAACCCATCGAAAGTAAGGTCAGAGAAATAATAAAAGATAAAAAATATTTACTTGTGTTGGATGATGTGTGGAATGAAGAGCAAGATAAATGGAACAAGCTTATTGGTTTGCTAAAGGGTGGAGCTCAAGGAAGTTCAATCATCCTTACCACTCGCTCCCTAAAAGTAGCCTCAATCACAAGTGTTGTTCAGCCATACAACCTGAAAGGTTTATCCAACGATGATTGTTGGTTATTGATGAAGAGTTATGCATTTGGTGATAGTAATGAGGAGGAGCATCATCAGAACTTGGTCCCAATTGGCGAGGCTATTGCAGAAAAGTGCAAGGGATTACCTCTGGTAGCAAAGACTCTAGGAGGCTTGTTAGGGTTGAAAACTGAAGATGACCATTGGAATCATGTCAAAGACAATGAGATCTGGAATGTGAAGGAAGGCGAAAAAGATTCCATTTTGATTGTATTGAGATTAAGCTACGATCATCTGCCCTCATATTTGAAACAATGTTTTGCAATTTGCTCAATATATCCAAAAGATTATAGATTGCGGAGGGAAAAGCTGATAAATTTATGGATAGCAAATGGTTATATTCAATCCCAAGAAAATAAGGAAGTGGAGGAAATTGGAAATGATACATTCGACGAGTTATTGCAGCGATCGTTCTTCCAAGATGCCTATGAAGGTGCCTATGACATGACGTGTAAGATGCATGATCTTATGCACGAACTTGCAGTTTCTGTTGCCTTAGATGAGTGCTCAGCTGTGGAGGTTGGTGAGAGCATAAAACATGTCCCTAAAACCATTAGGCATTTGACAGTGATCACCGAATCATCCAAATCATCAACCCTCGCTAACCGTCTCATTACGCCTCATTCATCCTTGCGTACACTCATTTTCTTTACATCCATCGATTTGAATGTGAATGGTTTCAAATTCTCAAATACTCTTAGAGTGTTAGATTTGAGTTGCATGGAAATCACAAAAGTGCCGCCTTCAATATTCCATTTGAAACTTTTGAGATGCCTAGACCTCTCTTATAATGATATTAGTTTGTTACCTAAATCCATTTGCAAGTTAAGAAACTTACAGATGTTGGATTTAAATTTCAATAGGAATCTTAGAACCTTGCCAAGCTCAATAGCGAAGGTGGAACCTTTGAGGTATCTCGATATCTCTTTAACCTCTATTGCATCATTACCTGAGTCCTTTCATAGTTTGAAAAGCTTGAGGTGCCTGAATCTTTCCAGCACTCATATTACATCACTACCTGAATCCATTTTTAGGTTGACCAACTTGCATAGGTTGGACTTGAAAAAGAATGATAACATCAGAACACTGCCACGTGCCATAGGGAAACTAGTAAATCTGAGGCACCTTGACCTTCGGGATTGCTCATCTTTAAATTCAATACCTGAATCTGTTTGTGATCTAGCTAACCTACAGTCATTGGCACTAAATCGCTCGATTGAAATTCCAATTGGGATAGGGAAGTTGACCAGCCTCCGGACGTTAGGTAGCATCCCATTTATTGTGAGGCAGCCTGACAGAGACAGTGATGAAGATGGTGTTGGTATCAATGAATTGCAAAGACTGAACCAGCTGAGAGGCGAGCTACACATAGAAGGGCTTGAGAATGTTAGAAACGCAGAGGAGGCTAGAACAGCCAACTTGGGGAGTAAACAATACCTCACTAGGTTGGAACTATCTTGGTCTGACTCTGACTCCAACAACAGAAGCAAAGAGGTGTTAGAAGGCCTCCTCCACCCTCACCCTCCTCCAAATCTGCAATCGCTGCAAATATGGAAGTACGGTGCTGAGATGCACAATAACATCTTGGGAGTGTAAAAATCTTTAACATTGAGTCTGCAATCTTTAACGATTTGGGAGTGTAAAAATCTGAAAAGTCTGCCTGCTGAAATCGGCCATCTCACAGCACTAACATCTTTAGAGATTTTTTATTGCAAGAAACTGGCTTCTTTACCGCAGGAACTGCAAAAGCTCACCTCTCTTACAAGTTTTTATATCGAGGGTTGTCATAACATTGAGTGTCTTCCGGTGATTGGAGGGACAAACAACTCCAAATGCATCTCCTCGCTTTTAGATTTGAAGATTCACCTTTGCCGGAATCTAACCTCTGTGTCAGAAGGGCTCCGGTATCTAACATCCCTCCAACGATTAGAGATAAATTATTGTGAGAATCTAACCTCTGTGTCAGAAGGGCTCCGGTATCTAACATCCCTCCAACGATTAGAGATAAATTATTGTGAGAATCTAACCTCTGTGTCAGAAGGGCTCCGGTATCTAACATCCCTCCAACAATTAAAGATAAGAGATTGTCCAAAGTTGCAATTGGTAACTCGGGAGGAGGAGAGGAAGGATGATTTTCAGTACCTAATTTCTCTTGAGGAGTTGGTTCTGAATGACTTACCTCAGTTGACAGATTTGCCAGAGGGGATACAACGCCTTCCCATGCTTAAAGCTCTTGAGATTTGGAAATGCAAGAATCTGAGAGTGTTACCAGAATGGTTGATGCGCCTCACCACTCTTCAAGCTCTTTACATCTACGATTCCCATCCTGATCTAAAAGCACGATACCAAGGCGAGGACTGGCACAAGATCTCCCACATTCCATATGTTCGCATCACTTGAGATCGCTGCTGCTGCAACCTATCACTGATTTCTCAGGTCAGTCCAATCATGACTGCAAAGTTGTGCAAACCATTTATGTTTTTTTTTTTTTTTTTTTTTTTTTATCATCCAAAGAATAAGACCTAGTATGCTAATAATGCTTTTGTATTCCTCTCAACAGAAACATTCAATCACGCAATCACATTATATACGAGAAAAACAATTCTTCAAGCATGAACTAATAGCTGGAAATGTACAACTCTGGGTTGGTATATATAAAGGCAGATTTGAGTACTGAATATGTGGGAGCCATCTAAATGATACTTAAGCAATGATACTTCGTGATCACAAAGTAAAACACATTATGTGAGTCACAAATATCTGATTTCCCAAGTTAATTGGTATATATTAGCGCAATCTCAATTTTGTATGGCCAATCAATATTAATGATCGTATATGCAGGCCTATCAACTTGAAAATGGAGCGAAGTGAAATATTTTGTGTGACCTCCAAAGACAGTCCAGCACATTGCATGGACCAAATCTAACATTTGAGATTGAAATGGTTCAAAGAAGTAAGTTTGGGATTAGATATATAGCTTGAGGTTATCAATCAATTTCTTTGTTAATCCCTTCAGCTGACTTTATGTGAAATGTCAGGTTCACCCAGTTTTTTCAGCCACCTCCCACAATGATGGCAATTTGAAGACTGAGGTCAGCATCTAAAGATGCAACAGAAGTTGTTTCAACGGGTAAACACTGAATTCAGATGCATAAAATTTTTACTTGTATTTATTTTTCTATAAAGGATAATGTTATTTTTATTTTTGAAAGTGTATTTTTATATTGATGAAGATGTAGAAGAGTGCTATTTTGAGAGAAAACTTATTCCTCCAACAGAAAAAGTTACGTCAGCCATGTGAGTATTTGTTTAAACAACAAATATGTTAGCTACTTCATGTTTGAGTACAAATTGATCATTATTTACTCTGGATGAATTGGATTGGAGTTGTTCATAGGTGTATTTGGGTGATGCAGTTGGGAATTTAGCAGGGTTTTTGGACTCTCAAGAATCAGGAGTGAGGCGAGATCTTGATGCTCAACCTCAATGCGAAATTGAACTTTAAGGTAACTAACATATATGAGCATCTATTTACTGTGGTATATTCTTTGTAAGCCTGGTTCCAAGCTTGAAATGAAATCAATATATTTCATACCCCTTCTCTGAGTGTTAGTTTTCCCAGGCCATTCATTTTCTCTCTCTCAATATTTCTGTTTATTTATATATTTATTCTTTATTTCAAGTTTTCTGTAAATGCAGAGTTAAAATCAATGGCGACAAAAGGATTTGTTGAAGACGGTCCAGCTAAGCTGCTAGTCAAACTGATGTTTTTGTGCCATCTCCACCGACCGTCCAGTATCCATACAATTGGACGACATTTTGCGCTTGAAACTGAAATGGTTCAAAGAGTTGGATGGAACTAGGTATATAGCTTATGTTGGTTCTTATCATCAATCAGTTTGTTGTTAATTTCTTGTCTTCACTTAACATTTTACCTAACAAATCAGGCCTACATTTTGTCTCCTCTGACAATGGTAGCATGTTGAACAAATGAAGCAAGAGCAATAGCAGTGGTGGGTTAACATCTGCGTAAGGTTTTATTTTGTCTATTGTTTTTCTGTTAAGAATAAATTTTTTTTTTAATTTAAAGTTATTTCATTTTTGTAGGGTATTTTGACATTGAGTTTGATTTCAGTGGGCCGGTTTATAAGTGAAGAAATCTAAATAGCAATGGACAAATTGGAGGTGTTCATAGGAGTATTTGGGTGATGCAACTGGTGAAGGCAGAAAGTTACGAAACAGTAAGGAATAAGGCAAGTTTTTTCCAAAGTAGTTAAGATTGTTTTACGTGTAATTCATTCTCGAGCAGGCATTCTGAAAAACATTTTCCCTTTGTTCTCCTTGTTTTTGTCAATTGCAGTGTTGGATTTCCGTATAAGTAACCTAATTACATCCGCTTGCTCAGGCTATAGGAGCTGTCAATACAATTATGAAGAGGCCTAGTGATGGAAAGATGGTTGGTTACGACTGATGTAATTAGGTTTCTTTTAGGAATATTATTTCTTAGTTATATTGTAATAGGATCTATTTATTAATTGTCCAATTAGGTTAGGGTTTGCCTTCGAAGTTAGGTTAGTTATAAAAAGAGCGTAGGTTGCCCATTGTTATTAGTTGATTGATTAAAAGAATATTTTTATGTCTTAGTTGTTTCCCTTTATTTTGTCGTTATTTTGAATTATTCCGTATATTTCAATTATTGTTCAATTATTTTGATTATCGTTATTTATTCTATCAATAATACAGACTGTGAAGCTGCTATCACTGCTATCGAGGATGCATGAAGAGGTATAATACTTTCTCTAGTTGATATGTGATCATTAGGTAGGATTGAATTTGCTTGATATAGAAAGTAATGGTAAGTTAAATTTGTGGATCTTATCAGGCTTTTGAATTTTCATTAATTCGCTGCATCAGCCATTAATAGTTATGAAAACTGCAAATTTACGGCAGGAGGAGGCGTTAATGAGGAAGAGCACTTGCTTACGGTGGTAAAAGCAGAGGAGCCCAAAATGTTGTTTTCGACATGGATTACGGTAACTACAGTAAAAATCAATAGTAGAATGATTTTGAAGTGGGGTGATTAGTTAAAGTTCTTGCTAACAATCATATTTCTATCCAAACAGAGAGAGCAAAGGGTCTCGCTCATTCTAGTTAACTCCGGAGAAGGAGAAGTACTTGCAAATGCCACACCAATAGGCATGCATCCAAATACAGATCCAATTCCTGTGGCTGCAGTTAGCACTTTCACTTTATCATTCTTTGTACCTTTAGAAACCCATAATTGTTACAGGAGCTGAATTTTATAGTCTTATGGGACCAGTTAAGTCCAGTAAAGAGGAGACGAGTCACTTAGGAAGGAAGATTTTGCAAGTAAGCGGTCAGGTGATTCTCTACATGCTATCCAGTCCAAATCTGGATGAGTTGAAGGTTTAGATGTGAAAGGGGTTGCTTCTTGCATTAAGAATGGGAAGACAAATGGGCATGTGTCCAGGAACTTTGATGACCCCAATGCAGTTAGGAAGGATTCATCTGTACAAGCAGCTGATAGTGCTGTTAAAGAAGCAAAGAATCTTAAGCGTAAAGCTGATCGTCTTAAGGTTTTTCATAATGACCTTGTTTGACCTTTAAACATTTCTTTTGAAGCTTAATCTAGTATTGTACTGTATTAATCCCAGTTCCCTCAATATTCTTTGTGCAGAACGCAATATCCGAACTTGAATTTATAGGTCTGTACTTCCAGGCTGCTTTGAAGTTTCTGTATGGGGCATCACTTTCAGAACCTTCCAACTATGATAACTCTAAACATATAGAGATGACTCGCTCGATGCAGCAGTATGGTGAAACTGCAAAACTGTGCGAGTAAGTTTTGAGAAGCTGTATAGACACTTTATATTTACTTATTTTTTGTGTTGTGCCGCGTTGTATGCCACGTGTCTGAGTTTTGGGTTCTTTCTTTCTGTTGCATTCCATGGTCCTGAGTTGTGTTCTGTCCACTTATTTAATTTTCTGTATTCGTTTCCTGTCTCTTCATGCCTGTGAATCGCAAACCACGAGCTTCAGCTAAGCCAAGTTTTTTTTTTCCAGCGTGGTTAAGCTCGCAAACTATAATCTGAAGCTTGGCTTGGGTTCATGAGTGAGATGAGTTGTAAGAAGAGCTTTGCTTGAGAGATGTAGGGACTGGGGGGTGGGGACGAATAGAAAAGGACTTGTGTGTGAAAGGAAGCAGGTGAAGTTGCTGAGTTTGGCACCTTAGAGTCTCCACAAATGATGGAGAGTTCACCTTAATAGGAGCACATTTGAGGAACAATGGCTCTACAGTTCTTGTCGTTCTTGGATTATGTTTCTTTAGTTTCAATCAGGCACAAGTAAAGCTGGTGTATCTTGGATCACCTTAAGCTAGTTTTATCTAAATGAAAACCTTTTGGCTTGGGATGAACTGCTTTTAGATCTTAATTTCTCCTTATGAAATGCTTTGTTACTTCTCTATTAAAACCTGGAATGGTAAAAACTGAAAAACCTATTCATGTAGTTGTGATTTCTTTGAATAATCTTGGAATTTTCAGAGGTTGAAATGTTACTCCACCAAAAAGTCTCGACCTCTAGTTTCTTCTTTTTTTGGCTACTACTTGATATGTAGAAGAATAGAAATATATTACTAACGAAGACGGTACATATCTTACTAGGAGCTCAAGTAATAGATAAAAAAGTGAACAATGTAAAACAGGAAAGAAATCTTAGACTTGTGAAATACAAGTGCTATGAACTGGTAGATGGGGCCATTAGCTTTCAGTTGCTAGGCAAATGGGGCATCCATTCCCTGAGATGTTGTTCTTGAAGTTCTCCTATGCTAGAATTATGTTAACAAATGTAGAAAAAAAAAGCTACCTCTAATGGTTACTTCTATAAAACATATTTTCTACTGTTTGTTTTTTTCATGAGAACACTTAGTCTTATGCATGCTGTACCTCAGTAAAAAAAAAGGTCATATTTCCTACAACACAGCATTCTGCACACACATTTCTGTTTTTTAATCATGCACCAAGTGTACTTCATAATTATATTCTTTGTAAATGGTAACACACATTCTTTGAATTTAGTGATCTTAGTAACAAATCAAGTTCATGAAAGTGAGATGCACATTAAATGACCAACAAGTTCTGACAAATTGGTTGCATTACCTCTAATTTTTCCCTGTTGACGTCGTATGTTTTTTACATTCATAGGTTTGTTGCTCTGCAGTATGAAAGACACGAAGAAATGGCTTCTGCTGCATTAGCGTACAAATGCATGGAGGTGGCTTACATGAGGATTATATATTCCACTAACCCAATCATGAAGGACTGGCTTGACTTGCAAATGGCCCTGCCTCCTCTAGGTAAGCATATATGACAAATACTTATTTTAGAAGTCAACAACTTGATGCCTCTCAGAAACTTTATAACAAAAAATTTATGTGAAATATGCTATCCTGGTGACTATAATAGGTCAGACTTGAACTACTTGTTCTTGATAATGTCTCATTAATGTTCTTAGGTGAATCTCCATCATCTTCTGCCTCAGCTTAGATAATGTAAACAATCAAATCATGTTGGGGAAAGGTGCTGCAGCAAAAGGGCTTCCAGCTTCTCATATTGTTTAAAGTATGCTGTAGGCTTTTAACAAAAAAATAAGGTGGAGGGTGCACCAGCAAAAGGAGACCAGATGGTTTAGATATAACTAAAGACTAAAGGAGATTTGAATGCAGTGGAACAATTGGTGATTTGTACTTGAAGCAACACTACGATGCTCAAGTTAGTGTAGAGCTCGAAGAGGATGACGGTCAAGGAAAATGTAAAATAGGGTCTGCACACCATATATGCGCGAATGAAAGGGGGTGGATAGCATGAGACAGGAAAGGAAGAGATATCAGTAAAGCCAACAAGATCCATGGAGTTTAGGTGCCCTCATCGTCCCTTAGTAGGTTCGGCCCCGACACTGGGTGAATCACGTGATACACAATGGGAAACAATGTCATTTCCTGGGGGGAGTGGTGCAAATATGGTCTATATTTCCCCGTCAACTCTTCCCTGCATCAATGCCAATGAGATTTCATGTTGATATACCAGTAAAGCCAACAAGAAGATCCATGGAGTTTTCTTTATCAAAGAGTGGTTGTTATGTATTTATTGTGTTTGTATACATGTTTTTTTTTTGGGTTAATTGTGCAAGGGCTGCCTTTGGTATGTAAGGATTGCACACCGCCTTATTTGAGTAAAATTTCTTATTCACCAAAACTATATATTCTTCCCGCACTGATGTCAAACACACTCGAGATGGGATCAGGGACCTCCTGATCGATGATCTAGAAATATGGGGGACTCATTTTCAGACGTAGGAAAGTTGTCCATTGTCAGTGATTTGTAATAATTTTTCACAGAATTTTTTTGCTATCCATAAGATACCACTGTTCCAAAACTAGATCTCATCTTATATTAGAAGTATTAAAACTACTAACAGGACACTTGCAAGATACTGCTGCAACTTCTGGCATCAGAGAATGCACAAGAAAGTCAAATTCCACTGCTGAATATCTGAAAATGGTACAACATCTTTATGCTCTGATGTGAAACAATCTTGTAGACAGGTAATACCAAAAAGAAAATGATATGTGCTTTCGATGGTTCCAACTCTCCATTTGGAGAAAACATCTAGTAGACAAGATGAAATGCGTCAAGCATCATTCATATATTTGCATGAAATCTATCTGGCCATCTCCATCTTCCCTCGTCTTTTTTCCTTGAACAATAATGAAAATAAAACTTGTTTATTTCCTCTAATGATTGCATAACACTTGTTGATATTTTACTCAATCCATCAGTTAAGAGTTCCCTGCCAATCAAGTAACTGCAATGTGAAGGGTGGACACTGAAGGCTGAGGGAGACTTTCTTTGATGATGACAAAACTTGAGCTTCACTTCAGGTGGAAGTTCAAATGGTTAATGGGAAGATTCTCTTGCAAAAGTTTTGTCAAGTCTTTAATCAGTGTCCATCAAATCCCGTCGAGTTAGAAAGCTTTTGCTCTTCAATCTTTTCCGCAGCACCTTCATAACAAAAAATTCAGAAGCAATCAGGGACTTGAACAGCCAACATTCAGGAGACATAAGGATTGAACAACCAACACGATGTAACATGTTTTCTGCAATTCTCTGATTCTAGGAATCTTATAGTGCATGCAAGCAATCATATTTTGACTACTGCCATGCGTAGTTGGGTAATGTTCACGAGCATTGGATTTCTGTATTGGATAATAGCTTATTTTAATTATTCTTGGAAGAAGGCCACACGACGCTTCAACATGAGGAATGTTATGATATGAAATATTCAAATTTACATGTATCTGAATCTGAATGAGTAAAAGGCAGCCCATCAAACCTTTTATATCTCTTTTTTGAGCCACATGGGCAGAGTGCATTTCTACTTATTTGCCCACTCTTTGCCATATTAGACCTGGCAACATCCAGTGGTGTTGATCCCATCAGCTTTTGAACCTACAAAAACCATGATAACCCATTTAAAGACAAGAAAACAACATATTAACCATATAATAATTAATAAATGCAGTTCACATATAAGAAACTGTCTCACAACTCTGTTTTGCAATGCACCAGTTGACAAAACATTGATTCAATGTATATATTATGTCCCAGTACAAACACAATAGCACATGTTGTTCATTGCACTAATAAACTAGATACGCCGAGGACATGATCAAAATCACCTACAAACCATCTTTAGCCTTTGAATGCTATATGCATTATCAATAAACTACGAGGATAGTGAAAAAACCCTTTCAGATTTCCTAGCTCAAATACAGGATTCTGAACCTGTCTATTATAAGACAGATATGATGGTTGTTTAAGTTTGATGGTGCCATAAAAAGATTTTAGGTACAATGACAGTGGCGGTAGAGAGAAGGGACATAGGTAAAACTGAATTGTCTCAATGACACAATGGTGATTACCATAAAGGCTTAAGTTGTTGCTGTCTTGTTGATGTTCAAAATGTATAGAACTGAAATTTCATTTGGTAGTTGTTTTACTATTCTGGTAAAAGCAAGAAGCTTTTTAGTACAATCTCCACTTATTAAATATAACTATTGTGAAACAGGAAAGAGATGCGCCTAACATACTATCTTTACTTCCCGTTACAGTACATAGAAACCCCTAATTCAAACAATCTTAACAATGATATTTGCTAAATTATTTTCCATTGGATTATCGAAATCCTCGACACCTAATTCATAATCTATCTTCTTTAAGCGTTCACAATAGACTACTTGTTTCTCAAATGCATCCGAAAATGTGGCTTCACTACTTCGACCCACCACATAGTTCTTGAAAGATCCCATCTTTCTTGCAGTCATCATCTCATCAGCAAATTCTAAAACACAAAAAAATGTACAAACTTACACAAAACCCACTCATTGAAAACCAAATTGAAGTGACCCAAACACTAAAAAATAGATTTTTTCAAAAACCCAACAACAAAAACAGCAAATTCAAACCAAATTAGCAATAAAAATCGAAACTTTAGCAGAGGGGCTGTGGGGTACTTACTGAGTAGAGTGAAGGATTGGGAGGATTGAGAGGGTTGGTCAGTGGAGGTTTCGTCACCGGTAAAGACCCCTTTGATATTGTCCACCCATTCATCGAGTAAAATCATCATAACTTGCTTATTTCAAAACATTTTCAAATGATTCAAATTGTGTTAGATAACTCATAGTACTACAAATTTCATGTTTTGATTAGGTTGAAAATCAATATCAATTGAGGGTTTTAATTGGTAGAAAGTTACCATGTTTTACATTTTTTCGTTTCGAGTTTGGGTTTCTCTGTTATGTATATTTATTGGTGGTGTGAAAAAGTAAAAAAAAAAAAAAAAAAAAAAAGTCAATGGTGATGTAAGAAATAAGATATGGTGGTGTGGAGTAGTCGCTGCCAATTTTTATGGGTATATTAATAATTTCTAATTACAAAATTTATTCTTGAATCAGGGTTGGTTGTATATGAGTTTTAAATATTTTTTAATATATATTTTCTATGCTTACCTAGAAAATAACTTTTTTTATGGGAGAGATCTGAAAAAAAAAATCAGGAAAATCAAGTGAATTTAGAAAAAAAATTTCCTAACTCATCTGACTAATCAAACACTACCGAAAAATAAGATTTTATCTGAAAAATGATTTTTCAGCCAAATTTTCCAAGCTATCAAATACAGCCTTAGCTTATTAAACATGATCTCAAAACTTTGATTACTTTCGTAATAAAGCGTAACTAATTATACCAAAGATGTTGAAAATTTTAATTTTCGCTAGTTTGAATCTAATACTTTCATGCTCCAAGGGGAAAAAAATCAGACAAAAGTAAAAAAAAAAAAGAGTCTAAGTAGTCATCATATTTAGGTGGGTTTTTTTTTTTGATGTTCAGATTCATAACCACGAGTTCTTGTTAGGTTTGGAATTCAAACATTACAGTGTTCATCCCTTTGGCGCCAATGTACTTGAAGGCATGCATTCTGGGTTAATTGTTCATATTATTAACTTTAGTCAATTGTCCAAGTCATGTCAAGAAAGTTCAAATTAAACTTCCTCTCCACACACAAACCCTAGACCAGGATGCATGCATGCACCAAGAAGGCGCGTTTGTACACACATTCTTGGTGAGCCTTGCAGGAGTTGTAGCGATGCTATTAGAGGTCTGCTACGTAGGCAACATCTTATCGAATCGCCCTTTGAAAGGCCCTACTGTGGGGTTTTGGCCCTCTATATTATGTGACTTTTGCATTTTAGAGGTTGCTCTTTAGTTTTTAATACCTAAAAACAGAAGAACATGGAGCAACATATATGGGGTCCCTTGAGAGAATCAAGTGATAACATGATAAAGAGAGTGAAAGCTTCCTAGAAGATGGCATTACATACATATAATGCATATTATGGAGTGTAACAATAGATTTCCAAATAGATTAAGCCAATGGTGTTATGGTCTAGTGGTTAGGACTGTGTGGGTTTATCCCCACCTCTTAGGTTCGAGACCCACCGACGACATTGTTACTTTCTTATGGTGTTGACCTGTAGGGTGTAAGTTTTGACCAGTCAATTCTTTCAGGGGATATAGAAGTGAGTTGGGAAAAATTAGAGTTAGGATTTATCATCTTGTGAAGTTTGAATGTGCTGTCAACCCGAGGGCAACTAAGTATTGGGTATGAAATGTTTCGCCTCGATTTTTTTCTTCAAGATAACCTGTACAGTCTTTCACTAATATTTATTTGTTTTATAATTTTGCAGCTTGTGTTCTGTCAGTGCAGATCATGACACATCATCTCTTCTTTTCTTTTCAAATCAAAACCTCACAGTTACTCTTTGTTGGTGAAACTTGTGCCAATTTAAGCTGAAAACCACAAAAACACTTCCTTCAGCGCTCTTCATATATTATATGCTGTGTTTATGTGATAGCTTCCTTACATAAAAGTTCAACTTTCGTGTTTTTAACCTTGGGTCTTCATTTCAGGTTGATGGAGGCAAGTGCAGGTTCGGTTGGCAGCAACAGCAATGAACCAGATAGATCCCCAATTGTCTCTTAAAGTTAATTATACCAAAAAAGGTTTTTTTTTTTTTTATCTAGATTTTACAAACACCCAGTCCAACCTTATTCATTTTTTTATTTTTTTTTTCAGTCTTTCAATCTCTTTTTTTTTTTTTCAGTCTTTCAATATAGAAAAAAAAAAATTCACTATTGTTAGTTGTGTGACTGAGAATTTTGATCTTGTAGATGTTCAGTTACTGTCTTTCGAAAAATTTAGAAATTGGGTGGTATTCGGAAGACAAACATTTGTGACAAATAAATTGACATGATATATATATCATTGGATGACATATCATCAAATGATTTAGATTTAGTTTTAATAACTAACTAATTGTAATACTCTGAGTAATCTAATAAACACATTTTGAATCACTTGAAAATGTTTTGAAATTAGAAAGTTATGATCAATTTACTAAAGTCATGCAAATCTATCCGAAAAAACGCCTGTTCGCATTGGGCAATTCAAGGATTGGGCAAAACTTCGCCTAGACCAATGCGAAGTTTCTCCAAAGTTTCGCCTAATCCTCACATTGCCAAATGCGAACAGACTTTTTTCGGATAGATTTACGTGACTTCAGTAAAATGGCCATAAGTTTCTCATTTCAAAACATTTTCAAGTGATTTAAATTGTGTTTATTAGATAACTTAGAGTACTATAGTTTTTGTCTTTGATCATCTTGAGAATCGGTCTTGATTGAGCATATAAGTTGGCCGAAAGTCAGAGACACTACTCTGTTTTCATTGCGAGACATATTTGCGCGACTTTAGTAAAATGAGTATAACTTGCTCATTTCAAAACATTTTCAAGTGATTCAAATTGTGTTTATTAGATAACTTATAATACTACAATTTTAGTGTTTTGATAAGGTTGAGAATCGGTCTCAATTGAGGATTTAAATTGGTCGAAAATTACCATGTTTTTATGTTACTGTTTTTGAAAAAACTGTTTTTTTGGGTGGTGTGGATTAGTAGAAAAAAGAAAAGAAAAAAGTAGACGATCGTGTAAGACTGTACTTTAGGTGGTGTGGAGTCGTTGCCTAATAAAAAATGTAGTATACTCATATAAAGTTGGATTTTTAATGAGAAAACCGTATCATATATCCAAATCGGATTGCCTATAACCAAACATATTCGAGCCTTTTTTTAGTCTGGATATAATTTTTAGAGTCCATATCCGCCTTATTCGAATTTGGTCGCTTGCTGAATTTTATTCTTACAATTTTTTGCCTATGTTTGATTTAATCTCGATATCCTTGTCTCTAAATATCTCTGAGATTATCTCGTGATCCATTTTTGTTAATCAAGGTTCCAAGACACAAAGTCTAGGTTTACTTGGTCAATTCATTCACCATAATTTAGTATGTACCAATGAATTAAAATAGTCCTTTTGCATTAGGTGATTTATTCTCTAGTAAGGGCTTTTTATTTTATGGAGTACTTTTTATTTTATTTTATTTTAAAAGCATATACATAGTTGATAAATAATTAGAAGACTTCAAATAAATTATCACATTGGAGGCTTAACTATAATTAATCAATGTTTCGGAGGATCTGGTTTGGATTTTAAAAATATGAATGACTAAATGGAAAATAGAAAAAGTTAGTTGTAATAGTCTTTTTAAAATTTAGATAATTAGGGGCTTCAAATAAATTATATTATGGGCTTAGGTATAATTATTGAATATTTACATTGGTTGATTTTGGTTGTGAATAGTTTAACTTTGGGACGGTAAAATGGTAAAAATGTTAGGGGCTGAGTTTGATTATTAATAATCTGAATTTGTGAGGGAAAAAGTGTAAAATAAATGTAATATTAATTTTAATTAAAAAACACAAATACCCTGAAACTATTCATTGGTCTGTTGGTCTATTACATGTAATTATTAATAGGGTTATTTTCATTTTCCCATATGATACATGCCTTATTCAGCTTTGTCCCCAATTATTATTTGTATTGCACTTTTCCCCTAAGACTAGCAGTCAACCTGCCTTGACCGTCTGTTTTCAAAACATATTATCAAAATAACCCTGAGAAATCAAAAGCTGAGATTGAATATTTAATATCTCGAATATATCATCTCGAGGAAAACCTAAGGCCCTACTGAAATCGTAATTGTATCTCGATGAAATCTAACGGTCTAAATTTAATCATACACACAACAATAGGTAAATATAACGATCCAAATTTAATTGTGCGCGCATCTTGATGAAATCTATGCTTCGATGCGCAACTCAAAAAATTTGATGATCCAACATGCATTTTGAGGAAAATTGACAATTTGACCCACATCTCGAGGAAAACTGACATTTTCACATTTATTCGTGCACATATCTCGAGGAAATCTGACCTCATATAATAAATTACTGGTAATAACTTAACCTCATAAAATAATTTTGAATTTAATTTTTCCTGAAACATAACATACCTGAAAGATGATGAAGATGACATTCAACTCAAGCTTAACTTCAAAACTTGGCAAGTTTTCCACTCCAAATATTTAATCAATAAAATTTTGATTATCTTCCTCTTCCTCCCCTTCTTCATCCTCTGCCTTGCAGCCTCGCCACCACCTCCCCTTTCATCATCCCTTCTTTTCCACCACTTCCTCTTCCTCCCTCCTCCCCTATTTCACAACCCCTTTAAAAAAAGTTAGGGCCTCATTCCTCCACTTCCTCCTTCTTCCCCCCTTCATATCTCAGGTCTGTTTTGTTTCAAGGGGCAAAATTAAATTCAAATTTATTTTATAAAGTTTAGTTACTGTCAGTAATTTTTTATATGAGGGCAATTTATTCAGAATGTCAGATTTTTCTCAAGATGCGTAAGCGAATAAATATGAACCGCAAGATTTTCCTCGAGATGTGTATTGAATTGCAATTTTTCTCAAGATGTGTGTTTTATCATTAGATTTTCCTTGAGATATGCATTCAATTTAATTTAGATTGTTAGATTTATCTAGAGATGTGTGTACAATTAAATTTAAACCGTTAGATTTTCTTCGAGATAAGTTGTTTAAGATGCAAGATTTTTTAAAATCAATTATTAGATTTTTCTCGAGATTTGATTACGATTTTACTAGGCCCATAGAATTTTCCTTGAGATGAGATGTTCGAGATAAGAAATATTCAATCTCAGTCTTTGATTTCTCAGGGGTAATTTGGTATTTTGCTTTGAAAACTGTCAAGAGTAATTATCAATGACACTAACATATGAGTTACATATTGTTCTAGTTAGTTGTAAGTATAGCTGTGAGTCTGTTAGTATGTTTTCATTACTAGCTATACATTGAGTTGTCTATATAAGTCATGTACTTGTACATTTCATAACAGAAGATTCAATATACAATTTCTTTCATAACTTGTTGTAGAAGCTAACATGGTATCAGAGCTCCTTATCATTTCTCTACTTCATATTCTCCTTTTCAATATTTCGTAGTAGCTCTAATGGCAGATTCAACATCTTCCAGTACTACACCACTTACTAACTCTGCTTTAGCAGAGTCAAAACCTGTAATGTTCACACATGCGTTATCTGTAAAGCTGAATGAACAAAATTATTTTCTATGGAAACAACAAGTATTGGCTACGATTAGAGGACACAAGCTTCAAAAGTTCATTGAGAAAGACTCTGCTCCAGCACAATTTCTATCCAGTGAAGATCAAGCCAGAAATAATGTAAATCCAAATTTTCTCACCTGGGAACAACAAGATCAATTGTTGTTTTCTTGGCTGCTTTCCTCCATGACAGAATCACTCCTTACAAGGTTAGTAGGATGTCTAACATCAGCACAAATTTGGCACATTCTTGAGATCTTTTTCAATTCACAAACAGTTGCCAAGATCTCCCAATTTCGAAATCAACTACAAAACTTCAAGAAAGGAGACTTGACTATCAATGAATACCTCCTGAAACTCAAGTTCATTACTGATCAATTGGCATCTGTAGGACATCAGCTGTCTCCAAGAGATCATATCAATTCCATTTTTGATGGTTTACCACAGTTGTATGATACATTTGTAGTATCAGTGAGTTCAAGATCGGATGAGTACAGTGTTGCAGAAGTGGAGTCTCTTCTACTTGCTCAAGACGCAAGAATTGAAAGACACACCAAAAAGCTTGATATTTTTTGTTCTGTCAATGTGGCTCAGTCATCATACAAATCTTCACCTAGGTCTTTTGTATCGAGTTCACAAGGTTGGAGACCTCAGTTCAAAGGTTCTTCCAATCCCAGGGGTGTTAGATCTGGGCGAGGTTTTTGGCCATCTGGAATTGGTTCTCAATCAAATCGGCCCCAATGTCAAATATGTGGAAAAGTTGGTCATCTTGCTTTCAAATGCTACAATCGGTTTGATAATTTTGTCTAAAATCCATGGAATTCCAATTCACAGTTCCCTTCTTCTGGATATAGCCTTTCATCTCAATCAACATCTTCAACTCCAAGACATGCTTTATCTGCATCAACAAGTCAGTATAATCATTCTTCATGGAAAGCTCAGTCACTGTCTCAGATGCAGTCAAATGTTGTTTTCACACCTTAGATGCAGTCCAATGCTGATAGCAAGTGGTATCCTGATTCAGGAGCCACTGATCATTGCACACCATACCCCCAGAATTTGATGAATGTTATGCCTTATCATGGCAATGAACAACTGTTTGTGGGAGATGGAACTGCTTTGCCAATTGAAAACATCGGTCAGTCATCTATTCTCTCTGTTAACTCTTCAAGAGTATTACATCTTAGAAATGTCCTTCAAGTTCCTAAATTAACCAAGAACCTATTGAGTGTGTCTAGGTTTGCTAGGGACAATCATGTCTTCTTTGAATTTCACCCTGATCTCTGTTTTGTCAAGGATCAGGTCACACATCAAACCCTCTTGGAAGGGAAGCTTAAGAGAGGACTGTATGTTTTTCCATCAATGACTCTACCTGACTCAAAGTCTACATATTCCATTGCTAGTTCCAATTCAGCAATTAAAAATTTCAGTCACTGGGTTCCAGTAAGTCGAGCTTCTAGCTCAGCATCTTCTAGCTCAGCTTCCAGTAGTTCTCCAGTCCAGCATCCAGCACATATTCCAGTAAGCACTGCTTCTAGCACAGCATCCAGTCCAGCCACATATTCTAATAAGCACTGCTTCTAGCACAGCATCCAGTCCAGCACATATTCCAGACAGTAGTTCTCCAGTTTGTAATAATGCTTCTTTGTCTAAATCATGTTCCTCTTTGTCTCATTGGCATGCTAGGTTGGGTCACCCTTCTATTTCTATTGTAAAGAAGGTCCTTACTAGTTGTAACATTGATGTTCCTAAAACTGCCAATATGGATGTATGTACTGCTTGTTGCTTGGGAAAAATTCATAAGCTTCCTTTTTCCAATTCCACTACTGTGTACACTAAGCCATTGGAGCTTATTCACACTGATCTTTGGGGTCCTGCATCCACTATATCTTCTTGTGGTTTCAAGTATTATATTCATTTCATTGACACTTATAGTCGATTCACTTGGGTCTTTCTCTTACAAAACAAGTCCGATGCCTATCCTACGTTTCTTAAATCCAAGGCTCAAGTTGAATTAGAATTTGGGCTTCCTATAAAATGTGTACAGTCTGATTGGGGAGGAAAGTATAGGTCGTTTTCAAAGTTTCTTAGTCAGCATGGTATCGTTCATCGTCTTGCTTGTCCAACTACTCATCAGCAAAATGGCATTGCTGAAAGAAAATATCGCCACATTATTGAGTTAGCTTTAACCCTTCTTGCACATGCTTCACTTCCCCTGAAATTTTGGGATGAAGCTGTTAGAACATCAATCTTTCTTCTAAATCGTGTTCGTACTACTGTCCTTAAGGGTTCTTCTCCTTATGAGACTCTTTACAATAAGGTCCATGAATATCACAGTTTAAAGGTGTTTGGTTGCTCATGCTTTCCTAACATCAGACCTTACAACTCACATAAGCTACAGTTTAGGTCAGAAGAGTGCATTTTTCTGGGTTATAGCCCTCAACACAAAGGGTATAAATGTCAGTCATTTACTGAGCGTATCTACATATGTCGTGATGTTTTGTTCAATGAAAATCACTTTCCATATTCAAAATGGTTTTCTGGTTCATCAACCTCATCTCCTATTCATCCTACACCTACATATATTCCTGCATCCATTGAGTTATCTTCTTCACCTTCTGACAGACAGTCACACATTTACAACAATGTTAAATCTCCTAGTCCATTGGTTACCCTGCCTACTTCGCCTTTGCCTCTAAATACCATCAGTCCATTAGTTCCTATGACCAGTCCTACTCTTAATCCCAGTCCAGTAATCAATGACAGTCTTACTGACACTTCTGTGTCTAGCTCTTCTTTGGTACCTACGACCAGTCCCAGTCCTATTTTTATTCCTAGTCCTCCTGACAATTCTGTGTCCAGTCCTTCTCCTATTCTTGCTCCTGGACATCCTATGGTTACTAGATCTAAGGCTGGTATCTACAAGCCTAAAGTCTACTTAACTTCAGCTGAACCTGCAAGTTTACTTGAATCACTAGATACTCCTCATTGGGCCTCTGCTATGTAGGATGAGTATCTGGCCTTACTAAGAAACAACACCTGGTCCTTGGTTGATCTTCCTCCAAACAGATCTATAGTTAGTTGTAAATGGTTGTTTAAAGTTAAACAGAATGCGGATGGTTCAGTACATAGACATAAGGCTCGCTTGGTGGCTAGAGGTTTCCAACAAGTAGCTGGATTCGATTATGCAGAGACTTTCAGCCCAGTTGTTAAACCTACTACCATTCGGGTTGTATTCACAGTGGCTATTACATATGGATGGTCAGTTTTTCAACTTGATGTTAACAATGCCTTCTTGAATGGAGATTTGTCCGAAGATGTTTATATGATGCAACCTCCTGGTTTCATTGATTCTTCTCGTCCCACTGCTGTTTGCAAACTTCACAAAGCTTTGTATGGACTGAAGCAGGCTCCTCGGGCTTGGTTTGAAAAACTGAGGCATACTCTTCACCTATTTGGTTTTGCTCCTTCTAAGTCGGATTCTTTGCTTTTCATCAGACACACTCCTTCTCCTATATTTCTTCTGATCGTTCTCCCCGTAAAAATATTGATCGATCTCCCCGTGACAATACTGATCCTTTTCCTGATCGTTCCCCCCGCAACAATACTGATCTCCAACCCTGCTCTACTCAACCTTGCCTTTCCACTTCCTCTATTGAAGCAAACTTCACACCCAACTCTCCCATAACACCATGTCTTGCCATTTAACCCCCAAGAAGCAGACCCAATCCTAGTCTACCACATCCTAAGTCCCATTGGACCCTCTTCATACCATCTAATCATTAGTCCTTGACAACACCAGCACCATAGATGGCACCAAGACATTATCTTGTAAAACATTGCTCTGGTCAGTGAAACTGAAAGCTTCCTTGACAACAGCAGGGTTGGTGTGTCCTCCTGAGATACCAGCAGTGCAGTCAACAAGGGCGAAGATCATACCACCAAAGGACCAAGCAATACGTTGGATACCAATAGAAGAACACTTGTTGGATGATTTATTAACACCCGTGACAGTCAAAATAGTGATGTAAAGGAAGAGGAAAGTTGCAATGGACTCCGCAATCCTAGCTCTCCAAAAGGACCATGACTTCAACTCCCCTTCTCACAGCAGAACACACAGCAGCGTAACAGTTCGAACCAGCCACCATCTCGCCAGAAATTGAACCTGCCGTAACGTGTATCATTGCTCGCTTTAGCTGCCCTGGCTCTTCCATTGCCGCCAATTCGACCTCGGTGACCACTGAAGCGAAATGGAGGTGAGAGGAAGAGGGGAGCCGCCACTGAGAAGAAGGAAACGAGAAGAAGGAGAAAAGAAAAGCTCCAGGAAAAAGGGTTTTGTTTTTATATATATATATATATGGTGGGTGGCTATTCGCCCCCACTAAAATTCTAAAAGCAGTCCGCCCTTAATCTTCACAAAATAAAACCCTAATCCTTAGTTTATGAAAGTCCAAAATATAAAAAAAATCAGCCCAAGCCCAAAAGAACAATAACACCAATTTATAAACTACCCCCATATTTTTATTCTATTTAGTAATGGCAAACAAAAATTCTTTTTCCCAATAAATAAGATTACAATATACGCCACAATTAATAAATAAGAAATTTTTATATTTATTTAATTAGACGGGTATTACAATATATACAACTCAAAATAATCTCGTCCCGAGATTCGGTAGAGGAAGGTAAGTAGGAAATTAATTCTTAAATAAATAAACTACACATCACATGGACAAGCAAATAGCTCATACGTATGCCCATAACTTAATGAAGACAATCACACAAAAATATAAAAATATTCAGTAAGTACAAAAATTACGGGGTGCTACAATATATACAACTCAAAAGAATCTCGTCCCGAGATTCGATAGAAGAAATAAAGTTAAGCGAATTTCGAAAAATACTTGTCAAACGAAAGAAAATTTTTAAAAATAAAATTTTCAATTGAATTTTAGTTGCATAAATTTTTTTTATTGTCATTGAAAAAGTAGTGGTGTTACAATATATACAACTCAAAAGAATCTCGTCCCGAGATTCGCAAAAAGGGTTAACTAAAGATTCAGATAACAAACCGTTACAAGAAAACGACACAGAATAATGTCATCCACTATTGACATTAAAATAAGTTAGTCACAGAAATCTCATCTCGAGATTCACGAAGAAAAAGAAACAATACTAAAAGTTCAAGGTTCACCCTTGTCACTTTATCTCTAGGCAGTCACACTACTACTCTCCCATATCCACATTCCGAGGATCACCTAGACTCTACCCCAGCCTAGGCTAACCAAATGCTCTGATACCAAACTGTCACGCCCCGATTTTCGAAGGAAACGAAAATCCTAAAAATCAACGTAGGATTATCCGTTTCCCCAAAACTCGGGACGTGAGAATTCAATAATAACAGAAACAAATAGCAGCAACAACTAAACATCTGAAACAAATAAAAATCTAACCCGGTGAGACTCTGACGTGGCTAGCTCACTAGCGAAACTCCAGTAACGCAGCTCAAAATCGCTAAACCTGAAAGGCTAGTCGGCTACATTCCAAAAAGAATATACCGAAGAAGCAAAAGCTCACTTGGGTCAGCAATAAAGCTGGTGTGAGAAATCTTCATCCCAAAATCAATACATCCGCAGTTCCGCACATGACAACATCAAACATAAACAATAAACAATAAACAACCACACCAGGTAGTTCCTCCACGAGGCAAAGGTGTTATCATCCTAATAAATAAATATGCATTATTTATTACTAGTAACTAAAGTTTATGAATTATCAATCCTCATAAATGCAACAACTATACAATTCATAATCATATTAGACTATTATTGAAATATTAACAAAACACTATTTATTTCTACCTTTAGGAAGACATGTAGTTCTCATTCAATGGTTGAATGAGCATTTAGTTTCTTCCTTAAAGGTAATCATGCACATACACAAAAAATAAGAAATCTCGCTTCTTTTCCACAATCGCACCATCCTCCTTGTGCTGAACACACCTCACCCAAGTGTGTCTCCCTTGCCTTCGAAACCACTCGGAGTGTACATGTTCCAAGTGGGGTTCCACCTCGAGGAACATGTCATCTCACCCGAAGTTCGATCCATGGCAAACATTTCCTAAATCTACACGTACAACCGAACACACATGGAACGGTGCACCGAACACACCTCACCCAAGTGTGCCCCCTTGCCATCGAAACCATTCGGAGCGTACATGTTCCAAGTGGGGTGCCACCTCGAGGAACATGTCATCTCACCCGAAGGTCAATCACTGGCAAGTACACTGATATGCAAGCAAGTCTGCATACCCAATAATATCACAAGTATACAAGCAAGTCTGTATACAAAAATTTCTTTTCTTTTCACATTTTTTTTTCGGAGTTGTGGAAAAGAGCATAAAAAAATATAAACTAAAACTCAAAACTCTTTTATGGTGACACTTTGTCAACCATAACTAAATCAACCACAGTATCCACCATTCTTTTGGGGAACAAGTAATATTTGACACATTGCCAATTCACACATCTCATCTCTTTGCATCATATGAAAAACAATATGCACACCAATTCGCATAACAATACAAATACTCAAGCTAAAACAAGTGCTCAGTTAAATTTCAGCCAATATCTATTACTAGAAAAAAAAATTCTATTTCGTGTTATGCAATTGGGATCAATCTCGCCAGCTATGTAAATTCCAAATGCATGCATCTTATCACTTCGCTAAGATTAATATATGTTCAATTGAAAGACATTGGACAAGTACAAAATCACAAGAGATCAATGCATCAAAATTGTAGTATTCCTAAAAATTAAGCTCCCCTTAAGGCCTTAAGAAATCAATAAAAGAAAAAGGCTTAGAACCAGATTTTCCCTATCAAGTATAAAATCTGATCTATAACTAAAAATACTCGAGTGCTATGTCAAAATACCCAATCTAACCATAACCAAAATCGATACGAAATTAAAAAGAAAGGGGATGAAAATAAACTCACCTTTGATCCAAGAATCGAAACTCAATCAACACGGGCAAACCATCTCGTCTTCCATCTCTTCTTACAACCACAAACATCTTATATCGCCTATTTCTCATTCGCAGAAAGATTTCACAAACCTCATCATCTCACCATCGACTCACCATTTCGAGCCGCAATAAAAATATCAAAATTCAACCTAAAATCGAACCCAATAATTGGCAAATAAACAATAACTTGCCTAATAAATAGAAACCTCAGCCAACATGCTGATAGTTATAAATGCAAAAACTTGGTCTTTGCTGAAGAGGATAAGGTTCACCTAGAGTTCCTTTACTTCCAACAAATAGAGAACTCCAAATCTCAACAATTCAAACCAAAAGAAGATCTCCCAGCTCATCACTTCTTTTGAGAATATCTGATGACTACTCAAGCTTGCACCATCAGGTAAAAAACTAAAATACAAGTTTTATGGATCTAATTTAATCCCACCACGTAAGATAACAATGTGCAGTAGAATTGATCGCAAAAAAACTGATCGCAGTCACCACCACGCAATACTGATCGTTCTCCCCGTAAAAATATTGATCGCTCTCCCCGTGACAATACTGATCCTTTTCCTGATCGTTCCCCCCACAACAATACTGATCTCCAACCTTGCTCTACTCAACCTTGCCTTTCCACTTCCTCTATTGAAGCAAACTTCACACCCAACTCTCCCATAACACCATATCTTGCCATTTAACCCCCAAGAAGCAGACCCAATCCTAGTCTACCACATCCTAAGTCCCATTGGACCCTCTTCATACCATCTAATCATTAGTCCTTGACAACACCAGCACCATAGATGGCACCAAGACATTATCTTGTAAAACATTGCTCTGGTCAGTGAAACTGAAAGCTTCCTTGACAACAGCAGGGTTGGTGTGTCCTCCTGAGATACCAGCAGTGCAGTCAACAAGGGCGAAGATCATACCACCAAAGGACCAAGCAATACGTTGGATACCAATAGAAGAACACTTGTTGGATGATTTATTAACACCCGTGACAGTCAAAATAGTGATGTAAAGGAAGAGGAAAGTTGCAATGGACTCCGCAATCCTAGCTCTCCAAAAGGACCATGACTTCAACTCCCCTTCTCACAGCAGAACACACAGCAGCGTAATAGTTTGAACCAGCCACCATCTCGCCAGAAATTGAACCTGCTGTAACGTGTATCATTGCTCGCTTTAGCTGCCCCGGCTCTTCCATTGCCGCCAATTCGACCTCGGTGACCACTGAAGCGAAATGGAGGTGAGAGGAAGAGGGGAGCCGCCATTGAGAAGAAGGAAACGAGAAGAAGGAGAAAAGAAAAGCTCCAGGAAAAAGGGTTTATATATATATATATATGGTGGGTGGCTATTCGCCCCCACTAAAATTTAAAAGCAGTCCGCCCTTAATCTTCACAAAATAAAACCCTAATCCTTAGTTTATGAAAGTCCAAAATATAAAAAAAAATCAGCCCAAGCCCAAAAGAACAATAACACCAATTTATAAACTACCCCCACATTTTTATTCTATTTAGTAATGGCAAACAAAAAATCTTTTTTTCCAATAAATAAGATTACAATATACGCCACAATTAATAAATAAGAAATTTTATATTTATTTAATTAGACGGGTATTACACCCGTGGTCTTGTTCATGTTCTTCACATTCCTGCAGTTGATCAAGTTGTTGATATTCTTACTAAGGCCCTTGGGAAATCCAGATTTTTTACTGTTCGTCACAAACTAACTGTAGTTGATTCATCTACGCTTAGTTTGAGGGGGGATGTCTAGAGTAATTAGCAATGACACTAACATATGAGTTACATATTGTTCTAGTTAGTTGTAAGTACAGCTGTGAGTCTGTTAGTCTGTTTTCATTACTAGCAATACATTGAGTTGTCTATATAAGTCATGTACTTGTACATTTCATAACAGAAGATTCAATATACAATTTCTTTCATAACTTGTTGTAGAAGCTAACAAAAACAGACGGTCACACGTTGACTGTTAGTCTCAAGGGGAGAGTGCAATACGAATAATAATTAAGGGCAAAGCTGAATAAGGGATGTATTATAGGAAAAAAAATGCAAATAACCCTTATTACTAATAGGGGAGGATGGAAAAGTAAAATTTAAGTTGAAGACGTACACTTTTTACTATTTATTTAGGGAAGGGGAGTTAAGGGTCTTGACGTGCTCTACGTGCGCGGATGTTCAATTTTTTTTTATTTTATTACATCAATTTAATATTAAAAATTTATTATTTATATATATAATTTTAAGGGCATATGTATAGTTTATAAATAAATAAGGGGATTTCAAATAAATTATGTTAGGGGCATAGGTATAATTAGTCATTGTTTGAGATGAGTGATTTTGATTGTAAAAGTATGAAATGTGGAGGGTGGGAAGTATAAAAGTTAGATGTAATGGGCTTTTATATAATTTTTAAATAATTAGTGGTCGTTAAAATAATTATATTAGGTTTTATGTATAATTAATGAATATTTACAGGGGGCTGATTTTTATTGTAAATAGTTTAAATATGTGAGTCTAAAATAGTAAAAAGGTTTAATAATGTTTTACATCGAATTACATAAACGCCTTTTTTTTGGAGTTGCTACGTGTACCCGACCATTTGGCTTGGTTGCACCGACTATTTGTTGCATCGATATTTTCAGATGTTTCGACTTTGTTGCACCAACCTAAAACATATTACACTGACTTACCATTTTTTTTATCAATGAAAATCATTTAATGGTGAAGTTTTCATAATTTAAATTTTTGGATGTAAGATTTTTTTTTAGGTTTTAAATGCAATTTTTACCGAAGACAATATAATAGTTGCAATAATCATAAAATTGTAAGTTTTATTTATTATTTTTAATACGTATTAGTTTTGCCAACTTCTCTATAGTTGATGAGCACAACGATATTTAATATGTTTGATTGAATTTTAGTTTTAGATAATGCTTAATTTTCTTCTTTCATTCAAGTGTTAATTAATGTTACTAAAAGAGAAAATTTCACAATCGAATGACTTTTATTAATAAAAAATTGAATAGTTCATATTACATGTATTAGGTTGGTGGATCATCTAAAAATATTGGTGCAACAAAGAGTTAGTGCAACTAAGCCACATGATTGGGTACAAGTAGCAATTCTCTTTATTTTTTCTCTTTTGACTTTTTTTCTCGTAAATACTAAAGAGTTTGGAGGGCATTTTTGGAACCTGAAAATCAGGTTGAAGGCACCAGGAATTGTTCATTTTCAGGGAAGTGTCATTGTAGATGTACAAATATCAACCAATGCCCATTGCCCGAGTAGAAAAATGTTTTGTTACCTTGATGAGAACTTATCAACAACATAAAGTTTCAATTCGGTTTGTTTTAAAAATGGCAGCGATTACACCGCATCACCATATCCTATTTTCTCACACCACCATTGAGTTTTTTTTTGCTTTTACTTTCTCACACCACCAATAAATATGCATAACAGAGAAATCCAAATTCAAAACGAAAAAAACACAAAATAAGATAAAATTTCAACCAATTTAGACCCTCAATTGAGACCGATTATCAACCTCATCAAAACATAAAAGTTGTAGTACTATGAGTTATCTAATAAACAAAACTTGAATCACTTGAAAATGTTTTGAAATGAGAATGTTATGGTCATTTTACTAAAGTCGCGCAAATCTGTTTGAAAAATAAAAATGGGATAGTGTTTCTAACTTTCGGCCAACTTATGTGTTCGATCGATACCGATTCTCAAGTTGATCAAAACAAAAAAGTTGTAGTCCTATGAGTTATCTAATAAAAATAACTTGAATCATTTGAAAATATTTTGAAATGAGCAAGGTATGGTCATTTTACTAAAGTCACGCAATCTGTAAAAAATAAAAATAAAAATTGTTCGCAGAGTACATTGCGGGGTATCTGGATACCTCGCATCGCGCAATGCGAACAATTTTTTTTCTTGTTCGCAAGATATCCCGTATTGCACTCTAAGAACAAATTTTTTTTTCGGACAGATTGTGCCACTTTAGTAAAATGACCATAATTTGCTAATTTCAAAACATTTTCAAGTGATTCAAGTTGTGTTTATTAGATAACTCAGAGTACTACAACTTTTTTGTTTTGATCAACTTGAGAGTCTGTCTCAATCAAACACATACGTAATTTGAAATTCATAAACACTATCCCATTTTTATTTTTCGGACAGATTTGTGCAAAACTTGCTAATTTCAAAACATTTTCAAGTTATTCAAGTTGTGTTTATTAGATAACTCTGAGTATTACAACTTTTCTATTTTGAGCAACTTGAGAATTAATTTCAATTGAGGGTTTAAATTGGTAAAAAATTACCCTATTTTGCATTTTTTTTCGTTTTGAGTTTGAGTTTCTTTGTTATGTTAAGTTATATATATTTATTGAGTTTAGGTTTAAGAGTTTAAAATTTGAGGGACTTTTGAGAGTTTTCAATGGAGAATGAGGAAATTTGCAAGAGATTTGAGTGTGAAGAGAGATTTGTAAGAAATTTCAAATGGAGGAGAAAGAAATCATTGTCGATTTGAATGATGAGAAAAAAAATGGTTTTTATTTATATAAGTGGTGTGAGAAAGTATGGTGGTATAAGAAAATAGAATGTGTGAGAAAAAAAAAATGGTGGTGTGGTATAGTTATTACCTTTAAAAATTTGCAAAACCAATAAATTTGGATTGACTAAATAAAACCGAACCAACGATATCCTCTATATATATAATATAATATAAGATATGTGATTACTGAATCTGAAAAAGGTAAATGTATATTAATCAAATTGTTATAAACTTATAGATAATATAAACTATATAATTACTTTTGACTTTGTAAAAGGTAAAAGTATATTAATGGTTACTTTTTTTTTGGTTAAAGTATTAAGGCTTACTTTATTTCCTTCAATCGAGAAAAAAAAAAAAATTGAGTCAAACGACATAGCTATGAGGTCTAGCTCTTCTCTTTCTCTCTCTGTGGTTTTTTTTTTTTTTTTTTCGTTTTTTTGTTTTTGTTAAAGCTTACTTTATTTCCCTTTAATTGACACAAAAAACAGTAAATTGAACCCGTCTAAATGGCGAGGAAACCAGCGAAAGTGCAACCCTCCATTTTCTTGGGATGTGTAAAGGGGATGGAAGGCACGCATGCTGAGGGAATGGAGGGTTGCACCCCCTCCCTCGCTGATTTCGTCGCCATTTAGATTTCTAGAGTAAATTGGGTTTTGGAAACAGCTACGAAGTCTAGCTTACTTTATATCTTATTGAAGCATTTTACAAGATAAAATTGTTTAAAAAAGTGTTTAAAGAGGGGTCAAAATTATACTTTTACCTTCCCAAACAGCAAATCAGACTGTCTAGAATTAGGCGATGATGAATGTGAGCCAATAGACCACTAAGACAAAGAGAGCTCTATCAGATTAAGTCCAATGACGAATTAACAACAAAGACTTCGTTACCTTGGTTTGTGGTCTCAGATAACGTGTAAACTGATGAAATACTAAAAATATCTATAACCACCATTTAGTTGAACTGATGAACGATTCAGATAACGTGTGGTCCCAGATAACATGTGGTCTCAGATAACGACTAAACTGATGAACGTGTGGTCTCAGATGAACGTATGGTATTAGATAACGTGTGCACTGATGAACGACTAAAAATGTCTATAACCATTAGTCTTTTAGAGATCATGACTTCATTAGACTAATGGAATAAAAGAGACTTTTTGCATCACATAAAGACAAAGTGAGTGATTTTGAAAAGTCTGGAAAGGAATTTTCTATAAAAGAGATTGATTATAACTTTGAAAAGTCTGGAAAGGATTATAACTTTGAAAAATCTGGAAAGGAAAGGAGTTTTCTATAAAAGAGATTGGTTATCAAGATCATATTTCCACACTAAACACTTCAATTTCTTCTTTCATCTTCTGATATTTACCAGTTTCCTTGATCATTCAGCAACCAGAGAAGTACTATGGCGGATGCAATTGTTGGGTTAGTTCTTGAGAACCTCAACTCCTTGATCCTAAGGGAGTTCAGTTTGATTTACGGTGTCAGAGATGAGATGAGCAAGCTTGCAGATACACTATCTACAATCCGAGATGTTCTCGCAGATGCAGAAAGGAGACACATCACGGAAAAGCCAATTGCCAATTGGCTAATGAAGCTAAAGCATGCTGCTTACGACACTGATGATGTCTTGGCGGAATGGCTCACTGAAGATGAGCAAGTTAGTACTTCTGCTTCTTCTTTTTTAAGTTCCATGAATCTCTTATTTCGTCGTAAAATGGCAAAGAAAATCAAGAAAATGCTTAACACATTTGAAGAGTTAGGAAAACAAAAGATGCATTTTATGTTGAACTCCGGTCCTTTCCCAGAAATGCATTCTCAGTTTGATGTAAACAGGGAAACTACCTCTCTCATAAATGAACCCCGTGTTTATGGGAGAGATGAAGACAAAAAGAACATCACTCATATGTTGCTAAGCAATAAGGGTGGACCAAAGAATGTCACCATCTTTCCCATAGTTGGTATGGGTGGTCTTGGGAAAACGACCCTTGCTCAATCTATCTATAATGACGAAAGGGTAGAAACGTTTTTTGAACCTAGGATCTGGGTGTGTGTATCTGACCCCTTTGATGTAAAGAGGGTATTGAAAGCAATTATTGAAGCTAAAGAAAATCGCCATTGTGATCTCGAAACTTTGGAACCCATAAAAAATAAGGTTGGTGAAATACTAAATGGTAATAAATATTTACTTGTGTTGGATGATGTGTGGAATGAAGAGGAAGATAAATGGAACCAGCTGAGAATGTTTTTAGAAGGTGGAGCTCAAGGAAGTTCAATCATCCTTACCACACGCTCCCCAAAAGTAGCCTCAATCACAAGTGTTGTTCAACCATACAACCTGGAAGGTTTATCCGACAATGATTGTTGGTTATTAATGAAGAGTTATGCATTCGGCGATAGTAATGAGGAGGAGCATCATCAGAACTTGGTCCCCATTGGCAAGGCTATTGCAGGAAGGTGCAAGGGATTACCTCTGGTAGCAAAGACTCTAGGAGGCTTATTAGGGTTGAAAACTGAAGATGACCATTGGAATCATGTCAAAGACAATGAGATCTGGAATGTGAAGGAAGGCGAAAAAGATTCCATTTTGATTGTATTGAGATTAAGCTACGATCATCTGCCCTCATATTTGAAACAATGTTTTGCAATTTGCTCAATATATCCAAAAGATTATAGAATGGAGAGGGAAAAGCTGATAAATTTATGGATAGCAAATGGTTATATTCAATCCCAAGAAAATAAGGAACTGGAGGAAATTGGAAATGATACATTCGACGAGTTATTGCAACTATCGTTCTTCCAAGATGCCAACAAAGATGCCTATGAAAATACCGTGTCGTGTAAGATGCATGATCTTATGCACGACCTTGCAGTTTCTGTTGCCTTAGATGAGTGTTCAGCTGTGAAGGTTGGTGAGAGCATAAAACATGACCCTAAAACCATTAGGCATTTGCTAGTGATCACCGAATCATCTGAATCATCAACCCTCGCTAACCGTCTCATTACACCTCATTCATCCTTGCGTACACTCATTTTCTTTAGATCGATCGATTTGAATGTGAATAGTTTCAAATTCTCAAATACTCTTAGAGTGTTAGATTTGAGTTGTATGGAAATAACAAAAGTGCCGCGTTCAATGTTCCATTTGAAACTTTTGAGATGCCTTGACCTCTCTTATAATGATATTAGTTTGTTACCTAAATCCATTTGCAAGTTAAGAAACTTACAGATGTTGGATTTAAGTAACAATAGGTATCTTGAAACCTTGCCAAGCTCAATAGTGACGGTGGAACCTTTGAGGTATCTCAATCTCTCTTGTACCTCTATTGCATCATTACCTGAGTCCTTTCATAGTTTGAAAAGCTTGAGGTGCCTGAATCTTTCCAGCACTGATATTACATCACTACCTAAATCCATTTTTAGGTTGACCAACTTGCATAGGTTGGACTTGAAAAAGAATGATAAAATCAGAACACTGCCACGTGCCATAGGGAAACTAGTAAATCTGAGGCACCTTGACCTTCGGGATTGCTCATCTTTAAATTCAATACCTGAATCTGTTTGTGATCTAGCTAAACTACAGTCATTGGTACTAAATCGCTCGATTGAAATTCCAATTGGAATAGGGAAGTTGACCAGCCTTCGGACATTAGGTAAGGTCCCATTGGTTGTGGGGGGGAAGCCTGACAGTGGAGGAGTTGGTATCAATGAATTGCAAAGACTGAACCAGCTGAGAGGCGAGCTACAGATAGAAGGGCTTGAGAATGTTAGAAACGCAGAGGAGGCTAGAACGGCCAACTTGGGGAGTAAACAATACCTAACTGGGTTGAAACTATCTTGGTTTGACTCTGACTCCGACTCCAACAACAGAAGCAAAGAGGTGTTAGAAGGCCTCCTCCACCCTCACCCTCCAAATCTGCAATCGCTGAAAATATGGAAGTACGGTGCTGAGGAATTTCCTCCTCAAACATTCCACAACAGGAACGGGACTCTGCAATCTTTAACGATTTGCGAGTGTAAAAATCTGAAAAGCCTGCCTGCTGAAATCGGCCAACTCACAGCACTAACATTTTTAAAGATTTTGTATTGCAAGAAACTGGCTTCTTTACCGCAGGAACTGCAAAAGCTCACCTCTCTTACAAGTTTTTATATCAAGGGTTGTGATAACATTGAGTATCTTCCGGTGATTGGAGGGACAAACAACTCCAAATGCATCTCCTCGCTTTTAGGTTTGGAGATTCACCATTGCCGGAACTAACCTCTGTGTCAGAAGGGCTCCGGTATCTAACATCCCTCCAACAATTAAAGATAAATGGTTGTGAGAATCTAACCTCTGTGTCAGAAGGGCTCCGGTATCTAACATCCCTCCAACAATTAAAGATAAGTGATTGTCCAAAGTTGTTTGAGGAGGGGAAGGATGTTTTTCAGTACCTAATTTCTCTTGAGAAGTTGGTTCTGGAAGACTTACCTCAGTTGACAGCTTTACCAGAGGGGATCCAACGCCTTCCCATGCTTAAAACTCTTGAGATTTGGAGATGCAAGAATCTGAGAGTGTTACCAGAATGGTTGATGCGCCTCACCACTCTTCAAGCTCTTGAAACCTACGGTTCCCATCCTGATCTAATAGCACGATACCGATACCGAGGCAAGAACCGGCACAAGATCTCCCACATTCCATATGTTCGCATCACTTGAGATCGCTGCTGCTGCAACTTATCACTGATTCTCAGGTCAGTCCAATCATGACTGCAAAGTTGTGCAAACCATTTATTTTTATTTTTTTTAAATTTTATCATCCAAAGAATAAGACCTAGTATGCTAATAATGCTTTTGTATTCCTCTCAACAGAAACATTCAACCACGCAATCTCATTATATACGAGAAAAACAATTCTTCAAGCATGAACTAATAGCTGGAAATGTACAACTCTGGGTTGAGTACTGAATATGTGGGAGCCATCTAAATGATACTTAAGCAATGACACTTCGTGATCACAAAGTAAAACACATTATGTGAGTCACATATGTCTGATTTCCCAAGTTAATTGGTATATATTAGCGCAATCTCAATTTTGTATAGCCAATCAATATTAATGACCGTATCTGTGTGGCGGATCCTTCTTTGCCAGTTATGCAGGCCTATCAACTTGAAAATGAAGCAAAGTGAAATCTTTTGTGTGACCTCCAAAGATAGTCCAGCACATTGCATGGACCAAATCTAACATTTGAAATTGAAATGGTTCAAAGAAGTAAGTTTGGGATTAGATATATAGCTTGTGGTTATCAATCAATTTCTTTGTTTTTTTTTTTTTTTGAAAGGCTCAATTTCTTTGTTAATCCCTTCAGCCGACTTTATGTTAAATGTCAGGTTCGCCCAGTTTTTTCAGCCACCTCCCACAATGATGGCAATTTGAAGACTGAGGTCTGCATCTAAAGATGCAACAGAAGTTGTTTCAACGGGTAAACACTGAATTCGGATGCATAAAAATTTTACTTGTATTTATTTATCTATAAAGAATAATGTTATTTTTATGTTTGAAGTTGTATTTTTATATTGATGAAGATGTAGAAGAGTGATATTTTGAGAGAAAACTTATTCCTCCAACAGAAAAAGTTACGTCAGCCATGTGAGTATTTGTTTAAACAACAAATATGTTAGCTACTTCATGTTTGAGTACAAATTGATCATTATTTACTCTGGACGAATTGGATTGGAGTTGTTCATAGGTGTATTTGGGTGATGCAGTGGGGAATTTAGCTGGGTTTTTGGACTCTCAAGAATCAGGAGTGAGGCGAGATTTTGATGCTCAACCTCAATACGAAATTGAACTTTAAGGTAACTAACATATATGAGCATCTATTTACTTTGGTATATTCTTTGTAAGCCTGGTTCCAAGCTTGAAATGAAATCAATATATTTCATGCCCTTGCTCTGAGTGTTAGTTTTCCCAGGCCATTCATTTTCTCTCTCTCAATATTTCTGTTTATTTATATATTTATTCTTTATTTTAAGTTTTCTGTAAATGCAGAGTTAAAATCAATGGCGACAAAAGGATTTGTTGAAGGCAGTCCAGCTAAGCTGCTAGTCAAACTGATGTCTTTGTGCGATCTCCACCGACAGTCCAGTATCCATACAATTGGACCACATTTTACGCTTGAAACTGAAATGGTTCAAAAAGTTGGATGGAACTAGGTATATAGCTTATGTTGGTTCTTACCATCAATCAGTTTGTTGTTAATTTCTTGTCTTCACCTAACATTTTACCTAATAAATCAGGCCTACATTTTGTCTCCTCCAACAATGGTAGCATGTTGAACAAATGAAGCAAGAGCAATAGCAGTGGTGGGTTAACATCTGCGTAAGGTTTTATTTTGTCTATTGTTTTTCTGTTAAGAATAATTGTTTTTTTTTTTTTTTTTTTAAATTTAAAGTTATTTCATTTTTGCAGGGTATTTTGACATTGAGTTTGATTTCAGCGGACCGGTTTATAAGTGAAGAAATCTAAATAGCAACTGGTGAATGCAGAAAGTTACGAAACGGTAAGGAACAAGGCAAGTTTTTTCCAAAGTCAAGGATTATTAGAATTTGGTGATGTATTTTTCTTTCCATTTTTCATCTTATTTGGGTAATACAGGTGGATTTTCTAAACCTCGGACCTACTTGGTTGAGCTGCGGTGCTACGTTGCTCTGACCAACAACTACTCCATCAACGGCAGTCTCCCAAATCACCTTCCATCACCACTGTGTCACAAGCAATATCAGCACAAGGTTGGTTTCTGTTAGTGATCATTTAAATATATAAGATAGATATACTGCAATAAATCTCTCAGCACTAGAACCAAGCTGATATGGTGCTAGCACTTGGTGCATCGTTCATATACACCGCAGATATTAGCAGAAAATGCCGGAGGTCTTGAGATTCTATATCATATTTCTCGTGTCAGTGAAGAATCATCATATTAAAAACATAAAAAAAAAATTGATTCCACAAGTCTTCAGGTGTTGTCTGATCGTATTTGTTTCTGAATAACTGCAACCAAAGTAATTCTCTTCCCTTCTAATATCTGGGTTGTATCAATCAGTGTATGTCTTTCTCAATGGTCTTAGCATTTTGTTTAATGGATTCAGACAAACATATGCACCATTATAGTACAGTGGCATTTTGACATATTGTGCAGCAAAGCTTTGATTAAGTCTCGAGTTTAATTTGATTTCATTTTCTATATCACATCAGGCTGCATCTGATTTCATGGCCAGAACTAGCCTAAGCAGGGCTTCTAAAAGCAAAATAATTGTATCACACAATGTGAGTGGTAAGACCCCTTCAGTAGAGGACTTCAACCATCTTGTTGACAAAATGCAATCTACCAGAGTGGAAATCATTAAGCTTGTCACTTGTGCAACTGATATTACAGATTTAGCAGGAATATTTGGTTTACTCTCAAACAATGAGGTATGTATCATCAATTGACCTGAAGGTCTTTTTTTTCATTATCAGTAAAGACAGGACCAAACAAATAGGAAATAAAAAACATTTTTAATATTCTTGGACTTATGAAACCATTGAACATAAACCTAGTTCGCTTATTAATGAAATTAAGTAAAGAAGCACAGAACGAATTTCATATGATGGGGTTCCTATACTAAACTAATTTACACGTTTGGGCGGCCCTGTCACATTGATCATAAGATCATCAATGCCCCTATTGCCTACTCTACAGGAAACCGGGTCTTATTAACCAAATGCTATCCCCAAAGTTTGGAGGCTTTATGGTTTATGGGACAATGGGACGTGTACCTGGCTTGCCTTCTCTGGACCACCTTAGACAAGCATATAAGCCTGAGTATATAAATGAAGAAACGAAAGTTTTCAGCCTTGTTTCAAAGCCAGTTGGACACAGCTAAGCCCCTCTTCTCCATAACCCTACCTTTAGACATGCTAGTTTTAATGGAATTTATGTTCCAGCGTTCTTCGATGATCTCAAGGAGTTCTTTGAGGTCTATTCTTCAGATTTTTTAGGTTTCAGCTTTCAGGTATGTAATTGCTCTCTTTAAGTTCTTTCCTTTAATGTGTACTGGACTCTGTATTATACAAGTAGTTAAGATTGTTTTACGTATAATTCATTCTCGAGCAGGCATTCTGAAAAACATTTTCCCTTTGTCCTCCTTGTTTTTGTCAATTGCAGTGTTGGATTTCCGTATAAGTAACCTAATTACATCCGCTTGCTCAGGCTATAGGAACTGTCAATACAATTATGAAGAGGCCTAGTGATGGAAAGATGGTTGGTTATGATTGATGTAATTAGGTTTCTTTTAGGAATATTATTTCTTAGTTATATTGTAATAGGATCTATTTATTAATTGTCCAATTAGGTTAGGGTTTGCCTTCGAAGTTAGGTTAGTTATAAAAAGAGCGTAGGTTGCCCATTGTTAGTTAGTTGATTGATTAAAAGAATATTTTTATGTCTTAGTTGTTTCCCTTTATTTTATCGTTGTTATTTTGAATTATTCCGTATATTTCAATTATTTTGATTATCGTTATTTATTCTATCAATAATACAGACTGTGAAGCTGCTATCACTGCTATCGAGGATGCATGAAGAGGTATAATACTTTCACTAGTTGATATGTGATCATTAGGTAGGATTGAATTTACTTGATATAGAAAGTAATGGTAAGTTAAATTTGTGGATCTTATCAGGCTTTTGAATTTTCATTAATTCGCTGCATCAGCTATTAATAGTTATGAAAACTGCAAATTTACGGCATGAGGAGGAGTTAATGAGGAAGAGCACTTGCTTACGGTGGTAAAAGTAGAGGAGCCCAAAATGTTGTTTTCGACATGGATTATGGTAACTACGGTAAAAATTAATAGTAGAATGATTTTGAAGTGGGGTGATTAGTTAAAGTTCTTGCTAACAATCATATTTCTATCCAAACAGAGAGAGCAAAGGGTCTCGCTCATTCTAGTTAACTCCGGAGAAGAAGTACTTGCAAATGCCACACCAATAGGCATGCATCCAAATACAGATCCAATTCCTGTGGCTGCGGTTAGCACTTTCACTTTATCTTTCTTTGTAGCTTTAGAAACTCATAATTGTTACAGGAGCTGAATTTTATAGTCTTATGGGACCAGTTAAGTCCAGTAAAGAGGAGAAGAGTCACTTAGGAAGGAAGATTTTGCAAGTAAGCGGTCAGGTGATTCTCTACATGCTATCCAGTCCAAATCTGGATGAGTTGAAGGTTTAGATGTGAAAGGTGTTGCTTCTTGCATTAAGAATGGGAAGACAAATGGGCATGTGTCCAGGAACTTTGATGACCCCAATGCAGTTAGGAAGGATTCATCTGTACAAGCAGCTCATAGTGCTGTTAAAGAAGCAAAGAATCTTAAGCGTAAAGCTGATCGTCTTAAGGTTTTTCATAATGGCCTTGTTTGACCTTTTAACATTTCTTTTGAAGCTTAATCTGGTATTGTACTGTATTAATCCCAGTTCCCTCAATATTCTTTGTGCAGAATGCAATATCCGAACTTGAATTTATAGGTCTGTACTTCCAGGCTGCTTTGAAGTTTCTGTATGGGGCATCACTTTCAGAACCTTCCAACTATGATAACTCTAAACATATAGAGATGACTCGCTCGATGCAGCAGTATGGTGAAACTGCAAAACTGTGCGAGTAAGTTTTGAGAAGCTGTATAGACACTTTATATTTACTTATTTTTTGTGTTGTGTCGCGTTGTATGCCACGTGTCTGAGTTTTGGGTTCTTTCTTTCTGTTGCATTCCATGGTCCTGAGTTGTGTTCTGTCCACTTATTTAATTTTCTGTATTCGTTTCCTGTCTCTTCATGCCTGTGAATCGCAAACCACGAGCTTCAGCTAAGCCAAGTTTTTTTTTTTCCTGCGTGGTTAGGCTCGCAAACTATAATCTGAAGCTTGGCTTGGGTTCATGAGTGAGATGAGTTGTAAGAAGAGCTTTGCTTGAGAGCTGTAGGGACTGGGGGGTGGGGGACGAATAGAAAAAGGACTTGTGTGTGAAAGGAAGCTGGTGAAGTTGCTGAGTTTGGCACCTTAGAGTCTCCACAAATGATGGAGAGTTCACCTTAATAGGAGCACATTTGAGGAACAATCGCTCTACAGTTCTTGTCGTTCTTGGATTATGTTTCTTTAGTTTCAATCAGGCACAAGTAAAGCTGGTGTATCTTGGATAACCTGAAGCTAGTTTTATCTAAATGAAAACCTTTTGGCTTGGGCTGAACTGCTTTTAGATCTTAATTTCTCCTTATGAAATGTGTTGTTACTTCTCTATTAAATCCTGGAATGGTAAAAACTGAAAAAACCTATTCATGTAGTTGTGATTTCTTTGAATAATCTTGGAATTTCCAGAGGTTGAATTGTTACCCCACCAAAAAGTCTCGACCTCTAGTTTCTTCTTTTTTTGGCTACTGCTTGATATGTAGAAGAATAGAAATATATTACTAACGAAGAAGGTACATATCTTACTAGGAGCTCAAGTAATAGATAAAAAAGTTAACAATGTAAAACAGGAAAGAAATCTTAGACTTGTGAAATACAAGTGCTATGAACTGGTAGATGGGGCCATTGGCTTTCAGTTGCTAGGCAAATGGGGCATCCATTCCCTGAGATGTTGTTCTTGAAGTTGTCCTATGCTAGAATTATGTTAACAAATGTAGAAAAAAAAAGCTACCTCTAATGTAATAATAGATTTCCAAATAAGGTCTTATGGTGAGACATCTGGATATTATAAGGCTCTCGATTACATCTATAAATTGTGAAACATATTTTCTACTGTTTGTTTTTTTTTCACGAGAACACTCGTCTTATGCATCCTGTACCTCAGTAAAAGGTCATATTTCCTAGTGTGGGGTTCTATTAACCTATATGGACCTACACAGCATTCACCACACACATTTCTGTTTTTTAATCATGCACCAAGTGTACTTCATAATTATATTCAGTACATTATTCTTTGTAAATGGTAACACATATTCTTAGTTATTCTTTGTAAATGGTAACACATATTCTTAGAATTTAGTGATCTTAGTAATAAATCAAGTTCATGAAAGTGAGATGCACATTGAATGACCAACAAGTTCTGACAAATTGGTTGCATTACCTTTAATTTTTCCCTGTTGATGTTGTATGTTTTTTACATTCATAGGTTTGTTGCTCAGCAGTATGAAAGACACGAAGAAATGGCTTCTGCTGCATTAGCGTACAAATGCATGGAGGTGGCTTACATGAGGATTATATATTCCACAAACCCAATCATGAAGAAGGACTGGCTTGACTTGCAAATGGCCCTGCCTCCTCTAGGTAAGCATATATGACAGATACTTATTTTAGAAGTTAACAACTTGATGCCTCTCAGAAACTTTATAACTAAAAATTTATGTGAAATATGCTATCCTGGTGACTATAATAGGTCAGACTTGAACTAGTTGTTCTTGATAATGTCTCATTAATGTTCTTAGGTGAATCTCCATCATCTTCTGCCTCAGCTTAGATAATGTAAACAATCAAATCATGATGGGGAAAGGTGCTGCAGCAAAAGGGCTTCCAGCTTCTCATATTTTTTAAAGTATGTCGTAGGTTTTTAACAAAAAAATAAGGTGGAGGGTGCACCAACAAAAGGAGACCAGATGGTTTAGATATAACTAAAGACTAAAGGAGATTTGAATGCAGTGGAACAATTGGTGATTTGTACTTGAAGCAACACCACGATGCTCAAGTTAGTGTAGAGCTTGAAAAGGATGACGGTCAAGGAAAATGTAAAATAGGGTCTGCACTCCATATATGCGCGAATGAAAGGGGGTGGATAGCATGAGACAGGAAAGGAAGAGATATCAGTAAAGCCAACAAGATCCATGGAGTTTAGGTGCCCTCATCGTCCCTTAGTAGGTTCGGCCCCGACACTGGGTGAATCACGTGATACACAATGGGAAACAATGTCATTTCCTGGGGGGAGTGGTGCAAATATGGTCTATATTTCCCCATCAACTCTTCCCTGCATCAATGCCACTGAGATTTCATGTTGATATACCAGTAAAGCCAAGAAGAAGATCCATGGAGTTTTCTTTATCAAAGAGTGGTTGTTATGTATTTATTGTGTTTTTATACATGTTTTTTTTTTTGGGGGGTTAATTGTGCAAGGGCTGCCTTTGGTATGTAAGGATTGCACACCGCCTTATTCGAGTACAATTTCTTATTCACCAAAACTATATATTCTTCCTGCACTGATGTCAAACACACTCGAGATGGGATCAGGGACCTCCTGATCGATGATCTAGAAATATGGGGGACTCATTTTTAGACGTAGGAAAGTTGTCCATTGTCAGTGATTTGTAATAATTTTTCACAGAATTTTTTTGCTTTCCATAAGATACCACTGTTCCAAAACTAGATCTCATCTTATATTAGAAGTATTAAAACTAGTAACATGACACTTACAAGATACTGCTGCAACTTCTGGCATCAGAGAATGCACAAGAAAGTCAAATTCCACTGCTGAATATCTGAACATGGTATAACATCTTTATGCTCTGATGTGAAACAATTTTGTAGACAGGTAATACCAAAAAGAAAATGATATGTGCTTTCGATGGTTCCAACTCTCCATTTGGAGAAAACATCTAGTAGACAAGATGAAATGCGTCAAGCATCATTCATATATTTGCATGAAATACATCTGGCCATCTCCATCTTCCCTCGTCTTTTTTCCTTGAACAATAATGAAAACAAAAAATAAAACTTGTTTATTTCCTCTAATGATTGCATAACACTCGTTGATATTTTACTCGATCCATCAGTTAAGAGTTCCCTGCCAATCAAGTAACTGCAATGTGAAGGGTGGACACTGAAGGCTGGGGGAGACTTTCTTTGATGATGACATAACTTGAGCTTCACTTCAGGTGGAAGTTCAAATGGTTAATGGGAAGATTCTCTTGCAAAAGTTTTGTCAAGTCTTTAATCGGTGTCCATCAAATCCCGTCGAGTTAGAAAGCTTTTGCTCTTCAATCTTTTCCGCAGCACCTTCATAACAAAAAATTCAGAAGCAATCAGGGACTTGAACAGCCAACATTCAGGAGACATAAGGATTGAATAACCAACACGATGTAACATGTTTTCTGCAATTCTATGATTCTAGGAATCTTATAGTGCATGCAAGCAATCATATTTTGACTACTGCCATGCATAGTTGGGTAATGTTCACGAGCACTGGATTTCTGTATTGGATAATAGCTTATTTTAATTATTCTTGGAAGAAGGCCACACGACGCTTCAACATGAGGAATGTTATGATATGAAATATTCAAATTTACATGTATCAGAATCTAAATGAGTAAAAGGCAGCCCATCAAACCTTTTATATCTCTTTTTTGAGCCACATGGGCAGAGTGCATTTCTACTTATTTGCCCACTCTTTGCCATATTAGACCTGGCAACATCCAATGGTGTTGATCCCATCAGCTTTTGAACCTACAAAAACCATGATAACCCATTTAAAGACAGGAAAACAACATATTAACCATATAATAATTAATAAATGCAGTTCACATATAAGAAACTGTCTCACAACTCTGTTTTGCAATGCACCAGTTGACAAAACATTGATTCAATGTATATATTATGTGCCAGTACAAACACAATAACACATGTTGTTCATTGCACTAATAAACTAGATACGCCGAGGACATGATCAAAATCACCTAGAAACCATCTTTAGCCTTTGAATGCTATTATATGCATTATCAATAAACTACGAGGATAGTGAAAAAACCATTTCAGATTTCCTAGCTCAAATACAGGATTCTGAACCCTGTCTATTATAAGACAGATATGATGGTTGTTTAAGTTTGATAGTGCCATAAAAAGATTTTAGGTACAATGACAGTGGCGGTAGAGAGAAGGGACACAGGTAAAACTGAATTGTCTCAATGACACAATGGTGATTACCATAGTGGCTTAAGTTGTTGCTGTCTTGTTGATGTTCAAAATGTATAGAACTGAAATTTCATTTGGTAGTTGTTTTACTATTCTGGTAAAAGCAAGAAGCTTTTTAGTACAATCTCCACTTAAATATAACTATTGTGAAACAGGAAAGAGATGCGCTAACATACTATCTTTACTGACATAAAAGACAAAAAAACTATCCTAAAGTTTTTTTGGTAATGTAAGATACAGTACAACTTCCCGTTACAGTACATAGAAACCCCTAAACATGAGCTCGGGCAGTGGAATTAGTGCTCATCCAAACAATCTTAACAATGATATTTGCTAAATTATTTTCCATTGGATTATCAAAATCCTCGACACCTAATTCATAATCTATCTTCTTTAAGTGTTCACAATAGACTACAAAATTCAAGTTTGAGACTAGCAGTACCTCATTTATGTTTTTGGGCATAGGTTTTCTTTCTTCCTTCAACTTCTCTATCTTCTTTTGCGCTTCTTTAGCCCACGTAAATTTCGCCAATGCACTCTCAACTTCCATTATCGTGCAATTACACTTCTTCGCCGCATCTTTCTTCTGGCTGCTTTGGATATTCTACAATCATTCAACAATAAAAAACACAACTTTAATGGAATTCTACAAAAATTCACGCAAAACTCCAAATATACAAACTAAGAGACCAATTCATTACCTCCCCAGTGGGATCGAACCCACCTAGATATCGAATAATAGCTTCTTGCTTCTCAAATGCATCCGAAAATGTGGCTTCACTACTTCGACCCACCACATAGTTCTAGAAAGATCCCATCTTTCTTGTAGTCATCATCTCATCAGCAAATTCTAAAACACAAAAAAATGTACAAACTTACACAAAACCCACTAATTGAAAACCAAATTGAAGTGACCCAAACACTAAAAAATCGATTTTTTTCAAAAGCCCAACAACAAAAACGGCAAATTCAAACCAAATTAGCAATAAAAATCGAAACTTTAGCAGAGGGGCTGTGGGGTACTTACTGAGTAGAGTGAAGGATTGGGAGGATTGAGAGGGTTGGTCAGTGGAGGTTTGGTCGCCGGTGAAGACCCCTTTGATCTTGTCCACCCATCCATCGAGTGGTGAGGTTGTGAAGATCGAACGGTTCTGTAATTGGTGATGCGGAGATCTTGTGGAGATGAAGATGGCATTTTTGTAAATATTGTGGAGATGTTGAGAAGCCATTTTTTGAGCTCTGTGAGTAAGATGAAGAAAACTGGTTTTGATGGGGTTAGGGTTTAGTGTAGAACGGTTTTTGGGCTTTGGAGTTGTTTGGGTCTAATAAAGTCCGACCCATGATTTGTCCGGGTCAAGTACTCAAGATGTGTATATTTTACACACCCAACCATCGTTCGACAGCTCAGAAATGTGCACAGGAACTCCTCCTGTGCTTCCTGCGCAGAAGCCCCCGGATCCGAAGAAAAGACGATGAAAAGGCTTGCGAAGAAAGGAGTGGAGAGGAGGAGAACATGCTACGATGAGAGGAAGGGAAGACAAACACAAGGAAATACTTTGATAATGTTTTCACATTTCTTGAAGCAACTGTGGAATTCACTTGATCTTCGGGGGTGTTTGAAAGCCCAGAAAATTGTTTTTTAGAAAAAATAAACTTTTAGAGAAAAGTACTAAGAACCGAATTTGGAGGGGGTGGGGGCTCGTGCGCACTGTGCACATGAGCACCTCATGCACAGTAATTAAAGCCCACAAGTTATATTAGAAAGGGGAATTCTAAATGTCGAGGAAATGAGCGAGGAAACCAGCGAGGGGAGTGAGGTGGAGGGAGGGGAACCATTCCCTCCCCTCGGGATACGTGCAAGAAAATGGTTCCCCTCCCTCCACCTCACTCCCCTCGCTGGTTTCCTCGCTCATTTCCTCGCCATCTAGCCTTACTCAGATACTCATAGTCTTTGGGGAATTCTAAATGTCGAGGAAACGAGCGAGGAGAGGGACGTGGCGGGGTGGGAGTCGTCCACCCCGCTCGAAATGCGTGACGCAATTTTTTGTGCACACATCCCGAGCGAGATGGACGGCTCCCACCCTGCCACGTCTCTCTTCTCGCTCGTTTCCTCGCTCTCTAGCCTCACTCTTAGAAATTATCTGAGGGTTGAAACTTATAGACTTTAAAACATTATATTTCAAAGAGCGCTTCTACAGAGCGAGGAAACGAGCGAGGGGCGTGACGTGGCGGGGTGGGGACCGTTCACCCCGCTCAGAATGCGTGCCATCACTTTTTGTGCATGCATCCCGAGCGGAGTGGACGGTCCCCACCCCGCCACGTCACGTCCCTCGCCCGTTTCCTCGACATTTAGAATTCCCCTATTTCAAATACTCATGGTCTTTTCAAATCTCTAAACTCTCATTGTCATTGACAATACTCTCTCTCCTCAAACCCCATCACTTTCCTCTCTCTCCTATCAAATTATTTGAAATATATTTTTTTAAAGCCATAAGCTTTGGACGTCAAATAATTTCTAATATGGTCTGAGGGCTCTAATTACTATGCATGAGCTCTGTGCATAAGCTGCTCATGTGATTACTTTATTAGAAAAATAATTTTTCGAGTGTTTGATTGCCCTAGAAAATTAGACTCTAACAATATTTTTTAGGTTGTCACTATTTTACATCACCATTTTCTCTCTCTCTCATACCATTTACTTTTTTTCTGACACCACCTATATAAATAAAAAACCATCTATTTTTGTCCCTCACCATTCAAATCGACAATGGTTTCTCCCTCCCCATTCAAAATCATTTGCAAATTTCTTCCAAATATCTTTTCACACTTAAATCTCTTGCAAATCTTCTATCTCTCCCTCGAAAACTCTCAAGGTCGAAACCCTTAAACCCAAACTCAATAAATATGCATAACTTAACGTAACAGAGAAATCCAAACTCAAAACAAAAAAAAGCAAAACAGGGTAACTTTCAACCAATTTAAACCCTCAATTGACATCGATTCTCAACCTCATTAAAACATGAAAGTTGTAATATTATGAGTTATCTAATAAACACAACTTTAATCAATTGAAAATGTTTTGAAATGAGCAAGTTATAATCATTTTACTAAAGTTGCGCAAATTTGTCTCGCAATAAAAATGGAATAGTGTTCCTGACTTTCAGCAAACTTATGTGCTCTATTGATATTGATTCTCAAGTGATCAACACACAAAAGTTGAAACACTCTGAATTATCTAATAAACATAACTTGAATCACTTGAAAATGTTTTAAAATGAGCAAGTTATGATCATTTTACAAAAGTTGCGCAAATCTGTTTCACAATGAAAACGGGATAGTGTTTCTGACTTATGTGCTCGATTGATACTGATTCTCAAGTTGATAAAAGTACAAAAGTTGTGGTACTCTGAGTTATCTAATATACACAACTTGAATCACTTGAAAATGTTTTCAAATGAGCAAGTTATGGTCATTTTACTAAAGTTGTGCAAATCTGTCTGAAAAAAATTTTGTTCGTAGAGTGCAGATACAATCGCAGTGCACTTTGCGAACATAAATTTTTTCGAACAAATCTGCGCGACTTTAGTAAAATGACCATAACTTGCTCATTTCAAAACATTTTCAAGTGATTCAAGTTGTGTTTATTAGATAACTCATAGTACTACAACTTTCATGTTTTGATGAGGTTGATAATCAATCTCAATCGAGGGTTTAAATTGGTTGAAAATTTCCATGTTTTACATTTTTTCGTTTCAAGTTTGGGTTTCTCTGTTATGTATATTTATTGGTGGTGTGAAAAAAAAAAAAAAAAAACTCAATGGTGGTGTAAGAAAGAGGATATGGTGGTGTGGAGTAGTCGCTGCCAATTTTTTATGGGTATATTGATAATTTCATATTACAAAATTTATTCTTGAATCAGGGTTGGTTGTATATGAGTTTTGGATATTTTTTAATATATATTTTCTATGCTTAAATAGAAAATAACTTTTTTTTATGGGAGAGATCGGAAAAAAAAAATCAGGAAAATGAAGGAAAATCAAATGAATTTAGAAAAAAATGTCCTAACTCATCTGACTAATCAAACACCGGAAAATAAGATTTTATTTGAAAAATAATTTTTCAGCCAAATTATCCAAGCTATCAAATACAGCCTTAGCTTATTAAACATGATCTCAAAACTTTGATTACTTTCGTAATAAAGTGTAACTAATTATACCAAAGATGTTGAAAATTTTAATTTTCGCTAGTTTGAATCTAATACTTTCATGCTCCGAGGGGAAAAAAATCAGACAAAAGTAAAAAAAGAGTCTAGGTCATCATATTTAGGTGTTTTTTTTTTTTTTTTTTTTAATGTTCAGATTCATAACCACGAGTTCTTGTTAGGTTTGGAATTCAAACATTACAGTGTTCATCCCTTTGGCGCCAATGTACTTCAAGGCATGCATTCTGGGTTAATTGTTCATATTATTAACTTTAGTCAATTGTCCAAGTCATGTCAAGAAAGTTCAAATTAAACTTCCTCTCCACACACAAACCCTAGACCAGGATGCATGCATGCACCAAAAAGGCGCGTTTGTACACACCTTCTTGGTGAGCCTTGCAGGAGTTGTAGCGATGCTATTAGAGGTCTGCTACGTAGGCAACATCTTATCGAATCGCCCTTTGAAAGGCCCTACTGTGGGGTTTTGGCCCTCTATATTATGTGACTTTTGCATTTTAGAGGTTGCTCTTTAGTGTTTAGTACCTAAAAACAGAAGAACATGGAGCAACATATATCCCTTGAGAGAATCAAGTGATAACATGATAAAGAGAGTGAAAGCTTCCTAGAAGCTAGCATTACATACATATAATGCATATTATGGAGTGTAACAATAGATTTCCAAATAAGGTCTTATGGTGAGACATCTGGGGATTATAAGGCTCTCGAGTACATCTGTACATTGTGAAACATATTTCTACTATTTGTGTTTAATTTTCACGAGAACACTCGTCTTATGCGTGCTATACCTCAGTTAAAAAAAAAACCCGTCATATTTCCTAGTGTGGGGTTCTATTAACCTATATGGACCAACACAGCATTCTGCACACATTTCTGTTTTTTAATCATGCATCAAGTGTACTTCATAATTTTATTCAGTACATTATTCTCTGTAAATGGTAACTGCTGCTTCAATGTGCATATTCTTAGAATTTAGTGATCTTAGTAACAAATCAAGTTCATGAAAGTGAGATGCAGACTGAGTGACCAACAAGTTCTGAAAAATTGGTTGCACTACCTCTAATTTTTTTCCCTGTTGACGTCGTATGCTTTTTGCATTCATGGGTTTGTTGCTCAACAGTATGAAAGATACAAAGAAACGGTCAATGGTGTTATCGTCGAGTGGTTAGGGCTGTGTGGGTTTATCCCCCACATCCTAGGTTCGAGACCTGCCGGCGGCATGGTTACTTAAAAAAAAAAAAAAAAAGACACAAAGAAATGGTTTCTGCTGCATTCTGAAAACTTCAACAGGAGTGTAGTATTTTTGGTTTATTTGGTTCCTGGAATCTAATAAGAGTGATTCAAAATGAACCGCGAAGATAAAATAAGAGAAGGAAACAGGGGAAACTGAAGAGAGCCTATCCATCTTTAGAATGTAAAGATGTTGATTTTCATGTTTTTTTTTTGTAATTATTTTCTGCAAGCCTTTTGACCATTAAAAAAAAAATAAGGGTGTAAGTTTTGACCAGTCAATTCTCTCAAGGGATATAGAAGTGAGTTGGGAAAATTTAGATGTAGGATTTATCATCTTGTGAAGTTTGAATGTGCTGTCAACCCGAGGGCAACTAAGTATTGGGTATGAAATGTTTCGCCTCGATTTTTTTCTTCAAGATAACCTGTACAGTCTTTCACTAATATTTATTTGTTTTATAATTTTGCAGCTTGTGTTCTGTCAGTGCAGATCATGACACATCATCTCTTCTTTTCTTTTCAAATCAAAACCTCACAGTTACTCTTTGTTGGTGAAACTTGTGCCAATTTAAGCTGAAAACCACAAAAACACTTCCTTCAGCGCTCTTCATATATTATATGCTGTGTTTATGTGATAGCTTCCTTACATAAAAGTTCAACTTTCGTGTTTTTAACCTTGGGTCTTCATTTCAGGTTGATGGAGGCAAGTGCAGGTTCGGTTGGCAGCAACAGCAATGAACCAGATAGATCCCCAATTGTCTCTTAAAGTTAATTATACCGAAAAAGGTTGTTTCTTTCTTTCTTTTTTTTTTTCCTAGATTTTACAAACACCCAGTCCAGCCTTATTCATTTTTTTTTTTCAGTCTTTCAATCTTTTTTTTTTTTTTTTCATTTTTTTGAATATAGAAAAAAAAGAAAAAGAAAAATTAATTGATGTTAGTTGTGTGACTGAGAGTTTTGATCTTGTAGATGTTCGGTTACTGTCTTTTGGAAAATTTAGAAATTGGGTGGGATTCGGGGACAAACATTTATGACAAATAAATTGACATGCGATATATATCATTGGATGACATGTCATCAAATGATTTAGATTTAGTTCTAATAACTAACTAATTGTAAATTTGTAATACTCTGAGTAATCTAATAAACACATTTTGAATCACTTGAAAATGTTTTGAAATTAGAAAGTTATGGTCAATTTACTAAAGTCATGCAAATCTATCCGAAAAAACGCCTGTTCGCATTGGGCAATGCAAGGGTTGGGCAAAACTTCGCCTAGACCAATGCGAAGTTTCTCCAAAGTTTCGCCTAATCCTCATATTGCCCAATGCGAACAAACTTTTTTTGGATAGATTTACGTGACTTCAGTAAAATGGCCATAGCTTTCTCATTTCAAAACATTTTCAAGTGATTTAAATTGTGTTTATTAGATAACTTAGAGTACTATAGTTTTTGTTTTTTATCATCTTGAGAATCCGTCTTGATTGAGCATATAAGTTGGCCGAAAGTCAGAGACACTACTTTGTTTTCATTGTGAGACATATTTGCGCTACTTTAGTAAAATGAGCATAACTTATTCATTTCAAAATATTTTCAAGTGATTCAAATTGTGCTTATTAGATAACTTATAGTACTACAATTTTAGTGTTTTGATAAGGTTGAGAATCGGTCTCGATCAAGCATATAAGTTGGCCGAAAGTCAGGGACATTATCTCATTTTCATTGCGAGACAAATTTGCACGATTTTAGTAAAATGACCATAACTTGTTCATTTCAAAAAATTTCAAGTGATTTAAGTTGTGTTTATTAAATATCAGACTACTACATTTTCGTGTTTTGATGACTTGAGAATCGGTCTCAATTGAGGATTTAAATTGGTCGAAAATTACCATGTTTTTATGTTACTGTTTTTGAAAAAACTGTTTTTTTGGTGGTGTGGATTAGTAGAAAAAAGAAAAGAAAAAGTAGACGATCGTGTGAGACTGTACTTTAGGTGGTGTGGAATTGTTGCCTAATAAAAAATGTAGTATACTCATACACAGTTGGATTTTTAATGAGAAAACCGTATCATATATCCAATTCGGATTGCCTATAACCAAACATATTCGAGCCTTTTTTTAGTCTAGATATAATTTTTAGAGTCCATATCCGCCTTATTCGAATTTGGTCGCTTGCTGAATTTTATTCTTACAATTTTTTGCCTATGTTTGATTTAATCTCGATATCCTTGTCTCTAAATATCTCTGAGATTATCTCGTGATCCATTTTTGTTAATCAAGGTTCCAAGACACAAAGTCTAGGTTTACTTGGTCAATATATTCACCATAATTTAGTATGTACAATTAAAATAGTCCTTTTGCATTAGGTGACTTATTCTCTAGTAAGGGCTTTTTATTTTATGGAGTACTTTTTATTTTATTTTAAAAGCATATATATAGTTGATAAATAATTAGAAGACTTCAAATAAATTATCACATTGGAGGTTTAACTATAATTAATCAATGTTTTGGAGGATCTGGTTTGGATTTTAAAAATATGAATGACTAAATGGAAAATAGAAAAAGTTAGTTGTAATAGTCTTTTTAAAATTTAGATAATTAGGGGCTTCAAATAAATTATATTATGGGCTTAGGTATAATTATTGAATATTTACATTGGTTGATTTTGGTTGTGAATAGTTTAACTTTGGGACAGTAAAATGGTAAAAATGTTAGGGGCTGAGTTTGATTATTAATAATCTGAATTTGTGAGGGAAAAAGTGTAAAATAAATGTAATATTAATTTTAATTAAAAAACACAAATACCCTGAAACTATTCATTGGTCTGTTGGTCTATTACATGTAATTATTAATAGGGTTATTTGCATTTTCCCATATGATACATGCCTTATTCAGCTTTGTCTCCAATTATTATTTGTATTGCACTTTTCCCCTAAGACTAGCAGTCAACCTGCCTTGACCGTCTGTTTTCAAAACATATTATCAAAATAACCCTGAGAAACCAAAAACTGAGATTGAATCTTTAATATCTCAAATATATCATCTCGAGGAAAAACCTAAGGCCCTACTGAAATTGTAATTGTATCTCGATAAAATCTAACGGTCCAAATTTAATCATACACACAACTCTAGGTAAATATAACGATCCAAATTTAATTGTGCGTGCATCTTGATGAAATCTAATGCTTCGACGCGCAACTCAAGGAAATTTGATGATCCAACATGCATTTTGAGGAAAATTGACAATTTGACCCACATCTCGAGGAAAACTGATGTTTGCATATTTATTTGTGCACGTATCTCGAGGAAATCTGACCTCATATAATAAATTACTGGCAATAAATTAACCCCATAAAATAATTTTGAATTTAATTTTTCCTGAAACATAACATACCTGAAAGATGATGAAGATGACATTCAACTCAAGCTTAACTTCAAAACTTGGCAAGTTTTTCCACTCCAAATATTTAATCAATAAAATTTTGATTATCTTCCTCTTCCTCCCCTTCTTCATCCTCTATCTTGCAGCCTTGCCACAACCACCCCTTTCATCATCCCTTCTCTTCCTCCACTTCTTCTTCCTCCCTCTTCCCCTATTTCACAACCCCTTTAAAAAAGTCAGGGCCTCATTCCTCCACTTCCTCCTTCTTCCCCCCCTTCATATCTCAGGTCTGTTTTGTTTCAGAAGGCAAAATTAAATTCAAATTTATTTTATAAAGTTTAGTTACTGTCAGTAATTTTTTATATGGGGGCAATTTATTCAGAATGTCAGATTTTTGTCAAGATGCGTAAGCAAATAATAATGAACCGCAAGATTTTCCTTGAGATGCGTATTGAATTGCAGTTTTTCTCGAGATGTGTGTTTTATCATTAGATTTTCCTTGAGATATGCGTTCAATTTAATTTAGATTGTTAGATTTATCTAGAGATGTGCGTACGATTAAATTTAAACCGTTAGATTTTCTTCGAGATAAGTTGTTTAAGATGCAAGATTTTTAAAATCAATTGTTAGATTTTTCTCGAGATTCGATTACGATTTTAGTAGGCCCATAGAATTTTCCTTGAGATGAGATGTTCGAGATAAGAAATATTCAATCTCAGTCTTTGATTTCTCAGGGGTAATTTGGTATTTTGCTTTGAAAACTGTCAAGAGTAATTAGCAATGACACTAACATATGAGTTACATATTGTTCTAGCTAGTTGTAAGTACAGTTATGAGTCTGTTAGTCTGTTTTCATTACTAGCTATACATTGAGTTGTCTATATAAGTCATGTACTTGTACATTTCAGAACAGAAGATTCAATATACAATTTCTTTCATAATTTGTTGTAGAAGCTAACATGGTATCAGAGCTCCTTAGCATTTCTCTACTTCATATTCTCCTTTTCAATATTTCGTAGTAGCTCTAATGGCAGATTCAACATCTTCCAGTACTACACCACTTACTAACTCTGCTTTAGCAGAGTCAAGACCTGTAATGTTCACACATGCGTTATCTGTAAAGCTGAACGAACAAAATTACTTGCTATGGAAACAGCAAGTATTGGCTACGATTAGAGGACACAAGCTTCAAAAGTTCATTGAGAAAGACTCTGCTCCAGCACAATTTCTATCCAGTGAAGATCAAGCCAGAAATAATGTAAATCCAGATTTTCTCACCTGGGAACAGCAAGATCAATTGTTGTTTTCTTGGCTGCTTTCCTCCATGACAGAATCACTCCTTACAAGGTTAGTAGGATGTCTAACATCAGCACAAATTTGGAACAATCTTGAGATCTTTTTCAATTCACAAACAATTGCCAAGATCTCCCAATTTCGAAATCAACTACAAAACTTCAAGAAAGGAGACTTGACTATCAATGAATACCTCCTGAAACTCAAGTTCATCACTGATCAATTGGCATCCGTAGGACATCAGCTGTCTTCAAGAGATCATATCAATGCCATTTTTGATGGTTTACCACAGTTGTATGATACATTTGTAGTATCAGTGAGTTCAAGATCGGATGAGTACAGTGTTGCAAAAGTCGAGTCTCTTCTACTTGCTCAAGAAGCAATAATTGAAAGACACACCAAAGAGATTGATATTTCTGGTTCTGTCAATGTGGCTCAGTCATCATACAAACCTTCACCTAGGTCTTTTGTATCGAGTTCACAAGGTTGGAGACCTCAGTTCAGAGGTTCTTCCAATCCCAGGGGTGCTAGATCTGGGCGTGGTTTTCGGCCATCTGGAATTGGTTCTCAATCAAATCGTCCCCAATGTCAAATATGTGGAAAAGTTGGTCATCTTGTTTTCAAATGCTACAATCGGTTTGATAATTCTGTCTCAAATCCATGGAATTCCAATTCACAGTTCCCTTCTTCTGGATATAGCCCTTCATCTCAATCAACATCTTCAACTCCAAGACATGCTTTCTCTGCATCAACAAGTCAGTATAATCATTCTTCATGGAAAGCTCAGTCACTGTCTCAGATGCAGTCAAATGTTGTTTTCACACCTTAGATGCAGTCCAATGCTGATAGCAAGTGGTATCCTGATTCAGGAGCCACTGATCATTGCACACCATACCCCTGGAATTTGATGAATGCTATGCCTTATCATGGCAATGAGCAACTGTTTGTGGGAGATGGAACTGCTTTGCCAATTGAAAACATCGGTCAGTCATCTATTCTCTCTGTTAACTCTTCAAGAGTATTACATCTTAGAAATGTCCTTCAAGTTCCTAAATTAACCAAGAACCTATTGAGTATGTCTAGGTTTGCTAGGGACAATCATGCCTTCTTTGAATTTCACCCTGATCTCTGTTTTGTCAAGGATCAGGTCACACATCAGACCCTCTTGGAAGGGAAGCTTAAGAGAGGACTGTATGTTTTTCCATCAATGACTCTACCTGACTCAAAGTCTACATATTCCATTGCTAGTTCCAATTCAGCAATTAAAAATTTCAGTCACTGGGTTCTAGTAAGTCGAGCTTCTAGCTCAGCTTCCAGTAGTTCTCCAGTCCAGCATCCAGCACATATTCCAGTAAGCACTGCTTCTAGCACAACATCCAGTCCAGCACATATTCCAGTAAGCACTGCTTCTAGCACAGCATCCAGTCCATCACATATTCCAGACAGTAGTTCTCCAGTTTGTAATAATGCTTCTTTGTCTAAATCATGCTCTTCTTTGTCTCATTGGCATGCTAGGTTGGGTCACCCTTCTATTTCTATTGTAAAGAAGGTCCTTACTAGTTGTAACATTGATGTTCCTAAAACTGCCAATATGGATGTATGTACTGCTTGTTGCTTGGGAAAAATTCATAAGCTTTATTTTTCCAGTTCCACTACTGTGTACACTAAGCCATTGGAGCTTATTCACACTGATCTTTGGGGTCCTGCATCCACTATATCTTCTTGTGGTTTCAAGTATTATATTCATTTCATTGACACTTATAGTCGATTCACTTGGGTCTTTCTCTTACAAAACAAGTCGGATGCCTATCCTACGTTTCTTAAATTCAAGGCTCAAGTTGAATTAGAATTTGGGCTTCCTATAAAATATGTACAGTCTGATTGGGGAGGAGAGTATAGGTCATTTTCAAAGTTTCTTAGTCAGCATGGTATCGTTCATCGTCTTGCTTGTCCAACTACTCATCAGCAAAATGGCATTGCTGAAAGAAAACATCGCCACATTATTGAGTCAGCTTTCACCCTTCTTGCACATGCTTCACTTCCCCTGAAATTCTAGGATGAACCTGTTAAAACATCAGTCTTTCTTCTAAATTGTGTTCCTACTACTGTCCTTAAGGGTTCTTCTCCTTATGAGACTCTTTAAAATAAGGTCCATGAATATCACAGTTTAAAGGTGTTTGGTTGCTCATGCTACAGTTTAGGTCAGAAGAGTGCATTTTTCTGGGTTATAGCCCTCAGCACAAAGGGTATAAATGTCAGTCATTTACTGGGCGTATCTACATATCTCGTGATGTTTTGTTCAATGAAAATCACTTTCCATATTCAAAATGGTTTTCTGGTTCATCAACCTCATCTCCTATTCGTCCTACACCTACATATATTCCTGCATCCATTGGGTTATCTTCTTCACCTTCTGACAAACAGTCACACATCTACAACAATGTTCCATCTCCTAGTCCATTGGTTACCCTGCCTACTTCGCCTTTGCCTCTAAATACCATCAGTCCATTAGTTCCTACGACCAGTCCTACTCTTAATCCCAGTCCAGTAATCAATGACAGTATTACTGACACTTCTGTGTCTAGCTCTTCTTTGGTACCTACGACCAGTCCCAGTCCTATTTCTATTCCTAGTCCTCCTGACAATTCTGTGTCCAGTCCTCCTCCTAGTCTTGCTCCTGGACATCCTATGGTTACTAGATCTAAGGCTGGTATCTACAAGCCTAAAGTCTACTTGACTTCAGCTGAACCTGCAAGTTTACTTGAATCACTAGATACTCCTCATTGGGCCTCTGCTATGCAGGATGAGTATCTGGCCTTACTAAGAAACAACGCTTGGTCCTTGGTTGATCTTCTTCCAAACAGATCTGTAGTTAGTTGTAAATGGTTGTTTAAAGTTAAACAGAATGCGGATGGTTCAGTACATAGACATAAGGCTCGCTTGGTAGCTAGAGGTTTCCAACAAGTAGCTGGATTCGATTATGCAGAGACTTTCAGCCCAGTTGTTAAACCCACTACCATTCGGGTTGTATTCACAGTGGCTATTACATATGGATGGTCAGTTTTTCAACTTGATGTTAACAATGCCTTTTTGAATGGAGATTTGTCCGAAGATGTTTATATGATGCAACCTCCTGGTTTCATTGATTCTTCTCGTCCCACTACTGTTTGCAAACTTCACAAAGCTTTGTATGGACTGAAGCAGGCTCCTCGGGCTTGGTTTGAAAAACTGAGGCATACTCTTCACCTATTTGGTTTTGCTCCTTCTAAGTCGGATTCTTTGCTTTTCATCAGACACACTCCTTCTCCTATATTTCTTTTGGTATATGTTGATGATATTCTGATTACTGGGTCAAGTTCTAATGATGTCTCCCAGATCATCTGTCAGCTGAATGCTCAGTTTGCCTTGAAAAATCTTGGTCTTGCTCACTATTTCCTGGGTATTCAGGTTCAACAAACCTCTAATGGTCTGTTTTTATCTCAGACCAAGTACATCACTGATCTTCTATGCCGTGCTAAAATGCAATATGCCAATGGATTAGCTACTCCAATGAGTGGTGGTGAAAAGCTATGTGCTACGGGTAGTGACCCAGTTCAAGATGTTCACTTATATAGGAATATGGTTGGTGCTTTGCAATATGTTACCATCACAAGACCTGAATTGGCATACTCTGTCAATAAAGTATGTCAATTCATGCAACAACCTCTTGAATCCCACTGGAGAGTGGTGAAAATAATCCTACGGTATCTCAAGGTTATACGCAACTTTGGACTCCATCTAGTTTCAACCCCTTCTTTCAAGTGGACAGGTTACTGTGATGCCGACTGGGCGTCTGATCCCATTGACCGGAGGTCTACCTCTGGATATTGTGTCTATTTGGGTGATAATCTCATCTTTTGGTCTTCAAAGAAGCAGAGCACTGTCTCAAGAAGCAGTACTGAAGCCGAGTATCGAAGCCTTGCTGCTGTTACAGCTGAACTCACATGGCTGCAGTCCTTATTTTCTGAACTACACACTGGTTGTAGTCCACCCACCATCTGGTGTGATAATAAGAGTGCGGTTATGCTCAGTGCAAATCCTGTCCTTCACTCTAGGACTAAGCATATTGAGTTGGATGTCTATTTTGTACGTGAGAAGGTTGCCCGTGGTCTTGTTCATGTTCTTCACATTCCTACAGTTGATCAAGTTGCTGACATTCTTACTAAGGCCCTTGGGAAATCCAGATTTTTGACTCTTCGTCACAAACTAAGTGTAGTTGATTCATCTAAGCTTAGTTTGAAGGGGGATGTCAAGAGTAATTAGCAATGACACTAACATATGAGTTACATATTTTTCTAGTTAGTTGTAAGTACAGCTGTGAGTCTGTTAGTCTGTTTTCATTACTAGAAATACATTGAGTTGTCTATATAAGTCATGTACTTGTACATTTCAGAACAGGAGATTCAATATACAATTTCTTTCATAACTTGTTGTAGAAGCTAACAAAAACAGCCGGTCACACGTTGACTGTTAGTCTCAAGGGGAGAGTGCAATACGAATAATAATTAGGGGCAAGGCTGAATAAGGGATGTATTATAGGAAAAAAATGCAAATAACCCTTATTACTAATAGGGGAGGATGGAAAAGTAAAATTTAAGTTGAAGACGTACACTTTTTACTATTTATTTAGGGAAGGGGAGTTAAGGGTCTTGACGTGCTCTACGTGCGCGGATGTTCAATGTTTTTTATTTTATTACATCAATTTAATATTAAAAATTTATTATTTACATATATAATTTTAAGGGCATATGTATAGTTTATAAATAAATAAGGGGATTTCAAATAAATTATGTTATGGGCATATGTATAATTAGTCATTGTTTGAGATGAGTGATTTTGATTGTAAAAGTATGAAATGTGGAGGGTGGGAAGTATAAAAGTTAGATGTAATGGGCATTTATATAATTTTTAAATAATTAGTGGTCGTTAAAATAATTATATTAGGGTTTTATGTATAATTAATGAATATTTACAGGGGGCTGATTTTTATTGTAAATAGTTTAAATATGTGAGTCTAAAATAGTAAAAATGTTTAATAATGTTTTACATCGAATTACATAAACGCCTTTTTTTGGAGTTGCTACGTGTACCCGACCATTTGGCTTGGTTGTATCGACTCTTTGTTGCACCGATATTTTCAGATGTTTCGACTTTGTTGCACCAACCTAAAACATATTACACTGACTTACCATTTTTTTTTTTATCAATGAAAATTATTTAATGGTGAAGTTTTCATAATTTAAATTTTTGGATGTAAGATTTTTTTTTTTAGGTTTTAAATGCAATTTTTACCGAATACAATATAATAGTTGCAATAATCATAAAATTGTAAGTTTTATTTATTAATTTTAATACGTATTAGTTTTGCCAACTTCTCTATAGTTGATGAGCACAACGATATTTAATATGTTTGATTGAATTTTAGTTTTAGATAATGGTTAATTTTATTCTTTCATTCAAGTGTTAATTAATGTTACTAAAAGAGAAAATTTCACTATCGAATGACTTTTATTAATAAAAAATTGAATAGTTTATATTACATGTATTAGGTTGGTGGATCATCTAAAAATATTGGTGCAACAAAGAGTTAGTTCAACTAAGCCACATGATTGGGTACAAGTAGCAATTCTCTTTATTTTTTCTCTTTTGACTTTTTTTCTCGTAAATACTAAAGAGTTTGGAGGGCATTTTTGGAACCTGAAAATCAAGTTGAAGGCATCAGGAATTGTTCATTTTCAGGGAAGTGTCATTGTAGATGTACAAATATCAACCAATGCCCATTGCCCCAGTAGACAAATGTTTTGTTACCTTGATGAGAACTTATCAACAACACAAAGTTTCAATTCGGTTTGTTTTAAAAATGGCAGCGATTACACCGCATCATCATATCCTATTTTATCACACCACCATTGAGTTTTTTTTTGCTTTTACTTTCTCACACCACCAATAAATATGCATAACAGAGAAACCCAAATTCAAAACGAAAAAAACACAAAATAAGATAAATTTCAACCAATTTAGACCCTCAATTGAGACTGATTATCAACCTCATCAAAGCATAAAAATTGTAGTACTATGAGTTATCTAATAAACAGAACTCGAATCACTTGAAAATGTTTTGAAATGAGTACACTTTAAAATGTTTTGAAAATGTTTATTAGATAACTCAGAGTACTACAATTTTTTTGTTTTGATCAACTTGAGAATCTGTCTCAATCAAGCACATAAGTAATTTGAAATTCAGAAACACTATCCCATTTTTATTTTTCGGACAGATTTGTGCGAAACTTGCTAATTTCAAAACATTTTCAAGTTCTTCAAGTTGTGTTTATTAGATAACTCAGAGTATTACAACTTTTCTATTTTGAGCAACTTGATAATTAATTTCAATTGAGGGTTTAAATTGGTAAAAAAATTACCCTATTTAGCATTTTTTTTCGTTTTGAGTTTGAGTTTCTTTTTTATGTTAAGTTATATATATTTATTGAGTTTAGGTTTAAGAGTTTAAAATTTGAGGGAATTTTGAGAGTTTTCAATGGAGAATGAGGAGATTTGCAAAAGATTTGAGTGTGAGGAGAGATTTGTAAGAGATTTCGAATGGGGGAAAAATGAATCATTGTCGATTTGAATGATGAGAAAAAAATAAATGATTTTTATTTATATAAGTGGTGTAAGAAAGTATGATGGTATAAAAGAATAGAATGTCTGAGAGAGAAGAAATGGTGGTATGGCGTAGTTATTACCTTTAAAAATTTGCAAAACCAATAAATTTGGTTTGACGTAAATAAAACTGAATAAACGAACCAACGATATCCTCTATATATAATATAATATAAGATATGTGATTACTGAAATCTGAAAAAGGTTAATGTATATTAATCATATTGTTATTGATAATATAAACTATATAATTAATTTTGACATTGCTCGTAAAGAGCAATTCTAGATGTCGAGGTTTTGGGCGAGGGATGGTGGGGCGCACGTGTAGGAGATGACGTGGTCAAAAAAAAAAAAAAAGGGGGGAAATCGAAATTTTGGGGGAGAAGAAGGAGGGAATTACAGAGCTTAAGCCTTCTTCTCCCCATTCCATTTTCAATCCTCCCCATTTTCTTCCTCTCCCTCTCCCCATTTTCCATCTCTCGACAGGTCTCCTCCTCCCCTCTCCCCCAAACGGCGAAGCTCTCCCTCTCCACCTTCTCCCCATCATCGTCATCGACTCAAACGAAGGAGAAGAGAAGAAGGTCAAACGAAGCCAGAGAAGAAGAAGGAGAAGAGAAGAAGCTCCCTCGCAAAAGGTAAACCCTGACTTAATTTTCCCTCTCATTTTAGGTTTTTTGGTTTTAGGTTTTAGGTTTTAGGTTTTTGATTTTCCCTTTACTTGCCTGTTTTAGGTTTTTGGTTTCGGACAAGAAGTTGGTGGGCAATCTGGTTTTCATCGCTCGGACGCAGAGGTAAGATTTCGGGCTCCATTTGTTCTTCTCTTCGTTTCGTCTTCAGATCAGAGCTTCAATTTTTTGGGTTTGGGTTGGGTTTCAAATGTGATGAGCTTCTGTTTGGATTATTTCATGTATAGGGATGGAGAGGTTACCTTTCAGATCAGAGGGCTACAAATTTTGGACATGGCGAGGCCATAAGATTCACTACGTCGAACAAGGAGAAGGAGTTTCAATTGTTCTTATTCATGGGTTTGGAGCTTCTGCATTTCATTGGAGGTTTGTATGTTCTTGTCCATTTTGGTTGTGTCATCAAGTTCATCAATATGTTACAAGACTTTGGAGTAGAATAGTTTTACTCCAATAATTTTTTTTTCTTCATTTCGTTCCTGATTCCTCATGATGGAATAAGTAATGAACCTTACTTGTATATCAATTTCTTTTGTTTATTTACTTTTATATATAATACTTATGGAAAATGTTGGGTTGGGTGTTATGTGATTAGACGACAGAAGTCTGAATATGACAAATGAATCTGATTCTTAACAAGATTCATACAAACGGTGTTGAAATAGCATGAGGAAAAAGCTTTGGACCTTTGGCAAGCTCCCAATTATTTTGAATTGAGATGGAAACAAAAATTTGAGATAATGTTCTAAGAGGATACCTATAAAGTCGATGTTGGTTATGTTTGGGTCTCTCCTGTATCCCAAAGTTATTTGCATAACCCGTTGGTAAAAACATAAGCTTATTTTTACTGTGAAGTTCAAAGTTCCACTGGAATTTGGTTCATATATTTTTTTGGATGATTTGACACAGTTAGGACAGAATTATTGTAGCAAATTTGATTTGGATATTCAATTGAAATAACTCAGGCTGAGGTGGAGAGTGCTGTGGTTTTCATTAATCCTAAGAGCATCCACAGTAAGCTCATGGATGTGGCAAAACATGTTATCATTGAATAAACCAATTCATGGATTCTTATGACAAATTTAAAAGCTCTTCTTCTTTGAGTACTAACTCTATCTTTCTTATTGCATTCTTGAAACATGGCAACACAGATGAAAAATATACTCGGGAAATTATCGGTCAGGCTAGTTTTCTTTGGCTTTTATTCTTTTTGAAATGGATTTTGTCAAATGAACAGATACAACATACCAGAGTTGGCTAAAAGTTACAAAGTTTATGCTGTGGATTTGTTGGGGTTCGGCTGGAGTGAGAAAGCACTAATCGACTATGATGCCATGGTATGGAGGGACCAGGTAGTGGATTTTTTGAAAGATATAGTCAAGGAACCGGCAGTTTTAGTTGGAAACAGGTAATAACTCATAGAAAGTGGTCAGTTAGTGCTACTGTCATGGTGTTTGTTAAGTTGGATGTTTATTTGTTTGTAATTTTTGTTAGAGGAACGAGTTTAGGTATTATAGGATCATCCCTAAGATTGTTTATTACTCCTGTTAAGGTTGAAGATTATCATTTTAAAAAAGTCTAACATTATGCATTATCATTTTTCAGAATGTAAAGAAGACTGACATGCTTTCAGAATGTAAAAAATACTGACATTATGCATTACTTCATTTGGCAGGCTATGATGAAAATGCTGAAGATTTGGCAGACTGACATTATGCTGAAGATTTGGCAGACTGACATTATGCTGATACCCTGCTGGAGAAAGAAGCTTTTCATGTTAGTAGCATTTGAAGCTGGTGGGGTGTTAAGGGCCATTCTTCTCTTTCTCATGTACCCTTTTCTTTGTTTGTTGAATGAAGAAATGGGGCTCAAAGTTATGGTCATGATTTGCTTTTGTGGGATCAAAAGGGATAGTTTTAGAGTTGGGAGAGCAGTGTTGCCTAAGTTCTTTTTGGTTGATGCCGGGCTTGAAGGCTTTGAAGTGTTGAGGAAAGGAAGTAGAAAAATGGGCATTAGTGGTTTGCCTAGGGTGATGGTTGAGGGGTTCTTGATGGAATATTTGGAGGTTGATGTGGTTGTAGGGAGAGAACTGATAGTGTTTAATGGATACTATGTGGGGTTGATGGAAGATAAGAGTGTCATACAATTTTAGTGCAACAGGGAACTCCAAATTCAGTATTTTCAGTGATAATGGCCAATGTTTGATCATTCTTTTTCAGTATCTACAGGAGGTTCCCCTAGAGGCTACTCTGCTGCTAGATCTTCGAAAATAACCTCTGGTGCCACATCTCCTCCCACAAAGTCTCAATATGAAGGAAGAACTGGATTTTCATCTTCATGGTACTCGTTGAGTCAGCGGTCTTTTGCAGCAACTTCTCCACCTAGTGAGCGTCCATTGCCGAGTTTGTTTTTTTTTTTGTGCAGTTTTGAACATGGCAGTTTTTTTGTTACACTGGCAATGTAATTTTTGGGTGCAATTTTTTTGAACATAGCAGTGTTTTTTGGTGGCAATGTACAGGAGGGCCAAGTTTGTTTTTTTGGTGCAGTTTTTTTGAACATAGCAGTTTTCTTGTTACACTGGCAATGTATTTTTTGTTGCCAAGACTTTATGTCATGAAATTGTTGAACATAGCAGCTTTCTCATTTTTACTTTCTTGTTGTTTCATTTGTTCTCATTTTGAGCAAATAATGATAGCAGATTCTTCAACCTCTTGTTCAACCTTGAATTTATTAATTCGGATATAGTCTGACATTTTTAAACAGATAGACTTGTCTCTGCTAAGGCCACGAAGAAAATGGGTGCTGAAAGCCTGGTTTGCTTGTACTCCTGATCTTGATGGGCACTCTGTGTCTACTCTTTCTCATTCAGCACTTGTACTTGTACTGACTGCTTAATAGTATTACAGAAGTTGCGATCTTTTAGTGAGACAATTTTCAGTCAAGTCACAGTCTATGATTGCTTAGATTTTAGCATCCAACAATTCGAACCCCTACTCAATTCAACTTCTTCATCGATAAATGGTTAACAAACCATCGCACTTCAGATCATATGCCATCTGATGTAGTAGTGAAAAATGTATAATCTGATACATGTTTTTTATACATTTTCCAGACAACTATAGTGTTGCCTGCCTTTTCTAGTTCGCTATCATTAGGTTTTCCCAATCTATTAATAATGGAAGAGGCAGATTTACAAAAAATAATGTAACACATTTTAGTCTAAAACCTGCATATCTTTGATATACAGTTCGAGATTGCATTTTCCCATCACAAAAATGTTATCCTTTGTAAACTCGAGTCAAATTCACAACGAAGAACTGTTCAGTCTCAAAGTAACGGATCAACATTACAAGAAGAATACAATCAACAATATTTGGCAGAAAAAAAAGGCCTATCAAGATGCCTAACTTTTGACAACTCCTTCATTGCCTGCCAACATCAAGTACTTATCCTTCCTTGTAAGCTTTGTGCATTCAAACCCCAAAGCCTCACCAAGTTCCTTTTGAACCTGGTTAGCCACTTTCAATCTAGACTCACCAACATCATCACCTTCACCTATCATGGAGGATGCACCAGGTCTCTTCTCAAGCACCTTGACCTTGTACATTGGAAATGGGTTCATGAGGAAGAAAAGTGGGTCCAAGCACTTGAACCCACCAGCTGTTGTGCCAAAGAACATACTGACATCCACATCCATTGCCACTGGAACTATCTGATCACCCATTTCAGCAAACAAGGGACTGAACCTCAACAAATAAGGCTCCCTACAAGTAGTCCCTTCAGGGCAGATCACAAGGTCTCCTCGACTCAACAAGTCATCCATCATCTTTGCATCTTGGTTTTTTTTTCTTATTAATCTAACAGTCTTGATTGGTGCTAAAATTTCAGACAATCTACTTAGACTATAAGTCACTGCAGTGATGGGTGTGCCGCCAAGTATGGTAGAGAGGTACAATGGGTCTAAAAGGGTTCTATGGTTGCACACATAGAGGACTCCTTTTGTGCACTTTGTGCCATTTGTGTTTGAAGTTGGAGAAATGTGTTTTGTTCCTCTAAGTCTCAACCCCAGCAAAGTCAAGAGAGGACAAGCAATCTTGTAAGGAAATGTTAAGGCAACAATGGCTCTGATAATGGCAAGAAAGAAACCAAAAGGCACCCAAATGAAGATGGCCAAAGTGGTAAGTGGGGTTGGTTTGATGGCCAATCTTCCATCATGGAAGATTAATGGCTTTGGGTATCTCTCTTTTGGTAGGTAGCTCCAGATCCTCTTGTCAGTTTTGCTCACCATATAAATCTCCTGGACCAAAAATGGCAAGTAAAGCATATTTAGTATAGAAAAGAGAAAGTATGGGCAAATTAACATTTATGTTGAACTCAATGGGGACCAAACTCTACATGTGGTGATCTAGAGGTCATTTGTGAGCCTATTAAATTTGCCGAATGGATATAGATATCTGTACTAAATATACTCATTGAGGGTGAGGTCATTTAGTATAATATTAACTAAAGTGTATATATATGTTTTATGTGCATGTAATATGACCAACTAATGAAAAGATTATGAAATCTAAAGAAAACTCACCTTGCAATGAGAGAACAAATGAAGATCAATAAGCCCGTTGAATCCACTAATGGCAATAACATCACAACCCATTCTATTCTCCTCTCCAAACATCTCTTCGAAAACCAAATCACTATTCCTCTTATCATCCATCAACCCCACATAGTATCCATGGCATCATAGTCGATTAGTGCTTTCTCACTCCAGCCGAACCCCAACAAATCCACAGCATAAACTTTGTAACTTTTAGCCAACTCTGGTATGTTGTATCTGTTCATTTGACAAAATCCATTTCAAAAAGAATAAAAGCCAAAGAAAACTAGCCTGACCGATAATTTCCCGAGTATATTTTTCATCTGTGTTGCCATGTTTCAAGAATGCAATAAGAAAGATAGAGTTAGTACTCAAAGAAGAAGAGCTTTTAAATTTGTCATAAGAATCCATGAATTGGTTTATTCAATGATAACATGTTTTGCCACATCCATGAGCTTACTGTGGATGCTCTTAGGATTAATGAAAACCACAGCACTCTCCACCTCAGCCTGAGTTATTTCAATTGAATATCCAAATCAAATTTGCTACAATAATTCTGTCCTAACTGTGTCAAATCATCCAAAAAAATATATGAACCAAATTCCAGTGGAACTTTGAACTTCACAGTAAAAATAAGCTTATGTTTTTACCAACGGGTTATGCAAATAACTTTGGGATACAGGAGAGACCCAAACATAACCAACATCGACTTTATAGGTATCCTCTTAGAACATTATCTCAAATTTTTGTTTCCATCTCAATTCAAAATAATTGGGAGCTTGCCAAAGGTCCAAAGCTTTTTCCTCATGCTATTTCAACACCGTTTGTATGAATCTTGTTAAGAATCAGATTCATTTGTCATATTCAGACTTCTGTCGTCTAATCACATAACACCCAACCCAACATTTTCCATAAGTATTATATATAAAAGTAAATAAACAAAAGAAATTGATATACAAGTAAGGTTCATTACTTATTCCATCATGAGGAATCAGGAACGAAATGAAGAAAAAAAAATTATTGGAGTAAAACTATTCTACTCCAAAGTCTTGTAACATATTGATGAACTTGATGACACAACCAAAATGGACAAGAACATACAAACCTCCAATGAAATGCAGAAGCTCCAAACCCATGAATAAGAACAATTGAAACTCCTTCTCCTTGTTCGACGTAGTGAATCTTATGGCCTCGCCATGTCCAAAATTTGTAGCCCTCTGATCTGAAAGGTAACCTCTCCATCCCTATACATGAAATAATCCAAACAGAAGCTCATCACATTTGAAACCCAACCCAAACCCAAAAAATTGAAGCTCTGATCTGAAGACGAAACGAAGAGAAGAACAAATGGAGCCCGAAATCTTACCTCTGCGTCCGAGCGATGAAAACCAGATTGCCCACCAACTTCTTGTCCGAAACCAAAAACCTAAAACAGGCAAGTAAAGGGAAAATCAAAAATCAAAAACCTAAAACCTAAAACCTAAAACCTAAAACCTAAAACCTAAAACCTAAAACCAAAAAACCTAAAATGAGAGGGAAAATTAAGTCAGGGTTTACCTTTTGCGAGGGAGCTTCTTCTCTTCTCCTTCTTCTTCTCTGGCTTCGTTTGACCTTCTTCTCTTCTCCTTCGTTTGAGTCGATGACGATGATGGGGAGAAGGTGGAGAGGGAGAGCTTCGCCGTTTGGGGGAGAGGGGAGGATGAGATCTGTCGAGAGATGGAAAATGGGAAGAGGGAGAGGAAGAAAATGGGGAGGATTGAAAATGGAATGGGGAGAAGAAGGCTTAAGCTCTGTAATTCCCTCCTTCTTCTCCCCCAAAATTTCGATTTCCCCCCATTTTTTTTTTTTTTTGACCACGTCATCTCCTACACGTGCGCCCCACCATCCCTCACCCAAAACCTCGCCCAAAACCTCGACATCTAGAATTGCTCCATTGTAAAAGGTGAAAGTATTAAGGCTTACTTTATTTCCTTCAATCGAAAATAATAATATTGAAACTTACTTTATCTCTCTCTCTCTCTCTGTTGTTGTTGTTGTTGTTTTTTTTGTTGTTGTTGTTGTTGTTTTTTTTTTGTTAAAGCTTACTTTATTTCCCTTCAAACAGCAAATTGGGTTTTGGAAACAGCTGTGAAGTCTAGCCTAATTTATTGAAGCATCTTACAAGATAAAGTTATAGACTTCGTTACCAGTGTTGCTATCTCCGTCACAGCTGTGAAGTCTAGCCTACTTTATTGAAGGCGCGAGGTTGCAGATTGGGCAGGGAGGTGCAGTGTTGCTATCTCCATCACAGCGCTGCTTGATGTGTTTTTAATGCTGATTCTTATGCAAAGAAAAAAAAAAAAAAAAAAAAAACAGTTTTTCTTGAAAAAAAATTTTAATCTAAAAAAAAAATAAAAAAATTCACAGTTACAAAGATCTAGGCAGAAAATTTGTGTTTTAGTTTTGTATTTTCATCGGAGATACTTGTCATAGCTCTGTAATTTACAGTAGCAGATGAAAGCTGAACTGATAAGGTCATCATCACACACCTTGGCCGGCAACCCCGTGTTGAGTTATTCCTGGAAATAAAATGAAAACAAGTTTAAGAATGGGATGAGTAGAGCATCAAATGTGCAATAATGAAGTACATTAGTTCCTATTGCGTGGAAATTTCGGTTTTACTTTGTCAATGTGACACACACACTCACCTCACCTACCACTCACGTAACCTACTGAAATTTAATATTACTCCAGTTTGATTTAACATAGATAGTTTAATGCACGATGAGGAAATAAAAATTTCTATAATCATCGTTTAGTCCTTCAAAGATCCATGATTTCATTAGAGTAACGGAATAAAATAGACTTTTGCATCACATAAAATAAACTTAATAAATTAATAAAATAGACTTTTGCATCACGTAAAGATAAGCGACTGACTGACGTTGCAAAGTCTGGAGGGAGTTTTCTATAAAAGAGATTGGTTGTCAAGATCATATTTCCACACTAAACACTTCAATTTCTTCTTTCTTCTTCCGATATTTGCCAGTTTCCTTGATTGTTCAGAAACTAGATAAGAAATACTATGGCAGATGCAATTGTTGGGTTAGTCCTTGAGAACCTCAACTCCCTCATTCAAAAGGAGTTCAGCTTGATTTATGGTGTCAAAGATGAGATGAGCAAGCTTGCAGATACACTATCAACCATCCGAGATGTTCTCGCAGATGCAGAAAGGAGACACATCACGGAAAAGCCAATTGCCAATTGGCTAATGAAGCTGAAGCATGCTGCTTATGACACTGATGATGTCTTGGCGGAATGGCTCACTAAAGTTGAGCAAGTTAGTACTTCTGCTTCTTCTTTTTTAAGTTCCATGAATCTCTTATTTCGTCGTAAAATGGCAAAGAAAATCAAGAAAATGCTTAACACATTTGAAGAGTTAGGAAAACAAAAGCTGCATTTTATGTTGAGCTCCGGTCCTTTCCCAGAAATGCATTCTCAGTTTGATGTCAACAGGGAAACTACCTCTTGCATAAAAGAACCCTGTGTTTATGGGAGAGATGAGGACAAAAAGAACATCACTCATATGTTGCTAAACAATGAGGGTGGACGAAAAAATGTCACCATCTTTCCTATAGTTGGTATGGGTGGTCTTGGAAAAACTACCCTTGCTCAATCTGTCTTTAATGATGAGAGGGTAGAAAATTTTTTTGAACCTAGGATCTGGGTATGTGTATCTGAGCCCTTTGATGTAAAGAGGGTCTTGAAAGCAATTATTGAAGCTTTCGATAAGAAGTCTTGTGATCTGAAATTTTTGGAACCCATCGAAAGTAAGGTCAAAGAAATAATAAAAGATAAAAAATATTTACTTGTGTTGGATGATGTGTGGAATGAAGAGCAAGATAAATGGAACAAGCTTATTGGTTTGCTAAAGGGTGGAGCTCAAGGAAGTTCAATCATCCTTACCACTCGCTCCCTAAAAGTAGCCTCAATCACAAGTGTTGTTCAGCCATACAACCTGAAAGGTTTATCCAACGATGATTGTTGGTTATTGATGAAGAGTTATGCATTTGGTGATAGTAATGAGGAGGAGCATCATCAGAACTTGGTCCCAATTGGCGAGGCTATTGCAGAAAAGTGCAAGGGATTACCTCTGGTAGCAAAGACTCTAGGAGGCTTGTTAGGGTTGAAAACTGAAGATGACCATTGGAATCATGTCAAAGACAATGAGATCTGGAATGTGAAGGAAGGCGAAGAAGATTCCATTTTGCTTGCATTGAGATTGAGCTACGATCATCTGCCCTCATATTTGAAACAATGTTTTGCAATTTGCTCAATATATCCAAAAGATTATAGATTGCGGAGGGAAAAGCTGATAAATTTATGGATAGCAAATGGTTATATTCAATCCCAAGAAAATAAGGAAGTGGAGGAAATTGGAAATGATACATTCGACGAGTTATTGCAGCGATCGTTCTTCCAAGATGCCTATGAAGGTGCCTATGACATGACGTGTAAGATGCATGATCTTATGCACGAACTTGCAGTTTCTGTTGCCTTAGATGAGTGTTCAGCTGTGGAGGTTGGTGAGAGCATAAAACATGTCCCTAAAACCATTAGGCATTTGACAGTGATCACCGAATCATCCAAATCATCAACCCTCGCTAACCGTCTCATTACGCCTCATTCATCCTTGCGTACACTCATTTTCTTTACATCCATCGATTTGAATGTGAATGGTTTCAAATTCTCAAATACTCTTAGAGTGTTAGATTTGAGTTGCATGGAAATCACAAAAGTGCCGCCTTCAATATTCCATTTGAAACTTTTGAGATGCCTTGACCTCTCTTATAATGATATTAGTTTGTTACCTAAATCCATTTGCAAGTTAAGAAACTTACAGATGTTGGATTTAAATTTCAATAGGAATCTTAGAACCTTGCCAAGCTCAATAGCGAAGGTGGAACCTTTGAGGTATCTCGATATCTCTTTAACCTCTATTGCATCATTACCTGAGTCCTTTCATAGTTTGAAAAGCTTGAGGTGCCTGAATCTTTCCAGCACTCATATTACATCACTACCTGAATCCATTTTTAGGTTGACCAACTTGCATAGGTTGGACTTGAAAAAGAATGATAACATCAGAACACTGCCACGTGCCATAGGGAAACTAGTAAATCTGAGGCACCTTGACCTTCGGGATTGCTCATCTTTAAATTCAATACCTGAATCTGTTTGTGATCTAGCTAACCTACAGTCATTGGCACTAAATCGCTCGATTGAAATTCCAATTGGGATAGGGAAGTTGACCAGCCTCCGGACGTTAGGTGGCATCCCATTTATTGTGAGGCAGCCTGACAGAGACAGTGATGAAGATGGTGTTGGTATCAATGAATTGCAAAGACTGAACCAGCTGAGAGGCGAGCTACAGATAGAAGGGCTTGAGAATGTTAGAAACGCAGAGGAGGCTAGAACAGCCAACTTGGGGAGTAAACAATACCTCACTAGGTTGGAACTATCTTGGTCTGACTCTGACTCCAACAACAGAAGCAAAGAGGTGTTAGAAGGCCTCCTCCACCCTCACCCTCCTCCAAATCTGCAATCGCTGCAAATATGGAAGTACGGTGCTGAGGAATTTCCTCCTCAAACATTCCACAACAGGAACGGGACTCTGCAATCTTTAACGATTTGGGAGTGTAAAAATGTGAAAAGTCTGCCTGCTGAAATCGGCCATCTCACAGCACTAACATCTTTAGAGATTTTTTATTGCAAGAAACTGGCTTCTTTACCGCAGGAACTGCAAAAGCTCACCTCTCTTACAAGTTTTTATATCGAGGGTTGTCATAACATTGAGTGTCTTCCGGTGATTGGAGGGACAAACAACTCCAAATGCATCTCCTCGCTTTTAGATTTGAAGATTCACCTTTGCCGGAATCTAACCTCTGTGTCAGAAGGGCTCCGGTATCTAACATCCCTCCAACGATTAGAGATAAATTATTGTGAGAATCTAACCTCTGTGTCAGAAGGGCTCCGGTATCTAACATCCCTCCAACGATTAGAGATAAATTATTGTGAGAATCTAACCTCTGTGTCAGAAGGGCTCCGGTATCTAACATCCCTCCAACAATTAAAGATAAGAGATTGTCCAAAGTTGCAATTGGTAACTCAGGAGGAGGAGAGGAAGGATGATTTTCAGTACCTAATTTCTCTTGAGGAGTTGGTTCTGAATGACTTACCTCAGTTGACAGATTTGCCAGAGGGGATACAACGCCTTCCCATGCTTAAAGCTCTTGAGATTTGGAAATGCAAGAATCTGAGAGTGTTACCAGAATGGTTGATGCGCCTCACCACTCTTCAAGCTCTTTACATCTACGATTCCCATCCTGATCTAAAAGCACGATACCAAGGCGAGGACTGGCACAAGATCTCCCACATTCCATATGTTCGCATCACTTGAGATCGCTGCTGCTGCAACCTATCACTGATTTCTCAGGTCAGTCCAATCATGACTGCAAAGTTGTGCAAACCATTTATGTTTTTTTTTTTTTTTTATTATATTTTTTTATCATCCAAAGAATAAGACCTAGTATGCTAATAATGCTTTTGTATTCCTCTCAACAGAAACATTCAATCACGCAATCTCATTATATACGAGAAAAACAATTCTTCAAGCATGAACTAATAGCTGGAAATGTACAACTCTGGGTTGGTATATATAAAGGCAGATTTGAGTACTGAATATGTGGGAGCCATCTAAATGATACTTAAGCAATGATACTTCGTGATCACAAAGTAAAACACATTATGTGAGTCACAAATATCTGATTTCCCAAGTTAATTGGTATATATTAGCGCAATCTCAATTTTGTATGGCCAATCAATATTAATGATCGTATATGCAGGCCTATCAACTTGAAAATGGAGCGAAGTGAAATATTTTGTGTGACCTCCAAAGACAGTCCAGCACATTGCATGGACCAAATCTAACATTTGAGATTGAAATGGTTCAAAGAAGTAAGTTTGGGATTAGATATATAGCTTGAGGTTATCAATCAATTTCTTTGTTAATCCCTTCAGCTGACTTTATGTGAAATGTCAGGTTCACCCAGTTTTTTCAGCCACCTCCCACAATGATGGCAATTTGAAGACTGAGGTCAGCATCTAAAGATGCAACAGAAGTTGTTTCAACGGGTAAACACTGAATTCAGATGCATAAATTTTTTACTTGTATTTATTTTTCTATAAAGAATAATGTTATTTTTATTTTTGAAGGTGTATTTTTATATTGATGAAGATGTAGAAGAGTGATATTTTGAGAGAAAACTTATTCCTCCAACAGAAAAAGTTACGTCAGTCATGTGAGTATTTGTTTAAACAACAAATATGTTAGCTACTTCATGTTTGAGTACAAATTGATCATTATTTACTCTGGATGAATTGGATTGGAGTTGTTCATAGGTGTATTTGGGTGATGCAGTTGGGAATTTAGCAGGGTTTTTGGACTCTCAAGAATCAGGAGTGAGGCGAGATCTTTATGCTCAACCTCAATGCAAAATTGAACTTTAAGGTAACTAACATATATGAGCATCTATTTACTTTGGTATATTCTTTGTAAGCCTGGTTCCAAGCTTGAAATGAAATCAATATATTTCATGCCCTTTCTCTGAGTGTTAGTTTTCCCAGGCCATTCATTTTCTCTCTCTCAATATTTCTGTTTATTTACCATGCTTAAAACTCTGCAGATTTGGGGATGGAAGAATCTGAGAGTGTTACCAGAATGGTTAAAGCGCCTCACCACTCTTCAAACTCTTAAAATTGGTGATTGTGAGAATCTAACCTCTGTGAGGCTCCGGTATCTGACATCCCTCCAACGATTAGAGATAAATGATTGTGAAAAGTTGCAATTGGTAACTCAGGAGGAGGATGATTTTCAGCACCTAATTTCTCTTGAGGATTTGGTTCTGAATACAATTATGAAGAGGCCTAGTGATGGAAAGATGGTTGGTTATGATTGATGTAATTAGGTTTCTTTTAGGAATATTCTTTCTTAGTTATATTGTAATAGGATCTATTTATTAATTGTCCAATTAGATTAGGGTTTGCCTTCGAAGTTAGGTTAGTTATAAAAAGAGCGTAGGTTGCCCATTGTTAGTTAGTTGATTGATTAAAAGAATATTTTTATGTCTTAGTTGTTTCCCTTTATTTTATCGTTGTTATTTTGAATTATTCCGTATATTTCAATTAATGTTCAATTATTTTGATTATCGTTATTTATTCTATCAATAATACAGACTGTGAAGCTGCTATCACTGCTATCGAGGATGCATGAAGAGGTATAATACTTTCTCTAGTTGATATGTGATCATTAGGTAGTATTGAATTTGCTTGATATAGAAAGTAATGGTAAGTTAAATTTGTGGATCTTATCAGGCTTTTGAATTTTCATTAATTCGCTGCATCAGCTATTAATAGTTATGAAAACTGCAAATTTACGGCAGGAGGAGGCGTTAATGAGGAAGAGCATTTGCTTACGGTGGTAAAAGCAGAGGAGCCCAAAATGTTGTTTTCGACATGGATTATGGTAACTACGGTAAAAATCAATAGTAGAATGATTTTGAAGTGGGGTGATTAGTTAAAGTTCTATCCAAACAGAGAGAGCAAAGGGTCTCGCTTATTCTAGTTAACTCCGGAGAAGGAGAAGTACTTGCCCAATAAGCATGCTTCCAAATACAGATCCAATTCCTGTGGCTGCGGTTAGCACTTTCACTTTATCTTTCTTTGTAGCTTTAGAAACCCATAATTGTTACAGGAGCTGAATTTTATAGTCTTATGGGACCAGTTAAGTCCAGTAAAGAGGAGAAGAGTCACTTAGGAAGGAAGATTTTGCAAGTAAGTGGTCAGGTGATTCTCTACATGCTATCCAGTCCAAATCTGGATGAGTTGAAGGTTTAGATGTGAAAGGTGTTGCTTCTTGCATTAAGAATGGGAAGACAAATGGGCATGTGTCCAGGAACTTTGATGACCCCAATGCAGTTAGGAAGGATTCATCTGTACAAGCAGCTGATAGTGCTGTTAAAGAAGCAAAGAATCTTAAGCGTAAAGCTGATCGTCTTAAGGTTTTTCATAATGACCTTTTTTGACCTTTTAACATTTCTTTTGAAGCTTAATCTGGTATTGTACTGTATTAATCCCAGTTCCCTCAATATTCTTTGTGCAGAACGCAATATCCGAACTTTAATTTATAGGTCTGTACTTCCAGGCTGCTTTGAAGTTTCTGTATGGGGCATCATTTTCAGAACCTTCCAATTATGATAACTCTAAACATATAGAGATGACTCGCTCGATGCAGCAGTATGGTGAAACTGCAAAACTGTGCGAGTAAGTTTTGAGAAGCTGTATAGACACTTTATATTTACTTATTTTTTGTGTTGTGTCGCGTTGTATGCCACGTGTCTGAGTTTTGGGTTCTTTCTTTCTGTTGCATTCCATGGTCCTGAGTTGTGTTCTGTCCACTTATTTAATTTTCTGTATTTGTTTCCTGTCTCTTCATGCCTGTGAATCGCAAACCACGAGCTTCAGCTAAGCCAAGTTTTTTATTTTTTTTTCCAGCGTGGTTAGGCTCGCAAACTATAATCTGAAGCTTGGCTTGGGTTCATGAGTGAGATGAGTTGTAAGAAGAGCTTTGCTTGAGAGCTGTAGGGACTGGGGGGGTGGGGGACGAATAGAAAACGACTTGTGTGTGAAAGGAAGCAGGTGAAGTTACTGAGTTTGGCACCTTAGAGTCTCCACAAATGATGGAGAGTTTCACCTTAATAGGAGCACATTTGAGGAACAATGGCTCTACAGTTCTTTTCGTTCTTGGATTATGTTTCTTTAGTTTCAATCAGGCACAAGTAAAGCTGGTGTATCTTGGATCACCTTAAGCTAGTTTTATCTAAATGAAAACCTTTTGGCTTGGGATGAACTGCTTTTAGATCTTAATTTCTCCTTATGAAATGCTTTGTTACTTCTCTATTAAAACCTGGAATGGTAAAAACTGAAAAACCTATTCATGTAGTTGTGATTTCTTTGAATAATCTTGGAATTTTCAGAGGTTGAATTGTTACCCCACCAAAAAGTCTCGACCTCTAGTTTCTTCTTTTTTTGGCTACTGCTTGATATGTAGAAGAATAGAAATATATTACTAACAAAGAAGGTACATATCTTACTAGGAGCTCAAGTAATAGATAAAAAAATGAACAATGTAAAACAGGAAAGAAATCTTAGACTTGTGAAATACAAGTGCTGTGAACTGGTAGATGGGGCCATTAGCTTTCAGTTGCTAGGCAAATGGGGCATCCATTCCCTGAGATGTTGTTCTTGAAGTTGTCCTATGCTAGAATTATGTTAACAAATGTAGAAAAAAAAAGCTACCTCTAATGGGGAGACATCTGGAGATTATAAGGCTCTCGAGTACATCTATAAATTGTGAAACATATTTTCTACTGTTTGTTTTTTTCACGAGAACACTCGTCTTATGCATGCTGTACTTCAGTAAAAAAAAGGTCATATTTCCTAGTGTGGGGTTCTATTAACCTATATGGAACGACACAGCATTCTGCACACATTTCTGTTTTTTAATCATGCACCAAGTGTACTTCATAATTATATTCAGTACATTATTCTTTGTAAATGGTAACACATATTCTTAGAATTTAGTGATCCTAGGGTGTGTTTGGTTGCATGGAATCCTAAGGTGAGAATTGGAATCTCATTCCATGGCATCCCATGTCATGACATCTCATGCCATGGACTTGACCAATTTTGATGTTTGGTTGTCCATGGGCATTGGATTCCAATTCCTATTGTGAGTGTTTGGTTGTCCAAAACTAATCATGAGAATTTTTTTATTTTTTATTATGAAGTCCAATTCTCACACATTGAACTTTCTCATGATTTTCAAAATTTGACGTTGGATAAGTCCAGAAACCACCCTTACAGCCTTATCAACTTCTTGCCAAGGAAAGGTTTCCAATCGTATAGGCATAGCATTCGCTTGCTCAAATGCCTTGCATATACTCGATATGGCCTTAGCAAACTCGAGATCATCGTTGTCACACGTTCGCTTGCATTTGCGAGACAATGTAGTAGAACCCGAGGCAACATCTTCCCTATCTTCGGAAGCAACTGGTTGCAATTCAATGTGATCCAAGAACTAGAAATAGAAACATAACCATATGGGATTTTCTTGGTAGTATGAACGGATTTCATTGAGAAAGATACAGAACCATGTCTCCATTTTGTTCATTTCAATAAATAGATGGAGAGATAAGTTGAAACCATAATCTACCCTTTCACATCATTGTAAGTTTCTAATTATACCCTTTCACATGTAGTAGTTATCTGAGAGGTTGAGTAATCAAATCAACCTTCTCTAAATTGTTGTTAGCAAACACACTACATGCTTGAGAAAAGCAGAATTACATTCACTGAAATTGTCTAGGATCAAGGCAACGTATCTTCCATTAGAATCAAAAGAAACAATGGGTTGCAATGTGATCAGTCTGTGATTCAGAGATACGTCTTATCAAGATCATCGAAGTAAGGGTGCTCCATTGCTTTCTTTGCGGAGATGCGCTTGGATGGTTCATACTGCAACATTTTCTGCAGTAAGGTAAACAGACAAGTAAAAAAACATCCACCCTCTAAAAGTCCACAAAGAGAACTAAAGATCGATTGAGGGTGACGAACATTTTAAGAAAATTGTGCTCAAAACTCACCCCTAGCAGATCAAGCCCGTTGTTGTCAAAATTTGGAACAGCTGACGAACGCTTCTTTGGGCTCCATTGTGGGTATTCATGCCAGTCCTTCAGCTTACTGACTCCTGGCCACACTTGTTCATTTGGAGTGCCCAATAACCTGCACCAGATGCACAAGCCATAACCACATGAGATCAAGAAAAATCATAAAACTGACTAACTTTAAGAAACTGTATGCAAACCTGAAGATATGAAGTAGCTGTTGCAGTTCAGAGTCTCCTTGGAAAAGTGCTTTAGTAGTGACAAGTTCAGCTGCAATTCACAAAAATTAAGTTACCCAATGCAGATTCAGTTCAACCATAAAGAGTTTAAACTCGGTGTACACATATCTTACCAAAGATACAGCCAACAGACCACATGTCTACTGGAGTTGAGTAGTGGGTGGCTCCTAGAAGCACTTCTGGAGCTCGATACCATAGAGTAAGGATCTGTAATATGAAGTCAATTTTGAGAGGCTAATTGAAGTATCCTCTGGGTTCATGAAATCACAGGTAACATGGAATTAGTATTTCACCTCATGAGTATACTTCTTCATTGGAACAGTAAATGCTCGAGCAAGTCCAAGATCTGCTATTTTTAGCATTATTGTCTTGGGATCCATCAGAAGATTGTGAGGCTTCAAGTCCCTGGTTTCAAACAGAATATAAGATTGAGATTGCATGAACATTGAATCCAACCAGAGCATCAGCCATGGCTGAGCATGTTTACCACCTATTCTTTGATAACAACCTCACAAACTACTGACTTCCCCCTTCCTTCAATTCAATTCACTGCAGCTGGATTCTTGTCTGAGCAAAAGTTTCCTGCAAATTCAATGCACAACAACCAAACTATAATTACAAAAAAAAACACACACACAAGTACTTGAAAGCAACATTTCTGAATCTATTAAAAATGCTTCAACTAACAAGTTTTGTGCAAAGAGTGGGGTGATCTTCTTCTTACCAGATATGTCCATAACATCCATGTCAGGCTCTGAAGGAAATCCAACACATTTTGAACTCCTTTGAAGACCATGTTCATCCCCATTGCATCACCAATTCTGCAGATGAATCTCAAATAAAGAAGAAGAAAATGTTACACATGAAAATGTTTGGAGTCACAATTGTTCTGTTTTCAGTACTTACTGTTAAACTAACTTATGAGTTAATTTAAGCAAGTTATAGTAAGTAAGAACAAAAAAAATCAGAACTATAGTTTACTGAAGCTAATGAACAGATTAACTAGCAAGTGATGAACACAAGCTTTTTTATCAAACAACTTCACTACTCATCAAACTGATTCAATCAAACTAAACTTCACAGAAGCTCATAAGCAGTCATATACTCATATTTAAGTCTAAATACTTGCTAAAAAACAAAAAAACCCAGAATCTACTGAACAAACAAGTTAATTAGTTAACAAGAGTCCTTTACCAAACAAACACTACTCATCGAACTGGTTCAATCAAACTAGTTCTAAGATAAAACTAATTCTGAGATACCCATTTAGTTGTTTCTTCAGGAACAGTTAATTTAGCAATAAATGAACAATTTTTGAGACTCAAGAACTACAGAAGATCAAAACTGAAGAAGTAAGTGTTGTTTCCTACTGATTCGAAAACCCCATTTTGTTCGACAGTTCCTAGTAAGTGTTGTTTCCTTGAGAACAATAGAAGAGAGGAAGAGGGATTAGGCAAACCTGGAGCAGGGAGATGAGATCACAGAGGAGGAGAGGAGATCGCGGAGATGAGAGATCTTCGAAAGAGGTGAGATCGAGCCTCTGATGCGATGGAGATCAAGAGATCTTCGATCAGCCCTTCACAGAGATGAAGAGAAAGAGATCTTCGTGAGTCTCTGATGCGATGGAGTCTTCGCGGAGATGAGAGGTCTTTGATCAGCCCTTCACAGAGACGAGGAGAAAGAGATCTTCGTGAGTCTCTGATGCTGGAGATGAGGAGGTCTGATGCTGGAGAGAGACGAGGAGATCTGATGCTGGACAGAGACGAGGAGAAAGATATCTTCAGTGGAGAAAGAGATCTTCAATGGAGGTCTCACATGGAGATCTGATGTTGGAGCGAGACGAGAGGTTTTGTGTCCCGTGAATCATGTTCCCAGTGTGAGTGAGGCGTCCGATTCCTACCAATGGTGGGAGTCTATGGCACGTGCTGGCATCTCTCACCCACCAATAAAATCTCAAATAAACACCTAAAATGCTATTCCAAGTAGAAATAGGATTCCTATTCCCATGGAATGGGTGCAACCAAACACACCCTTAGTAACAAATCAAGTTCATGAAAGTGAGATGCACATTGAATGACCAACAAGTTCTGACAAATTGGTTGCATTACCTCTAATTTTTCCCTGTTGACGTCGTATGTTTTTTACATTCATAGGTTTGTTGCTCAGCAGTATGAAAGACACGAAGAAATGGCTTCTGCTGCATTAGCGTACAAATGCATGGAGGTGGCTTACATGAGGATTATATATTCCACAAACCCAATCATGAAGAAGGACTGGCTTGACTTGCAAATGGCCCTGCCTCCTCTAGGTAAGCATATATGACAAATACTTATTTTAGAAGTTAACAACTTGATGCCTCTCAGAAACTTTATAACTAAAAATTTATGTGAAATATGCTATCCTGGTGACTATAATAGGTCAGACTTGAACTACTTGTTCTTGATAATGTCTCATTAATGTTCTTAGGTGAATCTCCATCATCTTCTGCCTCAGCTTAGATAATGTAAACAATCAAATCATGATGGGGAATGGTGCTGCAGCAAAAGGGCTTCCAGCTTCTCATATTGTTTAAAGTATGCCGTAGGCTTTTAACAAAAAAATAAGGTGGAGGGTGCACCAACAAAAGGAGACCAGATGGTTTAGATATAACTAAAGACTAAAGGAGATTTGAATGCAGTGGAACAATTGGTGATTTGTACTTGAAGCAACACTACGATGCTCAAGTTAGTGTAGAGCTCGAAGAGGATGACGGTCAAGGAAAATGTAAAATAGGGTCTGCACACCATATATGCACGAATGAAAGGGGTTGGATAGCATGAGACAGGAAAGGAAGAGATATCAGTAAAGCCAACAAGATCCATGGAGTTTAGGTGCCCTCATCGTCCCTTAGTAGGTTCGGCCCCGACACTGGGTGAATCATGTGATACACAACGGGAAACAATGTCATTTCCTGGGGGGAGTGGTGCAAATATGGTCTATATTTCCCCATCAACTCTTCCCTGCATCAATGACACTGAGATTTCATGTTGATATACCAGTAAAGCCAACAAGAAGATCCATGGAGTTTTCTTTATCAAAGAATGGTTGTTATGTATTTATTGTGTTTGTATACATGTTTTTTTTTTGGGGTTAATTGTGCAAGGGCTGCCTTTGGTATGTAAGGATTGCACACCACCTTATTTGAGTAAAATTTCTTATTCACCAAAACTATATTTTCTTCCTGCACTGATGTCAAACACACTCGAGATGGGATCAGGGACCTCCTGATCGATGATCTAGAAATAGGGGGGATTCATTTTTAGACGTAGGAAAGTTGTCCATTGTCAGTGATTTGTAAAAAAATTTCACAGAATTTTTTTGCTTTCCATAAGATACCACTGTTCCAAAACTAGATCTCATCTTATATTAGAAGTATTAAAACTACTAACAGGACACTTATACAAGATACTGCTGCAACTTCTGGCATCAGAGAATGCACAAGAAAGTCAAATTCCACTGCTGAATATCTGAACATGGTATAACATCTTTATGCTCTGATGTGAAACAATCTTGTAGACAGGTAATACCAAAAAGAAAATGATAAGTGCTTTCGATGGTTCCAACTCTCCATTTGGAGAAAACATCTAGTAGACAAGATGAAATGCGTCAGGCATCATTCACATATTTGCATGAAATCCATCTGGCCATCTCCATCTTCCCTCGTCTTTTTTCCTTGAACAATAATGAAAACAAAAAATAAAACTTGTTTATTTCCTCTAATGATTGCATAACACTCGTTGATATTTTACTCGATCCATCAGTTAAGAGTTCCCTGCCAATCAAGTAATTGCAATGTGAAGGGTGGACACTGAAGGCTGAGGGAGACTTTCTTTGATGATGACATAACTTGAGCTTCACTTCAGGTGGAAGTTCAAATGGTTAATGGGAAGATTCTCTTGCAAAAGTTTTGTCAAGTCTTTAATCGGTGTCCATCAAATCCTGTCGAGTTAGAAAGCTTTTGCTCTTCAATCTTTTCCGCAGCACCTTCATAACAAAAAATTCAGAAGCAATCAGGGACTTGAACAGCCAACATTCAGGAGACATAAGGATTGAATAACCAACACGATGTAACATGTTTTCTGCAATTCTCTGATTCTAGGAATCTTATAGTGCATGCAAGCAATCATATTTTGACTACTGCCATGCGTAGTTGGGTAATGTTCACGAGCACTGGATTTCTGTATTGGATAATAGCTTATTTTAATTATTCTTGGAAGAAGGCCACACGACGCTTCAACATGAGGAATGTTATGATATGAAATATTCAAATTTACATGTATCTGAATCTGAATGAGTAAAAGGCAGCCCATCAAACCTTTTATATCTCTTTTTTGAGCCACATGGGCAGAGTGCATTTCTACTTATTTGCCCACTCTTTGCCATATTAGACCTGGCAACATCCAGTGGTGTTGATCCCATCAGCTTTTGAACCTACAAAAACCATGATAACCCATGTAAAGACAGGGAAACAACATATTAACCATATAATAATTAATTAATGCAGTTCACATATAAGAAACTGTCTCACAACTCTGTTTTGCAATGCACCAGTTGACAAAACATTGATTCAATGTATATATTATGTGCCAGTACAAACACAATAACACATGTTGTTCATTGCACTAATAAACTAGATACGCCGAGGACATGATCAAAATCACCTAGAAACCATCTTTAGCCTTTGAATGCTATTATATGCATTATCAATAAACTACGAGGATAGTGAAAAAACCATTTCAGATTTCCTAGCTCAAATACAGGATTCTGAACCCTGTCTATTATAAGACAGATATGATGGTTGTTTAAGTTTGATGGTGCCATAAAAAGATTTTAGGTACAATGACAGTGGCGGTAGAGAGAAGGGACACAGGTAAAACTGAATTGTCTCAATGACACAATGGTGATTACCATAGTGGCTTAAGTTGTTGCTGTCTTGTTGATGTTCAAAATGTATAGAACTGAAATTTCATTTGGTAGTTGTTTTACTATTCTGGTAAAAGCAAGAAGCTTTTTAGTACAATCTCCACTTAAATATAACTATTGTGAAACAGGAAAGAGATGCGCTAACATACTATCTTTACTGACCCAAAGACAAAAAAACTATCCTAAAGTTTTTTAGGTAATGTAAGATACAGTACAACTTCCCGTTACAGTACATAGAAACCCCTAAACATGAGACCGGGCAGTGGAATTAGTGCTCATCCAAACAATCTTAACAATGATATTTGCTAAATTATTTTCCATTGGATTATCAAAATCCTCGACACCTAATTCATAATCTATCTTCTTTAAGCGTTCACAATAGACTACAAAATTCAAGTTTGAGACTAGTAGTACCTCATTTATGTTTTTGGGCATAGGTTTTCCTTCTTCCTTCAACTTCTCTATCTTCTTTTGCGCTTCTTTAGCCCACGTAAATTTCGCCAATGCACTCTCAACTTCCATTATCGTGCAATTACACTTCTTCGCCGCATCTTTCTTCTGGCTGCTTTGGATATTCTACAATCATTCAACAATAAAAAACACAACTTTAATGGAATTCTACAAAAATTCACGCAAAACTCCAAATATTCAAAGTAAGAGACCAATTCATTACCTCCCCAGTGGGATCGAACCCACCTAGATATCGAATAATAGCTTCTTGCTTCTCAAATGCATCCGAAAATGTGGCTTCACTGCTTCGACCCACCACATAGTTCTTGAAAGATCCCATCTTTCTTGCAGTCATCATCTCATCAGCAAATTCTAAAACCCAACAAATGTACAAACTTACACAAAACCCACTCACTGAAAACCAAATTGAAGTGACCCAAAAACTAAAAAATCGATTTTTCAAAACCCCAACAACAAAAACAGCAAATTCAAACCTAATTAGAAATAAAAATCGAAACTTTTAGCAAAGGGCTGTGGGGTACTTACTGAGGAGAGTGAAGGATTGGGAGGTGGATTGAGAAGGTTGGTCAGTGGAGGTCTTGTCGCCGGTGAAGACCCCTTTGATCTTGTCCACCCATCCATCGAGTGGTGAGGTTGTGAAGATCGAACGGTTCTGTAATTGGTGATGCGGAGATCGAGTGGAGAAGAAGATGGCATTTTTGTAAATATTGTAGAGATGTTGAGAAGCCATTTTTTGAGCTCTGTGAGTGAGAGACGAAGAAGACTGGTTTTGATGGGGTTAGGGTTTAGTGTTGAAGGGTTTTTGGGCTTTGGAGTTGTTTGGGTCTAATAAGTCCGACCCATGATTTGTCCGGGTCAAGAACTCAAGATGTGTATATTTTACACACCCAACCATCGTTGACAATGTATTATACACATTATGGCAACTATTAACCATAGTCGCATGCGAGAGAAAGGAGAAGAAAAGACAATGAGAAGGCTTGCGAAGAAAGGAGTGGAGGGAAGGAGAACATGCTACGATGAAAGGGAGGGAAGACAAATACAAGGACAAATTTTGATTATGTTTTCACATTTCTTAAAGCAATTGTGAAATTCACTTGATCTTCGGGCGGTGTTCGATAGCCCAGAAAATTGTTTTCTAATAAAAATAACTTTTTAGAGAAAAGGACTAGGAAAATTACTTTATTAGGAAAATGATTTTTCTAGTGTTTGATTGCACCAGAAAATTAGACTCTAACAATATCTTTTATGGGTATATTGATAATTTGATATTACAAAATTTATTCTTGAATTTGGGTTGGTTGTAAATGAGTTTGAGATTTTTTTAACAACTTTTTTTTAATATATATTTTCTATGCTTACCTAGAAAACAACTTTTTTTTTATGGGGGAGATCGGAAAAAAAAATCAAGAAAATCAAGTGAATCTAGAAAAAAATTTTCTAACTTATCTGATTAATCAAACACCGAAAAATAAGATTTTATATGAAAAATAATTTCCAGCCCTTTGAAAGGGGTTTTGACCCTCTATATATTATTTCACTTTGGCACATTCATTTGAAAGGACATATTTTGATAATGTTTTCACATTTCTTAAAGCAATTGTTGAATTTACTTGATCTTCGAGAGTGTTTGATGGTTCAGATGTTTCTTAGGAAAATTAACTTTTTAGAGAAAATGACTAGGAAAATTATTTTATTAAGAAAATGATTTTTCTAGTGTTTGATTGCACCAGAAAATTAGACTCTTGACAGTATCTTTTATGGGTATATTAATAATTTTATAATACAAAATTTATTCTTGAATTGGGGTTGGTTGTATGTGAGTTTGAGATTTTTTAACAACTTTTTTTAATATATATTTTCTATGCTTACCTAGAAAACAACTTTTTTTTTATGGGGGGAGATTGGAAAAAAAAAATGAAGGAAAATCAAGTGAATTTAGAAAAAAAAAAATTCATAACTCATCCGGTTAATCAAACACCGGAAAATAAAGATTTTATCTAGAAAATAATTTTTTAGCCAAATTTTCTAGGCTATCAAACACGACCTTAGCTTATTAAGTGAGGCTAGGGAACCAGATTTTGCAACTAGGATGATGTGACATCGGTAGATGAGGTTTTCACATCCTCGAGATACATATAAACACTTTGAAATTTTGATCATTCTTTCAAAATCCCGTCACGTCACCATGGTTGCAAAACCTTATTGCAAAAACCTGATTTCCTAGCATTTTCATAGCAAAACTTTGATTACTTTCGTTGAATGAGTAATAAAACGTAACTAATTTGATGCAAGAGGATTCAAGTCAGATGATGTTGAGCTGTTAGATAGCACGTTGTTGGCACTGAGATACCTTGAGTCGGCAGATTAGCGCAAAGATGACAGGAAATTGCGATTTTTTCCTAATTGGGGCAGTTTTTGGCGCGTTTTGGTATTTTGGCCATAACTTTGGCTATGGGTATCAAAATCGCCCATATGACCCCAATTCGAAAAACTCTTTTCGTTACGCACGTCGTGGCCATCGAGCATAGCTCGGTACACATCTTTTAGAGGCCAAAATCTACTATTTCCTCTTCCGAATTCACAATTTTAGTTTTTTTTCCTTTTATGGTAATATTTCTTTTATCGTTTAGGAAGTAATTCTGAACCCGTTTTGGGCCAAATTTTTAGCAGATTACTTCTTTTATTACGTATTTCAATTTAGCATGATTATTGGGATTTTTCTATTTTTGGTAAAATTCTGATTAATAGCGAATTTTAGCTATAAACTCCGGCTTGTGAGCTGACTTTAGAGATACTTTTGATTTGAATAATTTTAATTAAATATCAGAGGTGTTTCTCGGTGTTTTGGGCAAATCTCGTGTCTTTCTCAGCAAATTTGACTAATATTTCAGAACAATCGCTATTGTGTCTGGCGTCATAATTATACAAAGATGTTGAAAATTTTAATTTTTGCTAGTTTGAATCTAATACTTTCATGCTCTAAGGGGAAAAAAATCAGACAAAAGTAAAAAAAGAGTCAAGGTCATCATATTTAGGTGGTTTTTCTTTTTTTATGTTCAGATTCATACCACGAGTTCTTATTAGGTTTGGAATTCAAACATTACAGTGAGCATTCCTTTGGCGCCAATGTACTTGAAGGCATGCATTCTGGGTTAACTGTTTGTTTTATTTACTTGTTTCAGTTGTCCAAGGTCATGTCAAGATAATTCAAATTAAACTCTATCTACACACAAACCCTAGACCAGGATGCATGCACCAAGAAGGCGCGTTTGTGCACACCTTCTTGGTGAGCCTTGCAGGAGTTGTAGCGATGCTATTAGAGGTCTGCTACGTAGGCAACATCTTATCGAATCACCCTTTGAAATGCCCTACTGTGGGGTTTTGGCCCTCTATATTATGTCACCTTTTGCATTTTAGAGGTTGCTCTTTAGTGTTTAGTACCTAAAAACACAAGGACATGGAGCAACACATATGGGGTCCCTTGAGAGAATCAAGTGATAACATGATAAAGAGACTGAAAGCTTCCTAGAAGCTAGCATTACATACATATAATGCATATTATGGAGTGAAAGGAAGAAGAACCTAATTACCTAGCTAGAAGAAGAACCCAAGGGTCCTTTTCTAGGGGTCACTGATGCCCCAACACTTGCACCAACCATCACTTAAACAAAACAATAAAAGAGATGGAATTTATGCCCTTTTGATGGAGGGTACTCTGTATCTAGAGAGATCAGAGAAAGGGTATCCCTTAAGAAGAATCAATCACCATATCAGAGATCAGATTGTACTCAATAGTATCACTGTACCAGTCCTCACTCACTCACCGACCTCGTCTGAGATGCCAGGATTCGTTTATGTGTGCAAAATATGCATATCATGATCCATCATAAGTTGACATTCTCCATCCCACTCAAACATACTCTGTCAACTCCTTATCCCAATCTATCTCCCATGTCTCTCCCTCTGAAATCCTTTTAGCATTTGTTCCTAACCAAATGGAGCCTGGTTTTTCTGTTCTAACAGTTGCCATAGAGTTTTTCAGAGTCAAAGACACCCTTCGATACAGAGTACAGAACTACTAACTATTATTTGAACATATTTGAGATAATGGACATGAAAAAGGTATCTTGACACTTGATAATTCATACAATCAAGGATATTTTGGACAATTTGCAAACGTAATTGCGAACAGTGAGGACTAACTTCATCCTTGGAGGAATATATAAAGGGTTGAAATCTTAAAATGTGTTGTAGATAAGATAATTATATATAGTATCTTGTGGATATTTAGCAAGTTGATACTCTCTCAATATAGGGTCATTTTCAAGCAAATGATCTTAGAGAGGAATTCTAGCTAGACAATCCCATCCAAATGCATAAAGGTTTTTCTTTTGATATTTTTTGGATTAAACAATGATCCCATCATCCATGCATGCATGTATAAATAAGGGGTCATATGGTTTCAATTCCATCACAACCAAGGAGTCTCATTCAAGTGTATTCCAAAACTCATATTCCCATATATACCTTCGCTTCTCATCAACTTATCCAAAGTTCAAAATTTCCTTTAGTTTAACATCAAAGTTATATCAGTTTCGATAAGCTGCATTTCAAGTGTATCCTTTACTTGAAGTTTGATATATAATGGATAGAGTGATGAAATTGGCATCACAGAAAGCGGTGGTGATCTTCAGTAAGAGCTCATGTTGCATGTGTCATGCTGTCAAGAGACTGTTCTACGAGCTTGGAGTTAGTCCTGCAATTCATGAGCTTGATGAGGATCCTAGAGGAAGAGAAATGGAGCGTGCACTTCTCAGTCTAGGGCTTAGCCCCTCTGTGCCAGCGGTGTTCATAGGAGGGCGGTTGATAGAATCAACTAACACGATCATGACTCTTCATCTCAATGGATCACTTGTACCAATGCTCAAAGAAGTCGGAGCGATTTGGCTATAGTAACAGTTATCTGATACCATATCACACAGTAGCATCAACTCTTTTGTCACAAAAGTTTTTCTTTTTCGCGGCATTGGTGACCTCAGTTAATTTGTGAGGCATCTAATGAAAGTAGTCTGTACTCTATAGAGAGTTTGCAAGGTACTATATTAGTAATTAGCTTTTGCTATGTTTCGATAATAAACTCGTACTTTTCGTAATGGTATACTACTTTATATGCTCTTTTATGAAATGGAAATTTAAGTTTCATAGTAGGTAATTTCAGAAAGTTCGATGCATAAAGGCTAAAAAGGAACGCTAGAAGTAGCTCTGATGCGTAAATCACACACACTTCACTGCATGTCATCGTTCATGGATCAAATTGAAAAGATACCTTATTAGTGCTGTAACATCCTGTTTGCAACTTTTAGCTTTTGGGGATTCTTTTGGATGGTATGGAATCAAAGAAAAATCTTGGATTACTTTACATTTCGAAATCAAACAGTGAAGATATAACTAAAACACTTGGTTTCCCCGCCTTTGGATCTACTTCAATGGTTGATCAAATGAATACTGATAAACTAGATCACAAGCTGCAACAATCAACCATTTTCTTTTCTTTTGAATGGGTATCCGTAAACCTCTCCGAGATTAACATGTTTTGTCCGTCCGCGTTGAAGGTTGTATTTAATTGAACACATACTTATTCTTTCCAGGGTTATTAGCATGATTGATAAAATGGAGTGTAAACTGTTCTATGATGCAAGACTTCACATGGACTAGTTTGTTGAAATGTTCTCATATATTATCCAAAATCAGCTCTAAGTGTAAATTTCACTTGAAAACCATTGAAAACAGGCAAACCTGGATTATCCATTTATTGTTTGGTTGATTTCGGATGCCTTCTGTTAACAATTAGTGTTGCAGATTTCATTTGAAAACTCCCCTGCTCTTAAAAGAAAGCAATTTTGTTCAACCAAAGGAGAGAATGCTGATGCTTCTTCAACTTTTTATGTCCCTCATGTAATCCTCCATATCTATAAAGCCTCGATATAAAATGGCCATGTTTTGTTGTTGCCATTTCAAGAGCTCCCATACTACTTTATCTAGAAAAGAAAGTTCTTTGTTTCCCTCCCAACCCAACCAAACATTCATATGATAAGGCCAATCTTTTTGCATTCATCCACAGTTTCCTGCAAGTTCATGTATTCATCATGGTTTAGACATACCTACTTTACACGTAAACCTATTCGCACGATAAATACAAGTTTTCATACTTCACATCTGCACTCCGCTTGGTGCATTATACTTTCATGGGCTGTCGTTTGGAAAATTATATTATATAGTTCTACATATGAGCCTGTTGTCAATAATTGAAGGTCAAGTCTGATTGTTTTTTAAATGAAAATATTGCTAACTATGTGCAATAATGAAAGTATGGGAGCCTAAAGGAATATCTCAATGTGTAAAGAGAAACATAATGTGTAGGAATATAGGGACACACGTGACACGCAGGGAGGAAATGATCAGGTTACATGTAAGTGCGACAGGAAGAATCATAAAATGACCGAAAGCTATCTCATTCCCCATTTTGCAATCTATCCTGATCAGGAATCCTGAGTAATATCAGAATATAGAAGATGCTACCGCCCTTTGTGAAATTCTAACCAGGGTATCTACAAAAGCAGAAAAGCTAAATAAACGGCTAACAGACAGTACACGTCGTTGCTTCACCTTAAGTTGGTCCCTACCACCAGATTAAGTAAATGTGAATGCTCAAATGAACCACATGTTGTAGAAAATTTGCATTAGTATGACAACCACTACGATGATAAAACAGATATTAAGTAGATTTGCATTAGTATGACAACCATTACGATGATAAAACAGATATTAAGTACTTGGCTTGATGGATTAACTACGCGATTTGATCAGTAGTATATATGCAGGTGTGGGGTATTGAATGCAGCTGCTTAGATGGACTAGATCGGAGAGAAGCGAAAGCGAGTCTTCATGCAAGGTGGAGGCGATGGACCGGAGCGAAAGCAAGTCTCTATGCGAGATGGAGGCGACGAGGACATTAAGTGGCAACAATATTGTAGCCTTCGGGTCTGGTTTGGTTAACCCTATTGGGTCAGTCATGTAGCCTTCGGGCATGGATTAATAAATAAATAAAAAGGATCAACGACCCAATTTTTTTTTAAAAAAAAAAAAAAAAAAAAAAAAAAAAAAACACCTCCTTTGCCCATTTCTATAAATATGTGTATTGAGAAACAAGCTCCTTATAACTTTGAAAGCTTGAAACTCAGTTGTTTTTCTCACCCAAATTCCTTTTTCCTCAACCAAACAGCACAACTTCTCCACCATCGGATCGAAATTCATTTTTGAATTCGGTCCGATAGGTGTTGAGACTTGAACTTTTAATAGTATACAAGGTAATTCACTTAGTACATTAAGAAGACCGAAATGGAGGCAATTAATAGGTTGGTTTCACAGAAGGGAGTGGTGATCTTCAGTAAGAGTTCATGTTGCATGTGTTATGCTGTTAAGATTCTGTTTCATGACCTTCAAGCAAACCCCATGGTTCATGAGCTTGACCAGGACCCCGAAGGCAGGGAGATGGAGAAGGCACTCATGAGGATGGGTTGTAATACGCCCCTACCAGCCGTGTTCATTGGTGGTAAGTTGATGGGATCCACCAACGAAGTTATGTCCCTCCATCTCAGCGGTTCTTTGATTCCACTGATCAAGCCTTATCAGGCTGAACGTGAGACGTGATACCATGTTAGAAGCATAAAGCTTTTGTGTGTAGCAGTTATATATATGTTGTGGAGTATTGTATTGTAAGTTTTTTTTATTAGTTTAAGCATGTATCCTGTTTTGCTAATAAACTTCAGCTTTTGTTTCCAAATGTTAGATTAATTTTAGACCTTCAGCCAGTCGCTGCATGTTTGGTTAGAATCTCAAATTTTTCCAATTGTTTTAATGGCCACAAAAAAGTAGAGAATAATGTGTATTCTCACTGATTGACGATGGCCACTGTTACTATGAAGATAAAATGTCATCCCCATCGGCAGCAACATGACTGACAATGGTTTGATCACAATGGGTGACTATATAACCAGACTTATGATCAACCATGCAATCATTCTCTTATGTTAACTTCTTAATGTCTATGTATAAAGAGTCAAAATTAAGGGGCATAATACAAAGTAGGTTATTCATGTTTTTTGAAGGTTAGGTTCTTACTGATATCTCCCCACTTTTTATACTTGGTTTCCAACATGTAAGGAACAAACAGGATGGCAGATTCTGCCATCGCTGTTTTGGGTGAAGTCTTTAGCTAGTATCGTGGTCTCTGTAAAAATTTCTGTGACAACATCTTTTCCGTACATAATATCGTTCTTGTAGATTCATCCTACTTATGCCTAGCTTGCTTGTGTCAACAGGAAAACCGGTAGATGCAAACAAAATGGATAGTTAGTGGACACCGAAAGAACTGTTTATGTAACTCAATCAATAAATTCCACCAAAAAAAGAGTCCAGCTGAAGTTCTTTGCCTTTTTCAATTTATCATGTGTGTGTGGCTGTGCGATTGCTAAGATGCAACAAGTCTCCTTAAAACTCAACTCACAAATACTTCACAATCTGTTATTTTTTCACTGTAACATGGCGGATTGAGAGGGTAAATATGAAAACATAATCTGTACGTTAGCTCAAAGAACTACAAGAAGATCTGCTATATTTGTGTTGTATCGATCAAATGTAACCTCAAGCTGCAATAAACCAGATTCTTAGCTCCACATCATATGCAAGGACATAATACTGAATCCCACCAAACTATTTCTTATACAACTCTCCGATTATCATATTTTTCACAATAAACTTCAGTTACAAGTACTGAAAATTTTGAACCAGAGTTAAGAAAACACAACAACAATGGACTCGTACCCGTTCTTGAGTTCAAAAAATTTCACTATGCAATGATTTTGATGGCTACTTCTCTATATAAATGAGTGCGGTATCTAAAAAGTCTAAAGAAAATATACAAAAATACCCTTGATAATAATTTGCAAGATGCGATATCCATGCTGTCATACCGGAAAGCTCAACATATCATTAGAACAAATTTCACATAAATTTTCTGTCAGAGGTACACTTAGCGGGCATTGTGAATTGTACTAGATTTCTTCAACAAATGCGTTAGAAGTTCCTATGCCTCTGAAGACAATGAAGCAGACACTCCACCTGTTAAGGATTAGAGTAGGCAAAGTGTGCAATATTGTGTTATGGACTCTTTGGCTTTCTCTCTCTCAAAAAAGGTAAAAGAATGCATCGGTGGTCTTGATCGCAAAACAAAGACAGAGTTTAGGTGCCTATACATTGAAGAACTTAACCTGTTCTATAAATTTTTAGTGACTGAAAAAAAAAAAAAAAAAAAACATTTTGTTTTTTTTGCACTTACATTCCTTTACATCCAAAAAGGCGAAGGAAAAAAAAGAATCCTTCCTTTTCACATTGAATGATGCCCATTATCAGGCCACAAATTCCAACTTTATCTTGAAGAAGAAAGCTTCTTCATTCCCTTCTCATGTATGTCCTTCTCAACTATATAAATCGATCATTATGGTGCACCCTTTTGATCATGTATTACGCATATATCACAATGAGATTCTCTAGTCTTATTCAAGACAGGCATATGTGATGAAAAATCCATATGCTCAATGGCCATGGAAGGGGACAGCAAAGTTGGTGGATATGAATAAGGAGAATCACACAACATGAAAGAAAAAAAAAGGTTTATCTTCACCTCATATTGATATCCATCTCCTCCCAATGACAATACGTAGTGAGTCATACCTGTGATCATCAAGTGAGGGAATTCATCCTTATCTTACATAACCATTGAAAAAGTTCAATCCCTTCACCCACTCACATAGTCACATTCGTCTTCACAAAGCAACACCTACTCACATTCACCTTCATAATGCAATATAGAAGCAGGGGACAAATTATTGATGTTCATGAGTTAAGAAGCATTAAATATGCTTTTTGAGGAAAATGGGTTGTGCTCGTCACCATCAACAATTAGTATGGTTTAATCCAAAATTTCAAGTATCTTTTAGTGTAAACTCTGGTTTATACGTAGTGTACTTTAAGTAGGTTGGTTAAGATTCATTCGATATAACTCGTGTATATTCCTATAAAGGCAATCATGGAGTCGTCAGTCATGAACTTCCATCCAAAACAAGCTTTCGTAAGAGAGATTAATCATTCATATGACAACCGATGTAGCAGAGAATGAGCGTATCACATGAAAATTGAAATACATGATCCATGCCTGTACACATGCAGCTAAATGGCAAACTTCAACATGTCTGAACAGGCTAGTGAAAAATTATCATTTTGCGGTGTTCAATAAGCAAACAAGCTTCCAATTTGCGAACAAAAAGACAAATAAATTTATAAATCGAAAGGTACTATTATTTGGCATGATTTTGCTCATCTAAATTAAGTTTTTGGACTAAATTTTAACAGATTTAAAATACTTGCTACTGAAGAACAAGAAACTTGACATACATTTCAATGTTTTTTTTCCAATAATTTTTAGTTTCACATTTTGACTTCTCTCTCTCTTTTAGATTTGGGCACAAGTCATTTGTTTCATTTTGCCTTTTGGGATTGGATAAGAATCTTTGTCTTCCATAAAGTAAAGGTGCTCTTACTGGATAAACTCTAAATCCTTTCTTCCTCCACCTCATCAGATGCTCCATCTACATAGCCAAATAAACAAAACAGAACATTACATAATTAATACATAAATTCTCATTCAAAAAATAAAAATAAAAATTCATGTACTTCCATGATCCTTGAAAGTTACAGTGAACACAGCAAAACATTATCAGAACCCAATACAATGTTAATCCTGATTGCTATAACACTTACTACTTTGTCGAATAGCAGTGAACTGAATGTGTAGGAAGAAATGGATAGAGGAGGTGGAAATGCATTCATTGTTCAGCTCAAAACCAAAAATAGGGTTGTTCTATGACACTCAGATCATTCGACGTACTATCATAGATACATTACATAACATTATTGAAAAGATCAATATCCAAATCGAACAACTAGTGAAAGTGATGGATCAATATGATATGTCATATTGGTGTCACCCAAATATCTAAAGGAACATTCCTTTTTTTCTTATTTTCGTCACTTAAATAATGCAATCCACCACCCTTCCATCCCCTATAAATATGTGCGAAGGGAAGTTCAAGTTCATCAATCCAAGCCTTTCAGTGCATTCAAAAGTTCCATAGCTTCATACCTCATATTGCCATATTTTCCCACATATTTCAATACTATTTTTCGTGATCATCAATATGGATAGAGTGTTGAAATGTTCATCACAAAAGGCCGTCGTGATATTCAGTAGGAGCTCATGTGGCATGTGCCATGCCATCAAGAGTCTCTTCTATGACCTAGGAGTTAGCCCTGCAATTTATGAACTTGACGAGGAACCTAAAGGAAGAGAAATGGAGATGGCGCTCCAAAGACTGGGATGCAACCCTGCAGTTCCTGCTGTGTTCATAGGCGGTAACCTAGTGAACTCTACCAATACCATAATGTCGCTTCACCTAAGCGGCTCTTTGGTGCCAATGCTTAAAGAAGCCGGAGCCATCTGGCTTTGAGAACCTAAGCTCTAGTACCATGTATGAAGTATAATAAGCTTAGCTTGGTCGTGTCAAGTAGTCTTCGTCCCTGTCTCGGCATATGAATATAGTATATGGAGCTTCTTGATGATATGTAACCTATAACAGTATTGAGTAATAAAGTTGTGTTTTTTTGTCCGACATCTGATGCAAACCTCCATGAACATTTCACACCATATAGTACTATTGTTATCGGTATAACTTAAAAATCATTATCGGGCTTTGTCTGTTGGTGATCATTTGATGTTCAATACAACAGTATCCAATTTCTGAATTATTGGAATGATATTCTTACCAGTGTTGTTACATCAAACTATATTCTTATTTATTGTTGTTACATCTATTCTCCTTGATGATTCTTTTGATGAATGGCCAAGAAGCAATGACAAGATTATACACTGAATTTAAATGTTCAATCAGAACTCAGAAGAACAATGAATCAAAATATAATATGTTCAAAATTAAAGATTAATTCGACTGTGGGTATATTTCATTTGATAAATCTATTTTTTAAGTAGTTTCAGCTGATCACCTAACTTACTCAGATTGCATACCCTTTCGAGAGTTCTGGAAAAATACTGAAATCTTGAATTACGAAAATGGTGAAACTATGTTAAGGCCTAAAGCGAATCACTTGTTATGATCCTGAACTGTTTCATGAGCTTGACCTGGATGCTAGGATCAGCTCATGCATTCTTCTTTTACTCCTTTTGTCTTTTCGGAGAATCTCTCTTTCAATCGATAAGTATTTTTTAAGTAGTTTCAGCTGATCGCTCAACTTACTCAGATTGCATACCCTTTCGAGTTCTGGAAAAACATGTTAAGGCCTAAAGCGAATCACTTGTTATGATCCTGAACTGTTTCATGAGCTTGACCTGGATGCTAGGATCAGTTCATGCATTCTTCTTTTACTCCTTTTGTCTTTTCGGAGAATCTCTCTTTCAATCGATAAGTATTTTTTAAGTAGTTTCAGCTGATGGCTTAACTTACTCAGATTGCATACCCTTTCGAGTTCTGGAAAAACATGTTAAGGTCTAAAGCGAATCACTTGTTATGATCCTGAACTGTTTCATGAGCTTGACCTGGATGCTAGGATCAGTTCATGCATTCTTCTTTTACTCCTTTTGTCTTTTTGGAGAATCTCTCTTTCAATGGATAAGTTTCCATCCACTCAAGATTAATCTTGGAGGTGAAGCTACAACATGTCACAAGCAACGATACTATATTCAACTGCTCTAAAAAAGCCTCATCACTTATTAATACATATTCAATTCTTTATTAATTCTTGCACTTCCAACTTATGGGATAAGTTACATCTCAACGTGGGGTGAAGCTGCAAAGTCCATTGACACCACTACTAAGTGACATGTCTCAAACAACGATACTGTCCCCAAATTAGACATCTGCCATCGTCCAGGTATAAGTTTTTTACATGTCTCAAACAACGATACTGTCCCCAAATTAGACACCTGCCATCGTCCAGGTATAAGTTTTTTTTTTGCGAACGGAGCTAAACTATACAACTGCTCTCAAAAGACATCGTCACTTATTGAGACATATCAATCATTTATTAACCTGACATGATGTGCCTCATCTCCCGATATGGGACTAAACACTTTTCAAATCGAGCCAACATTTCTAACAAAAACAATGTTATCATCAAAGTTAATGCACATGTGATGCATGTTATTCTTTGATTGATTTTGTATGTTTGAAATGCAATTTTACATGTACGAGGGCTTATTATTCTTCAACTTGTTTGAAAGGAATCTATAGATCAATGGGTTTAGTTGAACTGCATGGAGAAATATATATTTTTCGGTTAAAAAAACTATAATCAAAACTTAATTAGAATTCAAAAGTCAAAATTAAAATCAAACCAACGTTAATTATTTATTAAATATTAAATTATTTTCTCTGTCATTTAGTTATTTGCTTGGATGTGGAGATTTGTTCGTATTGAGACTGATAAAGATGTCGCAAGTTGGGTTTGAACCCATGACCTAGTGATACCATTCGCCAAGGTCTAACCGTTGAGCTATCATGCCATTAGCACCAACTCATTAGTTGCATAGAACAATGTACGATAATCCAAAAGCCATACATGTTTCAATCACAGTAATTAACTGGAGCAAATCAATGGCATCTTGTATGCTTGGCAGACTTGATACAATAGATCTTTTACCAGATGGGAGATGTTATTGTAACTTGTATCTACAGGGTTCACAAGAAATTTAACTCGATTAATAAAGATGCATATGAGCCTGATACGATCTCGATTGAACCTCTTCACCATCACGAAGCAGGTTTATACGAAAGGGAAAATGACAAGTTCTGGTACTTCCAAAAACGAGTCTCTCGTTACGAGGGTATGAAAAGTTGGGAGAGTGTTTTGAAGCCATTGATGAGGTAGAAGATCAAATCCGTAACTGCTATTTTGAACTCGTTGAACCTGATAAGGAAAAATTCAATACTATGATGGTAGTTGATGGCATTTTTGCTATTGAGCTCTTCTACCGATATAAGTTTGGGCCATGTGGGTTACAGACAGAATTTGATAATTTGGGCCTGTGACATGATACTAATGAAAAACCAACTTCTTGTGAAAGTTCTCGAGCGTTTGTGTAATCAATAAGATATTTCAGTAACTCGCGTTTGTGTAATCAATAAGATATTTCAGTAACTCCAAAATAAGAAATATTTTATAAATTTTTAACATATTTCAAATATTACATTCTTTGATTGCCACAAGAAGCTGTCTTTTGATCTAACTTACAATACTTTGTTTGAGAACGCCTCAAAATATGAAGTTATTAATCTTGATATTTAATGATTATTCCCCTTATACATATCTATCAACAGATAGTTACAAAACAACTAGACATCCCTTAAGGAAGTGAAACCTCTTCTATAGAAAATACATCAATCCTTGTTCCAACCAACCTACCTAACCTTCAAGCTGATGGGCCAACCACCCAACTAACAATAATAGAAAACTAATCAACATATTCCCAAACCCATTTGATATTTTTATTCCCCTTGCCCATTTGATATTTTTATGTTTCTCTAATTAAATTTTTGAGAAATTGCCAATGTTAGTTAGTTGTAAAACTTATTGTAGATGGTATCATGAGTTGTTGGTTCTAACTCTTATGTAAATAATGACCTCATACCAAGTGTATGTAATTTAACTTGGCAAGTTTTTTGGAAGGGAGGGAGGGAGCGAGGGAAAGTAGCTAGTGTAACCACTCATCCTCCTCTAGATGAGTGTATTTTTTTGGAGATATGCGCTGTCATTCATCTCGAGAAGGATGGATGCGCTCGTCTAGAGAAGGATGGGTGTCACTCCCTTTTCCTCGCTCTCTCCCTCGACCCCTAGAATTTTCGTTTTTGGAATATAGACTTAGCCAGTGGGGTACCAATTCATCAGTAGGCTGTGGTAGATGGAGTCATAGATTCAAGATTCTAATTCAGCCGACAACATCTGAGGTGGATGAGTTAAGGGATTAAAATTTTTTTTTGTAGACTTAGAAAATAATTTTGTAATCTGCACACCACCCTCGAACTCAAAGAATGATGATCACAAGAACATCCAAGGATCCAAACACAAGGAAGGTCACATTCCATCTCCCATCCACCTCCACCAAACCCATCCCCCCCAGATTACCACTGTTGAGTTCACACACGTGTCAAAAAATCCGTCCATCTAAACGCCTCATTCATATCAACCCTCTCGACTATAAATTATTAAGCCCTTCAAATTTTTCCATCTCATCTCAGATCGTAAAAATCTTCCACATTTGTTTTTTTGGAGAAAGAGTGAAATCCGAAAAACCTAACTTCAAAGTCTTCTTCGAAACACAAACAAACACCGACACTTCAAGAAAAGAAACCTAACAAAGACGTCAAAGACAAAGAAGAAAACTGAATTCAGATCGAGAGAGAGTTTGAAAGCTTCGATCCTCCGCATCAATGGCGTATTGATCACGTAGATCAGGTACGTACGTGAAATTCGTTTTCAATTTGATCTTGAACCTTCGTTCGATCGATCGATCGTATCGGTGTTATTTAGGGTTTTCAGTGAAGGTTTTTAGCAGATCTGAAACGGAAATGATTTGCCAAGATTGAATTTCTTGTTTATTTCGGTATTTGATTGTGTGATGTTGAGAGTTTGATGTTTGGTTGCAGTTCTTGATGTAAGAGAGAGAATCAGAGCCGTATGAGGTGCGTTTTCGGTGGAATTCGATCTCTCTTAGTCAGATTTTGAGGAGTTGCGAGGATTGGATGGAAGTGATTGATCGTTTGATGTCTAAATGTGGAAGAAGGTATTGATTTTCGTGTTTTTGTGTGAGGTTTTGGTAATTTGGATATGTGAATTGATGAATTGTTGAACTGATAAAAAAAATATTGATGAATTGTGGATGAATATGTAGGAGACAGGAAGAGAAGTGAATTTGTCGTTCGGAAGATTTATTGGTTTTGGATTGAATCTGTATGAGAAGAGGAGCTGTAATGGCGTCAGAAGGAGGCGGAGGAGGAGCAGAGGAGAGTGTTGAACTTAAATTTCGTGTATATGATGGTACGGATATCGGTCACCGGAGTTATGCCGCATCTACAACTGTTGCAACGCTTAAGGAAAGGCTGGTTGGTGAATGGCCACAAGGTTAGAATATGTTTGCTTCTTTGGTTTTTCCTTACCTTCTGTGGAGATTATAGTTTGGATCAATACTTTGATGGTAAAAATCTAAGCTTTTAGCACCTACTGGGAAAATTTTGCATTAGATTATTTATTTGAACTAATTTTATTGTATGAAGATGGTAGTAATGTTATTTTTCTAAGTTGTGACCAAAATTTTTTTCCGAAGCCAAGTTAGAGTTTGCATAATTGCATTCCTTTTCGAGTGATAGTCTGGTATCTCTTGATAATTTTGATTTTGTTTCTTTCTGGATGCAATGAATCTTGTTAGATGGCTTTGACGCTATAATTAATGAATAAGCAAGACCAATTATAACAAAAGTGTTGGCTCGAGTTTGAGGAATGCATCTAGACAAAAATCAGGTTGTGAACACATATAGATGAATATAAGGTCATCAATAAATGCCAAAGAAACCCAAATACTTAACCTAATAAATACACAGATGGAAACCCAACCAAAACCCCCAACAAAACAAATGAAAATCTGTCGACAAATGGAAATCCAACAAACAAAAGGACACCCAATTGATTCAACAAATTTTGGAACTAATTTTGAGTACAAACTCTGGTTTTCCAAATACTTCAACTACAAACTTGATTTAGGTCTCTCATGAGGCTAATTCAAATGAGGGATCTATCAAACAAAGGTTACAACACCCTTTTTTTAATTGGTTTCTCAAAAGAAACCCAACAAAAATCAAACCAAACAAATGAAAATTCGACAAACAAACGAAACAAATTTCGAATTTCCCAAGTGGATGGGTTTCACGACTTCAAAACGTATTTCACTTTTCAAATATTGACTTGAGGTTATTCAATAAAGGGACTTGATCCCTATTTATAGATAAATTGTGAAGGTGGAATGAAGTAGTTGAGAGCTTCCACCACCTTCTCTCTTATTTGCTTTATCGTTGAGAAAGCCAAAGTCAAAGTCAACAATAGCGGCTATCTCACAACTTAGGTGGAGTTTGTTTTCATTAAAAAGTTTAACCTCTTCAATAAGAAGTCAAAACGTTTTAGTAATGACTATTTTTTTACTGGAGTCGAAAGTTTTGCTTCTAATTAGAAGCTAGTAAGAAGCACAACTTAATTGGTCAAATTTTTTATTCAGAAGTTTGCTTCTAACTATAAGCAAAAATTAACTCCCCCTTGTTCAAATTGCTTCCTTCTTTGCTTAATCACTAAGGAAGCCAATGTTTGCCTTAAAAGCCGTCAAATTCAAATTTTTGATGAGATGTAACCGTATTCCCCTACAAGTTACTTTTCCAAACAAATTTCAAAAATCAAAATTAGAAGTGCACCACTTTCTCAAATGACTTGGCTTGAAGTTTGTGGAAGCTTTTAGGGCAATTATTAGTTTGCTTAGTGATTAAGCAAAGAAGAAAACAGTTTGAACAAGTGGTGAGATAACCTCTATTGTTGACTGAGACTTTAGCTTTCTTAAGGATGAAGCAAAGAAGACGAGGTGGTGGAATCTCTCAACCTCCTCATTCCACCTCCTCAGGTTGTCTACAGGGATCATGTCCGTTTATTGAATAATTTCAAGTCAGTATTTGAAATGTGAAGTGAGGGTGAAACCCATCCGTTTGGGAAATTTGAAATTTGCCTCATTTGATTGTCGAATATCCATTTGTTTGGTTTGGGCTTTTGTTGAGGTTTTCTTTCGAGAAACCAATTCAAAAAAAAGTGTTGTAACCTTTATTTGAGAGATCCCTCATTTGAATTAACCTCAACAGATGTCAGAACCCAACCTAAGTTTGTAGTTGAAGTATGTGAAAACCCGAGTTCGTATCCAAAATTTGTTATTGTTGGGAAATCCGAATGAATTTGGTGTTCCTTTGTCGGATTTCCATTTGTCGAGTTTTCATTTGTTTTGTTTGGGATTTTGGTTGGGTTTCCATCTATGTATTTGTTTGGGATTTTATATTTGGATTTCTTTCGAGGAACCAATTTGTTCGAGGGTGTTGGTAATCCGTATCTGAAGCAATAAGAGTTGTTATTTGTCTGGTGAAATATGTGAGTTTGTCGAACCATGTGAATTGGTTTTCTCAGTTTTATTGTATTTATTTGATAACTTTGCATTTCAGTATTTGCAACGCTTCCGCGCACAGCAAATAGATATCATCGGCCTTGGGCTTGGTAAGTTGGAAGTGCAGGATAACATGTTGAGGTGAAGTTTATCCTGAGTAGGCTCAAGTCTTTCCAAGGTGGAGATTGTTGGAGATATGGCTCGATTCGAGCGTGCGAATTAGTCTCACATTGGTTAAGGAGTCACAATGTGTGAAGTTAATAAGGATGGGATATGACTCTTAACAACAATGACCTTTTTTAAGGGGGTGGGGGGTAGAGCCCGTTTAGTAAATGCCCCCACCCAAGCGCGCACTTAAGTTAGGGACAATATTGTTGCTTGAGACATGTTTGTTGACCGACAATCTCGTGTGCACACTGTGAGGTGGTGCCGAGGAAATTCACTATCTTCACCTACGGACCCATCAATAGTAGCTTAATTTGTCAATATTTTCCTACAATATGCTTTTGTGGTTTTAATACATCTTCACCAATATGCACATAGGCCTTGCCTCAATATATTCAACTTGGGGTGGAAGTGAGTTACCATCTGCTTCCTCTTGGATGTAGCAAGTTCTCTTTGTTCTTAAAAGTGCATCTAGGGAACTGATGCAAATAGTTTAGCTCTAAGTTTTTATAGGTGATAAAGCAAAAGGATGAAGGGAATGGGCAGAACAGTTCATGAAGAAGGAAAATTTTCAGGAGCTAATGCACAGATGGTGGAAGATTTATCATCAAGGAAAGAAGAGAACAAGTCAATTTTCTTCAAGGCGGAAGAATTATTTGAAATTCACTTTTTTTAACTCGTCAGACGTTCGATTAGATCCACATTGCTAGAGTACATGAATATTGGAGGATTCTGGGTTTTGGAGTTTGGCTTATGATGGATTGGGAGATCAAGAGGCTTGACAACTTCATTTAGTTTAGAAGAATGGCGATGATGAGTAAGGTTTATTCGCAATTGTCATTGATGGCCATGTGCAAAAGTTCAGGATAGAGGTGACTTAGAAGAGGTATGAGCAATTGGGTTTTGATTCTAGTGATATTGATGCAAACAATGCAATTGGGGAACATGGATGTATTGTGGGTTGGCTAATGCTCAATGTTTCTTGGCATTTAACTTGATGTCAGGGATGCTTGTGGGTCATTTCCATTGTTGTTTTCTTTCTTTTCCTTGTAAGATGGAAATAAAAGTTTAGAATAATTTTTCAAAATATATAATATTTAGGAACCTTTTTTCTCACTGAAACCCGACGGATTATTTTCTTACAATTTCTCATATCCCTTTGAATAAGTAATCGTGAATGGACATCATTTCACAAGATCATCCATGTCAATGTGTCAAGATGGATGTAGAAGCTGAGAGATTCGATATCTACCCTTGCTGAAAGGTGATAATGAGTCTCGGTCACTGCCATCAACCCAGTTTCTTTTTCTTTCCTTTCTTATTTTTTTATTGGGGGGAGGGGGAGCTAATGTCATTCTTGTAAGCATGCAGATTTATTCACTTTGGTGGATCAATTGCCACTGTTTAACATTTAATACTCGGTTGGTTATCATGCTCAAATAATTTGATTCAGGATTCAAGGCGTCATCTGTCTTATGACTCTTATCCCATTTTTCTGCCAAAAACGAAGTCCACACATGAATTGATGGTTGATTATTTCCATTAGAGGCATAACAGACAAGGATTATCAATGAGTTAGGCAACAACTCAAGATTCTAGTAAATGAAAGTTCAAATGGGTTGAGGATAAGAAATCCACCGGAAAAAGTTAAAATAAAACAAACTGAAAAAATAAATAAAAACTAAGAAGGCTACATAAAGTATGTAATTTAGCAAATATAAGGTGGGTCACTAATTCTGTTCATGTTTAAGGTGAAACAATATAAATTTTAGAAGCCTACCACGGGCTTCTCGTTGCACCTCAAATATCTCTATATGAGATAGCCAAAGGAGGGGGATTAACTTGCCTTTTGTTTCTTCTTTCCCGATCTCTGACCTTTAGACCACGTCAACGAACATTTTACTCATTATAACTTTTTAATAGTCTTTCATCACAAGGAACTGCTTGTATTGTCATTTGTCAACAGTTTGAAGTTTGAAAGATAATTGAGAATAACTTTTGTTAAACAGATCCCTGAAGAGCCTAGGGAATTTTTATTTTTAGGACTACCAAATTATATTCACAAAAATGATATACCAAACCCAGTACAATTTTCTATTGCATAGTTGCTAGAATCCCTAGGTTAATGCATGTCCTTGGAATGAAAACTTTGGGGGAAAGTGATAGATATTAAATTACATATTTAATAATTGATATTATGAAATTGGTAATTCAACTTTTGTTGTTAGTAACATGGACATAATGTGCCCATTGATGTTAATAAAGCCTTTGAATCATTGGCATCATTCAGTGATTAATTATTAGATATTTGTCTTCAGACACTCATTTCACTTCTCAGAAATTACCAAACAAAAAAGTACCACACTCCCAAGTCCCAACTTGCAGGGAGTATGATCTTTGCATCTGTAGAGGCTTTATTATGCTTAGAGACTTTATAATGGATAAGTACACAGCTAGACTTCTGAGTTTTAGATGTAATATTGATTTTTATTTAGAAGAAAAATTAATGTCATTGGATTATTCAAGCATTTATGTTGGCCACATCAATGTATTATTTTCAAGGTTCATTTTGACTTCTTCGGGGTCAGTTTGGCTTATCGTGATTGAGTTTGAGGTCCATTTGGAAAACTAATTTGGAAAACTATTTCACTCTATGTGCAGTGCTGGTCAAAGTGAGTCAACTAGGTTGACTATGCCATTTTGGACCCCAATCTTAAATAGTTTTCAAAATGGGCCCCAAACTCAATTACGAAAAACCAAATCTACCCGAAAGTCAAATTAACCCTATTTTAAACTTTCAATTCTCAATACTCGCTGAAGTTGCAAAATTTGCTTGGGGCTCTCTCTAAGCTTTAAATGCTATATTTGCATTTTAATTAGGCCATCCCTCCCTCATTGTGAATTGGTATTGCTATAGTCAGCTTCTGGCAGTTTATATAGTGTGCCAATTTGATGGTTGACTGAATTTTTTATGTCTTTGGTTTCTGGCTTGAACCTCTTTACATTTGTTGATTTCTTTTGCCAGATAAGACAGTCGTACCTAAGTCAGTAAATGATTTGAAACTCATATATGCTGGGAAATTCTTGGAGAATAACAAAACACTTGCCGAGTCAAGAATACCATTTTCGGACCTTCCTGGTGGAGTTCTTACAATGCATGTAGTGGTGCAACCCCCTCTAGCTAGGAAGAAGTCAGGTATGATACTTTGACCTTTTTATGTCTTTGAACTACTAGTCGTGGAAACTCGGGGGGTACATTGGGTTATAAGGAAATGGGATGGATTATTTATCAATTATCAATTAGTAGCAAAGTTTTCAAATGCAGAGAGATGGTGTAAGGTGTTCCAGTGGACCGCTTTGAATGAGGCATAAGCCTTTTACAAGTGTATATTCGATAATGAAAACACACAAAACAATGCTTGTAGTAAGAGAAATGATTAATAATCTATGACGTTATGTCAAATCCAAGGGGAGGAAATTACTAGCAAATTATAATAAAAGTTTCATGTAAATCAGTGTGTAACAAATTGGCAAAGATCTGTTTTCAGTTCTGAATTTTGTTCATCTATGTTATCTGGAGCAATGAAGTTAAAGTACTGCAAATTGCTTGTTACATTAAGAAAGAGACGAGTGTCTTATTCATTGCAGCGAAATGCTTTCTATCAGAAGAGAATCCTATTTCGCTTGATTGCAAACAAAATCTATACACTAATTACCATTTATCTTGGTAGTTTTCGATTACATGTATTTACACAAATACTACTGTCAATTCTGTCGCAGATGCTTCATAATTGAATCACTCTCATTTCATCTTTGTTTATGAATGCAGATAAAAATGCAGATAAGATGCCAAAGCAGACATGCTCATGTACAATCCTTTAAGGTTGGGCCTGTAATGCTTACAGGTCAAGAAAATTTTCTCATTTACGCCAGTATGTTTGTAATGTTCTCTGATTCTATTTTATATAATCATTCTCCCCAGCTTAGCAATCAGTAGCTCATGCTATAGTTTTAATGTTGTAATGTATCTCCCTCAATACGTAGCAAATTTTATACCAGTGTCATGGATATATGATGAAAAGTCCTTGCTTTCATCTGCCGTCACGGTTGCTTGAAGTAATTTTTCTGTCGACAGTGGTGACTGATACTGCCATGTCACAATGGGGAGCAAAAGAGTGAGGTAGTAGTATTCAGGTGGGTGGTTTGAGTTGGCAAAAACAGACCGTGCCTCTCTCACAAGGACAGTAGGAATGACGAGTGGGAAAAGCTTCTATTTTTTTCACCAATATTATATGAGATGAATATCATCTCTATCATACATACAATCTCAGAAAGAATCCCTTGAACCTTCTCCAGCTTCTCAATAGACTTCATTCAAGTATTTCTGCTGCGGCTTTTATTGCAATCTCCATTTGTCAAGCAGATTAAACTTTTATTCACATTCCCTAAATTTGTTTTTTTTTTTTTTTTTTTGGATTGTAAATCATTTTAATGATTGAAACTTCGGTGGAAGTGACATAAATGAGGAGAAGATCCACACAAGCAACATTCTGAAGTTTCTGAGCGCAGCCTATTCTGCAGAAATTCTAACTGTTAGATAAAAACACAGCCTAAAGGTAAGCGGATCACTCCCTCTGTGCCAGTAATGCCTAATGACAGGGTGTGTTAATGGTTTATTTAATCCCATTTATAACTGTTAACTACGGCAATTGGTCGAAATAAACCTTCTCATAATGCGCAATCACATTGAAGACCTACCAATCGGTGTGTACATGTCCGAACCAATATCAAGGTAATCGTCCAATTTTGCACGACCATTGGATGATCGCTGGGACACCTTTGAGCTTTCATGTGCTCCCGTTAACCCAAAACCTTCACACCAGCATTTAGGGATGAACATTGCACCTTGTAGCTTTTTTATTTTTTATTTTAATTAGAATGGCCTAGAACGTTGTCCATTGGAGTGAATGCAATTGACATCCAAGAGTTTCAGTAATAGCTACAAAGTCAAATCAGAATCCTGACCTCATGTGAAAAGCCCTGTGCTAGCGATCGGGAAGCTGCAACTTTTCAATGAATTTTGTTTATGAGGGCAATAAGATTCTACAAAGCAATGGTGCTAACCAGAGTTTTCATTCTGATATCAAATTTTAAGACAATTCGACAAAATTAGAAATGCCACACCAAATCATAGGTTTCCATAACGTTCACTGAAAATCAATCCATTTCAACTCTTGGTGATGATATAGTGAGTTTTCTTTATTCAACTGAAATTAAACCGTTATACAAGTAATACAAACTTGGAATGGTGCTCATTCTTTCAAAATTTCGTACCTGCTCTGAGGATGAAATAATGCAGTATCTCAACATATCCAGCGTTTCAGCTCAGTCCTCTTGAATCGCACTTTGCTGCTATTACTTTAAGCCAGCACCATTGGAATGCTAAGTGCATCATCTAAATCCCTAGAGAAGTGACGTACCATATACAAAGTGCATTTAAAATCTTGAGTAATTGGATATTTCCTGACCCAGAGCTATAACACATCTCAATAAACAAATACAGCACAACGAAAAGGAGTACATACATATATTTGAGACTATCTATCTCTGACCCCATCAGTAAATATAAATACCATCAGGATTTCCGTATCTACTCTATGAATCAAACAATTGATGGGAAAAAAGGAACATTGTGAATCTTCTTATGTTCCTTTTTCTTTCTCAGTAACACAACAAGATAGCTCGTTTATTGTAAGCATATTGCTACTCTCTGTTGATCCAACCTTTACATAGCTGAAAACGCTCATTGCAGTAATCAGTTCAGTATACCCCTTGAAATACACCACTTCCAACTTTGTCACATGGACAATCCCTCCTGCATATAGTAAAAAATCTGGGGTTGGAACCTCTCTCGACAACAGCAAGTATATGACTAAACCTACACAAGTCGCAAATAAAAGATGAGTAAAAAACACTAGCATTTTCTAAATCACTTTTGTATTTTTTTAAGCCATAAAAGAAAACATTTTTCCAATTCACAAACCCCTTCCTTTGGTGCATAATTAAGGATGCCATTTGGATTCATGAATGTCCAACTAAAAGGAAAAGTCATCACTACCTGCATGCTATGCATTTTGTTGGACTTGCCGATTAATTTGCATTATCCAATCAATATAGCCACTGCTTCCTCCAATCTGATCCTCAATAAGGTTCGCGAGAAACAATGAACCTTCCCTTGGTTGTTCACCTTGTCGAACAAGATGGTACAGCTGACAGCAGGAAGAGTCACTCGCCCCTAATCTCTTCAATAATCCCATCAGCTTTCTTGACACCTCATTGTCATGTTCACAAAGCTTAACCTAAAAATAAAAATAAAACAAATTTACCATAAACGAGTATTAGAGATCATCCAGAGCTGACTTAAACACGACTGTTAGACTTTCTTTATGGAAACTAGATCTTCTATAGATGACAACATTATATACAACATATATGCCCACAAAATACATGTACACGCACTATTATGAGAAACTTCAAGTGTTCAAATCAACAGAAACAATGGCCTCTTATACCAAAAATGTCCTTCACATTGTATTTGTGTAGGTACAACAGTAATTCAATCCTGGGATCGTATTAATTGCTTAGATATTGGAAATAATAATCACTCTTTATGAGGGAGAGTCGAAGAAAAAGAAATCATGAAATCTCATTAACTGAGAATGTGAAGTACCCAAGTTTCTCCCACAAACGCATCTTTACCAAACAATAAAAATACTTAAAATAAAATTTATACTAGTGGCCTTAGATGTGTGTCACCCATGTCTTTCATTATCACATCTAAATGGTGAATAATAAACAATTAAAACTAAAGAAAATCAACTATTATACACCACATCATTGGAAGAAATTTTGTCATTGGTAAGTGAAAATGCTTTTAAAAAAAAAGTGCCTCATGTCCCCTTCAACCAACAAAGAAATTTTATCAGCAAAAAAAGGAGAAACAAAACCCCGTACAGAACCCCAAATACACTGACACTATGCCTCACATAATGCTACAAAAATGAGCCCCTCTCCTAATAACCAGTGGTGGATATGTAGAGGGACTAGAGGGGGCAGCTGTTCCCCTTTCAATTTTCAAAATCTTTTAGGTATATAATTAGAATTTAAAAATAATTAATATATAGCATTGAACAAGAGTATTACTAAAGTTTATTCACTGAGATTTGAATGTACACCCTTGGTGTAGTGGTTGGTTAGTCACCTTTTAACTAATTGACCGAGGCTCGATCCTCTTAGAGCGTAAGATTTTGGATAAGCTTTTATTTAACTAATTGACCGAGGCTCGAGACTCTTGGAGCGTAAGATTTTGGACATATTTTCACTACAAGAAACCTCACATTTTCCAACAAATAAAATTTCCTTGCTATTTGTGACTTTTTCGAGGAAAACAATTTCTTGGGGAAAAACATTTTTTTCCCCGACAAATCAAATTTCCTCACTAAATGTGGCTTTTCCTTGGAAATGTCATAATAATTTCCAACAAAATACATTGGCATAAAAGTTCCTTGTTAAATTTATCATTTTTTATGTATTACAAAATTTGGAATTTAATGACGATTTTTCCTAGCTTACTTGGTAAAGCAAGAAAATTTGAGCTTTTACAATAATTTTGTTTTCATTGGCAAAAGTCACCAATTAACCCGGTAATTAATATACCCGACCCATTTTCTCACCTTCTCTGGCCGTTCCTCTCTCTTCTTCGCCATCACTTCTTAGATTCGATTCGAGAGAGTTTATTCTCTCAAACTCTCTTATAACATTGATCTCTCTCTTCTCGTCACTACAAATTCCTTTCACTAATTTGAGAACTCTACAAATTGTCATTATAATAATTTGAGAGCTTTCATTTCGTAGTGTTTGGATTTGATTTCACTTCTCAACACGCAGATTAGGGTTTAATTTGAGTCTCTGAGCTTAGTAGATCAAGATTTTCAATTAGAATGTAAGTTGCTGAAGAGATTAGAATGTCGGTTGTTGAAGAGATTTTTCTTCAAGTATGATTTCTTAGTTAGAAATGTTGATTATTTGATAAACTGGTCTTGTATACAAATTTAGCTAGAATTTCAATTGGTGCTTGTTAGGATCTATAACATTTGAATTTGTAAAAATTAGATCAGAACTCAGTTTATTTTGTTTCAAATCCACAATGCTCATTTCTCTAATTTTCATAAAATTCAAAGTTCTCTCTAATTGTGCTTCTTTCCGCTGATGAACAAGGATTGTTGAAGGCGGAACTGGGTTTGCTCAGTTTCACTGAATCTTTACTGATCTCGTAGAAATTCAATTTTTCCAATCGTTTTTTGTATCGGATCAATATGAATATTTGCTTTTAAGTTTCTAGGTTGTGTTTGGTTGTTTTGATCGATTACTCCATCCGTAAGTGTGAGTTGTTTAGGTTTTGAAATTTAGAACAATTTTTGTTTTGTAGTAAACAATTTGAATTTTTGTTTGAAAACACCAGGATCATATATTACAACTATGTGAAAGTTGAATTCGGCTCATAAGGTTGTAAAGGCGAGGCCGAGTAAGGTTGTGAAAGTTGAATTTGGTTCGTATGTTGATTCTTTGTAAGTTTGTGTTCCTACTGTTGTTGTTTGTTTTCCTTTGAGCTGATTGCTTTGTCATGCATTTTGTTTCTTTTGTTTTTGGTTTTCTATTGCAAGTGTTTTATGATGGAATTACAGGGGTTTAAAACAGTTGATGGAAAAGCTCAACCAAATATCCTTCAAAACTGAAAGGGGATTGGATTGGAAAAATATCATTGAGCAGAACACTTGCTACATCAGATGCAGTAGGCTGCTCCCTTCAGTTGTGCATGCCAAAGATCCAGTCAAGGCTGGCCCTAGTGTAGGCTCTTGTTCCATTCAAGGGCCCTATTGCCCCAGTTCCAGTAGTGTTATTGCTTCCAATTTATTTTATATTTATGTTCAAATGTCTTATGGGCAATCACTAGAACTGGATCATACCATGCACAATAAATATGGGTTGAATCGGGTTAACAAGTGATCTTTGTTTAGGACAGAGGATTTAAACCATGACCTGGTTCCACAATGGGTTGTGATTATAAATGTTTCTAACTTATATTGCATTTTATGTAACAAAATACTTTGTATCACGTGTTCTACTTATGTATGAAGCAGAAGTCTGCATTGAGAGCAGCATATGAGGACAAGAAGTTCACCCCTTTGGATTTTAGGTAAAAGAATGCCCACTGTGATTGTCAAAGTTTTCGTGAGATCAAAATTCTAGACCAAGTAAAAAGGAGTAGTGAAGGCTGAAGAGGTATGTCTATGTTTCTCCCCTCCTTAGAATTTGTGTGACTAAGACTGTTATTCTATTTTCAGTTTCTCATGAAGTTGTAAATTTATAGCTAAGTCACAATGTCTTTGTAGGGGTATTTTACTAACTGACCCTTGTGAACATCTGATGCTATTGCAGAGTTGGGATTCCTATAGGAGCTTTCCTTGCCTATGTAGCATATTTTAATGGATGGTAAGAAATAATAATCTGATCCTACGATCTGATATGCCATCACCTAACTAATGAATTTGTCTATGTTTAATACCCTGAATGTTATCTTACTAACTTGCAAATTTTATAGGGCAAGCCTTAACACAAAAAACTCCTTATAATGCGTAATTACCTTGTACCTACTGAAGTATGAAGAGACTTGTGTTGGAGTGTGAGTATTCACGAAGAGGAACAAGGGATTTGAAGGGAAATAGGTTAAGAACTCGAAAAAGCCTTGTTTTTATTTCAGGAAGCTGAGTGTGGTTACTTCGGTAGAGTTGATTATCTTACCATGTGGATCGTCTCTCTGATTGCTTTTGTTGCTTTTACTATCTTTGTTTTCTTAAAACTTTTTTTTTTTAAATCTTGAAGGGCAAACCACCATATTATCCAGATTTCATTGGTATTGTATTGTTGCTTGTCATCAAGCTTGTGTGTAAATGATCAGAAGTTAGCTTTTATATTTCATGTTCAACTTGTTCTTTGATAGCTTTCCTTTGGTACTTGGTAAGAAATTGACTGGAACGTTTATGTTGTATGTGCAGCTATAGGTTGGGCAGAGTCGGCAGTGTAAAAACAAGTGTCGAAAGCAGGGACCTTCAAGAGAAAATAAGGTTGGCCAGAACTTCTGTTAACGGGGTTTGTTAGGGATTGTAGAATTAATCTTGTTAGCAGCTGCAAAACTTCATCCGAATAGCAAATCACCGACAAAGGAAGGAAGATTCAAAAAGATCAGAACCAATCCAAACCAACCCAAATAAATTCTGTGAACTAAAGGTCACAGTTGCTTGCTCTAAATACCATGAGATTGATGGAAAATTATTGCCTTTGCAAATGTAAATATTGTCTTTGTAAATGTTTATGTCAGTATAGAGAGTGGAACGTCACTGTATGTTTTCCTAATATTGATTAATTTAATAAAGGTAAGAAATTTATAGGCAATATTGCCTTTGCAATGTGTGTGAATTTTTATTTTATATGATTTTTATTTTATAAGAATCTGTATATTTATTTATGTACTTTTCATATGAAATTAGTGGGAAACTAAACATTAATCATGCAAATTAACAAGTGCTTTTCAAATGAAATATTTCATTAGCAAAAGCCCAAAACTACTTGGTTGTTCCGATGAAAATTTATTGGTCAATGTAACTAATGCTTGGCAATAATAGAATTTGCCAACAAAATTGTTTCCTTGATAATTGTAGGCATTTTCGAGGAAAGTTTTTGTCGCAACAAATGCTTTTTACCGAGGAAACCTTTATTTGTCGAAAAATAGTTTTCTCGACGCTCTTATATCGAGCAAAATTGTGACAAATATTTGTTGGAAAAGAGTTTTATCGACAAAAAAAAGATTACCGTTTATAAGGAAGCATTTCCTAGGAAAATACCTTTAATTCTTGTAGTGTTTCAAGGGATTGATATTGCTATTCTCTCTCATTGTTACGCGTCCCTAATTTTTCATGATATTAATATGCAATTCTATAAATTGGATATATTTTTTAGGTATAGATATTACAATTCTCTCTCATTGTTACCTGTCCCTAATTTTTTTTCATGATCTTTTTATGTATTCTATAGATTGGATATATTTTTATAGCATTGATATATTATTCTCTCTCATTGTTACCCATCCCTAATTTTTCCATGATATTTTTATGCAATTCTATAAATTATTGGAAACATTAAAAAATTATATTTTAATGTATACCCACAAGGCCACAACAAAAAATATATCTGATATTAAAATCAAAAATAATAAATATAGAACTCAATGAAAATATATACCATTAAACAACTCATACAAAATTTGAAGGTTGGAATGGCTCGTAAAAACTTTTTCTTTTTTTTTCTATAAAATTTTATTAGGCTCTTATTATGTTCACACATTTCAGTTTTTTCTAAGCTTAAACTTATACGCTTATCTTAACCATTTTGTGATTTTAATTATTTATTATAGTTATTATGTTCATTTCCTTTAATAACAATGTCGACGATGTGACATTAATTTGGCTTTAAATTGGATTATACTGGATTCAATTTAATATATACACGTACTTTTAATAGTTTTATAGATAAATGCAAATACTAGATTAAGTTTACGATGAATACATTTACAATTAATTTTTATTTTATTTCATTTAGTGTCTCCTTGTAGATGTGAGTTGGAAATTTTCATTAAATTATCAGCAAGGGTACGAAAAAAAAATTTGGCTACGCCCACGATTACTGCCATTATCGACTAATAATCCTTTGCTATTTCGCCCCTCCTTGACCAAAATCATGGGACTGCCACTGCTAATAATCCACATCACCACACCTTTCAACAATTATGAGACACTCTGAAGGCTGAAAAGTTCCCAATCCACCCTACAACCTTGAAATTTCTCGCATAAAATCATTCTTGCCATAACGAAGCCATTATCTTGTTGAACTTGGGATGATCTTGGCCTCTCACATTGAAGCTCATACATTTTATTGGACAAAATTCACATTATGAAGTCTACCCTTTCAAACATGACATTTGGGCTAGGAAATCGCAAACCTATTTGGCTTGGAATAGAGTTTGTGCCTAAAATGGTCTTTTGCAATTTATTCATAAATAAGTATTTTGAACAAATGTAAAGTAAGCCACATCATGAACCAAGTTTTGGTGATGCTGAAGCCAATCTAGTTCTTTGTATAAGTATTATCTTTTCATCAATGCAGATGTAGGGCAGTATCTTTGACGCTAAATCTAAATATAAGGAAAGATTCCACAACGTTGGTAATTTCAGTAGTTTCATCCATGATCGAAGTTCAAGTGATAATGCGCTGAAGTAAAACAAAATACCTTGGATAGATCAAGAGCTCCAGATAACTCTGCACCAAGTACATTATTAGTTATCACAGGTGAAAGCTGTCTGCCAAACCAGAGAATGAAGCGAAGCCCATCATCATAAACATAGAGGCCTCTCGGATCCAAGCTCTCGGCTGATAATGGTAAACTTTTTAAGGTTTTCCACGAATCATCTCCCTTAGTCGGTGCCTGTGTATAATGAATGAAAATTGTGCAATTTAAGAGCCGATCCATTAACAAGTACTAGAAAGATTGAATAATAGGGGCAATTTAAGATGATCCATGCATAATTGAATAATAGAGGCAATTTCAGATGATCCAAGCATAATTCTTGTTTACCTTCAGAAGATAATCATCAATCTGTATCAAGGTCGGATGGAGAAGCTTAAGTAACCTTTTGATCGGCAAAATCATCATTGTATAACCAACAGCACTGCGCTCATCAAGCTGAGCATCAGCATATCCTCCACGAAGCGGGAGCGATTTGCACAGAGCTAAGCCATACAGAAATAAGAATTTCAATGAATCAGGATATATCAACCGGCCGCCCAAACGATGCTGAACAGAGTAGAGATTCCTATATTCCTTGAGGGCTTTCACAATCCTCAATTGCACAGCATTGCGTGCATCTTCAAGCTTATGGGACAAAGTTTTCTCAATTGCTGTGGTTTGTCAAGTTATACAAGATGTCAGAAACTTATGTAGAAGATCAGGTTCCATATGTAAGCAAGAGTAGCAGTCTTATCAACAACATAAACATGGAATGTCAGAGGCTTCCAAAGCCAAACTTACCAAGCCGGCTTAATAAAGTGACAATTGAACCAGTATCAGCCTGACGATACATCTCTCCAAGATCTGTTACCACAGGTGCTGCTGCTGTATGGACTCTAATACGTCTCTCACCAGAAGATGAGGTGTATCTTTTGCTAGTTAAGGAATCACCTATTAATTGAGGATTTCGACTATAGTGGGGTAAAATGTCAAAAAACAATGCATCTCCGATTATGATGGCATGCACTATTCTGAAAAAGATGGGTACCTAATCCCTTGTTGTTAACTTCTATCTCCAATACTGCACACTAGCCACAGTTGATTTGAACATCTGTGAAACACCATGCACTAGAGCCTGATGACTTTAAGCATACCCCCCCCCCCCCCCCCCCCCCCCCACCCTTGAATTTGAAGAAAAATGTCTCAGAGAAAAGAAAAACAATGAATGCTTGTAAAGTATCAAGTTCTAGATAGATATATGTTGTCTTCCTCAACATTCAATAAGTTACTTTAGCAGAAGATCATTATATAATATATATACCCGAAAATTACTTTAACAAAAGAAGATTATTATTTCTATCATTCGGGTGGAACTGCAAAATGAGGATCTGAAATCCACCCATGTATGCTGAAGTCGATTACTAAATCCGATAATTGAAGGATACAATAGAGCAACTTGGAAATATACGGTCTGTGTCGTCATTAATGTATCTTCCAAGGATAACTGCATTGCGAAGGCTTTATCGCAGTCTACAGCAGGAAGTGCCAATAAATCTACAGACCTTAACATGAAATGCCCATGGTAAGAAGAGAACCGCACCCCTGAAAATCAAGAAATGAGGAGTTTCCTTTCAGTACCAAAATTGTTGTAATCAATGTTTTTTAAGAAAACAACACACAGAACTCCAGCAAAACAAAAAAATTATCATCTAGAGACCTTTTCCACATCTTATACGCATCACAGATTCCCAGGCAGTCTCCCTCGTAAGATCTCTCGCCAACTCATATCTCAACTTTTCTCCATGAACGGCTACATTAAAATTTGGATAGTAATATACCTGACCACCAGTATATTTTGCAAGAGTTCCTACCATACAAAAAAGATTTAATAAGAATGCAACTCACAGAAACTAAGCAACTTATATTTAAAAGAAACCGTACCTAGGGAAGCTATATCAATATACTTGTCACTGAAAGCATATATATTAACCGCAATCTGATACTTGGTAAGATCGGCAGCCATTTGCTTGTAGAATGGGTCTTCAGCTACTCTTAATGAATTTTCTTTATCTGATCCATAAGCTCGTGGATCATCTCCACGCAATCTTAACCTCCCAATGCCAAGAGATGGTAGGGTTGACTGAAAGATTAACAATTTCCCGCCAAGTTGGCTCTGTTTGGAAGAAAGTCCAGATTTAACTTGTGCAATTCAACGAGTAAAATATTGCTTAATAATTCAGAAATTACCAGGTCTTTCCCTAAAAATTCCAAAATGTGAAAACACATAAATCCCACATTTGTGCATCTTGTGAGAAGGGAACTCACCATAACCATGAATGCTGCTTTAAGAGCTGGACCAAAAGCGGATTCCACATTTACATTGTTCTGAAACATAGAGGGCAAGCTCTCTAGGAAGGCATCCACTACACTTCTTGATTCAGACAAGTTAACAAGAAGATCATCAGGCAGCGGCACAAATATATCATCCAGATCTGACACCACCATCATTTGAGGCTGTGTCAACGATGACTGGCACAAAAAAAAATAACAATTAACAAAGTTGCTATATTACGGCATACATCATCAAGCGAGAACAATATTAACTTCTAATGAATTCTGATCAAAGTGAAATGTGGGAAATGTGCTGTGCATCTACATAAGGAGCCCACATAAATCACTTACCTTCATGTTATAAAAATGCAGTGTGCTATCAAACGTCAAGAACCCAATCTGTGTTCTGGGGAAGCCTGGAAGTTCATCTAAAACAGAACTGATGGTCTTTGCCACAACCTGCAAACAAATGTTGACAGTGAAGAGATGCTCGTATTGGGGCCAGCGAAACACATGAATATTGCAATAAATATCTTATCATTTTTCCTATTATATTGACAAATATGGGACCCTGAGAATAAATGAACTTTAAATCAAGTCATGGATCAGGAGTGAATGAGCGATAAATTTGCCATAATCATAACATATTTGCAGATCTTACCTCAAGCATACCACTTCTAACTGCCGTTACTGACACATCAATAAGGAAAAAATACAGTGGTGGCATCGGTGGCCGCACCATATATTCTGTTGGGGCAACAAATTCTAGACTGCCTTTCATAAGCTCAGGCCGCTGACTAGCATCAATTCTATTACCACTTGCATCCAAATGCGCAAAATATTCACCAGGAACTGAACATCAAAAAATTGAATAGATCAACCCTACTATTAATAACAAGAAATCAAAAGAACAAGAACAAAGTATCGAGAAAGTCAAAGCTCATTTACAAGAACAAAGAACAAATCGTAGAAATGGATAAAGGTAATACAGAGGGATATACCATCATTAAGCAAATCACAGATGTTGCAGCGCCACTTTCTTCCGGCATCAGTAAATGTTACGTAGGGATTTACATAGGTACGGCATCTTCTACATCTGATGATGCCACTTGGACCAAACTCAACTACAGGCACTTCCTCCTAAAAATGATAAGCAGAGTTTAACAAGAAAAATAAGATATAACATCAAAAGAATTGGTAAGTTGTCCAATATCAAAATCTTTAGCATATGTGAGTATCTTGACTCACTGACCCCATCAGGAGTTTCTGCAAGAGGATTAACCACTGCGCCAAGAGGCAAATGCCATCTCGAGATTAAAGACTTGGAGTTTGGTATTGCACTAGTTGTTAGCCGAAAAAATCTAGGATGACAATTCAAGGGGTACATCTCAGCAAATAACTTTGGCTCCACATCACCATCCAATGGCCTTGGAAGTGATTTTGGATCAACTCCAGGATCAATGGATCCTGGAACAGACCCAATGGATAGTGAGCTAAACTCTTCGACCAGTCCTTGAAGCCCACCAACAGGAGGTCCTCCAAGAGGCTGTTGCATTTGTTCCCTCGAATTGAAGCCCCCTGCAGCCGGTAGTGACTGGGGAGGTGCATAACCTACTTGGTGAAAAGGGGGGATCTGCGGAGGTGGACCTTGCGACATCTGCCGAGGTGGTCCTTGTGGCATCTGGGGAGGTGGGCCTGGTGGCATATGTGGATCAGCTTGTCTGTATGGCATATTTCCTGTTGGTGGCATAAAATTCATGTTTTGAGGTGGCAGTCCCATTGGCACTGAAGCAACCTGGGACTGTGGACGATAAGGACCAGGTGTAGACATAGGTTGCTGACTCCCATAAGGTAGAACAGGTGGGGGTGGCATTGGCTGCCCAAAAGATGGTTGACCATTTGATGGGGGTATCATTTTAGCAGATGAGGGGACTTGTGTGGTTGGAAATTGCTGAAAAGAGCCATGTGGTAATTGCGGGGGAGGCATAGATGGGTTATTAAACTTAGTTGGTGGGACAGCTCTATAACCAGAGGCCTCTGTAACCACAGGCCCAGAGGCCATGAAATGCGATGTAGTTTGGGGAGCATTTGGAAAGGGTGAAGAGATGGGCCTTCCTGGAAAATGTGGAGGTCCGGGCTTATCATTCTCAATAGGCTGCATATTACTCGTGCTATCTCCTTATACCAGTCACAATTTCATGCACATAACCTGCCCGAAGAAAGTGTGACAATATTAAAAGGACATAAAAATAACAAAGAAGTGAGTATAATAGTAGATCATCGGGATAAAGGATACCGTAATAAGACACAGTTAATTAGTGTAGATATCGGGTTTAAACCAAACATAAATAATAAATACACTTTATGAAACCCTCTTTACCAACATGAAAAATGACAAAATCAAATGCTTGAATGGTCCTTTGAAGTTGAAAACAGTCATATTTACCATCATCTGCAAAACATTCCTCAAGCATCCTATCCCTCCATCAAAATAATCATTCCTTCCTTTAAGACGCGACAAATTACAATACAATTAATTTGTATAGGTTGTTCTCCTGTTTTGAGGTTTATTTTTAAAACCACTCCCGGTTATACTCTGTTAGTTGTTTGATCCTCTTTCACAATAGATCTTACTCCACCTTCACACACACACATATATATAGTTACATGAAAAATCCGTTACTTTGAGCCATGATTTTTAATCCATCACCATAAGCACATGTACACCATTTTTAGTTAAAAATACAAACAACACTTACGAAAAGAAAACACAAATATTATTCGAAATTTTATCATTAACCCTAGCATTCAATAGTACTGAAATAATAACGCCTCGCTGATAGACACATAAATCACTACAAATTTGCAGTATGTTAATTTTGTGTTACGCTTCAATATCCTGAAAACTATTATCCCACATTAACCTAAAATAAGATATCAAGTCTCCGCCTCCGTGATCTGAGAATCAACAATTCAAAACCAGATTTCTACAATAATTCTTCCTCCCTCTCTCACTCTCTGAAGTCTTGCCTATCAAATCTGTTTTACCTAGTCACTTAACTTTCAGTGTTCTTAAACTCAATCGTTCTACAAACAATCAAAACACACTTCAATATTTAAAATCCTCACATTACTTGCTAAACAACAAAAAAAATTAATCAAAAAATTTGAATCGAATTAGGATCAAGAAATTTGTGCTAAAATTCGATCTGGAGTTCAAATCACTGATTATTGCACACAAATGTCTCCTCTCAACTACTCGATCGATGTATTATAAAGAATTGAAAGATTAAAATGATTTCGAACTCGATGAATTGAATTGATCAGTTGTTAGCAAGTTCAGACCGACAATCTTCAGATCGTACCTTTCGATGATGTGTTGATGAGAGAGTGACCAAGGATGAGAAGACAAAGCGCTCCTTCGCTCCTTCGTTCGTTCGTTCGTTCGTGGTTGAGATTTCTATGCTTCGATCGATCGATCAATCGATTGAGATCTTGGAACTCTCTCGTTTAAGTTGAATGTTACGATGGTTTTCTGACTACACAAATCTGTATTCGAGCGAGAGAGAAATCTTGGTTTACAACATTTGGTGGGTGTACGGGCTATAGCCGATGGTGCGATTAGCCATGGTAAAGTAAACCTCTTATTTAGTAGGTTTTCATTTACAACATTTGGTGGTGCCCTTGTGAGCACGTTTCTCTCTCCGTCGGTCTGGTCAAATCGAAATCAACTGACTCAGCATGCAATACGGAGTGAATTTGAACTGTCCTGGTCGCTCGAGTCTATAGGTTAACTTTCCTATCCGCTTCTCTACAAGTTCTAGTCGATTTTCTTCTTCCTTCATAAGGGCCAAGCCTGCGGGTTGCTTAATTAGGTTGGGCTAGGTTTGGTTGATCTTTTACGTTTGTCTCCAAGAAGGGTCGTTGCTACCTTCATATGGATTAGTGCTTCATTTAAATTGGTTTGGGATAGGTCGTTGCGCTCCTGCCACCTCGTGGCAGTGCAGGCAAGTCGCATGTAGTTATTGAAAAATCAATGTGTGAGCAAATGAGATGAAATACCAATGAATATGAGCTAATAAAATGATGTCAGATACTCTCAAATAATATCAAATGAAGTTAGGGTTGAAAACTGAATTGCCAGTTTGATTTTTCATCGTGAATCGAATCGACTTTTGTTGGTTTCAAAAATTTCAAACCAAACTGAACCGACCATTAACAAAATCGAATCGATATTGAATCGATTCTAATTTATGCAAATCGTAACTGAACCGACTAAAATTGAACTAAAACTAATATAAAACCGAACCGATCGACTATTTTAAATATATTATATTATGGAGAATTCTAAATGTCGAGGAAATGAGCGAGGAAACCAGCGAGGGGAGTGAGGTGGAGGGAGGGGAACCATTCCTTCCCCTCGGGATGCGTGCAAGAAAATTCAACGCGCGTATCCCGAGGGGAGGGAATGGTTCCCCTCCCTCCACCTCACTCCCCTCGCTGGTTTCCTCGCTCATTTCCTCGCCATCTAGCCTTACTCTTATATTATTTATTATATACATTCGGTCGGTTCAGTTATGTCGGTTAAAATCATATAGAAATTGAAAATCGAAAACCGAACCGACCACTTCGATTTTGAATTTTTTTAAACCGAAATCAAACCAAACTTAATTTTGATCAACTTGATCAATTTGATCGATTTTTTGTTCAACCCTAAATGAAATGGAATATGAAAGTAAGAGTTGAAGCATGTACGATATTAGAAAACCTCTTTTAGTATTTGACTCGTGTGAGCATTTGAAAGTGTATGTTTTTTTAATTTGGGAAGATATTTTCTTATAGAAAAATGTCAAAAATGCTAAGAAACCAGGTTTCCGCAGTCAGGGTGATATGGCGTGATTTTGAAAGAACGATGAAATCTCCAAAATATTTATGTGTATCTTGAGATTGTAAAAAAACCTATCATTTTGATTGTAAAACCTGATTCCAAGTCCTCACGCAAAATATGTCTTAAGAAAGCTTTGGATTAAACTTTGATTTGGAATATTGATAGTTGGTTAAATATCTCGAGAATGTGGTTCACGAGGAATCAATATAGTACTTCAACTTTTGTCGAATATTATAAATGCCTTGATTACTTTTATCAATTTTTTTTTATATATATCCGCGGATCAACCTCATACTAAGAGTGCGTGTGAGAGTAACTCTCGAACAATAAAACACTATGTTGGATCTCGAAACAACATCTAATCTCCAAAAAAAAATCTCATACTCATTTAATCAAAACATCTTATAGTCTGTTCATCACGAGATCTAGCTTGATTATACTTTAATTTCAATTTAATGTACAACACTTCCTCCGATTCACATTGGATCATGGACCATGACATTCTTTACCTTTTCCATAAAAAACATTAATATTAAACTCAAATCTAAATCCAATTGCTAGGAACATTGTTTTATATATCAATTGAGCTTTGCTAGGGTTCGAGGGAGGGAGCGAAGGAAAGGGGCGAGGGATGGGTGGTAACCACTCATCCATTTCGAGATGAGTTCATCGGTTTTGAGATGCACGATGTCATTCATCTCGAGACAGATGAGTGGCTTCCACCCATCCCTCGCCCCTTTCCCTCGACCCCTGGAATATTCGATATCAATTAGGACATAAACTTTACAATATTTTAAACATTTTTTATAATATCAATTAGTACGTAAACATGATCGTTACCAATTTACAATATTTTAAACATGTGTGTAAGAATGTTTCCTTATCACCAATACTTTTCAGTGGGCCTTCCACCTATCAATGTTGATTACTACTAAGCATTTGGTTGTCAATTTAATTGACACCTATATGGGCAAAATAGTTAACATGAAATTAGTGTGGCATGTATGTAGATTCCTTAGGTCTGAAGGTATAATTGTTTGATTATTGATTTATAGAAATTGCTATTATTGATACTTAAAATTTATTTATTTGCTTATTCATTGTTTCAACTTATATAATCATTAATTTGTTTTAATATTGTTAAATGGTTTGAGTTTAAATTTGATCAAGGTCAATAGTTAACTTAGAAATTAAGCATATATATTACAAATTTCATGCCAAACATCGATAATGAATTTCACCAAAACTTTACGTAACTATTAGTTGTCAATTTATAATTACGGAGACTCGGGAGTATTACAATTTGTCGGTTTTTTTGAGGTGTCAATTCATGTAAAATGAACATCTTAAACATTAATTATTATCTCTAAATTTTGCCCTTAATTACTTAGTTATTTTAAGAGGTTGCTTTAACAATGGGATAATTTTTTTTAGTTATACAATATATGACATTATTAATCACATTGACATTTGAAATTTGCGTAAAAGATTATAAAAATAACAAAAGTGGACAAGAGAGCGTGATTCAAACCTTTTCATCCCCTCATTTTGATAATTTGACGTATTTTTTTTATCGATCAAACCTCATTTCATATAAAGTACGTATTTGTTTATATCATCATATCTTGGTGTGTGGACTATGAAGCTAGAAAATCAGGTTTTGCGTTCTGCAATCAAGATGATGTGACATCATTAGAGGAGTTTTTTTACAGCATCAGGATATAAACACTTAGGAAATTCATTATTATTTCATGATCACGCCAAAATCACCATAATTGCAAAACTTGATTAAAATACCTGATTTTCTAGTATTCTCGTCTACCCTATAAAATAAGAATCTAAAATCCAAAAAAAAATCCACTAATCATCAATTAAGGAGGTGTGTGGGGGCATTCTAAAACTTGAGAGTCAAAAAAAACCAATCTCACTTTTCACATAAAAGAGTGAAATTAGTACACAGTATTGCTATCTTCACTGTCACTCCAGAAGGCCTTTTTTTTTTCTTCATTTTCGACTCAACCTCTCCCTCTCAATTTATGTAATTATTATTTTTTTAAATTATATAATTATTTTGTTTACTCTCTCTTTCTTTACCCTCTCTTCTCTCGCTTTGTCTATCAGTCTTCGATTTGTTGATCTGCTCTGCTCTGCTCTTATAGCGATGATGATATGCTTCTCTTTATTCCCTATCTGGGTTTCAAGAAGCGTGTTCACACTATTGTTACAACTCCACTGTTGATGATCGACTGAGAGGCCCCCAAAGACGGAAAGAAATTTTGGAGGAGAGCATGAGATGGGGTTGTTGCAAAGATGAAAAGGAGTGAGCTTTAAGGGTCAAGAACCTCCTTTTATCCTCTGGGGTAGTGTTTCCTTGTCTGGGTATTGTTTGATTTGAGATGGGCGGGTGTTTTCCCTTGCTTTGGATCGTCTGGTAATGAGAGCAATCAAGGGGAGAAGGAAAGTGGGAAGAAGGAATTTGTCAAGGAGAGCTCAACTGCCCCAGTCTCATCGAATTAATAGAGTCAATTCAGGTAAATTGGTGCTTTTATTTATGGAAATTTGGTTTTTTTTTATTTTATTAAGTTTTTGGTGGTTGTTGTCCATGTAAACAAAGTATGTGTTTTTTGGGTGTTAAATTGAGTAAATAGAAATGGGATTTGATTGAATGGGTAGTTTATGGCAGTTTTGATCTGATCTCTAAGAATTCGTGGAAATTGGGTTGTTTGCTAGATTGGGTATCTAGAACTCATAATGTACTTCATGAGTGGTGAATTTTATGTGTAATTCTTTTAGGCATTAACTAAGGTAGCTAAAAATGTGTGCAAGAGTGGCACTACTGATCTGTTCTTTGTAATTTTGGAAATTGAGGTTTTTTTTTTTTTTTTTTTTTTTTGGAAAGCGAGTTGGGTTTTTATAGGATCCCATAACCTATCGACAAGGTGCGTCCTTTATGTGAAGTCAAGGAGATAAAAGTTAGGCTGGACACTTAAGAGATTCATTATGTGAATATTGAAATTCTCTTGCATAATCATATATGTATCCTAAAAGAAAGCATAGTGTACCGAGCCTATGAAAAAGAGTCCATGATAGGTATTTGTAATTGAAACAGATAGATCTACATTATGCATGTTGAGGTCATGATTCATGATTGAGTGGTAAAGTGACTATATATTTTCAATATTTCATCTAATAGTTAGAGGTTTTGCCTTGATTTCTTTTACATAATTCCAGTATCTGTTGATGTGTTTCTTGTTTCACGTGTTGGAACTGATTTGCTTGCTATTGCAGATAAATCAAAATCTCGAAGTGGTACAGACTCTAAGAAGGAATTAACAGTTCCCAAAGATGGACCAACTGCACATATTGCTGCACAGACTTTTACATTTAGAGAACTTGCTGCTGCTACTAAAAACTTCAAGCAAGAATGCCTTTTAGGTGAAGGAGGATTTGGGCGTGTATACAAGGGTCGCTTGGAGAGCACTGGACAGGTCAGCCAGGATTAGTGTATTTTTGGCCTTTTTGCGGGTTTCATGAGTCGAGAATGATGAAACGTTATGTATGAGCTATCTCAGATCTGGCCCTCACCATGTTAGCCAATACTTGATTCCAGTTCTTGTTTATTTGGTCAAGATTTTCCCAATTCCATAAGACTGATCTTATATGTCCTGTTGTGTTGATGACAGTTAAAGGATATGGTGTTTCCAGTCCATGAATTTAGATTGTTGAATATGTTGTTTTTGTAATTTTGATTTTTGGGGGTTATCTTGTGCTTTCGTGAATGATGTGAAGTATCTTGCAGGTAGTTGCAGTGAAACAACTTGATAGGAATGGGCTTCAAGGAAATAGAGAGTTTCTGGTAGAGGTTCTCATGCTCAGCCTTTTACACCATCCTAACCTTGTCAATTTGATTGGTTATTGTGCTGACGGAGACCAACGCCTTCTTGTTTACGAGTTTATGCCATTGGGGTCCTTGGAAGATCATTTACATGGTTAGATTTCCAACCATCTCCATATCAACTGTTTAAGTTTGGATTTTCCTTACTTTTAGTGCTATTGTTTGGTCAGTTAAATATGGATTATATGTTTCAAATCGCTTCAGGTACTCCAACTTAATATTGCATGGCATATGTGAGGCAGTTGCTTCTTAAGATCGTTTTTTCTATTGTCAATATATTTGCGCATATCGTTAATTTTCCCTTCCATTTTTTTTTTGTTTGGGATCGAGCAAAACAGACAAATTTATTGAAAGCAGAGAAAAGAAAGACTTTGGTGAGGGAGACGCTTCACCAAAGCTAGGCAAACAAAACAAGAGGGCTAAATTACATAAAAATTGAATCACCCCAAATAAACATAAAATCCCTGATCCTCCTTCCTGCTATCCCGTCCAAATGAGCCTGAAGCCATAACGTGGACTTGAAACCCTCAAGCACTTAAAGAGAGTAAATTTATTTCTTTGTGATATGGATGTCTGTCATGCACTTAGTAAGAGATACTAGAGAGCAGAGATAGAATCCAGAAAAAAAAAATTGTATTAGTATATCTCAGGGCTTCAGTTACATGTCATAACTTTTAGGAAGGATAATAATTACATGTCTCCTTACCTTTAAAAAAGAGGTGTAGCTTTTTCAAAAGGTGCCAACAAGATGTTTGCCTCCTTTCATAGCCTCAAGGCATTTTGGGTGAACCTCAACCTTGGCTAAGTCTCCAATGACTTTGAAAACGTCTCTTACTATGCTTAAAATTAACCTTTGGGTGAACTGCACTTCATATCGGTAATGTTAATGCTTTGGATTATGTATTCTAGAATCAATAAACAGATATATGATTTAAAAGTTTTTATGTATTATGTATGTCTTTACGGGTTTTCCTACAGATGGATGTATGTCATGTACTAGACTATGAGATCATTTTTAACCTTCTCTCAAAAAACATGGGTTGGATTTAAATACTGAAATTTCAAGTATCGTGGTTCAACATTTCCTCTTGGACTGCTAGTCAACTCTCCTCGTGTGTATCCTCTCTCATGATCTCTGTTACTTTTACCTACTCTGCTGGTAACTTTCAAATTTAATTTATTAGAAGTACTTCCACTCCAAGATTTTATACCTTGATGTGCATTCATGTTCATGCGTGCTTACATCTCTTTGTGCATGATATATGTTCAGTAGTCAAACAAATAAACTTTATTAAAGTTGGCTGAAATACACATCGTGATATTTTTCTTTGTTTTCTGTTGTGATTGCGGTCAAACGTCTTGAGCGTAATATGGTGGTTGCTTAGGTGCTTAGTTTCTGACTTTACCAGTTTGTGTTTCAGCAGTGGTTGAGACACTGCTATACAAAGGGCATTAATTGAAGTTAAAATACCATGTACAATACATGCTTCGTGGTGTGACATACATGGGGAGATTCGAATTTTAGCATATGTTTTGGGCTGTATACTATGTGGATACTATGAACATGGACATCATTAAAGCACTCATATCTTGGTTGACATCAATTAAAAAACACTTACAAGTACCTTCACCTCCCTTGTGAGTCGTTGGTTCATGTTCAGTATTCAATTGGTATTCAAACTCTTTCTACCTTAACGAGAAACATCAATTTTCTTGAAAGATTACTGAGAAAAATCCACCCAAGCGCCTTTCTAATTGATTGCCATATGAATGGAAAATCCCTTCCTGCAAATGAAAATGACTCAAAGCTGATACTGTTAGATTTCCACTCTAATATATCAAGCAGAAGAAGAGGTGTGGCCCATGCAAATGTTCGGGAATGGGATCGGTTCCCGCCGTGAATCTATCCGTACTGGGAAATAATTATTAGTGTTATGCCGGTGTGTGTGCACAGGTACACTACAAATTGCGACACAATGCACAGAAGATACTTTGTGGTTAGGGAGCAGGTATGCCATGGTGTGGAGTAGAAAGGAGCATAATGTGAACACAAAGTCTGCCAGGAGCTTAGTATGAATATGCCTGGGCTTATCGTTTACATGTTATTTCAGGTGGCTAGGGGTGACAGCATCCTTTTGAAGGGTCACCTTGGCAGTGTAGAACCATGGGTCTTGCAGTTGGCTAGAGAGCCAATGATCATCGATTTGATGAGTTACCTTGGCAGATCTGTACCAATAAGACTCTCAAACATGCTACATTGGCACTTGGTATAAGGAACATAACCTGCATTAAGATCACTGCCTCTACAAATCAACAGGATGCTTTGAAAGTAAAGCAAGCACTGTCTAGCACTCCATTGGCATTGGCATACTCAAGGCCGTATGGAATGATGTGGTGTTACATGATTATCACAAGACATGACTATGATCAAATGTGTAGCCTACTTAAAGTCAGAGATTATGGCCGAGGCTTTGGTTGTTTGTTTCATTTCAGAACATGGATATATTAATGGAGAAAAGTTTCAAAAAATAAAGGTAAAAGAGATTCAAAGATAGAGAGCCGAAGGAAAAAGAATTATTGAATCTGATTGAGTTATTACACACCACAATGACTGGGAGAGCTGGAGAGATCGTATGCAGATATCAGGATCAAACAACTGTGATGGGAGTTTCCTCACGCAAAGATAATATACTGTCTCGCCTGTAAAGGATATTAGGTTTAAGTGGTCGTAAAGGGTAATGTCTGTGGTGCCCATATAATTTATTTTTTTCATGTCTATGTTCTGCCATAGTAGAGCGGACTAAGTTGTAGTTAGCATTAGAGTTTTCTAATTCTTGCAGGTTCAAGTCGTGTGCCTCTATGTAAATGCCTTATGTGATGAAATTTACTTTATAAACCGTACAGTTTGATGATTTTGATGACTTTATAATGTAGATCTTCCACCTGAAAAGGAGGCTCTGGATTGGAATACAAGGATGAAGATTGCAGCTGGTGCAGCTAAGGGCCTGGAGTACTTACATGATAAGGCAAACCCTCCTGTTATTTATAGAGACTTTAAATCATCCAATATTCTTCTAGATGAAGGGTTTCATCCAAAGCTGTCAGACTTCGGGCTTGCAAAGCTTGGTCCTGTTGGTGATAAGACCCATGTTTCTACTCGAGTCATGGGAACCTATGGCTATTGCGCTCCAGAATATGCTATGACTGGTCAACTTACTTTGAAATCGGATGTGTATAGTTTTGGTGTAGTCTTCCTTGAATTGATCACAGGGCGTAAGGCAATTGACAACAATAGGGCCCCTGGAGAGCATAACCTGGTTGCATGGGTAAACTGTCCTTCAATCTTTTCTTATATTTGTTTACATTTGAGAGCCGCCCATATATTTCATGCAATAATTTGATTAGATAGTTTAGAAAAATGAGCAATAGGAACTATTACCTTATTATGCGATAATAGCAGGATGGACTGAGCTCACAAGGCAAGATAAACAGGGAAGGGGGCAGAATAATCCAAAATTTGAAATTTTGTCTATGCTATATTTAATGTAAATATTTTCATAACACATGGTGACATGAGCTTATTTTAGAAGTACTCTTTCTATGCATTGCTAGATAAGAATGAGAAAGTGTTAGCTTATTCAAACACCATTCTTGCTGCCAGTATAATTAATATAAGTAATGGTTAAAAATAGTAAAAGAAAAGTTCTGCTAAGCCGCATAGGATGCGCATCATTACAGGCATAACTAGAAATATTTTTTATAACAGTTCTAGTGGCCTTGTGAAAACACTGCTTGTACCAGTACCGTCAAGTCATAGTGCTCCTCTAATTGTTATGAGATATGGCAAGCCCTGCCCCTTTCTTCAGACATTATTATAGTCCGGATACAAGTGTAGCTTGTTGCATCACATAGAGGGGTAGAGCTCAAAAGGTAAATGAGGGTGAGCAATATAAATAAAAATAAAATAAAATAAAATAAAATAGAGAATAAATTTGGCCCTTGCATCATAGCAATTATATGTTAAAACTCTTGCTGTAGTAGCCCTTACAAACATGATATTTCTCCCCCATCTTTCTTGTCTGGAATGCTACTTTACAGGCACGACCACTGTTCAAGGACCGCAGGAAATTTTCAAAAATGGCCGATCCATTACTGCAAGGCCACTATCCAATGCGAGGCCTTTATCAAGCTCTTGCTGTTGCAGCAATGTGTTTGCAAGAGCAAGCTACCACTCGGCCTCTGATTGGGGATGTCGTGACTGCTCTTTCATATCTAGCTTCCCAAACTTACGACCCAAATGCACAAAATAGCAGAGTAGGCCCATCCACCGCTAGAGCCAAGGAAGATCAAAAAAGGCCAGGTATACTCAACTGTCAAGACGAGACTGGACGTGGCTCACAGTCCCCACATCAAGATTCTCCGAATTTCAGACACAGAGACTTTGTTCGAGGGATGAGCTTTGGTGCAGATGTTGGCAGAGGTGAGACGGGCAGTGGTTCAGGGAGAAAGGTATTAAATGAACTAGACATGCCAGGCTCGCAGAGGGACAGCCCTGGTAGTTCAGGAAGAGCGAGGGAGACACCAAGACATTTCAACCGTGATCTAGACAGGGAACGTGCAGTTGCAGAGGCCAAGGTATGGGGTGAGAATTGGAGGGGGAGAAAGCATTCAAATGCAACAGGTAGCTTTGATAGTACAAATGAACTCTGAGTTGACTCTTCTCAAGTCATCTTGCTTATGGCTGTTGAAGAGATCCTCAAGTGGTTTTCTGATCATTCAACAAAAAGAAGAGGCCATATATCTGGTTTCCATTTCATCCATGGATGCAAGGGATTCCTCCAGCTTATCCTGTAGTTCTCATCATTTAATAGGGAAGGAAAATTAGTTCAGATCATATTCAAAAGGATTGTCATTGTGATACTAGATCAACTTCAGTAATCCAAGAGCAGAAATATCGTATTTGTAAGAACAGTAGATGATCATTTTTGCCCCATGAGCTATATGTGTTGTTGTGGGGATTATTAAGCTTGGTTTGGGTGAATCATTGTTATATCTTATAGTTTTGTGTCTGTGTATGGATTCTTGAGTCGGTCATGTTTTCGACTTATTATACAGGAGCTTTGGACATTTACATTTTTTCTTCTTCCATGAAAAGAACCTCCCTTTTAGTGGCACTAGAATTGCGTAATTATCTGTAAAGTTTTTGGTTTTCTGTGATTGATTATGAACGAGTTCATTTCAGAGGTTGCAATTGTATCATTGTTTATATATTAGTAGGTATTCTTTTACCTAGTTTTGTTACTGTCAGGTTCTCCTAACTGTTCTTGATCAAAACTCAAAACTTTCTCAAAAATACTTGCTGAAGAACGTCTAACTTCAGTAAGACGTTCAATGTCATTGCCCATATTGATAACAGGGGTTCAATGTCTTCTTGGAATGTAATGCTGGACTGACTGATACGAACTCTTATAGAATGTCTACTTGGAATGTACTGCTGGACTGACTGATACGAACTGGACTGAAAACTGCTTGTCTCGGTGCTGAGCACCCCCTTGGTGTTCGTTGACAAATACTGAAACGTTCCAAGCAAAAATCTAACAAATTTAAAGTAGTATAACATCACCACCACCTTCGAAATGCCACCTTAGTCCAGCATATAGGTGAAAGTTGTATTAATTTTATAGACAAACACTTTAATTTGTTTTAACACTACATTTTTTCTTCCTTTCTGCCATAAGAATGTGAAATTTGAACAAAAAGAAGCAAAGAACAAACAGTTACCAAAGCCAGAAGGCGAGGGTAGTGGAGGTCATAAAACATTGAGATTCAGTTAGGCTTAATGCAATTTTACTTGTATGGAAAATAAATGTCATGTTGTCACAGTACAAAGGCCATATCTAACTAGCTATGCTTTTTGACAATTTGAACAAAGTTGGAAGAAATAAATCCATAACTTCACATACAGTCTACACATGTAGTACCACAATGTAGACAGATTTACAATACATGACAGTTGCTAACAAATACATCAAAAGCATATAACAACACTGCTGAAACTACTGCATCTTCAAAGCTAAAGTAGATTCTCAATCTGGCTCAATAATGACAAGTGTGTAGGACTAATTATCTAAAACAGTTGATGAAGGTTGGCACTTGAAAGGAAAGCCTCCATCTTACTTTAAGACCTTCATGCTACAAAAGTTGTCTCCTTATAATTGGTCATAATCCTATGCCAAATAATTATAAAACCTACTATATCGTCACGTAGACTCATATGGAAAGTACATGTAAATGTACACGAGGGAAGCCATGGATACATGTAAATAGTACAAACGAACATGATCCACCTACAAAATGAGCCCTTCATGTGGTAAGTTGAAAGGCATAATAGGCATCGACTTGCTAGGTAGAAACCTGCATGTTACTTAAATTTTTTTTTTCTTCCCTGAATAACAACTCTATTTTGAATATAATCTGGATGATGGAAACTTCCATAGGGAGAATCACTTTCTCTTCCTCCCCTGCAACAAAATCAGGATGTTAAAACCAAAGAACTGACAACTGTTGGACAGCACCATAAGGCGGGATAGAATAAGTTCTAAGAGCTTACCGAACTTGGGTAGTCATCCATCAAAGTTTGCCTTCGCTTCTTTGGAGGGCTCTCAGTGGACTGCCTTGCTAACGCACGCTTTGACGGTGTCATATTCTGAACACGAGTAACGAAAATAAATAATTCATCCCAACAAATGATATGGAGTAGCTGAACCCTCATATATCATCAACATGCTTGGATCACAAGAAACAATTATATTCACTCAGGCAACTATTTCAAGTTTTCAACATTTATATCTGTAAGCATTCAGAACACAGTAATCAACGCCATCATGCATATAAAAAAGAAAACTGGAAACTGGGCAAAATTGCTAATTTAGCATCTATAGCAGCTTGTTCTCCAATCATATGGACATTCCATATAAGGATGAGGAAATAAACAAACCTTTGCAGCCTTTTTATCTTTCCGTGCTTGTTTCTCCCTCTCATCAAATTCTTGGTTCTCTCTCTCCACTAAACGAATCAGGGTATCACAGCGTCTTGCAAGTTCTTGTGTTGTGCGAGACTTCACAAACCAATCGAAACGAAACAAGGGTGATGTCCGAAAAGCTGCCTTGAGCTCATCCCAATTACCGTACCCAAGCTTATTGACCATGCACAGCTGTGGACATACAAGGACACCAGGATGGTTATGCAAGTAATTCTCTAGAAAATAGCTGTCATATAAGTTGTGGGATTTTAAAGATTCATACCATAAAACGATCACATTCTTCATTGTACAGCTTCCCTTTGTTCTGACCATATTGAATTTTCAGTTCCAACCACGGGTTCTTGTATCGGTCCAACTTTTTTCGAATTCCATTCATGATCTCGTCTTTACGTGAGATCCTAGCCTCGCCCCTTTCAATGTTTTTGATGATTCTATCATAATCTAGGGTGAAAACGCAAATAAAAACAAACCGAGTGAACCTCAAAGAAGAATTAAATTTGATAGGTGATTATTTTGAAAGCAAGCCCAAACAAGTTACTATACATGGCTCAATTAAAGTAGGGTTCAGTTCAACTAAGTGAAAACCACTCACCATTTAACTCCTTGTACCGTTCTTTGAACACTTGGGCATATCTTTCAACTTCCTCCTCTGTTTTACCTTCCATTTCATAGGCAATACTTTTTATGTCATTCCTCCCATATTTCTCACAAGCCCGGATGAAAGTGTTAAAATCTCTCCTTGTCCATGATGAAAAACCCTGGATGACCATAAGTTAGGTATTTACAAAAGAACTCAATAGAAGAATTACATTTAACTATGGGTGATTTAGTTACCTCTTCCAATAGCTGCTCTTTTTCCTCTTGTTCTTCTGCAGTCAAAGGATCCCCGAGATCTGTATAATACAGTATCAGTAGTTGCACGGTCCAATTGAACTTGAGAGACAAATGAAAAACAAAAAAACTGGAAGATGAGAGAGGAAATACCTTCAGGTTCATCACCATCTCCAATTGTATCTTTCATTTGATTCTTTTGATGTGTTTGCTGTCAAGTTCAGAACAAACATTGAGATCTAAACAACAAATAAGGGAAAGAGTAGAAAGCCAGGTCACTGACAATGGCACCTACCATCAGATAGCGAACTTCTTTTTCATATAACTCAGTTAATCTTTGTGTATTGAAGAACTGAAAATCATGCCTGAAAAGATTATACATCTCAGCATTCAAAACACCACGTAAAATCAGTGAGAGGACAAGTACCCAGAATCAAAAGATACTTACAACTGAGGCATGCGAGGAATTCTTGGTTCCCTAGGCTTCGCTGGACCACCTTGGCGCAGCGCTTGCTTGAAGTAATCAGACTCTGAATAACTGCAGCGAAAAGAAGACAGATATAAAAATATATAAATAAGATAAAGAGCTTGAGCTGCAGAGATGACACAAAATATATGCCCTACTTTCTCTTCCGCTCCCTCTTAGGTGGCTCAATCCAATTTTCACTCACGATCTTCTTAAAATCAAACTTGTTCTCATCCTTCATAGAGGCAAAGCAAACAGTAAGTATGTTGCCTACACGATTATAATGAGCAACAAATCTATTCTGAAACTACAAGCACAAAATTATACAGCCAAGAGTAAAATGGTAACAGAACACAAATTGCCATACCTTGTCGTCCTCTAGGTCATACAACTCAGTAGCTGCAAAGAGAGAAATAACATTTTAAGTTAAACCAAATAAGCAGTATTAGCGACGAAAGGGTAGAGTATTCTGTTTGTAAAGCGTACTGTCATCCATTTTAAACTTAATGGCATCTTCAGTAAATTTTTTCATCTTGGCATCAAGTTCAGCTGTTGTCTCTTCTCCTTTAGCTATAATTCGCTCTATGTCTTCATCCGTGATGGTGCTGTCCTTGGAACTGAAAACCATTTCAGCACCAAACCTCACCATTTGCAATAGCTCATCCTTATTAACAGCTGCATGAATGCAGAATTACTGAGAAAATGCATCAACAGAATGCAAATGATCAAGTCAGACGTAGCTATTGAAGTGCTAAAAATGATACTTACTTTTCTGCTCTGCTAATCGACCTTGTTGAATCACTAAAGCATCAAGAGCAAGCTTCTTATAAGCCCTCTCAATCACCTTCTCCTCTATGGTGTACTGAATCATAATGGATTAAAAGCAGTGGGTCGACAACTATATACTTCAAAAACATATATTTACATTTAATAAAACTGAAAGTTGTACCTCTGTGCAGAAACGGAACACTTGGACTTCTTTCTTTTGACCAATCCTATGGGCACGATCTTGAGCTTGCAAGTCAACCTGTGGGTTCCTGTGCACAATTCAAAAGCATTATGAACTCAGCATATAGCATCACCCATTAAGATGCCAAACACCAAGTGAACGGAAAGACAAGAAACTTTACCAATCACTGTCATAGAGAATGACAATATCAGCAGTGGCAAGATTGATACCAAGTCCACCAGCTCTTGTCGATAGCAAAAATATGAACTTATCACTTCCAGGTTGGTTGAACGACTCAATGGAAGCATCACGATCTTCTCCACCTGTATTTCCATCTATCCGACAATACTTGTACCCTCTAAATATTAAGTAATCCTCCAAAATATCAAGCAGTCTAGTCATCTAAGTAAAGACAACAAAATAATGACAATATTAGAAGAAAGAAAACAAATTCATTACAGAAGACAAAAGAAACCGGCATAAAAAAATGCTAAAGTCTCAAATTGATGTTAATTACCCATACATTGTAAAAAAGATTAAATTTATGAAAGCAATGCTGACCTGTGAAAATATTAATACCCTAGAGTCTCGCTCCTTCAGCTTTGGGAGCAACTTATCCAAAAGAACCATTTTACCTACAATCAAATTGGGGAGCAATTAATGTAATGCGACTAATCAATCAATCAGCTCCTACGAACTCAATAAGCATTAAAAACTAGAACCCACCTGCATTAGTAACAAGATGATCTCCAGTAGTATAAGGAGGACCAGGTTCAGCGCCTTGGAAAAGATATGGATGATTACAGCATTTACGCAGCTGCATGGCTATATTCAGAAGACGCTTGCGTTCACCACCAGCATTAACAACTTCTAGATCTTTCTGCAACAAAGCTCGATAGAATTGCTTTTGAAGTTGGGACATCCCTACTTTCAGTATTGTTTCCTTTTTCGGAGGCAAGCCTTTCTCAACATCGGATTTTAGCCTTCGAAGGAGGAATGGTCGAAGAACCTTGATGAAAAGCAATAGCAACAAGTTACAAACAATAACACAGTGAAAATATTTCCACAAAACAGAATAAGTAATAAGAACTCTACCTTGTGAAGCTGTTGAACAACTTCCTGCTGATCATTTTCACCTGATATTTGAAACCATTCATCAAAGGTTTCTGCAGAACTAAATATCTCTGGCAGTAGAAAGTTTAGAAGAGACCAAAGCTCATGAAGATTGTTCTGCACGTAAAATTATTAACAGAACCTTTAATTAGATATATTAATAACAATAAATATTAAAAACAAATTAATAAGTCAACAAGGCATTTACACATGAAACAAAAGACACCAATCATAACCCATACAGGATTCTAATTGGTCCAATGACAATGGCTCAAGATGCTTCATTGAGCTTCTCGTCTAGCTAGAACTGAATTACAATGATACAAAAACTACTTCCCCAAACCACAGATAGTAAGTGAAACCTGCCGAATTGTTCAATCTATAACTAGGAAATATTAAGAAAACAGAAACTAACTGGAGAAAAGTCCAGAAGGCAGACTTTCAAATTAAAGAATAAAGATGAGTGTATTTTCAACTCTCCTAAAGATGAGCATTTCTGACTTGAAAACAGTAAAGGGCACTATCTGGGAGGCGCTACTTGTACAAAGGCCATTACAACTTTGTAGTTGCCCAGTTATCCCCTTGCTCATACCCACTTGAAAATTTTAGTTAAGAGACGTACAAAGTCATTTGTTTTTTAAGGCAATAAACACAGAATTAGGTAACTGATGCGATTTAGAACTTATACCCATCACATCCATCTGGGGAGGTCAGAAGAAGACTACTAATCTTGCATGTATTTTGTTACAGAATCATCATGCTCCAAGTCATTGACTTCGTAGCATGTCCACTTTCACAATAATATAATGCAACAATAAAGCTGCAAAGAGAAATGGGACAAAGAATATCCATTTCTCCTTGTATTCCATTTCCACTGCAAATGGTAACCAGAAATGAGAAAACTAGAAACAATTACCTGAAGTGGAGTTCCTGTAATAAGGAGACGGTAGTTGGTAGTGTAGAGTCTCATCGTTTTTGAAAGAAGTGAATTCTCATTCTTGATTCGATGAGCCTCATCAATAATAACATAACGCCAGCTAAAGCGTCGCAATGTATTTTTTTCTTTGATAGCCATTTCAAAACTGGTCACACAAACATCAAACCTTCCAGCCACAAGTAGCTTCTCACGTATATGCTTCTGCAAAAGTAGAATGAGATGTACACATTTAGCATTGCTGAGTTTGAAAATTATAAATATGAAAAGGAAGAATTTTAGAAAATTGTCACCACCTACCCTTTCATCTGGGTTACCCAGAAATTTTACAGCACGCAAAGTTGGGCAAAAGCGTTTAATCTCCTTCATCCAGTTTCCAAGAGTAGACTTTGGGGCAACCACCATATGAGGACCAGTAATTCCTCTGAACTCATGTAAATATCCCAACAAGGAAATAGTTTGAAGTGTCTTTCCAAGGCCCTGGAAAGTCAAACCAAGTTTCATAAGATTGATTGAAAGTGGTAGACAATCCATAACCACGACCATATTACATATACCAACTGACTTTTGCGATAAAGCAGTAGAAGTGACAAGCCAAAATGATCAGATTAAAAAGCAGACGTACCGTTATTTTTTGAAAAAAAGAAGGTAAGCAAAACAAGTAAAACAATTTTTTGTGCAAAATCCATTGCTGAAAAAGGAGGGGGAGCAAAAAGACTCGAGTTTGGAAACAATACACTTCACAGCATACCATCTCATCTGCGAGGATTCCATTAATGCCGTTCTCGTAAAGCCGAATCAGCCAATTCAATCCAGCTAGTTGGTAATCTCTCATCTTTCCTTGAATACCTTCAACATAAACCAGAAAACAAACAAAAGATAATTTTCAACCTAGTGACAATCAAACAGATTCTGTTTATGAATTGGTAGAAATGTGGAAAGATCTCAAAAGACTCTAGATTATTTTACATCAGTACATGCAAGGAAACTTCCATCCAATACATTATATATCTATATTTCCACTAGCCAATAATGAGAACCAGTAACATACAAGTAAAACGCTTCTCCCAAGTCTACAAGAGCAATTGCACTCAAAAGGAATATATAATGCAGTCATCAAAACAAAATGGAATACCATCAACTTATCAAACCATATCATAAATTCATACGTCATTAAAACAAGGCCAATGAAATGCGGGATTAAGTCGAGGTAACAAATATGGAAGGCCTCTAGGAAAGCGAAGGTAGTCTCAACTACAACAAAAATGAGAATACAGTGCATGCCCAATGTTAAAAATGAAGATAAAAAATAAAATAAAAAAATCAAAGGGTGCAACATACAAGAAGGTTGGGTCATCAATCGTGTACTTCCTGCTGCAGAAAGACCGTCCTCTTCCTCCTTGAGATATTCTTCATCTTCCTCCTCTTCAGTTACTTTAGATGCATGACGGCCCCTACAAATATTATGAGAGATAACAATTAAGTTATAATTGAAAGTAAACAAATAAATGAATAAATAGTAAGTAAATAAACAAAACCACCACTCAACCGAATGGGTTGTGATTTTGGTATAACCATTGTTTACAGAAGCGTGAAGATGACAATTTAACCACCTGGTCACACTTAGGAGGGAACACAAATCTTATGAGTTTGAGAGCAATACATAAACTTTATTTATGCTAAATCTTATGAGTTGATGAGCAGTTCACAATCCATGCTACAAGGAATGTAAAACAAAGCGTCAAACCAGGAAAAGAAAAAGTATGCAGTGCTGATCAAACACAAGAAACCAAAATATGTCTTTATATGAACTACATCCAACATTTAGAGATTTGACAATCGTGTGCATCATAAATACTAAGTGATCCGAGATGTGATGGGATTGCTGAAGGAAATAAACATCGTCTTGGTGTCCAAGAGCATCATAAATAGAGCTCGTGTTCCAAAATTTATAGGAAATTGAAAAACACTTGAAATCAAAAGAGAGAAAAAAAATAAATCAATAAAATAGATGTTGAACTAAAAAACCTGTAGGAACTAAAGAGAGACACATGCAAGAATAACGTGTCATTAAAAAAATAAACCAATAAAAGTGAAATTTGATAAATTGGTAATAAAATGCATGAACATTGATACGCTGAGAAAAAACAACAAGTGTAATGAATAAGAAATACCAACTATCCTCCATGACATTGATGACAAAATATAAGCTGGGAACCTTAAACATAACACATCTCGAAAATGTATATATTACCTTCCCCTTGTCTTTTTCTGAGAAGAGGATTGACTGCCTTTCGCAAAATGAGCAAATATCTCTGTCTGCTGCAGAAGATACTGCAGACGCCCCTTCCCTCTGTTATTCTAGGGACAGAAGACACTCCAGTCAATCGTATGAAATGCACTTAATGATTATAAACTTAATAGTTACTGCACACTTCAACATGACTAACATACCATGTCAGCATCAATGGAGGCATTTTGTGCATCCAAAATTTCCTGAACCTTTTGCTTCTTCATTCTTTGCATTTCTTTTAGTCTAGCTCTTTCTCGCTTTCCAATTTCAGTATTTGCCAATGCAGCTCCAGTCTAAGAAAAAATAATCAGTAACTTATAACAGCACTATGATTCAAATTCATGTTCACAAATCTCTCCTACTTCTTAGCAGCAAGAGTTGCATTTATTATCAACTAAGCCGACAACAGAACCCTTAAACTAATCAGCAAACTGTCATTGCGTTTTGGTCTCTTCGAGTTCATTCCCCTGGTACTTTCCTTAAATCCTTGCTTTATACTATACATAGTTACATACACTTTGTCGAAATTTTGACTTAAAGTCATACACTTTTTTTATGTAATTTGTTTTTTTTATGTAATTTATACTATACATACACTTTTTTTTATGTGTTTGTTTTTGCCTATAAATCTAGTTAGAGGTCTGAGTTTGAAAAAAAATTATATATATATATACACAGAGGTGGACAATATTCTTTTTTTTTCTGGATTTTCAAGAATGAACACTAATTTTCCAAATAAACCCTTCACCTATTAATCTGGTTAAAAGTCTCAAATTTCTTGGAAAAAATGTGTAATATTCCGCCAAAATTCAGCATCCCAGGTAAGCGGAAAAATCAACATACACAGAGGGTTACAAGATTTTTTCAGGTTTTTTAAGAATAACCCAACTTTTTTTTTATTAATTATTCCCTGAATAGTAGAGCAAGTTCCATGAATACCTGAGTAATCTGAACTTGGTTACTAAGAAAAAACTAACTTGATTTAGTGAAACATTAGGAGCTCAAATAAGCAACCAAGTAAATATTTAAATAAGCAGAGACGGCAAATTCACAAGAAAAGGAGCAATTATGCTCGAATAGTGAAAACTCTTCAAATTAACATGAAAATCACACGAAATTCTCCAAATCAAAACCCAAGAAGTACCCCAAACTCTACAACAAAAACCGTAACCCCAAAACCAACCAAAACCCCACTTCAAACAAACCCAAAACTCGAAACCCTAACTACCAAGAACACAAAAACCTACAGCGAAAACCACTCAAAGTTATCGAATTATACCTCTTCATCATCGTCTCCATCGCTCTTCGCCTCGTCTTCAGTAGACTCCGAGTTGGGCTCAGCTGCTTCTCCAGCCTCTTCGTCGTCATCAGAGCCAGTGGTTCTGGCCACTGTTTCGAGCTCCTCTTCGTCTTCCTCCTCATTGACCTCTTCTTCTTCTTCTTCTTCTTCTTGGTTCTTCGGTTCTTCTTCGTAGTCGTTTTCGGAGGAGGAAGGAGAGGAGGGTTTCGAGAGCTTCGCCATGAGATCGATCGAGAGAGTGTTTGATTTGACCGAAGAGAAAGAGGTTTGTATCGAAGGGTTTGAACTGTTCTGTGTGTTAGTTAAAAGTGTGCGAGTGAGTAAGTGAGAGGGGATTGGATGGTTATAAAGCGGGGCGAATTGCCGCCAAGTATTCCTTCCGGAAATGTGTTTCCCGCTCACAGCACGTGCCTATTTGTGGATCGGGTCGGGTCATGTGGTGAGGCTTTCGGGACTAACGAGTGCATTCTTATGTTTACGAGACTTTCATTTCTGCCATTTATCACATAATCTAAAGGTCTATTGATGAGTGCACATAAATTTATCTTAAATTTAGTTAGGTCATCATGAATTTTCATGACATAGAATTTTATGCAACCAAACACACATAAGGGTCTGTTTGGTTGCACGAAAATAGACTTGAAAATAAAATTCATTTTCGTGAATCCGATTCCGATGCCTCCCCTTGGATTTCTATGAGTAGTGGAAAAACAGTCTTACAAAGAATTAATTTTAGTAAATAGACAATCAAACAACGAAAATTTGCATAACAAGGGAAATGGAAACCATTTCCCAAGGAAAATGGCAAACCAAACTGACCCTAAGTGTTTCAAGATTTTCAGGTTCGAGTTCAATTCTTTTTTTTTTATAAAGCATGATGCATTCTAATTAATTAAACATGACTACAGTAACGTTGTCCAACCATAGTTGCCAACTCGCGAGCTTCTCGGTTGATGCCCCGAGGAATAAACTTACAAACTCATTCAGAATTTGAAAAATGAGAGATTTAATATTGCATATAATCGGTCGCCACATCCAACAAAAGTTCATCCGGGTCTCTCCTGAATTAATCTTACCATCCCCTAGATCAGTATACAAGATAGGATGTAGAATTCCAAAGTTCCCTATAGGGATGGCAGTGGGGCGGATTTTCACGGATATTCGCTCCACCCAATCCGTATGGGGTGGATTTGGATATGGCTAAACAGGGTTTGGGGCGGATACGGATATCCAAACAACATCTGTCGAATATTCGGGGCGGATACGGATTTGGCCATATCCGCCCCACGAATATTCGTTTAAGTATGAAAATTTACATAAATACCCCTGGCCCTTTAAAAGGAAAAAAATAAAATAAAAAAATTTACCCATTTGATTTCGATCTTTCAGACTCTCACCAAAAACAAAAATCAGCAACAACAACAACAAGTTCTAGTGTCAACACCACCGCAATGCATCAAGCATCAAACACATGTCATTCATCATCAAGCAGTACACATCCTGCTTTCTGCTCGATCATAAATCCCGTTTCCTGCTCTACTTCCTGCTCGATCATCAAGCAGTACACGCCGTTCATCATCAAGCATGCAGTACACATCCCCGCTTCCTGCTCGATCGATGTTAATTGATTGATCTTCTCTATCGATGCTTGATAGACAACATACAAGTCAGAGTCCACATCAGCAATGCCACAGTGAAATGCCACATCAACATAAAACACAAAGTGTAACAAGATGATTAACTGTGTTCTTACATTATGTTATATGGAACTGTAATTAGTTAGAGTCTGTTAGTTAGAAACCACAATGTACATTGATTTGCTATTATAAATAGAATGTCTATGCTCTGCTCTCATTGATTGAGAATACATATATTCATTTTCTAATAGAATTCTATCATGGTATCAGAGCTTTTGAAGCTCTTATTTTTCTTATCCTTCATTCCTTGAGCGGTTGTCGTTGCAATTCCTTTGAAGTTTTTCATATTCTTATTTCATGGCGACTGAGCTTGCACAATCTTCATCTTCTTCTGGATCTCTCAATTCAGGTCAGAACTCCATTGTATCTTCTACTCCTTTTCAAGTCTTAAATCACACTCTGCCAGTGAAACTGGACAAAACTAATTACATACTTTGGAAGTCACAAATCGATAACGTCATCTTTGCAAATGGTTTTGAGGACTTTATTGAGGGAATCTTAGTTTGCCTAGCGAATAACTGAGTCCAGGGTTCCTAAGAACCCTGCTTTTGTCACTTGGAGAAGACAAGATCGAACAATATTGAGTTGGATTTATGCCTCTCTTACACCAGCCATAATGGCTCAAATCATTGGTCATACCACTTATTTCTCGACCTGGAAGACCTTATAACAGATTTTCTCATCGTCTTCTAAGGCTCAAATTATGCAACTACGAATGGATTTACAATCTACCAAGAAAGGCTCCCTATCCATGATTGATTGCATAGATAAAATTAAAATTGCAGCAGATAATTTGGCTGCCATTGGTGAAATGGTTTCAAAACAAGATCAAATTATGAATATTTTGAGGGGTTTAGGCACTGAATACAATGTTGTAGTTACAGTGATTAATGTCCGAGATGATCAGATCTCGCTTGAATCAGTGCACAACATGCTTTTGGCCTTTGAAAGTCGACTTGAGCAACAAAGCCCTGTGGATAATAGTCCACCTATTTCAGCAAACTTTGCTAACTCTGGGCCTAAACATGGTGGTGGTCAGAGTTATGGTCGATGTTATGGCTATGGTAGAGGCCGAAACCACAACTATGGTGGTCAACCCAATAGGGGACGTGGTCGTGGCAGGGGTTATGGCTCCAATAATCAGCATTATAGGCAATACTTTGGCAATCGGTATGGCAATAATCATGGCCAGCAAAGTGGTCATTACAATCATCAACACAATAGGCAATCCAGTGATAGGCCACAATGTCAATTATGTGGCAAATATGGCCATGTTGCTCTTGCTTGTTACCATAGGTTTGATATAAACTTTCAACATTCAGCTGGTTCATCAAATATTGTGTCTTTACCTGGTTCTAAACCTACTATACCAGCCTTGGCAGCGACTTCCAACTTCTCTAATAATGAGGGTTGGTACTTAGATTCGGGAGCAAGTCATCATTTGACTAATGATCAAGCATGGCTTTCTAACCTTTCTTCATATGCTGGTTCTGACAAAGTTACAGTTGGCAATGGTAATTCTCTTCCCATATCTCACGTTGACTCCCTTTCTTTATCTTGTCCACCTCATGATTCATCATCTTCATTACTTATAAAACAAGTTTTTCACGTACCATTTTTGTCCACAAATCTTATAAGTGTTGCTAAGCTTTGTGCCGATAACAATGTTTTTATTGAATTCTGGTCCAATCGTTTCTTTGTGAAGGATCCATATTCGAAGAGGGTTCTAGTTCACGACATGCTTGATAATGGCTTCTACAGATTTAATAATGTTCCTAATCATAAGTGTGTTTTCGTGTCCAGTTCCAGTTCTACATCTGTGTCCAGAGTTTCTCATATCTTATCTACTGATTCGAGTGTTTCAACTTCTTCTTGTAATACTAATAATGAACATTTGTGGCATTCTAAACATTTGTACGTCGTGTAATGCAATTTTGTAATGTGCCCTTCAATAAAACTCATTATTCTACATGTTCTTATTGTCAGCTTTCAAAAAGCCATCGCTTACCAACATCTATGTCTTCTTTTCATCCTTCTAGTCCATTGGAACTTATACATACTGACATCTGGGGTCCTGCCTTTGTTAAATCCACTGTTGGTGCGCGATTCTTTATATTATTTGTCGATGATTTTCAAGATTTACTTGGTTATTCCCACTTCATTCTAAAGATCGGGTCTTGTCTATGTTCAAAGTCTTTAAACTTAGAGTTGAGAAGCAGTTTAACACTTCTATCAAATGTATTTAGTCTATAATGGGGGTGAATTTAAAGTTTTTCAATATTTTCTCCTAGAGTCTAGTATTGGGCATCATTTATCTTGTCCACATACTTCATCACAAAATGGCCGCGTCGAGCGCAAACACAAACATGTTGTTGAAACAGGTTTAGCAATGTTAGCTCATGCTCACATGCCATTCAAATATTGGCAATATGCCTTTCAAGCTGTTGTGTTTCTCATTAATAGATTACCTACTAAGGTCTTTCATTATCAATCATTGTTCCATTGTATACCAGACTATCGAGCCTTACATGTTTTTGGTTGTCTTTGCTTTCCCTTCACCCGTCCTTATAATCAATATAAACTTCAATTTCGTTATGTGGCATGTGTATTTATGGGTTATAGCATGGACCATAAGGGGTTCTTATGCTTATATGAAATGTCTGGTCTAATTTATATCTCTCATAATGTGGTATTTGATGAGTCTAAATTCCCTATGCAAGCTTATCCATTATCATCTCCATCCACTTCACCTTCCACTGACCTGCCTACTGTTATTTCTTCTTGTGTTCCAACTCCTAGCACTCTTTCCACTCCTCATTATTTACCCATTGCTGCTCATTTTCTTGCTTCTGCACCTGCCACCCATTCACCCTCACCACTTGTTTCATCTCCAAGTCCTGCTACACCTGTTGCTCATGTGTCACCGCCAACTGTGCCAATGCCATCTATTGTCTCTCGCACGATAACTCGTTCTATGGTTGGTATTTCAAAAAGGAAACCAGTCCTTGATTTATCTGCTATCAAAATCTCTGAGCCAACTACATTGCATCAAGCTTTCAAAGATCCTCACTGGATTCGTGCTATGGAACTTGAAATTTCGACTATGCATAAGAATTCTACTTGGGTGTTAGTGGATCCACCTGATGGTGTTAATGTCATTGGCTGTAAGTGGGTTTACAAACTCAAATACAAGCCTGATGGAACCATCGAAAGATATAAAGCTCGCCTCGTTGCCAAAGGTTTCAATCAAACTTTCGGTTTGGATTATTTTGAGACATTTAGTCTGGTGGTCAAGGCTGCTACAATACGGATTGTTCTAACAATTGCAGTAAGTTTTCAGTGGGACATTCGTCGACTTGATGTCCATAACGCATTCTTGAATGGTGACCTTACAGAGGATGTTTTTATGGTTCAACCTCTTGGCTTATTGGACAAACAATTCCCTATTAAATTTTGCAAATTGCAGAAATCATTGTATGGTCTCAAGCAATCTCCTCGTGCTTGGTTTTATAAGCTCAGTTGTGCTCTTATGCGTTGGGGATTCCAAGCTTCACGGACTGATAGCTCAATGTTTGTCAGATTTGATAAGCATTATACCCTTATCATTATGATCTACGTTGATGATATTATTGTTACAGGGAGTTCTCCTTGTCACATTTATGCTATTATTACTCAGCTACACTCAGTGTTTGCTCTGCATGATTGGGGGATTTTGTCCTATTGTTTAGGCATTGAAGTCACTCGATGCAATGGTGTTCTTCACCTAAGTCAGACTAAGTATATTTCAGACCTCCTCCAACGAGCTGCCATGGTTGACTGTAAACCTTCCTCAACACCAGGTGCTACTGGCAAGCCCATGTCCCAATACGATGACACTCCTTTACTGGATGTCACTGCATATCGTAGCATTGTTGGTGCCCTTCAGTATGTTTCCATGACCAAACAAGACATTGCATCTGCCATGAATAAAGCTTGTCAATTCATGCACATGCCAACCACGGCTCAGTGGTTGGCTGTTAAACAAATCTTGCGTTATCTAAAGGGGTTTGTGTCATGATGGTTTACTTATACAATCTGCTCGGGACCTTGCAATTGAGGCATTATTGGATGCTGATTGGGGATCTCATCTTGATGATCGACGTAGCTCTAGTGGCTATTTGATCTACTTAGGTGGCAATTTGGTGTCTTGGTCTGCTACCAAACAACGAGTAGTCTCCAGAAGCAGTGCTGAGTCTGAGTATCGTGGCCTTGCTATTGCCATTTATGAGGTCATTTGGATTCAAGCATTATTGAAGGAATTGTGTATCTCTGTTCCAGACCTCCTGTTCTCTGGTATGACAACGTTAGTACATATCATCTTGCCAAGAATCCTGTATTTCATGCCAGGACAAAGCACATTGAAATTGATCTTCATTTTATCAGAGATCATGTCCTCAGAGGTGCATTACCGCTCCAATTTGTTCCCACAGCTGAGCAGCCTGCAAATCTTCTAACAAAGCATTTGACAAGTGTAAGGTTTGCTTGTGGGGGGATGATAGACAACAAACAAGTCAGAGTCCACATCAACAATGCCATAGTGAAATGCCACGTCAACATAAAACACAAAGTGTAACAAGATGATTAGTTGCGTTCTTACATTCTATTATATGGAACTGTAATTAGTTAGAGCCAACGACATTGATTTGCTATTATAAATAGAATGTCTATGCTCTGCTCTCATTGATTGAGAAGACAAAGATTCATTTCCTAATAGAATTCTATCAATGTTCACCACCATCCCACCAATGACATGTTGTTTTCGATCGATGCTCACTTCCTGCTTATTCTCAGAAAATGGGGAGAAGAGATTGGGGGTTCCATTCTTCATCTTTTTTCTTAGATATCATATCTGTTTTTTTATTATTATTATTATTATTATTATTTTTAATTTTTATAATTATTATTATTTTTTTTCGGGTTAAATGGGGCGGGGCGGATATCCGCCTATCAGTCCGGGGCGGGGATGGTTTTAAAAAAAATGATAAACAGATATGCGAGGCGGGGATAGGTTTGCTCAAATTCACCCAAATCCGCTATGTTGCCATCCCTAGTTCCCTAGCAAAAAACCTAGAGCCTCTTGGTTTGAGTTCAATTCTTAGTTGTTCCTTATGTATCAACATGTTAGATTATTATTTTGGGTTACAAAAATCCGAGTCCAAATATGTTCATGTTGATTTGGCTAGTTTCTCGTGACATGGGTTGTGTACGTCGACCTATATTAGTATGTGTGGGGAAGAAAGTCTGGATACAAGAAAATGCAATAATAGGTGATTTTATTCTTGTAGCTATAAGTTGTAGAAAACACAACATTCATTAATGGTTTGTGTTGAAACTCTTGAAACAAACTCGTCCATGTCACCTGAATAGATCAGTGGATATGTTTGAAAACATTTCAATATTGTAAACATAATATACCCTCAAATTCATCAATTTTAAACCATGTTGCAGAGGTGCACACAAACACCACATCGACAATCATCCAAAAAAATTGTAAGATCTATAGATATTTTTTTTAGGAAAAAAAGCACTTTAAACTCTTATATTTGGCGGTTTAATTATATAAGCAACACGCTTGCCTTTCAAGAAAAAAAATAAATTTCTATTAAGATGTTACATTGATAGTATAAACTTGTATTTGACTATCGTATTTAACTCTACATTATAAGAAATAAGAGTAATGATACAGTGCCTGGTGGCCACCAAGCACCGTACGATTGCATCGAAATAGGAGTTAATATTTATCTCGATACAATCGTACGGTATCTGGTGGCCACCAGACACACCACCAATGCATTTAGAAATTTTCCAAGAAATAATTACACGGAATAGCAAACACTTTATATTCCTGTTTTTAGAACAAAATAACCATTGAACACTAACAAAATCTAAGAAGGCACGAGAAAAATAACAATCAAACTACTATGATATATCTCAATTCTCAGACCTAGGAAAATTAAGTGATCACATTTCTAAATCAATACAATATACCAAATGAAATATAGTAAATGTTTTGGGACGCGTTATTCTCCTACTTCAATACATCATGGCTAGCCTTTGTCGATGTCTCACTAGATTTTTCCTGTAAAATAATTAAATGCAAAAGTCATATAACCATTTACATAGGAAATGTGTTTTCTTAGAATGAAAGTTTAGAGAATTTAACTTACCTCGAGAACAACTACTGTTTTGTTTTCCTCAACTAGGCCAATTATTTGTGTTGTAGGAGTCTTAATTGCTTCTTTAATCAAATCTGACTCTTTTAATGCCTGAGAATTTCCTGCATTGTATAAACAATTAATATAAAAATCTCTTAAGAGTCAGGCCCCTGACACCATATCCGCATCAAGGAGGTTTTTCTACATGTTTTTTAGAGATAAATATCCTCAAAATCTCAAGATCACCTCAAGAACTCAAGTTCTCTTTTAAAAATGTGTAGGGAACCTCCCCTAACACAAATATAACGCTAAGTGTCTGGCTCTCTAGATTAGCTCGTTAATATATATGCATGTTTCTTTTTTCCAACTGGCATGCCAAGTGAGAAACAAAAGTTAATAATCTTTATTTGCTTGGAAACATAATTTTATATTCGTTTAAAATGGAGGGCATTTGCTTAAAGCTTTTTTTTATCGAAAATTCTAGGGGTCGAGGAAGGGAACGAGGGAACGGGGCGAGGGATGGGTGGAAGCCACTCATCTGCATCGAGATGAGCGACATTGCACATTTCGATGCCTATGCGCTCATCTCGAGGCGGATGAATGGTTACCACCATCCCTCGCCCCTTTTCCTCGACCCCTAGCAAAGCTCTTTATACATGAAATCCCTGAAATTTGTATCGAAAAAAAAATAATAAAAAAAACAAAGTGGGAGATATCCTCTTGAGGTCGAAGATCGTCTATTCAAAGTAAACATTATATATTTGGTCATACCCAAAGAAAACAAATTTCACAATTTTGTCAAAACAGCGTAGATAGAGATCATCGTCAAACTAGTGGTTTTTCCTTTCCCATACTTTTCTCCCTTATTTGATATTTCTCCTCCCGTTTGCCAGTTTTGTTATAAATTTTTTTTCCTATTGTAACAAACAAACAACTCATACAATTAAACAAACAAGAATGTTTACAAGCAAATTAAAAGAAAAAAGTAAATATTTCAAAACTGTGAAATTGTATGTTATTTGCCCTCCAAATTACTTAGATTAAAATATCATAAATATAAAATTTAGAATGCAAATTAATGCAACAATTTTAGCCAGTTTTGTTCGTTATACTTTATTTTTACACTTCTTCCTTTTCTATAGATAGTATTTGTGATTGTGTTTTAAAATGAATAAATAAAAAGTGTAAAAAAAAAAAAAAAAGGCTAACTAGAATTACTCAAATTAACGAAATGCAGAAATACCTGTCACATTATCTGCTTTCTTTACACTTTGATCAACCAAATTGTTCTCCTTCACTTCATCAACAACCTCGGCTAGACTCTCCTTCTCGTCAACATCTTTTGCCTCTTCCGCCATCGTAAAAAAATCAACATCCTTTGCACTTCCAGGTTGCGGTGAAAAATAGCCTTCATCCGTCGTGGCAATAGACTCCACCGCATCTTCATCCTTCCTAGACGAAAAATATTGATCAGGAGATGTTATAGATTTTCCATGTTCATGACTTTTACCAACCTCCTCCATTGTTTCCGTATTTACCGACATATTCTCCATTTCCATCCGCCCTCCTCCTCCTCCTTCTTCACCTTTGCCGGTTGCCACGTTATTTTCATCCTTTTTTGAAAAAGATTTTGTGTTATCATTTGTTTCGAGTTGTTGGTATTTTTGTGTGGATTTTTTGCGAAGAATTGAAGAAGGTCGACGAATAATGGTGTCGCCGGTTGCTACGTCGTGTTTCGATTCATTGCAACCCATTTGAATGTAAAATGTCTTCAACTTCTTGTCCTCCTCCTTCTTCTTCTGCTTGGTTGCAGAGAAAGAATGGTTTATATGAATTTGGAGGTTTTGTTTGGTGGCGATGTTATTTAGGAGTCCGTTTTATTTGGTGTTGGGATGAAGACCCCATTTTTGGTATTTTTCTAGTACTGTGATGAGTGGACTTCCCAAATGCTTTGTCCCCAACATTTCTTTGGCACGTGCTCGTTGATTGGTTTGGGTTTGATTGAAGAATAAAAAATCTAGACAGTCAGGCCCTTATAGACAGGGGCGTCATGGACTCTCATTCCGTGTGATTGTATTCAATTGGACTATTATGAACATCTCTAGGATGATGGATGGTATGGGGCTTGACCCGACACGAGCCTAACTTGCCTGACTTGTCTCTCCAGACAAGTTGATTGAAGAAACATGGATCCACAATTAGTACATGTATGTGTATTGCACATGTTCTTTATATGAAAAAATTGTCATTTATTTAACATGAATGAATATTAGTGTAAATTGTTTCAAACTATAAAAACAAAAGATTTCAATATTTGAAATTGCATGCTTTTTTAATGACGAGAATAACTAAATAAGTTTTGGCATCTATAAGATCCTCAAAATGTATACGATAACCTCGGTAATGAATGCACATGTTTATGACTATAAAATGATTTGTATTGTATAATTGGTGTATAATATTTACCGGATATTTAGAGTTTAGGTCCCATCATTTGTACCAATAAAGGGTTAGACTTTTCAGTTTGTCTAACACATCGGTCTAGGTCCAATGACCTCATTGACTCTTAACTCTTGTTTGGAAAATAGATTAATTTTAAAGATATGCAACAAACAAGTATTATATTTTGGGGGGATATTTAGAATTTAGGTCCTATCATTCGTACTAGTAGAGGGTGTGGGTTCTCAATTCCAAAGGTCAACAAAACGGAGTTAGAGTTAATGCGATCGTGGAACTTAGACCATTTATTGGACAAATTAAGGACCCAAACCCTTTATTGGTACAAATGACAAACACTAAACTCTAAATATCCCTATATTTGCTAGCAGAGTTCCATGCGCAATATATGTGCTATGCGCCATTTTGCATTGTGAACATATATGGATGAATTAAAAATAAAAATATGAAAACCAAAATGAGTTTTTACTAAACTAGTTAGACTTACTCGATTTTATAGATAAAATTCGACAACTAACCAAGATTTGAATTTCTTTGTTAATATGAGGGTTCTAGAGGTGGTAATGATTCTGGAACAAATGCTTATTGTGGCATTCACCAATAACAATGAGTAATGCTACACAGCCCGCTCGGTGGCCTTTTTTGACAGCCTTGGGGAGAGAAAATACAATTTTGTCCCCCTTTTTAACCACCTTCTCAAAAAAGTGTTTAAAGAGGGGGGGAGGGGGCAAAATTGTATTTTCACCCTCCAAAGCTGTCAAAAAAGACCATCAAAGCGGGCTCCCTAGAATTAGCCAATAACAATAGGTCAACATGGATCTAATGGTACGGAAAGTCACAAGTTACAAATAAAGTATTGGGTTCAAATTGTGGCGAATGTGAGGCAGAGTGGATGAACTCAAATACAATAAACTACCCAAGATCGATACTAACTTGGGCAAAAAACAAGGTGTTTCGATGAACCATGAGTAACAATTACATAAATTTTATTTGCAAAACTTATGTTCACTACACATTTCATTACAAAATCAAATGGCTAAGTGTCATCTTTCGAAAATGGTCTCACTACTATTAGTTTGAACTTTGTAACTCCGCGCCAAGCTCGAGAGTTTCTTCTCCACATGCTCACAATATTTTCGTAACTCAGATGTCTCGATCAATTATTTTTTTATAAAAAATGGCCCTTTCCTTAGTTGATCGAACCGATCATTTTTTTTTTGAAAGATGTAAGCAATATATAAAACTCTACTAATTATTACAATCAATTTTGTTGGTGTTTGATGTCAAGCGATGAGCCTTACCATTTAGGTTTTTAGATATATATCTACAATACCAAAAAGGAAGCATAAGAAGTAAGCAATTAATATTAAGAATAATAGGGCGTCAGACCCAGTGCATAGTAGAAAATTTATGAGTCTCTGTCCTGAACGAGGTCAAACAGTGTCGCCGAGTCTCGAAAAAAGAATTTCATTCCTCCATCTATGAGCTCGAATGAGTAGCAAGGCTGCCTCCGCAGCACATCCTTTTTGCCATCGTGCTGTCTGAAACTTTGTCTCTTATCTGGCATATCACAATAGCCAACACATTCCCTGCCAAATTGGTCGCTAAAACCCCAACTCCTCCATGTTTGGTAAACTAAAAAAGGCAAACATCAAAAGTGACAATAATTGTATTTCCAACAAGAGTGAGTGGAAATGGACGAGCATGGTTAGCTTTGAGATTGAGCCTGTTGATGCGAGCCGAGTGAATTATGTCCTGGACCAGCTGTGAAGGTCACTACACCAAATTGACATTTTTGTAACAACTCTCAAAACAATATCACTTTTGAAATGTTATAATCCACCAAATAATTTCAAGTCAAAACTAAATTTAATCAAAAAAATGAAAAACAGTTACACAAAAAAATGATACAATAAATTGGATCACCATGAATAGTATCACTTTTATAACCATATTTTCATGGTGATACAATTATTATATTATTTTTTTGTGTAACTGTTTTTCATTTTATTGTATCACTTTGTTTGTGAATTATTGTATCACTTTGTTTGTGAATTTGTGTAAAATTGTTAGGTGATTGTTATACCTCGAAAGTGATACTGATTAGGAGTTGTTACAAAATTGCTAATTTGGTATAGTGGGTGTAAACTTAAGGTTCAAAGAATAGCCACTAAAAGCTAGGTTTAGAGCTAAAGAACAGCGGATGACTGAGCCCAGCACATGGGGGTTCGATCCGATCAGTTTAGCTATTCTTTAAATTATCAATCTGAGAACTTGGAACTTAAAAATGTGTGACTATATCACTGTGACATCAATAGATCTTGGAGGTTTCTGTGCCTTTTGTGGAACTCAAACAAGTGTTGTATTTAAAATTTAAATACAAACTTAGTTGTACAAGTCAGAGATGCATGGATGAGTTTGTTAATTTGTCACAAACCAACATCTAGAAGATCTTGTAATTTTGCTCCTAGGGCATTTAATTTGAAGTTAAAAAATAAGGAGCCTTTTGAGTTGTTGATTTTGGGGTGATGGTGGTGTGATGAAAATAGGGGATTTTTTTTTTTGGTAAAGCTTATAAGATACTATATTAATAAGAATGAGTACACAATTTTAGATCATTGTCAAAAGCAAGTTGATGAGTCTAGTATTGAGTTATCGACCTATAAATTTATATTTACCATTAGCGTGCATAGTTAAAAGTAGTAAGAAGTTTCTAAAAAAAGGAGTTAAAGAGGTCATAGAGGAGGAGATTTGAGTTAGGGATGGCAACGGGGCGGATTGGGGCGGATTTGGACAAATCCATCCCCGCCCCGTTGGAGATTGCGGATCCCCAAATCCGCCCCGAATAACCGATAATTTATTTTTGCAAAAACCATCCCCGATCCGTACGGATTGGAGGATATCCGCCCCGCCCCGATTATCCGTTAAAAAACCCTTTGGTTTTGAAAAATTCGGGAGCTGCTAAATCAGAAAAAAAAAAAAAAAAAAAAAAATGAAACGAAGAAGAAGATGCAATACAGAGTAACAGAGCATCACAATCAACAATTTGTACCACTACATTTGCTTCAGTAAACTGATCAAATAATTAAATCAAATACTTCAAATCTGGCCAGATCTATAGAGATTACCAAAGAAAAAAAGTAAAAACGAATAACAAATCAAACATTACACATTTACAATCAAGATCGACAAGGATCATCCTCTTCAAGATCAATTTTGGATGGGGATCTTCTTCTTCAAGATCGATTGTGGATCTGTGATCTTCGTCTTTCCCTTCAAGATCGATTCAAGATGGGGATCTTCCTGACTTCCTCTGATTCAAGATCTGTGGATCTTCATCTTCAAGATCGATTTTGGATCTGTGATCTTCGTCTTTCCTTCAAGATCGATTCAAGATGGGGATCTTCCTGAATTCCTCTGATTCAAGATCCGTGGATCTTCATCTTCAAGCTCGATTTGGATCCTGTGGATCTTCATCGCCCACCGATTGCCATTCTTAACGGTCCTGACTTCCTCTGATCTTCGATCTTCCTGCCATGAATTTGAAGAGAAGGTTTTCGAAGAAGAAGATCTTCAGTAAGACGAGCAAAAGATTTTCAGTTGAAAAGATGGGGAATACTTATTTGAAGATAAGGTTTTCGAATAAGAAGATCTTCAGTGAGAAGAGAATAAGATTTTCAGTTGAAGAGATGGACTGATGGAGAAGACTTCTTTGAAGATCGAAGATGGAGAAGATTTCTTTGAGATGGAGATGGACTGAAGATCTCTACTTCTTCGAAGTGAGGCAGAGTGAGAAGTGAGCCTAGGGTTAGGGTTTTTTCATTTATAAAGGCCAGGGTATTTCAGTAATTCTAATGATTAAACGGATATCCGCGGGGCGGATTTGTCCAAATCCGCATCCGCCCCGATTATTTAATGGATGTTATTTGTATATCCGTATCCGCCCTGAAATCCGTTTAAGCATACCCAAAACCGCTCCAAACGGATTGGGTGGGGCGGATATCCGTGAAAATCCGCCCCACTGCCATCCCTAATTTGAGTTGACAATGAGATATAATTCACATTTATTTTGAAATCACATGGCTTCTAAATTAGTTCACATTTATTTTGACAATGAGATATAATTCACATTTGTCATAGTGTTCAGCCTACCCGTCTCAAGAGTTCAAATCCTTTAGTTGAATAACTGTATAAGCGTCTAATACACATCCCTAATAGAACAAGCTCACCTTAAGTTAGATTCTAAAAACGCCTTTTCAACGCACCACGACTCTTCCTTTCATCCAACTAATCCATCCAAATTTTAGACATCCCCACAAAAATCAACCATACTCGACAGATTTCAGTCTTGAAAATCGATGTCGAGGGAGGGGTCGAGGGAAAGGGACACCCATCCTCTTCGAGATGAGCGCATCTCTATGGAGGAGCTCATCTCGAGGAGGATGGGTCCCTCGCTCCTTTACCTCGCTCCCTTGAAAATATAACAATATTATCCAAATTCCAAAGGCAACCAACTGCACCAAGCTGCAAGCAAACGCAACCAACTGCCTGCCATGGAATCATCGTCACCATCAATGCCCATAACTCCCACTGACCCTTTTGCCCCCTTCTCTTTCTCATGCTCTGTTCCAATTCGCTGTAAAAACGGCGCCTACAACTCTCACCTGCCCTTTCTCCAAGATAACCAGCAAAACCAAACCCAAAGCTTTCAGCTTTAACCCTCATTTCCATTATTTTACTATTTCTCCACATCTTCTCTCTTCATATATACGCTTACAAACCCAATCAAGGCAGCCAAAGAGGAGGAGAGGTTCCTTGTCATCCCCCCCAGATCCCTCTTTGGTTGCCTCCCATATCTCCCAAACCCAGGTGGTGGTTATTTTTTTGCTTCCCTCCTCTCTCTCCCATGGAAGGCTCCGCCGATGATCAACGCCTGGATTTTGGAAAGATGGGTTATGGGTAATGTTTCTTTTCTTGTCATTGACTCTGGGTTTTCTTCAATTTTTCGTTTGGATGGGTTTTTCATCTCGATTTCTTGATTTTGGAATTTGGGTTTTTTTTTTGTTTGCTTGTAGATGCAACCATTATAGAAGAAGGTGTTTGATCCGAGCTCCTTGCTGCAACGAGGTCTTCCACTGTCGACACTGTCACAATGATGCAGCGGTACATTTACAAACTCAATTTGTTCACTTCTGAGCTTTTTTGGATCTGGGGTTTGTTCATTTCTGCCTGTTTGATTGAATTAGAAGTTATTGAAGAATCCCAAACTAAATTTGTTCATTTCGAGCTTTTGTTGGATCCGGGGTTTGTTGATTTTTGCTTCTTTGATTGAATTAGAACTTATTGAAGAACCCCAGTGATCGACATGAGCTCGTTCGCCATGAAGTTATGCAAGTGAGTCCAATTTGAATTGAATCTACTTCACGTTTGTATTTGATGGATTTTGAACATTGATTTGATTTTTCAGGTAATTTGTGCAGTTTGTGACACAGAACAGCCGGTGGGTATTGTTGATTTCGTTCCATTTTTTGCTTCCTATGTTCTGTTCTTATTTTTTCTCGTTTGAGTTTTCAGGCTGCTAGGGTTTGCACCAATTGTGGAGTTCGCATGGGGGAGTATTTTTGCGAAATCTGCAAATTCTATGATGACGATGTAATGCAGTTAGATTCATTGTCCATCTATATAGACTCATCAATCTGTTCGAATAAAATAAATATGCAAAATTTTTGCTCTTTTTCTTGCAGTTAACAAAGGAAGTGTTTCATTGTGAGGAGTGTGGGATTTGTAGGTCAGTCAATTAATGCTTAATCAAGTTTTATGTTTTGTTAATTCAGATATGTGACTATTATATAGTTAAGTCAATTAGGGAATAATTTTGAATCTAAACATTGTGAACAGGGTAGGTGGTCGTGAAAACTTCTTCCACTGCAAGAGGTGTGGTAAGCAATCTCTACTTTACAGCAAATTTCATTTTACTTTATTTCTGGTTTAATTGTATCTATGATGTACTCCTATTGTCTTATTTCGAATTCTTAGAATTTTTATTAAAGTATTTGTTTCTCATCATATTTGGTACCTGAGTAATTAGATGAGCATGAGTAGAGTGTGAGTGTGGAAGAAATAGTACAATCTATGTTGTCAAGGGCAAAGTGAGGCGCCAGGTCCGCCACTAGAGCCTTGGTGAGGCGAGGCATTGCCGTGGTAGAACTTTTTTTTTTTTTTTTTTTTAAAGAGTAGAGATTTATTATAGTTACCTCCACTATGGCGCTCTAAGGCTAGGGCGAAGCGCTATAAATAAAAAATAGAGCCTTTAAAGCCTTGGTGGAGCTAAATCTCCCACCATTTTAATCTATTGATTCATTTTACCCTAGGAAGCACATACGCAAAACAGACACCGTGGCACGAGGAATCTAAAAAAAGTAGGATACATATACCGCAATAATAAAATTATATATATATATATATTTATTTTTTATTATTTATTATTTATTTTTTGTTTAAATGCATGTCAGACCTTAAGTAGAATGAACAATGATCCAAAACTATATTAAATAACAATAAATCCAAAACATTCAAAATTCACATAATTCAAATTTATAACTCATGGCATAAGTCGAAATCTTACTATATTGTCATCTAACGTTTAATTCTTCATAAAAGAAAATGCTTTATTCTTTCAATTACATAGTCTACTAGTCTTACATAGTTTTTAAAATTTTAGGGTGCAACTTCTTATTTGCATTTTTTTCTAAATCTAAAACAAAAGCTTTCAAATAAGAGTGTCCAATTAATGTCCGACCTAGTCAAACATTCCAGACACTTTGGATTTTTTGCAGTGTCCGTGCTTTAGAGATTTTACCCAAAGGAGTAAGCATCGGTTCAAATATCTAAAGTAGTTAGGGTGAAGATTTACATTTTAGGAAATAGAATTTGTGAAGGATCAGTTCACCAATTGATGGAGAGAGATTTTCAAGGTGAAATAAATCTTGTAGGACATAAATTAATGGGGTTCACAGAGTTAGCATAATATGATTCGGTTATTCTATGACTTGAATTAATTAACTAGTTTTGATGAATGAATTCTTTATTAGATTTGAGTAAAAAGATGATGATGTGGTCACTTGGTCTCTCTCCAGAATTGCACTATTTTTTTGGTTGCAAATTGCTTTGTTTTTCTCCACTGACATACATGCATCATACCTTTTTTTTTTTTTTTTTTAAGGCAAGCATGTCGTCGGTGGGTAAAGAACCCAAGACGTGGGGGTTATACCACCACAGTTTTAACCATCCAACCAGGCTACCATTGGCCTATGCATCATACTTGTTTATGTTGTGTCATCCACGAGTCCAAAAATCTCAGCTAGAATTTCCTTTTTCTATGTTACTATAATACAGGATCTTGCTATGGGGTTGGTTTACGTGACAATCACATGTGCGTGGAAAACTCAATGCGACACCACTGTCCTATTTGTTATGAGGTTAGTATTCATAGTTATTTCTATTCTTCTATAAGTGTCCCATGTTTTATCTTTGGATTCATGGAAGTTGAAAAAACCGTTGACAATTTTTTTACCATGTTGCAGTACCTTTTTGACTCATTAAACGAGACATCCGTTTTGAAGTGTGGACACACCTTGCACTTAGATTGTTTGAATGAAATGACTAAGCGTGATCAGTAAGCTTGTTACAACCTTGAGCCAATTTTCTAGTTCATTTGTTTATGTTAATTAGCCTTTGTGATATGTGTGGTGGTCTATTTCCAGATACTGTTGCCCTATATGCTCCAAATCGGTGGTTGACATGTCTAAAGCCTGGAAAAGAATTGACTACGAGGTAAGAATGGCTGAGTTCTCTTGGTACTAAAATGCTAAGAGCTAGAGTATATATAATCATACAACAAAATTTGACATTAAATGGTATACTCGAAATATATCCTCAAGCTAGAACTGCATTCTATTGCTATGATATACAACTTTTATAGTTGAATACCCAATCGATCCTTCAGACGCCGAGCTCATCACAGTGGCAAAATTCAGTAAAAAAATGACCAATTGGAAAGTTTGACCATCATTAGAAGCAAAGATATATCCATGATGTATGCTTTGATTGTAGTTACAGTTTACTTAACATTTTTGCATATCATCTTCATGTCCGCAATAGTTCAAGTTTTTTTAAGATTTCTATTTTGCGTTTAAGTTTTGGAGGAGAACATACTAAGATTTAAGATTTCTATTTTGCGGCTTTTGATCTATTTTGTGCATCTCACTGCATATGTTTGTTAATTAACACCATTGTTCTAGGTTTTAAGATTACTGTTTTTGTGTATAGTGATCTGTTTTCAACATAGTTGCCTTGTGTGTGTATGTGTGTGTTTATTGATTCCCTATATTTTCAAGGATTTAGATGAACTGTTTTGTAGTCTTTCATCCATGTTAACGAGAATATATGTTCTTATGACAGGTTCAATCCACCATCATGCCTGAGGATTACCGAAACAAGAAGGTACAACTTCATCCCTTGAAGTTCCATCTTAATTTCTTAATGGTGCTAGTCAATGACACCCCCTTTTGTGCTAAACTGACAGCCCCCCACAATTTAGCATTTATGATTATTATTATTTTTTAAATTGCAAAAAATGCATTAGTCTATCAAAATGTGATGGTATATAAATTTATCGTGAAGTTCTAAACGAAAGTGCATGCTTTACAGGTTTGGATCCTTTGTAACGATTGTAATGATACTACAGAAGTCTTCTTTCACATAATTGGGCAGAAGTGCACCCACTGCAATTCGTACAATACTCGCACGATTTCCGCTCCAGTTCTTCCTTCATGATTGAACTTTGCTCTCCAAATTAGGCATAGTGAATGCTTGGACTTGCATCAATACTTCATATGCTAGCCAAATTACACTTCAACAGGTACTCATCTTGTTTGTTGTTGTACCATGACTTTAAAACAGGGGGTCTGACTGTGTATTTGACTAGTATTGATTACTTATTTTGATTGATTTTGTAACATTGATATACAATTCAGGGATACGATGTATTGGATGCACATGGACTAAGATATTGTTTCAAGGCTTCAGGCCAATTTTAGTTTATTAATCATCCCATTAAGTATACTACTATGTAGATATTGTTTCGAGTTAATTTCGGTCTCTCGATTTTAAGAAATATTTCGGTGTGAAGAATAAATGTAAAAATTTTGAGGATACATGAAATATATAATGAATTTCGAGGGTATATTAAATATGTGAAAATAATAATATGCAAGTAAACAAATGTATTAAATACATTCAATGAAACCAAAATACCTATAATTAGAAACTCAAGGGGTGGTTTTAAAAAATCAATATATAAGTAGAAAAAGTGATAATTAGGAAATTAGGGGGTGGTTTAAAAAATCAATAAATAATTAGAATAAATGATAATTAGAAAAAAATTCGAAATTTACAAAAAATCCTGGAAAATAAGTAATTTTTAGCAGCTGGTTTTTGTATTTTTACGAAAAATCCTGAAATTTACGAAAAAACCTTGAATTTTTTCTACAAAACCCTTGAAAAATGTAATTTTTATTCATTTCGCCTTTTTTCTTTTCATAATTTCATACAAATGAAAATTTCATATAATTTTGCAAAATCACAATCCTTGATTGTAACCATATACTTTTATACTCGTAGTTTTCACTTGCACCAACACATTTTGGGCCCCTCAGACTGAAAAATTAAACTCAAATGATTTAATAGGTTGGTTATTATGATAATCATTTGCATTCCTGTCGGCCACTTGAAAGACATTTTCTGGTCATTTAATTGCACACTGCATGCTTGGATGGTGCCCATATCAAATAGATTACTATTCGGATTATTTTCATTTCATTTATGTTTTGTTCATTTCCTTCTTGTTTGTTCAATTACTGAGACCCTCGGGTTTTCAAATTCTAATTTTTTTCCGAGTTACTTTGTTCATTTGTTGATATCGGAAGTACACAGTATTATAAAATACTATTGTCATAAAATTATAACATATCCAACAGTTACATGAATAATAACACATATAAGAGAATGAGAAAGTTAAAAAATTGGATGTTAACTGAGGAAGATAACTCTGGGGAGGGAAGTGTAGATTATTAAGAACCTCTTTAGCTCTCACCGCTTAATAGTTGTCATTTTCATAAGTTTAAGCTCACAATAATAATGTGATGTGTGCTATAGACTTGAAAAAAAGAATGAAAAGAAGAAGCCATTTAGGGTTTCAAAAGTAATTAAATTTAAGTGAAAAAATGTGGTCTTAAAATATTAAAAAAAAAAGATAAATAAAAAACAACATAGGAAGAACAGAAATTGAACAAAAGAACAAATAAGTAAGAGCTGTTCTACACAGCGAGGAAACGGGCGAGGGAAGGGAGGTGGCGGGGTGGGGACCGTCCACCCCGCTCGGGATGCGTGCCATCATTTTGGTGCGCGCATCCCGAGCGGGGTGGACGGTTCGCACTCCACCACCTCCCTTCCCTCGCCCGTTTCCTCGCCATTTAGAATTTCTCAATAAGTAAATATATATAACAGAACCCAGTTGTCATCTCTCCTTTTTTCTTTTGCTTGGGATGTTCCATTTTTTAACCACAAGTCAAAATGTAGTACTTAGTATGGCATCTGCATGCTCTTGAACTACCATCCATGCCATTGTAATGTGTCGATCCTCAGTTAGTGAAGCACCCACTGCAAACCGAATCATGTATATGCCTCCAACCACTGCATGAGTCATGTAAATGCAACCAGATGCATTGATAGACTCTAGCAACTTTTGATTGAGCTTATTGGCTTGTTCTAGTTCATGATTTGTCCCTCCATTCACCACCTTCTTGTTTGGAGGTAGAAGTCGATAGCAAACCATTGCAAAGTTTGTAGGCACCACAATCTCAAACCTTTCATCCTTAGTAACAAGTCCTTCAAAGTTCTTGGCCATCTTGACATGGCCTCTCAAAAAGCTCCTCAAGTTAGCTACACCATAGGTACGAAGAACCATCCATAGTTTCATGGATCGAAACCGGTGGCTGAGCGCTATTTGCCAGTCTTTGTAGTCTACAACTTGCTTGGACTCTGTTGCTTTGTTCCTCTGGTACTCTGGATTGGTTGAAAGAGCAGCGACAAGTGCACTCGTATTTTTAACCCAGAGACAACAGCAATCCAAAGTAGTGAAGAACCACTTGTGTGCATTAAAGCTGAAAGAGTCTGCATTTTCTACCCCATCAATGAAGTGTCTGAATTCTGGGCATATACAAGCACTTCCTGCATAAGCAGCATCAATATGAACCCACATTGAGTTCTCTTTTGCAACCTCGCATAGCGGTCCAATGGGGTCTACAGCTGTTGAAGATGTTGTCCCAATTGTGGCACATAGGAACAATGGGATTAGCCCAGACTCTATCAGCAGCAACTGCAGACCTTAGAGCTTGTGCTGATAATCCAAAGTCATCAGACTTGGTAGTTGGAACGGCACGGAAGTTCTTTGGGTGAATACCTGCAATCTGAGCTGCCTTTTGTGTTGCACAATGGGTTTGATCAGACCCATACACAACCAACTTACCAATGTTTTCTCGCCCAATTTTATTCAACATCCGGTCCCTCGCTGCGGTTATTGTACACAAGATGGCTTCACAAGTAGTACCTTGTAAAACACCACCTCCATTGCCAGAAAGGAGAAAAGATTTTGGAAGCTCAAGCATTTTGCCCAGCCAGTCCATAACAATGCTCTCCAGCTCTGTTGCAGCTGGAGAGGACATCCAGTTGAAACCAACAACATTAAACCCAGTACTGAGCATTTCACCCAGGAACCCTGCCACACTGCCACTAGAAGGGAAGTAAGCAAAGTAGTTAGGACTTTGCCAGTGAGTAATTCCCAGAATTATCTGTGTTTTAACATCTTCTAGAATAGTTTCTATGGATTCAGGATTGTTTGGAGCCGAGTCAGGGAGAAGTTTACGAAGATAACCAGGTTCAACTTGGCTTCAAACAGGGTACTTCTCAACTTGTTGATAATAAATTAATAATCATCTAGGAAGTCGATCATCATGTGACCTTGCTTCCTAAATTCCTCTGGGTCTAAAGGGTTCTGAACACATGGTGAGATGCTTTCGAGATCTTCGACATTGAGACTGCCCATGGAGAATAAATGCAATAAAGGAATCAACTTAGCTAGTCGAAGAAGAAAGAATGGTTTGGTTGAGTTTCAGAGTTTGTAGAACAGAGAGATATAGGGAAAAGCTTAAACTGCTCGATGAGAAATGAGGAGAAAGTGGGAGTATATATAGTGTGGAGAGTCCAACTTCAAAGCCATCAGTTAAACATGTGTCCTTCGTCTTTGTTAAATGTGATGCGCCAATATTTAAGTTTGAAAAACATACCGAACACAATAAAATATCATTCACGTTTTTTTTTTTTTAAATTAGTGCATGGTGAACGCGTATAAGTGTGAAACCAAGTGAAGAATGTTTACTTTTGAACCTTTAAATCAGATATAATATATGCACTTGTGTTGCATGTATTCGTTAGGGGAGACTTGGATATTTATTTATCTGCTGATGACTTCTTAGTTAGTTCACTAAAACTCTAAACGAATGAACTAGCAGGAAGAAAGAATGTTTTGTTGGTATTTTAGAGTTTGGAGAACAGAGAGATGTAGGTAAAGCTTAGAAGGTTTGATGAGGAATGAAGCAAACTTGAGCAGCATATATAGGAGTGGAGTCTCCAACTTCAACGATATCAGTCAAATTAGTGGAAATATAAAACATCGCTAGCGCATATAGTGTGAAACCATGTTAACAATATTGCTTTTGGGCCTCCTAGCTAAAATATATTATTGTTGACTGCTGACGAGTGACGACTTACAAGATGTTTCATGTTTTGCCAGCCATCGAGTAGAATTCCAATGATTTTGCTAACACATAATCTGTGTTATGTGAGGAATGAAAAAATTGAGATTGTCTGCAAGTTTAGGCTGCAGACTCCCTACTATAAGATAAACCTGTGAGATATGCTTGAATTTTGGGTAGCGAGGATTAAACATAAACAATGCTTACATAGGGTACAATTCTAATAATCAGTCTTTGACACAATGAGGCGGAGTTCAATCCAAAGTTTGGTTCGTAAAATACCTACAAAACTGTGTTGATGTGTTACATTTACATGAACAATGATTCATCTTCCCATGTATCAGTCAGTATTCACCATAAGTCATCATCAGCATAGTTGTACTCTCCACCAATGTACCCTTCATCATAGTACTCTTCATCCTTATAGTAATCTTGACGATATTCATCCTCTTGGCCTATGTCATAGCTATCATCCTGAATATCAGACTCAAATTCTGTCTCTTTGTTGGCGTCGTTAGAAACAGATTCAATACATTGCTTCTTAGAGTTTTCTGGAGTTTCAGGCTCTTTAGTATTATCACAGACTGCACTCAAAGCATCATAGTTTATCCTTGAACTGAGTTTCTTTCTAGTAGCATTTTGCGCTGAAGCAGCATTCCTCTTATCTGCAGCTCGCTTCTGTTGTAACTCCTTTCTTTTCTTGGCATTAGCATTGTTGACTTCCATCAGAAGTGCTGGCGAGTCCTCTGAACAATTCTGGGCATTAGCTTCATATTCCTTTCTAAGTCTTTGTTTTTCCTCATATTCCTTGTTGATTAGTTCCCAGATTTTCGCTTTACGATGTCTTTCACCTTCACTGAGAAGGTACTCATCAATCTCATCATCATCTTCATCTATATCAGAAACTCTTTCTGATTCATTATCACCCATGTTGCCGGAGGTTCTGATCCTTAGGAAAGTCCTATGAGACAACTTGGACCCGAGTTGTCGGTCCGACAGTCGGTCTGTGCAAAGGAATATAAGAACTTTCTGGGTTTGGTTTCTTGAGACTGCAATTGACAGAGCACAAGAAGAGTCGAGAAAGAAGAGAAGAGTTTGCTTGGGAAACAAGACAGGGAAGTTTGAAACAGGGGACTTTCTATTTTATGATACAAGAAAATATCTAGTTTTCCTAATTTTTAAGTATTGTTGTAGAAAGTTTAGAGGCCGCATCTACCGTCATATAATTTTTGCTTTTTTGCAGCTAGATATTTTTTTATGGGCAAAGCAGATTTGTGTTCACATCAGCATTTTATGGGCTAAGTTGGTAAAACATGAAATACACAAGCGCTGATTATCTCTTGAATCTTGTTAAGGAACTAGGGTGATGTGGTATGATACGAGGATACTTATATTTATATTATAAATTAACTAGAGGTTTCACTATTTATAAAAAATTGGAGATAAAAGATGATTAACACTGAAAATTTGAGAAGATGTTGAGGGTTGGAATTCGCATGTTCGTAAATATAAAACACGTAGAAGAATAAAAAAAAAAATAGTGAAAAAAGTAAGTAAAACTTACGTGGGTTAAGAGAAAAAATTATCTTCTCAAAATTAGAATTGTCATATCTATATACTTAGGGGGTGGTATTTAATTACGAATTTTAATAGATTGTGTTAGTTTTTAAAATTTATTAAAATTCAGGGGTATTCAATTAAGGATTTAAAATGATACATGTAAATATGGGGTATTCAAATACTGATTTTAAAGTATTATTTTAAAATCCATCAAAATCAGGGGGCATTAAATTCATGCTTTTCAAAAATCCACCAAAATCAGGGGGTATTAAAAAAGTAGTGGATTTTAATGAATATGTTAAAGTTGTGGATTTTGAAGGATTTGTGAGTGAAAAGTATATATAACAAGAGTTATTCCAAATCCAACCTCCCTCCTCATATTTCAACGGATTTGTATTGGCTATTGTTAAATAACACCATCATTTTCGCTAAAGAACGCCACCATCCCATTTTTTGTGATCTGCTCAAAGACACCACCACCTTCTCTTCTCTTATCTCTTCACAAGAGTAGCACCACCTCGCTCCACAACTTTCATCCACACCACCATGCCCTACCACCGCTGGCTACACCACCACCCGACACTTTCTCTTCTCTTTTGTTCTTGTTCTTGTTCTTATTTTTTGTTGTTATTATTATTATTATTATTATTATTATTATTATTATTATTATTATTCTCATTCTCTTCCTCTTATTTTTTTTTTTTCTTGTCATCTCTTCATTTTTTTTGTTTTTCTCTATTTTTTTCTTTCTAATTTCTTCTTCTTCTTATACTTTTCTCTTTGTTTTTCTTCTTTTCCTATTTTTTTTCTCTTCTCTTCTCCTTTTCCCATTTTTTTCTTCTTCGCTCCTACGGAGGTTCCTGCGAGTGGAGGTTCCCCATTTGCCAAAACCTTCGCGAGGGCAAAAAAAAAAGAAGAAGAAAAAAAATAGGAGAAAAAGAAAAAAAAAACAAAGAGAAAAAAAAGTGGAGGAGGAAGAGAAGAAGAAGAAAAAAGAAAAGAACATAAAAGAATAAAAGGTGAGATGGAGGAGGTTGAGAATGAGAAGATGAAAATGAGTGGAGGTAGGATGAGAGGTGGAGGTGGTGATTGATGGAGAAGAAGAAGAAGGAAAAAAAAGGGGATGAGGAGGATGAGAGGCGGCGGTGGTGATTGAAACAGAAGAAGAAGAAGAAGGGAGAGGTAGCGGGAATAACAATTTGAAGTAAAATAGTTATTTGTATTACTTTTGGACCATCTTTAATGTATTTGATTTTTTTTTTAATTTGAAATAAAATTCTAGTAACATACAAACAATTGTTTAATTGATGTTTTGAGATATGTTTTATGATTTGTATTGGCATGAATAACAATATAGGTGATGTTTTTTTTATTGTTTCTTATGACTAATAACACATTTATAATAATTCATTGAATTTATAAGAATCCATAGAAATTCATAACAAACTTTTATAAAATCTACAAAATCCAATTATTTAAAATTCATAAAAATCTAGTGGATTTTGTAAAATCATTTGAAACCTTTTAAAATTCACGAGATTTAAAATTCTTCAGAGTCCATTCAAATCCCGAATTGAATACCCCACGTTAGTAGTCGAATTTGGGTAAACTTGATATTGTTAAAATACAATTTTAAAGATCTTTTTAATGCAACCAATGATCAATACAACACTCAAAAGAGTGAATATAAATGAATAGAAAAAAAATAAAAAAGAAAAACAATGCATTTGTAGTTCTGCGTCATTTTTGTTTATTGGGTTCTTCCATTGCCTTGGCTGCACCTCAAAATGTAGTATTTAGTATGGCATTGGCATGATCTTGAACAACCTTCCAGGCCTTGGTAACATGTCGATCTTCAGTTAGTGAACCACCCACCGCAAAACGAATCATGTATATGCCTCCAACAATCGCGTGTGTCATGTAAATACTACCGGATGCATTGATCGACTCTAGGAGTTTCAAATTCAGCTTATTGACATGTTCTAGTTCATGACTTGGTGATAGAAGTCGAAAACAAACCATAGCAAAGTTTGTAGGAACAACTATCTCAAACCTCTCATCCTTGAGAACAAGTCTTTCAAAGTTCTTGGCCATCTTGACATGACCTCTCAAAAAGCTCCTCAGGTTAGCAACACCATAGGTACGAAGAACCATCCATAGCTTCAAGGATCGAAACCGACGGCTGAGTGCTATTTGCCAGTCTTTGTAATCAACAACTTGCCTGGACTCGGTTGCTTTGTTCCGCAAGTACTCTGGATTAGTTGAAAGAGCAGTAACAAGTGCACTTGGGTCCTTAACCCAAAGACAACAACAATCCAAAGTAGTAAAGAGCCACTTGTGTGCATTAAAGCTGAAAGAGTCTGCATTTTCTACCCCATCAATGAAGTGCCTGAATTCTGGGCAAATACAAGCACTTCCTGCATAAGCTGCATCGATATGAACCCACATCGAATGCTCTTTAGCAACCTCGCATAGTGGTCCAATTGGGTCTACAGCCGTTGAAGATGTTGTCCCAACTGTAGCGCATAGGAACAACGGATTAGCCCAGATTCTATATCAGCATCCACCGCTGACCTTAGAGCTTGTGCTGATAGCCCAAATGCATCAGATTTGCTGGTTGCAACGGCACGAAAGTTCTTCGGGTGAATACCTGCAATCTGAGCAGCCTTTTGTGTTGCACAATGGGTTTGATCAGACCCATAAACAACTAACTTACCGATATTTTTTCTCCCTATTTTGTTCAACATTTGGTCCCTTGCTGCAGTTAATGTGCACAAGATGGCTTCGCAAGTAGTCCCTTGTAAAACACCACCTCCATTGCCAGAAAAGAGAAAAGACTTTGGAAGCTTAAGCATTTTGCCAAGCCAATCCATAACAATGGCCTCTAGCTCAGTTGCAGCTGGAGAAGACATCCAATTGAAACCAACAACATTAAACCCAGTACTGAGCATTTCACCAAGGAAGCCCGCAACGCTCCCACTAGAAGGGAAGTATGCAAAGTAGTTTGGACTTTGCCAATGAGTAATACCAGGAATTATCTGTGTTTGGACATCTTCAAGAATGGTCTCTATGGATTCAGGATTGTTTGGGGCGGAATCAGGGAGAAGTTTACGAAGATAACCAGGTTCAACTTGGCTTCGAACTGGGTATTTCTCAACTTGTTGATAATAATCAGATAGGAAGTCAATCATCATGTGACCTTGCCTCCTGAACTCCTCCGGGTCTAAAGGGTTCTGAGCACATGGCGAGATGCTTTCAAGAACTTCCACATTGAGACTACCCATTGTATTGTGAGGAAGTGCACTAAAAGAAATGAACTTGGAAAAAAGAATGGTTTGGCTGTGTTTCCGAATTGGAAGAACAGAGAGGGAGAAAGGTAAAGCTTAGATTGCTTGATGAGAAAAAAATAAAGAGAAAGTAGGTGTATATATAGTGCGGAGAATCCAACTTCGAACCAACTAGTCAAACAAGTACAATATGGTCTGGGTGTTTGATCAATGTAATGGAAGGAGTTGAGAATTGAGATTACCTTGTTAACTAATAAGAAATACTAAACTCATTAAAATATTGAGCACGTTTGATTAGATTAGTAGAATATAAAACATCGTTAGCGCGTATAGTGTGAAACCAAATTAACACTATTAACTTTGAACCTCGTGGCTAAACTATACATAAATTTAGGCTGATGAAGAATTCAATGTTTGATGTTTGGTCATCCCTTGGGTTGACTTCCAATGGAATAAGATGTTTCTATTGCTTTGTTTTGCTTTTAACCATTCGATCTCACAATGTCGTCGTTAACCTGTGTCATGGAAGTTCTAAAGAACACTGTACCGATACTGTTCGTTTTGGGCTACTATTCGGCTCTCATGGCTTTAAAAGGCCTCAATACAATGGGGAGCTGATCCCGCACATATAAGGATCATCCTTCTCCTCTACCCAGGCGATATAGGGCTATGATTCTCCTTGTAACTCGTCCAACCTCTCTCGGCCTATTGAGCCTATTGGGCATCTTGGGCCTGTTGGGCTCCAACCCTCACCCTCACCCTCACTTCAAGTCCGCCCACTCAGGGTCTCACATAGACTGTCTACAAGTTTAGGGTGCAGACTCCCTAGGAATTACTTCATTCTGATAAAACCAACTGTGGCATCCCTAATTTTCCGGGTTGCAAGGATTGCTTTATGTAGGTTCTTCATTGGATCTCATAACCATTAAATGCCTTCAGCAGGGTTTGAACCGTGGACTTGTAATACCGTTCGCCACAAATCTACTCACTGAGCTAGTACCTCATTGGCACTGACAAGTGGATTTATAAAATAATCAAACTAAAAATTTTCAGTTTTCCAAATGCTTGTTAATGTTGCCTATCATTGCTTCACGTCAGAAGCACATTCGCATTATAAGAATTGCATCTGTCATTTTGAATAAATTTCAAGAGTACAATGAAAAAGAATGTACAGATGAAAATACAAATTTGCCTTCCTCTTTAAACACCTTTTTGGAGGATGTGTTTAAAGATGGGGGCAAAATTGTATTTTCGCCCTCAGGCAGGGAAACTAGGCATGGTTCCAGGCCTCCTAGAATTTCTGCTATCGCTATGAATAATTCTAGGGAGCCCGCTCGCTGTTCGGACCCTCCCAGGCACGTGCCAGAGGGAGGGTGTTTGCCACGTGAACCAAGGAAGGACGCTCAACTGCTTAACCTCGCCTCCTCAGAGCCTCCTCCTCTCCTGCGCCTCCTTTTCTCGTGCGCACCCTCTGGCAAACACCCTCCCTGCTCCTCTGCTCCGCTCGCTCCTCCACGCCAGATCTGCTCCTCGTCACGCTCCTCTGCTCTGCTCGCTCTGCGCCGCTCCTCTGTTCCGCTGCTCGGCGCCTCCTCTTCTTTTTCTTCTTCATCTTCTTCTGATACGTTTTCAAGACTGATGGGGAGACTATTGAGTGGTTGCTTCGCAAGGCTGAGCCTTCCATCATTGAAGCTACTGGAAGGGGTGTGAGTCTCACACCCACTACTACTACTACTACTACTACTCTCATGGTTCAGGGTTCAGGTAATGGGTCTTCTGGTTCTTCATCCGGGTCAGCTGAGGCACAGATGGGGAACGGGTTTGTTTTCAACCCGGAACCGTTTAGGGGTGGTGGGGTCGAGCTTGGGCTGAATCGCAGGTTTCTGGGTAATGCTAATGGATTTCATCATCATCATCATGAGATGCCCTTTGCAGCACCTAATGTGCCTGTGTCTTCCTCTTTGCCTTTCGCACCTTCGGTGTCGTCGTTCACTTCGATGCTGATGCGTCCTTTTGTTGATTATGAGGATGATCATAGGAATGTTGTTCAGCCGCACCCACAATATCCCAACATCATGATGGATCGTTTTATCTAGGGATTGAATGACTAAATTGGGTTATTGAGGGTTTAAGTGGGTGTTCAGTCTTTTTTTTTTTTTCTTCTTCTGTTGGTTCTGGGTGGGTTTTTAATGTGACTATGTGATGATGAAAAACAGATTAGAAAAAATGTGAAGGGGTCAGATGTGTTTTGTTCGGTTACATGTGAAACTGGGGATGTGATCCATGTTCTATGGTGTTTCTTGTTACATAATGGAGGAGGGGTGGTATATATTTTGTTCAAAAAAAATGAGAAACTTTTTGTTAAAAATCTGAAAGTTGTGTGTTTGTTTTGATTGTTCTTTGTTCTTTCTAGTTATTGTTTTATGGTTTTATTTGCTGATGTTCATAAATTCAAGATTAACAGGGGACTTTTCTTTAAACCCACCCAAAGAACAAAGAACAAAGAACAGGGCATTCGGTCATAGAAAAGGCTTTTGTTGTACTTTTCTTAAGTGTGTATGTGTAGCTAGCAATACGGGGTCCTTCCTTGGTTCACGTGGCAAACACCCTCCCTTGGCACGTGCCTGGGAGGGTCCGGACAGCGAGCGGGCTCCCTAGAATTACTCTTCTGCTATATATAATTTGAACTCCCAAAATAAGAAGAAAAATGTGTTAAGTTACATACATCAGTACTCGTAATCATTGCCACTCACATCAGCCTTTGTTGAGTGAGAGGTGATCATCACCATTGCGTTTCTACTCTCACTTTCTCTACAAACCCGAACACTCAACTGTTTGTTTTTCTTACAATCAAAACAAAAACTATGAAGCTTTCTTTAACAGAGTATAACGATGTGGTTGCATTCCTAGAACTTGAAGTTGGTTTTATTAGTTCATCACTCACTCTCCCATTCCATGGAACAGTTGAGGTATTTCATCACTCTTATGTAAAATTATATATATATCTTATACACAACCTCGATAGGAAACTGTCATTGATTTAATTGTACATTGCATGATAACCCACATCAATAGCATATGGGTCATTTTCGTTTCCTTATTGCTTGTTCACTTTGTTTATGTAGGTGGTAAGGTGTCATTTGCTTGTTTATGCAGTAATGGACACCCCGGGCGTTTTCGTTTCAAATATTCTGCATATGATATTGTTCAGCAACCTTTCTTTTTCAATTTAGAGTGTGAATCATAAACCAAATTTAAGACTGAGGAACTCGGATTAGAACCTATCAAAAGTAGCAACTTAAAAATTAGCCAATTCTAAATTTCCAATGGGGCCTAAATGACAACTCAATATAGTGAGAAGAATGCTGCTTTAAATTTAAACAAAACAAAAACAAATAAACAAACAAAAAACATAAAGTTTTACATTGGAAGAACTAAAAAAGAAAAAGAATACATAAAAAAAAAAACCCAGCAAAACCAATTTGTTCTCCCCTCTACTTTCTCTGGACGATCTCCCTCTTATTTTCTTCAGGCTTTGGCATTACCTCAGAATTTTGTGCTTAGTATGGCATCTGCATACTCTTGAACAACCTTCCATGCCATGGTAACATGTCTATTCTCAGTTAGTGAAGCACCAACTGCAAACCGAATCATATATGTGCCTCCAACGACTGCATGGGTCATGTAAATGCGCCCAGATGCATTGATAGACTCTAGCAACTTCTGATTGAGCTTATTAGCAAGTTCTAATTCATGATTTGTTCCATCGTTCACCACCTTATTGTTTTGATCTTCTACATTCTTGATGGTATTTGAATAATTTTGAGGTAGTAGTTGAAAACAAACCATTGCGAAGTTCGTGGGAACGACAATCTCGAACCTTTCATCCTTCAGTACTAGTCCTTCAAAGTTCTTGGCCATCTTGACATGGCCTCTCAAAAAGCTTCTCAGGTTAGCAACACCATAGGTACGAAGAACCATCCATAGTTTCAAGGATCGAAATCGACGGCTGAGTGCTATTTGCCAGTCTTTGTAATCAACAACTTGCTTGGACTCGGTCGCCTTGTTCCTCAAGTACTCTGGATTGGTTGAAAGAGCAGCGACAAGTGCACTTGGATCCTTAACCCAGAGACAACAACAATCCAAAGTAGTGAAAAACCACTTGTGTGCATTAAAGCTGAAAGAGTCTGCATTCTCTACCCCATCAATGAAGTGTCTGAATTCTGGGCAAATACAAGCACTTCCTGCATAAGCAGCGTCAATATGAACCCACATTGAGTGCTCTTTTGCAACCTCGCATAGCGGTCCAATGGGATCGACAGCTGTTGATGACGTTGTCCCAATTGTGGCACATAGGAACAGTGGGATTAGCCCAGTCTCTATATCAGCAGCTACTGCAGACCTTAGAGCTTGTGCTGATAATCCAAAGTCATCAGACTTGGTTGTTGGAACGGCACGAAAGTTCTTTGGATGAATACCTGCAATCTGAGCAGCCTTTTGTGTTGCACAGTGGGTTTGATCAGATCCATACACAACCAACTTACCAATATTTTCTCGCCCAATTTTGTTCAACATTCGGTCCCTTGCTGCAGTTAATGTGCACAAGATGGCTTCACAAGTAGTCCCTTGTAAAACACCACCTCCATTGCCAGAAAAGAGAAAAGACTTTGGAAGCTTAAGCATTTTGCCAAGCCAGTCCATAACAATGCTCTCTAGCTCTGTTGCAGCTGGAGAGGACATCCAGTTGAAACCAACAACATTAAACCCAGTACTGAGCATTTCACCCAGGAACCCTGCCACGCTCCCACTAGAAGGGAAGTAAGCAAAGTAGTTAGGACTTTGCCAGTGAGTGATTCCCGGAATTATCTGTGTTTGGACATCTTCAAGAATGGTTTCTATGGATTCAGGATTGTTTGGAGCGGAGTCAGGGAGAAGTTTGCGAAGATAACCAGGTTCAACTTGGCTTCGAACCGGGTATTTCTCTACTCCTTGATAATAATCAGCTAAGAAGTCAATCATCATGTGACCTTGCCTTCTGAATTCCTCGGGGTCTAAAGGGTTCTTAACACTTGGCGAGATACTTTCGAGATCTTCTACATTAAGACTACCCATTCTGTGGAAATTCGATAAAAGAATGACAAACTTGGGAGGAAGAAGGAATGTTTTGGTTGTGTTTGGAGAATAGGGGAAAGAGAGGTAAAGCCTAGATTGTTTGATATGTTAATGAAAGAAGATAGGATTATATATAGAGTGGAGAATCCAACTTCAAAGCCATGAGTCAAACAAGTACAATAAAGCGTGGGTCTTTGATCAATGTAATGGAAGGAGTTGAGATGCCCTCACTAACAATTCAAAATACCAAACATTCATTAGGATATATATTAACCACGTTTGATTCTACAATAAATATAATAAATCGTTAGCGCGTAAATTAGCTAAGAAACTAAGTGAAGGAATTTTTTTTTTGACCTCCAAAAGCCAAAATGTATATCACTTTTGGCATCTGACAGACTAACTAGATGTTTCGTGTTTGGCTAGTCCATGGGTAGACTTCCATTAGATTAATAGAAATGATAGTTTTTAGTGACTGTCTTTTGTTTTTAATTATTGGATTCATATGATTTGTTGACCCTCCTGTGTCATACTTCAGATTTAATGGAAACCACCTTGCAATTGGTGATTGCAACCCTTTCGTTGCAAAGCATCCATAGTCTATCCAAGTCAATCGGCTAAATTTTGAAAAAAATAAAAAAGAATTGGAAAAGAATCGAAGAGCAAGTTAACCACGACCATATGACTTGTGCACTCTCTTTCAGGTCCGGCGGCACTGTGAAGGCACCTAGATCAATTGCTTTTAAAAAACGCAGCAGAACTTTTCTTTGTTGAGATCCCCTAACTAAAGAGTTCCTTATTTTTGGGGTAGTTTTACATCTTATGTACTTGATAATACTCATTTCATTTCGTTAGTGATAATTTTGTTTTCTTCCTACACATTCACATTAAAGAAATATGAAATTTGTGTCTACTTATGCTCTTATTTCATCAATTTTCATTTTCCCCTGTAAGAATGCCTTCAACAGGCTAAAAATACCTAGAAGAAAAACTACGACATTTAAAGACTAGAACAACCCATTTGGAACCGACAAAGTTGAACGACATTAGTTCTAATTCGAGTTGTATAGGAACCGACCCCCGTTGACACCCCACCTAATACTTGCTCCAGTGCGACTTCCTAGGTATTTTACAATTGTCCTTCTATTTTTTTAGTATAATGAAAAAATAACCATGAAAAACTATGAAATCTTCCAAAAACAAATTTAAAAATAAAGATGGCTGTTAATAGAAGTTGAAGTTGGTGTTAGTTTTCCACTTCTGTAGAGCAGGGATTGGTTCTCAGTTCTCACAAACACACCCACTTCTCCTTCTTTAAGTTGAGGTCTATTCAAACCATAATCTCTATTCTATGTATTGATTCTTTTTCTTTTGCCCATTTTGGTGTTTATTTGCTTTTATTATTTATGTATGCAAAAGTTCTTGATATTGCCTTTTTAGATGTTTCAGCTACACTTCTTTAAATTGGTTTGGAGAGGTTATCATGGAGTGGCTTTAGATAATACTGACCAGAGTATACATCCCTGATTGTAAAAGAAGTTCAATCATTTTTACTGGTGGTAGGGTGAAAATTTGGGCATTTTTTATTTCCTCCAAAAACGTGGCAGTGGGAAGAACTATGATATGTGTGGATGTAGCTAGAAGGGCTTACTATCGGATTTCACAATCATGTTGTTCATCGTCACGATAATAATCAGTTAAGCAGTACTAATCATGTGATCTTGCATCCTGAAAACCCTCTGGATCTAAAGGATTTGGAATACTAATCATGTGATATTATTTAGATGTTTTTTTTTTTTTTTTTTGAAAGGCAAGCGTGCCACCGGTGGGTATAGAATCCAAGACGTGAGGTTCAAACCACCACAACTTTAACCATCAAACCAGGTTACCATTGGCCTATTATTTAGATGTTAGCTTGTACTAATCTGATGTTAGCCTGTACTTATTTAGATGTTAGCCTGTACTAATTTGAAATTGCCATTCAACTGTAATATCATTCAGATGTTAGCCTGTCATGAAAACCCTATGGATCTATAGGATTTGCCGATTTGGAATACTCGGTGAGTTGTTTTCAAGATCCTTGACAATGAGATTACCATTATGAAGAAGAGTCAAGATCAATGGGTTATATAGAGTTTTAGACACCTTGTTAATTTTCAATTATATCAATGAGGAGTCCCTTTGTTCTGCATTGCCACTCAAACTAATTAGATGTTAGCCTGAAAATGAAGGTGCAATGGTCCCAATATTAATGAGGGGTAGCTGTGTATGTAGTACTGATAAGTGAGTGAAACTACTTAAGAGGAGAGAGCTATCAATGTCTTAGAATCGATAGAGTGAGGTGAATGCCAACCTTGGAAATGTTGTATATTATGATCTCAAGCAATTAGGTTTCTGGTATTTCATAGGCCGAACTTTTGAGGGTTATTCACAAGTTTTTAACATTTTCAGTGTGGTTGACTAGGGAAGGTTGGAAAAATAGAGAGATTTGATAGGTGAAAGCACCAATAATGAAGTCAATCAATAGGTAAAAACTGATGTTTTACAATAAAACAGTTACAGAAGAAAAATATAAAAAAATTTGTTCTCCACGCTCATTTCTCAAATAGTTTTCCCTCGTTTTTGTTTATTAAGCTACACCTCAAAATGTAGTACTAAGTATGGAATCTGCGTGCTCTTGAATAACCTTCCAGGCCATGGAAACATGTTGATCCTCAGTTACCGGGTTTAATGTTGTAGGTTTTTGAATTCTACACTATTTATTATCCCAGACCACTTTGCTTTGTCACGATAAACTAGAGTATCTCCTCCAATGGCAACGTACCTTTTAACTGTACCTTTTAACTGTACCTTTTCTCATTTCAGAACGAGAAATGAGAAAACACATGCAACGTACCTTTTAACTGTGTGATTTTTACAGGTTTAAGCTGATATAATGATGTAATGAGTGGTGTAGACATGAGAAGAGGAAAAAATTAAAGAAAGAGTAGCGTGAAAATTAGCCAAGTAAAAATAATGTAAAATTAAGTAAGAACAATGTAGTTGTCCAATATAAACAAAAAAATAACCAGAAAAAGAAGTAGAAGAATTAACAAAAAAAAAGAATGACTATATGAATAAAATAAATATATGAACAAAACCCAAATAATCTTTTCTTTTTGAGAGATTGTATTTGAGAGTTGAGACATCTTTATTTTTTATTTAATATAAAGGTTTAGGGGTCCTTCAAACGCTGCTTGCTTAAAAAAAAAAAAAAACCAATACAACTCATTTATTCCCCTGTTTTTCCTTGGGCCATTTCCATTTGATTAGTTGTTCTCAGACTGTAGTATTCAGTGTGGCATTCGCATACTCTTGAATAACCTTCCATGCCATGGTAACATGTCTATCCTCAGTAAGTGAAGTACCCACTGCAAATCTAATCATGTATATGCCTCCAACGATTGCGTGTGTCATGTAAATGTGACCAGATGCATTGATGGACTCTAGCAACTTCTGATTGAGCTTATTGGTGTCTTCTAGCTCATGGTTTGACCCTCCATTCACTGCCTTCTTGTTGTTTGGAGGTAGAAGTCGAAAACAAACCAATGTGAAGTTGGTAGGAACAACAATCTCAAACCTCTCATCCTTGAGAACAAGTCCTTCAAAGTTCTTGGCCATCTTCACATCATCCCTCAAAAAGCTCCTCAGGTTAGCAACACCATAGGTCCGAAGAACCATCCATAGTTTCAAGGATCGAAACCGACGGCTTAGTGCTATTTGCCAGTCTTTGTAATCAACAACTTGCTTGGACTCGGTTGCCTTGTTCCTCAAGTACTCTGGATTGGTTGAAAGAGCAGTGACAAGTGCACTTGGATTCTTAACCCAGAGACAACAGCAATCCAAATTAGTGAAGAACCACTTATGTGCATTAAAGCTGAAAGAGTCTGCATTCTCTACTCCATCAATGAAGTGTCTGAATTCTGGGCAAATACAAGCACTTCCAGCATAAGCTGCATCAATATGAACCCACATCGAGTGCTCTTTAGCAACCTCACACAGTGGTCCAATTGGGTCCACAGCTGTTGAGGATGTTGTCCCAACTGTGGCGCACAGGAACAATGGGATTAGCCCAGCTTTTATATCAGCAACCACAGCTGACCTTAGAGCTTGTGCTGATAGCCTGAATGCATCAGATTTGCTGGTCACAACAGCACGGAAGTTCTTTGGGTGAATACCTGCAATCTGAGCAGCCTTTTGTGTTGAACAATGGGTTTGATCAGACCCATACACAACCAACTTACCAAAATTTTCTCGACCAATTTTATTCAACATCCGGTCTCTTGCTGCAGTTATTGTGCACAAGATAGCTTCACAAGTAGTCCCTTGTAAAACACCACCTCCATTGCCAGAAAAGAGAAAAGACTTGGGAAGCTTAAGCATTTCTCCAAGCCAATCCATGACAATGCTCTCTAGCTCAGTTGCAGCTGGAGAAGACACCCAGTTGAAACCAACCACATTAAACCCGGTACTTAGCATTTCACCCATGAACCCTGCGACACTCCCATTGGCAGGGAAGTAAGCAAAGTAGTTAGGACTTTGCCAATGAGTTATACCAGGAATTATCTGTGTTTGGACATCTTCAAGAATGGTTTCTATGGAGTCAGGATTGTTTGGAGCGGAGTCTGGAAGAAGTTTACGAAGATAGCCTGGTTCAACTTGGCTTTGAACAGGGTATTTCTCAACACCTCGATAATAATCAGCTAAGAAGTCAATCATCATGTGACCTTGCCTTCTGAACTCCTCTGGGTCTAAAGGGTTCTGAACACATGGTGAGATGCTTTTGAGTTCCTCCACACTGAGACTATCCATTCTGATGAAATGCACTAAGAAGAAAGAACGTTTTGGTTGTGGTGTTTAAAGTTTAGAGAACAACAAGAGTGCTTGCTTGATGAGGAAATGAAGTGAATGTGGGGGAGTTTATATAGTGTTGGAGAACCCAACAAGTTTAAAAGCCAGGTAGGAGGTGCATGTGTTGGCCTTGTTAATCGACAATCATGTAAAAGATTTCAACCACGTTTCAGTATAAGTACTTGAAATATGAAAGCACGTGAAGAATTAAATTATTTTTTACCTGAAACTTTATTTTTTTTGAAAGGGAAGCTAGGGTTTTGAGGATCCCCGAATCTTATCATTAAATCAAAGGCATAAGGGTACAACAAGATTACATCACTCAATAATCCCTTCATCACACATTACATTATCACAAGTAGAAGAGATTTCCTTACAAACTTGAACCAATCTAATAGGAGGACAAAAGGATTAAAGCTAATTGTTAAACTCACTAGGTGAATGATTGTTCAGATGTTTCCTTGGTGGACTCGCTGATACTCGTGCTCTTGGTAGGCATCTATCCATTGCTTAATCATCTTGAGAATGGAGATATCCATCCCCTTTCCTAACAGGTAGAAGAGTTCGGAGTGATGAACTTGTGTTGTATGTGAGACTTTAACTGAGAGTACTGAATTGTGTTGCATGTGAGACTTAGGGATCTCTCAGAATTGTAGATTTCGGACACGAAAGTCATGGAAATTTTAAATTGTAGTGTACCTAAGTTTTGCCAAACAAATCAATGAAATATCATTTTGTATTGTCTTTTCTTCTGGCATTAATTTTTTTTAAAAATTTTATGGATTATATAGAAAAATAAATGTTCAGAACTAGATGTTATGACGATGATTAGTTGTGGGGGAAATCTTCTGTGGATTGTCCATGGACATTAGGATAGTAAATGTGGAAAGACAACTTATTAAGCCAACCATGTGTTCATAGGAAAGGAAAGGCATCATCCAACATTACAAACTAGAGAGCATTTTATACAATGAATGGGAGTGAGCATTTTATACAAAACTAATCCAACATTATGACATTTGTTCTACCTAGCCATCCTGATTTTCATTGAACTATGGGTTGGCACGCGGAGTCATTGAACTATGTGTTGGCGCGCCGAGCACGCACCTAGGTTCACTATACATAACAACGATATTGTCCTTAACTTAAACACCCGCTGTCTTGGGCCTACCATCCGAGCCCCACACCTTACTTGATGTGGGACTACAAGCATATTGCGTAGGACAACTACTTTTACATTGTTTTGGTGTTCGTAAACAAGTGCTCCCTTTTAGTTGGAGTAGTGCCTGTTTAAGCGCCCATCTGCTTTTCTGCTCTATGTGCATTCTCTGCATATATTTGTTCATTTGCTTTTGATCCAAATGCTTGGCTCATGCACTAACAACTTGACATTTCATTAACTTGAGTGATCATAACTTTCATCTACGGAGGCACCATGCAGGCAACTATCAAAAGTATACAAAAATATGTAACTGATAGTCTTAGTAAACCTACAAAAATGTATGTGTATATATATATATATATATATATATATTCAAACTCATGTCTTTTCTCCACTGTAAGATGAAAACTTTTTCTTAGCTTACCCCTGGGCAAATATTTCTTGAGAAAAGTTTGCAACCCTCAAACCAAACAGGCAATTATTTTTGTTTTTATTTTTCGAAAAGAAAGCGGGGATTTTAGGATCCCCTAACCTTTTCATTAAAAATAAGAGCATAAAAATGCATCAAATTTATACCTCTCAATTACCCCTTTATGCACTAATGTTGAGCAATACCAACATTTGTGTTGAGTAATTAAAAAAAAAAAAAACAATACCAACACCAATGCTGAGCAATACCAACACCAATGTTGAGCAATACCAACATTTGTGCTGAGCAATTTTTTTAGCTTTCGCGCTGAGGGGGAGTCATGCTGACTTGAGTCGAACCGTTAGCCGTTCACTCGACAGTCATGATTCCTTCATACAAGAATCATTTATAATTTTTTCCAATATTATCCAGAAACATCCATAATTATCAGAGTTATCCAGAATTCGACAATCATGTTGATTCGAGTCGAACCATTAGCAGCTTCACTTGACAGTCATGATTTTTTTCACCAAATTGGACTTCAAAGTTTCCTCAAAGCTGCACACCTGCATCTACATGTCCAGCTTCCGGGGGGGGGGGGGGGTGTTAGAATATGTAGGGCTTGCATTCAACATAGTCAAACCCAAGTCCAAGATTGATTCACATCTACAATAAGTAAACTACAAGAATTTGAAAGTCATAATAAGACTTTATTTTGTATAAAAAGTTTTAAGTTTCATATATCCACAAGGCTAGGTAGAAGTTAGCTTATATAAGATTGTATCCAGTAAAAAAACAAAACCAAAAATAATACAAATTTTTAATTTTAATTTTTTACATCTTCTGGCATTAATTTAAAAAAAAATTTATGTTCAAAACTAGGTGTTATGATAGTGATTGGTTTCTGGGAGAAATCTTTTGTGAATTGTCTAGGGATATTAGTATAGTAAATGTGGAAAGACAACTTATAAAGCCAGTCATGTGTTCATGGGAATGAAACTCATCAAATATATCTCGACATAGCCCAAAGAATCGAAGGTAGACAAGGGGTAAGCCGATCCTGACTAAATGTCACCACCACTTTTGCTGAAAGACATTATCATCTCACTTTTTTTAAGATTTGCTGAAGGACACCACCACTCTCACCTTCTCTTTTCTCTTCACGGAAGCAACACCACTCGCCCCACCACCACCTCCCCCGCCACCTCTGTCCGCATCGCAACAACCTGCTATCGCCGGCTACGGTGGCTGGGTGGTGCTTGATGAATAATAGAGGGAGAATAGGAGGAAGAGAGAAGAAGAAGAGGTGGCGGCTTGGTGAGGCCAGCGATGGAGGGAAGAGGTGATGGCCTGATGAGGCCAGCGATGGAGGAGAGAGGTGGCGTGGTAGTGGTGCTTGATGGACAAGAGAGAGAAAAAGAGGAAGATAGAGAAGAAGAATAAGCAGAACAAGAAGAAAAAGAAGAGGAGGAGAAAAATAAAAAGAAGGGGAGAAGTGGGGACCTGGTGAGGCTGGTGGTGGAGGAAAGAGGTGGCGGGGTGGTGGTGGTGCTTGATGGAGAAAAGAGAATAATAATAAAAAGAAGATAGGAGGAAGAAAAAAAGAAGAGAGGAGGATGGGAAAAAGATGTGAGTGTGAGCAATTTTTGGTCTAACGACAATTCTTGATATGGGAGTGTGAGCAATTTTTGGGATCTTTCCTTTCGAAGACCCCTAAATATTGGGGAGCTAGAAGAGTTCGCTAATCTAATGCTTCTGTTGGATAGACAAATGCTCTCAGAGGGATCTGATAGTTTGGTGTGGAAGGGTAAAGGTGTGGGCTTCTTGGTGAAAGAATTTTCGGACATGTTGGCTGCATCTCACTATGAGACCCACTTTAACCCTTTCATTTCCTCTCACAAAAATCTGGTATGGGTGAAAAACCTTTTTCCTCGGATTAATTTCTTTAGTTGGTCAGTATTGCATGAGAAGATCTTGACTAAAGATAGGTTACGGAAAAGAGGAATCCACACAGGGAGTCTTTGTGTGCTTTGCAATGAAATTGATGAGACACTGGACCATTTGATGCTTCACTGCTGCTTCTCCAAATCCATTTGGAGCAGTTTCTTGGAAGAATTTGGTTTGAGTTTGATGTTTCAAGGCTCCATTTTAGATTGGCTAAGTTGGTGGTCTCAAGCTAATCCTTCCCGTCGGGGGGGGGAGTGGTTATGGCGTAGGGTCCCTCACGTTCTCATGTGGTGTGTGTGGAAAGAAAGAAATAAAATGGTATTTGAAGGACTCAACAGATCAAAACACTCTATCTTTATCGAGATTAGAAAATTGCTGTGGAGGATGGATTTGACTTGTAATTTGTCTAGGGATTTGGGTTTTGACACTTTCATGGTGTCTTGGAATTCCTTGATATAGGAATATTTCTCTTTGTTTTTTGTTTCATTTGCTTTCATTAATAAACATCTTCGTGTTTGACCCAAAAAAAAAAAAGGAAAAAGATGTGAGGGGAAAGGTGGCAACCCGGTGAGGCCAACGGTAGAGGGAAAGGTGGCGGTGGCGGGGTAGTGGTGGTGCTTGATGAAAAAAAAAAGAGATAAGAGAGAAAATGGCTGATATGTTTTTTTTGTCTGTTTATAGTGGTAGTGTCTTTCAAAAAGTAGGGCAATGGTCCTTCAGCAAAATTGGTGGTGTAATTTAGTCACTGCCATATACATTTAACTTTAGGCCACAGCTTTTTGATACCAACATTTCCACTCTTTAACACAACCACTTTTCATCTTTATGTCTAACACCACCACCTTTCTGTCTAACACTACAATCTACTTAATGATACCACCAAATTTTTTATTTTAATTTTCACTATTTTATTATTTTTCACCATTTTTATTTATTTTTTATTTTCTATGTTTTCTTCTTCAGAGGACAAGAGGAACCGCCTGCCACAAGCTACCACCTCGCAGTCATCCCGCCACCCCCTTCCAATCTCGCAATTAGGGAAGACGAAGGTGCACGAAGGAATGGGGCAGTAGCGGCAGAAATGCCCATGTTTTTGTTGTTTTTTGGGATGGGACGGGACGAGATGGGCGGGATTAAAAATCTCCATATCGATCCCATCCCACTCTAAATCGGGACAGGATCGGGATTGCGGGATGGGATGCCCACACCTACCCTCACATTCTCTTCTCTCTTCATAATAGCAACACCACCCCGCCATCTCCGGCCGCACCACCACGCCTTGTCACCGTCAGCCTACGATAGCGGTGGCGAGTGGTGGTGGTGCTTGATGGAGAAGAGAGAGAAAATAATAGGAAAAGAGAGGAGAAGAAGTGAGGGGAGAGGTGGTGGTCCGGCGATGCCGGTAGTGGAGAGAAGAGGTAGTAGGGTGATGGTGGTGCTTGATGGAGAAGAAACAGGGAAAAAAAAAGATGATAGATAGAAGAAGAAGAAGAAGAAGAAGAAGAAGAAGAAGAAAGGAGAAAAGGAGGCGAGGAGAAGTTGGCGGCTCGGTGGGGCCGACAGTGGAAGGGAGAGGTGGCGGTGCTTGATGGATAAGAGAGGGAGAGAGAATAAGAGATGTGGTAGGGTTTTATTTTATTTATTATTATTTTTTCAATATATTGTGGTGTCTTTCAGTAGGTGGTGATGTCTTTCAGAAAGGTGATGGTATCTTTTAGAAAGTAGGACAATGGTGGTGTCCTCAACAGAATTGGTGTTGTCATTTAGTCACTGTCACATACCTTTAACTTTAGGATGTGACTTTTTTCTTACCACCATTTCCACTCTTTAACACAACCATTTCTCATCTTTATGTCTCACACCACCACCTTTCTGTCCAACAGAACAACCTACTTAATGATACCACAAATTTTTATTTTTTTTTTCACTATTTTTGTTTTTTACCATTTTTATTTTCTGCATTTTTTTCTCCGTAGGACAAGAGGAACCGTCGGCCACTAGCCACCCACCTCGTAGCCCCCCACCCCCTTTTGATATTGCAACTAGGGTAGACGAAGGTGTGTAGAGGAGGGGAGGAAAAAGTCCCTTGGCCAATCACCAAAGTAAATAGAACGATTTCTACCAATAATAGAAGTTGGACTAAAATTCAGATTTGGCACCTAAAGTGGTTTACCCTACGGAGAGTAAACATTGGATTTACCCTATAACTAATGCAAGTAAACACTACATTGTGCGTAACACGATATATCTTATTACCCCAATGTGATACAAGATCTGGTGGGAAGTGCTATTCCTTTGGTAAGAGGTATCTATCTTGGGGTAACAAAACGAGAACACAAATCCAAGTTGAAAAAACGTTGAAATGCAAAGGCAAAACGCAAACCGAGTAGCAAACCTGAAGAAGTTTGGATTATCTTTATCTCTTTACAGATAGTCCTGGTAATCAAGTCCTCAGTCTGCTTCTTAATTCCCTTGAAATCAGGCTGCAAACGAAGAATCCCATTCAGAAATGCAGTTAAATACTGTTGACTGAAGTTGATACTTAAATGTGATTATATCAACCTGAGAGGAATGATATATCTAAAAAACATTCCTTGGCCTAGCTGCTCAACACACTCCATCACCAACTGTTGGTGACCCAAAACTTTCCGATTCTTCATCATCTGCACTATAGAAACATCAATGGCACATCTGTCCTTATCAACATCTTCAATTACTTTGTTCTACTCATCAACAAGGGGAGGGGAATCTGCAGTATCCCTAGTATTAAAGGCCTATTGCAAAGAATAAAGAAATCACAGATACACGGGAAACATGAAATCACAGATACACGGGAAACATATAAGGATTTTTTGAAGAAACAGTCCTTGATTCTCCTCATTTTGTTTGACCATCCGTACCTTCGGCATTAACATGCTGCAATCAGAGAACTCCAAAAAATTCAGAAACACAAATCTTGATCAGACGGTGAAAAGGTAACGACCAATTATAAATATTTTTTTTACATACAACTCATCTTAAAATTTCTGCAAACGGAATATATCATTAATGATTAACGACCAATTATAAATATTTTTTTTACAACTTCTCATGGAGTGTATGCTCGTAATTTCACATAATCAATGGTTTATTGATGCAAACCGTTTATTTGTCTTGACTTCTTTGTACTCTCGTCCTGTGAAGCCCACCTCAATGTCATTTTAGAGGTGATCTTCAATTGAAATCTCTGGGAAATGTGTAATGGTGTGATTTCTTCTTTTACTGTGTGATTTTTATTGGTTTAAGCTAATATAATGATGTAAAGTGTGGTGTAGACATGAGAAGAGGAAAAAATTAAAGAAAGAGCAGTGTGAAAATTAGCCAAGTAAAAATAATGTAAAATTAAGTAAGAGCAATGTAGTTGTCCAATATAAACAAAAAAAATAACCAGAAAAAGAAGTAGAAGAATTAAGCAAAAAAAAAAAAGAATGACTATATGAATAAAATAAATATATGAACAAAACCCAAATAATCTTTTCTTTTTGAGAGATTGTATTTGAGAGTTGAGACATCTTTATTTTTTATTTAATATAAAGGTTCAGGGGTCCTTAGGGGTCCTTGGGCCATTTACATTTGATTAGTTGTTCTCAGACTGTAGTATTCAGTGTGGCATTCGCATACTCTTGAATAACCTTCCATGCCATGGTAACATGTTTATCCTCAGTAAGTGAAGTACCCACTGCAAATCGAATCATATATATGCCTCCAACGATTGCGTGTGTCATGTAAATGCGACCAGATGCATTGATGGACTCTAGCAACTTCTGATTGAGCTTATTGGTGTCTTCTAGCTCATGGTTTGACCCTCCATTCACTGCCTTCTTGTTGTTTGGAGGTAGAAGTCGAAAACAAACCAATGTGAAGTTGGTAGGAACAACAATCTCAAACCTCTCATCCTTGAGAACAAGTCCTTCAAAGTTCTTGGCCATCTTCACATCATCCCTCAAAAAGCTCCTCAGGTTAGCAACACCATAAGTCCGAAGAACCATCCATAGTTTCAAGGATCGAAACCGACGGCTTAGTGCTATTTGCCAGTCTTTGTAATCAACAACTTGCTTGGACTCGGTTGCCTTGTTCCTCATGTACTCTGGATTGGTTGAAAGAGCAGTTACAAGTGCACTTGGATTCTTAACCCAGAGACAACAGCAATCCAAATTAGTGAAGAACCACTTATGTGCATTAAAGCTGAAAGAGTCTGCATTCTCTACTCCATCAATGAAGTGTCTGAATTCTGGGCAAATACAAGCACTTCCAGCATAAGCTGCATCAATATGAACCCACATCGAATGCTCTTTAGCAACCTCACACAGTGGCCCAATTGGGTCCACAGCTGTTGAGGATGTTGTCCCAACTGTGGCGCACAGAAACAATGGGATTAGTCCAGCTTTTATATCAGCAACCACAGCTGACCTTAGAGCTTGTGCTGATAGCCCGAATGCATCAGATTTGCTGGTCACAACAGCACGGAAGTTCTTTGGGTGAATACCTGCAATCTGAGCAGCCTTTTGTGTTGCACAATGGGTTTGATCAGACCCATACACAACCAACTTACCAAAATTTTCTCGCCCAATTTTATTCAACATCCGGTCTCTTGCTGCGGTTATTGTGCACAAGATAGCTTCACAAGTAGTCCCTTGTAAAACACCACCTCCATTGCCAGAAAAGAGAAAAGACTTGGGAAGCTTAAGCATTTCTCCAAGCCAATCCATGACAATGCTCTCTAGCTCAGTTGCAGCTGGAGAAGAAATCCAGTTGAAACCAATTACATTAAACCCGGTACTTAGCATTTCACCCATGAACCCTGCGACACTCCCATTAGCAGGGAAGTAAGCAAAGTAGTTAGGACTTTGCCAATGAGTAATACCAGGAATTATCTGTGTTTGGACATCTTCAAGAATGGTTTCTATGGATTCAGGATTGTTTGGAGCGGAGTCTGGAAGAAGTTTACGAAGATAGCCTGGTTCAACTTGGCTTCGAACAGGGTATTTCTCAACACCTTGATAATAATCAGCTAAGAAGTCGATCATCATGTGACCTTGCCTTCTGAACTCCTCTGGGTCTAAAGGGTTTTGAACACATGGTGAGATGCTTTCGAGTTCCTCCACATTGAGACTACCCATTCTGATGAAATGCACTGAGAAGAAAGAATGTTTTGGTTTGGTTGTGGTGTTTAGAACAACAAAGAGTGTTGTGTTGATGAAGAAATGAAGTGAATGTGGGGGAGTTTATATAGTTGTGGAGAATACCTGTTGGCTCTTCCTTTATCCAATTTAAGTTATTACCTAATTGTATTTCAATGGCCAAACACCTGTCCCTAATAGCAATCGCGGTTGTGTCAACTCTTGACTTAGAACTTTTACATGAATGAGAGGGTTGGCGTCTGCATTTGGACCTTGTTTTATTTAAAACCACACAAACACAAAACCTAATATAAAGCACAGAAAGCAAGACGATGGATGAGGGAAGTAGAGTGGCAATGTATGTCCGTAATTAGGTTTGAAAACTGTTAGAGAATAGAAGTCTACCTATATTACAACATTGGAAAGTATCACAGAATCGAAGTCTACCTATGTTACAGAATAAAAAAGTGTTACAGAATGGATTAGGAAGACTTTCCTATTGTATTTTGGTTTCCAAGATTTGCTAGGTTTCCTATTTTTATTAGATTATGTCAAAGTTAGCTCTATATAAACTTGTATTCTATTCAATAACACTTTCCTATGTTGTAATATATGTAGACTTCTATTCTCTAACATAGGTAGACTTCTATTCTGTGACACTTTTCTATATTGTAATATAGGTAGGCTTCTATTCTCTAACAAAAACTATTGATTGGTGAATCCACCGCTCTCATGTCTGGTTTGGTCTGGTCATGCCCCCCACTTATCTTTTGTAGTGCTTTCAAAAAAAAAAAAAAAAAAAAGAGAACAGAGCTTTTTCCCTTTACCAAATTAAAATTCACACATCATGCCCAATAATAATTTATTTGGATTAAATAGGTTAGACCTAGCTACTGTGTTCTGAAAAGTGATGAAGATGGAACAAGGAATCCGAGGATTTTGTTGGGTGTCTGACAATTATTTGACATATGCAACATACCTTTTAATTGTATGGTTTTTATAGGTTTAAGCTAATATAATGATGTAATGTGTGGTGTAGACATGAGAAGAGGAAAAAATTAAAGAAAGAGAAGCTTGAAAATTAGCCAAGTAAAAATAATGTAAAATTAAGTAAGAACAATGTAGTTGTCAAATATAAACAAAATCAAAATTACCAGAAAAAGAAGTAGAAGAATTAAAAAAAAGAGAAAGAAAAAGAGATGAGGAGGAGGAGGAGAATAAGAAGAGAGATAATAAGAGGAAGATAGAAAAAGAAGAAGAAGTGGCGGCCCAGCCAATGATGGAGGGGAGAGATGGCGTGATGGAGTGGTGGTGGTGCTTGATGGAGAAGAAAGAGAAAAAAAAAAAAAAAAAAAAGAGATGAGGAGGAGGAGGAGAATAAGAAGAGTTGAAGTGAGAAGTGGCGACCTAGTGAGGTCAGCGATGAAGGGGAAAAGTGGTGGAGTGGTGGTGGTGCTTGATGGACAAGAGAGAGAAGAAAAGGAGGGGAGGAGGAGAAGAAAAAGAAGAGGGGTGGAGGAGAAGAAGAAAATGTGAGGAGGAGGAGAAGAAGATGTAAGGGGAAAGGTGGCAGCCCGGTGAGGCCGACGATAGAGGGAAGATGTAGCGGTGGTGCTTGATGGAAAATACAGAGAGAGATGAGAAAAGAAAGGTAGTAGGTTTTTTTTTTGTCTGTTTATATTGGTGGTGTCATCAACAATGGCGATGTCTTTAAAAAATTAAGGCAATGGGTTTCAGTAAAATTGGTAGTGTCATTTAGTCACTGCCATATACATTTAACTTTAGGCTATGGCTTTTGATAGTAACATTTCCACTCTTTAACACAAACACTTCTTATCTTTATGTCTAACGCTACCACTTTTGTGTCTAACACCATAATCTACTTAATGATACCACCAATTTTCTTATTTTAATTTTCACTATTTTCACAATTATTTATTATTTATTATTTATTATTTTCTGCGTTTTCTTCTCCGGAGGACAGGAGGAACTGCCTACCACAAGCCACCACCTCACACTCCTCCCGCCACCCCCTTTCGATCTTGCAACTAGGGTAGACGAAGGTGCACGGAGGAGGAGATGAATCAAAGTGGTGGTAGGTAGACGAAGGTGTTGCAGGCAGAGGGAATGAGAGATTAGGTGATGGCAGTGGGTAGACCAAGGTTGCATGCAAGGGTATTTGGCACGGAGGGGGAGACCGGACAAAGAAGTGGTGAGGAGGCAATTGACAACAGGGTGGGGCAGTAGTGGCGGAAATGCCCATGCTGTTGTTGTTTTTCTGTGTTGTTTGAAAAGAAATCGTTGAGGGTGAGAAGAGAAAAAAAAAACTTTATAGTGGTGGTGTTAAAAATGAATTAAAAGAATTTAGGTGCTAGCATAAAGGAGGAGTGAAAGTGATGGTGTAAAAAAGTCATTGCCTTAACTTTTATAAAGTAAATGGTAGATTACCTAGGAAAAAGTCCTTTGGCCAATCACCATAATAAATAGAACATTTCCACCAATAATGGAAGTTGGGCTGAAATTCAGATTTGGCACCTAAAGTGATTTACCATATGGAGAGTAAACATTGGATTTACCCTATAATTAATGCAAGTATACATTGTGAGTAACACGATATATCTTGTTACTCCAATCCCATACAAGATCTGGTGGGAAGTGTTATTCCTTTGGTAACATGTATCTTGGGGTAACAAAACCAGAACACAATTGCTGATGTTGCTTCCCATCGTTGCTTCCCATCTCCCACACCTAGTCATCATGGGCGGATCCATGATTGCAGACAAAGGGGGGCAAAAAAATAATGGATAATTTAAATTTTAAAATAAATAGATAAATATGATTAAAATAGAGTTTAAAAGTGTTACAAGAGAAACATACATAATGAGTCAATGTAGATGCACAGTAGATTTAGGTAAAAACTCTTTGCGGGTTCTCATATTCTGGTAACTTGAGATAATGGGCTTTTTAGCAAATAAAATTAAATGACCACTTAAGCTTCAAGGATCAAATACCCACTTTGTCAAAGCCTAAACAAATTAAATTAAATTAAAAATCAAATATGAAGCTCTCATGTACAAAGATGATAAATCAGATGCTTAAACAAACATGAAATACCTTACCAAAGCTTAAACAACTAAACAAATACCCACCAATCTAAACATCAAGATGATTAAACAAATGAGCACTTCTACCTGTCGAGAGAGTGGGCGAGGAAAACAGCGAGGGAGGGGACCGTCCATCTCCCTTGCGATGCGTGCCGTCATTTTTCATGCATGCATTCCGAGGAAGATGGACGGTCCCCTCTCTCCCTCCCTCGCTGTTTTCCTTGCCCACTTCCTCGACATTTAGAATTTTCGTAAACAAATACCCCCAACCTAAATAAAAAGGTGATTAATAAAGTATGGATTTTTAAAATTTTTTATCTCTCTTTGATTAGAAAAAAGCTTTGATTTATAAGCAATTACAATAAAATAACCTCCTCCTCCTTAGAAAAAAAAAACGAATTTACCCCCTGGATTTTTTTCAATCCCTCTTTGATTGATTAGAATAAAATTTTGAATAAATTTAATATAATGAAGCCTTTTCATCTCTCTTTCTTTTCACTTTTTATCAAACCCAACCTCATACAGCCAAACCCACTTTCACTCAGCTCACTTATCATCTCTGATATCTCTCTCTTTTCTCAGAGAGATCAAAATTTGTTTTCATCACTCAGAGAGATCGAGATTTTGTTTTCATCACTCAGAGAGATCGAGATCGAGTTTGTTCGAGTTTGATTTCATCACTCAGAGAGATCGAGTTTGTTTTCATCAGACTGAGATCAAGCTTGCCTTCATCAGACTCAGTGAGATCGATAGATCGAGCTTGTCTTCATCAAACTTAGAGAGATCGAGAGATTCAGAGATCAATCTTGTTTTCATCAGACTCAGTGAGATCGAGAGATCGACTTTGTCTTCATCAAACTCAGATCGAGTTTTTATCAAAGATTTTGAGTTTGTTTCATCAGACTCTGAGGCAGATCCAGTTGAGATCGAGCTCGGTTTCATTAGAGAGATCGAGTTCTGATCTCTTTTGATTTTCTGATTCTATGACCTCTTTCGATTTTCTGATATCTCTCTGAGATCTTTCTTTATCTCTCTCTGATCTCTCTCGAGTTTCTGATCTTTCTCTGATCCCTCGAGTTTCTGATCGTTGAGAGATCCTCCACCTAAAGATAACAAGTCAAACTTAGCATGTTGCAAAGGGATCCTAATTCCATGGGTGTGTGTTGTTGCCTCTGTTTATGGAGCGTAATATAGGCATTTCAAGTAAATAGCTTGTCGTCCCTAAAGAGTGCATAGCATCCAGTGTCCTCTTTTCAAGCAGATGGCTTGTACATACAACTCATCTTAAAATTTCTGCAAACGGAATATATCATCACTACACCATAATTGCAATTTTGTAACACAATCAAAGTTTTAATTGTATCATTCTTCAATTGTAGCAATAGTTGTATTACTTTATTTTTATAGTTACTGTTTTTATATGATACAAGAGTGCTTCTACAGTGCACTAATTTTTACTTATCTCGATGCAATCCTACGGTGCCTGATAGCACCAGGCAAAAAAAAAAACCATTGCAAAAAACCAGTGCGAAAAACTGATGATACAAATCTATGCCATGCTCTTAAATTGTGTTACCAATGGTGGATGATATGTGAAGCAATTCATCATCTGATCTAACGGTCACGACATAAACCCTCTCCTTGCAATCTCTCTGTCTCTCTCTTTCTCACTCACTGTTCATCAAAGTCTCAGTCACTGTTCATCGAAGCATTTTCCATCGAAGCATTTCTCACGATGCATTTCTCAGTCACTCATCATCAAAGCAAATTTGGATTTCTACGTTCCCTCATCGAAGTCTCACGATTCCTACGTTCCCTCATCGAAGTCTCACTCACTGTTCATCGAAGCAAATTGGTGTCATCGAAGCAAATTTGGATTTCCCTCATCGAAGCAAAATTTTCGAATCAACTGCTTGTGCTTCATCTCGATTGGGACTTCTCTCTCTCGATCCAACCTGATTCTCCCAGGCACTGCAAGGTAAATGCACACTCTCTCTAGTTTTGCTCTAGGGTTTAGTTTGCTCTAAGGTAAACTCTCGTTTTGCTCGATCTTCTAACACGATTCCTTGCTTTTAGTATTCAATTGTAAACTCTCCTTCGTTTTGTTGAAATCTCCTCGAATCCTTCACTGATTCTTCGTTTTGTTGTTTTTGAGTTACTTCACTGAAATTTAGTAGATTATGAGATCTGTTGTTGCTTATTATGAGATCTCTTGTTACTTCACTGAAATTGATTTACTTGCACTTTGATGTAGTTTGAGTGCCCTATATTGTGGGCTTACTGAAATTTAGTAGATTATGGATCTCTTGTTGCTTATGGTCGATTTATGTGTTTCTTACCAGATTTCGAGATAGAGTGCTTAGTTTTGTAGATTATTTGTTTAAATGTAATGAAATACTAGATGTTTGTTCAATTTTACTGAAATAAAACAATATATGTCCGTATCTAAATCTCTTTTTGTCCATAAATTGATAATTTTCTCTTGTATACCAGATGTTTGTTCAATTTACATGTTCTACTCACCATTGTTACTCAAGCAATCCATAAATCCTGAAAATTATAACTCAAATCAAGCATAGTTCAAATTCTAATGTATTTATCATTATTTTTGTAAGTTGAAACTAGATTCATTAATACACTGCATCCTCCATTTTATTTGAATTTTGTTATGTTTATATCTGGAATTACATGCCAGTCAGCACTAATATAATTGCATTTATAACCATATTGTTATAATATGCAAACTCTATTGTTTTCTTTGGCTATTCGGGGGCTTTGCTGTGGTCCTGGACTTTTAAAGGCTCAAATTTTTTTCTTCAAAGTGCCTCGCCCCACTTTAGAGTACCACAGGCTATACATTAGTTAAGGTGAGGCTAGCACACTAACAGTGTCTCGCCTACCAAGGCTCTAGTGTTGGACCTGGCACCTCAGCCCTGAAAATATTGTTCTTAGGCGTGACAATCCCCTCCCATATTGAAATAATCCTCCCATATTGAATCGATGTTTTAATGTCATCATCCTTAAATTGGTTATGGTAGTGGAGATCTAGATTGCTCACTTCAACAATAATGAGGCTATGGATAATGCTGTCTTTGTCCATGTACGAGGTTGTGGGTTATGCCCAGGCAAAGTGGTTTTTGATAATTGTGTCTGATATCATGCATGGCATAACTTGTGCCATGAAAACTGGTCAACCATCACAGCTGACTTGTAGATGTTAACTAGATGTTTGTTGGAACCTAATCTTTTTAAGGCGTGGTTCCCCATGTTTGCTCATCTCCGTTGTAATTCAGTTTTATTGGTTTCTTCAATTAAAAAGTTGTAAAGATCCTTCGACTGATTAACATGTTTTCTGTCTTGAGAATAAAAAGCGAGAATTCTATTCTAAGATTTCTTACTTATACACGCCTATTTGGAATGAGACTATCATCATAGAATAGTTGAATCATCTTCAATATATGGCGTCTAAAACAACTTAGTTTTGTTTCACTCACTCGAAAGGTCCTCAAATGGTTGCATGTTAGTTTGCACCAAGTTCAAATATTGGACCTAAACTGTTACAGAGAGCAGGTTGTGGTTCTCTACAAAATTGTTTCTATAACTGGTTGAACCTTATTTTAACGAAAATTTCTGTATATTTATAGGAAGTCTTATTTTATTCCCATGTTCCTGGACAAGCTGTGCTTCATCGTGGTCGCCACAGGCATGGTGTCAAGCCCCAAGCCAACAACATCTGGACATATGATCAACTTGCTCCTCTGGTGCAGAAGGTACTGCTGTGCTATACATGTCTTTTCACTGTTGCTGTTATACAGATCACTATAACAGCCTTTTGTTTTAGTACCCATTTTGCCCTGTCTTTAGCTCACTCCTATGGGAGATGCATCTCAATATTGAACATCTGCGAAGTCAACTTTATTGATGGTCAGCTGCCATGAATCCATTGAACCGATTTTGTTTGTTTACTTGTTTTCGTGTTTAAGTTGTTGACACCTATCTTGGTCCAAAATCAAATATTTAAACTGCACATTCTGACAATGCAATGATCAGGGCCAGTCTCAGAACAGTGATTCTATGCTCCATGTTTGCATCAGGCTTGACATTGTTTTTTTCTCAATATGCAGTCTGGCTGATGCGTCACTATTATGTATTAACTATTAATGATAAATTTTCTGAAAAAATCTAGAGAGAATAGATTCATCTTCATTTGAGCTTGAAGGTCTAGATGTAGAATGCTCTAGAACTCAATAACACTGAGGTAGTATTTTTAGGGGCATTTTAGTTCCATTGACCCACCTGAACTTTCTCACTTTGTTCTCTTGGTCTCCTGGTGATACAGTTCGTATTGTAAAAACCATTTTGTGTATGGGGATGTCTAGTGAGTGTAGGCGTCGCCTGAGACTAACAGCTTCCTATGTATGCATTCCTTCTGTTAGATTGTTGGCTATACCTTTGATGACCATATAGATAAATATCAACTAAATAGATTCAATCAGTACAATGGACAAGTTGTTCATGTGTTCATTCTTTTACAGTGTTTAAATCACTTTTTGTACAAAATGTAAAGAAGCTTGAAGGGGGCTGAGAGTTTCTAACACCTAGTGGTTGATTTACATTTCTTCAAACTTGCATATAATGGATAATACCAATGGACACAAGAAAGTGTCTATTAGTTTGATTTGAATAATGCTTGAAGGGAGGGGAGCATGTTTTGAATCCATACAAGACGGTGATTCGATTGTTGTTACTTTTCATTGAGCAGTTCTCCTTCTGAATCACATTACTCTTTGTTTTCATTTCAAATTTTTTTCTGCTGGAAACTGATTTAGTTTCTTTCTCTGATGCTGACAGACATCCTTTTTCATTACTTTTGGGAGGATCTTGCCTTTCAGACAAAAGGACTATACGTTCCCGAGCTATAGATAGTTCAGATCAAAGGAAGCAGGGCTTTATTTGCCTGACCCGGCCTACGATATCCTTGTGGACAAAATTGTTCAGGTTGATTTTCTGTCAAGTTCATGGTTTTTATCTGCAGAGAATGTAAAGACACTCTTCATTGAGGCACCATTCACCTTCAGTACAGGGGAGGATCTACATCTCAGGTAAGTTTTTAATTGGAAACAGAATCCTTTATGTCATATTTCTTTGAGCATTGCATTTATCTAAGAATGTTCAATCAATTGATGAAAACCATTTAACTATAAAGTTTGAAACGTAAATGACTTGCTTTTCCAGTTGGTATCAAATGACTTGCTTTTCCAGTTGGTAAGTCGTCATAATACCTCTGAGTTCAAAAGTATATTGTTTGATAATTCTCAAACTAATGACGCTACATTCACTTGAAGGTTTCGGAGATGAAAGCCGAACACGTCCCTCCCAAAGAAGATGTCATTTTGCAGAATGAAGCTCCTACAGACTTCTACATACTAGTGACTGGTGCTGTGGTAATAACCAATATTCTTTTGTCAGTTTCTTGTTGTAGAGTTTCTGATCTAGAAAACCCTATAACGTGTTTCTTAATGATACTGAATTGTCCTCTTTTATGCAGGATCTTATCGTGCTAAGAAATGGAGTAGAGCAGGCAAGTCTGGTCTTTAAGATCCTTTAAATAATTAATATAATGTTTACATTTGTGTTGAAATGTGATGTATTGAAATCATATGTTACCTCTCTGATTGTAGGCTATGCTGTTCTGCTGGTGCTGTTTTCCTCAGCAAGGTTCATATTCTGGACTAATTTATACAATTGCTTCATCTAACAAAAATCGGCATCATGCAATATGTGATTCTCTTTTACAATTAGTATCATCTTTGTTGAGATGCAAATTTGTAAAGTTGAATCATTTAGTAAAAATTAGTATCATTAGCCAAATGATACTAATTTTAAGTAGTATCACTTTCAACATGATTCTAAATTTAGGATCACCAAGAATAGTATCATTTGATAGGTGATTCTAATGTTTTCAACTACACTTCAAAACAGTTACAAAAACACTGTTTTGGTGTAGTGCATTAATGATTAACGACCAATTATAAATATTTTTTTTTACAACTTCTCAAGGAGTGTAGGCTCATAATTTCACATAATCAATGGTTTATCGATGCAAATTGTTTATGTGTCTTTACTTCTTTGTACTCTCGTCCTGTGAAATAGAATAGGCCACCTCAATGTCATTTTAGAGGTGATCTTCAATTGAAATCTCTGGGAAAGGTGTAATGGTATGATTTCTTCTTGTACGCTACAATATCACATTGAAACCAAAGCTTCTGATGCTCTTAGTCCGTGAATGTAGCCATTACAGTGAGCCACATAAGTTTATTCACCCCGGAAGGTGGATTTCTACTTGTACTCTACAATATCACAGTGAAACCAGAGCTTCTGACGCTCTTAGTCTGTGAATGTAACCATTACGGTGAGCCGCATAAGTTTATTCACATCTGATTCTCATGAATGTCATCCAGAAATTGCTTTTGAGACTATCTACCAGACTGCAATTTTCTAACATGGGTAACTCGCATTTTATGATTCTTTTGTAGACAACATACTCCTTTATCTAAATTATCAAATCAAACTGTTTCAAGTATCCCTAAACTTTAAATTAAGGGAAAAAAACATGAATCAAAAGTACACTACATCAACAATAAGAAATATGATTTCCTAAAATAAAAAAAAATCTGCAATCAGGCTTCAAAATAACTCAAAATTGTTCCATTTTGAGACCGACCGTTTAATTAACAAAATAACTTAAAGAAAATTTGGGTGATTGTTTTTGCTTTATCATTTTGCTAGTTGATGGGTTATGTTTATATTCAAAATATGAGTAAAATATATTAAGTGAATTTCTGAAGGAAAGGGGATTTGTCTCTTACCACATTTTTATTCATGTTGAAGCAGTAGTTTTCTCTCTGTTGTCCTTGTTCTCCTGATGCCTCTCTAGTTCTTCATCCCATTCATTGTGGCAACACTTTCCGATTCTTAACTAACAAACATTGGCTCTAACCACGATTACCAATCTGAGCTTAATTCCAACTAGTTGGCTGGGATTTACAGAAGCGAAAAATTGGAACATGGGAAATCATGTTAAAGGAGTAGTCTTCTTCTCTGTGCTTATCTTTGTTCTTCGATCGTCTCTCTAGTTCTTGATCGCATCCATAAACGAGTAGAATATCAAGAGCATTGAAGTGTTGCAACCATTGTGGCAACACTTTCCAATTCTTTGGAGCTCTAATTGACAAAAATCGAAGTGAAGTCAAAGTACTTATCCAATCAGGCAAGTCCACGGCACCATTTTCTGAACAATTCTCAAATTGTAAGTGTTGAAGCTTTGCAGCATTGTGTACGTTTTATCCCCTCTGGAAAAAATGACAACTTGGGCAATCTACACAGTGTGAGCATTTCAAGGACAACAAGGTGTTCAAAATCATCGGTAGAGAATTCCATCTGCGGACAATCAATGATTGCAAAAGAAACAACAGAAGTCTTGTCAAGCTCAGGCAAGCGCTTCAAAGCATCACAATAACAAAGATCAAGGGTTCTGAGTCCCCCTTCTCCCTCGGCCAGTGACAGCAAGTTTCTACAGTTTTGAATAGTCAACTTTGTGAGTGTAGTAAGACTTTTCAGTTGTACAGGGAGGGTTTTAGGCTGTGGCAATATGTGATCCTCAACTGCTGGAGAGCAGTAAGGTTTCGTAGCGCCCCTGGTGGAAGACTCTCCATCTCAGCATACTCATCAATTTGAAAGGAAGGAAGGTAATGGAGGTCGTGCAGTGAATCCAGAACCATTCCTCATTGCTTGATCCATGTATACTAACATGTTCGACCGGGGACCCTGACAATGGAACTTCTCCTTCCAGTTTTGGGCATCGAGAGACCCACACTTTTTTTAGGAGAGGGAATACCGGGGCTATTGCTGTTTGAGAAGACAACGACGACTGCAACGATGGAGATGACCATCCCTCCAAGTCAGGCATATCCTGTAAGCAGAGTTCTTCAAGCAACCGGAATGTTCTTGCATCATCATCATCATCCATGACAATGAATTTCAATGAATCGATGTGAGCCAAATCCAAAACTTTGAGAGACCCAAGTTTCCCAAGAGGTGAGAGACGTTCACATCTTGTGCAATATGAGAGAGATTTTCACCAAATTTGGCACACACGAAGGTGTCAACCAACATGGAGAAAATTCTACGCCTCGATACTCTGTTTCCGAGTACGATTCCACTTTTTTCTCGACGCTGCTCTAGCCATGGCCATTCAAACGATAAGGAACAAAGATTTTTCTTACTCCCCAAATTTGCAGCCTCCATTGTAGTTTTCACATGTTGGAAGCCCTTTTATCTCCAATTCTCCGCCTAGGTTCAGGCCCTGCAACTCACTGAGAGATCTTCCACTCTCCATACCCACGATGAAAATACTTAAAGTACGAAGAGAAATCAATTGCCGAATCCCGATTGGCATGCTTGTTAACCTATAACAACCTTGGATATCCAAGCATCTGTCGGCAAGGACTCGAGGTAGTAGCACTTTTTGAGTTTCAATGTTTGCAAGTTTCTTAGCAAACAAATCGAGTCGGGTAGCAATGTATAACAACTACTAGAAAGATCGAGATACCTCAGGTGTATCATATCACCAATACCATCCAGTACTGGCAGTTCCACTTTAATTCCAAGGGTATATAAGTCCAATGCCTGTAAGCTGATAAAATCTGACACAAGAATTTCAGAATTTAGAGTCTGTCTGTACCAGCCGTAAGCATGGTGTGGATCTTTTGATATCCTCAAGAATAGAAGATGGTAGTACTTCCGGACTTCACAGTACGGACACATGGCGAGTCCTTTCGGTAGTAGCTCTTGCACTTTCACCATCCAATATGACTTGAGACTCGTTCCCTGCAATGTAACTCGCAAGATCTTGCAGTAGATCGTGCATTTTACACCTTATTATGTTGTCATTTTCACCCTTCTCAACGTCTTAGCAGCTCATTGAAAATCTCGTTGCCAACATCCTCCAACTCCATTCTTGCTCGAGATTGCACAAAACCATTTGCGATCCATAATTGAATGAGCTTTACTATTTCAATTTTGTAATCTTTGCTAAAGATTGAGCAATAAACAAAGCATTGCTTCAAATCTGATGGCAAATTGTGATAACTCAGCCTTAATGCTTGTAGAATGTCATTGTCGCTGCTTTGAGGAAGCTCCCAACAGCTATCCATTCTTCCTCTTTGGTTTTGAAGCGGAGCAAGCCTCCCATAGTCTTTGTACTCAACGGTAAACCTTTACACTTCTTCACGATCTCCTCTCCAATCTTCTCCAATGTTGGTTTCTCTTTTTCCCTCGTCTAAACGCATATTGCTTGAATAAATTCCAAGACTCATTCTCTGATGAACCCTTTAAACAGTGAAAAAAAATGAGTGCCAGCAATGCATGCTACTTTTTCTAGGCGAGTGGTCAAAATAATTGAACTACCTTGTGCTCCACCTCTAAGTAGCCCCTTCAATTTGTTCCATTTTACTTGACTTTCTTCCCATACATCATCTAGCACAAGCAAAAATATCTTGTTTCTCAACTCATTGTGAAAGTGCTCACCTAGTTTTTCTAAATCTTCGGAAACACCAATCGATCTTGGAAGAGAGCCTACTATGTCTTTCATAATCCGTTCGACATCAAAATCATTGGAGACATAAACCCAAAATTTGAATTTGAAATGAGTCTTTACCTGGTCATCATTGTACACCTTCTGAGCAAAAGTGGTCTTGCCAAGTCCCCCCATACCCACAATGGGAAAAACAGAGAGATTGTCCTCCTGGCTACTGCTGCTGCTTGCGTGCTTAGGTGCTGCCATTGTTGTTGGGTGTTGAGCCCAGGTAAATTTAATAACTGAGCCCAGAGAAATTCTAGCTGGCCTGGGAGGCGCGCCTGGGTCGCTGCCTGGGAGGCTCCTTGGCACGTGCATGAGTGGCTGCAAGGCACGTGCATGATGAAAATTGGAGGGAGCAAAAAAATTTCCCCAAATTTCGATTTCAACTTGGGTTTATCCTCCCCATCGAAGAATAAAACCGAGAAGTTCACAAGTTTCTGGAAGCTTGGTTTATCCTCCCTCCATCGAATCTTCCCTTCCCATCGCACCTTCCCTCCCCCATCGAAGAAGAAGCTCCATCGCATCCTCCCTCCCCATCGTCGACTCCACCGAGAGAAGAATCGAGAGAATCAGTGGAATCGAGAGAATCAGTGATCCATTCACGTGCAAACCAGAGAAGGTAAGTGCCAAACTTGATTTCTTCTTGATTTCTTCATGTGGGATTCTAGATCTAGATCTAGGGGTTCCTGACAATTTTTTTGTTTTTTTTTTTTTGTTTTTTGTATGTGAGTTAGAAAATGACACTAATGCTACAATCCCCTCTTTTTTAATGTTCAATCCATGTTTGGAAGGAAGGAAGGAATCTAAGTAACAATGTGAGCTTTTGATTCAGCGTTTTCTGAGATTGTTACTTAGATTTGCTTCATTTTCTAAAGTGTTGAAGTGATTTTAAGTTCTGAGCCAAGAATCAGGCTCGCATTGTTCCATTTTGCCCTTTTTTTTTTGTGTTTTCTTCAATGTTAAAGAGATTTTGGAGTCGATTAGTGTTGTTTTGTCAGATTAATGCTATTTGTGGTATTTAGGGCTATATATTTGGTTAGGAAAGATGTGATGTTTTTTATGGGTTTTGGTGATTCTAGTTGATACATTTAGGAAAATAATTTTGAAGTTTTAGTTGCATAGTTTGAACTCAATTTATATTTACTTGGTTGGATTTGTGAAATTAGGGTTTCATCCCGCAGTCAAAGTTGCTAAATTGCATGTTCCATTTCTGCATTATTACATTTGAGAACTCTATTTAGATCTTAGTATGGGATCTGTGTGATCAAAGTTCCAATTATTGTGAGAATATACTTAATTCCACAAAATTAAAACAAAATTTTGTTTATATTTTCTTAACTTTATTCACTTCAATGAGTTAATTTGTGTGTATCACTGTTGATCTTTTCTAATTGTTCGATCTGGATGAATTATTGTCTTTGCATTCGGGACATCGCAAACCAGTTGTGCTGAATTTCAATGTGTTTGGGTTTCTGTAAGATTTGCTTCTTTTACATTCTTTCTATAATCGATCTTGTTCCACATTTCTTTTTGCAATTTCAGTCAAGTTTTGTATTCATCTTTCCCCTTACTCCATTTCCTGTCATTGATTCCTTTCTTGAATGCTGCTACAATAATTTGTACTTGCAATGAGTTTGTTCTGAATTGCAAAAAGCAAAATAAAAAACATTTCTTCTCTAATAGAAGGCATAAATCATTTATATTTGTTTTCATCCACTCTTTCTGCAACACCAATTTAGTCCATTCTTTTTTTATGTGGTTCTGCTTTGATGTTGTTCTGTGTTTTATCACTCCTATTATGAAATTTTTTATTTTCTTAGTTGCAGAATTATTTTCAGGTTGATTAGAGTTTGTGTATTTCCATGTTATTTACAGGTTTCAAATTCATGTTTGTAGACAGATTTGGCTTGTTTTGAGATTTTGAAGTTTTTTGTTTGAGAAACTTAACCATTCTTTGCATTGAGGGTTATGCCTAAATTTGGTCATTAGTGTTAGTGGAGGATTGGATTGTCAAATTACTAGTGGGGCACATCTTCAAGATCTAGACAATACATACTGCCCAAATTTTTTAAAGGGGCACATCTTCAAGATCTAGATGCGGCGGAGTTTGAAGAAGCACCTGCTTTACCATTCAACCTTGCATGCGTAAGTTCACACCTCAAAGTATCGTTTTAAGTTTCTAAATAACCTTCTATGAACATTTGCGGTCCTTCATTGCTACATGCTCAAACTTAGCTTGTACTTGTGTATTTGATGTGTTCCTTAGCAGGAAGCAGAAGGTCACCAGACTCCTTTTGCAGGGAGTGGAGAGATTTTGGATGAAATAATCACCCGAAGTAGAGGTGAGATTAGGCGTAAGTGAACTACGAGGACTAAGTCCTCAGCTGAGTGGAAGAGGTTTCAGTCCAAGGAGCGGACAGGACCATCTAAGTTGGGACAGCCTTGAGACTCTTCTTCGAAATAATGCATGTTTTTATTGTTTTATCGTGTGGTTTCGCTGGGGATTAAAGTGCTTGTTTCTTTCTCGTAAGCATTGCGTTGTTTTCTTGTTGTGAGCTGGTATTTGTAAAATCCATCACCTTGTGCTCTCTTCATACATAGAGCTTGTAAATTACAAATTTTTTTTCTTTATATATAGCTTGGCAACTCAGTTTATTTCCTTGAGAATATAAGTGCATGGATGGGAAATTTGCTGCTACAACAGCATTTTACTGTCTGTTTCTTGTGAACATTTTTCTTCCAGCTAGATAAAGTTCCTTATCGAACAATCACTCCAGGATGAATACAAAGGTGTCAAATATACTAGAGGAAGACACGGAAGTATTAGTCTTCTACATGGCCAAAATATTCTGTGATTTTCAAAGCCCCCTTTTAATGAAAATTGAGAACTGAATGAAGTAAAAGCTCTTCAAGTTTAACTTGTTTGCATCCATAGTTGATATCGTTTGAAGCAAAAGAAATTCACAGGATGAAGAGTCCCTTCACCTTTATAAATGTTTTCGAGTAAAAAAAAGCTAAAGCACACTGAAAATCCCCCAGTGATATTCGAGATAAAATGAACACCTCCAAAGGTCTCCTCCACCTAACGATTTGGTTAAAATAAAAGTATCTCAAAATACAAGAACGTGGAATCCAATTCATGTGATGAGGGATTGGTTTGATCCAAATGTCCCAAAATTTTGACCCAACACAAAGCAATATTTATCACAGAACTCTTGCAAAAGCACAATAATAGCATGAAAAATTATTCATGACTTGAGTCATCTGTCAACTTTTCCTCTTTTATTTGCACTCAGAAAGCTGCACAAGCGAAAAGAAGGGACTATAATTTCCCTCACAAATTATTCATATGGTTCAATATGAATCATACGACAGAGCCTGCCACTTTTTCACAGAATTTTCTGTAACATCTGATATCACAAAATTCAAACAAATCAACCACTTAACTTCAAATTCAACAAATTCAGCATTTACAGAATTCAACAAATTCAAACAAATCAGCAAATTCAGCAAATCAAGAGAATTCAGCAAATTCAACATTTTCAGCATCTTCATTTTTCTTCATTCAGCATCTTCATTTTCAGCATCTTCACTGCTTAAACTCATCATTTTCAACATCTTCACAACATTTTCAGCAACTCATCTTGAAGGTAAAAGCTGCCATGTGGCGTTCTGGCAGCAGGCGATGCAAAGGAGTATGACCGGGCATGGACGTACCCCCTGAAATAACACCAACCATGGTTAACAACATATTTGACTCAATGGACAGTTCAACTTTAGCTATTAAGCTAGACCACCACACATGGAGTATCAAACCCAAATGCACACAAGAATTCATATTGTATGAAAAGTGTAGCAATGATGATCAGTTCAACAAAATCTTATATACAATGATGATCAATTCAACAAAATTTAATATAAAATTATTACAGAAATAGAAGGAAGAAGACCACAGGAATTTTTCCTGTCCTATTTTTAAAAATAAAAACAAGAAACACAAGACAAGGCCTTCTATTTGTTACCTCATTCAAAAATACCTTTATTTGTCCTCACTCTTAAACTCGACACAAGGAACCTTGTTTGAGACAACTTCTTTAACCAATCCCTGACTTCATACAATAAAATTGAAGAAATCTCGTTATAGCTTAGCATGTAACAGAAGTACACTTAACAACCATTCAACAAAACTGTAAATCTTCCAGCAAGCAGCGAAACCAAGAATCTGATCAGTTCATGTTGCCACCCAGAACCATATGGACACAAGAATTTCCATGGTGTGCAAAATTTTGTAATGATGATCAGTTCAAATGAGTTGAATATAAAAAGATTACAGAAAAAGAATGAACCAGATCTCAAGAGTTTTTCAACTCATCCTATTATTAAAAATAAAAATAAAAAGACAAACACGACAAGGGCTTCTATTTGTTACCTCGTTTCCAAAATCTTTTTGATTGTACTGTGTTGACCTATCGATTGCAACATCATTGGCAAAATCAGTGTCCCTGGGTTGCATGCTTTCTTCAGATCGTATAGTGGATGCTAGTTAAGATTGTGGAACTGTCACTGGTATAGTGAATCTGAAAAGATAAAAATCAAAGAAAACAATAATTCAAATTAATTTACAAACATTCTTGTAGAAGAAAATAACCTGAAGTCTTAACAATGTAACTAAACTCTAAGTGATGGTGGTAGCAGAGCTTAACTAAACTCTTGTTATACTAAATAACTTGCAGACAAAAAAAATTTTGCAGATCATCTTCTCATGATTACAGGGTTTTGCATATAGACACTTATTATAATAAAGTATCGCACAAAGGCAGCAAGTATGAAGGAAGAGTTGTGGACTTTGAGGTAAAACAAAAAAAATTTCCGGCTTCAAAAGAGACACTAAAGTTCTACAGGGCAGCAAGCAACAACACCGCAGCCATTAGAAATATGTACCACATGAACAAACAATCACTTGATAATAAAATTAAGCAACCCTAAACCTTTTTTAACAAAGAAACCAAGTGTAAATATCTACAATTGATGAAAACCATTAATTTTGTTGAGAGATGGGCACAGTACATGAAGATAGGAGCTGGTTACCTCAATTAAGGAGCTTCAGCTATCAGAGAATGAGAAGCAACTGTATCACAAAGGACAGCACACACCAAAAAAACAAGGGCGAGCACACGCCCAATTGATCGTGGAAGTCGTCTGTAAGAGCATTTCCTACCTGCAGAACAATGTAAATCATGAAGATGTTTGATGCTTACATACACCTGTTAAAAGCTTTATGAATCAATCAAGAAGAAATTACCATATAGCAGATACAGTAAAAGATTCACTAGATACAGTAATTAAAAGTCGCTAGTTCCTAACAGAAATTTTAGAAAAACATATAGCAGTAAGTAAACATGACAGGTATGAAAGAATGATGCTTGAAGAATTCATGATAATTTTCCAAAGAGAAACAATTAAAAAAAATTGATGAAAACTTCAAGGATAAGGGAAAGCAAGATGCACATGCATTTGGAACAGTTTGATTGCATCTAAAGTTTTCAGAGTGTTGGAATTTCATACCTTGATTCCAAGAATAAGGATTCAGATAAAGGTTCTTCCCATCAGGCTTAACATGAAAAGGGCCGACTTCCTCCACTACCCCATAAGCAATGGAAGAACATCCTGGGCCTAAAGAAATAATTGTTCGATAAGAAGCCGAAAATTCATCCAAATGAAATATATAAATAAAGCACTTAATGCAAACACAAGGAACCTAAAATGAAGAAGATTTTGGAATTTTTTCCTATAAATCAAAACATTTCCAGACTTGTTTTAGCACAAGCCGTTGGTCACTACATCATCTAAGCTTACGATGAAAAACTTCATGGACTAGGTTTACAAACTCAATTAAACAATCCCTGAAATTCGAATATGAAGTCTGAACTCCTTTTCAACATTACCAGCCTAAAAGAAAGGGTGTCCCCAAATCAGCTAGAAATTAGAATCAATCAATTCAACAGTTAAGAGTCAGCAAATACACCATGGTATCATAAAAGAAGAAACCCTAGATCTAGAAACCCAACACCTAGAATCACCCCTAGAGAAAGTAGAAACCCTAGAAAATCAACTCTAGAGAAAGTAGAAACCCTAGATCTAGAAACCACCAACAAAAAATCACCCAGAAATGAAGGAGAGACTTACCTTTTTCTTCGAATGGGGATGACGGACCTTCTTCTCTTCTCCTTCTTCGGTCAGTTGAGTCGACGTCTTCTCTTCTCTGTCGAGTTTGGTTTGGGGAGAGGGAGAGGGAGAGGGTTGCTCTGCCGAGATGTATTTGAGGAGAGGGAAAATGTTTCTCTTCTCCTTCGTTTGAGGAGAGGGCGATGAAGGTGGAAAGGGAGAGGGAGAGTGAGAGGGAGGGGGATTGAAAATGGAATGGGGAGAAGGAAGGCTTAAGCTCTGTTCCCTCCTTCTTCTCCCCCAAATTTTCGATTTCCCCCCAATTTTTTTTTTTTTTTTGAAACAATGGTCGGGCACGTGTGAAGCACCCTCCTTGGCACGTGCCAAAGAGCCTCCCAGGCGCTCGACCCAGGCCAGCTAGAATCGTTGCTGAGCCCAACAACGGCATCACCAACTTGTCTCTGTCATCATCTCTACCATAAACTTTGGGTTCGGTTAAGAAAGAATCAGTTATGCGATCAGGAGATACAACCACACTTTTTGTTGGCAATTTTACTGTAGCAGAGGTTAAACTGTACAACTGGTTGGATGATGTAGATGGAACACCGAGGCATGTAGTCGTTTTCCTTAAGGCTTAATTCGCCCCCACCACTTGGGTAATACACTGGGTTACCGGCGAATTTCCTCCAAGATACAACGGTAACTCCGTTTGTCGAACTGCGGCTGTATTTTGGCGAAGAACGACCCTTTGAAAGATGGGCAGATCAAAGACACAAGATCAAGAACTGGCCACACTTGTACGGAATGTGGTAATCCCTGGATACCAGTAAGAAGAATGGAAGAGAATTCCTGGAACACTTGCACAACCCTGGAATGGAGTTGTTCTAATTCTCAGATTTGGAATTGATTGAAGAATATGGATTTGACTTGAATTCTCTGAAATAGAATTGCTTGGAATTGAATTTATATAATAATGACCCAAATTAGTGGGCTTTATATAGGCCCGAGGTGACCATCCAACCATGGGTCACAACCCTTCCTTGTTGAATCCTGATCGTTGGATCAGATGGACGCTCCAGATCGCACTTCACCTCTCCTGGTTGACTACAGATCGTTAGATCCTAACCGATCAGATGGACGTCCCAGATCGCACCCTGTGAGGAGATGCATCTGTTGGATCGCCCCTGATCCCATGCATCCATATGTAACATTAGATCCACATGGATCTAACCGTTGGATCCCATCCGGTGCATCTGTGTGCAACCTAACAAACCTGCATCTGACACGTGGCTAAAACTGGACACGTCATCAAAGCGTCTCAGCGACGATGCGGCGTGCGAAGTGCACCATCAAAATGCCACATTGCGCCCATGCGCGCGCGCGTGTGACAGTGCACCATCACCCACCTTAGCCCATTCCATTTCCTTTTAGTGTATCAAAGCCCATACTCAAGTCCATGTATATAAACCAAGTGGTTCCTAGTTGTTTACTTGATATGGGATTAAAGCTTCCCATATCCAATCCTCACCAAACCTTCACCCTTTTATTTGAAAATAATTCTAACAATCCCCCACTTATTTTCAAATGAAATGAAAACAAAACATTTTAACATTCCCCCACCATTTAATTTTTTTTGAAAATGGAGATGGAAATTTTGAAAATCTGGTATCTCTGCATCCTTCGAAGTCATTCGCATAAACAAAGATATCTTTTGGATTTGAATCTTTGCTTAGCATAAACAAATCAAATTTAGCCAGAGAAAGCTAGTGGGACTTTGCCTTGAACTAACCACTCAGATCGCTAACCGGATTCATCCTACACAAACTTCTTCAAATTCCATATCGAGCCTTCCCTCCTCATTCCTATTTAACAGAAGTTCTAACAACCTCTCAACAGATTTTCAAAATAGACGAATGGAGTGTTGACACGTGGTCAATTCTCCTTATTACAATAATTGCAAAACAAACCAACAAAATTTTAAATTCAAATTTCCCTCCTCTTTTTTGCGCCAGTGATTGGAGACCCTTTATTTGCATTTTCCATTTGTTTGATCATGACATTACCCTCCCCATCATACCATCCTTGTCCTCAATGATGGAACTCAGGAAATGAAGCTTCAATGTGAACCCAGTCTTCCCAGGTTGCTTCTTTCTTGGATGCATTCGACCACTGGATCAACACTTGAGTTACTGCCCTATTGCGGCGAGGGATCAAATGTCGAGCCAGGATGGCTACTGGTGCTACCTTGAATCTACCCTGGTCATCAACAAATGGCAGCTGAGGCCTAGGAGTGACAGCTGAACCCAATCTTTGCTTCAATTGGGAGACATGGAAGACTGGATGCACCTTAGAATGAGCAGGTAGCTGGAGGCGATAAGCCACAAATCCCACTTTTTCAATCACTTGAAATGGGCCATAAAAGCATGCGGAGAGCTTGAGGTTGCGCCTGATGTTGACTGAGGTCTGTCTATAGGGCTGCAACTTGAGGTATACCCAATCTCCTACCTCAAAGCTTCTATCTATCCTGTTTTTATCAACATATTGTTTCATTCTTTCTTGTGCAAGCTGAAGCTTCTCCTTGATGACCTTAAGCATATGGTCCCTTTCCTAGAGATAATTAGATACCTCAGGAGTGGTCAAGGTTGTATTAGGAGGTAGGGATAGAAAGGAAGGTGAGTAGTCGTAGAGGGCTTGAAAGGGTGTGGACTGTAGGCTAATATGATAGGCAGTGTTGAACCAGTATTCGGCTAAGTATAGCCATTTTGACCACTGAGAGGGGTTATCTCCAGTTATGCATCTGAGATAGGTCTCCAAACAAGCATTCATCCCCTCAGTTTGTCCATCTGTTTGGGGGTAGTAGACTGTGCTCATGGCCAGAGTAGTTCCCAGAGCATAGAAGAGGTCTTGCCAAAAGGCACTCATAAAGACTTTGTCCCTATCATAGACAATGGACGAGGGAAGGCCATGGAGTTTATAGATGTGTTGTAGGAATACCTCAGCCACAGTAGAAGCAGTGAAAGGGTGAGACATGGCTATGAAATGGTTGTATTTGGTTAGCCTATCTACCACAACTAGAATCACTGTTTTATTTTGAGAGGGAGGTAGGCCTTCAATAAAGTCCATGGCAATGTGTTGTCATGCATGTTCTGGGATGGGTAAGGGCTAAAGTAGGCCACCATAAGCTATTTGGTCAGCTTTGTTTCTTTGACAAATGTCGCAACTGGTGATAAATTTGGTGAGGTCAATTTTCTTCCCTAGCCAATAGAAGAGTTGTTTTAGCTTTTGATGAGTGGCATTGATTCCTGAGTAACCTCCTGTAGCTGAATTATGAAGAGCCTGTATTATTTGTAGTCTTAGAGTTCCTTGAGAACCAATGTAGAGTTTGCCCTTGTATCTAAGAAGTCCATTAGAGAAGACATAACTGGGACCTACCTGTGGGCTGATTAGTAGCTGTTGAAGTAAGGACTGAGTTGAGGTATCATAACTCTTTTCCACTTCCTGTAGCCAAGTAGGAGACACTGATGAGAGGGCTGAGCATTGTTGGTGCTCTTCCATACATCTTGATAATGCATCAGCAGCCGTATTCTCCACACCTCTTTTATGTTGGATCTCATAGTCATACCCCAATAGTTTTGCTAGCCATTTCTGTTGTAGTACTGTGGTAACTTTCTGGGAGAGAAAATGTCGGATGCTTTGATGATCAGTCGAGATAAATAACTTAGAACCAATGAGATAGGATCTCCATTTGTTTACTGCCAAAACAATAGCTAACAGTTCCTTATCATAGGTAGAAATGGAGAGATTTTTAGGTCCCAAAGCCTTACTAAAATAAGCTATGGGTTTACCTTGTTGTGAGATGATTGCCCCTACCCCTTTTGAGCTTGCATCAGTTTCCAATGTGAAGGGTAGTTGGAAGTTGGGTAGTGCCAATACTGGAATTGAGCACATAGCTGTTTTGAGAGTCTGGAAGGCATTGGTTGCTTGTATAGACTAGTGGAAACTATTCTTCTTTAAGAGCTCTGTCAGTGGTTGGGCTATGAAACCATAATGTTTGATGAATTTTCTGTAGTATCCTGTTAATCCAAGAAACCCCCTGAGTTGCTTAATAGTTGAAGGAGTAGGCCACCTAGGCATAGCTTCTATTTTCTGTGGGTCAGGTTCTACTCCTTGGGCACTAATGACATGTCCTAGGTATTCAAGTTTAGGTTTGATGAAGGAACATTTGGGCAATTTAACATATAATTGATGATGTCTAAGAATAGAAAACACAGTGTGTAGATGGGTGAGGTGAGTTGAAAGTGATGCACTATAGATGAGTATGTCATCAAAGAAAACAAGGACAAATTTTCTCAAATAAGGCTGAAAGATATGTTTCATCAAGGCTTGAAAAGATGTTGGAGCATTAGTAAGCGCAAATGGCATTACCTTAAATTCGTAGTGCCCATGATGAGTCTTGAATGCAGTCTTTGGGATGTCAGGAGGATGAACCAGTATTTGATGATAGCCTGATCTGAGATCTAGCTTGGAGAAGATGGTGGCTCCATGTAACTCATCAAGAAGTTCATCTATCAAGGGCATGGGAAACTTGTCCTTAATAGTGATATCATTCAACCTCCTATAGTCTACACAAAACCTCCATGAATCATTTTTCTTTTTTACTAGAAGAATAGAGGTTGCATAAGGGCTATGTGAGTTTGTATAAGGCCTGATTGGAGCATTTCTAGGATCAAATAAGAGCATAAAAATGCATCAAATTTATACCTCTCAATTACTCCTATATGCACCAATGATGAGCAATACCAACATTTGTGTTGAATAATTTAAAAAAAAAAAAATAATACCAACACCAATGTGCAATACCAGCACCAATGTTGAGCAGTCCAGCACCAATGTTGAACAATACCAACATTTGTGCTGAGCAATTTTTTCAGCTTTCGTGCTGAGGGGGAGTCATGCTGACTTGAGTCGAATCGTTAGCCGTTCACTCGACAGTCATGATTCCTTCATACATGAATCATTTAGAATTTTTTCCAGAATTATCCAGACTGTAGTATTCAGTGTGGCATTCGCATACTCTTGAACAACCTTCCATGCCATGGTAACATGTTTATCCTCAGTAAGTGAAGTACCCACTGCAAATCGAATCATATATATGCCTCCAACGATTGCGTGTGTCATGTAAATGCGACCAGATGCATTGATGGACTCTAGCAACTTCTGATTGAGCTTATTGGTGTCTTCTAGCTCATGGTTTGACCCTCCATTCACTGCCTTCTTGTGGTTTGGAGGTAGAAGTCGAAAACAAACCAATGTGAAGTTGGTAGGAACAACAATCTCAAACCTCTCATCCTTGAGAACAAGTCCTTCAAAGTTCTTGGCCATCTTCACATCATCCCTCAAAAAGCTCCTCAGGTTAGCAACACCATAAGTCCGAAGAACCATCCATAGTTTCAAGGATCGAAACCGACGGCTTAGTGCTATTTGCCAGTCTTTGTAATCAACAACTTGCTTGGACTCGGTTGCCTTGTTCCTCAAGTACTCTGGACTGGTTGAAAGAGCAGTGACAAGTGCACTTGGATTCTTAACCCAGAGACAACAGCAATCCAAATTAGTGAAGAACCACTTATGTGCATTAAAGCTGAAAGAGTCTGCATTCTCTACTCCATCAATGAAGTGTCTGAATTCTGGGCAAATACAAGCACTTCCAGCATAAGCTGCATCAATATGAACCCACATCGAGTGCTCTTTAGCAACCTCACACAGTGGCCCAATTGGGTCCACAGCTGTTGAGGATGTTGTCCCAACTGTGGCGCACAGAAACAATGGGATTAGCCCAGCTTTTATATCAGCAACCACAGCTGACCTTAGAGCTTGTGCTGATAGCCTGAATGCATCAGATTTGCTGGTCAAAACAGCACGGAAGTTCTTTGGGTGAATACCAGCAATCTGAGCTGCCTTTTGTGTTGCACAATGGGTTTGGTCAGACCCATACACAACCAACTTACCAAAATTTTCTCGACCAATTTTATTCAACATCCGGTCTCTTGCTGCGGTTATTGTGCACAAGATAGCTTCACAAGTAGTCCCTTGTAAAACACCACCTCCATTGCCAGAAAAGAGAAAAGACTTGGGAAGCTTAAGCATTTCTCCAAGCCAATCCATGACAATGCTCTCTAGCTCAGTTGCAGCTGGAGAAGACATCCAGTTGAAACCAACCACATTAAACCCGGTACTTAGCATTTCACCCATGAACCCTGCGACACTCCCATTGGCAGGGAAGCAAGCAAAGTAGTTAGGACTTTGCCAATGAGTAATACCAGGAATTATCTGTGTTTGGACATCTTCAAGAATGGTTTCTATGGATTCAGGATTGTTTGGAGCGGAGTCTGGAAGAAGTTTACGAAGATAGCCTGGTTCAACTTGGCTTCGAACAGGGTATTTCTCAACACCTTGATAATAATCAGCTAAGAAGTCAATCATCATGTGACCTTGCCTTCTGAACTCCTCTGGGTCTAAAGGGTTTTGAACACATGGTGAGATGCTTTCGAGTTCCTCCACATTGAGACTACCCATTCTGATGAAATGCACTGAGAAGAAAGAATGTTTTGGTTTGGTTGTGGTGTTTAGAGTTTAGAGAACAACAAAGAGTGCTGTCTTGATGAAGAAATGAAGTGAATGTGGGGGAGTTTATATAGTTGTGGAGAATACCTGTTGGCTCTTCCTTTATCCAATTTAAGTTATTACCTAATTGTATTTCAGTGGCCAAACACCTGTCCCCAATAGCAATCGCGGTTGTGGCAACTCTTGACTTAGAACTTTTACATGAATGCGAGGGTTGGCATCTGCATTTGGACCTTGTTTTATTTAAAACCACACAAACACAAAACCTAATATAAAGCAGAGAAAGCAAGACGATGGATGAGGGAAGTAGAGTGGCATTGTATGTCCGTAATTAGGTTTGAAAACTATTGATTGGTGAATCCACCGCTCTCATGTCTGGTCTGGTCTGGTCATGCCCCCCCCCCCCCCCCCCCCCCCCCCCACTTATCTTCTGTAGTGCTGACCATATACATGTCTGGTCTGTTCTGGTCATGCCCGTTTCCTCGCCAATTAGAATTCCCTTTTATGATGAGATCAGAGCTTTTTCCCTTTACCAAATTAAAATTCACACATCATGCCCAATAATAATTTATTTGGATTAAATAGGTTTGACCTAGCTACTATGTTCTGAAAAGTGATGAAGATGGAACAAGGAATCCGAGGATTTTGTTGGGTGTCTGACAATTATTTGACATATGCAACATACCATTTAATTGTGTGGTTTTTATAGGTTTAAGCTAATATAATGATGTAATGTGTGGTGTAGACATGAGAAGAGGAAAAAATTAAAGAAAGAGAAGCTTGAAAATTAGCCTAAGTAAAAATAATGTAAAATTAAGTAAGAACAATGTAGTTGTCAAATATAAACAAAAAGAAAATTACCAGAAAAAGAAGTAGAAGAATTAACAAAAAGAAAAAAAAAAAAATGACTATATGAATAAAATAAATATATGAACAAAACCCAAAGAGTCTTTTCTTTTTGAGAGTTGAGACATCTTTATTTTTTATTTAATATAAAGGTTGAGGGTTCCTTATGCTGCTTGCTTTAATAAATAAATTAAAAAAAAAACCAACACAACTTGTTGAAAAACCAAGTAAATGATTCAATTCTCTATATTTCCATATTACATTGATGTGTAGATTACATCCTTTATATAGGCATGATAGCAATGCTATTATAGATTAATTCCTAACAGATAGATACACTGTACAAGCAACTCTAACAGACTAAATCAATGCCTAGCTGGCAGACTAACAAACTCAGTCAATGCCTAGCTGGCAGACTAACAAACTAATTGATATTCTTAACATTCCCCCTCAAACTAAGCTTGGATGCATCTACTACGCTTAGTTTGTCTCTTAACAACAAGAACCTGGATTTACCAAGAGCTTTAGTAAGTATGTCAGCAATTTGATCAGTTGCTGAAATATGATGCACATGAATGAGTTTTCGAGCAACTTTCTCACGCACAAAGTAAGCATCTATCTCAATGTGCTTGGTCCTAGCATGTAGTACTGGATTTGCACTAAGCATCACAGTGCTTTTGTTGTCACACCATATAATGGGAGTGTTACAACTGATTTTTAACTCTGAAAATAGGGACTGCAACCAAGTGAGTTCAGCCGTAAGTGATGCAAGGCATCTATACTCTGCTTCAGTGCTGCTTCTAGATACAGTGCTCTGTTTCTTTGATGACCAAGACACAATGTTAGCACCTAAATAGACGCAATATCCAGATGTAGAACGTCTGTCAGTGGGATCTGATGCCCAGTCTGCATCACAATACCCAGTCAGTTTGAAGGACTGAATAGGAACTACATGTAATCTAGAATTATTTGTAGCCTTGAGATAGCGTAATATTCTTTTTACTACTTTCCAATGTGACTCAAGAGGGTTCTGCATAAACTGGCAGACTCTATTAACAGCGTAAGCAATTTATGGTCTTGTTATTGTAACGTATTGTAACGCACCAACTAAGCTTCTATATAACTGAACATCTGAAACTGGATCACTTCCAGTATCATAGAGTTTCTCCCCACCACTCATAGGAGTAGATAGTCCGTTGGCAAATTGCATCTTGGCACGACGTAGGAGGTCATTGATATATTTAGACTGGGATAAAAACAATCCAATAGTGATTTACCCTACAGAGAGTAAACATTGGATTTACCCTATAACTAATGCAAGTAAACACTACATTGTGAGTAACACGATATATCTTATTACCCCAATGTGATACAAGATCTGGTGGGAAGTGCTATTCCTTTGGTAAGAGGTATCTTGGGGTAACAAAACGAGAACACAAATCCAAGTTGGAAAAACGTTGAAATGCAAAGGCAAGCAAAACGCAAACCGAGTATCAAAAGTAATTAAAATTGATGGGAAACGGTAAGAACAAAAAGAGAAATTGTTGCTGATAGAACAAGCATTTACAATGTCAGAGGATTCATTGAGCTACTACTAATAGATGAAAAGGATGCTGCAAGAGCAACCCCTGTGCAATTGGTGAATTCCTTGAAGAAAAATTCTATGATGCCTGGTCTGGCATGCGATGGTACCAGGCACGTGCCTCCCCCTTTTTTAGATTCAAATCAGATCCCCCCCCCCCCCCCCCAATTTTTTTTCCAAGCCATTCACGTGACTGGTACCATGCGGTACACGTGCCTGGTACCATCCAGGCACGCACCAGGCATGCCAGACCAGGTACCGTAGTCTTACTCTTACTTGAAAGATGATTGATGAATTTCTCACATCGACACCATCCAAGTAACAGTCTATAAGAACCAGAGTATTTGTGTTCAAACTTGACTAAACTGTACTGTTTATTCTATTTTTCATACTGCTTGAACCCCCGTGTAATGTATTCCAACCCATATGACAATCAATCAATAGAATCAGGCCAGGTACCTGAAGATGTTTGGATTATCTTTATCTCTTTACAGATAGTCCTGGTAATCAAGTCCTCAGTCTGCTTCTTGATTCCCTTGAAATCAGGCTGCAAACGAAGAATCCCATTCAGAAATGCAGTTAAATACTGTGGACTGAAGATTGATACTTAATGTGATTATATCAACCTGAGAGGAATGATATATCTAAAAAACATTCCTTGAACATCCGGCCTAGCTGCTCAACACACTCCATCACCAACTGTTGGTGACCCAAAACTTTCCGATTCTTCATCATCTGCACTATAGAGACATCAATGGCACATCCGTCCTTATCAACATCTTCAATTACTTTGTTCTACTCATCAACAAGGGGAGGGGAATCTGCAGTATCCCTAGTATTAAAGGCCTATTGCAAAGAATAAAGAAATCACAAATACACGGGAAACATATAAGGAATTTTCGAAGAAACAGACCTTGATTCTCCTCATTTTGTTTGACCAAGTCCGTACCTTTGGCGTTAACATGCTGCAATCAGATAACTCCAAAAAATTTAGAAACACAAATCTTGTGTTGTTGCCTCTGTGTTTATGGAGCGTAATATAGGCATTTCAAGTAAATAGCTTGTCGTCCCTAAAGAGTGCATAGCATCCAGTGTCCTCTTTTCAAGCAGATGGCTTGTACATACAGCTCATCTTAAAATTTCTGAAAACGGAATATATCATTAATGATTAACGACCAATTATAAATATTTTTTTTACAACTTCTCAAGGAGTGTATGCTCATAATTTCACATAATCAATGGTTTATTGATGCAAACTGTTTATTTGTCTTTACTTCTTTGTACTCTCGTCCTGTGAAGCCCACCTCAATGTCATTTTAGAGGTGATCTTCAATTGAAATCTCTGGGAAAGGTGTAATGGTGTGATTTCTTCTTGTACGCTACAATATCACAGTGAAACCAAAGCTTCTGATGCTCTTAGTCCGTGAATGTAGCCATTACAGTGAGCCACATAAGTTTATTCACCCCGGAAGGTGGATTTCTACTTGTGTACTCTACAATATCACAGTGAAACCAGAGCTTCTGACGCTCTTAGTCTGTGAATGCAACCATTACGGTGAGCCGCATAAGTTTATTCACATCTGATTCTCATGAATGTCATCCAGAAATTGCTTTTGAGACTATCTACCAGACTGCAATTTTCTAACATAGGTAACGCACATTTTATGATTATTTTGTAGACAACATACTCCTTTATCTAAATTATCAAATCAGACTGTTTCAAGTATCCCTAAACTTTAAATTAAGGGAAAAAAACATGAATCAAAAGTACACTACATCAACAATAAGAAATATGATTTCCTAAAATAAAAAAATAAAAATCTGCAATCAGGCTTCAAAATAACTCAAAATTGTTCCATTTTGAGACCAACCGTTTAATTAACAAAATAACTTAAAAGAAAATTTGGGTGATTGTTTTTGCTTTATCATTTTGCTAGTTGATGGGTTATGTTTATATTCAAAATATTAGTAAAATATATTAAGTGAATTTCTGAAGGAAAGGGGGATTTGTCTCTTACCACATTTTTATTCATGTTGAAGCAGTAGTTTTCTCTCTGCTGTCCTTGTTCTCCTGATGCCTCTCTAGTTCTTCATCCCATTCATTGTGGCAACACTTTCCAATTCTTGGGAGCTTTAACTAACAAACATTGGCTCTAACCATGATTACCAATCTGAGCTTAATTCCAACTAGTTGGCTGGGATTTACGGAAGCGAACAATTGGAACATGGGAAATCATGTTAAAGGAGTAGTCTTCTTCTCTTTGCTTATCTTTGTTCTTCGATCGTCTCTCTAGTTCTTGATTGCATCCATAAACGAGTAGAATATCAAGAGCAGTGAAGTGTTGCAACCATTGTGGCAACACTTTCCAATTCTTTGGAGCTCTAATCGACAAAAATCGAAGTGAAGTCAAAGTACTTATCCAATCAGGCAAGTCCACGGCACCATTTTCTGAACAATTCTCAAATTGTTAAGTGTTGAAGCTTTGCAGCATTGTGTTTTATCCCCTCTGGAAAAAATGACAACTTGGGCAATCTACACAGTGTGAGCATTTCAAGGACAACAAGGTGCTCAAAATCATCGGTAGAGAATTCCATCTGTGGACAATCAATGATTGCAAGAGAAACAACAGAAGTCTTGTCAAGCTCAGGCAAGTGCTTCAAAGCATCACAATAACAAAGATCAAGGGTTCTGAGAGAGGAGAGGTTTCTGAGTCCCCCTTCTCCCTCTGCCAGTGAAACCAAGTTTCTACAGTTTTGAATAGTCAACTTTGTGAGTGTAGTAAGACTTTTCAGTTGTACAGGGAGGGTTTTCAGGCTGTGGCAATGTGTCTTATGTGATCCTCAACTGCTGGAGAGCAGTAAGGTTTCGTAGCGCCCCAGGTGGAAGACTCTCCATCTCAGCATACTCATCAATTTATGACTTTGTAAGCTTCATCGATTGCCCTGAACTAGGTAGGTCAGGTCAGAGCCAATAAGGTCGATAGTCTGTTATTTTCACACCAAGAACAATTTCGAAAGTTCTTCCAAAAGATGTACATATATGAAAAGAATTGAAAAAAAGATGCAATCCTTAATGAATATATAAATTACATACATTTGTATATATTTAAAAAGAGCCATAAGGAAGATAGGACATGATACAATATAAGAAAATACATGCATGAAATACAAGAAAAATGAGAAGAGATTATGTGACAGATTTTACTTTAGCCAAATATGACTTGATACTTTCTACACATCTCTCCAAAGGATTTACTTCTTAAATTAAAAAAAGTTGTTACTTCTAAAACTCACGGAGAGGGAAGGTGAAAGAAGAAACCTGGTGTTCAAAGGAATGAGAGGTAGCACGCCGGAGAAGACAAGAAGATCAGAGGACTAACGAAGAAAACTGCTCATCAAGCAAACTAAGCTTTTACATATTTCTTCCTCTATCTTCTCCAAACTTTAAAACAAACCAAACCATTCTTTCTTCTTCAAATACATATTCATCTTTTAGTACATTCCTCAGAATGGGTAGTCTCAATGTTGGAGGTTTTGATAACAAAAGCTTCTGAAGAATATTATTTGAGACTATGTCAAGTAAAGCAGACTGTGAAATTAAAAAGTGTAGAATTTTTGTATGAACAAACAATAAATGAAATGAAAACGATCCAAGTAGCAATCCATTGATGTGGGTTCATGCAATGCACAAATTAAATCAAAGAAGACTATAGTTTCCCACAATTCGGGGATCCTCAAAACCCCAGCTTGCCTTTAAAAAAAAAATTCCTATAATTCGGAAAATCAATTACGATATTTTATTTTTATTTATTTATTTATTATTATTATTATTTTGTTATGCAGAAAGGATTTTGGACAGTTGAGAAATCCCAAATTTGGACTGCATTTAAACCCAATCCAAATTTCATTTGGGTTAGGCCCAGTATAAAATTTTCAACAGGATCACTACACCAGATTGATATATTTGTAACAATCCCAAATAGTACCACTTATGTGCTGCGACAAATCACCAAACAGTTTCGTAAATGAAATGACACAATAATTAGATCGCCGTGAATGGTGCTACAAGTGATACTATTCATGGTGATCCAATTTATTGTATCATTTTATTTGTGAAATTGTTTTACAAAATTTTACCTAAATTTAGTTTTGACTTCAAATTGTTTGGTAGACTATTACATCACAAAAGTGATATTGTTTGGAGTTGTTACAAAACTGTCCATTTGATGTAGTGGGGGTGAAAGTTTATAAATCCAAAGAATGTATGACAAATGACCAGTTGTAAAGAGCATTAAGATGATCCAATCGTATGATCATGTATAGACCACTCACATGATGGTTGGGTTTAAAACAAATTGAAAATTAATGATACTCGATGAAAAAAAAAAAAAAAAAAACTTCGATGAAAATAATGCACAAAGTATTACTTAATACTTTTTTTGGACCATAATGTGTACCCACACACAACAAATTGACATTTTTGTAACAACCCTCAAAACAATAACAATTTTGAGTTATAACAGTCCACAAAACAATTTTACACATTTTTACAAACAAAGTAATACAATAATTGTATTACCATGAAGAGTATAGTACTACAAATGATATTATTCATGGCGATGTAATTTATTGTAACACTTTTTTTTTTTAACTATTTTTCATTTTTTGACTAAATTTAGTTTTGACTTAAAATTGTTTGGTTGACTGTTACAGCTCAAAAGTGTTACTGTTTTGAAAGTTGTTACAAAAATGCTAGTGACTAAATTAAAGACTAGTTTTCTGGTGGTTCATAAAAAAAATTCACCAACCAAACATGCCTACTTGATATTAATCATTCTGAATTTGCAGGAAAAATAAGTTAAGGGTATATTTGCTTCATGCTTCACAAATCATAGAATTAGTTCTAGTATAGAATTGGACCACCCTCCCATGCACAAATCAATGCTTTCGGACTAGGCTCTCTAAATTTTTCTAAAATTTTAGATAGAATTGGAAAGGTCGGGAGGAAAGGTGCAGTTAGTTCTAGTATTTGAAATTCCAGAGTTACCCTTTATTGACAATGTGACGTTTAGATCACCTCACTTTCAATGCTCTCACCTAAATAATCAAATCATAGAATTATGTTTCCGGTCCATTAATTAAACTACACTCTTCATGACTCTTGAGCTCGATCAATTTTTCTTAAGAATATTGAATAGATAGGTAATCGATTTGCACGAGATAAGGTAATCATAAAACTTTCATCAATATACTTTATTGGACTTGAATCCGTGGTGCATCTAATAGACTAAAGAAGACTAGTGAGCTTATCCAGTGTGGTAGACAGACATATTTATGTCAATGACATGACAGCTGAACGGTTAGAGCAAATGGTACCACTAGATAATGAGTTCAAACCCAAATTTGCGCATGGAAAATATTGAGAGATTTTTACTTAGGCAAAATCACCTTGAATGTCAGTTTTTTTACATAAAAAAAAAATAGTTGTTTAGCATAAATTAATTACTGAAAGTTGTTTGACCACTTTAAATTATGGGTGAGCAATTTCGACTTTTGACTCAGTTTAATGAGCGACGTAATGGTCTCATTTTGGGGAGAAAAAAACAAGGAAAGTACACTTTTTTCTATCAAATCACTGGCCCAACACAAGGTTTCCCTAATTCTGTGTTTGGAAGATGAAACTTTAGTGTAAGTCTATGAACTAATCAAACAGATCTTGTAAGTGATGGATCGCAATCACCAAATGCATGGCACAAGTTGGTTGTCGATAATATCTTAAGATCAAAATCGGTCAGCTGAAAATATTGCTTCTATATATGCACGTTTACGCAAGGACTGACCAAACATGAAACATCTAGTAAGTCTTTAGCAGCCAAAAGTTCTATATTTGTTGGCTTCTTAGGAGGTCAAAAATTAACATTTGTTAACTTGGTTTCAGACTATACGCGCTATTGATGTTTAACAACTCCTTTATTTAATCAGCCATGAGGTGTATCAGAATGTGCTTGTGTGTTTTGCTATTTTTATAGTTAATAAGAGCATCTCAACTCCTTCCTTTATGCTAAACAAAGACCCAGACCTCAATGTACTTGTTTGAATGATGGCTCTGAAGTTGGACTCTCTAACCTATATATACTTTCACCACTTTCTTCATTTCCTCATCAAGAAATCTAACCTTTGCCTCTCCAGCTTGTTCTCTAAACTCTAAACACCACAACCAAACCATTCTTAGTGCATTTCTTCATAATGGGTAGTCTTAACGTTGAAGATCTTGAAAGCATATCACCATGTGTCCAGAATCCATTAGACCCAGAGGAGTTCAGGAGGCAAGGTCACATGATGATTGACTTCTTAGCGGATTACTATGAAGGAGTTGAGAAATACCCAGTTCGAAGCCAAGTTGAACCTGGTTACCTTCGTAAACTTCTTCCCGAGTCTGCTCCAAATAATCCTGAATCCATAGAGACCATTCTTGAAGATGTCCAAACACAGATAATTCCTGGTATTACTCACTGGCAAAGTCCTAACTACTTTGCCTACTTCCCTTCCAGTGGGAGTGTCGCAGGGTTCCTTGGTGAAATGCTTAGTACGGGGTTTAATGTAGTTGGTTTCAACTGGATGTCTTCACCAGCTGCAACTGAACTAGAGAGCATTGTCATGGATTGGCTTGGCAAAATGCTTAAGCTTCCAAAGTCATTTCTCTTTTCTGGCAATGGAGGTGGAGTTCTGCAAGGGACTACTTGTGAAGCCATCTTGTGCACATTAACTGCAGCAAGGGACCAGATGTTGAATAAAATTGGGCGAGAAAATATTGGTAAGTTGGTTGTTTATGGATCTGATCAAACCCACTGTGCAACACAAAAAGCAGCTCAGATTGCAGGTATTCACCCAAAGAACTTCCGAGCTGTTCCAACTAGCAAATCTGATGCTTTTGGCCTATCAGCACAAGCTCTAAGGTCAGCTGTGGTTGCTGATATAAAAGCTGGGCTAATCCCATTGTTCCTGTGCGCCACAGTTGGGACAACATCATCAACAGCTGTGGACCCAATTGGGCCACTGTGTGAGGTTGCTAAAGAGCACTCGATGTGGGTTCATATTGATGCAGCTTATGCAGGAAGTGCTTGTATTTGCCCGGAGTTCAGACACTTCATCGATGGGGTAGAGAATGCAGACTCTTTCAGCTTCAATGCACATAAGTGGTTCTTCACTACTTTGGATTGTTGTTGTCTTTGGGTCAAAGACCCAAGTGCACTTGTCACTGCTCTTTCAACGAATCCAGAGTACTTGAGGAACAAGGCAACCGAGTCCAAGCAAGTTGTTGATTACAAAGACTGGCAAATAGCACTCAGCCGTCGGTTTAGATCCTTGAAACTATGGATGGTTCTTCGTACCTATGGTGTTGCTAACTTGAGGAGCTTTTTGAGGGGGCATGTGAAGATGGCCAAGAACTTTGAAAGACTTGTTCTCAAGGATGAGAGGTTTGAGATTGTTGTTCCTACCAACTTTGCAATGGTCTGTTTTCGACTTCTACCTCCAAACAACAAGAAGGCTGTGAATGGGGGGACAAATCATGAGCTAGAAGAGACCAATGAGCTCAATCAGAAGTTGCTAGAGTCGATCAATGCATCTGGTCGCATTTACATGACACACGCAGTTGTTGGAGGCATATACATGATTCGATTTGCGGTGGGTGCTTCACTTAGTGAGGATAGACATGTTACCATGGCATGGAAGGTTGTTCAAGAGTATGCGAATGCCACACTGAATACCACAATCTGAGGAACAACTAAAAGTAAAAACAGGGGGGAGAACAAATTGGTTGTGCTGGTTTTATTCATAAACTAACTCCTTTTTGGTTAATTCTTCTTTTTTACTTCTTCCTGGTATTTTTTTGTTTATGTTGGACAACTACATTGTTTTACTTAATTTACATTATTTTTACTCGCTAATTACTTAATTTACATTATAGTATGAGGATTCAATTTTCATCGTGGATTCAATACCTTAATACTTTAATAAATGAAAATGCCTCAAAATACCTACTTTATTATTTTACTTTTCATTGTTTTACCTAATTTTTATAATTGTAGACTACATAATACCTTAACAATTGAAAATGCCTCAAAATACTTATTTTTTGTAATTCAAAACTATTAAATGCTACAAACATAAATCATGGCTAAAAGATATGTAAAAAGACAAATATATTCATATTCCTAGACACATTGACTTGGTGTTGTTATTTATGTATTTAAATTCTAATTACATTGAAACAAGTGGAATATGTAATTTAATATTTTCTCAAACTTGTTTCATGTCCCTGAAACACAACTGATCGATTCTTGCTTAGTAATCTGTAAGTAAAAAAAATAATAATAAAAAAATAAAAAATTTGAAAGTAAACTTATGATTGATTTTAAGAAGGTGAATACATTTTGAAAATTGATCACTTAAATTAAAAGGGTAGAATGTTTTTCTAATTATTTTTAATCCATGGATTGAGTTTGTGGCTTTTAAGAGTCTTTAATTATAAAAATAATTTTTTGAGACATTTTTAATTGTTAGAGTATGATGTAATAAAAAATTGTAAAAATTAAGCCTTATTAGTCATTTTCCCTTCAATTTTCCTAGCGAAAAGTGGTGGTGGTGTGCAGTACCATCGAAAATTCTAAGGGTCGAGGGAAAGAAGCGAGGGATGGGTGGAAGCCACTCATCCACCTCGAGAAAAGCGACATCTCGCATCTCAAGGCTAATGCACTTTTTCGAAACAGACTCTCGCTCCCTAGAAAGGCTCGCAGTACCACACATAAAAGCTCTTATTCATCGCAAAAAAATCTATAGAGCCAGGCCAGCCCAATACCATCCATCATCCTAGGATTAATCGCATATGTCTCGAGAACATAAAAAATTCTAGGGGTCGAAGGAGGGAACGAGGGAAAGGGGCGAGGGATGGGTGAAGCCACCAATCCTCCTCGAGATAAGTGACATCGTACATCTCGAGGCCGATGCACCTATCTCGAGGCCGATGGGTGGTTACCACCCATCCCTCGCTCCCTAGAAGGGATTGAAGCAAACTCACCACCAGTCACCACATCACAGCCTTACCTAAACCCTTCACTGCAAATGCATTAGCATAATAGCCTCTGCAAATCAACTTCTAATTACAAAAACCCCCAACAAAACCCCGCGAAGAGTTCACACAACCACTGCGAAACCCTCACGATGCAAATCGCCTCAACTTCTCGCAAGCTTTCTAGGGTTCTAAACTCTCCCTTCCTCACCAAACCACAACGTCTCCTCTTCTTTTGCACTGAACATCATCTCGATCAATCTCCCTCCTCTCATCAATGGTACAATCACAGAAGCTTTTCCTCTCAACTCTTCAATGTTCACGGTACAGTTTCATATATCTTTCTTTGCATTTTCATCGAATTATACGAGTTTTTTGTTCGAGTTTGTATCAAGAACGTCTGTCTTCGCTTTGTGTGATTTGATCTGAAGTGATTTTGAATGAATTTGATATGTAATGTGGAATCTTTGTGTACAGTAAGGCTTTGAATGATTTGATCTGAAGTGATTTTGAATGAATTTGATATGTAATGTGGAATTTTTGTGAACAGGAAGTAGTTATGGAACACGGTTGTTGGAGATTGCCAATGCTCAAAATCTAGGGCTTTATCAAATGATGCAAAGAGCTACATTTGCTGCCGAAGCTGAAGCCCTAGAAGAAGCTGAAGCTACTGCCTCAGATGGAGGCCCTACAGGTTCTTCTTGTTCTTGCTCTATCTCCATGATTATGCGTTTTTTCGAAATCTCTTATGGAAGGCTGTACAGTTTATCACATTTCAATTTGAGAGTATTTACTATTAGTCTATTATCAGTTAGTGAGAAGCGAACTATATTGAATTGTTGGTATTGAGTTGTTGGAGTTAATTTGGTTGCAGAGGCTGTGAAGGAGGTTTATGACAAAATGCTTAAGTCAGTTGAAGGGAGAACCATGCCGCCAAATGCATGGATGTGGTCGTTGATTGAAAAATGTGCGAGACCAGAGGACATAGCTCTTCTATTTCAGATGTTACAGAAAATAAGGACATTTGTGAGTCCTTTTCATTGTTTTTTTCGGCTCCTTTATTAGAGTTAGGATTGGTAATTCTGGTGGTCTGAACTCTGAAGGGTTTTGTTTTGATTACAGAGGCTTTCAAATCTCCGGATACATACAAACTTCAATCCTACTCTATGTTTAAGAGTTGCTGAGGCTTGTACTCGTGTGGGGGCCATCGACTTTGGTATGTGGACTGTTAGAGTCTTTATTATGGTTGAATAATCTTATTGTATACTATTCATGATGTAATGTTATGTTCCAGAAGAAAGTCTGTTTTACTACCATTCAAAATTTTCAAAGAAAGTTGTCGATTTTATAAGTTTTTTCACCTTTTCGTCAAGGTTGCAAAATACCTTATATGTTTAAGCTAAAAGCATTTACTGTTTCATTGTTGCGCACAAGATATCAACGAGATCTAAACCATAAGCAAAAATGTTTCAATTTTTAATTCCTCTAGTCACAGTATGATGTTATTGGTGTTCATATAATAATTTTTCTTGGGAGGAAAAATTATCAAAGCAACAATGTTGTTTTGTAACTGCAGGTAAAAAAGTTCTGTGGGAGCATAATGTTTATGGACTGACTCCAACTATTGGTTCTGCTAATTGTCTGCTGGTATTTAGAGAAAGTTTTACTTGTTTTGTTATTGTTCAAGGTGGTTTTTGATGGTTGAGATTATAGATTTCAGAGGAATTGCCTTTTTTTAATCTTATGTTTGTGATTTTCAAACTGCAGTTGTACGCTAAAGAGCACAGTGATACTAAACTTATGGTGAAAATCATGGATCTCCTGAAAAAAAACCATTTGCCTCTGCAACCTAGTACAGCAGACATCCTCTTCAGGTATTGTGAGGAATGTTTATTCTAACATGACCTCATGCGTAACACACACCTCAATTCCACATTGTAAGAAGTCTGATTTTCATTTTTATATCAGTTGCCCCTGAATGAAAAAACTGAAAATTCCACTGGGAGGTCACTACCATTTCTCTATTGCCCTTCCAATTTTCCTATTTCTACAAAGTTCAGATCCACATTCTGTGCAGGCTGGGCTAAAATAAAATAAAATCAAAAATGCCTTTTTTTTCTGGATTTCGGTATCTCTCGCAATTTCATTTTGTTTATAACATTGATAGTTGAGATATGTTTCTAACTGGTGAAACTTGATGTCCATCAACCTATTATCATATACTTGATACTTGTGTAACATGCTGCACCAAAGTTACTCTCCCCAGACGATAGCCAAGCTAAATATGTTTATATTCATTTTAAGCTTGAATAAATCAATGACATCTATTTTTTTTTTTTATTATGTTTGTATTCTCTTGTCTTTAGTTTTATTTTTATTTTTTTCTACCTAACTTTATCTTTTACCATCTCACTACACTTGATGTTAAGGTTTATTGCATCGTCTTCCAATCATAATTGTCGATCATGGCCTCCCTTAAGTATTTGACAGTCTAAACACTTTGAATTTTACAAAGGGTATGGATTCATCGCTTTGTGTGTGTGTGTGCGTTTCTAGTATTTGCCATGCTCTTCTCAAATTCAAAATTTTAGGTTCTATTTCAGCTAGATTTGTTGTAGAATCTCACTTTCGAAGTTGGTTTTGAAAATTGCAGCATATGTTACAATACTGATAATTGGGAGTTACTCTCAAAGTATGCAAAGAAATTCACCAAGGCTGGAGTGAAATTGCGGCGGACTACTTTTGGTACTTGGATGGAATTTGCTGCCAAACGAGGTCAGACAACTTTACTGCACCTTTTGAGGTTCTCACAATAAATCTATCTCAAGCCGATACTTAAATTTGTTCTCATTACACTAAATTTTAACGTATATAATTGCAAAATTTTCATTTGTTGATTTATTTTTATTAAAATTTAGTGATGTTGGGGACCATATTGTTTGGCGATAGTTATCTGATTGTATGATGAGAAAATCACTTTGCACCCGACAGATGTGAGAGTGTTGGGAGGGCGCCGCGGGGGGGGGGGGGGGGGGGGGGGGGGGGGGGGTGGTTGATATTTGACAAGTTGCCTGAATTCCTTTTAAATTGTCCAGTGTGTATTTGAAGCATGATATTTAATTTTAAGCATCCCCTTTGAATTCTTTGCCACCTGTTTATTTTCATTACCACTTTGCCCCCCCCCCCCCCCCCCCCCCCCCCCCCCCCATGGTGTCAATCCTGGCTCTGCCCCTGTCTGCATGCCCTTGCAGCACATTTTTTTTTCTTTTTGCATGCCATTGTGGCACATTAAAATGTCAGAAGCTTCCTATGAATCTGCTTCTGGAGCTGAACTATCTATTTCGTGGAGACAAATAGTTCAAATGGTTAGTTTCATATGCGAAAGATATGAATTGTCTTTCTATTGAGACAAACTATTTTGTCTTTTGCAGGTGATGTTGAGTCCTTATGGAAGATTGAAAAGCAGAGGTCAGATTTGATGGAGAAGCATAACCTTGCAACTGCATTTTCATGTGCTAAGGTAACCTCATGTCATATAAACTTTAAACTTTCCGGTCGGACGAAAGTCAATTTAAAATGAGCTCCCTTCAGTTGACTGCTTGCAAGTTGAGGGGAAGAGCTGAAGGGATTCAGATTGGACGGTATCTTGTTTATTCCATTCCCACTTTTATATTGGAGATCGGCTCGAAAACCATGCAAAGCGCCTGTTTTCACATGACGGGAGACTCAATTTCAACCTCTACCCCTTGTTTTAAATTATAATAACTTGGTCCGAATATTGAAGGAGTAAATCTAAAAAATTGTTTTGTAGTAATAAGATCAGAGAAGTTCTTTCAGTAAAACAAAAAGATGGCTGTCAAAGGTAACACTTCAGTTTATGCTTTACAATCAATTCATGAAAGAGCACCTAATGTGAAGATTTAACCTAATTCTAGAAACCGTTAGTTAAGAAAATTGATTCTCTGCAAACCCCTTCAAAGAGCTTTCTATTTTTCTCAAGCCATACCCCCCACGAAAACAAGAATATGGAATCCTCTACCACAATGGTACACCTTGTGCAAGTCTGATTATGACCAAAGACTGAATTCTCTCTGGATCGTTTGGTATGCTCAGGTTTGGAATTGTTACCAAGCATCACTTAATTGAAGAGTTCCTTGAATTCATCAAGTGTCTAACTCTATGAACTGTTAACAAGCTTGTTACAACATTACACGATCTATCCTCAAGAAGCAAGTGATTTACCTCTGAAGGGTTCAGTTTCTGAGACACAAGTCCTAGGAAAGTACTCAACGATCAAAGAAACTCATTGTTGAAGAGTAGACTGGTGAAGAAGTGGCTAGGGCGACTGTTGATATTTGATTTGATGATTACATAGGTGAATCGGAAGGCGCCAGATTGACTTGTAATTTTCTTTTGAGTTTCCTAGGTAGGCTATCTGACCTTCGTCGTTCGCTTTTGTTATCTGTGTGCAATGAGTTTATTATTATTTTACCCAAAAATAAAAGAAAAAAATGTGATTAGCTTGTTGGAGTCAATTGCTATACCTTGAAAAAAGATGCTGATCTGAGAGAACTCATAGCGAAATGGAAACTAGCAAACCAAGTCTAAGTATCTAACCAACTCTAGCGTCAGCACCTCAGAACCCACTTACTCGAGAGATAAGGGTGACAGATCTCTGGAAATCTTTAAATCTGAATCAATATCTTTCTATATCTATCTCATAGAAATGATGAACACATTTCAAGGAAATGAACCTATAATTTGGAGATAACATTGCCGGCACATGATAATTGTTGAATCAAATAAGATATTTCAATTGTAATACTTTCATCCTTTGTACTTAGAAGAACATATTATATTTTGGTCTCCGTCATTTCCTTCGCTTTTTTTTTGCCACAAAAGAAGAGATTACAAAAAACACCGTTCCTTTACTGTTTTGGCTAGTCTGAGGGTCAAATGTTAAAAGAGAGCATTATGCAACACATGAAATAGTTTGCTCTTTATTTTGTTCACTTCTTGTTTAGCTTGAATTACTACAAGTTGCCTTGTTTTGACAGGGTTTTCTGCTCGAAAGTAATCCTGAGAGTGCTGTGGCAGTCATTCATCTGCTCAATGAGGTGGTTACTATTTCACATTTAAAATAGTTGGGAATGTTCATTTGTATTCTTTCGTAGCTGCAAATGGACAATTAATGTTCGTCTGCATGCACACACACCCACACCCACACACACACAAACACAGAGAGAGAGAGAGAGAGAAAAAGAAACATATTGTTCGATACTCAAAGTGGGCCATTTCCACTTTTAATGCATTTCATCCATACTTGAGATAGCACCTCTTAGCTGCTTGTGTAACAGAATCTTGCAGATGCCAAGAGACCAGGTATCTTGGTTGAACTTCAGAAGCTGGTGAGTGAGTGGCCCGTGGAGGTCGTAAAACATCAAAAAGAGGGAGACAGGAAGGTAATTTTTTCTACCACATATTGTTTAAAGTTGAGAAAATATTCAATGCTAGATAGCTGCAAGCATGACATGAGTCTCGTATGTGCAAGTTAGTACTTTAAAAAAAAAATTTAAGGCTACATTTGGCTAAGATTAGAAGATTCTCATGTTTTCTATGCTTTGAGATGTGAAAGTTGTAACAAGATATTAGGCCAAGTTGCGGAAAATGGTATTAATAACTTATTTTGACTGCAATTTACTTGTCCATAGTCCATACTAGGTAACAATGATTTTAGTGGTCTGGGGAGCCCATTTACACCCCGTGCTTGCCTTTCAAAAAAAAAAAAAAAAAACAATGATTTTGTAGAGCCAATCTGTTACAAAATTTGGAGAGCAGCTTAAAATTTCAACTATGCAGTTATTATGTGAACCTAAATATACAATAGGTGTGTTATTTATTTAGGGAAATCTTATTTAAACCCATCGTTTGATGAAGGAACCCGAAAATATTTGGGTATTCTCGACTAAATATTTGGGTTTAGACGTGAGAACATCTCGTTGCATTTAAAAATAAAAACTAGTGAGAAAAAATCGGAGAATGTCACCTAACAGATTGATAGGCAGATCTTTCTTAGGAATCCTACAATATCCTCTCGTTCTTTTTTCTCTGACAGATGGTCAGAACTTTATCTGGGTTCAACTCCTACTGAGAGGTCCACTAGAGATCATAAATTGTTGAATAAACAACAAGATGTTTCTTTTGTCCGTTTCAGGCTTGTAACATCATATACAAAATCTCATTTAACCAAACAACAGAAACTCCCTAAGCAGGTTTGGTTCCCTTGGGTATACCTTTAGCAATAGGGTCCTATGAAGCCACATCATTGCTAACCATTTAGGACTTCTGGTTTAGCTCTATCAACTACTTAGACATTGGACCTAACTAGAGTTGCAATCTAGAGTCCGAAAACATGGACTGGACTTCATAATGTATGGCAACTAAAACAGTGTCTTGGGGCCTTATGTTTTCAGTCTTGCTTCAGCTTTGTTGCTAAAGTTTTATAGTGAACATAGTGACTGAAACTCCATAAAAAAGCTCATTTTTAAAGCAAAGACCTACTGACTGTAACTCTATGACAAAGGCGCTGGTTTTTATATTGGAGAACTAGTGACTGAAACTCTAGAAGAAAAAAAAAACCTCTTGACTGAATAAATTCAGACTATCTATCGATATATTTTTTTCTGTAGTTGATTTTTTTTTTTTTTTGGCAGGCGCTGGCTAGATCCCTGAAAGAGAATATTACTGCACTGGTTGATGGTTTGTTAAACATGGGTGTGGAGGCAAAGGTGAATTTGGATGATTTAAACAGAAATGAAGCCATTCCATGCTGAAACAAATGCTGAGCAACTTCAGAAGCAGATTTCCTAGGAATGCCATTTGGTTCCAATCCATCTCTACAGGAATCCCGTAGCTACCAGGCTGACATCCTTGGTGGTTAGAGAATTTTGTTCATTTTGTGTCGTATTTATTTAGTTTAGACCAATTTATATTGTTACTAAGCATCACTTCGGTATGCCACATCAAATCATGGACAGTGTTCTCGATCGACGAGGACAATAACCCATCAGGACAATGACCCACATGGAACGAAGCACCTAAACTTCTTTTTTGTCTTTGTTCTGCAACTGTAATTGAAATTTGGTTCGCATATTATACATGGGGATTGTCTCTGTCACCCGTTTCCTTTTATCACAAGGAGAAAGGTGCACTTCTCGCGAATTTCATAGAAATTTTTGTTTTTTGAAATTATAAAAAGAAAAGAGGCGAAAAATATTACTTTTTCGAGGTTTTTTTTTTAAATTCAGGTTTTAGTTTTTGTAAATTTCATAAAAGTACAAAATTTAACTAACAAAAATCACATTTTTAAGGGTTTTTTGAAAATTTTGGGGCTTTTTTAATTATCATTTTTGTTAATTAAGGTTATTTTCCATTTGGTCCCCATTAGTTTATGACTATTTTTATTTGACTCATTAATTCTTTTATCCTAGTCTAACACCCATGATCATTCAACTACATTGACTAACAAATTCTATCCAAAATTTTTAAATAGAGTAACTTATTCTGTATGTATTTTACACATGTTTTTACTAAAATGACATAAATTATGTTGCTTTATTTTTTTTTAACATGTGGATGGGTTTCCATCCCATTAGGAAAATAGCATTTGGATTTTTTTTTTTTTTTTTTGATTTTTTAACAAGAAGGGGTGACAATTAAAAATTATATACAAACCTAAATTATATGCATATATTTTACTAAAATCATATAAATCATGCTGCTTGATGATTGTGATTAATTCAAGGGCTAGGAAAATAACATTTGGATCTATTTTTTTTATTTTAATTTTTTTAACAAAGAATATGGGTGTCAATTAAAAATTATATATAAATCTAATCATATGCACATGTTTTACTAAAATCGCATAAATCATGTTGCTTGATGTTCATGTTTGATCCAACGGTTAGGAAAATAACATTTGGATTATTTTATTTTTCTTAACAAAGAAGATCGATGCCAATTAAAAGTTATATCAAAACCTAAATCATATTCACATGTTTACTAAAATCACAAAAATTATTTTTCTTAACAAAAAAGATCAGTTCCAGTTAAAAATTAGATAAAAGCCTAAATCAATGCACATTTTTACTAAAATCACATAAATCATGTTTAATCCAAAGACTAGGAAAATAACATTTAGATCTACTTTTTATTTTTATTTGTTATCAAATAAGATGAGTGTCAATTAAATATATAAACATAAATCATATGCACATGTTTTTATTAAAATCACATAATTAAATAAACAAATTCAAATGTTATTTTCTTAGCCGTTGGATCAAACATGATCATCAAGAAACATGATTTATGTATTTTTAGTAAAAACATGTGCGTAAGTTGGTCATTTTGAAAAAATTGGATTAAATTTATTAGTCAACGTAGTTGAACACACGGTCATGGGTGTTAGACTAAGATAAAAGAACTAATAGAGGTCAAGTAGGAATAGTTATAAACTAATGGGGGCTAAATGAGAAATAACATTTTAATTAATTTATTGATTTTTGAAATTATCCCCTTGATTTTCTAATTATCATTTTTCCTTCTTATATATTGATTTTTTAACTAGCCCCTGATTTTCTAATGGTAGTGACTAAGTGACACTATTACTTCTGCTGAAGGACATTACCACTCCACTTTTTTTTATATACTGAAGGACATCATCACCTCACATTTTCCTCTCTTCACATGAGCAACACAATTGCCACCACTGGCCGCACCACCATGTCATGTTTGCCACTGATCGCACCACGTCTCTCTTCTCCTTTGATCTTGTTCTTTTTATTTATTTTTTTCTTTATCTTTATCTTCGTTTTCTTCTTCTCATTTTCTTCCTCTTTTTTTTTTTTTTTTTTTTTTTTTTTTTTTTTTTTTTGTTCTTTTCCAAGAGGAGAAGATGAAGAGTGGATAAGAAGATGTGCAACTGGCAGTGGTGAGCGCGGGTTGGTGGTGGTTCTTGATGGAGAAGAGATGTGACAGTAATAAGGTGGTGGTGCTTGGTGGAAAAAAAGGGGAGAATGGTGGCATGTGGTGATGGTGTTTGATGGATAAGAGAGAGAATAAAAAGTGGCGGGGTAGTGATGTTGCTTGATGGATAAGAAAGGTTAAGAAGATAAGAGAGGTGGTAGGTTTTTTTGTTCAACGGGGGGTGGTGTCCTTTAAAAGGTTAGTGTGGTGGTGTTCTTTAGCAGAATTGGTGGTGTCATTTAGTTATTGTCTTTTCTATTTATATATTGATTTTATATTTGTTTCATTTCTTACTATTCACACTTCATTTAATGTGTTTGGTAGATTTATTACTTGCATCTTATTTTATTTCCAAATATTTTATATACCCTCAAAATTCATTATATATAATTTATATATCTTAAAAAAAATTATCTTTTTTTTTATACACCAAAATATTAAAATTAGAAAACTGTAATTAACTCAAAAAACTAAATCACAATCCTTGGTCGTAAGTAGTAGTTATTTATTTGATCACAAGCCAACATATGCATTTTTTTTTGTTAAAAGGCCTTTTATCAATACAATTACATAGCTGATGTCCAACATTAGTAGCTAAAGTATGAGCCTCAACATTGAAGTTCCTTGAAATCAACTTACAAAACCAAGGTTTGTGTCGACTTTTAGTTGCTCTAAAAGTCGACGAATATTTAAAATAAAAGGCATCACATCCACGACATGGACGTGGTTGTCCGGCGGTGACCCTCCCGCAAAATAGTGTGAAGTATCTTAGTCTTTTAAGAGAAGACGTGCTCCATTTGCGCACTTGAATTAAAAGAAGTGTGGTCTCTGCTGCCTAACACTCTGCTATAAAATTGTTACGAACCTTCCTCCAAAATAGGACTCGTCACTTGTGCCAATACGGTTACATTTAAATTCATTGCATATACATTTACTGTACTCTATTGAGAATAAACATAGAAAATGACATTATAAGTCACAACCACAAATGATGAGCTGACATTCCAAAAGAGCTGTAGTTGAGTCATGGTAATGAGCTGAAAAGAATTGAACTTGTAAAATGTCCACCCGAACCGTCGTAGCTGGGCCGTTGGGGCTAACTATGGTAGTGAGTCCTACCTGTATCGAGACGTGATTAAGAGAAGCGGCTCTTTTGACATTTACCAGGACCTGGTGTAAAGATATAATCCCTGGTAACATATATGCTTGAAGTTTGCATAACACAAGTAAACATGCCAGGAAAAAGAATACAATTTTGTTTGATTGGTCGAACAATTTTATATTATGCTTTTTTTCACGAAAGAAAGAAAACGCGTTAACGTATTTTAAAGCAAATGGTACCCAGCTGTACACGAACCTGACTAAAATAATACAGGTCAATTGACTATTCCAAGGCATGCTGTGTACGACTTAATTTCTACTTTGTGTGGAGATTGAAGAGAACCAGAGGTGCTAATCCTTGCCGACAAATTCTATTTGCAACAAGAAGAGAACCAGAGATCCTTTGTTAATCCCATTTACTTGTGTTTTTCTTTCTGCAAATTGAAGGAGATGGCAGCAGGTGGAAGAGTTGTATGCCCATTCTTTGGAGTTGCGTTTCACAAACTCAGCTCTTTAATCCAGACGGAACTCGGTCCATTATGGGGTGTGGAGAAGGAGCTGAAGAAGCTCTACAAAATTTTCTGTAGAATCAAACATGTCCTCAGTGATGCAGAGGAGAAGCAGTTAAAGGAAGAAGAAGAGGCAATCCGATTATGGCTGCATGAACTAAATGATGCAGCTTATATGGCTGATGATTTTTTCGATGTTTGTGAATATGAAAGTCAGCAACTTGCCTCGGAGGAGATGAACAGCAGCCGTGTAACTGAGTCTCCCAAAGAAGAAGAAGTTAACATTTGTTACAAGATCCGGAAAGACATTGGAAAACTCATTACGACGTTTCAGGAGATTGCAGAAGAAATTCCGGAGCTTGATTTGCAAAAGGGTAAAGCAGAAAAGAGAGTGGAAGAAATCTGTCCGGGTCGTGAAACTAGTTCATTCTTAACTGAACCACAGGTCTATGGCAGAGATGAAGACAAAGAGAAGTTAGTGAAGATACTGTTGGGATCAGCTTACTTGCCTTTGCATCGGTTTCATCTCCAACATAGGCACCCAAATGCCCAGAACATTGCGAACAACAGCCAGGAAGATCTCTCTGTTTGTACGATACTCGGTGTCGGGGGACTTGGCAAGACAACTCTTGCACAGCTAGTGTACAATGATGAGCGCGTAGCAAAGCATTTTGATGTCAGATCTTGGGTTTGTGTATCGACTGATTTTGGTATCAAACACCTTATAAAAGCAGTTTTAGCCTCTCTGCCGGGAGATCCACCTAAATCGGAAGCATTAGAACCTCTACAGAGAGGTCTTCAAGAGAAGCTGCATGACCAGAAATTTTTACTTGTTCTAGACGATGTCTGGGAAGAGAATCAAAATGAATGGGAGAAAATGAAGGAGCTGTTGAGATGCGGAGCTAAAGGTAGTTCAGTTATGGTGACCACTCGCCTCGAAACTGTAGCATCCCGTATTGGGACAATTCCTTCTTATCGTCCAAAAGTTCTATCGAAAGATGATTGTTGGTCTTTATTCAAGCAACGAGCATTTGGGTCGAAGAATGAAGAGGCACCAGTCTTGGTGAAGATCGGCAAGGAGGTCGTGAACAAGTGTGGAGGTTTACCTTTGGCTGCAAAGGCTCTAGGAGGCTTGCTCCGTTTCAAAAGGGAGGAAAATGAATGGTTAGCAGTACAAAAAAGTGAAGTTTGGGAGCTCCCTCAAAGCAGTGACAATTACATTTTACCAGCTTTGAGATTAAGCTATTACCATTTGCCACTTCAATTGAGGCAATGTTTTGTTTATTGTTCAATTTTCCCCAAAGATCATATAATCTATAGAGAAGAATTGATTCAGTTGTGGATAGCGAATAGTCTGGTACAAACATCGGACAAAATGGAATTGGAGGATGCCGGAAATGAGGTTTTCAATGCGTTGCTACACAGGTCCCTCTTTCAGGACACAAAGAAAGACGATAATGGTAGCATAGAAACATGTAAAATGCACGACATTGTGCACGATCTTGCAAGTTATGTTGCAGGAGATGAATATTCAGTTGTCGGAAGTGTAAAATACATTGGTGAAAGAACTCGCCATGCATCAGTTAGCTGGGAATCATCTTCAACAGAATTATCACCATCTTTTATGCTTAAGTTTAAAGAAAGATCCTCACCATGCTTACGTTCTCTTATCAACTTAAGTTACTGGCCGTCAGCTAAGGGTTCTAAATACATCTTCTCACATTTTAGTTGTCTACGAGCATTGGATATGAAAGGGAGATATGTTAAATCAATACCAAATTCTGTAAGTAAAATGATGAACCTCAGGTATTTCCACCTTTCTTATACTAAGATTAGATTTCTCCCTGAATCTATTTGCTTGTTAAGAAATCTCCAAACCTTGAAACTGATAAACTGCACTGAACTCGAGTTGTTGCCAGAAGGTATGAGAAAAATGAGCAGTCTGAGATACCTAGATATTCAAGGTTGTTATAACCTAACAAGCATGCCGGCTGGGTTGAGGCAATTGAGTTGCCTTCACACATTGAGTACATACATTGTGTGCCCGGAGAGTGGCTGTGGTGTAGATGAGTTGCAAGGGCTGAATAACAGAGGAAGAATTTTGGCAATAAAAGGGCTTGTGCACGTGAAAACCTCAATGGAGGCTAGAGAGGCAAAATTGATAAATATGAAAAATCTCAGTTTCTTGGCGTTAACATGGTCATCTCGATGGAAGCCAACACGGTCATTTGTCTCATGGCCAAACTTGGACTTCGAATTGGAGCAGCATGAACATCAAAATGCACCACATGAGGAGTTAATAGAAGGCCTCCAACCTCATCCAAATCTAAGAAAACTGTTGGTTGAAGGGTATGGAGGAGTAGCCTGCTCTCCAAGTTGGTTGACAGCTGTGGGTGTCCCTAATTTGGTAGAAATTAAACTCCATGATTGTAGAAGATGTGAACGTCTCCCACCTCTTGGGAAACTTGGGTCTCTCAAAGTTTTGGATTTGAGGAAAATGGATTCTTTGAAATTCATTGAGGTGGATGATGTTGGTGCAAGTTTTGTAGGTGGTGGAGGATTCCCGGCGCTAGAGGAAATTGGATTGTACAGTATGCCTAATTTGGAGGGATGGTCGCCGCTGTCTTCTCAAACAGAATCACAAGTAGCAGTATTCCCTTGCCTAAAAAAAGTGACTCTTCAAAAATGCCCTCAACTGAAAGGAGTCCCATTGTCATGGTCCCCAGTCCAATCTGTTCGTGTAGGAAACTGCAATGGTAATATTATGGGATCACTGCGAGACCTCCCTTACCTCGTTTACCTCCAAATTGTTGACTGTTATGAGTTGGAATATTTTCCATCACTTCAAAACCTTACTACTCTCCAGACCTTGAGGATCAGTAGTTGCAACAAACTGAAAGTTCTCCATGTAGAACTGAAAAGTCTGATTGCACTCACATGTTTGAAGATTGATAGCTGTAGAAACATGGTTTTGTTGGCACTGAGAAACTCCTCCCTCAAAACCCTTGTAATTACAAGCTGCGATTCTTTGAAGCAGCTGGCACTGAGAAACCTCTCCTCCCTCAAAACCCTTGTAATTGAAAGCTGCTGTTCTTTGAAGCATTTGCCTCAGCTCGACAATACTTCTCTCGTTACTCTGAGAATCATTGATTGTCTTGAGATGAAATTATCTAATGAGGATTTTGAGCACCTTGTCGTTCTTGAAGATCTTAAATTGTGTGGACTGCGCAAGTTGACTAGTTTTCCAGAGGGGATAAAATACTCTCCGACACTTAGAAGTTTAGAGATTGTGGGATGTAATAATGTGGTGGACTTGCCTGATTGGATAGGTACTTTAACCTCACTCAAGAATTTGGCTATCGGTGTTCCTAAGAATTGGACAGTGTTGCCTTGGTTGCATCACCATAGAGGGTTGCCACATTGGATGCAACACCTCACTGCTCTTCAAGAACTACAGATATATGATGATAAAAAACTATTTAGACGATGGAGGAGCAACCCAAGCACTACTTCAACTTGATTTCCCATGTTCCACGTGCTCATATACAGAACGAAAAAACCTTGACGATGTTGGGTATAAATGAGGTAAGAGTGAAACCTCTCTTAAGAAAATCTCATCATCTATATTCCAATATTTATTATCAGCCACACCTTAATGATTTTCTTTTATTTTCTCCTCTTCTTTATATATACTCATGACTTTTATTATTGGCAACCAAAGGAGGTATCGAGCCAAACCACACACATTATTTCACAGAAAACCGTCATGGGGTATTGGTGTATAGCGGTTGGAGCACTAGGTGATGCTCGGGGCTGAGTCGATTGCTCCTGTTCCAGATGTTCAAATCAGCAACGCGGAACTCTGGTCGTTAACTTGAAGCTCTTGTATAACCATGGTAAGAGCCAAACAACCCCTATTTTAGAAAATTCCCAGATAATATTCAAATCCACAGTTATCTAATTTATAATTATTTTTCTAAATAGCTATAATATTTGGCTCACATATATAAAAGTAAAACATTTAAGCTGTTTGCTCAATCATCATTGTTGTCCTACAGTTTCCATTTTTTCATTTATTATGTTGTGTTTATATATTTATTATTTTTCGCTTTAAACTGAGTTCCATTGTTCACAGTTTCATTGATATGTGAACAAAAAGGCAATTAGAGGCAAGATCTTGTGGCAATTAGGGGTGGGCACGGTCTGGATCAGTTCCAAATTTTGAGGAACCTAACTCAAACCGTATAAATTTAACGGATCCAGTCCGGTTCAAATTTTCTCATTTTGAAAATTGGGACCAACATAACTCGAACTGTTTGGAACGGTCCGATTCCTATGGTTCCACATCACCATTCAACCAATCTATCTCTCAATTTCTTCGGGCAAAAGCACCAACTCGAACTTGAACCCAAACTCACTCACTTACTCTCTCAAACATTTCATCAAATATTCCCCGGCTCACAACTTTCCCTTGTCTTCTCCTTCGTTGAAGTTTCCCTTGAGAGAAAACAACTAAGATTATGAGGAACTAATTGCTCACCCCTTGACGGATTTGTGCATGGCGCTCCCAGAAATTTCTTCACAAGGAAATCCAATGGAAAGAAGTATCTACTTTTCAAATATTTGGGGTTACATCAAATGTTTTAAAATGTTGATTTTCACACACCCACATGCATCCACCCCATTCTTTAAATTTCCTTGAAGAAAGAAAATTAAAAGTTTTGTGAATATGAGTAGTACTAAACACTCAAGTGACAAAGAGAAAGGGAGGTTATTAGCCTTAGCTTATGGTGTGTGGGTTATAAATTAAAAAACATAGTGTGTGTGAGCTTCAAAGGCAAAGATAGATAAAAGTAGTTTGATAAAATTCAAACTGAAAAGAGTTATAATAAGCTCGATGCAATCGACGAGAAGAACCCTCCACCTTGTTTCTGATCTTTCGACCCCACCCTGATTCCATTTTTGCCTGCTTGTCCAAAATCCACTGCGTTTTGCTTTTTCCTGCTCGAACTTCTGAAACTCACCCCACCCCCATCAACACTTCTCTCCCTTCCCCCACCACCCTTCTTTCTCTATATATATATAAACCCCCAATTTCTCTCTCCTCTCTCCAATCCGGTTCACAGACAGACAACAAAATCAATTCTTTGCAAATCTTCTTCTTCTGCCATTTTGATTTTGTAATCCATCAATGGCGGTCCTTGCGGATAACACTCAGAACCCTAGCAAGCGATCGTGAACTGGAGGCAAAGCAAGAGAAGAGGAGTAAAAGGAACTGGTGAGAATTGTGAAATGATGAAAGAAAGAAATAGAGAGAGAGGACGAGGATGAGGAAGAAAAGTGATGAGAAGTGGGGAATACGGAATGTGTTTTGTACAGAGGGGGAACAGAGAGGACAATAGGTGGAAATTGTTTACTTGACACTTAAGACACCTGTACAATAATAGAATGTGGTCAATGGCATGACAGTTCAACGGTTAGAGCTTGGCGGATGGTACCACTAGGTTATGGGTTCAAACCCAGCTTACGGCATCTTTATGGGTTCTCGGATCCTATAAAAACCCTGCTTGCCTTTCAAAAAAAAAATAATAATAATACAATGTGCTTTAAAACGGGTCCAACCCGACCGTTTCATTTCAAAAAATAGGAACTGGACTCGGACAGTTTTATAACGAATCCAGACCGATCCGAACCGTATTTAAAATTGCAAATTTAAATTCGGACCGTTTGGAGCAAAAAGATCCGGTTCGGTTTGAACCCGCAGTTCCTCGACCTATTTGCCCACCCCTAGTGGCAGTGAATAGAAGTTTGAATGTATGAATGGGCTTTGTAAACTGTGAAGGTACTGGTGAGAAAATCAGTTCATTTCTATGTTATTTTTTAATTAGAATCACTTATTATTGTTTATTTTTTTTGCAAATCTTAAATCATTATATTGTTTGTATATATAGTTTTTAGTGAGAGATCTCTAAGATTTCTTCAGTGACCAAATGTGTACCTTTCCAATCTTCTACGTAATCATATTATGACCAATCAATGGTGTTTCACTCTTTCTTTCAATAAATAGAAAAAAAAATTATAATAAGTTTTTCCATGGTTCAGGAAAGAGTTATATATGGCCTACTTTTCAGAATAAAATTTGTATCTCCATTTCACATGTTGGTGTGAATAACTGCATATAGGTATTAAAAAAAAGTCATCTTTGTAATATTCAATGTACGTTATAAATGTTCGAATACAATTTACTTTTCAAAAAAATTATTTGTTTAGGTAAATAATATTGTGAAACCCTGGTGCAATTGGTAGTCTAGTTTGTTTATACATTTTATAGTCTTAGGGTTAATCACATGTTCCCAAGCCATGTACATACCTGTTGAAAACTTGTGGCACGATTGGTTAACATAAATCGCCTTATGTTGTAATGGAATTAACAGCTGATGCCCATTCTGGAAACCCTTTATAATGCGTCGAGGAAGGACATCAAATCAGATCTACATACTGCTGATTATCCTTCTCATACCTAGTCAGGATTCTTCTTTCAATGCTGGTAAACATAAGCTGGTAAAGATCTCCTTATTGAGTTTACTTGCAAGCCTCTTATGATTCTAAGTTGTCATTCTCTCCCGCTGTTAATAAATCTGACCCTTTCTGTAAAATGGTGCGAACCTAAGAACTTGTATTTCTTTTCCTGCTGTAGATATTGCCAAGTGTTCCATGGTACCAAGAACGACTTCTTCATAACACATCTCTGGATTCTTTTATGGTAGTAATACTCATAAGATCTGTGAAGTATAATCTGTCCAAGATACGGGTATGTCACATAACTCTTTCTTTTATAAGTATTGTGCATATGAAAACAAGAGCCAATGCTTCAGAAAAGAGTATAATCAAGAGTGTGTTTTGAAATAGAATTCCAACAAGACCGGATTGCTATATATCCCACCAAGGGTACACCAAATAGAGAAACAATTATCTTCCGGCAGAGATATGATGGTTATCTATCTCTGCTGAGGCCTTGATAGTCCTCCTTGACTTTTCTGCTTCACGATGCTATTGTGGTCCGCTTTTGGGATTTAAATTGAAGACACTGATATTTATTATTCATTTACATTTGTTTTTTCTCGGCATTTGAAGTTTGAACATTCATGATCATTAAGCAAGCATGATAGGCCTCCTATCAAGTTTACTTATACAAGGAGGAAGCGGGAATGATGGCGGGACTAAGGGAAGATACGCAGACTGTAAGGAGCTATGTGGACTGCTGTGAAGGCTATTGGAGCTGCTGTGAAGTGCTATTGGAGTTATGACAGTAACAAATTCAGACTGCTGCTCTGTTAAGATGGTTGCTCTGTTAGTTTGGGGAGGTTGCTCTGTTAAGGTTGTTAGCAATTCTGTTAAGTGCTAGACAATCAGTGAGAAGGCATTGTATCAGATAGCATTGTATATAAATAGAGGGAAATAGAGAAATTGATTCATTCTGTAAGAAGTAAATGTACATTGAGCTATGCTCAGATAGGAGATTGGCACTCTCGAAGCTTGCCTAATACATTTCATTGTAATCCTACAATTCATCTAATATCAGACTTCCATTCCTTCTTTCTAAACTAGTCTTCCTTGAATACCAATTCCTTATTGCTTATCTCTTTCAGATTGTATTGCCAGGTCTTCTATTCCAAAGCACTCCATTCTGACATTGTAGTCTAAGTTGCATTGCTTGTATTCTTTATTGTCTGCAGAAATTAGCAAAACAAGACAGAATTCAGCAATCAAGACAGATATTAGCAATCAAGAACAGGTTAGTTCCTATCAAAGCATCCCAATGCAGCCATTGTGTTCAGATATCACTTTTCATCTAGTTCTTGTTATTATCTTTAACATTGCAATCTGATTTGAGAAATTGATACTGGATATTTTTACCTGCATACAAACTGTCTTGCAACTTTGGCAAACATGGCTCCTCATGTCCATAAGTTGAGTGCGTATGCATAACAGAGGCTTGTTAGTCTTTTCGATATGCTCTCACGCAAGTATGTCCCCCCACCATTTAATCCTTTTGTTGTATGTATAGAATGCAAGAGATAACTCTGGTGGTGATATCAGTGCTGCTCTGCTCTGCTCCTCCCTTACTAATCCTGGTAAATATACACGTAACCCCATTTAACCTGTGTAGTCCCATCAAATGTTTGAATAAGGTTTCTCTCCTATGTCACATGTTGGCTCCAATGAAGCCTCATCCTTCTAGTCACCAAACATGGTTTGTTTTCTGAGTTTCCTGATGCTTTTGTAATTGTTTCATTAGCAGGACATGATACAGATTCCATGACGAATATGTGCCATTTGCCCTTGAAAATAGAGGACATACCTTGAGTATAAATGTTTCAGGCAGGTAATTTCACTTATAAATACTAGACTACTAGTAATTGTTTAGGCTCAGAATTCTTGCAGGGATCTATATAATCGAAATATGCTTCTCATTCTCAATTACTTCTGGTTAATTTTACATTACTTTTGCAGGGGCTATATAATTGTTACCCTCTTATGTTTGATCACTATAAATTTTTAGAAGTGCTGCAAAGTCTGGTAGATAGTTCAAGGCAAGCATTATATTTGATGGCTAACGTTATTCACGAGCATTTGAAGTGAATAAAGTTGTATTTCACCTTAATATCTACTTCTGCGGACTAATAATGTTGGAAGCCCTGACTTCACCATATGACGTGGAGTACAAGTGGAAAGCATACAAATGGTTCTGAATAAAGTTCCATGTTTGCAGCCTGAACTTAGTTAACATTCAACTTTTGTATGCGAAGAGATGATACATTGATAGATAATTGCAATTCCTAGAGTCATTTGTACTGATTGCAATTCCTTTCTATATTTTCATACCTTTTTTCATGTGCCTTCTTCATTAAACGGCATGAAAAAGGCACGATTTAGCGTAAGATCAAAGAATTATTGTTTAGATTCTTGATGTTTTCTTTGGGTGTTTATGGATCAGTTGTAAGCATTTGCAAACACTCACAAGTTTCATTCTACAACTTTACACAAATCACTTGCCTAAAGTGTTAACCTGTTTTGGTCAAGAATGTAGGAAAATCATTTACTACATCTATCCGATATAGATTTCCATTTCAAATTTCATGTGCGAATTGAAGTTATGGAGTCGAGCTCACCTTTTCTGTTTTCACGAGTGAATTCAAGTAACAGAAAATCCTAAGGAAACGAACCTGACTTGCTTAATTGTCATGTGTTTTGACTTTTGATCGATAATATACTAGTTACTGATTCCTTCCTTATGGTACTCAGCTGGAACAATGGCCACTTTTGGTCATACCATTCTGTTTTTCAGGGAAGATATTAGCTCAGCAACAAGAAGAAAAGCACTTTAGAAAACAGACCTCGTCATAATAATTGAAACACAAGAAGAAGAAGAAAAAAAGGGAAGTAAATTACCAACTTATGTTGGCTGGTACTTTCGTTTTTTTCAAGTACGTCTTTGGAAACAATGCCACGAAACCTAAGAACTAACGATGACGAAATAAAATAACAACAGTACTATAAAAATGTCTTGTTTCCATGAAATCAGAGATGTACCATTAAGCTAAGCTTCTAAACTTATTCTTGTGTTCCTAGTTCATTAATCCTCAATCTTCCCACCTATTCCTTTTTCTGCAAAAGGAGAGATGGCACCAAGTCGAATTGTATGTCCATTCTTTGGAGTTGTGTTTCACAGGCTTCATGATTTAATCGACAAGGAACTTGGTCCATTACAGGGCGTGGAGAAAGAGTTGAATGAGCTCTACAAAGTTTTCTGTAGAATCAAAGATGTCATGAGTGATAAAGAGGAGAAGCAATTCAAGGAAGGGAAAGAGGGAATTCGCTTTTGGCTAAAGGAACTGAACAATGCAGCTTATGAGGCTGATGATGTTTTTGATGAGTTTGCATTTGAAGCTCTACAACTAGGTTCAGACAAAATGAGCAACAATAACGTGGTAACTAGCTCTCCCCAAGAATTTAACTTTTCATCGCAAGGTTCTGAAAGACTTAAAAAAAAACTGACTAAGAAGTTTCATGCAATTGCTAAAGACATTCCTGAGCTTGATTTGCAAAAAGGAAATGTCAAAAGGAGATTCGAAGAAATCTGCCCGGGACGTGAATCTAGTTCCATCTTAAGTGAACCGCGTGTTTATGGAAGAGAAATAGACACAGAGGAAATACTGAAGCTATTGTTGGGAGATGATTACTTGCCTAGCCTGTGAACAGATTTCGTTCCCTGCACAGGCACCCAAGAGGTCGGAATGGGAGGCCATTATTTAACAAGGAAGATATCTCTATTTATCCCATTATCGGTGTTGGCGGACTAGGCAAGACAACTCTTGCACAACTAGTCTACAACGACAAGAGGGTAGCAAACCATTTTGAAGTAATCTTGGGTCTGTGTATCAAATGACTTTGGCATCAAACGTCTTACTAAAGCAATTATAGACTCTCTTTCAGGTGAGGCAAGTGGTTTGGATGAATTAGAATCTTTACAGTTTGTGCCTTCTGTTGGGATGAAGTTGGCTTGAATAGTCCCACATCAAGTAAAGCGGAGTTGTCACTAAGGTTTATAAGGGAATGGTCCACTCCCTAATAGTAACGAGGCCTTTTAAGGGAAAACCCCACACCACCTAGGCCCAGATGGAAGGCCTGACCCGATAGGTGGTGTTTAAGTTGGGGACAATATCGTTGCTATGTATAGTGGACCAAGCGGAGTTGTCACTAAGGTTTATAAGGGAATGGTCCACTCCCTACGCGCACCTCGCGACGCCCCAACACCTTCAAAAGGCGTTAAGTGGCTGTGAGAGATTCTTGGGAATGGTCCACTCCCTACGCGCACCTCGCGACGCCCCAACACCTTCAAAAGGCGTTAAGTGGCTGTGAGAGATTCTTGTGCTAGAAGATGTTTGGGATGTAAGTCAGCAAGAATGGAACAAGCTGAAGGAGGTGGTGTTGAAATGCGGAGCAAAGGATAGTTCAATTATATTGTGGAGGTCCTTCTTTCAAAACGTATAGAAGAATGGAGATGGCAACATAATAAGATGTAAAATGTACGATCTTGTGCATGATCTTGCAAGTTATATTGCAGGGGATGAATATTTCGTTGAAGATGTCAGAAATGCAAGAATTACTAAAAGAACTTGCCATGCGTCCCTTCGCACTGACATCAAAGTAACATCATCATTTTCTATTCTCGAGTTGATACAAAGATCCTCACCATGCTTACGTTCTCTCATCCTATTAGATGACTACAAGGTGACTCCAGACTTTGAATTTGTCTTTTCATATTTTATCCACTTACGGGCACTGAATTTGAATTATTGTTTTATTGAAGTGGTTCCAGATTCCATTGGTGAAATGATACTTCTCAAGTATCTCAACCTTTCTTATAATCTTTTCACGTCACTACCCGAATCTATTTGTTTGCTTAGAAATATCAACACATTGAAACTGAGAGGGTGTAGAGAACTCAAGTCATTGCCGAAGGAGATGAGAAAAATGACCAGTCTTAGATCCCTAGATATTGGAGGTTGTTAACTTGCCTTCAGACACTAAGTGACTTCATTGTACATGCGGAGAGTGGAAGTAGTATGGATGAGTTGTGCGGGCTGAATAACCTTAGAGGAGAAACAGAAATACGTGATCTTGTACATGTGAAAACTATAACGGAGGCTGAAACGGCAAATTTGGCAACAAAGAAGCACATTCATTCATTGTCGTTAACATGGTACTCACATTTCTTAGACTCGGGCTCTCAATTGCAACAACAAGAACATCAGCAGAATGCATCAGAGGAGGATATAATAGAAGGTCTCCAACCTCACACAAGTCTAAGAAAATTGTTTATTTATGGGTATCGAGGAGTAACCTCGCCGAGTTGGTTGAAAGCTTCTCTTGTCCCTAATTTAGTGGAAATCACTCTCTCAAATTGTACTAGATATGAATGTCTGCCACCTCTTGGGACACTACTACATTGTCTTAAAGTTTTGGCTTTGCGTCTCATGGAATCAATAAAATTCATTCAGGTGGATGATGATGCAAGTGTAGGAGGATTCTCCTCACTAGAAGAACTAAGATTAAAGCATATGCCTAGTTTGGAGGGATGGTCATCATCGTCGTTGTTGTCTTCTCAAGCAGTAGCAACACAAGTAGCAGTATTCTGTTGCCTAAAAAGTGCGACTCTCTATGGTTGCCCAAAACTGAAAGGAGTTCCGTTGTCATGGTCCCCAGTCCAATCTGTTGAGATAGAAAGATGCAATGCCATGGTTCTGGGATCACTCCGAGACCTGGCTTAATTACCTTACTTTCCTCGAAATTAGTGACTTTTATAAGTAGGAGTATTTTCCACGATGGGCACTTGGAAACCTTGCTGCAATCCAGAAATTGGTTATCCAAGATTGTGACAACCTGAAAGCACTCCCTTCAGTACTGAAAAGTCTCACTACACTGATAGAGTTGAGGATTTCTAGGTGTAGAAACTTGGTTTCATTGGTAGAAGAGGGAGATGGATGACTCAGAAACCTATCCTCCCTCAAATCCCTTGTAATTGAAAGTTGAAATGCTTTGAAGGGTTTGCCTCAGCTCGACATCTCTCATTACTTTGGTAATTGATGATTGTCCTGAGATGGAATTCTCGAAGGAGGATTTTGAGCACCAAAGTGTCCTTGAATTAGTTAAATTGCCCAAGTTGACATGTTTCCCAGAGGTGATAGAGCATGCTTCTACACTTTGAAATCTAGACATTGGGGATTGTTCGGAAGATGGTGCAGTGGACTTACCTGATTGGATAGGTACTTTATCCTCACTCGAGTATTTGTGCATTAATGCTCCCAAGAATTGGAAAATGTTGCCTCAATGGATGCAATGCCTCACTGCTCTTAAACAACTACATATTTATGAATGCGAATGTAATGGAAGAGTAGCCATGTTAACACTTTACCCCTCTTTGTTAAGACATAAACTTCTGCACACATTTAACTCTTCCACCGGGAAATTGAAATGATTTAGATCATCTTTCAACCATGGATACCTTATCTCCTTACAATTTCTATTTATGCAAAAGTAGATGAAAAATGAAGCTTCACAAGGGTAGGGGACCTAATGCTTTGTTTGTTTGTTTCATCTTAAATTCAACATCAAGAAAATGGAGATCAACAACAACCATTAACTTCACACAGCATTTACAGTACCATGCAACAATTGAAAGCCAGGAAAATATTGCAATATTGCATGAACGCGTTCATACATTTTCCTGAATGATTGTCCTCTTCTTCCACTATTTCATTTATAAACTGATAGAACTTCAAGTTTCACTTTAGACTTAATGGCTTTGCAGTGAAGAAAACCTTCCTATTTGGTCAACACAATTACTATGAATTGGAGAAGGAATCCTAGCTATAGACTTTTTTCACTTAAACATAAAAGAATTAACAAAGACCAACTATATCTCACACCTAGTTTTTACAAAATTTAAAGTTTCTGAAGCTCTGAAAACACTATAGAGAAAAAAGTATGCAAGACTTGACTCTTCCAAGTCAGTCATGTTGTTTGGAATCAATGGGTGTTCCTCACTTATCTCTTTCATTCAATTTCTTGCTGATGAAAAGATTACTATAAAGGAAGACTTCTTCGCGTGTCTGTCTGTGTGATCTTCTCCTTCCTAAAGCGAATCAATGGCGATTTAGTTTTCTTCTCTCCAAACATACAAAGGTGTATTTGGGGCTTTAAATCAAACTTTGAAGGTAATACTGAGTTTTATTACTATGAAATCTTTGGTGTTGACAAGTCTCTAACTATGAACTGCATAATAGGCAAGGATGTGAAGGTATGTAAGTTGATTTGAAGAATCTCACTGCGAAATCAGTATTCATTAAATGGTCGCTAATGAGTTTCCAACTCTTTGGCCAGTAATCGTGTGCATTAATTCCCAAAACACCATAGTCTCTAATGAGTTATCAACCGCTTTCTCTGCCAAAAGTCGAGGTTTAAAACCATGTCAAACTATACCCCTCTTTGTTAAGATGTAAGCTTCTTACTACTTAACTCTTTGAAGGGAAAACTGAAATTATTTATATAATCTAAATCGGGTATTGCAGCATTGTGTTTTCCTATTGTTAGCAAATATCAAATAATTGAGTTAAATATGAGATGAAGTCGAAAAAAAATGAACATGTTGTCAAGTCATTGTTATCAACACGCTATATATGAGCACAAAAAGGATACAATTTACCAATGGCAATATTTTGTACTTCATAATGGTCACAACTGAAAGTTGAAAGAAAAACAGAGTTCTCACATTACAATTATTAAATCTTTCGCAAAACTATACATAACTATAAATGGAAGCTTATAAGCTTTGCAATAAAGCTAGCCATCCAAAGAAGATGAAATAAATTGAGGGAAAAAAGGGGTTTAAAGTAGAAAAGAGAAACACCAACAAATAACTCAGTTTTTACCTCTCCAAACTTGTACAAGTTTCCAGGCCGATTCAAGACAATCCTCAACACAATGGGTATCATCAACGTATAGGGGAAACTGCCAAGGCAGTGGCATGTATGCTGTTATTGTATGATTTCTGCAAATACCATTTTGCTTTTTATGGATTTCTTTTACCCCGAGCAGTCTGTCTCTTCCGTCTTGGATCACCAACGCTAGTAGGATCTATTAGAGGACCTGACCAAGTTTGCACCTGCCCTTTCTGGTGAGTAAATAAAGTGGAGCTGAAGAGGACATCTGGGGGGTCAAATGTAGGATCCATTTGATGCGAGGTACCCAAAGGAAATCCCAGTGCACCGTCCTGGTGAGGTGGAGGAAACTTTTCACTCTTGCTCTTTGCATTTGCATGTGTAATCAATCGCCTCTTCTGAGAAAGGCAAAAAAAAATGTGAATTTGAAGGTTCAAAATAATTGCATTTTGACTGATGATTGTCTGGAGAAAACCCAATGCAAATCATCACCAAAAAAAAAAAAAAAACGCTAGACATAGGAAAGCACAATAAAATGCCATCAATGGACGCATTGGACATATACTTGCTATAATAAGAGACAAAAACATGGAACTTGATTGAAGAGCAAAATGAGAAAGCCCTCAAGGAAACTCCAAGAAGGCATGCTCATTTCAAGGACAAAGAAATTTTGTATTGGTTACCGCTTGCAATGACATTATAATGACACGCTATCCAAAGTATCAAGAATCCTCTTTACGAAATAGATTCAAGTGCAATTTGCAATGTAGACCAAACATACAATGATTAGATAGTCAACAAGATGAATGAAATTATTAGTACAGGTATTTCGTGGAAAACAACTATTAGGAACATAATTATAAGTTGAAAAATTAGATCCAGATCCTGTATTTCATTTTAGAAATCTGATTAATCAAGAATATTTTAAGAGACTGACACTAGTTGTCTGCCAGTTATTTTCCTCAAATTAGTCTTTTGAAAAAAGAAAATGAAAGAAATTAGAAATTAAAAAAAATGAAGAAATAATAAAGGAGGAGATTTTTAGCTTTTTTTATGTCATATTAACAGTAAACAAATGAAAATGGGCAGTTAAATGAGACAGATGACATACATCTAGATTAGCTTGAAGCTCTGCGTTAGCGACTGGAGCATGATTTGCCCTTGCAGATTGATCACGTGTTCGAGTTTTCTTTACACCAGCAACATTGCCTTTTCCACCAGCCGCTCGCAACCTAAACAACAATTAATTATCAAGTCAAATCATAAAATCAACAAGATTGACACAAAACTTTTCATAAAAAGGAGTCTAAAAAATGTTTTCATAAAACCTTAAAACAACCAAGAGAATAGTAACCCCGGGATAGCATTTGAGTTTTTCGATGCTCCAAATATGCAGTTCAGGTTCAGCCACCGCTAAATATAAGTTCCTAGGTCTTCCTTGGCTTAATTGTGTCTATCTTATGCTTTTAGTAAAAATGACATACAAAAGGAGCGAAAGAAAATTGATGTTGCATTCAACTGACCTTCTGGCTTCTTCATCTCGTAGTTTGGCATCCATCTCCTTGCTTGGAGGATACTGCGGGAGGCTCGATGGCTCACATGCATAAGGTTTGGTTGTGAAGAACTGCATAACAGAATTATAAGTGGTTCTGGTATTGCATAGGATGTTTGAAAGTTATATAATACTGCTTTGGAAGTGGATCCTTTTAGACCATTTGGCCTCAATATGTGCCAAGCTATCAGAATCACCAAGCAGTAGCCAAATTCCTTGCGATAACTGAATACACTCAGACTTCAGTAGAAATTGTTTTGAATAATGTATTTAACTTGATATATCTGCTAAATGGCCTTCAAAAGCCGATACCCTTTCCCCACAAAAAAGAACGGCAAAGGAAGCCTTGGCATTCACAATAGATATAAATTAAGACATGAGGCAAAAGTTGAATCCTTAGCGACATTCATTGATGAGATTTGATTTTTTGTCAAATACAGTTTTTAAATACGTCAATTCCATCAAAACACTACTACTCTTTGGTTTATGCAGGTAACCAACACTGGATGCATGAATTGAGAATAAGAGCAACTTATGTTAGTCTTAGTCCTACATATTATAAAGGTAAAAACATAAGGAGGAGTTCAAAACTTCACTAAGATAATCCTACTGCAAATTTGAAAATCTTTATTCATAAGAGAAAACAACTATAGTGAGGCAGGACCTCACAAAAGCCTACACCCATCTAGTTTACAATATGATTGTCCACCCAAACATACACACATAAACTTATTTTATGTAGTCACCAAGACCAGAAACTTTTACTTGTTGGGTCTAATCGCTACATACTTATATAGTCGCATTTTTATGTCTCATAATAGAAGCTTGTTTTCCTACCTAGTGGTTAAAAGAGATGTTGTTTTAAGAATGGTGGCAAGAGGTGTTGAATGAATTATAGAAATTGTACCCAAAGAAAAAAATAGACATGTGTATTTTTATGTCTCATAACAGAAGCTTGTTTTCCTACCTAGTGGCTAAAAGAGGTGTTGTTTTAAGAATGGGGGCAAAAGGCATTGAATGAATGTTATAGAAATTGTACCCAAAGAAAAAAATAGACGTATGTAACCCGAACACGGCGCATCCAAGCATACTCCAATATGATATATTATATGCACAATATGTGTTGACATTTAGTACATATTGTTCATATTTTACACGTGGGAACCTTAGGTGGAAGTAGACACATTGTTCATATTTTACACACAATATTTATCAAAGATGGTTGATAAATGGATAAGAAATAAAATCTTACTTCACTCCGCAATGCAGTTGTGGCAGTTCTACGTTCAGCAGGGTCAATTGCAAGGAGAGTTTCGATTAGTGGCAGAGAGGATGGTGGAAAATCTTTAAATGTCTCCGCTAGGCACCGCTTGTATGGTTGTTGGGGCTTAAATATGGTTGCATGTGGCAGTTTTGACTTTTTCCAGTATTCCTCGGTTGGGGAACCACATAGCTTGAAAATTTTGTGCAGTTGCTCAACCTGAATGAATGGGAAACAATCACCAACAATTTAATAGGTAGCAAAGGTCTGTAGTTCATTGCATCATAGAGTTAACTGCTAGTGGAGTCAATCATGGCGAATATTTAAACAGGAGCTCTTTCACTATACCACAAATTTTGAAATTGGGGACCGGCAAAGTTGAGAAAAATTGGAATTGCAAACAGTACTGTGAATCACTGAATTAAGACAGCACATAAATAGCTATTGATCATATTCCAATTAAGGTTGGATCACCATCTATAACAATTACCACTTACGCTTGCTAAAAGATCAGCATTATTCGATATAGAATATTCACCCAAGCATCACAGAGGAACCATAATCTCATCGAAACATGAGAACTAAGTGTCCAAGTTGTATCATTCATTACAATCCTTTATAGAACATACGAAAACCACAACATATTCTTCTATGACAATCCAAAAGAACTTTGAGCTCTTCCATTTTTCTTAATCTGAGAAGAATGGAGTTGATTCATCCACTAACC